>JASWHV010000003.1:118123652-122923652 GCA_030760725.1 Neostapfia colusana
CCCAAGATCGAGTAAAGGAGTAGCGTTGTGATAGGCGAGGCAACATCAAAACCAATCATTACTTTTGATATGAAACCGAGTTTGAGTTTCATATCTAGCCTACCTTAACATGCTTGAGACAAAAGTTTCGTAAAAAAAAAGAAGTATTCTATTTTCACCTTTGACATATTTTATCGGGCTTCTTGTATTTCTTGTTATAGGTCCTTCAAGCATCAAACATTGGAGACTCTGGCTTTCTGGTGATAAGGAATGGAGAAGTGTATGAAAAAACGAAACCAATGGTGTATGGTTTCAATTTCCCTCTACAGATTGAGAAGGGAGACGACCCTTTGAAACTTGTACAGGTGCAAAGAGTGACCCACTATGGTTGTCCTATGCTACCTTTTGTATTGTTAGAACTAACACTTCAGCTAACTTGTGCACCTTCCAGAATTATACTATCGACCGCAGGAAGGCGATGTCATTGTAACAGCAACGGATGGTCTTTCTGATAACGTATATGAGCAAGAAGCAGCAGCCGTTATCTCAAAAATCGTTACAAGCAGATCTAAAACCAACGGTCGGAATCAACTAGTAAATATATGGCACACTGTGAATTAGAATATCAAATCACACTGATGTTTACTTGCAGGAGATGGCAGAGCGATTGGCTGAAAGGGCCGAGGAAGTGGGAAGGTCTGGAGCAGGAAGAAGCCCGTTTTCAGATGCCGCTCTCCGTCGATCCTCCGCCCCGACCCAATGTCAGTCGAAGTGGTGGCACATTCAAGTCTGTACGCTCCATCTGCCATCGGCGATACTGATCGACCTTCTGTCACTCGGTCAGAACCCGAGACTAAACATACCATGCCGGCAATCACGAAGCCCGTGTCGCCCCACGTCCCGGATGCTACAGCTGAGCTGGGGACCCCGTCTGATGTGGGGGTGCTAAGGTGGTCCCTTCGGTGCTTCAGCCGTCGGCACCTGCAACTGCTGTACACAACATAATGTAGTCGTCTCCTGATACTACTCCATGCTTCAATGACATGGTCTTCGCTACCCCCTCCCCCCCGGCTGACCTGCTTTGTTAGATCACTCGAGCTCACCGTTGATCAGAGGAAGAACGAAAACACAAAGCTGTTTTGCGCTGCGATACCTCCGCAGCTGTTTTCCTTCAACTAAATAGCGAAAATGCAGAACGAGATACAAGGAGCACGATGCGGATCGTGGCGTATACCAGCTCCGACGTGGGTTGCCCGATTATACCGCCTCGGCCGTTTACAAGGTGCGTGAACGCACCGGATGGCGGCGACCCACTAACAAACTTCGACTGAGTACTAGTTCAGCTTATTGTATGCAAAGTTAAAAACAAAGCAATATTCAGCAACTTATTAGCTAACACTCCCCCCACCGCAATCAGCTGCTGATCTCCACGATCCCGAGTCTTGTGTGCATCTCCTCGAACTTAGCCTGTGCCAGAGCCTTGGTCATGATATCTGCGAGCTGCTCTCCAGCGGGAACATATTCGACGATGATCTTCTCTTCCTGCACACACTCGTGAATGAAATAACAATGAGTCTCGATGTGCTTCAACCAGCCATGAAACACCGGATTCTTGCACAATTGAATTGCAGACTTGTTGTCGACGAGGAGTGTCCTGCTTGGACCGGGTTCGACAAGCAGATCATCCAGCAATCACTTGAGCCACACTCCAGTGCACATCGGAGAGCATGTTTATCTTTGTGTGTCTCCGATGAAAGGAATTCATCGGTTCGGTGTCAAGCGTAAACCTTCTCCCTGATTTATCGGTCCGTTTGCCATCACGGAGAAGCGCGGAACCGTAGCCTACCGGCTGGAATTACTGGCAAACCTTGCTGGTATTCATGGCATATTCACGTGTCACAACTGCGGAAGTGTCTCAAGTTTACCGCTGCTGTCCGCACCAAAGACATCGACGAGTTGAAGCCGGATCTCACATACACCGAGCAGCCCATTCAGATTATTGATGAGAAGACCCGGATCACCCGTAACCGGACTTTGATATTTTTGCAAAGTCTTGTGCAGTAATCATACCGCAGAAGAGGCGACGTGGAAAGCGAGGATTACATCTACAAGAATTATCCGGAACTTTTGTCATAGACTTTGTAAATTACCTTCCCGTCCCGTTCTTCTTTTGTAATCTCGGGACGAGATTCTTTTAAGGGGGAGGAATGTAGAGGTCCCAAAATTGTGAAAACAAATGAACTAAAGTTTGAACACCATTTGGTGTCAAGTTTATGAAATTTGGGACTTGTTTAAACTTTTCACATGTGATGATGCACATGAGAGCTCTCTCTACACAAGCTCATGTTTATTTGCATGCTTGGAACCAAGGTGGATTTAAAACCACAGATGTGAAGTATCATGTGCAAGAGAAAGTTGCAAATCAGATTGTGAACTTAATATGTTCAACTCAAATTTCAAAGGAGGGCAACACAATAGAAATGCAAACTGTTGTTTTAAAAATCCCATTTGCTGCAGCTAAACGGAAAAGAAGATTTCATATTTGAATTCCTCAGGTCCAAATTAGTGAGGATGCAAAGTTTCATGAATTTTGGAGATGTTTTGCTATCCATTTTCCATAAGGGTTTTAAATTGCATAGGAATTCAAATTCAAATCTCAATTTGGATGAAACTTGCCCAATGATCCAAATGCAGTTCAGATTTGATCTTCCCACAATTGAATTGGATCATTGGCTAAATTTGAGAGTTTTTGAGAGGGGATAAGGGGGACAGTGGGACCCATGTATCAGTGCACCCTAAAAATCCAATACAGTCGGTTCCTCTATTTTGCACTCGAACCAACCGAAAGTCACCGAGGCAGCCGAAGGCTCATCGTGCGACACTGAACGGCAAGCCGAGGACACCTCCTCTCTGATTCACTCGAGCTGGAGAGCTTCCTGTGCTTTTCTCTGCTCACGAGCTTACCCTTTCGTGCACAACACCGAGGCCGTTCTTTCCCCTCGCGGAAGAACTGAACAGAGAGGCCGCCGCCAACTCCGGACTCGATCGGGAGCCGGCGTTTCCATGCGTATGAATCCCCGACCAGTGGCAAAACAGCACCAGGAACCTTCCCTCTCCCTCCTCGACGCACCACCGAGCGTGCTTGGCTTCCATCACTCGAGAACACTTCTTCCTAGCGACGGCGGAGAGAAACCAACAGAGGAGGCTCACGTTGCCAGCCCTAACCGGGGTGTTTCACCCCCGAGAAAGGATGCTCAAAGAAGTGCACGACCTTCACTCTGCTCACCTCCAAAGCTTGGCCCGCGTTGTTGATCGTCGTCGGCGGATTTCCCAAATATCTGCCGGCCGGTGCAAAATCACCATCTGGTAAGAAATTATCAAATTTCCGATCGATGTTCATTTGTAGTTCACCAAACTTAGCACAACTGAGCTAGACTTGATAGGCAACAATTTTCCTCCAGAACCCTAGCTTCAAACCGAAGGTAGGGGCACAATTTTCAGGTTTTCTCGTCGGTGACCGTAGTGGTAGCCGCAGGCGCACGGTGAGAACATAGTTAGAACCATTCCCGGTCCCTTTTGCATCCATGTCGAGCTCTGCTGTGATTCTCTGGTGCTGTAGAGCTTGAAAACCCAGAGTTTGGCAGGCTAGGGCGTCGGGCCGGCGTGGCCGAAGGTAGCCCGAGGTCGTCGCACGCTGCCGACTGGTTTCCGGCCACCGGCAGACTGAGAGGACCCCACAAATGGGTTTCTCGACCCTCAAAAACTCCTGGTGGTGAGAAGGATGCGGGAGATGGACGGGGAAGCGAGCTCCGGTAAGCTCCGGCGAGGGGCGGCGCGGGCGCATGCAGGAGCTGTCCGGAGGTTGAAGAAGGAGCCGGGCCCGCTGTTAGTGAGAGGGTTTTTCACTGTAGAATTGTCTGTGGAGTCGGGATCCGGTGTTACCACGGGGGGAAAAGCTGTGGACCGCGGTTTGGCTGCTCTGAGAAATCGCCACGTCACCCCGTGACCTACTGTCAGACATTTCATGTTTTCCCCGGATTAATTTGAATTGCAAATTTGGTGCAAACTTTAGAAGAGCATAACTTTTTCTAGAAAACTCCAAATTAGGTTATTCAAATTGGTTTAAGTTCAGATTAAAAAACTCTATCCAAATGTCCAACCAAATTTGTACGAAAGTCAATAACTAATTCTGGAAATTGTTTTTGAAAATTTTGAGTAAAATAATTTTAGAGGGAGTTTGGTACATCCAAAAATCCTCAAATTTTGCCAAAATATTCCTTAGGATATTATTGAACTACTGTAAAAATTGCAGCTCATTTAGAGTTGAATTGAATAGGAGAATTCATAATACAAACTGCTGAATTCAAATGTACACAGAAACTTTTTTTTCAGAATAAAAGTCCCAGCATTGTAAAATCATTTCTGGGCCATTCTAAGCTCCAAAGATCCTAGTAAAATTCAGGAATACTCTATAAACAATATTTGAAATTATAGTTCAATTGGTTTTGTATGAACATGCAAGTTATTTCAGAATAAATTCTTTTTTTCTTAATTGCTTAGGGAATTGTTCTGAATAAACTACTCAGTGAAAAGTGCTAATTTTGGGTCAAGATTACTTTCTTGTGACAACGATCTCACATGAAAAATTGAAGCTAAAGTTGAACTTTGGATCAGTACTTTCCAATACACTTTGCTTAGGTGAAAATACTCCAATTAGGAAAAGCACATAGCACTTAATCATTTTGCTAAACCCAAACCACCCACTAGTACCAGTTCCATTTTAAATTATTAAACAGAGTTCTAGTTTTAAACTTATCATTAGCCCATATTATCAAAAGCTTTACAATTAAATGCATATGCATTTCATATTGTATAGTCATCGACGTGGAGAATTGTGAAGCCAAGTGAGGGTGGATCTAGGAGCAAGGAGAGCAAGTGATCAAGCCTCAAGTGATCGACTACACTAACTGATTATATATTCTTAGTCACCTGCAAAACAGGCAAGCCCCGGTTTGCATTCAAGTAATTTTATAAAGTCTTTTCGTTTCTAGAGATCATAGCTATCAAATATTGATTGCATTAGGTCTAGATTATATTGAAACCCAATTGCATGACCAGATTTACCCAAGAGAGAAAGGGTATATTAGCTCCTCGTCGAGTGGAATTAGGCTACACTAAATGTTACATTGGAAGGACCGGTAGAAGTTGAGTAGTTGGAATCTACTCGCGAGTTTAGGGCTTGGTTTCATCGGAACGGGTTATGAATAGAATCAGTGAGGAAAATTCACAAGTGAGAAATTGAGACCTGGTAGGGAGATTGAGATGCAGCAGGCTGTGGACCGTGTGTACATAGACCTGCCTGTCGGTTAAGGCCCATCCGTACTTGGCCCTGTTGGACAAGTTTGAGTTGTGTACCAGGCGCATACTGGCTATATGGGACCTAGGAAACCGATGTACCTCGTGAGATCCACATGGGAACTTTTCCGATCAGCTTAGGCTTTTAGCGTCAGTACGACAGGAGGTAACTCGCTCAAGAACATATCACTGCGGGTATGTACCTTGAGGGAGCTTGCTGTTCGGATCGATGGGACCGCGTCCGGTGTGGGTGAACTTGGGAAAGGTGGTTGCGTATGACGTCGGTCGAGTTTGCTGCCGATGACTCAGAGATGGGTGTACGTGTCGTGCAGTCCGGGCATGTACTCGTTCGAAGCACCGTCGCTCGTGGTTATATGAGCCTACATGGCCACTGCGTCTTGACATAGTAAGAACTGAAGTGAATTACTTTGAATTGATAAGGATTGTGATCTAAATTGTATTGCAACTATGCTTGAGTTAGAGATAGTGCAAATTAAGTTTACTTCACCTTATGCAAGAAGCATCGCAACAAAGCGTTTCTTGTTTAATTTTGGAGTTGCAATGCTGTTCTGCTCAAGGTCTTTAAAAGAGGTTTTAAAATCTGAAAGTTAAGGATCAACTGTAGGCGAGTCCTTTATGCAAATTCAACTACCATGTTTCCATCCGTCCATGTAGAGTTTATTGTTTAGAGGATACGGATCAGTCTTGCTGAGCCTATGTGCTCACACTTGCTATATGAGTGGTTTTGCAGATTAACATCGATGCTATGAGGAGGTTGTCCGGTGAGACTCGGAGACTTCCGAGTCGTTTAACACACGGAGAACCCGACTGCTGCCGTATGTCTTCGTGTGGCTACCGAGAAGAGTCCGCGGGCTGGACATCTTCTTGAGTGCTTAGTAGATATTAAATGTGAGATAAATTAGTCTTCCGCTGTAGTTATTTGATGTAAATTATTAACAAAGAATACTTGTAAGCTTCCGCTTTTGATTTATGTGATACGGTTTCCATATGTGTGTGCTGTTGGGTGCCTCATATCACGGCACCACCCAATGTGATTCCCGGGCGAGCGGCATGGCCCCGTCAAGGGTCGGGCTCTGTCAGCATGGTATCAGAGCTGTATTGGGAATAGCGCATGGAATAAGGATCGTATTACGACAAAAACTTAGGATACGGTGAGAAAACGGTACTAGACCCACATAAGGACTATTAGATTAGCCTAATATGAAGGTGGCAACCTAACTTAAGTGTTTATGTCGGAAAATCATGCATCTCGGGACTTTCCATGTCTTGGGGGTGCATGTATGCGCTGTACACCAGTGCACACAAGCTGAAGGGTGAAGCCTCACATGTGGCAGGTAACCCGACCAGCTTTGGTATCCTCTATGACTCTTCATGTCATTTGGGGTATTCAGTAACGCCCTTCCCCGGCGTGCTACGTGCAAGTAGGGGAGACCCCGTCATGTGGTTAGTAACGTGAACACGTAGCTCAAAGTGTGTTTTGCTTGAGAACACCTGTGTGAGTGATGATGGACGGGTGTATGAAAATGTTATGTAGCCGGGTTCGGTGTGCAGCCGAACCTGATGATTGTGTGTGTCTTATGCAGGTACTAACCACAAAATCGTAGTACGAGTAGCACACGTTTTCGAGTGACCGTATTAGTGCCACCTAAGGATATGGATGTGCTGGTATAATCTGGTTAGGATTTTCTTTTGGTGAGGCAACGTAGTACCGACATGTCTCTTAAGGTGCATCAACACCGTACTAAACATAATAACCTCTTCCCTATGAAGAAATGACCCATGAACTAACTTTCAACTGAAAATTGAAGTTTGAAACAAATATTAGTTTCTGAACTTTTATTTTAAGCTAAGATTCAAATGAGAGAATGACTAGGCTTCAAAAGTTTCAAAAACAGAGTGCTCTGTTTCTGGCAGGAATTCTTGCTAGAATTTGACATAGCATAACTCTGAGTAGCTTTACCCCATGGAGGAGTATGATACAGTTCTGGAAATATTTTTAAGTGCTCTACAACTTATCTTTATACCTCCAGAGAAAAACCACAGGACAAATTGGTGGAAAGTCCAATTGAGTGCAAACTGTCCAGAACCAGGACAGATGCAAAAACCTCTCTGGATATTTCTGTATTTTAGCCATAACCCCCTGTATAAAAATCCCTAAGGGTCATATGATACAGAGTTGGAAAAGGTTATGAGATGTGAAACAATTTTGATGTTCAAAGTTTGTTCAGATTCATATTGTATTTGCATATACAACTGTGATAAAAATTGCCACATTCAGAGGAGATGCTGGCAAATTTTATCCAGGAATTCTGTCAACTTTGGAAAATCGTAACTTTTGATCCATAACTGATGGCATATGAATACTCGTTGGAAATATATTGAAGTTAACTTTAACTTTGGTATTCAACTTGAGTTATTAAAATGCTGTTAACCAGATCAAAACCTGGGTTAAGTGCAACTGGTCTGTTCTGTACAGAAAAGCTGATTAGTTATGCCCACTTTAAGGATTTATGTAAACATACATTTTGTTTTTGCTTTCATAAAGTTTTGACATATTCATGTTTTAATTAGATTCACATACTGCTGAGTTCATGTTTGACTCATCTCAAAATGTAATTTTTGCAGTATGGTTCGTACTCGCTCTTCGAGTAAGGCCGGGAGTTCTCGATGAGGCGGTGATGACTCTATCCCACCGTCGAAACCACCATCCATGGATGGATGGATCTTATGACTCGAGTTGTCGAGTCTAATCAAGAGAACACCAGACTGCTTCGAGAGGCAACTCAAGAAAACACACGATTACTCCAAGCCTTGGTACAGCAAGGCGTACTCTAAAACACGTAACAAGTTGTTCCACCTCGGAACACTTATCTGGATTTCTTGGTGACTCAACCGCCAATCTTTACGGAAGCTACCAAACCTGTCGAAGCAGATCAGTGGCTTCGTGTCATGGTGTCCAAATTTGGAGTCTTCGAGTGTGATGAAAGTTAGAAGATGTTATTTGCTGCACAACAACATCATGGAGCCGCAGGAAATTGGTGAGTTGAACATCTTGCCACCATTCCGGAAGGCCATCAAGTGACATGGACGGAATTCTGTGAAGCCTTTCGTGCTTGTCACATACCAATAGGTATTATCAAGACAAAGCGGGAGGATTTTAAAATTGAAGCAAGGGGACATGAATGTCCTCGAGTATGTCAAAAGGTTTAACCATTTGGCTCTATACGCTCCCGAATATGTGGCGATAGAGGATGCTCTATACGCTAATTGTTAGTTTGAAAAGACCGATAGAAGTCGAGTAGTTGGAATCTACTCGCGAGTTTAGGGCTTGGTTTCATCGGAGCAGGTCGGGAATAGAATCATTGATGAAAGTTCGCAAGTAAGAAATGGAGACCGGGCAGGGAGATTGAGATGCATCAGGCTGCGGACGGTGTGTGCATAGCCCTGCCTGTGTCGGTTAAGGCCCGTCCATACTTGGCCCTGTTAGACAAGTTTGAGTTGTGTACCGGGCGCATACTGGCTATATGGGACCCAGGAAACTGATGTACCTCGTAAGATCTGATAGGAGGATGAGTCCGATCTTCCAAGAGGTAGGGTAAACTTGATTGGGTGGAGATCTCGACGTTGATGATCCAAGGCTCCGAACGAACGAAACTCCGCAATCACTACACCACTGCTCCGTTGGTTATCAGCCGTGTCACACAAATGACCTCACCACAAAGGCTTATCCCTGCAAGCGCAATCAAGAACACAAGCAAGAACAGAGAAGTTGCAACCAAAACTGAATTGATGACGAATTTGGGGTCTCACAACCGATGATCGGTGACACTGTTCAATGACAGATTGTAACTAAGCAAAACCCAGCTGTTTGTGACGGTGGCTAGGGGGTATAAAGGAGGTGGAGGACGACCAGGGGGGTGCTGGGGTCGTGACCTAACCCTAAGACACGTACATAATGGACTTGGACTCGATACAAGGCCCAATGGCCCAACTAGGTGATGCAACACCCTGACAGACTCTAAACTTTATATTGTTTCAAAGGTTCCCATCGACTCCGAGTGAATTTTGACGTGGGGCCAGTTCCATTGGAAATTTTATCCTCTCAGCTTTCCGTGCATATGTAGAACGTCAAAAACGGAGTCCGTATGCCTCCTGTGCATCCATTTTAAGGTGGACTGCTCCTGGGCCCGAGTTGGACTTGAGTTTGTGCTGGGCTCGGTCTCTAACTTCTTGTTGCCGTATTTTCTAGTCCTCCACGCCTCCATACCCCTCTCTATGTATCTCCATGTCCTCTCCATGGTTCCTAATCATAATTAAGCCGTTAGGTAGCAACATACTCTCAAAATTCAAATATAAAGAATTGTTCAGGAATGAGCTCACCTCTAAATTCAATTTTCGTGCTCGAGCTCTAGTAATTGGACCTTGAATGTCTATCTTGTGAGTGTTGTGTATATCTGCAGGAGTGATGTCTACCTCATCCTCCCCCTCTTGCATTGGAGTCGTCATCGACTCAAGCTCATCTTCTTCTCCCAAGTATGGCTTCAAATCTGAAATGTTAAATGTGGGACTAACCCCAAACTCGGGAGGCAACTCAAGTTTATATGCATTGTCATTTATCTTCTCAAGAACCTTAAAAGGTCCAGCAGCACGTGGCATGAGTTTGGACTTTATCAAATACGGGAACCTATCTTTTCTTAAATGAACCCACACCAAATCACCGGGTTCCAATTTTACCTCCTTCCTACCTTTACTAGCAGCAATGCGATACTTTTCATTCATTTTTTCAATTTGTAACTTAGTAGTTTGATGCAACTTAAGAATAAATTCAGAACGTTGTGTAGCATCTAAGTTCACAATTTCAGTATGTGGTAAAGGTAGCAAATCAATTGGAGCACGAGGATTGAAACCATAGACTACCATAAATGGACTTAACTTGGTTGTGGAGTGAATAGACCTGTTATAAGCAAACTCAATATGTGGTAAACACTCCTCCCACAACCTCAAATTGTCTTTCAAAACAGCCCGCAACATAGTAGATAAGGTACGATTAACTACCTCCGTTTGCCCATCAGTTTGTGGATGACAAGTAGTAGAAAACAGCAACTTTGTTCACAATTTATACCATAAAGTTCTCCAAAAGTGACTCAAAAACTTAGCATCCCTATCAGAAACAATAGTATTGGGAACACCATGCAAACGCACAACCTCATTAAAGAACAAATCAGCAACATGTGAATCATTATCGGTCTTGTGGCATTATATAAAATGAGCCATTTTAGAGAAAGGATCAACAACCACAAAGACACTATCCCTCCCCCTCTTTGTTCTAGGCAATCCTAAAACAAAGTCAATAGAAATATCCTCCCAAGGTGCACTAGGAACCGGAAGAGGCATATAAAGACCATGTGGGTTAAGTCGAGACTTAGCTTTGTTGCATGTCGTGCAACATGAAACGTAGCGCTCCACATCACGCCTCATTCGGGGCCAAAAGAAGTGAGCGGCCAGCACATCCTCTGTCTTTTTAACACCAAAATGTCCCATCAAACCACCTCCATGCGCTTACTGCAACAACAAAAGACGAACGGAGCTAGCTGGAACACACAACTTGTTAGCATGGTAGAGAAGGCCTTCACGCAGCAGGAATTTTTGCCACGTTCTTCCCTCTCTACAATTTTCAAAGGCATCTTTGAAGTCCAAATCAGTAGCATATAACCTCTTTATGGTTTCCAAACCAAAGATTTTATGAGAAAGTTGGGATAGTATGGTATAACGTCTAGATAAAGCATCGGCAATCACATTGTCTTTCCCTTTCTTATGTTTAATGATGTAAGGAAATGATTCTATGAACTCAATCCATTTAGCATGACGTTTGTTCAGATTAGCTTGTCCTTTAAGATACTTTAAAGACTCATGATCTGAATGTATGAAAAATTCTTTAGACCATAGGTAATGTTGCCAAGCTTGCAAGACACGCACTAAAGCATAAAGTTCTTTATCATATGTAGAAAAATTCAGCGAAGGCCCATGCAATTTTTCACTAAAGAAGGCAACAGGTTTACCTCCTTCAATTAGCACTCCTCCAATGCCAATGCCGCTCGTGTCACATTCAAGCTCGAAGGTCTTCTCAAAATCAGGAAGTTGCAGAAATGGTGCTTGTGTGAGCTTCGACTTGAGAACATCAAAAGTTTGTTGTTGTGCTGGTCCCCATCGAAACGGCGCTCCATGCTTTGTCAACTCGTGGAGAGGTGCCGCAATGGTGCTGTAATCCCGCAGGAAACACCGGTAGAAACCTGCGAGACCAAGAAAACTCCGAACCTGTGTGACCGTAGTCGGAAGTGGCCAGCTCGTGATGGCAACAATCTTTGCCTCGTCCACCTCAATGCCCTGCGAAGTAACAACATACCCAAGAAAAGACATGCGATCGGTGCAAAAGGTGCACTTCTCAAGGTTACCATATAAACGTGCATCGCGCAAGACATTAAAAACAGCACGCAAATGTTCAAGATGTTTGTCGTATGACTTGCTGTAAATAAGGATATCATCAAAGTAAACCACCACAAATTTACCAATGAAAGCACGTAAAACCTCATTCATCAACCTCATGAAAGTGCTGGGCGCATTAGTTAAACCAAATGGCATGACTAACCATTCATAAAGTCTGAATTTAGTTTTAAAAGCAGTTTTCCATTCATCACCTAAAGCCATATGAATCTGATGATACCCACTATGCAAATCAATCTTGGAGAAAATAACAGAACCACTCAACTCATCAAGCATGTCATCCAATCTAGGAATAGGATAGCGATAACGAATGGTAATGTTATTGATGGATCTACAATCAACACACATTCACCAAGTGTCATCTTTCTTTGGAACCAAAAGAACAGGAACAGAACAAGGACTAAGACTCTCATGAATGTACCCGCGGTCCAAAAGATCTTGGACTTGTCGCTGAATTTCCTTAGTCTCGTCGGGGTTGGTCCTGTAGGCAGCACGGTTTGGCAAGCTCGCCCCTGGAACCAAATCAATCTTGTGCTCAATGCCGCACGCAGGTGGTAATCCAGGGGGTATCTCTGATAGAAAAACATCCATATATTCCTGCAAAAGGTTAGCAACAGCAGGTGGCAAGACAATGGATGTATCCTCAATGGAATATAAAGCATGTTTGCACACTAAAGCATAGCAAGTTCCATTAGAGGCATATAAATCATCAAGATCAGATTTAGTTGCAAGCAAAATAGGATTTTTCAACTTAATAGGTTGCTGAATTTCAGAATTGAAAACACCCTTTTGCTTAGCATTATTCTTTTTCTCCTGCTCAAATTGTATAATTTCAGTGGGACTTATAGGAAGCAACACAATTTTCTTGCCCCTATGCATGAGAGTATACTTATTAGATCGACCATGGTGAATAGCATCAGTATCAAACTCCCAAGGACGTCCCAACAAAAGAGAACAAGCATCCATAGGTACCACATCAAAATCAGCAAAATCATGATAAGAACCAATGGAAAATGTATCCTTGCTGTTTGTGTTACCTTAACCTTACCATTGTTGTTAAACCATTGAATGTGATAAGGGTGGGGATGCTCCCGTGTGGTCAAGCCAAGCTTCTTGACCAACTCAACATTCACCAAATTGTTGCAGCTACCACCATCAATGATGGTATGTACACGGCAGTCCTTGACGACGAGAAACATGTTGAAAAGGTTGTGACGTTGGTGGTTCTCGTCCTCTCAAACCGTGGCACTCAAAGCTCGCTGCACAATCAAAGTCCTATAGTTGTTTGTCGCAGATGTACCAAGAACCTCCTCAGCACCATCATCCGAACCTGAAATGTTAGTTGCAATAATATTTTCATCTTCAATATCAGAAGCACTAACATACCCAACATCAGCAGTGGCAATGATCGCCCGTTTGCTAGGGCAATCTCGTTGCATATGGCCAAGTCCCTGGCAGCGGTGGCACTTGATGTCGGAGCTGCGACTTGTCAAAGTGTTGGGTGCAGCCGCCTTTGCTGCAACACCTGGAGGCATCTGGTACTTGCTGTTATCTTGTCCCCGGGATGTAGAAGGTGCGATGCTGCTGCGTACAACACCCGTGGAGGGTGGTGTAGAAGCACGTACGCTCGAGGAGGGTGCTGCTTTGGATGGCACCGGAAATTGTCGTGACGTGAAGGTGTTGTTCCACCGCTTCTGTTGGCGACCCTGCACTTCTTTTTCTGCTAACATAGCAAGTTGAAATAAACGTTGAATAGAATGATATTCCTTGTAGTCAACTATGTCCTGGATCTCACGCCGCAAGCCCCCATAAAACCTAACAATTTGGTCTTCCTGATCCTCAACTACCCCACAACGAAGCTTACCTTTCTGCAACTCTTGGTAGTACTCTTGGACAGTCATGTCACCCTGATCAAAGCGTTGCAATTTCTTAAGAAGATCACGTCTATATGAAGGAGGAACAAACCTAGCGCGCATCTCTTCTTTTAACGCAGCCCATGTCCGTGGTGCATTACGTGTATTGACAAGTACATTCCACCAAATTATAGCAAAATCTTTAAACTCAGTAGTGGCTTGTCTAACTCTATGTCGCTCAAGAACAAGATGAGAGCTAATTTTTTGTTCTACCGTCATCTCCCAATCCAAGTAAGTCTCAGCATCATAAGATCCATAAAATGTTGGAATAGAAAACTTAATCTTAGCACAAGGATCATTATCTTGTTCAGGAGCATGAGGACGAGGTCTACCTCCCATACCTTGACGATTTCGTCGAGGGCGACGGCGCTGCTGTGCATAAACCTCATCGTTATTGAAGTCATCCTCTGTGTCATAGTGAGCATGTGCATCACCATCAAGGATGATAGAGGGTGTAGCTTGTTGGGGAAGACGAGTCTCCATCTCATCCAACCGTGTGGTCAGACCAGCAACACTTGTATGGAGCCTCTGAAAGGTGGCTGTTGTAGTGGTCTGGTAATTGTTGAAAGCTTCGGTCATTGCCCGCATCATGTCCTTTAGTTCCATATGGGACACACACTCATCATCATCCGGAGGTGTAGAACCAGAGGTCTTATCCATAGGCTTCTTTCCTGTCATTGTTAGTACAAAACAGAAACGAAGACAAAAAGATCGTGAAGAACCCTATTACTACGCTCTCCGAAGTGGGTGGAAAATCGATCAGTAAGATGCGTCTTACCCCGCTCTTACAAGTTTCTTACCAGCACTGCAGGTGGCCAACGGTGACCGGTGTGAAGCAAGCAGAGAGTGGGTGTGATTGCAAAGGTTACCTGTTCTGCTCGAGAGAAGGTGGAGCTTGGAAGGCTCAAATGCAGTATATGTATGTGGCACACAAGTTAGTAACAGATAGCAATGCTGAATAAGTGTCCAAAGAATTTCACCTAGTTGCTGGCCTAAGAATGTATTAGAACAGTTGTGGCAACAAGCAAGGACAAGGATGAATGATGATGAACAACAAGGATAATATCAGCAAGTATCCAGCACTCGCACAGAAATAGCACACCCCTTAGCCTCCTGTTTTTGTCTTGAAGCACTAGTAGAAATCAAAATCTTTTTTTCTCTTTCTTTTGATATTTCTTTCTCAACCAGGGGCACAAGAATAGAAACAACACCAAGTATTAGCTCAAACCGATGAAAGATGAGATCGGCACAAATTCAGGAGCGATTGGAAAAACTGGTGCTGGAACTTCGGAGTTCGAAACGAGGGCCTTCTTATGTTTTTTAATTTTTTTTGAAAACGCCATATGTGGACTTTTTCGAGACCTTTCTGGGAAAAAATGTGCCTCAATCGGAGTTACGAGTGAAAAGTTATGCCCGTTTTAAGGAGGATACCGCGAATCAGGTTTTGGTGGTGGTGGAAGCTGCAACAGAAACGAATCGGTGGTTGGAATTTTTTTGTAGATTGGTTTTTTGTAGATGGCAGCGGATGGAAGAAACAAAACTGAACCAAAACAAATCTAAACCAGCAACCAGACTCAACCTAGGACACGAACTCAGAACTACGGACTCCGAAACTAAATTGTGCAAAAGGTTGAGCGGGGGTTGTAGGTCAGAGAAACTAAAAAAAAAATTTTGTGGCTTTTTGTGGACGATAGGACTGAAACAAAATAAATCAAAAGGGCACACAAGTATACATCACCGTGAACCTGGAAATCTGATACCAATTGATAGGAGGATGAGTCCCGATCTTCCGAGAGGTAGGGTAAACTTGATTAGGTGGAGATCTCGACGTTGATGATCCAAGGCTCCGAACGAACGAAACCCCGCAATCACTACACCACTGCTCCGTTGGTTATCACCCGTGTCACACGAATGACCTCGCCACGAAGGCTTATCCCTGCAAGCGCAATCAAGAACACAAGCAAGAACAGAGAAGTTGCAATCAAAACTGAATTGATCACGAATTTGGGGTCTCCCAACCGATGATCGGCGACACTGTTCAATGACAGATTGTAACTAAGCAAAACCCAGCTGTTTGTGACGGCGGCTAGGGGGTATAAAGGAGGTGGAGGACGACCAGGGGGGTGCTGGGGTCGTGACCTAACCCTAAGACACGTACATAATGGACTTGGACTCGATACAAGGCCCAATGGCCCAACTAGGTGATGCAACACCCTGATAGACTCTAAACTTTATATTGTTTCGAAGTTTCCTGTCAACTCCCTGTGAATTTTGACGTAGGGCCAGTTCCATTGGAATGTTTATCCTCTCAGCTTTCCGTGCATATGTAGAACATCAAAAACGGAGTCCGTATGCCTCTTGTGCATCCATTTTAAAGTGGACTGCTCTTGGGCCCGAGTTGGACTCGAGTTTGAGCTGGGCTCGGTCTCTAACTTCTTGTTGGCGTATTTTCTGGTCCTCCACGCCTCCATGCCCCTCTCCATGTATCTCCATGTCCTCTCCATGGTTCCTAATCATAATTAAGCCATTAGGTAGCAACATACTCTCAAAATTCACATATAAAGAATTGTTCAGGAATGAGCTGACCTCTAAATTCAATTTTCGTGCTCGAGCTCTAGTAATTGGACCTTGCATGTCTACCATGTGAGTGTTGTGTATATCTGCAGGAGTGATGTCCACATCAAGATCCACATGGGAACTTTTCCGATCGGCTTAGGCTTTCGGCGTCAGTACGGCAGGAGGTAACTCGCTCAAGAACATATCACTACGGGTATGTACCTTGAGGGAACTTGATGTTCAGGTCGATGGGACCGCGTCCGGTGTGGGTGAACTTGGGAAAGGTGGCTGCGTATGACATCGGTGAAGTTTGCTGCCTGCAACTCTGTGAGTCCTATTTGTTCGGAATACATTGGCTATGACGATAAAAGTTTTGAATTCTCCCAAAACACTCTTATTGTTAAGGTCCGACTCTAGGTCCGAGCTCCGACAAGATCCAACGTAAGGTACAACTTGCTATGGCTAGTTCCGACATGTGTTTGGTTAGCTCCGGCGGTAGGTCCGACTAGATTTGGTAAGTTCCGGTGCTAGGTTCTGCTAGCTTTGGTAAGTTCCGGCTCAACGTACGGTTAGCTTTGGCAAGGTCCGGAGCTAAATCGCAATGGTTCTGTTTTTATCATGCAAATGTTTCGAACTTCCTTTACATCTATGGAAATTTTGCCTAGTATTCTTTTACTAAGTTTTTAAACTGTTATGGCTGTTTACGGTGGTTAACATTTTGCTATAGTTTACAACATGTTTATGTGAGGTGTACACGTAAGGTGTTGTGATTTTCGGAACTAACGTGAGTCAAGTCGCGGACTTGTGCTCGAAAGTATTGGTTGTTTATTCATGTGCAGGTGTTGCTTGAGTTCAAGATATGGCTGGTGACGGGATCCATTGAACTAGTATTAGGGAGAATATGAGGTTCAACAACCAAGTTCGGGAGGAATTGTGGTTGAGTTGATCGGGAGGTCATGCAGCATGTTTGGATCAAGAACAATGCATATGAAGGTATCATGGACGTCGTTGGAAGGTGTTTTGCACATGCGCAAGTAGTGCATGGACGTGGCAACATGGTTCCAAGGCGTGGTGAAGAGATATGGAAGTGGAGATATGGTTGAAAAGGTTCAACCGGCTGGATTTTGCGCTCAGGCTGCGGCTGAGACGGTTATGGTTTGTTTATTTAAAGTTTCGAGTTGTTTTTAATAGGATTTCGTGTTAGGCATGGAGTAGAGTTATTTTAGGAATGTTTGGGACGTTCCTAAGGTGTTTGGAAGTCTTAATATTGCTTCTATCTGCGTATAGAAGAGTCATGAGCAGTATTGGAAAGTTACAGTTTGAATCCAAGTAGGAGTAGAAGTCCTAGTTTGAATTGGGTTGGCCTTAGGGCTCGTTATATAATCAAGGGAGGCCAAGGATCGTGGAGAGCGCGACTTTGGGCTGTTCCTCTTATGTTTTGATCAATAAAATTCATAATTTAGAGGAGCTTTTATGTCTTGTTCGTCCGACTTGTTTTTCTCAAGTCTTTCTCGTCGAGTTTCTGGGTAGCACGGTAGTGATTCGGTATTTTGATCATAACTCGAGTTTTACAGATCCAATTGATGTGATTCTTTTTGGGTTGACTTCAAAACTTGATTATATATCATATGTTAAAATTTCACAGTCATTGAATTTCTAGTTTATGATCTACACGAGTTTCTATGCAGTGTTGTAGATCTGGTTTTTACTCGAGTAGAACAGATTGACCCTCGTTTGATCTTTCGATCATAACTTAAGTTTTTCTTGATGGATTTCCATGATTCTTGTTGCCGTGTCTTCGTGACTTGATTCTATATAATATATACCACTTTTGTGATGGTTTAACACTTTTAGATCAGTTGCATAAACAGTTTTTTTAACAGATCGATTTTCTGCCGAGGGGGTTTTTGTTGCTTCCACTAAAAAGTTTAAATATACCATTCACCCCCTCTAGGAGCTTTTCACGTGCTCTTCGATCCTACAAACTTGTAGATGGGTATACGTGTTGTGCAGTCCAGGTGTGTACTCTTTTGAATCACCGTCACTTGCGGTTATATGAGCATACTTGGCCACTGCGCCTTGACGTTGTAAGAACTGAAGTGAATTACTTTGAATTGATAAGGATTGTGACCTAAATTGTATTGCAACCATACTTGAGTTAGAGATAGTGCAAATTAAGTTTACTTCACCTTGTGCAAGAAGCATCACAACAAAGCATTTCGTGTTTGATTGTGGAGTTGCGATGCTGTTCGGCTCAAGGTCTTTAAAAGAGGCTTTAAAATCTGAAAGTTAAGTATCAACTATAGGCAAGTCCTTTATGCAAATTCAACTACCATGTTTTCATCCGTCGTGCATGTAGAGTTTCTTGTTTAGAGGATACGGATCAGTCTTGCGGATCCTATGTGCTCACGCTTGCTATATGAGTGGTTTTGCAGGTTAACATCGATGCTACGAGGAGGTTGTCCGGTGAGACTCGGAGACTTCCGAGTCGTTTAACACACGGAGAACCCGGCTGCTGCCGTATGTCTTCGTGTTGCTATCGAGAAGAGTCCGCGGGCTGGACATCTTCTCGAGTGCTTAGTAGATATTAAACATGAGATAAATTAGTCTTCCGCTGTATTTTTATGTAGATTATTTACAAAGAATACTTGTAAGCTTTCGCTTTTGATTTATGTGATACGGTTTCCTTATGTGTGTGCTTTTGGGTGCCACATATCACGGCACCAGCCAATGCGATTCCCGGGTGAGCGGCACAGCCCCGTAGAGGGTCGGGCCCTGTCAGTATTCTACAACCAGCAATGGGATGCGTCCTTTGAAGACCTTGGTCTCTTTGCTCTATCGTCATCAGTATCGACCCACTGCCCTATACTTGTGGTGCCTTAGGATAAAAGACCTAGACAAGCTACGTTCAAATTCGAGCAATTCTGGCTCCAAATACCCGGGCTCTTGGAAGTGGTGCAAGCAGCTTGGGCTATGTCGGTGCCGGTGCACAATGCCTCTCCACTTAACATTCTGCACCATAAGCTCTCCAAAACGGCTAAGGCACTGTGGTGATGGAGCGCTAACCTTTTCAGCAAAGCCAGAATGCAGCTCCACATGATCATGGAAATTATTCAGAAGTTGGATACCACACAAGAGTTAAGGCCTCTCTCTCCTGAGGAGATACAGCTTAGAAAGGAATTGAAGGTGCGCCTGCTTGGCTTAGCGGCCATTGAACGATTTAGATGCCGCCAAGCCTCTCGACTCACCTGGCCCCGCTCCGGACACACATGTACACAATTATTTCATGCCAAGACCAACTCACGTGCTAAGAAGAACTTCGTCTCTCACTTATTGGGCAGCAATTGCACTCTGGTTTGGTCTCACAATTAAAATGAACACTTTTGTCATGTCTTCATGACTTGATTCTCTATAATATATACCACTTTTGTCACGGTTGAACACATTTAGATGAGTTGCATACACGGCTTCTTTAACAGATCGATTTTCTACCGAGGGTTTTTTATTGCTTCCGCTAAAAAGTTTAAATCTACCATTCATCCCCCTCTGGTGGCTTTTCACGTTCTCTTTGATCCTACTAATCATCATGGAGAAACACTCCGCAAAACCTTTTGTGTTCAGTGGCATTGATTTTCAGGTTTGGAAGGCACGAATGGAGGCTTTCATCCAGGCACAAGACTTCACAATATGGGAAAAGGTGTACAAGCCTTATGACGTGCCGCCAAACGATCAAGTCACAGCTATGAATATGAGAGATGTCGACAACATCAACAAAGCACGGAACTTGATCATACAAGGATTAACTCAAAGTGACTTCAACCGTGTTGCACACCTCCGATCTGCATACGATGTGTGGAAAGCACTTTGTGACTACCACGAAGGATCCAACACGATCAAGGAGGTAAGACAAGATATGTTCAAGAAATAATACATGCGCTTCAAGATACAACCCGGTGAGTCAATCGATGACCTCTTTGCTCGCTTCAATAAAATTCTCAACAACTTGCGTACTGTCAATGTTAATTTTTTAGATGCCGAAAATTCTAGGCAATTACTAAGTGCATTAGATATGTCAATTTGGGAGATGAAAGTTACATCTATTCGTGAATCTACTGTCATGAGTACAATTACATTAGATGTGCTATGTTCTAAGTTAAAAATTCATGAAATTGATATAATATCACGTAAGAACCCCAACAAGTCTCTTGCATTTGTTTCACAACGTGAGATGCCTAGCTCTAGTCAATCTTCATCTTGTGGTACACTTTCTTTATTATCCTCTCTAACACTTGAACAGATTGAAGAGTTTCCAGAGGAAGAACTTGCATTCATCTCTACTCGGTTCTCAAAATCATTGCAAAATGTGAGAACTAGAAGGAGAGGAAGTGCCGGACCTCAACGATGCTTCGAATGTGGTAAGGCAGGACATTTTCGTACGGATTGCCCTAACCTTTCAGGTCCTACTTCCCGTGATGAAAAGAAAACTAGGACGAAGCACTCCTCTGCAAACGATAAGAAAAAGAAGGGTTTTATAGGACGCCAATTGGTAAATAGTTTTATCTCCGCACTTCAAGAATTTGGCTCGAGCGATGTCGACATCGGAAGTGACGAAGATGAAGATGATTTGGTAAATGTAAAAGCCCAAGAAAAGGGACTTGCAAAAACTTTTCATCACCTCACAACACCACAGTTTTTGTTGTGGATATCTTGTGAAAAATGGTGAAGAGCAAGTAACCTCCATCAAAAGAGGGATTAGAGGGGAAAGCCCTAACTTTCACAAAGTAGGATTTCTACACATGAACATGAGAGATTGAGATCACCCCTAGGACTTGAAAAGTCTTGGGAAGGTACAAGCCAAGTTTCATGCAAACCCAACAGTTTTTGAGGCAATTTTGGAGGCATTTGAAGAAGAGGCCAATTTGAATGTAAATTCAAATTGCAGCAACTTTCATCACATAAATTCAAAAGTTAGCTTCATATTCAAACTCAGCACATTTTTCTGAGTTATCCCACCAATTTTCATCCCCATTGAAGTTCATCTTGTCAAGAGCTAAATTTGCAAGAATTCAAAAACTGAATTTGAATTTCAGTTCAAACAGGAAGCAAATTTAGCCAAACAAAGTTTGAATTTGAGAACTCAAATTCAAACCAAGACTTGGGGGCTAAGTCTCTCATTCAATGTAGAGTAGCTGGGATATTTACAGGTGAAATTGGAAAAAGAGGATTAGGGGGAGAGTTGGGCCCACAAGTCAGTGGGAGGGAGGTGCAACACCGGACAGCGCTCTGTTTCTCGCCGAAGCAAACGGCCACCGTGCGCCAGCGAGCTGTTTCCCTGGACGCCACCTCCCGAGCGCCAGCCCACAGTGCGCGTCGACGAGGCGGTCGCCCAGGGATATTTCCCCTCCGGAACCGACTCCCGTCACAGCCTTGACCGTTCCTGAGCTCTCGACACAGCAACACCGCCGCGCACACCGATCTTTCGGTTCTCCGGCGTCCTCCCGTCCCAGCAGCTAGCAAGCGAGTCTGAGCTCACCCCGAGCTTCGCCGAGGCTTCCTCGACATGACAGACACGATACCCGGTGCCCCATCCACGGTAAACTGCCCCCGAGCTCTTAGTTTCCATTCCACACCGGGTAGAGCCGCCGCGAACGAAAACTCCCGGCCCGGCCACCAGGCTTGATCCCCCGTCGAGTTGAGCGGTCCAGGAGGTTCGCCTGGAAGTGTGCTCCCTGTCCAACAACGCCGGCCACATGCCATGAGGTGTGCTGGCCGGAATTCGAGTTCTTGCCGAGAGCATGCGATATAGCCCGGTTCGGGTAAATCGGCAAATTCGCCTCACACACCGAACCACTCCTCACCAGGTCTAGAAACCCAGTTGTAGACATCCGTGCGGGCACGTGGGATCAAGAACTCGGGAGAACCATTGAGGAAACCCTCAGTTCTTCAAGTTTTTCCAGTTTTCCCCGAAATCGCCCTAGGTCGCACGGTGAGCCCCTAGTTGCCGACGTTTCTCGCGAGATAAGAGTCCTGGACGTTGCTCCTTAGGTCATGGCGATGCTGTAGGAGCTAACCGGAGCAAGGTTGGGCAGTACAGTGCCCTAGCGACGTCGCCGAAGTTATCGCAGCTACTGTCGCCGTCGCACCTAGGTTGCCGGCCATCCTCGATCCGAGGTAAGGTCGGCAACGTGTTCCTCGCGCAAAAATGTGCAGTGGCGGCGAAAATCAGCAAGTTCCGAGGGCCGGAACCCCTTCCCGGCGAGAGCTCCAGCGAGCTCGGCGGCGGGGTCGCACGGGTGGCTGGAGGAAGACGAAGGGGGTAGGCCCCACACGTCAGCGGCTGGAAGTAAATGGGCAGGATTTTCTGTGGTCTAGGATCCAGTGTGTCTGCACGGGAAAGGCTCTGTGGCCCCATGTGGCTCGGCTCCAGCAGTCGACACGTGTGCGATGGACCCACCTGCAGGATTTAAACATTTTGAGGATTTCCAGTTTTAGTTCAAACTTTAAATGCATAGAACTTTTGCTAGGAAACTCCAAATTCGATGAACCAAATTTTGCTGAACTCAGAATTCTGAGTACTTTCCAGCAATACCAATTTCAGCTCATGAAACTTAATAGATTTCCAGAATTAAATCCCTAAAATTCAAACTGTTAGGAATTTTATCTGGAGAACTACTTCATGAAAAATTCTGAAATTTGGCTGAGAGGTTCATTGGAAAATCCTTGAGTCACAGTAAAATTTTCAGAAGCATCCAAGTTCATTTAGTCCCCCTAATTGGGTGATTAAGAGGACTTCCCTGAGAAAAAAGAAAAATGTACAGAAACATTTTTCAGATTTTCTCAAATCTTAATTAGGGCATAACTTTCAGTAGAATCCTTAAAATGACATGAAACCAATTCCATTAGAACCATCTTAAATTATAGTTTCCAGAAAGTAATGGTTGGAGCCATGAAAACCTCTGGAATTACTTAGAGGCTCAATTATTGACCAAATAGGCTTTTATTTGTACAAAGCTCAAATGAACTTTGTTTCAAATGAAACTTGGTCAAAACTCTGGTTAGGACCCTACCAAGCCACCATACAAATTTCAAAACTAAAGGGGAGGGTTAGCTAGAGTTATAGTAATTACTTATTCAAGTTTATACATTGCACTTAAATTGACATATAGCATATGGTTAACATGTAGTCGCTGAAGGCGAGGAGACCCCGGAAGTGATCGATTTCCTCCTTCCGGACGAAGACCTAACTACTGACCAGCAGCAACAAGGCAAGCCCCGGTTCGCATTAACCCTTTTATAAAGTTTTGCTTTGTTTACATGTTTATATGAAGTATGGATGTGCATTAGGTGTAGAATGGATGAATACCAACTGCATAACCAGAATTATCCCAAAGAGTGAGGGTAGTGTCTAGGACCTCGCATAGACAGGCTATGCTTAATGATTCATAGGACTTCGGTAAAAGTCGAGTAGTTGGAATCTACTCGCGAGTTAGGTTTGGGACACACGGGTTTGGTTCGAGTGATGTAAGATCACTTTAGTAATGATAATGAGACTAGGCAGGGGCTAGGGCGCAGCAAGAGGAAGTCTTGTATGTGCAGCCCTGTCCGTGTCGATTGAGGACCGATCCGTGTGCGGCCCTGCTGAACAAGTATTGAACGTACCGAAGGCATATCGGATATATGGGCCACGATAAACCGATGTAGCCTAAACCTCCGGGCGTCGAGGCATAGCACACCGATTAATAGGTGTAGGTTGAGGGCAGCAAGGTGGAAATCTGCTAAGGGGCATAGAGAGATGCTCCGTGTAGGGAACCTCCTGTCCGTTTCGGTGCGACCGGTTCGACGCTTGGGCTGTTGGGTGAAAGGTTGTCCCGTACGGCATCGAGTGAGCGTGCTGTGCAGATCCACGGTGGGCGTACGTGATGTGCTCTTTGGGTATCCCTGCAGGTGTATATCGAGTCGATTCGCCGTCCCTCACGGTGACGAGTACCGCTTGTTCACTGTGTCGTACATAGATAATTTATGGAATGTTATGACTTCAATATTGCTGTTATGATATAATTGTATTGCTACATGTGTGCCACCAAATATTGCTTACTAAATTTCAGATTTCTGAACTGTTAAACTTGTGGCTAAAAGATGAACTAAGGATGAACTTGTAGGGGTGTCCGTTTGCTGCAATTGTACCATCCCATGTTCATTGTACCCTACATGTAGAGTTTCATGCTTAGGTGAGTCGGTTAAGTCTTGTTGAGCCATCGTGCTCACGGTTGCTGCTTAAGTGTTTTTCAGGTGAGGAGCCACCCACGGACTCGGGTTATGAGTCCACCGGCGAGGGTTACCCTCCGTCGGGGACTACGGCTGAGTGGGAGCCGTACACGCCGCGCTGAGCTGAGACGTGCAGCTAGTGTGGGTTGCCCTAGGGAGGGGCAACCAACTTTTGCTAGATAGGCGGGCGTGAGTTGTGTAAATTAGACTTCCGCTGTGTAACATAAACAATAGTTTGTAACTGAAGTTTGTACCGTACGCACAGTTCAGTTGTTTTCCCATGTAATATATTGTGTTCTCATGACTTGTGCTGTCGGGTGTCACATCGTGCGGCACCACCCTGTGTGATCCTGGATGAGCGGATCCCGGTCCGCCACAGCCTGGTATCAGAGCTGCATTGGGGATAGCACAGTACTTAAGGACTGTATTACGGGAAAAACTTTGGTTTACGGTGAGGCTTCGGTAGTTGCCCAAGTAAGGACTATATTAGCATAGTTACTTAAAGTGGCAAAGACTAACCTATGTGTTTTAATTCTGAATTTCAATTATGTAACGACGCACCTACGCTTTGGTAAGAATGGTAAGGAACGCCACCGAAAGCGGTTAAATTTCGGTTAGCTCCCCTGACGACGAAAGTGGTTCAGGGATAGGTCTCACAGCTTGGTGTGAGATGTCAATATGAAACTCTTGTACTCTTCATGTTCTTGAGTTCATATGAAACGCTGATCCCTAGCGTGCATTAGGCGAGTAAGTGGAGACCCCATCGCGTGGTCAGTAACCCGAGAGTGTGTTCGTCTGGAAATAGCCTAGCAGGACATACGCAGCGCTTGCCATCGGCGTGCCCTGCAGGGAAGTAGGTGGTATCTGTTGGGTTGATAACATTCACAACCGTGACGACTCATTCATGATATACTCGGGTTCCTCGTCGTGTGGTGTTGAAACACGATCACGTACCTTGAGACGTGACTTAACTCAAGGACGGCCGTATGGAAATGATACGGTCGTTTGTATTTAAATTCAAATATGGTACTGCATGAAATGGAAACAAAACCTTTGAGTGCATCACTATTGTGTGTTCTTCTGCAGGTACTAACCACGTATGTATCCATGTAGTAAACATGTGCGAGAGACCGTTTAGTGCCACACTTGAGACGTATATGTCGGTATAATCCGGTTAGGATTTCTTTTTGTGAGGAACGTAGTGCCGTGATATTATAGGAATATGCATGAAAAAAAAAAGATAACAAGGAATTAAAATCACTAGGTTCAACATTTAGGACCCTGGTTGGGTAGAAAAATTGGATAGTAACGAGTGTAGTTCCAAAAGACTGAAAAACAGAGTGCTCTGTTTTGGGCAGCAAGTTTGCTGATCTTCAACAGGGCATAACTCACAGGTCTTTTAGCTCAGGTAGGTGTGGTATATAGTTCTGGAAAGGTATTTAAGTACTCTACAACTTTGTGGTAGACTTCCAGAGCTGAAACACACCTTAAGATGGCTTAAATCCCAGAGAAATGTAAACTGTCCAGGATCAGGACAGAGTTAAACACTCTCTGGACTATTCTGTTTTCAAAATAACTTTCAGTAGAAAAATCTAAAATTTTCATATGATACATCCTTAGAAAGGGTAGAATATGTGTTACATCTTTGCAATTCAAAGTTTCTGAAATTTCAGCACAGAATTCAGTGGAAATCAGAGTTGAAAACAGCAACTTCCCAAAGGAGGGGCTGTTGAAATTCTTCCAGAAATTCTGTGACTTTGAATCACCCTACTTTTGAACCAGAGCTGATCTGAGGGCAAATGAGTACTCGTTGGAAAGATACTGAAGTTAACTTTAACTTTGGTATTCAGCTTGAGTCATGAAAATGCTCAGAACCAGATCAAAATCTCGGATATATAGAGACTGGTCATTCTGACAGAGGAATGACAGTTGAACTCATGTGAGAGATTGTTGTACCCTAGAGGGGGTTTGAGTACTCCCAATGGGGTAGAACATACTCATGAGGGGTTATCTTCAACTAGTGAAAGATTTGAGTATAGGTCTCACTCAAGTTTCTTTTACTAGAGACCATGTTTGTGTCGTATTGAAGGTAAAAGGGTGGTGTACGTGATGACAACGCGATAGTAACGTCTCGTAGTGACCAAACCTAGTTATGGTGAGCTTCCAAAGAGGAGGTTCATCAAGTTGGAGTAAAATAGCTTGTGTTTGGTCTGGTAATGGTGTAGCTTGTGCAAAGTTATTATATTTATCTACATACGAGATGTATCGCATGTTTTATTGTCATTATGTTTTTACGCCTATTTCATGGACTGCATTGAAATATGTTGCGGGACTGATGTTTATTGTCGTATGGTTGCAGATGGTTCGCACTAGGACCACGCACGAGGTTGGTGGCTCTAGCCAACAGGGAGGCGAGGACTCCCAGCCACCGGCCTACGACAGCACCCCGCAGCAGCAGCCACCACCGCCGCCTCCGCTTACTCTTGCGGATGTGATAGCGGCACTGGTGGGTGGTCGTGAGGAGCAGACCGACCTGCTCCGCACGATCATGCAGAATACTCCCAGGCGGGGGGGGGGGGCGTCAAGACAGAGGGCCTCGTGAGCCCCGTGAGGTGTCGTACTCGGACTTCATGAGTACCCTCCAGTCTTCACAGAAGCTGAAGAACCACTGGAGGCCGACAACTGGCTGCGGACCATCGAGTCCAAATTCGGGCTGCTCCAATGTACGGAGCGGCAGAAGACTCTGTTCACAGCACAGCAGCTTCACAGTGCCGCTGGTGCGTGGTGGGCGAACTATGTCGCCTCACGTCCGGCTGGCCATGCCGTGGAGTGGGAAGAGTTCCAGGAGGCGTTCCGCGCCTATCATATCCCTCCCGGGATAATGAAGTGGAAGCTCCAAGAATTTTAGGAACTGAAGCAGGGCGGGAGGAGAGCCCATGACTACTCCCGTGCCTTTAACCATCTGGCGCAATATGCGTCAGACTACATCTCCACTGAAGAGAAGAAGCGGGAACATTTCTATCGGGGGTTACACACCGAGATGAAGACACATCTCGTTCAGTGGAATCATGGCACCTTCAATGACCTAGTCAATGCCGCGATTATGTAAGAGGACGCTCAGCGGGAGTTAGCAGCTGAGCAGAAGAAGCGCAGCGCTCCACCTAGCAGTGGGGGTGGCGCTCCCCAGAAGTACCGCATGGTGTATCGGACACCGTCCGGGCAGCAGTGGTACCCACCGGCGCGACCTCAACGGTTCGGGGGACGATCCTTTCAGTCACCTCCGTTCCGACCGCCGATGCCACCACCGAGACAGCAGCCACAGCAGTAGCAGCAGCAGCAGACGGCACACCAGGCGTTTCCACCGCCACAACACGCCCCGGGTTTCCGTCCGCCGATCAGCGGGGGACCGCCCCGTTTCACTTGCTTCACGTGTGGCCAGGCGGGCCACTTCGCGAAGGACTGTCCCCAGGGGCAGCAAAGCAGTGGGCAATCCCAGTTCCAGGGAGGTGCTCGAGGCTGACCTCCGGTCAAGAAGGTTGGTCAGCGGACTGGGGGCGTTCGCCACCTCGACAACGAGGACGCCCCGGAGGGAGACAACATGCTGGCGGGTACGTTTACTCTCAACAATCAAGCCATCATCATACTGTTTGATTCTGGTGCAACCCACAACTTCATAAGTGCATCATATGTGGTTACGCATCAGCTGGAAGCCTTTCCAACCAAGTGTTCTTATATGATCTACTCACCGGGAGGAAAGATTTCAGCAACGATGATGGTTCCGAAAGCACCACTGTGCTTAGGTGGGAAGATATATCCCACCACTATGATTATCCTTGAGGGGCAGAAGATTGATACAATCTTGATAATGTCATGGCTAAGCTACCATGGCGCTGTCCTGGAAACTTTAGCATGGACGGTTCACCTCAACTCCCCACTACATTGTCCGCAGTCCCTCTTATTAGATAATCCAGTCCGGGAGGTTTCAGCAATCAATAATACTGAAGCTCTCAAGTTGGAGGACATCCCCGTAGTCCGGGAGTACCCCGACGTGTTCCCGGATGAAATTCTGGGCATGCCACCTGAGCGGGATGTCGAGTTCAAGATCGAGCTTGCACCCGGGACTACGCCCATATCACGGAGACCATATAAAATTGCTCCGAATGAGCTGGCTGAACTGAAAGAACATCTCAATGATCTGTTGAGCAAGGGTTTCATCAGGCCGAGTTCATCGCCTTGGGGATGCTCGGCGCTGTTCGTAAAGAAGAAGGATGAAACCTTGAGGCTGTGTGTGGACTACCGGCCACTCAACGCCGTCACCATCAAGAATAAATACCCACTGCCCCACATCGACGTATTGTTTGATCAACTTGTGGGTGCAAGTGTGTTCTCCATGATGGACCTTCGCTCTGGAAATCATCAGATAAAGATCCGGGCGGAGGATATCCCGAAGACGGCCTTCTCGACGAGATATGGGTTATATGAATATCTCGTCATGTCCTTTGTTCTCACAAACGCTCCAGCCCATTTCATGTATCTCATGAACTCGGTGTTCATGCCGGAGCTGGATAAGTTCGTGGTAGTGTTCATCGATGATATCTTGGTTTACTCCAAGATAGAAGCCGAACATGCCGAACACTTGAGGATCGTTCTTCAACGATTGCGAGACCACAAGCTCTACGCCAAGTTCAGTAAATGCGAGTTTTGGATCAGCCAAGTGCCATTCTTGGGACATATCATCTCAGCTGAAGGCATTGCGGTTAACCCGAGCAAGATAGAGCAAGTACTGAAATGGAAAGCTCCCACTTCAGCCCATGAAGTCAGAAGCTTCCTCAGGGTTAGCGTGATACTATCGGAGATTCATTCCAAACTTCTCCAAGCTCGCTAAACCGATGACAGAATTGCTGAAGAATGGAACGAAATATGTTTGGAACACGGCGTGTGAAGGAGCGTTCCAAGCATTGGTGAAGCATCTCACCACAGCCCCGGTCTTAGCTCAGCCGGATACAACAAAGCCCTTCGACGTGTATTGTGACGCGTCCGGTATTGGGCTCGGCTGCGTGTTGATGCAGGAAGGACGTGTGGTCGCCCATGGCTCACGCCAACTTCGGAACCATGAGCAGCACTATCCGACTCATGATCTTGAGATTGCTGCAGTGGTGTTGGCGCTAAAAATGTGGAGGCACTATCTCCTGGGGAGTCTGGTGCATCTCTACACCGACCACAAGAGCTTGAAATATATTTTCACCCAGAAGGAGCTGAATATGAGGCAAAGGAGGTGGTTAGAACTGATCAAATATTATGAGATTGAGATCCATTACCACCCCGGAAAGGCGAATGTGGTTGCCGACGCGCTGAGTCGGAAATCACATGTCCATAACCTCACCATTGCACCGGTTGAGGAGGAAGAGCCGAGTTTATACTTGGTTCCTTATGGATCGCTGTACAACCTTGCCCTCATCCCTACCATCAGGGAGGACATCATTGCAGCTCAGGAGACTGATAAAGGCATGGCACATCTCCGGAGACGGATAGACAATGGAGAGATCAAGTGTTTCCACAAAGATGATGAGGGGACGATGTGGTCCAATGACCGAGTAGTCGTACCCCGAGATATGGAACTGAGGAGGAAGATCCTCGATGAAGCTCACTTGTCTAAGTACTCCATTCATCCGGGCAGCAAAAAAATGTACCAAGATTTGAAAAAGAAATTTTGGTGGACACGGATGAAACAGGAGGTAGCGCAGTATGTATTCGAGTGTGATACATGTAGACGAGTGAAGGCTGATCATATGAGGAAATCAGGGCTGTTGCAACCCCTGAAGATCCCGGCATGGAAATGGGAAGATGTGGGTATGGATTTCATTGTGGGATTGCCCCTAACATCCAACAAGCATGATTCCATTTGGGTAATCGTTGATCGGTATACCAAGACGGCTCACTTCATTCCGGTGAATACACGTTACAATGCCGGCAAGTATGCAGAGCTGTACATAGCAAAGATTCTATGCTTATATGGCGTACCCAAGACCATCGTCTCAGATCGAGGTGCATTATTTGTATGTCGCTTTTGGGAGCAGCTACACACTGCATTGGGTACCAAGCTGATTAGGAGCTCCGCCTATCACCCTCAGACAGATGGCCAAACAGAGAGGGTGAATCAAGTCCTAGAAGACATGTTGAGAGCATGTGCCATCCACCATGGTAGGAACTGGGATGATCACCTACCATTGGCGGAATTCTCGTACAACAACAGCTATCAGGCAAGTATCAATATGGCACCCCACGAAGCTCTCTACGGTCGCAAATGCCGCACCCCATTAAACTGGTGCGAGTCCGGTGAGAGGGTCACCTTCGGGGTTGATGTGGTGAACGACGCCGAAGAGCGTGTTCGATTCAAGCTAATTTGAAGGCCGCTCAATCCCGGCAAGAGAGCTACGCTGATAAGAGGCGTAGGCCGTTGCACTTTGATGTCGGTGAACACGTGTACCTCCGCGTGTCTCCGATGAAAGGCGTGCACCGGTTCGGCGTGAAGGGGAAGCTCGCTCCCTGTTTCATTGGACCCTATGCTATCACCGAGAAGTGTGGACCAGCAGCGTATAGATTGGAGCTATCGACATCTCTTGCTGGTGTCCATGATGTTTTCCATGTTTCGCAACTGAGAAAATGTCTGAAGCATACCGCTGCTGTCCCTACCGAAGACACTGGCGAGCAGCAACCGGATTTGACATATGATGAATATCCGGTGGAAATTCTCGATGAGAAAGCCCGGACCACGCGTAGCCAAACGTTGTGGTTCTACAAAATACTCTGGAGCAACCACACCGCCGAAGAAGCGACGTGGGAGAGCGAGGAATTCCTTCGCTCAAATTACCCGGAGTTCATGGCGTCTCAACACGGGTAAGATCCTATTACATCGCTGTCTCTTTTTTTGTAATCTAGGGACGAGATTCGTTTAAGGGGGGAGGGATGTAAAAGCCCAATAAAAGGGACTTGCAAAAACTTTTCATCACCTCACAACACCACAGTTTTTGTTGTGGATATCTTGTGAAAAATGGTGAAGAGCAAGTAACCTCCGTCAAAAGAGGGATTAGAGGGGAAAGCCCTAACTTTCACAAAGTAGAATTTCTACACATGAACATGAGAGGTTGAGCTCACCCCTAGGACTTGAAAAGTCTTGGGAAGGTTCAAGCCAAGTTTCATGCAAACCCAACAGTTTTTGAGGCAATTTTGGAGGCATTTGAAGAAGAGGCCAATTTGAATGTAAATTCAAATTGCAGCAACTTTCATCACTTAAATTCAAAAGTTAGCTTCATATTCAAACTCAGCACATTTTTCTGAGTTAGCCCACCAATTTTCATCCCCATTGGATTTCATCTTGTCAAGAGCTAAATTTGCAAGAATTCAAAAACTGAATTTGAATTTCAGTTCAAACAGGAAGCAAATTTAGCCAAACAAAGTTTGAATTTGAGAACTCAAATTCAAATCAAGACTTGGGGGCTAAGTCTCTCATTCAATGGAGAGTAGCTGGGATATTTACAGGAGAAATTGGAAAAAGATGATTAGGGGGAGAGTTGGGCCCACAAGTCAGTGGGAGGTAGGTGCAACACCGGACAGCGCTCTGTTTCTCGCTGAATCAAACGGCCACCGTGCGCCAGCGAGCTGTTTCCCCGGACACCATCTCCCGAGCGCCAGCCCACAGCGCGCGTCGACGAGGCGGTCGCCCAGGGATATTTCCCCTCCGGAACCAACTCCCGTTGCGGCCTTGACCGTTCCCGAGCCCTCGACACAGCAACACCGCCGCGCACACCCGAGCTTTCGGTTCTCCGGCGTCCTCCCGTCCCAGCAGCTAGCAAGCGAGTCTGAGCTCACCCTGAGATTCGCCGAGGCTTCCTCGACATGACAGACACGATACCCCGGCGCCCCATCCACGGTAAACTGCCCCCGAGCTCTTTGTTTCCATTTTCCACAGCGGGTAGAGCCGCCGCGACCGAAAACTCCCGGACCGGCCACCAGGCTTTATCCCCCGTCGAGTTGAGCGGGCCAGGAGGTTCGCCTGGAAGTGTGCTCCCTGTCCAACAATGCCAGCCGCATGCCATGAGGTGTGCTGGCCGGAATTCCAGTTCTTGCCGAGAGCATGCGATATAGCCCGGTTCGGGTAAATCGGCAAGTTCTCCTCACACACTGAACCACTCCTCACCAGGCCTAGAAACCCAGTTGTACACATCCTTGCGGGCACGTGGGATCAAGAACTAGGGAGAACCATTGAGGAAACCCTCAGTTCTTCAAGTTTTTCCAGTTTTCCCCGAAATCGCCCTAGGTCGCACGGTGAGACCCTAGTTGCCGACGTTTCTCGCGAGATCAGAGTCCTGGACGTTGCTCCCTAGGTCGTGTTGATGCTGTAGGAGCTAACCGGAGCAAGGTTGGGGCAGTACAGTGCCCTAGCGACGTCGCCGAAGTTACTGCAGCTACTGTTGCCATCGCGCCTAGGTTGCCGGCCATCCTCGATCCGAGGTAAGGTCGACAACGTGTTCCTCGCGCAAAAATGTGCAGTGGCAGAAAAATCAGCAAGTTCCGAGGGCCGGAACCCCTTCCCGGCGAGAGCTCCGGCGAGCTCGGCGGCGGGGTCGCGCGGGTGGCGGGAGGAAGACGAAGGGAGTAGGCCACACTCGTCAGCGGCTGGAAGTAAACAGGCAGGATTTTCTGTGGTCCAGGATCCAGTGTGGCTGCACGGGAAAGGGTCTGTGGCCCCGTGTGGCTCAGCTCCAGCAGTCGACATGTGTGCATGGACCCACCTGCAGGATTTAAACATTTTGAGGATTTCCAGTTTTAGTTCAAACTTCAAATCCATAGAACTTTTGCTAGGAAACTCCTAATTCGATGAACCAAATTTTGCTGAACTCAGAATTCTGAGTACTTTCCAGCAATACCAATTTCAGCTCATGAAACTTAATAGTTTTCCATAATTAAATCCCTAAAGTTCAAATTGTTAGGAATTTTATCTGGAGAACTACTTCATGAAAAATTCTGAAATTTGGCTGAGAGGTTCATTGGAAAATCCTTGAGTCACAGTAAAATTTTCAGAAGCATCTAAGTTAATTTAGTCCCCCTAATTGGGTGATTAAGAGGACTGCCCTGAGAAAAATAGAAAAATGTACAGAAACATTTTTCGGATTTTCTCAAATCTTAATTAGGGCATAACTTTCAGTAGAATTCTTCAAATGACATGAAACCAATTCCATTAGAACCATCTTAAACTCTAGTTTCCAGAAAGTAATGGTTGCAGCCATGAAAACCCTTGGAATTACATAGAGGCTCAATTATTGACCAAATAGGCTTTTATTTGTACAAAGCTTAAATGAACTTTGTTTCAAATGAAACTTTGTCAAAACTCTGGTTAGGACCCTACCATGCCACCATAAAATTTTCAGAACTAAAGGGGAGATTTAGCTAGAGTTATAGTAATTACTTACTCAAGTTTATACATTGCACTTAAATTGACATATAGCATATGGTTAACATGTAGTCGCTGAAGGCGAGGAGACTCCGGAAGTGATTGATTTCCTCCTTCCGATTGAAGACCTAACTACTGACCAGCAGCAACAAGGCAAGCTCCGGTTTGCATTAACCCTTTTATAAAGTTTTGCTTTGTTTACATGTTTATATGAAGTATGGATGTGCATTGGGTGTAGGATGGATGAATACCAACTGCATAACCAGAATTATCCCCAAGAGTGAGGGTAGTGTCTAGGACCTCGCATAGACAGGCTATGCTTAATGATTCATAGGACTTCGGCAAAAGTCGAGTAGTTGGAATCTACTCGCTAGTTAGGTTTGGGACACACGGGTTTGGTTCGAGTGATGTAAGATCACTTTAGTAATGATAATGAGACTAGGCAGGGGCTAGGGTGCAGCAAGAGGAAGTCTTGTGTGCGCAGCCCTGTCCGTGTCAATTGAGGACCGATCCGTGTGCGGCCCTGCTGAACAAGTATTGAACGTACCAAAGGCATATTGGATATATGGGCCCGGATAAACCGAGGTAGCCTAAACCTCCGGGCGTCGAGGCATAGCACACCGATTTATAGGTGTAGATTGAGGGCAGCAAGGTGGAAATCTGCTAACGGGCATAGAGATATGCTCAGTGTAGGGAACCTCCTGTCCATTTCGGTGCGACCGGTTTGACGCTTGGGCTGTTGGGTGAAAGGTTGTCCCGTACGGCATCGAGTGAGCGTGCTATGCAGCTCCACGGGTGGGCGTACGTGACGTGCTCTTTGGGTATCCCTGCAGGTGTATATCGAGTCAATTTGCCGTCCCTCGCGGTGACGAGTACCGCTTGTTCACTGCATCATAACGTAGATAATTTATGGAATGTTATGACTTCAATATTGCTGTTATGATATAATTGTATTGCTACATGTGTGCCACCAAATATTGCTTACTAAATTTCAGATTCCTGAACTGTTAAACTTGTGGCTAAAATTTGAACTAAGGATGAACTTGTAGGCGTGTCCGTTTGCTGCAATTGTACTATCCCATGTTCATTGTACCCTACATGTAGAGTTTCATGCTTAGGTGAGTCGGTTAAGTCTTGTTGAGCCATCGTGCTCACGGTTGCTGCTTAAGTGTTTTTCAGGTGAGGAGCCACCCACGGAGTCGGGTTATAAGTCCACCGGCGAGGGTTACCCTCCGTCAGGGACTACGGCTGAGTGGGAGCCGTACACGCTGCGCTGAGCTGAGACGTGCAGCTAGTGTGGGTTGCCCTAGGGTGGGGCAACCAACTTTTGCTAGATAGGCGGGCATGAGTTGTGTAAATTAGACTTCCGCTGTGTAACATAAACAATAGTTTGTAACTGAAGTTTGTACCGTATGCACAGTTCAGTTGTTTTCCCATGTAATATATTGTGTTCTTATGACGTGTGCTGTCGGGTGTCACATCGTGCGGCACCACCCTCTGTGATCCTGGATGAGCGGATCCCGGTCCGCCACAGTAAACCTATGCTTCATGGCGGGCAAGTCAAGTTCAAGTATGGAGGAGGCAGAACACAACAGCGACAATGAAGAGGTATGTCCTACTTGTGAAGAAATATGTGATGCTATTTCTCGTGCCACTGTTATAGTTTAGGAAAAAGACAAAAAGCCTAGGGACAATGCTGTTAAAATTGAGTCACTAGAATCTGAAATTAATCGTTTGAAATCTTTGATTCCTAGTGATGATTCTTGTTCCTCATGTGATTTAATACATGAACAATTGTCCTCTCTAAGAAGTGCACATACCTCCACACTAGACAAAGTTGAGTTAGAGATTGAAAAGAACAGAGAGCTTGCTGCACTTAATAATAAAAACTTGAAACATGCTTGTTGTTTTACAATTGATTTGCATTGTTCTACTTGTGATGATCTTAATAAGAATCTAAAAGATGCTATGAATGAAATTTCTATATTGAACAATGCTTTACGTTTGCATGAAGTTAAGTATTGTTCCAATTACAAACTAAAAGGAAAAACTTCATGTCAAAACTGCCTAGACTTGTCTAAGAAACTTGATGACATGAATAGGATACTAGAGCGGTTTTATGATGGGAATAAGAATATGAACTTGTTGTTGAATTCTTCTAAATCTTGCAATGATAAAACTGGTTTAGGTTTTGACTCACATGCTCATGCTAAATCACATCCACCTAAAATTGTAAATTCATTACGAAGTGGTTTGATTAAAACAATTCCTAAACAAAAAGATGTGGTTTTTAAATCTGCAGGAGTGTTGTCTCATTCAGTTTCAGATAAACATGTTTTCTGCTCATCTAGGCATGAACATAAAGTTAAATTTCATTGTACCTACTGTGGTAGAGATGGCCATGTCATAGATTTTTGTTATAGACTAGCTAAGCAACATAAAAAGGAAAGAATGATTGCTAGATCACATAACAACTGTGCAAAACCTGTTGCGTGAGCTGAACCGAATGTTTGGAATATGCAACCTGCTGTAATGAGTCAAAAACATGCAAAGTTTGCTTCCGGACCTACTGTTTTTAGTGCTACTCATGTAACACCTCATAGGTCAGTAGTTGGGTACAAAAATCCTCAAACTTTGGCTCATAAACCTGCTGTTTCATCTCAGCCTTTGCGTGTTACTTCTGCTGGACGTCTTGTGACTCAGTACTGGATTCCTAAATGCCTTTTGACTAACCCCAGTATTGAGTCATTGACGTATCGTACTTCTATGTTGGTTACACGCTTGAGGAAGGAGAACATTTGGATTGTGGATTCAGGATGCTCACGCCACATGACCGGTAACAAAGAATGGTTCTCCTCTCTCTCTTTTGTGTCACATGTAGAAAATGTTACTTTTACCGATAATTCTTTAACTCCTATAATTGCTAAGGATTTAGTTAGAGTAAATAATCACTACACTTTAAAAGATGTGGCACTTGTTAAAAATTTGAAATACAACTTGCTTTCTGTTTCACAATTGCTAGATGAAAATCTAGAAATTATTTTCACTAAAAATTATTGCAAGCTTGTAGATTCAAATAGTGAGCTCATTTTAATGTCTCGGTTTGGAAGAGTTTTTAAAGCTGATTTTGATATGTCATCCTCTAAGCATAGATATCTAGTTGCTAATGATTCAAAATACTTTTATTTTTGGCATCGTATACTTGGTCACGTAGGTTTTGATCATCTCACACGTGTTAGTGCTCTTGATCGCATACGTGGGCTGCCTAAGCTTAAAGGGGACAAAGAAATTGTGTGCTCTTCTTGTAGACATGCTAAGATGGTTGCAGGTTCACATGCTCCTCTCACAATGACTATGACAACTTAACCGGGTCAACTTTCGCACCTTGACACCGTAGAACCTTCACGTGTTCAATCCTTCGGAGCTAAATGGTATGTTCTTGTGATTGTTTATGACTATTCTAGATACTCTTGGGTTTATTTTATGGCATCTAACAATGAAACTTTTAGTCACTTTAGAACCTTATTTCTTAGATTATCAATTGATCTCCCAGGATCTTTAAAAGCAATTAGAAGTGATAACGGAACCAAATTTAAAAATCAATCGTTTGATCACTTTTGTGCTGAAAATGGAATAGATCATCAATTTTCTTCACCATATGTACCTCAACAAAACGGTGTAGAGAGAAAGAACAGAACCTTAGTTGACATGGCTAGGACTATGCTTGATGAATGTCAAATTTTGGGCTGCTGCAATTGCAACTGCTTGTTATGTCTCAAATCGTGTTTTCTTGCGTGCTAAGCTAGGTAAAACACCATATGAACTTCGGTTTGGACATAGGCCTAGTGTCACACACTTTCGGGTCTTTGGTTACAAATGCTTTGTTAAGAAACATGGTAATCTTGATAAATTTGAACCTCGATCCGTTGATGACATGTTTCTTGGTTACCCATCTCATACTAGAGGCTACCGTGTGCTTTTACATGACACTAACAAAATTGTGGGGACTTGTGAGGTTTGTTTTGATGAAGCTAGCCCAGGTACTAGCTCTAATATTGCAGGACCAGACCCATATCCCCAGGGGGAGAGTATTTTCATCGAAGAAGATGAAGAAGTTATGCTGCTGCCCGAAAATTCAGGAGCTAATGATATTGTTCCAGCTCCTGATTTTGATTCACAACACCGACGACCACCATTGCTGGTCCAGATCGTCCTCAAGTCATAAATTCTTCAATTTGTGATGAACATGAAGAAGAAGGAGCTTGTGAATTGTCTACTCCCCTCTGGGTTCTCAAAAGTCATCCTTCACAACAAATGCTTGGAAGCTTGCACGAATGAGTCACACGTTCCAGGTTTTGTGATCCGAACTCTCACGCTCATTCTGCATTTGTTGCTTCTTTTGAACCCAAATATATATCACACACACTCACTAATGAATCTTGAATTATTGCCATGCAAGAAGAGTTAGAAAATTTTGAAAGAAATAATGTTTGGAAACTTGTACCTCCACCTCAAGGTCACACTCTAATAGGAACTAAATGGGTGTTTAAAAATGAACAAAGTGAGCATGGGGTTGTGGTTAGGAATAAGGCTAGGTTGGTTGCTCAAGGTTTCACACAAGTTGAAGGACTAGATTTTGATAAAATTTTTACTCCTGTTGCTAGATTAGAAGCCATAAGAATTTTTTTAGCATTTGCTGCATCTAAAGGTTTCAAGTTATATCAAATGGATGCTAAAAGTGCTTTTCTTAATGGTTACATAGATGAGGAGGTTTATGTCAAGCAACCACCGGGTTTTGAAAATCCAAATTTTCCTAATCATGTCTACAAACTGTCCAAAGCCTTGTATGGTCTTAAACAAGCCCCTATGGCATGATATGATAGGTTAAAAACATTCTTAATTGAAAAGGGGTTTACCATGGGCATGGTTGATAAAACTCTTTTTGTGCTTAAGCATGGCAACGACTCATTATTCGTTCAAATGTATGTGGATGATATTATCTTTGGTTGTGCTTCTCATGATCTTGTGTCCAAGTTTTCAGCTATGATGAGTTCAGAATTTGAGATGAGTATGATGGGAGAACTCACATACTTTTTGGGGCTGCAAATCAAGCAAACCAAGGAGGATACTTTTGTGCATCAAACAAAGTATATAAGAGACCTTCTTAAGCGTTTCAACATGGACAAAAGCAAGTCTCTTCGGACACCAATGGGTATAGAAATGACACTTGAACTTGATGAAGATGGTGAACCCGTGGATCAAAAAGAATATAGAAGTATGATTGGATCACTTTTGTACCTCACAAGTGCTTTTAAACTTGCTGTTTTAAACTTGTTGCATGCTCACAAGTGCTTTTAATAATGAAAAATAATTAATCAACTATTCACATGTTGAGATTTTATGTTCAAATGAAAAATTGAGAAAAAGATCAAGAGAATATGCATGCATCACACTTCTTCTTTTGAGATGGCTTATCATTGCACTTAGATATGAACTTGGAAGAAGTTGTGTATGACTAAAACCATGTCCATAAGCTTTTGATTGTCAAATGACATAGGCTTGGCTCGGTTGGTTAGAATATGGCTGATGCGGCATATAATCTCTTGCAAATGTCATATGATCTGAATTTGTTCATTGAAAAATAATTAAAATGCAGCAACAAATGTCATGCTTTCAGCTCTTAACATAGTTAAGTTTGTAAGATCATGACTTGCTTAAATTGAAAATTACACTTGATCTCTAGCATGGCTTACACTACTTTATGTATCTCATTGATGTGATAGTGTAAGTTACTTGATAGTATGGCTTGGATGGGCTTTGTTTTATATGTATATGTTATAAATATGCTCATAACAATTAAAATTTCTCTTTTGAACCTTGTTGAATACATTGTCAAAGGGGGAGAAATTGATCACACATTGCACGATTCACAGGTGTTTTGGCACGATTCTTCTCAGAGGGAGAATTTTTGTTTTCCTTCTCATTTTATTTCTGATTTACAAATGGGGAGAAATATGTATAGGGAGAGAAATTTTTGTTTCAAAATTTCTTTCTCATTTGATTGTTTTCAAAACTTTTCATGTGAATAAGCCAATGTTCGGATTGTAAGTGGTGTTGCCAATGCATTCATCAAGGGGGAGATTGTGATACCTATGTGTGCTGAATACATTGGCTATGATGATAAAAGTTTTGAATTCTGCAAAAACACTGTTTTTGTAAAGTTCCAACTCTAGGTCCGAGCTCTGACAAGATCTGACGTAAGGTACGACTTGCTATGGCTAGGTCCGACATGTGTTTGGTTAGCTCCGGCGGTAGGTCCGACTAGCTTTGGTAAGTTCCAGTGCTAGGTTCTGCTAGCTTTGGTAAGTTCCGGCTCAAGGTCCGGTTAGCTTTGGCAAGGTCCGGAGCTAAATCGCAATGGTTCTATTTTCACCATGCAAATGTTTCGAACTTGCTTTATATCTATGAAAAGTTTGCTTAGTATTCCTTTACTAAGTTTTTGAAGTGTTATGGCTGTTTACGGTGGTCAACATTTTGCTATGGTTTGCAACATGCTTATGTGAGGTGTACACGTAAGGTGTTGTGGTTTTCAGAACTAACGTGAGTGAAGTCGCGGACTTATGCTCGAAAGTATTGGTTGTTTATTCATGTGCAGGTGTTGCTTGAGTTCAAGATATGTGTAACACCCCAAAACCTGCTAAAGAGGGGAATTTAAAAAAATTTGGACGTATTGCATATGGTGCGGAAATTCAAATTCAAACTGGAATTTAAATTCAAATCAAAACAGAAAAAGAAAAGGAAAAAATAAAAAGAAAAAAGAAAACCAAACCGGCCAGTGGGCCGAAACCCGACAGCCGGCCCAATACCCCCGCGCCAACCCGAACCCGTGCCCCCCTCTCTCCCTCTCACTGACACGCGGGGCCCGCGTGTCATCCCTCTCCCCGCGCGCCCCCAACGGCCCTGTCTCTCTCTCGCGTCCGATTGCAACCACCCTCCCGAACCCCGCGCCCCCAGCCCGATCTTTGGCCCCGGACGCGGCCGATCCGCCGCCGCCTCCCCTCGTGAAATCCATGCAAGAAAACTCGCCGAATTCCCCAGCGCCGCTCCACTTTTCTCCCCGGTGAGAACCGATCATCCCCCACCGAAAAACCTTCGGGTCTCTTTGTTTTTCGTTGGACTAACGAGCTCGCCGTGCTCCACCGCCTCCAGGGAGCCCTGCAGGTGAAGGAAGCGACAAGTTTTGCGCCCTAGCATCGGTTCCGACGAGCACCGAGGAGCAGCTTCAATCATCGCCGTCGCAGAGCCGAATTCCGACCTCCCCAAGCCAGAGAAACCCCTAGGTGAGCTCCCCTACCCCTCCGCAGTCGATCCGTGTGAAAAACTGCAAGTTTTAACGTATAGCGGCAAAGAACCGAAGCTGCGTCGGCGAGATCGCCGCCCCCGCCGCCGCGCGCTCGGGCTGGCTCCTGCCAGGGCGACGTGGCCCCTTGAGGGCCGTCTATTTTAAATCGCCCGGTAGAAATAAAACCGACGCGTACCGGTTCGGCGATCTAATCTGAGCCGTCTTTTTGAAATCGGACGGTCCACGTCAGCCCCGCGTTATAAAGGACGGGATTCTTAAGCGCTACCCACTGGGGATCTCGGAAAATACGAGCTAGCCCCGGAAACTTCTGATCTAGCCCATGGACCTTCAGAAATTCATGTAAATTCATTTAAAAATCTGTTTTAGCCCCTGGACTTAATAAAAATTAGGAAACCCCCTCTGTTGTGTGTAGTTAGGCCCCTGGAAATTTAGGAAATAGTAAATTAGACCCTGTAGAAGGGTGGATTTACCTTTTTGACCCTATAGGATATTAAATTCAGAAATTTGAATATGTGACTAGGATTTAAATTTAAAAGGTAAGGCAAACACATGTGCAAATCCAAGTTTAAACTCTCTAGCACTTGGAAAACTTTAGAATGAGTTAAAAATAGATTTTAGGCTGAAATGAAATCTGCCTAAGTGTTGCTCATTTTTATTTTCTCTAGAGACACATATAAGTCTAGGAAATAATTCTAAAAACTAGTAAAATAAATTTAAATTGTTTCACATCAGAGAGGAAGTTCAAAAATATATATTATTGAACATTTTAGATCAGGACCTATTCTGTTTAGATGATATGTCTTACTATTTTAATAGTAAAGTTCACTTTTAGGCATAGAAAATAAATCTGAAAATATAGGAAAATAGGTATGCATAATTAGAAAATGATAAATGAGGTCTCCAAACCCAAAAACTTCAATTTAGGATTTTGTAGAAGATCTGAAAACTTATTTGGAGTAGGAAATTACCTTTCATGCAAACTTGGTAGCTAAGAAGTGTATTAATTAAATATAAAGAATTTGTTCAAATTGGAAATTCATATATAGTGTGCAAACAGAAATCTGAATACAAAAGTTAGAAATTATATACATATGGTTAAAAGTGCATGTAGGCCAAAAATTAACACATGTAGAGTAACCACAAGACTAGAAATGTGAATGGCTTTCATAGGTATGTATGTGTGGTTTGCATGAAGTGAAAGTGTGAACTATGTCTTATGAATTGTTGTTTCCTTTTGCTATGTGTATTGGCATGAGTAGAACCTGCCCCAGAGCAAGTTCTCCCCTTCCAAGACCATGACTTTCCATTCTCAGAGCAGCAGGAAGAAGGCAAGTGTCCTTGACCACTTTGATCCTATACTAGGATGTGTAGGTAGAATTATTTGCATTGTCAATTGAAATATGAAACCCATGCTAGGAAGTTTCCCTAGAATTGCATTACCTTGTTTCCTTTTAGCTTGGGTTGGGATTTATTTTATCATGTCATTTATTTATATCCTTATGCTTAGCCATGCTTAGAATGGGATAATTGGGATATGAGATCATCAATTTATTTACCTTACTCTTGAATGAGATATTATGAGTTATGTAGAGGTAGGGATCGAGGCAAGTTGGATGATTTGGTTGGTGATGGGTGCACGAGACTCGGGTTTGTGTTTAGTACTTGCCTGGATCCTAAGGACCGGTTCATGGAGCATGTAACCTGGCTTTACCGTGCCAACCACATGGTGAGAAGGGGCAGCTTGGCCAATTAATTAGGTGTATCCCCTGCGTAGTATCGGTGTGTTGGATGGTGCGGGGAATAGGTGTCAGCTGGACTACCATATGAACCGCAAGGCTCAAGAGGGGGCCACTGCAGCGGGGTAGGAGCCTCTTGTATGCTGTTAGGGGTGAAACCTCAGTGGGCCCACGCTCGTCGGGAATCCCTTTGTATAGGCCTCGTAGTGATCTCCTGGCTACACACCTGAGAAGTGTGAACGTGGTTCGCGACCACTGGCATAATGGAGGTTCTTTTAGTCCACCTGGCAACGGGGGATGAAATCACTACATGTGGGTACAGTGGTGCAAACTCTGCAGAGTCAAAACTGTCATGACAGCCGTGCTCACGGTCAAGAGCGGCTTGGAATTATTCATGATTAGAGGATGATGAATTGGGAAGTTGTGGATGTTAAGCAGGAAGCTTAACATTGGAGATGAGACTATGTTTACTTGATAATGATGATGGGTTGAGGGATTGGGATCCATTTCACTTGTGTAGTAATGTAGGTGCTTAATAAGCTAAGGTGATAGGTAATAATTGCGTAGTGCTTTAACCATGAGTTCAACCTCTCCTTGCTCTAGCCAAGCATGACATAACTTTCCCACACTTGCTGAGTACCCACGGTACTCAAACTTGCTTTTATGTTGCTTTATATTGCTGCTCAGGTCAAGAGAATGATGTGGTGTTTAATGACCAAGACTTTGGTCCCAAGGAAGGATTCTAGGTTCACGGAGTCCCCCGGGCAACGCCTGTGACGGAGCCCACAAGATTTATATTCCGCTGCTGTTTTATTTACATGTCATGAACTTATTATCGTCCATCGAGATGTATGCTATGTAAGACTTATTTATATTCAATACCTGGCTTCTAATAAATGATGCTTCACTATTTGTCATCACATGTATGAGAGAATGATCCTGGCATACATGTGGTATTCACTCGGTTGTTCTTCGGAGAAACCGGGTGTGACAGAAGTGGTATCAGAGCCAAGGTTGCCCGTAGGAACGTGGACCTAGATAGAAATGGACGTATTTAAAGACCCTATTTTCTTAAAAACTATTTTACAAAGATGTGGGTTGAAAGTGTTGTTCTATGTGGTCACTTTATTCATCATACCCCAACTTTTATTCAAAATACAATTTTTGTTTAACTCTTATCTAACTGAATTTTAAATGCTTTATGTTTTAGAAGGTTCGCATGATCCGCACCGCCCGCAAGTCCACCGGAGGGAGAGTTCTTGTAGTTGCCCTTGCCCTGAGAGAGGAGAACCGTCCGGTGACGTACCACTCCTACGGATTGGCAGTAGGAGGCTTGTTGCGCCGTCTTCTGCGTATGCTCCACGCCGCCGGCAATATGGGCAAGCTAATCATACACTACAGCTCCACCAGGACCATCCGTGAGAAGCGGGAAGAATGGAGCTCGGAGATGAGGATTATCCATGAAAATCAGCTGCTCAAGATCCACCGCTCTCCAGCTTGTCGGGCAACTCAGGCTGATGCTGAGAAGGATGTCACCTGGGAGGCCATCACCTGCTAGAGTTACATCAACCGTCGCCACCTGGACAGGACAGAGTACATGTATGTCCTCCAGCGAGAGAGTGGCACCGCTGAGTACAAGTACCCGCCAGTGCAGCAGGGGACTTCCCATGAGCACATGGGCCTGTGCTTGGAGGATGCTGTTATGCTCAGCACTCGACTGCAGGAGTGCCAGTAGCAGCTTCAGGATGTTCGTCACACCATGAAGGAGACTGAGGCATTGCTTCGCGCCAGCTTGAGGGCAAGAGAAAAAGGAGATGGGAATAAACTGTGTGTCACCGTAAATGACACGTGGACTCCTGACTCCCCAGACCGCCGGGCGAGCAGGCGTCGCCGCACTTCTCCACCAGCAGTTTCCCCACCCAAAGCAGAATCAGAGGGCAGCCGCAATAATGAGGAAGACCCCGAAGAGCCAGCTCAGTAATACGAGTCGTTTAGAGTTCTTTCCCTTATTTCAGCAGGTTATCGAGTAGTTGAGTCAATACCTTAGTTATTTGTGTGTTAATGTTTGGTGTGTGACGTGAGTTGTGGAAGCCATGGGCATTTGTCCACAACCTCGTCTTTAGATTGCTTTGATTTAATGTGTGAACCCCAATGAATTAAGAGTGCATTTATTTTCGCATGAGACGTGACTCCCAAAAATCTACGTGAAACCCTCAGAAAATGTTTAATGTAATAAGGCCTCAAAAGTTTAAGTTTAAACAAGCAATTTGGGAAGTTAATATGTAATGCTTTAAGTTAACATTTGGTTGATCATGATAGATGACTGGAAGAGGAAAGGGTCGTGGTGCCAACCCCACCAACAACAACGATGAGGCCGGCAACCCTCATCTTTCTGAAGGACAAGACAGGGGTGGTCGCCGTGAAGGAGCTGATCCTATCCACCAGATGCTTGAAAATCAGAATCAGCTCATCCAGAGCCTAACTCAAGTGGTGGCCAACTTGCACCAAGCTCCACCCCCACAAGCTGCACCACGCCAACCAAGGTTGAGTGAGTTTCTGGGGACTCAACCTCCAAAGTTCGCAAGTGCTGCTGAACCTTTGGAGGCAGACGACTGGTTAAAGACCATAGAGAAGAAGATGAGAATCATACAATGCCAAGGGTATGAGAGGGTACTGTTTGCCTCTCACCAATTGCATGGACTTGCTGCTGATTGGTGGACCGCTTACGTGGAAGCCCATCATAACCCCGAGAACATCACTTGGTAAGAGTTCAAGCGCAGTTTCCGCAACCATTACATACCAAGGGGTGAACTCGAAAACAAGAGAAAGGAGTTCTTGGGACTGCAGCAAGGAAACATGACTGTGAGGGAATACCTCACTAAGTTCACCCAACTATCCCGTTATGCACCACGGGACATCGAAACTGATGAGCAAAAACAGAATTGTTTTGTGGAAGGACTTACCATGGAAATGCAGTGTGCAATGTCATCCAACGAGTATGAAAGCTTCCAAAAGATGCTAGACAGAGCGTTTGTCGTGGAGAGGAAGCTGAAGGCCTTGGAAAATGAAAACAAGAGGAAGGCGGGATGGTCACACCAAGTCTCACGTAGCAACACACGCCCACGTCTGATGCAGCAACCCGCAGGGCAGACGAGCTGTGCTGTGGTACCCTACTCAGCACCAAGAGGGTACAACCTGAATTTCAGGCGTCCATCAGCACCAGCACAGCCGCAGCGTCAGTTTGTACAGCAGCCTCGCCCCACACATCAACCTCGACCAGCAGGACAAGGACCACAGAACCAACCTCAAGACAACAAAGGCCAGGCACCTAAAGTTGGGGTACAATGCTTCAACTATGGTGAAGTGGGGCACTACGCCCATAAGTGCACAAAGAAGAAGCCCATGCAGCCACAACAGCAGAATGTGATGCGAGGACAGGTGAACCACGTGACCATGGAGGAAGCGCAAGAGGCACCTGACGTGGTAATTGGTAAGTTTCCTGCCAATTTACACATTGCGACCTTGTTGTTCGATTCTGGTGCTACCCATTCGTTCATTGCTCAAGGGTTTCTTAAGAAGCATGATCTAGCAACAACACAAATGAACCATATGCCAGCAGTAAACCCTCCAGGGGGAGAAATTAGGACAAGACAAGTGTGTCCCAAGGTGAATCTAGACATTAATGGGGTAGTATTTACTGTAAACCTCATAGTGATAGACTCACAAGGGATAGATATTATTTTAGGTATGGATTGGTTGACCAAACATAAGGGAATCATCCATTGTTCGACAAGAACGGTGGAACTAACTCACCCTAGTGGCACAAGAGTGAAGTTCATAACTGTACAAAACCCTAGGAGGGACCTTAAACTCAATCAAGTTGAGGTGGAAGTGGAAGAGATCAGGATTATCAGGGAATATCCAGACGTTTTTCCGGAGGAGTTGCCAGGTATGCCTCCCGATCGTGAAGTGGAATTCGCGATTGAGCTAGTGCCTGGAACAGCTCCAATATACAAGAGGCCTTATTGGATGGGCTCCAAACAGCTAGAAGAACTCAAGGAACATATATGAGAATTGACGGAGAAGGGGTATATTCATCCTAGTTCCTCACCATGGGGAGCTCCAGTGATATTTGTGCCCAAGAAGGACGGAACCCAAAGGTTATGCGTAGACTACCATGCTTTGAATGAAGTAACCGTCAAGAACAAGTACCCATTACCCCGCATTGAAGACTTATTTGATCAGCTGAGGGGAGCTTGTGTGTTCTCAAAAATTGATCTCAGGTCGGGATACCACCAACTTAAGATAAGACAAACCGATATTCCAAAGACAGCTTTCTTATCTCGGTACGGGCTGTATGAATACACCATCATGCCGTTCGGGCTAACTAATGCCCCGACATACTTCATGTATCTCATGAACAAGGTGTTCATGGAATATCTGGACAAATTTGTGGTGGTTTTCATTGATGACATTCTTGTTTTCCCCAAAGATGAAGAAGAACATGAGGGGCATTTAAGGTTGGTGTTGCAAAAGCTGAGAGAACACCAACTATATGCCAAGTTGAGCAAGTGTGAGTTTTGGTTGAAGAGAGTTCCCTTCTTAGGACATATAATCTCAGAGGGAGGAATCTCCGTGGATCCTGCCAAGATCGAGGATGTGCAGAAGTGGAAAACCCCCGAAAATGTCGGGGAAGTTCGAAGCTTCTTAGGATTGGTTGGATATTATTGACGGTTTATCGAGGGTTTCTCCAAGATTTCGAGACCCCTCACCAATTCTTAGAGAGGGGAATCATATTCACATGGACACTGCAGTGCGAGACGAGTTTTCAAGAATTGAAGAAAAGATTGACAACAGCCCCAGTGCTAGTTATGTCGGATATGCAGAAGAATTTTTCAGTGTACTGCGATGCATCTGGACACGGGTTGGGATCTGTTCTCATGCAAGAGGGGCATGTCGTGGCCTACGCGTCCCGGCAGCTCCGAAAACACGAGAAGAACTATCCTACACATGACCTAGAGCTAGCCGCAGTGCTACACGCATTGAAGATCTGGCGGCATTACTTGATGGGGAAGAGGACAGAGATATATACGGATCATAAGAGCTTAAAGTATATTTTCACATAGCCAGATCTCGACCTCAGACAAAGGAGATGGTTAGAGCTAATCAACGACTTTGATGTGGGCATCCACTATCATCCTGGGAAAGCGAACGTCGTGGCAGATGCTTTAAGCCGGAAGGTGCAGGTCAATAGGCTGAGCTTAAAGGACATGCCTACAGAATTGAAGGAAGAGGTTGTAAAACTCAATCTATGTCTGGTGAATAGTGGTGAGGCCATCGCCATGGAAGTGGACTCCACGTTAGAGCAAGACATACGCAATGGTCAGAAGAATGATGAGAAGATACAAGAGATTAGAGAACTCATCAAAGAAAATAAAGCCTCTGGGTTCAGAGAAGATGAACAAGGTACGGTGTGGCATGGTAAAAGAATCAGTGTGCCGGAAGTGAAGGAGATCCATGAATTGATTTTGAAGGAGGCTCATGATTTCGACTATTCCATTCATCCTGGGAGTACGAAGATGTATCATGACCTCAAGAGCAGATATTGGTGGTATGGCATGAAGCGAGATGTCGCGGAACATGTTGCCCTATGCGACACATGTCAGTTGGTGAAAGCAGAACATCAACGACCCGCGGGACTATTGCAACCACTCAAAGTGCCTGAATGGAAGTGGGAAGAAATAGCTATGGACTTCATAGTGGGACTACCCAGGACCCAATCGGGATATGATTCAATATGGGTCATCATCGACAGGCTAACCAAGGTAGCTCATTTCATCCCCGTGAAAGAAAGCTACAGCGGATCCAAATTGGCGGAATTGTACATGTCAAAGATCGTGTGTTTCCATGGAGTGCCAAAGAAGATAGTGTCAGACCGAGGGACACAGTTCACCTCAAGGTTCTGGCAGAAGTTACATGAAACCATGGGAACTCACCTAAATTTTAGTTCTGCCTATCACCCCCAGACTGACGGGCAGACGGAAAGAACCAATCAGATCCTTGAGGATATGCTGAGAGCGTGTGCGCTCAAGAACAATAGGAGTTGGAATAATAAATTACCGTATGCGGAGTTCTCCTATAACAACAGCTATCAGGCTAGTATGAAGATGTCACCATTTGAGGCTTTGTATGGGAGGAAGTGCAGAACTCCACTATTTTGGAACCAAACAGGGGAAAGTAAAGTATTTGGGCCCGAAGTACTACAAGAAGCCGAGGCGAAAGTGAGGAAATCTGCAACAACTTGAGGATAGCACAGACACGACAAAAGAGCTATGCCGATGTACGGAGAAGAGAACTCGTTTTCAACGTGGGGGACTATGTTTATCTCAAGGTGTCCCCTATCCGAGGACTTCATCGGTTCAAGGTGAAAGGGAAGTTATCACCTCGATACATCGGACCCTTTCAGATCCTGGAGAGGAAAGGCGAAGTGGCATATCAACTAGAACTACCGGCTCGTCTATCGGATGTGCATGATGTATTCCATGTGTCACAGCTCAAGAAATGTCTAAGGACGCCTGAAGAGATGTTACCCATGAATGAGGTTCACGTAAGAGAGGATCTGTTTTACGCCGAGCAACCGGTCAAGATTTTGGAGACAATGGAACGCCTCACAAGAAATAAAAGAATCTGGATGTGCAAGGTGCAGTGGAAGCATCACTCGGAAGAGGAAGCCACATGGGAGCGAGAAGACGAGCTTAAGGCACAGTTTCCAGAATTGTTTTCCTAGAACTACCAATCTCGAGGGCGAGATTTCTTTTAACGGGGGTAGAGCTGTAACACCCCAAAACCTGCTAAAGAGGGGAATTTAAAATTTTTTGGACGTATTGCATGTAGTGCAGAAATTCAAATTCAAACTGGAATTTAAATTCAAATCAAAACAGAAAAAGAAAAGGAAAAAGAAAAAGAAAAAGAAAACCCAAACCGGCCAGTGGGCCGAAACCCGCCAGGTGGCCCAATACCCCCGCGCCAACCCGAAACCGTGCCCCCCTCTATCCCTCTCATTGACACGCGGGGCCCGTGTGTCATCCCTCTCCCCGCGCGCCCCCAACGGCCCCGTCTCTCTCTCTCGCGTCCGATCGCAACCACCCTCCCGAACCCCGCGCCCCCAGCCCGATCTTCGGCCCCGGACGCGGCTACTTATCCAAACCGATCCACCGCCGCCTCACCTCGTGAAATCCACGCAAGAAAACTCGCCAAATTCCCCAGCGCCGCTCCACTTTTCTCCCCAGTGAGAACCGATCATCCCCCACCGAAAAACCTTCGGATCTCTTCGTTTTTCGTTGGACTAACGAGCTCGCCGTGCTCCACCGCATCCAGGGAGCCCTGCAGGTGAAGGAAGCGACAAGTTTCACGCCCTAGCATCGGTTCCGACGAGCACCGAGGAGCAGCTTCAACCATCGTCATCGCAGAGCCGAATTCCGACCTCCTCAAGCCCGAGAAACCCCTAGGTGAGCTCCCCTACCCCTCCGCAGTCGATCCGTGTGAAAAACTGCAAGTTCTAACGTATAGCGGCAAGGAACCGAAGCTGCGCCGGCGAGATCGCCGCCCCGCCGCCGCGAGCAGCCGCGCGCGCGGGCTGGCTCCGGCCAGGGCGACGTGGCCCCTTGAGGGCCGTCTATTTTAAATCGCACGGTAGAAATAAAACCGACGCGAACCGGTTTGGCGATCTAATCTGAGCCGTCTATTTTAAATCGGACGGTCCACGTCAGCCCCGGGTTATAAAGGTCGGGATTCTTATGCGCTACCCCCTGGGGATCTCGGAAAACACGAGCTAGCCCCGGAAACTTCTGATCTAGCCCCTGGACCTTCAGAAATTCGTGTAAATTCATTTAAAAATCAGTTTTAGCCCCTGGACTTAATAAAAATTAGGAAACCCCCTTTGTTGTGTGTAGTTAGGCCCCTGCAAATTTGGGAAATAGTAAATTAGACCCTGCAGAAGGGTGGATTTACCTTTTTGACCCTATAGGATATTAAATTCAGAAATTTGAATATGTGACTAGGATTTAAATTTAAAAGGTAAGGCAAACACATGTGCAAATTCAAGTTTAAACTCTCTAGCACTTGGAAAACTTTAGAATGAGTTAAAAATAGATTTTAGGCTGAAATGAAATCTGCCTAAGTTTTGCTCATTTTTATTTTCTCTAGAGACACATTTTAGTGTAGGAAATAATTCTAAAAACTAGTAAAATAAATTTAAATTGTTTCACATCAGAGAGGAAGTTCAGAAAATATATATTATTGAACATTTTAGATCAGTACCTATTCTGTTTAGATGATATGTCTTACTATTTTAATAGTAAAGTTCACTTTTAGGCATAGAAAATAAATCTGAAAATATAGGAAAATAGGTATGCATAATTAGAAAATGATAAATGAGGTCTCCAAACCCAAAAACTTCAATTTAGAATTTTGTAGAAGATCTGAAAACTTATTTGGAGTAGGAAATTACCTTTCATGCAAACTTGGTAGCTAAGAAGTGTATTAATTAAATATAAAGAATTTGTTCAAATTGGAAATTCATATATAGTGTGCAAACAGAAATCTGAATACAAAAGTTAGAAATCATATACATATGTTTAAAAGTGCATGTAGGCCAAAAATCAACACATGTAGAGTAACCACAACACTAGAAATGTGAATGACTTTCATAGGTATGTATGTGTGGTTTGCATGAAGTGAAAGTGTGAACTATGTCTTATGAATTGTTGTTTTCTTTTGCTATGTGTATTGCCATGAGTAGAACCTGCCCCAGAGCAAGTTCTCCCCTTCCAAGACCATGACTTTTCATTCTCAGAGCAGCAGGAAGAAGGCAAGTGTCCTTGACCACTTTATTTACCTTACTCTTGAATGAGATATTATGAGTTATATAGAGGTAGGGATCGAGGCAAGTTGGATGATTTGGTTGGTGCTGGGTGCACGAGACTCGGGTTTGTGTTTAGTACTTGCCTGGATCCTAAGGACCGGTTCATGGAGCATGTAACCTGGCTTTACCGTGCCAACCACATGGTGAGATGGGGCAGCTTGGCCAATTAATTAGGTGTATCCCCGGCGTAGTATGGGTGTGTTGGATGGTGCGGGGAATAGGTGTCAGCTGGACTACCATATGAACCGCAAGGCTCAAGAGGGGGCCACTGCAGCGGGGTTGGAGCCTCTTGTATGCTTTTAGGGGTGAAACCTCAGTGGGCCCATGCTCGTCGGGAATCCCTTTGTAAAGGCCTCGTAGTGATCTCCTGGCTACACACCTGAGAAGTGTGAACGTGGTTCGCGGCCACTGGCATAATGGAGGTTCTTTTAGTCCACCCGGCAACGGGGGATGAATTCACTACATGTGGGTACAGTGGTGCAAACTCTGCAGAGTCAAAACTGTCATGACAGCTGTGCTCACGGTCAAGAGCGGCTTGGACTTATTCATGATTAGAGGATGATGAATTGGGAAGTTGTGGATGTTAAGCGGGAAGCTTAACATTGGAGATGAGACTATGTTTACTTGATAATGATGATAGGTTGAGGGATTGGGATCCATTTCACCCATGTAGTAATGTAGGTGCTTAATAAGCTAAGGTGATAGGTAATAATTGCGTAGTGCTTTAACCATGAGTTCAACCTCTCCTTGCTCTAGCCATGCATGACATAACTTTCCTACACTTGCTGAGTACCCACGGTACTCAAACTTGCTTTTCTGTTGGTTTATATTGCTGCTCAGGTCAAGAGAATGATGTGGTGTTTAATGACCAAGACCTTGGTCCCGAGGAAGGATTCTAGGTTCACGGAGTCCCCCGGGCAACGCCTGTGACGGATCCCACAAGATTTATATTCCGCTGCTGTTTTATTTACATGTCATGAACTTATTATCGTCCATCAAGACGTATGCTATGTAAGAATTATTTATATTCAACACCTGGCTTGTAATAAATGATGCTTCACTATTTGTCATCACATGTATGAGAGAATGATCCTGGAATACATGTGGTATTCACTCGGTTGTTCTTCGGAGAAACCGGGTGTGACAATATGGCTGGTGACGGGATCCATTGAACTAGTCTTAGGGAGAACATGAGGTTCAACAACCAAGTTCGGGAGGAATTGTAGTTGAGTTGATCGGGAGGTCGCGCAACATGTTTGGATCAAGAACAATGCTTATGAAGGTATCGTGGACGTCGTTGGAAGGTGTTTTGCACATGTGCAAGGAGTGCATGGACGTGGCAACATGGTTCCAAGGCGTGGTGAAGATATATGGAAGTGGAGATATAGTTGAATAGGTTCAACTGGCTGGATTTTGCGCTCAGGCTGCGGCTGAGGCGGTTGTGGTTTGTTTATGGAAAGTTTCGAGTTATTTTTAATAGGATTTCGTGTTAGGCATGAAGTAGAGTTATTTTAGGAATATTTGGGACGTTCCTAAGATGTTTGGATGTCTTAAGATTGCTTCTATCTGCGTATAGAAGAGTCTTGAGCAGTATTGGAAAGTTACAGTTTGAATCCAAGTAGGAGTAGGAGTCCTAGTTTTGAATTGGGTTGGCCTTAGGGCTGGTTATATAAGCAAGTGAGGCCAAGGCTCCTGGAGAGCACGACTTGGCTGTTCCTATTATGTTTTGATCAATAAAATTCATAATTTAGAGGATCTTTTGTGCCTTGTTCGTCCGACTTGTTTTTGTCATGTCTTTCTCGTCGAGTTTCTGGACAGAACAACAGTGCTTTGGTATTTTGATCATAACTCGAGTTTTACAGATCCAATTGACGTGATTCTTTTTGGGTTGTCTTTGCAACTTGATTATATATCATATATGAAAATTTCACGGTCATTAGATTTGTAGTTTATGATCTACACGAGTTTATTGTTGCATATATGGTTTTTACTCGAGTAGAACAGATTGACCCTTGTTTGATATTTCGATCATAACTTGAGTTTTTCTTGACGGATTTCCGTGATTCTTGTTGTCGTGTCTTTGTGACTTGATTATCTATAATATATACCACTTTGGTCATGGTTTAACACATTTATATCAGTTGCATACATGGTTTCTTTAACAGGTCGATTTTCTTCCGAAGGGGTTTTTGTTGCTTCGCTAAAAAGTTTAAATATACCATTCACCCCCTCTGGTAGCTTTTCACGTGCTCTTCGATCCTACAAACTCAGATATGGGTGTACGTGTCGTGCAGTCCAGTCGTGTGCTCGTTCGAATCACCGTCACTTGCGGTTATATGAGCATACTTGGCCACTGCGTCTTGACGTAGTAAGAACTGAAGTGAATTACTTTGAATTGATAAGGATTGTGATCTAAATTGTATTGCAACCATGCTTGAGTTAGAGATAGTGCTAATTATGTTTACTTCACCTTGTGCAAGAAGCATTGCAACAAAGTGTTTCTTGTTTGATTGTGAAGTTGCGATGCTGTTTGGCTCAAGGTCTTTAAAAGAGGATTTAAAATCTGAAAGTTAAGGATCAACTGTAGGCGAGTCCTATATGCAAATTCAACTACCATGTTTCCATCCGTCGTGCCTGTAGAGTTTCTTGTTTAGAGGATACGGATCAGTCTTGCTGATCATATGTGCCCACGCTTGCTATATGAGTGGTTTTGCAGGTTAACATCGATGCTATGAGGAGGTTGTCCGGTGAGACTCGGAGACTTCTGAGTCGTTTAACACACAGAGAACCCGGCCGCTGCCATATGTCTTCGTGTTGCTATCGAGAAGAGTCAACAGGCTGGACATCTTCTCGAGTGCTTAGTAGATATTAAACGTGAGATAAATTAGTCTTCCGCTGTATTTTTTATGTAAATTATTTATAAAGAATACTTGTAAGCTTACACTTTTGATTTATGTGATACGGTTTCCTTATGTGTGTGCTTTTGGGTGCCGCATATCACGGCACCAGCCAATGCGATTCCCGGGTGAGCGGCACGGCCCCATCGAGGGTCAGGCCCTGTTAGTATTCTACAGCCAGCAATGGGATGCATGCTTTGAAGACCTTGGTCTCGTTGCTCTATCCTCATCAGTATCGGACCACTTCCCTATACTTGTGGTGCTTTAGGATAAAAGACCTAGACCAGCTACGTTCAAACTCGAGCAATTCTGGCTCCAAATACCCGGGTTCTTGGAAGTGGTGCAAGCAGCTTGGGCTATGTCGGTGCCGGTGCACAATGCCTCTCCACTTAACATTCTGCACCATAAGCTCTCCAAAACGGCTAAGGCACTGCGGCGATGGAGCACTAACCTTTTCAGAAAAGCCAGAATGCGGATCCACATGATCATGGAAATTATTCAGAAGTTGGATACCGCACAAGAGTTAAGGCCTCTCTCTCCTGAGGAGATACAGCTTAGAAAGGAATTGAAGGTGCGCCTGCTTGGCTTAGCGGCCATTGAACAATTTAGATGCCGCCAAGCCTCTCGACTCACCTGGCGCCGCTCCGGAGACACATGTACACAATTATTTCACGCCAAGACCAACTCACGTGCTAAGAAGAACTTCGTCTCTCACTTATTGGGCAGCGATTGCACTCTGGTTTGGTCTCACAATTAAAAATAACAGCTCCTACATCAGTTCTTCTCATCCAATATTGGGTGTCATAAGAATCACCTCTTTGCCATCCTTTGGAACCAGTTGGATCTTTCAAGCGTGCAAGACCCATCTTCGCTGATTCAACCCTTCACTGAACAATAAGTACTCAGCGCTATCGAATCAATGCCGACATAAAAAGCACCAGGACCTAATGGATTGATCAGAGTTTTATAAGCACTATTGGGCTACCATTAAGGACGATGTGTTGGCGGCATTTCATAGCTTCTACGATACGCATGCTGGTACCCTACATAACCTCAACCGGGCCAACATTATGTTGGAAAATTAGGAATTTTACGGTTTTGTTCAATCCATATTAAATCATAAAACATGATTTGCAAGTAAATCATAAACATGACGATTATGATTGATCCTATGCTCTCTGTTTTAGCAATAGTAATACACAACATTACTAAAGCTAAAATATGAGTTTTAGAAAAGTACCCATAGGCGGAACCAGTGCCGAAGGCACATGCGGCGCCATTCCCAACAGTCGACATGTTGGTCTATTTGAAGTAGTCGATCTCATTTGGTGCAGGAAGATCACTTGAAGCAGTGCAGTCACGTTGCAGTGCAGATCACATGCACAAACATCCGAAGTAGTCGTACACGAGAGTTAGGACACGAACCGAAGATCGAGTAGTCACGTGAGTGTGTTCCTCAAAAATTGTATTCGCTCTCTATCCCGCAGTAGGATCTCGAGAGAGCATCAATTTCAGAGGCCTGCTCACTCTATTTTCTGTGCACGCAGAAAGCAGAGTCAGGAATGCTTGGAGGCAGCGCAGCAGAGGACGTGTGGAGGAGCAAGAATGAAGATTTTTTTCTTGTGTCTATCACATGAAGGGATGAGCTCCTTATATAGGAGTCAATAAATGAGAGAGAATGAATACCATAATTACAAGTTGTGACTTTTATCAATTCAACGATTATGATTCAGCCATTAACACGTCCGTTACTAGTCATTATTTGGTTCGTCATGACTCAACCATTAACACGTCCGTTACTAGTCATTATTCGTTTCATTATGACAGCCATTAAAGTGTCCATTACTAGTCATTATTTGGTCCATTATGACAGCCATTAACGTGTCCATTACTAGTCATTAGTTTGGCTGAATTAATCTTCGAAAAACGTCAAGAATGACATCACACCAGCGCGACCCTGTGTGATATGGTTTGACACGACACACGCACGTGTGTCGGACAACATTTACCCTCTCACACCTTCACAATAGATAGACAATATTCCAATGTACAGATTGGTTTAATCCTCTCTTCATAAAATATTCTCCTAATATTTCACATATGCCTTGGAATTAACTTGACTAAATTATTTAAATAAATGGATCTTAGACCTAAATATCTAACAATCCCCACCAAATTTCAAGGCATATAAGAAATACTCTCAGTTCCACTCCTGTTTGATATATCAGCGTTTCGATGAACACTGTTAAGTCAAACATCCATCTAGAACAGAGATTACACTCATTCACAACTAAACAATGGACTATCCCTTGAATTGACAGTTTTGTGCGAACAAGTTTCATCAAAGTCATTGCTGATATTGGACTGCCAGAAATATTCCCTCAGATTGGAGCGTATAAGTCATACTCCCTTGACTTTCATGAGCATCTAGAGATTACTCAATCTCATAGACTGTGACTAGGAGTCATGTATATATGTATTACTCAGGAGATGTTATGTAGGTCAACATCTCTGCTTATACAAGCCACTCAAAATACATTAAGATTTAATCAACCTGCTATACAGAAAAGGAGAGTAATGCATCTCCAGCGGAGTGTGAAAGCCCACATGCTCACTTGCTAAAGTGTTCATTACATCACACACACCACAACTCATATTGTTGTAATCTCATGAACACGTTAGAAGAGAAAGTAACCACCATTAATAGAATGATCCGAGGAAAAACTCACAAATCCAAAAGTAGGATTCCCACATGTAAACACGAGAGGCTGAGCTCACAGTTAGGTCCTAAACATTCTTAGGAATGCTCATGCCAAGTTTCATGCAAACCCAATCCTTTTTGAGGCACTTTTGGATACAATTATATAAAGGGCTAGTTTGAATGTAAATTCAAATTGAAGCTACTTTCATCATCTGAATTCAAAAGGTGGAGTCAGATTCAAACTCAGCACATTTTTCTGAGTAATTCCACAAATTTTCATCTTTATTAGAGTTGATCTTGTCAGGAGCTAAACTTGCACTAATTCAAAACTGAATTTGAAATTCAAATTCAAGTGTGAATCAAATTTAGCCAAACCAACTTCAATCTGAGGAATTCAAATTGATCTCATGACTTGGTGGTGAAGGCTACCATTTAGTTGTGAGTAGATGAGGAAAAATAGCTGAAAATTAAAAAGTAATTTGAGGGGAGGGGGACCACTTGGCAGAGACCCAAATCTCACTAAACCGACTTATCAGCACGAGCTCTCGGGTGAGCGCGACTGCGCCACGAGGAAATCTACCTCGATGGTGAATTCCACCTCACGGTACAAGATACGGCTCAAAGGCCAGCAAGACAAGCTGCTCCGCCCCGTTCTTTTCACTCCCGCGTGGAAACCAGCTAGCACTCACTCCGTTCTTTGCTCCCACTCGCGAGTCCCTCCCGCCTCTCTCTGTCCAATGGCGAAGGGCCGATCCCGGCTGTTTCACGCACCACCACCGGAGAAGAAAAGGTGTGCCTTGTCATGCTGAAGCTGTAGGAGAAAGCCGTTTGCCATTTCATGCGACGTAGAGTGAGTATTGTGTAAGGGCCTCAGTTTTTGACACATATTTGAAGTGTTCATCACCACACCACACACCTCATTTGAGGAAAGTTGATGAACACAAATGAAGAGCAAGTACCCACCATCAACATGCTCATTAGAGAACAAACTCACATATTGCAAAAGTGGTATTTCCCACATGTGATATAGAGGGGCTGGACATATGAAAACTCCTACACATTGCTAAGGATGTCCATGCCAAATTTCACTCAAATTCAAAACCTCTTTGAGGTCATTTTGGGTATAGTTAGAAAGAGGGCAGTTTAAAACCATATTCAAATTCAAACTGTTTTCATCCCATGAATTCAAAAGTGGGAGGCATATTCTTATTCAACACATTTTTGTGAGCTCACACACCAATTTTCACTCCATTTGGAGTTGATCTTGACATGAGCTAAGTGGGACAAATTCAAACTTTATTTGAATTCAAAACTGAACTTGTGCTGAAATTCATTCAAACCAAACCCAATTTGAATTCTAATCAATTCAAATGCCTCATGGGTGAATAATTTGAATCACCAAGGGTATTTTGGGGCTCACTGTTTACAACAGTGATTAGGAGTAAATTTCAGAGATTAAAACCCGGGTGGGACCCACATGTTATAGAGAGAAGGAGAGAAAACTTGCACACAAAGTCACAGCCTCGGTGGGAAATTCCACCGAGCAGCTGTCGGCTGTGCCACCGAGCAGCCACCGGTGCCACCAGATGCTTCCCGCTCCACGCGCTGGCGCCCAGGGCGGCTTGCTCACACCTCCACGCGACCGGCACCGCCTCAGCCCGAGCAGGAGTCGGCCGGCTTTATCTCCTCACGTGTGAACCCGAGCAGTGGCAGTTCTTCTCCCCGCAGCTCACTGCTCGATCGGGAAAACCAGCAAAACGATCTCCTCCTTCGTTCCTGAGCTGCTAGACAGCAACCTGAGATTGCTCTCTACCTCCCCAACGCCAGAAACCCTGAGCTCCGATCTCCTTTGCTCGAAAATGATCGCCACCGCGGCGACCTAGCCGCAGCCGAGAGTCAGGCGCCCGTGGACAGTGTTCCACAGGCGTTTTCACGGTCCAGCAAGAGAGGCAACAGGAGCACGCGACCACCGTGCTGCTCTCCTCCAATTTTGGAAGCAAACCGTGAAGAATCCACGGAAAATTTCCAGTTTTTGCTCCGGCGACCATAAACCGAGCTTTTGGTACGGATTCTTCAAATTCTCGCTCTATAATCTTTCATTGGTTAGCAAATCTTGCACATAGACACTGGACTAGCCGGCGATCAAGTTATTTTCTGCATCCGTGGCATGAAACTATCTAGGAGGGATGAATTTCGAGCTCGATCAAGGGCAGTCATGGCGGGCACGATCGGTCACACGGTGCCGACCGACTTGCCGCCATATTTGAACCCTTTTGACACCTTGTCGAGCTTCCTAGAGGTACACTGATGCTGTAGGACCGATTGTTCAAGGTCTTGGCGGGTTAGAACTCACGGCCGATGGCGCCGAACCTCAACCGAGGCCGCGGCACGTCGCCGGGCTATTTCCGGTCAACGCCAGCCCGAACTGACACCACCGACGTGTTCCTCAATGTCAACAACCCCTGGCGGCGAGTTTCAGACCATGGGATGGCCGGCAGCGGCGAGCCGGCGAGCTCCGGGTCTGCTCCGGCGAGGGGCGAGGGCGCGAGCGCGTGGGCGCGACGGGAGGAAGACAAAGGCCGCTGGCCCACGCGTCAGCGGCTAAGAATTTGAAATCGAGATCGGGTGTGGCCGGAATCAGCTGTGCTGGCGCGTAGGAACCCCGCAGACCATGGTGTGCCGTCGCCTCGGTGTGCGACGCGTGTCCCCGGGGCCCACCCGCAAGTTTAAACTTTTTCCCCGATTTTCAGATTTCCATCAAACTTCAAATCCTCATAACTTGAGCTAGAAAACTCCAAATCGAGTGAACCAAATTTTGTTGGATTCAGATCTCTGAGAACTTTCTATAAAATCAAGTTTCACCTCATTAAAACCTTATTTCTCCAGAATTAATTCCTCAAAGTTTAAAATGTTTAGAATTTTAACTGGAGAATCCTTTGGAGGAAAATCCTGAAATTTTGCTGGGATGTTCACCAAAATATCCCTGAACCACCATAACAATTTCAGATCCATTGGAGCTCATTTGTTCCACCTAATGGTGTGATTAGTGAAACTGTTCCAGAGAAAATAGAAAATGTTCAGAAACATTTTCAGAATTTCCTCTGAAATTGTTTAGCTCATATCCTTAGCTAGGAACCTTCAAATTAAGTGAGACCAACTCCATTAGAACCCTCTGAAAATCTAGTTTTCAGAAAGTCATAGTTTGTTTCATGAAAATCCTTAGAACACCCTAAAAGCCTTCAATTAAGGTCAAGTACATAATTAATTGTGGAAGGCTCAAATGAGCTTTTCTGCAACTAAAAATTGACCAAATCTCTGTTTAGGTTGTAACCAAGCCCAAGTAAAAGTTTCACAATCATTGGGTCTGTCTAGTAAGGGTTATAGACTTCACAAATTTAAATTCAATCAAATGCATTTAAATTAATACATATACTTGTATATCATGTAGTCGCTAAGGTCGAGGAGGAACCCGAAGTCCTAGACTTTGTTACTCCAGAGGAGCAGCTAGCCTACGACCAAGAGCAGCAAGGCAATCCCCGGTTTGCATTAACCGTTTTTACAAATTTTTATTGTTTTGAGCACTTACTTGAGTATTATGATTCTTTGCATTAGAGTCTTGTGTGGAAACCCAACTGCATAGCCAAGAAAACCATGGATTGGGCTTTGGATTTACAAACCCCGTTAGCTACTGCAATGCTAAGATAGAGTAGGATTCGGTACAAGTCAAGTAGTTGGAACTACTCTCGAGAATAGGCTAGAGGCACATCGCTCGGGTAGAGATAGCACATGATATACATGGCAAGAAAGATGAGACCGAGCGGAGAGTAAGGGCAGCAGGACTTTGGGGCCTGTGTGCTGTAGCTCCGCTTGTGTCGATTGAGGACCGAGCCGTGTGCGGGCCTGTTGAACAAGCTAGAACAGTACCGGAGACCTACCGGCTATATGGGAACCGGGAAACTGATGTAACTCGAGTAGCTGGGTGTTGAGGCATAGCTGGTCGTTCAGAGGGTAGGTTGAGAGCTTGAGGTGTAAATCGGCTGGCGGCACTTTGATGCGTGTGCAGAGATCTCTTGCTCGGGATGATTGGACCGGTTCAACATTTGGCTAACGGGTGAAAGGTAGTTGCGTACGGCGTCCGTGATGGTTGTTGTAGGCAACATCGAGTACGGGCGTGCGTGACGGGTTATTCGGGTAACGCTGCAGGTGAAAATCGATTATAATCGCCGTCCCTCGCGGTCAGTGAGTACCACTTGTTCACTGTACCGTGACGTAGAAAGAACAGGCTAGCTACATGTTAAAATGGTGCTGATTGAAAGATGGACTTGATTGCTAATGATTTGCTGTAGTCTAGAGCTAACTAAATTCTTTTCAACTTTGGGCAAAGTACATGAGAGAAATGCGTTTCTTGTTTGATTGCGGCTCTCTCATGTGCCTTAGCGTAAGGTTCTCCACAACCTGCTGCTAAAACTTGAAAGTAAGGTTTCACTAATTAGGTGAGTCCTTGCAAATGATTTTTTCCTCATGTAACCCATCATCCTCATGTAGAAGTTCCATGCTTAGGTGAGACGGGTCAGACTTGCTGAGCCTTCGTGCTCACTGCTTGTGTTTGAAGCTTTTGCAGGGTTTTATGATGAAGGGACTCCCGAAGAGGAGACGGAACCCCAGGAGGGGAATCCCGTCGAGTGGGAGTCGTGCACGCCGCAGAGTTAGTGTGTGTGTGTGTGCTAGCAAGGACACGTTCAAGGGCTGAACGTGAACTTGATGCGTAGTCTACGCCCGTTAGTGTAGACTGGACTTATTTTGATGTACAAATGTTCATAAACCTCTTTATGTAATAAAAGTTTTGCTTCCGCTTTGTACCTTTGACGTGTGTTATACGGTGCTGTGCAACGCAGCACCCCTCAGCGTGATCCTGGCTCGACAAGGCCGTGGGGTCGTGTCAGCGCTGGTATCAGAGCTCGCTTGAGGTTTAACACACTAAAAGGTCATCTTTTTCAAAAATCCAGTGAGGAACGAGTTAGTAGACCGTATAAGGATATTATTAGTATATATAAAGTGGCATATTAACTTACTTGATTATGTCGGAAAATCGTGCATCTCGGGACGTTTATGTCTTGGGGGGTGCACTTAAGCGCTGTCCACCAGTCCGCACAAGCTGAAGGGTGGAGCCCCACGGGTGGCAGGTAACCCGACCCGCATTGATATCCTCTGCGACTCTTCATGTCGTTTGGGGTATTCGATTAACGTCTGCCCCTGGCGTGTGTGGTGCAATTTGGGATACCCTGTCATGTGGTCTGAAACATGAACATGTAACTCAAGGCGTGTTTGGCTTGAGAACATCCGGGCGAGTGATGACGGCCGGGTGTACAAACTGTATGGATTCCGGGCTCGGTGTGCAGCCGAGTCTGACGATTGTTTGAGTTTCTGCAGGTAGCCTAACCACGAAACGGTAGACGTGTAGCATCCGTGTGTGAGTGACGTTTAGTGCCACTTAATTAACAAAGCCGGCTAAGTCCGATATAGGTTTTTCTTTGTGAGGACGTAGTACCGACATGCTCTGGTGACGCATCGACGTCACACCCAACTAAATGAACAATTCATTGTAAAACTTGAAGGTTTTGATCCAAAGAACTAAAACTTGATGCAACTCTTTCCCTTAATCAGGATATTCAAAGTAAACAAGTTTTCAACTTATAGGTTGTTAAGGACAGAGTACTCTGGTTTCAGCTGAATTAGGGCTGAAGTTGATCAGAGGATTGAGGTTGAGTTCTTTCGAGGTTGGGGTCATATGATACATTTATGGAAAGCTTTGGAAGAGCCTTACAACTCTTCTGTTGAGGTCCAGAGGTGTTTCATTCCTTAACCACTCGAAAAATGCAGTAGAGTTGAAACTGTCCAGAAAACAGGACAGAGTAAAGACTCTCTGTAAACTCTCTGTAAATTAAGCATAACTTCCTGCTTAAAAATCCAAAAATAGAAAATGAGGTAGTTCTGGAAAGCTTATGAGATGGGTTACAACTTTGTAACATAATGTTTTGTCAGATTGGAAGCGGAATTAACTGGAATTCTTGGATCAAATCAGTACCTAAAGTAGGGAGGTGCTGTCCAATTTTCTCAAGAAATTCTGTTAACTTTGACATCTCATAACTTTTGAACCAGGACAGATCTTAGGCCAAGCAAATACTTTCTGGAAAGATATTGAAGTTATCTTTAACTTTGATGCTAAGCTCCACAATTGGTTTTGCTGTTAGCATGGTCTAAATCAGGTTGAGATGGAAACTGATCAGGGCTGTCATGTGAACAGCAGATCAGCAGTCAAATTTGTTTAAAATATGAACTATGTTTCCAAGTTTCATGAGTTCAATGACATGTCTTATGTTATAACTCAATGGTTTACTGTTTAAATAAATATTTGACATTTCTCAAATATATTTTTACAGATGACAGCAGATAAGCAGTTGGAGAACGGGTGGGTGGTGTCCCACTGTTCTCACCGCAGCGGCTATCCGGAGGCATTGCGGCAGATGCTTCAATATTTTGGATACAACCAGATGCCGCAGTACTTCGCCAAGGAAGAAGGCGAAGAGGGAAACAAGACGTGGACAATCCATGTCGAGGTCCCTGCAGGACCTACGCCACCCGGTTGGGTGCCGTTCACCATCACGGTGAGAGGAAGACAACCGGAAGGGATGTGGCAAGTGGCAGCCCGTGACACCATGTCACGTTTCTGCCAACTACACGTGCAGGCTATGGAGGGCACTCCATACGCGCTCGTTCCAGTGGAGGGACGGGCTCAGCATGTGTGGGAAGAGAGGTACCTGGAGGCAACGGACCCGAGTTGCCCAAGGTACAACCCCACGGAGGCAAATCTCAGCCTCCAGATGAGGGCGGGAAACGCCGTGATGGACAGCCAAGCTGTTCATACGGAGCATCTCGCCACAAAGCTCAAAGAGAGCACGAGCCGTGGAGACCATTTCGAGAGTGCTCACAGCGCACTCCGCAATGTGCTCCTTCCGACGATCAAGCGACTGAATGAACAGCACAATCAGTTGCATCGTCTGAAGAAGGCAAAGAAGAAAAGCCGTGTCGACATCGCGGCGTTGCAAGAACTGGTACAGAATCTGACCCAGCAGAACGAGGAACTTACTCAAGAGCGGGATGATGCTATTGAGGAAGGGCAAGGCTGGGAAGAAGATTACAACCAAGCCATGGACGAGGTGCATGCATTGCAGGACCTCGTACCTCCGGTGTTAGGCTTACCGGTGGTCTTGGGCCTTCCAGCAATGGGAGAACCCGAGATGGGAGAAGAGGTTGTAGATCCAGAGCCACCAGCAGAGGTACAGGAGGAGGACGACCCACAGGAGGTCGAGTTCTACTCTGAGTAGGGGGTTACAGTTGCCATGTAGGGCAGCTAGGGTAGTGTAGCCCAAATTTTGTAATCGGTGACATGTCGTGTAGACAGTAGCGTATGTATAGGTAGTGATGACATGAGCACGACTTCTCGGGGACCCGAGAATAATGTATCTTGTATAAAGTTTATGCTTTATCAATATATGTGAATGTTGTGCGAATTAATCATGTGTCACTTCAATACCTACTGTTACATATGGAATTTTAAGTAAGACATGTGCTAATCGCTGCTGTTTTGAATTTCAGAATGACGCGTACTCGTGCCAACCCTTATGTTGGGGGTACTAGCCAAGGGAGAGAGACATTCCAACAGCCTCCCGAGGACTCCTCGGGACAACAGCAACAGCAGCAGCAACAGCAAACACCGCCACCGCCACTGCCAACGGTTACATTGGCCGACATCGTCGCGGCAATGGCGGGTTCACATCAGCAGCACACGGAGTTGCTGCAAACGCTTATCGCCAATACGTCTCGCCTAGAGAGACGTCAAGACCGTGATGAGCGTCAACAGAGCTCCTACTCCGACTTCCTGGCGACTCATCCCCCGGTATTTTCAAGGGCGGATGAACCTCTTGACGCGGACAACTGGCTCCGCGCAATAGAAATGAAGTTCAGGCTGCTCCAGATAAGTGAGCAGCGCAAGACTCAGTTCGCGGTCCAGCAGCTCCAAGGATCCGCGAGCGCGTGGTGGGCCAACTTCTGTGCTTCACAGCCCACCGACCGAGTGATGACCTGGACGGAGTTCCGGATGGCCTTCAGGGCCTATCATATACCGCCAGGTTTGATGAAGAGGAAGACGCAGGAGTTCTTACACCTGCAACAAGGGAGCCGGAACGCGCTGGAATACTCCAGAGCGTTCAATGATCTCGCGCTCTACGCGTCGTATCACACAGATACTGACGAGCAGCGGCGGGACCACTTTTACCAGGGGCTTAACCCGCTCCTGAAGGACAAGTTGGCGATGTTCAATCGCGGCAGCCTCAACGACATCATTGATGCTGCGATTGTTCAGTAGGACTCCGGCAAGGAGTTAGCGGCGGTGGAGAGAAAGCGAAGCGCGCCGCAGAGCAGAGGAGAAGGAGACGGTCCTTCTCAGAAGTTTCGGATGGTGAATCGCCCACCATCAGGTCCACGCTGGCAGCCACCACAGCGGTCGATGCCATTCCGCAGTCGGCCGTACTCTTCACCGGCATTCAGGCCGGCACTGCCAGTACCACCTCCGCAACAACAGCAGCAGCGGGCGATGCCGCGTGCGTATGCACCTCAGCAGCGCATGCCGGGCTTTCGTTCCCCGAGCACTACACCAGCAGCGGCCACATGTTACAAGTGTGGTCGTCCAGGACACTTCGCGAGCAGTTGCCCGGAGAGGCAAGATGGTGGAGTGGCACCGCAGTTTCCGGGGAGGAATCAACCCCGGAACCCTACTAATGCGCGGTGGGCAAACCCTAGGCCCGGCACTGTCCACCAGCTTGCCATAGAGGACGTGCCGGAGGGCGAGCCAATCCTTGCGGGTATGTTCCAACTCCACCAGCATCCCACTATAGTACTGTTTGATTCAGGTGCCACACATAGCTTCATTAGCCAAGCTTTCATTGATAAATATAGCTTGCAAATACTACCCACCGATAGTCCTTATGTGATCTGTTCACCGGGTGGGAAAATTTCATCAAGCATGATGGTCCCAAAAGCGCCATTGTGCTTAGAGGGTAGAGTCTACCCCACGTCCCTCATAATCTTAGAGGGACAAAAGGTCGATTTCATCTTAGGGATGTCGTGGTTAACCCGCCACGGCGCTGTTTTAGACACCGTCCTCCGAGTTGTGCACTTGAACTCAGAAGTGCAGGAGTGTCACTCCTTATTTCTGGACAGTCCAGAAATAAAACTTCCAAGTGTCTATCAAGCCACAACCATCAGATTGGAAGATATTCCAGTGGTCCGAGAGTTCACTGACGTATTCCCGGATGATTTGCCGGGGATGCCGCCCGATAGAGAGGTGGAGTTCAAGATTGAACTTGCACCGGGAACCATGCCAATATCCCGAAGGCTGTACAAAATGGCGCCCAAGGAGTTGGCTGAACTGAAGACTCAGCTCACGGACCTGCTGGAAAAGGGTTTTATTAGGCCGAGCTCCTCACCATGGGGCTGTTCGGCATTATTTGTGAAGAAGAAGGATGAGACGTTGCGGCTTTGCGTGGACTACCGTCCATTAAATGCCGTAACCATCAAAAACAAGTACCCGTTGCCACGGATCGACATGTTGTTTGATCAGTTGGTCGATGCAAATATCTTTTTTAAGATGGACTTAAGATTCGGGTACCATCAGATTAAGATAAGGGCGGAGGACATTCCAAAGACAGCTTTCTCCACAAGGTACGGACTTTATGAGTACCTGGTCATGTCCTTCGGCCTCACCAATGCTCCAGCTCACTTCATGTATTTGATGAACTCGGTATTCATGCCGGAGCTGGACAAGTTTGTCGTGGTCTTCATCGGCGACATTCTGGTATATTCCAAGTCGGAGGAAGATCACAAGAAACACCTGCGTATAGTCTTGAAACGGCTGCAGGATCACAAGTTATACGCGAAATTCAGCAAATGCGAGTTTTGGATATCGCAAGTGCCTTTTCTCGGGCATATCATCTCAGCGGAGGGTATCGCTGTGGACCCGAGCAAGATCACTCAAGTGCTGAATTGGAAACCCCCGAGAACTGTTCACGAGGTACGGAGTTTCCTCGGACTCGCGGGATATTATCGGAGGTGGTTCATTCCGAACTTCTCAAAGATTGCCAAGCCAATGACAGAGCTGCTGAAGAAGGCTACCAAATATGTTTGGAGTCGAACATGTGAAGCAGCATTCAAGGCTTTAGTCAAGCACCTGACATCAGCACCGGTTTTGGCGCAGCCAGACACAACAAAACCGTTCGATGTGTACTGCGATGCATCCGGCATCGGGCTCGGATGTGTGTTGATGCAAGACCGAAGAGTGGTCGCGTATGGGTCACGGCAGCTTAGAAACCATAAGCAAAATTATCCAACTCACGATTTGGAGCTTGCTGCCGTGGTATTTCACTAAAAATGTGGAGGCACTACCTACTCGGTAACCTCGTACATTTATATACCGACCACAAAAGCCTCAAGTACATATTCACTCAGAAGGAGTTGAACATGAGGCAGCGAAGATGGTTAGAATTGATAAAGGATTACGAAATAGAGATCCATTATCATCCGGGCAAGGCAAACGTAGTGTCTGATGCGCTGAGCCGCAAGTCACACGTCAACAATCTGACCATCACACCGTTGGAAGAGAGCGAACCACCACTACATGTGATTCCACACGAAGCTCTCTACAACTTAGAGTTGATCCCCACCATCCGTGAAGAGATAGCGGCAGCCCAGAAGAATGACAAGGGCATGTCACATTTGCGGAGACGTGTAGACAGTGGGGAGCTGAAATGTTTCCGGAAGGACGGAGACGGCGTCCTATGGTTCAAGGACCGGATCGTCGTACCCCGTAACCCGGAATTACGGAAGAAGATCTTTGATGAGGCTCACTTGTCAATGTTTTCTATTCACCCCGGCAGCAACAAAATGTATCAAGAACTCAGAAGCAAGTTTTGGTGGACACGGATGAAGCGTGAGACTGCAAAATACGTGTCCGAGTGTGATACATGTCGAAGGGTGAAGGCAGACCACATGCGGAAACTAGGACTGCTGCAACCACTGGGCATTCCTGCCTGGAAGTGGGAGGATGTGAGCATGGACTTCATCGTCGGTTTACCCACCACTCTTCAAAAGCATGATTCTGTGTGGGTGATCGTCGACCGGCTCACCAAAGTTGCCCATTTCATCCCGCTCAACACAAACTACAACGCCAAGAAGTACGCTGAACTATACATCTCACGGATCCTATGCTTGTACGGCATACCCCATACCATCATATCGGATCGGGGCACTTTATTCGTGTCCCGTTTTTGGGAGCAGCTACCTGCTGCCTTGGGGACGAAGCTGATCCGTAGTTCGGCATACCACCCGCAGACAGATGGGCAAACGGAGCGGGTAAATCAGATCTTAGAAGACATGCTACGAGCTTGCGCTATCGACCACGGCAAGAATTGGGATGATCACTTGCCGTTAGCTGAATTCTCGTACAACAATGGGTACCAAGCCAGCATCAAGATGGCGCCCTACGAGGCGCTATACGGAAGGAAATGCCGCACACCATTGAATTGGTGTGAGTCTGGCGAAAGGGTTACCTTCGGGATTGACCTCGTCAACAACGCGGAAGAAAAGGTTCGACTGATTCAAGCGAACCTAAAAGCCGCTCAATCCCGTTAGAAACAGTATGCGGACCGGAGAAGGCGCCCATTACAATTCAAAGTTGGAAATCGCGTATATCTACGGGTGTCTCCAATGAAGGGCGTAAACATATTCGGGGTGAGGGGAAAGTTGGCACCCCGATTCATCGGTCCATTCCAGATTACCGAAAGATGTGGATCAGTGGCATACCGGCTGAAATTACCAGAAGCACTTTCTGGTGTGCACGACGTCTTTCACATTTCCCAGCTGAGGAAGTGTCTCAAGCTATCAACTACCATTCAGCCGGAAGACATTGAAGAACTGCAACCGGATCTCACCTATCGAGAGGAACCGGTGCAGATTATTGATGAAAAGGCCCGAACCACACGCCACCGTACGTTGTGGTTCTACAAGGTTCTATGGAGTAATCACTCCGTGGACGAAGCGACATGGGAGAGCGAAGGATTTCTTCGCGCCAACTACCCCAACCTTTTCACGTCGCATATCCTGTAATTTTCCACTGTCCTCTCTCTCATTTTCACTTTATAATCTCGGGACGAGATTCTTTTAAGGGGGGGGGAATGTAAGGGCCTCAGTTTTTGACACATATTTGAAGTGTTCATCACCACACCACACACCTTATTTGAGGAAAGTTGATGAACACAAATGAAGAGCAAGTACCCACCATTAACATGCTCATTAGAAAACAAACTCACATATTGCAAAAGTGGTATTTCCCACATGTGATATAGAGGGGCTGGACATATGAAAACTCCTACACATTGCTAAGGATGTCCATGCCAAATTTCACTCAAATTCAAAACCTCTTTGAGGTCATTTTGGGTATAGTTAGAAAGAGGGCAGTTTGAAACCATATTCAAATTCAAACTGTTTTCATCCCATGAATTCAAAAGTGGGAGGCATATTCTTATTCAGCACATTTTTGTGAGCTCACACACCAATTTTCACTCCATTTGGAGTTGATCTTGACATGAGCTAAGCGGGACAAATTCAAACTTTATTTGAATTCAAAACTGAACTTGTGCTGAAATTCATTCAAACCAAACCCAATTTGAATTCTAATCAATTCAAATACCTCATGGGTGAATAATTTGAATCACCAAGGGTATTTTGGGGCTCACTGTTTACAACAGTGATTAGGAGTAAATTTCAGAGGTTAAAACCCTGGGTGGGACCCACATGTCATAGAGAGAAGGAGGGAAAACTTGCACACAAAGTCACAGCCTCGGTGGGAAATTCCACCGATCAACTGTCGGCTGTGCCACCGAGCAGCCACCGGCGCCACCAGCTGCTTCCCGCTCCACGCGCTGGTGCCCAGGGCGGCTTGCTCGCACCTCCACGCGACCGGCACCGCCTCAGCCCGAGCAGGAGTCGGCCGGCTTTATCTCCTCGCGTGTGAACCCGAGCAGCGGCAGTTCTTCTCCCCGCAGCTCACTGCTCGATCGGGAAAACCAGCAAAACGATCTCCTCCTTCGTTCCTGAGCTGCTAGACAGCAACCTGAGATCGCTCTCTACCGCCCCAACGCCAGAAACCCCGAGCTCCGACCTCCTTTGCTCGAAAATGATCGCCACCGCGGCGACCTAGCCGCAACGAGAGTCAGGCGCCCGTGGACAGCGCTCCACAGGCGTTTTCACGGTCCAGCAAGAGAGGCAACAGGAGCGCGCGACCACCGTGCTGCTCTCCTCCAAGTTTGGAAGCAAACCGTGAAGAATCCACGGAGAATTTCCAGTTTTTGCTCCGGCGACCGTAAACCGAGCTTCTGGTACGGATTCTTCAAATTATCGCTCTATGATCTTTCTTTGGTTAGCAAATCTTGCATATAGACGCTGGACTAGCCGGCGATCAAGTTCTTTTCTGCATCCGTGGCATGAAACTGTCTAGGAGGGATGAATTTCGAGCTCGATCAAGGGCGGTCATGGCGGGCACGATCGGTCACACGGTGCCGACCGACTTGCCGCCATCTTTGAACCCTTTTGACACCTTGTCGAGCTTCCTGGAGGTACACTAATGCTGTAGGACCGATTGTTCGAGGTTTTGGCGGGTTAGAACTCACGGCCGACGGTGCCGAACCTCAATCGAGGCCGCGGCACGTCGCCGGGCTATTCCCGGTCACCGCCAGCCCGAACTGACACCACCTACGTGTTCCTCAACGTCGACAACCCCCTGGCGGCGAGTTTCAGACCATGGGATGGCCGGCAGCGGCGAGCCGGCGAGCTCCGGGTCTGCTCCGGCGAGGGGCGGCGGCGCGAGCGCGCGGGCGCGACGGGAGGAAGACAAAGGCGGCTGGCCCAGGCGTCAGCGGCTAAGAATTTGAAATCGGGATCGGGTGTGGCCGGGATCGTCTGTGCTGGCACGCAGGAACCCCACAGACCACGGTGTGCCATCGCCTCGGCGTGCGACGCGTGTCCCCGGGGCCCACCCGCAAGTTTAAACTTTTTCCCCGATTTTCAGATTTCCTTCAAACTTCAAATCCTCATAACTTGAGCTAGAAAACTCCAAATCGAGTGAACCAAATTTTGTTGGATTCATCTCTCTGAACACTTTCTAGAAAATCAAGTGTCACCTCATGAAAACCCTTATTTCTATAGAATTAATTCCTCAAAGTTTAAAGTGTTTGGAATTTTAACTGGAGAATCCTTTGGAGGAAAATCCTGAAATTTTTCTGGGATGTTCACCAAAATATCCCTGAACAACCATAAAAATTTCAGATCCATTTGAGCTCATTTGATCCACCTAATGGAGTGATTAGTGAAACTGTTCCAGAGAAAATAGAAAATGTTCAGAAACATTTCAGAATTTCCTCTGAAATTGTTTAGCTCATATCCTTAGATAGGAACCTTCAAATTAAGTGATACCAACTCCATTAGAACCCTCTGAAAATCTAGTTTTCAGAAAGTCATAGTTTGTTTCATGAAAAATCCTTAGAACACCCTAAAATCCTTCAATCAAGGTCAAGTACATAATTAATTGTGGAAGGCTCAAATGAGCTTTGCTGCAACTAAAACTTGACCAAATCTCTGTTTAGGTTGTAACCAAGCCCCAGTAAAAGTTTCATAGTCATTGGGCCTGTCTAGTAAGGGTTATAGACTTCACAAATTTAAATTCAATCAAATGCATTTAAATTAATACGTATACTTGTATATCATGTAGTCGCTAAGGTCGAGGAGGAACCCGAAGTCCTAGACTTTGTTACTCCGGAGGAGCAGCTAGCCTACGACCAAGAGCAGCAAGGCAAGCCCAGGTTTGCATTAACCGTTTTTACAAATTTTTATTGTTTTGAGCACTTACTTGAGTATTATGATTCTTTGCATTAGAGTCTTGTGTGGAAACCCAACTTCATAGCCAAGAAAACCATGGATTGGGCTTAGGATTTACAAACCCCGTTAGCTACTGCAATGCTAAGATAGAGTAGGATTCGGTACAAGTCGAGTAGTTGGAACTACTCGCGAGAATAGGCTAGAGGCACATCGCTCGGGTAGAGATAGCACATGATATACATGGCAAGAAAGATGAGACCGAGCGGAGAGTAAGGGCAGCAGGACTTTTGGGCCTGTGTGCTGTAGCTCCGCTTGTGTCGATTGAGGACCGAGCCGTGTGCGGGCCTGTTAAACAAGCTAGAACAGTACCGAAGACCTACCGGCTATATGGGAACCGGGAAACTGATGTAACTCGGGTAGCTGGGTGTTGAGGCATAGCTGGTCGTTCAGAGGGTAGGTTGAGAGTTTGAGGTGTAAATCGGCTGGCGGCACTGAGATGCGCGTGCAGATACCTCTTGCTCGGGACAATTGGACCGGTTCAACATTTGGCTAACGGGTGAAAGGTAGTTGCGTACGACGTCCGTGATGGTTGTTGTAGGCAACATCGAGTACGGGCGTACGTGACGGGTTATTCAGGTAACCCTGCAGGTGTAAATCGATTATAATCGCCGTCCCTCGCGGTCAGTGAGTACCACTTGTTCACTGTACCATGACGTAGAAAGAACAGGTTAGCTACAAGTTAAAATGGTGCTGATTGAAAGATGGCCTTGATTGCTAATGATTTGCTGTAGTCTATAGCTAACTAAAATTCTTTTCAACTTGGGTCAAAGTACATGAGAGAAATGTGTTTCTTGTTTGATTGCGGCTCTCTCATGTGCCTTAGCGTAAGGTTCTCCACAACCTGCTGCTAAAACTTGAAAGTAAGGTTTCACTAATTAGGCGAGTCCTTGCAAATGATTTTTACCTCATGTAACCCATCACCCTCATGTAGAAGTTCCATGCTTAGGTGAGACGGGTCAGACTTGCTGAGCCTTCGTGCTCACTGCTTGTGTTTGAAGCTTTTGCAGGGTTCTATGAGGAAGGGACTTCCGAAGAGGAGACGGAACCCCAGGAGGGGAATCCCGTCGAGTGGGAGTCGTGCACGCCGCAGAGTTAGTGTGCGTGTGTGCTAGCAAGCACACGTTCAAGGGCTGAACGTGAACTTGATGCGTAGTCTACGCCCGTTAGTGTAGACTGGACTTATTTTGATGTACAAATGTTCATAAACCTCTTTATGTAATAAAAGTTTTGCTTCCGCTTTGTACCTTTGACGTGTGTTATACGGTGCTGTGCAACGCAGCACCCCTCAGTGTGATCCTGGCTCGACAAGGCAGTGGGGTCGTGTCATATTGCTCGTTTCTTTCCACGGTGTGTGTTAGGGTTAGAAATCGATCGATGGCGAAATTCGTTGCACAGAGGCAACCTCCTCGATCGGAAACCAGCAAGAAAAATCCGCCGGAACCCTAGGTTCACCGAGGAGCAGTTTGGCAGAAGAGGGAGTGGCCGGTGAGGTCCGGTTTGTGGGCCTTTCGGTTCCAAACTGAGGCCATGCCGAGCTTTCCGAGGCTGCCCTAAACGTGGTGACGTGGTTAGCACACAAAGTGGGTGGCCGGAGCGACAGGAACACGTTGCCAATGAGGTGCAGTGACATAGCACTCGTCACCGCCGAGCTATGGCGGTTAGCCGTCGGCAGCGACGTGTCCATTGTGTTCAGCGTCCAAAACTAGGTGGCGGCGGCAAGTTTCACCGTCGCCGGCGGCTCGGGGCGGCGGCATCGCGAGGTAGACGAAGGTAGGGGTCCCATGTGTCAGCGACCAATTGGAGCGCGCGCACGACGTTTTAATTTAAACTAAGTGCGCTGGGCCCGCTGTCAGTGACTGTTTAAGCGCGGGAAGGATTTTCTGTAGGAAAATAAATCAGGAATCAGATCAAATTTAGAAATCCCTAACTTTGTGTATAATTGTCCAAATTTAGTGAACCAAATTTTGTTGGATTCATCTCTCTGAGTACTATCCAGCAAAACAAGTTTCATACCTTGAAACACTATCTTTTTCCAGAATTAATTCCCTAAAGTTTAAACTGTTGGTAATTTTAACTGGAGGTTTACTTTTGTGGAAAATTCTCAAATTTGGCTAGGATATTCATTTTAATATCCTTGAGTCTCATTCAAAATTTCAGATCCATCCGAGTTCATTAAGTCCACCTAATGGTGTGATTAAGTGAACTGATCTAGAGAAAATGGAAAATGTTCAGAAACATTTTCTGAATTTTTTTCTGAACTTAATTAGCCTATAACTTTCTCTAGGATTCTCCAAATTACATGAAACCAACTCCATTAGAACCATCATAAACTCTAGTTTCCAGAAAGTGATGGCTTGCTCCATAAAAATGTGGGTAACCCCTTCCGGGATCCACACTCCAGGAATCACATTGGGTGGTGCCGTGCGATGCGGCACCCAACAGCATACACGAAAAGAAACCATATACATACAAAGTCTTTTGTTTCTCAACAGTGTCGTTTACAACATAATGTACCATGAAGAGTACATGCATCGGAGTACACATAAACACATACTCTCGGTCCTAGCTATGCAAAAGAGAAGACGTCCAGCCCGTGGACGCTTCTTACTAGCTTCAACAAAAGTGAATGCAGCGGCAAGTTTTCCGGTGAGTCTCCAATCTCTCACCGAACAATCATCTTCATAGCAACATTAAAATAACCTGCAAAACACTAATAATGCAACCGTGAGCTCGAAAGCTAAGCAAGGTTTAACCGTCTGTCCTAAGTAAAAACTCTACATGCAGGAATTTATAAAGTAGGACAGCAGCTATTGCGTTAGTACTCGCCTAAAAGTAGATCCTCTTTCCGTTCTCTTAATTCATCAACGTTACCGATCACAATGTATCAAATCAAATAACAATTTATTTGAGCAATACTAGCTTTATTTAATAGAATTCTCTAAACCAAATTACTTTGGTATGTCTTATTAGCAGTTTTACAGCAGTAATTTCATATACCCTGAGCCTCCCAACATCGGAAATCCACAATCAAACAAGAAACACTTCTTTCCAATGTTGCTTTGCCCAAAGTAGAATATAAATTAGTTGAGCTCTACAACTATAGCATACATGGTTGCCATAAAATGAACTTATGAACTTCACAACAGAAATGATTCATTTCACTTCATCTGGAAGTACTTACTACGTCACAACTCAGTGAACAAGTGATGAGGACATCACAACAGTGGATACTCAAATTGATATACAAGGACCAATCACAAGGGGACGAGCACGGTTACTAAATCAGCAGGTGAACTCGTTCCTAACTTCCTACCCATGTGATTTTGAGAATGGATTGCTATTGAATGATTTAATTGTTATTAGGAACCATGGACATGATCAACAAGTAAAGGGAGGAGGATTTGGGGACGTGGAGAATCAGATGGGACGTCCACAAGTTGATGGAAACAGTCACCAACTCGGACTCGAGTTCAACTCGGAGTCCAGGAGCATCTTAAAACGGATGCCCAGGATGCATACGGACTCTGTTTTTGACGTTCTACATATGCATGGAAACATTAGAAGATAAACTTTCCAATGGTTCTGGTACCACATTAAAATTCGCCGGGAGTCGTTGGGAGTTGTCGAAACAAGTTGAATTCAGAGTTCTGTCCGGTGTTGCACCACCGTATTGGGATTTTGGGACTTGTATCCCGTATGAATCCATTAGGGACGTGTCTAAGGGTCTTATGGTCGAACCCTAGCCTTTAAATACTGCAGCTGCCGGCCGTATTTGGTGGGTTTTGCTTAGATTAAACACTTTCGCCGTTCTACGGTTTGTGAGACCCCAATTTCGCAATTTCAGATTGCATCTTCGTCGTTCTTGCTTGTGTTCTCGGTTGCACCTGCAGGGATAGCCTTCTTGGTGAGGTCAAGTGTGTGAAGCACGGTTGATAACCAACATAGCAGTGGTGTAGTGATTGCAGGGGTGTTCGGGTATGCTTGAGTTCCTCCGATCATCAACGTCGAGATCTCCACTTCAATCGACCTACCTTTCGGAAGATCGGGCCTAAACAACTCATCATTTGGTATCAGATTTCAGGTTGCTCATGAGGTATTTGATTTCCCACTAGATTAGTTTTTGTTTTTCATACCTAGAGTCCACAGAAAAAGCCACAAAAAAACATATCGTGTTACCGATTCCTAGACTATAGTGCCTGCAAGTTTTCGTTTTTCAGTTTGCATTGTTGAGTTTGCATTCGTGTGGTCGATTCTTGTTGCTGGTTTAGCTTTGTGTTTTTGGGTCGTAGTTATCGTTTTTCTTCCTTGTTTTTCTTGCTGCTCACCTATTCCACAATCCCTAAACAACAAACCGAGCCACCAAAATCATCGGTTTGCCCTAGCTAGCCGCCTTGCATGAACTCCCGCATCGCCAGCCCTAGAACAGGTGACAAACCATTGTGCCAGTCCTCCTTGATTCATCACACAACATCCCATCAGCCATCATTGCTAAATTCCGATTGTTTTTCACATCCTATTGCGAGATCTTTTTTAAAACCGAGTTTGAATGAACATAAAAAAATAGTAACTCGGGTAGCCTACCTTAAAACGGCCATAACTTTTGCATACGAACTTGAAATTGGGCGATTTTTTTCAAATTGATCTACTCGAAATTTCGCAACCGATTTTCCACCGCTTCGCCGTGTTCGGCGAAATTTGTTGGCCAAACTCCCCTCGGAAGATAGACTATCCGGCCTCCGAAGTTTCAGCACAAATTTTAAAGAATCTTCCTTATTTTATATAGGCCACATCTTACATCAAATTGAGCTGCAAAGTTGTGTGCTTCCGATTTTTGTGCTCTCAAGTAAACAAAAAATATCAGAAAAATATAAAAAAAGAAAAAAATGGTGAAGAGAGCACAAATATTAAAGCATTGACAGCACACACTTGAAACAGTTGGCCTATACACTTGTGCTGTACTTGTTGCTTATATCTTCCTGATCTTCTATTTGCCTCTCTACCGCCTTGTGTTGTGCTAGGCCTAGAACACTTGTTAACCAGCAACAGTTCCTACATTGAATACTTATTCAACTTTGTTTTGCTGTTAACGATTTTCTTTGCCTATTAGCCACTATATTGTGCCATCCAAGCTCCACTTTTCCTCTTGAGCAGAACAGGTACCTTTGCAATCACTCCACGCTTCATTGGTTCTCACCGTCCACCGTTTACCACCTGCTGTGTCAGTAAGAACACTTGTAAGAACGTGGTAAGACGCTTGAGAGAGAGAGAGAGAGATTGTTTCCTTCCTTCCACTTTTCACATTGCCACTATCCTTTGTAGTTGATAGGGATAACATCTTTTTGTTGTCTTTTGTTTACTACTAACAATGGCAGAAGATAAAAGGGATGCTGAATGTGTTCAACATGCTGAGTTGCGTGACATGATGAGGGAAATGACAGATATGTTCACCAAAACCCAAGCATCGACAGAGGCGTCATTGACGACCTTGAATCGCCAACTTGCTGATCTTGTTATTCGGATGGATACTCTTGAGGCGTGGCTGCCTCTCGCTGAAGATCGTGAAGACGATGCTTAAAATATGGAAGATCATAACAATCAACTACGACTTCCACGTTATCTACAAGGTATGGGAGGTAATAATCGTTATAATTACAATGATCGTCATAACAAATTTAATCGCCCTCTTGATGATCCTTTTGCTAAAGTCAAATTTACTATACCCTCTTTTTCTGGTGCTTATGATGCTGAGGCATATCTTGATTGGGAGATGACAGTAGAGAAGAAATTTAATGCCCACCTTGTTCCTGAACAACATAGAGTTCGTCAAGCCACTAGTGAGTTTAACGATTTTGCTATCATATGGTGAAATGAACTTGTTAAAACTAGAACTGATCCTCCAACATGGGATAGATTAAAGGAAGCTATACGTATTCGTTTTGTTCCTCCTTTTCAGCGGGACCTTCACAAAAATTGCAGCGCTTAGACCAAGGTAACTTGTCCGTAGAGGAGTAATATCAAGAGTTACAAAAGGGTATGTTGCGATGTGGGGTAGTAGAGGACATGGATGATAAAATAGCTCATTTTTATGGGGGGTTGAGGCGTGGTAATTCAGGATATTGTTGATTATAAGGAATATGATACTGTTAACAGATTATTTCAGCTGGCTATGTTGGCAGAAAAAGAATTGCAGGGCCGCCAACAGCAGCAGCACCAACGCATGAGGAGCACATTTACACCGCGTTCGACATCTACACCATCCAAAACAGCACCATCTTCGAGTTTTCCTACTGCCACTACACCACCCAATGGTGGCCAACGAACTTCATCTACTGCTCCATTTCCTCGCGCGCCGGAGGGCAGCAAGACGACATCATTCAAGCCTGCGTCTTCCACTCCTTCCACAAGTCGAACTTCCAACATTAAGTGTCACCGCTGCCAGGGAGTTGGTCATGTGATGAAAGATTGCCCTAGCAAACGAGCATACATAGCACGAGATGATGGCGGGTATGATAGTACTTCGGGTGTTGAAGATGAATATTCTCTTGCTACTGAAGTTGCAGGACCAAAAGATGACCACTATAGCACAGATGAAGAGGTACTTGGTACTGCAGCAACGGAAAATTATAGAAGCATAATTGTGCAGCGTGCTTTGAGCTCCAAAGTTGAGGCGGACGACAAGCTACAACGACACAATCTTTTTCACACGTTTCTCATCGTCAAGGACTGCCGCGTGCACACTATAATTGATGGAGGCAGCTGCAACAACTTGGTGAACACAAATGTGGTCAAGAAACTTTGGTTGACAACAAGAGCACACCCTCATCCATACCACATTCAGTGGTTCAACAACAGCGGTAAGGTTAGGGTAACACAAACAGCGAGGGTACATTTTTCGATTGGTTCTTGCCCTGATTTTGCTGATTTTGATGTCGTACCTATGGATGCTTGTTCTCTTTTGTTGGTATGTCCTTGGGAATTTGATACGGATGCTATTCATCATGGTGGAACTAATAAATATACTCTGATGCATAAAGGAAAGAAAATCACTTTTCTTCCTATGACTCCTGCTGAGATTGTATATTTTGAGAAAAGTAAAACACGTGATGATAAGGCAACAAAATCACTAGACTCTGAAAAACAGCAAGTAATTAAGTTAAAATCACCTTCGTTGCTCACAACTAAATCTGACCTTGCTGATTTATTTAATACAAAGGGGATGTACTACGCTTTAGTATGCAAAGAAGCCATGTTTTCAATTCATGAAGTGTCCATTGCATTGCCCACTGCTGTTGCTAACTTTTTGCAGGATTTTGCGGATGTGTTTCCCCCCGAGATACCCCCTGGATTACCACCTATGAGGGGCATTGAACATAAGATCGACTTGATTCCAGGGGCAAGTTTCTCAAATCGTGCGGCGTACAGGGCGAATCCGGAAGAGACAAGGGAAATTCAGCGACAAGTTCAAGATCTTTTGAACCGTGGGTATATTTGTGGAAGACTTAGCCCTTGTTCTGTTCCTGTTCTTTTGGTTCCTAAGAAAGATGGTAGCTGGCGCATGTGTGTTGATTGTAGAGCGATTAATAACATCACTATTCGATATCATTATCCTATTCCTTGCTTAGATGACATGCTTGATGGATTGAGTGGTGCTATTATTTTCACAAAAATTGACTTGCGTAGTGGTTACCACCAAATTAGAATGGCACTAGGACATGAATGGAAAACTGAATTTAAAACCATGTTTGGACTTTATGAGTTGTTAGTAATGCCTTTTGGTTTAACTAATGCACCTAGCACTTTTATGCGATTAATGAACAAGGTTTTACGTCCTTTTATTGGAAAATTTGTGGTGGTTTACTTCGATGATATCCTCATTTACAGCAAGTCATATGACGAATATCTTAATCACTTACGTGCTGTTTTCAGTGTCTTGAGAGATGCACGTTTGTTTGGTAACCTCGAAAAGTGCGTCTTTTGCATCAATCGAGTTTTGTTTCTTGGATATGTCGTTTCATCGCAGGGAATTGAGATGGATGAGGCAAAAATTGTGGCAATCACTAGCTGGCCAACTCCATCGACTGTCACGCAGGTGCGTAGTTTTCTTGGTCTTGCAGGTTTTTATCGATGCTTTGTGCGGGATTTCAGCATCATTGCAGCACCTCTCCATGAACTGACGAAGAAGGGAGTGCAGTTTCGATGGGGCGAACAGCAGCAACAAGCTTTTGATGTTCTCAAATCAAATCTTACACAAGCACCATTGCTACAACTTCCTGATTTAAACAAGACATTTGAGCTAGAATGTGATGCAAGCGGCATTGGTATTGGAGGTATTCTCATACAAGGAGGTAAACCTCTTGCATCCTTTAGTGAAAAATTGCATGGTCCTTCTCTGATTTATTCTACTTATGATAAGGAATTGTATGCCTTAGTGCGAGTTCTACAAACTTGGCAACATTACCTGTGGTCTAAGGAGTTCGTCATACATCCCGATCATGAATCTTTGAAGTATCTTAAGTGTCAAACCAATCTGAATAAACGACATGCTAAATGGATTGAGTTCATAGAATCGTTTCAGTACATCATTAAGCATAAGAAATGGAAGGAGAATGTTATTGCAGATGCATTATCTAGACGTTACACCATGCTATCCCAACTTGATCATAAAATATTTGTTTTGGAAACAATAAAAGGATCATATCCTACTGATTTGGACTTCAAAGATGCCTTTGAAAATTGTAGATAAGGAAGAACTTGGAATAAATATGTACTACGGGAGGACCTCCTCTATCGTGCTAACAAGATATGTGTTCCTGCTAGTTCCGTTCGCCTATTACTTTTGCAGGAAGCACATGGAGGAGGTTTGATGGGACATTTTGGAGTAAAGAAAACTGAGGACGTGCTGGCCACACACTTCTTTTGGCCAAAGATGAGACGTGATGTCGAGCGCTACGTGTCACGATGCACCACTTGCAATAAAGCTAAGTCTCGACTTAACCCACATGGTCTTTATATGCCTCTTCCTGTTCCTAGTGTACCTTGGCAGGATATTTCCATGGATTTTGTTTTGGGATTGCCTAGAACTAAGAGGGGGAGGGATAGTATTTTTGTGGTTGTTGATCGTTTCTCCAAAATGGCACATTTCATACCTTGTCGTAAGAATGATAATGCCTCACACATTGCTGATTTGTTTATGACGGAAATTATTCGTTTACATGGTGTGCCAAATACCATTGTTTCTGATCGTGATGCAAAAATTTTAAGTCATTTTTGGAGAACTTTGTGGTATAAATTGGGAACCAAGCTGCTGTTTTCAATCACATGTCACCCACAAACCGATGGACAAACTGAGGTAGTAAATCGTACTCTATCCACTATGTTGCGAGCTGTTTTAAAAACAAATTTAAAGGGTTGAGAGGATTGTTTACCACATATAGAATTTGCTTACAACAGGTCAGTTCACTCTACTACAAAGGTAAGCCCATTCCAGGTAGTGTATGGTTTCAATCCCCATGCTCCTATTGATTTATTACCTTTGCCTCCTTCTGAAACTATAAATTTGGACGCTACACAACGATCTGAATTTATTCTTAAGATGCATGAAACTACAAAGAAAAATATTGAAAGGATGAATGAGAAGTATAGAATTTCTGGTAGTAAAGGTAGAAAAGAAGAAAAACTTGAACCAGGGGACTTGGTATGGCTACATTTGAGAAAAGAACGACTCCCTCACTTGAGAAAATCTAAACTTATGCCACGAGCTGCTGGTCCTTTTAAGATTGTTAAAAAGATCAATGACAATGCATATAAGCTTGAGTTGCCTCCCTATTTTGGGGTTAGTCCCACATTTAACATTTCAGATTTACGACCATACTTGGGGGAAGAAGATGATCTTGAGTCGAGGACGACTCAGATTCAAGAGGGGGAGGATGATGAGGACATCACAACAGTGGATACTCACATTGATATACAAGGACCAATCACAAGAGGACGAGCACGATTACTAAATCAGTATGTGAACTCGTTCCTAACTTCCTACCCATGTGATTTTGAGAATGGATTGCTATTGAATGATTTAATTGTTATTAGGAACCATGTACATGATCAACAAGTAAAGGGAAGAGGATTTGGGGACGTGGAGAATCAGATGGGACGTCCACAAGTTGATGGAAACAGTCACCAACTCGGACTCGAGTTCAACTCGGAGTCCAGGAGTAGTACATCTTAAAACGGACGCCCAGGATGCATACGGACTCCATTTTTGACGTTCTACATGTGCATGGAAAGATGAGAAGATAAACTTTCCAATGGTTCTGGTACCACATTAAAATTCGCCAGGAGTCGTTGGGAGTTGTCGAAACAAGTTGAATTCGGAGTTCTGTCCGGTGTTGCACCACCGTATTGGGATTTTGGGCCTTGTATCCCGTATGAGTTCATTAGGGACGCGTCTAAGGGTCTTATGGTCGAATCCTAGCCTTTAAATACTGCAGCCGCTGGCCATACTTGATGGGTTTTGCTTAGATTAAACACTTTCTCCGTTCTACGGTTTGTGAGACCCCAATTTCGCAATTTCAGATTGCATCTTCGTCGTTCTTGCTTGTGTTCTCGGTTGCACCTGCAGGGATAGCCTTCTTGGCGAGGTCAAGCGTGTGAAGCACAGTTGATAACCAACAGAGCAGTGGTGTAGTGATTGCAGGGGTGTTCGGGTCTGCTCGAGTTCCTCGGATCATCAACGTCGAGATCTCCACCTCAATCGACCTACCTTTCGGAAGATCGGGCCTAAACAACTCATCAACAAGTGGTACTCATATAACCGCGGGGGATGGTTATTCGAATCAGGAGACACCCGGAACATATGACACATACCCCCACCTCGAAAGACTCACACAAGAGCTCTTTCTTACGTTGTATGCAGCAACCTTTCACCCGTCACTCCAATGCCGAACCAGTTCTACCGACCCATCAGAAGGGCCACTACACGGAACATGACGAAGTTGCTATGATAGTGGGTTTACACCTCTGACACCAACCCCAAAGGACGGCGGTATATTTTTGACACGAGAGTACCCTAGTTATATCGGTTTTCTAGACCCCATAATTCCAGTATGCATCCGGTACTGTTCAAACTTGCTCAGCAGGGCGGCATACGCATCGGTCCTTAACCGACACAAACAGTGTTAAGGCAACACAGTCCCAACGTCCCGCTGCTCCTACTCTATGCTCGGTCTCATTTTCCATTTCAGAAATTTCATTCTCTACAATCATACCCATTTGACCCAAAAATCCTAGCCTCGCGAGTAGCTTCCAACTACCCGACTTGTACCGATTCCTATACAATTTAAGCCTAGCAGAAAACTACATAATGGCAACCTGTTCTACCCTTCCACTCCAAAGGTTTGTGAGTCATGCATTTGGAGTATCAATCACCCTTGACCTAATGTACAATATATACTAGACCAATGAAAGTGATACAAAGTAAAATATAACTAAAAGCTGTTAAATGCAAACCGGGGCTGGCCTTATGTTGCTGCAGGTTTGATCCTAAATTAAAGTCAGTAGCTTGTCGTCGAGTAAAGCCTCAACATGCTGCTGCAAGTCGAGTTCCTCGTCGAACTCCTTCGTCGTGTTTCCTACCGATATGAATATGCACAAGTTTATATTGTAAATACAAGAATTATACAACAAAATGTTCTAGGACATCGTCTGGGGGTCAGATCAACTAAGGATTGACAGTTGGGTATGGCTATGTGCTGAAACAGAGGAAAAATTGGATTTGAGCAGTGGAAGTTTTTGAGTAAGTTTAACGTAGCTATTTAGTAGACATAAATATGAAGCTGGAAAGAAATAGCACAAAACTGGAGAAGATGACCTCAACTTGCTCTGAAATTTTTGTATTGGTCCATAGATCATACAGAGATATGGCTTGCAAAATTTTAGGTAAAGTTGATGGAGAATATGGTCTAAAGAATTCTCTAGGTTAATTGGCTTCCTTAACTTCCTACTGAAATTCTAGGGTCTTTGCATGCTCCAATTTTGGTTTTTCAGAATCTGGGGAGTCGTATGAGTCTGTAGGACTTGGTTTCATCATTGTTGGAGTTACCTAATTGGAGATATGGATTTTTCAAGTTTGGGTAAAAGGCTGAAAAATGCCTCTGTTCTTTTTCCCATTTTTCAGATACATAGAGGATGGAGACAACATTTGACAAAGAAAATGAGGTCCAATGCCTCTGAAAATTTTACTGGAGTTCAAGTATATTTATAGGAAGGCTCTGTCCAAAATTGGGAATTTTCCACAAAACAGAACTCCTGTAATTATTTCCCTAATATTTTGTTTAAATGAATTAATGAGCCAAATCCAGGGATTTTAATAAATATTGGGATGCTCCCCTAGACAGTACTCACTGGGAGGAATCCAATGAAATTTATTTGACAATTTTTGGACGTTCCTACAGAAAGTTATTAACTAGCAAAGTTTGATGAAAATCTTGATAGAAAATGGAAAAGTTTAAATTGCTGACAGTGGGGCCCACGGCCTTCTTCCACCTCGCGCGTGGCAGAGCCCCAGCCTGCGGCGTGCGGCGGTGCCGGCAAGGGTTGCCGGACCGAAGCTCCCGGCCTACCCTAGGGCTGAGCTTCGCTGCTCCTCACTTTGGGACCACAGGAAACTCATTTTTTGGGTCGGCCGAGGCCACCGGCCACCGGAAACCCGTCGGCGACGGGCGGCGGCGGCACCACTCCGGCGACGTCGAACTCGCACTACAAGGGCTCAAAATCTTCGGTTCTTCTTCCTACAGCACCACGGTGGAACCCTAATCATCGACATGCATTCAAATCAGCTCCAAACGGGCTGCAAGTATGAGTTCATCGGTGACCTATGGTAGAAACCGATGACGGCTCAAAATTTTCGAAGAATAGAGCCTAAACTCGACGGTTTTTGATGATTTTTGATCCTATATGAGCGTGGGGAAGTCTAGAACGTGTGTGTAGCTCGGCATACGCTGTGGTGGACTAATCACCACAAATTTTGGACACTCGAGCGGTTCGGTTCTATGGACGCCTAAGTGGTAAAAAGAAAAATTCTTCACCGGTAGTGCATGATAAGTGGAGAGGTTTGCACTGGCGTGTCAAGCACCTTATGGCGGTCGTTTTGTTTGTAGACCATTAGCCACGATATGGCTCCGAGCGTCTGGGCGCCGGAGAACCGATGGTGTGGTCAGGCGGCGGTGAATTCCTTCGGAGCTGCGCGAGGGTGGAGTGAATCAGCGAGAGGGGAACGGTTCACGTGGCAGAGTGCTGTGCTTCTAGCCTTCAGCCACCGGAGCACCTGAGCAGGAGCTGGCTCGCGCGTGGTTCAGTGGGGTGAGGTTGCAACACGCGCTGGCGCGCTCTCGGTAACAAACAGAAGAACAGAGGTGTTTTGCCTCTTCTGTGAGTCACATGTGGATCCACTTCTCCCCTCTTGTCTTTTTCCCAATTTCCAATTAAATTAGCAAACAAGTTCCAAATATGGTAGAAACTGGTAGATAGGCTAAAAACAATATGAGGAACACAATGGTGCACTCAAATTCGGATTTCGGTGAAGTTGGCTTTTGAAACTGAAATTCAAATTCAAATTTGAATTGTCTCCCATTTTAATTTCCCGCAAATAGAAAATCCTCTACAATTGAACGGAAAATTTGTCGGGATACTATTGGGTGTATGGGGAACCAAATTGTGGATTTAGATCTCCATGTTTGGAAATTTTTGCAAGTTTAATTTAGCACTTTGAGCTCACACCATTAAATTCAAAAGTTTAAACTCCCTCTCATTTTCCTAGGTGTGATTGGGCAGCTCGACTTGCTAGAATTTTGGGGATTTCACAGAAAATCCATGGAAATCCATAGAAGCTCTAGTAATGGACATTTAGACATTTATTTGTGCAGGGCTCAAATTTGCTTTGTTTCAAATGGAATTTGGCCAAGTCTCTAGTTAGGTTCTCACCAAGCCACAGTAAAAATTTCAGAGTCAAAAGGGATGTCTAGATAGAGTTATGGTCTTCATAATTTCAATTCAACACATTTGCATTAAATTTGACTCGTATTGTTAATTTTATTACATGTAGTCGTTGAAGGCGAGGAAGCCCCGGAGATCTTGGATTTCATCCCTCCAGAGGAGCATCTAACCACTGACCAGCAACAACAAGGCAAGCCCCGGTTTGCATTTAACAGTTTTTATCAAGTTTTTGTTTTATCTCCACTTAGATTGTTGTATGGGTGTGCATTAGGTGTAGGATGATTGACACCCTAATTGCATAACCAGATTACCTTAAAAATAGTGAGGGTAGTGTCTAAGTCCTCGAGTAGGATATGTCGTGCTTCATGTTTTGTAGGCTTCGGTACAAGTCGAGTAGATGGAATCTACTCGGGAGTATAGGATTCGCCACCTACGGGATTGGTTTAAGATGTTAGATAACTTTGGAAGAAAAATGAGACTAGGCAGGGGCATAGGACGCAGCAAGAGGAAGTCTTGTGTTCGTTGCTCTGCCCGTGTTGATTGAGGACCAATCCGTGTGCGGCCCTGCTCAACAAGTTTGAATGTACCGAAGGCATATCAGATTCTGATAAACTGATGTAAGCTATACCTACAGGCGTTGAGGCCTAGCGCACCAATTTATAGCTGTAGGTTGAGGGCAGCAAGGTGGAAATCCGCTAACAGACATAGAGAGATGCTCCGTGTAGGGAACCTCCTACTCATTTGGGTGTGACCGGTTGGACGTTTCGGCTGTTTGGTGAAAGGTTGTCCCGTACAACATCGGTTGAGCGTGCCGTTGCAGCTTCCTAGGATGGGCGTACATGACGTGCTCTTCGGGTATCCCTGCAGGTGTATATCGAGTTGATTCACCGTCCCTCGTGGTAATGAGTACCGCTTGTTCACTGTGTCGTGACGTAGTAAATATATGGAATGATTGTGATGCACTACTGCTGTTATGAATAAGTTTTTTGCAACATGTGTGCCACCAAAAATTGCTCACTTTGTTTGGCTAAATTTGTTTCATGTTTGAACTGAAATTCAAATTCAGTTTTGAATTCTTGCAAATTTAGCTCCCAACAAGATGAACTCCAATGGGGATGGAAATTGGTGGGCTAACTCAGAAAAATATGCTGAGTTTGAATATGAAGCTAAGTTTTGAATTTGAGGGATGAAAGTTGCTGCAATTTGAATTTACATTCAAATTGGCCCCTTTTTCAAATGCCTCAAAAATTGCCTCAAAAAGTGTTGGGTTTGCATGAAACTTGGCTTGAACCTTCCCAAGATTTTTTAAGTCCTAGGGGTGAGCTCAACCTCTCATGTTCATGTGTAGAAATCCTACTTTGTGAAAGTTAGGGCTTTCTCCTCTGATCACTCTTTTGATGGAGGTTACTTGCTCTTCACAATTTTTCACAAGATATCCAAAACAAAAACTGTGGTGTTATGAGGTGATGAAAAGTTTTTGCAAGTCCCTTTTCTTGGGCTTTTACAAGAAAAAGACTTCAAGGAAGACGAGAATGGTACACTTTGGTTGGGAAAAATGATGTGTGTGCCTAATGTGAAGCATATCCGCGACATGATATTAAAAGAGGCACATGACTCACCTTATTCCATACATCCCGGCAGTACAAAGATGTACAAGGACCTGAAAACTTGTTATTGGTGGGATGGTATGAAAAGGAACATAGCTGAGTATGTTGCCTTGTGCAACACATGCCAACGGGTAAAGGCCAAACATCAAAGACCCGCTGGACTGTTGTAACCATTGAAAGTACCTGAGTGGAAGTGGTAAGACATCAGCATGGATTTCATCGTCGGATTACCATGTACTCAGTCGGGTTACGACTCCATCTGGGTTATCATGGACCGATTGACAAAAACAGCTCATTTCCTTCCTGTTAAGACCAAGTACAACGTTGCACATCTAGCCGAGTTGTACATGGAGCAGATAGTATGCCGTCATGGGGTCCCGAAGAGGATAGTTTCAGATCGGGGTACTCAATTTACCTCTAGGTTTTGGAAGAAGCTGCATGAAGCTATGGGTACACGACTGGATTTTAGCTCCGCTTACCACCCACAGACCGATGGACAAACCGAGAGGACAAACCAAAATTTGGAGGACATGTTGAGAGCCTGCGCCTTGAAACATGGGTATAGTTGGGATAGGAGCTTACCGTATGCCGTGTTCTCATACAACAACAGCTACCAGGCCAGTTTGAAGATGTCACCTTTTGAAACATTGTATGGTAGACGGTGTAGAACGCCGTGGTTTTGGAACGAGAACGGAGAGAACCATGTGTTTGGACCGGAAGTGTTGCAAGAGGCTGAGAAACAAGTTCAAACGATACGGGAGAACTTGAAGGCTGCTCAGTCATGACAAAAAGGCTATGCAGATAACAGGCGAAGAAAGTTGACCTTCGAAGTAGGAGACTTCGTATACCTTAAGGTATCGCCTATTCGAGGCCAACGACGTTTCAACGTCAAGGGCAAGCTAGCACCTTGCTACATCGGACCCTTCAAGATTTTGGGCAAGCGAGGAGAAGTAGCCTATCAACTGGAGATCCCAATGCACCTCTCCGATGTGCATGATGTGTTTCACGTATCCCAGCTCAAGAAGTGCTTGAGAGTTCCGGAAGAACAAGTACTGATGGATGAACTTGAGCTTCAAGAGGATCTGACCTATGTAGAGCACCCTGTCAGAATTTTGGACGTGAAGGAAAGGGTCACGAGGAACAATGTGATCCGTTGGTGCAAGGTACAATGGAGACATCACACAGAAGCTGGGAGCGTGAGTAAGACCTCAAGGCAGAATTCTCTCATCTATTCTCCACTATCAAATCTCGAGGGCAAGATTCAATTTAAGGGGGGCAGGTTTGTAACACCATCAATTTCGTATTCATGCATGCATTCATATTTTATATAGAGAAAGCATTTTAAAAGAAGTGGAAACAGAGAAAGAATAAAAAAGATAGCCAAAAAGAGCAAATTCCAGTTCACCGAGAGCGTCGTAGACACTTCCCACGGCCCGCTGGCCACGTGGCACCTTCGGAGCTCATCCCCGCAAAGGGGGAGAGGTCCGCCGCTAACTGGCTACGTGGCAGGCTTGGAGCTTGCCTTTGTGAAAGGGGCGAGGTCCGACCCCGTGGGACACGTGTTGCCAAGGAGCTAGCCTCTACGGAGGAGGGAGGCCAGCCCCGCAGGACACGTGTCGCCTTCGGAGCTAGTCACTGTGGAAAAGAGAGGACCAGCCGCGCGGGACACATGTCGCTCTCGGAGCTCGCCTCCGAGAGGTCTGACACTACGGGACACGTGTCACCTCCGAGAGGTTCGACACTACTGAACACGTGTCACTTCTGGAGCTTGCCTCCGGGAGGTCCGTCCCGATGGACACGTGTCATCCTCGGAGCTCACCTCCGAGGAGAAGGTACGGCAGGACATGTGTCAGCCACAGTGCTCGCCTCCGAGAGGTTCCGCCCTGCTTGACACGTGTTGACCTCGGAGCTCGTCTCTGAGGAGAAAGGAAGTTCGGCGCTGCTTGACACGTGGCACTCTCGGAGCTCACCTCTGAAGATGAGGGGAGGTCCGGCACTGACACGTGGCACATTCGGAGCCACCTCCGAAGAGAGGGGTGGTCCGGCACTGACATGTGGCGTTCGCGGAGCTCGTCTCTGGAAAGAGGGGAGGTCCCGACCCACCAGGACACGTGGCGCACGCGGAGCTCGCCTCTGAGGGAGAGGGAGGTCCCGCCGGCCTGACACGCGGCACAACCAGAGCTTGCCCCTGAGGAAAAGTGAAGCCCAGGCCCCCGCTAGACACGTGGAGCCTCCGGAGCTTATCCCTGCGGAAGGACGCGATTCTAAAGTGGTTTTTCTTCCGTGCGCGAGTGCCCGACAATGAGGAAACCAACACGAACTCTTCTACGTTGAATACTGCAACCAAATCTATTGAAGATAAGTTGTTAAGATCCAAACACAAATCAAATAGGACTCTTATTTGAAATCCAATCGGAGAAGGACTCTTCTTTTCCCGGTTATAAATAGAACCCGAAAAAACCTCTTGGTCGTAACATATTTTCTAAGCCGACAACTTAGAAGCCCTAGCCCCCAAACTCGCCGAGCTAAATCCCTTCACCTGAGTTCAACCACCGGTGAGATCGCCGACGAGCCCAGACACGATCGCCATCACCGGAGGAGAGCCGATGATCTATTTTTGCTAGGAGGAAGGACCTGAAGGAAGTAAGGTAGGTCTCCAATACCACCTTACGACATCATCACGATTTCTTTGCATCTGTTTCTTCGATCCCTTCGAACAGAAGCTTTTCATGTGGACAGATCACGTATTGATCGGTTTGATCTAGCGTCAAGATCATCACCAAGTCCACATTTGATCCCTACACCTCTGTTCATCGTAAAAACCCATGCAAACCCCTTAAAACATGCAAGAACACGTACAAACCGATCTAATAAAAACAACACCATAGGAATAGCATGCATATGCACCATTGCATCTTGAGTAAAGTTTGTGCATGATGATTGATTACTATGAACCTTGTATGTGCGTGATCGTAAATATAAGGACAAGCTCAGGGAGCTATGTACGAAGGAATACAACACCAAGAATTTGAGATCCCAGAGCAACAGAAGCCACAGGAACAAGGCAAGTGCCCCTTGACCATATTGATCCCATGTTTTTGGAAACTGTTTTGTTTGCGAAAAGGTGTGAGTGCTTGAGTCAATTTGATGGGAAAACCCTTTTATAGGAGTTTACTAGTTTTGTTAACCACCCTTGTCGCCGGGACAGTTGATGAGTCGGGTATGGTCATTTTTGCTTTTTGCTTCGCTAATCTACGGGATATGGGAAGCGATAGAATGTGTCTAGCTAACTGCACTCGTATGAATAATGTTAATGATAAACTGATGATGACAATGAACATGAATCAGAGGGAGATCTAGGCAAGCTTGGTTTGTGGATGAGGTAGAAGGAGATGGTGGTTTACTTGTCGTAGATCTAAGGACCGGTTCATGCGAGCACATGCCAGGAATACAGTGCCACCACAAGGCCAAGTATGGGTGCGGCTTAGCTGACTAATTAGGTAAGTTGCTAGATTGTTATGGACCGTGGATGGTGCGGGGAATGGGAGTCGAGAGAGGACTGCCCCGGGAACTGCATGGCACAAGAGGGGGCCCGTAGGTGCGAGAATTGGAGATTCTAGCTTGCTGGTGAAACCTTAGTGAGTCCATACATCTAGTAGCCCCTTTGTAAAGGCTATTTTGTGATCTCTTGGCCATACACCGACGGTTGTGTACTGGTATAATGGAGGTTCTGCAGTCGCCGACGGGTGACGAAATCACAAACTTGTGGGTAAAGTGGTGCAAACTCTGCAGGGTGTAAAACTATCATGATAGCCGTGCTTACGGTCACAAGCGTCTGGCCAACTTCCATGATTAGATGGGATGGTTATTGGGATGGTATTGGTTTGGTTATTTGTTTGGTGATGGTTTAATCATTAAGGGATGGTTATGGGACTGATGAGTCCTAGTAATGAGATTGGTTTCATGACTGTTGAATCATGGCAATGAGCATTGGTCTCGGTATGAGATGGAATTGAATATGAGATACGATGGTAATGAATACGAGATGGTATTCATGAGCATGAGAAAATGTTGAGAAAGATGAATGTCTGATGAGACAGGAAAAGTGGTGAAATATGATGGAGGTTTGTTGATGTTTTAATTGGATACATGTTGAGATTTAATTCACTTAAAGCTAGTTGATGTTTTTATCATGTTTTGTGAAATAAACTTTGTTTTTATGCAATGAGCCTTTTATGTCTACCTTGTTGTAAGCTACATGTCATACTTCCTGCACTTGTTGAGTACGACATGTACTCACCCTTGCATTATCATACATCATCAGCAACAGGAGAGGAATACTTTGAAGACCATGTGGAGTATTAGGCGTGTGATCTACCGTCAACTTGCCTGTGGGATGGATGGAGTAGGAGATGGAGCCGCTGCTGCTGCTTAGTTTGCCTCCGCAATAGTTTAGAAGACTTCCGCTGCTAGAATAAGACTTCCGCTGCTAAGATAAGACTTCCGCTGCTAGAATAAGATAGAGACACATGAGACATTGTAATAAAACCCTATTATTCATTTGTATTATTCTGAATTCAGTTTGTGGATTACATGTGTATATGTGATGAGCATCCTGGGCACACACATATGCATCAGTCCGGTTCCGAGGTTTTCTCGGGACAGGGGCGTCATACCTCGGTTGCCCCTCAGTGTCGCCTGGCGAGCCCTCGGCTCTGTCTCGGTGGCTTCCGAGTGGGAGAAGCAAAACAGAGACTGCACACTTCATTTGAAGATCTTTTACATGCAACTGTCATGTGGGACCCACTGCCCCACTTATCCTCTCAAATTCTCCAAAATTTTGGGAAATGATGAATTCAATTGTTTGGAGTTGAAAACTGAACTGCATCTGGGTAATTGTGCAAACTTCATCCAAATTCAAATATGTATTTGAACTCTTTGCAAATTTAAGTCCTTTTGGAAAATGGGTAGCAAATAAGATTTTTGTGTTAGCTGCTGCAAATAAGAGTTTGAACACAACAGTTTGCATTTCCATCGTGTTGCCCTCATTTGAAATTTGAGTTGAACCGTTATGTTCCAAAATCTGATTTTCAAACTTTCCATTGCACATGAAACTTCAAATATGTGGTTTTAATCCACCTTGGGTCCAAGCATGTAGGTAACCATAAGCTTGTTTAGAGAGAGCTCTCATGTGTATTATCACATGTGAAAGTTTTAAACAAGCCCCATTTTTCATACATATAACAACCAACTATGTGCAAACATGAGTTTCTTTGTATTTATATTTTTGGGACCTTTACATGCACCGTGCAACCGAGGTCTCCCGCCCCGGTCGCCATTGCAAAAGCTGGAAATGGTGCCTCTACCGATGGTTTCCTGCTAGGGTTCCAAAGGAAAAATGTTCCTTAGCAAGTCTAGCTTGGGTGTGCCTAATATGGTAAACTCTAACCGAACATTGATCGAGAATTCGATGAAATCTTACACGCGGGTCAGTTTACACCGGCCGGGAGAAAAATCTGGAATTCATCGGCCACGAGCCACGGTTCGGCTTGAGCTTTGGAGGTGAGCAGCGTGAGGTCCTAGCGCTCCCAAGTATGCTCTTACTCGGATGTGAGAAGCTCTCTGTAGGGCTGTTCACGTGAGCCTCCTCCGTCAGTTGCTTTCGGCCACCGCTTAGAACATGGTTTCTCGGGGTAGAGAGGCCGAACACCGGTCGGTGGTGCATCGAGGAGGTAGATGGAAGAGCCACGTTGCGGTTTTCCTACTAAGGGGGCATTGTTCGAGTGCAAATCGATCAGCTCCCGATCAACCGAGGTGTGGCGGCAGTGGTTCTGCTCTTGTGTGCGAGGGAGAAAGGGAACAGAGCACTGCTTCGGTGTTGTGGCAAAACTGAGCACAGCTTGGAGCTAATGAAATGCACGAGCAGCTCGCCAGCGTGAGGGAAGCAGCTGGGAGGTGGCTCATGTCGTGTCTCGGTGTCGGCCGATGCTCCCTCAGTCTGTCTCGGTGGCAAAACAGAGATTGAAGACTGAAGCTTCAGTTACAAGTTTACTGCCCGCAATGACATGTGGGTCCCACAAGTCAGCTCCCTATTATCCTCTAAAATATCTCCATTTTTGTCAAATGACTAAATTCAATTGTTGGAAGTTTAAATCTGAACTGCATTTGAATAATTGGTCATGTTTCATCCAAATTCAAAATTTAAATTTGAATTTCTATGCAATTTTAAGTCCTCTTTTAAATAGCTACCAGAGTATCTCAAAATTCTTGAAACTTTGCATCCCCACAAATTTGGACCTGAGGAATTCAAAATGAAATCTGATTTTTGATTTGGCTGCTGCAAATGGGACTTCTACCACAACAGTTTGCATTTCTATTGTGCTACCCCATTTGAAATTTGAATTGAACAAATTGAGTTCAAAATCTGAATTTCACTCCCCAGTGCACATGAGAGCTTACACATGGGTTTTAAATTAACTTTGTCCCCCAAACACTCAAATGATCCTTGGCTAGAGTGGACACTCATGTGTATCATCACATGTGGAAAAAATTTAAACAAGTCCCAATTTTTATAAACTTGAAACCTAATGGTGTTCAAAATTCAGTTCATTTGTATTCAAACTTTTGGGACCTTTACACTCCTCCACCGTTAAAAAAATCTCGTCTCGAGATTATAAGGTAAAAATGAGAGAGAGGATGGTGCAAAATTACCGACGATGACCAACGTGTCCCACGCCTATCTCGATGCCCAAAGCGGCCGTAAAACACCACTGGAGCTCGAGGAAGGTGATTGTGCACTCAACCCCCACGGAAAACAACCGGAGCTATGAGCTCAACGGCGACCCAAGCCATTTCGGACGGCGGCGGTGAGTTTGCATTGCTCAGCCCGTCGGATGGATGTCTCTTCGTGGTTTTTGGTCAGGGTGGTCGTGAAGGACCCTGGTTGCTATAGCTCGACCAGTTTTGGGAATGATCAACCATGCAACAGGAATTTCAAGTTTTAGTGGGGTTCGGCTATATACGGCCATCCTCGGAAAACCTAAAATTCTGGCTAGCCGGCGCTAAGAGGGAGCTAGGGAGTTTGGGGGGAGCTGCTAGACCTCGATGCTAACCACAGAGAGCAGTTGGTTGCGCCGGAGAAGCTCGGAGCTGTCCAGACGACGGTGTCAAGTCAGAGGCGCTTCGAGGTGAACAGGGGAGTGGAAAATCGGCTCGCGAAAGCTCGAGGGGAGCTGATCACGAGCAGCTGAGGGCTGGAGCACGTCGAGTGAAGGTCGGCGGTGCCGTTTATGGCCTCAGCTCGAAGTGTAAAGGTGGGTTTCAGAGTGTCGATGGTGAGGGTGGGAACATCGGGTGTGCGGTGACGTGCGGCGCGTTTTCTGTGCGGGAGACGGACGAAGCAGTGGCGAAGTGGGTTTTGGAAGGCCCGGGGGCAACGATAAGGTGGCTGGCGTGAGTGCGCGACGTCCGGGACACAGGAACAGGAGGTGGCAGTGCCTCTCGCCATGGCGTTCGCGTGAGCACACGCAAGAAACCGAGTGAGCTGCGGTGGAGTCAGTTCAATCGGCTATTACACTGACAGTGGGTCCCACTTTTCCATTTTTGTCCCAATTAAATTTATCCACTGCTATAAACAGTAGGGACCCTAATACCCTTGGCCATTTGATCAAACACCAAATTTGGATTTGGTTTGTAAAGTGATCAAATTGTGGGATTGGTTTGATTGAATTTGTAGCAAATGTAAACTGAAATTCAAATTTGAAAGGAGTTTGAATTTGAATTCATGGGGTGAAAGGAGTTTGAATTTGAATTTAAGTTCAAACTAGCCTTTTTCTAGTTGTACCCAAAAACACCACAAAAGGTTTTTGGATTTGGGTGAAATTTGGCATGAGCATTCCTAGCAAAGTTTAGGAGTTTTTCATATGCTCAGCCCCTATATGTTGCATGTGGGAAATACCACTTTTGCATTTTGTGAGTTTATCTTCTAATGACTTTCTTGATGGTGTTTGCTTGCTCTTCAAATGGGTTCATAAGATGTTCTCAAATGTTGTGAGTGTGGTGTGATGAACACTTTTAGTATATGCAAAACTTTGGCCCTTACATTCCTCCCCCCTTAAAAGAATCTCGTCCTGAGATTATAAGGTGAAAATGAGAGAGAGGACGGTGGAAAATTACCGTATGTGGGACGTTAAAAAGTCAGGGTAGTTAGCATGAAGAAAGCCTTCGCTCTCTCATGTCGCTTCATCTATGGAGTGATTACTCCATAGAACTTTGTAGAACCACAACGTGCAGTTGCGTGTGGTTCGGTCCTTTTCATCAATAATCTGAACCGGCTCCTCCCGATAGGTGAGATCTGGTTTCAGTTCTTCAATATCTCCCAGCTGAACGGTGGTTGAAAGCTTGAGGCACTTCCTCAGCTGAGAAATGCGAAAGACGTCATGCACACTGGAGATTTTTCCGGTAATTGCAGCCGGTATGCAACTGATCCACATCTTTCTACAATCTGGAATGGACCGATAAATCGGGGTGCCAACTTTCCCTCACCCCGAATCTGTTCACGCCCTTTATTGGAGACACACGTATATACACGTGATCCCCGACTTCGAATTGCAAAGGACGTCTTCTCCGGTCCGCATACTGTTTTTGTCGGGATTGTGTGGCTTTTAAGTTCCCTTGAATCCGCCGAACCTTTTCTTCCGCATTGTTGACAAGATCAATCCCGAAGGTAACCCTTTCGCCAGACTCACATCAATTCAGCTGTGTGCGGCATTTTCTCCCGTATAGCGCCTCTTAAGACGCCATCTTGATGCTGGCTTGGTACCCATTGTTGTACAAGAACTCGGCTAACGGTAATTGATCATCCCAATTCTTACTGTGGTTGATAGCACAAGCTCGTAACATATCTTCTAAAATCTGATTTACCCGCTCGTTTTGCCCATACGTCTGTGGGTGATACGCTGAACTACGAATCAGCTTTGTCCCCAATGCAGCATGTAGCTGTTCCCAAAAACGAGACACAAATAAAGTGCCCCGATCCGAGATGATAGGTACGCCGTATAAGCACGGGAATCGTGAGATGTACAATTCAGCTTACTTCTTGGCGTTGTAATTGCTGTTGACCGGGATAAAATGGGCAACCTTGTGAGCTGGTCGACGATCACCCACACTGAATCATGTTTCTGAAATGTAGTGGGTAACCCGATGATGATGTCCATGCTCACATCCTCCAACTTCCAGGCAGGAACGCCAAGCGGTTGCAATAGTCTCGGTTTCTTCTGTGGTCCGCTATCACCCTTCGGCATGTATCACACTCGGACACGTATTTTGCAATATCCCGCTTCATCCATGACCACAAAAATTTACTTCAGGATTCTTGATACATCTTGTTGCTGCCAGGATGAATAGAAAACTTTGACAAGTGAGCCTTGTCAAAAAATTTCTTCTGTAACTCCGGGTTACAGGGTACGACCATCCTGTCCTTGAACCACAGAACGCCGTTTCCGTCTTTTCGGAAACACTTCAACTCCCCACTGTCTACACGTCTCCGCAAATGCGACGTGCCCTTGTCATGTTTTCGATCTACCGCTATCTCTTCACGAATGGTGGGGATAAGAGATAAGTTGTAGAGAGCTCCATGTGGAATCACATGTAATGGCGGCTCGCTCTCTTCCAACGGTGTGATGGTCAGATTATTAATGTATGACTTGCGACTCAGCGCATCCGCCACTATGTTTGCCTAGCTGGGATGATAATGGATCGCTATTTCGTAATCCTTTATCATTCCAACCATCTTCGCTGCCTCATATTCAACTCCTTCTGAGTGAATATGTACTTAAGGCTCTGGTGGACGGTATATAAATACACGAGATTACCGAGTAGGTAGTGCCTCCACATTTTGAGCGCGAGTACCACGGCAGCGAGCTCTAAGTCATGAGTCGGATAGTTTTGCTCATGATTCCTGAGCTGCCGTGATCCATACGCTACCACCCTTCGGTCTTGCAACAGCACATATCCAAGCCCAATGCCAGATGCATCGCAGTACACATCGAACGGTTTTGTTGTGTCTGGCTGCGCCAAAACCGGTGCTGATGTTAGGTGCTTTACTAATGCCTTGAACGCTGCTTCACATGCTGGACACCAAACATATTTGGTAGCCTTCTTCAGCAGCTCTGTCATAGGCTTTGCAATCTTCGAGAAGTTCAGAGTGAACCTCCGATAATATCCCGCGAGTCCGAGGAAACTCCGTACCTTGTGGACAGATCTCAGGGACTTCCAATTCAGCACTTGAGTGATCTTTCTCGGGTCTACAGTGATGCCCTCCCCTGAAATAATATGCCTGAGGAACGGCACTTGCGATATCCAGAATCCGCACTTGCTGAATTTCGCGTATAGCTTGTGATCCCGCAGCCTTTGCAAGACTATATGGAGGTGCTTTGCGTGTTCTTCCTCCGACTTGGAATATACCAATATGTCATCGATGAAGACCATGACAAACTTGTCCATCTCCGGCATGAATACCGAGTTCATCAAGTACATGAAGTGAGCTGAAGCATTGGTGAGGCCGAAGGACATGACTAGGTACTCATATAGCCCGTACCTCATCGAGAAAGCCGTCTTGGGGATGTCCTCAGCCTGTATCTTAATCTGTTGGTACCCGGATCTTATGTCCATCTTGGAAAAGATATTTGTTTCGACCAACTGATCAAACAACATGTTGATCCGTGGCAACGGGTATTTGTTCTTGATAGTCACGGCGTTTAGTGGACGATAGTCCACGCAAAGCCGTAACGTCTCATCCTTCTTCTTCACAAATAATGCCGAACAGCCCCATGGCGAGGATCTTGGCCTAAAAAACTTCTCCAGCAGGTCCATCAACTGCGTTTTTAATTCCGCCAACTCCTTTGGCGCCATCTTGTACAGTCTTCAGGATATTGGCATAGTTCCCGGTGCAAGCTCAATCTTGAACTCCACCTCTCAGTCTGGCGGCATCCCCGGCAAATCATCCGGGAACACGTCTGGGAACTCACGGACTACTAGAATGTCTTCCAATCTGATGGTGGCCGATTGGTATACCCTTGGAAGTTTTATTTTTGGACTGTCCATAAATAATGAATGAGACTCGTGCATTTCTGGGTGTAGATGCACGACTCGGAGGACGGTGTCTAAAACAGCACCGTGGCGGGTTAACCACAACATCCCTAATATGACATCGACCTTTTGTCCCTCCAAAGCTATGAGAGACGTAGAGTATACTCTACCCCCTAAGCATAATGGCACTTTCAAAACCATCATGCTTACTGAAATTTTCCCACCCGGTGAACAAATCAAATAAGGACTTTCGGTGGGTAGTATTTGCAAGCTGTATTTGGCAATAAAATCTTGGCTAATAAAATTATGTGTGGCACCTGAATCAAATAACACCATGGCGGGATGCTGGTGGAGTTGTAACATACCTGCAAGGATTGGATCTCCATCTGGCACGTCCTCTATGGCGAGTTGGTGGACGGTGCCGGGGTTAGGGTTTGCCCGCCACGCATTAATGGGGTTCCGAGGCTGATTCCTCCCCGGAAACTGTGGTGCCACTCCGCCGCCTTGCCTCTCGGGGTAATTGTTGGCAAAGTTCCCTTGGCGATGGCATTTGTAACATGCGGTTGACAGCTGGCCCGTTCTTGGAGGACGAAAGCTGAGGTGAAAACGCACGCGGCATCATCCTCTGCTGCTGTTGTTTCTGCGGAGGTGGTGCTGGTAATGCTGGCCGGAACGCCGGTGGAGAATACGGCCGAATGCGAAACTGCATCGGTCACTGCGGTGGCTGCCAGCGTTGGCCCGATGGTGAGCGATACACCATCCGGTATTTTTGGGAAGGACCACCTTCCTCTCCGCTGCTTTGCAGCGTGCTTCGCTTCTTCTCCACTGCCGCTAACTCCTTTCCGGAGTCCTCTTGTACAATCGCAGCATCAATAATATCATTGAGGCTGACGCGATTAAACATCACTAGCTTGTCCTTCAGGAGCGGATTCAGCCCCTGGTAAAAGTGATCCCGCCGCTTCTCGTCAGTATCAGCGTGATAGGAGGCGTAGAGCGCGAGATCATTAAACGCCCTGGAGTACTCCAGCGCGTTCCTGCTGCCTTGCTGCAGGCGGAGGAACTCCTGCGTCTTCCTCTTCATAAGACCTGGCGGTATGTGATAGGCCCTGAAGGCCGTCTGGAACTCCGCCCAGGTCAGCACTCGCTCGGTGGGTTGCAAGGCACAAAAGTTGGCCCACCAAACGCTTGTGGGCCCCTGTAGTTGTTGGGCCATGAACTGCGTCTTCTGCTTCTCACTCACTTGGAGCAGCCCGAACTTCATCTCCATCGTACGGAGCCAGTTGTCCGCATCGAGAGGTTCATCCGCCCTTGAAAATACCGGGGGATGAGTAGCCAGAAAGTCTGAGTAGGAGCTTTGTTGATGCTCCTCTCGGTCTTGTCGCCTCTCTGGTTGAGACGTATTCGCAATTAGAGTTTCCAGCAGCTCTATATGCTGCTGATGTGAGCCCGCCATGGCCGCAACGATGTCGGCCAATGTAACTGTTGGCGATGGTGGTTGTTGCTGTTTCTGCTGTTGTTATCGCGAGGAAGTCTCGGGAGGCTGTTGGGAGGCCTCTCCCCCCTGACTTTACCCGTCAATCTCAGTGTTGGCGCGTGTATGAGTCATTCTGAAATTCAAAACAGCAACGATCAGCACATGTCATTCTTAAAATTCCATAGAAAACAGTAGGTATTGCAGTGACACATGAATAAACTTGCACAACATTCACATATATTGATAAAGCATAAACTTTATACAAGATACATTATTCTCGAATCCCCGAGATGTCGTGCTCATGTCGTCACTACCTATACTCATACTACTGTCTACACGACATGTCACCTATTACAAAAGTTTCTACACACCACCCTCGCTGCCCTACTTGGCAACGGTAAACTCACTACTCAGAGTAGAAGTCGACCTCCTGTTTGTCGTCTTCCTCCGCTACCTCTGCTGGTGGCTCAGGGTCCATGACCTCCTCTTCAGGTTCAGGTTCCAGCATCGCCGGAATACCCACACCACTGGTACTGCACCTACCATCGGTAGGCCCACTACCGGAGGCATGAGGTCTTGCAACGCATGCACCTCGTCCATGGCCTGGTTGTAGTCTTATTCCCAGCCCTTCCCTTCCTCAATAGAGTCATCACGCTCTTGAGTAAGGACCACGTTCTGCTGGGTCATGGCCTGTACTTGCTGCTGCAAAGCCATGATGTCGACACTGCTTTTCTTTTTCGCCGTCTTCAGACGACGCAACTGATTGTGTTGCTCATTCAGTCGCTTAATCGTCAGAAGAAGCACATTACGGAGTGCGCTGTGAGCACTCTTGAAATGGTCTCAGCGGCTGGTGCTCTCCTTGAGCTCCACGGCAAGTCGAGCTGTATGGACAGCTTGGCTGTCCATCACTGTCTTTCCTGCCATCAGTTGGAGGCTGAGGTTCGCCTCCGTGGGGTTGTACCTTGGGGAACTCTGATCCATTGCCTCCAAGTACCTCTCCCTCCACACGTGATTAGCTCGCCCATCCACCGGGACAAGCGCGTATGGAGTGTTCTCCATAGATCTCACGTGTAGCTGGCGAAATGCGACATGGTGTCGCGGGCTGCCACCTGCCACATCTCCTCCTGTTGTCTACCTTTCACCGTGACGGTGAACGGTGCCCAACCAGGTGGCGTAGGTCCTGCTGGAACTTCAACATGGATGGTCCGTGTCTTGTTCCCCTCCTCACCTTCTTCCTTGGTGAGATAACGCGGCGTCTCGACGTATTCGATGTATTGAAGCATTAGCTTCAACAATTCCGGATAACCGCTGCTTTGAGAACAGTGGGATACCACCCACCCATTCTCCAGTTATTTATCCGCTGCCATCTGTGGAAATATATTTGAAAAAAGGTCAAATATTCATTTCAACAGTAAATCATTGAGTTATAACATAAAACATGTCATTGAACTCATAAAACTTGGAAACACAAATCAAAACTTATCCCAAATTTGATTGCTGGTCTGCTGCCCAAACTGACAGCCCTGACCAGTTTCCATTTTAATCTGATTTAGGCCCTGCTAAATGCAAAACCAGTTCTGTAGATTAACATCAAAGTTAAATTTAACTTCAATATCTTTCCAGAAAGTATTTATTTGCCCCCATATCTGCTCTGGTTCAAAAGTTATGAGATGCCAAAGTCGACAGAATTTCTGGAGAAATTTGGACAGCACCTCCCTGCTTCAGGTACCGACTTGATCCAAGAATTCCAGTTAATTCTACATCGAATTTGACAAAACTTTCTGTTACAAAGTTGCAACTCATCTTATGAACTTTTTATAACTACCTTATTTTCTATTTTTGGATTTTTATTGAGGAATTTATACTCAATTTACAAAAAGTTGCAGAGAGTATTTGCTCTGCCCTGTTTTCTGGATAGTTTCAACTCTACTGCATTTTTCGACTAGTTAAGGGATGAAACACCTCTGGACATCAATAGAAAAGTTGCAAAGATCTTCAAAAGATTTCCAGAAATGCATCATATGACCCCAACCTCGAATGAACTCGACCTATAACCTCTGTGTAACTTCAGCATTGTTTCAGCTGAAAACTGGGGACTCTGTCCTTAGTATCCTATAAGTTGAAAACTTGTTTACTTTGAACATCCTGATTAAGGGAAGGAGTTAAATCAAAGTTTTAGTTCTCTGGATAAAAACCTTCAAGTTTTACAATGATGATGATCATTTAGTGGGGTGTGACGTCAAAGCGTCACCCAGTTCATGCCGGTACTATGTTCCTTACAAAGAAAAACCTATACCGGACATAGCCGGCTTCCTTAGTTCAGTGGTACTAAACGTCTCTCGCACATGTGTGCTACTTGTCTACCGATCTGTGGCTAGACTACCTGCAAATAAACCACTCAATCGTCAGGTTCAGCTGCACGCCGAACCCTGTCCCAATAAAGTTCATACAACCGTCCGTCATCACTCGCTCGGTTGTTCTCAAGCCAATCACGCCTTGAGATATGTGTTCACGTTACTAACCACGTGACGAGGTCTCCCAAACTTGCCCGTAGCATGCCAGGGAAGGGCGTTGCTCGAATACCCCAAACGACATGAAGAGTCGTAGAGGATACTAAAGCTGGCCGGGTTACCTGCCACCCGTGAGGCTCCACCTTTAAGCTTGTGCGCACTGGTGGACAGTGCTTACATGCATCCCCCAAGACATATGACGTCCCGAGATGCATGATTTTCCTACATAAGCAAATAGGTTAGTGTTGCCACTTGCTATACACTAATAACATCCTTATATGAGCTACTAACTCGTTCGTCACCGAGTTTCTGGAAAAGATGACCTTTTTAAGTGCGTTAAACCTCAAGCAAGCTCTGATACCATGCTGCGAAGACCCGACGGTCTCGACTAGCCCGGATCATGCTGAGGGGTGCTGCTTTGCACAGCACCGGATAACACACGTAAAAAGTACAAAGCGGAAGCAAAAGTTTTATTACAATGAACTGTTTTTAAACATGTTTACAACAAAATATGTCAAGTCTACACTCACGGGTGTAGACTAAGCAAAAGAGTTCACGCTCAGCCTGTGAACACACACTAACACGGCGGCGTACACGAGACTCCCACTCGACGGGGTTGCCCTCTTGGGGGTCCGTCTCCTCCTCGTGAGTCTCCTCCTCATAGCACCCTGCAAACGCTTCAAACACAAGCAATGAGCACGATGGCTCAGCAAGACTCACACGTCTTACCTATACATGAAACTCTACATGCTGGGTTTACAGTGTGTAATGGAATGAAAGTTGCAAAGGACACGCCTAAACAGTTGTACCTTACTTTCAAGTTTTTAGCACAAGTTGTGGGGGAACCTCGTGCTAAGGCACATAAGAGAGCCGCAATCAAACAAGAAACACATTTCTCTCATGTGCTCTGCCCAAGGTTAAAAAAACTTTAATTAGCTCTAAACTACAACAGATCATTAGCAATCAAAGTATATCTTTCATTCAGCAACTTTTTAACATGACTCTAGCCTGTTCTTTCTACGTCATGGTACATTGAACAAGTGGTACTCACTGATCATGAGGGATGGCGATTATAATCGATTTACACCTGCAGGGTTACCCGAATAATCCATCACGTATTCCCGTACTCGATGTTGCCTACAGCAACCACCACGGACGTCATACGCAACCACCTTTCATCCGTCAGCCAAGTGTTGAACTGGTCCTATCGTCCGGAGCAAGAGGTCTCTGCACGCGCATCTGCAGTGCCGCCAGCCGATTTACACCTCAAGCTCTCAACCTACCCTCTAGAGGACAAGCAATGCCTCAACAAATAGCTACCCGAATTACATCGGTTTCCCGGTTCCCATATATCCGGTAGGTCTTCGGTACTGTTCTAGCTTGTTCAACAAGCCTGCACATGGCTCGGTCCTTAATTGACACAAGCAGAGCTATGGCACCCAGACCCCAAAGTCCTGCTGCCCTTACTCCCCGCTCGGTCTCATTTTTCTTGCCATGTGTTCCATTTGCTATCTCTAACCAAGTGGTGTGCCTCTAGCCTATTCTCGTGAGCAATTCCAACTACTCGACTTGTACCGAATCCTACACTAGTTTAGCATTGCAGTGGCTACTTTAGGTTTGTAACCTAAACCCAAAACCAGGGATTTTTTGGCTATGCATTTGGGTTTTCAAACAAGACTCTAATGCATAATTAAAGTGGATACTCAAAGTAAGTTCTCAAAACAATAAAGTTTATAAAAGGGCTAATGCAAACTGGAGATTGCCTTGATTCTTCTGGTCATATGCTAGCTGTTCCTCCGGGCTGATGAAATCCAACACCTCCGGCTCCTCTTCAACCTTAGTGACTACACAATATAAATATGTATGCGTGTCAATTTAAATGCATTTGAATTTGAAGATGATACTGCAGAGTCTATAACTATAGCTAGACAGTGCTAATGACTCTGAACTTTTTAATATGGTTTGGATACAACCTACACAGAAACTTGGCCAAATTTTATTTGCAGCAAAGCTCATTTGAGCCCTCCACAAATAAATGTGTATTTTGCCTTTAATTGGAGCTCTTAGGGTGTTATAAGGATTTTCATGGGTTAAGCCATGACTTTCTGGAAACTAGATTTTCATATGGTTCTAATGGAATTGGTTTCACCTAATTTGAAGATTCCTAGCAAAAGATATGAGCTAAACAAGTCCAGAGAAAATCATAAAAATGTTTCTGGACATTTTTCATTTTCTCTGGAACAGTTTCATTAATCACACCATTAGATGGATTAAACCAGCTCAACTGGATCTGAAATTTCTATGGTAGCTCAGGGATATTATGATGAACATCCTGGCCAAATTTAAGAATTTTTCACCAAAGGGTTCTGTAGTTAAAATTCTAAAAAGTTTAAATTTTGAAGAATTAATTATGGAGAAATAAAAGTTTTCACGAGGTGAAACTTAATTTTTTGGAAAGTACTCAGAGAGCTGAATCCAAAAATTTGGAGTTTACTAGCCAAAGTTATGTGGGTTTGAAGTTTGAACTAGAAACTGAAAATCAGAAAATGTTTAAACGGCTGACAACTGGGCCCACCGCACAGCATCGTCTTCAACCTCCCGGCGGTGCCCGAGCGCGCGACGAACTGAGGCCGTCGCACAGTCTGTTCTCCGGCTACGGTGGACCATTTCCGGTGGTCTCTCGCGCTACACGCTCCACAGACCAAGCCCTAGCGGCCGAACAAGGCTGTGCAGCACGCCATCGATGGCGGCGATCGGTGGTGCTGCGCCGACGATGACAAACGTGTCCCACGCTTATCTTGATGCCCGAAGTGGCCGTAAAGAACCAGTGGAGCTCGAGGAAGGTGATGGTGCACTCAACCCTCATGGAAAACGACCGGAGCTATGAGCTCAACGGCGACCCGAGCCATTTCGGCTGGCGGCGGCGAGTTTACGCTGCTCAGCCCGTCGGATGGATGTTTCTTCATGGTTTTTGATCAGGGTGGTAGTGAAGGACCCTGGTTTCTATAGCTCGATCAATTTTGGGAATGATCAACCATGCGAAAGGAATTTCAAGTTTTGGTTAGCTTCGGTTATATACGCTATCCTCGGAAAACCTAAAATTCCGGCTAGCCGGCGCTAAGACGGAGCTAGGGAGTTCCGGGAGAGCTACTAGACCTCAATGCTAACCTCAGAGAGCAGTTGGTTGCGCCGGAGAAGCTCGGTGCTGTCTGGGCGACGGTGTCAAGTCGGAGGCTCTTCGGGGTGAACAGGGGAGTGGAAAATCAGCTCGGGAAAGCTCGAGGGGAGCTGATCACAAGTAGCTGAGTGCTGGAGCACGTTAAGTGAAGGTCGGTGGCGCCGTTTATGGCCTCAGCTTGAGGTGGAAAGGTGGGTTTTGGCGTGTCGACGGTGAGGGTGGGAACTTCGGGTGTGCGGTGACGTGCGGCGCGATTTCTGTGCGGGATACGGACGAAGCAGTGGTGAAGTGGGTTTCGGAAGGCCTGGGGGTGACGATAAGGCGGCTAGCGCGAGTGCGCGACGTACGGGACTCAGGAACAGGAGTTGGCAGTGCCTCTCAACGTGGCGTTCGCATGAGCGCGCACAAGAAACCGAGTGAGCAGCGGTGGAGTCGGTTCACTCGGCTATTACACTGACAGTGGGTCCCACTTTTCCATTTTTGTCCAACAAAATTGAATTTATCCACTGCTCTAAACAGTAGGGACCCTAATACCCTTGGCCATTTGATCAATCACCAAATTGGAATTTGGTTTGTAAAGTGATCAAATTGTGGAATTGGTTTGAATGAATTTGTATCAAATGTAAACTGAAATTCAAATTTGATTTAAATTTAGCCAAAATAGCTCATGTCAAGATCAACTCCAAATGGAGTGAAAATTGGTGTGTGAGATAAAAAATGTGCCGAGTGTAAATATGAATCCCACCTTTGAATTCATGGGGTGAAAGGAGTTTGAATTTGAATTTAAGTTTAAACTAGCCTTTCTCTAGTTGTACCCAAAAACACCTCAAAAGATTTTTTGATTTGGGTGAAATTTGGCCTAAGCATTCCTAGCAAAGTTTAGGAGTTTTCATATGCTCAGCCCCTATATGATGCATGTGGGAAATACCAATTTTGCTTTTTGTGAGTTTATCTTCTAATGACTTTCTTGATGGTGTTTACTTGCTCTTCAAATGTGTTCATAAGATCCCCTCAAATGAGGTGAGTGTGGTGTGATGAACACTTTTAGTATATGCAAAACTTGGACCCTTACAGTCTGCGGGTGGTACGCAGAACTACGGATCAGCTTCATACCCAATGCAGCAAGTAACTGCTCCAAAAAACGAGACACAAATAAAGTGCCCCGATCCGAGATAATAGTGCGGGGTACGCCGTATAAGCAAAGAATCCGTGAGATGTACAGTTCAACATACTTCTTGGCATTGTAGTTAGTATTGACCAGGATAAGATGGGCAACTTTTGTGAGCCGGTCGACGATCACCCATACTGAATCATGTTTCTGAAAGGTAGTGGGTAAACCGACGATGAAATCCATGCTCACATCCTCCCACTTCCAGGCAGGAATGCCTAGCGGTTGCAACAGTCCCGGTTTCTTCATGTGGTCAGCCTTAACCCTCTGGCATGTATCACACTCGGACACGTATTTAGCAATCTCCCGCTTAATCTGTGTCTACAAAAATTTGCCTCCGAGTTTTTGATACATCTTGTTGCTGCCAGGGTGAATAGAAAACTTTGACAAGTGAGCCTCATCAAAGATTTTCTTTCATAACTCCGGGTTACGGGGTACGACTATCCTGTTCTTGAACCACATGACACCGTCTCCGTCCTTCGGGAAACACTTCAACTCCCCACTGTCTACACGTCTCCGTAAATGCGATATGCCCTTGTCATATTTTTGGGCTGCCGCTACCTCTTCACGGATGGTGGGGATAAGAGCTAGGCTGTAGAGAGCTCCATGGGGAACCACATACAAAGGTGGTTCACTCTCTTCCAACGGAGCAATGGTCAGATTATGTACGTGTGAATTACGACTCAGCGCATCCGCTACCACGTTCGCTTTGCCACGGTGATAGTGGATTTCTATTTCATAATCTTTTATCAGCTCTAACCATCTTCTTTGCCTCATGTTCAACTCCTTCTGAGCGAATATGTACTTGAGGATCTTGTGTTCGGTATATAAATGTACGAGGTTACCGAGTAGGTAGTGCCTCCACATCTTGAGTGCGAGTACCATGGCAGCAAGTTCTAAGTCATGAGTTGGATAGTTTTGATCATGATTTCGTAGCTGCCATGATCCATACGCGACCACCCTTCGGTCTTGCCTCAGCACACATCCGAGCCCAATACCGGATGCATCGCAGTACACATCAAACGGTTTTGTTGTGTCTGGCTGTTAGGTGCTGATGTTAGGTGCTTCACTAAAGCCTTGAATTCTGCTTTATATGCTGAACTCCAAACATATTTGATAGCCTTCTTCAGCAGCTCGGTCATAGGCTTGGCAATCTTTGTGAAGTTTGGAATGAACCTCCGATAATATCCCGCGAGTCCGAGGAAACTCCGTACATTGTGGACACACCTCGGGGATTTCCAATTCAGCACTGGTGTAATCTTGCTCGGGTCTACAGTGATGCCCTCCGATGAGATAATATGCCTGAGGAAAGGTAATTGCGATATCCAGAATTCGCACTTGCTGAATTTCACGTATAGTTTGTGACCCCGAAGCCGTCGAAAGACTATACGCAGGTGCTTCTCATGTTCTTCCTCCGACATAGAATATACCAATATGTCGTCGATGAAGACCACAACAAACTTGTCCAGCTCCAGCATGAATACCGAGTTCGTCAAGTACATGAAATGAGCTGGAGCGTTGGTGAGGCTGAAGGACATGACAAGGTACTCATAAAGTCCGTACCTCATAGAGAAAGCCGTCTTCGGGATGTCCTCATCCCATATCTTAATCTGATGGTACCCTGATCTTAAATCCATCTTGGAGAAGATCTTTGCTTCGACCAACTGATCAAATAACATGTTGATCCGTGGCAATGGGTACTTGTTCTTGATTGTCGCAGCGTTAAGTGACCGATAATCAACACAAAGCCGTAGTGTTTCGTCCTTCTTCTTTACAAACAATGCTGAACAACCCCAAGGTGGTGAACTCGGTCGTATAAAACCTTTGCTCATAAGGTCATTCAGCGGTATCTTCCACTCTGCCCATTCATTGAGTGCCGATTTGTACGGCCTTCGCGAACTTGGTGGTGTTCCCGGCGCAAGTTCAATCTTGAACTCTATGTCCCGTTCGGGCAGCATGCCCGTTAAATCATCGGGAAACACATCCTGATATTCACGTACCACCGGAATGTCCTCTATCTTAACAGTTTTTGAGTGGTTCAATGTTGCAATCTGTTGCCGACTGGCGCCTAGAATTAATGTATGAAGACCATGCTGTGGGAAGTTGAGCTTAACAGTTTGAGAACTTATGTTGAGAACTGCATTGTGGTAATTCAACCATGACCTCCCAAAAATAATGTCGATCTTCAGACCCCCGAGAATAATGAGGGTCGTGGGTTATAGTCCAACCCCCAAATAAAGAGGTGCTCGGGAGACAACCTCGCTTGCTGTAATGCTGCCCCCAGGCGAAGATATGAGGTATTGACTCTTTGTAATAGTGGTTTGGAGCTGATGTTGAGCCACAAAAAGATTGGCTAATAAAGTTATGTGTGGCACCGGAGTCGAAGAGAATTACTACCGGTAGCTGATTCAGAAAAAACATCCCTGCTAACCCAGCTTCTCCTTCCGGAACATCATCAATCACTGTGTAGTGAATGTTGCCCCTAGTCTGCCCTCTTTTCTGCAGATATAGGTATGGGTCTGAATATTGAAAATATGATGACCTGCAGTCTTGAATTCCCTCCAGACAATACCTAGCATAATGGCCCATCCGACCAGAAGTGAAGCACGGATGTCTCTCCGGTTCTTCGCTGACTTGTGGTTGGAAGCTAGGTACATATGGCTGCAGCGATGGAGCACAAACCACCATCTGATGCTGCTGCTGTGGAGGCGGTGCAAGTTGTGGTACTTGACCGGCAATCAACCTCTGAAGAGTTAATTGTACAGGGGCCTCCATATTTCACCGGATGGTGTTTGGTACACCAACCGGTACTTTTGAGGCACATCACTTATGCTGGCCTGCACGATATCACTCATTTTTCTCTTCTCTGTACAGAACAGACCTTCATGCACTATATCTAGATTTTGATCCAGTTAAAAGCATTTTCATAACTCAAGTTAAATACCAAAGTTAAAGTTAACTTCAATATATTTCCAACGAATATTCATATGCTTCCAGATCTTTTCTGGATCAAAAGTTATGATTTTCCAAAGTTGACAGAATTCCTGGATAAAATTTGCTAGCATCTCCTTTGTATGTGGCTGGTTTAATCACAGTTGTATCTGAATATACAATACGAATTTGAACCAACATTGAATTGCAAAATTGTTTCACATTTCAGAGCCTTTACAACAGTGTATCATATGACCCGTAGGGATTTTTCTACAGAGAGTCATGGCTGAAATACAGAAATGTCCATAGAGTTTTTGCTTCTGTCCTGGTTTTGGAAAGTTTGCATTCAACTGGACTTTCCTCCAATTTGGCTTGAGATTTTGCTCTGGAGGTCTACATAGAAGTTGTATAGAACTTAAAAATTGTTTCCGAACTGTATCATACGCCTCCATTGGGTACAGCTACTCAGAGTTATGCTCTGTCAAATTTCAGCAAAAAATTCTGCCAGAACAGAGCACTCTGTTTTTAAAACTTTTGAAGCCTAGTCATTCTCTCATTTGAATCTGAGCTCAAAATAAGAGTTCAGTAACTAATATTTGTTTCAAACTTCTATTTTTAGTTGAAAGTTAGCTCATGAGTCATTTCTTTATAGGAAAGAGGTTATTAAGTTCAGTACGGTGTCGATGCACTGTAAGAGAAATGTCGGTACTACGTAGCCTCACCAAAAGAAAATCCTAACCGGCTTACACCATCATATCCGTATCCGTAGGTGGCACTAAGAAAGGTCACTCGCAAACATGTGCTACACGTCTACCTATTTGTGGTTAGACTACCTGTAATAAACTCACACAATCATCGGGCTCAGCTAAACACTGAACCCGGGCCCAATACAATTCCATACACCCGTCCGTCGTCACTCGCATGGGTGATCTCAAGCAAACCATGCTGTAGGATCGAAAAGCACGTGAAAAGATATCAGAGGGGGTGAATGATAGATTTAAACTTTTTAGCGAAAGCAACAAAAACCCCCTCGGCAGAAAATCGATCTGTAAAGAAACCGTGTATGCGACTGATCTAAATGTGTTCAACCGTGACAAAGTGGTATATATTACGGGGAATCAAGTCACGAAGACATGACAATAAGAATCACAGAAATCCATCAAGAAAAACTCAAGTTACGATCGAAAGATCAAACGAGGGTCAATCTGTTCTACTCGAGTAAAAACCAGATCTGCAACACTGCAAAGAACCTGCAACCCTGACATTTTTACAGATGATAGATAATCAAGTTGTGAAGACAACCCAAAAAGAATCAAGTCAATTGGATCTGTAAAACTCGAGTTATGATCAAAACACCGAAGCACTGTCGTGCTGTCCAGAAACTCAACGAGAAAAACTTGAGAAAAACAAGTCGGACGAACAAGGCACAAAAGCTCCTCTAAATTACGAATTTTATTGATCAAAACATAAGAGGAACAGCCCAAAATCATCTTACCACGAGCTCTGGCATCCTTGCTTATATAACCAGCCCAGTGGCCAACCCAATTCAAACTAGGACTCTAATCCTACTCAGTTTCTGAATCGAAACATTCCATAACTGCTCAACACTCTTCTATACGCAGATAGAAGCGATATTATAACTTCCAAACACCTTAGGAACGTATCCCACATTTCTAAAACAACTCAGCTTCGTGTCCTACACGAAATCCTATCATAACCAACTCAAATCTTTCCATATTTGAGCCATAACCGACTCAGCCGCAGTCTGAGTCCATAATCCAGCCGGTTGGATCTTTCCTACCAATTCTTTACATCGACATCTCTTCATCACGCCTTGGAACCATGTTGCCACGTCCATGAAATCCTTGCACATATGCAAACACCTTCCAACGACGTCCACGATACCTTCATATGCATTGTTCTTGATCCAAACATGTTGCGCGACCTCCCGATCAACTCAACCACAATTCCTCCTGAACTTGGTTATTGAACCTCATCTCCTCCCTAAGACTAGTTCAATGGATCCCGTCACCAGCCATATCTTGAATTAAAGCAACACCTGCACATGAATAAACAACCAATACTTTCAAGCACAAGTCCGTGACTTGACTCACGTTAGTTCCGAAAACCACAACACCTTACGTGAACACCTCACATAAGCATGTTGCAAACCATAGCAAAATGTTAACCACCGTAAACAGCCATAATACTTCAAAAACTTAGTAAAAGAATACTAAGCAAACTTTCCATAGATGTAAAGCAAGTTCAAAACATTTGCATGGTAAAAACAGAGCCATTGCGATTTAGCTTCAGACCTTGCCAAAGCTAACCGGACCTTGAGCCGGAGCTTATCAAAGCTAACAGAACCTAGCACCGGAACTTACCAAAGCTAGTCAGACCTACCGCTGGAGCTAACCAAACACATGTCGTACCTAGCCATAGCAAGTCGGACCTTACGTCGGATCTTGCCGGAGCTCGGACCTAGAGTCGGATATTGACAAAAAGAGTGTTTTTGGCAGAACTCAAAACTTTTATCGTCATAGCCAATGTATTCATTACACATAGGTCTCACACACGCCTTGAGCTACGTGTTCACGTGACTAACCACGTGACGGGGTCTCCCCTACTTGCCCGTAGCACGCCAGGGAAGGGCGTTGCTCGAATACCCAAAACAACCTGAAGAGTCGTAGAGGATACCAAAGCTAGTCGGGTTACCTACCACCCGTGAGGCTCCACCCTTAAGCTTGTGCGCATTGGTGGACAGCGCAAACATGCACCCCAAGACATAAAACGTCCCGAGATGCATGATTTTTCGACATAAAATATAAGTTGGGTTGCCACCTTCATATTAGGCTAATATAGTAGTCCTTATGTGGGCCAAGTACTGTTTTCTCATCATATCCTAAGTTTTTGTCGTAATACGATCCTTATTCTGTGTGCTATTCCCAATGCGGCTCTGATACCACGCTGTGAGGGCCCGACCCGATCACGGGGTCATGCCGCTCACCCGAGAATCGCATTGGGTGCTGCCGTGCGATACGGCACCCAATAGCACACATATAAGAAACACATATCACATAAATCAAATGCGGAAGCTTACAAGTATTATTTGAAATAATCTACATTAAATAACTACAGCGGAAGACTAGTTTATCTCACGTTTAATATCTACTAAGCACTCTAGAAGATGTCCAGCCTGCAGACTCTTCTCGCTAGCAACACGAAATCATACGGCGGCGGCCAGGTTCTCCATGTGTTAAACGACACAGAAGTTTCCGAGTCTCTCCAGATAACCTCCTCATAAGCATCGATGTTAACCTGCAAAACCACTCATATACCAAGCGTGAGCACATAGACTCAGCAAGACTGACCCGTCTCACCTAAACATGTAACTCTACATGCTAGATTTGCAGCGTATAATACGAAATTACTTTGCATAAGACTCGCCTAATTAGTTGACTCTTACTTTCAAGTTTTAGCAGCAAGTTGTTGGAAAACCTCGTGCGCCACGGCTGAGGCGCCGTGCTCTGTTTTCCGGGCTGAAGAAGCTCGCACCACAGCGTGAAGCAATCGGCACAACCTCCTGCTCAGCGGATCCAGCTCCCGACCGACATCCTCATCTTCTTATCTCCGAGCCACCGATGGCAGAAGCTGGTTTTCACACTGCCTCGACGTTTTCCCGCACTGAGAAACCGGAGGGATATGCCGCACACCCCAACTCACCACCCCGCCGTCGTCCGGCCAAAACCATCCCTCCCACTGTGAGCTGAGGCCATAAACGGCACCGCCGACCTTTGCTCGACGTGCTCCAACCCTCAGTTGCTCATGATCAGCTCCCCTCGAGCTTTTCAGAGCCAATCTTCCACTTCCCTATTCACTCTGAATCGCCTCCGACTTGACACCGTCGCCCGGGTAGATCCAAGCTTCTCCGGCGCATCCAACTGGTCTCTGAGGTTAGCATCGAAGTCAAGTAGCTCTCCCCGAACTTCCTAGCTCCATCTTAGAGCCGGTTAGCCGGAATTTCATTTTTCCCAACGATCGTCATATAGAACACCGAGAACCAAAACCCGAAATTCATCTCGATCACTTGATTACTGGAGATTCTGGTCTAGCTGAAGCTAGAGTAGCACCTCACGATTACCTCAGCCAAATCCTAGCGACGATGATCAATCCAGTGACCAGAGCACCGTATTTTGGCCACCGCCGGTAAAAACGGCTTGGGTCGCCAGTGAAGTCTACTTTCCCGGCGATCTCCGGCCAAGAGGAGGGCAGGGTTAGCTTCCCCGTGCCCCAGTGGTGCTTTGCGACCCGTTGGTCAATCGTGTTCACCGCCGAGAAGAGATAGCACCGTCGGATCCGAGCTCAATTCCGCCGCCACCGTCGCCGACTACGTTCCCGGCGATGTCGAGGCGCGAGAAGTTGCCCGGCGTGTGCGCCGTGCTCCAAGGGTCACGTAGGAAGAAAGTGTCGAGAATTAGGCAGTAAGAGCCGAGAACGAGCCGCACCAATGTCGCTGTGCGTTGCGCGCTCGGGCGTTGGCGGGAGGTTGAAGAAGGCACTGTGCGTGGGACCCCCATGCAGTGTTTTAAACATTTCTCCGAATTTCAGATTTAGTTCAAATTCAAACCCACATAACTCTGGCTAGGAAACTCCAAATCGAGTGAACCAAATTTTGTTGGATTCAGATCTCTGAGTACTTTTCAAAAAATCAAGTTTCACCTTATGAAAATCCTTATTTCTCCAGAATTAATTCTTCAAATTTGACCTTGTTTAGAATTTTTACTAGAGAACCCTTTGGAGGAAAATTCTGAAATTTAGCCAGGATGTTCACCATAATATCCTGGAGCTATTATTAAAGTTTCAGATCCATTTGAGCTGATTTGATCTGCCGAATGGTGTGATTAATAAAACTGTTCCAGAGAAAATGAAAAAATGTTCAGAAACATTTTTATATTTTTCCTGCAATTGTGTAGCTCATATCTTTAGCTAGGAACCTTCAAATTAAGTGAAACTAACTGCATTAGAACACTCTGAAAATCTAGTATTCAGAAAGTCATGGCTTAGTCCATGAAAATCCCTAGAAACCCTAAGATCTCCAATTAAGTGTAAGTACACAATTATTTGTGGAGAGCTCAAATAAGCTTTGCTGCAAATGAAACTTGGCCAAGTCTCTATTTAGGTTGTATCCAAACCACAGTAAAAATTTCAGAGTCATTGGGCCTGTATAGTAAGACTTTTAGTCTTCACAAATTCAACTTCAATTCAAATGCATTCAAATTGATACATATATGTATTTATCTCAAGTAGTCGCTAAGGTTGAGGAGGAGCCCAAAGTATTAGACTTCATCACTCCAGAGGAACAGCTAGCCTATGACCAACAGCATCAAGGCAAGCTCCGGTTTGCATTATCCTTTTTATAAATTCTACTGTTTTGAGAACTTACTTTGAGCACCCACTTCAATTTTGCATTAGAGTCTTGTTTGAAAACCCAAATGCATAGCCAAGAAAACCCTGGGTTGGGCTTAGGTTGTTAAACCTCGATTAGCTACGGCAATGCTAAGGTAGTGTAAGATTCGGTACAAGTCGAGTAGTTGGAACTGCTCGCGAGAATAGGCTAGAGGCACACTACTCGGGTAAAGATAGAAAATGGAACACATGGCAAGAAAAATGAGACCGAGCGGAGAGTAAGGGCAGCAGGACATTGGGGCCTGGATTCCATAGCTCCGCTTGTGTCGATTGAGGACCGAGCCGTGTGCGGGCCTGTTGAACAAGCTAGAACAGTACCGAAGACCTACCGGATATATGGGAACCGGGAAACCGATGTAACATGGGTAGCTGGGTGTTGAGGCATAGCTGGTCGTTCAGAGGGTAGGTTGAGAGCTTGAGGTGTAAATCGGCTGGCGGCACTGCGGATGCGCGCAGAGACATCTTGTTCGGGACAATTGGACTGGCTCAACATTTGGCTGACGGGTGAAAGGTGGTTGCGTACGACGTCCGTGATGGTTGCTGTAGGCAACATCGAGTGCGGACGTACGTGACAGGTTATTCAGGTAACCCTGCAGGTGTAAATCGATTATAATCGCTGTCCCTCACGGTCAGTGAGTACCACTTGTTCACTGTACCATGACGTAGAAATAACAGGCTAGAGTCATGTAAAAGTTGCTGATTGAAAGCTATACAATGATTGTTAATGACTTGCTGTAATTTAGAGCTAAATAAAGTTGTTTTCAACCTTGGGCAGAGTACATGAGAGAAATGCATTTCTTGTTTGATTGCGGCTCTCTCATGTGCCTTAGCACGAGGTTCTCCACAACTTGCTGCTAAAACTTGAAATTAAGGTTCAAATAATTAGGCGAGTCTTTTGCAACTTATTTACCTCATGTACCCTGAATCCCTCATGTAGAAGTTTCATGTAAAGGAGAGACGGGTCAGACTTGCTGAGCCATCATGCTCACTGCTTGTGTTTGAAGCTTTTGCAGGGTATTATGAGGAAGGGACTCCCGAGGAGGAGATGGAACCCCAATAGGGAAACCCCGTCGAGTGGGAGTCGTGCACGCCGCCGTGTTAGTGTGCGTGTGTGCTAGCGGGGACACGTTCACGGGCTGAACGTGAACTCGATGCGTAGTCTACGCCCGTGAGTGTAGACCGAACATATTTTGTTATAAAAATGTTCATAAACTCGTTTATGTAATAAAACTTTGCTTCCGCTTTGTACCGTTTTATGTGTGTTATCCGGTGCTGTGCAACGCAGCACCCCTCAGCGTGATCCTGGCTCGACGAGGCCGTGAGGCCCTCGCATGTTCATGCAAAACCAAGTGAACTATAATTTCAAATGTAGTTCCTAGAGTATGCATCAATTTTCCTAGGATTTTTTTAGCTAAGGGTTGCCTAGAACTGATTTTTCATATTTTTGGGACTTTTCTTAAAAAGTTTCTGTATTCATTTGAATACAGCAAATTATAATCTGTATTCCACACCTCAAATCGTCTCCAAATGAGCTGAAAACTTTACAGGGGTGCAATAATATCCAAAGGAATATTCTAGCAAAATTGGAAGATTTTTGGACGAACCAAACTCCCTCTAACATTCTTTTACTTAAAAATTTCAAAGAATTTAACAGAATTTACTACTTACTTTCATACAAATTAAGTTGCACATTTGAATAGAGTATTTCAATATGAACCTAACCCAATTTGAATCACCTAATTTGGAGTTTTCTAAAAAAGTTATGCTATTCCAAAGTTTGAATGAAATCTGCAATGCAATTTAATCTTGGGAAAAGCATAAAGTCTGATGGTGGGTCCGGGGCTACGTGGCACGTTCTCAGACAAAGAGACACGGGCTACTGATTTAACCCGCGCAGCCACAAATGGATCTGGAGCCACAAAAAATCCGCCTCAGTGAAAACTAGTGGCTGATGTGTGGGGCTGGCCGGGTCATCTTCTTCCTCCCGCGCCGGCGCGCGCCCGCGCCGCCCCCTCGCCGGAGCACGCTCTACAGGTCACCTCCAGTGATAATACTCGCCGCCAGCCCCTTAATCGATGCGAGGAACACATTGGGGAGGTCACCCCACTGCGGTGATGACCCTACCATGGCTAGCGACGGTGTGTCGGCTCGGTTTAACTTCCGCGCTGACGGCCAGTCGTTCTAGCACCCCAACCGCTCGAGCAAAAGGCTCTACAGCACCAGTGGGCGCTAGAGAAGATCAGCAAGGAATCAAACCGGCTCAAGAAAGTCTCTAACTATGGATGTACCATGCAACTGAGGTCCACGCCCCGGTCACCATCGAAAAAGCTGGAAATGGTGCCTCTACCGATGGTTTCCCACTAGGGTTCTGAAGGAAAAATGTTCCTTAGCGAGTCTAGCTCGGGTGTGCCTAATATGGTGAACTCTAACTGAACATTGATCGAAAATTTGATGAAATCTTACACGCGGGTCAGTTTACACTGGCCGGGAGAAAAATCTGGAATTCATCGGCGATGAGCCACGGTTTGGCTTGAGCTTTGGAGGTGAGCAGCATGAGGTCCTAGCACTCCCATGTATGCTCTTGCTCGGACATGAGAATCTCTCTGTAGGGCTGTCCACGTGAGCCTCCTCCGTCGGTTGCTTTCAGCCGCCGCTTAGAACACGGGTTCTCGGGGTAGAGATGCCGAACACCGATCGGTGGCGCGTCGAGGAGGTAGAGGGAAAAGACACGTTGTGGTTATGCTACTCAGGGGGCGTTGTTCGCGTGCAAATCGATCGGCTCCAGATCAACCGAGGTGTGGCGGCAGTGATTCTGCTCTTGTGCGCGAGGGAGAAAGGAAACAGAGCACTGCTTCGGTGTTGGGGCAAAACTGAGCATGGCTTGGAGCTAATGAAACGCATGAGCACCTGGGAGGTGGCTCACGTCGTGTCTCGGTGTCGGCCGGCGCTCCCTCGGTCAATCTCGGTGGCAAACAGAGATTGAAGACTGAAGCTTCAGTTGCAAGTTTACTGCCCCCAATGACACGTGGGTCCCACAAGTAAGCTCCCTCTTATCCTCTAAAAGATCTCCATTTTTGTCAAATGACCAAATTCAATTGTTGGAAGTTCGAATCTGAACTGTATTTGGATAATTGGTCATGTTTCATCCAAATTCAAAATTTGAATTTGAATTCCTGTGCAATTTTAAGTCCTCTTTTAAATAGCTAGCAAAGTATCTAGAAAATTCTTGAAACTTTCCATCCCCACTAATTTGGAACTGAGAAATTCAAATATGAAATCTGATTTTTGATTTGGCTGCTGCAAATGGGACTTCTACCACAACAGTTTGCATTTCTATTGTGCTAACCCATTTGAAATTTGAGTTGTACAAATTGAGTTCAAAATCTGAATTTTACGTGTTGGTGCTTGTATTGCCTTAGTGCTGCCTCATTGCTGGCACCGGTTTCTCTTTTGGGATGGGAGCAAGGGTCGTTCAGAGGTTCAGCTACTATGGGCTTCGGTTGGAGCGTTGGATGTTGATTGCGTTGACTTTAGAATTTTTATTCGCGTGCATTTTACCTTGGGGGATACAATTCCTTTAGGTTGATGGAGCCCGGCGTGTGTAATTTATTAAGTTCTTTGGAAGGAGCTGGAAATAATAGGTACTACAGGCGATGTTCACATGCATCAACATGCTTACTTGTGGGATATAGATGCTTTAGGTTGATGGACTTAGGCGTGTATGTTGATTATTTTTGTTTGAAGAAGAGTTGCAAGTATTCTGTGCTGTCTTCCTTTGCTTCTTCCACTGCGTGCGGCATCGCTAACTTGTTTCCCCCTGTGCAGTGAGCACAATGCTTATGAGCCTTCACTGTAGTAGCCTAATTGTTCATAAGCTGAACCCTATTACAGATCCGTAAGCCCCTATGAGCAGGGTCAATTATGTATTTCACGTTTTCTAACACAGTAAAAGTGTGTGGGTTGTCTGTGCTTGCATATTACTGGTGTAGTTTGATTGCTAGGAACTTTGTTCTCTTACAGAACTTTGAGGTTTTGAATTGGGTTAATTTGAAGTCCCTCCGTCATCTTCTGCGATATTTTTTTAACAGAAATAAGCAAAAGTTGTGCCAAACAACGTACTTTTATAGCAACATATTACTTCAACTGATTCTCAGAATGAACTAACAAGCAGGATATAGCACAAGCTGCTTTTCGTTACCTTTTTAAATAAACCGTTTTTCAGCAAGCTGAAGCTTTGCCAAATAGATCCATAGCCTCTCTCTTAACTGATCTTTGGTCATGGAAGGATTAAATACTGCACGGCTCCTAATTAAAGTATCCAACAATCCCAATTCAGTAGTTGGACTAGTCAAGTTCAGAACCAAACAAAACTCCCAACGTGAGACACGGTTGGTCATAAAGCCACTGCAAATGCTACATGCTACACACCCTTCCTCTACGATCTTGTCATCACGCACGCGCTCTATTTGTTGTTAAATTTGTAGTTTTGTTAGTTTAATTTGTTGATTTAAATCATTTAAATAGTTGATTAATTAGTTTCAACAATGGAATAATTAGTTGTTTTCTTGTTTAATTTGTAGTTTTATTTATTAATTATTTGATTAGTAGCGTAATTATTTAAATATTATTTTAATTGATGAAGTGCTAAATTATTATATAAATAGTCGGGCCGTGAAATTGCCTAGAGGGAGGGTGAATAGGCTAAAATACCTGAAATGACTTAATTAAACGAGATTAGAACACAAAGGCCGAACTAGTCTGACTCAGGGGCGGACTAGTCCGGTCAGCTTGCTGAAAAGCCTAAAAAGGCCGGACTAGTCTGGCTCAGGGGCGGACTAGTCTGGTCAAACTGCTGGAAAGGCCTAAAACTTGATTTTTATAGGTTTTTCTTCAGATTTTAGTTTAACGAAATACGGATAAATTAACTATCAATCTAATATGACAGGTGTGATAGAATATTGAAATGGATTATAAGATTGTAATGATGTATACTCTAATAGCAAAAAAATCAAAACAAACCCTAAGCAATTTTAACGTTAAATGAAATGTAAATGCAAGAGAGACACTGAGATTTTATCCGAGGTTCCATTCCACTCAGGAATCTACGTCCCCGTTGAGGAGTCCACAAAGAACCGGGTCTAACAACCCTTTTCTCACCAAGTCGCCACTAAGGTCAACCCGGTTCTTCACTATCTCAAGGATGAACTTACAAAGTTTTGGGGCTGCTCACAATCCGAGGCTCCCACTTGAACAAGTCCACAACCTTTCCGAATCTCACAAGCCACAGATCACAAAGACTCACACCAAGTGCACGAGATCACTCCAACAGCCAAAATGCAAAGTTCCTCCTTCTCTTCTCCTCACATACCCAAATCCACACAAGAATTTGTTCTAGAGGGTGAGTAGGCAAGAGGGAAGGCTTGGAGAAGCTCTAGGATGCTGTGGCGGCGCTAGGGTTCTAGGGGTGTCTAAATGAAGTCGGGGCATCTCCTTTTGTAGAAGTCCCGACAGCCATCCGTTGCCACCAACCAAAGTCCGGACTAGTTTGCCACAAAACGGACTAGTCCGATCTCACACAGGAACTATTTGTCCGGGTGAGAATGGATAAGTCTGCTGAACCAGGACTAGTCTGGCCACTAAGGCGGACAAGTCTGGTCCACCAAGACTTAGCCGTGGGAGCTCTCATCTCACAACCAAATTGACTAGTCCACCTCAGAACGGACTAGACCGAACTAACATAGGGACTCTTTGTCCGTGTGAGAACGGACAAGTCTGGAGGACCCGGACTAGTCCGGCCACTGAGGTGGACAAGTCCGGTCCATCATGACTTAGTCGTGGGAGCTCTCATCTCACAACCATACGGACTAGTCCGCCTCAGAACGGACTAGCTTGAACTCACACAGGAACTCTTGGTCCAGGTGAAAACAGACAAGTCTGGCTAGCCCGGACTAGTCCGGCCACTGAGGCGGACAAGTCCGGTCTACTAGGACTTTGTCCCAAAACACTCTCACCAAGAGAGAAACGGACTAGTCCGTCCCAAGACGGACAAGTCCGAACTCAGTCAAGAACTCTTAGTCCGCCGCAAAACGGACTAAGCCATAGGACTTCTGGACTAGTCCGTCCTCTTGCTCGGACAAGTTTGGCCTACCCGAGTTTACCTAACTAGCACTCCCCACTAAGGATTCAACACTTCTAATGTTTTGAGCTCTCTTCTATGATCTCAATGCACTTGTCATACACACTTTCACTCTTACACGGCTAGCCTTCTAAAGATTCAAATGAAACCCTAATTTCTACTCTTCGAGTCTTTCGACGCCGTTCTTCATCCTTTTCCTTTTTGAGAGTTTAGAGGTCTGCCTTAGAAATATCCTGTGCTTATGATCATCTCAGCTCATTAGTCTCTTAATTGTCGTCATCAATCATCCAAAACCCACGGGGATACCTAGATGCACTTACAATCTCCCCCTTTTTGGTGATTGATGACAACACATTAAGTTTCAACATAAGAGGTAAAAATTTGATTTTCATAACAAGTGTACGTATGCAAAACTCCCCCTGGATGTATGCAAGAGTAAAAGAGGAGAGTTGACATACATTCACATGTTATGGTGGGGTGCCTACGTGTTGTGCTCAAAAAATGTGATAAGACAATAAAACATAGCAAAGGGCAACAATGATCAAATATAAGCCATAAGATCAAATATAAGCATAAGATCCACACATAGTCTTACATAAGAGAGACACAATGCATAAAACATAGATAGTTATGTCCAAGGATCTATTACAAGACTAGAAGATGATAAAAGAGACATCCTCTTCCATCTCTCCCCGTGTGGCATCAAGGCACCAAAAAGGAAAGGAAAGAAGATACACCTAAGTCTACTTGTCATCTTCATCGTCTTCTTCTTCATTGCCACCTTTATCGCTCTTCGTGGCCTCCGTATCATCTTCCTCGTCGTCGGTGGACTTCTATCTTCCCTGAACCGGGCGAGCTCATCAGCGGTGAACTCTGGATATGGAGTGAGCTCCCCATCACTGTGGCGGACCGGAATCCGCTCATCCAGGATCGCAGAGGGTGGTGTCGCGCGATGCGACACCTGACAGCACACGTCATAAGGACATAATATGTTACATGGGAAAAACAACTGAAACTGTACAAACAGGTACAAACTTCAGTTACACCTATTGTTTATATTACACAGCGGAAGTCTACACTATACAACTCACGCCCGCCTATCTAGCAAAAGTGGTTTTCCAGCACTAGGACAACCCACACTAGCTGCACTCCTCAGCTCAGCGCGGCGTGTACGGCTCCCACTCAGCCGTGGTCCCCGACGGAGGGTAACCCTCGCCGGTGGACTCATACTCCGAGTCCGTGGGTGGCTCCTCACCTGAAAAACACTTAAGCAGCAACCGTGAGCACGAAGGCTCAGCAAGGCTTAACCGACTCACCTAAGCATGAAACTCTACATGAGGGGTACAATGGACATAGGATAGTAACATTTCAGCAAAAGGACACGCCTACAAGTTCATCCTTAGTTCATCTTTTAGCAACAAGTTAACAGTTCATGAAGTCCGAAATTTAGTAAGCAGTATTTGGTGGCACACATGTAGCAATACAGTTATATCAACCAGCAATATTGAAGCAACATGTTTCATCCATTAATCTACGTCACGACTCAGTGACCAAGTGGTACTCTTCACCGCGAGGGACGGCGAATCGACTCGATATACACCTGCAGGGAAACCCAAAGAGCACGTCACGTACGCCCACCCGTGGAGCTGCACAGCACGCTCACTCGATGTCGTACGGGACAACCTTTCACCCAACAGCCCAAACGTTGAACCGCTCGCACCGAAACGAGCAGGAGGTTCTCCACACGGAGCATCTCTCTATGCCCGTTGGCAGATTTCCACCTTGCTGCCCTCAGCCTACACCTATAAATCAGTGCGTTATGCCTCGACGCCCGGAGGTTTAGGCTACATCGGTTTATCGGGGCCCATATATCCGATATGCCTTCGGTACGTTCAAACTTGATCAGCGTGGGCCGCACACGGCTCGGTCCTCAATCGACACGGACAGGGCTGCGCACACAAGACTCCCTCTTGCTGCGCCCTAGCCCCTGCCTAGTCTCATTTTCATTACTAAAATGATCTCACATCACTCAACCGAACCCGTGTGTCCCAAGCCTATCTCGCGAGTAGATTCCAACTACTCGACTTGTACCGAAGTCCTATGACTCATTAAGCATAGCCGGTCTACTCGAGGTCTTAGACACTACCCTCACTCTTTTAGGAACCTTTGGTTATGCAAGTGGGGTTCCATCCATCCTATACCTAATGCACCATCATACTTCACATGACACATGGAAACAAATTAAAACTTATAAAAGGGTTAATGCAAACCGGGGCTTGCCTTGTTGCTGCTGGTCAGGGGTTAAGTCTTCGTCCGGAAGAAGGAAGTCCAGCACTTCCGGAGTCTCTTCTTCAACGGCTACACGTTAATGAAATACTACATGTTAATTTAGATGCAAATGTGAGTTTTAGAGTAAGACTTCTACTATTAGTTCTAGTAACCAGCCTCTAACACCTGGAACTTTGTTTAAGAATTTAAAGATGAACTGGTGTTGGTGGTTTGGCTTGGACTTAATCACATGGTTAAATGCTAAGTGGTTTTCCCCTTTTTCCATATTAATCCCTTAAGTGGTTAAACAGGACAGGGGTGATCTAGAGCTCCAATGGAGCTGAGAATTTTTGTGTGAGTTCCTTGTCACAAGAAAACTCTCTGGACCAAACATTAGCACTTTTCATGGAGTGGTTTGCTCAGAATAATTCTCTTGGCAAATCAGCAAGGAAGAATTTATTCTGAGGTAATACCCCTGTTCATGCTCAACTTAATGAACTACAATTTCAATTATAGCTCATAGAGTTTGCATGAATTTTCCTAACATTTTTGGGGTTAAGATTTGCCCAGAACTGAATTTCCAAGTTTTGGAAATTCTCTGAAAATGTTTCTGTATTCAAATGAACACAGCACCTTCCAATTTGAATTGCTCTGACCAAATCAACTCCAAATGGTCTGAAACTTTTACAGGGGTTTAATAATGTCCTAAAGAACATTCTGGCAAAATTTGGGGATTTTTGGATGAACCAAACTCCCTCAAAAATTCTTTTGCTGAAAAGCTTTAAAGAATTTTCCAGAATTAATTATTGGGTTTCATACAAATTGGGTTGTATATCTGGACAGAGCTAGGCAAGATGAATCCAACCCAATTTGAATCACTAAATTTGGAGCTTCCTAGCAAAAGTTATGGATCTCTAAAGTTTGGGGAATCTCTGGAATTCCAATTAACCGGGAAAAGTTCAAATTTCTGACAGCGGGCCCGGCTCCCACGTGTCATCACCTCGGCTGCGCCACACGGGGCCACAGGATTATCTTCCGCGTGTTCACAGCCGATCCGGTGTAACAGAAGATCCCCACACTGTGCCGCGAGGGACTGACGAGCGGGCCCGGCCGGCTCGTCTTCTTCCTCGCGCCCGCCCTTTTTCCCGCGCCGCCCCCTTGCCGGCACACCTCAGCAGCTCGCCGGAACTGGCTTCCCGACCACCTCCCGGACGGAAACTCGCCGCCTGGGCCTATTTTCGCGCGCTGAACACGCTGGTACCGCCTGCTCCGGGCGGCGGTGGCCCTAACCTAGCTGGCGACGGTGCAGCGGCTCGGACTCCCTTCAGTTATGGCGCCCGGCCATCGTAGCCCACCAAAACCTCGGTGGAAAGGCTCTACAGCACCGGGGGATCTCATGGAAGGTCGACAAGGCCATGCTAGGGCTCGGGGAGAGCTCTAACCTAGTCGTCCCCATGAGCCCGACCTTTCCCGCTATAACCGCGGCTGGAAAACCGGGAAATACGCCGGCTACAGCCAAAATTTAAGCTAGGGTTGAGGAGCAAACTTGGGCGCCATCAAGTCTAGCTCCTGTGTGTGCAGTTTGATAAACTCTAAGCAATCGTACGTCGGGAATTTGTGGGTTTCTTACCCGAGGGTAGTTCTGCACCGGTTGGAGATGTTTTGCGAAATTCGCCGGCGATGATCGGTCCCTGGTTCTAGGCTTCGGGGTCGAGCAGCGTGGAGTCTAGGCGCGTCCAAAACTGCTCCTTCTTGGTCATGACAAGTCTTCTGCCGAGCTGCCCACGGGAGCACCTTTGCTCGGTTCTTCCCGGCGGCCACGAAAACGTTGTTTTGCTCGGTTTGTAGTGGCTCAACTCGACCGGAAATGATGCGGGGAGTGCATGGGAGGTCTGGGAATGCTGGTTTGCTGCGCTGCCGATGCTTTCGCGCGAGCTGCGATCGCTCCGAGCGAGTTTTTGCGATGGCGGCGGCGTCTCGGTCCTTTGACGATGAGAAGGAAGGGTCGGCGTCTCGCGATGCCGTGGCTCGCTGAGCGCGGCTGGGAGTTAAGGAACCCCCACGAGGAGCTCGCCAGCGCATGAAATCCAGCAGGAGGTGGCGTCCGGCTCCCCCCCCCCCCCCCAGCGGTGTCGCTCGGTGCTTCTCCCGGTGGAGTGCAACCCGATCACATTGCTTAGGGATTAAGCCAACTAAGTCCTATGACATGTGGGCCCCACAGGCCAGTGCCCTACCACTTCTCAAAAGATCTCCAAAACTTGATAAATGATGAATTCAAATGTTGGAAATGTCCATCTGAGCTAAATTGGTATGGTTAGGCAAATCTCCCTCAAATTCAAATGTATATTTGAATTCTTGGCATATTTGGATCCTTTTGGGAAAAATGGGTAGCAAATCTTTTCAAAAATTATTGAAACTTTGTCTCCCCACTAAATTAAACCCAAGGAATCCAATTATGCCCTTTGCTCCTTGTTTTAGCTGCTGCAATCATGAATTTGAATGCAACAGTTTGAAATTTCCCTCCCATGTGTGATCATATGTGTATAAACCCTACTTTGTGAAAGTGAAGACTTTCCCCTCTAATCACTCCTTTGATGGAGGTTACTTGCTCTTCACAATATTTCACAATCTATCCACAACAAAACTGTGGTGTTGTGAGGTGCAGAAAAGTTTTTGCAAGTCCCTTTTCTTGGGCTTTTACAATCACTCTCCTCAAGAGGTGACATGGGTACCTCAAGCTTGTTACACACAGCCTTGAGGTACTTCTCTTGATGCCTCTCCATGCGTCGAGTCCGGACCTCCACACGCCGACAAGAGGCAAAGAGTGTGTTGAAGCACTTGAAGAATCCGCTCATTGACTGCGGAGGAGGAGGTGATGAGGGAGCCACTGAGCTAGGAGGGGCCGCTGAGCTGGAAGGAGGTTGAGCATTCTTCCTTCTAGAGGGTTCTGGCACAATAGGGGGTAGCTGAGGATGGAGAGTCGATGAGTGACATCCTTGACAAAGACAATCCCCGACACCTTCTCAATTAAGCACATGATATATGGTGCATACCCACATGAGCGGTTGGGAGTGTGAGAGATGTTGAAGATGCCGTCATAGATGATCTCAACAAGGTTGAACTTATCTTCACCATCTATCAACAGGAGAAGGTGCCTTAAGTTTCCTTGAATCACCCCTGCATCTCCATCCTTAGGGGCAATAGTTCTCCTCAAAATCCGGTTAAGGATGCTATAGAATGGCTTGATGTTTCTAGCAAGCCCGGCCTCATAGGGAACATGACTAGGATACATGTAGTCAAGCTGATCCCTGTCCACTGCCTTGAGGTTGGAAATGATAATCTCATTGTCCAGGTGCTCCTCAAGGCCAAGTATCTGAGCAAACCTATCATATGTGACTAAGTATTGCTCTCCATGTGTCATCCAGGTGATTTTCTGGTCACCATAGGTGGAGAAGTACACGGTGGTGTAAAACTGCACAATCACCTTGATGTTCCAGTCATACTTGAAGATCACAATTATCTTGATTCCATGGCGCTCTGCGGCTTCAATCACTGCATCAAAGGCTTTGTGCTTCCTTTTGGCCATGTAGTCCCAATCTACCAATTGAGCTTGAGCGACTAGAGTCTTCATTTTTAGGTACACTAGGCGGTAGTAGTCGCAATGGAAGTCACACCAAAACCTAGGGTCGGCTGTGTGCTTCTCATAGTCATAGACTTTATCCATTCTCAGCCTTCTCACCTTCTCAGCCCCCTTTCCTTTGAACACATATGCCGGATTGTTGTGCTGCCGGTTTGGATCTCTAGCAGAGGCAACCATCTTAAGGGGGCCGATGGGCTTCGGTTGCCCTTTCTCCCTGATTACTATCCCTCCTGCCCTCTTTGTCGATGCCTTAGCAGTTGCCTTTTTGTTCTTGGGCTCCTCAGGAAGTGGAGCCTTGCCTTTCTTCGGGTCACAAAGAACCCTACCCTCGGATTCCTTCTCCTTCTCCTTTTCCCGCTCTTTCTCTCCCAAAGTGACCAGCCTCTTCCTCTTGGGCTCTATGGCACAAGCAGCCTGGGAGTTATGGGCTTCATGTTCGGGCCTTTTCTTCTTCCATTGATCCGCCAAGGATTCTTCAACAGCTTGGGCAATCTGTGCCTCCTCATCGAGATCATGTCTCTTCTTTGTTCTTGCCTCACGACCGACGGCTTCCTTAGCCGCTTGGGCCTCCTTTGCCGCCCTCTCTTCGGCTATGCGCCGATGAAGGGCTTGTTGAGCCTCCTCGGCTGTGGGACCTGGAAGAGGAGAGCTTTGGTCGGAGTCCGACATATTGCTTGAGAAACAAGAGATAAGAGGTCAAGGAAGTGGAATATTGCGAAAGAATTCACTAAAAATGGCTAAAGTTGGAGTTTGTCCTGTGTAAACCGGACTTGTCCATTAAGGGGCCAGACTAGTCCGCTCGAGAACGGACTTGTCCGCCCTGAAACCGGACTAGTCCGGGTTGCACAGGAACAACCCTAACTCTAACAATTTTTTGCAAAAACTTTGAATCAGGTCGCAATACTCCTAGGCTACGATCACATTGACACTAGGAACAACATTGTGAAGAGGTTTCTAGCAAAAGACCTAAGAATGAAGAAAAGGAAGGATTTTCGGTTACGTCTAGAATACCTCTTCAAATCTTCAAATGTGATGAAATCGAAGTCGAAACTTGAGCAACGAAGCACAGGGAAGGATTTCCGCACTCCTTAGGGCTTCAACCCGTGGATTGGATGAGATTTTTGGTGGAGAAAAGTAAAAATCGCCAATGAGGGTGTTTCCCGCTTGAGAGAGAGTTGAGAGCGGACTAGTCTATGAAGAGAGAGGGGTCTGGCCGCCCCTGGGAGGTTTAGTCTTCAGGGGACAAGCTAGTCCGCCTTGGTGCCCGGACAAGTCTGGTCGGCGGACCAAAGTCGGACTTCTCTTGTGCCGGACTTATCCGGCCTCCCAGGCGGACTAGTCCGGTTTGGACTTGTCTGTTGAGAAGTGCGACCTAGACAGCCCGGACTTGTCTGACCCATGGGCGGACTAGTCCGGCTATATGCTGAAATTCATATAATTTTAATTTTAGCTCAAGAATATGATCCTTTTTGGAAAAGTTTTTCTAAATATCTTTGGCAAACATGGTGAGTAAGCATACATCAAACAAACAATGACCATATCTGACAAAGAATCCTTTTGAACATAGTTTTCATAGAGTAAGAGAAATTAGGATAGTATTTTGAAAGCATGCGATTTTTCGAAGTTTATAAACAAGCAACAAACATATGTGCAACGTTTCGAGAATCTAGGATATTTAGTTCACTCCTTAGGTCACAAAAGTGTTTCTCATCAAGGGGTTTCGTGAAGATGTCCGCCAATTGCTTCTCACTCCTAACGTGAGAGATAACGATATCTCCCTTGATAGAGTGATCTCGTAGGAAATGGTGACGGATATAAATATGTTTGGTTGTAGAATGCTCCACGGGATTGTGAGCAATCTTGATGGCACTCTCATTGTCACATAGGAGTGGAATATGGCTCAAAGTGTAACCATAGTTCCTAAGAGTTTGTCGCATCCATAGGAGTTGTGCACAACAACTCCCGGCTGCGACGTACTCCGCTTCGGCTGTGGATAAGGCAATGGAGTATTGTTTCTTTGAAGACCGTGAAACCAAGGACCTACCATGGAATTGGCAAATCCCTGATGTGCTCTTCCTATCTACCTTACAACCGGCATAATCGGCATCAGAGTATCCGATGAGATTGAACTTGGATCCCTTGGGATACCAAAGTCCTAGGTTAGGAGTGTGAACCAAATATCTAAAAATTCGCTTAACGGCCGACAAGTGACACTCCTTAGGAGCGGCTTGGAACCGTGCACACATACACACACTAAGCATTATGTCATGCCTAGATGCACAAAGGTAAAGCAAAGAATCTATCATGGAATGAAATACCTTTTGGTCCACACTTGGACCATCTTCATTAAGGTCAAGATGTCCGTTGGTTCCCATTGGAGTCTTGATGGGTTTGGCTTTGTCCATGTCGAACCTCTTGAGTACGTCTTGATTATACTTGGTTTGACTTATGAACGTTCCTTCCTTTTGGTCCACACTTGGACCATCTTCATTAAGGTCAAGATGTCCGTTGGTTCCCATTGGAGTCTTGATGGGTTTGGCTTTGTCCATGTCGAACCTCTTGAGTATGTCTTGATTATACTTGGTTTGACTTATGAACGTTCCTTCCTTTTGGTCCACACTTGTACCATCTTCATTAAGGTCAAGATGTCCGTTGGTTCCCATTGGAGTCTTGATGGGTTTGGCTTTGTCCATGTCGAACCTCTTGAGTATGTCTTGATTATACTTGGTTTGACTTATGAACGTTCCTTCCTTGAGTTGTTTGACTTGGAATCCTAGAAAGAACTTTAATTCCCCCATCATTGACATCTCAAACATTTCGGTCATTATCTTTAAAAACTCATCACAAAAAGCTTTGTTAGTAGAACCAAATATAATGTCATTGACATATATTTGGCACACAAATAATTCATCATTAAAATTCTTAGTGAAGAGTGTATAGTCGGCCTTTCCTATCCTAAAACCATTTTTAATAAGAAAGTCTCTAAGACACTCATACCAATATCTAGGAGCTTGTTTGAGGCCATAGAGGGCTTTTCGAAGTTTAAAGACATGGTTAGGATACTTATCGTCCTCAAATCCGGGTGGTTGCTCCACGTACACTTCCTCCTTGATCGGACCATTGAGGAATGTGCTTTTCACATCCATTTCGTATAGCTTGAAATCATAGTGAGTAGCAAATGCAAGAAAGATAAGAATTGATTCAAGCCTAGCTACGCGAGCAAAAGTTTCATCATAATCCAAACCTTCTACTTGTGCATATCCCTTTGCAACAAGTCTTGCCTTGTTTCTTGTTAAAACCCCATACTCGTCTTGCTTGTTGCGGAATACCCACTTGGTTCCCACAACATTTGCATTGGGTCACTTCACGAGTTCCAATACTTGATTTCTTTCAAAATTGTTGAGTTCCTCTTGCATGGCCACCACCCAATACGGATCTTGTAGTGCTTCTTCTACCTTGCGGGGCTCCAAAGAGGAAAAAAAAGAGTAATGTTCACAAATGTTAGCCATTTGAGAGCGAGTGATCACCCTTTTGGAGATATCTCCTAGTATGTTGTCGACGGGATGGTCCCGTTGAACACTTTGGTGCACTCTTGGATGAGGTGGTTGAACTCTTTGATCTTCATCTTCATTGTCGCTCTTTTCTTCGTCTCCCTCTTAATCCAATCCTCCTTCTTGACTTTGACCGTTTTGATCTTGTTGAGGTTGGCCTTGCTCATCTTGAGCTTGATCATGGGAGGGAGACGTATATTTGTTTGTTGGATGATCATTTGAGTCTTTAGGATGTTCTTGAGGAAAAATGTCTCCAAGTGCCATCCTTTTAAGTGCTTCTTGTGGAGCCTCTTCTCTATCTAGCACACTTTGATAAACTTGCTCCACTTGGGAGCCATTAGTCTCATCAAACACTACGTCTCTCACTATTTCAACAATTCCAGAGGATTTGTTGAAAACACGATTGGCATAGGTGTTTGAGTCATAACCAAGCAAGAAACCTTCATCAGACTTTAAAGCAAACTTTGAAGTCCTAGGCTTCTTGTTTATAATATAACACTTTCTCCCAAAGACACAAAAATAAGATATGTTGGGTTTGTTACCGATTAGAAGTTCGTAAGACGTCTTCTTCAAAAGTCGATGAAGATACAACCGGTTTATGGCATGGCAAGCGGTGTTAACCGCTTCTGCCCAAAATCGGTCCGATGTCTTGTACTCATCAAGCATGGTTCTTCTTCTTGAGACAGTCACACCCTCGTTAGTGAAAATACAATTATAACCTTTATCACATAGTTGGGATATGGATAAAAGGTTATAATCAAGGGAGTCAACATGCAAAACATTTGAAAGAGTATGATGGGGAGAAATAGCAATTTTACCAGTGCCAAGGATTTTCCCTTGGCTATTGTCCCCAAAGTATATTCCTTCACTTGGATCTTCATTTTCCTCATATTCCACAAACATCCTTCTCTCTCCGGTCATATGGTTTTTGCATCCACTGTGAAGCACCCATTTTGATCCACCGGAGGAGTATGCCTACAAAATAGAGTTATGCCTTACCTTTTGGTACCCAAACGGAGTTGGGTCCTTTCATGTTAGTCAAGAGGCACTTGGGCACCCACACACAAGGTTTTGGACTCTTGCGGAGTGGCCCAACATACCTAGCATAGATCTTTCCAAATTTATTTCTCAATAAAACATATGAAGCATCAAATTCAAGGAACAAAGTATGAGGTTCATTTTTAGGCATGTTAGATAAGTTTGCAATGTTCTTTACATTTTCTTTGTTAGATGAACCCTCCTTGACAAATAAAATCAAGTCTTTCCATTCTTGGGAGTTTTAGCATGTTGCTTCCACTCCCGAGAATAGCCAAGACCATCTTTCACATGTGGAGGTCTTACATTGGTATATGCACTTCGTGCATATGCCAATTTTTCCTTGTCAAAGATCCCACCTTTCGGTGATTGCTTGTTTTGTGCCAACTTGAGTTCATCTTTAAGTTTTAGGATTAAGTTTGAGCACTTGCAAGTTTGAGTTGCTTTGGAAGATTTCTTTGAGGAGGGTGGAATCATAGAGGAAGAAGGTGCATTGATCTTGAGAGACTCAACTTGTGTTTCAAGGATCTTGTTGACTTTCGTCAAGTTAACAATTTCATCCTTGAGCACAATAGTTGTGTCCTCAAGATTTGAGCAAGTTTCCTTGCTCAAAGCGAGTTCTCGCTCAAGTGCCTTGCTTCTTTCCCTTTCAACCTCAAGGAGCTCTTCAAGCTCATGAAATCTCTCCTTTTCAAGGATGAGCATATCTTCTTGACGGTTGATGAGTTCATCCTTCTCAAATATTTTTTCTGACAACAATCTCATCTTTTTCAAGGTGCTCCTACTTAGATCCTTAAGCATGGATTCATTTTCACTACTACTATGAAAGCTATCAAGTGAAGAAGTAGAGGAGGATAGTTTAGATTTAACATTTCTTCTTCCCTCCTTAGCCATGAGACATGTAGACTTGAAGTCTTCAATGTTTGGGAAGATCTTGCTCCTTCCAATGGCAAGTGTTGCCACTTTCTCTTCATCCTCGGAGGATGAGTCTTCGTTCGAGTCCCATTCCTTCCCAAGGTGAGCATGTCCTGATGGCTTCTTCTTCTTGAAGAATTTCTTCTCTTGGTACTTTCCATCTCTCTTCTTCTTACCCTCTTCATATGGACAATCCACAATGAATTGTCCATATTCACCACAGTTGTAGCATGCTCCTTTCGTCTTGGGCTTGGACCTTTCATTGTTCTTGTTCTCATAATGGTTGCTCCCCTTCCTTCTTCTCATCATCCTCTTGAATTTGTTGATGAAGAGCGCCTCTTCTTCATCAGTGTTGAGTCCCTCATCATCACTTGCTTCGAAGTCTTGTGATGAGGATGCATCTTTCTTCTTGGAGGAGGCGAGCCTTTGGAGGTCGCTGTAGAACATGGCTTCCTTCTACATCATCTCATTGTTGATGATTCTTCCAAGCACTTCCTCCGGGGTCATTTGAGTATATACCGGGCTCTCACGTATCAAGGAGTAAAGAGCAATGTTTCGAGGCATGAATGCTCGAAGCATCCTCTTCACCACCTCATAATCCGTCCACCGGGTGCATCCATAAGATCGGATCTTGTTGACGAGGACCTTGAGATGGTTCTACATGTCTTGAGGGGACTCACCATCCATGATGGTGAACCTCTCAAGCTCTCCTTCGATCACCTCGATATTGCCTCCCTAATAACTCGGTTGCCTTCATGCGCCGTCTTGAGTGTGTCCCATATGTCTTTGGCCACCTCCAATCCATCGACTCGGTTGAACTCTTCGTGGGTCAAGGATGAGGTGATGACCCCAACTGCTTGAGCATTGCGATGAAGTAGGATGGCTTGCTCCGGGGCAACGTATTCTTCATTTCTTTGAAGATGGACACCTGTTAGAACAATTTGCCACAAGCTAGGGTTTAAAGAGATTAGATGCATCTTCATATTATGCTTCCACATTGAGTAATCATTTCCATCAAATTGAGGAGGTTTGCCAAGAGGAATAGACAAATAATGATTGTTAGAAGTTAATCGCTCATAGTTGAAAGGATATTGGGAGTAGTCCGGTTGACCACTCCTTTCTTGATCGTTCGTCTTCTTCTTCTCCTCTTTACTTGAGTGACCTAGCTTCTCGCGAAGTCGCGCCTTGAGCGGACGAACTTCTTCATCGTCACTCGAGTGGTCTTGCAGCACATCCGTGTTCTTTTTCTTGTCATATGTGTTGTCGCCTTGCGACGTCGGTGGAATCTCGTATCCCTCCACTCCGGCCATCTTCTCTCCGAGTGGTTAGACTCTTGATAGAGAGACCTGCTCTGATACCAATTGAAATTGCCTAGAGGGGGTGAATAGGCTAAAATACCTGAAATGAATTAATTAAAAGAGATTAGAACACAAGGGCCGGACTAGTCTTGCTCAGGGGCGGACTAGTCCGGTCAGCTTGCTGAAAAGCCTAAAAAGGCTGGACTAGTCTGGCTCAGGGGTGGACTAGTCTGGTCAAAATGCTGGAAAGGCCTAAAACTTGATTTTTATGGGTTTTTCTTCAGATTTTAGTTTAACGAAATTCGGATAAATTAACTAGCAATCTAATATGACAGGTGTGATAGAATATTGAGATGAATTGCAAGATTTTAATGATGTATACTCTAATAGCAAAATAATCAAAACAAACCCTAAGCAATTTTGAAGTTCAATGAAATGTAAATGCAAGAGAGACACTAAGATTTTTCCCGAGGTTCGATTCCACTCAGGAATCTAGTCCCCGTTGAGGAGTCCACAAAGGACCGGGTCTAATAACCCTTTCCTCACCAAGTCGCCACTAAGGCCAACCGCTGTTCTTCACTATCTCAAGGGTGAACTTACAAAGTTTTGGGGTTGCTCACAATCCGAGGCTCCCACTTGAACAAGTCCACAACCTTCATGAATCTTACAAGCCACATATCACAAAGACTCACACCAAGTGCACGAGATCACTCCAAGAGCCAAAGCGCGAAATTCCTCCTTCTCTTCTCCTCACACACCCAAATCCGCACAAGAATTTGTTCTAGATGGTGAGTAGGCAAGAGAGAAGGCTTGGAGGGGCTCTAGGATGGCTGTGGCGGCGCTAGGGTTCCAGGGGTGTCCAAATGAAGTCGGGGCATCTCCTTTTATAGAAGTCTCGACAGCCAACCGTTGCCACCAACCAAAGTCCGGACTAGTCCGCCATAAAACGGACTAGTCCGATCTCACACAGGAACTATTTGTCCGGGTGAGAACGGACAAGTCTACTGAACTTGGACTAGTCCGGCCACTAAGGCAGACAAGTCCGGTCCACAAAGACTTAGCCGTGGGAGCTCTCATCTCACAACCAAACAGACTAGTCTGCCGCAGAACGGACTAGCTCGAACTCACAAAGGGACTATTTGTCCGGGTGAGAACGGACAAGTCTGGAGGACCCGGACTAGTTCGGCCACTGAGGCAGACATGTCCGGTCCACCATGACTTAGCCGTGGGAGCTTTCATCTCACAACCAAACGGACTAGTCCGCCTCAAATGGACTAGCCTGAACTCACACCGTAACTCTTGGTCCATGTGAAAATGGACAAGTCTGGCTAGCCCGGACTAGTCCGGCCACTGAGGTGGACAAGTCCGGTCTACCAGGACTTAGTCCCAAAACACTCTCACCAAGAGAGAAACGGACTAGTCCATCCCAAAACGGACAAGTCCGAACTCAGTCAGGAACTCTTAGTCCGCCCCAAAACGGACTAAGTCGTAGGACTTTTGGACTAGTCCATCCTCTTGCCCGGACAAGTCCGACCTACCTGAGTTTACCTCACTAGCACTCTCCACTAAGTATTCGACACTTCTAACGTTTTGAGCTCTCTTCTATGATCTCAATTCACTTGACACACACACTCTCACTCTTACACGGCTAGCTTACTAAAGACTCAGATGAAACTCTAATTTCTACTCTTTGAGTCTTTCGACGCCGTTGTTCATCCTTTTCCTTTTTGAGAGTTTAGGTGTCCGCCTTGGAAATATCCTGTGCTTATGATCATCTCAGCTCATTAGTCTCTTAATTGTCATCATCAATCATCCAAAACCCACGGGGATACCTAGATGCACTTACAGGCCGGCCCAGTCTGGCACAAGCTATTTAGGGTCCGGCCCGACACTGTCCGTTTAGGGCCCGACCCCACATGATCGTTACATATGCATCAAGACGGGAACGGAAGCGAACGACGATGGTGAGGACATCAATCACCCGCTCTTGAGTGGACGGTGGATTTGAACGTGGAACTGTCATCTAAGACCAACTCTCCACTCTCTCTTTATCTCGTTCTTTCCTATCTCGTAAATGACTTAAAAATGAAAATGAGCAACGTAACCTATAGCAATGTGTCACCCATTTCGGATCAGCGCGTCTCACATGCCAATGGCATGTGAGACGTGCAGGTTCGGAATCGTCCCTTTTTGGACAGCCTGGGAGTGACCGAGGGGTCGTGGCTTGTGAAGAGACGCGGGTCTGGATCTCGATGAGATTTCGACGGCATAACCCTGTTGTTCTCTGCTGCACCATTTTTGGGCATGTAGTGGAGAACAGCTGGGTTATGCTGCCGAAATTTTGTTCGGATCCGGACCACGCGTCTTGTCATGAGCACGCTCCGCTCGGCCACTCGGGTGGGTTTAGGACCTATCTGCCTAGTTGTAGGTCCGTGACATAGCATAATAATGAAACTAGTAATGATTTGTCTCGTTTGAAGGTATACCCTCAAACATGGCTGAAGACCACACTTGGATGTATACTGGTTGGAAAAAGGATGGGAGTCACTCAGAGGAGTGGTTCACCAAGACGGATGCTTTCATACAATGAGATTTTTTGTTGTCAAACAAAGTAAGGCGCGGTGCCCATGTACCAGATGTCAGAATGCAAAGTGTTTCGACAAAGTGACGTTGACGTTCCACTTGTGTTGAAACGGTTTCATGCAACATTATGGGGTGTGGACCTTTCATGGTGAGACACCTTCTCAAGCCGTGCAATATGAAGATGAGGATGACAACGTGGGGTTCGATAGGATGGATGAGATGCTTGAAGCCATAAAATCCTGAATTGACTGAGAATCCTCCTACAACAGATGTTGAAGCGTTTTTCATGCTTCTCAAAGCTTCAGAAGAGCCGTTGCATGAACACACTGAAGTGACACTCCTCACTTTCATGACTAGATTTATGGAAATTAAGTATATGCATTTCTTTTCCAATAACTTCTACAATGATCTCATCAAGTTGATCAGCGATAACCTTCCACAACCCCATAAAGTGCCTAAAGATATGTAGTAGTCTAAAAAGTTGATTTTTGGTCTTAGTATGAAATATGAGAAGATTGGTATGTGCCCAGACAACCGCATGCTTTTCTGGAAAGAGCATGCCAACGAGAACAAGTGCTTAAAATGTGATGAAGCAAGATTTGTCGAAGTTGTTAATGACGACGGTGCAAAAGTAATGACTCAAGTCGCACAAAAGCAGCTTCGCTATTTGCCTGTCACACCTAGGTTGAAGCGTCTGTTTCTCTAAAAAACAGCTAGGCACATGAGGTGGCACAAAGAAGGTGTGACGCCCTCAATTCTGTGGGAAAACCACGGAACCGAGAACTAATGCATATGTGTGCCTAGGATGTTCATCACACACACACATACGTTCCACAAACTGAATTCAGATTATATATTACCACGAATAACAGAGTTTATTACAATACCTCATGAGTCTTGGACTCATGCTCACAGCGGAAATCTTATTTCTACGCAGCGGAAGTCTTCTAACTAATGCGGAAGCAATTCAGCAAATGCGGAAGCAAATCTAAGCAGAAGTGTCTTCATCTCTACTCCCTCCACAGGCAAGGTTGAGAAGATCACATGCCGTAATGCTCCACTTGGTCGTCATAGTAGGCTCTCCTGCTGCTGATGATGAAATAATAATGCAAGTTTGAGTACAATGATGTACTCAGCAAGTGTGGAAAAACACATGATATGCAGCTCATAACAAGGTAGGTATAAAAAGGCTTGTTTGCAGAAAAGCAGATTTGTAAAACCATGATAAAATAGCAACTTAACTTTAGATGAATGTAATCCCATCATGAATTAAATTACCAACATACCTCCATCACTTCCCGTGTTCCATCCGAACATTAACCAACCTTTATTCATACTCACGAATACCTCCTTGTATTCGCTACCATCTCACGAATACCTCCCCGTATTCCCTACCATCTCATCTCGTAAAACAACTTCGTCTCGCACCGAGACCAATCTCATGTCACGACACAACAGTCATGCAACCATCTCATCACCCGGACTCAACAGTCCGAACAACCAAACCATAACAAACTTATTAACCATAACCAAGAACCTTCCCAATAACCATCCCAACTAATCATGGCAGTTTAGCCAGGTGCTCATGACCGTAAGCTCGGCTATAATGATAGTTTTAGACTCTACAGAGTTTGCACCTCTTTACCCACAAGTTTGTGATTTCGTCACCCGTCGGCGACTGCAGAACCTCCATTATACCATTACACATCCATCGGTGTATTGTCAAGAGATCACAAAATAGCCTTTACAAAGGGGTTACTAGATGTATGGACTCACTAAGGTTTCACCGGCAGGCTAGAATCTCCAATTCTCCCACCCACAGGTTACCTCTTGTGCCATGCAGTTCCCAGGGCAGTCCTCACTCGACTCCCATTCCCCGCGCCTACCACAGTCCAAAACACTCTAGCAACTTACCTAATTACTCAGCTAAGCCACACCCATACTTGGCCTTGTGGTGGCACTGTTATCCTGGCATGTGCATGCATGAACCGGTCCTTAGATCTATGGCAAGTAAACCACCATCTCATGCTACCTCATTCACAAACCCAGTCTTGCCTAGATCTCCCTCCGATCCATGTCCATTATTAACATCAGTTTATCATTACGATTGCAGTTAGCTAGACATATCTATCTCACTTCCCAATCCCATAGACTCAGCGAAGCATAAAGCAAAAATCATACCCGACTCATAAACTTCCCAGGCGACAAGGGTGGTTTAACCAAAACTAGTAAACTCCTATAAAAGTGTTTCCCATCATGTTTGACTCAGCACACACACTTTTTCGCAAAACAAAATAGTTTTTCCCAAAACATAGGATCAACATGGTCAAGGAGCACTTGCCTTGTTCTTGCGGTTCCGGTTGTTCTTGGATCTCAAAACCTGGTTGCTGCAGTTCATCGTAGACAGCTCCCTGAGCTTGTCCTGCTAGGTAGGATCACGTGCATACAAGATCACAGCAATCAATATCATACACAAACCTTAAACTAGATGCGATGATGCATATGCATGCTATCCTATGATTTTTATTAGATTGGTGTGTTTTTGCATGGCTTGCATGGACAGAGGTGTTCGGATCAAAGGTGGACGTGGCAATGATCTTGTCTTTAGATCAATCTGATCATCAAGTGATCTGTCCATGAAAAGGCTTCTGTTCGAAAGGAATCAAAGTGCAGATGCAAGGAAAATACAACGATATCGTAGGGTGGTATTGGGGCCTACCTTACGTTCCTCCTGGTCTTCGAGGTCCTCCTCAGACCGCTGGGCTTTCCTCCGGTGATCTTCCTCGCCGCACTCCGGCGATGGTTTACTCGGCGAGTTAGGGCTAAGGCTCTAAGTCGTCAGCTCAGGAGTTGGAAAAGAAGTTTGTGGTTTTGGCTAGAGGTTCTGGGTTCTATTTATAATCGAGAAGAGAAGAGTCCTAATCTGATTGTATCCCGAATAAGACTCTTATTCAGATCGTCGTTGGATCCTATCATCTTATCTTTAGTCGTTGTGGAACTCAGGTCGGTTTCCTTTACGTACCGGTATTCTTACGCGTAACAGCCGCTCCAGAACTCGTTACCTTCGCGGCGATGAGCTCCGGAGGCTCCACGTGTCCTTCCGGGGCTGGGTATCTCCTTCTCCGCAGAGACGAGCTCCGGTTGTGCCGCGTGTCAACTAGCGAGACCTCCCCCTCCCTTGGAGGTGAGCTCCGCGCACGCCACGTGTTGGCGCCGGTCTTTCCTCTCTTCCTTCTTTCGGGACATGCCCCGAGGTCGACACGTGTCCAGCATCGACAGACCTCCCGGAGATAAGCTAGGGTGGCGACACGTGTCCGATAGAACCGGACCTCTCGGAGATGGGCTCCGAGGTCGACACGTATCCCGCGCGACCGGTCCTCTGATTTCCGTGAGGACTAGCTCCGAGGATGACACGTGTCCTGCGGAAATGCCTTTGCTTCTTCCGCAGAGGCTAGCTCCGTGGGCAACACGTTGCTAAGTTAGCGGTGGACCTCTCCCCACTTCGCAGGGATGAGCTCCGAACACGCCACGTGGCCAGCGGCCGCGGTAAGTTGTCTTCGGTGCTTCCTGAGAGCTGGATTCGACTCTTATTGGCTATCCTTTTGATATTTTTCTCTGTCCCTACTTTTTAAAGTGTTTCCTCTTCATAAGACATGAACATAGGCTGACACCTGAGATGAGGGTGTCACAAATCTACCCCCCTTAAATTGAATCTCGCCCTCGAGATTCGTTAGTACAAAATAGATGGGGAAATTTTGCCTTGATATCCTCTTCACGCTCCCATGTGGCTTCAGCTTCAGTGTGATGGCTCCATTGTACCTTGCATCGAATCACCTTGTTCTGGGTGACCCTTTCCTTTACGTCCAAGATTCGGACAGGGTATTCCGCATAAGTCAGGTCCCTTTGAAGTTCAAGCTCTCCCATTGATACTTGTTCCTCTGGTACTCTCAACCACCTCTTAAGCTGAGATACATGAAACACGTCACGCACGTCGGAGAGGTGGGTTGGGAGCTCTAGTTGATAGGCTACTTCTCCTCGCTTATCCAGAATCTTAAATGGTCCGATGTAGCGAGGTGCTAGCTTGCCTTTGACGTTGAAACGTCGTTGGCCTCGGATAGGCGATACCTTAAGGTATACGAAGTCTCCTACTTCGAAGGTCAACTTCCTACGCCTATTATCCGCATAGCCTTTCTGTCGTGACTGAGCGGCTTTTAAGTTCTCCCGTACCGTTTGGACTTGCTTTTCTACTTCTTGTAGCACTTCGGGTCCAAACACCTGGTTTTCGCCGGTCTCGTTCCAAAACAGTGGCGTTCTACACCGTCTACCATATAATGCTTCGAAAGGCGACATCTTCAAGCTAGCTTGATAGCTGTTGTTATAGGAGAATTCGGCATACGGTAAACTCCTATCCCAACTACGCCCATGTTTCAAGGCGCAAGCTCTCAACATGTCCTCCAAAATTTGGTTTGTCCTTTCGGTTTGTCCATCTGTTTGTGGGTGATAGGCGGAGCTAAAATCTAGTCGTGTACCCATGGCTTTCTGCAGCTTCCTCCAGAATCTAGAGGTAAACTGAGAACCTCGATCTGAGACTATCCTCCTCGGAACTCCGTGACGACACACGATCTGCTCCATGTACAACTCTGCCAATTGTGCAACGTTGTAACTGGTCTTTACAGGGAGAAAATGGGCGGTTTTCGTCAATCGGTCCACGATAACCCAGATGGAGTCATAACCCGACTTAGTACGTGGCAATCCGACGATGAAATCCATACTGATGTCCTCCCACTTCCATTCGGGTATTTTCAAAGGTTGCAACAATCCAGCGGGTTTTTGATGTTCGGCCTTCACCCGTTGGCATGTGTCGCATAGGGCAACGCATTCGACTATATCCCTCTTCATACCATCCCACCAATAACATGTTTTCAAGTCCTTGTACATTTTGGTGCTTCCGGGATGTATGGAATAGGGGGAATCATGTGCCTCCTTCAATATCATGTCGCGGAGGTATCTTATGTTTGGCACACAAATCCTTTTTCCTAGCCAAAGCGTACCCTTTTCATCCTCCTTGAAATCCTTCTCTATTCCTTGTCGGATTCTCTCCTTGATCTCCTTGATCTCCTTGTCCGTTGCTTGGCCCTCTCTTATTTCTTGTTCCAATGAGGAGTGGATCTCTATTATTTCCATGTTATTCAAGAATCCGAGGTGTAACTGTTCGAACTCCTTACGTAGTTCGGGTGGTAGCTCCCGAACCGTGAGTTGGTGACATGCTCCCTTTCTGCTCAATGCATCAGCCACTACATTGGCGTTCCCGAGGTGGTAGTTGATTCCCACATCATAATCCTTCATGAGTTCTAACCATCGACGTTGCCTCAAATTCAAGTCCGTTTGTGTAAATATGTACTTGAGGCTTTTATGATCCGTATAGATCTCACATCGATGACCAAGGATATAATGTCTCCATATCTTCAATGCATGCACCACTGCTGCTAGCTCCAAGTCATGCGTAGGATAATTAAGCTGGTGCTTCTTTAATTGCCGTGAGGCATAGGCTACCACTTGTCCTTCCTGCATGAGCACACATCCGAGCCCCTGTCTGGATGCGTCACAGTATATGTCAAAGCTCTTGCTTACGTCTGGCAATACCAGAACTGGTGTTGTGGTTAGCCTTTTCTTGAGTTCCTCAAAACTTTCTTGGCAGGCTGGTGTCCATTGAAAGACCTTTCCCTTCATTAGTAGCTCCGTCATAGGTTTTGCTATTTTAGAGAAGTCTTTAATGAAGCGTCGATAGTATCCTGCAATCCCAAGGAAACTCCGAATATCCCTCACGCTCTTCGGTTGGTCCCACTTCATAACATCTCTCACCTTTCCAGGATCAACCGATACCCCTTCCTCAGAGATAATGTGGCCTCGGAAAGATATTTCCTTTAGCCAAAATTGAGACTTGTTGAGCTTGGCATACAATTGATGCTCACGCAACTTCTGCAAGGTCAATCTCAGATGTTCTTCATGCTCCTCCTCACTTTTTGAATACACCATAATGTCGTCGATGAAAACCACGACGAACTTGTCCAAGTACTCCATGAAGACCTTGTTCATAAGGTACATGAAGTATGCGGGTGCATTTGTCAACCCAAAAGACATGACGGTATATTCATACGAACCATACCGTGTCCGAAAGGCTGTCTTAGATATATCAGAGGGTTTAATCTTCAGCTGGAAGTATCCCGACCGAAGATCAATCTTGGAGAACACTCGGGCTCCTTTCATTTGATCGAACAGGTCCTCTATACGGGGCAGAGGGTATTTATTCTTGGTTGTTACCTCGTTGAGAGACCTATAGTCCACGCACATCCTTTGGGTATCTCCAGAACTCGTTACCTTCGCGGCGATGAGCTCCGGAGGCTCCACGTGTCCTTCCGGGGCTGGGTATCTCCTTCTCCGCAGAGACGAGCTCCGGTTGTGCCGCGTGTCAACTAGCGAGACCTCCCCCTCCCTTGGAGGTGAGCTCCGCGCACGCCACGTGTTGGCGCCGGTCTTTCCTCTCTTCCTTCTTTCGGGACATGCCCCGAGGTCGACACGTGTCCAGCATCGACAGACCTCCCGGAGATAAGCAAGGGTGGCGACACGTGTCCGATAGAACCGGACCTCTCGGAGATGGGCTCCGAGGTCGACACGTATCCCGCGCGACCGGTCCTCTGATTTCCGTGAGGACTAGCTCCGAGGATGACACGTGTCCTGCGGAAATGCCTTTGCTTCTTCCGCAGAGGCTAGCTCCGTGGGCAACACGTTGCTAAGTTAGCGGTGGACCTCTCCCCACTTCGCAGGGATGAGCTCCGAACACGCCACGTGGCCAGCGGCCGCGGTAAGTTGTCTTCGGTGCTTCCTGAGAGCTGGATTCGACTCTTATTGGCTATCCTTTTGATATTTTTCTCTGTCCCTACTTTTTAAAGTGTTTCCTCTTCATAAGACATGAACATAGGCTGACACCTGAGATGAGGGTGTCACAAATCTACCCCCCTTAAATTGAATCTCGCCCTCGAGATTCGTTAGTACAAAATAGATGGGGAAAGTTTGCCTTGATATCCTCTTCACGCTCCCATGTGGCTTCAGCTTCAGTGTGATGGCTCCATTGTACCTTGCATCGAATCACCTTGTTCTGGGTGACCCTTTCCTTTACGTCCAAGATTCGGACAGGGTATTCCGCATAAGTCAGGTCCCTTTGAAGTTCAAGCTCTCCCATTGATACTTGTTCCTCTGGTACTCTCAACCACCTCTTAAGCTGAGATACATGAAACACGTCACACACGTCGGAGAGGTGGGTTGGGAGCTCTAGTTGATAGGCTACTTCTCCTCGCTTATCCAGAATCTTAAATGGTCCGATGTAGCGAGGTGCTAGCTTGCCTTTGACGTTGAAACGTCGTTGGCCTCGGATAGGCGATACCTTAAGGTATACGAAGTCTCCTACTTCGAAGGTCAACTTCCTACGCCTATTATCCGCATAGCCTTTCTGTCGTGACTGAGCGGCTTTTAAGTTCTCCCGTACCGTTTGGACTTGCTTTTCTACTTCTTGTAGCACTTCGGGTCCAAACACCTGGTTTTCGCCGGTCTCGTTCCAAAACAGTGGCGTTCTACACCGTCTACCATATAATGCTTCGAAAGGCGACATCTTCAAGCTAGCTTGATAGCTGTTGTTATAGGAGAATTCGGCATACGGTAAACTCCTATCCCAACTACGCCCATGTTTCAAGGCGCAAGCTCTCAACATGTCCTCCAAAATTTGGTTTGTCCTTTCGGTTTGTCCATCTGTTTGTGGGTGATAGGCGGAGCTAAAATCTAGTCGTGTACCCATGGCTTTCTGCAGCTTCCTCCAGAATCTAGAGGTAAACTGAGAACCTCGATCTGAGACTATCCTCCTCGGAACTCCGTGACGACACACGATCTGCTCCATGTACAACTCTGCCAATTGTGCAACGTTGTAACTGGTCTTTACAGGGAGAAAATGGGCGGTTTTCGTCAATCGGTCCACGATAACCCAGATGGAGTCATAACCCGACTTAGTACGTGGCAATCCGACGATGAAATCCATACTGATGTCCTCCCACTTCCATTCGGGTATTTTCAAAGGTTGCAACAATCCAGCGGGTTTTTGATGTTCGGCCTTCACCCGTTGGCATGTGTCGCATAGGGCAACGCATTCGACTATATCCCTCTTCATACCATCCCACCAATAACATGTTTTCAAGTCCTTGTACATTTTGGTGCTTCCGGGATGTATGGAATAGGGGGAATCATGTGCCTCCTTCAATATCATGTCGCGGAGGTGTCTTATGTTTGGCACACAAATCCTTTTTCCTAGCCAAAGCGTACCCTTTTCATCCTCCTTGAAATCCTTCTCTATTCCTTGTCGGATTCTCTCCTTGATCTCCTTGATCTCCTTGTCCGTTGCTTGGCCCTCTCTTATTTCTTGTTCCAATGAGGAGTGGATCTCTATTATTTCCATGTTATTCAAGAATCCGAGGTGTAACTGTTCGAACTCCTTACGTAGTTCGGGTGGTAGCTCCCGAACCGTGAGTTGGTGACATGCTCCCTTTCTGCTCAATGCATCAGCCACTACATTGGCGTTCCCGAGGTGGTAGTTGATTCCCACATCATAATCCTTCATGAGTTCTAACCATCGACGTTGCCTCAAATTCAAGTCCGTTTGTGTAAATATGTACTTGAGGCTTTTATGATCCGTATAGATCTCACATCGATGACCAAGGATATAATGTCTCCATATCTTCAATGCATGCACCACTGCTGCTAGCTCCAAGTCATGCGTAGGATAATTAAGCTGGTGCTTCTTTAATTGCCGTGAGGCATAGGCTACCACTTGTCCTTCCTGCATGAGCACACATCCGAGCCCCTGTCTGGATGCGTCACAGTATATGTCAAAGCTCTTGCTTACGTCTGGCAATACCAGAACTGGTGTTGTGGTTAGCCTTTTCTTGAGTTCCTCAAAACTTTCTTGGCAGGCTGGTGTCCATTGAAAGACCTTTCCCTTCATTAGTAGCTCCGTCATAGGTTTTGCTATTTTAGAGAAGTCTTTAATGAAGCGTCGATAGTATCCTGCAATCCCAAGGAAACTCCGAATATCCCTCACGCTCTTCGGTTGGTCCCACTTCATAACATCTCTCACCTTTCCAGGATCAACCGATACCCCTTCCTCAGAGATAATGTGGCCTCGGAAAGATATTTCCTTTAGCCAAAATTGAGACTTGTTGAGCTTGGCATACAATTGATGCTCACGCAACTTCTGCAAGGTCAATCTCAGATGTTCTTCATGCTCCTCCTCACTTTTTGAATACACCATAATGTCGTCGATGAAAACCACGACGAACTTGTCCAAGTACTCCATGAAGACCTTGTTCATAAGGTACATGAAGTATGCGGGTGCATTTGTCAACCCAAAAGACATGACGGTATATTCATACGAACCATACCGTGTCCGAAAGGCTGTCTTAGATATATCAGAGGGTTTAATCTTCAGCTGGAAGTATCCCGACCGAAGATCAATCTTGGAGAACACTCGGGCTCCTTTCATTTGATCGAACAGGTCCTCTATACGGGGCAGAGGGTATTTATTCTTGGTTGTTACCTCGTTGAGAGACCTATAGTGTAACACCCCAAATTTTTAGTCAAGATTCAAATCTTTGGATTTAGAACCATAAACCATGTTCAGAGGGGAATTTAGAAATTTTTGGACGTATTGCATGTTTTGCAAAAATTCAAATTCAAACTGGAATTCAAATTATACTCAAAACAGAAAAGAAATGAAAAAGAAAAAGGAAAACCGGAAAAAAACTGGCCAGTGGGCCGAAACCCCAGCCGGCCCAGCAACCTCCCGCGCAGCCCGCCCCCGCGCGCGCCGCGCTGCCCCTCGCTGACATGCGGGACCCGCCTGTCATCCCTAACCCCGCGACCCCGGATTCTTCTCCGCGCGCGCGCGATCGCAACCGATCGGGAAACCGCGCTCCGCAGCAGAATTCTGGACCCTGAGGACTCTAACTCGATCACAACAGAACCACCGCCCTCCCCCGGCTATAAAAACAACCGATCCGATCAGTTTTTCGCACGCGATCGCCGATTTTCACTCCGGTGAGCACCGAGACTTCGCCGGTGAATTCTGGCCGATCTAAGCTCGGAAACTCTGATCTAACTCGTTGGTCTTGATCCACCGCCTCCGGGGAACTTTGCAGGTGCAGAAAACCCGAAGACTTACGGTGCAAATCCAGCTCCGACGAGCTTCGCCGTGGTTTTGCCTCGGACCTCGCCGCCGAGCACTTTCCAGGACCCCCGAGCTCGAGAAAACCCCCGAGGTGAGATCCCTGACCTCCCCTCTACCGATCTAGGCCATAAGATCACAGTTCTAGGCAGAATTCTCGAGGATCCGAAAGTTTCCGGCGAGATCGCCGCTTCCCGCCGCCGGCAGCGCCGCCCGCGCTCGATCAGAGCGACGTGGCCGCTTGTGCGCCGTTTATTTTAAATCGCACGGTAGACTTTAAAGCCCCGCGTACCGGTTCGATGTTATAATCTCAGCCGTCGGTTTAAAATCAGACGGTCCACGTCAGCCCCGCGTTATAAAGACTGGAATTCTTACGTGCTACCCCCTGGGGTTCTCTGGAATTGAGAGCTAGCCCCGGAAACTTCAGATCTAGCCCCTGGAACTCCAGAAAATCATGTAAATTCATTTAAAAATCAGTTTTAGCCCCTGGACTTAATAGAAATTAAGAAAAACACCTCTGAAAAGTGTAGCTAGACCCCTGGAAATTATGAAAATAATATTATAGACCCTGTAATGGGGTGAATTCATTATTTTAGCCCTGTTTAGTATTTAATTTAGAAAATTGAAAATGTAACTAGTGTTTAAATATTAAAAAGGGGGACAAACATAATTGTCAAAAATATTAAAAACTTTCTCAGTACTTAAAAAAAAACTTTGGAGTGAGATAAAAATATATTTTTGGGCTGAAATAAATCTGTTTCATCTATTATTCACATTTAATAGTGTAGGGACACATTTTTAAGTAAAGAATAGTTAAAGAAAAATAGGGAAAATAATTATGAAATAGTATACATCAGAAGCCAAGGTCAAAATATGATCTTAAATTATTTAGGACCAGAACCTAATCTGTTTAGGTAGTGTGTATTACTAATTTAATAATAAAATACACAATTATGCATAAGAATATAAATCTGAAAATATAGAAACTAGTAAATGATAAATGGAGTTTCTAAAGTATAAAGAATTCAGTTTAGGGTTGATAGAAATTATGAAGGCACATATGGAGAAGAAAAATACTTTTCATACATACTTGGTAGTTTAATATATAAGGAATTTATTTAAAACTGAAACACACATATATATATGTATATATATATATATATATATAGTATGTGAGTATAAATATGAACACCAAAGTAGGAATCCTACACATGTAAATGAAAGTGTATGCAAGCCCCAAATCAACACACATAGAGTATCCACAACACATAAAATGGTAAAGAAACTTTCATAAATGTGAATGTGTGGTTTGTATGAAGTAGAAGTGTGAACTATGTCTTATGATTGTTGTTTTTCTTTTGCTATGTGTGATGGTATGAGGTAGAACCTGCTCAAGAACAAGTTATTCAATTCCAAGACCAAGACTACCCATTTCAAGAGCAGCAAGAAGGAGGCAAGTGTCCTTGACCACTTTGATCCTATGCTAGGATGTGTAGATAGAATTATTTGCATTGTCAAATGAAATATGAAACCCATGTTAGGAAGTTTCCCTAGAATTGCATTACCTTGTTTCCTTGTAGCTTGGGTTGGGATTTATTTTGTCATGTCATTTATTTACATGCATATGCTTAGCCATGCTTAGAATGGGATATTTGGGATATGAGATCATCAGTTTATTTTACCATACTCTTGAATGAGCTATTGTGAGTTACGTAGAGGTAGGGATCAAGGCAAGTTGGATGTTTTGGTTGTGTGCTGGGTGCACGAGACTTGGGTTTGTGTTTAGTACTTGCCTGGATCCTAAGGACCGGTTCATGGAGCATGTAACCCGGCTTTACAGTGCCAACCACATGCTGAGATGGGGCAGCTTAGCCAATTAATTAGGTGTATCCCCGGCGTAGTATGGGTGTGTTGGATGGTGCGGGGAATAGGAGTCAGCTGGACTGCCATATGAACCGCAAGGCTCAAGAGGGGGCCACTGCAGCGGGGTTGGAGCCTCTTGTATGCTGTTAGGGGTGAAACCTCAGTGGGCCCACGCTCGTCGGGAATCCCTTTGTAAAGGCTTCGTAGTGATCTCTTGGCCACACACCTGGGAAGTGTGAATGTGGTTCGTAGCCACTGGCATAATGGAGGTTCTTTTAGTCCACCCGGCAACGGGGGATGAAATCACTACTTGTGGGTACAGTGGTACAAACTCTGCAGAGTTAAAAACTGTCTTGACAGCCGTGCTCACGGTTAAGAGCGGCCTGGACTTATTCATGATTAGAGGATTGATGGTTGTGAATGTTAAGCGGGGAGCTTAACATTGGAAATGATGTTATGGTTATTGGATTATGATGATGGGATGGGAGATTGGAACCATTTCACATGTGTAGTAATGTAGGTGCTTAATAAGCTAAGGTGATAGGTATTAATTGCGTAGTGCTTTAACCATGAGTTCAACCTCTCCTTGTTCTAGCCATGCATGATATAATTTTCCCACACTTGCTGAGTACCATTGGTACTCAACCTTGCATATTTGTTGGTTTATATTGCTGCTCAGGTCAAGATAATGAGATGGTGTATAATGACCAAGATTTTGGACCCGAGGAAGGTTTCTAGGTTCATGAAGACCCCCGGGCAACACCTGTGATGGAGCCCTAAAGAATAATATTCCGCTGCTAGTTTATTTACTTGTGATGAACTTATTATTGTCCATCGAGACATTTATTATGTAAGACTTATTTATATTCGACACCTGGCTTGTAATAAATGATGCTTCACTATTTGTCATCACATGTATGAGAAAATGATCCTGGCATACATGTGATATTCACTTGGTTGTTTCTTCGGAAAAACCGGGTGTGACAGAGGTGGTATCAGAGCCAAGGTTGCCCGTAGGAACGTGGACCTAGGTAGAAATGGACGTATTTAAGGGCCCTATTTTCTTAAAAACTATTTTCCAAGGTGTGGGTGAAAAAGTGTTATTAAAAGGGTCATTTTCTTCATCTTACCCCAACTTTCATTCAAAATAGGATTTTTGTTTGAGATTTTATCTAACCTAATTTTAAATTCTTTTGTTTTAGATGGTTCGCATGATTCGCACCGCTCGTAAGTCCACGGGAGGGAGAGTTCCCGTAGTTGCCCTTGCTGAAAGAGAGGAGAGTCGTCCAGTGACGTACCTTTCCTACGGATTGGCAGTAGGAGATTTGTTGCGCCGTCTTCGACGTATGCTCGAAGCCGCCGGCAATACGGGCAAGCTCATCATCCACTATAACTCCACCAGGACCATCCGTGAGAAGAGGGAAGAATGGAGTTCGGAGATGAGGATTATACACGAGAATCAGCTGCTTAAGATCCACCACTCTCCAGCTTGTCGAGCAACACAAGTTGACGCGGAGAGAGATGTCACTTGGGAGGCCATCACCTGCCAGAGCCACATCTATCGTCGCCACTTGGACAAAACTGAGTACATGTATGTCCTCCAACGTGAGAGTGGTACCACGGAGTACAAGTACCCCCCGGTGCAGCAAGGGACTTCCCATGAGCACATGGACTTATGCTTGGAGGATGCTGCTATGCTCAGCACTCGACTGCAGGAGTGTCAACAAGAGCTTCAGGATGTCCGAGATACTCTGAAGGAGACGGAGGCATTGCTGCGAGCGTGCTTAAAAGCGAGAGAAAGAGGAGATGGGAATGAACTGTGTGTCACCGTAAGTGATCCATGGACCCCTGACTCCCCGGATCGCCGAGCGATCAGGCGTCGTCGCACTTCTCCACCCGCAGCCTCCCCACCCAAAGCAGAGTCAGAAGGTAGCCGAAATGAGGAGGAAGATCCCGAGGAGCCAGCTCAAGAGGACGAGTAGTGTAGAGTCTTTCCCCTAACTAGCAAGAGGTCGAGTAGTCGAGTCGTTACGTAGTTAATGGTGTGATAATGCTTGGTGTGTGACGTGAGTTGTGGAAGCCATGAGCAATTGTCCACAGCCTCGTCTTCAGATTGTTTGCTTTGGTGTGTGAACCCACAGGAAATAATAGTGCATTTATTGGGTGTGAGATATAAAACCCTCGTAAGATTTTAACAAAACTTCAACACTTCAAAGTACAAACAAGTGAAAGTAGTAAGATGATACTAAATGCTTTCAAATTAACATTTGTTGATTCTACCAGATGGCCGGAAGAGGAAAAGGACGTGCTGCCAACCCCGCCAACAACAATGATGAGGCATGCAACTCTCATCTTTCTGGAGGCCAGAACCGGGGTGGTCGCCGTGAAGAAGTTGATCCTCTCCACCAAATGCTGGAGAATCAAAATCAGCTCATCCAGAACTTGACTCAAGTAGTGGCCAACTTGCATCAAGTTCCACCTCCACAAGCTGCACCACGCCAACCAAGGTTGAGTGAGTTTCTGGGAACTCAACCTCCAAAGTTTGCAAGTGCTGCTGAACCTCTGGAGGCAGATGATTGGCTGAAGACCATTGAAAGTAAGATGAGGATCATACAATGCCAAGGGTATGAGAGGGTGCTGTTTGCCTCTCATCAATTGCAGGGACCTGCTGCTGATTGGTGGACCGCCTACGTGGCCGCCCATCATGACCCTGAGAGCATCACTTGGGAAGAGTTCAAGCGTAGCTTCCGCAACCATTACATCCCAAGAGGTGAACTCAAAAACAAGAGGAAAGAGTTTTTGGGACTGCAGCAGGGAAACATGACGGTGAGGGAATACCTCACTAAATTCACTCAACTATCCCGTTATGCTCCACGAGACATAGAGACAGATGAGCAGAAACAAGATTGTTTCGTGGAAGGACTTACCGCAGAGATGCAGTGTGCAATGTCCTCCAATGAGTATGAAAGCTTTCAAAAGATGGTGGACAGAGCGTTTGTGGTGGAAAGGAAGCTGAAGGCCCTGGAAAATGAGAATAAAAGGAAGGCTGGGTGGTCACATCAAGCCTCAGGGAGCAACACCCGCCCACGTATGATGCAGCAACCTACGGGGCAGACAAGCCGTGCTGCGGTACCCTATTCAGCACCAAGAGGGTACAACCCAAACTACAGGCCACCCGCAGCACCAGCACAGCCGCAACGTCAGTTTATGCAGCAGCCTCGCCCTGCATATCCACCTCGACCAGCAGTGCAAGGACCCCCAAACCAATCCCAAGACAACAAGGGACAAGCATCTAAGATTGGGGTGCAATGTTTCAGCTGTGGTGAAGTGGGGCACTACGCCCATAAGTGTCCAAAGAAGAAGCCCACGCAGCCACAGCAGCAGAACGTAATGAGAGGACGGGTGAACCACGTCACTATGGAGGAAGCACAAGAGGCACCCGACGTGGTAGTTGGTAAGTTTCCTGCCAATTTACACCTTGCAACTCTGCTGTTTGATTCTGGTGCTACCCATTCGTTCATTGCTCAAGGGTTTGTTAAGAAGCATGACCTAGCAACCACACAAATGAACCATATGCTAGCGGTAAATTCTCCAGGTGGAGAAATAAGGACAAGACAAGTGTGTCCCAAAGTGAACCTAGACATTAATGGGGTAGTATTTACCGCTAACCTCATAGTGATCGATTCACAAGGGATAGATATTATTTTGGGTATGGATTGGTTGACCAAACATAATGGAATCATCCATTGTTCGACCAGAACGGTGGAACTAACTCACCCTAGTGGCACAAGAGTAAAGTTCATAACGATACACGAGCCTAGGAGGGACATTAAATTAAATCAAGTGGAGGTGAAAGTTGAGGAAATCCGGACTATCAGGGAATATCCAGATGTTTTTCCGGAGGAGTTGCCAGGAATGCCTCCCTACCGTGACGTGGAATTCGCAATCGAGCTAGTACCGGGAACAGCCCCGATATACAAGAGACCTTATCGAATGGACTCCAAGCAGCTAGAAGAGCTCAAGGATCATTTGAGGGAATTGACGGAAAAGGGGTATGTTCGCCCTAGTTCCTCACCATGGGGAGCTCCGGTGATATTTGTGCCTAAGAAAGATGGAACTCAAAGGTTATGCGTGGATTACCGTGCCTTGAATGAGGTGACCATCAAGAACAAGTATCCATTACCCCGCATTGAAGACTTGTTTGATCAGTTGAGGGGAGCTTGCGTGTTCTCAAAAATTGATCTCAGGTCGGGATACCACCAACTCAAGATAAGGCAATCTGATATTCCCAAGACAGCTTTCGTATCTCGGTACGGACTGTATGAATACACTGTCATGCCTTTCGGGCTAACCAATGCCCCGGCATATTTCATGTACCTCATGAACAAGGTATTCATGGAATATCTGGACAAATTTGTGGTGGTTTTCATAGATGATATTCTTGTCTTCTCCAAAGATGAAGAAGAACATGAGAAACATCTAAGGTTGGTGTTACAGAGGCTGAGAGAACACCAACTATATGCCAAGTTGAGCAAGTGTGAGTTTTGGCTAAAGAGAGTTCCCTTTTTAGGACATATAATCTCGGAGGGAGGAATCTCCGTAGATCCCGCCAAAATCGAAGATATCCAGAAATGGAAAACCCCTGAAAATATCGGGGAAGTTCGAAGCTTTTTGGGATTGGCTGGATACTATCGACGATTTATTGAGGGATTCTCCAAGATCTCGAGACCTCTCACCAAACTGTTGGAAAAGGGAATCACATTCACCTGGACGCCACAGTGCGATACGAGCTTTCAGGAGCTAAAGAAGAGATTGACAACAGCCCCCGTGTTGGTTATGCCAGATATGCAGAAGAATTTCACGGTGTACTGCGATGCCTCTGGAAACGGGTTGGGATGTGTTCTCATGCAAGAGGGACATGTCGTGGCATATGCATCCCGGCAGCTTCGGAAGCACGAGAAGAACTATCCTACACATGACTTAGAACTAGCTGCAGTGGTACACGCGTTGAAAATTTGGCGGCACTATTTGATGGGGAAGAGGACAGAGATATATACGGATCATAAGAGTTTGAAGTACATATTCACACAGCCAGATCTCAACCTTAGACAAAGGAGATGGTTAGAGCTAATCAATGACTTTGATGTAGGCATCAACTATCATCCCGGGAAAGCAAACGTCGTAGCCGATGCCTTGAGTCGAAAAGTGCAGGTCAATAAGTTGAGCTTGAAGGATATGCCTGCAGAATTGAAGGACGAGGTTATAAGGCTCAATCTATGTCTAGTAAATAGTGGTGAAGCCATCGCCATGGAAGTGGACTCCACTCTTGAGCGAGACATACGCGAGGGACAAAAGAATGATGAGAAGATACAAGAGATCAGACAGCTCATCAAGGAAAATAAAGCTCCTGGTTTTAGAGAGGATGAACAAGGGACGGTGTGGCACGGGAAAAGGATCTGTGTGCCAGAAGTAAAGGAGATTCGTAAATTAATTTTGAAGGAGGCTCACGATTCCGACTATTCCATTCATCCTGGGAGTACGAAGATGTATCAGGATCTCAAGAGCAGGTATTGGTGGTATGGCATGAAGCGAGATGTCGCGGAACATGTTGCCCTATGTGACACATGTCAGTTGGTGAAAGCAGAACATCAACGACCCGCGGGATTATTGCAACCACTCAAAGTGCCTGAATGGAAGTGGGAAGAAATCAGCATGGATTTTGTCGTGGGATTGCCTAGGACCCAATCCGGGTATGATTCAATATGGGTCATTATTGATAGGCTAACCAAGGTAGCTCATTTCATCCCTGTGAAAGAAAGCTACAGCGGATCCAAATTGGCAGAATTGTACATGTCAAGGATTGTGTGTTACCATGGAGTGCCAAAGAAGATAGTGTCGGACCGAGGGACACAGTTCACCTCGAGGTTTTGGCAGAAGTTGCATGAAACCATGGGAACCCATCTGAATTTCAGCTCTGCCTATCATCCCCAAACTGACGGGCAGACGGAGAGAACCAATCAGATCCTTGAAGATATGTTAAGGGCATGTGCACTCAAAAACAATAGGAGTTGGGACAAGAACTTACCGTATGCGGAGTTTTCCTATAACAACAGTTATCAAGCTAGTATGAAGATGTCACCGTTTGAAGCTTTGTATGGAAGGAAATGCAGAACTCCCCTATTTTGGAACCAAACAGGAGAAAGTAAAGTGTTTGGTCCCGAAGTGCTACAAGAAGCCGAAGCAAAGGTGAGGGAAATTCGCAACAACTTGAGGATAGCACAGACACGCCAGAAGAGTTATGCTGATGTACGAAGAAGAGAGCTCGTTTTCAACGTGGGAGACTATGTTTATCTCAAGGTGTCCCCTATCAGAGGACTTCGTCGGTTCAAAGTAAAAGGGAAGTTGTCACCTCGATACATCGGACCCTTTCAAGTTTTGGAAAGAAAAGGCGAAGTGGCGTACCAACTAGAGTTGCCGGTTCATCTGTCGGACGTGCACGATGTGTTCCATGTGTCGCAACTCAAGAAATGTCTGAGGACGCCTGAGGAGGTGTTACCCATGAACGAAGTGGATGTAGCTGAGGATTTGTCTTATGCCGAGCAACCATACAAGATTTTGGAGACAATGGAACGTATCACCAGAAATAAGAGAATCAGAATGTGCAAGGTACAGTGGAAGCATCACTCAGAGGAGGAAGCCACCTGGGAACGGGAAGATGAGCTTAAGGCACAATTTCCGGAATTGTTTTCTTAGAAACACCAATCTCGAGGACGAGATTTCTTTTAAGGGGGGTAGAGCTGTAACACCCCAAATTTTTAGTCAAGATTCAAATCTTTGGATTTAGAACCATAAACCATGTTCAGAGGGGAATTTAGAAATTTTTGGACGTATTGCATGTTTTGCAAAAATTCAAATTCAAACTGGAATTCAAATTATACTCAAAACAGAAAAGAAATGAAAAAGAAAAAGGAAAACCGGAAAAAAACTGGCCAGTGGGCCGAAACCCCAGCCGGCCCAGCAACCTCCCGCGCAGCCCGCCCCCGCGCGCGCCGCGCTGCCCCTCGCTGACATGCGGGACCCGCCTGTCATCCCTAACCCCGCGACCCCGGATTCTTCTCCGCGCGCGCGCGATCGCAACCGATCGGGAAACCGCGCTCCGCAGCAGAATTCTGGACCCTGAGGACTCTAACTCGATCACAACAGAACCACCGCCCTCCCCCGGCTATAAAAACAACCGATCCGATCAGTTTTTCGCACGCGATCGCCGATTTTCACTCCGGTGAGCACCGAGACTTCGCCGGTGAATTCTGGCCGATCTAAGCTCGGAAACTCTGATCTAACTCGTTGGTCTTGATCCACCGCCTCCGGGGAACTTTGCAGGTGCAGAAAACCCGAAGACTTACGGTGCAAATCCAGCTCCGACGAGCTTCGCCGTGGTTTTGCCTCGGACCTCGCCGCCGAGCACTTTCCAGGACCCCCGAGCTCGAGAAAACCCCCGAGGTGAGATCCCTGACCTCCCCTCTACCGATCTAGGCCATAAGATCACAGTTCTAGGCAGAATTCTCGAGGATCCGAAAGTTTCCGGCGAGATCGCCGCTTCCCGCCGCCGTGCGCCGCCGGCAGCGCCGCCCGCGCTCGATCAGAGCGACGTGGCCGCTTGTGCGCCGTTTATTTTAAATCGCACGGTAGACTTTAAAGCCCCGCGTACCGGTTCGATGTTATAATCTCAGCCGTCGGTTTAAAATCAGACGGTCCACGTCAGCCCCGCGTTATAAAGACTGGAATTCTTACGTGCTACCCCCTGGGGTTCTCTGGAATTGAGAGCTAGCCCCGGAAACTTCAGATCTAGCCCCTGGAACTCCAGAAAATCATGTAAATTCATTTAAAAATCAGTTTTAGCCCCTGGACTTAATAGAAATTAAGAAAAACACCTCTGAAAAGTGTAGCTAGACCCCTGGAAATTATGAAAATAATATTATAGACCCTGTAATGGGGTGAATTCATTATTTTAGCCCTGTTTAGTATTTAATTTAGAAAATTGAAAATGTAACTAGTGTTTAAATATTAAAAAGGGGGACAAACATAATTGTCAAAAATATTAAAAACTTTCTCAGTACTTAAAAAAAACTTTGGAGTGAGATAAAAATATATTTTTGGGCTGAAATAAATCTGTTTCATCTATTATTCACATTTAATAGTGTAGGGACACATTTTTAAGTAAAGAATAGTTAAAGAAAAATAGGGAAAATAATTATGAAATAGTATACATCAGAAGCCAAGGTCAAAATATGATCTTAAATTATTTAGGACCAGAACCTAATCTGTTTAGGTAGTGTGTATTACTAATTTAATAATAAAATACACAATTATGCATAAGAATATAAATCTGAAAATATAGAAACTAGTAAATGATAAATGGAGTTTCTAAAGTATAAAGAATTCAGTTTAGGGTTGATAGAAATTATGAAGGCACATATGGAGAAGAAAAATACTTTTCATACATACTTGGTAGTTTAATATATAAGGAATTTATTTAAAACTGAAACACACATATATATATATGTATATATATATATATAGTATGTGAGTATAAATATGAACACCAAAGTAGGAATCCTACACATGTAAATGAAAGTGTATGCAAGCCCCAAATCAACACACATAGAGTATCCACAACACATAAAATGGTAAAGAAACTTTCATAAATGTGAATGTGTGGTTTGTATGAAGTAGAAGTGTGAACTATGTCTTATGATTGTTGTTTTTCTTTTGCTATGTGTGATGGTATGAGGTAGAACCTGCTCAAGAACAAGTTATTCAATTCCAAGACCAAGACTACCCATTTCAAGAGCAGCAAGAAGGAGGCAAGTGTCCTTGACCACTTTGATCCTATGCTAGGATGTGTAGATAGAATTATTTGCATTGTCAAATGAAATATGAAACCCATGTTAGGAAGTTTCCCTAGAATTGCATTACCTTGTTTCCTTGTAGCTTGGGTTGGGATTTATTTTGTCATGTCATTTATTTACATGCATATGCTTAGCCATGCTTAGAATGGGATATTTGGGATATGAGATCATCAGTTTATTTTACCATACTCTTGAATGAGCTATTGTGAGTTACGTAGAGGTAGGGATCAAGGCAAGTTGGATGTTTTGGTTGTGTGCTGGGTGCACGAGACTTGGGTTTGTGTTTAGTACTTGCCTGGATCCTAAGGACCGGTTCATGGAGCATGTAACCCGGCTTTACAGTGCCAACCACATGCTGAGATGGGGCAGCTTAGCCAATTAATTAGGTGTATCCCCGGCGTAGTATGGGTGTGTTGGATGGTGCGGGGAATAGGAGTCAGCTGGACTGCCATATGAACCGCAAGGCTCAAGAGGGGGCCACTGCAGCGGGGTTGGAGCCTCTTGTATGCTGTTAGGGGTGAAACCTCAGTGGGCCCACGCTCGTCGGGAATCCCTTTGTAAAGGCTTCGTAGTGATCTCTTGGCCACACACCTGGGAAGTGTGAATGTGGTTCGTAGCCACTGGCATAATGGAGGTTCTTTTAGTCCACCCGGCAACGGGGGATGAAATCACTACTTGTGGGTACAGTGGTACAAACTCTGCAGAGTTAAAAACTGTCTTGACAGCCGTGCTCACGGTTAAGAGCGGCCTGGACTTATTCATGATTAGAGGATTGATGGTTGTGAATGTTAAGCGGGGAGCTTAACATTGGAAATGATGTTATGGTTATTGGATTATGATGATGGGATGGGAGATTGGAACCATTTCACCTGTGTAGTAATGTAGGTGCTTAATAAGCTAAGGTGATAGGTATTAATTGCGTAGTGCTTTAACCATGAGTTCAACCTCTCCTTGTTCTAGCCATGCATGATATAATTTTCCCACACTTGCTGAGTACCATTGGTACTCAACCTTGCATATTTGTTGGTTTATATTGCTGCTCAGGTCAAGATAATGAGATGGTGTATAATGACCAAGATTTTGGACCCGAGGAAGGTTTCTAGGTTCATGAAGACCCCCGGGCAACACCTGTGATGGAGCCCTAAAGAATAATATTCCGCTGCTAGTTTATTTACTTGTGATGAACTTATTATTGTCCATCGAGACATTTATTATGTAAGACTTATTTATATTCGACACCTGGCTTGTAATAAATGATGCTTCACTATTTGTCATCACATGTATGAGAAAATGATCCTGGCATACATGTGATATTCACTTGGTTGTTTCTTCGGAAAAACCGGGTGTGACATATAGTCCACGCACATCCTTTGGGTTCCATCCTTCTTGTCTACGAAGAGCACCGGAGCTCCCCATGGTGACGAGCTTGGACGGATAAAACCCTTTTCCAACTGTTCTTGAATTTGCTTCTTGAGTTCAACTTGCTCGTTGACGGGCATCCTATAGGGTCTCTTGGCTATGGGTGCAGTTCCGGGTACCAAATCGATGGCAAACTCGATGTCCCGGTCAGGTGGCATACCTGGAAGCTCTTCCGGGAACACGTCCGAAAATTCCTGAACCACTGGAATGCTGTCCAATGTTGTTCCTTCGACCTTGTTCAAATTTGCCCGTTCAGTTGTTTGCTGGGCTGAATCAAACTCGACACGAATTCCGTGCTCGTTTGTCAACTGCACGCTTCTTTCAGGACATTGGTTTACCCCGTTGTTCTTGCTTAGCCAATCCATTCCGAGTATGATGTCAATCCCTTGGGAGTCCAAGACAATAAGGTTGGCAAGGAAGTCTACCCCCCTTATTTTAAGGCTTACTTTAGTACATACTATATTAGTCCTCATTTCTCCTCCGGGAGAATTAACTAACATAGCACATTCTAAGTGGGATACGGGTAGATGATGTTTGGCAACATATCTGGATGATATGAAGGAATGCGATGCTCCAGAATCAAATAGGATGGTGGCTGGGTTGGAGTTGGCAAGGAACATACCAATTACGACGTCCTCCGCCTGTTGTGCTTCCTCAGCAGTGACATGGTTCACGTGGCCGCGAGCATAGTTCTGCTGTCCACGGTTCCCTTGATTGTCTCCTCCGTTCGGTCGCGGGTTCTGCTTGGGCACGTTACCTTGCTGTCCAGGGCCTCTCCTCGGGCACTGGTTTGCGAAGTGTCCTACTTCCCCGCATGCAAAGCATACCCTGTTGCCTACGGCAGCAGGTACGTTGGGGCGGGGGTTTCGAACAGGTGCGCCATTGTTAGGTCGGGGCGCAGGAGGCATGGGCACACGAGGTGCCGGTGCAACGAATTGTTGTTGTGGTGGCTGACCAGGGCGGTATGCAGGAGTGGTCGATCCATACTGCGGTGCAGGGGGCATGTACCTGGGTCGTACGTTGCTCCCTTGGGGCTGGTATGGCATCTTCCTCTTGCACTCTCGCTCGATCTCTCGGATCTTGTTTTCAACCACTATGGCTTTGTCAACCAGCTTCTGGAAGCTTACGTAGTCATTGTTGAGGATCTAAACCTGGATCTCATTGTTCAACCCTCTCATGAACAGGTACTGCTTCCTCTGATCTGAGTTGACATCTTCGGGGGCATAACGGGACAGTTGTATGAACTTGTTGAGATACTCATTCACACTTTTCTGCCCTTGGCGGAGACCTTCGAACTCCTGTCTTTTGAGCATCATTACACCAGCAGGGATGTAGTGAGAGCGGAAACTTTCCTTGAACTCAGTCCAAGTGATTGTCTCCGGGTTGGCATGGGCGTTGCTCAGGGCATCCCACCAGTCAGCAGCGGCTCCCGTAAGTTGGTGCGACACAAAGAGAACCTTCTCTCGGTCATTGCACTGAACAATGGCAAGCTTTTTCTCCATGGATTTTAACCAATCATCGGCCTCCATGGGATCACTAGCTTGAGAAAAGGTGGGTGGTCGAGTCCTCATGAACTCTCCCAACCTGTTATGAGCCGGAGGTGGTGGTGGCGGTGGTGCCGGAACGGGGTTTTGGTTGACCTGCAACTGACCCAAAGTTTGGATCATGGTTTGCATAAGATGGTTTTGCATGGCCATCAACCTCTCCAGATGGTTTTCGCCAGCTCCTGTGTTAGCAGGAACTTCATCATGGTCATCCTCCTGGACGTTCCTTCAGCCGGCGTTTCCTCTCACCATCTGTGAGAGAGATCGAAATAGAATAGGATGTTAGAAGGTTAGGTAGATCCCTTCAACTATATGCATCAAGGTGAGTTGGACTATTTATATATTAGCCCATATGAGGATGTGAGCAAGTGCCGAGATATCTCACACCTCTTTCTTCTTACATGTGGATATGGACAACGTTTTGAGACGTCCCACAACTTCACACTAAGCACACAATCACAGATAATCATCACAAGGGCCCACACAACTCCTATTCAAGGATGGTTCCCTATGCCAAGGTGGTTTCAAGGTCAATCTAAGCTATTCACCCTAGGATGCTTTCTTTGGTCAGCGTGGCTTAGCTACCTGTGATTCCTATTTAGGGGTGTAACTTGCTGTTAACCCGTGGCCCTAATATCAATCTAAGATTTTTATCTTGGCGTGTAACCTACTGTCAACCCGTGGCTCTGATACCAATCTGTGACGCCCTCAATTCTGTGGGAAAACCACGGAACCGAGAACTAATGCATATGTGTGCCCAGGATGTTCATCACACATACACATACGTTCCACAAACTGAATTCAGATTATATATTACCACAAATAACAGAGTTTATTACAATACCTCATGAGTCTTGGACTCATGCTCACAGCGGAAGTCTTATTTCTACGCAGCGGAAGTCTTCTAACTAATGCGGAAGCAATTCAGCAAATGCGGAAGCAAATCTAAGCAGAAGTGGCTTCATCTCTACTCCCTCCACAGGCAAGGTTGAGAACAGATCACACGCCGTAATGCTCCACTTGGTCTTCATAGTAGGCTTCTCCTGCTGTTGATGATGAAATAATAATTCAAGTTTGAGTACAATGATGTACTCAGCAAGTGCGGAAAAACACATGATATGCAGCTCATAACAAGGTAGGTATAAAAAGGCTTGTTTGCAGAAAAGCAGATTTGTAAAACCATGATAAAACAACAACTTAACTTTAGATGTATGTAATCCCATCATGAATTAAATTACCAACATACCTCCATCACTTCCCGTGTTCCATCCGAACATTAACCAATCTTTATTCATACTCATGAATACTTCCTTGTATTCACTTCCATCTCACGAATACCTCCCCGTATTCGCTACCATCTGATCTCGTAAAACAACTTCGTCTTGCACCGAGACCAATCTCATGTCACGACTCAACAGTCATGCAACCATCTCATCACCCGGACTCAACAGTCCCAACAACCAAACCATAACAAACTTATTAACCATAACCAAGAACCTTCCCAATAACCATCCCAACTAATCATGGCAGTTTAGCCAAGTGATCGTGACCGTAAGCTCGGCTATCATGATAGTTTTAGACTCTGCAGAGTTTGCACCTCTTTACCCAAAAGTTTGTGATTTCGTCACCCGTCGGCGACTGCAGAACCTCCATTATACCAGTACACATCCGTCGGTGTATGGTCAAGAGATCACAAAATAGCCTTTACAAAGGGGTTACTAGATGTATAGACTCACTAAGGTTTCACCGACAGGCTAGAATCTCCAATTCTCCCACCCACGGGCCCCCTCTTGTGCCATGCAGTTCCTAGGGCAGTCCTCACTCGACTCCCATTCCCCGCGCCTTCCACAGTCCATAACACTCTAGCAACTTACCTAATTACTCAGCTAAGCCGCACCCATACTTGGCCTTGTGGTGGCACTGTTATCCTGGCATGTGCATGCATGAACCGGTCCTTAGATCTATGGCAAGTAAACCACCATCTCATGCTACCTCATTCACAAACCAAGTCTTGCCTAGATCTCCCTCCGATCCATGTCCATTATTAACATCAGTTTATCATTACGAGTGCAGTTAGCTAGACACATCTATCTCGCTTCCCAATCCCATAGACTCAGCGAAGCATAAAGCAAAAAACCATACCCGACTCATAAACTTCCCAGGCGACAAGGGTGGTTTAACCAAAACTAGTAAACTCCTATAAAATGGTTTCCCATCATGTTTGACTCAGCACACACACTTTTTCGCAAAACAAAATAGTTTTTTCCCAAAACATAGGATCAACATAGTCAAGGAGCACTTGCCTTGTTCTTGCGGTTCCGATTGTTCTTGGATCTCAAAACCTGGTTGCTGCAGTTCGTCATAGACAGCTCCCTGAGCTTGTCCTGCTAGCTAGGATCACGTGCATACAAGATCACAGCAATCAATATCATACACAAACCTTAAACTAGATGCGATGATGCATATGCATGCTATCCTATGATTTTTATTAGATTGGTGTGTTTTTGCATGGCTTGCATGGACAGAGGTGTTTGGATCAAAGGTGGACGTGGCAATGATCTTGCCTTTAGATCAATCTGATCATCAAGTGATCTGTACATGAAAAGGCTTCTGTTCAAAAGGAATCAAAGAACAGATGCAAGGAAAATACAACGATATTGTAGGGTGGTATTGGGGCCTACCTTACGTTCCTCCCGGTCTTTGAGGTCCTCCTCAGACCGCTGGGCTTTCCTCCGGCGATCTTCCTCACCGCGCTCCGGCGATGGTTTACTCGGCGAGTTAGGGCTAGGGCTCTAAGTCGTCGGCTCAGGAGTTGGAAAAGAAGTTTGTGGTTTCGGCTAGAGGTTCTGGGTTCTATTTATAATCGGGAAGAGAAGAGTCCTAATCTGATTGTATCCCGAATAAGAGTCTTATTCAGATCGTCGTTGGATCCTATCATCTTATCTTTAGTCGTTGTGGAACTCAGGTCAGTTTCCTTTACGTACCGGTATTCTTACGCGTAACAGCCGCTCCAGAACTCGTTACCTTCGCGGCGATGAGCTCCAGAGGCTCCACGTGTCCTTCCGGGGCCGGGTATCTCCTTCCCCGTAGAGACGAGCTCTGGTTGTGCCGCGTGTCAACTAGCGAGACCTCCCCCTCCCTTGGAGGTGAGCTCCGCGCACGCCACGTGTTGGCGCCGGTCTTTCCTCTCTTCCTTCTTTGGGGACATGCCCCGAGGTCGGCACGTGTCCAGCAGCGACAGACCTCCCGGAGATAAGCTCCGGTGGCGACACGTGTCCGATAGAACCGGACCTCTCGGAGATGGGCTCCGAGATTGACACGTATCCCGCGCGACTGGTCCTCTGATGTCCATGAGGACTAGCTCCGAGGATGACACGTGTCCTGCGGAAATGCCTTTGCTTCTTCCGCAGAGGCTAGCTCTGTGGGCAACACGTTGCTAAGTTAGCGGCGGACCTCTCCCCACTTCGCAGGGATGAGCTCCGAACACGCCACGTGGCCAGTGGCCACGGTAAGTTGTCTTCGGCGCTTCCTGAGAGCTGGATTCGGCTCTTATTGGCTATCCTTTTGATATTTTTCTCTGTCCCTACTTTTCAAAGTGTTTACTCTTGATAAGACATGAACATAGGCTGACACCCGAGATGAGGGTGTCACAGAAGGTGTATGTGAGAACAACAGAATGATGGTGCACCCGTACGACGGTGAGGCATGGAAGGTGCTTGGCCGCTTTGATCTAGAATTCGCCAATGATTCGAGAAATATTCACATCGGTTTGGTGACAGATGGTTTCTCACCGTTCAGTACAAACGCCACACCATACTCTTGTTGGCCCATGTTTGCTATTCCGTACAACTTGCCGCCATCTCTTTGTATGAAGTATGAGTTCATGTTCCTTTGCCTTATTGTACCTGGACCAGATCATCCTGGTTCACGACTGAACTTGATGTTGAAGCCATTGATTGAAGAGTTGAAAATGTTATGGACAGGAATCAAAGCGTACGGCTGTTACAGAAAACAGAAATTTAACCATCGAGCTGCATACTTGTGGTCTGTTCATGATTTTCTAGCTTATGGCATGTTTCCTGGCTAGAGCACTCATGGTCGCTTGACATGTCCCATATGTGATTCAGACACAGAATGTTTTTGTCTAAGTCCTGGTGGAAAGATATGCTACTTTGATTGTCCTATATGTTGGTCACCGCCCAATCACATGTTCAGGCAGCAGAGAAATGCCTTCAAGAAGGATACCATTGTAAAAAAGGGACAGCCGCAGCGTCTGAACGGTTTGGAGATTGCTGTACTGTTGAACAAGCTAGTGCCAGATGAAGATCGTCCTGGATATTTTGTTGGTTAAGGAGTGGACCACAATTGGACTCATATATGTGGACTATCGGAGCTACCGTATGTGAAGTCCTTAATTCTAATGTATAATGTTGATGTCATGCACTAGGAACGTAACATGTCCAAATGCATCATAAGCTCATGCTTGGATATGATGGGCAAAACAAAATACAATATAAAGGCTCGGAAGGATTTGGAAGAGGTTTGTAACCGTCCAACTCTTGAGCTCTCCAAAGCTGGTGGCAAACCACGAGCTTCGTTCTGTCTTAGACCAAAGGAAAAGAAAGAAGTCTTGAGGTGGTTGAAAAAGTTGAAATTCCTAGACGGCTATGCTGCTAGCTTGAGAAGAGCCGTGAATGTCAGGACTAGAAATATTACTGGGTTGAAGAGTCATGATTATCACATAATCATGGAAAGACTTCTGCCGGGTATGTTTCAGGGCTATCTTGACGATGCGGTTTGGAAGGTGTTAGCCGAGCTTAGCTAGTTTTATAGACAACTTTGTGCTAAAGAAATCACAAGTGATATGATGGAGAAGTTGGAAAGAGAGATACCAGTGCTTTTACGTAAGATGGAAAAATGTTTCCCTCCAGGAGTCTTCAATCCAATGCAACACCTCCTAATCCATCTTCCGTATGGAGCTAAAGTTGGCGGCCCTGTTCAATATCGGTGGATGTACCACATTGAAAGAGCACTCAGATGTCTAAAACCAATGGTTCGCAATAGGGAAAGGGTTGAAGGATGCATCGCTGAAGCATTTACACTTCAGGTGATAGGTTACTTTTCAAGTGTCTATTTTGCAGAAGAACACAATGTCAATGCTTCCACGATGCTGTACGATATGGATGAAGAACCCCTTGTAGCGACCTCAACATTTTTTAGACGAGAGGCACCACTGTTGGTAGTGGGACGAGCTACGATGCTTCAACGGATGAAAAGACAGCTGCTTTGCTGTACATGTATGCTAACATAGACGGGATGGACAAATATTTACGTAAGTGCTTGTTCAACATCTATACTAATTAGCATGCTGTGTTATACATCTATGCTAATCATTCTATTTTTCCTTATTTATTGAGTTCCATCAACAAAATTGGAAATCTAAGCAACAACCTACGAGCAAGTAAATACAATCGATTTGCGGCATTATGGAGTAAATGGAGGGACTAACTTCCAAACATGGTTTCGAGATCATGTAACGTTTTCTCTTAGTAATTACATGTTGTTTTGTAACATAAAATAGTCTTCAACGTCATATGTTGGACAGTGCAAAAAACAAGCTGGGGTCCATGAAGATTTGCGACAACTCTCGTACGGATCCATTAAAGTTAAAAGCTTTAGTCGATACGACGTCAATGGGTTCCGATTTTGGTCAATTCAATTTGAAGCTCTTCGTCCTCTCAGGGAAACATCTAATACCGGAGTTGTGACGAGGGCCATTGATGCAGACGTGAAACTAATTATTATGGGATTATTAAAAAATCCTTGAATTCAATTTTTCTGGGAATAAAGTCCTTAAAGTAGTCTTCTTTGATTGCGATTGGTTTGATCATAACAATGGAACTCGACAAAACCAATTTGGCCTGGTAGAAGTCAAACACAAGGACCAACTACGAGATTGTGACACATTCGTCCTTGCACACCAAGTCGAGCAAGTGTATTATCTACATTATCCATGCGAAAAGCTTAGTGCTTGGTGGGTTGCACACTAGGTGAATCCTCGTGAACGGTTATATACACGAGACAATGCCGAGTACCGTGATGATGAGGTTGATGTTGTTTATCAAGAACAAGAGTTATCGGACTCTTTTATCATCGAGCCTGGTCAAAGACTCGATGACTTAGTTGGATATGTAGAAGATCTAGAGACTCGTGAGATGAGAAAACGAAAACGGCAAACAACCATGGCAGATGATAGATGGTCTAGTTTACGGAGTAGATTACATGATCGTGATACTGATGAATTTTGAAATTGAGTACAAGTAACGTTTCCTTCATCTCTTCTTTCCTTTTCTATACTTTCGTTACTAATCATTAGCAAATTTTTGTTACGACAGGATGTCATCGAGCAGACAACAACGGGGGTCAGGGGAACGGGGCTTTCTACCTCCGATAGCTCATGCCTTCGAGGGCAGTCACTCTAGCGGGACTAGACGGGCTCAATTGATGATCCATCTACCGGAGTCGTAATCTATATTATGAGTCTTTAAAATTATTAGGAGTACTCTACGTCTGAGGACTCAGAGACTAGGGGTCCTCTTCAGCCACTGTAGGCTTACCACTTTTTCAAGCCTGCTCCGGAGACCGTTTCAGAGCCTGATTCAGATCCTCATTCGGCTTCAGAGCCAGTGCAGTCGGGTGACCCCAGTTCTGGGTCACCTGATGTGGAGCCGGCTCCGAGGCAATGGACTCGGAGGAGCCTCTCCGGCTCCTGCGAACCCAGACGATCAGATCATTATTCGTCCGGTTGGCGATGGGTAAGTAAATCTCTAACAATTCAATTTACATATTCTTAGACTTACATATGTAATAATTGAGAATCATCTATCATGTCTTGGTACGATGTCTCGTTCAGTGGTCAGGGACACCACCAACAAGTGAACGGTGTCTTGGGCCGTATAGTCCGTATGAAATCCCAAAATTCTAGCATGTGGAGCTGCAAATCACACCGAGAAAATGTGAGGGAATTTAAACTTTGGAATATAAAGGTGTGATATCCAAGTGCTAAATTAAACATTTGAAAATGTCCAAACATGGAGACTTAAATGCACAACTCGGTTCACCATACATCCAATAATAGCCCGGCAAATTTTCAGAGCATTTGGAAAGGATTTCCTATTGGTTGGAATTAAAACGGGAGGCAATTTGTATTTGAATTTAAATTTCAGTTTGAAATTCCAACTTTACCAAAATCCAACTTTGAGTGCACCATTGTGTTCCTCACATTTTTTGGCCTATTCTACAAGTTTGACCAAATTTAGAGCTCATTTGCTATTTTAAACCGAATTGGGGGATAAGAGGGAGATGAGCCGTGGACCATACCGGACAGTGACACACTTGAAATCTTTGACATGCTCTGTTTTACCTCGGCCGAGCGCGTGCCACCGCGAAGGCAGCAGCCAGCGCGAGCTGCCTGCCTAGGCGTTTTCCCAACCGGTGGCCGCCCTTATCTCTCCCACGTGAAGCAGCAGCGAAGATCTTCTCTCTCAGCTCGTACCCCCTCTGTTCTGCTCTCACGCGCACGAAGAACACACAGACGGCCGCTTCTCTAATTCTCATCGCACACAGCTGTCGTGCTTCGGATCATCACGCTCCAAGTACACAAAATGATCGCAACTGCGTGTTCTAGCCGACTACCAATTCACACCGAAGCTTCTCTGTTGCTGTTAACGGCAATTTGTGGATCTTCAACGAATTCCCGAGGTGAACCGGCGGAACTTCGCTTTGGCTCCCATGGACAGCACGCTCCGGGCCACCTCTCCTCCAACTTTCTATACAAGAAAGGTGCGTGGGTAGCCCTAGATGATGTAGCTGCAAGCCGTTTGGCAAACGATCCACCGTGTAGCTCGAACTTGCCACTTTACCGAACCCTAGTTCATCTTCCAAAGGCTCGGTCTAAACCCAAATTCGAGTTATGTGATCAACCAATGCTTGAGGTAGTCTACAAATAAGTTCTACAGCCACTAGCGCCCATCCTCGAAGAAGAACCGAGGAAAACCATCATGAATTGGCCATGTTCTAGATGATTTCCGTACCACCAGTGCAAAAGTGCCTCGGGTCACCGTGGAGCCCTCAATTGCCAGCCTTGCCAGGGTGTTTGGAGTCCATATTCATCATCCTCGAGCTGCCACGGTGCTCTCCGAGCAATCCCCGACCGATTTAGTGCTGTGTGGAGCCTCCCTGTGGGGACCACCCCGTGGTTCGCCCACTACGGGATTGCAGACGGTGGTGCCGTGCGATGTGGCATCCAATAGCACACAAGAAAAGATTAAGAACAACATACAAACTTTTATTTGACATAAAAACACAGCGGAAGTCTTTTACAAACTTATTTATACAGCGGAAGTATTATACATAACTAGTCTCTCATCCTAACTAAGCAAAAGTGCAGCCGTCCAGCCCGGAGACGCTACACAGTAGCGACACTCACACGACGATCACGGCGGCATGCAGGGTTCCAGCTCGGCCGTGTACCCCAACGGGGGCATCGCCTCGTCCTTGGACCCTTCCTCATAACTCTCATCTGCACACAGCTCAAATATTGCAACCGTGAGTATGATGGCTCAGCAAGGCTTAACCGACCACCCTAGTCATGGAACTCTACATGCAGGGATGTGTAATATAGGAAAAAGACTTTGCAATAAAGACAGGCCTACATGTTAATCCTTACTTTCAGTTTTATGGCAGCAGTTTAATGTGCCTTAGGCAGCCCTCACATCGGAAGTCCACAATCAAACAAGAAACACTTTCCTCCGATGTGGTTATGCCCAAAGAGGAAAATAAACTTAATGAACTCTACATCTACAGCGTACATCGTAACAAAACAATATTAGTTCAATGCAGCATATTAATCTGGCTTCTTTCACTTCTTAATACATCACAGCACAGTGAACAAGCGGTACTCAAATAACCGCAAGGGACGGTGATTGCAATTAGGAGACACCCGGATAACATGTTACATACACCCACTTTCAGAAGTGTGGTGCTTCACACCTTCCTACTCTGTTGTATGCAGCAACCTTTCAAAGGCAACCCAAATGCCGAACCAGTCCATCCGTAACGGGCAGGAGGTCCCCGCGTGGAGCGTGTCTGTGCCCACCGGCACATTTACACCTTGCTACCCTCAACCCACTCCTATAAAATGGTTGGGTAAGCCTCGGCACCCAGGTTAACCAATTACATCGGTTTCCTGGTTCCCATATGCCAGTATGCATCTGGTACTGTTCAGACTTGTCCAGCAGGGCCGCACACGGCTCGGTCCTCAATCGACACCAACAGGGCTACGCACGTGAGACCTCCGCTCACTGCATCCTATCCCCCTGCTGGGTCTCAGTTTCACATTCTTAAGCCATTCTCTACCTCTTTCCATATCGTGTGAATAAATACCTATCTCGCGAGTAGATTCCAACCACTCGACTTCTACCGAGATCCTAAGAACATTAGCATGACATTCTCTACTCGTTGAGTTTGTAAACTACCCAACCCTCCATAGGATTTAAAGGTTATGCAAGTGAGGTTTCAATCACCCTAATGCTAATTCAAGAATTTCACCCTAAACATAAGTGATACAAATGAAAACTTTCCAAAAGTACTTAAATGCAAACCTGGGATTGCCTGATTGCGAGTCAAAAGAGAAGTTACCGTCTGGTGGGAGGACGTCCAACGGCTCCGGTATATCCTCAACTTCAGTCACTATACGAAATGTAACAGAAATATATGTAAAAGTGCTAGGGTTATATAAGAGATGAACTCTTATTACTTTCTACTGCTGTTTAGGTTCCTTAATTTTCCTTAGGATTTTTCCAGTGGATACTAGACTCTATCAGTATGATCTGAGCAAAATTTGGAGAAATTCCATTGGACCTTGTGGTCTCCAAAATTCCTACAAGTCCAAGGCTTCTCTGAACTTTGATCCCAAATCTGAAGTTTTGACATGGCTAACAGTGGGACATATAATTAGAGTAGGTCTATATGGTTCTAACAAAAAAATTTCACCATTTTTGGAGCTACCTACAGGGAGATATGAATTTTTGAAGTTGGTAAACAATTCTGAAAAAGTTTCTGTTCGATTTGAAATTTTCAAATGAGGGCCAAACTTGGGAAGACAATTTAGCCTAGCAAATAAACTCCAATGAAGCTCAAATTTCTACAGGAGATCACTAATATTATGAAGGATCTTGTGGCCAAATTTGAGTAAATTCCATAACAGGGATCTTCTGGAATTAATTCTCAAATATTTAATTTTGATGCATTTTGGAGAAAATTCCAGAGATCTTCAGATCAATTCTTTGCATTTCTGCAAAGTACTGACTGAGAGAAATCCAAGAAAATTTGTTTCACAAATTTTGGACATTCCTACTAAAATTTATGGTCATTTGAAGTTTGCACTAAATCTGGAAAATGAGGAAATGTTTAAACTCTGGTCATGGGTCCCACCCGTGGTGCTATCCACTCATATGGCAGCAACACCGAGGCCACAGGGTTATTTCCGTGCTGTCACAGAAAATCCCTATGCCACACGAGATCCTCCCGGTTTTCTTCCGATCACTGACGATCGGGTCCCACCCCAACTTCTTCCTCCTCGCGCCCCTGCGCCTCCCCGCGGCTGCCCTTGCCGGAGAGCTCGCCGGAACGGTGTTCCGGTGTCTTAAACATCGCCAAACTCGGTGCTACTACCTATTTCCACACGGCAAACATGCTTCCGGTCTTACCCCTCTCCGACGATGGCCGGAGATCGGCATGCGACGGTGGCAGTGACTTAGGTGACTCCGGCGACATGGTACTCACCCGGTGAGCCTGGAAACCGGCCACGGTTTGGTCCTACAGCACCACCGTGACATGGGGAACCCGGAACACTACCCTGATCCCTCAGAAAACGGCCAGAAGCATAAGCTCAGCGTGCGAACGAAGTCGTTTTGCGCCGCTGTGAGGGAACACACGGAGAACCCTTCGCAATCTGCATGGTTTTGCTTGCCGTTTGCTCGAGAAGGGTCGACATGGCTTGGAGAACCTATGCCTAGACTCTTGTAAACCCTAACTCAATATGGCCTTGTAATTTCTCGTTTCCTTCACCTCGGTTCCAAGAAACCGCCGGCGACAAACTCCAAATTCCGGCCGACCTAGGCTATGACCTAGCTCCAAACTTGAAGACAGCAAGAAGGGTCGACAACGCACCTAGGACGCCGGTTGGATGAGCGTGAACGTGTCTGAGGTGGCCGGTCGACGGTGCAGCGTCGTGGCGGCAACATTGTACGTGAAAAGACCAACTATGCTCAGTTCTCAGGATCAGTTTGGAGGAACGTCATGGACTGTCGTCAGGGAGGAACCAGAGATCCTTGCGCACCTTCCTATGACCTCAACCGGGTGTGACAACGCCGGGGCTGCATCGGCAACGGGAGGGTGGCGCGGAGCAACTGAGCGGCGGTCAAAGCTACTCGAGTTGAGCAGAGGGCCGAAAGAGAGAGTGATGCGACTTTCACGTGGGCAAAGGGGGTGGTGAAATATCCCTCTCGGCGTGCTGATCTCCTGAGCAGGAGGTGGCGCGGTGGAATCAGCGGGAGTGGGTCGCAGCCAGCGCTGGCGTTCACTCGCTGTTCGACCGAAGCAAAACAGAGGCGGTCAAGGAAATTGGGTGGCTGACATGTGGACCCCATCCCCTCATTTCTTAATCAAAATTTCCACTGATCTTTTTCCACAGCTACTCACAATTAAAAGCTTTGCTTCACCTCAAAGTCATGGTTTGGATATTTGAATTCAAAGGATTTGAATTCTAGTGTAGAATTTGAACTGATTTTGGTTATTTGAATTGGAATTTGAATCTTCCCTTTTGCATTGTTCCAAAAGAATAGCAAAACAACTCAAAAAATTCTGAATTTTTGCATGGATGCTAATTCAAATGTGGAGAACACATTTATGGAACCAAATTTGCAAATTGAGGGAGTTGGTATTTGAAACTGAAATTTAAATTCAGATTCGAGGGCTTCCTCTTTTAATCCCAAACAAATATTAGAACCCTCCAAATGATCTGAAATTTGGGAGGTTGAATATTTGACATATGAAGATCCAAGTTATGAATTCAGATCTCCATATTTGGAAGTTTTTGGGAAGTTTGAACCCTTACTTTGAACTCACACCGTTATAATTCAAAGTTTTAATTCCCCTCATTTTTCCTAAGTGTAAACATGCTGAATTTCTTGCTACCACTTTTGGGGATTTTATATACCTCCCCCTTAAAAACAATCTCATCCCGATATTCTAAAAGAAAAGCAAAGTGGGGAAACTTTACCGGGTATACAATGATAGCAGGTCCGGATAATTTGCTTGTATATAGTTCTGGCTTTCCCATGTCGCCTCATCAGTGGTATGGTTACTCCACAAGACATTGTAAAACCATAAGGTCCGGTTTCTTGTGGCGCAAGTCTTTTCATCGATAATCTGGATTGGATACTCTGCGTATGTGAGATCCGGTTGAAGAACTTCTATGTCTTCAGTGCGGATTTCAGCCGAGGGTTTGAGGCATTTCCTCAGCTGAGAGATGTGGAAGACGTTGTGAATTCCCGCGAGTGACACTGGTAACTCCAAGCGATAGGCCACGGGACGGCATTTTTCAATGACGGCGAACGGACTAATGAATCACGGCGCAAGTTCACCCTTCACTCCAAATCGATGAACTCCCTTCATTGGAGACACATAGACATAAACATGGTCCCCGATATCAAAGTGGAGAGGACGGCGTTTTGTATCCGCATAGCTCTTCTGACGAGATTGAGCAGCCTTAAGATTGGCTTTTATTACTCGCACTCGTTCTTCAGCCTCATTCACAAGTTCAATGCCGTATATCACTCGTTCGCCGGACTCACACCAGTTGAGTGGTGTGCGACATTTCTGGCCGTAGGGAGCTTCATACGGCGCCATCTTGATGCTAGCTTGATAGCCATTGTTATATGAAAACTCCGCCAATGGCAAATGATCATCCCAGTTTTTACCGTGGTGGATGGCACAAGCGCGTAGCATGTCTTCAAGCACTTGATTCACCTGTTCAGTTTGACCATCCGTTTGCGGGTGATACGCGGAGCTTCGGATCAGTTTGGTCCCCAATGACGCGTGCAGCTGTTACCAAAACCGAGCGACGAACAGCGCACCACGATCTGAAATAATTGTGCGGGGAACACCGTGCAAGCACAAGATTCTTGCAATATACAGCTCCACATATTGCTTGGCCACGTACTTTGTATGTACGGGAATAAAATGAGCCGACTTTGTTAGTCGATCGACTATCACCCAAATCGACTCATGCTTGTGAGACGTGAGAGGTAAACCAACTATGAAATCCATGCTGATATCCTCCCGCTTCCACGCTGGAATGTTCAATGGTTGCTGCTGTCCGGCTTTACGCATATGGTCGGCTTTCACCCGCCGACACGTATCACATTTGGATACGTACGTCGTGATTTCTAGTTTCATCCGCGTCCACCAAAACCTGGTTTTCAGATCTCGGTACATCTTGTTGCTGCCCGGATGAATAGAATACTTGGACAAGTGAGCTTCGTCCAAGATTTTCTTCCGAAGATTCATGTCACGGGGTACCACTATACGGTCATTAAACCATAGAGTGTCGTGTTCATCCCTTCGGAAGCATTTCATTTCGCTATTCTTCATCATTCTCCGAATGTGCGACATTCCCGCGTCTTTCCTCTGAGCTTCCATAATCTCCTCTCGTATGGTAGGGACGAGAGCAAGATTATATAATGCCCCATATGGAACCAAGTATAAACTCGGCTCCTCCTCTTCAAGTGGAGTGATGGACAGATGGTTGACATGAGATTTGCGGCTTAAAGCATCAGCAACCACATTTGCCTTACGGGATGGTAGTGAATATCGATCTCATAGTCTTTGATCAGTTCTAGCCATCTCCATTGCCGCATATTCAACTCCTTTTGAGTGAATATATATTTTAGACTCTTGTGGTCGGTGTAGAGGTGCACTAAGTTCCCAAGTAAATAGTGCCTCCACATTTTCAATGCCAACACCACAGCAGCGAGCTCAAGATCATGAGTCGGATAGTGCTGCTCGTGGTTACGAAGTTGACGTGAGTCACAGGGGACCACTCTTCCTCCTTGCATCAATACACATCCAAGTCCGATACCGGATGCATCACAATATACATCGAAGGGCTTGGTCGTATCCGGTTGAGCTAACACTGGGGCCGTCATAAGATGCTCCACCAATGCTTAGAAAGCTCCTTCACATGCTGAGCTCCAAACATATTTGATCCCCTTCCTCAACAGTTCAGTCATCGGCTTAGCGAGCTTGGAGAAGCTTGGGATGAATCTTCGATAATATCTCTCTAAACCGAGGAAACTTCTGACTTTATGGACAGATGTGGGGGACATCCATTTCAGAACTTGCTCAATCTTGCTTGGATCAACTGCAATGCCTTCTGCAGAAATAATATGACCGATAAATGGCACTTGGCTGATCTAAAACTCGCACTTACTGAACTTGGCATAAAGCTTATGATCTCACAATCATTGAAGCACGATATGCAAGTGTTCGCCGTGTTCTTTTTCAGACTTGGAATAGACCAAGATGTTGTCAATAAACACCACCACGAACTTTTCCAACTCTGGCATGAACACTGAGTTCATGAGATACATGAAATATGCTGGGGCGTTGGTGAGACCAAAAGACATGACGAGATATTCATACCATTCAAACGATCAGCACGTGTTTGTTTACTTCATCCAGTCTATACAATACTAGTGCGAGAATGGAACAAATAATATGCATAACATTAACACATATGGATAAAGTATAAACTTTATACAACATATACATCCCTGGACCATGTCACACGATCAGGTTCCAAAGTAATGACCTTTATGGATTAAAAGTTCATTTCGACCATCGTGGGTCGCCACGGGATGTTAAGTGTGTTATTGTACTGGACCCAAACATGTCCTTGCTCAAAGGGATATGTTGAATGCATAATATTTTCGACTCCTACTCGCTGTTTTACAACAGCCGCTGGATATCGAAATGTGAAAACAAATATTTTGATTAAAAACTTCAACCATGGTCTTCTCTGTCCAGTTTCTGGTCCAGCAGACCAGTAGGAAGAATTCAACTGTTTTGGCCACCTTGGAGGCAAAATCTGGACTAGAGTTCAACAACAAAGTTGTAGTAGACTCAGAAAGGAATCCAGGTTGTATTCATCTGCCTCCATAGCTGACGCGGCACCAAACGGCCTCGTCGAGCCAGGATCACGCTGAGGGGTGCTGTGTTGCACAGCACCAGATAACGCACATCAAAGATATAAAGCGGAAGCAAAGTTTTATTACATAAACCAGTTTATGAACATTTTTACAACAAAATAGTTCAGTCTACACTCACGAGCGTAGACTACGCATCGAGTTCACGTTCAGCCCGTGAACGTGTCCCCACTAGTACTCACACACACTAACACGGAGGTGTGCATGACTCCAACTCGACGGGGTTCCCCTCCTGGGGTTCCGTCTCATCCTCGGGAGTCCCTTCCTCATAAACCCCTGCAAAATCTTCAAACACAAGCAGTGAGCACGATGGCTCAGCAAGACTGACCCGTCTCTCCTATACATGAAACTTCTACATGGTGGGTATAGGGTACATGAGGTAAATAATTTGCAAAGGACTCGCCTAATTATTTGAACCTTACGTTCAATGTTTTAGCTGCAGGTTGTGGAGAACCTTACGCTAAGGCACATGAGAGAGCCGCAATCAAATAAGAAACGCATTTCTCTCATGTACTTTGCCCAAAGTTGAAAAGAACTTTAATTAGCTCTAAATTTCAACAAGACATTAACAAGCAAGGTATATCTTTCAAATCAGCAAACTTTTAATATGAATCTAGCCTGTTCTTTCTACGTCACGGTACAGCGAACAAGTGGTACTCACTGACCGTGAGGGACGGCGATTATAATCGATTTACACCTGCAGGGTTACCCGAATAACCCGTCACGTACGCCCGTACTCGATGTTGCCTACAGCAACCATCACGGACGTCGTACGCAACCACCTTTCACCCGTCAACCGAATGTTGAACCGGTCCAATCGTCCTGAGCAAGAGGTCTCTGCGCGTGCATCCACAGTGCCGCCAGCCGATTTACACCTCGAGCTCTCAACCTACCCTCTGAACAACCAGCTATGCCTCAACACCCAGCTACCCTAGTTACATCGGTTTCCCGGTTCCTATATAGCCGGTAGGTCTTCGGTACTGTTCTAGCTTGTTCAACAGGCCCGCACACGGCTCGGTCCTCAATCGACACAAGTGGAGCTATAGCACCCAGGCCCCAAAGTCCTGCTGCCCCTACTCTCCCCTCGGTCTCATTTTTCTTGCCATGTGTTTCATTTGCTATCTTTACCCGAGCTATGTTCCTCTAGCCTATTCTCACGAGTAGTTCCAACTACTCGACGTGTACCGAATCCTACATTGTCTTAGTATTGCAGTAGCTAACGAGGTTTTCAAACCTAATCCCAACCCAGGGTTTTCTTGGCTATGCATTTGGGTTTCAAACAAGACTTTAATGCAAGAATTTATTGAGTGCTCAAAGTAAGTTCTCAAAACAGTAAAACTTTGTAAAAAAGGTTAATGCAAACAGGAGCTAGCTGCTCTTCCGAAGTGACGAAGTCTAAGACTTCGGGTTCCTCCTCAACCTTAGCGACTACATGAGATAACATGTATATGTATCAATTTAAATGCATTTGAACTGAATTTAAACTTGTGAAGACTATAAGTCTTACTAGACAGACCCACTGACTCTGAAATTTTTACTGTGGTTTGGTTACAACCTAAACAGAGATTTGGCCAAGTTTCATTTGCAGCAAAGCTCATTCGAGCTCTCCACAAATAATCATGTACTTGACCTTAATTGGAGCTCCTAGGGTGTTCTAGGCATGGAGCAAGCCATGACTTTCTGAAAACTAGGTTTTCAGAGGGTTCTAATAGAGTTGGTGTCACTTAATTTGAAGGTTCCTAGCTAAAGATATGAGCCAAACAATTTCAGAGAAATTCGGAAAATGTTTCTGGACATTTTCTATCTTTTCTGGAACAGTTTTATTAATCACACCATTAGGTGGATCAAATGATCTCAAATGGATCTGAAATTTTTATGGTAGCTCAGGGATATGTTGGTGAACAACCTAGCAAAATTTCAGAATTTTCCTCTGAAAGGTTCTCCCGTTAAAATTCTAAACAGATAAAAATTTGCAGAATTAATTCTGGAGAACCAAAGATTTTCATAGAGTGAAACTTGATTTGCTGGAAAGTAATCAGAGAGCTGAATCCAACAAAATTTGTTTCACTCGATTTGGAGTTTTCTAGCCAAAGTTATGTGGGTTTGAACTTTGAACTAAATCTAAAATCGGGGAAATGTTTAAATTGCTGCGCGTGGGACCGGGGCTACATGTCAACTTCTCAGCGATCGACACACGGGGCTACGGAATATTTTGCATGCAGCCACACCCGATCCGGTGCCACAGCTAATCCCGGGGTTTAAAATATCGGCCGCTAACACGTGGGACCGGGGGCTTCGTCTACCTCCGGCCTCCCGTGCCCGGCCGCCGCCCCCTTCGCCGGAGTGCTCGCCGGAGAGCTTCTGCCGTGCACCAAACTCCATGATTTTCACCGCCTCTGCCTAAATCCATGCGGGAACACGATGCTGGGCTCAGCTCGTCATGAAAATCACCGGCACACGGCCGGCGACGAGCGGCGGCTTCGGAAGAACTTCAGCTGTGTTGGCCGAATTTCCTAGCACCCCAACCGATCAAGCAAAAGGCCGGAGAGCATCAGTGGACCCTAGGGAAGCTCGGCATGGGCTCGAAGCAGCTTGGAATAGGATCTAGGTAAGCTCTTACCGTGCGACGCGTCCCGAATAAGCAGCCGTTTGCAAGCTTGGAAATACGCCATGTACAAGGGTTCTCATGCTAGGTGTTGTGAAGCCAACTTGTGCGCCAATAAGTCTAGTTCGTGTAGGAACGGTTTGAGACTCTCTAAACAATTATGGAGTGAGAATATGGCGGATCCGCACCCGAAGGTTGATCTGCGCCGAGTGAAAGGGAAAACTGAAATTCGTCGCCGGTGATCAAACACTCGGGTTGTGGTCAGGGGTGAGCAGCACCAGTCTCTAACGCGTCCTAGGATGCCTTACCTTGGGCGTGACACGCTCCCATTTGGGCTGTCCACCGGAGCCCGAGGTGCGGCAAACTTAGGTCACTGGAAAGAACTTTCGGTATGGGCGGGATCATTCGAGTTCACCTAATTTCCTACGACGGGGAAAGAAAGGGAGAGCCTCTAGTACAGTTTTGCAGCTTGGAGGGAGTGGAGCGGCTTTGATCACGGGTTCTCTGATCAGTTCCGAGCAAGCGGCGGCGAGGTGATTCTTTTCTTGCGCGAGAGCGATGCAACGATCGATAACACCTCAGTTTGGCTCAGCGTGGGGACAAGAAGGGCAGCGAGGCGGTTCAGCGGCTCGGGGCGGCAAGTAGCTGCTGGCCTCGACGGCCTGGCATGGTGGTGACCGCGGCGGGAGCCCGAGACCCAAGTACTCGGTGCTTCAGTCGGTTCTTTGATCTGTGAAGCTAACATGTGGGCCCCAGCCCGGTTTTAACCTCCAAAATTAACTTTCTCCCACTGCTACAAAGAGTAATCCCCCTAATGCCCTTTTGGATTTGAATTATTGTAACACCCCAAAATCTTGTTAAGACCCTAAATCCTGTTAAGAGGGGAATTTAAAAATTTTTGGACGTGTTGCATATTTTGCAACAATTTAAATTCAAACTGGAATTCAATTTAAACTTAAAATAGAAAAGAAATAGAAAAAGAAAAAAAAAGAAAACAGAAAAAAAACCGGCCAGTGGGCCGAAACCCACCAGCCGGCCCAATCAGCACCCGCGCCAGCCCGCAGCCGCGCGCGCCCCCTTCCTCCCACTGACAGGCGGGGCCCACCAGCCTTCTTCTTCCTCGCGCCCGCGCCGCGATAGGCCGGACTCTCTCTCACCCCGAATCCAAACCAACCCAGATTTCTGCATATCCCAGCCGAATTTTGCTCGTGGGCGACGCAAACTCGATCACAACCAAACGCCACCCTCCCCCTTCTATAAAAACCCCGGCCTTGTCCCGTTTTTCCCACACGATCCGCCGATTTTTACTCCGGTGAGAACCCGAGCACCTCCAGCGAATTCTGCCCGATCTACGCTCGGGAATTCCGATCTAACTCGCTGGTCTTGATCCACCGCCTCCGGGGAACCACGCAGGTGCAGAAAACTCGGTTGTTTGCGGCTCAAACACAGCGCCGACGAGCCTCGCCATGAATTCACCTCGGACCTCCTCGCCGATCGCTTTCCAGGACCTCCGAGCTCAAGAAAACCCCCGAGGTGAGATCCCCGACCTCCCCTCTACCGATCTATGCCATAAAATCACAGTTTTAGGAAGAATTGACGAAGATCCGAAACTCTCCGGTGAGATCGCCGCCTCCTGCCGCCGTGAGCCGCCGGGCAGCGCCGCCCGCGCTCGATCAGAGCGACGTGGCCGCTTGTGCGCCGTCTATTTTAAATCGCACGGTAGAATTTAAATCCCCGCATACCGGTTTGATGTTATAATCTCAGCCGTCTGTTTTAATCGGACGGTCCACGTCAGCCCCGCAGTATAAAGGCCGGAATTCTTACGTGCTACCCCCTGGGGTTCTCGGAAAATAAGAGCTAGCCCCGGAAACTTCTGATCTAGCCCCCGGAACTTCAGAAAATCATGTAAATTCATTTAAAAATCAGTTTTAGCCCCTGGACTTAATAAAAATTAGGAAAAAATCCCTCTGTTATGTGTAGTTAGACCCCTGGAAATTCTTAAAATAATATAATAGGCCCTGTAGTGGGGTGAGTTTACCTTTTTAACCCTATTTGATATTAAATTTAGGAATTTGAATATGTGGTTAGTATTTAAAATTTAAAAGATGGGACAAACATATTGTCAATTCAAATTAAAAACTTTCCTAGTACATGGAAAACTTTGGAGTGAGATAAAAATAGATTTTTGGCTGAAATGAATCTGTCTAATTAATTATTCACATTTATTAGTTATAGGGACACATTTTTAAGTAGAGAATAATTCTGAAAATTAGCAAAATAAATGTAAAATAGTTTACATCAGAGGAGAAGTTCAAAAATATATTATTTAATATTTAGACCCAAAACCTATTCTGTTTAGATGAGGTGTTTTACTATTTTCATAATAAAGTTCACATTTAGGCATAGGAAATAAATCTGAAAATATAACAAAATAGGTATGCATAACTATAAATGGATAAATGAAGTTTCCAAAATCCAAATAATTTAGTTAGGGTTGGTAGAAGGTCCGAAGACATATTTGGAGTAGGAAAATGCCTTCCATGCACACTTGGTAGCTAAAAGGTGTATCAATTGAATATAAGGAATTTATTTAAATTTGGAAACTCATATATAGTAGGCAAACATAAATATGAATACAAAAGTAGAAATCATATGCACATGTTTAAAAGTGCATGTAAGCCAAAATCAACACACATAGAGTAACCATAACACATAGAAAAGTGAATAGCTTTCATAAGTGTGAATGTGTGGTTTGTATGAAGTGGAAGTGTGAACTATGTATTATGGATTGTTGTTTTCTTTTGCTATGTGTGATGGTATGAGTAGAACCTGCTCCAGAGCAAGTTTTTCCTTTCCAAGATCAGGACTACCCATTCCAAGAGCAGCAGGAAGAAGGCAAGTGTCCTTGACCACTTTGATCCTATACTAGGATGTGTAGATAGAATTATTTGCATTGTCAAATGAAATATGAAACCCATGCTAGGAAGTTTCCCTAGAATTGCATTACCTTGTTTCCTTGTAGCTTGGGTTGGGATTTATTTTATCATGTCATTTATTATTATGCATATGCTTAGCAATGCTTAGAATGGGATATTTGGGATATGAGATCATCAGTTTATTTTACCATACTCTTGAATGAGATATTGTGAGTTATGTAGAGGTAGGGATCAAGGCAAGTTGGATGTTTTGGTTGTGTGCTGGGAGCACGAGACTCGGGTTTGTGTTTAGTACTTGCCTGGATCCTAAGGACCGGTTCATGGAGCATGTAACCTGGCTTTACCGTGCCAACCACATGCTGAGATGGGGCAGCTTGGCCAATTAATTAGGTGTATCCCCGGCGTAGTATGGGTGTGTTGGATGGTGCGGGGAATAGGTGTCAGCTGGACTACCATATGAACCGCAAGGCTCAAGAGGGGGCCACTGCAGCGGGGTTGGAGCCTCTTGTATGCTGTTAGGGGTGAAACCTCAGTGGGCCCACGCTCGTCGGGAATCCCTTTGTAAAGGCTTCGTAGTGATCTCCTGGCTACACACCTGGGAAGTGTGAATGTGGTTCGTAGCCACTGGCAAAATGGAGGTTCTTTTAGTCCACCCGGCAACGGGGGATGAGATCACTACATGTGGGTACAGTGGTACAAACTCTGCAGAGTCAAAACTGTCATGACAGCCGTGCTCACGGTCAAGAGCGGCTTGGACTTATTCATGATTAGAGGAGTGATGGTTTTGGAAGTTGAGAATGTTAAGCGGGGAGCTTAACATTGGAAATGATGTTGTGGTTATTTGATTGTGATGATGGGATGGGAGTTTGGGACCATTTCACCTGTGTAGTAATGTAGGTGCTTAATAAGCTAAGGTGATAGGTATTACTTGCGTAGTGCTTTAACCATGACTTCAACCTCCCCTTGCTATAGCCATGCATGACATAACTTTCCCACACTTGCTGAGTACCATCGGTACTCAACCTTGCATATTTGTTGGTTTATATTGCTGCTCAGGTCAAGATAATGAGGTGGTGTATAATGACCAAGATTTTGGACCCGAAGAAGGTTTCTAGGTTCATGGAGACCCCCGGGCAACGCCTGTGACGGAGCCCTCAAGAATAATATTCCGCTGCTAGTTTATTTACTTATGATGAACTTATTATTGTCCATCGAGACATTTTGCTATGTAAGACTTATTTATACTCGACCCCTGGCTTGTAATAAATGATGCTTCACTATTTGTCATCACATGTATGAGAAAATGATCCTAGCATACATGTGATATTCACTTGGTTGTTCTTCGAAAAAACCGGGTGTGACAGAAGTGGTATCAGAGCCAAGGTTGCCCGTAGGAACGTGGACCTAGGTAGAAATGGACGTATTTAAGGGCCTTATCTTCTTAAAAACTATTTTTACAAGGTGTGTGTTGAAAAGTGTTATTTAATGAGTCACTTTCTTCATCTTACCCCAATTTTCATTCAAAATAGGATTTTTGTTTAAAAAGTTTATCTAACCTAATTATAAATGCTTTTGTTTTAGATTGTTCGCATGATTCGCACCGCTCGCAAGTCCACAGGAGAGAGAGTTCCCGTAGTTGCCCTTGCCGAAAGAGAGGAGAGCCGTCCGGTGACGTACCTTTCCTACGGATTGGCAGTAGGAGGCTTGTTGCGCCGTCTTCGACGTATGCTCATAGCCGCCGGCAATACGGGCAGCTAATCATACACTATAGCTCCACCAGGACCATCCGTGAGAAGAGGGAAGAATGGAGTTCAGAGATGAGGATTATCTATGAAAATCAGCTGCTCAAGATCCAACGCTCTCCAGCTTGTCGAGCGACACAGGTCGATGCGGAGAAGGATGTCACCTGGGAGGCCATCACCTGCCAGAGTCACATCTATCGTCGACACCTGGACAGGACTGAGTACATGTATGTCCTCCAGCGTGAGAGTGGTACCACGGAGTACAAGTACCCGCCAGTGCAGCAAGGGACTTCCCATGAGCACATGGACTTGTGCTTGGAGAACGCTGCTATGCTCAGCACTCGACTGCAGGAGTGTCAGCAGGAGCTTCAGGATGTTCGTGACACCCTGAAGGAAACCGAGGCGTTGCTTCGAGCCTGCTTGAGGGTGAGAGAAAGAGGAGATGGGAATGAACTGTGTGTCACCGTTAATGATACATGGACTCCTGACTCCCCAGATCGCCGAGCGATCAGGCGTCGTCGCACTTCTCCACCAGCAGCCTCCCCACCCAAAGCAGAGTCAGAAGGCAGCCGAAATGATGAGGAAGATCCCGAGGAGCCAGCTCAAGAAAACGAGTAACGTAGAGCCTTTCCCTTAAATTAGAAGGATGTCGAGTAGTCGAGTCGTTACGTTAGTTAATGGTGTGTTAATGCTTGGTGTGTGACGTGAGTTGTGGAAGCCATGAGCAATTGTCCACAGACTCATCTTCAGATTGTTTTGCTTTGGTGTGTGAACCCACATGAAATAATATTGCATTTATTTTTTTTGTGAGAAATGAACCCTAAGAAAAGTATAACAAAGCCTCAACACTTCAAAGTACAAACAAGTGAAAGTAATAAGATGATACGAAATGCTTTCAAATTAACATTGGTTGATTCTGCCAGATGGCCGGAAGAGGAAAAGGACGTGCTGCCAACCCCACCAACAACAACAATGAGGCCTGCAACCCTCATCTTTCTGGAGGCCAAGACAGGGGTGGTCGCTGTGAGGGAGTTGATCCCATCCACCAAATGCTTGAAAATCAAAATCAGCTCATCCAGAACCTGACTCAAGTGGTGGCCAACTTGCATCAAGTTCCACCTCCACAAGCTGCACCACGCCAACCAAGGTTGAGTGAGTTTCTAGGAACTCAACCTACAAAGTTTGCAAGTGCTGCTGAACCTCTGGAAGCAGATGATTGGCTAAAGACCATTGAGAGCAAGATGAGGATCATACAGTGCCAAGGGTATTAGAGGGTGTTGTTTGCCTCTCATCAATTGCATGGACCTGCTGCTGATTGGTGGACTGCCTACGTGGCCGCCCATCATGACCCTGAGAACATCACTTGGGAAGAGTTCAAGCGTAGCTTCCGCAATCATTACATACCAAGGGGTGAACTCAAAAACAAGAGGAAGGAGTTTTTGGGGTTGCAGCAAGGAAACATGACGGTGAGGGAATACCTCACTAAATTCACTCAACTCTCCCGTTATGCCCCACGGGACATAGAGACTGATGAGCAGAAATAGGATTGTTTCGTGGAAGGACTTACCGCAGAAATGCAGTGTGCAATGTCCTCCAATGAGTATGAAAGCTTCCAAAAGATGGTGGACAGAGCGTTTGTGGTGGAAAGGAAACTGAAGGCCTTGGAAAATGAGAATAAGAGGAAGGCCGGGTGGTCACATCAAGCCTCAGGAAGCAACACCCGCCCACGTCTGATGCAGCAACCCGCAGGGCAGACGAACCGTGCTGCGGTACCCTACTCAGCACCAAGAGGGTACAACCCGAACTTCAGGCCTCCGGCAGCACCAGCACCACCACAACGTCAGTTTGTACAGCAGCCTCGCCCCGCATATCCACCTCGACCAGCAGCACAAGGCCCTCCAAACCAACCCCAAGACAACAAAGGCCAGGCACCTAAGGTTGGGGTGCAATGTTTTAGCTGTGGTGAAGTGGGGCACTACGCCCATAAGTGCCCAAAGAAGAAGCCCACGCAGCCACAACAGCAGAATGTAATGAGAGGACGGGTGAACCACGTCACTATGGAGGAAGCGCAAGAGGCACCCGACGTGGTAGTTGGTAAGTTTCCTGCCAATTTACACATTGCAACCCTGCTGTTTGATTCTGGTGCTACCCACTCGTTCATTGCTTAAGGGTTTGTTAAGAAGCATGATCTAGCAACAACACAAATGAACTATATGCTAGCAGTAAACTCTCCAGGTGGAGAAATAAGGACAAGACAAGTGTGTCCCAAGTTGGATCTAGACATTAATGGGGTAGTGTTTAGTGTTTACTGCTAACCTCATAGTGATAGATTCCCAAGGGATCGATATTATTTTGGGCATGGACTGGTTGACCAAGCATAAGGGAATCATCCATTGTTCGACCAGAATGGTGGAACTAACGCACCCTAGTGGCACAAAAGTAAAGTTTATAACAATACAAGAGCCTAGGAGGGACGTTAAATTAAATCAAATTGAGGTGAAAGTGGAGGAGATCAGGACCATCAGGGAATATCCAGATGTTTTTCCGGAGGAGTTGCCAGGTATGCCTCCTGATCGTGAAGTGGAATTCGCAATTGAGCTAGTGCCTGGAACAGCCCCGATATACAAGAGACCTTATCGGATGGACTCCAAGCAGCTAGGAGAACTCAAGGATCATTTGAGAGAATTGACGGAGAAGGGGTATATTCGTCCTAGTTCCTCACCATGGGGAGCTCCGGTGATATTTGTGCCCAAAAAGGACGGAACCCAAAGGTTATGCATGGACTACCGTGCCTTGAATGAGGTAACCATCAAGAATAAGTACCCATTACCCCGCATTGAAGACTTGTTTGATCAGTTGAGGGGAGCTTGTGTGTTCTCGAAAATTGATCTCAGGTCGGGATACCACCAACTTAAGATAAGGCAATCTTATATTCCCAAGATAGCTTTCGTATCTCGGTACGGACTGTATGAATACACTGTCATGCCTTTCGGGCTAACTAATGCCCCGGCGTACTTCATGTATCTCATGAAAAAGGTATTCATGGAATATCTGGACAAATTTGTGGTGGTTTTCATAGATGACATTCTCGTCTTCTCCAAAGATGAAGAAGAACATGAGAAACATCTAAGGTTGGTGTTGCAAAGGCTGAGAGAACACCAACTATATGCCAAGTTGAGCAAGTGTGAGTTTTGGCTGAAGAGAGTTCCCTTCTTAGGGCATATAATCTCGGAGGGAGGAACCTCCGTGGATTCTGCCAAAATCGAGGATATACAGAAGTGGAAGACCCCTGAAAATGTCGGGGAAGTTCGAAGCTTCTTGGGATTGGCAGGATACTATCGACGGTTTATTGAGGGATTCTCTAAGATCTCGAGACCCCTCACCAAACTGTTGGAGAAGGGAATCACATTCACATGGACGCCGCAGTGCGAGATGAGTTTTCAGGAGTTAAAGGAAAGATTGACAACAGCCCCAGTGCTAGTTATGCCAGATATGCAGAAGAACTTTACGGTGTACTGCGATGCCTCTGGAAACGGGTTGGGATGTGTTCTCATGCAAGAAGAGCATGTCGTGGCTTATGCATCCCGATGACACGACCCCAATGGTCCTGTCGAGCCAGGATCACGCTGAGGGGTGCTGCGTTGCACAGCACCGTATAACACACGTCAAAGGTGCAAAGCGGAAGCGGAAGCTTTATTACATAAACAAGTTTATGCACATGTTTACATCAAAATAAGTTTAGTCCACACTCGCGGGCGTAGACTAAGCATCAAGTGCACGTTCAGCCCTCGAACGTGTCCTTGCTAGCACACACGCACACTAACTCTGCGGCGTGCACGACTCCCACTCGACGGGGTTCCCCTCCTGGGGTTCCGTCTCCTCTTCGGGAGTCCCTTCCTCGTAGAACCCTGCAAAAAGCTTCAAACACAAGCAGTGAGCACGAAGGCTCAGCAAGTCTGACCCGTCTCACCTAAACATGGAACTTCTACATGAGGGTAATGGGTTGCATGAGGTACAAATCATTTGCAAGGACTCGCCTAATTAGTAGAACCTTACTTTCAAGTTTTAGCAGCAGGTTGTGGAGAACCTTACGCTAAGGCACATGAGAGAGCCGCAATCAAACAAGAAACGCATTTCTCTCATGTACTTTGCCCAAAGTTGAAAAGAACTTTAATTAGCTCTAAGCTACAGCATATCATTAACAATCAATGTCTAACTTTCAATCAGCAACATTTTAACATGTAACTAGCCTGTTCTTTCTACGTCATGGTACAGTGAACAAGTGGTACTCACTGACCGTGAGGGACGGCGATTATAATCGATTTACACCTGCAGGGTTACCCGAACAACCCGTCACGTACACCCGTACTCGATGTTGCCTACAACAACCATCACGGACGCCGTACGCGACTACCTTTCACCCGTTAGCCAAATATTGAACCGGTCCCATCGTCCCGAGCAAGAGGTCCCTGCACGCGCATCTCTGTGCCGCCAGCTGATTTACACCTCGAGCTCTCAACCTACCCTCTGAACGACGGGCAATGCCTCAATACCCAGCTACCCGAGTTACATCAGTTTCCCGGTTCCCATATAGCCGGTAGGTCTTCGGTACTGTTCTAGCTTGTTCAACAGGCCCGCACACGGCTCGGTCCTCAATCGACACAAGCGGAGCTACAGCACACAGGCCCCAAAGTCCTGCTGCCCTTACTCTCCGCTCGGTCTCATTTTCTTGCCATGTGTTTCATGTGCTATCTCTACCCGAGCAATGTGCCTCTAGCCTATTCTCGCGAGTAGTTCCAACTACTCGACTTGTACCGAATCCTACTCTATCCTAGCAATGCAGTGGCTAACGGGGTTTGCACTCCTAAACCCCAACCCATGGTTTTCTTGGCTATGCAGTGGGGTTTCCAAACAAGACTCTAATGCACAGAATAAAGGAAAACAAGTATGTGCTCAAAACAATAAAAATTTGAAAAATGGTTAATGCAAACCGGAGCTTGCCTTGCTGCTCTTGGTCGTAGGCTAGCTGTTCCTCCGGAGTAACGAAGTCTAGGACTTCGGGTTCCTCCTCGACCTTAGCGACTACATGATAAGAACAATGTATGTATTAATTTAACTGCATTTGTATTAACTTTGAAGTTGTGAAGTCTATAACCCTTGCTAGACAGACCTAATGACTGTGAAACTTTTACTGTGGCTTGGTTACAACCTAAACAAAGAATGGGTCAAGTTTTAGTTGCAGCAAAGCTCATTTGAGCCCTCCACAAATAATTATGTCCTTGACCTTAATTGGAACTCTTAGGGTGTTCTAGGAATTTTCATGAGACAAACTATGACTTTCTGAAAACTAGATTTTCAGAGGGTTCTAATGGAGTTGGTCTCACTTAATTTGGAAGTCTCTAACTAAAGATATGAGCTAAACAATTTCAGAGAAAATTCTGAAAATGTTTCTGAACATTTTCTATTTTCTCTGGAACTGTTTTACTAATCACACCATTAGGTGGACTAAATGAGCTCAAATGGATCTGAAATTTTTATGGTAGCTCAAGGATATTTTGGTGAACATCCCAGCAAAATTTCAGGATTTTCCTCCAAAGGATTCTCCAGTTAAAATTCCTAACAGTTTAAACTTTAAGGAATTAATTCTAGAGAATTAAGGAATTTCATGAAGTGAAACTTGATTTTTTGGAAAGTACTCAGAGAGCTGAATCCAGCAAAATTTGGTTCACTCGATTTGGAGCTTTCTAGCCAAAGTTATAAGGATTTGAAGTTTGAAGGAAATCTGAAAATTGGGGAAAAGTTTAAACTCGCGCGTGGGCCCAGGGGACACGCGTCGCACGCCGAAGCGACAGCACACCGCGGCCCACAAGGCTTTTGCGCGCCAGCACACCCGATCCCGGCCGCAGCCGGATCCCGATTCAAAATATCGGTCGCTGACAGCTGGGGTCCACCCCCTTCTTCAACCTCGCGACACCCGCGCCCCGCCGCCGAGGGACCTCGCCGGAGAGCTCGCCGCTGGCTGCTGTACAGCTCCAAACTTCTTGATTCTGGCCGCCCCTGCCTACTTTTACTTGGGGAACCTGACCCGAGGGTCAGCTGCTCATGACAACGGCCGGAGCATGGTCGGCGACGAGCCGCCATATCGGAACGACTTCGGCCATGTCGGCTGACTCTCCTAGTACCTCAGCTACTTGGGAAATCGGTCGGGGAGCATCAGTGGACCTCAGAGAAGGTCGACATGAACTCGGGGCAGCTCGGGGAAGGCCCGAAATAGGTCCTCACCGTGCGCCCGATACCCCCCGTTCGTTCCGCCATTAGTAGACCTTGAATTATGCCGGGCACAGAGGTCCTCCGGCCCAGAGTTGTGAAGGCAACTTGTGCGTCACCGTGTCTAGCTCGTGTGGGAGTGGCCTGAGGCCCTCTAATCCTTTCTAGAGCACGAATTAAACAGAATCGTACCCGAAGGTCGTTCTGTACACAGAATGGGGAAAAGTGGAAATTCGCCGCCGGTGAGCAACCACTCGAGCTGTGGCTCGGGGATGAGCAGCACCGGTCACCTGCGCGTCCAAGGGTGCCTTGGCTCGGGCGTGACAATGCCCAGGTTGGGCTGTCCACGAGAGCCCGAGGTGCGGCGGTTTCCAGTTCCGATTTTTATCTTTCGGCACAGCCGATAGCACTCGGTTTCAATCGACTTCTAGCAATGGGGAGAATGGAGGAAGGTCTCTAGTACCTTGCTGGGACCCTGGAGTGGAAGGAGGGAGCTGCGATCGGCTTGATCGAGTGGGAGCTCGAGCGGCGGTGATGGCAGTGGAGAAATGGATCGTGCACGTCGGCAGCTCGGGAAGTGAGTGATCGGAGCACGCCGGGGAGGGAATAAATAGCCCGGCGGCTGGTCTCCGGCTTGGGGCGCGCAGCAGGAGCTGGCGCCGGCTGCCCCCCTTCGGTGGCGCGCGCGCACAGCAGCCGGGAACCGACTGAACTGTGTTTCAGTCGGTTTGTTTTGAGGCAGAGGCTGACATGTGGGTCCCACCCAATGTATCATATGACCCAATCTCGAAAGAACTCAACCTCTAACCTCTGATTAACTTCAGCGTTATTTCAGCTGAAAACAGGGGACTCTGTCCTTAGTATCCTATAAGTTGAAAACTTGTTAACTTTGAATGTCGTGGTTAAGGGAAGGAGTTACATAACAATTTTAGTGCTCTAGATTGAAACTTTTCAGTTTTAAAATGAAGTTGCTCATTTAGTGGGGTGTGACGTCGATGCATCACCAGTTCATGTCGGTACTACGTCCTCACAGAGATAAACCTATAGCGGACTTAGCCGGCTTCGTTAGTTCAGTGGCACTAAGCATCTCTCGCACACGGATACTACAAATCTACCGTTTCGTGGTTAGACTACCTGCAATTAACTCATACAATCGTCAGACTCGGCTGCACACCGACCCTGGTATCCATACAGTTCACACACCCGGCCGTCATCACTCGCCCGGATGTTCTCAAGCCAAACACGCCTTGAGCTACGAGTTCACGTTACAGACCACGTGACGGGGTCTCCCAAATTTGCCCAAAGCACGCCAGTGACAGACGTTGCTCGAATACCCCAAATGACATGAAGAGTCGTAGAGGATATTAAAGCGGGTCGCGTTACCTGCCACCCGTGGGGCTCCACCCTTCAGCTTGTGCGCACTGGTGGACAGCACTTACATGTACCCCCCAAGACATAAAGCGTCCCGAGATGCACGATATTCTGACATAAGCAAATAGGTTAGTATGCCACATTCTATACACTAATAACATCCTTATATGGGCTACTAACTCGTTCCTCACCGAATTTTTGAAAAGGATGACCTTTGTAGTGCGTTAAACCTCAAGCAAGCTCTGATACCACGCTGACGCGGCCCCAAACGGCCTCATCGGGCCAGGATCACGCTGAGCGGTGCTGCGTTGCACAGCACCGGATAACGCACATCAAAGATACAAAGCGGAAGCAAAGTTTTATTACATAAACCAGTTTATGAACATTTTTACAACAAAATAGTTCAGTCTACACTCACGGGTGTAGACTACGCATCGAGTTCACGTTCAGCCCGTGAACGTGTCCCCGCTAGCATGCACACACACTAACACGACTCCCACTCGATGGGGTTCCCCTCCTAGGGTTCCGTATCCTCCTCAGGAGTCCCTTCCTCATAAACCCCTGCAAAAACTTCAAACACAAGCTGTAAGCACGATGGCTCAGCAAGACTGACCCGTCTCTCCTATACATGAAACTTCTACATGGTGGGTATAGGGTACATGAGGTAAATAATTTGCAAAGGACTCGCCTAATTATTTGAACCTTACTTTCAATGTTTTAGCAGCAGGTTGTGGAGAACCTTACGCTAAGGCACATGAGACAGCCACAATCAAACAAGAAACGCATTTCTCTCATGTACTTTGCCCAAAGTTGAAAAGAACTTTAATTAGCTCTAAACTACAACAAGACATTAACAAGCAAGGTATATCTTTCAAATCAGCAAACTTTTAACATGAATCTATCCTGTTCTTTCTACGTCACGATACAGTGAACAAGTGGTACTCACTGACCGCGAGGGATGGCGATTATAATCGATTTACACCTGCAGGGTTACCCGAATAACCCATCACGTACGCCCGTACACGATGTTGCCTACAGCAACCATCACGCAAGTCGTATGCAACCACCTTTCACCCGTCAGCCAAACGTTGAACCGGTCCAATCGTCCTGAGCAAGAGGTATCTGCACGCGCATCCACAGTGCCATCAGCCGATTTACACCTTAAGCTCTCAACCTACACTCTGAACGACCAGCTATGCCTCAACACCCAGATACCCGAATTACATCGGTTTCCCGGTTGACTACATAAATCGAGATAATAGACGACGGCCAGAAACCGTCGTCTATAAGGCCAAACCGTCGTCTATAGCTTATTGACGACAGTATACGCTTATAGACGATGGTTTACGACCGTCTATGTTTTTTTGTCATCTATAACGTTATTGATGATGGTAACCGTCGTCCATAAACTTTTTGACGACGGCCGGAACTAGCTGTTGTTGATAAGTGACTTCCTCCACGGGGCAGCAGAGGAAGCTTATCGTCGACGGTGACACGAACACCGTCAATGATAAGCTACAATATCGATGACGGTAAAAGGGTACTGTCGTTGATACTGGACACTTATTGTTGACGGTACCAAGTACACCGTCGACGATAACTTGCTAGTATCGTCGACGGCCGCCAGAGAACCGTCGTCGATAATTTTTGCAGTTTTTTTAAAAGCGGAAAATGCTGCCCTGGCTTCGAGGCCAGCCCTGGCTCGATGGCCAGATCACAGAGATAGAAAAACATGACACAAAGATGCATATATATCACATGGCACCGCAAAATACATCAAACAATATATTATTGCACAATTCTTCATACAAGTCTCACACCGCACATAGTCCATATCACACAACCCAAGTTTGAGAGAGGAGGGAACTCAGCTCACAAGTATGAGGCTCGGCTGACCTGACTAAGAGACGCTACCCCGTCCACTGCCACCGGAGTTTGGAAAGTCGTCCTCCTGCAGTCGTCCAAGCATATGAGGCAACGGAGTTTGAGCCTCCGTTCCCGACGCCTGTGAAGTGCGAGGTTGGTTAGACATGTTACAAGTAAGAAGATGCATATTTTACTAAATTTGAACAAGTTTAACTAGTATAAGTGTGATTTACTAAGTTTATACCGGGGCTGCCGTCGTCGGCACCGGTGGCAGCTGTATCGCTGGCGGCGCCCATTGCGGAAAGACAACCACCTGTCCTGCACTCATAGCCTGCAAACACAAACCAAATCATTATACATGTCTTTTATATGTAAAAAATATTAAGTACAACATCTACAATGGATTACCTGCATGGCAGCTTGCATCTGTAACATGAACGAGTTTTGATACTTGTCCCTAGCCCTTTGCGCCTCGTCCCTAGCCCTGATCTCAGCTGCCCGCGCCTCGTCCCTAGCCCTGAGCGCTTCTTGCGTCCTCTGGAGCTCCTCTCGCAGACACTAGAGCTCCAGATCTTGACTACCGCGGCTGCTGCTGGACCCGCCCTGAAGCGATGAGGAGGCTCTCGAGGAAGCTCGCGCCTGTCTCGAGTCGACCACTCCATCGAAGATGGCTAACCTGCACAAATGAAGTAAGATTATTAAATTTTGTATCTCAAAGTTCGTAACAGTAAATTAAAAATTACAAAGCTCACCGTCCGTGAGGTTTACCACCACCGCTTGCATACGTGGCTTCAGGGACGATTGGCGCGCTCTGCCAATCGAACTCATCGCCTCGAAGCCTCCGCGCCTCGTCACCGTACTTTGCCTGCAAAAACCGGAAAAATAACGTCATTAGTACTATTAAAGAGAATTCAATTAAGTTGAAAGAATTAACTCACCAAAGTCTCTGTCGCCGTCTGAGAAGACAGCTGGTCAGGCTGCGACGGGTCACTTCCCAAGTGACCCCTCTTCCACACCTTGATAGGTGCCGGCTGCTGGCCGCTCTCGTGCTCCTATCGATACATGTTAGCACAATGAAGATTATAAAATTACTTAATAGAATGCTTATAGCACTTACCATCCGTTTAGCGAGGCGTATGTAGCCGTCCCCACCCAAACGATGTTTCCCGCCTGTCCCTCTACCCTCTCGATGGGTTTTAGAAACTGACTTGAAGCCCTCGCTCGCCCAAAGAGCACACAGGGCATGGTACGCGTCCGGACGGCTGTCAAGCCACGCTACGCCGACCTGCACACATTTATTATTGAATGAAAACAATAATCACGATCAGATAATGAAGCAAAGTAAACTAAAAACTTTACCTCTGCGTACTGCGCCTCCGTCAAGTACGTGTCGCCCGATTCCTTCCCCGGCTCACCCTCGTCTGGATGTAACTTGAAGTACGTGTTTGTAGCTTGAATGCGAGCCGTAGATAATGATTGTGTCACGATCTTCCTAGCGCAGTTATGGAAGACGAGACGAGCGTGATCCGTCTGCTCGGTCTCGTCCTCCAAACAATACCATGCCTGAAAAAAGAAATATACAACTAAATGTATGTAACTTATAATAAATTTGTATTACACAAGTATTGTTCATACGTACCATGAAGTCGTGCCAAACATCCTCCTGGTGGTTGTCGTGAAGAACATCCTGGGACCTATAGCAGTCGTCCCAAGACGTGGCAGCGCATCCGTTCACTACACTAGGGTAGTGCAAACGGACAAGACGGCCCAAGACACCGTTCACCAGCACGTGGCGTCCCTGGCCCGTGAACGAAGCATCCTCCCAAGTCCTGATACATGATTCTCAATTAGTATACATATAAAGCTAAAAGTATCTAAATTGAATTGTTAGATATTTGCTTACCTATCGCGAACCGGACGAATAATGACCCGATTGTTTGGGTCTGCAGGAGCCGGAGGAGGAGCCACGTATACCCCCGCTAAGCTAAGTCCCGTAGAAGACCTCGTCTGCTCTCGTGGGTGTCGGTGACCGAAAGCTCCGCGCCCCTGTACGTCGTCGTCTGCTGCTGCTCGACGATATCCTGTTTAAAGGAAAATTTGCTAATGAATGAAATAGGAAGTATAGAAAAGAAAAGAAGAGATGAAAGAAACGTTACTTGTACTCAGTTTTAAAATCCATCAGCATCACGATGTACTCTACTATGTAAAACCAGACCATCGGTCTTCTATCGTAGTAGTTAGCCATTTTCGTTTTTGTTTTCGCATCTCACTAGTATCTATATCTTCTGCATCTCTAACTAAGTCGTTGAATCCTAAATCAGGCTCGATGACAAAAGAGTCTGACAACTCTTGTTCTTGGTAAATAACATCAACCTCATCATCAAGGTATCTAGCATTGTCTGGTGTGTATAACCGCTCACGAGGATTCACCTTGTGTACAACCCACCAAGCTTTAAGCTTTTCTCATGGATCATGTAGATAATAAACTTGCTCGACTTGGTGTGCAAGGACGAAGGTGTCACAGTCTCATAGATGGTCCTTATGTTTCACTTCTACCATGCCAAATTGGTTTTCTCGAGTTCCATTGTTAGGATGAAACCAATCACAGTCAAAGAATACTACATTAAGGACCTTATTCCCCGCAAAACTGAATTCAAGGATATTTTTAATGATCCCATAATAATTACTTTCACGTCCTTGTGCGTCAACTGCCCTATTCACAACTCCGGTGTTACATGTTGCTCTGAAAGGACATTGAGATTTGAATTCAGTTGAACGAAATCGAAACCCATTGACATCGTATCGACCGTAGATTTTAATTTTAATGGAGCCGTAGGACAGTTGTTGCAATTCTTCATGGACGCCAGCTTGATTTTGCACTGTTCAACATATGAATTTAGAAGACTATTTTATGCTATACACGTAATTACTAAGAGAAACAAGACATGAACATGTTACGTGTGCATGAAACCAGGATAGGAAGTTAGGCCCTCCATTTACTCCATAATATCGCATCGATTGTATTTGTCTGCTTGTAGGTTGCTGCTTAGATTTCCAATTTTGTTGATCAAACTCACTAAATAAGATAAAACAGAATGCTTAGCATAGATGTATAACACAGGACGCTAATTATAACACAAACACTTACTGAAAATGTTCATGCATCCCCTCAATATTAGCTTACATGTACATCAAAGCAGCTGTCTTTTTTTCCTTTTCAAGATCGTAGCTCGTTCCACTACCAACAGTGGTGCCTCTCGTTTGAGAAATGGAGAGGCTTCTACAAGGGGGTGCTTCATCCATATTGTACCGCAACATGGAAACATTAACATTGTGTTCTTCTACAAAATATACTCTTGAAAAGTATCCAATCTCCTGAATGGCGTATGCTTCGGCGATAAATCCTTCAACCCTTGCTCGATTGCGAACCATTGGTTTAGGACTCCTGAGTGCTCTTTCGACGTGATACATCCACCTATATTGCACATGGCCACCAACTTTGGCTTCATACGGAAGATGGACTAGAAGATGTTGCATTGGATTGAAGAACCCTAGAGGGAAAACTTTTTCCATCTTACATAAAAGCACTGGTATCTCCCTTTCCAACTTCTCCATCATCTCGGTTGTGATTTCTTTAGCACAAAGTTGTCTATAAAAGTAGCTAAGTTCGGCTAACACCTTCCACACCGCATCGTCAAGGTAGTCCTGAAACATAACCGGCAGAAGTCTTTCCATGATTATGTAATAATCATGACTTTTCAATCCTATGAGATTTCCAGTCTTAACATTCACGGCTCGTCTCAGGCTAGCAGCATAACCGTCTAGGTATTTCAACGTTTTCAACCATTCGAAGACTCCTTTCCTTTCTTTTGGTCGAAGATAGAAAGAAGCACGCGGTTTGCCACTAGATTAAGTTAGCTCAGTAGTTGGACGTTTACAAACCTCTGCCAAATCCTTACGAGCCTTTATATTATCTTTTGTTCTGCCCGTCAGATCGAAGCATGTGCTTATGATGCATTCACCCATGTTACATTCCTGGTACATGACATCAATATTATGTTAGGATTAAGGACTTCACATATGGTAACTCCCATAGTGCACATATATGAGTCCAATTGTGGTCTTCTCTGGAACCAACAAAATATCCAGGACGACCTTCATCTGCCACTAAGTTGTTCAACTGTTCAGCAATTTGCGACCCGTTGAGACGTTGCGGTGGTCCATTTTTTACAATGGTGTCCTTCCTAAAGGCATTCTTCTGTTGCCTAAATACGTGATTAGGCGGTAACCAACGTCTGTGGCAATCAAAGTAGCAAATCTTGCCACCATGAATTAAACAGAAACATTCTGTGTCCGAAGCACATATCGGACATGTCAAACGACCATGAGTGCTCCAGCCAGAAACCATGCCGTAAGCTGGAAAATCATGGACATACCACAAGTATGCAGCTCGAAGGTTGAATTTCTGTTTTCTGTAACAGTCGTACGTTTCGGTTCCTGTCCATAACATTTTCAACTCTTCAATCAACGGCTTCAACATCACATTCAAACGAGAACCAGGATGATCTGGTCTAGATACAATAAGGCAAAGGAACATGAACTCATACTTCATACAAAGAGATGGTGGTAAGTTGTACGTAATAGCGAACACGGGCCAGCAAGAGTACGGTGTTGCATTTGTACTGAACAGTGTAAAGCCATCTATCGCCAACCCGATGCGAATATTTCTCGCGTCATTGGCAAAATCTGGATCGAAGCGGTCAAGCGCTTTCCATGCCTCACCGTTAGACGGGTGCACCATCATTCCGTCGTTCTCACGTAGACCTTCTTTGTGCCACCTCATGTGTCTGGCAGTTTTCTTTAGAGAAACAAGCGCTTCAACCTAGATGTCACAAGCAAGTAGTGAAGCTGTTTCTGTGCGACTTCAGTCATTACTTTTCTACCGTCATCATTAACAACTTCGACAAATCTTGCTTTATCACATTTTAAACACTTGTTCTCGTTGCTATGCTCTTTCCAGAAAAGCATGCCGTTGTCTGGGCACATATCAATCTTCCCATAGTACATACCAAGCCTGGAAATCATTTTCTTAGACTGATACACATCTTTAGGAATTTATGAGGCTGTGGAAGGACATCGCTGATCAATTTGATGAGTTCGTTGTAGCAGTTATTGTTGAAGGAAAACTTAGACTTAATTGCCATAAATCTAGTCATGAAATTGAGGATCGACACTTTGGTGTGTTCATGCACCGGCTGTTCAAAAGCTTCGACAAGCTTGAAAAACGTTTTAACCTCCGTTGTTGGAGGATCCTCCATCAATTCAGGATTTATGGCTTCAAGCATCTGGTCCATCCTATCGACCCCAGTGCTGTCATCCTCATCTCGATCTTCTACAACTTGAGAAGGTGTCTCGCCATGAAATGTCCACAACTCATAACGTTGCATGAAACCATTTCCACATAAGTGATACGTCAACGTCACTTTGTCGAAACACTTCGCATTCTGACATTTCATACATGGGCACCACACCTTCCTGTTGTTTGACAACGAGAAAGCTCGTTCTATGAAACCATTCGTATAGGTGAACCACTCCTCTGAGTGTCTCCCATCCTTTTTCCAACCAGTATACATCCAAGTGCGGTCTTCAGCCATTTTTGAGAGTATACCTTCAAAGCAGACAAATCATTTACGAGAGAGAAAAGAACGAGAGAAAGAGAAGAAGGAAAGTTTGGTCTTAGATGATAATTCCACATCCGAATGCATATATTGCGTGTCGTGTCGGGTCGGGCCGTGCTCTATCGGGTCAGTCTGAAACCCCTTTATGTACATATATTAAATAATAACAACGAATAAACTACTATTTCGAAAGCATAACGCCGTCTATTTAACACTACACCCCCCTATCTGGTGTAGTTCTTCAAGTAAAAAGGGGACCATTATACGGTTATAGCAATCATACGTATATTGCGAGTCAAAGAAGAAGCAAGAGTTAGTTCTCGCTTTGAGGAAGGACAGGTCAAAGAAAAAGATTCGAAACAGTGTGCGGGCTACTGTGCACGGGCATCAAAGTCAAAGCATCTCTGCTCTGCTCCTTCTCAGACTTCTCTCCGGACTTCTCATTTTGGTTTGGAGCTCTCTGGACTGGAGGGAGCAGGGTTCGGAACCAGTCGAGTCACTGGTATCTGAGAGTTTGAAGTGGTAATCAGGAGAGGCGTATGTTGCGGGGTGTGTTCTGTGCTGCACCAGATTGGTGACTCTTCGAAACGAAAGAGGAAAGAGAGAGAGAAGGAAGGCTTGCTGGCGACAGCGGGGGCTGTTCAGGCCCACCAATCCAACCTCCACGACGCAGTCGACGCTTGCTGTCTGGGCCTCGTGGGCTAGGCTGGGCACGAAGATCACACGGCCCAGCGCGGCCTGGCACATATATATAATTCTATGGTAGCAGTAATTGCACATAGATGGAACACTTCAGAATTCAGATCAGACATAAATACACATAATTGTTCAATATCATAAATAAAAACAATGGAACCGTCAATAGTCTGTTTGGAGAAAAATATACTCACGTTGTAGAATTAGAACATTATTCCAGCAACATTAGAACTTTAGGTTCAGCAACATTAGAAACAAAGATGATTAATATTTTTGGAAACAGATTAGATCCACGCTGTAGGCTGGGTGGGGCGGCTGTCCCAGCTACCGACCATGATCGGATCTCATCGATATGGTTAGGTGGATCTCATCAATATGGTTGGTAAGGATGGGTAGGACTGAGCCGGCCATGATCGGATCTCAGCTGCTGGGTGCATCTAAGCAAGTGATGATGGTCATCATCATCTCACCTGAAGGCAAGTGGATTCAGGCGAACTCACCCTGTAGTATTATCCCTATCGCTGCCTTGAGCGTACTGGTAGAAGGTAGGAACACACTGAACGCTAAAATGGCTTGGAACCGCGTCGCGGTTTTATCGAATCAAAAAGTCCAATCAGCAAATGGACAAAACAATCGTCGTTATATGATCAATGTTAGTCAAGAGTTCATCATGATACGAATCAATCTCTCTTCTAGATAGTCCCTACCTGGAGGTCAAGCTGAAAGTTCTAAGGCAGTAAAGTCACGGGAAGATGCATGTCTGAAACGGCGAGACGGCATGTCAGTAGCAGGCCCCTGAATACAACATCTCTAAATACAACATGAGGGAGCGAACGAAAATAATATAGTCTCTCTTTTCTAATCATTTCCCATGCTTCGTTCACTATGTTAAGCGATGTTTGACACTCAACTAATAATTCTGAGGCGAGCACGGAGAAAATGACGGTCCATGTGTCTCAGTATTTCAACAAAACGTGGTTAAAGCAGTTTCATTCAAAGATAGAAACATGGAAGCTACAGGGTCCTGACGCTAATTGAAAGGCATTATAGGAAGCGAAATCGACTGGATTATCACCGATTTCAAAGGCCAAGAATATTCAGAATCTTTCCTGTCCAATGATGTTGTTGTAGCAACTATATCGAAACTGTTTAGAAAATAAGATGATTAGATCGGAAGGTAACTATCACACGACCGGCGGTTTCAGAATATTTCAGTAATTACCTCTTAACAAAATACATGCATGTTCCCCCCCCAAAAAAATATTTTTTCAGTAATTCAGTTTGGTGCCTCTCTGTATCTTTGCCGTTTCTGACAGAATTATCATATTTTTTCTTTATCTGGCAGAAAATCTTTTGATATGTGCTTACGAAGAATTTTACCAAACATCTATAGCGCCCAAGATGATCAACTCTTAAAGGCCATGCTTGGACGCATCATCTTTTCTGCAAACATGTCTGGGACCGGTTCACACTCGGCGTCCATGCGTGTATTTAAAGCTGTGTATGCGCCATCTTTCGAGGGAGAGTGTTTTCTGAGTTAGCTCCAGTATCCAGTGCAGGCCTCCAGCTCCTCACTAAGACGTTCACAAGCGAGGACTGTTGCAGGGAGCCACGTTAATCCTCTCACTGGATGTACTTATAGTAATGACTTGGCACAAAATTAATCCCTAGACCCGTTAACATCAGTATACTAAATAATTACTACCTCCGTTCTGAAATAAATGACGTTTAGGACAGCTAATTTAGTTTAATTTGAACTAGCTTTTGTGTCTTAAACGTCATTTATTTCAGAACGGAGGGAGTATAATCAGTTTCTTCTTGTGCAATCCATATAATGAACCTGACTGAAACTGAATGTAAACACTCACTTTTTAGCTCTCCTACCAGGCTACATGTCAGATTCTGATTGGTTTAAAGAACTGACTAAATCCAAATGAGAAATCATCTACACGTTAGGCATGTACTCCCTTATTTGTTTCCTTTTTTTCAATTCTAATGGGAGAAAAACGTATAGAACTACAGGTAAACACAGCTTGGATACAGCAAGTGAATCTGTTTGTGAGATATGCTAGTAGTATATATCCAACTAATCTGAACGGGACACGCACACACCTTCGATCTCACGACGACGACCCTATTCATGTACGCGAAGCACTGCAGGCTCGTCGTCGCCGCCTACGGTGGGGCCGTCCGCACATTGCGTGGGGGTTAATGGTGGAACAGTGCGTGCGGTGCCGAACAGAGGGCAGAGCGATCATGTGACGTGGAAGGATCGTCAATGACGGCAGTACCCGCTCCTCGACCGCCCCCGGCGTCGGCGTGCCGGAACAAGATCGACCCCCAAAACAAAAGCCATGCCATGGATGGAGAGGGCAATGAGACACGCACATGATCGACCGGCTAGGCACGCGCGGTGTCAGGGCAGGAGAGCCCCCGACCTCCCCGGGCACGGCAGGGCAGAGGCCTGCACCGCCTGCACGGATGGCGGAGCGCGTACAGGTGCAGGGCTCCCAGCTATCGGCGAGACGGGACGGGAGGATGGATGCGGAGCCCGACACGGCGCCGTAGGCGGTGTGTAGCGTCGTGGGTATGGTCCATATCGCGGCAAGGCACCGGGCAATGGCACATTGCTTTCGCGGCTTTTGCCTGATCTACCGCGCGCGCCAGTAGCGAGTAAAAGCTGCTCCCCCGCCGTGGCCCACAGTAGGAAAGACGCATGCACCGGCGAGGGGAGCGGGGCGGGCCGGTGAGGGGCGGGCCGGGGAGGAGAAGGGCGCTGCCGGTGAGGGGCGGCCCGGGGGGAGGCGGGGCTTGGATGCAAGGCGGAGAAGGGGAGGAGGGAAGGAGGAGCACGGCGTACCTGGTGGAGATCGGTCGACGGCGGCGTCGGCGTGAGAGGCAGGCGGCGGCGGCGAGAATGAAAGACAAAACCGAGGGGCTGGCCCGTGTATTGAGACCTTAAAGACGACGGTGGGTTTACACCGTCGTCAACAAGGTATTGGGACCTTAAAGACGACGGTGGGTTTACACTGTCGTCAACAAGTCTTAATTGATGACGGTGTAGGTCAACCGTCGTCTATATGTTCCCGGGAAGGCCCAGGTTATGGCTCATATTGACGAGGACCATTATTGTCGACGGTCCACCGTCATCTATAAGGCTCGAGAGCTTATAGACGACGGTGCTAGGTCAACCATCGTCAATAAATGATTTATTGACGACGGTGGAATCCAGCCGTCGTCAATATATTTATGGACGACGGGGCCGTCGTCAATTAATCTGGCCGTCGTCCATTGTCATGATTTCTGTAGCGGTTCTAATGTAGCCGGTAGGTCTTCAGTACTGTTCTAGCTTGTTCAACAGGTCCGCACACGGCTCGGTCCTTAATCGACACAAGCGGAGCTATAGCACCCAGGCCCTAAAGTCCTGCTGCCCTTACTCTCCGCTCGGTCTCATTTTTCTTGCCATGTGTTTCATTTGCTATCTTTACCCGAGCGATGTGCCTCTAGCCTATTCTCGCGAGTAGTTCCAACCACTCGACTTGTACCGAATCCTACACTGTCTTAGCATTGCAGTAGCTAACGAGGTTTTCAATCCTAATCCCATCCCAGGGTTTTCTTGGCTATGCATTTGGTTTTCAAACAAGACTTGAATGCAAGAATTTTTTGAGTGCTCAAAGTAAGTTCTCAAAACAGCAAAACTTTGTGAAAAGGTTAATGCAAACCAGAGCTTTCCTTGCTGCTCTTGGTCGTAGGCTAGCTGCTCTTCCGGAGTGAGGAAGTCTAAGACTTCGGGTTCCTCCTCAACCTTAGCGACTACATGAGATAACATGTATATGTATCAATTTAAATGCATTTGAACTGAATTTAAACTTGTGAAGACTATAAGTCTTACTAGAAAGACCCACTAACTCTGAAATTTTTACTGTGGTTTGGTTACAACCTAAACAGAGACTTGGCCATGTTTCATTTGCAGCAAAGCTCATTCGAGCTCTCCACAAATAATCATGTACTTGACCTTAATTGGAGCTCCTAGGGTGTTCTAGGGATTTTCATGGAGCAAGCCATGACTTTCTGAAAACTAGGTTTTCATAAGGTTCTAATAGAGTTGGTCTCACTTAATTTGAAGGTTCCTAGCTAAATATATGAGCTAAACAATTTCAGAGAAATTCTGAAAATGTTTCTGGACATTTTCTATTTTCTCTGGAACAGTTTTATTAATCACACCATTAGGTGGATCAAATGAGCTCAAATGGATCTGAAATTTCTATGGTGGCTCAGGGATATTTTGTTGAACATCCTAGCAAAATTTCAGAATTTTCCTCCAAAGGATTCTCCAGTTAAAATTCTAAACAGTTTAAAGTTTGCAGAATTAATTCTGGAGAAATAAAGACTTTCCTAGAGTGAAACTTGATTTGCTGGAAAGTACTCAGAGAGCTGAATCCAACGAAATTTGGTTCACTCTATTTGGAGTTTTCTAGCCAAAGTTATGTGGGTTTGAAGTTTGAACTAAATCTGAAAATTGAGAAATGTTTAAATTGCTGTGCGTGGGACCGGGGCTACGTGTCAACTTCTCAGCGGTCGACACACGGGGCTACGGAATCTTTCGTGCGCAGCCGCACCCGATCCGGTGCCACAGCTAATCCCGGGGTTTAAAATATCGGCCGCTGACACGTGGGACCGGGGGCTTCGTCTACCTCCGGCCTCCCGTGCCCGGCTGCTGCCCCCTTCGCCGGAGTGCTCGCCGAAGGGCTTCTGTCGTGCGCCAAACTCCATGATTTTGGCTGCCTCTGCGTAAATCCATCCAGGTAACATGATGCTGGGCTCAGCTCATCATGAAAATCACCGGCACATGGCTGGCGACGAGCGGCGCCTTCGGAAGAACTTCGGCCGTGTCCGCCGAATTTCCTCACCCCAACCGATCGAGCAAAATGTCGGAGAGCATCAGTGGACCCTAGGTAAGCTCGGCATGGGATCGAAGCAGCTCGGAATAGGCTCTAGATAAGCTCTCACCGTGCGCCCGACGTGTCCCAAATAAGCCGCCGTTCGCAAGCTTGGAAATACACCATGTACAGGGGTTCTCATGCTAGGTGTTGTGAAGACAACTTGTGCACCACTAAGTCTAGTTCGTGTAGGAACGGTTTGAGACTCTCTAAAAAATTATGGAGTGATAATTTGGCGGATCCGCACCCGAAGGTCGGTCTATGCCGAGTGAAAGGGAAAACTGAAATTCGTCACTGGTGATCAAACACTCGGGCTGTGGTTTGGGGGTGAGCAGCACCAGTCTCTAACGCGTCTGAGGACGCCTTAGCTTGGGCGTGACACGCTCCCGTTTGGGCTGTCCACGGGAGCCCGAGGTGCGGCGAACTTAGGTCACTGGAAAGAACTTTCGGTATGGGCGGGATCATCCGAGTTCAGCTAATTTCCTACAACGGGGAAGGAAAGGGAGAGCCTCTAGTACCGTTTTGCAGCTTGGAGGGAGTGGAGCGGCTGTGATCACGGGTTCTCCGATCAGTTCCGAGCGAGCGGCGGCGAGGCGATTCTTTTCTTGCGTGAGAGCGAAGCAACGATTGATAACGCCTCGGTTTGGCTCAGCTGCGGCGATAAGAAGGGTAGCGAGGCGGTTCAGCGGCTCGGTGCAGCAAGCAGCTGCTGGTCTCGACGGCCTTGCGCGGTGGCGACCACGGTGGGAGCCCGAGACTCAAGTACTCGGTGCTTCAGTCGGTTCTTTGATCTGTGAAGCTGACATGTGGGCCCCAGCCCGGTTTTAACCTCCAAAATTTAACTTCCTCCCACTGCTACATACAGTAATCCCCCTAATACCCTTTTGGATTTGAATTATCTACCAAATGCCCGTTTGGATTGGAGGGAATTCAAATTGTGAAGTGTTTGAATATAATTTCAGTACATATGCAGTTTGAAATTCAAATTGAGTTTGAATTTGCTAAACTTAGCTCATGTCAAGATCAACTCCAAATGGAGTGAAAATTGGTGTGTGAGCTCACAAAATTGTGCTGAGTAAGAATATGCCTCCCACTTTTGAATTCATGGGATGGAAGTAGTTTGAATTTGAATTTGAGTTCAAACCTCTTTCTAGTTATTCCCAAAAAGACCTCAAAAGGCTTTGGATTTGGGTGAAATTTGGCATGGACATTTCTAGCAAGGTGTAGGAGTTTTTCATATGTCCAGCCCCTATATGATGCATGTGGGAAATGCCACTCTTGCATTTTGTGAGTTTATTCTCTAATGAGCATGTTGATGGTGTTTACTTGCTCTTCAAATGTATTTATAAAGTTTCTTCAAATGAAGTGTGTGTGTGGTGATGAATACTTTGAATGTGTACCAAAAATTTAGGCCCTTAGAATAGCCTTTCTAGCTTATGACTTATGATTTTTCACAAGTTGACAGAATTTTCTCAGGAATTTTGACAGCACCTCCTTTGCAAGTGGCTGTTTTGTTCACAAAATTCCAACTATTTCTGCCCCCAACCTAGGAAAACACTGAACTACAAAGTTGTACCATATTTCCTACACTTTCCAACGGTGTCTTATTTGACCCTTAGAAATTTTTCTACAAGAAGTTGTGGTCAAAATACAAAAAATTCCAGAGAGCATTTTTGGGCTGCCCTGTTTCTGGACAGTGCATACTCATCTGAGATTTTCACCCATTTAGAGGGAGATTTTATTCTGGAGTTCTACAGAAACGTTGTAGAAGACTTGAAAACATTTCTAGAATGGTATCACATACCTCCATTGGTTCAACCAATCATAATTTCTACCCTGTCTAAGTTCAGCAACAATTCTGCCGAAACAGGGGAAGTGTCCCTAAGTCTTTGGAAATGAATCTATACTCTCGAATGAGTCGTAGTTCAATATGAAAGTTCAATAACCCCTAAATGGACTCCTAAACTCCAATTTGACTCTTTTCTTTGAAAATATCCTTTTTATGCAACTAACAACTCATCTCGGTACTACGGTTCCTAACCAAAGAAAAATTCTAAGCCAGTACTACGGCATGTACGTGTCAAATGGTGGAACTAAGAACGTCACCCACAAACAATTTCTAAGCGCCATGTTCTAAAGTGGTTAAGGTACCTGCAGAAAACCACACAATAATGGTGCACACAAAGGTTTTGACATTTCAGGCAGGTCCATATCATAGTAAAACATACGGTCCGTATCATTGCCATATGGATCGTCCTTCAGTCAAGCCACGTCTCAAGGTACATGGTCGTGTTTTCATACAACACGACGGGGAACCTGAGTAGAGCGCGAATGGGTCATCACGGTTGGGAATTTTATCAACCCAACAGATACCACCTACTGCCTCATGACCGTTGAGGCACGCCGATGGGGAGCGCTGCGTATGGCCCTTTGAACATTGAACGTTCAAGAGTTGCATATCGTGTTGCTTACCACACGATGGGGTATTCTCACTTTTGCCTAAAGCATGCTAGAGATCAGTGTTTTCATATGCTCTTAGAACAATTGGAAGGTTTAGAGACTCATATTCACTACTGTGCTAATCCACGGTAAACCATTCCATACTATTGCTCGTATGGCGAGCTTACCGCAATTGATCCACCTGTGGTTGCGTTCCTTACCTCTTATCTGACGTCGGAGCGTCGTTACAGAATGTATAACACATAAGTTAGCTTTTCCGCCATAATATCTACTACTATCATTGACCTTATGTGGGTATAGTGACTAATCCTCACTCGACTACTTCTAAGTTTTCAAAATAGGCTCTTTTCAAGCGTGCTATTCCCAATGCGGCTATGATACCATGCCTGTGGGGACCACCCCATGGTTCGCCCACTCCAGGATCGTAGAGGGTGGTGCCGTGTGATGCGGCATCCAACAGCACACAAGAAAAGATTAAGAACAACATATAAACTTTTATTTGACATAAAAACACAGCAGAAGTCTTTTACAAACTTTTTATACAGCAGAAGTATTATACATAACTAGTATCTCATCCTAACTAAGCAAAAGTGCAGCCGTCCAGTTGGGGGGACGCTACACACTAGCGACACTTACACGACGATCACGGCGGCGTGTAGGGCTCCAGCTTGGCCGTGTACCCCGACAAGGGCATCGCCTCGTCCTTGGAGCCTTCCTCATAACTCTCACCTGCACACAGCTCAAATATTGCAACCGTGAGCATGATGGCTCAGCAAGGCTTAACCGACAACCCTAGTCATGGAACTCTACATGCAGGGATGTGTAATATAGGAAAAAGACTTTGCGATAAAGACACTCCTACATGTTAATCCTTACTTTCAGTTTTATGGCAGCTGTTTAATATTTCTTAGGCAGCCCTCACATCGGAAGTTCACAATCAAACAAGAAATGCTTTCCTCCGATGTGGTTATGCCCAAAGAGGAAAATAAACTTAATGAGCTCTACATCTACAACATACATGGTAATAAGACAATATTAGTTCAATACAGCATATTAATCTGGCTTCTTTCACTTCTTACTACGTCACAGCGCAGTGAAAAAGCGGTACTCAAATAACCGCGAGGGACGGTGATTGCAATCAGGAGACACCCGGATAACACGTCACATACACCCACTTTCAGAAGTGTGGTGCTTCACACCTTCCTATTCTGTTGTATGCAGCAACCTTTCAAAGGCAACCCAAATGCCGAACCGGTCCATCCGTAACGGGCAAGAGGCCCCGCGTGGAGCATTTCTGTGCCCACCGGCAGATTTACACCTTGCTACCCTCAATCCAATCCTATAAAATTGTTGGGTAGGCCTCGGTACCCAGGTTAACCAATTACATCGGTTTCCTGGTTCCCATATGCCAGTATGCATCTGGTACTGTTCAAACTTGTCTAGCAGGGCCACACACGGCTCGGTGCTCAATCGACACCAACAGGGTACGCACGTGACACCTCCGCTCACTGCATCCTATCCCCCTGATTGGTCTCAGTTTCACATTCTTAAGCCATTCTCTACCTCTTTCAATACTGTGTGAATAAATACCTATCTCGCAAGTAGATTCCAACCACTCGACTTCTACCGAGATCCTAAGAACATTAGCATGGCATTCTTTACTCGTCGAGTTTGTAAACTACCCAACCCTCCATAGGATTTAAAGATTATGCAAGTGGGGTTTCAATCACCCTAACTCTAATGCAAGCATTTCACCCTAAACATAAGTGATACAAATGAAATCTTTGCAAAAGTACTTAAATGAAAACCGGGGCTTGCCTGGTTGCGAGTTAAAAGAGAAGTTAGCATCTGGTGGGAGTACGTTCAACGGCTCCAGTGTGTCCTCAACTTCGGTCACTATACGGAATGTAACAAAAATATACGTATAAGTGCTAGGGTTATATAAGAGATTAACTCTTATTACTAGCTACTTCTGTTTAGGTTCCTTAACTTGCCTTATGATTTTTCCAGTGGATACTAGACTCTATCAGGATGATCTGAGCGAAATTTGGAGAAATTCCATTGGACCTTGTTGTCTCCAAAATTCCTACAATTCCAAGGCTTCTCTGAATTTTGATCCCAAATCTGAAGTTTTTACATGGCTAACAGTGAAACTTCTAATTAGAGTAGGTCTCTATGGTTCTAACAAAATTTGTTTCATCATTTTTGGAGCTATCTAAAGGGAGATATGAATTTTTGAAGTCGGTAAACAATTCTGAAAAGTTTCTGTTTGATTTGAAATTTTCAAATGAAGGCTGAAATGGGGAAGACAATTTAGACTAGCAAATGAACTCCAATGAAGCTAAAATTTCTACAGGAGATCACTAATATTATGAAGGATCTCCTGGCCAAATTTGAGGAAATTCCATAACAGGGATCTTCTGGATTAATTCCCAAAGTTTTAATTTTGATGAATTTTGGAGAAACTTACAGATATCTTCAGATCAAATTATTTGCATTTCTGCAACGTACTGACTGATCCAAAAAAAATTGTTTCACAAATTTTGGACATTCCTACTAAAAGTTATGGTCATTTGAAGTTTGCACTAAATCTGGAAAATGAGGAAATGTTTAAACTCTGGTCGTGTGTCCCACCCGTGGCGCTATCCACTCATATGGCGGCAACACCGAGGACACAGGGTTATTTCTGCGCTGTCACAGAAAATCCCTGTGCCACATGAGATCCTCCCAGTTTTCTCCCGCTCACTGACAATCGGGTCCCACGCCATCTTCTTCCTCCTCGTGCCCCCGCGCCTCCCCGCAGCTGCCCTCGCCGGAACGGTGTTCCCGTGCACCAAACATCGCCAAACTCGCCGCTACTACCTATTTCCACACGGGAAACATGCTTCATGTCTTACCCCTCACCGACGATGGCCGGAGATGGGCGTGCGACGGAGGCAGTGACTTAGGTGACTCCGGCAACGTGGTACTCACCCGGTGAGCCTGGAAACGGGCCACGGTTTGGTCCTACAGCACCACTGTGACATGGGGAACCCAGAAAAATACCCTGATCCCTCGGAAAACGGCCAGAAGCATAAGCTCACTGTGCGACCGAAGTGGTTTTGCGCCGCCGTGAGGTAAAACATGGAGAACCCTTCGGAATCTGCATGGTTTTGCTTGCCTTTTGCTCAAGAAGGGTCGCCATGGCTTGGAGAACCTATGCCTAGACTCTTGTGAACCCTAACTCAATATGGCCAAGAAATTTCCCGTTCCCTTCACCTCGGTTCCAAGAAACTGCCGGCGACAAACTCCAAATTCCGACCGACCTAGGCTACGACCTAGCTCCAAACTTGGAGGACAGCAAGAAGGGTCGACAGCGCACCTAGGACGCCAGTTGGTTGAGCATGAATGTGTCTGAGGTGGCCGGCCGACGGTGCGGCGTCGTGGTGACAAAGTTGAACGTGAAAAGACCAACTATGCTCAGTTCTCGGGATCAGTTCGGAGGAACATCGTGGACTGTCGTCAGGGAGGAACCAGAGATCCTTGCACACCTTCTTATGACCTCAACCGGGCGTGACAACGCTGGGGTGGCGTCGGTGACGGGAGGGCGGCGCGGAGCAACCGAGCGGCGGTCAAAGCTACTCGAGCTGAGCAGAGGGTCGAACAAGAGAGTGATGCGACGTTAACATGGGCAAAGGGGGCGGTGAAACATCCCTCTCGGCGTGCTGATCCCCTGAGCAGGAGGTGGCGCGGTGGAATCAGCGGGAGTGGGTCACAGCCGGCGCTGGCGTTCACTCGCTGTTCGACCAAAGGTCAAAACAGAGGCGGTCAAGGAGATTGGGTGGCTGACATGTGGACCCCATCCCCTCATTTCTTAATCAATTTTTCCACCGATCTTTTTCCACAGCTACTTAGAATTAAAAGCTTTGCTTCACCTCAAAGTCATGGTTTGAATATTTGAATTCAAAGGATTTGAATTCTAGTGTGGAATTTGAACTGATTTTGGTTATTTGAATTTGAATTGGAATTTGAATCTTCCCTTTTGCATTGTTCCAAAAGCACAGGAAACCAACTAAAAAAATTATGAATTTTGGCATGGATGCTAATTCAAATGTGGAGAACACATTTGTGGAGCCAAATTTGCAAATTCAGGGAGTTGGGATTTGAAACCGAAATTTAAATTCAGATTCGAGGGCTTCATCTTTTAATCCCAAACAAATATTGGAACCCCTCCAAATGAGCTGAAATTTGGGAGGTTAAATATTTGACATTTGAAAATCCAAGTTATGAATTCATATCTCCATTTTTTGAAGTTTTTGGGAAGTTTGAATACTTACTTTGAACTCACACCGTTATAATTCAAAGTTTTAATTCCCCTCATTTTTCCTAAGTGTAAACGAGCTGTATTTCTTGCTACCACTTTTGGGGAATTTACACTCCCGACCTCGTCGGAACCCTAACTTGCACTGTCACCGTCGCACGCTGGTTTACGGTGGTCGCTGGCCGCCGGCGACCTCTCAAATGGACTCAGCATGGTAGATTAGGAAGGGCAGCAGTAGGAGGCCGGGAGGTGGCCGGAAAGACAATTCCAGCAACCCTCGCCGGAGGGCGCCGCCGCTCGGCTGCTGTCACGGGGTTGAAGAAGAGGGGTGGGTCCCACTGTCAGCAGTTTAAATTTTTCCCCAATTTCTGTTCAGATTTTCCTCCAACTTCAATTGCTCATAACTTTTAGTAGGAACATCCAAAAATTGTCAAATAAATTACATTGGATTTCTCTCAGTTATTACTATCTAGGGGTGCATCCCAATGTTTAGGAAAATCCCTGGATTTGGCTCATTAATTCAATTAATTAAAATATTAGGGAATTAATTACAGGAGTTCTGTTTATTGGAAAATTTCCAATTTTGGGCAGAGTCTTCCTCCAAATATGCTTGAACTCCAGTAAAACTTTCAGAGGAATTGGACCTCTTTTGCTTTGCCAAATTATGATTCAATCTTGTAAGTCTCTGAAAATTAGAAAAAATAACAGAAACATTTTTTCAGCTTTTAGCCAATCTTGTAAATTCCATGTCTCTGTGTAGGAAGCTCCAAAAATGGTGAAACCAAGTCGTATAGACTCATATGGCTCCCAAGGTTCTGCAAAATCAAATATGGGGCATGCCAAGACCCTAGAATTGCCATAGGAATTCAGAGAATCTGAATAGCTAAGAGAATTCCATAGGCCACATATTACATCAACCTTGTCTGAAATTTTGCAAGCCATACCTCTGGCTGATCTATGGACCACTGTAAACATTTCAGAGCAACTTGAGGTCATCTTCTCTAGTTTTCTGCTGGTTCTTTCCAATATATGTCTTTTGTCCATTATATATAACTCTTTGAACTTTAGTCCAAAAACCTCCACTGATTTAAAATGATTTTTCCTCTGTTCCAACACATAACCAGACCGAACTCTTAAGTTTTAGTTAATCTAAACTCTTCTTAAGTCATAAAACATTTTTGTTTTATAAGTCGTTACTTGCAATATAAAACTGTGCATATTCATATTGGTAGGAAACACGACGAAGGAGTTCGACGAAGAACTCGACTCGGAGCAGCAAGTTGAGGATTAAATCGTCACCAAGATACTGACTTTAAAGTACAACTAAACCTGCAGCAACATATGGCAAGCCCCGGTTTGCATTTAACAGCTTTTAGTTATATTTTTCTTTGTATCACTGTCATTGGTGTAGTATGTATTGTGCATTAGGTCAAGGGTGATTGATACTTCAAATGCATGTCCCACAAACCCTTGGAGTTGAAGGGTGGAACAGGTTACCTTCGTGTAGTTTATGCTAGGCTTAAGTTGTATAGGAATCGGTACAAGTCAGGTAGTTGGAAGCTACTCGTGAGGCTAGGATTTTGGTTCAACGGGGTATGATTCTAGAGAATGAAATTCCTGGAATGGAAAATGAGACCGAGCAGAGAGTAGGAGCAGAAGGATGTTGGGCCTGTGCTGCCGTAGCTCTGTTTGTGTCGGTTAAGGACTGATGCGTATGCCGCCCTGTTGAGCAAGTTTGAATAGTACCAGTTGCATATTGGAATTATGGGGTCAAGGAAACCGATGTAACTCGGGTACTCTCATGTCGAAACTTATACCACCGTCTTTTGGGGGTTGGTGTCAGAGATGTAAACCCACTAGCGGAGCAACTTCGACGTGTTCCTAGTAGTGGCCCTTTTGATGGGTCGGTAGAACTGGTTCGGCATTGGAGTGACGGGTGAAAGATTGCTGCATATAATGTAAGAAAGAGCTCTTGTGTGAGTCTTTGGAGGTGGGTCTATGTTTCGTTTGTTCCGGGTGTGTTCTGATTCGAATCACTGTCCCTTGCGGTTATAAGAGTACCACTAGTTCACTCTTTTGGGACGTAGTAATTACTTCCTGATGAAGTGAGATAAATCATTGCTGTTATGAAGTTCTTAAGCTCATTGTATTGCCAACCATGTATGCTATAGTCGTAGAGAACACTAAGTTTATCTTCCACTTTGGGTATAACCACATCAGAGGAAAGTGTTTCTTGTTTTATTGTGGACTTCCAATGTGAGGGCTGCCTAAGACATATTAATCTGCTGCTATAAAACTGAAAGTAAGAATTAACATGTAGGCGTGTTTTTATTGCAACATACTGTTCATATATTATTAATCCCTACATGTAGAGTTTCATGTTAGGAGTGTCGGTTAAGTCTTGCTGAGCAATCGTGCTCACGGTTGCATTATTAGTGTTTTGCAGGTTATAAAAAAATTTGCTATGAAGATGGTTGTTCAGTGAGACATCGGAGACTCACCGGAAATTCTGCCGCTGCACTCACCTTGTAAGAAGCATCCGCGGGCTGGACGTCTTCTCTTTTGCATAGTTAGGACCAAGAGTATGTGTGTATGTATATTCCGCTGCGTGTACCTTCATGGTACATTATGTTGTAAATAGCACTATATTGAGAAATAAAAGACTATGTATATTTTGGTTTCTTTTCGTGTATGCTGTTAGGTGCCGCATCGCATGGCACCACCCAATGTGTATCTTGGAGTGTGGATCCCGGAAGGGGTTCCTCACAGTCTTTTTGCACTACCCTAGTGTAGTCAACGGAGTAGCTGCTACGTCTTGGGACGATTACGCTACGGCCCAGGATCTTGCTCACGACAACCACCAGGAGGCTGTGTGGCACGACTTCATGGTAAGTATAATAAACATTTGTGTAATACAATTCTATTATATATTAAGAATATTTGTTCAATACAAATTTATTATAGGCACGGTACTGTTTGGAGGACGAGGCGCAGATACTGGATCACGCTCGTATCATCTTCCATAACAACACCATGTAGCTCGTGACACAGTCACCCTCGACGGCTCGCATTCAAGCTACCAAGGCGTACTACAAGTTGTATCCGGACAAGGGTGAGCTCGGACAGTTCAGGGACGTGGCCGACAAGTACTTGACTGAGGCGCAATATGTAGAGGTAAAGTATTTATTTTACTTTGCTTCATTATCTGATTGTGAACAACGTTTTCATCCAATAATAAATTATGTACAGGCCAGCGTAGCATGGTTTGATGCCTGTCCAGACGTGTATCGTTCCTTGTGCGCCCGTTGGGCGAGCCAGGGTTTCCAGGACTTGTCCCAGACTGGTAGATGGAGGGAATCGAAACACCGTTTAGGTATGGATGGATACCTACGTCTGGCTAAACGGATGGTAAGTGTTACTCGAGTTTTATTTAAGTAATTTTATCATCTTCACTGTGCTAAAACGTATCGATAGGAGCGAGAGAGCGGTCGGGAGCCGACACCTATCAAGGTGTGGAAGAGGGGTCACTTGGGACATGACCTGTCGCAGCCTGACTAGCTGTGTTCTTAGGCGACGTCAGAGGCGTTAGTAAGTTATTTTGTTAACTTAATTAAATTCTCTTTAATAGTTCTGATAACGTTATTTTCCTGCATTTCCATACAAAGTACTGGCAGGAGGCGCGGAGGCTTCGAGGCGAAGGGTATGATTTGGAGAGCGCACCAACAATTATCCCCGGAGCCGCGTATGCATGCAGTGGCGGGAAACCCCACAGAAGGTGAGTTTTTATATTTTTTGGTTTACTGTCATGAACTTTGATATACGAAAATTTAATAATCTTACTCCGTTGTTTATGTTAGCCATCTTCGATGGAGTGGCCGACTCAAGACAGGCGCGGTCTTCCTCGAGAGCCTCTTCATCGTAGCAGGGTGGGTCCAGTAGCAGCCGTATGACCCGAGAGCTGGAGCTACGTAGTGTCCGGGATGAGCTCCAGAGGACGCAATAAGCATTGAAGACTCGGGACGAGATGCAGTCAGCGGTACTCAGGGCTAGGGACGAGATGCAGGCAGCGGTGGTTAGAGCTATGGACAAGTATCAAACCTCGTACATGCTCCAGTTGCAAGCTACCATGCAGGTAAATTCTGACCGTTGTACTCAATATTTCTAATATACAAATGCTACGTGAAATGATTTGGTTCGTATTTGCAGGCTGTGGCCGCGGGACAGCAGGTTGTCTTTCTGCAGTCGGCGCCGCCACCGTTGGAGCTGCCGCAGGTGCAGGTGCCGACAACAGGTGCACAGGTACAAAATGACTCAAAATAGCTAATAATAGTCAAACCTATTCAAATTCAGTAAAATTTGATCAAACTTACTCAAATATAGCCAAAACTAGTTAATCTTGCTCGAACTTAGTAAAATATGATGAGTAATATAGCCAAAACTAGTCAAAACAAGTTAAATATAGCCAGAACTAGTTAAACTTGCTCAAACCAGTCAAACTTACCCAAATATAGCAAAAACTAGTTAAACTTGCTCAAACTTAGTCGATCTTGCTCAAACTTACTAAAATATGAGCAAACTTACTCAAACATAGCAAAATCTATTTAACTTGCTCAATTCTGCATTTTAATAAGTAAATTTAGTCAAATATGTATGTTTATACTTGTAACTTGTCTAACCACACTTGCAAATCACAGGGATCAGCGGGAGTGGGTCACAGCCAGCGCTGGCGTTCACTCGCTGTTCGACCAAAGGTCAAAACAGAGGCGCTCAAGAAAATTGGGTGGCTGACATGTGGACCCCGTCCCCTAATTTCTTAATCAATTTTTCCACTGATCTTTTTCCACAGATACTCACAATTAAAAGCTTTGCTTCACCTCAAAGTCATGGTTTGAATATTTGAATTCAAAGGATTTGAATTAGTGTGGAATTTGAACTGATTTTGGTTATTTGAATTCGAATTGGAATTTGAATCTTTCCTTTTGCATTGTTCCAAAAGCACAGGAAACCAACTAAAAAAATTATGAATTTTGGCATGGATGCTAATTCAAATGTGGAGAACATATTTGTGGAGCCAAATTTGCAAATTCAGGGAGTTGGGATTTGAAACTGAAATTTAAATTCAGATTCGAGGGCTTCCTCTTTTAATCCCAAACAAATATTGGAACCCCTTTAAATGAGCTGAAATTTGGGAGGTTAAATATTTGACATATGAAAATCCAAGTTATGAATTCATATCTCAATTTTTTGAAGTTTTTGGGAAGTTTGAATCCTTACTTTGAACTCACACCGTTATAATTCAAAGTTTTAATTCCTCTCATTTTTCCTAAGTGTAAACGTGCTGAATTTCTTGCTACCACTTTTGTGGAATTTACATTCCCCGACCTCGTCGGAACCCTAACTTGCGCTGTCACCGTCGCACGCTGGTTTATGGTGGTAGCCGACCGCCGGCGACCTCTCAAATGGACTCAGCTTGGTAGATTAGGAAGGGCGGCGAGTAGGAGGCCGGGAGGTGGCCGGAATGACAATTCCAGCAACCCTCCGGAGGGCGCCGCCGCTCGGCTGCTGTCGCGAGGTTGAAGAAGAGGGGTGGGTCCCACTGTCAGCAGTTTAAATTTTTCCCCAATTTCTGTTCAGATTTCCTCCAACTTCAATTGCTCATAACTTTTAGTAGGAACATCCAAAAATTGACAAATAAATTCCTTTAGATTTCTCTCAGTTATTACTATCTAGGGGTGCATCGCAATGTTTAGGAAAATCCCTGGATTTGGCTCATTAATCAAATTAATGAAAATATTTGGGAATTAATTACAGGAGTTCTGTTTATTGGAAAATTTCCAATTTTGGGCAGAGTCTTCCTCTAAATATGCTTGAACTACAGTAAAACTTTCAGAGGCATTGGACCTCATTTGCTTTTCCAAATTATGATTCAATCTTGTAAGTCTCTGAAAATTAGGAAAAATAACAGAAACATTTTTTCAGCTTTTAGCCAATCTTGTAAATTTCATGTCTCTGTGTAGGAAGCTCCAAAAATGGTGAAACCAAGTTGTATAGACTCATAAGGCTTCCAAGGTTCTGAAAAATTAAATCTGGAGCATGCCAAGACCCTAGAATTGTCATAGGAATTCAGAGAATCTGAATAGCTAAGAAAATTCCATAGGCCACATCTTACATGAACCTTTTCTGAAATTTTGCAAGCCATACCTCTGGATGATATATGGACCACTGTAAAAATTTCAGAGCAACTTGAGGTCATCTTCTCTAGTTTTCTGCTGGTTCTTTCCAATATATGTCTTTTGTCCATTATATATAACTCTTTGAACTTTAGTCCGAAAACCTCCACTGATTCAAAATGATTTTTCCTCTGTTCCAACACATAAACAGACCCAACTCTTAAGTTTTAGTTAATCTAAACTCTTCTTAAGTCATAAAACATTTTTGTTTTATAAGTCGTTACTTGCAATATAAAGCTGTGTTGGGAAATAGGCGATGCACTACTCTAGCAATTCGACCGTATCACCCAGGAAACATGCGAGTGAGAAGGTCATGGATCGTTACCACTAGACGCGCAGCGCAGCGGATCGTAGATGCGCGCCGTAGCCGATCAGCGCAGCAGTAACAGCAGCGCCTCCACGGAGTCCACACGTACAGGGAGGAACGCCGTGCGTCGGTGTGCTAGCACCGTGCGCGCGGCAGGGGTTTCGGCGGCTGACCTGTGAGGGGCGGCGGCTGGGACTGCTATCTGGTGGAGACATCTGTCCGTAACCCTACCCCTCATATTTATGGGCGCGCTAATGGGCTTTTAGGTCACAGGCCCATTAGTACCCTAATTTCTTATGGATCAAATATCCATCAGGCCTTTATCCGAATTGTTATGATTGCCTCTTGGGCATATCACCAACAATCTCCCACTTGCACTAGAGACAATCATATAGCCAAGTTTTTCAATATTCCATCCCCTTAAGTGTGTGACCCGTTAGGTTCATGTACAGTCGGTTATGAATGAAAACCGTTTTCAAACACAAGTCAGTAGAGGTACCTAGCAGGACATACTGACTCCCGAATGTACATAAAGATCATATCGGCTGAACCTAGATACATTCACATGCTAATTCCTTTGCCACACGATACCAGTCAAGCTCAAGGCGAGATACGTGCCATCCTTGTGATAGCTCGACCATTCACTCGATCAAATAGTGGATTCAATCGATGACTAACTTTTAGTCATAATGATTAACTCTTTAATCATTTTGGCATGGCCATGCACTTTCAATCCAACTATCTCGAGGGGCCCAGAGATATCTCTCATGTTATTTAGGAGGGGCAAATCCCATCTTGATCCGCACACATCTCATTCCATGCTTCATCATGCACCTGAAGACTATTTTTATGACCACCCAGTTACGGAGTAGCGTTTGATAGTTTCAAAGTGCATAACTACACATAGTGAGAATCAATGGCGATCTCAGGTCAAAGAATCTAGCAGGTGTATCACTCAAGACCAACTGATGGCACATATGTAAATAACAATCCCAACAGTGTCTCGGAATGGGTCTATCCAACACCATGTTCACTAACATGTGTTCACATTATTAATTTGATATCTCCATATCTATGATCCGTGAAACGTGATCATCAATTAATACATGTGCTAGTCTGCGTACTATCATTGTCTCATATAACGATGTAGACTAGGGATCATTTTGAGTAACATTATAATCAACAAAGAGTCTCACGAACAAGTCACATACTTGATGATCAATGTGACTAATAGTTACTCAAATAGTACATAAACATAGCTATGACAAAAGTCTCCCACTACACACTAGGATCATTGATGTAAGTATCTAATACCCATAGATCTCGTGTGCGTCTCATGCTTTGATTGTGGAAGAGGCTTTGTCAACGGATCTGCCATATTCAAATCCGTATGCACCTTGCATATATTCACATCACCTCGGTCGATAATCTCTCGAATCAGATGATAGCGTCGTAGTATATGTTTGGATCTTTTGTGTGATCTAGGCTCCTTTGCCTGTGCAATGGCTCCATTATTGTCGCAATAGAGATCCACAGGTCCGGACGCACTAGGAACAACACCCAACTCAGAAACAAATTTTCTGATCCAAACAGCTTCCTTTGCAGCTTCAGAAGCTGCAATATACTCCGCCTCCGTCGTTGAATCTGCTACTGTGTCTTGCTTGGAACTTTTCCAGCTCACTGCCCCTCCATTGAGGCAGAACACAAAACCGGATTGCGATCTAGAGTCATCCTTGTCTGTTTGGAAGCTAGCATCGGTGTAACCTCTTACAACGAGCTCTTCTTCACCTCCAAACACTAGGAATACATCCTTAGTTCTTCTCAAGTACTTAAGAATGTTTTTGACAACTGTCCAATGAGCCTCACCATAATCTGATTGATACCTGCTCGTAACACTTAGAGCATAGGATACATCTGGGCGTGTACACAACATGGCATACATGATAGATCCAATAGCCGAAGCATAAGGAATCGCTCTCATCCTCTTTTGCTCATCAGGTGTCGAAGGACACTGACTTTTGCTTAGAGTGATGCCATGTGACATTGGCAAGAAACCTTTCTTAGAATCTTGCATATTGAATCGATTCAATATCTTGTCAATATATGTGTCTTGGCTTAATCCAATTAACCTTTTAGATCTATCTCTATAGATCTTTATGCCCAAAATGTATGCTGCCTCTCCTAAATCCTTCATTGAGAAACTTTTCCTTAATGAGGATTTAACAACATCTAGTACTGGAATATCATTTCCGATCAACAATATGTCATCTACATATAGGACCAGAAATATAAGTGCGCTCCCACTAACCTTCTTGTAAATACAAGGTTCTTCTACGTTCTTGATGAAACCAAACCCTTTGACCACTTCATCAAAACGTAGATTCCAACTCCGAGATGCTTGCTTCAATCCATAGATGGACTTTTGAAGTTTGCATATTTTTCTAGCATTTTTAGGATCGACAAAACCCTCAGGTTGTGTCATGTACACATCCTCAGTCAGACTCCCATTAAGAAAGGCTGTTTTGACATCCATCTGCCATATTTCATAATCAAAATATGCAGCAATTGCTAGGAGAATCCGAACAGACTTTAGCATAGTGACGGGCGAAAATGTTTCATCATAATCAACACCTTGAATTTGTCTGAAACCTTTCGCCACCAATCGTGCTTTATAGATGTGAACTTTTCCATCCATATCAGTCTTTTTCTTGAAAATCCATTTGCAATCGATCGGTCTCACACCGTCGATTGGATCAACCAAGTTCCAAACTTGATTCTCATGCATGGATTCTATTTCGGATTCCATGGCTCCAAGCCATTTCTCAGAGTCGGGTCCCATTGTTGCTTCAGTGTAGGTCACAGGCTCATTATTGTCCAACAATACCATGTCCTGTGGTTCCGTGGTTAGGAGTGTCAACTTTTCAGTTGCACGACGTACTCTTGTAGACCTTCGTGGAGCTGGTGTTTCATTAAGTGGTTGTACAACATCTTGTACATCCTGTATAGGATTAGAGGGTGCCGAAACATTTTCAGATATTTCTTGGATTTCTTCAAGATGCACCTTGCTCCCACTAACTCCTTTTGAGAGAAACTCTTTCTCCAAGAAGACACCATTGCGAGCAGTAAACACTTTACCCTCCGTTTTATTATAAAAATAATATCCTTTGGTTTCCCTAGGATATCCCACAAAGAAGCATTTGTCTGATTTGGGAGTAAGTTTGTCTGACGTCAAACGTTTGACATAAGCATCACATCCCCAAACTTTGAGGAAAGACAATCCAGGACGTTTCCCGGTCCACATCTCATATGGTGTCTTCTCAACAGACTTAGTTGGGACTCTGTTTAGTGTAAACGCAGCAGTTTCAAGAGCATAACCCCAAAAGGATAGTGGAAGATCAGTCTGACTCATCATCGACCTAACCATGTCTAACAAGGTTCGGTTCCTCCGCTCGGACACCCCATTCCATTGGGGCGTTCCTGGTGGAGTCAACTGTGGAACAATTCCACATTGTTTTAAATGATCATAAAATTCATGGCTCAAATATTCACCCCCACGATCAGATCGTAGAAGTTTAATTGTCTTGCCCAACTGATTTTGTACTTCATTCTGAAATTCTTTGAACTTTTCAAAAGATTCAGACTTGTGCCTCATTAGATAGACATATCCATATCTACTAAAGTCATCGGTAAAAGTAATGAAATACTGAAAACCACCTCTAGCTACCGAACTCATTGGTCCACATACATCAGTATGTATAAGTCCCAACAAGTCAGTTGCCCTCTCACTTTGACCAGTGAAGGGTGCTTTGGTCATCTTCCCAAGCAAACAAGACTCGCATGTGTCAAGTGATTCAAAATCAAATGAATTTAACAAACCATCTTTATGGAGTTTCTCAATGCGTTTCTCATTTATATGACCTAAGCGACAATGCCAAATAAAAGTGGGATTTAGATCATTTCGTCGAGCCCTTTTTGTACTAATGTTATAGACTGTTTTATCCTCAATATCAAGAACATATAATCCATTCACTAATGGACATTGAGCATAGAAAATATTATTATAATAAATAGAACAACATTTGTTCTTTATTATAATCTCATAACCACTAACTTCTTCCAAACATGAAGAAGATATAATGTTCTTGCTCAAAGAAGGAATGCAATAACAATTATTTAATTCCAAAACTAATCCTGAGGGTAATGACAAGTGATAAGTTCCGACAGCTATGACAGCAACCTTTGCTCCATTGCCGACCCGAACATCCAACTCGCCTCTTGCAAATCTTCTAGTCTCACTTAGACCCTGCAACGATTTGCAAGTGTGAATCATTGATCCGGTATCAAATACCCATGATTCACTAGAAGATGTAGCAATATTGATTTCTATAACATTTATACCTGAAGTGGAAGTCTCACTCCCTTTCTTCTTCTTATCCTCCAAGTACTTCTTGCAATTCCTAGACCAATGCCCCTTAGCATGACAGTGGAAGCATTCATCATTAGGAGAAGGGCCTGATTTTCCCTTTGGCTTTGAGCTTGAAGACTCATTGGGAACCTTTCCCTTGCCTTTAGGATGCATCACACGCTTCCTCTTTTTATTCTCCTTTTGAACCATCATCACATGAGTGGTGTTTTTCTTAATGCTTTCCTCGGCTGTTTTAAGCATCCCATGCAATTCAGCCAACGTTTTCTCCATGCCATTCATTTGATAATTCAATATAAATGGCTCATAGCTCGGTGGGAGTGACTGGAGAATAACGTCAATAGCCAGGTCATCCTTGAGTTCAGAACCAAGTTTGTCCAAAGTCTCAATGTAACCAATCATCTTGATTACATGGGGACTGACCGGGCTACCTTCTGCCAGCTTGCATGAGAACAAGGACTTTGAGATGTTGTACCTCTCAGCCCTTGCTTGGTTCTCAAACATTCCACGTAGTCCCTGAATCATAGAATAAGCATCTGCATGCTCATATTGTTTCTGTAGATCAGGGGACATTGTGGCAAGCATGAGGCAGCTTGCATTAAGCGCATCATCGCAGTGCTTCTCATAAGTCCTGCGAGTTGCGGCACTTGCATCATCGGGGAGGTCATTGGGGTATGGTTGCTCAAGAACATACTCAATTTTCTCTTGCCTGAGAACAATTCTCAGGTTGCGGTACCAATCAATAAAGTTAGCTCCATTGAGCTTTTCTTTCTCAAGCACAGATCACAAATTGAAACCGGAATTGTTACTAGCAGACATGATCTACAATAGAAAATAAATATGCAAGGTTTTAGCACTATGTTATGTACCAATCTTTTATTAACAGTTTAATAAAAGACACCACCACTATATGAGCATCGTCCTCCCTCTAACGACATATAGTGGTCCAAGATCCATATTCACTAATTCCTAGTGAGCTTTGGCTTCACTGCTAGAAAATTAGTAACATAGGTAAACAACCATTGTTAATCATATCTCTATATGATTCTTGTTTGTTGGGTGACATCCAATGCCCCGGCTCCCAACACTATGCCATAAAGCCCAAAACCGTTTTGATAGCTTTGTTGAGTAAACCAATACTATGCATGTGAATGTCCAACATTCACCCTATTCATTATGATAGATGACGGTATTTTGCTTTGGCAAACCTACCATACAACGATCAAAACAACATAGGTGCAGCTATAGGTAAATGGCATCAAATACTCAACTTTTCCGAGGGAAGCTATTCTATCATGACAAAACATCCACCATATGAAAAGCATGAAAAGAATAGTAAAACATCAGAGGCATACGATCATATCATATATGTGAATAGTATGGCCTTCAGGATCATAGTGATCTCCATCACCATGGTTCCATCATGATCTATACCGCCATGTCTCCCTTCTTATGGTGATCACCATCGCCATCATGCTTGAGGTTTCTCAATGAATATAAAAGAAGCTAATACATCTAATAGCTATCAAATAAATTACATGAGAGATCAGGCATCACAGGGCGACACGCAGGTCGTTATACAAATATGTGACAACCTCAACCCGGTTGTGTTAAATTTGCAACACGCAGGCTGCACGAATTTTACACACAGATTATCACATCATATTTAGGCCATACCATTCACATCATTCCCTGCAAAAACAAGTTAAGCGTAGAACGATGTCTATCGCGAAACAACTTAATGATGTCATCGAATTGATCAGATCAACCCGAATCTGAGCCATTCAGAATGCCTCAATTTTCATTGTGACTGGTTATCCACGAGAAGATCGCGACACAGGTTGCGCACACAGCAGAGAAGGAGCACGAACTAATCCTTTAGTCATATGATGGCAATCTACTCTAACCAATTCCAAACCCCAGAAGCCGAACTATAAAAATTCATCATATGAACTTGTCTGCAGTAGATCGCATCTAAGATCCAGACCAAAAACTACGCAAGTCGGCTCTGGTACCACTGTTGGGAAATAGGCGATGCACTACTCTAGCAATTCGACCGTATCACCCAGGAAACATGCGAGTGAGAAGGTCATGGATCGTTACCACTAGACGCGCAGCGCAGCGGATCGTAGATGCGCGCCGTAGCCGATCAGCGCAGCAGTAACAGCAGCGCCTCCACGGAGTCCACACGTACAGGGAGGAACGCCGTGCGTCGGTGTGCTAGCACCGTGCGCGCGGCAGGGGTTTCGGCGGCTGACCTGTGAGGGGCGGCGGCTGGGACTGCTATCTGGTAGAGACATCTGTCCGTAACCCTACCCCTCATATTTATAGGCGCGCTAATGGGCTTTTAGGTCACAGGCCCATTAGTACCCTAATTTCTTATGGATCAAATATCCATCAGGCCTTTATCCGAATTGTTATGATTGCCTCTTGGGCATATCACCAACAAGCTGTGCATATTCATATTGGTAGGAAACATGACGAAGGAGTTCGACGAAGAACTCGACTCGGAGCAGCAAGTTGAGGATTAAATCGTCACCAAGATACTGACTTTAAAGTACAACTAAACCTGCAGCAACATATGGCAAGCCCCGGTTTGCATTTAACAGCTTTTACTCATATTTTTCTTTGTATCACTGTCATTGGTGTAGTATGTATTGTGCATTAGGTCAAGGGTGATTGATACTTCAAATGCATGTCCCACAAACCCTTGGAGTTGAAGGGTAGAACAGGTTACCTTCGTGTAGTTTATGCTAGGCTTAAGTTGTATAGGAATCGGTACAAGTCGGGTAGTTGGAAGCTACTCGTGAGGCTAGGATTTTGGTTCAACGGGGTATGATTCTAGAGAATGAAATTCCTGGAATGGAAAATGAGACCGAGCAGAGAGTAGGAGCAGCAGGACGTTGGGCCTGTGCTGCCGTAGCTCTGTTTGTGTCGGTTAAGGACCGATGCGTATGCCGCCCTGTTGAGCAAGTTTGAATAGTACCAGTTGCATACTGGAATTATGGGGTCCAGGAAACCGATGTAACTCGGGTACTCTCATGTCGAAACTTATACCACCGTCCTTTGGGGGTTGGTGTCAGAGGTGTAAACCCACTAGCGGAGCAACTTCGACGTGTTCCTGGTAGTGGCCCTTTTGATGGGTCGGTAGAACTGGTTCGGCATTGGAGTGACGGGTGAAAGGTTGCTGCATACAACGTAAGAAACAGCTCTTGTGTGAGTCTTTGGAGGTGGGTGTATGTGTCGTTTTTTCCGGGTGTGTTCTGATTCAAATCACTGTCCCTTGCAGTTATAAGAGTACCACAAGTTCACTCTGTTGGGACGTAGTAATTACTTCCTGATGAAGTGAGATAAATCATTGCTGTTATGAAGTTCTTAAGCTCATTGTATTGCCAACCATGTATGCTATAGTTGTAGAGCTCACTAAGTTTATCTTCCACTTTGGGTATAACCATATCAGAGGAAAGCGTTTCTTGTTTTATCGTGGACTTCCAATGTGAGGGCTGCCTAAGACATATTAATCTGCTGCTATAAAACTGAAAGTAAGGATTAACATGTAGGCGTGTTTTTATTGCAACATACTGTTCATATATTATTAATCCCTGCATGTAGAGTTTCATGTTAGGAGTGTCGGTTAAGTTTTGCTGAGCAATCGTGCTCACGGTTGCATTATTAGTGTTTTGCAGGTTATAAAAAATTTGCTATGAAGATGGTTGTTCAGTGAGACATCGGAGACTCACCGGAAACTCTGCCGCTGCACTCACCTTGTAAGAAGCATCCGCGGGCTGGACGTCTTCTCTTTTGCATAGTTAGGACCAAGAGTACGTGTGTATGTATATTCCGCTTCGTGTACCTTCATGGTACATTATGTTGTAAATAGCACTATATTGAGAAATAAAAGATTTTGTATATTTTGGTTTCTTTTCGTGTATGCTGTTGGGTGTCGCATCGCATGGCACCACCCAATGTGTATCTTGGGGTGTGGATCCCGGAAGGGGTTCCTCACAGTCTGTTTGCACTACCCCAGTGTAGTCAACAGAGTAGCTGCTACGTCTTGGGACGATTACGCTACGGCCCAGGATCTTGCCCACGACAACCACCAGGAGGCTGTGTGGCACGACTTCATGGTAAGTATAAAGAATATTTGTGTAATACAATTCTATTATATATTAAGAATATTTGTTTAATATAAATTTATTATAGGCACGGTGCCGTTTGGAGGATGAGGCGCAGCAACTGGATCACGCTCGTATCATCTTCCATAACAACACCATGTAGCTCGTGACACAGTCACTCTCGACGGCTCGCATTCAAGTTACCAAGGCGTACTACAAGTTGTATCCGGACAAGGTGAGCTCGGACAGTTCATGGACGTGGCCGACAAGTACTTGACTGAGGCGCAATACGTAGAGGTAAAGTCTTTATTTTATTTTGCTTCATTATCTGATTGTGAACAATGTTTTCATCCAATAATAAATTTTGTACAGGTCAGCGTAGCATGGCTTGATGCCCGTCCAGACGTGTATCGTGCCCTGTGTGCCCGTTAGGCGAGCCAGGGTTTCCAGGACTTGTCCCAAACCGGTAGAGACAGTAGAGGGAGGGAATCGAAACACCGTTTAGGTATGGATGGATACATACGTCTGGCTAAATGGATGGTAAGTGTTACTCGAATTTTATTTAAGTAATTTTATCATCTTCATTGTGCTAAAACGTATCGATAGGAGCGAGAGAGCGGTCGGGAGCCGACACCTATCGAGGTGTGGAAGAGGGGTCACTTGTGACATGACCTGTCGCAGCCTGACTAGCTGTGTTCTTAGGCGACGTCACAGGCGTTGGTAAGTTATTTTGTTAACTTAATTAAATTATCTTTAATAGTTCTGATAATGTCATTTTTCTGTATTTCCAGACAAAGTACTGGCAGGAGGCGCGGAGGCTTCGAGGCGAAGGGTATGATTGGGAGAGCGCACCAACAATTATCACTGGAGCCGCGTATGCAAGCAGTGGCGGGAAACCCCACAGAAGGTGAGTTTCTATATTTTTTGGTTTACTGTCACGAACTTTGATATACGAAAATTTAATAATCTTACTCCGTTGTTTATGTTAGCCATCTTCGATGGAGTGGTTGACTCGAGACAGGCGCGGTGAGCCTCTTCATCGTAGCAGGGTGGTTCCAGCAGCAGCCGTATGACCCGAGAGCTGGAGCTACGGAGTGTCCGGGATGAGCTCCAGAGGACGCAATAAGCATTGAAGGCTCGGGACAAGATGCAGTCAGCGGCGCTCAGGGCTAGGGACGAGATGCAGGCAGCGGTGGTTAGAGCTATGGACAAGTATCAAACCTCATACATGCTCCAGTTGCAAGCTACCATGCAGGTAAATTCTGACCGTTGTACTTAATATTTCTAATATAAAAATGCTACATGAAATGATTTGGTTTGTATTTGCAGGCTGTGGCCGCGGGACAGCAGGTTGTCTTTCCGCAGTGGGCGCCGCCACCGTTGGAGCTGCCGCAGGTGCAGGTGCCGACAACAGGTGCACAGGTGCAAAATGACTCAAAATAGCTAATAATAGTCAGCCTATTCAAATTCTGTAAAATTTGATCAAACTTACTCAAATATAGCCAAAACTAGTTAATCTTGCTCAAACTTAGTAAAATATGATGAGTAATATAGCCAAAACTAGTCAAAACTATTTAAATATAGCCAGAACTAGTTAAACTTGCTCAATTCTGCATTTTAATAAGCAAATTTAGTCAATATGCATGTTTATACTTGTAACTTTTCTAACCACACTTGCAAATCACAGGGATCAGGGATGGAGGCTCGCACACCATCGCCCCATCTTGCGCCGCTAGGACTACTGCAGGAGGACGACTTTCCAATCTCTGGTTGTGGACGGGGTAGCGTGTAATGTTGCGTGTGTCACGTGTATTGTTTCTGAACTGTTTTGCAATGTTTCTTGTGATATATATGCTTGTGCTTCTGTATATTATTTTCTGCCTGTGTGAGCTGGCCATCGGGCTAGGGATGGCCTTGAAGCTAGGGCAGCATTTTTTTTAAAATGCGAGCCTTATAGATGACGGTTTTTCGTGCTTAGCCGTCGTCTATAATCCAAATTTATAGACAATGGTGGAGAAGTATCTGTTTTCTATAAGACATAATTATAGACGACGGTAAGAAAAAAACCACCGTCTATAAGAGCCCTTATAGACGACGGCCACTTTACAACCGTCATCTATAAGATCCACTAGGCGCCACGTGGAAGGAGTATCTAAGTGACGACGGACAGGAGTGTCCGTCATCAATTATCTTATAGACGACGGTAACCGACGGTTACCGTCGTCTATAACCGTATAGATGACTAATAATCATAGACGGCCATAAACCGTCGTCTATAAGTGTTTACCGTCATCTATAAGCTATAGATGACGGTTTTAGCCTTATAGACAATGGTTTCTGGCCATCGTCTATTATCGCAATTCCTGTAGTGAGTATAGTTACTTAAAGTGGCATGACTAACTTACTTGTCATAATTCTGTATTTGAATTATGTAACAACGCAGCTATGCTCAGGTAAGAGGTAAGGTACGCCACCGAAAGCGGTCAATTTTGGTTAGCTCCGTCATGCGAGGAATGTAGCATGAGATGTTCCGTGTGTCAATGGACGGAAAGTGAATATATTTTCTAAGACTCTTCATATTTTAGAGAAATATGAACGGCACTAGCCTACAGCGCACAAACCTAGGGGCAAGAGAGGAGACCCCATCGTGTGGTTTGTAACACGAAGTATGTGCTCTAGGACATTTTTGGTCCTATGGGGCATACGAAAACGCTGGTCTACCGATGTGCTTAATTGCAAAGGTGTGGAGCCCTCTGTCGGGTGGTGAATAAACCGGCCATGTCTCTTGAGATGTGAATAACACGAGTTTGGGTGATTCAAGAAAACTTGAAAGCCGCTCAATCCCGACAGAAAAGTTATGCTGATAAGAGGTGTAGGCCGCTGCATTTCAAAGTCGGAGAACACATTTATCTTTGTTTGTCTCTGATGAAGACGTGCACTGATTTGGCGTAAAGGGGAAACTCGCTCCCCGATTTATCGTACCCTATGCCATCACCGAGAAATGTGGACCAGTGGTGTATAGACTGGAACTACCGGCATCTCTCGCTGGTGTTCATGACATTTTCCATGTTTCACAACTCCGGAAATGTATGAAGTATACGGCTGCTGTTCCCACTGAAGACATTGGCGAGTTGCAACCGGATTTAACCTACGCTAATATCCGGTTGAAACTATTGATGAGAAGACTAGTACCACGCGTAACAGAATGCTGTAGTTCTATAAGGTCATGTGGAGCAATCACACCGCTGAGTAAGCGACGTGGGAGATCAAAGAGTTCCTTCGCTCAAATTATCCGGATTTCTTGGCATCTCATCTCGGGTAATTCCTCTCACATCTTCGTTTCTTCTTTTTGTAATCTCGGGACGAGATTCTCTTAAAGATGCAGGGATGTGAAAGCCGACATGCTCACTTGCCAAAGTGTTCATCACACACACCACAGCTCATATTGTGGTAATCTCATGAACACATTTGAAGAGCAAGTAACCACCATTAATAGAATGATTAGAGGAAAAATCATATGTCCAAAACTAGGATTTCCCACATGTAAACATGAGAGGCTGAGCTCACAATTAGGTCCTAAACATTCTTAGGAATGCTCATGCTAAATTTCATGCAAATTGAAACCTTTTTGAGGCACTTTTGGATACAATTATATAAAGGGCAAGTTTGAATGTAAATTCAAATTCAAGCTACTTTCATCACCTGAATTCAAAAGGTGGATACAGATTAAGACTCAGCACATTTTTCTGAGTAATTCCACCAATTTTCATCTACATTGGAGTTGATCTTGTCGGGAGCTAAATTCGCACTAATTCAAAACTGAATTGAAATTCAAATTCAAGTGTGATTCAAATTTAACCAAACCAACTTCAATCTGAGGAATTCAAATTAAGATAATGACTTTGTGGTGAAGGCTACCATTTAGTTGTGAGTAGATGAGGGAAATATCAGCCGAAAATTAAAAAGTAATTTGAGGGGAGGGGGACCCATTTGGCAGAGACCCAAATCTCACTGAACCGACTCATTTTCAGCGTGAGCACTTGGGTGAGCGCGGCTGAGCCGCGAGGAAATCCACCTCGACGGTGAATTCCACCTCACGGTGAAAGTTTCGGTTCAAAGGACAGCAAGACAAGCTGCTCCGCCCGTTCTTTTCACTCTCGCGTGGAAACCAGCTAGCACTCACGCCGTTCTTTGCTCCCGCTCGCGAGTTCCTCTTGCCTCTCTCTGTCCACCGGTGACCGGATGATACCGGCTGTTTCACGCACTGCCAGCAGATAAGAAAAGGTGTGCCTTGTCATGCTGAAGCTGTAGGAGAAAGCCGTTTGCCATTTCATGTGACGTAGAGCGAGTATTGCTCGTTTCTTTCCATGGTGTGTGTTAGGGTTAGAAATCGATCGATGGCAAAATTCATTGCACAGAGGCAACCGCCGCTCGACTTGCACACCGTACACATTCTAGATATCCTTGCTCCCCTCCTCGATCGAAAACTGGCAAGAAAAATCCGCCAGAACCCTAGATTCACCGAGGAGCAGTTTGGCGGAAGAGGGGGTCGCCGGTGACGTCTGGTTTGCCGGCCTTTCGGGTCCAAACTGAGGCCATGCCGAGCTTCCCGAGGCTGTCCTGAACGTGGTGACACGATTAGCGCAAGAAGAGGGTGGCCGGAGCGACGGGAACACATTGCCGATGAGGTGCACTGACATAGCGCTCGTTGCTGGCGAGCTACGGCGCTTAGCCGTCGGCAGCGACGTGTCCATCATGTTCAGTGTCCAAAACTAGGTGGAGGCGGCGAGTTGCACCGTCGTCGGTGAGCTAGGTCGCCGGGAACGCCGACCTCGTCAGAGCTCTGACGGCTCAGGGCGGCGGCATCGCAAGGTAGATGAAGATAGGGGTCCCACGTGTCAGCGACCAATCGGAGCGCGCGCGTGACGTTTTAATTTAAACTAAGCGTGCAGTGCCTGCTGTCAGCGACTGTTTAAGCGCGGGAAGGATTTTCTGTAGGAAAGTAAATCAGGAATGAGCTCAAACTTTAGATATCACTAACTTTGTGTAGAATTGTCTAAATTTAGTGAACAAATTTTTTTGGGTTCCGCTCTCTGAGTACTCTTCAGCAAAACAAGTTTCATCCCTTGAAACACAATCTTTTAAAAAATTAATTCTTTAAATTTAAACTGTTGGGAATTTTAACTGGAGATCCCCTTTGTGGAAAATTCTAAAATTTGGCTAAGATGTTCATTTTAATATCCTTGAGTCTCATGCCAAATTTCAGATCCATCCAAGTTCATTAAGTCCACCTAATGATGTGATTATGTGAACTGACCTAGAGAAAATGGAAAATATAGAAACATTTTCTAAATTTTCTCTGAACTTAATTAGCCCAGAACTTTATCTAGGATTCTCTAAATTATATGAAACCAACTCCATTAGAACCACCATAAACTCTATTTCAAGAAAGTAATGGCTTGCTTCATGAAAATCCCAGGAAATACATAGAAGCTCTGGTAATGGCCATTTAGACATTTATTTTTGCAGGGATCAAATGAGCTTTGTTTCAAATGGAATTTGGCCAAATATCTGGTTAGGTTCTCACAAAGCCACAGTAAAAAAATTTAGAGTCAAAAGGGATGTCTAGATAGAGTTATGGTCTTCATAATATCAATTCAACACATTTGCATTAAATTTGACTGATATCATTAATTTTATTACATGTAGTCGTTTGAAGGCGAGGAAGCCCCGGATATCTTGGATTTCATCCCTCCGGAGGAGCATCTAACCACCAGCAGCAACAAGGCAAGCACCGGTTTGCATTTAACAGTTTTTATCGAGTTTTTGTTTTATCTCCACTTAGATTGTTGTATGGGTGTGCATTAGGTGTAGGATGATTGACACCCTAATGGTATAACCAGATTATACTAAAAAGACTGAGGGTAGTGTCTAAGTCCTCGAGTAGGATATGTCGTGCTTAACGTTTTGTAGTCTTCGGAACAAGTCGAGTAGTTGAAATCTACTCGTGAGTATAGGATTCACCACCTACGAGATTGGTTCGAGATATGAGATAACTTTGGTAATAAAAATGTGACTAGGAAGGGGCATAGGATGCAGAAAGAGGAAGTCTTGTCTGCGTAGCCCTGCCCGTGTTGATTGAGGACCAATCCATGTGCGGCCCCGCTGAACAAGTTTGAATGTACCGAAGGCATATCGGATATATGGTGTCCGATAAACTGATGTAACCTATACCTCTGGGCGGCGAGGCGTAGCGCACCGATTTATAGGTGTAGGTTGAGGGAAACAAGGTGGAAATCTGCTAACGGGAATAGAGAGATGCTCCATGTAGGGGACCTCCTGCTCGTTCGGGTGCGACCGATTCGATGTTTTGGCTGTTTGGTGAAAGGTTGTCCCGTACGACATCGGTTGAGCATGTCGTTGCAGCTCCGAGGATGGGCGTACGTGATGCGCTATTCGGGTATCCCTGCAGGTGTATATCAAGTTGATTCGCTGTCCCTCACGGTAATGAGTACCTCTTGTTCACTGTGTCGTGACGTAGTAAATATATGGAATGATTGTGATGCATTACTGCTGTTATGAATAAATTGTATTGCAACATGTGTTCCACCAAATATTGCTCACTAAATTTCAGATTTATTAACCTTTAACTTGTGGCTAAAAGATGAAGTAAGGATGAACTTGTAGGCGTGTCCTTTGCTGCAAAGTTCCATCCTACCTTTCGTATGACATGCATGTAGATTTTCTTGTGTAGGACAGTCGGTTAAGACTTGCTAAGCAATCGTGCTTACGGTTGCTGCTATGAGTGTTTGCAGGTGAGGAGTACCCCACTGACATGGAGTACAGGTTCACCGGTGAGGGTTATCCGTCGTCAGGAACTACGGCTGTGTTGGAGCCATGCACGCCGCCCTGAAGATAGAGTGTAGCTAGTGTGGCTTGTCCATAGGGCTGGACAACCGACTTTTGCTAGTTGGGGTTAGGCGTGAGTTGTACAGTTAATTTCTGCTACAGTTAAACTCTGTAAATTAGATCTAAACTGTAACTTTGTACTACTTTTGTACAAATTCAGTAAGTTGGAATGTAATACTATGTTTTCCTTATCGTGTGTGCTGTCAGGTGTCACATTGTGCGGCATCACCCTTTGTGATCCTGGATTGTATGGATTTCGGTCCGTCACACGGAGTGGGCTTTGTACATATGTACTCTCCTCTCAGCCAACCAATAGTTTGTTTCAACACTCTAATTCATAGGATCTTTGATCACAAAGAGTGAGTTACCACTATGGTATGACTTTAGGTGGGTCTCAAACCCATCTCGCTCAATGCTTCATCTATCACATTTCGTAATATCCCCTTGGTGAAGGGGTCTGCCAGGTTTTTATTCGTTTCGAAATAGTCCAACGCTATTACTCCAGAGTTTTTCATTTTCCTGACAGATTTCAACCGCCACTTAACGGTCTTGATGACCTCATGCTATATTTAGAACTGTTGACCTTGACAATTCATAAGAACAGCAGGAACCGGTTTCTCAACTATCGGTAAGTCCATCACAAGTTCACGCAGCCAATCGGCTTCAACAGTGGTGGTGTCTAATGTTGTGAGTTCTGCTTTCATTGTTGACCTCGTTAAGATGGTCTGCTTATAAGACTTTCAGGAAACAGCGCCACCTCCTAAAGTGAACACATATCCACTTGTGGCTTTATCTCATCAACATCAGATATCCAGTTTGAATCACTGTAACCCTCTAGCACCCTAGGGTATCCGGTGTAGTGGATTACGTAACTTGATGTACCCTTTAGATAGCGCATTACTCTTTCTAGAGCCCGCCAATGATCATCTCCTGGGTTTGAAACAAACCGGCTTAGTTTGCTCACAGCAAATAAGATATCTGACCTCGTTGCGCTAGCTAAGTACATCAACGAGCCTATGGTTTGGGAATATCTTAATTGATCCCTAGGTGTACCATAATTCTTTCTTAATAGTACACTAGAATCATCCGGAGTTGAAGCAGGCTTACAGTCACTAAATCCAAAGCGACTCAAAACCTTTTCCACGTAATGGGATTGCACAAGTGTAATCCCGCCGTCATCTTCTCGTAACAATTTACTGTTTAAGATGACATTTGGTTCTCCCAAATCTTTCATTTTGAAACTTTTGGATAAAAAATCCTTGACCTCCTTAATCACATTAAGGTTGGTCCTAAAAATCGGTATGTCATCAACATGCAAGCATAAGATCACTCCCTCTCCCCCACCATAGCGGTAATACACACATTTGTCTGCTTCATAAACAAAAAATCCTGAAGATGTTGGTATTTTGTCAAACATGTCATGCCATTGCTTAGGCGCTTGTTTTGGGCCGTACAAAGATTTCAACAACTTACACACCTTTCCTTCATGACCACTTACTACAAATCCATCAGGCTACTCCATATAGATTTCCTCTTCTAGCTCTCTGTTAAGGAAAGCCGTCTTAACGTCCATTTGATGGGCAAGCAGACCGTGAGAGGCAGCCAATGATAGTAGTACTCGTATAGTAGTCAATCTGGCCACTGGTGAGAAAGTGTCAAAGAAATATTTGCCTTCTTTCTATGTATAACCCTTTACCACAAGTCTTGCCTTGTACTTCTCAATAATACCATCAGGCCTAAGCTTTTTCTTAAACATCCACTTACATCCTATAGGTTTGCATCTATAAGGACAATCCACCATCTCCCAAGTTTCATTGGACATGATGGAATCCATCTCACTTCGAACTGCTCCCTTCCAAATGCCAGCATACTGAGATGAATATGCCTCTGTAATAGTTCTTGGAGTATCATCCACCAGATATATAATGAAGTCATCACCAAAAGATTTCACAGCCCTTTACCTTTTACTATTACGAGTTACTTCATTATCTTCATCTGTTGGGCTCCCCTCTAGTGAAGATTTAGTGTGTATTGTTGGAATGATGGGCTCAGGAGAGAAGATAGAGTTCTTGCTAGATGATCTTTGTGTCTCTTTCATTGGAAATATATCTTTAAAGAATGTGGCATCTCTAGATTATATAATTGTGCCCTCATGCATATCAAGACATCGGATTTCACTATTAAAAATCTATATCCAACGTTGTGAAAAGCGTAACCAAGAAAGACACAGTCTACGGTGTTCGGTCCAAGCTTACGCTTCTTAGGGATTGACACACTGACCTTAGCCAGACAACCCCATGTTCTCAAGTAGGAGAGATTTAATCTTTTCTCTTCTCATTCTTCAAATGGAGTTATCTCTTTATTCTTTATAGGAACTTTATTCAGAACATGACAAGCAATCAATATAGGCTCACCCCACCATTGCTCAAAAAGTCCCGTTGTTTCTAACATGGCATTAACCATCTCAGTTTGAGTGCGATTCTTTCTTTATGCAATCCCATTTGATTGTGGTGAGTAGGCAGGCGTCCTCTCATGAATTATACCATGTTCCTTGCAGAATAATTTAAACTCGTTTGAAAAATACTCTCCACCTTGATCGGACTTAAGCCGTTTAACCTTTCTCTCAAGTAGGTTTTCTGCTTCAGCTTTATATAGCTTAAAATAGTGAAACACCTCATCTCATGACTACAATAAATACACATAGAAAAATCTAGTTGAATCATCTATCAAAGTCATGTAATATTTCTTTTCACCTTTCGTCAACACACCGTTCAACTCACATAAATCTGAGTGAACAAGTTTTAATGGTGCCAAATTTCTCGCCTCTGCCGTCTTATGATGCTTGCGAGTTTGTTTTGACTGCACACATACTTGACACCTTGAACTTTTGACAGTGGTTAATTTAGGGATTAAACTCATTCTGGCTAGCCGCGTCATGCACCTAAAATTAATGTGACATAGTCGTGAATGCCAAATATTTGATTCATCATCACATACATGGTTTACCACGTTACAAGTAATATCTGACAATGATAAACTAAACAAGCCTTCACACTTATAGCCTTTTCCAATAAATGATCCAAGTATGGATACAACACATTTATTAGACTCGAACACTAGCTTATAACCATCTCTACATAATAGAGATCCACTGACAAGGTTCTTCTTGATTGCGTGGACATGTTGTACGCTCTTTAGTCGCACGATCTTTTTAGAAGTCAACTTCAGATCAACCGTACCAACTCCACGTAAAAATCCTTGAGATCCATTCCCCATCAGCACGGGAGATTTCCTTGTGGTCTTATAAGAAATAAATAGGGACATGTCAGCACAAACATGTATATTGGCCCCAGTGTCAACCCACTAATCTGGCGACTGACATACTGAAAGAACATATGGTATTGAAACATACCCATATGTTCCCTCTTCGATGTTACCAATAACAATGTTTGCTGACCTTTTATGCTTGTCCTTGCGCTATGGGCAATCCTTAGCCCAATGGATAAATTTGCCACAGACAAAGAAATCACCCTTCACTTTATTCTTCTTCTTTTTAAAGATAGATGTTTGATTGACTTTGTTCTCGTTGTCAGACTTATTCTTGTTTTTCTTGTTGGATTGGAAATTTCTATTCTGCACTAAATTTGCATTAGAGTTTTCCTCAAGCCCTTTCCCTCTGATATCTTTTGCTTTTGCCTTCTCTTCAACATCTAGAGACCCAATTAAATCAGCAATGCTGAATTCTTGTCTCTTGTGTTTTAAGAAAGTAGAAAAGTCCCACCAAGAAAATGGCAGCTTAGCAATAATGCAGCCCGCCACAAACTTGCCAGACAATAGACATGGAAAGTGCACGAGCTCTTTAGAAAGAAACTGAATCTCATGAGCCTGTTTTACTATAGAGCGGTCATCAACCATTCTATAGTCATGAAACTACTCTATGACATACAGTTCACTACCTGCATCAAAGACTCCAAATTTAGCCTCAAGTATGTCGGGACGCCCACCCCGAGAGTCCAGGAATCGCATTGGATGGTGTCGTGCGATGCGGCACCCAACAGCACATCACCGAAAAACACACATGCACAACAATATGTCTTTTATACATAGAGTTGTCTCATTTTACAAATAATGTACAGCGTACATTGGAGCAGAAGATAACAAAACACTCACGGACTATAGCCTATGCTAAGCAAAATGAAGCCATCCTGCCCGCGGATGCTTCACACTAGCACCATCTCAAAAACTTGGCGGCGTGCAGGGTTCGAAGTGAGATCACACCCCTCATTGGGTGCTGCCCCGCTCAGATCTCACATCCTCCCTAACGTTGCCTTATGCAATGTTACCTGCAAAACAATGGATCAACAAACTGTGAGCTTATGCTCAGCAAGACTTAACCGACAACCTACACATGGAACTCTACTTGCTGAAAATAGAGGGCTGAATTAAGAAAGTTGCATAAAAGATGAACTTGAGCTATCAGAAAGTCCTTACTTCCAGTTTTAATCAACTTTTATAATCATCGCACAATTTACATCGAGACTCCACAATCAAACAAGAAACGCTTCATATCGATGCCACTTGCCCGAGGAGAAGGTAAATTTTGTGAGCTACCCTAGACCCATACATACCTTGCGCCATCAACGCCAAGACTCCCCAATCAAACAAGAAACGCTTTGTCTCAACGCCACTAGCCCAAGGTAGAAAGTAAATTTAGTGAAGGTGTTGATTATCCCACATCTCCAATTTGAGGATTATTCACGAAGCATATTAATTTTTCACAGTTCTTACTAGATCATGACTCCATGTACAAGTATGCTCACTACCACGAGCGACGGTGATTCGAATAAAAAACACCCGGCTGACATGACACATACGCCTGTCCGAGACCGGTGATCAACCGATCTCCTCAACGTCGTATGTGGCAACCTTTCACACGACACCCAAATATCAAACCAGTCCCACCGACTTGGATTAAGCCTCACTATGGCAAACCCTCGTAGAGCCGACTTCTCTATCCTTTCAGCATTTGCATAAGACGATGGGGATTGCCTCGACACCCAGGTTAACATGTTACATCGGTTTCTTGGGTCCCATATTGCCAGTATGCATCCGGTACACAACTCAAACTTGTCCAGCGGGGCCGTACACGAGAACGGGCCTTAATTGACTCAGACGGAGACTAGGTTCACAGGACCACGTCCTTGAGCCTTCCATCCATACTGTATGGTCTCCATTCTCAACTAAGAGGATCAATTACCAACTCTTCCGATTGATCCTCCTTAATCCCGATTCACGAGTAGGAAATGGCCTAGCCGAGTTATGCCTCTTTTAATCCACTTTCGTTAACTTGAGAACAGCAGTTATAATTAAGTGAAATATACTCTAAATAAAACTCTAGGGTTTTTCTGGTTCATGCATGTGGAGTGTCACGCCATCTAGACTTAGTGCAATAACCAAAATGCTCGACATTATAAAATGAATACAAATAGAAACTTGTAAATTTGGATGCAAACCAGGACTTGCCTTATTGTTGATCCCAACTAACGTTGCTGTCAGCAGGAGCAAGTTAGCGGCCTCTGAAGACTTCTCGAGATGTTTCCCTATTGAAATGATCAAATATAAAGATGTGTCACATTATGAAATAATGTGCCATATCAAACTACAGAAGAAAATATATGCAAATAGAGGATTCTGTGGTTGAAAGTTTTACAGATTCTTTCTAATATCATTCTAGGGGTATGGTAAAATTTCAGAAACTTTTGAACGAGTTGGCCACAAGAATTCTTGGAACCTTTATCCTTCAATGTTTTATAGGAATTTAATTAGACTTGGTCATATGGATAAGTTTGATATCCTAATAGGTTTGGACCTAAGGTTCCTAGGAAAAATTATTCCAAAATTTTCTAAGCCTTTTTGTTGGCCAGAATGGAGGGTTGAAGTTAAATTCTATTTTCTGGAATTTGATTCTGTGATTTTTCAGCCCATTTAAATTACACCTGGCGAAACCTACTGATTAAGCCCCCTTAATCATCTCCAAAAATCCTGAATTTTTTACAGGAGCTCAAGAACTATGAGAAGGATTTGCTACCCAAAATTGGAAATGTTTCATAAAGAATTGCTCCTGGAATAAATCCCTAAAGGTTTTGATAAAAACAATTCTACAGACATTCCGGTACATTTTCATAGCAAGCACTTTGTTTCTCTGAAACTTACTTCTTATGAGGAATCCAACAAAATTTGTCTCACTAATTTTGGAGCTTTCTATCCAGAGTTATGGGTTTTTCAAGTTTGAACACTTTCTGTTTAAATTTTATACAGAGCAATCAAACGGGGGGCCCACTGGTCAGGTGTTTCTTCAACCTCTCGCCAGAGCACGCGCGTGCACACCGGAACAGATCGTGGCGCGGCTCGTTCTCCCTCAATTATCCACCAAATTACCTCCGGTTTCGCCCTACACGATCCTTGGAACGTGGCGCAGCTGCCGGGCAAGGTCTCATCACTTGGAAATGGCCGGAAATGGGTCGGCACCGACGGCGGCGCGGCATCGATGCGTTCCAGCATGTCCCAAGCCGATTTCAACCGCCCAATCTTCCGTACAGCATCCCTAGAGGTCGTAAAACATGGAACGGAGCTCCACCCTTGCAGCAAACGGAGGTAAACTAGTTGTCACCGTGGATCGCTGCGGTTTTAGCCACCGGCGACGATTCCTCGTCGCCCAGGGTGGGGGAGGGGTGGTTTGCTTCGTGCTTCGGCGTGGTAGGGCGCTAGGAGTCCTATTAGCTTTGGTTTGAATTGTAGAACGGATGATCAAGCGATTTGAGCTAATTTCAGAAACTTGCTAGTGTCGGTTCTTCACGTGCACCGGCATCAAAAACCAAACTCCGGTGATCCAGCATCGGGGAAAGAGCAAGGGGGGTACTAGATGATGATCTAGACACCATGGCGCACGTCTGAGTCGTGTTGGTCGTGCCGGAGAGGCGCTGGAACACTCGAACGTCGTGGAGCAGTGGAGGCGGCGTGGCTCTGTTTTGCCGGAAAAAGAATGGCTCAGTTGTGGCGGGGAAAGGCCGGGGACGAGCTGAAGATGGTTGGAAAGCGTCGAGGAGGCGGGCACTGTTTTGCTTCGGGTGAGCGCATGAGGCAACAATCTGTGGATGTACTCGTGCGAGACAGAGAAGGAAAACAGCCCTTCGCTTTGTGCAGCCACGAGCTTTAGCGAGCAGCCGAGAGAAAGACAAGGAAACCGCCTCTGGGAAGCAGGGTGACACACACAGCTTGGTGGAGCTCTCTTCCCCTCGGTGTCACTCTCACAGAGAAGGAAAAATTGATGTGGTCTCTGTTTCAATGACGTGAGGGTCCCACCGGCAGTCTTCCCCCACCCGAATATCATTGGCTCCCAAATTTTCAAATTTAAATTTTGTAGCACGTTCTACACACTGAATTTGAATAGCGGGGAGTTAAACTCGCTTGTGCTTAAATTTGAAATGTCGTGATTTAATTCCCTTACAGCTGGGTTTCCTTTATTGCATGTAACCAAATTTCGAATTTAAAACCCTAGTTAGAATTTGATTTGACCCCACAAATTTAAATTCTACTAAGGAGCTAACATGCTGGACTTGGGGCTTTTACAATCCTCCCTCCTTAAAAGAATCTCGTCCTGAGATTAGTAAAAAGAACGAGCTGGAAGAAGAATGTTACCGGTTATAGCTCGATAATAATTCTGGGCAATTCCTTTGTAGAAAATCCTCACTTTCCCAGGTAGCCTCGTCGCCGGTGTGGTTACTCCATAACACTTTGTAAAACCACAACGATCGACGCCTTGTTTCACGAGTCTTTTCGTCGAGGATTTGTACCGGCTTCTCGATGTAGGTGAGATCCGGTTGTAATCTTTCCATGCCTTCCAAAAGAACCTTTGTCGGCTCCTTCAAACACTTTCTCAGTTGTGAGACATGGAAGATGTCATGTATGCCCGATAATGATATTGGTAGCCTCAAACGGTAGGCTACCGGTCCACACCGTTCTATAATAAGGAACGGACCAACAAAACGAGGAGCTAGCATTCCCTTGACCCCGAATCGATGAATTCCTTTCATCAGGGATACTTGGAGATAGACGTGATCTCCGACTTCAAAATACAAGGGTCGGCGTCGCTTGTCCGCATAACTCTTCTGCCGAGATTGAGCGGCTTTAAGATTTGCTTGAATAAGCCTGACCCGCTCTTCCGCGTCTTTAACAAGATCAATTCTGAATATCACCCTCTCATGGGATTCACACCAGTTGAGTGGTGTGGCGGCACTTCCTGCCATATATTGCTTCGTATGGTGCCATTTTAATGCTTGATTGATAACCATTATTGTAGGAGAATTCCGCTAATGGCAAATGGTCATCCCAATTCTTCCCATGATCTATGGCACATGCTCTCAGCATATCTTCAAGAATCTGTTTCACCCTTTCTGTCTGACCGCCGGTCTGAGGATGGTATGCTGAGCTTCTATGTAACTTTGTTCCTAGAGATTCATGTGGTTGCTCCTAGAAACGAGCAACAAATATAGATCCTCGGTCGGATATGATGGTTTTGGGAACTCTATGTAAGCACACAATTCTGGAGAGATACAACTCTGCATATTGCTTAGTATGGAATCCCGTATTCACTAGGATGAAGTGTGCTGATTTTGTTAACCGATCAACAATCACCCAAATGGAGTCATGCTTTTTGAATGTGAGAGGCACTCCGACAATAAAGTCCATACTGATGTCCTCCCACTTCCATGCCGGAATACTTAATGGTTGCAGCATTCCCACTTTCTTTATATGATTAGCTTTGACTCACCGACATGTATCACACTCGGGTACATACTTGGCGATTTCTCTCTTCATCCGAGTCCACCAAACTTTTGTTTTGAGGTCTTGATACATTTTATTGCTTCCAGGATGTTTTGAGTACTTGGATGTATGGGCTTCATCTAGGATTTTCTTCCTTAGCTTCGTGTTCCGGGGTACCACAATATGGTTGTTAAACCATAACACACCTTGATCATCTTCCCAGAAACATTTCATTTTATCCTCTTTGATTCTTGCCTGGATATTCCGCATTCCCTTATCTCTCTTTTGGGCTCGTACAATCTCCTCTCTAATGGTAGGCACAAGAGCAAGATTATACAACGCCTCATATGGAATCACCCTGAAACTTGGTTCCGCTTCCTCATCCGGAATAACTGACAAGTTATTCATGTGGGACTTACGACTGAGTGCATCAGCCACCACGTTAGCTTTGCCTGGATGGTAATGGATCTCGAGTTCATAATCTTTGATTAATTCCAACCATCTCCGCTGCCTCATATTGATATCCTTCTGGGTGAATATATACTTGAGGCTCTTATGGTCGGTGTAGAGGTGCGCTAAATTTTCGAGTAAGTAGTGCCTCCACATTTTCAACGCGAGCACCACTGCAGCGAGTTCTAGATCATGAGTGGGGTAGTGCAGCTCGTTGTTGTGGAGTTGACGAGATCCATACGCGATCATGCGTCTATCTTGCATTAAGACGCAGCCAAGTCCAATGCCTGAAGCATCACAATAAACATCGAATGGCTTTGTTGTATCCGGTTGGGCTAAAACCGGTGCCGTTGTGAGATGTTGCTTCAGAGCTTGAAATAATTCTGTCATGGGCTTAGCAACCTTCGAGAAGCTGGCAATAAATCTCCAATAGTAGCCCGCTAGTCCTAGAAAACTGCGGATTTGATGAACGTATGTCGGAGACTCCCACTTCAAGTCTTGCTCAACTTTTGTTAGATCTACAGCCACACCCTCCGCTGAAATAATGTGGCCTAAGAATGGTACTTTGCTGATCCAAAATTCACACTTGCTGAATTTGGCATACAACTTATGTTCTCGTAAGCGTTGGAGCACAATATGGAGATGTTTAGCGTGTTCAGCCTCCGATTTGGAGTATACGAGATTGCCGTCGATGAAAATTATGACGAACTGATCCAACTCTGGCATGAACACATAATTCATGAGGTACATGAAATGTGCGGGTGCATTTGTTAGCCCGAAAGACATGACTAGATACTCATAGAGCCCGTATCTAGTCGAGAAGGCCGTCTTCAATATATCCTCCTCTCTGATTTTTATCTGATGATAACCGGACCTCAAGTCCATTTTGGAGAATACTTTGGCACCCACTAACTGATCAAATAAAATATCGATCAGCGGCAGTGGATATTTATTTTTGATCGTCACTGCATTCAGCGGCCGATAATCCACACATAACCGTAGCGATTCATCCTTTTTCTTCACAAAGAGGGCTGAACAGCCCCATGGTGTCGAGCTTGGCCTAATGAACCTTTTGTCCATTAAGTCCTTTAGCCGCTCTTTCAGTTCAGTTAATTCCTTCAGAGACATTTTGTACGGCCGCCGATATATCAGTGTAATTCCCGGTGCTAACTCGATCTTGAATACCATGTCTCTTTCAGGCGGCATCTCTGGAAGATCGTCAGGAAACACATCTGGCTACTCACGGACAACAGGAATATCATCCAGTTTCATGGTGACACTGTGGTACACAACTGGATTTTTAGAATACATGTCTTCAAGTATGAGTGTTTGAAGACCGTAGAACGGAGAGTCCAAGCGAACAATCCGTGGACCGATGTCAAGACAGCCCCGTGGTAGTTCATCCATGCCATTCCTAAGATCACATTGATCTTCTGCCCCTCTAAAACAATGAGGGTTGTTAAGTATAATTTTCCACCTAATCACAGGGGTGCTTTGATCACTACTTTATTAGCAGCTATGTTTTCACCGGGTGAGCGTAAAAGGTAGTGATCTTTCGATGTAGTGGTGGAGAGCTTAGCTTTGCACACAAATAATATGCTGACAAAATTTTGTGTGGTTCCAGAGTCGAATAAAATCACTACAAGAAGTTCATTGAGTGTGAACGTTCCCGCTAGCACAGGTGCACCTTCCGGCACATCCTATAGAGCTGTATGATAGATGCACCCAGACTTTGGTGCTGTTCCTTGGAACTGAGCACGGGATTGATTTATACCTTGCTCTAGTGTATTTCCCCTGTGACGTATCTGTTAGACACTGTAATTAGGGGTGTGACACAGGGGTATATTACTCATTAGAGAGGAATTAGGGTTAGGGGTAGTTTAGTCTTTTCTCCCCTCCTAATCCCTCTATATAATCACACCTGTACTCCAGCTTTTCTATCATCTCAATACAATTATCATTAGCCCTCTTTCATGGTATCATTAGCTAGGAATAATCAGGATTAGGGCTAACCCTAATCCTAATGGGCCAGCCGTCGCCGCAGCCTTGGGCGCACGCCGCCGCCACCCCACACTGGGCCAGAACCACCGCCGCCCCTGAGCAGCCGCCCGCCGCCGCCCCTGGTGCGCCGCCCGCCGCCGCCAGGGCGCTGCCAGCCGCAGGATCTGGGCTGCGCACGCAGGGGGGCGCCGCCTCCTCTGGAGGACAGCGCGCGGAGGCCGGAGCCGCCGCCACCCCACCCTGGGCGTGGGGAGGGGCCACCGCTGCCGCCACCTCCGGATCCGGGGCCGCCGCGCCCTGGATCGGGGCGGCTCCGCCCGGATTCGGGTCGCCCCCACCCGGATGGGGGCCGAGCGCGCATGGGGGGGGGGGGGGGCGTCACCGCCCCTGTCTGGGCCGCCGCCGCCCCTGGGTGCTCCGCCCCTGGGGGGTCCGCCAGCCCCCCTGGAGGGAGCGCCGGCCCCTTGCCTGCCTGGGCTGCCGCCGCCCCTGGGGGCTCCGCATCCGCCCCTGGGGGGTCCGCCAGCCCCACTGGAGGGGGCGCCACCCTATGGACTGCTGAAACCGGAGGAACAGCAGCCTCTGGAGGGGGCGCCGCCTTCTTAGGAGGAGCCACAGCCCCCAGGCCCCTCGCTGCTGGTTCTGCAGCCGCCCCCTCCTTCTCGAGAACCGGTCCAGCCGCCTGTGAACCCCTTGTCACTACCTCCAGCAACCCCGCCACTGCTGTTACCTTCATGGCAGGTACCTCGCACTACGGGACGCCACCGGCCTCGACATCGACGGGAGCACCACGGCGATCCCGCCGATTCCGTTCCCAGCCGCCGGTACTACTGTGGAGAACACAGCTTCTTCCTACGGCACCGACACTGCGGAGACATCTGACATTGCCGGAGCACTGGCCGCCTCTCGCGAGCGCGAGCGAGCACTCGCCCTTGCCCTAGAGCAGGAGCGTGCCTCAGTGGCATCACTATCCCACCAACTTGAGGAGAGTGCTCGCCGATCAATGAGTGCTGTCCATGAGCCTCCCTCGGACGCTGGTACGTACCCGACTTCGCTTGTGGCCGCTCTTCATGCACAGGCCGCAGGGATTCAGAACATCCGGACGCTCGTGCCGGTTATTTTCAGTTCCGAGTCCACCTCATATGCCCGGTGGCGTGATATGGTGCTCCTCACGCTGAAGCGCTACTGCCTCGATGACCACGTCCTCCAGGACGAGTCTTCAGTACAGGTGTCCTGGATCAGCATGGACAGCCTGGTACTGTCCTGGATCCTTGGCTCCCTGACAGAGGAGCTACAGGACATCGTCAGGCAGCGCGGTGGCGGTACTGCTCGACAGGCCTGGCTAGTCCTCGAGCAACGGTTTCTAGGGAACCGTGCAACTCGAGCCCTCCACATCAGCACTCGGTTCCAGAACACCGTCCAGGGTGATCGTTCCATCTCCACCTATTGTCAGGGAGATAAAGGGCATGGCGGATGCCCTACGTGACCTTGGTGAGCCGGTCACCGACAGCGCTCTTGTCCTTCGGGTCCTTCAGAGCCTGAACGAGCACTATTGCCACCTACGGACATGGCTACTTCGACTGGAGCCACTACCTACCCTCGAGAAGGTATGGTCTGATCTTGAACTTGAAGAGATCACTGCAGGAGGCTCTACTGGCTCTGGATCTGCCACAGCTTTCTATGGCTCCGGGCAGTCCCCTCGTCCACCCTTACTAGCGGCTGGTGGACCGCCGTCACGTCCACCTTCTACTCCTACCAGTACAGGAGGTGGAAACCGTCGTCGCCAAGGAACGAACGGCGGCCGTGGTGGCAGCAGTGCAGGCAGCACCCCCACGGCTTCGACTACTGGAAGTAGTGGTGGTACCGGCCAAGGAGGTGCACCCTGGCCCACACCCTACAACCCGTGGACTGGACAGATCTACATGTGGCCTGGACCGTCCCCAGGTTCTCAGCCTCCACGACCACCGCATCCTCAACCGGCGTTCACGGCTACCCCCGGCTACAGTGGACCAGCCCACAGTGCTGGTAGGCTGACAGCTCAGGCCTATAGTGGGCCTGGATACTCTTCAGGAGTCAGCCCCGACCTACGGAGGCACTGACTACCCTGTTGGAAACTCGGAGCCATCGGCACCCCTTCAGGAGCCACCGTCGACGTGGGATCGACAGTCGCTTGCTTCCTCCTTCAGCACCATGCACCTTACACCACCTGGTGCCGACTGGGTAGTTGATTCTGGAGCATCATACCATACCACTCCTAATTCCAGTATACTCTCTTCCACCCATCCTCCCAATCCCTCTTTTCCTTCATCTATCGTTGTTGGAAATGGGTCCGTTCTTCCGGTCACCTCAGTAGGTGATTCCGGTTTTCCGGGTACTTTCCAGCTTAAAAACATTCTTGTTGCTCCGGATATCATTCAGAACTTAATTTTTGTTCGCCGTTTTACCACTGACAACAATGTTTCCATTGAATTTGATCCTTTTGGTTTGTCTGTGAAGGATCTTTCCACCCAGCGACCTCTTTTCCGATGTGATAGCTCGGGGCCCCTATACACACTTCGGCTTCCTACTTCCGCTGCATCACCGCCATTTGCTTTGACTACGACAGCTTCATCTACCATCTGGCATCGCCGGCTTGGCCACCCTGGTGCAGATGCTATGTCGAAGCTGTCCAGTAGCTCAGTTATCTTGTGTTCTAGGGGGGTACACATGACTCCCTATGTCACGCCTGTCAACTTGGTCGCCATATTTGCCTCCCTTTTCCCACATCTGTGACTCATATTGAGCACTCATTCGATCTTATACATTGTGATTTGTGGACATCTCCTATTTCCAGTATATCGGGCTTTAATTACTATTTGGTGATGATTGATGATTTTTCTCACTTCTCCTGGACTTTTCCATTACGATTGAAGTCAGAAACTTTCGTCACTCTTTCTCAATTCTTCGTTTGGATTTCTACTCAATTCGGGCGTACCATTCGAGCTGTCCAGTGCGATAACGGACTAGAGTTTGATAACTCTGCGTTTCGTAATTTTCTCTCTGCACATGGGGTACAGCTACGCATGTCTTGTCCATATACCTCTCCTCAAAACGGCAAGGCAGAGCGCATGATTCGCACCATTAATGATGTCATACGCTCCCTGATGTTCCAGGCATCTATTTCAGCCCGATACTGGGTGGAGGCTCTTCATACCGCCACACTTCTGATCAATCGTCTTCCCACCAAAGCGATTCGTGCCTCCACCCCCTACTTTTCTCTATATGGCACTAATCCTCTTTATGATCACCTTCGAGTTTTCGGATGCGCTTGCTACCCTAATCTTTCCGCCACCGCCCCACATAAGCTTGCACCCCGCTTGACACGGTGTGTTTTTCTCGGGTATTCCCTTGATCATAAGGGTTACCGATGCTTAGATCTCACTACCCACCGTCTTTTGATCTCTCGGCACGTTGTCTTCGACGAGTCATCTTTTCCTTTTTCCACCACCTCTTCTGATTCAACCACAGAGCTGGACTCCCTTTTTTCTATTGACCCCGAGGCTGCCTCCCAGTTGCCTTGGCCTATTTCTTTTGCAGGATCGACACGAGCTAGTCCCAGACGCCCTCGACACCGATTGCTGCACCTCGTGTGGCATCGATGTCTCAGGCGTCACCCGCTGCACCCCGTGTGGCATCGACGCCTCCGACGTCACCTGCTGCGCCACGCGCGGCCTCGGCTTCCCCGACACCATCTACTGTACCCAAGGTGCCCTCGGCGTCTCCAGCTGTACCACGTACGGCACCAGCGGCATCACCAGCTACCTCCCCGATGTCACCTATAACGAGCACGACGCCACCAGCCGCGCCACGCACGGCACCGACGATGTCTTCTCGTTTTGCTGACCCCGCACTTGTCTACCAGCGACGAGCGCGGGGAGAGGCTCCTGCTCCGACAACGCCACGCGCGACATCGAGACCCACTCTCGCCTATCCATGACGAGAGAAGATGGTTGTACCTGACCGACCGGTGTACAACCCCCCTCTACTTCACAGGGATCCTGGTCACGTCCACCCAATGGTGACTCGACGTGCGTCCGGGAGTCTTCGACCAGTGGAGCGGTTCGATAGTGCCGCTTTCTCGTCGACGACAACTCTACCGACCGAACCTTCTTCGATCTCACCCATACCTACTTCCTTGCGTAGCGCCGTCGCCGACCCTAACTGGCGCCGCGCTATGGAGGAAGAGTATGAGGCCTTGCTTGCCAACCGGACCTGGGACCTGGTTCCCCGTCCTGGTCGTGGCAATGTTGTCACAGGCAAGTGGATACTCACACATAAGAAGAAGGCGGATGGCACCTTGGAGAGATACAAGGCTCGTTGGGTACTCCGGGGCTTCACTCAGCGCCCTGGAGTTGACTACGACGAGACTTTCAGCCCGGTGGTGAAGCCGGCGACAGTTCGTACCGTATTGTCGCTAGCTCTCTCGCGTTCTTGGCCTGTCCACCAGTTGGACATCAAGAACGCCTTCCTCCACGATACACTGACCGAGACGGTGTACTGCAGTCAGCCGGCAGGATTTGTAGATTCAGCTCACCCAGACATGGTCTGTAAGCTGAACAAATCCCTGTACGGACTGAAGCAGGCACCGTGAGACTGGTACAGCCGGTTCGCCTCTTTCTTGGTCTCACTGGGGTTTGTTGAAGCTAAGTCGGACACTTCGCTGTTTGTCTATCGACGGGGCAGTGACACAGCTTACCTCTTACTGTGCGTCGATGACATTGTACTAACAGCATCTAGTCCGACTCTGCTTCAGCGAACTATTTCTGCCTTACAGCAGGAGTTCGCTATGAAGGACCTGGGCCCTCTCCACCACTTCCTGGGTATTACGGTCGAGGACCGACCAAGCGGCCTATTCCTTCACCAGCGATAGTACTGTCTAGATATCCTCCAGCGGGCGAGCATGGCTGATTGCAAGCCGTGCTCCACTCCAGTGGATACTCAGGCGAAGCTCTCCGCCACCGACGGGACACCCGTCTCTGACCCCACTTCTTACAGGAGTCTTGCAGGTGCTCTCCAGTACCTAACCTTCACCAGGGCGGATATCTCATATGCGGTCCAGCAGGTATGCCTCCATATGCATGACCCGAGGGAACCGCATCTCACCGCTGTCAAGCAGATTCTTCGGTACCTACGAGGCACCCTCGACTACGGCCTCCTCCTTTGGCGTGACACGGCCTCCGAGCTGGTCGTGTACACAGACGCTGACTGGGCAGGCTGCCCGGACACACGACGCTCTACTTCTGGATACGCCGTCTTCCTGGGTGGCAACCTTGTCTCCTTGTCCTCGAAGCGACAGCCCGTAGTGTCACGCTCGAGTGCAGAGGCGGAGTATCGCGCCGTGGCTAACGGCGTAGCTGAGGCCTCCTGGCTTCAGCAGCTACTTTAGGAGCTCCACACTCCCGTCATCAAAAGCACCCTCATCTACTGAGACAACGTCAGCGCCATGTACCTCTCCACCAACCCGGTCCAGCATCAGCGCACGAAGCATGTGGAGATTGACCTTCATTTTGTTCATGAGCGGGTAGCACGGGGTGAGGTTCAGGTACACCATGTCCCGACGATGACGCAGTTCTCCGACATCTTCACGAAGGGCCTCCCGTCGTCGCTGTTCTCCGAGTTCCGGTCCAGTCTCAACATCTGCAGCGGCTAGATGTTGTGACTGTGGGGGGGGGGGTGTTAGACACTGTAATTAGGGGTGTGACACAGGGGTATATTAGTCATTAGAGAGGGATTAGGGTTAGGGGTAGTTTAGTCTTTTCTCCCCTCCTAATCCCTCTATATAATCACACCTGTACTCCAGCTTTTCTATCATCTCAATACAATTATCATTAGCCCTCTTTCAGTATCCTTTCTGGACGCCTCCTGCTGATGTGACCCAAATAACCGCACGTGAAGCACGGTTTCTCAGCCGGTTCTATGTTACTCTAAGTACGGACACTATGTGCATTCTGTTGCGGCACGAACGCTTGAGGAACAGAATATTGCGGCTGCGTATACCGTTCTTGCAGCTGTCCGAATTCAGAATATTGAGATGAACGACTCGAATATTGTTGGAGTCGTCTAGCCGGCTGCATTAGCTGACAGTTCTAGGTACTATCTATCACCCGGTATTTATGAGGAGCAATATTGCTACTATCCGGTGTTATACTGTTATTTCTTTTCTCGGCTTGAACTTCTCGCTGAGCATCTTCAACCATGATGGAAGCACTCATCAATTCGTTGACGTTATTTCGATCTGCTAAAACGTGTCTTTCCTTTAGCTTGGGATTGAGGCTGCGAAAGAACCATTCACACTTTTGTGCCTCAGTGTTCACATATTCAGGCGCATACTGTGCCAGTTTGTTGAACACTCGCGAATGCTCGTATGCATCCCTCCCTCCTTGTTTTAACACTAGAAACTCCTCCCAAGAAATGCCTTCCGGAATTCCGCCCAAGTGAACTGATGTCCAGCTGGTAGGGAGGCAAGTTGATTTGCCCACCATGCACTGGCGGGCCCGTGAAGTTGTTGCGCCGCGTATAATACTTTCTGATGTTCGGTGCATTAAAGCAACCCGAACTTAGATTCAATGGTACGGATCCAGCTATCCGCCACCAGAGGATCCTCAGCTTCAATGAAAACCGGTGGTTCAGTCGCCAAGAGCTCAACGTAGGAACTCATTTGAGGTTGGCGAAAGTCTTCATTTTTATATCTCTCTTGACGGGATGTATTCATCACAAGGGTACGGAGCAAGTCAGTTCGCTCATCGCTTGCACCCGTCATGGCAGCCAGTATGTCCGCCATTGTAACCGTAGGTGAAGGTCCTGGTGGCGGCTGCTGTTGCGGAGCTCGCCACTCCCACTGTGAAGAGTTATCACCACCACCACCACTGGAACCACCCACTTCACCCATGGAAGAAGTTCGCACCATTCTGTAATTGCAAGAGTTCATTATCAGCTTAACATTATCACTTGATTTATTCTATGATCAAAGTAGTGAAACACTGATAATGTAGTCTTAACATATAAGCAAAATGATTTATACGCAAACTGATTCAACTAACAGCAAGGATTTAAAGAATAACTGGAATAATCACAGTTATGGTCACTCTGTCTCAGATTGACCGGTCATCAAACAAACCAGATTTCTGTTGTCCAAACAACAGTTTCGTGGCTTGGGTTAAATACCAAAGTTGTAGATAACGTCAGTACCTTCCCAGAAAATAGTCATTTGCCTCTAACTAAGTTCTATATCAGAAGTTATGAGCTTACAAGGTTGACAGAAATTCTGGAGGAATTTCAGCAGCACCTCCCCTATACGTGCTCACTTTGAGTCAACTTTTTCATACAGTTAGAGACGTATATGGACCAAACTCATAGTTACAGAGTTGGAGCACGATTCGTAAGGTTTCTAGAATTGTAAGATTTCACATTTTACAACTTTTATACAGGAAGGTATCAGCAAAATTCCAATCAGTACAGAAACTATACACAGCCTTTCCGTACTCTGGACAGCTTCATTTGTACTGCAAATTTCACCCCTTTACAGGAGGATTATGCCCTGAGGTTGAACAGAAAAAACTTGTAAAGAACTTCCCAAGCTTTTCAAAATGTATTTATATGACCCCTTTGCAATCCTGGATCAAATGATATGATGGTTCAAAGTTAACATAATTTCTGACAGGATTTTGCCAACACCTCCCCAGAGGTACCTAGTTTCAATCAACAATTCCAGTTAATTCTTCTCCAGTATTGGCAAAACTTTGAATCAGAAAGTTGTTTCATATCTCATTCCCTTTCCAGAAATGTATCACAATACCCTTAGATATATTTACACCGAGAGTTATGGTGGAATTACAAAGACTCTGTTTCGGTTCTACCCATTTGTAGCAGTTTTTGGTTTCTAAGGTTTTTGACCAACCTTAAGTGTGTTTCTGTCCTGGAGGTTTATAGAAAAGTTTTAGAGGACTTCTCCACTTTTCCAAAACTATATCACACAATACCATTGGTCTTTTCTACAATGAGTAACACCCTGTACAAGTTTCAGCAGAAACACTGCCAAAACAGGGGCCTCTGTTTTTGGGTCTCTCTACACTCACATATTCTTGAGTGGATTCCTAAATGAGTTTTAAGCAATTACTTTGAACTGTCTTTATGCATATTCTACAGAATCTTCAAGTTTATAAGATAAGCGAGGTGTTCATGCAATTTCCATGATAATGCCAGTACTACGTTCCTCACAAAAATATAAAATCTTAACCGGATTACATCCGGCATATACGTTCTATTAGTGGCACTAGAATCGTTCACATGCAAACGTGTTCTACTCGTAATACGAATACGTAGTTAGTGTACCTGCAGAAAACCACTCAATAATGATGCACACATAGGGCTTCTCATTTTAGGCAGGTCCATATCATACTAAAAACATATGCCCCGTATCATTTCCATACGGGCCGTCCTTGAGTCAAGTCACGTCTCAAGGTACATGGTCGCGTTTTCACACCACACGACGGGGAACCCGAGTAGAGCGCGAACGGGTCGTCACGGTTGGGAATTTTATCAACCTGATGGATACCACCTACTGCCCTACAGGGCACGCTGATGGCAAGCGCTGCGTATGTCCTCCTAGGCTATTTCCAGAAGAACACACTATCGTGTTACCGACCACACAATGGGGTTTTCACTTTCTTGCCTAATGCACGCCAGGGATCAGTGTTTCATATGAGCTCAGGAACATGAAGAGTTCAAGAGTTTCATATTAACGTCTCACAACAAGCTATGAGACCTATACCCTGAACCACTTTCCCCGTCAGGGGAGCTAACCAAAATTGATCCTCTTTTGGTGGCGTTCCATACCTCTTACCTGGTTGACAGTGCGTCGTTACAGAAAATAGTAACAAGTATGTTAGTTAGCCACCTTACATCACTTAGGCTAGTAGTAAACCTTATGTGGGCCTAGTACCGAATCCTTACTCGTAAAAGTTTTTGAAAATACGTGTCTTTTCAGGTGCACTATTCCCAATGCGGCTCTGATACCACGACTATCAGGACGCCCGCCCCGACAGTCTAGGAATTGCATTGGTTGGTACCGTGTGATGCGGCACCCAACAGCACATCACCGAAAAACACACATACACAACAATATGTCTTTTATACATAGAGTTGTCTCATTTTACAAATAATGTACAGCGTACATTACAGCGGAAGATAAGAATACACTCACAGCCTATAGCCTACACTAAGCAAAATGAAGCCATCCTGCCCGCGGATGCTTCACACTAGCACCATCTCAAAAACTCGGCGGCGTGCAGGGTTCCAAGTGAGACTCACACCCCTCATTTGGTGCTGCCCCGCTCGGATCTCCCATCCTCCCTAATGTTACCTTATGCAATGTTACCTGCAAAACAATGGATCAACAAACTGTGAACTTATGCTCAGCAAGACTTAACCGACAACCTACACATGGAACTCTACATGCTGAAAATAGAGGGCTAAATTAAGAAAGTTGCATAAAAGATGAACTTGAGCTATCAGAGAGTCCTTACTTCCAGTTTTAATCAACTTTTATAATCCTTGCACAGTTTACATCGAGATCCACAATCAAACAAGAAACGCTTCTTCTCGATGCCACTTGCCCGAGGAGAAGGTAAATTTAGTGAGCTACCCTAGACCCATACATACCTTGCGCCATCAACGCCGAGACTCCACAATCAAACAAGAAACTCTTTGTCTCGACGCCACTAGCCCAAGGTAGAAAGTAAATTTAGTGAAGGTGTTGATTATCCCTCATCTCCAATATGAGGATTATTCACGAAGCATATTTATTTTTCCTAGTTTCTTACTACGTCACGACTCAGTGCACAATTATGCTCACTACCGCGAGCGACAGTGATTCAAATCAAAAAACACCCGTCTGACACGACACATACACCCATCCGAGACCGGTGATCAATTGATCCCCTCAACGTCGTATGTGGCAACTTTTCACACGACACCCAAATATTGAACCGGTCCCACCGACTTGGATTAAGCCTCACTACGGCAAACCCTCGTAGAACCAACTTCTCTATCCTTTCAGCATCTGCATAAGACGGTGGGGATTGCCTCGACACCAAGGTTAACATGTTACATCGGTTTTCTGGGTCCCATATTGCCAGTATACATCCGGTACACAACTCAAACTTGTCCAGTGGGGCCGCACACGAGAACGGGCCTTAATCGACTCAGACAGAGACTAGGTTCACAGGACCATGTCCTTGAGCCTTCCATCCATACTGTCCGGTCTCCATTCCCAACTAAGAGGATCAATTCCCATCTCTTCTGAATGATTCCCCTTAATCCCGGTTCACGAGTAGTAAACGGCCTACTCGAGTTATGCCTCTTTTAATCCACTTTTGTTAACTTGAGAACAGCAGTTATAATTAATTGAAACCTACTCTAAATAAAACTCCAGGGTTTTTTTGGTTCCTTCATGTGGAGTGTCACACCATCTAGACTTAATGCAATAATCAAAATGCTAGACATTATGAAATAAATACAAATAGAAACTTGTAAATTTGGATGCAAACCGAGGCTTGCCTTATTGTTGATCCCAACTAACGTTTCTATCAACAGAAGCAAGTTAGCAGCCTCTGAAGTCTTCTCAAGATGTTTCGCTATCGAAATGATCAAATATAAAGATGTGTCACATTATAAAATAATGTGCCATATCAAATTACAGAAGCAAACTACATGCAAACACAGGATTCTATGGTTGAAATTTTTACAGATGCTTTCTAATATCATGCTAGGGGTATGGTAAAATTTCCAGAAACTTTTGAAGAAGGAGTTGGCCACAAGAATTCTTGGAACCTTTATCCTTCAATGTTTTATAGGAGTTTAATTACACTACTAAAAAATCAGTTGATTCCAACAATGACATATCGTTGCAATATGGTCATATTTGTTGCAATATCATCCAATTTTCACAACATCACTTTTGTTGGCAGCCGTTGCAAGTAGTCGCGTGGCAAAAGGATTGGACATCGAAAGTATATTCTGTCGCAATACCTATGGTAACTGCAAAAAAATGAAGCGTTGCGATCCATAGTACTTGCATCCATCGAGTCTATGGCAATAGACCGTATTGCCACATACTTAGACATTGTATCAGAATGTATTTGTATCCAACCATCATTGTAGCAATTGGGCTCTATTTCCATGCAAATTGTTTTATGGCAATAGTCCCTATAGTCACGCTTAATATTTTGTTGCATGAAGTCCTATTACCACGCACAATGTTTTATTGCAGTAGCCACTATTGTCATGCAAATTATTTCGTTGTTGCAGACTCTATTGCCATACTAAGATTTTATGGCAGTAGGGCATATTGCAACACATAATGTTCGTGGCAAGAGGTCCTATTGCTACAGAAATTATTTTGTGACTCCAAGCCCTATTGCAACACATAATATTTCGTGCAGTAGGTTCTATTGTCCTTTTATGGCAATAAATTTGTTTGCAACAAAAATTAATTCATTGCAAGCAATTATGTTGCAACATATTAAATTTTTGACAATTAGCTCTTGTAGCTTCAAAGACCATTTTTGGTAAATTATTGTGCCGCAACGAAATGACATCATAGCAATTAAACCTTCCAACAACGAATTAAATCCAAAGTTTACATATATTAGAACAAGAAATTTAGCATCAATGCATTTTGCATTTAAAATTATGTTATTACAGATATTATTGCAAAATAATTATATAATAATAATGATTATTGAACCTCTAATAATATGAATTTGAACTATCATTAATTATGATTATCCAACAAGGATACAATAGCCAAGGTATCGTTCCTAAAATTTTAAGGAAAAAATGTCACTGGAACATGAAAACTATCACTAATATAACATAAATAGTCTATCGATATTAGGCTTCGACATAGTTTGTTCACATCGGTATTCTTTAATTCCTTGCCCACACACGACCTTTTCTAGCACTCCTTAGTTGATGTGAATGAATATAAGTTGCTAACGCATTGGCATTATTTTTTTGTTGAGATTAGAAAATCTAGTCTTGCGAATAGTTGCAAGTTCTTTTGAGACGTTGCTTTCTGCGTTAGTCTGCAAACCAAGAGAATTTAAAACAAATTATCTCTCATGTAGTTTACAAATCATCATAGTTAAACTCCCACATTAATAACCTGTTGTGATGTTTCCTCTCTTGGTTGTGCTAGCATTGAGCACATCTCTTTCCTGAGTTGTTCTTGAAATGCTTCCCTTGCTTTCTGCTCTTCCTCTCGAATGAGATGCCTATTTTCCTCCAATATTCTATCCCTTTCAGCAACTTCATTAGCAAGTTGTTCTTCTAATTTGTCAATCTTACGTTGGAGTTCAATATTTCTTTGCTAGACTGCAGCTGAAGCACGGGCTTGTTCTTCAATGTGGTCATTCATCATTTGTCTTCGTGTTGGATACTTTGCCAAGTATCCATGACCATGAGGTTTTGACATTTTGCATCCTGTGTTTTCCTTGTACGTTGATTGGAAAATAATGTTTTTCCTCCTCTGTTATCAATAATCTCTCGGACTGTAATTCTGCCTCAGCAATTTTTGTAGTTGCATTGTCCTAGGTGAAGGAATATAATTGGAGTTATTTACTCAATTATGAAAATAATTGAAATAACATGATTAACACCTAAACATAGTAGTACGCACATAGACACCCCTAGATGCAGTGTTTGACTATTCCCCATTTTTCATGTGAGTCAACTGGAAAAGATTCAAATCACTTGGCTCTTTACCAGTTTCTGGGTCCCTCTAAGATGGAGAGAACGTACGGTATGAATACCTATTAATTTAATAAATATAGAACCAGATGTTTAACACAACATTACCCGCTCATAGCTATATTGGGAGTATAGTTTTGATCCCATGAGGTGCTTGGTCTTTTGTTGCTGATGATTTTCAGAGTTCTTTTGGCTAATCTTCTGCGAAAGATGTCAATGGTAAATGCATTATAACTGCGATGAATGAATCATTATTTTTTATATGTGTATTTGATAAAAATAAAGTACATGCTATCAAACCTAGAATGTTTTAGTTCCAAAGTACAATATCAAGTAGTGCCGCTCAACAGTGTCTACATCTTCAGGTTTATTTTTCATTCTCTCATCATAAGTATAGTAGGCCTTGTATGTAGAACTCAATGTTGATCGCCATCCTCTATATCTCTCTGACGCAATGTCCAATATTTTTTCCTTTTCATTTGCAGTGTTTTCAAAGACCCACTTATTCTGTTGTAATGGTAAAGATGAAGAGATGCATGGGCAACACTTGTAGTTAGAGGTTTAATATGCTTAGCAACATAAATCATTATGCATACCAGAATATCATTTGCTATAGAAATTTCGACATTTTGCTTTATATCCTTCCAGCTCCTCACTCCTTTGAGTGGAGCCCTTTTTCTTGTAAACATTACCACCTCATCGATGAACGCACGAGCATTTGGTCCTATGGGACCGCCAAATTTTTTTGAAAATTCAATATGTAGTTTCTGAGTTCCACTCTTTATTCTCTTGGTGGCTACTGATAAACCTTTCAACGTACCACGTCCGTAGTTCTTACCACCTCCTATTCAACCATTAAGAATAAATTGATCAAACACATGAAACAAGGTAAGTTTGAGCACCAAATTATATCTGAAACTACAATAAGTTACCCTTTCCTTTGTTTTTGGGAAGACAAGCATGAGCTGGCCACTCTCTTGGTAAGGTGTTGATTTCATGATCTTCGTCTTCTATATGTGTATGCACACTATCCGTGTCCTCTTGTACGTATGATACTGCAGCCAAGGAAGCACTAATAATTTATCTCAGAATCTGCAATATATCAATTGATTTTAGTAATCAGTAAAAGAATGAAATTACAGATATCTGCAAGTTCCCGTCGCTGCCTTAACCACTCCTTGTAGGTCTTGATTGTTTCCAGCCTGTAGTCATCCTTGAATTCTACGAACCATGAATATGTTAGTGCAATTTCTAGTTACAATACACAATAATTTTATTAATTGTGATGATTGAAGCACCACAAAATATCTGAGTGTGCTTGTTCATCTAGTTCATTCGCCCGTCATCTTATTCATTTGCATTGTCTTGCAAATTGTGCAGCCAAACCTTGTATGCGTCAATCGGTCCCTCCCTACATGGTTGAATACTACTTTTTGGCTCCCTTGGTTGCTTCATGGGTGTTATGAAGACCAGCAGCTCTTTATGTTGATCCCTAGTCAATAAAAATCTGACTTTTCTTTCTTTTTGGTTGTTTTGTATCATGGACTCTACATCCACTTCAAAATCAATCAACTGGAGCTTTGCTACATCCCTGCCACAACGCTTCTAATAGTACAAGAAATCCCTACCACCGTACCAAAACTTTGATTTCATACAAATCAAGTTGAAAAATGAGATATTAGCTCTATCCATCTCCATCTGATGGATGCATTCTTTATTAGGATTTGTGTCCTCGCAATGAAATGTAAGATTCCACATGTCACCAGTCAGCCTGCCACAATATATATTAAAAATAGTTAACTTACCATTTTGTTATAATATTCACTGTACTTGTGTTACAATTGACCAAGAAAAATGAAAAAAGTCTTATATAGTATTAAGATCATATTGCAGATGCCATGTAGTCAGTTCCATATTAGGTAAATAATGTAGACAGACACTGCCCAGATTGTCAATAATGAACAAAGAAAATGTAAACTACGTAGCTTCTTCACAAGAGACAACACTGAATATAACAAGCGACAACTCTGAGAAACTGTAATAACAGACAACTCTCTGTTCTCTGCAAATAAGGTTCCTCAATTCAGTTTCTGAGCAGCCTGAGTTATGCCTCTTGTTGTCCAAAACTGTCAAAATGAAAAACAATAAAGGCACCGGAAAGAATAAACTGAACATAGCCATGGTCTGTCACTTATTGACATTTTATTTCCAGATTCATGTACTGAAAATCAGTACTTTTGAAACTTGGACTATGAAGATTTTATTGTGAATAACGTATATCTATTGAGAGGGCCGGAGCCTCAAATATATAGAGTACATGATGAGTATAAACATGCAAATAAGCCCCTAATACATCATCTAATATAATATCATTATTATATCTCTAACACCCCCCCTCAAACTCAAGGTGCATCACGAACACTGAGTTTGGAGAGATAAAAACCATGCTGAGTCCGAGTCTGTGCCTTCGTGAAGAAATCCGCCAGCTGAAGCTCTGAAGGCACATACTGAAGATCAACAACACCATCCTGTACCTGTGCTCGTGTATAAGAAGCATCAACACCAATATGCTTGGTAAGCTCATGCTTGATCGGATCACGAGCAATACTGATAGCACCTGTACTGTCAGACAAGAGAGGAGTCGGCATCCCAACAGAAACACCAAAATCCTCAAGCAACCATCGCAACCAAGTAACCTCTGCACTCACAAGAGCCATAGCACGCAACTCAGCCTCTGCACTCGAATGAGAAACTGCTACCTGCTTCTTAGTCTTCCAAGCAATGAGGGAACCACCAAGAAAAACACAATAGGAAGAAAGTGATCGACGATCAGAGGGATCACTAGCCCAAGTTGCATCAGAGTATGCTTTGAGCTGTAAAGAACTAGAGCGTGGAAAAAACAAGCGTCTAAAGATAGTACCACGAAGATAACGCAAGACACGAAGCAAGTGACTATAGTGGACCTGAGTGGGAGCCGAAACAAACTGACTCAGAATGTGAACAGAGTACGAGATATCAGGACGAGTGACACCAAGATACACTAGACTCCCAACAATATGACGGTAACGAGTAGGATCATCAAGAGGCTCACCATCAGTGGCACGAAGATGAACATTGAGTTCCATGGGAGTCTCAACAGTCCGGTGATCAGTGAGTGAAGCCCGATCAAGAAGATCCTAAATGTACTTTTCCTGAGATAGATAAATTCCCTCAGAGGAAGAGGAAACCTCAATCCCAAGAAAGTAGCGAAGAGGACCAAGATCGGACATAAGAAACTACTCACTGAGACGGGCCTTCACAAAGGCAATGTACTCAGAATCGTCTCCGGTGATGATCATGTCATCAACATAAAGAAGAAGAAGAGTGCGACCACGAGACGAAGTGTGCACAAAGAGTGCGGGATCATGAGCACTGGCAGAGAAACCAGCAGCAGTGACCACAGTCGCAAAACGCTGAAACCAAGCACGAGGAGCCTGCTTAAGGCCGTAAAGAGAACGACGAAGGCGACAAATCATACCCTCAGGAACAGAATACCCAGGTGGTGGATGCATATAAACCTCTTCTCGCAGCTCACCATTAAGAAAGGCATTCTTCACATCTAGCTGAGAGATGGACCAGGCACGAACAGAGGCTACAGCAAGTAGAGTGCGAACAGTGGTCATATGAGCGACAGGAGCAAAAGTCTCATCACAGTCACGACCATGTTCCTGCTGGAAACCACGAGCGACTAGTCGAGCCTTATAGCGCTCAAGTGATCCATCAGAGCGGGTCTTAACCTTATAGACCCACTTACAGGTGATAGGGTGAACACGTGGGGGACAGGGCACAAGTTCCCACGTGCCGGTGCGCTCGAGAGCAGCAATCTCCTCGGCCATCGCATGTTGTCATTCCTGATGAGTAACAGCATCACAATACGTAGCCGGCTCAGGTAGAGCAGTAGCAGCAAAGCTAGAAGGAGAAAACCGATCAGGAGGATGTCGAGAACGATGACCACGTCCAAGGGGTTGTTCAGGAGAAGAATCATCGGAAGGAGATGATACCTTAGGAGAAGAAGGCGTACCAGGAGAGGCAAACTGAGCTGGAGTAGACAGCTCATCAAAAGAAGATGGCACATCTGAGGGAGAAACAACTCGTCGAGTATAGACCTGCGTCACAGGAACCTTCAAAGTATAATCGAGAACCAAAGAAGAAGGTTCCGAAGAGGGAGGAACCATGGAACGAGGTACTGAGTGTGAAGGAGGTACAATCGCAACTGGAGCATCAGGAAGGAACAGAAACAAAATAGGATCAATCACAGATACAGAAGAAGTATCAGAAGATGGTCGAGGATAGAAAGAGCGTGTCTCATCAAATACAACATCTCGTGAAATCCTCATCCGTCGACCAACCGGATCCCAACAACGATATCCCTTATGCTCCGAACTGTACCCTAGGAAGACACACTCGACAGACTAAGCAGTCAGCTTAGTGCGCTCACGTGGTGCGAGCAACACGTAGCACACACAGCCAAAGAGACGAAGGCAATTGTAGTCAGGCATTTTGCCTGTAAGGCGCTCAAAAGGAATCCCACCATTAAGAGCAGACGAGGGTTGAATGTTAATTAAGTGGCAGTAGAAACAACCTCGGCCCAAAAATGAGGTGGTACAGAAGAAGCGATAAGAAGAGTACGAGCTGTCTCAAGGAGATGACGATGCTTGCGCTCAGCAACGCCATTCTGAGCATGAGCACCTGGACAAGAAAACTGAGCAAGAGTACCTTGCTCAGAAAGAAACTGACGAAGAGCATCAGAGACATACTCGCCAGCAGAATCGGCTCGAAAAATACGAATAGGAGTGTCAAACTGAGTGCGGATCATAGTCGAGAAGGACTTATAGATAGATAGCGCCTCACTACGATGTTTCATAAAGTAAACCCATGTGTGGCGAGAAAAATCATCTATAAAAATGATGTAATATCGATGTCCTCCTTTCGAAGCAAAAGGAGCAGGGCCTCATACATTAGAATGAATAAGATCAAAAGGACGCTCAGACACTGACTCGCTAGAAGAATAAGGAAGCTGAATCTGCTTCCCTAACCGACAACCCTGACACTGAGCTAAAGACTGAGAACTAGAGACTGATTCTAAAAGACCACGACGAACTAGAATGGACAGACGAGAGCCACAAGGATGACCCAAACGGTGGTGCCACTGAGCAAACGTCGAAGTGGACGAAGCAGCAAGAGTGGAGCCGACTGATCTGGCAGTCGCAGCGGAAGGAAGACGAAGCCAGTCAAGCTCCCAAAGACGTTGTGAATCACGACGACGAGGGCTAGTACCAACCAGGTGACCCGTGCGACGATCCTGAACGTAACAAAGATCATGATCAAGAATCACTCGACAATTATTATCAATGAGTTGACCAGCGGATATAAGCTACATTGTAAGTCCAGGAACGAAGGAAACATCAGGAACAACAAAAGAGTCAGATAAAAGAGTGCCCTATCCAACAACCGAAAGAGGAGAACCATCGGCAGTATGAACAGTAGAAGAAAGATATGAAGGACTCAAGGACGACAAACTGGTACGATAGGGAGTCATATGGAACGAAGCACCAGAATCAAGAATCCATGGACAAGTACCTGGAGCAGAAGTAAGAGGTGGTCCCTCAGTGGAAGACGAAGAAGCAGCAGCAGTACTTGAAGGTACAGAAGACGAAGTCACAGAACCAGCAGCTCCCGATGGTGCAGAAGTAGCGAGGCGACGAAGAAGCATGAGCAATTGTGCATCCGTAGTTGCTGAACTCCCCTGAGATCCTCCAGTACTAGCACCACCAGTACTCTGTGAAGACCGACGAGACTGAGCCTTCTTCTTTCTGAAACAATACGCCTCCACATGACCATCTTTACCACAATAATCACAATGAAGAGCACCACGTCCCCCAGCTGTAGAAGGAGGCGCAACCGAAGACGGGACGGTTGGTGGAGGAGTCATGTGCATAGTGTCGTAGAGCGAGCCGCTAACACTGAAGAAGTAAGCAGCAACCCAGCAGCCTGAAGACGAGTCTCCTCATTACGAACACTCGTCAGAGCGTCCATAAGAGAGACACAGGGGTGACGAGCAAGTAGCTGAGCACGAAGAGGCTCAAATTCGGCACGAAGACGGGTCAGAAAATCATAAGTGCGTAGAAGCTCAAGTGCAACCTTCTGACTCTGACAAGACTGACAAGTATCTGTGGACAATCGAGGACCAAGAGTATCAAGATGACGCCAAATAGCAGACATCTGACCGAAGAACTCCTCGACTGTAGCATCTCCCTGCTGTAACAGCTGCTCCTGACGAATAGCAGCAAGGTAGGTAGACTGTCCAGTAGGCTCGTAACGAGAGCGTAGAAAATCACACATCTGATGTGCATACTCAAACTCAACTATATCAGCAGCAAGACGATCCTCCATACTAGCAGCAAGAATAGCAGCAGCTCGAGCATCATCATCCAACCAAGTCCTGTATAAGCTGAAGTGAGACTCGTACGCAGACAAACGAGTCTCATAATCTGCAAGTACCTTCTTCTTATCATCATCGGTTGCCTTATCAGAAATAACAGGCTGAGAAGGAACTGCAGGACAGGGCGGACATTTGAGATCGCCCGTGAGGAACTCCCAGAGTCGTAGACCACGCATATGTAGACGCATACGAGGAACCCAATCACGGTAATTGGTGTCATTGAAAAGCACTGGACACCTCACAACTGAAACCCCGGCCGAAGAAGAAGTCATCATGAAAAAGATGACGGCTGAAAATAAGCGGCGCAAGCTTCAACACAGAGATACACAGACCTGGACGCTATGTGTTGTTGGGCACGCATACCGGTGCAGCAGCACAGAGGCAGCTGCACAGCAGCCAGAACTGGTCGCTAGGTGCTGTTGAGCATGCAAACCGATGCAGCAGCACACAGGCAGGTGTGACGCTCGGCAGCCTGTTGGGCACGAAGATCAATCTGGCCAGCAGGTTCCTAGAGCAGCTGATGTGGACAGAGGCCGGTAGGTCTCGCTGCTGGGTACTTCGGGGCAGAACCAGAGCGCACCGCGGTGGGAGCGCGGTGCAGAGGAGGCACGTGGATCGGGGAGTAGGAACCGAAAGCGGCGGTGGCGCTGAAAAATCTGGCGGCGGCAGAAGTCGCCGGCTAGGGTAGAAATAAAACCCTGTGTTTTGGCTCTGATACCATATTGTGAATAACGTATCTCTATTGAGAGGGCTGGAGCCGCAAATATATAGAGTACATGATGAGTATAAATATGCAAATAAGCCCCTAATACATCATCTAATATAATATCATTATTATATCTCTAACAGATTTTACCGTACTACTTGTGTTGTAGCAAATATAACATTACTTAGACATAATAGAATAAACAGAGGATCATGGATGAATGGAATTTCTTTTACCAACCATAAAAGCTACAACAGCATGTACTCTGCGACATGAGAGGTTGTGTATAAACAGAGATTATAGTAGCAAATTGTACATAGCCGGTCCCAAGCCCGGGTAAAGGAGGAGGGGGTTGTGATAGGCTTGGCGAGCCAACAACTACACTTAGCCACTCTCATGGAAATGAAACCCAATAGAAATTCGTTGGGGCGTAACCCTCTTAGCGACGCGCCATATCGGAACCCGGGTATGGTGTTAAGTGGGCAAGGGACGGGTCGCCACCGCCTTAGTGGCGCGCCATATCGGAACCCGGATATGGTGTTAAATGAGCAAGGGCCGGATCGCCATCACCTTAGTGGCGCGCTACATTATCGCCCGGATGTAGTGATAAGTGAGCAAGGGTCTTTGCATCTTACTCGACGGGTGCAAAGCGTAAGGAAGCTAGCCGAGGAATATAGATTTCGGGTGGGTAGTTGGAATGTAGGATCCTTGACGGGGAAGCTACGTGAGTTAGTAGATGTTGCCATTAGGAGACGAGTAAATATCCTTTGTGTACAAGAGACTAGATGGGCGGGTCAAAAGGCGAGAGAAGTCGAGAATACCGGTTTCAAGCTTTGGTATTCTGGTTCGGCTGGGACTAGGAATGGCGTAGGTGTTCTAATAGATAAGAGTCTTAAGGATGGAGTAGTGGATGTTCGAAGACGAGGGGATAGGATCATCTTAATCAAGATAGTAATTGGGGACATTGTCTTGAACGTCATTAGTGCTTATGCCCCACAAGTTGGGCTCAACATGAGTGCTAAGAGGCAATTTTGGGAGGACTTGGAGGATATGGTTAGTAGTGTACCGATAACCGAGAAACTCCTCATAGGGGGAGATCTCAATGGTCATGTGGATGCAACTAACCTAGGATTTGAAGGAGTACATGGAGGTTTTGGATGCGGCGATAGAAATCAAGAGGGTAAGGACATCCTAGACTTTGCCGTAGCCTATGATCTGTTGATAGCTAACACCCTCTTTAGGAAGAGGCAATCTCACCTAGTGACCTTTAGTAGTGCCCAACACTCTAGCCAGATTGACTTTGTCCTCACTAGGAGAAAGGATAGACGGGAGTGTCTAGATTGTAAGGTGATCCCGGGGGAGTGTGTTGTGACACAACATAAGCTTGTGGTAGCTGACTTTCGCTTCCATACATGTTCTTTGCGGGACAAAGGTGTCAAAATCACAAGAACAAAGTGGTGGAAGTTGAAGGGAGAATCACAAGAATCCTTTAAAAATAGGGTGATCACAGAAGGACCCTGGGCAGAAAATGAAGATGCAGATAGTATGTGGATGAAGATGGCAACTTGCATTAGGAAGGTAGCTAGTGAGGTGTTTGGTGTGACAAAGGGAAAGAAACTTATAGATAAAGACACTTGGTGGTGGAATGAGGATGTACAAAAGGCCATTAAGGAGAAGAAGGAGTGTTACAAGAGTTGGCATAATGATAGAAACGCAAGCAACATGCTTAAGTACAAAGAGGCTAAGAAGAATGCAAGGCGGGTTGTGAGTAAGGCAAGAGGACAAACCTATGATAAGTTATATGAGAGACTAGGGACAAAAGAAGGTGAAAAAGACATATACAAGGTAGCAAAAATCCGCGAGAGAAAGATGAGGGATCTCAATCAAGTTAAATGCATCAAAGATGAGACTGACCGCATTCTAGTGAAGGATGAAGAGATTAAGGATAGATGGCGTGATTACTTTAATGGGCTATTCAATGATGGGAATGAGAGCACTATGGTTGAGTTGGATGACTCCTTTGATGACTCCAACAGACGGTTCGTGCGGAGGATACAAGAGTTTGAGGTTAAGGAGGCCTTAAAAAGGATGAAAGGAGGAAAGGCCCTCGGCCCTGACGATGTCCCTATTGAGGTGTGGAGATGTCTTGGGGACGTCGCAATAGTATGGCTCACAAAGCTATTCAACCACATTTTTCGGTCAAACAAGATGTCTGAAGAATGGAGGAAAAGTATATTAGTACCTATCTTCAAAAATAAAGGAGATATTCAAAGTTGTACTAATTATCGAGGTATTAAGCTTATGAGTCATACTATGAAGCTTTGGGAGAGAGTGATTGAACACCGCCTGAGGAAAGTGACCAATGTCACTAAAAACCAGTTTGGTTTTATGCCTGGGAGGTCTACAATAGAGGCGATTTTCTTGCTTCGTCAGCTTATGGAGAGATATAGGGAGCAGAAGAAGGACTTGCATATGGTGTTCATCGACTTGGAGAAGGCGTACGACAAGATACCAAGGTCAGTCATGTGGTGGGCACTAGAGAAACATAAAGTGCCAACAAAGTACATTACCCTTATCAAGGATATGTACAATAATGTTAGGACAAGTGTGCGCGTAAGTGATAGTGAGACTGATGCATTTCCTATCACGGTAGGATTACATCAAGGATCAGCTTTGAGCCCATACATCTTTTCCTTGGTCATGGATGAGGTGTCGAAGGATATACAAGGGGATATCCCTTGGTGCATGCTCTTTGCTGATGATGTAGTGCTGGTAGATGAAACTAGAGATGGTGTTGATAAGAAATTAGAGTTATGGAGACAAACCTTAGAGTCCAAGGGGTTTAGACTTAGTAGGACCAAAACCGAGTATATGAGGTGCGACTTTAGTGGTGTTGGTCGTGAAGAGGGAAATGTTAGTCTACAAGGACAAATAGTACCTAGAAGGGACTCTTTCTGATACTTAGGATCAATGTTACAAAGCAATGGCGATATTGATGAGGATGTTTGCCACAGGATCAAGGTAGGGTGGATGAAATGGCGACAAGCCTCTGGAATCCTATGTGATAGGAAAGTCCCACAAAAGCTAAAAGGGAAGTTCTATAGGACGGTGATCAGACCCGCGATGCTCTATGGGGTGGAATGTTGGCCAACTAAATGGCAACATGTCCAACAAATGAGTGTCGCAGAGATGCGCATGCTACGGTGGATGTGTGGGCACACGAGAAGAGACCGAATAAGGAATGAGACGATTCGTGATAAGGTAGGGGTGGCGCCGATTGAAGAGAAGTTAGTCCAACATCGGCTTAGGTGGTTTGGACATATCCAACGGAGACCTCCAGAAGCACCGATTAACAGTGGGATTTTAAGAGGTAGAGAAAATATTAGGAGGGGTAGAGGACGACCAAGGTTGACCTGGGAGGAGGCGGTAAAACGAGATTTGAGAGATTGGAATGTATCCAGAGACTTAGCTCATGATAGGACCGCATGGAAAGTAGCAATTCATGTGCCAGAATCGTAGTCTTGTTTTTTTCTTTTTTTTTCTTTTCTCTTTTTCTTTTCCTTTTTTCTTATTTCTTTTCTCTTTTCTCTTTTTCCTTTTCTTTTTTCCTTTTTTTTCTTTTTTTTTTCCTTTTTTCCCCTTGTTCTCATATCTCTTCCTCTGTTTTACTTCATTGATATTGGGTTTCATGTCTAGCCGACCCCAACAGGCTTGGGATAAAGGCTTGGTTGTTGTTGTTGTTGTTGCATAAAAGCTACTACTTTGTTGATGGCTACCTCTTTCGGCAACAAAACATGATGGACAGGGGTAGGTACAGAAATTACCTAGCAGTGGAAACACAATCAAGTAGGGTGTGCCAATCAGATAGACTCTGCTCCCCATCATTGAAGAAGCCACGAACTTGATCACAACCAGGACCAGCCATGGTGAATTCGATCTCCCCGGCAGCTGTACCAGGAGGCCGCGTCCTGGCAGGAGACCCCATCTTCTTGTTTCTAGCGTCTCTGCTCTCCCGCTTTTGCCTCACGGCCAGGTCCACACGAAGAGGGAATCAAGGGGGTGGTGGCTTGATTAGATCAGTTATGGGATGGTGGCTTTATTATTTCAGAAATTAAGGGGATGTCCCTCCTTTCCCTCTACGTGGATCAGTTATGGGATTGCTGTTTTGATTTTGGATTTTGCCGGTGGGAAAATCAGGCGGCTAATATATTTCGTGGGAAATTTTGAAAGAGGGGAATATGGGACCCTGGCAGCTTGCATGTGTTCAATTTCCGGAGAGGGAAATATAGAAACATTGGATGAGGGAAATATGGGACCGATTTCAGCTTGCATGCGTTCAGCTTTTGGCGAGAGAAATATGCAAATTTTCAGAGGAGGGGCATGGTGCGTTTAAATAACTTGAATAATCTAAGAGTCCCTTAATATAAATTGTACTATGCGGTAATATATATCTCAATTTTTATAACGATATGTTGCCATCTTTAGGACAATCTATATTTACGACAACATCCGGCCGTCACAAGTGATTGGTCGTAAATAACGTTATTTACAATGGTCGCCATCTTAAATAGCTTATTTACGACGTCCTAAACCAGTCGTCATAACTTATAGAGAGGTTGTCAGCTGGCACCCTCTGGAAGCTTATTTACGATGGCTAGGAACAGGTCATCGTAAACAACACAAGATTATTTATGACGGCCTAGAGCTGGCCGTCGTAAATAACACAGACTTATTTATGATGCTCATCTCTAGGCCATCGTAAATAAGAGATTAAATTTTTAGAAAAAACAGAAAAAAACATATTTACAACGGATCGAAACAGGTGACACATAGGTTACGTTACTCATTTTTGATTCATTCAATACCGTTGTAAGAAAGCATATTTACAATTGTTTTTATGTGTTCCAATGAGACACGGGGAAGAAATAGAGAGAGAGGAAAAGGTTAGAAGATGGCCAGTGAACGTCTCATGTATTCCATCGTGTTCCAACGAGTGCCTCGCGTCCGCACCGACACCGTTCACGTCAAAGCACGGGTCGATAATTGTCCTACTAATAATTATTGTACTATATGCTCTCACGAGGGTGTATATAGCTAACTGTCGTGAAGCAAATAATTAACACTCAATTTTCAAACATTTTTCATCTAAATAATAAAATAAAATAAATAATTAAGAATTAAAGTAACAACATAATATATTACTTAATATAAAATCTAATTGACACCTAATATAGCACTCGTTAACAAACTAAAAACAATTTACAACTACATAATCATATAAAACAAATAATTAATAAATAAACTAACTAATACATCTTATAATACAACTAATTAAACAGCAAATCAAACTGAATTCATTTTACAACTAAAATACAAACAACTTACAACTAAAATAATACTAATAAAAAACTAAATACAATTTACAACTTAATAAACACATAATTAACAAGTAAATTAACTAATACAACTAATAACAAACAAATTACAACAAACTCATTTTACAAAACTAATTAACAAACAAATGAAATGACAAATAAAAAAATTTACAAACAAAAAATAAAAAAATTACTTGCAACCGGACGGAGGCGGCTCGGGGAGGCGGCCGATGACGTGGGGGAGGCCGGAGGTGGCTCGGGGAGGCGGCGGTCGGCTGGGGGGAGGCCGGAGGCGGCTAGCCATATTCTATATTGTATTTTTGTTTGTTCAATATTACAACCACTTATATATAAGCACAAGCCATGGAGAACAGACTCCAGGTCCGGACATTGCATGTTGTGGCAAGGCCACATGAAAAATATGCTACGAATGCCACGTAACTAACCTAGCCATGTCTTCCGCGCACGAACGGCAACCTCGATTCATGTATGGCAACTGAATTCTAGGACTTTGGTGCAATGTAATGTCAGGTATAAGTCTAGTATGAAGACTAAATATTGTTTAATCAACTGCCTCCACATACGTACAAAATCCTCAGGACTCGGTCTTCCCGATATTTTTTAGATTTTCCTGTTATCTAAGAAAAGAGCCATGGGATAATTTTTTAGATTTTCTAGTTATCTATGAAAATTAGCTGTTGTATGTATAGTTATGGGTTAACTTCCAATATCAAAGAGTATTCTTTCCTGTCTTTAACATATTTATGGAGTTTTATATAGCCTTCAGTTTCTGTTTTGCCTTTGTAATTCTCTCTGCTATTTTGCCTCTCACCTATCCAACCACCGCTGGCCGTCATCACATCGCCTCTAGGCTCCAGGACGCATCTGGCTGTTTCATCACCCCGCCGCCAGAACACCTCACATTGTCGATCCTCCAGGCACATAATTTTTTATGGACATTCTGCTGTTTGGATCCGGCCCCTGACGGGCTGCTTGGCCGCCGCCCTGAGATTCGCCGCCGTGTTGTCGAAGTTGCCGGCCAGTTGTTCTCCCTGCCGGGATCCTGGACTGTTCGTGCTGCTGATCTTCGTCATGGAACTGCCGGCCTCTGGTTTTCTGGTCACTGTGCTGCTAGTCTTTTCTAGATGGATTGGATCGATGGCCCTTGAGCATGTTAGTACCATACAGGCAGACCTATGTTAAAATACATCTACAGGACCATGCAAGCAGGCCTCCATTCTACATCAATATTCAATTGTTGTATGTATGTACTGTTCTATCTGTATACGTATGGTTATATTGTTACATCTGTTTATGTATGACTATTTTCATATCTGTATATGTGCATGTGTAGTGAAGTGTTTTGCTCACTAATATATTTTGCTTGTAATCAAAACATTGAAGTATTCTGCTAATCGTGTTTATGAAAGGAAAAAATTTGTTGTCTTGCCATATTCTATTCATGTGTTGTCTTGGATAATGGTTAAATGGTTCAATATCGTTCAATTGTTATCCTGGAGGCTGATTCTTTTGTCATGAAAGAGAAAAATAATATGAACAAGGTGGTAAGGTCACCACAAGTTCAGAAGTGGTTATTGTGGCTGTCATGTGGATCTTGATTGGTGTATTAAGTCATAAACATCCGATGCTTTTACGTTATTTATTCTATCCAGCTTAGTTGGGTAGAATATTACAGATATATTCTCAGATTATCATTTACATTCATGAGTATTTGTATTCACTTAGCATGCTTAAGATTTTCATCAATTTGTTTTCTGTGCCACAAACTTGATTGCAATGCAATTTCCTCCAATGTAGAATATGCATTATCAATAATATTTAGACTTTTTTTCTTTGCAGGAGGCACTTGGTTACTTATTAGCGAAATATAAAGAAATGCTTCAGGCGGAACTTCCATTCCGAATGGGATAAACTTATACCATACAGTAGTGTAAAAACCTATTCTGACAAGTGCATAAATACTAGAGTATAAAAAACTGTTTCCGTCATCCATTGATGATATACCGATCATTCTGACTAAACATTGGGTTAAGCAATTGCTTATTGATTGATATTTTTCAATAATTGTTCTTTTATAGATAGGCCATAGGGTAGTCGAAGGATGGATTGATAATGGTCTATATGAGAGTTGAAAGAGAAACTGGTGCTAGGGTCGCTTTCGGAATGTAGGAGGACGCTTTATGAATATAGGAGGATACCGTTACTATGAGCTATAGAGGGTGGAAGTGTGCTGGAGTATGGGAGGCTTGCCTTACCGCTTGCCAGCAAATAAGGTTATTTTCTTTTTAGTATTTTGGATTCAAAAATCCATGTTGAATTTGAATTTGGTCCAAACAAGCAACGGATTGAGCAACTAGCGCGAAAGTTTAGCACTGTGATTGATAGTCTTTGGAGCAGGCTTGTCACAAGATCGGAGTTTGATGCGTTTGAATAAGGCAACATATGAGTGGCAAAAAGGATTAGAGGAATTCATGGAAACTACATTTGAAGGCACCTATCGTGGAGGAACTACACACTGTCCATGTGCCAATATGTTGTAGCATGTCGTACAGAACACAATCTGAGGCTCAAAGTCATTTGCTTTCTAGAGGTTTCGATGCAAGTTTCATCAAAGGCGAAGGTGATGGTGAGGATTTTCAGATGAGGACAACGCTTGCGACAAAGGTGCGATAGGTGATGGTGGTTCTGTCACTGATATGGTTTCGTCATTAGTCAGGGGAGCTATACATGGAGAAATCATATGTGCTAATAATGAAGAGCCCAATGAATGTGCCAAGACGTTCTTTAATTTATTAAAAGAGGCAGAGAAGGAATTGTATCCAGGATGCAAGGAGATAACTATGGTATATTTCATTGTATGGCTATTTCAGATTAAGTGCACGTTTGGTATAAGAAACAAGGCTTTAGAGGCCATACTTCATCTGTTCTCACTTGTGCTCCCTGAAGGCCACTGTATTCTAGACACATTGTTGTAACAGCCCTAACTTTTGTAAAGCTTGATTTCAACTTATGAAACAAAGTTAAGGCGATAAAAAGCTATAGTTGTGTCACATGAAATGATAAACACAAATATGGACATGTGACCAAGTTAATATTTTTCTCTAGCCCATGCTCAGCACATGTTAACCTAGGGGAAAGAATTATACTCCCAAAACTCTAACTCATGTGCACCTCCTCTATGAGTAGAGTGGAGGGAATTTAAACGCAATTCGAATTCTTTTAAAAGGATTCTTATCCAGATTATATAAATGCATCCAAATGAATTGACCGATGCATTCTCCATGTATCAATGAGCTCATGATCCAAATTTTGATATTTTTGGAGCTCGTATACCAATTATTCCGGGGAATATTCGAGGGAGAGTTCAAATTCAAATTTGAATTTAGAAACCAAATCAAACGTGCTCAATTTTGAAATCTGATTTCAGATTCGAGTTCCTCATAATTTGTTTGATCTACCGTCCAATTTTGGTTGATTTTGGATGAAGGCGGTGCGGGAAAAATTAAAGCACGGAGAGGGGAGATATTTGGGTGCCGTGGCCCACATGTGAACCACACCACAGTGCAAACCGACTCTGTTTTCTCCTGGGGCCACGCGCGCTCGACAGCAGCAGCGTGGACACACTCGGTGGCTTTCCAGCTCCTGCTTTTGCTCGTCCCGATCACCTCCACACAAGTGCAACAAACTGAGTTCGCCTCTCCCAGTTCGCTAGCGCTCTCGCCGTTTGCTCCCGAGAAGAAAAACAGCCGCTGCTCTCTGTTCTCTGATCGCCCAACTGAACAGGCTCCCTTTGCCCGAGCTTCCAACAGCAAAAAGGTTCGCCCATGAATGCTCTAGCCGGCTAGCACCTTCCCTCCGCCGTCCCGAGCTCACCGGCGCCTAGAAACAGAAAAGTTTCTGCTGCTCCCGTGTTGAACGTCGGAGGACCAAAACTGATCACCGTGGTCAGCCCAAACCAGGAGTGATCACGCCCAAGCAAGCCACGCCATCGGTGCACCTACAAGTCTAGTTGCTCACCTCCAAAGCTCAGCCCTATCCATTGATCATAGAGGGAGAATTTCAAGTTTTTCTCCCGGGCGGCAGAAATGGACCTTGAGGTAAGGAATTGTAAAATTCGTCCATAAATCGTGTTTGTTGGGTCTCAAACTTCACACACAGCATGTTAACTGCCTAGCACACCTCCTCCATCGATTTTGGACCAAGAAATTGAGTGTAGAGTGAGGAATCCGGGTTCTTTTTGAGGGCATACCGTTGGACCCTATCGGGCGCACGGTGCCGATAGGTTTAGAGCCCTCCCTAGCTTGTTTAGACCTCATGCCGGTCTTCTACATGATTCCCTGGTGCTGTAGAGCCCAAGAACCGACCATTTGGTGGAGAATTCACCGTGCAAGACCTCGCCGGAGCCCTAAGGTTTGCTGTGGCCAGTGCGCCCTGTTTTCCTGCGAGTTTCAGCCGCCGGCGACCTCACCAACGTGTTCAGCATGGGGGAAAATGGGGGGGGGGGGGCGGCCAGCAGGGGGTCTGGAGGTGGCTGGGAAGTGCTTTTCTGGCGACCTCGCCGGAGAGTGCCGCCACTGCCCTGTTTGGCGCGAGTCTGGAGGTTAGGGATGACAGGTGGGACCCACTATCGGCATTTAAACATTTTCCAGATTTTCCCACTTTAGTTCAAACTATGGAGAGCCATAACTTTGTGTAGGAATGTCCAACAATTGTGAAACAAATTTTGTTGGATTCCTCTCAAAGAGTACTATCCAGGGATGCAGCCCAATGATTATGAAAATCCCTGTATTTGGCTCATTAATTCATTTAAGTTGAAATCTTGTATGTATTTTTACAGGAGTTCTGTTTATTAGAAAATTCCCAAATTTGGACAGGACATTCTTCCAAAATTCTTTGAACTCCAGTAAAAATTTCAGAGGCATTGAACCTCATTTGCTTAGTCAAATAATGTGTTCATTCCTTATGTCTCTGAAAAATGGGAAAATAAACGGAGACATTTTCAGCTTTTCCCCAATCCTTGTAAAATCCATATCTCCATGTAGTAAACTCCAAAAATGGTAAAACCAATTCCTATGGACTCAGGACATTTTTTACTTCATAAAAAGTCTACTTTGCAGCATAGGAAAGCTTAATACCTAGGGGGTAAAGGCAGATTAGTGAAAATCACATAGGGAATTATTGTGCTCACCTTGAGCCATTTCATGAGCTCAATTTTTGCACACTGCCTAAATAGATTCCATGGAAGCTGTGGTTAAATTCTCAGCTTCATTGGAACTCTGGAACCTGAGCTACCATCTTTAAGGTTTAAGTGTTCAAATAATGGACTTAATCACATGGTGATTACTAGTATCTCTTTTCACCCTAGCTTTCATCTTCTCTAGGTTTTAGATCCAACAACAGAAACCTTGCTGTTGTTTATCTCTCTTATGTGTGAGTTAACTTGTACAACAGCTTTAAATCATTTTCTAAATTGATTTTGAATACATGTGCATAAATCATCTTAATAGCACGTGACGTCGACGTTCGACGAGGACTCGACTCTGCAGCGAGGATCTCCATCTCGTGACGAGTTTGGCAGATTCTCCAGAAGACGACTAACTTCTAGCTTCTCACAAAACCATTGAGCAAGGCAAGCCCCGGTTTGCATATCGTTACCGTTTTAAATTTTGCTTTACTTCACCTCATGGTTATTAGAGTTGATATTGTGCATTATGTCTAGGATGATTGAAACCCACTTACATGGCTATTACGTCCCTAAGTAGAATGTTTAGTGTAGGTTTTGTCTCGTCGTAGATGCTAGGCTAATGTTGTAGCTAGCTCGGTAGAAGTCGAGTAGTAAAAAGCTACTCGCGAGAAAGTTCGAGTAATGGAGTTACTCGCGAGATGTTAATGATAAGAGCACCCTCATGAAAATGAGATGGGGACGGGGATGTTCCTGTAGGATGGAGCTCTCAAGGTTGGTCTCGACCTGCGATGGGTGTGACAATGCTTGAGACCACATTTGGCCTGGACCTGGATGGTAAGGCAAATGTAGAGGTTGGTTGTAGCCCCGTCCGTGTCGGTTAAGGACCGTATGTATGCGGCCCTGCTGGACAAGATTGAGCTGTACCGGATATATAGTGGGGTATGGGACCCATGAAACCGATGTAACTCGATGGACCGTGATATAGAAACTCATCCTTCTCGTGGAAATGGCGTTGAGAAGGCGGGAGGTGTAAATCCTTTAGCGGGCAACTTCGACGTGTCCGCGTAGAGGACCATCCAGCTCGGCGCGAAGCGTTTTTCTATGTCGGGGTGTCGTGTGAAAGGTTGCTGCATACAACGTAAGAAAGAGCTCTTGAGAGAGTCTTTCGAGGCGGGTGTATGTGTCGTGTATTCCGGGTTGTTATTGATTCGAATCACCGTCGCTCGTGGAAGAGGATTGAGCATACTTGCCCACTGCGCCGTGACGTAGTAAGAAGAGGAACTAAGTCTCTTAACTTGCTGTTTGGATTAATCACTATATTGGAACCTTGACTGAAGTAGATATAGAGCCAACTAAATTTCATTTACACCTTAGGCTAGCAACATCGGGATAAGCTTTTCTTGTTTGATTGTGGACTTCCGATGTTGTGAGGCGTGAGGACCACTAAAATGAAGGCTATAAGAATCTGAATATATGGATCAAATTTAATGAAGCTGCATTTTGCAAATTCTTGTTCTTACTGTCTTACTACCCCTGCATTTAGAGTTACATGTTTAGGAGTGACGGTTAAGTCTTGCTGAGCCTTAGTGCTCACGGTTGCTTCTGAGTTGTTTTTGCAGGTAGCAAGATGTCTGCTATGAAGAGGGTTGTTCGGTGAGACGATGAACCTCATAGTTCGTTCCGCTCATCGGAAACCTAGCCGCTGCCTTTCTTTGGTGAAGCTAGTAGGAAGCATTCACGGGCTGAACGACTTCTCTTCGGTGTAGTTAGGGTCAAGAGTGAGTAGTTTGTCCAGCTAGTTTTACATTCCGCTGCGTGTGTACTTATGTTGTAAAAGATCTTATGTTGAGTAAAAAAATGGTTTGTTATGTTCTTGATCCTCTTTTCATGCTTGCTGTTGGGTGCCGCATCGCATGGCGCCACCCACTGCGATCTCCGGGCCTCACAGACGTGGTATCAGAGCCGCATTGGGAATAGCACACATGAAAATAGCATATTTTTGAAAACTTAGGAGTATACGAGTGAGGAACATATAGTATGCCCACATAAGGATTATAAATAGCATAGTTAATTAGGGTGGCAAGCTAACAGAGTGTTACTCTTCAGTATTTCAATTCAGTAAGGACGCACCTACGTGGAGGTAAGAATGGTAAGGAACGCTACCGAAAGCGGATCAATTTCGGTCAGCTCACCCATACGAGGAAAGTAGTGTGGGATGTCCTGTTCAGCAATGGACGGGAAGTGAATATGTTTTCTAAGACTCTTCATGTCTTAGAGACATATGAATGGCACTAGCCTCCAGTGCGCAAACCCAGGGGCAAGAGGAGGAGACCCCATCGTGTGGTTTGTAACACGAAGTATGTTCTCTAGGACTCTTCATGTCCTATGAGGCTTACAGAAGCGTTGTTCCACCGGTGTGCTTTATTGCAAAGGTCTGGAGCCCCCGTCGGGTGGTGAATAACCCGATCATGTACCTTGAGACGTGGCTTGACTCAAGGACGGCCCGTTTGGCAATGATACAGAGCGTATGTTTATACTATGATATGGACCTGCCTGAAATGATAAACCAATGTGTGCATCATTATTGAGTGGTTTTCTGCAGGTACCTTAACCACATTAGTACATGTCGTGTAGACAACGTTTGTGAGTGATCGTTTTAGTGCCACCATTTGAAACGTATATGCCGGTATAAAGCCGGTTAGGATTTTAATTTGGTGAGGAAACGTAGTACCGTGATGTGTTTTGAACCGCATGAAAAAGAAGGTTTGAAAAGGACAACAACAACCAAGCCTTTATCCCAAGCCTGTTGGGGTCGGCTAGACATGAAACCCAATATCAATGAAGTAAAAGAGAGGAAGAGACATAAGAACAAGGATAAAAGAAAAAAAAGAGAGAAAAGGAAAAAGAAAAAAAAAGAAAAAGGAAAAAGAGAAAAGAAATAAGAAAAAAGGAAAAGAAAAGAGAAAAGAAAAAAGAAAAAAAAACAAGACTACGATTCTGGCACATGAATTGCTACTTTCCATGCGGTCCTATCATGAGCTAAGTCTCTAGATACATTCCAATCTCTCAAATCTCGTTTTACCGTCTCCTCCCAGGTCAACCTTGGTCGTCCTCTACCCCTCCTAATATTTTCTCTACGTCTTAAAATCCCACTGTTAACCGGTGCTTCTGGAGGTCTCCGTTGGATATGTCCAAACCACCTAAGTCGATGTTGGACTAACTTCTCTTCAATCGGCGCCACCCCTACCTTATCACGAATCGCCTCATTCCTTATTCGGTCTCTTCTCGTGTGCCCGCACATCCACCGTAGCATGCGCATCTCTGCGACACTCATTTGTTGGACATGTTGCCGTTTAGTTGGCCAACATTCCGCCCCATAGAGCATCGCGGGTCTGATCACCGTCCTATAGAACTTCCCTTTTAGCTTTTGTGGGACTTTCCTATCACATAGGATTCCAGAGGCTTGTTGCCATTTCGTCCACCCTACCTTGATCCTGTGGCAAACATCCTCATCAATCTCGCCATTGCTTTGTAACATTGATCCTAAGTATCGGAAAGAGTCCCTTCTAGGTACTATTTGTCCTTGTAGGCTAACATTTCCCTCTTCACGACCAACACCACTAAAGTCACACCTCATATACTCGGTTTTGGTCCTACTATGCCTAAACCCCTTGGACTCTAAGGTTTGTCTCCATAACTCTAATTTCTTATCAACACCATCTCTAGTCTCATCTACCAGCACTACATCATCAGCAAAGAGCATGCACCAAGGGATATCCCCTTGTATATCCTTCGACACCTCATCCATCACCAAGGAAAAGATGTATGGGCTCAAAGCTGATCCATGATGTAGTCCTACCGTGATAGGAAATGCATCAGTCTCACTATCACTTGCGCGCACACTTGTCCTAACATTATTGTACATATCCTTGATAAGGGTAATGTACTTTGTTGGCACTTTATGTTTCTCTAGTGCCCACCACATGACTGACCTTGGTATCTTGCCGTACGCCTTCTCTAAGTCGATGAACACCATATGCAAGTCCTTCTTCTGCTCCCTATATCTCTCCATAAGCTGACAAAGCAAGAAAATCGCCTCCATTTTAGACCTCCCAGGCATAAAACCAAACTGGTTGTTAGTGACATTGGTCACTTTCCTTAGGCGGTGTTCAATCACTCTCTCCCAAAGCTTCATAGTATGACTCATAAGCTTAATACCTCGATAATTAGTACAACTTTGAATATCTCCTTTATTTTTGAAGATAGGTACTAATATACTTTTCTCCATTCTTCAGGCATCTTGTTTGACGAAAAATGTGGTTGAATAGCTTTGTGAGCCATACTATTGCGACGTCCGCAAGACATCTCCACACCTCAATAGGGACATCGTCAGGGCCGGGGGCCTTTCCTCCTTTCATCCTTTTGGACTCTAGGATTCTATTAGGGGGTAATGAACTCCTATATTGAACTAAGAAGAGTCAATTGGTAGTATAAATTTATTCACAAAGACTTAGGAATAAACCTCCCCTGTTTTCGGCAGAATTTTGGCTGAAGTTGAACAGGGCATAATTTTTATTTGGTTGAACCAATGGAGGTGAGTGATACATTTCCGGAAATCTATTGAAGTCTTATACAACTTTTCTGTAGAACTCCAGATCAGAATCACCCCCCAAATGGATCAAATTCTCAGATGAGTGGGAACTGCCCAAAAAAAAACAGGCAGACACAAAATGCTCTCTGGAAATTTCTGTATTTCGACCATAACTTTCTGTAGAAAAATTTTTAAGGGTCAAGTAATACACCGTTGGAAAGCTTGTGATATATTCTATGACTTTGTAGTTCAAAGTTTCTCCAGATTTGGAGTTTAATTGTATGAAATCTTGCGGACAAAACAGCCACTTCCAAAGGAGGTGCTGTCAAAATTGTTCCAGATTTCTGTTAACTTTGAAATATCACAACTTTTGATCCAGAACTGATATGAAGGAAAATGAATACTTGTTGGAAAGATATTGAAGTTAACTACAACTTTGATATTCAACTTGAGTCACGAAATTGTGGTTTCATATTCAAATTCTGTGATTAAGACCTATTAGTCATTCTGAACAGAGTGGTACTTATTGCCATTTAACTTGAGACTTGTTGTGGACAGGAATGTTTTAGACTTCTCTAAGTTCCATAGCATATTCTTGAGTTGTTTTCGAGTTTGTCCTACTATTGGAATTAAGGGTTTGGACAAACTTGCTCAAGTTTGGTAGATTTCAGAATTGTCGAAACCCTAGTTAGCTTGTGTAGTGCTGCAATATCTATGTGGTGCTTTTACGGTTATGTTTTCAATTCAAGTTGAGTTTAAACTTTGAATTTTAACCGTAAATTGCTTACTCTTGCAGCATGGATCGTGCTCATTCCAGGAGTGAAGTTGGTGAGTCGAGTACGGTGGAAGTAATTTGTCACGACAAGAAGTGCCGACATCATCAACCGGATTGGTGGAAATCTTAGCAAAGATTGCTGAGTCTCTAGATCTGTTGGTGCGACAAAGCATACGACAGGAGACACTACAGCAAAATCCCCCGCGAAGTACTTATCTAGATTTTCTAGCAAGACAACCACCGGTTTTCTTGGAAGCGAAAGAACCGTTGGAGTCGGCTCATTGGCTCCAATGTATTGAAGCCAAATTCGACATGCTTGGGTGCGACGAATATCAGAAGACTCTATTTGCCGCTCAACAACTCCACGGAGCTGCTGGAGCTTGGTGGGCGGAGTACATTGCTACTCTTCCTGAAGGTCACCGAGTGACGTGGGATGAATTCCGGAATGTTTTCCGGGCACGTCACATTTGCTCGGGAATTCTACGAACAAAGTATCAAGAGTTTCTGGAGTTAAAGCAAGGAGAATGGAGTGCGTACGAGTACTTCAAAGAGTTTGAAGACTTGATGCAATACGCAACTCATATGGTTGACTCGGAAGCATTGAAGTGCGAGTATTTCTTCCTAGGTTTGAATATCAAACTTCAGGAACAAGTGACCTTGTTCAATAATGGTATTTACAATGAATTGGTAAATGCCGCTATCATTAAAGAAGACATGCATCTCCGATGGGAAGCGGACTTGAAAAGGATTATACCACCAGACAGTGATATCGAGGTTACTCCGAACTATCGAGTGCGGTATTACTCGCTAGTTAGGCAACAAATTCAGCCTGTGATGCAACTCTCACCACCACGGCTGGAGTTACTCACTTATGAGCCTCCACCTCAACAGCAGCAGTCAGGAATTATTCGTGCAACCCTACCGCCACCAGCTACGCACGAATTATCTCCACCTCGTGTTAGTAGAAAGCTGAGGACTTCGGCATCACGAAACCGTCGTGGAGCTGAGCAGAGCCACACTTATGTGTTGTCTCGTCAATGCTCAGATCAACATCATGAACCTTCAAAGAAGAATCTTTCAAAAGCTGGCAGGGTTAATTATACTGCTATTGTGGACATTACAAAAGGCGAACCAGTGTTAGCGGGTATGTACACGTTACATGAACAGCCCACTTTCATTTTGTTTGATTCCGGGGCCACCCACAATTTTATTAGCAGAGACTATGTGCTGAAGAATAATCTTCCATTTAGCACAGTTAAGCATCCGTTTTATATCAGCTCACCCGGAGGCAAGATATCAACAGATGAGATGGTCTCACCGGGCACCTTCATGGTTCGGTGGAAACATCTATCCTGCGAGCCTTATCATACTGAAAGGCCAAAGGATTGATATTATCTTGGGGATGTCATGGTTGACACATTATGGAGCTATCTTTGACATCAGCTCTCGGACTGTCCAACTGAATTCCTCAATACATGGTTGCAACATATTGAATCTTGTGGATACATCACAACAAGTTGCAGCAGTGCATCAGATTGAAGCTCCTAAACTTGAGGATATTCCAGTTGTATGTGAATATCCAGATGTGTTTTCCGAAGACTTGCCGAGCATGCCGCCTGAACGTGATGTAGAGTTCAAGATTGAACTAGCACCGGGAACGACACCTATTTCTCGGCGACCATAGAAAATGGCACCGAAGGAGCTAGCAGAATTGAAGGAGCAGATGAATGACCTCATGGACAATGGTTTTATACGCCCAAGTTCATCACCTTGGGGCAGTTCCGCACTCTTCGTGAAGAAGAAGGACGAAACTGTGAGACTATGTATAGATTATCATCCACTGAATGCTGTCACTATCAAGAATAAGTATCCACTCCCGCGCATTGATATTTTGTTTGATCAACTAGTGGGTGCTAAGGTATTCTCCAAGATGGATCTTCGGTCCGGGTATCACCAGATAAAAATCCAGGCAGAAGACGTATCTAAGACGGCGTTCTCGACAAGATATGGTCTTTATGAATATCTTGTCATGTCCTTTGGATTGACCAATGCTCCGGCTCACTTTATGTATCTCATGAACTCGGTGTTCATGCCGGAGTTAGACAAGTTCGTCGTGGTTTTCATCGATGACATTTTGGTCTATTCAAAGTCAGAAGAAGAACATGCTGAACATTTGCATATTGTACTCCAACATTTGAGAGATCACAAGCTATATGCAAAGTTCAGTAAATGTGAGTTTTGGATTAGCAAAGTGCCGTTTCTTGGGCATATTATTTCAGCGGAAGGCATTGGACCCAAGTAAAATCGAGCAAGTGCTAAATTGGAAATCTCCAACATCTGTTCATGAAGTGAGGAGTTTCCTATGTTTAGCGGGTTATTACCGGAGATTCATTCCAAACTTCTCCAAAGTCGATAAACCATGACGGAGCTGTTGAAGAAAAGCACCAAGTATTATTGGAGCAATTCATGCGAACAAGCTTTTCAAACTTTAGTAAAGCATCTCACTACAGCTCCAGTTTTAGCCCAGCCGGACACCACGAAGCTGTTTGATGTCTACTGTGATGCATCCGGCATTGGTTTGGGTTGTGTGTTGATGCAAGAAGGACGTGTGGTCGCATATGGATCCCATCAACTTAGGGGTCATGAGCAGAATTACCCGACACACGACTTTGAACTAGCTGCAGTGGTCCTAGCATTGAAAATGTGGAGACACTATCTACTAGGCAATCTAGTACATCTCTACACTGACCACAAAAGCTTGAAGTACATCTTCACACAGAAATAACTGAATATGAGGCAGCGAAGATGGCTAGAATTGATCAAGGACTACGAACTTGAAATTCATTACCATCCGGGCAAAGCGAATGTGGTTGCCGACGCACTTAGTCGGAAAGCCCACGTTCACCATTTAGCCATGGCTGCACATGAAGAAGGAGAACCAAGCCTGCGCTTAGTTCCCTATGGATCGCTGTTTAACCTCGCTCTTATTCCTACAATCCGAGATGAGATTGTAGGGCTCAGAAGAGAGACAGAGGTATGTCTCACATCCGGGGGAGAGTGGACAGTGGTGAGTTGAAGATGTTCAGCAAAGATGAAGAGGGTAATATATGGTTTAACAACCGTATAGTTGTACCCCGGAACATGAAATTGCGGAGGAAGATATTGGATGAAGCGCATTTATCCAAGTACTCCATTCATCCGGGAAGCAATAAGATGTACCAGGACTTGAAATGTAAGTTCTGGTAGACACGGATGAAAAGAGAGATTGTGAAATACGTATCCGAGTGTGATACGTGTCGGCGGGTTAAAGCCGACCATATGAGGAAAGCCGGACCACTTCAACCGCTGAAGGTTCCAGCATGGAAGTGGGAAGACATAAGTATGGACTTCATCGTCGGTTTACCCATGACCAGCAACAAACATGATTCTATTTGGGTAATCGTCGACCGTTTAACCAAGACAACTCATTTTATTCCAGTCCATACCAAATATGTGGCAAAGAAGTATGCGGAGCTGTTCATCTCGAGAATCGTGTGTTTACACGGGGTTCCCCGCACCATCGTGTCTGACCGAGGTGCATTATTCATATCCAGATTTTGGGAGCAACTGCATGCTTCCTTGGGAACCAAGTTAATTCGGAGTTTAGCGTATTATCCGCAAACTGATAGTCAAACAGAGAGGATAAATCAGATTCTAGAGGATATGCTACGGGCATGTGTCATCAATCATGGAAAGAATTGGGATGACCATCTACCGTTAGCAGAATTCTCATATAATAACGGTTATCAATCCAGCATCAAGATGGCCCCGTATGAAGCTCTTTATGGCCGGAAGTGCCGCACACCGCTGAAAGTGGTCTACGGGATTGATCTTGTGAATGAAGCCGAGGAACGAGTGCGAGTGATTCAAGCCAATTTAAAGGCTGCTTAATCTCGGCAGAAGAGTTATGCAGACAAAAGACGTCGACCTCTTCACTTCGACATCGGGGACCACGTTTATCTTCGTGCCTCTCCGATGAAAGGGGTTCATCGTTTCAGAGTGAAGGGAAAGCTCGCTCCGTGATTCATCGGGCTGTTTGCTGTCACTGAGATATGTGGACCCGTGGCCTATCGTCTGGAGTTACCGACGTCACTTTCGGGTATTCACAATGTTTTCCACGTCTCTCAGCTACGGAAATGCCTTAAGTACCCAACCGCAGTTCATATGGAGGACATTGAGGATCTTCAACCGGATCTCAATTATTCGGAGTATCCAATCCAGATTATCGATGAGAAGACTCGCGCCACAAGAAATCAGACAATGCAATTTTACAAAGTCTTGTGGAGCAACCACACTGCTGATGAAGCCACGTGGGAAAGCGAGAATTTTCTCCATTTAAATTTTCCTGACTTGTTTGTACCATATGTCCAGTAGTCATGCTCCCTTCTTATTTCTTTTTGTAATCTCGGGACGAGATTCTTTTAAGGGGGGAGGAATGTAACAGCCCTAACTTTTGTAAAGCTTGATTTCAACTTATGAAACAAAGTTAAGGCGATAAAAGGCTATAGTTGTGTCACATGAAATGATAAACACAAATATGGACATGTGAGGGAGTTAATATTTTTTTCTAGCCCATGCACATGTTAACCTAGGGGAAAGAATTATACTCCCAAAACTTTAACTCATGTGCACCTCCTCTATGAGTAGAGTGGAGGGAATTTAAACGCAATTCGAATTATTTTAAAAGGATTCTTATCCAGATTGTATAAATGCATCCAAATGAATTCACCGATGCATTCTCCATGTATCAATGAGCTCATGATCCAAATTTGGATATTTTTAGAGCTCGTATACCAATTATTCCGGGGAATATTCGAGGGAGAGTTCAAATTCAAATTTGAATTTAGAAACCAAATCAAACATGCTCAATTTTGAAATCTGATTTCAGATTCGAGTTCCTCATAATTTGTTTGATCTACCGTCTAATTTTGGTTGATTTTGGATGAAGGCGGTGCGGGAAAAATTAAAGCACGGAGAGGGGAGATATTTGGGTGATGTGGCCCACATGTCAACCACACCATAGTGCAAACCGACTTTGTTTTCTCCCGGGGGCACGCGCGCTCGACAGCAGCAGTGTGGACACGCTCGGTGGATTGCCAGCTCCTGCTTTTTCTCGTCCCGATCACCTCCACACGAGTGCAACAAACTGAGTTCGCCTCTCCCAGTTCGCTAGCGCTCTCGCCGTTTGCTCCCGAGAAGAAAAACAGCCGCTGCTCTCTGTTCTGTGATCGCCCAACTGACAAGGCTCCCTTTGCCTGAGCTTCCAACAGCAAAAAGGTTCGCTCATGAGTGCTCTAGCCATCTAGCACCTTCCCACCGCAGTCCCGAGCTCACCGGCGCCTAGAAACAGAAAAGTTTCTGCTGCTCCCGTGTTGAACGTCGGAGGACCGAAACTGATCACCGTGGTCAGCCCAAACCAGGAGTGATCACGCCCAAGCAAGCCACCCCATCGGTGCACCTACAAGTCTAGTTGCTCACCTCCAAAGCTCAGCCCTAGTCATTGATCACAGAGGTTGAATTTCAAGTTTTTCTCCCGGGCGGCAGAAACGGACCTTGAGGTAAGGAATTGTAAAATTCGTCCTCAAATCGTGTTTGTTGGGTCTCAAACTTCACACACAGGATGTTAACTGCCTAGCACACATCCTCCATCGATTTTGGACCAAGAAATTGAGTGTAGAGTGAGGAATCCGGGTTCTTTTTGAGGGTATACCGCTGGACCCTATCGGGCGCACGGTGCCGATAGGTTTAGAGCCCTCCCCAGCTTGTTTAGACCTCATGCCGGTCTTCTACATGATTCCCTAGTGCTGTAGAGCCCAAGAACCGACCATTTGGTGGAGAATTCACTGTGCAAGACCTCGCTGGAGCCCTAGGGTTTGCTGTGGCCGGTGCACCCTGTTTTCCGGCGAGTTTCAGCCGCCGGCGACCTCACCAACGTGTTCAGCATGGGAGAAAATGGGGGGGGGGCGGCTAGCAGGGGGTCTGGAGGTGGCTGGGAAGTGCTTTTCCGGCGACCTCGCCGGAGAGGGCCGCCACTGCCCTGTTTGGCGCGAGTCTGGAGGTTAGGGGTGACAGGTGGGACCCACTGTCGGCATTTAAACATTTTCCAGATTTTCCCACTTTAGTTCAAACTTTGCAGAGCCATAACTTTGTGTAGGAATGTCCAAAAATTGTGAAACAAATTTTGTTGGATTCCTCTCAAAGATTACTATCCAGGGATGCAGCCCAATGTTTATGAAAATCCCTGTATTTGGCTCATTAATTCATTTAAGTAAAATCTTGTATGCATTTTTACAGGAGTTCTGTTTATTGGAAAATTCCCAAATTTGGACAGGACATTCTTCCAAAATTCCTTGAACTCCAGTAACAATCTCAGAGGCATTTGACCTCATTTGCTTGGTCAAATGATGTGTTCATTCCTTATGACTCTGAAAAATGGGAAAATAAACAGAGACGTTTTCAGCTTTTCCCCAATCCTTGTAAAATCCATATCCCCATGTAGGAAACTCCAAAAATGGTAAAACAAATTCCTATGGATTCAGGACATTTTGTACTTCGTAAAAAGTCTACTTTGCAGCATAGGAAAGCTTAATACCTAGGGGGTAAAGACATATTAGTGAAAATCACATAGGGAATTATTGTGCTCACCTTGAAACATTTCATGAGCTCAATTTTTGCACATTGTCTAAATAGCTTCCATGGAAGCTGTGGTTAAATTCTCAGCTTCATTGGACCTCTGGAACTTGAGCTACCATCTTTTAGGTTTAAGTGTTCAAATAATGGACTTAATCACATGGTGATTACTAGTATCTCTTTTCACCCTAGCTTTCATCTTCTCTAAGGTTTAGATCCAACAACAGAAACCTTGCTGTTGTTTATCTCTCTTATGTGTGAGTTAACTTGTACAACAGCTTTAAATCATTTTCTAAATTGCTTTTGAATACATGTGCATAAATCACCTTAATAGCACGTGACGTCGACGTTCGACGAGGACTCGACTCTGCAGCGAGGATCTCCATCTCGTGACGAGTTTGGCGGATTCTCCGGAAGAAGACTAACTTCTAGCTTCTAACAAAACCGTTGAGCAAGGCAAGCCCCGGTTTGCATATCGTTACCGTTTTAAATTTTGCTTTACTTCACCTCATGGTTATTAGAGTTGATATTGTGCATTATGTCTAGGATGATTGAAACCCACTTGCATGGCTATTACGTCCCTGAGTAGAATGTTTAGTGTAGGTTTTGCCTCGTCGTAGATGCTAGGCTAATGTTGTAGCTAGCTCGGTAGAAGTCGAGTAGTAAAAAGCTACTCGCGAGAAAGTTCGAGTAATGGAGTTACTCGCGAGATGTTAATGATAAGAGCACCCTCATGAAAATGAGATGGGGACGGGGATGTTCCTATAGGATGGAGCGCTCAAGATTGGTCTCGACCTGCGATGGGTGTGACAATGCTTGAGACCACATTTGGCCTGGACCTAGATGGTAAGCAAATGTGGAGGTTGGTTGTAGCCCCGTCCGTGTCGATAAAGGACCGTGTGTATGCGGCCCTGCTGGACAAGATTGAGCTGTACCGGATATATAGTGGGGTATGGGACCCACAAAAACCGATGTAACTCGATGGACCATGATATAGAAACTCATCCTTCGCGTGGGAATGGCGTTGAGAAGGCGGGAGGTGTAAATCCTTTAGCGGGCAACTTTGACGTTTCCGCGTAGAGGACCATCCTGCTCGGCGCGAAGCGTTTTTCAATGTCGGGGTGTCGTGTGAAAGGTTGCTGCATACAACGTAAGAAAGATCTTTTGAGAGAGTCTTTGGAGGCGGGTGTATGTGTCATGTATTCCGGGTTGTTATTGATTCGAACCACTGTCGCTCGTAGAAGAGGATTGAGCATACTTGCCCACTGCGCTGTGACGTAGTAAGAAGAGGAACTAAGTCTCTTAACTTGCTGTTTGGATTAATCACTGTATTGGAACCTTGGCTGAAGTAGATATAGAGCCAACTAAATTTCATTTACACCTTAGGCTAGCAACATTGGGATAAGCATTTCTTGTTTGATTGTGGACTTCCGATGTTGTGATGCGTTAGGACCACTAAAATGAAGGCTATAAGAATCTGAATATAAGGATCAAATTTAATCAAGCTGCATTTTGCAAATTCCTGTTCCTACTGTCTTACTACCCCTGCATTTAGAGTTACATGTTTAGGAGTGACGGTTAAGTCCTGCTGAGCCTTAGTGCTCACGGTTGCTTCTGAGTTGTTTTTGCAGGTAGCAGGATGCCTGCTATGAAGAGGGTTCTTCGGTGAGACGATGAACCTCACAGTTCGTTCCACTCATCGGAAACCTAGCCGCTGCCTTTCTTTGGTGAAGCTAGTAGGAAGCGTTCACGGGCTGAACGACTTCTCTTCGGCGTAGTTAGGGTCGAGAGTGAGTAGTTTGTCCAGCTAGTTTTACATTTCGCTGCGTGTGTACTTATGTTGTAAAAAATCTTATGTTGAGTAAAAAAATGGTTCGTTATGTTCTTGAGCCTCTTTTCGTGCTTGCTGTTGGGTGCCGCATCGCACGGCACCATCCACTGCGATCTCCGGGCCTCACAGACGTGGTATCAGAGCCGCATTGGGAATAGCACACATCAAAAGAGTATATTTTTGAAAACTTAGGAGTATACGAGTGAGGAACATATAGTATGCCCACATAAGGATTATAAATAGCATAGTTAATTAAGGTGGCAAGCTAACAGAGTGTTACTCTTCAGTATTTCAATTCAGTAACGACGCACCTACGTGGAGGTAAGAATGGTAAGGAACGCCACTGGAAGCGGATCAATTTCGGTTAGCTCACCCATATGAGGAATGTAGTGTGGGATGTCCTGTTCAGCAATGGACGGGAAGTGAATATGTTTTCTAAGACTCTTCATGTCTTAGAGACATATGAATGGCACTAGCCTCCAGTGCGCAAACTCAGGGGCAAGAGGAGGAGACCCCATCGTGTAGTTTGTAACACGAAGTATGTTCTCTAGGACTCTTCATGTCCTATGAGGCTTACGGAAGCGTTGTTCCACCGGTGTGCTTTATTGCAAAGGTGTGTAGCCCCCGTCGGGTGGTGAATAACCCGATCATGTACCTTGAGACGTGGCTTGACTCAAGGACGGCCCGTATGGCAATGATATGGGGTGTATGTTTTTACTATGATGTGGACCTGCCTGAAATGATAAACCAATGTGTGCATCATTATTGAGTGGTTTTCTGCAGGTACCTTAACCACGTTAGTACATGTCGTGTAGACAACGTTTGTGAGTGATCGTTTTAGTGCCACCATTTGAAACGTATATGCCGGTATAAAGCCGGTTAGGATTTTAATTTGGTGAGGAAACGTAGTACTGTGATGTGTTTTGATAAGCATGAAAAAGATGGTTTGAAAAGGAAAAGAGTAAATTTGGAGTCTAGGATTCTATTAGGGGGTAATGAACTCCTATATTGAACTAAGAGTCAATTGGGAGTATAGATTTATTCACAAAGACTTAGGAATAAACCTCCCCTGTTTTACAGGGAATAATTTTTGTTTGGTTGAACCAATGGAGGTGAGTGATACATTTCTGGAAATCTATTGAAGTCTTCTACAACTTTTCTGTAGAACTCCAGATCAGGATCACCCCCCAAATGGATCAAATTCTCAGATGAGTGGGAACTGCCCAAAAAAAACAGGGAAGACACAAAATGCTCTCTGGAAATTTCTGTATTTCGACCATAACTTTCTGTAGAAAAAATTCTAAGGGTCAAGTAATACACTTTTGGAAAGCTTGTGATATATTCTATGACTTTGTAGTTCAAAGTTTCTCCAGACTTGGAGTTTAATTGTATGAAATCTTGCGGACAAAACAGCCACTTCCAAAGGAGGTGCTGTCAAAATTGTTCCAGATTTCTGTTAATTTTGAAATATCACAACTTTTGATCCAGAACTGATATGAAGGCAAATGAATACTCGTTGGAAAGATATTGAAGTTAACTATAAGTTTGATATTCAACTTGAGTCACGAAATTCCGGTTTCATATTCAAATTCTGGAATTAAGACCTGTTGGTCATTCTGAACAGAGTGGTGCTTATTGCCATTTAACTTGAGACTTGTTGTGGAAAGGAATGTTTTAGACTTCTCTAAGTTCCATAGCATGTTCTTGAGTTATTTTTCCGGTTTGTCCTACTATTGGAATTAAGGATTTGGACAAACTTTCTCAAGTTTGGTAGATTTCAGAATTGTTGAAACCCTAGTTAGCTTGTGTAGTGCTGCAATATCTATGTGGTGCTTTTACGGTAACGTTTTCAAATCAAGTTGAGTTTAAACTTTGAATTTTAACTGTAAATTGCTCACTCTTGCAGCATGGATCGTGCTCATTGCAGGAGTGAGGTTGGTGAGTCGAGTCACGGTGGAAGTAATTTGCCACGACAAGAAGTGCCGACATCATCAACCGGATTGGCAGAAATCTTAGCAAAGTTGGCTGAGTCTCTGGATCTGTTGGTGCGACAAAGCATACGACAGGAGACACTACAGCAAAATCCTCCGCCAAGCACTTATCTGTATTTTCTAGCAAGACAACCACCGGTTTTCTTGGAAGCGAAAGAACCGTTGGAGTCGGCTCATTGACTCCAATGTATTGAAGCCAAATTCGACATGATTGAGTGCGACGAATATCAGAAGACTCTATTTGCCGCTCAACAACTCCACGGAGCTGCTGGAGCTTGGTTGGTGGAGTACATCTCTACTCTTCCTAAAGGTCATCGAGTGACGTGGGATGAATTCCGGAATGTTTTCCGGGCACGTCACATTTGTTCGGGAATTCTACGAACAAAGTATCAAGAGTTTCTGCAGTTAAAGCAAGGAGAAAGGAGTGCGTACGAGTACTTCAAAGAGTTTGAAAACTTTATGCAATACGCAACTCATATGGTTGACTCAGAAGCGTTGAAGTGCGAGTATTTCTTCCGAGATTTGAATGTCAAACTTCAGGAACAAGTGACCTTGTTCAATAACTGTATTTACAATGAATTGGTAAATGCCGCTATCATTAAAGAAGAGTGAAGCGGAGTTGAAAAGGAGTATACCGCCGGACAGTGATATCGAGGTTCCTCCGAACTATCGAGTGCGGTATTACTCGCCAGTTAGGCAACAAATTCAGCCTGCGGTGCAACTCTCACAACCACGGCTGGAGTTACTCACTTATGAGCCTCAACCTCAACAGCAGCAGTCAGGAATTATTCGTGCAACCCTACCGCCACCAGCTACGCACGAATTATCTCCACCTCATGTTAGTAGAGAGCTGAGGACTTCTGCAGCACGAAACCGTCGTGGAGCTGAGTAGAGCCACACTTATGTGTTGTCTCGTCAATGCTCAGATCAGCATCATGAACCTTCAAAGAAGAATCTTTCAAAAGCTGGCAGGGTTAATTATACTGCTATTGAGGATATTACAAAAGGCGAACCAGTGTTAGCGGATATGTTCGCGTTACATGAACAGCCCACTTTCATTTTGTTTGATTCCGGGGCCACCCACAATTTTATTAGCAGAGACTATGTGCTGAAGAATAATCTTCCATTTAGCACAGTTAAGCATCTGTTTCATATCAGCTTACCCGGAGGCAAGATATCAACAGATGAGATGGTCTCACGGGCATCTTTATGGTTGGGTGGAAACATCTATCCTGCGAGCCTTATCATACTCAAAGGCCAATGGATTGATATTATCTTGGGAATGTCATGGTTGACACATTATGGAGCTATCTTTGACATCACCTCTCGGACTGTCCAACTGAATTTCCCAATACATGGTTGCAACATATTGAATCTTGTGGATCCATCACAACAAGTTGCAGCAGTGCATCAGATTGAAGCTCCTAAACTTGAGGATATTCCAGTGGTATGTGAATATCCAGATGTGTTTCCCGAAGACTTGCCGGGCATGCCGCCTGAACGTGATGTAGAGTTCAAAATTGAACTAGCACCGGGAACGACACCTATTTCTCGGCGACCATAGAAAATGGCACCGAAGGAGCTAGCAGAATTGAAGGAGCAGATGAATGACCTCATGGACAAAGGTTTTATACGCCCAAGTTCATCACCTTGGGCTGTTCCGCACTCTTCATGAAGAAGAAGGACGAAACTTTGATACTATGTGTAGATTATCGTCCACTGAATGCTGTCACTATCAAGAATAAGTATCCACTCCCGCGCATTGATATTTTTTTTGATCAACTAGTGGGTGCTAAGGTATTCTCCAAGATGGATCTTCGTCCGAGTATCACCAGATAAAAATCCGGGTAGAAGACGTATCTAATACGGCGTTCTCGACAAGATATGGTCTTTATGAATATCTTGTCATGTCCTTTGGATTGACCAATGCTCCGGCTCACTTTATGTATCTCATGAACTCGGTGTTCATGCCGGAGTTAGACAAGTTCGTCGTGGTTTTCATCGACGACATTTTGGTCTATTCAAAGTCAGAAGAAGAACATGCTGAACATTTGCGTATTGTACTCCAACGTTTGAGAGATCACAAGCTATATGCAAAGTTCAGTAAATGTGAGTTTTGGATTAGCAAAGTGCCGTTTCTTGGGCATATTATTTCAGCGGAAGGCATCGCTGTGGACCCAAGTAAAATCGAGCAAGTGCTAAATTGGAAATCTCCAACATCTGTTCATGAAGTGAGGAGTTTCTTAGGTTTAGCGGGTTATTACCGGAGATTCATTCCAAACTTCTCCAAAGTCGCTAAACCTATGACGGATCTGTTGAAGAAAAGCACCAAGTATTATTGGAGCAATTCATGCGAACAAGCTTTTCAAACTTTAGTGATGCATCTCACTACAGCTCCAGTTTTAGCCCAGCCGGACACCACGAAGCCGTTTGATGTCTACTGTGATGCATCCGGCATTGGTTTGGGTTGTGTGTTGATGCAAGAAGTACGTGTGGTCGCGTGTGGATCCCGTCAACTTAGGGGTCATGAGCAGAATTACCCGACGCACGACCTTGAACTAGCTGCAGTGGTCCTAGCATTGAAAATGTGGAGACATTATCTACTAGGCAATCTAGTACATCTCTACACTGACCACAAAAGCTCGAAGTACATCTTCACAAAGAAAGAACTGCATATGAGGCAGCGAAGATGGCTAGAATTGATCAAGGACTATGAACTTGAAATTCAATACCATCTGGGCAAAGCGAATGTGGTTGCCGACGCACTTAGTCGGAAAGCCCACGTTCACCATTTAGCCATGGCTGCACATGAAGGAGAACCAAGCCTGCGCTTAGTTCCCTATGGATCGCTATTCATCCTCACTCTTATTCCTACAATCCGAGATGAGATTGTAGGGCTCAGAAGAGAGACAGAGGTATGTCTCACATCTGGAGGAGAGTGGACAGTGGTGAGTTGAAGATGTTCCGCAAAGATGAAGAGGGTACTATATGGTTTAACAACCGTATAGTTGTACCCCGGAACATGAAATTGCGGAGGAAGATATTGGATGAAGCGCTTTTATCCAAGTACTCCATTCATCCGGGAAGCAATAAGATGTACCAGGACTTGAAATCTAAGTACTGGTGGACACGGATGAAAAAAAAAGATTGCGAAATACGTATCTGAGTGTGATACGTGTCGTCGGGTTAAAGCCGACCATATGAGGAAAGCCGGACCACTTCAACCGCTGAAGGTTCCAGCATGGAAGTGGGAAGACATAAGTATGGACTTCATCGTCGGTTTACCCATGACCAGCAACAAACATGATTCTATTTGGGTAATTGTCGACCGTTTGACCAAGCCAACTCATTTTATTCCAGTCCATACCAAATATGTGGCAAAGAAGTATGCGGAGCTGTTCATCTTGAGAATCGTGTGTTTACACGGGGTTCCCAGCACCATCGTGTCTGACCGAGGTGCGTTATTCGTATCCAGATTTTGGGAACAACTGCATGCTTCCTTGGGAACCAAGTTAATTCAGAGTTCAGCGTATCATCCGCAAACTGATGGTCAAACGGAGAGGATAAATCAGATTCTGGAGGATATGCTATGGGCATGTGTCATCAATCATGGGAAGAATTGGGATGACCATCTACCGTTGGCAAAATTCTCATATAATAACGGTTATCAATCCAGCATCAAGATGACCCCGTATGAAGCTCTTTATGGCCGGAAGTGCCGCACACTGCTGAATTGGTGTGAGTCCGGCGAGAGAGTGGTCTACGGGATTGATCTTGTGAATGAAGCCGAGGAACGAGTGCGAGTAATTCAAGCCAATTTAAAGGCTGCTCAATCTCGGCAGATGAGTTATGCAGACAAAAGACGTCGACCTCTTCACTTTGACATCGGGGACCACGTTTATCTTCGTGTCTCTCCGATGAAAGGGGTTCATCGTTTCGGAGTGAAGGGAAAGCTCGCTCCGCGATTCATTGGGCCGTTTGCTGTCACTGAGATATGCGGACCCGTGGCCTATCGTCTGGAGTTACCGACGTCACTTTCGGGTATTCAAAATGTTTTCCACGTCTCTCAGCTGCGGAAATGCCTTAAGTACCCAACCGCAGTTCATATGGAGGACATTGAGGATCTTCAACCGGATCTCACTTATTCGGAGTATCCGATCCAGATTATCGATGAGAAGACTCGCGCCACAAGAAATCGGACAATGCGATTTTACAAAGTCTTGTGGAGCAACCACACCGCTGATGAAGCCACGTGGGAAAGCGAGGACTTTCTCCATTTAAATTTTCCCGACTTGTTTGTACCATATGTCCAGTAATCATGCTCCCTTCTTATTCCTTTTTGTAATCTCGGGACGAGATTCTTTTAAGGGGGGAGGAATGTAACAGCCCTAACTTTTGTAAAGCTTGATTTCAACTTATGAAATAAAGTTAAGGCGATAAAAGGCTATAGTTGTGTCACATGAAATGATAAACACAAATATGGACATGTGAGGGAGTTAATATTTTTTTTCTAGCCCATGCTCAGCACATGTTAACCTAGGGGAAAGAATTATACTCCCAAAACTCTAACTCATGTGCACCTCCTCTATGAGTAGAGTGGAGGGAATTTAAACGCAATTTGAATTCTTTTAAAAGGATTCTTATCCAGATTGTATAAATGCATCCAAATGAATTCACCGATGCATTCTCCTTGTATCAATGAGCTCATGATCCAAATTTGGATATTTTTAGAGATCGTATACCAATTATTCCGGGGAATATTCGAGGGAGAGATCAAATTCAAATTTGAATTTAGAAACCAAATCAAACATGCTCAATTTTGAAATCTGATTTCTGATTCGAGTTCCTCATAATTTGTTTGATCTACCATCCAATTTTGGTTGATTTTGGATGAAGGCGGTGCGGGAAAAATTAAAGCACGGAGAGGGGAGATATTTGGGTGCTGTGGCCCACATGTCAACCACACCACAGTGCAAACCGACTCTGTTTTCTCCCAGGGGCATGCGCGCTCGACAGCAGCAGACATCGATACCAAGATGAATCGTCCAGAGCGTCATGAAAGCGCCACTGTCAAGGAACCACCATCTGGTCTAAGCATATTTGGCAACATTACTATAGTAAGAAATGATATACTATCGAGTTAATTGATAGGGTTCAGATGGAGCGGATGAGAAACTACATAATAACAAACTGTGATGAGGCCATTCCATGGGTCAAGTAAGATGTTACATAATTTTCTCTTACTGCAGTATGCATTTTCATTTTTTTATCTAATTCAAGCACTTTTTCTTTTCCAACCAGTGAGCATATGGAATTAACCAAAAAAATTAGTCCACATAATGTTGAGAGACGACACAAGGAGCAATTTGTATGCTGGTTTGAGTGTAAAGTGAGTTCTTATATCATTATGTCTTTTTTTTAATGCCTTCATGCTCTTGCCAAGAAATTTTGTTTTTTAACTACATTTTTTATTTAACTGCATGTAGATCAACAAACTCTATGGACAAGGAAAAATAAGTCATCTCATGTATGCCCTTTCTCAAGGACCTGACCATAGGGCACGTGTATTCAACAGATGCTTCATTAATGGTTTCCTATTTCGAACGGCTGACATAGAGAAGAACCTAACTACACAAAATAGTGGTGTAGTTGTGAAAGGTGATGACGGTACTGGAAATATGGACTGGTATGGCGTGATTAAAAAGTTATCTCACTAGATTTTCCTAATGAAAAGGAAGTGGTCCTGTTTGAGTGTGACTGGTATGATGTACCTGCTGCCAAAAAGAATAAAGGTAGAGGTTACAACAAGGATCAGTATGGTATTATTGATATTGACATAATTCAATTTCGATATTTAAATGATCCTTACATTCTAGGGACACAAGCTGAGCAGGTGGTTTATGTAAAGGCGCGAACAAGCCGGATTGGTGCACTGTTGTTAAATTGAAACCTAGAAATCTATTTGCCATGCCTCAAGCAGCATATACAGAAAATGAGGGAGAAATCAATGTAGACTCGCTGTATGTGGGTGTGGAAGACATGAATGTTTTAGGCACACGTGAAGAGTTGAAAAATTGGAGAAGGCCTCACATGGAAGGGGTAAGTGGTGATGATTCTATTATTGAAAAGGCGCTTGCAGAATTCGTACCTGAACCAAACGATTCAGACATATCGGATGAAGCAGATGATGATGACACCTACATTGACGATGGACATGTTGCACCTGTGGATTCTGTATGTGAAGGATTGGATGGCGAATTTTTTGTTTAAATAATAAGAACTGTACTTTGTCTTTGCTAGTGGGACAAATTTATTTGCTACTGTATTGGAAGAGATAAACCATTATGATGTTTCTGTTGTTATTGAATGAGATTGTTTACATATTTAAGTGCCACTGTGAGATAAATGATTGTCATGTTGTTTGTTTTAATTTATTTGCATACTTAAAAATAAAAATGTCTCAACTCAGGTCTCACCAATGGTGGTGAACTGCTCTACCATCAACACAGTGGTACACTTTTATTTGAAGAGCAACTAATTGTGTTAATATAGAGATCAGTTCCATACTGTGGCATGTTAGCGCATCGAGACTTAAGTTTGTTTGGCTGCCACGTGGCTTCTTAGGAATGTCGGCCTTGTTTACAAATGAATTTAGCTATTTTCCTTTTAAATAAATAAAAAAATAATACGAAATGGGCACATCGATCAACTTAAGCTAAAAATGTAAGTTTTGGGGCAATGAATTTTAACTACACTCCTTTAGTGATATAAGGATATTCACGAATCATGATGGTTGATATGTCGAGATGTCGTTCGGTCGCAAGTGCAGCATCGATCCTACGATGGCTCTATGCAGCGATGTGGAGTGATGAGGTCAGGCACTTGGGCAGAGCTGCTGGGCTTGTATGTACGGTGTGTATATGCGCATTGGTGGAGTTTATCTATGTGTGCAAAATATGCAAATATTTAAATTTTTGCTGTAATATTGACTAATCTTTTGCAACGAACGACCAGACCATGACAATAGTAAGTATTCATTGTGATATAAAGCTAAGTTACAATGAAATATACTCCTATATATATCTTAACTAGTTTTGTTGTGGCAATACAATCTTTTTTAAATGCATCGATTTAGATTCTCGTTGCAAAATATAGCCATATTTTGCAACCAACGACATGAATATGACAATGAAAGATATTCGTGACAATACATAAATTGCAATAATTTATAATTTCATGGCAATAAGACTCACATCTTACAACGAAAAGAATCTTGTAGCGATATTGGCAAAGATTTTGTAACCCTTTTTTAGATAGTGGCCAAAACATCTAACTATTGCAACAAAATTAAAGATGGTCATAACGGAAGATATTCGTGGTAATGTTATCAACCTATCGCAACTATTTACGAAAATGGTGGCAATAACACATAACTCTCACAACAAATTTTGTGTTGTTGCAATGCGATGTGTGGCGACAGACTGATTTTTTAGTAGTGTTAGACTTGGTCATATGGAGAAGTTTGATATCCTAATAGGTTTGGACCTAAGATTCCTAGGAAAAATTGTTCCAAAATTTTCTAAGCCTTTTTGCAGGCCAGAATGGAGGATTGAAGTTAAATTCTATTTTCTGGAATTTGATTCTGTGATTTTTCAGCCCATTTAAATTACACCTGAGAAAACCTACTTATTTAGCCCCCTTAATCATATCCAAAAATCCTGAATTTTTTACAGGAGCTCAAGAACAATGAGAAGGATTTTATACCCAAAATTGGGAATGTTTCATAAAGAATTGCTCCTGGAATAAATCCCTAAAGGATTTAATAAAAACAATTCTACAGAAATTCCTGGGCATTTTCAAAGCAAGCACTTTATTGCTATACAAAGTAAATCTTATGACGAATCCAACAAAATTTGTCTCACTAATTTTGAAGCTTTGTGTTCAGAGTTATGGGTTTTTCAAGTTTGAACACTTTCTATTTGAATTTTATACAGAACAATCAAACGGGGGGGGGGGGGGCACTGGTCAGGTGTTTCTTCAACCTCTTGCCAGAGCACGCGCGTGCACACTGGCACAGATCGTGACGCGGCTTGTTCTCCCTCAATTCTGCACCAAATTTGCTCCGGTTTTGCCCTACACAATCCTTGGAACGTGGCGCAGCTGCCGGGCAAGGTCTCATCGCATGGAAACGGCCGGAAATGGGTCGGCACCGATGCCGGCGCGGCATCGTCGCGTTCCATCATGTCCCAAGCCAATTTCAACCACCCAAGCTGCCGTACAGCACCCTAGAGGTCGTAGAACATGGAATGGAGCTCCACCCTCGCAGCAAATGGCGGAAAACTAGTTGACACTTTTAGCCGCTGGTGACAATTTCTTGTCGCCCGGGGCGGACGAGGGGTGGTTTGCTTCGTGCTTCGGCGTGGTAGGGCGCTAGGAGTCCTAGTAGCTGTGGTTTGAATTGTAGAATCGATGATCAAGCAGTTTGAGCTAATTTCAGAAACTTGCTAGTGTCGGTTCTTCACGTGCGCCGGCGCCAAAAACCAAATTCCGGCGAGCCGGCATCGGGGAAAGAGCAAGGGGGCCCTGGATGATGATCTAGACACCATGGCACACCTTTGAGTTGTGTTGGTCGTGCTGGAGAGGCGCTGGAATGGTTGAACATCATGGAGCAGTGGAGGCAGCGTGGCTCTGTTTTGCCGGAAAAACAACGGCTCGGTTGCAGTGAGGAAAGGCTGGGGACGAGCTGAAGATGGTTGTAAAGCGTCGAGGAGCGATGGGTGCAACTCTTTGGTGGCTCAACCGGGTGTCACTATGGCTGGGAGAAAAACAGCGATGAGAGCTGAGAGAAGGCGGGTGCTGTTTTGCTTTGGGTGAGCGCGTGAGGCAACGTTCTGTGGATGCACTCGTGCGAGACAGAGAAGGAAAACAGCCCTTTGCTTTGTGCAGCCATTATCATTGCGAGCAGCCGAGAGCAAGACAAGGAAACCACCTCGGGGAAGCAGGGTGACACACACAGCTCGGTGGAGCTCTCTTCCCCTCGGTGTCACTCTCACAGAGAAGGAAAAATTGATGTGGTCTCTGTTCCAATTACGTGCGGGTCCCACCGGCAGTCTTCCCTCGCCCGAATATCAGTGGCTCCCAAAATTTGAAATTCAAATTTTGTAGCACGTTCTAAACACTGAATTTGAATAGCGGAGAGTTAAACTCGCTTGTGCTCAAATTTGAAATGTCGTGATTTAATTCCCTTACAGCTAGGTTTCCTTTATTGCATGTAGCCGAATTTTGAATTTGAAACCCTAGATAGAATTAAATTTGACCCCGCAAATTTAAATTCTACTAAGGAGCTAACATGCTGGACTTGGGGCTTTTACAAAGTACATCCCATATTTCTTTTCCGCTAGACATAACCATGTAGACATCCACTAACTATTCGCTTAGAATGCTAATCACAGCACCTCTAAATAAATTGTCTACAACCTCAAATGATCTCTCCTCATCAGCTGTGAGCCCCCTCTGAGGCGCATGTTTGCCTTCTGCGATGTGAATAACGTTCATGGAAGTCAATCAAAGTATCATCTTTATAGTTTTATCCATCAAACACGTTGGGTCTTAGTGCAGCAGCAAAGCCAGAAGCCAAAAAATTCCTAGCATATGATTTTGGATTGTTAGAAAATTAGGAATTTTACAGTTTTGTTTAATCCATATTAAATCATAAAACATGACTTGCAAATAAATCATAAATATGACGATTATGATTGATCCTATGCTCTAAGTTTTAGCAATAGTAATACACAAAATTACTAAAGCTAAAATATGAGTTTCAGAAAAGTACCCATAGGCGGGACCTGTGCCGAAGGCATCGGTGGCGCCGTTCCCAACAGTCGACATGCCGGGCTGCTCAAAGTAGTCGATCTCGTTTGGTGCAGGAAGATCATCGAAGCAGTGCAGTCATGTTTTGTCAGACCACGTGCATGAACACCCGAAGTAGTCATACACGAGTGTAAGGACATGAACAGAAGATCGAGAAGTCACGCGAGTGCGTTCCCCAAAAATCGTATTCGCTCTCTATCCCGCTGCAGGGTCTCGAGAGAGCGTCGATTTCAGAGGCCTGCTCGCTCTATTTTCTGTGCGCGCATAAAGCAGAGTCAGAAATGCTTGGACGGAGCGCAACAGAGGACGTGTGGAGGAGCAAGAAAGAAGATTTGCTTCTTGTGTCTATCACATAAATGAATGACCTCCTTATATAGGAATCAAGAAATGAGAGAGAATGAATACCATCAATAAAAGTTATGACGTTTATCAATTCAGTGATTCTGATTCAGCCATTAACACGTCTATTACTAGTCATTATTCGGTCCATCATGACTCAACCATTAACGCGTCCGTTACCGTCATTATTCGGTCTGTTATGACAGCCATTAACGTGTCCATTACTATTCATTATTCGGTCAATTATGACAGCCATTAATGAGTCCGTTACTAGTCATTAGTTTGGCTGAATTATTCTTTAAAAAACATCAATACATGGCGTCACACCAGGGCGACACTGTTGTGGCGGACCGGAATCCGCACGTCCAGGATCTCAAAGGGTGGTGCCGCACGATGCGACACCCGACAGCACACATCATAAGGAAATATTGCATTACATAGAAAACCAACTGAATATGTACAAAATAGTACAAGACTTCAGTTACAAAATAAGTATTAAAATTACAATAGCGGAAGCTATGTTTATGCAACTCACACTTATCTATCTAGCAAAAGTCGGTTGCCCAGCCCTATGGACAACCCACACTAGCTGCACCCCTCAGCTCAGCGCGGCGTGTACGTCTACCACTCAACCGTGGTCCCCGACGGAGGGTAGCCCTCGCCGGTGGACTCGTAACCCGAGTCCGTGGGATACTCCTCACCTGAAAAACACTTATATCAGCAATAGTGAGAACGATGGCTCAACAAGACTTAACCGACTCACCTATGCATGAAACTCTACATGCAGTTCACAACAAATATGGGATGGTAATTTTCAGCAAACGTACACGCCTACAAGTTCATACTTATTTCATCTTTTAGCCACAAGTTAACAGTTCGTGAATCTGAAATTTAGTAAGCAATATTTGGGGGCACACATGTAGCAATACAATTATACATATCAGCAGAATTGAATCATAACATTTCGTAATTTATCTACGTCACGATGCAGTGAATAAGCGGTACTCATCACCTCGAGGGATGGTGAATCGACTCGATATACACCTGCAGGGATACCCGAATAGCACGTCACGTACGCCCACCCATGGAGCTGCACAGAATGCTCACTCGATGTCGTACGGGACAACCTTTCACCAAACAGCCCAACCATCGAACCGGTCGCACCCAAACGGACAGGAGGCTTCCTACATGGAGCATCTCTCTATGCCCATTAGCGGATTTCCACTTTGCTGCCCTCAACCTACACCTATAAATCGGTGTGTTATGCCTCGACGCCCGGAGGTATAGGTTACATCGGTTTATCGGGACCCATATATCCGATATGCCTTCGGTACGTTCAATACTTGTTCAGCGGGTCCGTACACGGATCGATCCTCAATCGACATGGACAGGGCTGCGCCCACAAGACTTCCTCTTGGCGCCCTAGCCCCTGCCTAGTCTCATTTTTTACTAAGGTTGTCTCACATCACTCGAACCAATCCTGTGTGTCCCGACTCCTATACTCACGAGTAGATTCCAAATACTCGACTTGTACCGAAGTTCTATGAAAATTAAGCACAGCGTATACTACTCGAGGACTTAAACTCTACCCTCACTCTTGTGGGAATAATCTGGCTATGCATTTGGGTTTCATCCCTCTTGCACCTAATGCACATACATACCACATACTAAGTATACATAAAGCAAAACTTTGTAAAATTGGTTAATGCAAACCGGGGCTTGCCTTGTTGCTGCTGGTCAGAGGTTAGGGCTTCGTCCGGCAGGAGAAAGTCAAGCACCCCCGGGGTCTCCTCGCCTTAAGCGACTACATGTAAGCAATATACTATATGTCAATTGAAATGCACTGTGTTAGATTGAATATGTAAAGACCATAACTCTAGCTAGCCCTCCCCTTTGGCTCTGAAATTTTTATGGTGGCTTGGTACAGTCCTAGCCAGGAACTTGACCAAGTTTCATTTGAAACAAAGTTAATTTGAGCTTTGCACAAATAAAAGCCTATTTGGTCATTAGTAGAGCCTCTAAGGATTTCCAGGGATTTTCATGGCTCCAACCATTACTCTCTGGAAACTAGAGTTTGAGTAGTTCTAATGGAATTGATTTCGTGTCATTTGAAGAATTCTAGATGAAGTTTTTCCCTAAACAAGATTTGAGAAAATCTGAAAAATGTCTCTGTACATTTTTCCATTTTCTCAGTGCAGTTCACTTAACCACACCAAAAGGGGGACTAAATTAACTTTGATGGGTCTGAAGTTTTTACTCTGACTTAAGGATTTTCAAATGAACATCCCAGCCAAATTTCAGAATTTTTCACAAAGAAATTCTCCAGCTAAAATTCCCAAAACTTTAAATTTAGGGAATTAATTCTGGGAAAATAATGAGTTTCATGAGCTGAAATTTCTTTTGCTGGAAAGTACTCAAAAAGCTGAATTCAGCCAAATTTTGTTCACTGAATTTGGAGCTTCCTAACAAAAGTTATAGCTAGTTGAAGTTTGAACAAAATTCTGAAATTCAAATAAAAGTTTAAACCGGCTGGTGGGTCCCAGGGCTATGTGTCAGCTCTGCAGCTAAGCCACACAGGGGTCCGCTGAATTTTTCCACGTAGTCGCACGAGATCCCGCCCACATCTGATCCGATGTTTAAAGTATTGGTCGCTGACAAACGGGACCCACCCGAGTCTTCTTCTTCCTCGGGTTATTTCCCGCCCCCGCGCTGCTACCTCGCCGGACCTTCACCGGAGCTCGCCGGATCGGTGTTTCCGGCCGACTCTCGGCCTGAGGCTTGCTTCCTATGGGTTCGCAGCTACAGAGAACCGGTTGGTGGGGTCTGCGTGGGCGCTAGGGAACCGGAAACATACCGGCGACGTGTGGCGGCCTCGGGAGAGGTTCAGCGCCGTCGGCCGGTGGTCCTAGCCCACAAAAAGCTCGAGTGATCAGCTCTAGAGCACCCTTGGATGCTAGGAAAGCTCGGCAAGCAAGAACCGGTGCGTGAAAACACTTCCACATAGGTTCTCACCGTGCGCCCGATCGAGGCCGCCATGGTTGAGCTCGGAAAAACGGAAATTGATTGGTCTACTTGGCGTTTACAGCTAGGTCTGTGAAGAAAAGTTGGTCGCCGACTACTCTAGCTCCTTTGTGCATGATTTGATGAACTCTAAGTGAGAATTAAGTGCGAATTTTAGAATTCCATACCAAAAGGTCTGTGAAGATGCTCCAGGAGAAGAACGGCAAATTCAGCCGCTAGGGTTCACGGCTTGCTCCAAGTTTTGGATGGAAGCAGCACCAAGGCAGGGCGCTCCCGTGGCCGTGCTGGCTTGGGTGTGAAAACCTCTGTGAAGAGCTGTCCACGGACGTCCCATCGCCGGTGTGTTTAGGTCGCCGCGGAGGGTGATGTGTTCTCGGTGTAGAGAAGCTTGGCTAGCCCGGTGGTGTCTGGAGAAGGTGAGGGAGGACCCCTCAGTGCTGTTTATGCAGCTCGGGAAGCTTGGGAGCACGAGTTCGGTTGTCTCCCGATCGAATTCCAGAGAGGGCGGCGAGCGGCTGTGTTTCTGGTCGAGCGAAAAAACAACGCACGGGTCCGTGGTTTGCAACGTTTGGGGACCCTTCGTGAGCAATCAACTGCACGGTGCGCCAGCCGGTCATGCCCTGAGGAGGTGGCAGTCCGAGCAGCTCGGTGTCGAGCGCTGCGGAAGCCCGGAGAACAGAGCGTGCGCGGTTTGCTTCACTCAGGGGCTTAACTGACATGTGGGCCCTTTTCTCCCCTCTATTCCTTTCTCCCCCTTCTGCTGCAATTATCTCAACCACTCAAAATTGAATGGTAGACTTTGCCACAAATGCATGGTATGAAATTTGAATTCTTCAACTGAAATTGGTTTGGCTAAATTTGTTGCCCATTTGAATTTGAAATTCAAATTCAGTTTGAATTATTGCAAATTTATCTCCCGACAAGATGAAGTCCAATGGGGATGAAATTGGTGATATAACTCCGAAAAATGTGCTGAGTTTGAATATGGAGTCAACTTTTGAATTCAAGTGATGAAAGTGGCTGCAATTTGAATTTGCATTCAAACTAGCCCTTTTTACAAATGTCCCCAAAAGTGGCTCAAAAGAGTTTGGATTTATATGAAACTTGGCATGAGCATTCCTAAAAATATTTAGGACCAACTAATGAACTCATCCTCTCATGTTTATGTGTGTGAGCTCCCACTTTTTAGAGTTATGGGTTTTTCCTCTAATCATCCTCTTGATGGTGTTTACTTGCTCTTCACAAGTGTTCATGAGATATCCATCACATGAGCTGTGGTGTTGTGAGGTGATGAAATGAACACTTTTGCAAGTCCATTCTTGGGCTTTTACATCCCTCCCCCCCTTAAAAGAATCTTGTCCCGATATTATAAAGGAAGAGACAGCGATGTAATAGGAACTCACCCGTGATGAGACGCCATGAACTCCGGGTAGTTTGAGCGAAGGAATTCGTCGCTCTCCCACGTCGCTTCTTCGGCGGTGTAGTTACTCCACATTATCTTGTAGAACCACAGCGTTCGGCTATGTGTGGTTCGAGCCTTCTCATCAATAATTGCCACCAGATATTCATCATACGTCGAATCCGGTTGCACCTCGCCAATGTCTTCGGTGGGAACAGCAGCCGTATACTTCAGACATTTTCGTAGTTTTGAAACATGGAAAACGTTGTGAACACCAGAAAGAGATGCCGGTAGCTCCAGTCTATACGCCGCTGGTCCACACTTCTCGGTGATAGTATAGGGTCCAATAAATCTGGGGGCGAGCTTTCCCTTCATGCCGAATCGGTGCACGCCTTTCATCGGGGATATACGGAGATACACGTGCTCCCCGACATCGAAGTGTAGCGGCTTACGCCTCTTATCAGCGTAACTTTTCTGTCGGGATTGGGTGGCCTTCAAGTTGGCTTGAATCATCCGAACTTGCTCTTCGGCGTCGTTCACCACATCAACCCGGAACGTGACCCTTTCATCGGACTCGCACCAGTTCAATGGGGTGCGACATTTGCGACCGTAGAGAGCCTCATATGGTGCCATCTTGATACTCGCTTGAGAGCCATTATTGTACGAGAATTCCGCCAATGGTAGATGATCATCCCAGTTTCTACCATGGTGGATGGCACATGCTCCCAACATGTCTTCTAGTACTTGGTTCACCCTCTCAGTTTGCCCATCTGTCTAAGGGTGATAGGCAGAGCTTCTAATCAGCTTAGTACCCAATGCAGCGTGCAACTGCTCCCAGAAACGAGATACAAATAGTGTGCCTCGATCTGAGATTATGGTCTTGGGTACCCCATGTAAGCATAGAATCCTTGCAATGTACAACTCCACATATTTATTGGCATGGTAATGTGTATGCACGGGAATGAAGTGAACCGACTTGGTTAGCCGGTCAACGATTACCCAAATGGCATCATGCTTGTTGGAAGTCTGGGGTAATCCCACAATTAATTCCATGCTCACATCTTCCCACTTCATGCCGGAATTTTCAGGGGTTGCAGCAGCCCTGATTTCCTCATGTGATCCGCTTTCACTCATCTACACGTATCACACTCGGATACGTATTTAGCCACTTCCCGCTTCATCCGTGTCCACCAAATTTTTCTCTTCAAATCTTGGTACATTTTGTTGCTGCCCGGATGAATGGAGAATTTAGACAAGTGAGCTTCATCAAGTATCTTCTTCCTCAGCTCCATATTCCGGGGTACGACTATGTGGTCATTAAACCACAGCGTCTATAACACCCCAAAAATATTGTTAAGACCCTAAATCATGTTCAGAGGGGAATTTAAAAATTTTTGGACGTGTTGCATGTTTTGCAAAAATTCAAATTCAAACTGGAATTCAAATTAAACTCAAATCAGAAAAGAAATAGAAAAAAAGAAAAAGAGAAAACAGAAAAAAAACCGGCCAGTGGGCCGAAACCTACCAGCCGGCCCACCCAGCAACCGCGCCAGCCCGCAGCCGCGCGCGCTGTTTCCTTCCTCTGACAGGTGGGACCCACCAGCTCGTCTTCTACCTCGCGCCGGACTCCCTCTCACCCGAATCAAAACCGATCGGGATTTCTGCGTATTCCAGCTGAATTCCGTTCGGGGGCGACGCAAACTCGATCTAAACAACCCAGCCGCCCTCCCCCGTCTATAAAAACCCCGGCCTCGTTCTGTTATTCCCACGCGATCCGCCGATTTTCCTCCGGTGAGAACTGAGACTTCTCCGGCGAATTCTGGCCGATCTAAGCTCAGAAATTCCGATCTAACTCGCTGGTCTTGATCCACCGCCTCCGGGGAACCTTGCAGGTGCAGAAAACTCGGTGACTTTCGGTGTAAACACAGCGCCGACGAGCCTCACCGTGAATTCACCTCGGACCTCGTCGCCGATCACCTTCCAGGACCTCCGAGCTCAAGAAAACCCCCGAGGTGAGATCCCCGACCTCCCCTCTACCGATCTATGCCATAAAATCACAGTTCTAGGAAGAATTCCCGAAGATCCGAAAGTTTCCGGCGAGATCGCCGCTTTCCGCCGCTGGCAGCGCCGCCCGCGTTCGATCAGAGCGACGTGGCCGCTTGTGCGCCGTTTATTTTAAATCGCACGGTAGGGTTTAAATCCCCGCGTACCAGTTCGACGTTATAATCTCAGCCGTCGGTTTAAAATTGGACGGTCCACGTCAGCCCCACATTATAAAGACTGGAAATCTTACGTGCTACCCCTGGGGTTCTCGGGAAATAAGAGCTAGCCCCGGAAACTTCTGATCTAGCCCCTGGAAATTTAGAAAATCATGTAAATTCATTTAAAAATCAGTTTTAGCCCCTGGACTTAATAAAAATTAGGAAAAACCCCTCTGATAAGTGTAGCTATACCCCTGGAAATTCTGAAAATAATATTATAGACCCTGTAGTGGGGTGAGTTTACCTTTTAGCCTTGTTTAGTATTTAATTTAGGAAATTGAATATGTGGCTAGTGTTTAAAAATTAAAAAGTGAGACAAACATATTGTCAAAATTAAATTAAATACTTTCTCAGTATTTAGGAAACTTTGGAGTGAGATAAAAACATATTTTGGGCTAAATTGAATCTGTTTAATTTATTATTCACATTTAGGGACACATTTTTAAGTAAAGAATAGTTCTAGAAAATAGGGAAAATAATTGTGAAATATTTTACATCAGAGGCAAAGGTCAAAATATGTTATTAAATTATTTAGGACCAGAACCTATTCTGTTTAGATGATGTGTCTTACTATTTTCATAATAAAGTACACATTTATGCATATGAAAATAAATCTGAAAATATAGCAACTAGTAAATGATAAATGGAGTTTCTAAAATCCAAAGAGTTCAGTTTAGGGTTGGTAGAAATTATGAACACACATATGGAGAAGGAAAATGCCTTTCATGCTTATTTGGTAGTAAAAAGGTGTAGTAGTTGAATATAAGGAATTTATTTAAATTGGAAACTCATATATATAGTATGTAAGTATAAATGTGAACACAAAAGTAGGAATCATATACACATGATTAAAAGTGCATGCAAGCCACAAATCAACACACATAATGGTGAATGACTTTCATAAATATGAATGTGTGGTTTGTATGAAGTGGAAGTGTGAACTATGTCTTATGGGTTGTTATTTTTCTTTTGCTATGTGTGATGGTATGATGTAGAACCTGCTCAAGAGCAAGTTATTCCTTTCCAAGACCAGGACTACCCATTTCAAGAGCAGCGGGAAGGATGCAAGTGTCCTTGACCACTTTGATCCTATGCTAGGATGTGTAGCTAGAATTATCTGCATTGTCAATTTAAATATGAAACCCATGATAGGAAGTTTCTCTAGAATTGCATTATCTTGTTTTCCTTGTAGCTTGGGTTGGGATTTATTTTACCATGTCATTTATTATTATGCATATGCTTAGCCATGCTTAGAATGGGATATTTGGGACATGAGATCATCAGTTTATTTTACCATACTCTTGAATGAGATATTGTGAGTTATGTAGAGGTAGGGATCAAGGCAAGTTGGATGTTTTGGTTGTGTGCTGGGTGCACGAGACTCGGGTTTGTGTTTAGTACTTGCCTGGATCCTAAGGACCGGTTCATGGAGCATGTAACCTGGCTTTACAGTGCCAACCACATGCTGAGATGGGGCAGCTTGGCCAATTAATTAGGTGTATCCCCGGCGTAGTATGGGTGTGTTGGATGGTGCGGGGAGTAGGTGTCAGCTGGACTACCATATGAACCGCAAGGCTCAAGAGGGGGCCACTGCAGCGGGGTTGGAGCCTCTTGTATGCTGTTAGGGGTGAAACCTCAGTGGGCCCACGCTCGTCGGGAATCCCTTTGTAAAGGCTTCATAGTGATCTCCTGGCGACACACCTGGGAAGTGTGAATGTGGTTCGTAGCCACTGGCATAATGGAGGTTCTTTTAGTCCACCCGGCAACGGGGGATGAAATCACTACATGTGGGTACAGTGGTACAAACTCTGCAGAGTCAAAACTGTCATGACAGCCGTGCTCACGGTCAAGAGCGGCTTGGACTTATTCATGGTTAGAGGATTGAGGGTTTTGGAAGTTGTAGATGTTAAGCGGGGAGCTTAACATTGGAAATGAAGTTATGGTTATTTGATTATGATGAAGGGATGGGAGATTGGGACCATTTCACCTGGGTAGTAATGTAGGTGCTTAATAAGCTAAGGTGATAGGAATTAATTGCATAGTGCTTTAACCATGAGTTCAACCTCTCCTTGTTCTAGCCATGCATGACATAACTTTCCCACACTTGCTGAGTACCATTGGTACTCAACCTTGCATATTTTGTTGGTTTATATTGCTGCTCAGGTCAAGATAATGAGGTGGTGTATAATGACCAAGACTTTGGACCCGAAGAAGGTTTCTAGGTTCATGGAGACCCCCGGGCAATGCCTGTGACGGAGCCCTCAAGAATAATATTCCGCTGCTAGTTTATTTACTTGTGATGAACTTATTATTGTCCATCAAGACATTTGCTATGTAAGACTTATTTATATTCGACACCTGGCTTGTAATAAATGATGCTTCACTATTTGTCATCACATGTATGAGAAAATGATCCTGGCATACATGTGATATTCACTTGGTTGTTCTTCGGGTGTGATAGAAGTGGTATCAGAGCCAAGGTTGCCCGTAGGAACGTGGACCTAGGTAGAAATGGACGTACTTAAGGGCCTTATTTTCTTAAAAACTATTTTTACAAGGTGTGTGTTGAAAAGTGTTGTTTAATGAGTCACTTTCTTCATCTTACCCCAATTTTCATTCAAAATAGGATTTTTGTTTAAGAGTTTATCTAACCTAAGTTTAAATTCTTTTTGTTTTAGATGGTTCGCATGATTCGCACCGCTCGCAAGTCCACAGGAGGGAGAGTTCCCGTAGTTGCCCTTGCCCAAAGAGAGGAGAGCCGTCCGGTGACGTACCTTTCCTACGATTCGCAGTAGGAGGCTTGTTGCGCCGTTTTTGACGTATGCTCGAAGCCGCCGGCAATACGGGCAAGCTAATCATCCACTATAACTCCACCAGGACCATCCATGAGAAGAGGGAAGAATGGAGTTCAGAAATGAGGATTATCCATGAAAATCAGCTACTCAAGATCCACCGCTCTCCAGCTTGTCGAGCGACACAGGTCGATGCGGAGAAGGATGTCACCTGGGAGGCTATCACCTGCCAGAGTCACATCTATCGTCGCCACCTGGACAGGACAGAGTACATGTATGTCCTCCAGCGTGAGAGTGGTACCACGGAGTACAAGTACCCGCCGGTGCAGCAGGGGACTTCCCATGAGCACATGGACTTGTGCTTGGAGGATGCTTCTATGCTCAACACTCGACTGCAAGAGTGTCAGCAAGAGCTTTAGGATGTTCGGGACACCCTGAAGGAAACGGAGGCATTGCTGCGAGCCTGCCTGAGGGTGAGAGAAATAGGAGATGGGAATGAACTGTGTGTCACCACGAATGATACATGGACTCCTGACTCCCCAGATCGTCGGGCGATAAGGCGTCGACGCACTTCTCCACCAGCAGCCTCCCCACCCAAAGCAGAGTCAGAAGGAAGCCGAAATGGTGAGGAAGATCCCGAGGAGCCAGCTCAAGAAAATGAGTAGTGTAGAGCCTTTCTCTTAGTTAGCAAGATGTCGAATAGTCGAGTCGTTAAGTTAAGTAAATGGTGTGTTAATGCTTGGTGTGTGACGTGAGTTGTGGAAGCATGAGCAATTGTCCACAGCCTCGTCTTTAGATTGTTTTGCTTTGGTGTGAGAACCCACCTGAAATAATATTGCATTTATTTTTGTGTGAAAAATGAACCCTCAGAAAAGTATAACAAAGCCTCAACGCTTCAAAGTACAAACAAATGAGAGTAGTAAGATGATACTAAATGCTTTCAAATTAACATTGGTTGATTCTGCCAGATGGCCGGAAGAGGAAAAGGACGTGCTGCCAACCCCACCAACAACAACGATGAGGCATGCAACCCTCATCTTTCTGGAGGCCAGGACCGGGGTGGTCGCCATGAAGAAGTTGATCCCCTCCACCAAATGCTGGAGAATCAAAATCAGCTCATCCAGAACTTGACCCAAGTGGTGGCCAACTTGCATCAAGTTCCACCTCCACAAGCTGCACCACGCCAACCAAGGTTGAGTGAGTTTCTAGGAACTCAACCTCCAAAGTTCGCAAGTGCTGCTGAACCTCTGGAGGCAGATGATTGGCTGAAGACCATTGAAAGTAAGATGAGGATCATACAGTGCCAAGGGTATAAGAGGGTGCTGTTTGCCTCTCATCAATTGCATGGACCTGCGGCTGATTGGTGGACCGCCTACGTGGCCGCCCATCATGACCCTGAGAACATCACTTGGGAAGAGTTCAAGCGTAGTTTCCGCAACCATTACATCCCAAGAGCTGAACTCAAAAACAAGAGGAAGGAGTTTTTGGGGTTGCAGCAAGGTAACATGACTGTGAGGGAATACCTCACTAAATTTACTCAACTATCCCGTTATGCCCCACGAGACATAGAGACTGATGAGCAGAAACAAGATTGTTTCGTGGAATGACTTACCGCGGAGATGCAGTGTGCAATGTCCTCAAATGAGTATGAAAGCTTCCAAAAGATGGTGGACAGAGCATTTGTGGTAGAAAGGAAGCTAAAGGCCATGGAAAATGAGAATAAGAGGAAGGCCGGTTGGTCACATCAAGCCTCGGGTAGCAACACCCGCCCCCGTCTGATGCAGCAACCAGCAGGGCAGACGAACCGTGCTGCGGTACCCTACTCAGCACCAAGAGGGTACAACCCGAACTACAGGCCTCCGGCAGCACCAGCACAGCCGCAACGTCAGTTTGTACAGCAGCATCGCCCCGCATATCCACCTCGACCATCAGTGCAAGGACCCCCAAACCAACCCCAAGACAACAAAGGCCAGGCACCTAAGGTTGGGGTGCAATGTTTTAGCTGTGGTGAAGTGGGGCACTACGCCCATAAGTGCCCAAAGAAGAAGCCCGCGCAGCCACAACAGCAGAATGTGATGCGAGGACGGGTGAACCACGTCACTATGGAGGAAGCGCAAGAGGCACCCGACGTGGTAGTTGGTAAGTTTCCTGCCAATTTACACCTTGCAACCCTGCTGTTTGATTCTGGTGCTACCCACTCGTTCATTGCTCAAGGGTTTGTTAAGAAGCATGACCTACAACAACACAAATGAACCATATGCTAGCTGTAAACACTCCCGGGGGAGAAATAAGGACAAGACAAGTGTGTCCCAAAGTGAACCTAGACATTAATGGGGTAGTATTTACTGCTAACCTCATAGTGATAGATTCACAAGGGATAGATATTATTTTGGGTATGGATTGGTTGACAAAACATAAAGGAATCATCCATTGTTCGACTAGAACGGTGGAACTAACTCACCCTAATGGCACCAGAGTAAAGTTCATAACAATACACGAGCCTAGGAGGGACATTAAATTGAATCAAGTTGAGGTGAAAGTGGAGGAGATCAGGACCATCAGGGAATATCCAGATGTTTTTCCGGAGGAGTTGCCAGGTATGCCTCCCGATCGTGAAGTGGAATTCGCAATTGAGCTAGTACCTGGAACAGCCCCGATTTACAAAAGACCTTATTGGATGGACTCCAAGCAGCTGGAAGAACTCAAGGATCATTTAGGAGAACTGACGGAGAAGGGGTATATTCGCTCTAGTTCCTCACCTTGGGGAGCTCCGGTGATATTTGTGCCCAAGAAGGACGGAACCCAAAGGTTATGCGTGGATTACCGTGCCTTGAATGAGGTAACCATCAAGAACAAGTATCCATTACCCCGCATTGAAGACTTGTTTGATCAGTTGAGGGGAGCTTGCGTGTTCTCGAAAATTGATCTCAGGTCGGGATACCACCAACTCAAGATAAGGCAATCTGATATTCCAAAGACAGCTTTTGTATCTCGGTACGGACTGTATGAATACACTGTCATGCCTTTCGGGCTAACTAATGCCCCGGCATACTTCATGTATCTCATGAACAAGGTATTCATGGAATATCTGGACAAATTTGTGGTGGTTTTCATAGATGACATTCTCGTCTTCTCCAAAGATGAAAAAGAACATGAGAAACATCTAAGGTTGGTGTTGCAGAGGCTAAGAGAACACCAACTATATGCCAAATTGAGCAAGTGTGAGTTTTGGCTGAAGAGAGTTCCCTTCTTAGGACACATAATCTCGGAGGGAGGAATCTCCGTAGATCCCGCCAAAATCGAGGATATACAGAAGTGGAAGACACCTGAAAATGTCAGGGAAGTTCGAAGCTTCTTGGGATTGGCTGGATACTATCGACGGTTTATTGAAGGATTCTCCAAGATCTCGAGACCTCTCACCAAACTGTTGGAGAAGGGAATCACATTCACCTGGATGCCACAGTGCGAGACGAGTTTTCAGGAGCTAAAGAAGAGATTGACAACAGCCCCAGTGTTAGTTATGCCAGATATGCAGAAGAACTTTACGGTGTACTGCGATGCCTCTGGAAACGGGTTGGGATGTGTTCTCATGCAAGAAGGGCATGTTGTGGCATATGCACCCCGGCAGCTTCGGAAGCATGAGAAGAACTATCCTACACATGACCTAGAACTAGCCGCAGTGGTACACGCGTTGAAAATTTGGTGGCACTATTTGATGGGGAAGAGGACAGAGATATATACGGATCATAAGAGTTTGAAGTACATTTTTACACAGCCAGATCTCAACCTCAGACAAAGGAGATGGTTAGAGCTAATCAATGACTTTGATGTGGGCATCAACTATCATCCTGGGAAGGCAAACGTCGTGGCCGATGCTTTGAGTCGGAAAGTGCAGGTCAATAAGTTGAGCTTGAAGGACATGCCTGCAGAATTGAAGGACGAGGTTATAAGGCTCAATCTATGTCTAGTAAATAGTGGTGAAGCCATCGCCATGGAAGTGGACTCCACACTAGAGCGAGACATACGCGAGGGTCAAAAGAATGATGAGAAGATACAAGAAATCAGGCAACTCATCAAGGAAAATAAAGCTCCTGGTTTCAGAGAGGATGAACAAGGTACGGTGTGGCACGGGAAAAGGATCTGTGTGCCTGAAGTAAAGGAGATCCGTGAATTGATTTTGAAGGAGGCTCACGATTCCGACTATTCCATTCATCCTGGGAGTACGAAGATGTACCAGGACCTCAAGAGCAGGTATTGGTGGTATGGCATGAAGCGAGATGTCGCGGAGCATGTTGCTCTATGTGACACATGTCAGTTGGTGAAAGCAGAACATCAACGACCCGCGGGATTATTGCAACCACTCAAAGTGCCTGAATGGAAATGGGAAGAAATCAGCATGGATTTCATCGTGGGATTGCCTAGGACCCAATCAGGGTATGATTCTATATGGGTCATCATTGATAGGCTAACTAAGGTAGCTCATTTCATCCCCATGAAAGAAAGCTACAGTGGATCCAAATTGGCAGAGTTGTACATGTCAAGGATCGTGTGTTACCATGGAGTGCCAAAGAAGATTGTGTCGGATCGAGGGACACAGTTCACCTCAAGGTTCTGGCAGAAGTTGCACGAAACCATGGGAACCCATCTGAACTTTAGTTCTGCCTATCATCCCCAAACTGATGGGCAGACGGAAAGAACCAATCAGATCCTTGAAGATATGCTAAGGGCATGTGCACTCAAAAACAATAGGAGTTGGGACAAGAACTTACCGTATGCGGAGTTTTCCTATAACAACAGTTATCAAGCTAGTATGAAGATGTCACCGTTTGAAGCCTTGTACGGGAGGAAGTGCAGAACTCCCCTATTTTGGAACCAAACGGGGGAAAGTAAAGTGTTTGGTCCAGAAGTACTACAAGAAGCCGAGGCGAAGGTAAGGGAAATTCGCAACAATTTGAGGATAGCACAGACACACCAAAAGAGTTATGCTGATGTACGAAGAAGAGAGCTCGTTTTCAACGTGGGAGACTATGTTTATCTCAAGGTGTCCCCTATCAGAGGACTTCATCGGTTCAAGGTGAAAGGGAAGTTGTCACCTCGATAAATCGGACCCTTTCAAGTTTTGGAGAGGAAAGGAGAAGTGGCGTATCAACTAGAATTACCGACTCGTCTATCAGATGTGCACGATGTATTCCATGTGTCACAACTCAAGAAATGCCTGAGGACGCCTGAAGAGGTGTTACCCATGAATGAAGTGAACATAGCTGAGGATTTGTCTTATGCCGAGCAACCATACAAGATTTTGGAGACAATGGAACGCCTCACCAGAAATAAAAGAATCCGGATGTGCAAGGTGCAGTGGAACCATCACTCAGAAGAGGAAGCCACCTGGGAGCGGGAAGATGAGCTCAAGGCACAATTTCCGGAATTGTTTTCTTAGAACCACCAAACTCGAGGACGAGATTTCTTTTAAGGGGGGTAGAGCTGTAACACCCCAAAAATATTGTTAAGACCCTAAATCATGTTAAGAGGGGAATTTAAAAATTTTTGGACGTGTTGCATGTTTTACAAAAATTCAAATTCAAACTGGAATTCAAATTAAACTCAAATCAGAAATGAAATAGAAAAAGGAAAAAGAGAAAACAGAAAAAAACCGGCTAGTGGGCCGAAACCCACCAGCCGGCCCACCCAGCAACCGCGCCAGCCCGCAGCTGCGCGCGCTGTTTCCTTCCGCTGACAGGTGGGACCCACCAGCTCGTCTTCTACCTCGCGCCGCGCCGGACTCCCTCTCACCCGAATCAAAACCGATCGGAATTTCTGCGTATTCCATCTGAATTCCGTTCGGGGGCGACGCAAACTCGATCTAAACCACCCAGCCGCCATCCCCCGTCTATAAAAACCCCGGCCTCGTTCTGTTTTTCCCACGCGATCCGCCGATTTTCCTCCGGTGAGAACCGAGACTTCTCCGGCGAGTTCTGGCCGATCTAAGCTCAGAAATTCCGATCTAACTCGCTGGTCTTGATCCACCGCCTCCGGGGAACCTTGCAGGTGCAGAAAACTCGGTGACTTTCGGTGTAAACACAGCGCCGACGAGCCTCGCCGTGAATTCACCTCGGACCTCGTCGCCGATCACCTTCCAGGACCTCCGAGCTCAAGAAAACCCCCGAGGTGAGATCCCCGACCTCCCCTCTACCGATCTATGCCATAAAATCACAGTTCTAGGAAGAATTCCTGAAGATCCGAAAGTTTCCGGCGAGATCGCCGCTTCCCGCCGCCGTGCGCCGCCGGCAGCGCCGCCCGCGTTCGATCAGAGCGACGTGGCCGCTTGTGCGCCGTTTATTTTAAATCGCACGGTAGGGTTTAAATCCCCGCGTACCGGTTCGACGTTATAATCTCAGCCGTCGGTTTAAAATCGGACGGTCCACGTCAGCCCCGCGTTATAAAGACTGGAAATCTTACGTGCTACCCCCTGGGGTTCTCGGGAAATAAGAGCTAGCCCCGGAAACTTCTGATCTAGCCCCTGGAACTTCAGAAAATCATGTAAATTCATTTAAAAATCAGTTTTAGCCCCTGGACTTAATAAAAATTAGGAAAAACCCCTCTGATAAGTGTAGCTATACCCCTGGAAATTCTGAAAATAATATTATAGACCCTGTAGTGGGGTGAGTTTACCTTTTAGCCCTGTTTAGTATTTAATTTAGGAAATTGAATATGTGGCTAGTGTTTAAAAATTAAAAAGTGAGAAAAACATATTGTCAAAATTAAATTAAAGACTTTCTCAGTATTTAGGAAACTTTGGATTGAGATAAAAACATATTTTGGGCTAAATTGAATCTGTTTAATTTATTATTCACATTTAGGGACACATTTTTAAGTAAAGAATAGTTCTAGAAAATCGGGAAAATAATTGTGAAATATTTTACATCAGAGGCAAAGGTCAAAATATGTTATTAAATTATTTAGGACCAGAACCTATTCTGTTTAGATGATGTGTCTTACTATTTTCATAATAAAGTACACATTTATGCATAAGAAAATAAATCTGAAAATATAGCAACTAGTAAATGATAAATGGAGTTTCTAAAATCCAAAGAGTTCAGTTTAGGGTTGGTAGAAATTATGAAGACACATATGGAGAAGGAAAATACCTTTCATGCTTATTTGGTAGTAAAAAGGTGTAGTAGTTGAATATAAGGAATTTATTTAAATTGGAAACTCATATATATAGCATGTAAGTATAAATGTGAACTCAAAAGTAGGAATCATATACTCATGATTAAAAGTGCATGCAAGCCACAAATCAACACACATAGAGTAACCATAACACACATAATGGTGAATGACTTTCATAAATATGAATGTGTGGTTTGTATGAAGTGGAAGTGTGAACTATGTCTTATGGGTTGTTATTTTTCTTTTGCTATGTGTGATGGTATGATGTAGAACCTGCTCAAGAGCAAGTTATTCCTTTCCAAGATCAGGACTACCCATTTCAAGAGCAGCAGGAAGGAGGCAAGTGTCCTTGACCACTTTGATCCTATGCTAGGATGTGTAGCTAGAATTATCTGCATTGTCAATTTAAATATGAAACCCATGATAGGAAGTTTCCCTAGAATTGCATTACCTTGTTTTCCTTGTAGCTTGGGTTGGGATTTATTTTACCATGTCATTTATTATTATGCATATGCTTAGCCATGCTTAGAATGGGATATTTGGGACATGAGATCATCAGTTTATTTTACCATACTCTTGAATGAGATATTGTGAGTTATGTAGAGGTAGGGATCAAGGCAAGTTGGATGTTTTGGTTGTGTGCTGGGTGCACGAGACTCGGGTTTGTGTTTAGTACTTGCCTGGATCCTAAGGACCGGTTCATGGAGCATGTAACCTGGCTTTACAGTGCCAACCACATGCTGAGATGGGGCAGCTTGGCCAATTAATTAGGTGTATCCCCGGCGTAGTATGGGTGTGTTGGATGGTGCGGGGAGTAGGTGTCAGCTGGACTACCATATGAACCGCAAGGCTCAAGAGGGGGCCACTGCAGCGGGGTTGGAGCCTCTTGTATGCTGTTAGGGGTGAAACCTCAGTGGGCCCACGCTCGTCGGGAATCCCTTTGTAAAGGCTTCGTAGTGATCTCCTGGCGACACACCTGGGAAGTGTGAATGTGGTTCGTAGCCACTGGCATAATGGAGGTTCTTTTAGTCCACCCGGCAACGGGGGATGAAATCACTACATGTGGGTACAGTGGTACAAACTCTGCAGAGTCAAAACTGTCATGACAGCCGTGCTCACGGTTAAGACTTATTCATGATTAGAGGATTGAGGGTTTTGGGAGTTGTGGATGTTAAGCGGGGAGCTTAACATTGGAAATGAAGTTATGGTTATTTGATTATGATGAAGGGATGGGAGATTGGGACCATTTCACCTGGGTAGTAATGTAGGTGCTTAATAAGCTAAGGTGATAGGAATTAATTGCATAGTGCTTTAACCATGAGTACAACCTCTCCTTGTTCTAGCCATGCATGACATAACTTTCCCACACTTGCTGAGTACCATTGGTACTCAACCTTGCATATTTTGTTGGTTTATATTGCTGCTCAGGTCAAGATAATGAGGTGGTGTATAATGACCAAGACTTTGGACCCGAAGAAGGTTTCTAGGTTCATGGAGACCCCCAGACAACGCTTGTGACGGAGCCTTCAAGAATAATATTCCGCTGCTAGTTTATTTACTTGTGATGAACTTATTATTGTCCATCGAGACATTTGCTATGTAAGACTTATTTATATTCGACACCTGGCTTGTAATAAATGATGCTTCACTATTTGTCATCACATGTATGAGAAAATGATCCTGGCATACATGTGATATTCACTTGGTTGTTCTTCGGAAAAACCGGGTGTGACAGCGTCCCCTCATCATCTTTCCGGAAACATTTGATTTCCCCGTTATCTATCTGTCTCCGGAGATGTGCCATGCCCTTGTCAACTTTTTAAGCTGCAATGACATCCTCCCTAATGGTAGGGATGAGGGCAACGTTGTAGAGTGATCCATAAGGAACCAAGTATAAACTCGACTCTTTCTCCTCTACCGGTGTAATGGTGAGGTTATGGACATGCGATTTCTGACTCAGCGCGTCGGCAACCACATTCGCCTTGCCGGGGTGGTAATGAATCTCAATCTCATAATCTTTGATTAGTTCTAACCACTTCCTTTGCCTCATATTCAGCTTCTTCTGGGTGAAGATATACTTCAAGCTCTTGTGGTCGGTGTAGAGATGCACCAAAATCCCGAGGAGATAGTGCCTCCACATCTTCAGCGCCAAAACCACAGCAGCGAGCTCAAGATCATGAGTTGGATAGTGCTGCTCAAGGTTTCGAAGTTGGCGTGAGCCATATGCGACCACACGTCCTTCCTGCATCAACACACAGCCGAGCACAATACCATACCCATCACAATGCACGTCGAAGGGCTTGGTTGTATCCGGTTGAGCTAAAATCGGGGCTGTTGTGAGATGCTTCACCAATGTTTGGAACGCTCCTTCACACGCCGAGTTCCAAACATATTTCGTCCCCTTATTTAATAGTTCAGTCATTGGCTTAGCAGGCTTGGAAAAGCTCGGAATGAATCTATGGTAATATTCCGCTAAACTGAGGAAGCTTCTGACTTCATGGACAGAAGTGGAGGCTTTCCATTTCAGCACTTTCTCAATTTTGCTTGGGTCAACCGCAATGCCTTCCGCCGAGATGATATGTCCCAAAAATGGCACTTGGCTGATCCAAAACTCACATTTGCTGAACTTGGCATAGAGCTTATGGTCCGCAGTCATTGAAGAACGATTCTCAAGTGTTCAGCGTGTTCTGCTTCTATCTTGGAGTAAACCAAGATATCATCAATGAACACCACAACGAACTTGTCCAGCTCTGGCATAAACACCGAGTTCATGAGATACATGAAATGTGCCAGAGCATTGGTGAGACCAAAAGACATGACGAGATATTTGTATAAGCCATATCTCATCGAGAAGGCCATCTTCGGGATATCCTCCGCTCGGATTTTTATTTGATGATACCCGGAGCAAAGGTCCATCTTTGAGAACACACTTGCACCCACAAGATGATCAAACAGGATGTCAATGTGGGGCAGTGGGTATTTGTTCTTGATGGTGACGGTGTTGAGCGGCCGGTAATCCACACACAGCCTTAAGGTTTCATCTTTCTTCTTTATGAACAGCGCCAAACATCCCCAAGGCGAGGAACTCGGTCTAATGAAACCTTTGCTCAACAGATCATTGAGCTGTCCTTTCAATTCCGCCAGCTCGTTCGGAGCCATTTTGTATGGTCTCCGTGAGATGGGAGTAGTCTAGGGTGCAAGCTCAATCTTGAACTCTACATCCCGCTCAGGTGGCATGCCCGAGAGATCATCCGGGAACACGTCGGGATACTCTCGGACTACAGGGATGTCCTCTAGCTTGGAAGCTTTAGAAGTATAGGCGGCTGAAACTTCCCGGACTGGATTGTCTAGTATGAGGGACTGCGGATGGTGTAGTGGGGAGGTTAGGTGAACCGTCCATGATAAGGTTTCTAGGATAGTGCCATGGTAATTTAGCCATGACATCCCTAAGATTGCATCAATCTTATGCCCCTCAAGAATAATCATAGTAGTTGGATATATCTTCCCACCTAAGCACAGTGGTGCTTTCAGAATCATCATAGTTGCTGATATCTTTCCTCCCGGTGAGCAGATCATATAAGAGCACTCGGTTGGAAAGGCTTCCAGTTGATGCTTAACCACATATGATGCACTTATGAAGTTGTGGGTTGCACCAGAATCAAATAATATGATGATTGCTTGATCGTTGAGAGTAAACATACCCGCCAGCATGTTTTCTCCCTCTGGGGCATCCTCATTGTCGAGGTTGTGAACGCCCCCGGTTCGCTGACCAACCTTCTTGACCGGAGGTCAGCCTCGAGCAACGCCCTGATACTGGGCTTGCCCGCTGCTCTGCTGCCCCTGGGGACAGTCCTTCAAAAAATGGTCCGCCTGGCCACACATGTAGCAGTTGTAGCGAGGCGGTCCTCCGCTGATCGGCGGATGGAAACCCGGGTGCGTTGTGGTGGTGGAAACGCCCGGGGGTACCATCTGCTGCTGCTGCTGTTGCGGTCGCGGTGGTGGCATCGGTGGTCGGAACGGGGGTGGCTGGAAAGAACGACCCCCGAACTGCTGAGGTCGCGCCGGTGGATGCCACTGCTGACCGGATGGTGTCCGATACACCATGCAGCATTTCTGAGGAGCTCCCCCCCACTGCTGGGTGGAGCACTGCACTTTCGCTGCTCAGCCGCCAATTCCCATTGAGCATCTTCTTGCATGATCGCGGCGTTGACAAGATCGTTGAACGTGCTGCGATTACATTGTACAAGATGCGTCTTCATCTCGGGATTTAATCCCCGATAGGAATGCTCTCGCTTCTTCTCCTCCGTGGAGACATAATCCGACGCATACTGTGCCAGATGGTTGAAGGCACGGGAGTAGTCGTGGGCACTCCTCCCGCCCTGCTTCAGCTCCAAGAACTCTTGGAACTTCCGCTTCATTATCCCGCGAGGGATATGATAGGCGCGGAACGCCTCCCGGAATTCTTCCCACTCCACGGTGTGGCCAGCCGGCAGTGAGGCGACATAGTTCGCCCACCACGCACCAGCGGCACCGTGAAGCTGCTGCACTGGTAAGAGAGTCTTCTGCCGCTCCGTGCATTGGAGCAGCCCGAACTTAGACTCGATCGTCCGCAGCCAGTTGTCGGCCTCAAGGGGTTCTGTTGCTTCAGTGAACACCGAAGGGTGCGTACTCATGAAGTCCGAGTACGTCACAACGTGGGGCTCATGAGGCTCCCTCTCTTGACGCCCCCCCCCCCCCGCCTGGGACGTATTTTGCACGATCGTGCGGAGCAGATCGGTCTTCTCCTCACGATTACCCACCAGGGCCGCGATCACATCCGCTAATGTAAGCAGAGGCGGCGGTGGTGGTTGTTGCTGCGGGGTGCTGTCGTAGGCAGGTGGCTGGGAGTCATTACCCCCCTGCTGGCTAGAGCCACCGACCTCATGCGTGGCCCGAGTGCGAACCATCTGCAACCATACGACAATAAAAATCAATCCCGCAACATACTTCATGCAGTCCAATAAAATAGGCGTAAAACATAATGACAGTAAAACATGTGATATATCTCGTATATAGATAAGGTAATAACTTTGCACAAGCTACACCATTAACAGACCAAATACAAGCTAGTTAAATCCAAATTGACGGACTTCCTCTTTGGAAGTTCATCTTAACTAGGTTTGGTCACTACGAGACGTTAATATTGCGTTGTCATCACGTATACTACCCTTTTATCTTCAATACGACACAAACATGGTCTCTAGCAAAAGAAACTTGAGTAGGACATATACTCCAATCTTTCACTAGTTGAATATAACCACTCATGAGTATGTTCTACCCCATTGGAAGTACTTAAACTCCCTAGGGTACAACAATCTCTCAAATGAGTTCAACTGTCATCCCTCTGCCCGAATGACCAGTTTCTACATATTACAGATTTTGTTCTGGTGCTGGGCATTTTCTTGACTTATGCTGAATACCAGAGTTAAAGTTAACTTCAATATCTTTCCAACGAGTATTTATTTTCCCTCAGATCTTCCCTGGTTAAAAAGTTATGATAATTCAAAGTCAACAGAATTTCGGGAAGAATTTCAACAGCACCTCCTTTGGAAGTTGCTGTTTTCAACTCTAATTTCCACTGAATTACGTGCTGCAATTGCAGAAACTTTGAATTAAAAAGATGTAACACATCTCCCGCCCTTTCCAAAGATATATCATTTGACATTGTTAGATTTTTCTACAGGAAGTTATGCTTGAAAAACAGAACAGTCCAGAGAGTGTTTTGAATCTGGCCTAGTTCTGGACAGTTTACAATCATCTGGAGTTTCAGCCAGTTCAAGGTGTGATTCAGCTCTGGAAGTCTACACAAAGTTGTAGGGCAATTAAACTTCTTTTCAGAACTATATCCCACACCTCCGTTCGCCAAGTAAACTGTGATTTATGCTCTGTTAAAGATCAGCAAACTTGCTGCCCAAAACAGAGCACTCTGTTTTTCAATCCCTTTGAACTAAACTGATCAACTATTGAATGTTTCTACCCAACCAGGGTCCTAAATATTGAAACTTGGTTGTTTTAGTTCCTTGTTACCATTATCTTTCATGCAAATTCCTATCTTATGTTGGTACTATGTTCCTCACAAAAAGAAAATCTTAACCGGATTATACCGGCATATACGTCTCAATTGTGGCACTAAACGGTCTCTCGCACATGTATACTACACGGGAACATACGTGGTTAGTACCTGCAGAAGAACACATAATAATGATGCACTCAAGGGTTATTTTCATTTCAGGCAGGTCCATATCTGAAAGTAAATACATACGCCCATATCATTGCCATACAACCGTCCTTGAGTTAAGCCACGTCTCAAGGTACGTGATCGTGTTTTTACACCACACGACGGGGAACCCTAGTAGAGCGTGAACGGGTCGTCACGGTTGGGAACTTTATCACCCCAACAGATACCACCTACTGCCCTGCAGGGCACGCCGGTGACAAGCGCTGCGTATGTCCTCCTGGGCTATTTGCAGATGAACACACTATCGCATTACTGACCACACGATGGGGTCTCCACTTGCTTGCCTAATGCACGCTAGGGATCAGCGTTTCATATGAACTCAGGAACATGAAGAGTCCAAGAGTTTCATATTAACGTCTCACACCAAGCTGTGAGACCTATCCCTGAACCACATTCCTCGTCAGGGGAGCTAACCGAAATTGAACCGCTTTCGGTGGCGTTCCTTATCATTTTTACCTGAGCGTAGGTGCGTCGTTACATAATTAAAATTCAGAATTATAACACATATTTCAGTCTTGCCACTTTAAGTAACTATGCTATTATAGTCCTTACTTGGGCAAACTAGCGAATCCCCCCCGTAAACCTAAGTTTTCCCGTAATACAGCCCTTAATTAGTGTGCTATCCCCGATGCGGCTCTGATGCCAGCCTGTGGCGGACCGGAATGCGCACGCCCAAGATCTCAGAGGGTGGTGTCGCACGATGCGACACCCGACAGCACACATCATAAGGAAACATTGCATTACATAGAAAACCAACTGAATATGTATAAAATAGTACAAGACTTCAGTTACAAACTAAGTATTGAAACTACAACAGCGGAAGCTATGTTTATACAACTCACACTTATCTATCTAGCAAAAGTCAGTTGCCCAGTCCTATGGGAAACCCACACTAGCTGCACTCCTCAGCTCAGTGCGGCGTGTACGGCTCCCACTCAACCGTGGTCCCCGACGGAGGGTAGCCCTCGCCGGTGGACTCGTAACCCGAGTCCGTGGGATACTCCTCACCTGAAAAACACTTATAGCAGCAACAGTGAGCACGATGGCTCAACAATACTTAACCGACTCACCTATGCATGAAACTCTACATGCAGTTCACAACAAACATGGGATGGTAATTTGCAGCAAACATACACGCCTACAAGTTCATCCTTATTTCATCTTTTAGCCAAAAGTTAACAGTTCGTGAATCTGAAACTTAGTAAGCAATATTTGGTGCCACACATGTAGCAATACAATTATACATATCAGCAGAATTGAATCATAACATTCCATAATTTATCTACGTCACGACGCAGTGAACAAGCAGTACTCATCACCGCGAGGGACGGTGAATCGACTCGATATACACCTGCAGGGATACCCAAATAGCACGTCACGTACGCCCACCCATGGAGCTGCACAGCACGCTCCTCGATGTCGTATGGGACAACCTTTCACCAAACAGCCCAAACGTCGAACCGGTCGCACCCAAACGGACAGGAGGTTCCCTGCACGGAGCATGTCCCTGTGCCCGTTAGCAGATTTCCTCCTTGCTGCCCTCAACCTACACCTATAAATTGGTGTGTTATGCCTCGACGCCCTGAGGTATAGGTTACATCGGTTTATCGGGGCCCATATATCCGATATGCCTTCAGTACGTTCAATACATGTTCAGCGGGGCCGCACACAGATCGGTCCTCAATTGACACGGATAGGGCTGCGCCCACAAGACTTCCTCTTGCTGCACCCTAGCCCCTGCCTAGTCTCATTTTTTTACTAAAGTGGTCTCACATCACTCGAACCAATCCCGTGTGTCCCAACTCCTATACTCACGAGTAGATTCCAACTACTCGACTTGTACCAAAGTTCTATGAACATTAAGCACAGCGTATACTACTCGAGGACTTAAGCGCTACCCTCACTCTTGTGGGAATAATCTGGCTATGCATTTGGGTTTCATCCCTCCCACACCTAATGCACATACATACCACATACTAAGTATACATAAAGCAAAACTTTGTAAAATTGGTTAATGCAAACCGAGGCATGCCTTGTTGCTTCTGGTCAGAGGTTAGGGCTTCGTCTGGCAGGAGAAAGTCAAGCACCTCCGGGTCTCCTCGCCTTCAGGGACTACACGTAAGCAATATACTATATGCCAATTTAAATGCACTTTGTTAGATTGAATATGTAAAGACCATAACTCTAGCTAGCCCTCCCCTTTGTCTCTGAAATTGTTATGGTGGCTTGGTAGGGTCCTAGCCAGGAACTTGACCAAGTTTCATTTGAAACAAAGTTCATTTGAGCTTTGCACAAATAAAAGCCTATTTGGTCATTAGTAGAGCCTCTATGGATTTCCAGGGATTTTCATGGCTCCAACCATTACTCTCTGGAAACTAGAGTTTGAGATAGTTCTAATGGAATTGGTTTCATGTCATTTAACTAATTCTAGATGAAGTTATGCCCTAAACAAGATTTGAGAAAAATCTGAAAAATGTCTCTGTATATTTTCCATTTTCTCGGGGCAGTTCACTTAATAAGACAAAAAGAGGGACTAAATTAACTTGGATGGGTCTGAAATTTTTACTGTGACTCAAGGATTTTCTAATGAACATCTCAGCCAAATTTCAGAATTTTTCACAAAGAAATTCTCCAGCAAAAATTCCCAACAATTTAAAGTTTAGGGAATTAATACTGGGAAACTAATGAGTTTCATGAGCTGAAATTTATTTTGCTGGAAAGTACTCAAGAAGCTGAATTCAGAAAAATTTAGTTCACTAAATTTGGAGCTTCCTAGCAAAAGTTATAGCAAGTTGAAGTTTGAACCAAATTCTGAAATTCAAATAAAAGTTTAAACCGGCTGGTGGGTCCCAGGGCTACGTGTCAGCTCTGCAGCTAAGCCACACAGGGGTCCGCTGAGTTTTTCCACGTAGTCGCACGAGATCCCAGACACATCCGATCTGATGTTTAAACTATTGGTCGCTGACACACGGGACCCACCCGAGTCTTCTTCTTCCTCGGGTTATTTCCGGCCCCCGCGCTGCTACCTCGCCGGACCTTCACCGGAGCTCGCCGGATCGGCGTTTCCGGCCGACTCTCGGCCTGAGGCTCGCCGCCTATGGGTTTGCAGCTGCGGTGAACCGGTTGGTGGGGTCTGCGTGGGTTCTAGGGAACCGGAAACATGCCGGCAACGTGTGGCGGCCTCGGGAGAGGTTCAGCGCCGTCGGCCGGTGGTCCTAGCCCACAAAAATCTCGAGTGATCGGCTCTAGAGCACCCTTAGATGCTAGGAAAGCTCGACAAGCAAGAACTGGTGCGTGAAAACACCTCCACATAGGTTCTCACCGTGCGCCCGATCGATGCCGCCATGGTTGATCTCGGAAAAACGGAAATTGATCGGTCTACATGGCGTTTACAGCTAGGGCTCTGAAGAAAAGTTGGTCGCCTACTACTCTAGCTCATTTGTGCATGATTTGATGAACTCTAAGTGGGAATTAAGTGTGAATTTTAGAATACCATACCAAAAGGTCCGTGAAGATGCTCCGGGAGAAGAACGGCAAATTCAGCCGCTAGGGTTCACGGCTTGCTCCAAGTTTTGGATGGAAGCAGCACCAAGGCAGGGCGCTCCCGTGTCCATGCTGGCTTGGGTGTGAAAACCACTGTGAAGAGCTGTCCACGGACGTCCAATCGCCGGTGTGTTTAGGTCGCCGCGGAGGATGATGTGTTCTCGCTGTAGAGAAGCTTGGCTAGCCCGGTGGTGTGTGGAGAAGGTGAGGGAGGACCCCTCAGTGCTGTTTATGCGGCTCGGGAAGCTAGGGAGCACGAGTTTGGTTGTCTCCCGATCGAATTCCAGAGAGGGCGGTGAGCGGCTATGTTTCTGGTCGAGTGGCGAAACAACGCACGGGTCCGTGGTTTGCAACGTTCGGGGAGCCTTCGTGAGCAATCAACCACGCGGTGCACCAGCCAGTCGTGCGCTGAGGAGGTGGCAGTCCGAGCAGCTCGGTGTCGAGCTCTGCGGAAGCCCGGAGAACAGAGCGCGCGGTTTGCTTCACTCAGGGGCTTAACTGACATGTGGGCCCTTTTCTCCCCTCTATTCCTTTCTCCCCCTTCTGCTGCAATTATCTGAACCACTCAGAATTGAATGGTAGACTTTGTCACAAAGGCATGGGATGAAATTTGAATTCTTCAACTGAAATCTATATATGAACTTCTATGCCTTGTTCGTCCGACTTGTTTCAGACAAGTTTTTCTCGTCGAGTTTCTGTTCTGCACTACCTTGCTTCGGTGGTTTTATCATAACTCGAGTTTTACAGATCCAATTGATGTGATTCTTTTTGGGTTGTCTTCACAACTTGATTATATATCATATGTGAAAATTTCACTGTCATGGAATTTGTGTTTTCTGATCTACACGAGTTTCTTTGCAGTATTCCAGAACTGTTTTTCTCGCGTAGGACAGATTGACCTTTGTTCGATCTTTCGATCGTAACTTGAGTTTCTCTCAACGGATTTTCATGATTCTTGTTGTGACGTCTTCGTGACTTGATTATATACAATATATACTAGTTTTGTCACAGTTGAACACGTTTAGATTAGTCGCACACGCGGTTTCTTTAACACGCGAATCCACTGTCATGAGTACTCTTACATTAGATGTGCTTTATTTTAAGCTAAAAACTCATGAAATTGACATTATATCACGTAAGAACTCAAATAAGACTATTGCATTTGTCTCACAACGTGATATGCCTAGCTCTGGCCAATCATCTAGCAATACACTTGATTTGCTGTCTTCACTAACCCTGGAACAGATTGAGGAGTTTCCAGAGGAGGAGCTAGTACTTCTTTCTACTAGGTTCTCAAAAGCATTGCAAAATGTGAGAACTAGAAGGAGAGGAAGCTCCGGACCTCAACGATGCTTTGAATGTGGTAAGACAGGACACTTTCATATAGATTGCCCTAACCTTTCAGGTCCTTCTAACCGTGATGAAAAGCAGAATAAAGTCAAGTCCTCTTTTGGCGAAACCAACAAGAAAAAGAAGGGTTTTACAGGACGCAAACTGATAAACAGTTTCATCACCGCACTTCAAGAACTTGGCTCGAGTGATGTAGACATTGGAAGTGATGAAGATGAAGATGATCTGACAAACTTGTGCTTCATGGTGGGCAAATCAAAATCAAGTATGGAGGATGCAAAACACAACAGTGACAACGAAGAGGTATGTTCTACTTGCGAAGAAATGTGTGATGCTATTTCTCTTGCCACTATTATTGTTAAGAAAAAGGACAAAAAGCTCAGGGACAATGCTGTTAAAATTGAGTCACTAGAATCTGAAATTAATCGTTTAAAATCCTTGATTCCTAGTGATGATTCTTGTTCCTCATGTGATTTAATATATGAACAATTGTCCTCTCTAAGAAGTGCACACACCTCCACACTTGATAAACATGAACTTGAAATCAAAAAGAACAAAAAGCTTGCTGCACTTAATGATAAAACTTGAAAGATGCTTGTTGTTCTACAATTGATTTGCATTGTTCTACTTGTGATGATCTTGATAAGAAACTACAAGATGCTATGAAAGAAATTTCTATATTGAATAATGCTTTACGTTCTCATAAAGTTAAATATTGTTCCAATTGCAAATTAAAAGAAAAAACTTCATGTGAAAATTGCCTTGATCTATCAAATAAAATTGACAACATGCATAGGACATTAGATCGGTTTTGTAATGGGAATAAGAACCTAAACTTGCTGCTGAATTCTTCCAAGTCTTGCAATGATAAAAATGGTTTAGGTTTTGATTCACATGCTCATGCTAAGGAACATCCACCTAAAATTGTAAAATCATTAGGAAGTGGTTTGATTCAAACAGTTCCTAAACAAAAAGAAGTGGTTTTTAAATCTGCAGGAGTGTTGTCACATTCGGGTTCAAATAAGCATACTGCATGCTCATCTAGACATGAACACAAAGTTAAATTTCATTGTACCTATTGTGGTAGAGATGGTCATGTCATAGATTTTTGTTATAGACTAGCTAAACAACATAAAAAGGAAAGAATGCAAGCTAGATCTTATAACTCTCATACAAAATTTGCTGCACCTACTAAACCGAATGTCAGGAACATGCAACCTGCTGTTATGAGTCAGAAATATTCAAAGTTTACCTCCGGAGCTTCAGTTTTTGTCTTCGGAGCTTCAGTTTTTGCCTCCGAACCTTCTGTTTTTGCCTCCAGAGCTACTGATTTTCGTGCTACACAAGTAACACCTCATAGGTCAGTAGTTAAGAACAAAAAATCTCAAACTTTGACTCATAAACCTGCTGTTTTATCTCAGCTTTCGCATGTTATTTCTGCTGGACGTCATGTGACTCAGTACTGGATTCCTAAATGCCTTTTAACTAACCCCAGTATTGAGTCATCGACGTATTGTGCTTCTATGTAGGTTACACGCTTGAGGAAGGAGAACATTTGGATTGTGATTCAGGTTTCTCACGCCACATGACCGGTAACAAAGAATAGTTCTCCACTCTCTCTTTTGTGTCACGTGTAGAGAATGTTACTTTTGCCGATAATTCTTCAACTCCTATAATTGCTAAGGGTTTGGTTAGAGTAAATGATCACTACACTTTGAAGAATGTGGCACTTGTCATAAATTTGAAATACAACTTGCTTTCTGTTTCACAATTCCTAGATGAAAATCTAGAAATTATTTTCAATAAAAACTGCTGCAAAGTTGTAGGTTCAAATAGTGAGATTATTTTTAACATGTCTCGGTTTGGAAGAGTTTTTAAAGCTGATTTTGATATGTCTTCCTCTAAGCATAGATGTCTAGTTGCAAATGATTCCAAAGATTTATATTTTTGGCATCGTAGACTTGGTCACGTAGGCTTTGATCATCTCACGCGTGTTAGTGCTCTTGATCGCATACATGGGCTACCTAAGCGTAAAGGGGACAAAGAAATTGTGTGCTCTTCTTGTAGACATGCTAAGATGGTTGCAGGTTCACATGCTCCTCTCACAATGACCATGACAACTGAACCGGGTCAACTTTTACATCTTGACACCGTAGGACCTTCATGTGTTCAATCCTTCGGAGGTAAATGGTATGTTCTTGTGATTGTTGATGACTATTCTAGATACTCTTGGGTTTACTATATGGCATCTAAGAATGAAGCTTTTAGTCACTTTAGAGCGTTATTTCTTAGATTATCAATTGATCACCCAGGATCTTTAAGAGCAATTAGAAGTGGTAATGGAACCGAATTTAAAAATCAATCGTTTGATCACTTTTGTGCTGAAAATGAAATAGATTATCAATTTTCTTCACCATTCGTACCTCAACAAAACAGTGTTGTAGAGAGAAAGAACAGAACCTTAGTTGAGATGGCTAGGACTATGCTTGATGAATATCAAACTCCTAGGAAATTTCGGGCTGATGCAATTGCAACCGCTTGTTATGTCTCAAATCGTGTTTTCTTGCGTGCTAAGCTAGGTAAAACACCATATGAGCTCAGGTTTGGACATAGGCCTAGTGTCACACACTTTAGGGTCTTTGGTTGCAAATGCTTTGTTAAGAAACAAGGTAATCTTGATAAACTTGAAGCTAGATCTGTTGATGGCATGTTTCTTGGTTGTCCATCTCATACTAGAGGCTACCGTGTGCTTTTACTTGATACTAACAAAATTGTGGTGACTTGTGAGGTTTCTTTTGATGAAGCTAGCCCAGGTACTGGTTCAAACATTGCAGGTCCGGATCCATATCCGCAGGGGGAGAGTATTTTCGTTGAAGAAGAGGAAGAAGTGGTGCTGCTGCCCGAAAATTCAGCAGCTAATGACATTGTTCCAGCTCCTGATCTTGATTCACAGCCAGCACCGACGATCACCATTGCTGGTCCAGATCCTCCTCACGTCACAAGCTCATCTATTTGTGATGAACATGAAGAAGAAGAAGCTTGTGAAGTGTCCACTCCCCTCCGGATTCTCAAAAGTCATCCTCCACAACAAATTATTGGAAGCTTGCATGAACAAGTTACAAGATCCAGGTTTTTTGACCCAAATTCTCATGCTCATTCTGCTTTTGTTGCTTCTTTTGAACCCAAAGATATATCACACGCACTCACTAATGAATCTTGGATTATTGCCATGCAAGAAGAGTTAGAAAAATTTGAAAGAAATAATGTTTGGAAACTTGTACCTCCACCTCAAGCTCACACTTTAATTGGAACTAAATGGGTGTTTAAAAATAAACAAAGTTAGGATGGGGTTGTGGTTAGGAATGAGGCTAGGTTGGTTGCTCAAGGTTTCACACAAGTTGAAGGTCTAGATTTTGATGAACCTTTTGCTCCTGTTGCTAGATTAGAAGCCATAAGAATTTTGTTAGATTTTGCTGCATCTAAAGGTTTTAAGCTATATCAAATGGATGTTAAAAGTGCTTTTCTTAATGGCTACATAGATGAGGAGGTTTATGTCAAACAACCACCTGGTTTAGAAAATCCAAATTTCCCTAATCATGTTTACAAACTGTCCAAAGCCTTGTACGGTCTCAAACAAGCCCCTAGAGCATGGTATGATAGGTTAAAAACATTCTTACTTGAAAAGAGGTTTACCATGGGCAAGGTTGATAAAACTCTTTTTGTGCTTAAGCATGGCAATGACTCATTATTCGTTCAAGTGTATGTGGATGATATTATCTTTGGTTGTGCTTCTCTTGATCTTGTGTCCAAGTTTCCAGCTATGATGAGTTCAGAATTTGAGATGAGTATGATGCGAGAACTCACGTACTTTTTGGGGCTGCAAATCAAGCAAACCAAGGAGGGTACCTTTGTGCCTCAAACAAAGTATATTGTATATCTCCTAAGGCGCTTCAACATGGACAAAAGCAAGCCTCTTCGGACACCAATGGGAACAGAAACAACACTTGAACTTTATGAAGATTGTGATTCCGTTGATCAAAAAGAATATAGAAGCATGATCGGATCACTTTTGTATCTCACGGCATCAAGACCGACATACAATTCAGCGTAGTCTTTGTGCACGGTTTCAAGCCTCCCCATGTGCTTCACATCGTCAAGCCGTCAAAAGGATTCTCAGGTACTTACATGGAACTCAAGAATTTGGCATTTTTCTTCCTTCTTTCTCAACCGTTACTTTGAAAGCTTTTTCCGATGCTGATTTTGGGGGTTGTAGGATTGATAGGAAAAGTACTTCTGGTGCTTGTCATTTTCTTGGTAATTCACTTGTTGCCTGGTCCTCTAGAAAACAAATTTCAGTTGCACAATCCACAGCCGAATCTGAATATGTAGCTGCTGCTAGTGCTTGCTCACAATTTCTTTGGATTGTTCAAACACTTAAGGACTATGGGGTTGATCTAGATAGTGTTCCACTGTTTTGTGATAACATTAGTGCCATTTGCATTGCTAAAAACCCCGTGCAACATTCGAGAACTAAGCACATTGACATTAGGTATCACTTTCTCCGTGATAATGTCAAAAAAGGGAACATTGTGCTTCACCATGTAGATACCGAACAACAATTGGCTGATATTTTTACAAAACCTTTGGATTTCACTCATTTTTATTACATTCGTAGTGAATAGGGGTTATGCATCCTCGTGGCTTAAATTGAGGGAGAATTTTGAAACTTGGAAAGTCTATGTGTGAATCTGAAATTAAAATAATATGAGCATAGTATTTCATGCATATATGACTTTGTGATTCCTTTTTCATGCTGAAAGTTCTTACTACATTACTCGTGTTATACATTTTGTAGTTTTTACCATGTCTAGTAATTGGAATAATTACTTACACTAAATCTGGTCACGGTCGAACTTTCTTGCTGTTTTGAACTTGTTGCATGCTCACAAGTGCTTTTAATCATAAAGAATTAATCAAGTAATCAACTCACATGTTGAGTTTTTATGTTCAAATAAAAAACGAGAAAAGATCAAGAGAATATGCATGCATCGCACTTCTTCTTTTGAGATGGCTTATCATTGCACTTAGATATGAACTTGAAAAGAGTTGTGTATGACTAAAACCATGTCCTTAAGCTTATGACTGTCAAATGACATAGGCTTGGCTTGGTTTGTTAGAATAAGGCTGATGCTGCATATAATCTCTTGCAAATGTCATAAGATCAAAATTTGTGCTTTAAATGATAAATAAAATGCAACAAAAAGTGTCATGCTTTCAGGTCTTGAAATAGTTAAGTTTGTGAGATCATGACTTGCTTAAATTGAAAATTACACTTGATCTCTAGCATGGCTTACACTACTTTATGTATCTCATTGATGTGATAGTGTAAGTTACTTGATAGTATGATTTGGATGAGCTTTGTTTTATATGTATATGTTATAATATGCTCATAACAAATTAAAATTTCTCTTTTGTACCTTGCTGAATACATTGTCAAAGGGGGAGAAATTGATCACACATTGCACACATTCGCAAGTGTTTTGGCACAATTCTTCTCAGGGGGAGAATTTTTGGTATTTTTTGTTTTTCTTCTCATTTTATTTCTGATTTACAAAGGGGGAGAAATTGTTTTCAAAACTTTTCATGTGAATAAGCCAATGTTCGGATTTTAAGTGGTGTTGCCAATGCATTCATCAAGGGGGAGATTGTGAGACCTATGTGTGCTGAATACATTGGCTTTGACGATAAAAGTTTTGAATACTACCAAAACACCTTTTTAACAAGGTCCAACTCTAGGTCCGAGCTCCTGCAAGGTCCGACGATAGGTTCGACGTAAGGTCCGACTTGCTTTGTCTAGGTCTGACTTATTTTGGCTAGGTCCGACTTGTTTTTGCTAGCTCCAATGCTAGGTCCGACTAGCTTTGGTAAGTTCCGTGCTAGGTCCGACTAAGCTTTAGTAAGCTCCGGCGCTAGGTTCGACTAGCTTTGGTAAGCTTCGGTTCAAGGTCCGGTTAGCTTTGGTAAGGTTCGGAGCTTGATTGCAATGGTTCTGCTTCTAACTTGCAATGTTTCGAACTTGCTTTACTCTTATGGAAAGTTTGCTTAGTATTATTTTACTAAGTTTTTGCTGTGTTTTGGTGGTTATGGCTGATATCATTTTGCTATGGTTTACAACATGCTTATGTGAGGTGCTCACGTAAGATGTTGTAGTTTCGGAACTAACGAGAGTCAAGTCAAGGACTTGTGCTTGGAAGTATTGGTTGTTTATTCATGTGCAGGTGTTGCTTGAGTTCAAGACATGGCTGGTGACGGGATCCATTGAACTAGTCTTAGGGAGAAGATGAGGTTCAACAACCAAGTTCGGGAGGAATTGTGGTCGAGTTGATCGGGAGGTTGTGCAGTATGTTTGAATCAAGAACAATGCATATGAAGGTATCTTGGACGTCATTGGAAGATGTTTGCATGTGTGCAAGGAGTGCATGAACGTGGCTGCATGGTTCCAAGGCATGATGAAGAGATGTGGACGTAAAGAATTGGTCGGAAAGGTCCAACCGACTAGGTTATGGACTCAGGCTGCGGCTAAGTCGTGTTTGACTCAAATATGGAAAGTTTTGAGTTGGTTATGATAGGATTTCGTGTGGGACATGAAGTTGAGTTGTTTTAGGAATGTTTGGGTCGTTCCTAAGGTGTTTGGAAGTCTTAATATTGCTTCTATCTGCGTATAGAAGAGTCTTGAGCAGTATTGGAAAGTTACAGTTTGAATCTAAGTAGGAGTCCTAGTTTGAGTTGAGTTGGCCTTCGGACTGGTTATATAAGCAAGGGAGGCCAAGGCTCGTGGGTGCACGACTTTGGGGCTGTTCCTCTTGTGTTTTGATAAACAAAATTCGTATTCTAAAGGAACTTTTGTGCCTTGTTCGTCCGACTTGTTTCAGACAAGTTTTTCTCGTCGATTTTCTGTTCAGCACTACCTTGCTTCGGTGGTTTTATCATAACTCGAGTTCTACAGATCCAATTGATGTGATTCTTTTTGGGTTGTCTTCACAACTTGATTATATATCATCTATGAAAATTTCACGGTCATTGAATTTGTGGTTTCTGATCTACACGAGTTTCTTTGCAGTATTCAAGAACTGTTTTTCTCGCATAGGACAGATTGACCTTTGTTCGATCTTTCGATCGTAACTTGAGTTTCTCTCAACGGATTTTCATGATTCTTGTTGTGACGTCTTCGTGACTTGATTCTCTACAATCTATACTAGTTTTGTCACAGTTGAACACGTTTGGATTAGTCGCACACACGGTTTCTTTAACAGATCGGTTTTCTGCTGAGGGGTGTTTGTTGCTTCCGCTGAAAAGTTTTTATCTACCATTCACCCCCCTCTGGTAGTTTTACACGTGTACTTCGATCCTACAGGGGGGGCATGACAAGATATGCATTTCCATGTACGCCGATGATGTTGTGATCTTTCTAAACCCAGTGCAAACCGAGGTTTGGGCCACAATGGAATTACTCAGATTGTTTGGTCTTGCATAGGGTCTGGTGGTCAATATGTCCAAAAGCTCCATTGCACCCATCCGATGCCAAGATAGTGATCTAACCGCCATCCTTCATGATTTTGAAGGTCAGCGTGTCTCTTTCCATCTCAGCTATCTTGGACTATTGTTCACTTTGGGTCGATTAAGCTTGGGCCAGCTGCAACCGATCCAGAACAGGATCCAAGCAAAACTGGCAGGATGGCAAGCTCAACTTCTGACCTTTGCGGGACGAAAGGAACTTGTGAAGACCGTCCTTACCTCTCTACAGTTTATCTCCTGAATTCCATGTGGCCACCGAATAAGTTCATCCAGGCTGTGGACAAAGCTCGTCGTCAATTTATACAGGCCAGACATCAACAACTTACTGGTGGCAAATGCAAGGTAGCATGGGATCGTGTTTGCTCACTGATAGACAGAGGGGGCTTGGGCGTTCTTGATCTGCACTGCTTCAGCCGTGCTCTTCGCCTCCGATGGCTGTGGCCTACTGGTCTGGCCCCCAGCTGCCTTGGCACTTGATGGAGCTTCCTGTGGATGACACCGACTGGATCCTCTTTGCGGCGACCACTTCGGTAACTGTGGGTAATGGGTGTACTGCTTCCTTCTTGTGGTCCATCTAGCTGCACGGTCTCTCGCCTGCTGCCCTGTTCCTAGATTTATTCTGACCTTGCAGGAGGAAAAAGTTGACAGTGGCACATGCAATCGGTGGTGATGCATGGACCCATTTCTTTGTCCCGTTAGTATCTGCTGATCTGGTGGCTTAGTATGGTAGACTATGGGTACTCATTAGAGATGAGGGAATCACTCTCCAAGAAGGTAGCAGCGACACCATTCTCTGAAAATCTACATCCGGCTTAAATTGAGTCCGTCCGGCTTACCGAGTGCAGTTTGAAGGATCCCTGCTCTCGCCATATCCGACACTGATATGGCGGTATGGGCACCCCCCCCCCCCCAATGCATGCTGTTTTCTTGGCTAATCGCCCAGGACAGAGTGTGGACAGTGGATCATCTGCAGAAACAAGGTTCACCAAATTCATACTTCTTAATCTTTTGCTTTTGCAATTTGGAGACCTCTAAACACCTGTTGCTTGACTGCTCTCTTACCCGTCGGTTATGACAGTATACCATCAACGAGTTAGAACTGCCGGAGTTAAATCCAGCCAACTGGACCACAACCGACTCCCTTACCAAATGGCTTCGCCTGAGCACCCACCACCGACTACATGACTGTGCTCAAGGCTTGCGGACTGTTACGATGGCCACAATGTGGACCATATGGGGAGAGTGGAATGAACATGTTTTTCGGGAAGTTGAATATTCCATGGAGGCTTTGTACGCGGCTTTAAAAGAAGACATAGCGCAATGGTGCGATGCTGGGGCTACAAAGCTGGCCCTTCTAATCTATCCGAGGGTCGTCGATCATTTGTAATGCCCCCTGTCTTCTTCCGCACTTCTTGTGCATGTAAACAAACTCCATCACTTCTTATAAATACGCACCATAACATCCGGTAGTTTGGAAAAAAAAAGATGCTGCTCTTGCAGTCTGGTACCTTGGATCCAGTGGTGGCAAACTGGATGACATAGTAGTTGTTGTATCAATCGTCCGAACATCCAAAATTTAAGTTATACAGGATTCACCAATACAGAGAAATTCTACCTGGCCATCTTTATACTACACACAATAAGATGTTCATCTTCGCGCTTGTGGTGCTTTCCAGGAAATCAGCCAAATATCTATGACATTTGTACTGTGCACTGCGCTTCACCAGCAATGACCAACAGGCAACTTCGCAGTATCTATTCTTCGAATGCTCCTTCAGTGAGGCCTGCTGGACCATAATTGGGATCCAATGTAATCATGACTTGAACTTCTTTGACACCATTGAGAGGGTTAACAGAAGCTGGAACCACTCAAGCTTCCTGGAGGTAATAGCAACAGCTGCTCGGGAGATCTGGAGACAACGCAAGAACAAGATCTTCAGAGGGATAATGCCTTCGGTTCAGGCCTGGAAATTATGCTTTAAATCCTCACTGCTACTTCAGAAAGTACGCTTCAAAGAGACAGACAGAAATAGAATTAATACATGGGTTGCAAGTTTATAGGGGTTTTTCCATCTCGGGAACGCATCACCCTATGGCTTAGAGCTTGGGTTTAGGATGTCTCCTCCTCTTGTAATAAGACTACTGAGAGAGACCCGACACCCGTTCACGGGGCCGTGCCGCTCGCCCAGGAAGAATTGCATTAGGTGGTGCCGTGTTATGCGGCACCCAACAGCACACATATATGGAAACATATATTACATAAATCAAAAGTGGAAGCTTATAAAGGTTCATTGTAAATAATTTACAGCAAATATCTACAGCAGAATTCTATAATCATCTCACGTTGAATAACTACTAAGCACTAGAGAAGATGTCCAGCCTGCGGACTCTTCTCACTAGCAACACGAAGACAACTGCAGCGGCTGGGTTCTCCATGTTTTAAACGACTCGGAAGTCTCTGAGTCTCACCGGACAACCTTCTTCTTAGCATTGATGTTAACCTGCAAAACCACTCATATAGAAAGCGTGAGCACATAGGCTCAGCAAGACTGATCCGTATCTCCTAAACAAGAAACTCTACAAGCACGACGGATTGAAATAGGTTAGCTGAATTTGCATAAAGGACTCGCCTACAGTTGATCCTTAACTTTCAGATTTTAAGCCTCATTTTGAAGAACTTGAGCCGAACAGTATCGCAACTCCACAGTCAAACAAGAAACGCTTTGTTGCAATGCTTCTTGCACAAAGTGAAGTAAAGTTTAATTAGCACTATCTCTAAGTCAAGCATGGTTGCAATACAACTTAAATTCATACGCCTTATCAAGATCAAAGGAAATCACTTCAGTTCTTACTACGTCAAGATGCAGTGGGCAAGTATGCTCATATGACCGCGAGCGACGGTGATTCGAATCAGTACACGGCCATACTACATGACACGTACACCCATACTCCGAGTTGCCGGCAGCAACCTCGACTGATGTTGTACTCGGCCACCTTTCCCAAGTTCTTCCACACAGGACGCAGTCCAATTGCTCTGAATAGCAAGCTCCCCCAAGGTACAATCTGCAGTGATATGTTCTTAAGCGAGTTACCTCCTGCTATGCTGACGCCGAAAGCCTAAGACCATTAAAAAAGTTCCAATGTGGATCTCACAAGTTACATCGGTTTCCTGGGTCCCATATAGCCAGTATGCGCCCGTTACACAACTCAAACTTGTCCAACAGGGCCAAGTACGTACGGGCCTTAACCGACACAGGCAGGGCTATGCACGCACGGTCCGCAGACTGCTGCATCTAAACCTCCCTGCCCGGTCTCCATTTCATAATTGTGAACTTTCCTCATTGTTTCTATTCCCGTCCCGCTCCGAAGAAACCAAGCCCTAAACTCGCGAGTAGATTCCATCTACTCGACTTCTACCAGACATTTCCTACTAACATTTAGCGTAGCCAAAACCTCTCGAGGAGGTGCTAATCTATCCTTTCTCTCTTAGGTAATTCTGGTCATGCAATTGGGTTTTCAACATCATCTAACCTAATGCAATCAACCATTCAAGGCTATAATCTCTAGAAAAAAAGACTTTATAAAAATATTTGTGTTGCAAACCGGAGCATGTCTGTTTTGCAGGTGACTAATATATATTCAGTTAGTAAAGATCACTCGAGGCTTGATCACTTGCTTTCCTCCCTCTTTGATCTCCACTTCAATTACTTCACAAGTCTTCACGTCGATGCTATACGTCATGAATATGCACAAGTATTTAATTGTAAAGATTTTGCTAACCAGTTCTAATGACAGGTTAGAAACTGGAACTCTGTTTAAGAATTTAAAATGACACTGGTTCTAAGGTTTGGGTTTGAGTTAAGCAACATGATCAAGTGATAAGTGCATTTCTTCACTTGTGTTTTAATCATCTAAAGAGGTTAAACAGAACAGTGATGATCCAAAGCTCCAATGGAGCTGAAAATTTTCATGTGAGTTCCTTGTCACAAGAAAGTCATCTGGACTAAAAATTAGCACTTTTCACTAATTTATTTATTCAGAACAATTCTCTAAGCAATTAAGCAAAGGGGAATTAATTCTGAGATAAAATCCATGTTCATGTCAAACTTAGTGAACTAAAATTTCAATTATAGTTCATAGAGCCTGCATGAATTTTCCAAGGATTTCTGGAGCTAAGAATTGCCCAGAACTTAATTTCCAAGTTTTAGAAATTCTGTGAAAATGTTTCTCTATTCATTTGAACACAGCAATTGACAATCTGAATTCTCCTGATCAAATCAACTCCAAATTAGATGAAACTTTTACAGGAGTCTAATAACACCCTAGAGAATAATCTGGCAAAATTTGAGTATTTTTGGATGAACCAAACTCCCTGACAAATTCTTTTGCTGAAAAGGTTTAAAGAATTTTCCAGAACTAAATAATGACTTTCATACGAATTGGGTTGCATATTTGGATAGAGTTTGTTAATCTGAATCTAACCCAGTTCGAATCACTAAATTTGGAGTTTCCTAGCAAAAGTTATGCACTTCTAAAGTTTGGGGAAAAATCTGGGATTTGAATAAATCGTGGAAAAGTTTAAATCTGGCTGTGGGTCCAAGGAACAGACGTGTCCCTCACTGGAATAAGCCACACGGGGCCACAGGCCTATTTACCACGCTACCGCAGTTGATCCGAGCCCACAGAAGATCCTATTGCTGTTTACCGTGCGACTGACGAGAGGGACTGGTAGCTCCTTCGTCTACCTTCCGCCCCCGCGCGATAGCGCCGCCGGAGCTCGCCGGTTTCTGACATCCAGGCCCTCTCTCGAGCTGACACTCACTGCTAGGCCCTAGAAACATGTGAGGAACACGCTGGTGTGGTCTTCCCGAGCCGACAGAGTCTCCAAAGTAGCTCGCGACGGCGCGGCGGCTCGGTGGAAGTCCGGCGACGTCGGTCCGATGAGCTATCCCGCCAAAAGCTCCCTGGAAAGGCCCTACAGCACCAGTGAGGGCTGGAGAAGCTCGGCATGGTCGCACACGGGATCGGGAAAGGCTCCAAACTAGGGTTCATCGTGCGCCTGAACCTTCTCGCCATAGCCGTCGTCGGAAAGACTGGAAATACGCCTGGCACAGTGTGTTTCATGCTAGGTTTCCAAAGAGTAATTGTTGCTAAGCAAGTCTAGGTCATGTGAGTGCAATTTGCAGAGCTCTAACGAAGTATCGATCATGAATTTAGAACTTTCTTACCCGCGGGTGCGATTATACCGGCCGGAAGAAATTTGCAAAATTCACCGTCGACGATCCACCTTTTGGCTCAAGCCTCGGAGGTGAGCTGTAGGGAGTTCTTGCGCATCCAGAGGTGGCCTAGCTTGGCAGTGACAAGCCTCGGTTGAGGCTATCCACGAGAGCACCTTCTCTCGGTTCTGTGGCGGCCGCCACGGAAGCTGATGTATCTCGGTGTAGGGAGCACAAAGTCACTCGGTGATGGCGCGAGGAGGTCGTGGAGGTTGCTAGGATGCGGTTTTGCTGCTCAGTTAAAGCACACACGCAAGTTTGGCGGTGGCCGTGTGATCGAATGTGCGGCGGCAGAGCTCTGGTCAGTCCATGCGCAAGGGAGGAGAACACAGAGCCAGTTCTCGGTTTGATGAGGTGCACACCCCTGGTGGAAGCTGATAAGGGCGAGGGAAAACGCCAGCAGCTGCTCGGGAGCTATCGCTGGCCGCCTCGGTGTCGCCCGATAGAGCTGCGCCCTCTGCACGAGTGAACCGACTGAAGACATCAAACAGAGACTTGGTGCTCAGATCTTTTACCATTTTAGCTCCCTCAATGACATGTGGGTCCCACAGTTCAGTGCCTCCTTATCCCTCTCCAAAATATCTCCCAAATTTGTAAATGGTGAAATTAAATTGTGGGAGTTCAAATCTGCGGTGCATTTGGATAATTGGGCAGGTTTCATCCAGATTCAAATGGGTGTTCGAATTCTTATCAATTTAAAGTTCATTTTAGAAAATGAGTTGCAAAATATTTCAACAAATCATGAAACTTTTCATACCCACTAATTTGGACCTAAGGAATTCAAATATGAAATCTGATTTTAACTTTAGCTGCTGCAAATGAGAACCTTAGCACAACAGTTTGAATCTCATAGTGTTGCTCTCATTTGAATTTTTGTTTGAACAATTTTTTTCCTAATCTGACTTTAGCTTTCTCACACATATGGGAACTTCCCATCTTGGTTCTAGACCCCTCTTGGGTTCCAAGTTTTCAAACAATTATTTGAACTTGTGTGAAGAGAGCTCTCATGTGTTATCACATGTGGAAAAAGGTTTTAGCAAGTCCCATTTTTCATACATATGAAACAAACTTTGTGCAAACAAGAGTTTATTTGTATTAACAAATTTTTGGGACCTTTACATTCCTCCCCCCTTAAAAGAAACCTCATCCCGAGATTACAAAAGAAGAACGAGAAGGGAGGGTAATTACAAAGCCTAAGACAAAAGTTCCGGATAGTTCTGGTGGATGTAGTATTTGCTTTCCCACATCGCCTCTTCCGGGATATGATTACTTCACAGGACTTTGTAAAATTTCAAAGTCCGATTTTGGGTGATTCGGGTCTTTTTGTCGATAATCTGAATAGGTTGCTCGACATAGGTGAGATCCGGATTCAACTCATCGATGTCTTCGGTACGGACAGCAGCAGTAAACTTGAGACATTTATGCAGCTGGGACACGTGGAATATGTCGTGGATACCGGCAAGGCTTGCCGGTAGTTCCAGCTGGTAGGCTACGGTCCCGCACTTCTCCGTGATGGCAAACGGACCAATGAATTGGGGAGCAAGTTTCCCCTTGACACCGAGCCGATGAATCCATTTCATCGGAGACACACGAAGATACATGTGCTCTCCGACGTCGAAATGCAGCAGTCGACGCCTCTGATCCGTGTAGCTTTCCTGATGAGATTGGGCAGCTTTGAGGTTCTCTTGTATTATCCGAACTCTCTCTTTGGCTTGATTGACAAGATCAACCCCGAATGGGACTTGTTCGCCGGACTCGCACCAATTCAATGGTGTACGGCACTTCTGGCCGTATAGAGCTTCATAGGGTGCCATTTTGATGCTCGTCTGATAACCGTTGTTGTACGAGAACTCCGCCAATGGTAAGTGATCATCCCAGCTCTTACTGTGGTGGATGGCACTTGCTCTTAGCAAATCTTCCAGTATTTGATTCACCCTCTCAGTTTGCCCATCGGTTTGAGGGTGATACGCGGAGCTTCTAATCAGTTTGGTTCCCAAGGATGTGTGTAGCTGCTCCGAGAAGCGGGCTACGAACAGCGATCCTCTATCGGACACAATGGTACGGGGAACTCCATGTAAGCACAAGATACGTGCTATGTACAACTCCACATACTGCTTTGCGTTATATCTTGTATGCACAGGGATGAAGTGTGCTGATCTGGTTAACCGATCAACGTTTACCCAAATCGAATCATGGTTGTGGGAGGTCGTCGGCAGCCCGACGATGAAGTCCATACTTAAGTCTTCCCACTTCCATGCCGGTACTTGCAATGGTTGCAAATGGTCTAACTTCTTCACATGGTCGGCCTTGACTCTTCGACACGTATCACATTCGGAAACATACTTAGCAACTTCACGTTTCATACGTGTCCACCAAAATTTCTTCCGGAGATCTTGGTACATTTTATTGCTGCCCGGATGAATGGAAAATTTGGACAAATGAGCTTCATCCAAAATTTTCTTCCGTAGTCCCATATCACGGGGTACTACAATCCGGTCGTCAAAGCACAAAGTACCATCATCGTCTTTCCGGAAGCATTTCATCTCTCTGTTGTCTATCCTTCGCCGTATGTGAGACATACCCTTGTCTTTTCATTGAGCTTCAATGATCTCCTCTCGGATGGTAGGAATGAGAGCAAGATTATGGAGAGCTCCATATGGGATGACACGGAGGCTTGGTTCTTCATCATCCATTTCAGCAATAGTCAGGTGATGGATATGCGCCTTACGACTGAGCGCATCGGCAACCACATTCGCCTTTCCTGGATGATAATGAATCTCAAGTTCATAGTCTTTAATGATCTCTAGCCATCTTCGTTGCCTCATGTTCAATTCTTTCTGAGTGAAGATGTACTTCAAGCTCTTGTGGTCGTTGTAGAGGTGTACAAGACTTCCGAGCAAGTAATGCCTCCACATCTTCAAAGCAAGGACCACGACAGCTAACTCAAGATCATGAGTTGCATAATGCTGCTCGTGATTTCTAAGTTGACGAGATCCATAAGCAACCACTCGTCCTTCTTGCATCAGCACGCAGCCAAGACCGATGCCAGATGCATCGCAATAAACGTCAAATGGCTTCGTTGTATCCGGCTGAGCGAGAACAGGGGCTGTTGTGAGATGCTTCACTAAAGTATTTAAAGCTTGTTCACACGCAGAACCCCACACAAATCTGGTATTCTTCTTCAATAATTCCATCATTGGTTTAGCGATCTTGGAGAAGCCCGGAATGAACCTCCGGTAATAACCCGCTAAACCGAGGAAGCTACGGATTTCATGCATAGACTTTGGTGACTCCCATTTCTATACTTGGATAATCTTACTCGGATCTACAGCGATGCCCTCCACTGAAATAATGTGTCCGATAAATGGTACTTGATTAATCCAGAATTCACACTTGCTGAATTTTGCATAGAGCCGATGATCTCTCAATCTTTGTAGCACAATATGCAGATGCTCAGCATGTTCTTCCTCTGACTTGGAGTACACCAAGATATCGTCGATGAAGACCACGACGAATTTATCCAACTCTGGCATGAACACTGAATTCATCAGGTACATTAAGTGTGTCGGGGCATTGGTCAAACCAAAAGACATAACGAGATACTCATACAGCCCGTATCTCGTTGAGAATGTCGTCTTCGGAATATCTTCTGCCCAGATTTTAATCTGGTGATATCCGGACCGAAGATCCATCTTCGAAAATACCTTTGCACCCACTAATTGATCGAAGATCATATCAATGCGAGGTAATGGATACTTGTTCTTGATGGTAACGGCGTTCAAAGGATGACAATCAACACAAAGCCGTAGTGTTTCGTCCTTCTTCTTGACAAACAACACTGAACAACCCCAAGGTGACGAACTCGGTCGTATAAAGCCCTTGCTCATTAGGTCATTTAGCTGTGTCTTCAATTCTGCCAGTTCATTGGGTGCCATCTTGTACGGCCTTCGTGATATCGGTGTTGTTCCTGGTATAAGTTCAATCTTGAACTCAACGTCTCGCTCGGGCGGCATGCCCGGTAAATCATCGGGAAACACATCCGGATACTCACGTACCACCGGAATGTCCTCTATCTTCACAGCTTCTGTGTGGTTCACTGTTGCAATCTGTTGCCGTATGGTGCCAATAATTAATATATGAAGACCGTGCTGTGGGGAGTTGAGCTCAACGGTCCTAGAGCTGATGTTATGAACCGCCTTGTGGTAATTCAACCACGACATCCCCAAAATAATGTCAATCTTCAGACCCTCAAGAATAATGAGAGTCGTAGGGTATATTCTACCCCCCAAACAAAGAGGTGCTCGGATGACAACCTTGCTTGCGGTACTGCTGCCCCCGGGCGAAGATATGAGGTATTGCCTCTTTGTATAAACTGTTTGGAGCTGATGTTGAGCCACAAAAGATTGGCTAATGAAGTTGTGTGAGGCTCCGGAATCAAAGTGAATCATAACCGGTAGCTGACTCAGAGAAAACATCCCTGCTAAAGCGGCTTCTCCTTCCGGAACATCATCAATCACGGTATAGTGAATGTTGCCCCTTATCTGCCCTCCTTTATGCAGATTGAGGTACTGGTCGTATTGTTGTAAATATGATGACCCGCAGCCTAGAGTCCCTCCGGATAATGCCTAGCATAATGGCCCATACACCGACAAGTGAAACACGGATGTCTCTCCGGTTCTTCATTGACTTGCGGTTGGATGCTAGGTACACATGGCTGCAGCGATGGAGCACAAACCACTGTCTGATGCTTCTGCTGTGGAGGTGGTGCAAGTTGTGGAACTTGACCAGCAATCAACCTCTGAGGATTGGATCATACAGGTGGCCTCCATGTTTCACCGAATGGCGTTTGGTACACCAAACGGTACTTCTGAGGCACATATCTTGTGCTGGCCTGCTCGATCTCCCTCATTTTTCTTTTCTCAGCTTGCCACTCAAGTGTCGGCTTCTCTTGTATGAGAGCCGCATCGACCATATCGGTGTAACTGTCGTTATTGTGTACGTCCAACTTCTCCTGTAATATGGCACTCAGGCTGACATGACCCCACGGTCTTGTCGATCCAGGATCACGCTGAGGGGTGCTGCGTTGCACATCACCGGATAACACACAGTAAAGGTACAAAGCGGAAGCAAAAGTTCATTACATAAACGAGTTTATGAACATTTTTACAACAAAATATGTTCAGTCTACACTCACGGGCGTAGACTACGCATCAAGTTCACGTTCAGCCCGTGAACGTGTCCTTGCTAGCACGCACGCACACTAACACGGCGGCCTGCACGACTCCCACTCGACGGGATTCCCCTCCTGAGGTTCCGTCTCCTCCTCGGGAGTCTCTTCCTCATAGAACCCTGCAAAAGGTTCAAACATAAGCAGTGAGCACAAAGGCTCAGCAAGACTGACCTGTCTCTCCTAAACATGAAACTTCTATATGAGGGATGATAGGTACAGGAGGTAAAATCAGTTGCAAGGACTCGCCTAATTAATGGAACCTTACTTTCAGGTTTTAGCAGCAAATTGTGGAGAACCTTACGCTAAGGCACATGAGAGAGCCACAATCAAACAAGAAACGCATTTCTCTCATGTACTTTGCCCAAAGTTGAAAGAAACTTTAGTTAGCTCTAAGCTACAGCAAATCATTAACAATCAAAGTCCATCTTTCAATCAGCAACATTTTTAACATGTAACTAGCCTGTTCTTTCTACGTCACGGTACAGTGAACAAGTGGTACTCACTGACCATGAGGGACGGCGATTATAATCGATTTACACCTGCAGGGTTACCCGAATAACCCGTCACGTACGCCCGTACTCGATGTTGCCTACAGCAACCATCACGGACACCGTACGCAACCACCTTTCACCCGTTAGCCAAATGTTGAACCGGTCCAATCGTCCCGAGCAAGAGGTCTCTGCACGTGCATCTCAGTGCCGCCAGCCGATTTACACCTCAAGCTCTCAACCTACCCTCTGAACGACCAGCTATGCCTCAACACCCAGCTACCCGAGTTACATCGGTTTCCTGGTTCCCATATAGCCGGTAGGTCTTCGTTACTGTTCTAGCTTGTTCAACAGGCCCGCACACGGCTCGGTCCTCAATCAACACAAGCGGAGCTATAGCACACAGGACGCAAAGTCCTGCTGCCCTTACTTTCCGCTCAGTCTCATTTTTCTTGCCATGTGTATCATGTGCTATATCTACCCGAGTCGAGTGCCTCTAGCCTATGCTCGCGAGTAGTTCCAACTACTCGACTTGTACCGAATCCTACACTATCTTAGCATTGCAGTAGCTAACGGGGTTTTCAATCCTAATCCCAAACCATGGCTTTCTTGGCTATGCATTTGGGTTTCCAAACAAGACTCTAGTGCAAGAAATAATGATACTCAAGTAAGTGCTCAAAACAATAAAACTTTATAAAAAGGTGAATGCAAACCGGAGCTTGCCTTTCTGCTCTTGGTCGTAGGCTAGCTGCTCTTCCAGAGTAACGAAGTCTAAGACTTCGGGTTCCTCCTCGACCTTAGCGACTACATGATATAACAAATACATGTATTAATTTAAATGCATTTGAATTGAATTGAAACTTGTGAAGTTTATAAGTCTTACTAGACATACCCAATGACTGTGAAACTTTTATTGTGGCTTGGTTACAACCTAAACAGAGACTTGATCAAGTTTTAGTTGCAGCAAAGCTCATTTGAGCTCTTCACAATTAATTATGTCCTTGACCTTAATTGGAACTCTTATGGTGTTCTAGGGATTTTCATGGGGCAAGCCATGACTTTCTGAAAACTAGATTTTCAGAGGGTTCTAATGGAGTTGATCTCACTTAATTTGAAGGTTCCTAGCTACAGATCTGAGCTAAACAATTTCAGAGAAAATTCTGAAAATGTTTCTGAACATTTTCTATTTTCTCTGAAACAGTTTTATTAATCACACCATTAGGTGGATCAAATGAGCTCAAATGGATCTGAAATTTTTATGGTAGTTCAGGGATATTTGGTGAACATCCCAGCAAAATTTCAGAATTTTCCTCCAAAGGATTCTTCAGTTAAAATTCTAAACAGTTTAAACATTGAGGAATTAATTCTGGAGAAAAAAGGATTTTCATGAATTTAAACTTGATTTTCTGGAAAGTACTCAGAGAGCTGAATCCAACAAAATTTGGTTCACTCGATTTGGAGCTTCCTAGCCAAAGTTGTGTGGGTTTGAAGTTTGAACTAAAACTGAAAATCGAGAAAAAAGTTTAAACTTCTGCCCGTGGGCCCCGCATACAGGGCTTCGTCTCCCTCCTCGCGCCAAATGCTCGGCGGTGGCGGTCTCCGGCGACACTCGCCGGAATTGAGCTCCCGGCCACCCCCCGGTCCGAAACTCGCCGCCTGCCCCTTTCCTGACCTCCTGGACTCGATGGTGGGTTCGCCGGCCGCTGGCGATGGCCGGAAACCCGTGCGCACCGGTGACAGCACCTGCTAGGGTTCCGGCGAGGTCGGTTTTGCTCTGCTGTGCACCAAATTGATCAGAAATTGTTCGGAGAGCATCAGTGGAGCACGGGGAACATGAACAAGGGCTGGGTGGAAGCTAGAAACGCCGGCAACTATGCTCTCGACGGTGAGCCGAGGTACTTAGCCACGGCGGCGTGGAAAACGGCCATATCACGGCCGATTCTCGATGGTTTTCTTTGCTTCCTGTTCGAGCGTGTGCGCTAACATGCGTAGAATCTACTGGATTACGGGCTTGACCAACCCTAGCGTGTGGAGTACAAATTCCACTCAGAGGTGAACTCGGCTCCTATGAACTGGCCGAGAGTAAACTCGGAAATTCTTGATCGATGGTTGATCAATTGCCAAACGGCTTTCAGCTACTCCATCTGCATACAATCACACACCTTTCTTGTGTAGAGAAGTGGACGTGACAACGGCCGTGCCGAGCTACCCACGAGAGCCCGAACGGCGGCGACGTTTGGTCCGCCGGAGAAGCTGTCCGGTGTAGCTCGAGGGCACCTGCTCACTGGCCAACACGGGGTCTAGGATGTTGCTCGCGATCTCCCGGTGCCGTTTTGCTGCGGAGGAGGCTGGGCTTGCGAGTGATCGGACTGATCACGTGCAGGATCAAGAGGGCGGCTGGTTGCGGTGGAGCTCGGGTGGAAACCGACTGATCGCGCCGGGGCTCAGGAGATATTCAACGGGAGCACGCCGGGAGGGGGATAAGAAGCCCGGGCGGCTGGTCTCCAGCTCGTGGAACGCAACAGGAGCTGGCGCCGGCCGGCCCCTCAGTGGCTCGCTCGGGCTGCACCCGAGACCCGAGTGTTCTCTGTTTCAGTCGGTTTTGATTTGAATCAGTGGCTGACATGTGGGTCTCACTTTTAGTTTTAACCCCTGAACTTAACTCCAACTCACTGTTGTAAACAGTAAGCCCTAAACTGCCCATGGTGATTTGAATTATTCACCCCTGAGCCATTTGAATTGGTTAGAATTCAAATTGGGTTTGGTTTGACTAAATTTCAGCACATCTTCAGTTTGAAATTCAAATAAAGTTTGAATTTGCTACACTTAGATCATGTCAAGATCAACTACAAATGGAGTGAAAATTAGTGTGTGAGCTCACAAAAATGTGCTGAGTAAGAATATGCCTCCCACTTTCGAATCCATGGGATAAAAACAGTTTGAATTTGAATTTGAGTTCAAACTACCCTCTTTCATGCTATACCCAAAAGGACCTCAAAAAGGTTTTGAATTTGGGTGAAACTTGGCATGGACATTACTAGCATGGTGTAGGAGTTTTCAAATGTCCAGCCCCTAGATGATGCATGTGGGAAATACCACTTTTGCATTTGTGAGTTTATTCTCTAGTGAGCATGTTGATAATGGTTACTTGCTCTTCAAATGTGTTCATCAACTATCTTCAAATGAGATGTGTGTGTGTGTGTGTGATGATGAACACTTTGAATGTGTCAAAAACTGAGGCCTTTACATTCCTCCCCCCTTAAAAAAATCTCGTCCCGAGATTATAAGGTGAAAATGAGAGAGAGGACGGTAGAAAATTATCGGATATGCGACGTGAGAAAGTCGGGGTAGTTAGCGCGAAGAAATCCTTCGCTCTTCCATGTCGCTTCGTCCATGGAGTGATTACTCCACAGAACTTTGTAGAACCACAACGTACAGTTGCGTGTGGTTCAGGCCTTCTCGTCAATGATCTGAATCGGTTCCTTCCGATAGGTGAGATCCGGTTTCAGTTCTTCAATGTCCTCCAGATGAACAGTAGTTGATAGCTTAAGACACTTCCTCAGCTGGGAAATATGAAAGATGTCGTGCACACCGGAAAGTGCTTCTGGTAATTTCAGCCGGTATGCTACTGATCCACATCTTTCGGTAATCTGGAATGGACCGATGAATCGGGGTGCCAACTTTCCTCTCACCCCAAATCTGTTTACGCCCTTCATTGGAGACACACGTAGGTATATGTGATCCCCGACTTTGAATTGAGGTGGGCGCCTTCTCCGGTCCGCATATTGCTTTTGTCGGGATTGGGCGGCTTTTAGGTTCGCTTGAATCAGCCGAACCTTTTCCTCCGCGTTGTTAACAAGATCAATCCCGAAGGTGACCCTTTCGCCAGACTCACACCAATTCAGTGGCATGCGGCATTTTCTTCCGTATAGCGCCTCGTAAGACGCCATCTTGATGCTGGCTTGGTACTTATTGTTGTACGAGAACTCGGCTAACGGCAAGTGATCATTCCAATTCTTGCTGTGGTTGATAGTGCAAGCTCGTAACATATCTTCTAGAATCTGATTTACCCACTCGGTTTGCCCATCCGTCTGCGGGTGGTATGCTGAACTACGGATCAGCTTCGTCCCCAATGCAGCGTGCAGCTGCTCCCAAAAACGGGACACAAATAAAGTGCCCCGATACGATATGATGGTACGGGGTACGCCATACAAGCATAGGACCCGTGAGATGTATAGTTCAGCATACTTCTTGACATTGTAGTTGGTGTTCACCGGGATGAAATGGGCAACTTTGGTGAGTCGGTCGACGATCACCCACACAGAATCATGCTTCTGAAAAGTGGTGGGTAAACCGACGATAAAGTCCATGCTCACATCTTCCCATTTCCAAGCAGGAACACCCAGTGGTTGTAGCAGTCCCGGTTTCCGCATATGATCTGCCTTCACCCTTCGACATGTATCACACTCGGACACATACTTTGCGATCTCCCGCTTCATCCGTGTCCACCAAAACTTGCTTCTGAGTTCTTGATACATTTTGTTGCAGCTGGGGTGAATAGAAATTTTTGATAAGTGAGCCTCATCAAAAAAATTCTTCCATAACTCCGGGTTACGGGGTACGACGATCCAGTCCTTGAACCATAGGATGCCGTCTCCGTCTTTCCAGAAACATTTCAGCTCCCCACTGTCTACACGTCTCCGCAAATGCGACATGCCCTTGTCATGTTTCTGAGATGCCGCTATATCTTCACGGATGGTGGGGATCAAAGCTAGGTTGTAGAGAGTTCCATGTGGAATCACATGCAGTGGTGGTTCGCTCTCTTCCAACGGTGTGATGATCAGATTGTTGACGTGTGACTTGCAACTCAGCGCATCTGCCACTACGTTTGCTTTGCCGGGGTGATAATGGATCTCTATTTCGTAATCCTTTATCAACTCTAACCATCTTCTCTGCCTCATGTTCAGCTCCTTCTGATTGAATATGTACTTGAGGCTCTTGTGGTCGGTATATAAATGTATGAGGTTACCGAGTAGGTAGTGCCTCCACATTTTCAGTGCAAGTACCACGGCAGCGAGCTCCAAATCGTGAGTTGGATAATTCTGCTCATGGTTTCAAAGCTGCCATGACCCATACGCGACCACTCTTCGGTCTTGCATCAGCACACATCCGAGCCCAATGCCGGATGCATCGCAGTACACATCGAACGGTTTTGTTGTGTCTGGCTGCACCGAAACCGGTGCTGATGTTAGGTGCTTGACTAAAGCCTTGAATGCAACTTCACATACTGGACTCCAAACATATTTGGTAGCCTTCTTCAGCAGCTCCGTCATAGGCTTGGCAATCTTCGAGAAGTTCGGGATGAACCTCCGATAATATCCCGTGAGCCCGAGGAAACTCCGTACCTCATGAACAGTTCTTGGGGATTTCCAATTCAGCACTTGTGTGATTTTACTCGGGTCTACAGCGATACCCTCCGCTGAGATGATATGCCCGAGAAAAGGCACTTGCGATATCCAGAATTCGCATTTGCTGAATTTCGTGTATAGCTTGTGATCCCGCAGCCGTTGCAAGACTATACGCTGATGCTTCTTGTGATCTTCCTCCGACTTGGAATATACCAATATGTCATCGATGAAGACCACGACAAACTTGTCCAGCTCCGGCATGAATACCGAGTTCATTAGATACATGAAGTGAGCTGGAGCGTTGGTGAGGCCGAAGGACATGACCAGGTACTCATAAAGCCCGTACCTTGTCGAGAAAGCCGTCTTCGGAATATCCTCGGCCCGTATCTTAATCTGATGGTACCCGGATCTTAAGTCCATCTTGGAGAAGATCTTTGCTTCGACCAACTGATCAAACAACATGTCGATCCGTGGCAACGGGTACTTGTTCTTTATGGTTACGGCGTTTAGTGGACGATAGTCCATGCAAAGCCGCAACATTTCATACTTCTTCTTCACGAATAATGCCGAACAGCCCCATGGTGAGGAGCTCGGCCTAATAAAATCCTTTTCCAGCAGGTCCGTTATCTTGGTCTTCAATTCAGCCAATTCCTTGGGCGCCATCTTGTACGGCCTCCGGGATATTGGCATGGTTCCCGGTGCAAGTTCAATCTTGAACTCCACCTCTCTATCGGGCGGCATCCCCGGTAAATCATCTGGGAACACGTCTGGGAACTCTTGGACCATGGGTATATCTTCCAATCTGATGGTTGTGGATTGATAGACACTTGGAAGTTTTATTTCTGGACTGTCCAGAAATAAGGAATGAGATTCGTGCACTTTGGAGTTCAAGTGCACGATTCGGAGGACGGTGTCTAAAACAGCGCCGTGGCGGGTTAACCACGACATCCCTAAGATGACATCGACCTTTTGTCCCTCTAAAATTATGAGAGACGTAGGGTTTACTCTACCCTCTAAGCACAATGGCGCTTTTGGGACCATCATGCTTGCTGAAATTTTCCCACCCGGTGAACAGATCACATAAAGACTATCGGTGGGTAGTATTTGCAAGCTATATCTATCAATGAAAGCTTGGCTAATGAAGCTATGTGTGGCGCCTGAATCAAACAATACTATGGCGGGATGCTGGTGGAGTTGGAACATACCCGCAAGGATTGGCTCACCCTCCGGCACGTCCTCTATGGCAAGCTGGTGGACGGTGTCGGGCCTAAGGTTTGCCCGCCGCGCATTAGTAGGATTCCGGGGCTGGTTCCTCCGCAGAAGTTGTGGTGCAACTCCGCCGCCTTGTCTTCCGGACAACTGCTGGCGAAGTGTCCTGGGCGACCACATTTGTAGCATGTGACCGCTGCTTGTCCGGTGCTTGGGGGATGAAAGCCCGGCATGCGCTGCTGAGGTGCATACGCACCGCCCGCTGCTGCTGTTGTTGTGGCGGAGGTGGTGCTGGCAGTGCCGTCCTGAATGCCGGTGAAGAATACGGCCGACCTGCGGAATGGCATCGGTCTTTGTGGTGGCTGCCAGCGTGATCCTGATGGTGGGTGATTCACCATCCGAAATTTCTGAGAAGGACCGCCTCCTTCTCCGCTGCTTTGCGGCACGCTTCGCTTTCTTTCCGCCGCCACTAAATCCTTGCCGGAGTCCTCCTGAACAATCGCAGCATCAATTATGTCATTGAGGCTGCTGCGATTGAACATCGCCAGCTTGTCCTTCAGGAGCGGGTTAAGCCCCTGGTAGAAGTGGCCCCGCCGCTTCTCGTTAGTATCGGCGTGATACGACGCATAGAGCGCGAGATCGTTGAACGCTCTGGAGTATTCCAGTGCGTTCCGGCTCCCTTGCTGCAGGTGTAGAAACTCCTGCGTCTTCCTCTTCATCAGACCTGGCGGTATGTGATAGGCCCTGAAGGCTGTCCGGAACTCCGCCCAGGTCATAACTCGGTCGGTGGGCGGTGAAGCACAGTAATTCACCCACCACGCGCTCGCGGATCCTTGGAGCTGTTGGACCACGAACTGAGTCTTGCGCTGCTCACTTATTTGGAGCAGCCCGAACTTCATCTCTATCGTGTGGAGCCAGTTGTCCGCATCGAGGGGTTTATCCGCCCTTGAGAATACCGGGGGATGAGTTGCTAGGAAGTCGGAGTAGGAGCTCTGTTGGCGCTCCTCACGATCTTGACGCCTCTCTGGTCGAGACGTATTGGCAATAAGAGTTTGCAGCAACTCCGTGTGCTGCTGATGAGAGCCTGCCATTGCTGCTACAATATCTGCCAAAGTAACCCTGGGCGGTGGCGGTTGTTGCTGTGGTTGCTGCTGCTGTTGCTGTCCCGAGGAGTCCTCGGGAGGCTGTTGGGAGGTTTCTCCCCCTTGACTAGAACCCCCAACGTCCGGGTTGGCACGAGTACGAGTCATTCTGAAATTCAAAACAGCAGCGATCAGCACATGTCATACTTAAAAATTCCATATACAACGGTAGGTATTGAAGTGACGCATGAATAATTTGCACAACATCCACATATATTGATAAAGCATGAACTTTACACAAGATACATTATTCTCGGGTCTCCGAGAAGTCGTGCTCATGTCGTCACGATCTATACATACGCTACTGCCTACACGACATGTCACCGGTTACAAAAGTTTGGGTTGCACTATCCTGGTTGCCCTACTTGGCAACGGTAACCCCCTACTCGGAGTAGAACTCGACCTCCTGCGGGTCGTCCTCCTCCGGTACCTGTGCTGGTGGCTCCGGATCTACAAACTCTTCTCCAATCTCGGGTTCTCCCATTGCCGGAAGACCCAAGACCACCGATATGCCCACTACCGGAGGTACGAGGTCCTGCAATGCATGCACCTCATCCATGGCCTGGTTGTAGTCTTCTTCCCAGCCTTGCCCTTCCTCAATAGCGTCGTTCCGCTCTTGAGTAAGGTCCTCGTTCTGCTGGGTTAGAGTCTGCACCAATTCTTGCAACGCCGCGATGTCGACATGGCTCTTCTTCTTAGCCTTCTTCAGACGATGCAACTGATTATGCTGTTCGTTCAGTCGCTTGATCGTCGGAAGGAGCACATTGCGGAGTGCGCTGTGAGCACTCTCGAAATGGTCTCCACGGCTTGTGCTCTCCTTGAGCTTTTCGGCGAGATACTCCGTATGAACAGCTTGGCTGTCCATCACGGCCTTTCCCACCCTCATCTGGAGGCTGAGGTTCGCCTCCGCGGGGCTGTACCTTAGGCAACCCGGATTGGTTGCCTCCCGGTACCTCCCTTCCCACACATGATGAGCCCGCCCCTCCACCGGAATGAGCGCGTATGGAGTACCCTCCATCGCTCTCACGTGTAGCTGGCAAAAATGTGACATGGTATCACGGGCTGCCACTTGCCACATTCCCTCGGGTTGTCTACTTCTCACCATGACGGTGAACGGCGCCCACCCGGGTGGCGTAGGTCCTGCAAGAACTTCGACATGGATCATCCACGTCTTGTTCCCCTCCTCGCCTTCTTTCTTGGTGAAGTACTGCGGCATCTGGTTGTACCCGAAATATTGAAGCATCTGCCTCAACGCTTCCGGATAGCCGCTGTGGTAAGAACAGTGAGATTCCACCCACCCGTTCTCAAACTGTTTATCCGCTGTCATCTGTAAAAATATATTTAAGAAATGTCAAATATTTATTTGCACAGCAACCCATTGAGTTATAACATAAAACATGTCACTGAACCCATAAAACTTGGAAACATATTTCAAATTTTAAAAAATTTGACTGCTGATCTGCTGTCCAACATGACAGCCCTGACCAGTTTCCATTTCAACCTAATTTAGGCCATGCTAAAGGCAAAACCAATTCTGGAGCTCAACACCAAAGTTAAAGCTAACTTCAATAGTTTCCCAGGAAGTATTTGCTTGGCCTACGATCTGTCCTGGTTCAAAAGTTATGAGATGTTAAAGTTAACAGAATTTCTGGAGAAAATTGGACAGTACCTCCCTGCTTTAGGTACTGATTTGATCTAAGAATTCCAGTTAATGCTGCTCCCAATCTGACAAAACTTTCTGTTACAACGTTGTAACCCATCCCATAAGCTTTCCATAACTACCTCATTTTCTATTTTTGGATTTTTATGCAGGAAGTTATGCTCAATTTACAGAGAGTTTACAGAGAGTTTTTACTCTGCGCTGTTTTCTGGACAGTTTCAACTCTACTGGATTTTTCGATTGGTTAAGGGTTGAAAAACCTCTGGACCTAAACAGAAAAGTTGTAAAGCTCTTCCAAAGATTCCCAGACATGTATCATAGGACCCCAACCTCGAAAGAACTCAACCTCTAACCCCTGATTAACTTCAGCCTTAATTCAGCTGAAAACAGGGTGCTCTGTCCTTAGCAACCTATAAGTTGAAAACTTGTTAACTTTGAACGTCCTGATTAAGGGAAGGAGTCACATCAAAGTTTTAGTGCTCTGGATTAAAACTTTCAAGTTTTACAATGAAGTTGTTCATTTACTGGGGTGTGACGTTGATGCGTCACCAGATCATGTCGGTACTATGTCCTCACAAAGAGAAACCTACCGAGCTTAGCCGGCATCATTAGTTCAGTGGCACTAAATGTCTCTCGCACACGGATACTACACATCTACCGTTTCATGGTTAGACTACCTGCAGATAACTCACACAATCGTCAGACTCGGCTGCACACCGAGCCCGGTATCCATACAGTTCGTACACCCGGCCGTCATCACTCGCCCGGATGTTCTCAAGCCAAACACGCCTTGAGCTACGTGTCCATGTTATTGATCACGTGACGGGGTCTCCCAAATTGCACCACGCACGCTAGGGACAGATGTTGCTCGAATACCCCAAATGACATAAAGAGTCGTAGAGGATATTAAAGCGGGTCGGGTTACTTGTCACCCGTGCGGCTCCACCATTCAGCTTGTGCGCACTGGTGGACAGCGCTTACGTGCACCCCCCAAGACATAAAGCGTCCCGAGATGCACGATTTTCCCGACATAGACAAATAGGTTAATATGCCACTTTCTATACACTAATAACATCCTTATATGGGCTACTAACTCGTTCCTCACTGGATTTTTGAAAAAGATGACATTTGTAGTGTGTTAAACCTCAAGCGAGCTCTGATACCAACGCTGACACGACCCCACGGTCTTGTCGATCCAGGATCACACTGACGGGTGCTGCGTTGCACAACACCGGATAACACACAGTAAAGGTACAAAGCGGAAGCAAAAGTTTATTACATAAACGAGTTTATGAACATTTTTACAACAAAATATGTTCAGTCTACACTCACGGGCGTAGACTACGCATCAAGTTCACGTTCAGCCCGTGAACGTGTCCTTGCTAGCACGCACGCACAGTAACACGGCGGCGTGCATGACTCCCACTCAACAGGGTTCCCCTCCTGGGGTTCCGTCTCCTCCTCGGGGGTCTCTTCCTCATAGAACCCTGCAAAAGCTTCAAACACAAGCAGTGAGCACGAAGGCTCAGCAAGACTGACCCGTCTCTCCTAAACATGAAACTTCTATATGAGGGATGATAGGTACAGGAGGTAAAATCAGTTGCAAGGACTCGCCTAATTAGTGGAACCTTACTTTCAGGTTTTAGCAGCAAATTGTGGAGAACCTTACGCTAAGGCACATGAGAGAGCCGCAATCAAACAAGAAACGCATTTCTCTCATGTACTTTGCCCAAAGTTTAAAGAAACTTTAGTTAGCTCTAAGCTACAGGAAATCATTAACAATCAAAGTCCATCTTTCAATCAGCAACATTTTTAACATGTAACTAGCCTGTTCTTTCTACGTCATGGTACAGTGAACAAGTGGTACTCACTGACTGCGAGGGACGGCGAATATAATTGATTTACACCTGCAGGGTTACCCGAATAACCCGTCACGTACGCCCGTACTCGATGTTGCCTACAGCAACCATCACGGACGCCGTACGCAACCACCTTTCACCCGTTAGCTAAATGTTGAACTGGTCCAATCGTCCCGAGCGAGAGGTCTCTGCACGCGCATCTCAGTGCCGCCAGCCGATTTACACCTCAAGCTCTCAACCTACCCTCTGAACGACCAGCTATGCCTCAACACCCAGCTACCCGAGTTACATCGGTTTCCCGGTTCCCATATAGCCAGTAGGTCTTCGGTACTATTCTAGCTTGTTCAACAGGCCCGCACACGGCTCGGTCCTCAATCGACACAAGAGGAGCTATAGCACACAGGCCCCAAAGTCCTGCTTCCCTTACTCTCCGCTCAGTCTAATTTTTCTTGCCATGTGTATCATGTGCCATATCTACCCGAGTCGAGTTCCTCTAGCCTATGCTCGCGAGTAGTTCTAACTACTCGACTTGTACCGAATCCTACACTATCTTAGCATTGCAGTAGCTAACGGGGTTTTCAATCCTAATCCCAAACCATGGCTTTCTTGGCTATGCATTTGGGTTTCCAACAAGACTCTAGTGCAAGAAATAATGATACTCAAGTAAGTGCTCAAAACAATAAAACTTTATAAAAAGATGAATGCAAACCAGAGCTTGCCTTGCTGCTCTTGGTCGTAGGCTAGCTGCTCTTCCGGAGTAACGAAGTCTAAGACTTTGGGTTCCTCCTCGACCTTAGCGACTACATGATATAACAAATACATGTATTAATTTAAATGCATTTGAATTGAATTGAAACTTGTGAAGTTTATACGTCTTACTAGACAGACCCAATGACTGTGAAACTTTTATTGTGGCTTGGTTACAACCTAAACAGAGACTTGATCAAGTTTTAGTTGCAGCAAAGCTCATTTGAGCTCTCCACAATTAATTATGTCCTTGACCTTAATTGGAACTCTTAGGGTGTTCTAGGGATTTTCATGGGGCAAGCCATGACTTTCTGAAAGCTAGATTTTCAGAGTGTTCTAATGGAGTTGGTCTCACTTAACTTGAAGGTTCCTAGCTAAAGATCTTAGCTAAACAATTTCAGAGAAAATTCTGAAAATGTTTCTGAACATTTTCTATTTTCTCTGAAACAGTTTTATTAATCACACCATTAGGTGGATCAAATGAGCTCAAATGGATCTGAAATTTTTATAGTAGTTCAGGGATATTCTGATGAACATCCCAGCAAAATTTCAGAATTTTCCTCCAAAGTATTCTCCAGTTAGAACTCTAAACAGTTTAAAATTTGAGGAATTAATTCTGGAGAAATAAGGATTTTCATGAAGTGAAACTTGATTTGCTGGAAAGTACTCAGAGAGCTGAATCCAACAAAATTTGGTTCACTCGAGTTGGAGCTTCCTAGCCAGAGTTGTGTGGGTTTGAAGTTTGAACTAAAACTGAAAATCGAGAAAAAGTTTAAACTTCTGCCCGTGGGCCCCGCATACAGGGCTTCGTCTCCCTCCTCGCGCCAAATGCTCGGAGGCGGCGGTCTCTGGCGACACTCGCCGGAATTGAGCTTCCGGCAACCCCCCGGCCCGAAACTCGCCGCCTGCCCCTTTCCTGACCTCCTGGACTCGATGGTGGGCTCGCCGGCCGCCGGCGATGGCCGGAAACCCGTGCGCACCGGTGACAGCACCTGCTAGGGTTCCCGCGAGGTCGGTTTTGCTCTGCCGTGCACCAAATCGTTCAGAAATCGTTCGGAGAGCATCAGTGGAGCACGGGGAACATGAACCAGGGCTGGGTGGAAGCTAGAAACGCCGGCAACTATGCTCTCGACGGTGAGCCGAGGTACTTAGCCACGGCGGCGGGGAAAACGGCCATATCACAGCCGATTCTCGATGGTTTTCTTTGCTTCCTGTTCGATTGTGTGCGCTAACATGCGTAGAATCTACTGGATTACAGGATTGACCAACCCTAGCGTGTGGAGTACGAATTCCACTCAGAGGTGAACTCGGCTCCTATGAACTGGCTGAGAGTAAACTGGGAAATTCTTGATCGATGGTTGATCAATTGCCAAACGGCTTTCGGCTACTCCATCTGCATACAATCACGCACCTTTCTTGTGTAGAGAAGTTGACGTGACAACGGCCGTGCCGAGCTACCCACGAGAGCCCGATCGGCGGCGACGTTTGGTCCGCCGGAGAAGCTGTCCGGTGTAGCTCGAGGGCGCCTGCTCACTGGGCAACACGGGGTCTAGGATGTTGCTCACGATCTCCCAGTGCCGTTTTGCTGCGGAGGAGGCTGGGCTCGCGAGTGATCTGACTGATCACGCGCAGGATCGAGAGGGCGGCTGGTTGCGGTGGAGCTCGGGTGGAAACCGACTGATCGCGCCGGGGCTCAGGAGTATTCAACGGGAGCACGCCGGGAGGGGGATAAGAAGCCCGGGCGGCTGGTCTCCAGCTCGGGGAACGCAGCAGGAGCTGGTGCCGGCCGGCCCCTCGGTGGCGCGCTAGGGCTGCACCCGAGAACCGAGTGTTCTCTGTTTCAGTCGGTTTTGATTTGAATCAGTGGCTGACATGTGAGTCCCACTTTCAATTTTAACCCCTGAACTTAACTCCAACTCACTGTTGTAAACAGTAAGCCCTAAACTGCCATGGTGATTTGAATTATTCACATGAGCCATTTGAATTGGTTAGAATTCAAATTGGGTTTTGTTTGACTAAATTTCAGCACATGTTCAGTTTGAAATTCAAATAAAGCTTGAATTTGCTACACTTAGCTCATGTCAAGATCAACTCCAAATGGAGTGAAAATTGGTGTGTGAGCTCACAAAAATGTGCTGGGTAAGAATATGCCTCCCACTTTCGAATCCATAGGATAAAAACAGTTTGAATTTGAATTTGAGTTCAAACTACCCTCTTTCATGCTATACCCAAAAGGACCTCAATAAGGTTTTGAATTTGGGTGAAACTTGGCATGGACATTCCTAGCATGGTGTAGGAGTTTTCAAATGTCCAGCCCCTAGATGATGCATGTGGGAAATACCACTTTTGCATTTGTGAGTTTATTCTCTAGTGAGCATGTTGATAATGGTTACTTGCTCTTCAAATGTGTTCATCAACTATCTTCAAATGAGGTGTGTGTGTGTGATGATGAACACTTTGAATGTGTCAAAAACTGAGGCCTTTACACAGGCCATGGAAGAATAAGTCACACCGTGCCTATTCTTTCGCCACATAATTGGGAGCATATTGGGCCAAAAGGTTAAACCTTCTGACATACTCGAGGACACTCGTGTCCCCTTGCTTCAAGCCTAAAAATTCCTCCCGCTTTGCCTTGACAATACCTAGTGGTATGTGACGAGTATGAAAGGCTTCACAAAACTCACTCCATGGCACTTGATGGTCATCCGGAATGGTGGCAAGATGTTCAACCCACCAGTTTCCGGCGGCTCCATGGAGTTGCTGAGCGGTAAACCTTGTCTTTTGCACTTCATCACACTCGAATACTCTGAATTTTGACTCCATGACACGAAGCCATTGACCTGCTTCCACAGGTTCAGTGGCTTCAGTAAAGATTGGCGGTTGAGTCGCCAAGAAGTCCAGATAAGCGTTCCGAGGTGGAACGACTTGTTGCGTGTTCTGGAGTACGCCCTGCTGTACCAAGGTTTGGAGTAAGCGTGTGTTCTCTTGAGTTGCTTCTTGGAGTAGACTGGTGTTCTCTTGGTTAGACTCGACAACTCAAGTCATAAGATCCATCCATCCCGTGGATGGTGGTTCCGACGGTGGAATAGAATCATCACCGCCTCGGCGAGAACTCCTGGCCCTACTCCTAGAGCGAGTACAAACCATACTGCAAAAATGTATTCGATATGAGTTAAACATGAACTCAGCAGTATGTGAGACTAATTAAAACATGAATATGTCAAAACTTTATGAAAGCAGTAACAAAATCCATGTTTACACAACTCCTTAGAGTAGGCATAGCTAACCAGCCTATCTGTACAGAACAGACCTTTATGCACTATTTCCAGATTTTGATCTAGTTAAAAGCATTTTCATAACTCAAGTTGAATACCAAAGTTAAAATTAACTTCAGTATCTTTCCAACGAGTATTCATATGCCTTCATATCATCTCTGAATTAAAAGTTATGATTTTTTTCAAAGTTGACAGAATTCCTGGAGAAAATTTGCAGCATCTCCTTTGTATGTGGCTATTTTTATCACAGTTGTATATGCACATACAATAAGAATCTGAACAAACTTTGAACTACAATGATGTTGCACCATCCATAACCTTTCCAACGGTGTATCATAGTCTTATTAAGGATTTGTCTACAGAAAGTTATGGCTTAAAAACAGAAGGGTCCAGAGAGGTTTTTGCTCCTGTCCTGGTTCTGGACAGTTTACCTTCCTCTGAACTTTCTACCAACTTAACCTGTGATTTTGCTCTGGAGGTCTACAGAGAAGTTGTAGAGCACTTGAAAATATTTCCAGAACTGTATCATAAACCTTAATTGGGTAAATATACTCAGAGTTATGCTCTGTTAAAGTCCAGCAAGAATTCCTGCCGAAAACAGAGCACTCTGTTTTTGAAATCTTTGAAACCTAATCTTCCTCTCATTCAAATCTTAGCTCAAATAAGAGTTCAGTAACTAATATTTGTTTCAACTTCAATTTTGATAGTTAGTTCATTAGTCATTTCTTCAAAGGAAAGAGATTATTAAGTTCAGTACGACATCGATGCACCGTAAGAAACATGTCTGTACTACGTTGCCTCACAAAAGAAAAACCTAACCGGATTATACCGGCATAACTTATCATAGGTGGCACTAAAATGATCACTCGCAAATATGTTCTATTCGCACTACGGTTTCGTGGTTAATCTTGCATAAGTCACACTCAATCGTCAGGTCCGGCTGAACACTTAACCCGGTCCCAATACAGTTTGTACACCCGTCTCTCATCACTCGCACAGGTGTTCTCAAGCCAAACACGCCTTGAGCTACGTGTTCACGTTACTAACCATGTGACGGGGTTTCCCAAAATTGCCCGTAGCACGCCAGGGAAGGGCGTTGCTCGAGTACCCCAAACGACATGAAGAGTCGTAGAGGATACTAAAGCGGGTCGGGTTACCTGCAACCCGTGGGGCTCCACCCTTCAGCTTGTGCGCACTGGTGGACAACGCTTACGTGCACTACCAAGACATAAAATGTCCCAAGATGCACGATTTTCTGACATAAAAAATAAGTAAGGTTGCCACCTTCATATTAGGCTAATAGTAATCCTTATGTGGGCCTAGTACCGTATCCTCACCGTAACCTAAATTTTTGTCGTAATACGATCCTTATTCCTTGTGCTATTACCAATGCGGCTTTGATACCACGCTGAGAAGGACCACGCCACCCGTTCAGTCACGGGGACATGGCACTCGCCCGGGAATCGCATTGGGTGGTGACGTGTTGTGCGGCACCCAACAGTACACATATAAGGAACAATGTATTACATAAAATAATATCAGAAGCTTACAAGTTTTTCTTTGTAAATAATTTACATCAAGTAGCTACAGCGGAAGTCTACAAATCACTCACGTCGAATAACTAAGGAGCACTCGAGATGAAGTCCATCCTGCGGACTCCTCTCGCTAGCAACACGAAGACAACAGCGGCGGCTGGGTTCTCCATGTGTTACACGACTCGGAAGTCTCCGAGTCTCACCGGATAACCTTCTTCTTAGCATCGATGTTAACCTGCAAAACCACTCATATAGCAAGCGTAAGCACATAGGCTCAGCAAGACTGATCCGTCTCTCCTAAACAAGAAACTCTACATGCATGACGGCTGCAATTGAGTGAGCTAGATTTGCATAAAGGACTCGCCTAATGTTGATCCTTAACTTTCAGATTTTAAGCCTCATTGTGCAGACCTTGATCTGAACAGCATCGCAAATCCACAATCAAACAAGAAACGCTTTGTTGCATGCTCCTTGCACAAGGTGAAAGTAAAGTTTAATGAGCCTATCTCTAATTCAATCATGGTTGCAATACAAGTTACATCACAGCCTTATCATGTTCAAAAGAAAACTGTTTCAGTTGTTACTACGTCAAGACGCAGTGGGCAAGTATGCTCATATGACCATGAGTGACGGTGATTCAAATCAGTACACGCCTGGACTACACGACACGTACACCCGTACTTCGAGTTGCCGGCAGCAACCTCGACTCACGTTGTACGCGGCCACCTTTCCCAAGATCTTCCACACAGGACGCAGTCTAACTGCCCGAGTCCGCAAGCTCCCTCAAGGTACATACCCGCTGTGGTATGTTCTTGAGCGAGTTACCTCCTGCTACCCTGACGCCGAAAGCCTAAGGAAGTTAGAAAAGTTCCAATGTGGATCTCTCGAGGTACATCGGTTTCCTGGGAACCATATAGCCAGTATGTGCCCGGTACACAACTCAAACTTGTCCAACAAGGCCAAGCACGGACGGGCCTTAACTGACACAGGCAGGGCTATGCACGCATGGTCCGCAGCCTGCTGCATCTAAACCTCCCTGCCTGGTCTCCATTTCTTAATTGTGAACTTTTCTCATTGTTTCTCTTTTTGACCTGCTCCGAATAAACCAGCCCTAAACTTGCGAGTAGATTCCAACTACTCGACTTCTACCGGACCTTTCCTACTAACATTTAGTGTAGCTAAATCCACTCGAGGAGGTGCTATTCTACCCTTTCTCTCTTAGGTATTTCTGGTCATGCAACTGGGGTTTTCAATATCAACTAGACTTAATGCAATCAACGATTCAAGCTATGATCTCTAAAAATGGAAATGCTGATAAAACTGTTCAAATGCAAACCGGGGCTTGCCTGTTTTTTAGGTGACTAAGATTACAATCAGTTAGTGAAGATCACTTGGGGCTTGATCACTCGCTTTCCTCCCTCCTTGATCTTCACTTCAAGTCCTTCTCACGTTCTCTCGTATATGCTACACGATATGAATACGTATATGCATTTAATTGTAAAGCTTTTGCTAAGAAGATCTAATGACGGTTTAAAAACTGACTCTGTTTAAGAATTTAAAATGACACTGGTGCTAGTGGTTTTGGGTTGGGTTTAAACACTATGATCAAGTGTTGAGTGCTATCTCCACTTGTGTGTTGATCACCTTAAGAGGTTACAAAGGACAGTGGTGATCCAAGGCTCAAATGGAGCTGAAAATTTGCGTGTGAGTTCCTTGTCACAAGAAATTCATCTGGACCAAAAATTAGCACTTTTCATTGAGTGGTTTATTCAGAACAATTCTCTAAGCAATTAAGCAAAGAGGAATTAATTCTGTGGTCATGTTCATGTCAAACTTAGAGAGCTAAAATTTCAATTATAGTACATAGAGCCTGCCTGAATTGTCCTAGGATTTTTGGAGCTAAGAATTTCCCAGAACTGAAGTTCCAAGTTTTGGAAATTTTCTGAAAATGTTTCTGTATTCATTTGAACACAGCAAATTACAATCTGAATTCTCCTGATCAAATCAACTCCAAATGAGCTGAAAGTTTTACAGGTTTCTAATAACACCCTATATAATAACCTGGCAAAATTTGAGGATTTTTGGATGAACCAAACTCCCTCACAATTTTTTTTGCTGAAAAGGTTTAAAGAATTTTCCAGAATTAAATAATGACTTTCATTTAAATTGGGTTGCATATTTGGATAGAGTATGTCAATCTGAATCTAACCCAATTTGAATCACTAAATTTGGAGTTTCCTAGCAAAAGTTATGCTCTTCCAAATTTTGGGGAAAAATCTGGGATTTGAATCAATCATGGAAAAGTTTAAATCTGACTGTGGGTCCGGGGAACACACGTGTCGCTCACTGGAATAAGATAAATTGGGCCACAGGATTTCCCGTGCTGCCGCAGTTGATCTGAGCCCACAGAAGATCCTATTGCTGTTTACCGTGCGACTGACGAGTGGGACCGGTAGCTCCTTCGTCTACCTTCCGCTAGGCCCTAGAAACATGTGAGGAACACGCTGGTGCGGTCTTCCTGAGCCAACAGAGTCTCCAAAGTAGCTCGCGACGGCGCAGCGGCTCGGTGGAAGTCCGACGACGTCGGTCCGATGAGCTAGCCCGCCAAAAGCTCTCTGGAAAGACCCTACAGCACCAGTGAGGGCTGGAGAAGGTTGGCATGGTTGCACACGGGCTTGGGAAAGGCTCCAAACTAGGGTTCATCGTGCGCCCGAACCTTCTCGCCATAGCCGTCGTCGGAAAGACTGGAAATACGCCGGGCACATTGTGTTTCATGCTAGGTTTCCAAAGAGTAATTGTTGCTAAGCATGTCTAGGTCATGTTAGTGCAATTTGCAGAGCTCTAACCAAGTATCGATCACGAATTTTAGAACTTTCTTACCCGCGGGTCCGATTACACCAGCCGGAAGAAATTTGCAAAATTCACCGTCGACGATCCACCTTTTGGCACAAGCCTCAGAGGTGAGCTGTAGGGAGTTCTTGCGCGTCCATAGGTGGCCTAGCTCGGCCCTGACAAGCCTCGGTTGAGGCTGTCCACGAGAGCACCTTCTCTCGGTTCTGTGACAGCCGCCGCGGAAGCTGATGTATCTCGGTGTAGGGAGCACGAACTCACTTGGTGATGACGCGAGGAGGTCGTGGAGGTTGCTAGGGTGCGGTTTTGCTGCTCAGTCAAAGCTCACACGCAAGTTTGGCGGTGGCCGAGCGATCGAATGAGCGGTGGCAGAGCTCTGGTCGGTCCTTGCGCGAGGGAGGAGAACACAGAGCCGGTTCTCCGTTTGATGAGGTGCACACCCCCGGTGGAAGCTGATAAGGGCAAGGGAAAACGCCAGCAGCTGCTCGGGAGCTGTTGCCGGCCGCCTCGGTGTCGCCCGGTAGAGCTGCGCCCTCTGCACGAGTGAACCGACTGAAGACATCAAACAGAGACTTGGTGCTCAGATCTTTTGCCATTTTAGCTCCCTCAATGACATGTGGGTCCCACAGTTCAGTGCCTCCTTATCCCTCTCCAAAATATCTCCCAAATTTGTAAATGGTGAAATTAAATTGTGGGAGTTCAAATCTGAGGTGCATTTGGATAATTGGGCAAGTTTCATCCAAATTGAAATGGGTGTTTGAATTCTTAGCAATTTAAAGTCCATTTTCGAAAATGAGTTGCAAAATATTTCAACAAATCATGAAACTTTGCATACCCACTAATTTGCACCTAAGGAATTCAAATATGAAATCTGATTTTAACTTTAGCTGCTGCAAATGAGAATTTTAGCACAACAGTTTGAATTTCATAGTGTTGCTCTCATTTGAATTTTGGTTTGAACAATTTTGTTCCAAGTCTGACTTTAGCTTTCTCACACATATGGGAACTTCTCATCTTTGTTTTAGACCCCTCTTGGGTTTCAAGTTTTCAAACGATTATTTGAACTTGTGTGAAGAGAGCTCTCATGTGTTATCACATGTGGAAAAAGGTTTTAACAAGTCCCATTTTTCATACATATGAAACCAACTTTGTGCAAACAAGAGTTTCTTTGTATTCAAAAATTTTTGGGACCTTTACAGCTAGCTTCTATATCTCCCGGCACTCCCCGGCACTGTGCCGCTTGGAGTTGTGCACCGGGCAATGCCGGTTGCTACAGTCGCTGTTGAGCTGCTGCTGCGCACGTTTGGCGGTGCACAGCCCCCGGCCCCCTGCTAATGCTAATGAATTGAGTGCGGCGACAACCAGGTGGTAGACTGAAAGTAGCCTAGAGGGGGGTGAATAGGCTAATAAAACCTGAAACTATTGCAAACAGCGGATTAAACTTGAAGAAGGCCGGACTAGTCCGGTCTGAGGGCGGACTAGTCCGGTCTGAGGGCGGACTAGTCCGGTCTAGGTATAAAATTGTGTTTTAGGTTTTCCTTTCAAATTCGTTTAAGCGTACGATGTATAGTAGTCAAACAATCTCACCAGTTAGTTGTGAATGATTAGATTGCAGGACAGCAGAACAATTCACTAGTGTTAACAAGACGAAAGCTTAACAAGCAATTCTAGTGAGGGAGCGAGAAGGTAAAGGAACCAAGAGACACGATTTATCTCGAGGTTCGATTCCACACAGGAATCTATGTGCTCGTTGAGGAGTACACAAAGGACCGGGGCTTTTCCAACCCTTCCCTCACCGAGCGATCACCAAGATCAAGCCCGGGCTCTTTCACTATTAATTAAATGTGAATACAATGATCTTAGGGGCTACTCACAACTTGAGGCTCCCTTCAACAACCTAGCAGTTCTAGGAATACAACAATCAAGAACTCAAATTAACAATCAGAGTGCAAGAGAGTCAAACCGAGAGCTCAAACGTCGATCACCACGTCGTTCCTCTCACAAAACCACAAACTCCCTAAGATCCAATCTTAGGGGTCTATAAGGTGAGGAAAGAGGCTTAGAAGAGCTCTAGGAATGAGTTTTCAGCGCTTGGGTTGTTGTCCTTTCAATTCTCAGCCGAGGGGGGGGTCTCCTTTTATAGAAATCCCGGCATCTAGCCGTTACCAACTAAAGTCCGGACTAGTCCGGTCCCAACCCCGGAACCTTTGTTCCGTATGAGAACGGACTAGTCTGGTAAGGGCGGACTAGTCCGGCCCCAAGGGCGGACTAGTCTGGCCCCAAGGGCGGACTAGTCCGGTCTTACCAGACTTAGTCTAAAAAACTCTCTAATATAGGGCTGCGGACTAGTCCAGCCAACTTCGGACTAGTCCGAGCTCACACAGGAACCTTTGTTCCGTCCTAAACCAGACTAGTTTGAAGGGACCGGACTAGTCCGGCCTATGGAGCGGACTAGTCCGATGTCACTCAGAGACTTCTTCTCCAGACCTAAACGGCTTACTCCGCTTAGCGGACTAGTCCGGCCAACTAGGCGGACTAGTTCGGCCTTCCGAGACTTAGTATCATAAAGGCTCAGACTCACTCGACAACGGACTAGTCCGGCCTAAAACGGACAAGTCCAAACTCACTCAGAGACCTCTTGTCCGGTCTAAAATGGACTAGTCCGTGCTGGAACGGACTAATCCGGCCCTTAGTCCGGACAAGTCTGGTGTTCCCTTTTTCAGCCATACCTATGACTACTTTCTCTCACAATTCTAATTTTCTAACTTTAGTTTGAGCTCTCTAATGATTCTCAAGCACTCTAAAAGAGAAGATCCTTTACACAACTCAAAGATGTAAAACTCAATAGAAAAATTCTATTTTCTACTCTTTCAATTCTTCTTCTTTTGCTTTTTCCTTCTTGAGAGACTCCACATGCATTCCTTTGATAAGCACCTGTACTCATACTCAGTAAAATTCATTAGTATCTTAATTATCGTCATCAATCATCCAAAACCCACGGGGATTACCTAGATGCACTTTCAATCTCTCCCTTTTTGGTGATTGATGACAACACATTAGGATTCTCGATAAATAGATATGATAGAGTGTTTTCATAACACATGTGTGTATGGTTCGCTCCCCCTAAATGTGTGCATAAAAGATTGTCAAGGAAAAACTATGCACAAGAGTGAGTTCTTTGGGGATTTTATTCATACACATGTTATAATTTTTACGAACACAAACATCTCAATATGGCATAATATGAAGACATAAAATGGCATAGTCAATTACATAACGCATAGTTATTACAAACCAACATAAAGTGAGTGTTTAAAGAGCAAGACTAAAGACTAAAGAGCTAAACTAGACTACGACTAGACTACTCCCCCTTATTCTCTCCCCCTTTGGCATCAAGGCACCAAAAAGGGAAAGAAAAAAAAAAGAAAGAGCTAATCGCTATCATCTCCATCTTGATCTTCATCTTGGTAACTTTGAGTTTCCACGTCCTCATCTTCATCTTCGTCTTCATTGTCATCCTCTTGATGAGCGCGGGAGGTAGGAGGAGCAGCTGAGGAGGAGCCAAAGTAGGCAAGCTCGTCCTCTGTGAGAGCGGGAAACTCTGTCACTTCGTCATCATCTGATGATGGTGGAGACATAGGTATCTCCATCTTGTCGCACATTGCCTTGAGATACTTCTCTTGGCGTTGCTTCATTTTCTACGTGCGAACTTCCACTTTCCGGCACGAGGAGAATATGGCCTTGAATATTTTTAGCAGCCCACTAGAGGAGCCACTCGATGATGAAGGGACGGATGGCCCAGCTGAGGAGGATGGAGCTGCAGAAGAGCTCCTGCCCAAAGACGCAGGAGGGCGAGGAAGGGGAATCGACATCTGAGGACGTAGCTTCCTGTGCTTCACATGTTTGCAAATTCTAGTGCTGTGACTTTTTCTATCATGCACATGATGTATGGTGCATATCCACAGGACCTGTTCGGGGTGTGGGAGATGTTGAAGATATCATTGTATATGTAGTCAAAGACATTGAATCTTTCTTCTTCATTGAGCAGCTTCAACAAGTTCCTGAGGTACCCCTGTATCATCCCCGCATCCCCATCTTTTGGAGCTAGAGTCTTCCTCAGGATTTTGTTTAGCACTCCAAAGAAGGGTTTAATGTTGTGGGTTGAGGATGGCTCATAGGTGAGATATGAAGGATACATTAAGTCCAAGTCATCCTTTCCCAAGGTTCTCTCATTATGAAATATGATCTCATAGTTCAAGTGCTCCTCAAGTCCAAGGATCCTAGCAAATTCATCATATAACACGGAGTAGACCACACCATTTGTTATCCAAGTGATTTTTCTGTCTCCATAGGTGTGGAAGTAGCAGGTGGTGTAGAATTGGACTATCACCTCGATGTTCCAATCATATTGAATAGCCATTAAATCCTTGATCCCATGGCATTCTGCTGCTTCAGTTACTGCATCAAAAGCTTGATGCCTCTTGTTTGCCATGTACGGCCAATCCACCCACTGAGCATCAACTACTGGTGTCTTCATTGGGAGATAGACGAGCCGGTAGTAGTCACAATGGAAGTCGCACCACAAACGAGGGTCTGGTGTGGACTTCTCATACTTGTAAACTTCCTCTTCTCTGAACCTTCGGGCTTTGTCAACTCCTTTCCCTTTGAAGGTTGCACTTGCCAAATTGGGTTGGCGGTTTGGATTGTGCATAGGAGGTGCCCTCTCAAGGGGCCCAATAGGTCCTTGTGGGGGATTCTCCCTTCCCCGTCTAGGGTTGTCACGAATGACGAGTCCCCTGTTGGCCAAGGCCTTTTTTCTGGGAGGATTAGCTGCTTTGCCTTTTCCTTTATCTTGGGTTGAACTTTGTGTCTCGGCATGTTGTTTTTCTTTCAGGGTCACTAGTCTCTTCCTCCTTGGAGGATCAACAGACTGAGAGGCTTGTGCTTCCCTGTCAGCCCGTTTCTTTGTCCGAGCCTCCCTAGCTGCAGCCTCTCCTGCCTCTGCCTCGGCTGCCGCACGATAAGCGGCTTGGCGAGCCGCTTCAGCCTCGAGATTTGGAAGAGAACTGTCTCCTGATCCTGACATGATCTGGTGATAAATGAAAAGAAAGGCTTAGATGCTAGAGTATTGCGTTTGAAATAGTTTACATCCCCAAAGTTAGGGGCTGAAACTGTATCAGCCGGAATTGTCCGGGCCACGGGCGGACTAGTCCTCCCTGGCCAGACTTGTCCTGTTGGCGTCCGTACTAATCCGGACTCTACAGTTTTAAACCCTAACTTAGATAATTTGATCACGAATTCAGCAAAGTAGACGCAATACTACGAGGATAACAATATGGTGTAGGAACATCAGGGAAGGTCTAAGGCACTAAAGGTATGACCTAGAAATGAGAGTTTTATGAAAAATCATGGTTAGGTCAAAAAGTACCTTAGAGTGAAGAAGATTGATGAAATCCGCGGATCGAAGGAGCGGAGATGGTCAGAGAAGGATTCCACGCACTCCACAAGCCCTTAATCAAGGATTCCTTCAAGGGATTTGAGGGAGAGCTCCAAAGTCGCCAATGGGGGCGAGTTTTGGATGAGAGGAGAGGAGTGGAGGTGAATGAGAGAGAGAGAAGGGGTCAGCCCGACCATTGGAGGTTAAGTCTCCAGGGGCCGGACTAGTCCGGTCCTCAGTCCGGACTTTCCGGTCTGTCGGACTAGGTCCGGACTAGTCTGTAGTCCGTACTTGTCTGGGTGCAGGGCGGACTAGTCCGTTGTGGACTTGTCCGCTGCATCTCGGGCTACTTAGGATGCCCGGACTTGTCTGGCCTCTAGGTCGGACTAGTCCGCTCTTAAATTCTGAAAAAATTCTTATATATTAGAATTTTGCCCATGTTTAGGTGGATTTACTTGCACCTGCTTTTAGGTATATATATATATATATATATATATATATATATATATATATATCAAAACACACAGTTATATGATGACCATAATATAGCCAAAAATAATATGGGAGAAGAATGAGAGTGAGGGAACAAGTTTTTCACAATCGTACATATTTTTGAAATTGTGAGAAAATTTTGAAAGACTTCTAATTGTTAGCATTTAGGTGCACAAAAGTTCAACTCACATTCCTAGAGTCTAGGATATTCAGCTCATTTCGAAGTTCACAAAATCATTTTTCATCTAGTGGTTTGGTGAAAATATCGGCTAGTTGTTTTTTGGTTCTTACATGTGAGATAGTTATGTCCCCCTTTATAGAATGATCTCTCAAAAAGTGATGCAGGATGTCTATCTGTTTGGTCCTAGAGTGCTCAACGGGATTATGGGCTATCTCAATGGCACTCTCATTGTCACATAGGAGTGGAATGTGGTTCATATTGTAACCATAATCCCTTAGAGTTTGTCGCATCCAAATAAGTTGAGCACAACAACTTCCGGCTGCAACTTACTACGCCTCGGCTGTGGAGAGGGCAATGGAGTTTTTTTCTTGGATAACCATGATACTAGGGACCTACCCAAAAATTGACAAGTCCCTGAGGTGCTTTTTCTATCTATTTTACATCCGGCGTAATCCGCATCGGAGTATCCGATGAGATTAAACTTAGATCCCTTTGGATACCATATCCTAGGTTAGGTGTGTGAACTAGATATCTTAGGATCCTTTTAACGGCTGTTAAGTGACATTCTTTAGGTGATGCTTAAAATCTTGCACACAAACATACACTAAGCATGATATCGGGCCTAGATGCACAAAGATAAAGCAATGAACCAATCATAGAGCGATATACCTTTTGAACCATGCTTGGTCCATCTTCATTGAGGTCAAGGTGCCCGTTTGTTGCCATTGGTGTCTTGATGGGTTTGGCTTTGTCCATGTCAAACTTCTTGAGTATGTCTTGTGTGTACTTTGTTTGACTAATGAACGTGCCTTCCTTGAGTTGCTTGACTTGAAATCCTAGGAAGAACTTCAACTCTCCCATCATGGACATCTCAAACATATCCGTCATTATCTTACTAAACACATTACAAAAAGATTTGTTAGTTGAACCAAATATAATGTCATTGACATATATTTGGCACACGAAGAGATCATTATCTACATTCTTTGTGAAGAGAGTATAATCTGCCTTTCCTATCTTAAAGCCATTATCAGTGAGAAAGTCTCTAAGTCACTCATACCAAGCTCTAGGAGCTTGTTTGAGGCCATAGAGAGCTTTATGCAATTTAAACACATAATTAGGATATTCTTGATCTTCAAAGCCAGGTGGTTGCTCCACGTACACCTCCTCCTTGATTGGACCATTTAGGAAGGCGCTTTTCACATCCATTTTTATAGAGTTTGAAATCATGGTGAGTAGCATAGGCCAATAGAATACGAATGGACTCAAGCCTAGCTACGGGAGCAAATGTTTCATCAAAATCCAAACCTTCGACTTGAGCATATCCCTTTGCCATAATTCGGGCCTTGTTTCTTGTTACCACTACGTGTTCATCTTGTTTGTTGTGGAACACCGACTTGGTGCCTACCACATTTGCATTTGGTCTTTTCACTAGCTCCCATACTTGATTTCTTGTGAAATTGTTCAACTCTTCTTGCATGGACACCACCCAATCCGGATCCTTGAGTGCATCTTCCACCCTAAATGGTTCCAATGACGACACAGAAGAGTAATGTGCACAAAAGTTTGCTATTCGAGAATGTGTTGTTACCCCTTTTTGATATCTCCAAGGATGTTGTCAATAGGGTGATCCCGTTGAATGCTTTGATGAACCCTTGGGTGAGGCACTTGATTTCTTGAGTGGTTTTCTTCTTCTTCTCCCCCTTGATCAACATCATGGTTTCGATTTTCTCCTTCTTGAAATTCACCATCTTGATCTTGGGGTTCTTGAGTTTGATCTTGAATGAGAGGTGTCGATTGTGATGAGCTTGTAGCATCTTGCCCTACATTTTCTTGGGGACGGACTTCCCCAAGCCCCATTCTTCTTAGTGCTTCACATGGTTCTTCTTCTTCATCTCGCACACATTGATCAACTTGCTCCACTTGGGAGCCATTAGTTTCATCAAACACCACGTCACATGCAATTTCAACACAACCGGAGGTCTTGTTGAAAACACAATAAGCACAGGTGTTTGAGTCATAACCAAGTAGGAATCCTTCATCGGACTTCAAAGCAAACTTCGAAGTCCTAGGCTTCTTGTTGAGAATGTAGCATTTACTTCCAAAAACTCGAAAGTAAGAGATGTTGGGTTTGTTACCGGTTAGGAGCTCGTATGGGGTTTTCTTCAAAAGTCGATGGAGGTAGAGGCGGTTTATAGCATGTCAAGCGGTGTTGATCACCTCCGCCCAAAATTGATCTGAAGTCTTGTATTCATCGAGCATGGTCCTTGCCATCTTTATGTGTGTTCGGTTCTTCCTTTCAGACACCCCATTTTTGTCCGGGAGAATAGGGGGCCGAAAACTCATGCTTGATGCCCTCTTCATCCAAATATTCTTCTACTTGAGTGTTCTTGAATTCGGGGAAGTTATCACTCCTTATCTTCTTGATTCTTGAGGAAAACTCGTTTTGAGCTCTCCTCAAGAACTTCTTGAGGACACTTTGAGTTTCTCCCTTGTCATGCAAGAAAAACACCCAAGTGAAACGAAAATAGTCATCAATAATTACTAGACCATATTTGTTACCGCCAATGCTTATGTAGGTGACAGGGCCGAAGAGGTCCATATGGAGCATCTCCAATGGTCTTGTTGTCGTCATCACATTCTTGGCGGGATGAGCTGCTCCTATTTGTTTTCCTGCTTGACATGCGCTACATGGCCTATCTTTTTCAAAGACAACATCTTTTAGTCCACGGATGTGATCCCCCTTTAGAAGTTTTTGTAAGTTCCTCATTCCAACATGGGATAGTCTTCTATGCCACGACTATCCCATGTTGGTTTTTGCTATTAAGCATGTGTCAAGTTGAGCTTTATCCGTGGAAAAGTCCACTAAGTAAAGCTTTCCCTTTAACACACCCTTAAAGGAAATTGAGTTGTCACTTCTTCTAGAGACGGTCACACCCTCGTTAGTAAACAAGCAATTATAACCTCTCTCACATAGTTGAGATATGGACAATAGGTTATAATCTAGTGATTCAACATGTAGAACATGTGAGAGAAAGTGTTGAGAAGAGATTGCAATTTTACCAATACCGAGCAGCCTTCCTTGACTATTGTCGCCGAAGAAGATGCCTTCACTTGGATCATCGTTTTCTTCATACTCAACGAACATCTTTCTCTCTTCGGTCATATGGTTATTGCACCCACTATCTAGCACCCATTTAGTGCCACCGGAGGAGTAGGGCTGCAAAACAATTTAAACTTTGCTCTTAGGTACCCAAACTTGGTTGGGTCCTTCGAGGTTAGTTACAAGGCATTTGGGCACCCACACACAAGTTTTTGGACTCTTGTGGAGTGGCCCAACATATTTTGCATATACTCTACCATACTTGCTTTTCATAAGAACATAAGATACATCAAAATTATGAAATACGATAGATTTTACATTTTTGGCAATTTTATGTGAGGTAGATGCAAGGTTGTCACTCTTAACTTGACTTGAGTTTTCTTTGACAAAGGCTATGCATTTGCTATTGTTTTTAAGGATTCTAGCATTTTGCTTTTCTCCCCTAGTATAACCATGTCCATCTTTGACGAAGGGAGATCTTGTGATTGAGTATGCACTACGTGCATATTTGATCTTTTCCTTATCAAAGACCCCACTCTTGTGTGTATTCTTGCTTTGTGCCTCTTTGATCTCATTTTTTAAGTTTAAGACAATGCTAGCACATTTACAAGTTTTAGTGTTGGATTCCATATTTGTTGAGAGAGAGTTTTTGGAGGATGAATTAGTTGAGACACTTGACTTAAGCGAGTTAAGTTGTGCTTCAAGATTCTTGTGAGTTTTTGTTAAACTCAAAAGTTCATCTTGAAGTACTAAATTCTTACTCTTAAGCTCAACACAAGTCTCCTTGCTCATGGCAAGTTCGCTTTCAAGTGCTCTACTCTTCTCTCACTCAAGTTCAAGGAGCTTCTCAATCTCAAGGTTTCTTTCCTTTTCAAGGATAAACAATTCTTCTTGTTGATTGAGAAGCTCTTCTTGTTCAAATATTTCGTCCGATAACATTTTCATTTTAGCTATAGCCTTTTTATTTAATCCTTTAAACATGAATTCGTTTTCACTACTACTATCAAAGTCACTATCATCTACAATACGAAACTTGGAAGGTTCAGACATTACCTTGCGCTTTCCTTCCTTTGCCATGAGGCATGTGTGGCTTGGGCTCTTCCAATCATCCTTGTTTGGCAAGAGTGATTGCTTCATGGTTGGCCTCTTGATGGCGACGGTTGCCACCTTTTCTTCATCTTCGGAGGAGGATTCTTCGTTTGAGTCCCATTCTTCTCCAATGTGAGCTTGTCCATAAGCCTTCTTCTTTGTGAAGATTTTCTTGTCTTGAGGCTTCCCATCCTTCTTCTTTCTCTTGTCATCTTCCTTGCTATGGGGGAAGTTCACAATGAAATGCCCGTGTTCACCACAGTTGTAGCAAGTCTTCTTTGTTCTTGACTTGCCCTTGTCTTTGCTCTTGTTCTCATAGTGATGGCTTCTCCTTCTCCTCATCAACCTTTTGAATCTTTTGATGAAGAATGCCATTTCTTCATCATCCATGTCCGTGCTCTCATCATCACTTTCTTCATCTTCACTTGTGAGTTGTGTTTCGTTTGCCTTGGACTTGGATGTGGCCTTGAGAGCAATGCCCTTCTTCTTGGATGAAGTGATCTTTGCTAGGTCGTTGACGTGTTGGGCTTCCTTCTCCATCATCTCGTGGTTAATGATCTTCCCTAGCACTTCATCCGGAGTCATCAAGTTAAAGTTTGGACTTTCTTGGATTAAGGTGCATATGGTCACATTGCGAGGCATAAAAGCTCTTATCATTCTCTTGACCACCTCATGGTCATTTCATTTCTTGCATCCGTACGCTCAACTCTTGTTGATGAGAGTTTTGAGTCGGTTGTACATTTCTTGAGGTGTTTTGCCTTCTTCCATGGCGAACCTTCCAAGCTCTCCTTCTATCATCTCAATCTTGGCTTCCCTCACGGATCGGTTTCCTTCATGTGCAATCTTGAGGGTGTCCAAAATATCTTTGGCGAGCTCCAACCCATCTACCTTGTTGAATTCTTCAATGCTCAGAGATGAGTTGAGCACGGCCGCCGCTTGTGCATTGCGATGGATTTGTTGTTCTTGTTCTTGGGTGAGTTCATCCTCGTCTTCGGGGATATCTATACCTGTACACACCACATGCCAAAGACTTGGGTTCAAGGAAATTAGATGCAACTTCATGTTGTGTTTCCACATTGTGTAGTTAGTTCCATCAAAGTGAGGTGGTTTGCCTAGAGGAATTGATAAATAACTAGAGTGAGAATTTAGACGTTCATAATTAAAAGGATATCACGAGTAGTCTTGTTGACTACTCTTGAGCTTCTTCTCCAACTTCTCCTTTTTTTTCTTCTTAGCTTCCTCCTTCTTCTTTTTGAGGGGTGCCATGAGACGAAGAACTTCTTCATCTTCTTCTAAGCTTGAAACGTTTTGTGGAGGAGTAATCGCTGGAGGCGGGTTAGAATCTTGTTCTTCAAAGTTGCTCGTACTTGCTCCTTTTCCCTTGATGAGATCAATTTGGCTACCGGCCTTGTCCCCCATCTCCTCTCCAAGCGGTTAAGCTTTTGTGTAGAGTTAGTCTATGATACCAATTGAAAGTAGCCTAGAGGGGGGTGAATAGGCTAATAAAACCTAAAACTATTGCAAACAGTGGATTAAACTTGAAGAAAGGCGGACTAGTCCGGTCTGAGGGAGACTAGTCCGGTCTAGGTATAAAATTGTGTTTTAGGTTTTCATTTTAAGTTCGTTTAAGCGTAAGATGTATAGTAGTCAAACAATCTCACTAGTTAGTTGTGAATGATTAGATTCCAGGACAGCGGAACAATTCACAAGTGTTAACAAGACGAAGGCTTAACAAGCAATTCTAGTGATCGAGCGAGTAGGTAAAGGAACCAAGAGACACGATTTATCCCGAGGTTCAATTCCACACAGGAATCTACGTCCTCGTTGAGGAGTCCACAAATGACCGGGTCTTTTCCAACCCTTCCCTCAGCGAGCGATCACAAAGATCAAGCCCGGGCTCTTTCACTATTAATCAAATGTGAATACAATGCTCTTAGGGGCTACTCACAACTTGAGGCTCCCTTCAGCAACCTAGCAGTTCTAGGAATACAATGATCAAGAACTCAAATAAACAATCAGAGTGCAAGAGAGTCAAACCGAGAGCTCAAACATCGATCACCACGTCTTTCCTCTCACAAAACCACAAACTCCTTAAGATCCAATCTTAGGGGTCTAGAAGGTGAGGAAAGAGGCTTAGAAGACCTCTAGGAATGAGTTTTCAGCGCTTGGGTTGTTGTCCTTTCAATTCTCAGCCGGGGGGTCTCCTTTTATAGAAATCCCGGCATCTAGTCGTTACCAACTAAAGTCCGGACTAGTCCGGTCCCAACCCCATACTAGTCCGGCCAAGAGTGTACTAGTCCGATCTTAGTTAGGAACCTTTGTTCCATATGAGAACGGACTAGTCTGGTAAGGGCGGACTAGTTCGGCCCCAAGGGCGGACTAGTCCGGTCTTACCAGACTTAGTCTAAAAAACTCTCTAATCTAGGGCTGCGGACTAGTCCAGCCAACTTCGGACTAGTCCGAGCTCACACAGGAACATTTGTTCCGTCCTAAACCGGACTAGTTTGAAGGGACCGGACTAGTCCGGCCTATGGAGCGGACTAGTCCGATGTCACTCACAGACTTCTTCTCTGGACCTAAACGGCTTAGTCCGCTTAGCGGACTAGTCCGGCCAACTAGGCGGACTAGTCCAGCCTTCCGAGACTTAGTCTCATAAAGGCTCAGACTCACTCGACAACGGACTAGTCCGGCCTAAAACTGACAAGTCCAAACTCACTCAGAGACTTCTTGTCCGGTCTAAAATGGATTAGTCCGTGCTGGAACAGACTAGTCTGGCCCTTAGTCCGGACAAGTCCGGTCTTCCGGTTTTCAGCCATACCTATGACTACTTTGTCTCGCGATTCTAACTTTCTAACTTTAGTTTGAGCTCTCTAATGATTCTCAAGCACTCTAAAAGAGAAGATCCTTTACACAACTCAAAGATGTAATACTCGATAGAAAAATTCTATTTTCTACTCTTTCAAGTCTTCTTCTTTTCCTTTTTGCTTCTTGAGAGACTCCACATGCATTCCTTTGATAAGCACCTATGCTCATACTCAGTAAAATTCATTAGTATCTTAATTGTCATCATCAATCATCCAAAACCCACGGGGATTACCTAGATGCACTTTTATAGACGTCGTTATGCCACTGTTTAGCAGTGAACGGGGAAGCTCCCGCGTGCGGGGGGTTGTGGAGGAGTGCACGGGCCGCTATCAGCGCACTCTCCGGGATAGCCTCGGCTGGCGCCTGCAACACCATCACAACCCAAGGCTGCCATGAGAGAACTGATATTGTAGCCGCTGGGACTGGCGTCGATGCAGACGGTCCTGCTCTAGGACCAGACGGCATTTCCTGCTCTCCCTATCGCTGGCGGTGTGAGGGGCGAGAAGGCCCTCCGTCATATTGGATGTTCGCCATTGTGGGCTTCACGAACAACTTCAAGAACCAAAAGCCCCTAACTGGCGCGCCAAATGTCAAAGTGTTCGCTACGACACTTCCCCCGGTCTGCTCGGGAGCGGCCAGCGGAGGTTCTTTTTTTTTGGTGGGGCTTGAGGATCTTGAAGGACTAAGCACAATGGTGAGGGAGACATGACGATTTACGTGGTTCAAGCCGCCGAAGCGTAAAACCCTACGTCCATGGGAGTGCTTGGTGTATTACTTGCTCGCGTATGAGGATGAATTGGTTGGGTCGTGAACCCTTTGTCCGGAGGCTGCTCCGGTCCTTTTATAGCTCAAGGCCAGGGCAGTTACAATGTTGGCCAGGGCCCGACAGGTGGCCTCGCGGCTAACTGTGCCTATACATGATCTAGGCATTTACAGCTACACGTATCGTTGCTGTCGGTGAGTTACGGTGTGCCGCCTGTCCCGCTAAGGCGCTTCTGTCCGTGTAGCAGGTGATGATGGAGTCCCTGTCTTGTCGCCACATCTCCTCGCTCTGTTAGGTAGCTCTGTACTGTTGTGCGGCACTGTTGCGCCGTCATGCCTTGCCGTCCTGTCTTTCACCGTAATGGTGCGCAGACGGGGGTACGGAGGCATGCGTCGTGCGCCATGCTTCTGGGGAAGGCGAAAACCTTGAATGCTTGGCCTGACAATGCACCTTCCTCTTTACTCCTTGGCCATCTGCCCGTTGCCTACCGGAGTGATGTTCGGGTGGATGGCCCTTGAGACAAGCGTCTCCAATTTAGAAGTCTTGTGGAGTAGTGGGCGGTCTGGAGTTGCTGGGCATGTGGCAGCACCGGAGCCCTCCCATGCTGGAGGTTAGATCCGGAGCTGCAGGACACGTGGCACATCCGGAGCCTTCCTCAGGGGGGAAGGTAGGCCCGGAGTCACTGTCCACGTGGCAGCACCAGAGGCCTCCATGCTGGAGGTCGGATCCGGAGCTACAGGACGTGTGGCACCTACGGAGCCCTCTACGACTGGGGGGTGTGACTCGGAGGTTCGGGTACATGGTGGCACCGAAGCCCTCCTCGGTGGAGAATGGGGTACGACACTACTGTAAGCGTGTCGGCTCCCGAGCCTCCCTCGGCCGGTGGTCAGGCTCAGGGCCTAGAGACACGTTGCAACCCTGGGACAGCCCATGGGGCATAGAGCGCATGGCTTACGCTAGGGCCCGCTTAAGCTGGGAAGGCGGGGCCGAGGTGCTTTTTACCCACTACGCGGGGTTACCCAGTTCGCAGGGTACCGACACGGACTGAAGATCCATATTCAAGAATACCATAGCACCCACTAATTGATCGAAGAGCATATCAATGCGAGGTAGTAGATACTTGTTCTTGATAGTTACAGCATTAAGAGGACGATAATCAACACAAAGCCGTAGTGTTTCATCCTTCTTATTGACAAACAATGCTGAACAACCCCAAGGTGATGAACTCGGTCGTATAAATCCCTTGCTCATTAGGTCATTAAGCTGTGTCTTCAATTCTTCCAGCTCATTGCGTGCCATCTTGTACGGCCTTCGCGATATCGGTGTTGTTCCCGGTGCAAGTTCAATCTTGAACTCTACGTCCCGCTCGGGTGGCATGCCCGGTAAATCATTGAGAAACACATTCGGATATTCACGTACCACTGGAATGTCCTCTATATTCACAATTTCCGTGTGGTTTAATGTTGCAATCTGTTGCCGACTGGCGCCAAAAATAATACATGAAGACTATGCTGTGGGGAGTTGAGCTCAATGGTCCTAGAGCTGATATTAAGAACCGCATTGTGGTAATTCAACCACGACATTCCCAAAATGATGTCGATCTTCAAACCCTCAAGTATAATGAGAGTTGTGGGGTATATTCTACCCCCCAAACAAAGAGGTGCTCGGGAGACAATCTCACTTGTGGTACTGTTGCCCCCGGGCGAAGATATGAGGTATTGGCTCTTTGTAAAATTGGTTGGAGCTGATGTTGAGCTACAAAAGATTGGCTAATGAAGTTGTGTGTGACACCGGAATTGAAGAGGATTAAAACCGGTAGCTGATTCAGAGAAAACATCCCTGCTAACGCGGCTTCTCCTTTCGGAACATCATCCATCACTGTGTAGTGAATACTGCCCCTTGTCTGCCCTCTTTTCTGCAGATTTAGGTACGGGTCTGAATATTGCCAATATGATGACCCACAGCCTTGAGTTCCCTCCGCACAATACCTAGCATAATGGCCCATACGCCAACAAGTGAAATACGGATATCTTTCCGGTTCTTCGCTGACTTGCGGTTGGATGCTAGTTACACGTGGCCGCAACGATGGAGCACAAACCACCGTATGATGCTGCTGCTGTGGAGGTGGTGCAAATTGTGGTACTTGACCAGCAATCAACCTCTGAGGAGTTGATCGTACAGGTGGCCTCCATCATTCACCGGATGGCGTTTGGTACACCAAACGGTATTTTTGAGGCACATAACTTGTGCTGGCCTGCTCGATCTCACTCATTTTTCTTTTCTCAGCTTGCCACTCGAGTGTCATCTTTTCTTGGATGAGAGCCGCATCGACCATGTCGGTGTAACTGCCTTTGTTGAACATGAACAACTTCTCCTGTAATATGGCACTCAGGCCATGGAAGAATAAATTACACCGTGCCTCTTCTTTCGCCACATATTCGGGAGCATATTGAGCCAAATGGTTAAAGTCAACATTATAAATTCCTCCCGCTTTGTCTTGATAATACCTATCGGTATGTGACGAGTACGAAAGGCTTCACAGAACTCACTCCATGTTACTTGATGGCCTTCTGGAATGGTGGCGGATGTTCCACCCACCAGTTTCTGGCGGATCCATGAAGTTATTGAGCGGCAAACATTGTCTTCTGAAATTCATCACACTCGAATACTCCGAATTTGGACTCCATGACACGAAGCCACTGATCCGCTTCCACGGGTTTGGTAATCAGTAAAGATTGGCGGTTGAGTCACCAAAAAATCCAGATAAGCGTTCCGAGATGGAACGACTTGTTGCGTGTTCTGGAGTACGCCTTGATGTACCAAAGCTTGGAGAAAGCGTGTGTTCTCTTTTGTTGCTTCTTGGAGTAGCCTGGTGTTATCCTTATTAGACTCGAAAACTCGAGTCATAAGATCCATCCATCCCGCAGATGGAGGTTCCGACGGTGGAATAGATTCATCACCGCCTCGGCGAGAACTCCCGGCCCTACTCCTAGAGCGAGTACGAACCATACTGCAAAAATGTATTCGAGATGAGTTAAACATGAACTCAGCAGTATGTGAGACTAATGAAAACATGAATATGTCAAAACTTTATGAAAGCAGTAACAAAATCCATGTTTACACAACTCCTTAGAGTAGGCATGGCTAACCAGCCTATCTGTACAGAACAGACCTTTATGCACTATCTCCAGATTTTGATCTAGTTAAAAGAATTTTTTTAATTCAAGTTGAATACCGAAGTTAAAAATAACTTCAGTATCTTTCCAACGAGTATTCATATGCCTTCAGATCATCTCTGGATTAAAAGTTATGATTTTTTTTCAAAGTTGACAGAATTCCTGGATAAAATTTGCCAGCATCTCCTTTGTATGTGGCTATTTTTATCACAGTTGTATATGCACATACAACAAGAATCTGAACAAACTTTAAACTACAATGATGTTTTACCATTCATAACCTTTCCAACAGTGTATCATAGGCTTCTTAAGGATTTTTCTACAGAAAGTTATGGCCTAAAAACAGAAGGGTCCAGAGAGATTTTTGCTCTTGTCCTGGTTCTGGACACCTTACCTTCCTATGAACTTTCTACCAACTTAACGTGTGATTTTGCTCTGGAGATCTACAGATAAGTTGTATAGCACTTTAAAATATTTCCAGAACTGTATCATACACCTTAATTGGTTAAAGCTACTCAGATTTATGCTCTGCCAAATTCCAGCAAAAATTCCTACCAAAAACAGAGCACTCTCTTTTTGAAATCTCTGAAGTCTAGTCATTTTCTCATTTGAATCTTAGCTCAAAATAAGAGTTCAGTAACTAATATTTGTTTCAAACTTCCATTTTTAGTTTAAAGTTAGTTCATGGATCATTTCTTCATAGGGAAGAGGTTATTAAGTGTAGTACGGTGTCGATCCACCGGAAGAATCATGTCGGTACTACGTAGCCTCACCAAAGAAAATCCTAACCGGATTATACCGGCACATCCATATCATAGGTTGCACAAAAATGGTCATCGCAAACGTGTGCTACTCGTACTATGGTTTTCATGGTTAAACCTGCATCAGTCAAACACAATCGTCAGGTTCGGCTGCACACCGAACCCGGTCCCAAAACAGTTCGTACACCCGTCCGTCATCACTCGCACAGGTGTTCTCAAGCCAAACACGCCTTGAGCTATGTGTTCACGTTACTAACCATATGACGGGGTCTCCCATACTTGCCCGTAGCACGCTAGGGAAGGGTGTTGCTCGAATACCCAAAACGACATGAAGAGTCATAGAGGATACTAAAGCTGGCCGGGTTACCTGCCACCCGTGAGGCTCCACCCTTCAGCTTGTGCGCACTGGTGGATAGCGCTTACATGCACCCCCAAGACATAGAACGTGCCGAGATGCATGATTTTCTGACATAGCACATAAGTTAGGTTGCCACCTTCATATTAGGCTAATATAGTAGCCCTTATGTGGGCATAATACCGTTTCCTCACCGTATCCTAAGTTTTCGTCATAATATGATCCTTATTATGTGCGCTATTACCAATGCGGCTCTGATACCATGCTGAGAGGGACCCGACACCCGTTCACGGGGCCGTGCCGCTCGTACGGGAATCGCATTGGGTGGTGCCGTGTTATGCGGCACCCAACAGCACACATATAAGGAAACATGTATTACATAAATCAAAAGCGGAAGCTTACAATGGTTCTTTGTAAATAATTTACAGAAAATATCTACAGCGGAAGTCTATAATCATCTCACGGTGAATAACTACTAAGCACTCAAGAAGATGTCCAGCCCGCGGACTCTTCTTGCTAGCAACACGAAGACAACTGCAGCGGCTGGGTTCTCTATGTTTTAAACGACTCCGAAGTCTCACCGGACAACCTTGTTCTTAGCATCGACGTTAACCTGCAAAACCACTCATATAGCAAGCGTGAGCACATTGGCTCAGCAAGACTGATTTGTCTCTCCTAAACAAGAAAGTCTACATGCACGACGGATTGAAATAGGTTAGCTGGATTTGCATAAAGGACTCACCTACAGTTGATCCTTAACTTTCATATTTTTAAGCTTCATTTTAAACACCTTGAGCCGAACAGCATCGCAGCTCCACAATCAAACAAGAAATGCTTTGTTATGATGCTTCTTGCACAAAGTGAAGTAAAGTTTAATTAGCACTATCTCTAAGTCAAGCATGGTTGCAATACAACTTAAATTCATACGCCTTATCAAGTTCAAAGGAAATCACTTCAGTTCTTACTACATCAAGACGCAGTGAGCAAGTATGCTCATATAACCCCGAGCGATGGTGATTCGAATCAGCACACGCCCGGACTACACAACACGTACACCCATACTCCGAGTTCCCAGCAGCATCCTCGACTGATGTTGTACGCGGCCACCATTCCCAAGTTCTTCCACACAGGACACAGTCCAATTGCCCCGAATAGCAAGCTCCCTCAAGGTACATACGCACAGTAATATGTTCTTAAGCGAGTTACCTCCTGCTATCCTGACGCCGAAAGCCTAAGACAATTAGAAAAGTTCCAATTTGGATCTCACAAGTTACATCGGTTTCTTGGGTCCCATATAGCCAGTATGTGCCCGGTACACAACTCAAACTTGTCCATCAAGGCCAAGTATGGACAGGCCTTAACTAACACAGGCAGGGCTATGCACGCACGGTCCACAACCTGCTGCATCTAAACCTCCCTGCCCGGTCTCCATTTCTTAATTGTGAACTTTCCTCATTGTTCGTATTCCCGACCCGATCCGCAGAAACCAAGCCCTAGACTCGCGAGTAGATTCCAACTACTCGACTTCAACTGGATCTTTCCTACTAACATTTAGTGTAGCCAAATCCACTTGAGGAGGTGCTAATCTACCCTTTCTCTCTTAGGTAATTCTGGTCATGCAATTGGGTTTTCAACATCATCTAATCTAATGCAATCAAATATTCAAAGGTATAATCTCTAGAAATGAAAAGACTTTATAAAAATGCTTGTATGCAAACCGGGACTTGCCTGTTTTGCAGGTGACTAATATATTCTCAGTTAGTGAAGATCACTTGAGGCTTGATCACTTGCTTTCCTTCCTCTTTGATCTCCACTTCAATTACTTCACAAGTCTTCACGTCGATGCTATACGTCATGAATATGCACAAGTATGTAATTATAAAGATTTCGCTAACAAATTCTATGACAAGTTAGAACTGGAACTCTGTTTAATAATTTAAAATGACACTAGCGCTAAGGTTTGGGTTTGGGTTAAGCAACATGATCAAGTGATAAGTGCATTTCATCACTTATGTTTTAATCATCTAAAGAGGTTAAACAGGACATTGATGATCCAAAGTTCCAATGGAGCTGAAAATTTTCATGTGAGTTTCTTGTAACAAGAAAGTCATCTGGACCAAAAATTAGCACTTTTCACTAATTGGTTATTCAGAACAATTCTCTACACAATTAATAAAAAAAGGAATTAATTCTGAAGTAACTCACATGTTCATGTCAAACTTAGTGAACTAAATTTTCAATTGTAGTTCATAGAGCCTACATGAATTTTCCTAGGATCTTTGGAGCTAAGAATTGCCCAGAAAGAATTTCCAGGATTTGGGAATTTTCTGAAAAAGTTTCTGTATTCATTTGAACACAACAACTTGAAATCTGAATTCTCCTAATCAAATCAACACCAAATGAGCTGAAATTTGAACAGTAGTTCAATTACATGCTAAGGATTATTCTGGCAAAATTTGAAGATTTTTGGACGAACCAAACTCCCTCTAAAATTCTTTGGTTGAAAAGTTTTAAACACTTTTCTAGAATTAATTATTGACTTTCATACAAATTGCATCGCATATTTGGATAGAGTTTTTCAAACTGAATCTAACCTAATTTGAATCACTAAATTTGGAGGTTCCTAGAAAATAGTTATGCTCTTCCTTGGGGAAAATCTGGAATTTGAACTAACCCGGGAAAAATTTAAATCCCTGACAGCGGGCCCGGGGCTAGGTGTCACTGCCTGAGACGAAAACAAACGGGACCACAGAGTTTTCCCCGCACAGTCACAGGTTGATCTGGTGCTACAGAAGATCCAGCACTTTCTCAGCGAGTGACTGACACGTGGGCCCGGCCCCTTCTTCGACTACCTCCGGCTCCCGCGCGCCCGCGCCGCCCGAGCTCGCCGGAGCTCACAGGAAATCGACTCTCCGGCCACCTACCACGCTTCCACTTGCCGCCAGCCTCTAAAATCATGTGCTGAACACGTTGGGAGGACTTCCCGGCCGACAACGGCTCCAACACGGCTAGCGACGGTGCGGCTGCTCGGTTAAACTTCGGCGGCGCCAACCCGACGTGCTAGCCCGCCAAATGCCCATTTAAACGGTTCTACAGCATGAGTGTACTACGGTGGTGCTCGACATGGATGCACAAAGGCTCGGGAAGGGCTCCAAAGTAGCTTTCATCATGCGCCCGAGGGTGAAATCGTGTTTGGCCATCGGGAAACCTCCAAATAGAGCTTATATCGGTGATCTTAGGCTGTACTACGGTGGTGCTCGACATGGACGCACAAAGGCTCAGGAAGGGCTCCAAAGTAGCTTTCATCGTGCGCTCGAGGATGAAATCATGTTTGGCCGTCGGAAAACCTCCAAATAGAGCTTCTATCGGCGATCTTAGGCTATGGCATGGAGGGTAAAGGTGTTCTAGCAAGTCTGGACCATGTGTGTGCAGTTTTGTGGGCTCTAATCAAGAATTCGAAGCTTTCTTACCCGCACCTCGGTTTGAGCCGGCCAGAGGAAAAACTAGAAATTCTCCGAGGAGCTTCCACAGCTTGGGCTAAGATTTGGAGGTGAGCTTCGTGATAGTCTAGAGCATATCTGGGGTGCCTTGCTTGGCCGTGACAGGCTCAGTGTGGAGCTGTCCACGGGAGCAGTTGTTGTTCGGCCGCCGCGGAAGAAGGTGTTCCCGCGTGAGAAAAGGTCTAGCACACAAGGTGGCGCATTGAGGAGGTAGAGGGTGAGTTCTCAGTGCCGTTTTGCCACTTTTCTGAGGTTTTGCACGTTAGCTCGTGGTTGCCCAAGTGATCGAAGCAGTGGCGGCGGCCTCTGTTGGGTTCTTGCGCGAGGGAGAAGGAAACAGAGAGGGTCCTCGGTTCTGTGGGCGAAAAGGAGCACGACAAGAGGTGATGAACCACAGGCACAGCTCTCCAGCGTGAGAAAAACATACGGGAGGTGGCGCACGCCGTATCTCGGTATTGCCCGGGTGCTGCTCGAAGCTGTCTCGAATGAAACCGCGTGAAGAAGCAAAACAGAGACTCATTTCTTCTGTGAAGATATTTTGAGTGCATATTACAAGTGGGTCCCACACTCCCCCTTATCCTCTGAAATCCTCCAAAATTTGGCAAATGACCAATTCAATTGTTTGGAGTTGAAATCTGAGCTGCATTTGGATAATTGGGTAAATTTCATCCAAATTCAAGTGTGTATTTGAATTCTTTGCAATTTAAGTCTTTTTGGAAAAATGGGTAGCAAAACTAATCCAAAAATCATGAAACTTTGCATGCCCACTAATTTGGACCTAAGGAATTCAAATATTAAATGTGATTTTTAGTTTGGCTGCTGCAAATGAGCTTTTTAACGCAACAGTTTGCAATCCATTGTGTTGCCCTCATTTGAAATTTGAGTTGGACATTTAGTTCACAATCTGATTTTAAACTTTCCATTGCACATGAGACTTCAAATATGTGTTTTAATCCACCCTTGGTCCAAGCATGTAAATAAACATAATCTTGTGTAGAGAGGGCTCTCATGTGCATCATCACATGTGAAACTTTAAACACGTCCCCTTTTTTCATACACATGAAACCAAATTTTTGTTCAAACATGAGTTTCTTTGCATTCTTATTTTTGGGACATTTACATTCCTCCCCCCTTAAAAGGAATCTCATCCCAAGATTACAAAAGATGAACGAGACGGGAGGATAATTACAATGTCTATGACAAAAGTTCCGGATAATTCTTGTGGCTGTAATCTTCACTTTCCCACGTCGCCTCTTCCGGGGTATGATTACTCCACAGGACTTTGTAAAATTTCAATGTTCGGTTTCGGGTGATCCGGGTCTTTTCGTCGATAATCTGCATGGGTCGCTCGGTGTAGGTGAGATCCGGCTTTAGCTCGTCAATGTCTTCGGTGTGGACAGCAGCGGTAAACTTGACACATTTCCGCAGCTGGGACACGTGAAATATGTCATGAATACCGGCAAGGTTTGCCGATAGTTCCCACTGATAGGCTACGGTCCCGCATTTCTCCGTGATGGCAAACGGACCGATGAATCGGGGAGCAAGTTTCCCCTTGACACAGAACTGATAAATTCCTTTCATCGGAGATAAATGAAGATACATGTGCTCTCCGACGTCAAAATGCAGCGGTCGACGCCTCTGATCCACGTAGCTCTTTTGACGAGATTGGGCAGCTTTGAGGTTCTCTTGTATTATCTCAACTCTCTCTTCGGCTTCATTTACAAGATCAACCCCAAACGTTACTCTTTCACCGGACTCGCACCAATTCAATGGTGTACGGCACTTCCGGCTGTAGAGAGCTTCATATGGTGCTATTTTGATGCTCCTTTGATAACCGTTGTTGTACGAGAACTCCGCCAACGGTAAGTGATCATCCAAGCTCTTACCGTGGTGGATGGCACATGCTCTTAGCATATATTCAAGTATTTGATTCACCCTCTCAGTTTGCCCATCGATTTGAGGGTGATTTGCGGAGCTTCGAATCAATTTGGTTCCCAAGGATAAGTGTAGCTGCTCCGAGAAACGGGCTACAAACAGCGATCCTCTGTCGGACACAATGGTACAGGGGACTCCATGTAAGCACAAGATCCGTGCTATGTACAACTCCGCATACTGCTTGGCGTTGTATCTTGTATGCACAGTATGCGCCCGGTACACAACTCAAACTTGTCCAACAGGGCCAAGTCCGGACGGGCCTTAACCGACACAGGCAGGGCTATGCACACACGGTCTGCAACCTGTTGCATCTAAACCTCCCTGCCCGGTCTCCATTTCTTAATTGTGAACTTTCCTCATTGTTTGTATTCCCGACCAGCTCCGAAGAAACCATGCCCTAAACTCGCGAGTAGATTCCAACTACTCGACTTCTACCGGACCTTTCATACCAACATTTAGCGTAGCTAAATCCTCTCGAGGAGGTGCTAATCTATCCTTTCTCTCTTAGGTAATTCTGGTCATGCAATTGGGTTTTCAACATCATCTAACCTAATGCAATCAACCATTCAAAGCTATAATCTCTAGAAATGAAAAGACTTTACAAAAATGCTTGTATGCACATAGGGGCATGTCTGTTTTGCAGGTGACTAATATATATTCAGTTAGTGAAGATCACTGGGGCTTGATCACTTGCTTTCCTCCCTCTTTGATCTCCACTTCAATTACTTCACAAGTCTTCACGTAGATGCTATACGTCATGAATATGCACAAGTATTTAACTGTAAAGATTTTGCTAACAAGTTCTAATGACAAGTTAGAAACTGGAACTCTATTTAAGAATTTAAAATGACACTGGTGCTAAGGTTTGGGTTTGGGTTAAGCAACATGATCAAGTGATAAGTGCATTTCATCACTTATGTTTTAATCATCTAAAGAGGTTAAACAGGACAGTGATGATCCAGAGCTCCAATGGAGCTGAAAATTTTCATGTGAGTTCCTTGTCATAAGAAAGTCATCTGGACTAAAAATTAGCACTTTTCACTAATTGATTTATTCAGAACAATTTTCTAAGCAATTAAGCAAAAAGGAATTAATTCTGAAGTAACTCACATGTTTTTGTAAAACTTAGTGAACTACAATTTCAATTATAGTTCATAGGGCCTGAATGAATTTTCCTAGGATTTTTGGAGCTAAGAATTGCCCAGAACTGAATTTCCAAGTTTTGGAATTTTCTGAAAAAGTTTCTGTATTCATTTGAACACAGCAACTTGAAATCTGAATTCTCCTAATCAAATCAACTCCAAATGAGCTGAAATTTTACAGGAGTTCAATAACATCCTATGGATTATTCTGGCAAAATTTTAGGATCTTTGGATGAACCAAACTCGCTCAAAAATTCTTTTGCTAACAATTTTAAAAACTTTTCAGAATTAATTATTGACTTTCATATAAATTGGGTCACATATTTGGATAGAGTTTTTCAACCTGAATTTAACCCAATTTGAATCACTAAATTTGGAGTTTCATAGCAAAAGTTATGTTCTTCCAAATTTGGGGAAAATCTGGAATTTGAACTAACCAGGGAAAATTTAAATCCCTGACAGCGGGCCCAGGGCTATGTTTCACTGCCTGACGACGAAGACACACGAGACCACAGAGTTTTCCCCGCACAGTCACAGGTTGATCCGGCACCACAGAAGATCCAGCACTTCCCCACCGAGTGACTCACACGCGGGCCCGGCCCCTTCTTTGTCTACCTCCGGCTCCCGCGCGCCCTCGCCACCCGAGCTCGCCGAAGCTCACCGAAAATTGACTCTCCGGCCACCTCCCGTGCTGCCACTTGCCGCCAGACCCTAAAATCGTGCGCTGAACACGTTGGGAGGACTTCCCCCGGCTGACGACGGCTCCAACACGGCTAGCGACGGTGCGGCGGCTTGGTTAAACTTCAGCGACGCCAACCCGACGTGCTAGCCCGCTAAAGGCCCATTTAAACGGTTCTACAGCATCAGTGCACTACGGTGGTGGTCGACATGAACGCACAAAGGCTCGGGAAGGGCTCCAAAGTAGCTTTCATCGTGCGCCCGAGGGTGAAATCGTGTTTAGCCGTCGGAAAACCTCCAAATAGAGCTTCTACCAGCGATCTTAGGCTATGGCATGAAGGGTAAAGGTGCTCTAGAAAGTCTAGACCATGTGTGTGCAGTTTTGTGGGCTCTAAGCAAGAACTGATCAAGAATTTGAAGCTTTCTTACAAGCACCTCGGTTTGAGCCGGCCGGAGGAAAAACTGGAAATTCTCCGAGGAGCTTCCACGACTTGGGCTAAGATTTGGAGGTGAGCTTCGTGAAGGTCTAGCGCATCTCTGGGGCACCTTTCTTGTCCGTTACAGGCTCGGTGTTGAGCTGTCCACAGAAACAGTTGTGGTTCGGCCGCTGCAGAAGGTGTTCCCGGATGAGAAAAGACCTAGCACACTCAGTGGTGCGTTGAGGAGGTAGAGGGTGAGTTCTCAGTGCTGTTTTGCCACTTTGCTGAGGTTTTGCACGCGAGCTGGTGGTTGCCCGAGTGATCGAAGCAGTGGCGGCGGCCTCTGTTGGGTTCTTGCGCGAGGGAGAAGGAAACAGAGAGGGTTCTCGGTTTTGTGGGCGAATAGGAGCACGGCAAGAGGTGATGAACCACAGGCACAGCTCTCCAGCGCGAGAAAAACAGACGGGAGGTGGCGCGCGTCGTATCTCAGTGTCGCCCTAGTGCTGCTCGACGCTGTCTCAAGTGAAACCGAGTGAAGAAGCAAAACAGAGACTCATTTCTTCTGTGAAGATATTTTGAGTGCATATGACAAGTGGGTCCGACACGCCCCCTTATCCTCTCATACTCTCTAAAATTTGGCAAATGACCAATTCAATTGTTTGGAGTTGAAATATGAGCTGCATTTGGAAAATTGGGAAAATTTCATCCAAATTCAAATGTGTATTTGAATTCTTTGCAATTTAAGTCTTTTTGGAAAAAATGGGTAGCAAAACATCTCTAAAATTCATGAAACTTTGCATACCCACTAATTTGGACCTAAGGAATTCAAATATGAAATCTGATTTTTTTGTTTGGCTGCTGTAAATGAGATTTTTAACACAACAGTTTGCAATCCATTGTGTTGCCCTCATTTGAAATTTAAGTTGAACATTTAGTTCACAATCTGATTTTTAAACTTTCCGTTGCGCATGAGACTTCAAATATGTGGTTTTAATCCACCTTGGGTCCAAGCATGTAAATAAACATAAGCATGAGTAGAGAGATCTCTCATGTGCATCATCACATGTGAAGGTTTAAACACGTCCCCTTTCTTCATACACATGAAACCAAATGTTTGTTCAAACGTGAGTTTCTTTGCATTCATATTTTTGGGACCTTTACAACTATGTAAGACCTGTTATCAATATATTCACTGTAGGGGTTCCCCTTACAGCTTTGCGCTCAAAAAAAACTTTGCAAGCTCCTACTTGTTTACTGTCGCAAGCGTTTAACAGAAATTTAGAGAGAAGAGAGAAACTATTCCTCTAGTTGTTGTTAGCCACGATTGAGCGTGGTGGGACTATAATGATCTTCTATAGTTGTTAATCCAATAGAAACTATTATTACCAGAATCATAGAGCAAATGTAATTCTATTTTCGTTTTTGAAGAGAATGTGGATTGTTTACCAATACAGTTTGCCAATCTAGCCATACAAGTGCTTGGACCATCTCGGTAGTGGGAATAAAGAAGTTACTACTTGATACCAACCAACATAAATAGTTACTCATTCAACACTCTGATGACAAAAAAGGAATTAAGAGTTCTGAATGGTTTGGCAATTCTAGTAGGTCTAATCCACATACCGCACAATATTGTGTAGTACAGCAAACCATAGAGCCAGTAGACCGTCTAGTCTCTTAACTATAACAAAAGGGCCAAAACTAAAATAAAGTTGATGACAATAGAAAAAATTGATGACATGAATGTTCGATCTCCCCTCCTTGATCCTTCCACTAGACACTTGTTATTCCTTCTTTCGGTCTTCATTCACTTGCGCTCAAGCATCATGTTGTTCTCAGGGGCCAGGCCAACGCAGGCCCTTAGGATGTTCTCCAACATTGCCCTCTGTTTGGCTAGTGCGTTCACCACTGGTGTGCCAGGAGGAACCTGTTTCAACAAACATATCATCGTCCTATCAGATATTATATGGAAGAAGACAAACTCGTTTTTATGTTTGATCAAAATGAATGTTGCAATAGAATATATGAATGGCCTCATGCTTACAATTTACTGTTTCATGATCTATTGGGCAGGAAGACTGGAAGAAACTTAAAAGAAGAATATTGCAACAAATATGTCAGGAATTAAGAGAACATACAAGAGGAGCTTTACTGAGGTAGCTCAAGATGGTAGCCACTGGGTGGAAGGAATGAAACTTGTCCTGTACAGAAGCGCAGAACATCGGTACCTATGTTTCTTGACATATCGGGAAGTGCAGAAAAGTAAATGGAAAGATGATCAAACGGAATACATCATCTGTTACCTCTCCTTCGGCTTTGAGCTGAATCCTAGTGCTGAGCTCGGCCAACAGCACCAGGTCAAGGATGATCGGCGCAGCAAGGAGCGAGTCCTCGCAGGTGTTGTGCAACACAATGGTGTTCTTGCCGCTCATGAAGATCTCAGAGGTGTATTCATCCATGGCCCTCTTGCTGTCGCCGACATAGGGGATGTACTGCATTATTGACAAGTATGATTGGTAAATCCTTAAATAAGCATGTTGTATCTGTCGCTGAACAAGCTCAGAACATCTATTTGACCGACCTTGATGACGATGACGTGATCGGGATGCTCTCCTGGTTTGTAGAGAATGGAGTTGCTAGCAACCATGTCATCCACCACGCTGCTCTTCGAGATCTCCTTGGACCGAAATACTTGCGGTGCAGAGAGGTTCATTCCATCATTGTTTCCCAGGTGGTTGTAACTTGCGATTGAGGTGGGCTAAAAAACAAAGAAAAAAAACTTTCGCTTATCCGACCTACCAATAAAGATCATTCTGCAACATTATACATATGGAACGTGAAGGATGTGGTGATACCTTAATACCAGCCCCAACGAGGAAATCAACCAAGACAGATTTCATCTTGGTCTGCCCGCTCTTGAAGTCATCGCCACCGATGACCGAGTTTTTCTTGATGGCAAGCTCAATCAGCCCTGTACACGAGCAGCGCCGTGTTAGACATGAATCAACAAATGGGACCCTCACATATATGTAGTTCGTAGCAGGCTACACACCGGGCACGAACGTGTTCTGAGGGCTTCCATTTACGAATGGAACGCCCTCCATGACACAGGCTATGGCGTAGAGCGTCGATGGCGAGATCTCTGCCTCATTCTTGTCCAAGGAGGCCAGGAGATTCTCGGTTGTGTCGTTAAGGCCCGTGACGACATTGCTGTACCTCTCAGTGTTTGCTGTCCACAGCACGACTACCTTATCGACCTTGTGTTTCTCCTTGAATTCCCTGGTTCATGAACCACACATAATTAACTTCACGACAATGACCATTAAGAAAATCCATTTTAGTCGAGCATGCATGTGCAGGTGAACTAATTGTCATATGTTTCTTTTTATTTTCTGCTGTATACTAGGATGTGTGTCGTTACATTTGTGTCTGTAATACCTGATGTCCTTGATTATCTGATCCACCTGCTCTTTCTTAGTTCGTTTGATGATATTGTTCGCACGCGCTCCTTGGTTGGCTGCGACGAAGTCTGGGTTGAAGATGCCGGGGAGGGGCACCATCGACTCCATGTAGCCCCTTAGCTGCTTCTGCAGGCCAATGTCGAGCACCTTGGCCCGTGCCATCGCATCGGCCATGTTCAGGTTGCTGATGTCCCAACCACCGAACACAATGTCGTTGGGGTTAACCTGCAGGACTTATTTAGCATCATTCTAACAATTCTTGCAAAAAATAGTGGATACTATTTACTCAGCATATTATTAAGAAATATTGCCAGAAGTTGTAATTTAGACTGCATGATAGAGAAGCCTAGGAATGCAACGCGCGCAACGATGCTGTATAAACATTTGGTACATACATTTTCGAATTATAATTTCATTTCCTGATCTAACATACAACTAACATGGAAGCTAGAAAATATGGTGCAATCGAAGTCATTGAACTTCACCATTGGCAGAAGACTCTTGAAAGGAGCAAAGACCTCCTCGCCATTGTGGCTGCCGACCCTGATGGTGGAAGCCTGCGTCAAGGAGCCGAAGTAGTTGGCCGTGTGAACCTTCTCCTTGGTCTCCCATGAAATCCCCCTGAAACAAACATACACGCCACAAAAATTAGAAAACATGGTTGTAGCGCTGCGACTCCAAATCACGGCCGATCGATCAGCTGCAAGAAGTCCCGCACATCATGCACCAAGAACTAGCTAGCGATATGAGATCGGGAGCAGTGAGTCAGCAATGTTGGATCATATATGTATCATATATTGATCGTGGATGTAAAAGAAGGACTCTTCAGTGAGTAGGCGGGTGCATGAAGAGACGGAAGGATCCGGACGAACGAAATCTAAACTTACTCTCTGTTGGCGATGACTCCGGCCGTCAGCGTCGTCCCGTTGTTGCCGCCCCATCCAACGAGCATCACCCTGCGATGGCATATATATATATATATACATATACATATATATATATATATTTATATATATGTAACAAATCAATCATATTTTATTAACAAATTAGAAAACAACAAATCTTGTACATTTTAAAAGACACATTCCATTCGAATGAAAGAAGGAACGTTTCTAGATAGACCACTCGTGTCTTCTTCAACTTGGATGGAACGAAACAAAAACTCCATTTCAAAGGCAAGGAAAAGCAATCAACAAGGACAGCATGACATGCATGTGGATCGATGGATCTACCTGACGACCATGCACTTGTTTCCTGACTATTATTTGGATTTTCAGAAGAAAAGAGTTCAACTCACCCGAGCTTGGGGACGTTGGTGCTGGTCTTGAAGTTGTAGGTGACGGACTTGGGTCGCACCACCCAACCGGCGGCGGCGCCATTGGCCTTGGCCGGCGGCGGCACGACCTCGGTGGTGTCGTAGCGGTACTCGGACTGGATCTCGCCGTCGCCGTACCGCACCCGTGGGCTCTCTACGTGGAAGCTCTCCACGAACATCCTCACCTCCTCTCCACGCGGAAGCTGGCACCGACGATCGAGGGATCAGCCGATGGACGTGTAGACCGCGTTGAAGCCTGTGGCTGGTTATATAGCCCCGCGTAGTGTCCGCGTGGCTCACCCTGGGAGGCGCGGCAGTTTCCTGGCCTATTATCTCGGATCGAAGATCCGGACCGGCCATGCGCATGGCGAACGGTGCTGACTGGGGAATTTTTTTTAATATACCATTTTTATTCGAATTTAATATTACTTAACAGCCGTTTTAAAAAAATTTAGAATAGACACTAGTCGCCAAGTGGAAAGACGACAGGGCCACGTGGCGCCGATGTGGCGCCTGCCGCCCTTCCACCGGGCGACTATGTGCCACGTGGCCCTTATCACCCTGTGGCCGGGCGAGTAGTCCTCCAACGTGGCCGGCAAGCGTCTGTGTGGCTGAGGTGGCGTGGAGCAGTGGACCCAGTCGGCTATTTGCAGGGCAACTAGGCAGTCGCCTGCTACAGGGGCGACATGTCTGCTAGCCCAGTCGCCCCGTGGAAGGGTGACTGGCCCGCAGTGGCTGGGCAACGGACCCTGTTTTTTTTGTGTTTCTGTATCTTGTGTTTATTATTTTAAATTGAAAAAACTTTGAACATTTATGAATATTCCAAAATTGCATGAAATTTAAAATAATAATATAGTAGCAATGATATTATAAGCTCGGGACATATAGGAATACATGAATAGGTGGTGGTGAATGCATGAATAGGTGGTGGTCGATATATTCAACGAACTCACAAATAGGTGGTGGTGAATGCATGATTGCAAATGTTTTGGTAAAAAATAATATAATAAAAAAATGAAAAGCAATTTGAGATAGTTGTTGTTGTTTTGTATCTTACCCGTCATCTGCTGTCGGGGAAATATGGCATCCACCTATGTGGAGGGTCGTATTCATAGTTGTTACACATCCATAATCTCAAGCCATATGTGACACGGAGAACTATGCTTTTCACAAGGCGACAAGGAGTGCCACACAAGCACATATGAGCGTGAAATTCTCCAGTCACGGGCACTCTCCCTATCAAATGTAGGTGATGAAGGCCACTCCATGGTATGTGTGAATGTAGAATGAAGTCTTGCTGGTAGGAGTTGTAGCTGCAGGGGTGATGCCACTTATATAAGCAAAGGAGTTCTGGTCCATCAATACTACAACAAGTTTCATCTTAGATGGTTCTAAACGTATTATCACGCGCGGTTTTCAAAACCGTCTGAAATGAAGAATCTGTGACAATCAATAATTTTCACATGTGGAAACATAAATCGCCTGTGAAAAAAGTTATTACAGGCGGTCTTAACCTTCATGAGTCCTCCCGTGAAGACTCTTTATCATAGGCGGTTTGTAACGTAAGAATATCCGCCTGTGATAATTCCATTATCGCAGGCGGTTCTTTACCTACGACAAGACACCTGTGAAGAATCTTTATCACAGATGGTTTGTAACGTAAGAGTATCCGCCTGTGATAACTCCATTATCGCAGGCGGTTCTTTACCTAAGGTTAGCCGCCTATGAAAGATCTTTATCACGGACGGTTTGTAACGTAAGATTATTCACCTGTGTAACTTCATTATCGTATGTGGTTCTTTACCTACGACTACCCGTCTATTAAACTATATTATCACAAACGATTATTTACCTATGATAAGCTGACTATGAAATTATATTACCACAGACGGTTTGTTAGGTACTACATGCTGTTATTCTAATTTCTAGTTCAATTTCATATGCAGATTCACACACAATAGAAATAATATATCCTGACAAGCATCTTCAACACAATATCATCATAAAGTCATCTCATATACATATGTACGGTTCAATACATCTCAATTCATAGTTTACAAAGTTTCACTAAAAACTCTTTCGATGCTCATAATGGCAAAGTTCTGGCACATCAGCTATTGCACCTGCGTCATCAAAGAACTGCCCTTTTCGATTGAAAATTTTGTGATCCATGAAGAGACACAGGTCACTCGCAATCTTATCGGCTCCTCCACCAGGCATATCTCTAGAAACCGGCCATTCTTCGTCAACATTCGTGTTCTGCAATGAAACACATAACAAGGTTTAGAATGTGTTGGTGACAATGATAACATAATAATATTAAAATATGCTAGTTGCAATAAAAATGAAACTCAAAAGTAAGAAAATACAATCTTGACATTAAGGATAACTTACATCCTCACGATTCACTCTATATTCATAGACGATACGAAGATGCTCGCATACATAATACCCGCATAAGACGTTCCCAAAAGGCTCTTTGAGATAAGGATAATATGCTGATATCTGCAATGCAACCTTATTATTAAGTCTCTGACCGCCAAGTTGTTTTGCGTAAAACCATCAAGCGATGTCATACAAGAAATGTCATATAAGAGTTGCCAACCTATATATATACGTGTATATTAAAAGTATCGAATAATTGTACGTTCTCAAAATGGCAAGGAAATCTATGTAAGTGTCTTGTGAGTAATCGTCTGAGTCCAAGACCGTTGCCAAACCCTGCATTGTCTTGATGAATACCATTATGTAGTGTTTACTGCACATGCACAAACACACGTGTTAAAGTAAAAATTAGTAATAATTGCTATTTCCATGCCATGTGTTGAACTTACTAGAAGTGGTACAGAGCCTTTACGAGGTCCTTGCCGTCTCTGACAAAGTTAAACATGACATGTCCTATGTAGGGTGCAACCTTTGTCTTTTTATCCTTCTTTTGGCTTGCGATTGATTTTTCAAATTCTTTTTTTATCAGGTGCTTGTATTGTTTTGAGTCCCGTTGCACCTAAAAGTTAAAATTTGACTTTGCAATCACTGTAGGGTCAAGGATACCTGTCTTGGAGTTCAACTTTTCATTATCCATGTATTGCATCCTATTGAAGAAGTCCAGAATTGTTATAATCTCATGCCATGTGTATGCGTGTAGTAAGGAAAGCAAATATGAAATATTAGAGGCACTTACAAGCACCAGATGAGTAGCAGGTTGATTTCGAGCATGCCACGATAGAAAAGGCTCCAATGCTCTAGAATGCTTCAAATAGAAGGGCTCGTTTATCTTCTCCAATGCTCCAGAATGCTTCTTTTGGCACACGAAATGTGACGTAACAAAGTTCATATTTTGTGCTGGCAATGATGTACCACTCGTGCATTCTTCTGAGCGAGAAATGTTGTTTGCTAAGCTGTGCCGATGTCACGAACGGCTTCCCATTCTCGTATTCAGAAGGAACATCCTGAATCTTGTATACCGCAACTCCTTGTGAGGCCCCCTTCTGCGATCCCACTCCAGGAATCGCATTGAGTGGTGCCGTGCGATGCGGCACCCAACAGCATACACAAAAATACATTATGAACGTAGAAAATGCTTTATTTCCCAACATAAGATCTTTTACAACATAATATACACAAAATGTACATATGCAGCGGAAAATAAAACTAGACTTTACTCACTATCGTACTTAACTACGCCGAAGAGAAGTCGTTCAGCCCGTGAACACTTTCTACAACCTTCAACAAAGCAAGGCAGCGGCTAGGTTTCTGGTGAGTTTAATGAACCGTGAGGTTTGACATCTCACCGAACAACCATATTCATAGCAGGCATCTTGCTACCTGCAAAAACAACTATGAAGGAACCGTGAGCACTAAGGCTCAGCAAGTCTTAATCGTCAATCCTAAACATGTAACTCTACATGCAGGAGCTGTAAAAAAGATAGGAATATGAGTTTGCCAAAAATGAAGCTTGGCTAAACTTGATCCTTATATCCAGATTCTTATAGCAGTCATTTTAGTGGTCCTTATGCATCACAACACCGAAAGTCCACAATCAAACAAGAAGCGCTTATTCTAATGTTGCTAGTCTAAGGTGGAATAGAAATTTAGTTTGCACTATCTCTACTTCAATCAAGGTTTCAATACAATTATAAGCCAAGATCAATATCTTAAGAGACTTAGTTCCTCTTCTTACTACGTCACGGCGCAGTGGGCAAGTATGCTCAATCCTTATCCGCGAGCGACGACGATTCGAATCAATAACAACCCGGAATATATGACACATAAACCCGCCTTGAAAGACTCACACAAGAGCTCTTTCTTACGCTGTATGCAGCAACCTTTCACACGACACCCCGACATAGAAAAACGCTTTGCGCCAAGCAGGATGGTCCTCTACTCGGACACATCGAAGTTGCCCGCTAAAGGATTTACACCTCCCACCTTATCAACGCCATTCCCACGCGAAGGATTAGTTTCTATATCACGGTCCATCGAGTTACATCAGTTTCATGGCTACCATACCCCACTATATATCCGGTTCAGCTCAAACTTGTCCAGCAGGACCGCATACGGCGCGGTCCTTAACCGACACGGACGGGGCTAATACCCAACCTCCACATTGGCCTTACCATACTCGGACCAGGCCCAATGTGGTCCCAGGCATTGTCACACCCATCACGGGTCGTCCATCCTACAGGAACTCCTCGTCCTCATCTCACTTTTCGTGAGGTGCTCTTGTCAATAACTTCTTCTCGCAAGTAGACCCTACTACTCGACCTTTCTCAAGAGTAGCTTTTTACTACTTGACTTCTACCGGGCTAACTACAAAATTAGACTAGCATCTACGACGAGGCAAATCCTACACTAAACCTTCTATCCAGAATTATAACAGTCATGCAAGTGGGTTTCAAGCATCCTAGACATAATACACAATATCAAGTTTAATAAACATGAGGTGAAGTAAAAACAAAAGTTGAAACGGTAATTATATGCAAAACGGGGCTTGCCTTGATCAACGGTTTTGTTAGTCTATGAAGTTAATATTCCTCCGGAGAATCCGCCAAGTCCGTTACGAGAGGAAGATCCTCGCCTCTGAGTTGATCCCTTCGTAGAGCGCCGACGTTGCGTAAGCTAATAAGATGCAATGCACATATATTTCAAAAGTAACCTAGAAAGTGATTTAAAATTTTTTGTATAAGTTAATTAATACTTAAGAGGGGAAAAACAACAGCAGAGTTTCTGTTGTTGGATCTACAGCCTTAGAGAGGATGAATGCTACGTGAAAGGGTGGTTTCACCATGTGACTAAGTTCTTATATGAACACTTAGACCTAAAGAAAGCTAGCTCAAGTTCCAGAGGTCCAATGAACCTGAAAATTTAACCACAGCTACAAAGGAGGGTACGTGGGCTGTGCACAAAATTTGAGCTCATGGAGTGGCTCAATATGATCACAACAATTCCTTATGTGGCTTTAACCAATCTGCCTTTACCTCCTAGATATTAAGCTTTCCTTTGCTGAAAAGTGAACTTTTTGTGAAGTACACAATGTCCTGAGTCGATAGGAATTGGTTTTACCATATTTGGAGTTTCCTACACAGAGATATGGAATTTACAAGGATTGGGGAAAAGCTGAAAATTTGTTCTGTCCATTTTACTATTTTTAGAGACATAGAGGATTGAAACAACATTTGGCCAAGCAAATGAGGTTCAATGCCTCTGAAATTTTAATTGGAGTTCAAGTACATTTAGGGGAACGTTCTGCCAAAAATTGGGAATTTTCCAATAAATAAAACTCCTGGAATTAATTCCCTAAATTTTTTATTAATTGAATTAATGAGCCAAATCCAGGTATTTTCATAAATATTGGGATGCACCCCTGGATAGTACTCACTGATAGGAATCCAACACAATTTATTTGGGAATTGTTGGACAATTATACACAAACTAATGGCTATTGGAAATTTGTACCGAATTCTGAAAATAAGAGAAAAGTTTAAAACACTGCACGTGGGTCCCACGCGCAGTGCTTTCTTCCTTCTCGCGCCAGGGCTCTCGGGTGGTGGCGCCCACTGGCGAGGTTCGCCAGAACCGAGTTTCCGGCCGCCTCCCGGGTCCAAACTCACCACCCCCATTATCCGCCACGTTGAACCCATTTGAGGGGGCGCTGGCCGCCGGTGATCACCGGAAACGTGTGCGCACCGGCGAGGGTCTCGATTAGGGTTTTGGCAACCTCGGACACGCTCATTTCTCCACGAAATCATCGGGTTTTGGCTCTATAGCACGAGGGAAGCACAGGGAGTCTATAAATGGACACGCGTATGGCCGAGGAGCTGTCCAACCACGTTGCCATCGTGCGGCCGACGCGGGCCGACGGTTTTCGCTCGGGGAGAACTCAAAATTCTACCTCTACACCCATTTTCATGGCCTAGTTTTGATGGATGAGGTGCGCTAGCTAGTAAAGAACTTATGTGTGAAGTTTGAATGGCTAGAAATCAGAATTGAGATCGTGAATTTCACAATTTCCTACCTTGGTGTCGAGTTGAGCCGCCCGGGAGAAAAAATCCCGAATTCTCTTCCAACCAGACACGGCTAGGGATGAGCTTTGGGGAGAAGCAGATCCAGTCGCCGAGGCACCAAGGGTAGGTCGCTTGAGCTCGATCCTTCTCGGGGTTGGCTGTCCATGGGAGCCGTAGCCCGTTTCTTCGGTGTTCTACTCGGGCGCAGCTGAAACATTGAATTCCTGTGCGCAAACGAGCATGGCAATCGGGGAGTGGATCTTGTAGACAGCTAGAGAACTTAGTGGCACGACTTTTCTGTGTGATGATCAAATTCAAATTTGAATTTTAAGGTGCTCTCAATTAATCCTTTGAATCAATGGTATATGAGCTCCAAATTCTCCAAATTGGGAATATAAGCTCTTTAATACATGGGAAATGCATTGGTGATTTCACATATATACATTTGGACAATCTGAACATTAATTCTTTTAAAGGATTCAAATTTGTGTTTAAATTTCCCCCCACTCTACTCATAGAGGATGTTCACATGAGTGTAAATTAGGGGGTGAAGTTCTTTCTCTATGTTAACATGTGTTGAGCATGAGTTAAAGAAATTTTTTAACTCACTCACATGTCCATTGCATGTTTATCATTTCATGTGACACAAAAATCAAGCTTTCCTTCCCTTAACTTTGCTTCATAAGTTGAGATAGAACTTTACAAAAGTCAGGGCTGTTACATTCCTCCCCCCTGAAAACTACTGGACATATGGTGCAAACAAGTCGGGAAAATTTAAACGGAGAAAATCCTCGCTTTCCCACGTGGCTTCATCAGCGGTGTGGTTGCTCCACAAGACTTTATAAAATCACGATGTCCGATTCCTTGGGGCGTGAGTCTTCTCGTCGATAATCTGGATCAGATACTCAGAATAAGTGAGATACGGTTGAAGATCCTCGATGTTCTCCATACGAACTTCAGCTGGGTACTTAAGATATTTCCGTAGCTGAGAGACGTGGAAAACATTGTGAATACCTGAAAGTGACGTTGCTAGCTCCAGACGATAGGCCACGGGTCCTCATATTTCGACAACGGCAAACGGCCTAATGAATCGCGGAGCAAGTTTCCCCTTCACTCCGAAACGATGAATCGCTTTCATCAGAGAGACCCGAAGATAAACATGGTCCTCGATGTCGAAGTGCAGAGGTCGAAGTCTTTTATCTGCATAGCTTTTCTGTGGAGATTGAGCAGCCTTTAAGTTGGCTTGAATTACTTGCACTCGTTCCTCGGCTTCATTCATAAGATCAATCCCGTGGACAACTCACTCTCCGCACTCAACGAATTCAGCGGTGTGCGGCACTTCTGGCCATAAAGAGCTTCATACGGGGCCATTTTGATACTGGATTGATAACCGTTATTATATGAGAATTCTGCAAATGGCAGGTGATCATCCCAATTCTTCCCATGACCGATGACACATGCCCTTAGCATATCCTATATAATCTGATTTATCCTTTCTGTTTGACCATCGATTTGTGGATGATACGCTAAACTCCAAATAAACTTGGTTCCCAATGAAGCATGTAGTTGCTCCCAAAATCTGGATATGAATAACGCACCTCGGTCAGAGACGATGGTGTGGGAAACCCCGTGTAAACACACGATCTTCGAGATGAACAGCTCCGCATACTTCTTTGCCACATATCTTGTATGGACTGGAATAAAATAAGCTGTCTTGGTCAAATGATCGACGATTACCCAAATAGAATCATGCTTGTTGCTGGTCATGGGTAATTCGACGATGAAGTCCATACTTATGTCTTCCCACTTCCATGCTGGAACCTTCAGTGGTTGAAGTGGTCCGGCTTTCCTCATACGGTCGGCTTTAACCCACCGACACGTATCACACTCGGATACGTATTTTACAATCTCTCTTTTCATCGGAGCCCACCAGAATCTAGATTTTAAGTCCTCGTACATCTTATTACGTCCCAGATGAATGGAGTACTTGGATAAATGAGCTTCATCCATGATTTTCCTCCGCAATTTCATATCCGGGGGTACAACTATTCGGTTGTTAAACCAGAGAGTACCCGCTTCATCCTTGCGGAACATTTTCAATTCACCACTGTCAACTCTCCTTCGGAGGTGAGACATACCTCTGTCTTTCTTCTGAGCCTCTACAATCTCATGTCGGATTGTAGGAAGGAGAGCGAGATTGAAAAGCGATCCGTAGGGAACTAAGTGCAGGTTTGGTTCTCCTTCTTCATTTGCAGCCATGGATAAATGGTGAGCGTGGGCTTTCCGACTAAGTGCGTGGGCAACCACATTTGCTTTGCCCGGATGGTAATGAATCTCAAGTTCATAATCCTTGATTAATTCTAGCCATCTTCACTGCCTCATATTCAGTTCTTTCTATGTGAAGATATACTCTAAGCTTTTGTGGTCAATATAGAGATGTACTAGATTGCCTAGTAATTAATGTCTCCACATTTGCAAAGCAAGGATCACTGCAGCTAGTTCAAGGTCATGCGTCGGGTAATTTTGCTCATGACCCCTTAATTGCAGGGATCCATACTCGACCATGCATCCTTCTTAAATCATCACACAACCAAGACCAATGCCGGATGCATCACAATAAACGTCGAACGGCTTTGTCGTGCCCGGCTGGGCCAAAATCGAAGCTGTGATGAGATGCTTCACTAAAGTTTGAAATGCTTGTTCACATGAATTGCTCCAATCATATTTGGTGCTTTTCTTCAACAGCTCCGTCATAGGTTTAGCGACTTTGGAAAAGTTTGGAATGAATCTCCGGTAATAACCTGCTAAATCTAGGAAACTCCTCACTTCATGAATAGAGATTGGAGATTTCCAATTCAGAACTTGCTCGATTTTACTTGGTTCCACAGCGATGCCTTCCACTAAAATAATATGCCCAAGAAACGGCACTTTGCTGATCCAAAACCCACATTTACTGAATTTTGCATATAGCTTGGGATCTCTCAAGCATTGGAGTACAATACGCAAATGTTCATCGATGAAAACCACGGCGAATAGACCAATATATCATCGATTAAAACCATGGCGAATTTGTGTGACTCCAGCATGAACTTAGAGTTCACGATATATATAAAATGAGCCGGAGCATTAGTCAACCCAAAAGACATGACAAGATATTCATAAAGTCCATATCTTGTTGAGAACGCCGTCTTTGGTACAGCTTCTGCCTGGATTTTTATCTGGTGATGCCCGAACCAAAGATTCATCTTGGACAATACCTTAGCACCCACTAGTTGATCGAAAAAAATATCGATGTGCGGTAGTGGATACTTATTCTTGATAGTGACAACATTCAATGGACGATAATCTACGCATAATCTTAAAGTTTCGTCCTTCTTCATCACGAAGAGAGCGGAACAGCCCCAAGGTGATGAACTTGGACGTATAAAACCTTTGTCCATGAGGTATGTGACACACGATTCCAACAATAGAACCAAGTGAATGCATATATGTGCCCAGGATGTTCATCACACATACACATGTAATCCACAAACTAAATTCAGAATATAACCATGAATAAATAGGGTTTAAGTACTTTATTACAATGACTCAATGTCTCACTCATGAATCTCTAACTTATTCTTGCAGCGGAAGTCTCTAAACGACAGCGGAATAACTAAACAGCAGGCTCCAACTTCAACTCCACAGGCATGTTGACGGTAGTTTGCACGCCTAGTACTCCACAGGGTCCTTGAAGTACTTGTCTCCTGTAGCTGATGTATATGTGGTAATACAAGGGTCAGTACATGTCGTACTCAGCAAGTGCAGGAAAAGTATGACATGTAGCTTACAACAAGGTAGGAAATAAAAAGGCTCATTGCAGCAAGCAAATTTTATTTTACAAACATGGTAAAAACAGCAACTATTTCTAGGTGAGTTAAATCTCATCTTAACCAAGTAATTCAACAACATTCTCTCATCATAATTCACCATTTATCAAGTCTCAACCAGCCATTAATCTTTCTCAAGTTCATCTCATACTCATAAATATTCATAACAATCTCATATTCATATAACCAAAACCAAACTCATTTTCATGACTCAAAACAGTCCCAAAACTAATCCCAATGACTATACCCAAATATCCATCCAAGTTTTACCTCTAATCATGGAAGTTGGCCAGGTGCTTGTGACCGCAAGCACAACTATCATGATAGTTTTACACTCTGCAGAGGTGGCACCACTTTACCCAAAGTTTGTGATTTTGTCACCTGTCGGCGACTAGAGAAACCTCCATTATACCACTACACAACCGTCGGTGTATGGCCAAGAGATCCAAAAATAGCCTTTACAAAGGGGCTACTAGATGTATGTACCCCCTCTTGTGCCATGCAGTTCCCAGGGCAATTCCTCTCGACTCCCATTCCCCGCGCCATCCAACAGTCCATAACAAGCTAGCAACATACCTAATTAATCAGCTAAGCCGCATCCATACTTGGCCTTGTGGTGGCACTGTTTTCCTGGCATATTCTCGCATGAACCGGTCCTTAGATCTACGGCAAGTAAACCACCATCTCATCCAGCAACATCCACGAACCAATCTTTCCTAGATCTCCCCGATTCCATGCTCATCATCATCTTCAAGTTCTCATCATCATTATTCATATAAGTGCAGTAGCTAAACATGTTTTAATTCAGCTTCCTGTATCCTGTAAATTAAGCGAAGCAAAAAAGGAAAAATGACCATACCCGACTCATCAACTTTCCCGGCGACAAGGATGGTTAAATAAACTAGTAAACTCCTATAAAAAGGGTGTCCCATCAAGTTGACACAAGCATATGCGTTTTAGCAAACAAAACAGTTTCAAAAACATTGGATCAATATGGTCAAGGGGCACTTGCATTGCTCCCGTGGCACTTGTTGCTCAAGCGTCTCGAAGTCTTGGTGTTGTAGTTCCTCGTAGACGGCCTCTTGAGCTTGTCCTTCTACTTACGACCACGCACATACAAAATTCATAATAATCAATCATCATGCACAAACTTTACTCAAGATGCAATGGGTAGATGAATGCACATCCTATAGTGCAGTTTTATTAAACCAGTTTGTACGTGTTCTTGCATGTTTTAATGGGCTTCCATGGGGTTTTATGATGGACAAGGGTGTAGGGATCAAGTGTGGACGTGGTGATGATATTGACTCAAGATCTAGATCAATTCCACCATCAAAAATTGATCAAAATGCGATCTATCAAGACGCAAAAGTTTCTGTTTGAAAGGGGCGAAGAAAACAGATGCGTAGAAATAGCGGCGACGTCGTAAGATGGGTAATGAAGACCTACCTCACTTCCTTCTTGTGGCAGGGCCTTTCCCCTAGCAATGGCAGCAGAGAGGTACTTTTCTATGACAGATTAGGGTAGGACAGATCGTCGGGCTTCTTTTCCGGTGACGGCAAGGCGCGGCATGGCTCGCCGGCGGGTCTCGACGACGGGGCTCGATGACGGGGCTCGACGGCGGGGCTCGTCAGCGGGGCTCGATGGCGGGGCTCACTGGCGGGGCTCACCGGCGACCAAACTCCAACAAGGGGGGGGGGGGTGGCCAACTCGACGACTTGGAGGGGGGGGCTCCAACACGGCGACTTGGGGAGGGGGAGGGCTGCGGCCAAGGGGGGGCTTGGGGTCGTACTGATAAGGGGGAGAAAAGAGGAGTCCTACTCCAATTGGAACTCAACCAAGAGTCCTAGTCAATTTGGAACTCAACCAAAGAGTCCAAGGGTTCCCGCCCCCTATAGGTTGCGGCTATATTGGGGATAAATTTCCCCCAAATGTGGGGAAAATTCCCCTTTTTGGGGAATTGGGGAATTTGGAAATTTTGGGGGAAATTTGGGAATGGCTCATTTCAGCTATCTTATTTCCATTTCTCTCCATTTCTATGTCCCTTTTTGAAAGTTTCCTAGAGGGGGGTGAATAGGCTAAACTACCTAAAATGACCTAATTAAACGAGATTAGAACACAGGGGCTGGACTAATCTAGCTCAGAGGCGGACTAGTCCAGTCAGCCTGCTGGAAAAACCTAAAAACTTGATTTTTATGAGTTTTTCTTCAGATTTTAGCTCAGTGAAATGCAAATAAACTATCTAGCAATCTAATATGACAAGGGTGACAATATATAGCAGGTGGATTGCAAGATTGTAATGAGGAACACTAGAAGAGCGAAATGAGCAAACCAAACCCTAAGCAATTTTAATGATCGATGAAACGTAAATGCAAGAGAGACACGGAGATGTTTGCTCGAGGTTCGATTCCACTCAGGAATCTACATCCCCGTTGAGGAGTCCACAAAGGACAGGGTTTAACAACCCTTTCCTCACCAAGTCGCCACTAAGGCCAACCCGGTTCTTCAACTATCTCAAGGGTGAACTTACAAGATCTTTGGGTCTGCTCACAATCTGAGGCTCCCACTTGAACACGTCCACAAACTTCACGAATCTCACAAGCCACAGTTCACAAAGACTCACACCAAGTGCACGAGATCACTCCAAGAGCCAAAACACGAAGTTCTTCCTTCTCCTCTCCTCACACACCGAAATCCACTCAAGAATTGGTTCTAGACGGTGAATAGGCATGAGAGAAGGCTTAGAAAGGCTCTAGGGTGGCTGTGGCAGCGCTAGGGTTCCAGAGTTGGTGAAATGAAGTCGGGGCACCTCCTTTTATAGAGGTCCCGACAGCCAACCGTTGCCACCAACTAAAGTCCGGACTAGTCCGGTCTGCGGGGACCACTGACGTCACAAAGCCACTACTCGCCAACGTCAAATTTCAAACCTTCACAAATCTTCGGACTAGTCCGCCTCACAACGGACTAGTCTGGTCTCACACAAGACCTCTTTGTCCCGGTGAGAACGGACAAGTCTAGAGGACCCGAACTAGTCCGACCACTAAGGCGGACAAGTCCGGCCCACCAAGACTTAGCCGTGGGAGCTCTCATCTCACAACCATACGGACTAGTCCGCCTTAGAACGGACTAGCCCAAACTCACCAAGAGAGAACCAGACTAGTCTGTCCCCAAACGGACAATTCCGAACTTAGTCAGGAGCTCTTAGTCTGCCCCAAAACAGACTAAGCCGTAGGACTCCGGACTAGTCCGGCCTCTGGCCCAGACAAGTCCGGCCTACTAGGGTTTACCACACTAGCACTCTCCACTAAGGATTCAACACTTCTAACGCTTTGAGCTCTCTTCTATGATCTCAATGCACTTTACACACACAGTCTCACTCTAACACGGCTAGCCTACTAAAGACTCAAATGAAACCTTAATTTCTACTCTTCGAGTCTTCAACGTAATTCTTCATCCTTTTCCTTTTTGAGAGTTTAGGTGTCCACCTTGGAAATATCCTGTGCTTATGATCATCTCAGCTCATTAGTCTATTAATCGTCATCATCAATCATCCAAAACCCACGGGGATACCTAGATGCACTTACAATCTCCCCCTTTTTGGTGATTGATGACAACACATTAAGTTTCAACATAAGAGGTAAAAATTTGGTTTTCATAACAAGTGTACGTATGCAAAACTCCCCCTAGATGTATGCAACAGTAAAAGAGGGGAGTTGACATACACTCACATGTTATGGTGGGGTGCCTACGTGTCGTGCTCAAAAAGTGTGAGAAGACAATAAAACATAGCAAAGAGCAACAATGATCAATTATAAGCATAAGATCCACACATAGTTTTACACAAAAGAGACACAATGCATAAAACATAGATAATCATGTCCAAGGATCTATACAAGACTAGGAGATGATAAAAAGACATCCTCTTCCATCTCTCCCCCTTTGGCATCAAGGCATCAAAAAGGAAAAAGGAAAGAAGATACGCCTAAGTCTACTCATCATCTTCATCGTCTTCTTCTTCGAACTCACTCTCCGTGGCCTCCGGATCATCTTCCTCGTCATCGGCGGTGGTGGATGGAGGCACAACCTTGGAAGAGCTTCCATCTTTCATGAACTGGGCGAGCTCATCAGCAGTGAAATTTGGACAAGGAGTGAGCTCTCCATCACTCTCCTCGAGGAGACATAGGCACCTCAAGCTTGTCGCACACAGCCTTGAGGTACTTCTCCTGATGCCTCTCCATGTGTCGAGTCCGGACCTCCACACGCTGACAAGAGGCGAAGATCACTTTGAAGCACTTGAAGAATCCGCTCAATGACTGCGGAGGAGGAGGTGATGAAGGAGCCACTGAGCTAGGAGGAGCCACTGAGCTGTTAGGAGGTTGAGCATTCTTCCGTCTGGGAGGTTCTGGCACAATTGGGGGCATCTGAGGACGGAGCGGTCGATGAGTCACATCCTTGACAAAGACAAGCCCCGACACCTTCTCAATTACGCACATAATATATGGTGTATACCCACATGAGCGGTTTGGAGTGTGAGAGATGTTGAAGATGTCGTCATAGATGTACTCAACGAGGTTGAACTTCTATTCACCATCAATCAACAGGAGGAGATGCCTTAAGTTCCCTTGAATCACCCCTACATCTCCATCCTTAGGGGCAATGGTTCTCCTTAGAATCCTGTTGAGGATGCTACAAAATGGCTTGATGTTCCTAGCAAGCCCAACCTCATAGTGAAGAGAGAGGGGTGGTCTGGCCGCCCCTGGGAGGTTAAGTCCCCAGGGGCCGGACTAGTCCGGCCTGATGCACGGACAAGTCCGGTCGGCGGACCAGAGCCGGACTTCTTCGGTGATGGACTTGTCCGGCCTCTCAGGTGTACTAGTCCGATTTAGACTTGTCCGCTGAGAAGTCTGACCTAGACAGCCTGGAGTTGTCCAGCCCATTGGGCGGACTAGTCCGGCTATAAGCTGAAATTTCATATCATTTGAATTTTAGCTCAAGAATATGATCCCTTTTTTGGACAAGGTTTTGCAAATATCTTTGACAAACATGGTCAGTAAGCATGCATCAAACAAACAATGACCATATTTGACAAAGAATCCTTTTGAACATAGTTTTCATAGAGTAAGAGAGATTGGGGTAGAATTTTGAAAGCATGCGATTTTTGAAGTTTATATACAAGTAACAAACAGATGTGCATGGCTCAAGCAACGTTTCAAAAATCTAGGATATTTAGTTCACTTCTTAGGTCACAAAAACGTTTCTCATCAAGGGGTTTGGTGAAGATATCCGCCAATTGCTTCTCACTCCTAACATGAGAGATAACAATATTTCCCTTGATAGAGTGATCTCGCAGGAAATGCTGACAGATATCAATGTGTTTGGTTCTAGAATGCTCCACGGGATTGTGAGCAATCTTGATGGCACTCTCATTGTCACATAGGAGTGGAATATGGCTCAAAGTGTAACCATAGTCCCTAAGAGTTTTTTGCATCCATAGGAATTGTGCACAACAACTCCTGGCTGCGACGTACTCCACTTCGGCTGTGAATAAGGCAATGGAGTTTTGTTTCTTTGAAGACCACGAAACCAAGGACCTACAAAGGAATTGGCAAGTCCCGGACGTGCTTTTCCTATCTACCTTACAACCGGCATAATCGGCATCAGAGTATCCGATGAGATTGAACTTGGATCCCTTGGGATACTAAAGTCCTAGGTTAGAAGTATGAACCAAATATCTAAGAATCCTCTTAATGGCTGTCAAGTGACACCCCTTAGGAGCGGCTTGGAACCGTGCACACATACACACACTAAGCATTATGTCGGGCCTAGATGCACAAAGATAAAGCAAGGAACCTATCTTGGAACGAAATACCTTTTGGTCCACACTTGGACCATCTTAATTGAGGTCAAGGTGTCTGTTGGTTCCCATTGGAGTCTTGATGGGTTTCACTTTGTCCATGTCGAACCTCTTGAGTATGTCTTGAGTATACTTGGTTTGACTTATGAACATTCCTTCCTTGAGTTGTTTGACTTGGAATCCTAGGAAGAACTTCAATTCCCCCATCATTGACATCTCGAACCTTTCGGTCATTATCTTTGAAAACTCATCACAAAAATCTTTGTTAGTAGAACCAAATATAATGTCATCGACATATATTTGGCACACAAATAAATCATCGTTAAAATTCTTAGTGAAGAGTGTATAGTCGAACTTCCCTATCCTAAAGCCATTTTTAATGAGAAAGTCTCTAAGACACTCATACCAAGCTCTAGTAGCTTGTTTGAGGCCATAGAGGGCTTTCCGAAGTTTAAAGACATGGTTAGGATACTTATCGTCCTCAAATCTGGGTGGTTGCTCCGCGTAAACTTCCTCCTTGATCGGACCGTTGAGGAAAGCGCTTTTCACATCCATTTGGTATAGCTTGAAATCATGGTGAGTAGCAAAGGCAAGCAAGATACGAATTGATTCAAGCCTAGCTACGGGAGCAAAAGTTTCATCAAAATCCAAACCTTCAACTTGTGCATATCCCTTTGCAACAAGTCTCTTGTTTCTTGTTACAACTCCATACTCGTCTTGCTTGTTGCGGAATACCCACTTGGTTCCCACAACATTTGCGTTGGGTCGCTTAACGAGTTCCCATACTTGATTTCTTTCAAAACTGTTGAGTTCCTCTTGCATGGCCACCACCCAATCCGGATCTTGTAGTGCTTTTTCTACCTTGCGAGGCTCCAAAGAGGAAACAAAAGAGTAATGTTCACAAAAGTTAGCCATTTGAGAACGAGTGGTTACCCCTTTGGAGATGTCTCCTAGTATGTTGTCGATGGGATGATCCCGTTGAACACTTTGGTGCACTCTTGGATATGGTGGTTGGACTCTTTGATCTTCATCTTCATCATCGTTCTTTTCTTCGTCTCCCCCTTGATCCAATCTTCCTTCTTGACTTTGATTGTTTTGATCTTGTTGAGGTTGGCCTTGCTCATCTTGAGCTTGATCATGGGAAGGAGACGTATCTTGGTTTGTTGGATGATCATTTGAGTCTTGAGGATGTTCTTGAGGGAAAATGTCTCCAAGTGACATCCTTTTAAGTGCTTCTTGTGGAGCCTCTTCTCTATCTAGCACACTTTGATCAATTTGCTCCACTTGGGAGCCATTAGTCTCATCAAACACTACGTCTCTCGCTATTTCAACAATTCCGGAGGATTTGTTGAAAACACGATAGGCGTAGGTGTTTGAGTCATAACCAAGCAAGAAACCTTCATCACACTCTTATGAATAGTAATGATGAGAACCTAATGATGTTAATGAGCATGGAATCGGGGTGATCTAGGCAAGCTTGGTTTGTGGATGTTACTGAATGAGATGGTGGTTTACTTGCCGTAGATCTAAGGACCGGTTCATGCCAGCACATGGCAGGAAAACAGTGCCACCACAAGGCCAAATATGGGTGCGGCTTAGCTGACTAATTAGGTGTGTTACTAGTTTGTTATGGACCGTGGATGGCGCGGGGAATGGGAGTCGAGAGAGGACTGCCCTGGGAACTGCATGGCACAAGAGGGGGCCCGTGGGTGGGAGAATGGTGATTCGAGCCTGCCGGTGAAACCTTAGTGAGTCCATACATCTAGTAGCCCCTTTGTAAAGGCTATTTTGTGATCTCTTGGCCATACACCGACGGTTGTGTACTGGTATAATGGAGGTTCTGCAGCCACCGACGGGTGACGAAATCACAAACTTGTGGGTAAAGTGGTGCCACCTTTGCAGAGTGTAAAACTATCATGATAGCCGTGCTTCCGGTCACAAGCACCTGGCCAACTCACATGATTAGAGGGAAAACATGGGATGGATGTTCGGTATGGTTATGGTATGGGATTGGTTTTGGGACTGTTTGAGTCATGAAAATAGTTTGGTTTTGGTTATATGAATATGAGACGGATATGAATATTTATGAGCATGAGATGAACTTGAGAAAGATTAATGGTTGGTTGAGACTCGATAAATGGTGAATCATGATGGAGGAATGTTGCTGTTTTACTTGGTTATATTGGGATAAATATCACTTAGAAATAGTTGCTGTTTTTATCATGTTTGTGAAATAAAATTTGCTTGCTGCAATGAGCCTTTTTATTCCATACCTTGTTGTAAGCTACATGTCATACTTTTCCCGCACTTGCTGAGTATGACATGTACTCACCCTTGCATTATCACATAAACATCAGCAACAGGAGAAGAGTACTTTGAGAACCATGTGGAGTACTAGGCGTGCGAACTACCGTCAACATGCCTGTGGAGTTGAAGATGGAGCCTGCTGATATTTAGTTATTTCTGCTGTTGTTTAGAGACTTTCGCTGCAAGAATAAGTTAGACATTTATGAGTGAGACAATGAGTCGATGTAATAAAGTACTTGAACACTATTTATTCGTGGTTATATTCTGAATTCAGTTTGTGGATTACATGTGTATGTGTGATGAGCATCCTGGGCACACATATGCATTAACTTGGTTCTGTTTTCGGAACCGGGTGTCACAGATTAGTATCAGAGCCATGTTGACCGTAGAACGCAAGCTTAGGTAGGATGGACACTCTAAAACACATAGGCACACCCCTCTAAATTGCTATTTTCGAAAATTGCTTGCTGCTGCACTTTACTTGTCAATTCAGCCACCGCAAAATGCTATTTTCAGCCCCTCTTTTTCTCTTCTTTTGGACAGCAACGCCTTTGCTTTCTTGCCCTATAACTTCTGAAGTTTTGGAGTTATTTCTTGCTTCTCTAAAGTTTCTCATGTATTATTATAAGATGCCGGTGACTAGAAGCACCAGCGCCATCTAACCCTACATGGACTGCTGACTCACTATGGCGTGCGCCCATGTATGGACCACCTCCGTCACACGGTGAGAACAGCACCGGTTCACATGATTAAGTTAGGATTCCCATTGAATAAGCTGTAACAGGAACGTTTAAATCATAGTAGCGTGAATAGGAGTGGTGTGTTGAACTTTTGTGATGATTGCTTGTGTTTGTGTGCTGGTGTGAGTTGTGGGATGTTTCGGCGAATATCCACATCCACACGTAGTGGAGAGAGGTGAGATGCTTTGGCATGTGTTCACATTCTCATATAGGCTGAAACTAATAAAGATATTTAGTTCATACACCTTGATGCATATAGTTGGGGGATCAATTCAAACTTCTATCTTCTATTCTACTCAACTCTCTCTCACAGATGGTGAGGGAAAACGTCAGCCCTCAAAGGAGGAACATACATGGTAACCATGAACCACAAGAGGATGGCAACGTTGAAGTTCCTGAAAACGCCAACCTCGGGGCTGATGCAAACAACCTTGAACGGTTGATGGCTATGCAGAACCAGATCATGCAAACTATGATACAAGCGTTGGGGCAGCTGCAAGCCAACAACCTCAACAACCCTAACCCCGTTCCTGCACCACCACCACCACCACCGCCACCACCGCCGGCTCACAACAGGTTGGGAGAGTTCATGAGGACTCGACCGCCTACTTTTGCACAAGCTAATGATCCCATGGAGGCTGATGATTGGTTGAAATCCATGGAAAAGAAGCTTGCTATTGTTCAGTGCAATGATCGGGAGAAAGTTCTCTTCGCATCACACCAACTTATGGGAGCAGCCGCTGACTGGTGGGACGCTCTTTGCAATGCTCATGACAACCAGGAGACTATCACTTGGGCTGAATTCAAGGAAAGTTTCCGCTCTCATTATGTCCCTGCTGGAGTCATGATGCTTAAAAGGCAAGAGTTTGAAGGTCTCCGCCAAGGAGGGAAGAGCGTGAATGAGTACCTCAACAAGTTCACACAGCTTTCAAGGTATGCTCCCGAAGACGTCAACTCGGATCAAAGGAAGCTGTGAGACCTATGTGTGCTGAATATATTGGCAATTAGGATAAAAGTTAGCATTAACATTCAAAGTTTTGAATATTGCCAAAACATTCTTCTGTGGCAAGGTCCGACAAGTTCTTTGTTAGGTCCGCCAAGTGTTGGCAAGGTCCGACGCAAGGTCCGGAGAGCTCCTGCAAGGTCCGGAGAGCTTCTGTGAGGTCCAGAGCTTGTTTTTAGGGAGCTCCCGTGAAGTTCAACTCGTAGAACTGCAGCGTCTTGTTTTTGCTTTTAACTCGCAATGTTTCAGACTTGCTTTATGGGAAGGTTTGCTTAGTATTAATTTGCTAAGTTTTTGGTGTGTTTTGGTGGTTATGGTTGTTATCATTTGATATGGTTTGCAACATGCTTATGTGACGTACTCATGTAAGGTGTTGTGGTTTTCGAACTAACGTGAGTCAAGTCGAGGACTTGTGCTCGGAAGAATTGGTTGTTTATTCATGTGCAGGTGTTGCTTGAGTTCAAGACATGGCTGCTGACGGGATCCTTGGACTAGTCTCAGGGAGGAGATGAGGTTCCAACAACCAAGTTCGGGAGGAGCTGTGGTTGAGTTGATCGGGAGGTCGCGCAGCATGTTTGGATCAAGGGCAGTGCATATGAAGGTTGCGTGTACGTCGTTGGAAGATGTTTGCACGTGTGCAAGGAGTGCATGGACGTGGCAACATTGTTCCAAGGCGTGATGAAGAGAAGTGGACGTAAAGAATTGGTCGGAAAGGTCAAACCGGCTGGATTGCGTACTCAGGCTGAGGCTGAGTCGGATATGGCTCAAATATGGACGATTTGAGTTGGTTATGATAGGATTTCGTGCTAGGCACGAAGTTGAGTTGTTTTAGGAATGTTTAGGACGTTCCTAAGGTGTTTGGAAGTCTCACAATTGCTTCTATCTACGAATAGGAGAGTACTGAGCAGTTTTGGTAAGTTAGGATACGAGTCCAATTAGGAGTAGGAGTCCTAGATTGGATTGTTCAGCCTGAGGGCTGGCTATAAAAGCAAGGGAGGCCAGAGCTCTCGTGTGTAGAGAACTTTGGGCTGTTCCTCTTGTGTTTCTATTGAATAAAGTTCATAGTTTCGAGGAGCTTTTATGCCTTGTTCGTCCGACTTGTTTTTCGTCAAGTCTTTCTCGCCGAGTTTCTGGACACACCGACGTTGCTTTGGTGTTTCGTTCATAACTCGAGTTTTACAGATCCGATTGACGTGATTACTTTTGGGTTGTCTTCAAAACTCAATTATCTATCATCTGTGAAATTTTCACGAGCTTCAGATCTGTAGTTTTTGAGATAGACGAGTTTCTTTGCAGCGTTGCAGATCTGTTTTATATCGGGTAGAACAGATTGATCTTCGTTTAATGTTTTGATCGCATCTCAAGTTTTACTTCGTGTTTTCAAGTGATTCTTGTTGCATTAGATCCGTGACTTGATTCTCTACCTCTATACTTGATTTTTCACAGTTGAACACATTTGAAAACACTTGCACACACGGTTTCTTTAACCGATTGATTTTTGCTGAGGGGTTTTTGTTGTTTCCGCTGCGAAAAGTTTTAATCTACCATTCACCCCCCTCTGGTAGCTTTTCACGTGCTCTTCGATCCTACAATTGGTATCAGGGCCAAGGTTCTCTAATCTTTGTGATTTGCACGTGTTTTGACTAACCATCATGGAGAAGTACTCCGCAAAACCTTGTGTGTTCAATGGCATCGATTTTCAGGTTTGGAAGGCGCGGATGGAGGCCTACATACAGGCGCAAGGCTTCGCCATATGGGAAAAGGTCTACCGGAACTTCGATGTACCACCCAATGATCAAGTTACGGCTGCGAACATGAGAGATGTTGACAACAACAACAAGGCTCGCAACTTGATCATCGAAGGATTGACTCAAAGCGACTTCGACCGTGTTGCACACCTCCGATCTGCATATGATGTTTGGAAAGCTCTTTGTGACTACCATGAAGGATCCATACGATCAAGGAGGTAAGGCAAGATATGTTCAAGAAAGAATACATGCGTTTTGAGATGCAACCCGGTGAGTCAATTGACGACCTTTTTGCTCGCTTTAATAAAATTCTCAGCAACTTGCGTAGTGTCAATGTTAACTTTTCAGATGCTGAAAATGCTAGACAATTGTTAGAAGCATTAGATATGTCAATTTGGGAGATGAAAGTTACATCTATTCGTGAATCTACTGTCATGAGTTCTCTTACTTTAGACGTGCTTTATTCTAAATTGAAAACTCATGAAATTGACATCATCTCACGTAAAAACCCCAACAAGTCTATTGCATTTGTTTCGCAACGTGACATGTCTAGTTCTAGTCAATCATCATCTAGTGGTGCATTCTCTTTGCTGTCCTCTCTAACCCTTGAACAGATTGAAGAGTTTCCAGAGGAGGAGCTTGCACTCATCTCTACTCGGTTCTCAAAAGCATTGCAAAATGTGAGAACTAGAAGGAGAGGAAGCTCCGGACCTCAACGATGTTTTGAATGTGGTAAGACAGGACATTTTCGTACGGAGTGCCCTAACCTTTCAGGTCCGACTTCCCGTGAAGAAAAGCAAACAAGGCCGAAGAAATCGTTTGCAAAGAATAAGAAGAAGAAAGATTTATCAATGCGCAACATAGTGCATAGTATGATCTCTGCACTTCAAGATTTCGGCTCAAGTGATGTGGACACCGGTAGTGATGAAGATGAAGAAGCTATGGCAAATATGTGCTGCATGGCGAGCAAGTCAAGTTCAAGCTCCGAGGAGGCAGAACACAACAGCGGCGATGAAGAGGTATGTCCCACTTGGGAAGAAATGTGTGATGCTATTTCTCGTGCCACTGTTATATTAAAAAAGGATAAAAAACTTTGGAACAATGCTGTTAAAATTGAATCACTAGAATCTGAAATTAATCGTTTAAAAACTTTTATTCCTAGTGATGATTCTTGTTCCTCATGTGATTTGATTTATGAAGAATTATCCTCTTTAAGAAGTGCACACGCATCTACACTTGATAAACTTGAACTTGAAATTGAAAAGAACAAAGAGCTTGCTGCACTTAATGATAAAAATTTGAAAGATGCTTGTTGTTCTACAATTGATTTGCATTGTTCTTCATGTGATGATCTGAATAGGAAACTAAATGATGCTATGAATGAGATTTCTATTTTGAACAATGCGGTACGTGTGCATGAAGTTAAATATTGTTCAAACTGCAAACTAAAAGGAAAAACTTCATGTGAAAACTGCTTTGATCTGTCCAATAAACTTGATGACATGCATAGGACACTAGATCGGTTTTCTAATGCAAATAAGAACCTAAACTTGCTGCTGAATTCTTCCAAGTCTTGTAATGATAAAACTGGTTTAGGTTTTAATTCTCATGCTCATGCTAAGGCACACCCACCTAAAGTTGTAAAGTAATTAGGAAGCGGTTTGATTCAAACAGCTCCTAGACAAAAAGAGGTGATTTTCAAATCTGCAGGAGTACTGTCCCATTCGGGTTCTAATAAACGTGTTGCTTGCTCATCTAGACATGATAATAAGGTTATTTTTCATTGTACCTACTGTGGTAGAGATGGTCATGTCATGGATTTTTGTTATAGACTAGCTAAACACGATAAGAAACAAAGAATACTTGCTAGATCACATAACAACCAAGCAAAATCTGCTAGACCGAATGTTCGGAGCTTGCAACCTGCTGTAATGAGTCAAAAACTTACTCCCGGACCTACTGTTTTTTGTGCTACATATAACACATCTTCTAAGTCAGTAGTTGGGAACAAAATTTTTCAATTTTTGGCTCATAATCCTGCTGTACCTTCTCAGCTTTCGCGTGTTATTCCTGCTGGACGTCGTGTGACTCAGTACTGGATTCCTAAAAGTCTTTTAACTAACCCCAGTATTGAGTTATCGACGTATTTTGCTGCTGTGTAGGTTTCACGTTTGAGGAAGGAGAACATTTGGATTGTAGATTCAGGTTGCTCACGCCACATGACCGGTAACAAAGAATGGTTCTCCTCTCTCTCTCTTTTGTGTCACGTGTAGAAAATGTTACTTTCGCCGATAACTCTTCTACTCCCATAATTGCTAAAGGTTCGGTTAGAGTAAACAATCTCTACACTTTGAAAGATGTGGCACTTGTTAAAAATTTGAAATACAACTTGCTTTCGGTTTCACAATTGCTAGATGAAAATCTAGAGGTTAGCTTTGCTAAAATTTGCTGCAAGGTTGTAGATTCAAAAGGTGAGCTTTTGTTTAACATGTCTAGGTTTGGAAGAGTTTTTAAAGCTGATTTTGATTTAGCAACTTCTAAGCATCGGTGTCTAGTTGCTAATGATACAAAGGATCTATATTTTTGGCATCGTAGACTTGGTCACATAGGCTTTGATCATCTCACTCGTGTTAGTGCTCTCGATCGCATACGTGGGCTGCCGAAGCTTAAAAAGGACAATGATATTGTGTGCTCTTCTTGTAGACATGCTAAGTTTGTTGCAGGTTCACATGCTCCTCTCACAATGACCATGACAGCTGAACCGGGACAACTTTTACATCTTGACACAGTAGGTCCGGCACGTGTTCAATCCTTCGGAGGTAAATGGTATGTGCTTGTGATTGTTGATGATTATTCCAGATATTCTTGGGTTTATTTTATGGCATCTAAGAATGAAGCTTTTAGTCATTTTAGAACTTTATTTCTTAGATTATCTATTGATCACCCAGGATCATTAAAAGCAATTAGAAGTGATAACAGAACTGAATTTAAAAACTAATCCTTTGATCACTTTTGTGCTGAAAATGAAATAGATCATCAATACTCTTCACCCTATGTACCACAACAAAATGGTGTGGTAGAAAGAAAGAACAGGACCTTAGTTGAGATGGCTAGGACTATGCTTGATGAATATCAAACTCCTAGGAAATTTTGGGCTGATGCAATTGCAACCGCTTGTTATGTCTCAAATCGTGTTTTCTTGCGTGCTAAGCTTGGAAAAACCCCATATGAGCTCCGGTTTGGACATAGGCCTAGTGTTACACACTTTAGGGTTTTTGGTTGCAAATGCTTTGTTAAGAAACATGGTAATCTTGATAAATTTGAAGCTAGATCTGTTGATGACATGTTTCTTGGTTATCCATCTCATACTAGAGGCTACCGTGTGCTTTTACTTGACACTAACAAAATTGTGGAGACTTGCGAGGTTTCTTTTGATGAAGCTAGCCCAAGTACTAGCTCCGATATTGCAGGTCCGGATCCATATCCGCAGGGGGAGAGTATTTTTATTGAAGAAGATGAAGAAGTGGTGCTGCTGCCCGAAAACTCGGAAGTAAATAACGATCAAGATGCTGATTTTGCACCACAACCAGCACTAACAGTCACTACTGCTGGTTCGGACCTTCCTCAATCAACAAGCTCTCCTAATCAAAGGTCCGAACATGAAGAACAAGGTGCTTGTGAAGTGTCTACTCCCCTCCGAGTACTCAAAAGTCATCCTCCACAACAAATCATTGGAAGCTTGCATGAACGAGTCACTCGGTCCAGGTTTTGTGATCCAAACTCTCATGCTCATTCTGCTTTTGTTGCTTCTTTTGAGCCCAAGGATATATCACACGCACTCACTAATGAATCTTGGATTAATGCCATGCAAGAAGAGTTAGAAAACTTTGAAAGAAATAATGTTTGGAAACTCGTACCTCCACCTCAAGGTCACACATTAATTGGAACTAAATGGATATTTAAAAATAAGCAAAGTGAGGATGGGGTTGTGGTTAGGAATAAAGCTAGGTTGGTTGCTCAAGGTTTCACTCAAATTGAAGGTCTAGATTTTGATGAAACATTTGCTCCTTTTGCTAGATTAGAAGCTATAAGAATTTTATTAGCATTTGCTGCATCTAAAGGTTTCAAGTTATATCAAATGGATGTTAAAAGTGCTTTTCTTAATGGCTACATAGAGGAGGATGTTTATGTTAAGCAGCCACCGGGTTTTGAAAATCCAAATTTTCCTAATCATGTTTACAAACTGTCCAAAGCCTTGTACGGTCTAAAACAAGCCCCTAGAGCATGGTATGATAGGTTAAAAAAATTCTTACTTGAAAAGGGGTTTACCATGGGCAAGGTTGATAAAACTCTTTTTGTACTTAAGCATGGCAATGACTCATTATTTGTTCAAGTGTATGTGGATGATATTATCTTTGGTTGTGCTTCTCATGATCTCGTGTCCAAGTTTTCAGCTATGATGAGTTCAGAATTTGAGATGAGTATGATGGGAGAACTCACATACTTTTTGGGGCTGCAAATCAAGCAAACAAAAGAAGGAACTTTTGTGCATCAAAATAAGTATACAAAGGACCTTCTTAAGCGCTTCAACATGAACAAATGCAAGCCTCTTCGGACACCAATGGGAACAGCAACAACACTTGAACTTGACGAAGATGGTGACCCGGTCGATAAAAAAGAATACAGAAGTATGATTGGATCACTTTTGTATCTCACGGCGTCAAGACCAGACATACAATTCAGCGTAGGTCTTTGTGCACGTTTTCAAGCTTCTCCACGTGCTTCACATCGCCAAGCCATCAAAAGGATTCTCAGGTACCTACATGGAACTCAAGAATTTGGCATTTTTCTTCCTTCTTCCTCAACCGTTTCTTTGAAAGCTTTTCCGGATGCTGATTTTGGGAGTTGTAGGATTGATAGGAAATGTACTTCGGGTGCTTGTCATTTTCTTGGTAATTCACTTGTTGCTTGGTCCTCTAGAAAACAAAGTTCAGTTGCACAATCCACGGCAGAATCTGAATATGTAGCTGCGGCTAGCGCTTGCTCACAAACTCTTTGGATTGTTCAAACACTTAAGGACTATGGGGTTGATTTAGATAATGTTCCACTGTTTTGTGATAACACTAGTGCAATTTGTATTGCTAAAAACCCCGTGAAACACTCTAGAACTAAGCACATTGACATTAGGTATCACTTTCTTCGTGATAATGCTGAAAAAGGAAATATTGTGCTTCACCATGTCGATACCGAACAACAATTGGCTGATATTTTTACAAAACCTTTGGATTTCACTCGTTTTTGTTTCATTCGTAGTGAAATAGGGTTTATGCATCCTCATGGCTTAAATTGAGGGGGAGTTTTTGAAACTTTGAAAGTCTATGTGTGAATCTGAAACTAAAATAATATGAGCATAGTATTTCATACATATATGACTTTGTGATTCCTTTTACAGGCTGAAAGTTCTTACTACATTACTCATGTTATACATTTTGTAGTTTTTGCCATGACTAGTAATTGGAATAATTACTTACACTAAATCTGGTCATGATCGAACTTTCTTGCTGTTTTGAACTTGCTTCGTGCTCACAAGTGCTTTTAATCATAAAAAATTAATCAAGTGATCAGCTCACATGTTGAGTTTTCAAATAAAAAATTGAGAAAAGATCAAGAGAATATGCATGCATCGCACTTCTTCTTTTCAGATTGCTTATCATTGCACTAAGATATGAACTTGGAAGGAATTGTGTATGACTAAAACCATGTCCTTAAGTTTCTGATTGTCAAATGACATAGGCTTGGCTTGGTTGGTTAGAATAAGGCTGATGCGGCATATAATCTCTTGCAAATATCATATGATCAACTTTGTGCCTTAAATGATTATGAATAATAAAAATGCAGCAACAAGTGTCATGTTTTCAGGTTTTGAAATAGTTGAGTAAGGGAGATCATGACTTGCTTAAACTAAAAAATACATTTGATCTCTAGCATGGCTTACACTACTTTATGTATCTCATTGATGTGATAGTGTAAGTAACCTGATAGTATGACTTGGATGAGCTTTGTTTTGTATGTATATGTTATAATATGCTCATAACATTTAAAAATTTCTCTTTTGAACCTTGCTGAATACATTGTCAAAGGGAGAGAAATATGTATAAGGAGAGATTTTTTTACACTTTGCATATGTTATACACTTTCTTCCTTCTCTGATTTTAAAAAATGGGGAGAAATTAATAAAGGGGGAGAAATGAGTTTTCAAAGCTTTTCAAAACTTTTCATAAGCCAAAGTTTCGGATTTTAATTGGTGTTGCCAATGCATTCATCAAGGGGGAGATTGTGAGACCTATGTGTGCTGAATACATTGGCAATTAGGATAAAAGTTAGCATTAACATTCAAAGTTTTGAATATTGCCAAAACATTCTTCTGTGGCAAGGTCCGACAAGTTCTTTGTTATGTCCGCCAAGTGTTGGCAAGGTCCGACGCAAGGTCCAGAGAGCTTCTGTGAGGTCCGGAGCTTGTTTTTAGGGAGCTCCCGTGAAGTTCAACTCGTAGAACTGCAACGTCTTGTTTTTGCTTTTAACTCGCAATGTTTCAAACTTGCTTTATGGGAAGGTTTGCTTAGTATTAATTTGCTAAGTTTTTGGTGTGTTTTGGTGGTTATGGCTGTTATCATTTGATATGGTTTGCAACATGCTTATGTGACGTGCTCATGTAAGGTGTTGTGGTTTTCGAACTAACGTGAGTCAAGTCAAGGACTTGTGCTCGGAAGAATTGGTTGTTTATTCATGTGCAGGTGTTGCTTGAGTTCAAGACATGGCTGGTCACGGGATCCTTGGACTAGTCTCAGGGAGGAGATGAGGTTCCAACAACTAAGTTCGGGAGGAGCTGTGGTTGAGTTGATCGGGAGGTCGCGCAGCATGTTTGGATCAAGGGCAGTGCATATGAAGGTTGCGTGTACGTCGTTGGAAGGTGTTTGCACGTGTGCAAGGAGTGCATGGACGTGACAACATTGTTCCAAGGCGTGATGAAGAGAAGTGGACGTAAAGAATTGGTCGGAAAGGTCAAACCGACTGGATTGCGTACTCAGGCTGAGGCTGAGTCGGATATGGCTCAAATATGGAAGATTTGAGTTGGTTATGATAGGATTTCATGCTAGGCATGAAGTTGAGTTATTTTAGGAATGTTTAGGACGTTCCTAAGGTGTTTGGAAGTCTCACGATTGCTTCTATCTGCGAATAGGAGAGTCCTGAGCAGTTATGGTAAGTTAGGATACGAGTCCAATTAGGAGTAGGAGTCCTAGATTGGATTGTTTAGCCTGAGGGCTGGCTATAAAAGCAAGGGAGGCCAGAGCTCTCGTGTGTAGAGAACTTTGGGCTGTTCCTCTTGTGTTTCTATTGAATAAAATTCATAGTTTTGAGGAGCTTTTGTGCCTTGTTTGTCCGACTTGTTTTTCATCAAGTCTTTCTCGCCGAGTTTCTGGACAGACCGACGTTGCTTCGGTGTTTCGTTCATAACTCGAGTTTTACAGATCTGATTGACGTGATTCTTTTTGGGTTGTCTTCACAACTCAATTATCTATCATCTATGAAATTTTCACGAGCTTCGGATCTGTAGTTTTTGAGATACACGAGTTTCTTTGCAGCATTGCAGATCTGTTTTATATCAGGTAGAACAGATTGATCTTCGTTTAATGTTTTGATCGTATCTCAAGTTTTACTTCGTGTTTTCAAGTGATTCTTGTTGCATTAGATCCGTGACTTGATTATATACCTCTCTACTTGATTTGTCACGGTTGAACACGTTTAAAAACACTTGCATACACGGTTTCTTTAACCGATTGATTTTTGCTGAGGGGTTTTTGTTGTTTCCGCTGCGAAAAGTTTTAACCTACCATTCACCCCCCTCTGGTAGCTTTTCACGTGCTCTTCGATCCTACAGAAGCAATACTTGTTCATGAGAGGATTGAACAATGAGATCCAAGTACAACTGCTCAACAATGATTATGCAAACTTCCAGAAGCTCGTGGACAAAGCTATAGTGGTTGAGAGCAAGATCCGTGAGATCGAGCAAGAGGGTAAGAGGAAGATTCCATACCAGCCACAAGGGAGCAATGTACATCTCAGTTTCATGCCCCCAGCTGCACCACAGTATGGCTCGTCCGCTTCTACTTTCTGCCCTGCAAATCCACCTCACCCTAATCAACTAGCGCAGCAACGTCCTGCCATGCAAGCACCTCGTATGCCTTTGCCTCTTGCGCCCTGTCCCAACATGGACGCCTATGCTCAAAACCACCCTCGCCCCAACGTTCCTTCTGTTTTGGACAACAAAACATGCTTTGCATGCGGAGAGGCGGGACACTTTGCAAGTCAATGCCCGAAGAAGGGCCTTGGACAGCCAACCAATGCACCAAAACAGAACCCACGGCCGAGTGGAGGAGCTACGCAAGGTAACCGTGGGCAGCAGAACTACGCTCGTGGCAACGCGAACCATGTCTCCGCTGAGGAAGCACAACAAGCTGAGGATGTCGTGATTGGTATGTTCCTTGCCAACTCCAACCCTGACATTGTTTTATTTGATTCCGGAGCATCCCATTCATTCATATCATCCAAGTATGTTGCCAAGTATAATCTGCCCATATCACACATGAAACACACTATGTTGGTTAATTCTCCCGGTGGAGAGATGAGGACTAATATAGTATGTCTGAAAGTAAACCTTAAAATAAGGGGGGTAGACTTCCTTGCCAACCTTATTGTCTTGGATTCCCAAGGGATTGATATAATACTTGGAATGGATTGGTTAAGCAAGCAGAACGGAGTAACTCAATGTGCTGAGAGGAGCGTGCAGTTGACAAATGAGCACGATACTCGTATTGAGTTCGAGTCAGCCCAACCGGCAACCGAGAAGGCAGCGTTGAACCACGTCAAAGAAGCAACATTGGAAAGCATTCCGGTGGTTCAAGAATTTTCAGATGTGTTCTCGAAAGAACTTCCTGGTGTGCCACCTGACCGGGACATTGAATTTGCCATTGATTTAGTACCTGGAACTGCACCTATAGCGAAAAGGCCATATAGGATGCCCGCTAATGAACTAGTGGAACTTAAGAAGCAAATTCAGGAGCATCTAGAAAAGGGTTTTATACGACCAAACTCGTCACCGTGGGGAGCCCCCGTTCTCTTCGTAGACAAGAAGGATGGGACCCAAAAATGTGTGTGGATTATAGGTCTCTCAATGAGGTGACGATCAAGAATAAATACCCGCTGCCCCGTATAGAGGACCTGTTCGACCAAATGAAAGGTGCCCGAATTTTCTCCAAGATTGATCTTCGGTTGGGATACTTCCAGCTGAAGATTAAGCCCTCCGACATACCCAAGACTGCATTTCGAACACGGTATGGTTCGAATGAATATACCGTTATGTCTTTTGGGTTAACGAATGCACCCGCATATTTTATGTACCTCATGAATAAGGTCTTCATGGAGTATTTGGACAAGTTTGTCGTGGTTTTTATCGACGATATCATTGTGTATTCAAAAAGCGAGGAAGAACATGAAGAACATTTGAGATTGACATTGCAGAAACTGCGAGAGCATCAATTGTATGCCAAGTTCAGAAAATGTCAATTTTGGCTAAAGGAGATATCGTTCCTAGGCCACATCATCTCCGAGAGAGGAGTATCGGTTGATCCCGGAAAAGTGGGAAATGTTCTGAAGTGGAACCAACCGCAGAATGTGAGGGATATTCGAAGTTTCCTTGGGATGGATGGATACTACCGAAGGTTCATCAAGGATCTCTCCAAAATAGCGAAGCCTATGACTGAATTGCTAATGAAGGGGAAAGCATTTCAGTGGACACCAGTGTGCCAAGAAAGCTTTGAGGAGCTCAAGAAAAGACTAACCACAGTGCTGGTTTTGGTATTGCCGGGCGTGAGCAAGAGTTTCGATATATATTGTGACGCATCAAGACAAGGGCTTGGATGTGTGCTCATGCAAGAAGGACAAGTGTTAGCCTATGTGTCGAGACAACTAAAGAAACACGAGCTGAATTACCCCACACATGACTTGGAACTTGCAGCCGTGGTACATGCCTTGAAGATTTGGAGGCATTATATCCTTGGCCACCGATGTGAGATCTATACGGATCACAAAAGCCTCAAGTATATATACACACAAATGGATCTGAATTTGAGGCAACGTCGATGGTTGGAACTCATCAAGGATTATGATGTTGGAATCAATTATCACCCCAGAAAGGCCAATGTAGTAGCTGATGCGTTGAGCCGAAAGGGAGCATGTCACCAACTCACGGTTCGGGAGCTACCGCCGAGCTGCGCAAGGAGTTCGAACGGTTACATCTCGGGTTCTTGAATGAGATGGAAATGATAGAACTCAACTCCTCGTTGGAACAAGAGATACGAGATGGCCAAGCAATGGATGAGGAAATCAAGGAAATCAAGGAAAGAATCTGACAGGGCATAGAAAAGGATTTCAAGGATAACGAGAAGGGCATGCTTTGGTTAGGGAAAAGGATTTGTGTGCCTAACGTGAAGCACATCCGCGACACATATTAAAGGAGGCACATGACTCACCTTATTCCATACATCCTGGCTGTACAAAGATGTACAAGGACCTGAAAACTTTCTATTGGTGAGATGGTATGAAAAAGGACATAGCTGAATATGTTGCCTTATGCGACACGTGCCAACGGGTGAAGGCCGAACATCAAAGACATCAGCATGGATTTCATTGTTGGATTGCCTCGTACTCGGTCGGCTTACGACTCCATTTGGGTTATTGTGGACTGATTAACAAAAACAGCCCATTTCCTTCCTGTTAGAACCACGTACCACGTTGCAGAACTAGCCGAGTTGTATATGGAGCAAATCGTGTGTTGCCATGGAGTTCCGAAGAGGATAGTTTCAGATCGGGGTTCTCTATTTACCTCTAGGTTCTGGAAGAAGCTGCATGAAGCCATGGGTACACGGCTGAATTTCAGCTCCGCTTACCACCCGCAAACTGACAGGCAAACTGAGAGGACAAATAAAATTTTGGAAGACATGTTGAGAGCTTGCGCCTTGAAACATGGGCGCAGTTGGGATAGGAGCTTGCCGTATGCTGAATTCTCATACAACAACAGCTATCAAGCCAGCTTGAAGATGTCACCTTTCGAAGCATTATATGGTAGACGGTGTAGAACGCCACTGTTCTGGAATGAGACCGGAGAGAGCCAAGTGTTTGGACCCGAAGTGCTGCAAGACGCCGAAAAGCAAGTCCAAACAATACGAGAAAATTTGAAGGCTGCTCAGTCACGACAAAAAGGTTATGCGGACAATAGGCGAAGAAGATTGACCTTCGAAGTAGGAGACTTCGTGTACCTTAAGGTATCGCCTATCCGAGGCCAACGACGGTTCAATGTCAAGGGCAAATTAGCACCTCGCTACATTGGGCCATTTAAGATTTTGGGCAAGCAAGGAGAAGTATCCTATCAACTAGAGCTGCCAACGCATCTCCCTGACGTACACGACGTGTTTCATGTATCCCAACTCAAGAAGTGCTTAAGAGTACCGGAAGAACAAGTACCGATGGATGAACTCGAGCTTCAAGAGGATCATGTGGAGTACTAGGTGTGCGAACTACCGTCAACATGCCTGTGGAGTTGAAGATGGAGCCTGCTGATATTTAATTATTTCCGCTGACGTTTAGAGACTTCTACTGGAAGAATAAGTTAGAGATTTATGAGTGAGACAATGAGTCGATGTAATAAAGTACTTGAACACTATTTATTTGTGGTTATATTCTGAATTCAGTTTGTGGACTACATGTGTATGTGTGATGAACATCCTGGGCACACATATGCATTAACTTGGTTCTGTTTTCAGAACCGGGTGTCACACCTCTGGCCCGGACAAGTCCGGCCTACTAGGGTTTACCTCACTAGCACTCTCCACTAAGTATTTGACACTTCTAACGCTTTGAGCTCTCTTCTATGATCTCAATGCACTTGACACACACACACTCTCACTCTAACACGGCTAGCCTACTAAAGACTCAAATGAAACCCTAATTTCTACTCTTCGAGTCTTCGACGCTGTTCTTCATCCTTTTCCTTTTTGAGAGTTTAGGTGTCCACATTGGAAATATCCTGTGTTTATGATCATCTCAGCTCATTAATCTCTTAATCGTCGTCATCAATCCTCCACAACCCACGGGGATACCTAGATGCACTTACACTTTTCCCATTTCTATATTCCCCTATCTATTTCTATGTCCCTTTCTCCATTTCTATATTCCCTTCTCCATTTCTATTGTTCTTTCTTCATTTCTATGGTTCTTTCTCCATTTCTATGGTTCTTTCTCCATTTCTAGGGTTCTTTCTCCATTTCTACTTCTTTTCAAATGCTTCTCTACATGAAAAATGTATGCAATGCATGGTAATGAATTTTAGGGTGTTACAAACCTACCCCCTTAAACTGAATCCCGCCCTCGATATTCGATAGAGTGGAGAATAGATGAGGGAATTCTGCCTTGAGATCTTCCTCACGCTCCCACGTGGTTTTGGCTTATGTGTGATGGCTCCATTGTACCTTGCACCAACAGATCACTTTGTTCCTCGTGACCCTTTCCTTCACGTCCAAAATCTTGACTCCGCGTAGGTCAGATCCTCTTGAAGTTAGAGTTCATCCATCGGTACTTGTTCTTATGGTACTCTTAAGCACTTCTTGAGTTGGGATACGTGAAATACGTCGTGCACGTCGGAGAGGTGCGCTGGCAGCGCTAGTTGATAGGCTACTTTTCCTCACTTGCCCAAAATCTTGAATGGCCCGATGTAGCGAGGTGCTAACTTGCCTTTGACATTGAACCGTCGTTGGCCTAGGATAGGCGATACCTTAAGGTACACAAAGTCTCCCACTTTGAAGGTCAATCTTCTTCGCCTATTGTACATAACCCTTTTGTCGTGACTGAGCGGCCTTCAAGTTTTCTTGTATCGTTTGGACTTCCTTTTCAGCGTCTTGCAGCACTTCGGGTCCAAACATTTGGCTTTCTCCGGTCTCATTCCAGAACAGCGGTGTTCTACACCGTCTACCATACAATGCTTTGAAAGGTGACATCTTTAAGCTGGCTTGGTAGCTGTTGTTGTATGAGAATTCAGCATACGGCAAGCTCCTATCCCAACTACGCCCATGTTTCAAAGCGCAAGCTCTCAACATGTATTCCAAAATCTGATTTGTTCTCTCAGTTTGCCCATCGGTTTGTCGGTGATAAGCGGAGCTGAAATTCAGCCGTGTACCCATGGCTTCATGCAGCTTCTTCCAGAACCTAGAGGTAAATTGAGAACCTCGATCTGAAACGATCCTCTTCGGAACTCCATGACGACACACGATTTGCTCCATATATAGCTCGGCTAGTTGTGCGATGCTGTACTTGGTTCTAACAGGAAGGAAATGGGCTGTTTTCGTCACCCGGTCCACAATAACCCAAATAGAGTCGTAACCCGACTGAGTACGTGGCAGTCCGACTATGAAATCCATGCTGATGTCTTCCCACTTCCACTCGGGTACTTTCAATGGCTGCAACAATCCAGCGGGTCTTTGATGTTCGGCCTTCACTCGTTGGCACGTGTCGCATAAGGCAACATATTCAGCTATGTCCCTTTTCATACCATTCCACCAATAGCATGTTTTCAGGTCCTTGTACATCTTTGTACAGCCGGAATGTATGGAATAAGGCGAGTCGTGTGCCTCCTTTAATATGGTGTCACGGATATGCTTCACGTTAGGCACACAAATCCTCCTCCTTAACCAAAGCGTGCCATTCTCGTCTTCCTTAAAATCCTTTTCTATGCCTTGTCGGATTCTTTCCTTGATTTCCTCATCCGTTGCTTGGCCATCTCGTGTTTCTTGTTCCAGCGAGGAGTTCAGTTCTATCATCTCCATCTCGTTCAAGAACCCGATATGTAACCGTTCGAACTCCTTGCGCAGCTCGGGTGGCAGCTCCCGAACCGTGAGTTGGTGACATGCTACCTTTTGACTCAATGCATCAGATACTACATTGGCCTTTCTGGGGTGATAGTTGATTCAAACATAATAATCCTTGATGAATTCCAACCATTGACGTTGCCTCGAATTCAGATCCATTTGCGTGAATATATACTTGAGGATTTTGTGATCCGTATAGATCTCACATCGGTGGCCAAGGATATAATGCCTCCAAATCTTCAAGGCATGTATCACGGCTACAAGTTCCAAGTCATGTGTGGGGTAATTCAGCTCATGTTTCTTTAGTTGTCTCGACGCATAGGCTACCACTTGTTCTTCTTGCATGAGAACACATCCAAGCCCTTGTCTTGATACGTCACAATATATGTCGAAGCTCTTGCTCACGTCCGGCAATACCAAAACCGGCGCTGTGGTTAATCTCTTCTTTAGCTCCTCAAAGCTTTCTTGACACGCTGGTGTCCACTGAAACGCTTTCCCCTTCATTAGCAATTCAGTCATAGGCTTCACTATTTTGGAGAAATCCTTGATGAAGCGGCGGTAGTATCCAGCCATCCCAAGGAAACTCCAAATATCTCTCACATTCTGCAGTTGGTTTCACTTCAGAACATCTCCCACTTTTCCAGGATCAACCGATACTCCTCCCTCGGAGATGATGTGGCCTAGAAATGATATCTCCTTTAGCCAAAATTGACACTTGCTGAACTTGGCATACAATTGATGCTCTCACAGTTTTTGCAATGTTAACCTCAAGTGTTCTTCGTGTTCTTCCTTGCTCTTTGAATACACCATGATATCGTCGATGAAAACCATGACAAACTTGTCCAAGTACTCCATGAAGACCTTATTCATGAGGTACATAAAGTATGCGGGTGCATTCATTAACCCAAAAGACATAACGGTATGCTCGTACGAACCATACCGTGTTTGAAATGCAGTCTTGGGTATATCAGAGGGCTTAATATTCAGCTGTAAGTATCCCGACCGAAGATCAATCTTGGAAAAAATTCGGGCACCTTTTATTTGGTCGAACAGGTCCTCTATACGGGGCAGCGGGTATTTATTCTTGATCATCACCTCATTGAGAGACCTATAATCCACACACATCCTTTGGGTCCCATCCTTCTTGTCTACGAAGAGCACGGGGGCTCCCCATGGTGACGAGCTTGGGCATATAAAACCCTTTTCTAGCTGCTCCTGAATTTGCTTCTTGATCTCTACTAGTTCATTAGCAGGCATCCTATACGGCCCCTTTGCTATAGGTGCAGTTCCGAGTACTAAATCAATGGAAAATTCAATGTCCCAGTCAGGTGGCATACCTGGAAGTTCTTCCAGGAACGCATCTGAATATTCTTGAACCACCGGAATGCATTCCAATGTCGCTTCTTCGACGTGGTTCAACGCTGCCTTCTCGGTTGCTAGTTGGGCTGCCTTGAACTCAATACGAGTACCGTGCTCACTTGTCAACTGCACGATCCTCTCAGCACATTGAATCACTCCATTTTGCTTGCTTAGCCAATCCATTCCAAGTATTATGTCAATCCCATGGGAATCCAAGACAATAAGGTTGACAAGAAAGTCTACCCCCTTTATTTTAAGTCTTACTTTCGGACATACTATAGTATTCCTCATCTCTCCACCGGGAGAATTAACCAACATAGTTTGTTTCATGTGTGATATGGGAAGATTATACTTGACAACATACTTGGATGATATGAATGAATGCGATGCTCCGGAATCAAATAAAACAGTGGCTGGGTTGGAGTTAGCAAGAAACATACCAATCACGACGTCCTCAGCTTGTTGTGCTTCCTCAGCGGTGACATGATTCACATTGCCACGAGCATAGTTCTGCTGTCCACGGTTACCTTGATTAGCTCCTCCATTCAGCCGTCGGTTCTGCTTGGGTGCATTGCTCGGCTGTCCAAGGCATTTCTTCAGGCACTGGCTTGCAAAGTGTCCCTCCGCTCCGCATGAAAAGCATGCTTTGTTGCTCATAACAGCAGGAATGTTGGGGCGAGTCTGGTTTTGAGCATAGGCGCCCATGTTGGGACGGGGCGCAGGAGGCAAAGGCATATGAGGTGCTTGCATAACAGGGCATTGCTGCGGTGGCTGATTAGGGCGAGGTGGATTTGCAGGGCGGAAAGTAGAAGCGGACGAGCAATAATGTGGTGCAGCTGGTGGCATAAAACGGGGACATACATTGCTCCCTTGTTGCTGTCCTTGATATGGCATCTTCCTCTTGCCCTCTTGCTCGATCTCACGGATTTTGCTCTCAACCACTATAGCTTTGTCAACGAGCTTCTGGAAGTTTGCATAATCATTGTTGAGCAGCTGAACTTGGATCTCATTGTTCAATCCTCTCATGAACAAGTATTGCTTTCTTTGATCCGAATTGACATCTTCTGGAGCATACCTTGACAGCTGTGTGAACTTGTTGAGGTACTCATTCACGCTCTTCCTACCTTGGCGGAGACCTTAAACTCTTGCCTTTTAAGCATCATGACTCCTTCAGGGACGTAATGAGAGCAGAAACTCTCCTTGAATTCAGACCAAGTGATAGTCTCCTGGTTGACATGAGCATTGCAAAGAGCATCCCACCAGTCAGCGGCTGCTCCCATAAGTTGGTGCGATGCGAAGAGAACTTTCTCCCGATCATTGCACTGAAAAATAGCAAGCTTCTTTTCCATGGACTTCAGCCAATCATCAGCCTCCATAGGATTATTGGCTTGTCCAAAAGTAGGTGGCCTAGTCCTCATGAACTCTCCCAATCTGTTGTGAGCCGGCGGTGGTGGCGGCGGTGGCAGTGGGGGTGCAGGAACGGGGTTAGGATTGTTGTTGTTGTTGGCCTGCAGCTGACCCAACGTTTGTATCTGATGCAGCCCCAATGGCCTCGTCGAGCCAGGATAACGCTGAGGGGTGCTGCGTTGCACAGCACCGGATAACACACATCAAAGATACAAAGCGGAAGCAAAGTTTTATTACATAAACAGGTTTATGAACATTTGTACAACAAAATATGTTCAGTCTACACTCACGGGCGTAGACTACGCATCGAGTTCACGTTCAGCCCGTGAACGTGTCCCCGCTAGCACGCACACACACTAACACGGCGGCGTGCACGACTCCCACTCGACGGGGTTCCCCTCCTGGGGTTCTGTCTCCTCCTCGGGAGTCCCTTCCTCATAGACCCCTGAAAAAGCTTCAAACACAAGCAGTGAGTATGATGGCTCAGCAAGACTGACCCTCCTCTCTTATACATGAAACTTCTACATGAAGGGTATATGGTGCATGAGGTAAATAATTTGCAAAGGACTCGCCTAATTATTTGTACCTTACTTTCAAGTTTTAGCAGCCGGTTGTGGAGAACCTTACGCTAAGGCACATGAGAGAGCCGCAATCAAACAAGAAATGCATTTCTCTCATGTACTTTGCCCAAAGTTGAAAAGAAATTTAATTAGCTCTAAGCTACAACACGACATTAACAAGCAAGTATAACTTTCAAAACAGCAAACTTTTAACATGTATCTAGCCTGTTCTTTCTACGTCACGGTACAATGAACAAGTGGTACTCACTGACCGTGAGGGACGGCGATTATAATCAATTTACACCTGCAGGGTTACCCGAATAACCCGTCATGTACGCCTGTACTCGATGTTGCCTACAGCAACCATCACGGACGTCGTACGCAACCACCTTTCACCCGTCAGCCAAATGTTGAACCGGTCCAATCGTCCCGAGCAACAGGTCTCTGCGCGCGCATCCACAGTGCCGCCAGCCGATTTACACCTCGAGCTCTCAACCTACCCTCTGAACGACCAGCTATGCCTCAAAACCCAGCTACCCGAGTTACATCGGTTTCCCGGTTCCCATATAGGCGGTAGGTCTTCGGTACTGTTCTAGCTTGTTCAACAGGCCCGCACACGGCTCGGTCCTCAATCGACACAAGCGGAGCTATAGCACCCAGGCTCCAAAGTCCTGCTGCCCTTACTCTTCGCTCGGTCTCATTTTTCTTGCCATGTGTTTCATTTGCTATTTTTACCCGAGCGATGTGCCACTAGCCTATCCTCGCGAGTAGTTCCAACTACTCGACTTGTACCGAATCCTACACTATCTTAGCATTGCAGTAGCTAACGAGGTTTTCAAACATAATCCCAACCCATGGTTTTGTCGGCTATGCATTTGGGTTTCAAACAAGACTCTAATGCAAGAATTTATTGAGTGCTCAAAGTAAGTTCTCAAAACAGTAAAACTTTGTAAAAAGGTTAATGCAAACCGGAGCTTCCCTTGCTGCTCTTGGTCATAGGCTAGCTGCTCCTCTAGAGTGACAAAGTCTAAGACTTCGGGTTCCTCCTCAACCTCAGCGACTACATATGAATAATACAAATATGTGTCAATTTAAATGCATTTGAATGGAATTTAAACTTGTGAAGACTATAAGTCTTACTAGACAGACCCACTGACTCTGAAATTTGTACTGTGGTTTGGTTACAACCTAAACAGAGACTTGGCCAAGTTTCATTTGAAGCAAAGCTCATTTGAGCTCTCCAAAAATAATTATGTACTTGACCTTAATTGGAGCTCCTAGGGTGTTCTAGTGATTTTCAAGGAGCAAGCCATGATTTTCTGAAAACTAGATTTTCAGAGGGTTCTAACAGAGTTGGTGTCACCTATTTGAAGGTTCCTAGCAAAAGATATGAGCTAAACAATTTCAGAAAAATTCTGAAAATGTTTCTGGATATTTTCTATTTTCTCTGGAACAGTTTTATTAATCACGCCATTAGGTGGATCAAATGAGCTCAAATGGATCAGAAATTTTTATGATAGCTTAGGGATTTTGTTGAACATCCCAGCAAAATTTCAGAAATTTCCTCCAAAGGGTTCTCTAGTTAAAAGTCTAAACAGTTTAAATTTTAAAGAATTAATTCTGGGAACTAAGGATTTTCATGAAGTGAAACTTGATTTTCGTGAAAGTATTCAGAGAGCTGAATCTAACAAAATTTGGTTCACTCGATTTGGAGTTTTCTAGCCAAAGTTATGTGGGTTTGAAGTTTGAACTAAAACTGAAAATCAGGAAATGTTTAAAACACTGCACGTGGGTCCCATGCACAGTGCCTTCATCTACCTCCCGCCAGCGCCCGAGCGCGTGACATCCAGCGACGGTGGCACGGTTCGTTCTCGGCCGCTACTGCCTAATTTTCGACACGGTTTCTTCCTACGTGAGCCTTGGAGCATGGCGCACACGCCGGGCATCTTCTCAGTCCTCGACATCACCGGAAACCTAGTCGACGATGGTGGAGGCGGAAGAGGAGCTCGGTTCTGACGGTGCTAGCTCATCTCTGCAGTGAACATGATCAGCCAATGGGTCGCAAAGCACCACTGGGGCACGAGGAAGCTAACCCTGCGTTCCTCTTGGCCGGAGGTCGCCGGGAAAGTAGACCTCACCGGCGACCTGAGCCGTTTTCACCTGCGGTGGCCAAACTCCGGTGCTCTGCTCACTGGGTCGATCATCGCCGTTAGGATCTGGCTGAGGTGACTGTGAGGTGCTATCCTAGCTTCACATCGACCAAGATTACCAGTGATCAAGTGATCGAGATGAATTTTGAGTTTTGGTCATCGGTGTTCTATACGGTTATCATTGGGAAAAAAGGAAATTCCGGTTAACCGTCGCTAAGAGGGACCTAGGGAGTTCGGGGAGAGCTATTAGACTTCGATGCTAACCTCAGAGACACGTTGGTCGTGCTGGAGAAGCTTAGAGCTGCTCTGGCGTTGGCGTCGAGTCGGAGGAGCTCTCGGGTTGACAGAGCGACGGAAGAACGGCTCAGACAGGCTCAACCGAAGCTGATCACGAGCAGTTGAGGGATGTAATACGTCGAGCAAGGACCGGCGGTGCCGTTTGTGGCCTCAGCTCGCGGTGGAAGGGACTGTGTTGGCCGGTCGACGGCGAGGGGGTGCGGTGGAGCTGTGCGGTGATCAGCTCGGGTTTCTCAGCGTTGGAAACATTGAGACGGCGTGAAAACGAGTTGCTGCCGGCGGCAGCTCGAAGATATATAGCTGGAAACATCGGTTTGGGGCTCTGATCAGCGGTGGCAGCGGTCGGAAATTGCCGTGGCGCTCGCGCGGTCACGCGCAAGAACCGTGCTGCGGTGACTTCAGTCGGTTAAAACACTTGTGAGGCTGACATGTGGGTCCCACTCCGCTTTTAACCTCTGAAATTGAATTTTCCCCACTGCTCTAAACAGTAGAGACCCAAATAACCTTGGTCATTTGAAATATCTACCCTCGGGCCATTTGAATTGGATAGAATTCAAATTTGGGATTGTTTCAATATATTTTCAGCACATATGCAGTTTGAAATTCAAATAAAGTTTGAATTTGCTAAACTTAGCTCATGTCAAGATCAACTCCAAATGGAGTGAAAATTGGTGTGTGAGCTCACAAAAATGTGCTGAGTAAGAATATGCCTCCTGCTTTTGAAATCATGGAATGGAAGTAGTTTGAATTTGAGTTCAAACTACCCTCTTTCTTGTTATTCCCAAAAAGACCTCAAAAGGCTTTGGATTTAGGTGAAATTTGGCATGGACATTCCTAGCAAGGTGTAGGAGTTTTTCATATGCCCAGCTCCTATATGATTCATGTGGGAAATGCCACTTTTACATTTTGTTAGTTATTCTCTAATGAGCATGTTGATGGTGTTTACTTGCTCTTCAAATGTATTCATCAAGTTTCTTCAAATGAAGTGTGTGTGTGGTGATGAACACTTTGAATATGTGCCAAAAACTTAGGCCCTTACATTCCTCCCCCTTAAAGGAATCTCGTCCCGAGATTATAAGGTGAAAATGAGAGAGAGGACGGTGGAAAATTACCGTATATGCGACGTGAAAAAGTCGGGGTAGTTAGCGCGAAGAAATCTTTCGCTCTCCCATGTCGCTTCGTCTACGGAGTGATTACTCCATAGAACTTTGTAGAGCCACAACGTGCGGTTGTGTGTGTGTGACACCCTCAATTTTGTATCCATGCATGCATACATATTTCATATAGAGAAACATTTTAAAAGAAGTAGAGCGGGGAAAAGAATCGTAAAAATGATGGGGTATGGGAGTAAGATAGCTGAAAGGAGCCAATTCCAGTTCGCCGAGGAGCGTCGTCGACACTTCCCGCGGACTGCTGGCCACGTGGCGCTTTCGGAGCTCATCCCTGCAGAGGGAGTGAGGTCCGGCTCCACCGGCCACATGGCAGGCTAGGAGCTCGCCTCTGCGGAAGGGGGCGAGGTCCGGCCCGCTGCACACATGTTGCCCCGGGGCTTGTCGCTGCGGAAAAGCGAGGTCCACCCCCGCGGGACACGTGTCTCCTTCGGAGCTAGTCTCTGCGGAGAAGTAAGGCTCGACCCCGCGGGACACGTGTTACTCTCGGAGCTCACCTCCGAGAGGTCCGGTCCCGATGGACACGTGTCATCCTCGGAGCTCACCTCCGAGAAATAGGGAGGTCCGACACTATGGGACACGTGTCATCCTTGGAGCTCACCTCCAAGGAGAAGGGAGGTCCGACACTACGGAACACGTGTCATCCTTGGAGCTCACCTCCGAGGTGAAGAGAGGACCGATGCTGTTGGACACGTGTCGACCTCGGAGCTCGTCGCTGAGGAAAAAGGAAGTCCGGCGTTGCTGGACACGTGGCAATCTCGGAGCTCGCCTCTGAGGAGAGGGGAGGTCCGGAACTGACATGTGGCACTCTCAGAGCTCGCCTCTGAGGAGAGGGGAGGTCCGGAACCAACACGTGGCACACACGGAGCTCGCCTCTGAGGGAGAGGGAGGTCCTGCCAGCCAGACACGTGGCGCACTGGGAGCTTGTCTCTGCGGAAAATGGAGGCCAGGCCCCCGCTGGACACGTGGAGCCTCCGGAGCTTATCCCTGCGGAAGGACGAGATCCTTAAGCGGTTTTTCCCCTGTGCGCAGGAATACCCGGTACTGAGGAAACCGACACGAATTCCACGTTGCTACCACACCAAATCAATTGAAGATAAGTTGTTAAGATCCAAAAACAAGTTGAATAGGACTCTTATTTGAAATCCAATCAGAGTAGGACTCTTCTTTTCCTCTTATAAGTAGAACCCAAAACCTCTGGCCGCAACCCACGTACCTATTTTTCCACCTCCCGAGTCGACGACTTGGAGGTCCTAGCTCCCAACTCGCCGAGTTAACCCCCTTCGCCGGAGTTCAGCCACCGGTGAGAAAGCCGACGAGCCCTGTCACGCTCGCCGTCGCCGGAGGAGAGCCGATGATCTGTCCCGCTGCCATTGCTAGGAGGAAGGCCGAGGTAGGTCTATGTTACCACCTTACGACATCATCACAGTTTCTACGCATCTGTTCCCTTCGAACAGAAGCTTTTTCGTGTGAACAGATCACGTTTTGATCAGTTTTTGATGGTGGAATTCATCTAGCTGTTGAGTCAAGATCATCACCACGTCCACACTTGATCTCTACACCCTTGTTCATCGTAAAATCCCATGCAAAGCCGTTAAAACATGCAAGAACATGTATAAACTGGTATTAATGAAACTACATCATAGGATTAGCATGCATCTACACCATTGCATCTTGAGTGAAGTTTGTGCATGATGTTTGATTGCTATAAATTTTGTATATGCGTGGTTGTGAGTAGAAGGACAAGCTCAGGGAGCTATCTACGAAGGACTACAGCACCAAGAATTCGAGACACGTGAGCAACAGAAGCCACAGGAACAAGGCAAGTGCCCCTTGACCATATTGATCCCATGTTTTGAAACTGTTTTGTTTGCGAAAACTGTGTATGCTTGAGTCAACTTGATGGGACACCCTTTCATAGGAGTTTACTAGTTTTGTTAACCACCCTTGTCGCCAAGAAAGTTGATGAGTCGGGTATGGTCATTTTTTCTTTTTGCTTCGCTAAGTCCACGGGATATGGGAAGCGAGATAGAATGTGTCTAGCTACTGCACTCATATGAACAATAATAATAAGAACTTGATGTTGATAATGAACATGAATCGGGGGAGATCTAGGCAAGCTTGGTTCGTGGATGTGGTAGAATGAGATGGTGGTTTACTTGCCGTGGATCTAAGGACCGGTTCATGCCAGCACATGCTAGGAAAACAGTGCCACCACAAGGCCAAATATGGGTGCGGCTTAGCTGACTAATTAGGTAAGTTGCTAGATTGTTATGGACCGTGGAAGGCGCGGGGAATGGGAGTCGAGAGAGGACTGCCCTGGGAACTGCACGGCACAAGAGCGGGCCCGTAGGTGGGAGAATGGTGATTCGAGCCTACTGGTGAAACCTTAGTGAGTCCATACATCTAGTAGCCCCTTTGTAAAGGCTATTTTCTGATCTCTTGACCATACACCGAAGGTTGTGTACTGGTATAATGGAGGTTCTGCAGTCGCCGACGGGTGACGAAATCATAAACTTGTGGGTAAAGTGGTGCCACCTCTTAAGAGTGTAAAACTATCATAATAGCCGTGCTTACGGTCACAAGCGCCTGGCCAACTCACATGATTAGATGGGATGGTTTGGGATGGTTATTGGGATGGTTATTCTGTATGGTTGTTGGTATGGTTATGGTTTGGTCTTGGTAATGAGAATGGTTTTGGAACTGTTGAGTCATGACAATGAGTATTGGTTCGGTTATATGAATATGAGATGGATATGATCATGAGATGATTATTATGAGCATGAGAAAAGGGTGAGAAAGATTTATGGTGGGATGAGACATGGAAAGTGGTGAATTATGAAGGAGGTATGTTGATGTTTTAATTGGATATATGTTGGGATTAAATTCACTTAAAGATAGTTGCTGTTTTTATCATGTTTGTGAAATAAACTTTGCTTTTCTGCAATGAGCCTTTTTATGTCCTACCTGTATGTAAGCTACATGTCATACTTTTCCCGCACTTGCTGAGTACGACATGTACTCACCCTTGTATTATCATACAAACATTAGCAACAGGAGAGGAGTACTTTGAAGACCATGTGGAGTACTAGGCATGCGATCTACCATAAACTTGCCTGTGGGGATGGAGTTGAAGATGGAGCCTCTGCCGTGATTAGTTTGCTTCCGCTATCATGTAGAAGACTTCCGCTGCTAGAATAAGTTAGAGACTTCCGCTGCAAGAAACAGTTAGAGATTGATGTAACAAAGTACTTAAACCCTATTATTTGTGGTTATATTCTGAATTCAGTTTGTGGATTACATGTGTATGTGTGATGAACATCCTGGGCACACATATGCATTAGCTGGGTTCCGTGTTTTAGGGGACTGGGTGTCACAGATTGGTATCAGAGCCACGTTGACCGTAGTACGTAAGCCTAGGAAGAAGTCACAAATTTGCATTAGAGTCATGTTGACCGTAGGACGTAAGCCTAGGTAGAATGCACAGATTGGCATCAAAACCACATTGACCGTAGGATGCCAGCCTAGGCAGAATGGACACCCTAAAACTCATAGGAACATTTAAATCATAGTATCTTGAATAGGAGTGATGTGTTGAACTTTTGTGATGATTGCTTGTGTTTGTGTGGTTAGTGTGAAGATGTGGGACGTTTCAGCGTTGTCCATATCCACACATAGTAGAGAGATGTGAGATGCTTCGACATGTGTTCATATTCTCATATAGGTTGATATATAGTCCATCCACCTTGATGCATATAATTGGGGGGATCAATCTAAACTTCTACTTCCTATTTTACCCAACTCTCTCTCACAGATGGTCCAAGGAGGAACGTCCGTGGCAACCATGAACCACAAGAGGATGACCACGTTGAAGTTCCTGAGAATGTTAACCCCGGGGCTCGTGCAAACAACCTTGAACGGTTGATGGCTATGCAGAACCAGCTCATGCAAACCATGATCCAAACTTTGGGTCAGCTGCAAGCCAACAACAACAACCATCCTAACCCTGTTCCTGCACCACCACCACAACCACCACCACCGCCGCCGGCTCACAACAGACTGGGAGAGTTCATGAGGACTCGACCGCCTACTTTTGCACAAGCTAATGATCCCATGGAGGCCGATGATTGGTTAAAATCCATGGAGAAGAAGCTTGCCATCGTTCAATGCAATGATCGAGAGAAAGTTCTCTTCGCATCGCACCAACTTATGGGAGCAGCCGCTGACTGGTGGGACGCTCTATGCAATGCTCATGTCTGTGACGCCCGGTCCCATGAAAATGGATCCGAACTAATGCATATGTGTGCCCAGGATGTTCATCACACATACACATGTAATCCACAAACTGAATTCAGAATATAACCACGATTAATAGGGTTTAAGTACTTTATTACATCAATCTCTAACTCATTCTTGCAGCGGAAGTCTCTAACTTATTCTAGCAGCAGAAGTCTTATTCTAGCAGCGGAAGTCTCTAACGATAGAGGAAGCAACTAAACAGCAGCGGGCATCATCTCCATCTCCAAAGGCAAGTTTATGGTAGATCACACACCTAGTACTCCACATGGTCTTCGAAGTACTCCTCTCCTGTTTCTGATGTTTGTATGATAATGCAAGGGTGAGTACATGTCGTACTCAGCAAGTGCGGGAAAAGTATAACATGTAGCTTTCAACAAGGTAGGATACAACAGGCTCATTGCAGAAAGCAAAGTTTATTTCACAATCATGATAAAAAACAGCAACTATCTTTAAGTGAATTTAATCCCAACATATATTCAATTAAAACATCAACATACCTCCTTCATAATTCAGCACTTTCCATGTCTCATCCAACCATAAATCTTCCTCAACTTTCATCTCATGCTCATGATATCTGTAACCATCTCATATTCATATTTCCAAAACCATCTCATGTTCAAGACTCAACAGTCCCGAAACCAATCTCATTACCAAGACTCAACAGTCCCGAAACCAATACCAAAGACCAAACCATAACCATACCAATAACCATACCGAATAACATCCCAATAACCATCCCGATAACCATCCCATCTAATCATGTGAGTTGGCCAGGCGCTTGTCACCGTAAGCACGGCTATCATGATAGTTTTACACTCCGCAGAGGTGGCACCACTTTACCCACAAGTTTGTGATTTTGTCACCCGTCGGCGACTGCAGAACCTCCATTATACCAGTACACAACCGTCGGTGTATGGCCAAGAGATCACAAAATAGCCTTTACAAAAGGGCTACTAGATGTATGGACTCACTAAGGTTTCACCAGCAGGCTCGAATCACCATTCTCCCACCTACGGGCCCCCTCTTGTGCCATGCGGTTCCCAGGGCAGTCCTCTCTCGACTCCCATTTCCCGCGCCTTCCACGGTCCATAACAATCTAGCAACTTACCTAATTAGTCAGCTAAGACACATCCATATTTGGCCTTGTGGTGGCACTGTTTTCCTGGCATGTGCCGGCATGAACTGGTCCTTAGATCTATGGCAAGTAAACCACCATCTCATTCTACCACTTCCATGAACCAAGCTTGCCTAGATCTCCCCCGATTCATGTTTATTATCAACATCAAGTTCTTATTATCATTGTTCATATGAGTGCAGTAGCTAGACACATCCTATCTCGCTTCCCATATCCCGTGGACTCAACGAAGCAAAAAGCAAAAATGACCATACCCGACTCATCAACTTTCCCAGCTACAAGGGTGGTTAACAAAGCTAGTAAACTCCTATAAAAGGGTTTCCCATCAAGTTGACTCAAGCATACACAGTTTTTGCAAACAAAACAGTTTCAAAACATGGGATCAATATGGTCAAGGGGCACTTGCCTTGTTCCTGTGGCTTTTCTTGCTCAGGTGTCTCGAATTCTTGGTGCTATAGTCCTTCGTAGATAGTTCCCTGAGCTTGTCCTTCTACTCACGATCACGCACATACAAGATTCACAGCAATCAATCATCATGCACAAACTTAAGATGCAATGGTGTAGATGCATGCAAATCCTATGGTGCAGTTTAGTTTGTACGTGTTCTTGCATGTTTTAATAGGCGTGCATGGGTTTTTTTATGATGAGCAAGGGTGTAAGATCAAGTGTGGACGTGGTGATGATCTTGACTCAAGATCTAGATCAATTCCACCGTTAAAAACCAATCAACACGTGATCTTTCCACACGAAAAAGCTTCTGTTCGAAGAAACAGATGCGTAGAAACCGCGATGATGTCGTAAGGTGGTAATGTAGACCTACCTCGGCCTTCACCCTAGCAATGGCATTAGTGACAGGTCGTCGGCTCTCTTCCGGCAATGGCGAGCGTGACGGGGCTCGTCGGCTGTCTCACCGGTGGCTGAACTCCGGCGAAGGGGTTTAACTTGGTGAGTTGGGAGCTAGGGCCTCTAAGTTGTCGGCTTGGGAAGGTGTTACGACCAAGGAGTGTTTCGGGTTCTATTTATAAGGTGACAAAGAAGAGTCCTACTCCGATTGGATTTCAAATAAGAGTCCTATTCAACTTGTTTTTGATCTTAACAACTTATCTTTAATTGATTTGGTGCGGCTTAGCTGGCTAATTAGGTAAGTTGCTAGATTGTTATGGACCGTGGAAGGCGCGGGGAGTGGGAGTCGAGAGAGGACTGCCCTGGGAACTGCATGGCACAAGAGGGGGCCTGTAGGTGGGAGAATTGTGATTCGAGCCTACTGGTGAAACCTTAGTGAGTCCATACATCTAGTAGACCCTTTGTAAAGGCTATTTTTTGATCTCTTGACCATACACCGACGGTTGTGTACTGGTATAATGGAGGTTCTGCAGTCGCCGATGGGTGACAAAATCACAAACTTGTGGGTAAAGTGGTGCCACCTCTTAAGAGTGTAAAACTATCATGATAGCCGTGCTTACGGTCACAAGCGCCTGGCCAACTCACATGATTATATGGGATGGTTTGGGATGGTTATTCTGTATGGTTATTGGTATGGTTATGGTTTGGTCTTGGTAATGAGAATGGTTTCGGAACTGTTGAGTCATGACAATGAGTATTGGTTCGGTTATATGAATATGAGATGGATATGATCATGAGGTGGTTCTTATGAGCATGAGAAAAAGGTGAGAAAGATTTATGGTGGGATGAACCATGGAAAGTGGTGAATTATGAAGGAGGTTTGTTGATGTTTTAATTGGATATATGTTGGGATTAAATTCACTTAAAGATAGTTGCTGTTTTTATCATCTTTGTGAAATAAACTTTGCTTTTCTGCAATGAGCCTTTTTATATCCTACCTTGTTGTAAGCTACATGTCATACTTTTCCCACACTCTGTGAGTACGATATGTGCTCACCCTTGCATTATCATACAAACATTAGCAACAGGAGAGGAGTACTTTGAAGACCATGTGGAGTACTAGGCGTGTGATCTACCGTCAACTTGCCTGTGGGGATGGAGTTGATGATGGAGCCGCTGCCGTGCTTAGTTTGCTTCCGCTATCGTGTAGAAGACTTCCGCTGCTAGAATAAGTTAGAGACTTCCGCTGCCAGAAACAGTTAGAGATTGATGTAATAAAGTACTTAAACCCTATTATTCGTGGTTATATTCTGAATTCAGTTTGTGGATTACATGTGTATGTGTGATGAACATCCTGGGCACACATATGCATTAGCTGGGTTCCGTGTTTTACGGGACCGGGCGTTACAGTGTGGCTCGGGCCTTTTCATCAATAATCTGAACCGGTTCCTCCCGATATGTGAGATTCGGTTTCAGTTCTTCTATATCCTCCAGCTGAATGGTAGTTGATAGCTTGAGACACTTCCTCAGCTGGGAGATGTGAAAGATGTCGTGCACACCAGATAGTGCTTCTGGGAGTTTCAACCGGTATGCTACTGATCCACATCTTTCTGTAATCTGAAATGGACCGATGAATCGGGGTGCCAACTTTCCTCTCACCCCGAACCTGTTCACGCCCTTCATTGGAGACACACGTAGATATACGTGATCCCCGACTTCGATTGTAATGGACGTCTCCTCCAGTCCGCATACTGTTTTTGTCGGGATTGGGCAACATTTAGGTTCGCTTGAATAAGACGAACCTTTTCTTCCGCGTTATTGACAAGATCAAATCCAAAGGTAACCCTTTCGCCAGACTCACACCAATTCAGTGGTGTGCGACATTTTCTTCCGTATAGCGCCTCGTAAGGCGTCATCTTGATGCTTGCTTGGTACCCATTGTTGTATGAGAACTCGGCCAACAGCAAGTGATCATCCCAATTCTTGCCGTGGTTGATAGCGCAAGCTCGTAGCATATCTTCTAAAATTTGGTTTACCCGCTCGGTTTTCCCATCCGTCTGCGGGTGGTATGCTGAACTACGGATCAGCTTCGTCCCCAACGCAGCGTGTAGCTGCTCCCAGAAACGGGACACAAATAAAGTGCCCCGATCCGATATGATGGTACGGGGTACGCTGTACAAGCATAGGATCTGTGAGATGTACAGTTCAGCATACTTCTTGGCGTTGTAGTTAGTGTTGACCGGGATAAAATGGGCAACTTTGCTGAGCCGGTCGACGATCACCCATACAGAATCATGCTTCTGAAAAGTGGTGGGTAAACCGATGATAAAGTCCATGCTCACATCTTCCCACTTCCAGGCAGGAACGCCCAGTGGATGTAACAGTCCTGGCTTCCTCATGTGGTCTGCCTTCACCCTTCGACATGTATCACACTCAGACACGTACTTTCCGATCTCCCGCTTCATCCGTGTCCATCAAAACTTGTTTCTGAGTTCTTGATACATTTTGTTTCTGCTGGGGTGAATAGAAAACTTTGACAAGTGAGCCTCATCAAAGTTTTTCTTCCGTAACTCCGGGTTACGGGGTACGATGATCCGGTCCTTGAACCATAGGACGCCGTCTCCATCTTTCCGGAAACATTTCAGCTCCCCACTGTCTATACGTCTCCACAAATGCGACATACACTTGTCATGTTTCTGAGCTGCCGCTATCTCTTCACGGATGGTGGGGATCAAAGCTAAGTTGTAGAGAGCTCCATGTGGAATCACATGTAATGGTGGCTTGCTCTCTTCCAAGTATGATAGTCAGATTGTTGACGTGTGACTTGCGACTCAGCGCATCCGCCACTACATTTGCCTTGCCGGGTGATAATGGATCTCTATTTCATAATCCTTTACCAACTATAACCATCTTCGTGCCTCATGTTCAGATCTTTCTGAGTGAATATGTACTTAAGGCTTTTGTGGTCGGTATATAAATGTACGAGGTTACCGAGTAGGTAGTGCCTCCACATTTTAAGTGCGAGCACCACGGCAGCGAGCTCCAAGTCGTGAGTTGGATAATTCTGCTCATGGTTTCTGAGCTGCGGTGATCCATACGCGACCACTCTTCGGTCTTGCATCAGCACACATCCGAGCCCAATGCCGGATGCATCGCAGTACACATCGAACGGTTTTGATGTGTCTGGCTGCGCCAAAACCGGTGCTGATGTTAGGTGTCTAACTAATGCCTTGAACGCTGCTTCACATGCTGGACTCCGAACATATTTGGTAGCCTTCTTCAGCAGCTTCGTCATAGGCTTGGCAATCTTTGAGAAGTTCGGAACGAACCTCCGATAATACCCCACGAGTCTGAGGAAACTCCGTACCTCGTGAACAGTTCTCGGGGACTTCCAATTATGCACTTGGGTGATCTTACTCGGGTCTACAGCGATGCCCTCCGCTGAGATGATATGCCCAAGAAAAGGCACTTGCGATATCCAGAATTTGCACTTGCTAAATTTTGCGTATAGCTTGTGATCCCGCAGCCGTTGCAAGACTATACGCAGATGCTTCTTGTGTTCTTCCTCCAACTTGGAATACACCAATATGTCATCGATGAAGACCACGACAAACTTGTCCAGCTCCGGCATGAATACCAAGTTCATCAAGTACATGAAATGAGCTGGAGCTTTGGTGAGGCCGAAGGACATGACCAGGTACTCATAAAGTCCGTATCTCGTCGAAAAAGCCGTCTTCGGAATATCCTCAGCCCATATCATAATCTGATGGTACCCGGATCTTAAGTCCATCTTGGAAAAGATCTTTGCTTCGACCAACTGATCAAACAACATGTCGATCCGTGGCAACGGGTACTTCTTCTTGATGGTTACGGCGTTTAATGGATGATAATCCATGCAAAGCCGCAACGTCTCGTCTTTCTTCTTCACGAATAATGCTGAACAGCCCCATGGCGAGGAGCTCGGCCTAATAAAACCCTTCTCCAGCAGGTCCGTTAACTGCGTCTTCAGTTCAGCCAATTCCTTGGGCGCCATCTTGTACGGCGTTCGGGATATTGGCATGGTTCCCGGTGCAAGTTAAATCTTGAACTCCACTTCTCGGTCAGGCGGCATCCCCGGTAAATCATCCGGGAACACGTCAGGGAACTCGCGGACTACTGGAATGTCTTCCAATCTGATGGTTGTGGATTGATACACACTTGGAAGTTTTATCTCTGGACTGTCTAGAAATAAGGAATGAGATTCGTGCACTTCTGAGTTCAAGTGCACAACTCGGAGGACGGTGTCTAAAACAGCATCGTGGCGGGTTAACCATGACATCCCTAAGATGACATCGACCTTTTGTCCCTCTAACACTATGAGATACGTAGGGTATACTCTACCCTCTAAGCATAATGGCGCTTTTGAAACCATCATGCTTGCTGAAATTTTCCCACCCGGTGAACAAATCAAGTATGGACTATCGGTGGGTAGTATTTGCAAGCTGTATTTAGCAATGAAAGCTTGGCTAATAAAATTGTGTGTGGCTCCTGAATCAAATAATACTATGGCGGGATGCTGGTGGAGTTGGAACATACCCGCAAGGATTGGCCCTCCCTCGGGCACGTCCTCTATGGAAAGTTGGTGGACGGTGCCGGGCCTAGGGTTTGCCCGCCACACATTAGTGGGGTTCCGGGGCTGATTCCTCCCCGGAAGTTGCGGTGCAACTCCGCTGCCTTGCCTCTCAGGACAGTTGTTGGCGAAGTGTCCTGGACGACCACATTTGTAGCATGTGGCTGCTACTTGGCCGGTGCTTGGGGGATGAAAGCCCGGCATGCGCTGCTGAGGTGCATACGCACGCGGCATCGCCCGCTGCTGCTGTTGTTGCTGCGGAGGTGGTACTGACAGTGCCGGCCGGAATGCCAGTGGAGAATATGGCTGACTGTGGAATGGCATCGGCCTCTGTGGTGGCTGCCAGCGTGGACCCGATGGCGGGCGATTCACCATCCGGTATTTTTGAGAAGGATCACCTCCTTCTCCGCTGCTTTGCGACGCGCTTCGCTTCCTTTCCGCCGCCGCTAACTCCTTGCCGGAGTCCTCCTGAACAATCGCAGCATCAATAATGTCACTGAGGCTGCCGTGATTGAACATCGCCAACTTGTCCTTCAGGAGCGGGTTAAGCCCCTGGTAGAAATGAACCCGCCGCTTCTCGTCAGTATCGGTGTGATACGAAGCATAGAGTGCAAGGTCATTGAAGGACATGGAGTATTCCAGCGCGTTCCGGATCCCTTGCTGCAGGCGTAAGAACTCCTGCGTCTTCCTCTTAATGAGACTCGGCGGTATATGATAGGCCCTGAAGGCCGTCCGGAATTTCGCCCAGGTCATAACTCGCTCGGTGGGCTGCGAAGCACAGTAGTTCGCCCACCAAGCACTCGTGGATCCTTGAAGCTGTTGGACCGCGAACTGAGTCTTGCGCTGCTCACTCACTTGGAGCAGCCCGAACTTTATCTCCATCGTGCGGAGCCAGTTTTCCGCATCAAGGGGTTCATCCGCCCTTGAGAATACCAGGGGGTGAGTAGCCAGAAAATCAGAGTAGGAGCTTTGTTGGCGCTCCTCGCGATCTTGACGCCTCTACGGTCGAGACGTATTTGCAATGAGAGTTTTCAGCAACTCCGTGTGCTGCTGATGAGATCCCGCCATCGCCGCCACGATGTCAGCCAAAGTAACCGTTGGCGGTGGCGGTGGCGGTTGTTGCTGTTGCTGCTGTTGTTGTCCCGAGGAATCCTCGGGAGGCTGTTGGAAGGTCTCTCCCCCCTGACTGGAACCCCCAACGTCTAGGTTGGCACGAGTGCGAGTCATTCTGAAATTCAAAACAGCAGTGATCAGCACATGTCCTACTCAAAATTCCATATGAAACAGTAGGTATTTGAAGTGACGCATGAATGATATGCACAACATTGACATATGTTGATAAAGCATAAACTTTATACAAGATACATTATTCTCAGGTCTCCGAGAAGTCGTGCTCATGTCGTCACCATCTATACATACGCTACTGTCTACACGACAAGTCACCGATTACAAAAGTTTTGGTTACATCACCCTTGCTGCCCTACTCGGCAACGGTAACCTCCTACTCGGAGTAGAACTCGACCTCCTGTGGGTCGTCCTCCTCCGCTACCTCTGCTGGTGGCTCCGGGTCCATGACCTGCTCTTCCATTTCGGGTTCCCCCATTGCCGGAAGACCCAAGACCACGGGTACAGCACCTACCACCGGTATGCCCATTACCGGAGGTACGAGGTCCTGCAACGCGTGTACCTCGTCCATGGCCTGGTTGTAGTCCTCTTCCCAGCCTTGCCCCTCCTCAATAGCATCTTCCCGCTCTTGAGTGAGGACCTCATTCTGCTGGGTCAGAGCCTGTATTTGTTGTTGTAAAGCCGTGATGTCGACACGGCTTTTCTTCTTCGCCTTCTTCAGATGATGCAACTGATTGTGTTGTTCGTTCAGTCGCTTGATCGTCAGAAGGAGAACATTGCAGAGTGCGCTGTGAGCACTCTCAGAATGATCTCCACGGCTTGTGCTTTCTTTGAGCTTTGCAGCAAGACAATCCGTATGAACAGCTTGGCTGTCCATCACGGCCTTTCCTGCTCTCAACTGGAGGCTGAGATTCGCCTCCGCGGGATTGTACCTTGGGCAACCCGGATCTGTTGCCTCTATGTACCTTACCTCCCACACATGATTAGCTCGTCCCTCCACCGGAACGAGTGTGTATGGAGTGCCCTCCATAGCTCTCACGTGTAGTTGGCAGAAACGCGACATGGTGTCGCGGGCTGCCACTTGCCACATTTCCTCCGGCTGTCTACCTCTCACCGTGACGGTGAACGGTGCCCGACCGGGTGGCGTCGGTCCTGCAGGAACTTCGACATGGATCGTCCACGTCTTGTTCCCCTTCTCGCTTTCTTCCTTGGCAAAATACTGCGGCATCTTGCTGTACCCGAAATATTGAAGCATTTGCCTCAATATTTCCGGATAGCCGCCGCGGTGAGAACAGTGGGATTCCACCCACCCGTTCTCCAACTGTCTATCCATTGTCATCTGTAAAAAAATATTTGAGAAATGTCAAATATTTAGTTGAACAGTAAACCATTGAGTTCTAACATAAAACATGTCATTGAACCCATAAAACTAGGAAGCAGAGTTCGAACTTAAACAAGTTTGACTGCTGATCTGCTGTCCACTATGACAGCCCTGACCAGTTTCCATTTCAACCTGATTTAGACCATGCTAACGGCAAAACCGATTCTGGAGCTCAACATCAAAGTTAAAGTTAACTTCAAAAGCTTTCCCTAACGTATTTTCTTGGCCTAAGATCTGTCCTGATTCAAAAGTTATGAGATTCCAAAGTTGACAGAATTTCTGGAGAAAATTGGACATCACCTCCCTGCTTGAGGTACTGATTTGATCCAAGAATTCCAGTTAACTCTACACCAAATTTGACAAAACTTTCTGTTACAAAGTTGTAACCCATATCATGAACTTTTCAGAACTACCTCATTTTCTATTTTTGGATCTTTATGCAGTAAGTTATGCTCAATTTATAGAGAGTTACAGAGAGTATTTGCTCTGCCCTGTTTTCTGGACAGTTTCAACTCTACTGCATTTTTTGATTGGTTAAGTGATGAAACACCTCTGGTCATCAACAGAAAAGTTGTAAAGCTCTTCCAAATCTTTCCATAAATGTATAATATGACCCCAACCTCGAAATAACTCAACCTCTAACCTCTGATTAACTTCAGCCATATTTCAGCTGAAAACAGGGGACTCTGTCCTTAGTATCCTATAAGTTGAAAACTTGTTAACTTTGAACATCCTGATTAAGGGAAGGAGTTATTTCAAAGTTTTTGTTTTCTAGATTAAAACTTTCAAGTTTTTACAATGAAGTGGTTCATTTAGTGGGGTGTGACGTCGATGCTCACCAGATCATGTCGGTACTACGTCCTCACAAAGAAAAACCTATACCGGACTTAGCCGGCTTCGTTAGTTCAGTGGGACTAAACATCTCTCGCACAAGGATGCTACACGTCTACTGATTCGTGGTCAGACTACCTGCAAATAAATCACACAATTGTCAGATTCGGCTGCACACCGAGCCCGGTATCCGTACAGTTCATACACCCGGCCGTCATCACTCGCTCGGATGTTCTCAAGCCAAACACGCCTTGACCTACGTGTTCACGTTACTGACCACGTGACGGGGTCTCCCAAATTGCCCAAAGCATGCCAGGAACAGACGTTGCTCGAATACCCCAAACGACATGAAGAGTCATAGAGGATATTAAAGCGGGTCGGGTTACCTGCCACCTGTGGGGCTCCACCCTTCAGCTTGTGCGCACTGGTGGACAGCGCTTACGTGCACCCCCAAGACATAAAGCGTCCCGAGATGCCCGATTTTCCAACATAAGCAAATAATTTAGTATGCCACTTTCTATACACTAATAACATCCTTATATGGGCTACTAACTCGTTCCTCACCGAATATTTTTGAAAAAAATGACCTTTGTAGTGCGTTAAACCTCAAGCAAGCTCTGATACCACGCTGACGCAGCCCCAACGACCTCGTCGAGCCAGGATCACGCTGAGGGGTGCTGCGTTGCACAGCACCGGATAACGCACATCAAAGATACAAAGCAGAAGCAAAGTTTTATTACATAAACAGGTTTATGAACATTTGTACAACAAAATATGTTTAGTCTACACTCACGGGCGTAGAATACGCATCGAGTTCACATTCAGCCCGTGAACGTGTCCCCGCTAGCACGCACACACACTAACATGGTGGCGTGCACGACTCCCACTCGACGGGGTTCCCCTCCTGGGCTTCCGTCTCCTCGTCGGGAGTCCCTTCCTCATAGACCCCTGCAAAATCTTCAAACACAAGCAGTGAGCACGATGGCTCAGCAAGACTGACCCACCTCTCTTATACATGAAACTTCTACATGAAGGGTATAGGGTACATGAGGTAAATAATTTGCAAAGGACTCGCCTAATTATTTGGACCTTACTTTCAAGTTTTAGCAGCCGGTTGTGGAGAACCTTATGCTAAGGCACATGAGAGAGCCGCAATCAAACAAGAAACACATTTCTCTCATGTACTTTGCCCAAAGTTAAAAAGAAATTTAATTAGCTCTAAGCTACAACAAGACATTAACAAGCAAGTATAACTTTCAAATCAGCAAACTTTTAACATGTATCTAGCCTGTTCTTTATACGTCACGGTACAGTGAACAAGTGGTACTCACTGGCCGCGAGGGACGGTGATTGTAATCGATTTACACCTGCAGGGTTACCCGAATAACAACGTCACATACACCCTCACTAAATGTTGCCTACAGCAACCATCACGGACGTCGTACGCAACCACCTTTCACATGTCAGCCAAATGTTGAACTGGTCCAATCGTCCCAAGCAATATGTCTCTGTGCGCGCATCCACAGTGCTGCCAGCCAATTTACACCTCGAGCTCTCAACCTACCCTCTGAAAGACCAGCTATGCCTCAACACCCAGCTACCCGAGTTATATCGGTTTCCCGGTTCCCATATAGCCCGTAGGTTATCAGTACTGTTCTAGCTTGTTCAACAGGCCCACACACGGCTCGGTCCTCAATAAACACAAGCGGAGCTATAGCACCCAGGCCACAAAGTCCTGCTTCGCTTACTCTCCGCTCGGTCTCATTTTTCTTGCCATGTGTTTCATTTGCTATCTTTACCCGAGCGATGTGCCACTAGCCTATCCTCGCGAATAGTTCCAACTATGCGACTTGTATCAAATCCTACACTAACTTAGCATTGCAGTAGCTAACGAGGTTTTCAAACCTAATCCCAACCCATGGTTTTGTTGGCTATGCATTTGGGTTTCAAACAAGACTCTAATGCAAGAACTTATTGAGTGCTCAAAGTAAGTTCTCAAAACAGTAAAACTTTGTAAAAAGGTCAATGCAAACCGGAGCTTGCCTTGCTGCTCTTGGTCGTAGGCTAGCTGCTCCTCTGGAGTGACGAAGTCTAATACTTTGGGTTCCTCCTCAACCTTAGCGACTACATATGAATAATACAAATATGTGTCAATTTAAATGCATTTGTATTGAATTTAAATTTGTGAAGACTATAAGTCTTACTAGACAGACCCACTGAACCTGAAATTTTTACTGTGGTTTGGTTACAACCTAAAAAGAGACTTGGCCAAGTTTCATTTGCAGCAAAGCTCATTTGAGCTCTCCACAAATAATTATGTACTTGACCTTAATTGGAGCTCCTAGGCTGTTCTAGGGATTTTCATGGAGCAAGCCATGATTTTATGAAAACTAGATTTTCATAGAGTTCTACCAGAGTTGGTCTCACTTAATTTGAAGGTACCTAGCTAAAGATATGAGCTAAACATTTCAGAGAAATTCTAAAAATGTTTCTGGACATTTTCTATTTTCTCTGGAACAGTTTTATTAATCACACCATTAGGTGGATCAAATGAGCTCAAATGGATCTGAAATTTTTATGGTAGATTAGGGATATTTTGGTGAACATCCCAGCAAAATTTCAGAAATTTCCTCCGAAGGGTTCTCTAGTTAAAATTCTAAACAGTTTAAAATTTAAAGAATTAATTCTGGAGAACTAAGGATTTTCATGAAGTGAAACTTGATTTTCTGGAAAATACTCAGAGACCTGAATCCAAAAAAATTTGGTTCACTCGATTTGGAGTTTTCTAGCCAAAGTTATGTGGGTTTGAAGTTTGAACTAAAACTGAAAATCGGGAAATGTTTAAAACACTGCACGTGGGTCCCACATACAGTGCCTTTGTCTACCTCCCGAGCGCGCGACGTCCAGCGACGGTGGCACACTTTTTTCTCGACCGCTACTGCCTAATTTTCGACACGGTTTCTTTCTATGTGACCCTTGGAGCATGGCGCACACGCCGGGCATCTTCTCAGACCTCGACATCACCGGAAACCTAGTCGGCGACGGTGGAGGCGGAAGAGGAGCTCGGGTCCGACGGTGCTAGCTCGTCTCGGCAGTGAACATGATCAGACAATGGGTCGCAAAGCACTACTGGGGCACGAGGAAGCTAACCCTGCTCTCCTCTTGGCCGGAGGTCGCCGGGAAAGTAGACCTCACCGGCGACCCGAGCCGTTTTCACCGGCGGTGACCAAACTCCGGTGCTCTTCTCATTGGGTCGATCATCGCCACTAGGATCTGGCTGAGGTGACTGTGAGGTGCTATCCTAGCTTCAGCTCGACCAAGATTACCAGTGATCAAGTGATCGAGATAAATTTTGAGTTTTGGTCCTCGGTGTTCTATACGGTGATCATCGGGAAAAATGGAAATTCCGGTTAACCGGCGCTAGAGGGACCTACGGAGTAAGGGGAGAGCTACTAGACTTTGATGCTAACCACAGAGACACGTTGGTCGCGCTGGAGAAGCTTAGAGCTGCTCTGGCGATGGCGTCGAGTCGGAGGAGCTCTCGGGTTGACAGAGCGACGAAAGATCGGCTCGAACAGGCTCAACGGAAGCTGATCACGAGCAGTTGAGGGCTGTAATACATCGAGCAAGGACCGGCGGTGCCGTTTGTGGCCTCAGCTCGCGGTGGAAGGGACTGTGTTGGGCGGTCGACGGCGAGGGGGTGCGGTGGAGCTGTGCAGCGATCAGCTCGGGTTTCTCAGCGCTGGAAACGTTGAGGCGGCGTGAAAACGGGTTGCTGCCGGTGGCCGCTCGAAGATATATAGCTGGGAACGTCGATTTGGGGCTCTGATCGGCGACCAGGAGGTGGCAGCGGTCGGAAATCGCCATGGCGCTCGCGCGGTCACGCGCAAGAACCGAGCTGCGGTGACTTCAGTCGGTTAAAACACTGGTGAGGCTGACATGTGGGTCCCACTCTGGTTTTAACCTCTGAAATTGAATTTTCTTCACTGCTCTAAACAGTAGAGACCCAAATAACTTGGTCATTTGAAATATCTACCCTCTGGCCATTTGAATTGGATAGAATTCAAATTTGGGATTTCTGAATACATTTTCTGCACATATGCAGTTTGAAATTCAAATAAAGTTTGAATTTGCTAAACTTAGCTCATGTCAAGATCAACTCCAAATGGAGTGAAAATTGGTGTGTGAGCTCTCAAAAATGTGCTGAGTAAGAATATGCCTCCCACTTTTGAATTCATGGGATGGAAGTAGTTTGAATTTGAATTTGAGTTCAAACTACCCTCTTTCTAGTTATTCCCAAAAAGACCTCAAAAGGCTTTGGATTTGGGTGAAATTTGGCATGGACATTTCTAGCAAGGTGTAGGAGTTTGTCATATGTCCAGCCCCTATATGATGCATGTGGGAAATGCCACTTTTGCATTTTTTGAGTTTATTCTCTAATGAGCATGTTGATGGTGTTTACTTGCTCTTCAAATGTATTCATCAAGTTTCTTCAAATGAAGTGTGTGTGGTGATGAACACTTTGAATATGTGCCAAAAACTTAGGCCCTTACAGTATCATAGTTTGCATGAGCTGGTTCTGCATAGTCATCAATCGTTCAAGGTTGCTTGCATCAGCCCGGGGTTAGCATTTTCAGGAACTTCAACATTGCCATCCTCCTGTGGTTCATTGTTGCCACGAGCGTTCCTCCTTTGATGGTTGGAGTTTTCCCTCACCATCTGTGAGAGAGAGTAGAGTAGAATAGAAAATGGAAGTTCAGATTGATCCCCCCAACTATATGCATCAATGTAAATGAACTAAGTATCTTCTTTTATTAATTTCAGCCTATATGAGAATGTGAACACGTGCCGAAGCATCTCACATCTCTCCACTATGTGTGGATGTGGACATTCGCCGAAGCATCCCACAACTCATGTCAGCACACAAACCAAGCAGTCATCCCAAAAATTTCAGCACACTATTCTTATTTGACTCACGGCAATCTAAACGTTCCTATTACAGCTTTATTCAATGGAAACCTAAACTTAATCGTGAGAACCGGTGCTGTTCTCGCCGTGTGACGGGGGTGGTCCATACATGGGTGCACTCCATGGTGAGTCGGCTGTCCATGTAGGGATGGATGATGCTGGTGCTCCGTTTGTTCCCGCGTTGGCACGAGTCTCCTCTTGTTTCTCCAGCAAATACAGCTTCTTGCGGAGGTAACGGATCTCTTCTTGTGCGCTTGCATAGCGGTTTCCTAACTCCACGAGCAACCTCTGAGACTTGTCAGCAGCTTGTGGGTTGGAAAGAGCTCCTACATGGAGTCCAATGATCTCCCTTGTACCACTCTTCCGATACGGGTGCAGCTCAAAAGTGGTGTCCTCAAGCTGCCCACGGAAGGCGTAGCACAGTCCGGGCGAGTGCATCCCATGCAGCATCATCAATAGCTTCTGCCCTTGTAGCTCTCCATGTGGGTGCGAAGTGCCGAGTGACAACCCTACCGTTAGATAGGATGGTTACTTCAGCCTTCCACTCTTCATGTCCGAGACGAGGGACTTTTTGAGAAGATATTCTGGGTATAGGCTGCAGCAACCCAGAAATTCTTTGAGCTCCCTGGATATGTGTCCTCCCTCCATTCCGTCGGACCGAAATTCTTGAACTAAATGGTTGGTCCGTTCATCACCTTCATCATTTGTCTCAGCAAGGGGTGGTTCCTCTTCGAATTCATCTCTTCCCAACATAGCTTCATGAGGCTCCACGGGGTGTAAGCCCGCGTGAAACTCCTCCTGATGTGCGTACCAATGCCGTTCTTGTGGATCATCCTCCATATCATCTTCGAATGGTTACACCTATTCCTGGTCCTCTTCCTCATGCATAGAGCTATTGACTTCCTATTCATCATGAGGTTCCATCTTCACCTCCTCCCAATATGGTCCATCGGACACCTCAATGAAGTTAAGTGCACTCCCACGTGGTGGTGGACGAGTCCTTATGCGTGCTTGTAACACCCTCAAATTCATTTCCATGCATTGCATACAAATTTCATGTAGAGAAGCATTATGAAAGAACTATAGAAATGGAGAAATAACCATAGAAATGGAGAAAGAACCATAGAAATAGAGAAAGAACCATAGAAATGGAGGAAGGAACCATAGAAATAGAGGAAAAACCACAGAAATGGAGATGGAATATATAAATGGAGAATGGGGCATAAAATGGAGAAGGGAAATATAGAAATGGATAATGGGTCATAGAAGTGGAGAAGGGAATGTAGAAATGGAGAATGTGACATATAAATGGAGAGGGGAATGTAGAAATGGAGAATGGGACATAGAAATGGCGAGGGGAATGTAGAAATGGAACAAGTGACATAGAAATGGTGAGGAATGGGAAAAAGATAGCTGAAATGAGCCATTCCCAAATTTTCCCCAAAATTTCCAAATTCCCCAATTCTACAAAAGGGGAATTTTCCCCACATTTGGGGGGATTAAATCCCCAAGGCTGCCGCACCCAACAAAAGGGGATAAGTTGGTTGCGTTCCAAATTGACTAGGACTCTTGTTTGAGTTCCAATTGGAGTAGGACTCCTCTTTTCCCCCCTTATAAATACAACCCTCAGCCCCCCCTAGCCGCAACCTCCCCCCCAAGTCACCGAGTTGGTGGCCCTCCCCTCTCCAAGTCGCTGAGTTGGCACCCCCCCTGCCGGAGTTTGGTCGCCATCGAGCTCCGCCGTTGCCGGAGAAGAAGCCCGACGATCTGTCCTACCAAAATTTTCCATAGAAAAATTCTCCGCTGCTGCCATTGCTAGGAGAAAGGCCCTGCCACGAGGAGTAAGAGAGGTAGGTCTCCATTACCCATCCTATGACGTCGCCGCCGTTTCTACGCATCCGTTTTCTTCGCCCCCTTCGAGCAGAAACTTTTACGTGTGGACAGATCGTGTTTTGATCTGTTTTGATGGTGGAATTGATCTAGATCTTGAGTCAAGATCATCACCATGTCCACACTTGATCCCAGCACCCTTGTTCATCATGAAACCCCATGAAACCCTGTTAAAACATGCAAGAACATGTACAAACTGGTTTAATAAAACAGCACCATAGGATTTGCATTCATCTACCCCATTGCATCTTGAGTAAAGTTTGTGCATGATGATTGATTGCTGTAAATTTTGTATGTGCATGGTCGTGAGTAGAAGGATAAGCTCAAGAGGCCATCTATGAGGAACTACAGCACCAAGACTTCGAGACGCTTGAGCAACAAGAACCACGGGAGCAAGGCAAGTGCCCCTTGACCATATTGATCCCATGTTTTGAAACTGTTTTGTTTGCGAAAACTCGTATGCTTGAGTCAACTTGATGGGACACCCTTTTATAGGAGTTTACTAGTTTTGTTAACCATCATTGTCACTGGGAAAATTGATGAGTCGGGTATGGTCATTTTTTTCTTATTGCTTCGCTTAATCTACGGGATACAGGAAGTTGAATTCAAACATGGTTAGCTACTGCACTCATATGAATAATGATGATGAGAACTTGATGATGTTAATGAGCATGGAATCGGGGAGATCTAAGCAAGCTTGGTCTGTGGATGTTGCTGAATGAGACGGTGGTTTACTTGCCGTAGATCTAAGGACCGGTTCATGCAAGCACATGCTAGGAAAACAGTGCCACCACAAGGCCAAATATTGGTGCGGCTTAACTGACTTATTAGGTGTGTTGCTATCTTGTTATGGACCGTTGGATGGCACGGGGAATGGGAGTCGAGGAGGACTGCCCTGGGAACTGCATGGCACAAGAGGAGGCCTGTGGGTGGGAGAATGGAGATCCGAGCCTGCCGGTGAAACCTCAGTGGGTCCATACATCTAGTAGCCCCTTTGTAAAGGCTATTTTGTGACCTCTTGGCCATACACCGACGGTTGTGTACTGGTATAATGGAGGTTTTTCAGTCGCCGACGGGTGATGAAATCACAAACTTGTGGGTAAAGTGGCGCCACCTCTGTAGAGTGTAAAACTGTCATGATAGCCGTGCTTCCGGTCACAAGCACCTGGCCAACTTACATGATTAGAGGCAAATTTGGGATGTTTATTTGGTATGGTTATGGTATGGTCATTGGGATTGGTTTCGGGACTGTTTTGAGTCATGACAATGAGTTTGGTTTTGGCTATATAAATATGAGATGGTTATGAATATTTATGAGTATGAGATGAACTTGAGAAAGATTAATGGATGGTTGAGACTTGATAAATGGTGAATTATGGTGAAGGAATATTGCTGTTTTAATTGGTTTTGTTGGGATTTAATTCACCTAGAAATAGTTGCTGTTTTTACCATGTTTATGAAATAAAACTTGCTTGCTGCAATGAGCCTTTTTATTTCCTACCTTGTTGTAAGCTACAGGTCATACTTTTCACGCACTTGATGAGTACGACATGTACTCACCCTTGCATTACCACATAAACATAAGCTACAGGAGATGAGTACTTCAAGGACCATGTGGAGTACTAGGCGAGCGAACTACCGTCAACATGCCTGCGGACTTGAAGACTGGAGCCTGCTGTTTAGTTATTTCCGCTGTCGTTTAGAGACTTCCGCTGCAAGAATAAGTTAGAGATTCATGAGTGAGACTTTGAGTCATTGTAATAAAGTACTTAAACACTATTTATTCATGGTTATATTCTGAATTCATTTTGTGGATTACATGTGTATGTGTGAGGAACATACTGGACACACGTCTGCATTCACTTGGTTCTATTTTCAGAACCTTGTGTCACAGTGCTATGTTCCTAATCACCGGCATCTAAAGACATGAGAAACGTTAGAGAAGGAAGAAATAACTCCAAAACTTCAGAAGCTATGAAGCAAGGAAACAAAAGGTGTGACGTTCCAAAGAAGAGAAAAAGAGGGGCTGAAAATAGCACTTTGCGGTGGTTGAATTGACAAATAAAGTGCAGCAGCAAGCAATTTTCAAAAATAGCAGTTTAGAAGAGTGTTCCTATGTGTTTTAGAGTGTCCATTCTACCTAGGCTTCTGTTCTACAGTCAACGTGGCTCTGGTACCAATTTGTGACACCCGGTTCCGAAAATAGAACCAAGTGAATGCATATGTGTGCCCAGGATGTTCATCACACATACACATGTAATCCACAAACTGAATTCAGAATATGACCATAAATAAATAGGGTTTAAGTACTTTATTACAATGACTGAATGTCTCACTCATGAATTTCTAACTTATTCTTGCAGCGGAAGTCTCTAAACGACAGCGGAATAACTAAACAGCAGGCTCCAACTTCAAGTCCATAGGCATGTTGACGGTAGTTCACACGCCTAGTACTCCACAGGGTCCTTGAAGTACTCATCTCCTGTAGCTGATGTATATGTGGGAATGCAAGGGTGAGTACATGTCGTACTTAGTAAGTGCGGAAAAAGTATGACATGTAGCTTACAACAAAGTAGGAAATAAAAAGGCTCATTGCAGCAAGCAAATTTTCTTTCACAAACATGGTAAAAACAGCAACTATTTATAGGTGAGTTAAATCTCATCTTAACCAAGTAATTCAGCAACATTCTCTCATCATAATTCACCAATTATCAAGTCTCAACCAGCCATTAATCTTTCTCAAGTCATCTCATACCCATAAATATTCATAACCATCTCCTATTCAAATAACCGAAACCAAACTCATTTTCATGACTCAAAACAGTCCCAAAACCAATCCCAATGACCATACCCAAATATCTATCCCATGTTTTGCCCCTAATCATGGAAGTTGGCCAGGTGCTTGTGACCGGAAGCACAGCTATCATGATAGTTTTACACTCTGCAGAGGTGGCACCACTTTACCCACAAGTTCGTGATTTCGTCACCCATTGGCGACTAGAGAAACCACCATTATACCAGTACACAACCGTTGGTGTATGGCCAAGAGATCACAAAATAGCCTTTACAAAGGGGCTACTAGATGTACGGACCCACTGAGGTTTCACCGGCAGGCTCGAATATCCATTCTCCCACCCACGGGCCCCCTCTTGTGCCATGCAAGTTCCCAGGGCAGTCCCTCTCGACTCCCATTCTCTGTGCCATCCAACAGTCCATAACAAGCTAGCAACACACCTAATTAATCAGCTAAGCCGCACCCATACTTGGCCTTATGATGGCACTGTTTTCGTGGCATATTCTCGCATGAACTGGTCCTCAGATCTACGGCAAGTAAACCACCATCTCATCCAGCAACATCCACGAACCAATCTTGCCTAGATCTCCCAGATTCAGTGCTCATTATCATCTTCAAGTTCTCATCGTCATTATTCATATGAGTGCAGTAGCTAAACATGTTTTAATTCAGCTTCCCGTATCCCGTAAATTAAGCGAAGCAAAAAGGAAAAATGACCATACCTGACTCATCAACTTTCCTGGCGACAAGGATGGTTAACAAAACTAGTAAAGTCCCATAAAAAGGGTGTCCCATCAAGTTGACACAAGCATACGAGTTTTCGGAAACAAAACAGTTCCAAAAACATAGGATCAATATGGTCAAGGGGCACTTGCCTTGCTCCCATAGCTCTTGTTGCTCAAGCATCTCGAAGTCTTGGTGCTGTAGTTCCTCATAGACGGCCTCTTGAGCTTGTCCTTCTACTTATGACCACGCACATACAAAATTCACAACAATCAATCATCATGCACAAACTTTACTCAAGATGCAATGGGTAGATGAATGCAAATCCTACAGTGCAGTTTTATTAAACCAGTTCGTACGTGTTCTTGCATGTTTTAATGGGCTTTCATGGGGTTTTATGATGAACAAGGGTGTAGGGATCAAGTGTGGACGTGGTGACGATCTTGACTCAAGATCTAGATCAATTCCACCGTAAAAAATTGATCAAAACGTTATCTGTCCACACACAAAAGTTTCTGTTCGAAAAAGGCGAAGAAAACGGATGCGTAGAAACAGTGGTGACGTCGTAAGATGGGTAATGAAGACCTACCTCACTTCCTTCTTGTGGCAGGGCCTTTCCCCTAGCAATGGCAGCAGCGGGGGATTTTTCTATGGAAGATTAGGGTAGGACAGATCGTCAGGCTTCTTTTCCGGCGACAGCGAGATGTGACGGGGCTCGTCGGCGGGTCCCGAGGATGGGGCTCGTTGGCGGGGATTGACGGTGGGGCTCGTCGGCAGCGCTCACCGGCGACCAAACTCCGGCAAGGGAGGGGTGGCCAACTCGGCGACTTGGAGGGGGGGCTCCAACTCGGCGACTTGGGGAGGGGGAGGGCTGCGGCCAAGGGGGGGCTGGGGGTTGTATTTATAAGGGGAAGAAAAGAAGAGTCCTACTTCAATTGGAACTCAACCAAGAGTCCTAGTCAATTTGGAACTCAACCAAAGAGTCCTAGGGATTCCCCCCCCCCTATAGGCTGCGGCTACATTGGGGATAAATTTCCCCCAAATGTGGGGAAAATTCCCCTTTTTGGGGAATTGGGGAGTTTGGAAATTTTGGAGGAAATTTGGGAATGGCTCATTTCAGCTATCTTTTTTCCATTTCTCTCCATTTCTATGTCCCTTTTCCCATTTCTATATTCCCCTCTCCATTTCTATGTCCGTTTCTCAATTTCTATATTACCTTCTCCATCTCTATGGTTCTTTCTCCATTTCTATGGTTCTTTCTCCATTTCTATGGTTCTTTCTCTATTTCTATGGTTCTTTCTCCATTTCTAGGGTTCTTTCTCCATTTCTACTTCTTTTCAAATGCTTCTCTACATGAAAAATGTATGCAATGCCTGGTAATGAATTTGAGGGTGTTACAAGGTCATTCAGCTGCTCCTTCAATTCCGCTAGCTCCTTTGGTGCCATTTTGTATAGTCGCCGAGAAATAGGTGTGGTTCCCAGTGCTAGTTCTATCTTGAATTCTACATCACGTTCGAGCGGCATGTCCGGTAAATAGTCGGGAAACACATATGGATATTCACATACCACTGGAATATCCTCAAGCCTAGGAGTTTCAATCTGATGCACTGATGCAACTCATTGTGATGGATCCACAAGATTCAATGTGTTGCAACCGTGTATTGGGGAATTCAGTTGAACAGACCGAGAGCTGATGTCAAAGATAGCGCCATAATGTGTCAAACATTACATCCCCAAGATAACATCAATTCTTTGGCCCTTGAGTACGATAAGGCCTGCAGGATAGATGTTTCCACCCAAACACAAAGGTGCCCGGGAGACTATTTCATCTGTTGATATCTTGCCTCTGGGTGAGCTGATATGAAACGGATGCTTAACAGTTCTAAATAAATGTTGATTATTCAGCACAAAGTCTCTGCCAATAAAATTGTGGGTGGCTCCGGAATCAAACAAAATGAAGGTGGGCTGTTCATGTAACGTAAACATGCCCGCTAAAACTGGTTCGCCTTCTGCAATGTCCTCAATAGCAGTATAGTTAACCCTGCCAGCTTTTAAAAGAACTTTCTTTGAATGTTCATGGTGCTGATCTGAGCATTGGTGAGATGACACAAATTTGTGGCTCTGCTCAGCTCCACGACGGTCTCGTGTTACAGAAATCCTAAGCTCTCTACTAACATGAGGTGGAGATATTATGTGCATAGCTGGTTGTGGTAGGGTTGCATGAATAATTTCTGATTGTTGCAGTTGAGGTGGAGGCTCATAAGTGATTAACTTCAGTGGTAGTTGTGAGAGTCGCACCACAGGCTGAATCTCTTGAGCAACTGGCGAGTAATACCGCGCTTGATAGTTTGGATGAACCTCGCTATCACTGTCCAGCGGTATACTTCTTTTCAGCTCCGCTTTGCAACGGAGATGCATGTCTTCCTTAATAATAGTGGCATTTACCAACTCATTGTAAATACCGTTATTGAACAAAACCACTAGTTCTTTAAGATAGACATTCAAGCCTCTGAAGAAAAATCACACTTCATAGCTTCCGAGTCTACATATGAGTGCCGTATTGCATCAAATCTTCAAACTCTTTGAAGTACTCGTACGCACTCCTTTCTTCTTGCTTTAACTCGAGAAAGTCTTGATACATTGTTCGAAGAATCCCCGAACAAGTGTGACGTGCACGGAAAACATTCCGAAATTCATCCCACGTCACACGATGACCTTCAGGAAGAGTTGCGATATACTCCGCCCACCAAGCTCTAGCGTCTCCATGGAGTTGTTGAGCGGCAAATAGTCTTTTGAATTTCATTGCACTCAAGCATATTGATCTTGGCTTCAATACATTGGAGCCAATGAGCCGACTCCAACGGTTCTTTCGCTTCCAAGAAAACCGGTGGTTGCTAGCTAGAAAATCCAAATAAGTGCTTGGCGTGGTATTTTTCTGTAGTGTATCTTGTTGTATGCTTTGTCGCACAAACAGATCAAGAAACCCAGCATCCTTTCCAAAAATTTCCGTTAATCCGGTTGATGATGTCGGCACTTGTTGTCGTGGCGAATTACTTCCGCCTTGACATGACTCACCAACCTCACCCCTGGAATGAGTGCGATCCATACTGCAAGAGTGAGCAATTTACGGTTAAATTCAAAGTTAACTCAACTTGAATTGAAAACATCAACCGTAACAGCATCACATCGATATTGCAGCACTACACAAGCTAACAAGGGTTTTGACAATTCTGAAATCTACCAAACAAGAGCAAGTTTGTCCCAAATCCTTAATTCCAACAGTCGGAATAACTTAAAAATAACCCAAGAACATGTCATGGCACTTACAGAAGTCTAAAACACCCCTGTCCACAACAAGTCCTAAGTTACATGGGCAAAGAGCAATGTTCTGTTCAGAATGACCAATTGGTCTTAATCCCAGAATTTGAATATGAAAATGACAATTTCATGTCTCAAATGGAATACCAAAGTTTTAGGTAGCTTCAATATATTTCCAATGAGTATTAATTTGCCTTAATATCAGTTCTGGATCAAAAGCTATGATATTTAAAAGTTGACAGAAATCTGGAACAATTTTCAAAGCACGTCCTTTGTAAGTGGCTGTTTTGTCCACAAGATTTCGTACAATTCGACTCCAAATATGGAGAAACTTTGAACTACAAAGTCGTAGCACATATCATACACTTTACAACGGTGTATTACTTGAACCTTAGAAAATTTTCTACAAGAAGTTATGGTCGAAATATAAAAATTCCAGAGAGTATTTTGTGCCTGCCCTGTTTTTGGACAGTTTACACTCATCTTAGATTTTCATTTATTTGGAGGGTGATTCTGGTCTGTACTTCTACAGAAAAGTTGTACCAGACTTCAAAATCTTTCCATAACTGTATCACTCACCTCCATTGGTTCAACCTAACAAAAGTTATGTCCTGTTCAATTTCAGCAAAAGTTCTGCCAAAAACAGGGGAGGTTGTTTCTAAGTCTTTGAGAATGACTCTATACTCCCAATTGACTCTTAGTTCAATATAGGAATTTATTAACCCCTAATGGAATCCTAGACTCCAAATTTACACTTTTCTTTGAAATCTTTCTTTTCATGCAGTTAATAACATATCACGGTACTACATTTCCTCACCAAGTCAAAAATCCTAACCGGCGTTATACCGGCATATACGTCTCAAGTGGTGGCACTAACACGGTCACTCACAAATGTTTTCTAAACGACATGTGCTATCGTGGTTAAGGTACCTGCATAAAACCACTCAATAGTGAAGCACACAAGTGGTTTTCCATTTCAGGCAGGTCCATATCATAGTAAAAACTTACGACCTGAATCATTGCCATACGGTTCGTCCTTGAGTCAGGCCACGTCTCAGAGTACATGATCGGGCTATCCACCACCCGATGGAGGGCTCCACAACTTTGCAAGTAAGCACACCGGTGGAACAACGCTTTCATATACCTCATAGGATATGAGGAGTCCTAGAGAACAGGCTTCGTGTTACAAACCACACAATGGGGTATCCTCCTCTTGCCCCTGGGTATGCGCACTGGAGGCTAGTGCATTTCATATATCTCTAAGACATGAAGAGTCCTATAAAACATATTCACATCCTGTCCATTTCTGAACGGGTCATTCCACACTACTTTCCTCGTATGGGGGAGCTAACTGAATTGATCCGCTTTTGGTGGTGTTCCTTACCATTCTTACCTCTACATATGTGCGTCGTTACAGAATTGAAATACTGAAGAATAACACACTGTCAGCTTGTCACCTTAAGTAACTATACTAATAATAGTCCTTATGTGGGCATACCTTACGTTCCTCACTCGTATATTTCTAAGTTTTTAAAAATATAATCTTTTCATGCATGCTATTCCCAATGCGGCTCTGATACCACGTCTGTGGGGCCCCCTTCCGGGGTCCCAATCCAGGAATTGCATTGGGAGGTGTCGTGCGATGCGGCACCCAACAACATACACAAAAAGACATTATGAACATAGGAAATGCTTTATTTATCAACAGAAGATCTTTTACAATATAATGTACACAAGATGTACATACGCAGCGGAAAATAAAACTGGACATTTACTCATTCTCAGCCTAACTACGACGAAGAGAAATCATTCAACCTGTGGACGCTTCCTACTAGCTTCACCAAAGTAAGGCAGCGGCTAGGTTTCCGGTGAGTTAAAAGAACCGTGAGGTCTGACGTCTCACCGAAAAACCATTTTCATAGCAGGCATCCTGCTACCTGCAAAAACAATTACGAAGAAACCGTGAGCACTAAGGCTCAGCAAGTCTTAAATGTCAATCCTAAACATGTAACTGTACATGGAGGAGTTGTAAGAAGATAGGAATATGAGTTTGCCAAAAATGAATCTTGGATAAACTTGATCCTTATATTCAGATTCTTATAGCAGTCATTTTAGTGGTCCTTATGCATCACAACACCATAAGTCCAAAATCAGACAAGAAACGCTTATTCCGATGTTGCTAGCCTAAGGTGGAATAGAAATTTAGTTTGCTCTATATCTACTTCAATCAAGGTTTCAATACAATTATAAGCCAAGATCAATATCTTAAGAGACTTAGTTCCTCTTGTTACTATGTCACGGCGCAGTGGGCAAGTATGCTCAATCCTTATCTGTGAGTGACGGCGATTCGAATCTATAACAACCCGGAATACATGACACATACACCTGCCTCGAAAGACTCACACAAGAGCTCTTTCTTACGTTGTATGCAGCAACCTTTCACACGACACCCCGACATAGAAAATGCTTCACGCCGAGCAGGATGGTCCTCTACGCGGACACGTCGAAGTTGCCCGCTAAAGGATTTATACCTCCCACCTTCTCAACATCATTCTCACGTGAAGGATGAGTTTATATATCATGGTCCATCGAGTTACATAGGTTTTATGGGTCTCATACCCCCACTTTATATCCGGTACAGCTCAAACTTGTCCAGCAAGACTGCATACGGCGCGGTCCTTAACTGACACGGACAGGGCTAATATCCAACCTCCACATTGGCCTTACCATACCTGGCCCAGGCTCAATGTGGTCCAAAGCATTGTCACACCAATCGCGGGTCGAGACAACCTTGAGCGCTCCATTCTACAGGAACTCCCTGTCGCCATCTCACTTTTCATGAGGTTCTCTTGTCAATAACTTCCTCTTGTGAGTATACTCTGCTACTCGACCTTTCTCGCGAGTAGCTTTTTACTACTCGACTTCTAACGGGCTAACTACAACATTATCCTAGCATCTACGACGAGGCAAATCCTACACTAAACCTTCTATCCATGGTTATAGTAGTCATGCAAGTGGGTTTCAAGTATCCTATACATAAGGCACAATATCAAGTCTAATAAACATGAGGTGAAGTAAAAGCAAAAGTTAAAACGGTAGTTATTGTAAAATTCCCAAAAACTTGTAGAAGGAAAACTTGAGTTGTGAATAAAGTTGAGTTCAAATTCAAGAAATGGGACTTGCAAAAAATTTTCTACACATGTGAATGTTTTCATGTGCAAGCACATAATTTAAAGTTCACATTGAATTCAAATGTTCATTTGAATGCAAAGGTGGTCATTTTAAATGAAGGATGCAAAATGTGGTTGTAAACCTCCCCTTTGCAGCTGACAAATTAAAAGTTTGAATCCATATTTGAATTCTTCAGGTCCAAATTATGACGAAGACAGAATTTGAGAAAATTTGGAGGTACTTTGATATGTATATCAAAGAGGCTTGTGAATTTCATTGAAATTTGAATTCAAATTTGAAACTGAAGTACACCTTGTCAAATTTTCCAAATGGATTTCAAATTGGAGCTCTTCATGACTGAAATTTGCAATGTTCCAATTTGGAGATATTTTGGGGGAGAATTGTGGGACCCACTTGTCATTGAGAAGAGGAAACTTGCAACCAAAGTCTCTGTTGATCCGGATTGCACTCAAACCAACTGAAGCAGCTGCAGGCGCCACCGAGGCTTCACAGGGAGGACACCTCCTCTCTCTCCTCTTGCTCTGGCGACCTGCTCGGTGTTCTACTCACATCTCAGCGTGTCCAGTTTTCCCACTAATCCGAGCTGCAGTACCCTGCCTCTTCCTCGAGCAAAAGCAGAATAGAGCATCGCCGCCGCCTCTGTGCTCCGATCAATTATCGGCAAAGCCACCTCGCACAGCAATCCCTTGAGTAGCAAAATGGTCCTGGTGGTTCATCCCCGATCTCCTCAAGGCACAGCTGCTCAAGTCCGAGCCGTTTCCACCCTAGAACGGTTTTTACGTGCGGCGACATAAAACAACCGGTACCGGCTCACCGTGGACAGCTCATACCGAGGCTTTTCACGGACGAGCGAGCGCACTCCGAGACGTGCCAACTAACCGCGCTGCTCCTCGCCAAGTCTCAGTTCAAGCCGAGGTTCATCAAGCTTCAATTCGGAGATTTTCTCTCAATGTGTGCAAAGTGACCCCAGGTGAGAATTTATCAGAAATCGATCGCATTTCTTGTGTTTAGCCACCAAATCATGCACAAAGGTGCTAGACGAGCTAGTGATCAATTTTCCATAGCAGCCCTAGCATGAAACCCGGGGTTGGCAGCCCATTTCAAGTTTTTCCGAGCTCAACCATGGCGGAACGCCTCGGGCGCCTGGTGAAACCCTAATAGCTGCCGTTCCCAAGCTAGTTTGTGCCCATGTCGAGCTTCTCTAGCCATTACTGGTGCTGTAGAGCCACACAACCGAGGTTTTGGCGGGCTAGAAGAGCCGGGCGAGGTTGCTGAACATTCCCCGAGCCGTTGCACCGTTGAGAGATAGGTTGGGGGTTTCGCCGGTCCGGGGAAACCCTCCCACCGTGTTCCTCGCACAATTTTAGGCACTAGCGGTGAGTTTGAGCGCAGGAGATGGCCGGACGACCGAGTTCCGAGGTGCTCCGGCAAGCTCCGGCGGCGCGGTCGCGCGGGAGCGGAAGGTAGACGAAGGGGAGGTCGGCCCCACTCGTCATCGTCTGAGTTAAAAAGTGTGGGATCCTCTGCGGCACCGGATCAGGCTGTGGCAATGCGGGAGAGACTCTGTGGCCCGTGTGGCTTTGTTTCAACGAGTGACACGTGGCCTCCTGGACCCACAGTCAGGATTTAAACATTTCCCGGTTTTAATTCCAATTCCAGATTTCCTTCAAACTTTAGAAGAGCATAACTTTTGCTAGGATACTCCAAATTTAGTGATTCAAATTGGTTTAGATTCATATCGAAAAACTCTATCCAAAAATGCAACCCAATTTGTATGAGAGTCATTATTTAATTATGGAAAATTCTTTAAAGTATTTCAGAAAAAAAAATTTGAGGGAGTTTGGTTCATCCAAAAATCCTCAAATTTTGCCAGAATATAATTTAGGATGTTAGAGAACTCCTGTAAAAATTTCAGCTCCTTTGATGTTAATTTGGTTAGGATATTTCATATTTCAAGTTTCTGTGTTCAAATGAATACAGAAACTTTTTCAGAGAATTTCCAAAACTTGAAAATTCAGTTCTGGGTAATTCTTAGCTTTAAAATTCCTAGAAAAATTCATTCATGATCCCTGAGCTATGTTTCAATTTGTGGTTCACTTGAATTTGCATGAAAGTGCAAATTATCCAGAATTAATTCCTTTTTGCCTAAATGCTTAGGGAATTGTTCTGGATGAACTACTCATTGAACAATTCTGAATTGTGGTCCAGAATGTCTTCTTGTGACAAGGAACTCACAGGAAAATTCTCAGATAAATTTGAGCTCTAGATCAGTACTTTGTGATACAACAGTCCTTGGGGAAAATGCAACAATTAGGAAGCACACATAGCACTTGATCACTTTACTTAACCCCAAACCCAACTACTTGCACCAGTGTAATTTTAAATTCTTAAACGGAGTTCTGGTTTTAAACTTGTCAATTGAATTGATAGCAAAAGCTTTACAATTAAATACTTGTGCATATTCATAACGTGTAGCATATACATGAGGACTTGTGAAGGAAGTGAAGTGGGATTTCAAAGACGCGGTGATCGAGTGATCAAGCCTCAAGTGGTCTTTACTAACTGAATATATACTAGTCACCTGCAAAACAAAGGCAAGCTCCGGTTTGCGTTTAAGTTGTTTATAAAGTTTTACTTTGTTCACTATTATGGTTTAGAGTTTGTATGTGCATTAGGTTAGGAATGATTTATACTCCAACTGCATGACCAAATAAACCCTCGAGTCAAGGGTAGAGGACGTATCCTCGCTGTAGAATAAAGCTGGGTTCAATAGGTTATGACATCCGGTAGAAGTCGAGTAGTTGGAATCTACTCGCTAGCTATAGTTCGGGATCACAGGGATGTGGTTAAAAGAGGCAAACTAAAGTTTATGTTTCCAAAGATGAGACCGGGCAGGAGGTTTAGGCAGCGAAAAGACGAGGTCTTGGTCGAGTAGCTCTGCGTTGGTCGGTTAAGTACCGATGCTTGTGTGACACCCATGAGCAAGTATTAAGTTGTGTACCGGATGCTTACTGCTATATGGGACCCAGGAAACTGATGTACAAGGTTAACTGGATTGTAGAGGCATACCACATCATCTCGTTAGAGCTATGAGCCCGAGACGGCGCGACCGGTTCTACAGTCGGGTGTCCTGCGAAAGGTTGCCACATACGATGTAATGAAGGACGCCAGATTTGGGTCTTCAGAGGCGGGCGTATGTGTCGAGTACTGCGGGCAGTGTTTGATTCGAATCACCGTCCCTCGCAGATATGAGTATCACTTGCTCACTGTGTTGTGACGAAGTAAGCAAGTTGTGTGATAACAGTTTGCAAGTATTAATTGCTCTTATGATAATCAAATTGCATGAAAACCAAGGATGAAGTAGAGATAGAGCAAATTAAAATTATTTTCCACCTTAGTACAAGTAGCATTAGAATGAAGCGTTTCTTGTTTAATTGTGGATTTCTAATGTTGCTCGGCGCAAGGTTACTACTGTGATGGCTAAAATATGGAAGTTAAGGATGAACGTGTAGGCGAGTCTTTATGCAACTTATATGTGTATGTCTTAAGTTACCTTCATGTAGAGTTGCATGCCATAGGAGAGACGGTTAAGTCTTGCTAAGCCATTGTGCCCACTCTTGATATATGAGTGGTTTTGCAGGTTAACGTAGACGCTTATGAAGAAGGTTGTCCGGTGAGACTCAGATACTTCTGAGTCATGTAACACATGGAAAACCCATCCGCTGTAATGTCTTCGTGTTGCTAGCGAGAGGAGTCTGCGGGCTGGACCTCTTCTCGAGTGCTCATTAGTTATTCGACGTGAGCTGTTCATAGACTTCCTCTGTAAATATTTGATGTAAAGTATTTACAAAGAACATCTGTAAGCTTCCGCTTTTGATTTATGTAATACAATTTTCCTTATATGTGTGCTGTTGGGTGCCGCATAACACGGCACCATCCAATGCGATTCCCGGGCGAGCGGCACTGCCCCGTGACAAGGGCCAGATCCCCCTCAATTATATGCAAACCGGGGCTTGCCTTGCTCAACGGTTTTGTTAGTCTATGAAGTTAATATTCCTCTGAAAAATCCGCCATGTCCGTTACGAGAGGAAGATCCTCGCCTCTATGTTGATCCCTTCATTGAGCGTCGACGTTGTGTAAGATAATAAGATGCAATGCACATATATTTCAAAAGTAACTTAGAAAGTGATTTAAAAACTGTTGCATAATTAATTTATACTTAGGAGGGGAAAAACAACAGCAGGGTTTCTGTTGTTGGATCTACAATCTTAGAGAGGAAGAATGCTAGGTCAAAGGGAGGTAAAATTAATCACTATGTGATTAAGTCCTTATATGAACACTTAGACCTAAAGAAAGCTAGATCAAGTTCCATAGGTCCAATGAAGCTGAAAATTTACCCACAGCTTCAAGGGAGGGAATGTAGGCAGTGTGCAAAATTTGAGCTCATGGAGTGGCTCAATATGATCACAACAATTCATTATGTGGTTTTAACCAACCTGCCTTTACCTCCTAGATCTTAAGCTTTTCTATGCTGAAAAGTGGACTTTTGTGAAGTACAAAATGTTCTGAGTTCATAGGAATTGGTTTTACCATTTTAGGAGTTTCCTACACAGAGATATGGAATTTACAAGGATTGGGGAAAAGCTGAAAATTGGTTCTGTCCATTTTACTATTTTTTAGAGACATAGAGTATTGAAACAACATTTGGCCAAGCAAATGATGTCCAATGCCTCTGAAATGTTTACTGGAGTTCAAGTATTAAGAGGAAGGTTCTGCCCAAAATTGGGAATTTTCCAATAAACAGAACTCCTGGAATTAATTCCCTAAGATTTTCCTTAATTGAATTAATGAGCCAAATCCAGGTATTTTCATAAATAATGGGATGCACCCCTAGATAGACCCAGTTAGAGGAATCCAACACAATTTATTTGAGAATTTATGGACAATTATGCACACAATTATGGCCATTGGAAATTTGAACCGAATTCTGAAAATCAGAGAAAAGTTTAAAACACTGCACACATGTCCCACATGCAGTGCTTTCTTCCTTCTTGTGCCAGCGCTCTCGGTTAGCGGCGCCCTCCGGCGAGGTTCGCCAGAACCGAGTTTCTGGCCGCCTCCCGGGGCCAAACTCGCTGCCCCCAACATTATCCGCCACGCTGAATCCATTTGAGGGGTTGCCGGCCGCCGGTGATCACCGGAAACGTGCGCGCACCGGCGAGGGTCCTGATTAGGGTTCCGGCGACTTCGGACACGCTGATTTCTCCACCAAATCATCGGGTTTTTGGCTCTATAGCACAAGGGAAGAATGGGGAGGCTAGAAATGGATGCACGTATGGCCGAGGAGCTCTCCAACTACATCGGCATCATGCGGCCGACGTGGGCCGACGGTTTTGCTCGGAGAGAACTCGATATTCTACCTCTACACCCACTTTCACGACCTAGTTTTTACTGATGAGATGCGCTAGCTAGTAAAGAACTTATGTGAGAAGTTTGAATGGCTACAAACAAGAATTGATCATGAATTTCACAATTTCTTACCTCGGTGTCAAGTTAGGCCGCCTCGGAGAAAAATCCCGAATTCTCTTCCGACGAGCCATGACTAGGAATGAGCTTTGCGGGGAAGCAGCTCCAGTTACCGAGGCACCGAGGGGTAGGCTCGCTTGAGCTCAATCCTTCTCGGGGTGGGCTGTCCATGGGAGCCGTAGCCCGTTTCTTCGGTGTTCCACTCGGGCGCAGCTGAAACTTTGAATTCCCGCGCGCAAACGAGCAGGGCAACCTGGGAATGGAGATAGTAAACAGCTAGAGAACTTAGTGGTGCGACTTTTCTATGTGTGGAGCTCGGCCAAAAATGATGTGAGAAATTTGAATCTGAAATCAGATTTCAAAATTGAGCACGTTTGGTTCAGAATTCAAATTCAAATTTTGATTTGAAGGTGCTCTCAATTAATTCTTTGAATCAATGGCATATGAGCTCCAAAATTCTCCAAATTGGGAATATAAGCTCTTTAATACATGGGAAATGCATTGGTGATTTCACATGTATGCATTTGGACAATCTGAACATTAATCCTTTTAAAAGATTCAAAAAATTGTGTTTAAATTTCCATCCACTCTAATCATAGAGGATGTGCACATGAGTGTAAATTAGGGAGTGGAGTTCTTTCCCTATGTTAACAAGTGTTGAGCATTAGCTAAAGAAATTTTTTTAATTCCCTCACATGTCCATTGCATGTTTATCGTTTCAGGTGACACAAAATCAAGGTTTCCTTCCCATAAGTTTAGATAGAACTTTACAAAAGTCAAGGCTGTTACACTCCTGGTTTAACTAAATCCGTCTCCCGAGTATATTTTACACCATCTTATTCCCACTCCTCAATATTTTCTAATTCTGGATCATGTGAAGCACGAGATGCATTAGATTTTGTAATAATTTTCTTTATTTTTTCCAAATATTTTGACACTTCTTTAGAAGGTTCCTTATTTTGTATGAGCCAACTATAACAAGCACTGACCGAGGAGTAGTCGTCGGAAGTTGGACATTGGCATGTTGTTGAACCTGTTGCTCAACTCATTGCTCTTTACTACCAGCGGCTTGCTCTTGTGCTGCTTCAAGCTGTTGTTCAACTGGTTGCTCATGGTTATCTTTACTAGCAAGGTTACTATCATCCTTGCTGAGACATAGCGGGTGCGAATCTCCTGGACTTTTGGTGAAGAAGACGGGGTTGCAGTCTTTCGAGATGCGAAGGGGCTAGACATCTGCTCATCGTCCAACGGCAAAGGAAAATTTTGGCATCCTGACAGCGTCTAAGTGAAATCTCCAGGGTTGGGTTTTTTTGAGGAGACCGAGCAGCCTTATATAGGCAGATTTTCACAGGCGACTCTTAGTTAAACACCACCGCGAAGATGTATTAGTGCAGGCAGTTTGTAAATTGGAATTTAGAACCGCCTGAGTGGCCTTATATAGGCGCAGATTTTCACAGGCGGCTCTTAGTTAAACACCTCATCTGAAAAATGTTTAAATTATGATATTTCTAGTATATTTGTCCGTTGCCACTTCACGCGCAGAGATAATAAATATGCATCGTTGCCACAATGAACATATAGAACCATAATCACATTGCAATTTCAGATATAAACATTTGCAACTCAATGAACATTTTATAGTTTATACACATTGCGTATCCTCTAAACTATACATTTTAGACTTATATTCCTATGAAGCTCCCATCGATCGATCTAATCTGTACCGTCGAGCTTTCTCCTAAACACGTCTCTTATATTCCTCTGGATCCTTAAAATAACGATGCCATTCTTTAAATTAACAAATATCGAATGAGGAATGATATATAACCAAGGTTGCTCACTAACACAAAGTTACTAACTTTGATAAGTAGATTATAGCAATCATTTTCAACATGGGCGCATTTAGCTGATGAAGCAAACGCTGAACTTCAAGTAGTACAATTTTGACACTAATACCAGGACACCACCCCTACGAAATATCAATTTAAGCAACATAAGTAATCACCTCAAATAAGTTCGGCAATAATTACTAATTACTTGAGCAAAATAAGTCTATCTTACAATATCATGATCAAGAACCCCAAGGCAGAGTGCTCCTGAGAGATGGACATTTGGGTGGAAGAAACTAGGTGGAAAGGCGCATCTTGGAGGTACCAGGGGATAGTCCTCCGAGAAGGAGATTGTCAGTGGGTAGTAACCACATTTCCAGTCAGTCTACAAAGGAAAATTGTTAATAAGGGGATGATGGTAATACTGGATTGTGCTTATTCTTCATGACTTACCCCTTCTTTACTGGGGACGATGCACTACCACTTCATTAAGTCTCACGACTCAGGCTTCGCAGAGAAACTTGACAACAAGTGACGCAAATGGCGAGCCATGAAATTTCAAATAACAAAAACAAACAAGACGGGAAAGCAAAACTACAAAGTTTAAGTTCATAGAGCTACATACAACCATGCGACCAGTGTGTCATATGTACATACATGGGGGTGGTTCTTGTGCCACGCCAAGCGCTCCTCCTTGAGTCGGCAACACGCCAAGTCGATAACAAATTTCCCAGCCATGAACTACGTAAAAAGTAGAATATAAGTAGTGTAGAATAGGAGGGACTAGTGAAGGCGAAGACGATGACGGCGATGGCGAACAGTGGACGGTAGGCGGCGGTTGCACTAGAGTTGGTCGATCGCTAAGGGTTGGAAAAGAGAGCGGCTGGAGTTGGACACAAGGGAGATGCGTGGCCCGAGGAGGAGGAGTTGCGGAGAACTTAATTGCGGCCAGTGGTGTAAAAACGGGTGAGATAAAAGCGTGACTTCCATTGTTGACAAAGGGAGACACGCGCCCGAGGAGGAAGAGCTACAGAAAACTTAATTGTGGCCGGTGGTGTAGAGACGTGCGACCGGCGTGCGACCTCCTCCTCCTCGAAGATGTATTAAACACCGCCTGCGAAAGTGCATTAGCGCAGACGGATTGTTATTTAAAACCACATGTGAAAAAAGTTTACTAAGTTTAGGATTAATTAATATTCTTGATCAAAATGAGGGGGCTTGTAAAAGCCTGAATCCAATGTTCTTGTAATATGATTTAGTATTACATATGCCCATTAAATTTCACTTGGAAAAACCTTTGAAATTGGTCAGAACATAAAAAACAAATAAATAGGCTATTTGTAATTTTTGTATCTTGCGTAATACAATGATTTTGTGAGTGAATTTTTCTATGGGACTTTTTAGTCATCATACAAACCTCTATGATTTTTTTAGCTTTTTACAAAATTGTTTGAATCAATGTGTGCTCAAAATTTGAAGAATATCTCATATGTATAGCAGCATTTCATTAGAATGATGGATAATTTGAATTTTGACATGTTGGAATGCTTTAAAAAATTTAAAAAATTCATACATATATAAATAAGACAATATGTCCATACAAACTAACTTTTAGTGGAAGATCCATTTTTTTAGGAGATATGAAAAATCTGAATAATATGTGCGTATAAATTAGTTCTATATTTACCAAAACATAGCAATGTTACCCATATAAGTTTTAAACTTTTTGTTCCATCTGGTATATATTAATTTTTGAAGAATATGAAAAAGAATCATCGAGTTTGGACTTAATTTGCAGAATCTATACATGTGAGTATTTGCATTGGAATCTAAATAAAAAATGAACAAAGGGAGAAGAAACTGAAGAGCAAACCTATGAAGACGCAATTATCACAGGCGGTTTTTCAATATAGAACCGTCTGTGAAAAAAGTTTACTAAGTTTAGGATTAATTAATATTCTTGATCAAAATGAGGGGGGCTTGTAAAAGCCCAAATTCCAAGTTCTTGTAATATGATTTAGTAATACAGGTGCCCAATAAATTTCACTTCGAAAAACCTTTGAAATTGGTCAGAACATAAAAACAAATAAATAGGTTATTTGTATTTTTTGTATCTTGCATAATACAATGATTTTGTGAGTGAATTTTTCTATGGGACTTTTTAGTCATTATACCAACCTCTATGATTTATTTTTTACAAAATTTTTTGAATCAATATGTGTTCAAAATTTGAAGAATGCCTCATATGTATTGGAGCATTTCATTAGAATGATTGATAATTTGAATTTTGACATGTTAGAATGCTTTAAACAAAATCATACATGTATAAATAAGACAATATGTTCATACAAACCAACTTTTAATGAAAGATCCATTTTTTAGGACATGTGAAAATCTGAATAATATTTTCATATAAATTAATTCTATATTAACCAAAATATAACAATGTTACCTATATAATTTTCAAACTTTTTGTTACATCTGGTATATATTAATTTTTGAAGAATATAGAAAAAAGAATAATCAAGTTTGGACTTAATTTGCAGAATGTATACATGTTTAAGTATTTACATTGGAATCTAAATAAAAAGTGAAGCAAAAGAAAAAGATACTAAAGAGCAAACCTATGAAGAGGCAATTATCACAAGCGATTTTTCAATATAGAACCGTCTGTGAAAAAAGTTTACTGAGTTTAGGATTAATTAATATTCATGATCAAAATGAGGGGCTTATAAAAGCCCAAATTCCAAGTTCTTGTAATATGGTTTAGTATTACAGGTGCCCATTGAGTTTCACTTGAAAAAACCTTTGAAATTGGTTAGAACATAAAAAACAAATAAATAGGTTATTTCTCATTTTTGTATCTTGCATAATACAATGATTTTATGATTGAATTTTTCTATGGGACTTTTTGGTCATCATACCAACCTCTATGATTTTTTTAAGATTTTTACAAAATTGTTTGAATCAATGTGTGTTCAAAATTTGAAGAATGCCTCATATGTATTGGAGCGTTTTATTAGAATGATTGATAATTTGAATTTTGACATATTGGATTGCTTTAAAAAATTAACAAAATTCATACATGTATAAATAAGACAATATGTTCATACAAACCAACTTTCAATGGAAGATCCATTTTTTAGGATATATGAAAATCTGAATAATATGTGCATATAAATTAATTCTATATTTCCCAAAACATAACAATGTTACCTATATAAGTTTAAACTTTTTGTTCTATCTGGTATATATTAATTTCTGAAGAATATAGAAAAAAGAATCGTCGAGTTTGGACTTAATTTTTAGAATCTATACATGTTTGAGTATTTACATTGGAATTTAAATAAAAAAAGAAGCAAAGGAAGAAGAAACTGAAGATCAGGTCAATGAAGAGGCAATTATCACACGCGGTTTTTTAATGGACCAACTTTAAAGCCTTCTGTGATAATGGACGACTATATAAAGCACTGCTCGGGCACCGCAAAAACCTAAGTCGGGAGATTTCACGTCGACGCCGTCAGGCTGCCAAAAAATATATTTGCCCCTCACCGCCGCCGCTGCCATCCTGGCTGTTGTCGCTGCCGCAGTTCTCTCCCTTGCTGCCGAGCCCACATCGCCGTCCTCTACCTCGCCTCCATGTGCCATCACTATACACTAGCTTTATAAACCTTGTGTTCAACTTTCGGCCTTCACTTGCATTAGGGGCTATTTAAATTAATTATGCTCCGTGGATATTTAATTTGTATGGTGTGGCACGAGTGTGTTTGATAAGCAATATTAATGACACTAATGGTGTGCTTGATTTTACTAAATAAGGTGTCACATAAGAAATATTATTTGTTTCTAATATATGTTTGTATGAACTTGTTCAAGAAATGGTTACTATCATATTTTTATTTTTACAGTTTGACATAGAAGATGGACCACCGAGCGTGGATGTACAACATGCCAAGACCCGATCCTATGTACATTCAAAATGTTGCAAACTTTATTGAAGCGCCCAAACATGCGAAGATCCAAAAGATAGATGACATATTATGTCCATGTATCGACTGTGAAAATAAGATTTCTTGGATAGATACTATAGTAATCCAATCTCATTTGGTGAAAATGACACGGCCCCACGGCCTCGTCGAGCCAGGATCACGCTGAGGGGTGGTGTGTTGCACAGGACCGGATAAAGCACATCAAAGATACAAAGCGGAAGCAAAGTTTTATTACATAAACGAGTTTATGAACATTTTTATAATAAAATATGTTCAGTCTACACTCACGGGTGTAGACTACGTATTGAGTTCACGTTCAGCCCGTTAACATGTCCCCGCTAGCACACACACACACTAACAGGGCGGCGTGCACGATTGCCACTCGACGGGGCTTCCCTCTTGGGGTTCTGTCTCCTCCTCGTGAGTCCCTTCCTCATAAACCCCTGCAAAAGCTTCAAACACAAGCAGTGAGAACGATGGCTCAGCAAGTCTGACCCGTCTCTCCTATACGTGAAACTTCTACATGAGGTGTTTCAGAGTACATGATGTAAATAAGTTGCAAAGGACTCGCCTAATTATTTGAATCTTACTTTCAAGTTTTAGCAGCAAGTTGTGGAGAACCTTATGCTAAGGCACATGAGAGAGCCGCAATCAAACAAGAAACGCATTTCTCTCATGTACTTTGCCCAAGGTCAAAAAGAACTTTAATTAGCTCTAATCTACAGCAGGTCATTAACATTCAATGTATAGATTACAAATAAGCAAACTTTTAACATGTATCTAGCCTGTTCTTTCTCTGTCACGGTACAGTGAACAAGTGGTACTCAATGACCGCGAGGAACGGCGATTATAATCGATTTACACCTGCAGGGTTACCCGAAAAACCCGTCACGTACGTCTGTACTCAATGTTGCCTACAACAACCATCACGGACGTCGTACGCAACCACCTTTCACCCATCAACCAAATATTGAACCGGTCCTATCGTCCCAAGAAAGAGGTCTCTGTGTGCGCATCCGCAGTGTCGCTAGCCGATTTACACCTCAAGCTCTCAACCTACCCTCTGGACGACAAACAATGCCTCAATACCCAGCTACCCGAGTAACATCGGTTTCCCAGTTCTCATATATCCGATAGGTCTTCGGTACTGTTCTAGCTTGTTCAACAGGCCCGCACACGGCTCGGTCCTCAATCGAAAAAATGGAGCTATGGCATCCAGGCGCCAACGTTCTGCTGCCCTTACTTTCTGCTCGGTCTCATTTTTCTTGCCATGTGTTTCATTTGCTATTTTACCCGAGTAGTGTGCCTCTAGCCTATTCTTGGGAGTAGTTCCAACTACTCGACTTGTACCGAATCCTACACTATTTTAGCATTGCAGTAGCTAAACGAGGTTTCAACACCTAAGCCCAACACAGGGTTTTCTTGGATATGAATTTGGGTTTCCAAACAAGACTCTAATGCAAAAATTAAGTGAGTGCTCAAATTAAGTTCTCAAAACTCTAAAATTTGTAAAAATGTTTAATGCAAACCGGAGCTTGCCTTGCTGATCTTGGTCATAGGCTAGCTGCTCCTCAGGAGTGATGAAGTCTAAGACTTCGGGCTCCTCCTCAACCTTAGCGACTACATGAGATAAATATGTATATTTATCAATTTGAATGCATTTGAATTAAAGTTCGATTTGTGAAGACTATAAGTCTTGCTAGACAAGCACAATGACTCTGAAATTTCTACTGTGAGTTGGAAACAACCTGAACAGAGACTTGGCCAAGTTTCATTTGCAGCAAAGCAAACTTGAGCTCTACACAAATAATTGTGTACTTGGCCTTAATTGGAGCTCCTAGGGTGTTCTAGGTGTTTCATGGAGCAAGACTTGACTTTCTGAAAACTAGATTTTCAGGGGGTTCTAATGGAGTTGGTTTCACTTAATTTGAAGGTTCCAAGCTAAATATATGAGCTAAACAATTTCAGAGAAATTCTGAAAATGTTTCTGGACATTTTCCATTTTCTCTGGAACAGTTTTATTAATCACACTATTAGGTGGACCAAATTAGCTCAAATGGATCTGAAATTCTTATGGTAGCTCAGGGATATTTTGGTGAACATCCCAGCAAAATTCCAGAATTTTCCTCCAAAGGGTTCTCCAGTTAAAATTCCAAACAGTTTAAACTTTGAAGAATTAATTCTGGAGAAATAATGATTTTTCATAAAGTGAAACTTGATCTGTTGGAAATTACCCAGAGAGCTGAATCCAAAAAAATTTGGTTCACTCAATTTGGATTTTCCTAGAAAAAGTTATGTGGGTTTGAAGTTTGAACTAAATATGAAAATCGGAGAAATGTTTAAATCTGCCTGTGGGTCCAAGGGAACACGTCTCATGTGCTGAACCGACGACACACGGGCTACAAGTTTAATTCCCATGCTGCCACAGCTGATCCGTGCCCACAGACGATCCAATCCCCCGGTTTCCTCCCACTGACAGCGGGCGCGACTCCGGTCGTCGTCTACCTCGCGCCTCCCGCGCGGTAGCGCCGCCAAGGTCGCCGGAGCACCGCCGAACTCGATCGTCCGGTCATCTCCCATGCTCTTACTCACCGCCAGCCCCTAAGTTTGTGCGCTGAACACGTTGGGAGTATTTCCCCATCTCGACATTGGCTCTAACCGAGCCCGCAACGGTGCAGCGGCTCGGGAAGAGTTCAGCGACGTCGCTCCGACGTGCTATCCAGCCAAAAGCTTGGTGGAGTGGCTCTACAGCACCAGTGGTGGCTCAGGAATCTTAGCATGGTGGTGGACAGGCTCAGGAATAGCTCCAAGGTGGGTCTCACTGTGCGCCCGATGCTTCCCGATAAAGCCGCCATAGGAAAACTTGGAAATACGCCATGCACAGGGATTTTCATGCTAGGTTTCGTGAAGCTAACTTATGCGCCACTGAGTCTAGTTCTTATGTGTGAAGTTTCATGGAATATAAACGAGAACCGAACGGGAATTTTAAAGTTCCTTACCCAAAGGTCGGTTAGCACCGATCGGAACATGATCTCAAAATTCACCGTCGACGATCCACGGTCGGACCTGAGTTTTGGAGGCGTCCGGAAGAGGATTCACTTGGCCGTGAAAAGCCCGGGGTGAGGCTGCCCACGAGAGCACCTCCTCTCGGCTTTGTATCGGCTGCCACGGGAGAGAGTGTTTCTCGGTGTAGGGAGCACGAGCTCACTCGGTGATGGTTTGAGAAGGTTGTGGAGAGTCCTGTGGTGCCGTTTTTCTGCTCAGACGAGGCTCACACGCAAGCTTGGCGGGTGGCTGAGGATCAGAGGAGTAGCGGCGGCTATGGTTGGTTTCTTGCGTGAGGGAACAGATGAAGGAGGCATTTGATCTTTTGCCGGCTCGGGCTCACAGATAAGGGGGGCAGAGAGGCGGTTCAGTGGCCAGGGCGGTAACCAGCTGCTGTCCTCGCCGTTTCTCGCCATGGCGGCTTCTCGGTCGAGCGCAAGAACCTGAGCTCAGCTCTTCAGTCGGTTAAAATTTCTAGTGAGGCTGACATGTGGGACCCACTCCCATTTTAACCTATGAAATTCAATTTTCCCCACTGCTATAAACAGTAGAGACACAAATACCCTTTGACATTTGAATTATCTACCAACTGGCCATTTGAGATGGATAGAATTCAAATTGTGGAGTGTTTGAATATATTTTCAGCACATATGCAGTTTCAAATTCAAATTGAGTTTGAATTTACTAAAATTAGCTCATGTCAAGATCAACTCCAAATGGAGTGAAAATTGGTGTGTGAGCTCACAAAAATGTGCTGAGTATGAATACGGATCCCACTTTTGAATTCATGGGCTAAAAGGAGTTTGAATTTGAGTTTGAGTCCCAAGCTAGCCTCTTTCTAGTTATACCCAAAAATACCTCAAAAAGGTTTTGGATTTGGGTGAAATTTGGCATGAGCATTCCTAGCAAGGTGTATGAGTTTTTCATATGCTCAGCCCCTATAAGATCCATGTGGGAAATGCCACTTTTGCATTTTGTGAGTTTATACTCTAATGAACATGTTGATGGTGTTTACTTGCTCTTCAAAGGTGTTCATAAAGTTTCCTCAAATGAGTTGTGTGTGGGGTGATGAACACTTTGGATGTGTGCAAAAACTTAGGCCCTTACATTCCTCCCCCTTAAAAGAATCTTGTCCCGAGATTATAAGGTGAAAATGAGAGAGAGGACGGTGGAAAATTACCGTATATGCGACGTGAAAAAGTTGGGGTAGTTAGCACGAAGAAATCCTTCGCTCTCCCATGTCGCTTCATCTACGGAGTGATTACTCCATAGAACTTTGTAGAACCACAACGTACGGTTGCGTGTGGTTCGGGCCTTTTCATCAATGATCTGAACTGGTTCCTCCGGATACGTGAGATCCGGTTTCAGTTCTTCAATATCCCCCAGCTGAATGGTAGTTGATAGCTTAAGACACTTCCTCAGCTGAAAAATGTGAAAGACGTCGTGCACACCGGAGAGTGCTTCTGGTAATTCCAGCCGGTATGCTACCAATCCACATCTTTCCGTAATCTGGAATGGACCGATGAATCGCGGTGCCAACTTTCCTTTCACCCCGAATCTGTTCACGCCCTTCATTGGAGACACACGTAGATATACGTAATCCCCGACTTCGAATTGTATTGGGCGTCTTCTCCGGTATGCATACGGTTTTGTCAGGATTGGGCGGCTTTTAGGTTCGCTTGAATTAGTCGAACCTTTTCTTCCGCGTAGTTGACAAGATCAATCCCGAAGGTGACACTTTCGCCAGACTCACACCAATTCAGTGGTGTGCAGCATTTTCTCCCGTATAGCACCTCGTAGGGCGCCATCTTGATGCTGGCTTGGTACCCATTGTTGTATGAGAACTCGGACAATGGTAAGCGATCATCCCAATTCTTAGCGTGGTTTATAACACAAGCTCGTAGCATGTCCTCTAGAATCTGACTTACCCGCTCGGTTTGCCCATCCGTCTGTGGGTGGTACGCTGAACTACGGATCAGCTTCGTCCCCAATGCAGCATGTAGCTGTTCCCAAAAAGGGACACAAATAAAGTGCCCTGATCCGATATGATGGTGCGGGGTACGCCATACAAGCATAGGACACGTGAGATGTACAATTCGGCATACTTCTTGGCATTGTAGTTTGTGTCGACCGGGATGAAATGGGCGACTTTGGTGAGCCGGTCGACGATCACCCACACAGAATCATGCTTCTGAAATGTGGTGGGCAAACCGACGATAAAGTCCATGCTCACATCTTTCCACTTCCAGGCAGGAACGCCCAGTGGTTGTAGCAGTCCCGGTTTTCTCATGTGGTCTGCTTTCACCCTTTGACATGTATCACACTCGGACACGTACTTTGCGATCTCCCGCTTCATCCGTGTTCACCAAAACTTGCTTCTGAGTTCTTGATACATCTTGTTGCTGCCGGGGTGAATAGAAAACTTTGACAAGTTAGCCTCATCAAAGATTTTCTTCCGTAACTCCGGGTTACGGGGTACGACGATCTGGTCCTTGAACCATAGGATGCCGTCTTCGTCTTTCCGGAAACATTTCAGCTCCCCACTGTCTACATGTCTCCGCAAATGTGACATGCCCTTGTCATGTTTCTTAGCTGCCGCTATCTCTTTACGGATGGAGGGGATCAAAGCTAAGTTGTAGAGATCTCCATATGGAATCACATACAGTGGTGGCACGTTCTCTTCCAACGGTGTGACGGTCAGATTGTTGACGTGTGACTTGCGACTCAGCGCATCCGCCACTACGTTTGCTTTGCCGGGGTGATAATGGATCTCTATTTCATAATCCTTTATCAACTCTAACCATCTTCTCTGCCTCATGTTCAGCTCTTCCTGAGTGAATATGTACTTGAGGCTTTTGTGGTCGGTATATAAATGCACGAGGCTACCGAGTAGGTAGTGCCTCCACATTTTGAGTGCAAGTACCACGGCAGCGAGCTCTAAGTCATGAGTTGGATAATTCTGCTCATGGTTTCTAATCTGCCATGATCCATACGCGACCACCCTTTGGTCTTGCATCAGCACACATCCGAGCCCAATACCGGATGCATTGCAGTACACATCGAACGGTTTTGTTGTGTCTGGCTGCGCCAAAACCGGTGCTGATGTTAGGTGCTTCACTAATGCCTTGAACGCTGCTTCACATGCCGGACTCCAAACATATTTGGTAGCCTTCTTCAGCAGCTCTGTATAGGCTTGGCAATCTTCGAGAAGTTTGGAATGAACCTCCGATAATATCCCACGAGTCCGAGGAAACTCCGTACCTCGTGAACAGTCCTCGGGGACTTCCAATTCAGCACTTGTGTGATCTGACTCGGGTCTACAGCGATGCCTTCTGCTGAGATAATATGCCCGAGAAAAGGCACTTCTGATATCCAGAACTCGCACTTTCTGAATTTCGCGTATAGCTTGTGATCCCGCAGCCGTTGCAAGATTATACGCAGATGCTTTGCATGTTCTTTTTCTGACTTGGAATATACCAATATGTCGTTGATGAAGACCACGACAAACTTGTCCAGCTCTGGCATGAATACCAAGTTCATCAAGTACATGAAATGAGCTGGAGCGTTGGTGAGGTCGAAGGACATGACCAGGTACTCATAAAGTCCGTACCTCATCAAGAAAGCTGTCTTCGGAATATCCTCAGCCCGTATCTTAATCTGATGGTACCCGGATCTTAAGTCCATCTTTGAAAAGATCTTTGCTTCGACCAACTGATCAAACAACATGTCGATCCGTGGCAATGAGTACTTGTTCTTGATGGTTACGGCGTTTATTGGACGATAGTCCACGCAAAGCCGCAACATCTAATCATTATTATTTACAAATAATGCCGAACAGCCCCATGGCGAGGAGCTCGGCCTAATGAAACCTTTCTCCAGCAGGTCCGTCAACTGCATCTTCGGTTCGGCCAATTCCTTGGGCGCCATCTTGTACGGCCGCCGGGATATTGGCATAGTTCCCGGTGCAAGTTCAATCTTGAACTCCACCTCTCGGTCGGGCGGCATCCCCGGTAAATCATCCGGGAACATGTCAGGGAACTCACGGATTACTGGAATGTCTTCCAATCTGATGGTTGTGGATTGATATACACTTGGAAGTTTTATTTCTGGACTGTCCAGAAATAATGAATGTGACTCGTGCATTTCTGGGTGTAGATGCACGACTCGGAGGACGGTGTCTAAAACAGCGCCGTGGTGGGTTAACCACGACATTCCTAAGATGACATCGACCTTTTGTCCCTCTAAAGCTATGAGAGACGTGGGGTATACTCTACCCGCTAAGCATAATGAAACTTTGGAAACCATCATGCTTGCTGAAATCTTCCCACCCGGTGAACAAATCAAACATGGACTTTCGGTAGGTATTTGCAAGCTGTGTTTAGCAATAAAAGCTTGGCTAATAAAATCATGCGTGGTGCCTGAATCAAATAACACTATGGCGGGATGTTGGTGGAGTTGAAACATACCCGCAAGGATTGGCTCTCCTTCCGGCATGTCCTCTATGGCGAGTTGGTGGACGGTGCCAGGCTTAGGATTTGCCCGTCGCGCATTAGTGGGGTTCCGGGGCTGATTCCTCCTCGGAAACTGTGGTGCAACTCCGCCGCCTTGCCTGTCAGGACAGTTGTTGGCGAAGTGCCCTGGGCGACCACATTTGTAGCATGTGGCTGCTGACTGGCCGGTGCTTGGGGGACGAAAGCCCGGCATGCGCTGCTGAGGTGCATACGCACGCGGCATCACCCGCTGCTGATGTTGTTGCTGTGGAGGTGGTGCTGGTAGTGCCGACCTGAACGCCGGTGGAGAATATGGCCAACTGCGGAATGGCATCAGCCTCTGTGGTGGCTGACAGCGTTGACCCGATGGTGAGCGATACACCATCCAGTATTTTTCAGAAGGACCACCTCCTTCTCCACTGCTTTGTGGCGTGCTTCGCTTCTTTTCAGCCACCGCTAACTCCTTGCCAGAGTCCTCCTGAACAATCACAGCATCAATAATATCATTGAGGCTGCCGCGATTGAACATCGCCAGCTTGTCCTTCAGGAGTGGGTTAAGCCCCTGGTAAAAATGATCCCGCCGCTTCTCGTTGGTATCGGCGTGATAGGAAGCGCAGAGTGCAAGATCATTGAACGCCCTGGAGTATTCCAGCGCGTTCCTGCTTCCTACTGCAGGCGAAGGAACTCCTGCGTCTTCCTCTTCATAATACCCGGCGGTATGTGATAGGGCCTGAAGGCCATCTGGAATTCCGCCCGGGTCATAACTCGCTCGGTGGGTTGCAAGGCACAGTAGTTCGCCCACCAAGCACTCGCGGATCCTTGAAGCTGTTGGACCATGAAATGAGTCTTGTGCTGCTCACTCACTTAGAGCAGCCTGAACTTCATCCCCATTGTGCGGAGCCAGTTGTCCGCATCGATGGGTTCATCCGCCCTTGAGAATATTGGGGGATGAGTAGTCAGAAAGTCAGAGTAGGAGCTTTGTTGGCGCTCCTCGCGATCTTGACGTCTCTCCGGCCGAGACGTATTGGAAATAAGTGTCTGCAGCAACTCCGTGTGCTGCTGATGAGAACCCGCCATCGCCGCAACGATGTCGGCCAATGTAACCGTTGGCTGTGGCGGTTGTTGTTGTTGCTGTTGCTGCTGTTGCTGTCCCGAGGAATCCTCAGGAGGCTGTTGGGAGGTCTCTCCCCCCTGACTGGAACCCCCAACGTCTAGGTTGGCACGAATGCGAGTCATTCTGAAATTCAAAACAGCAGCGATCAACACATGTCATACTTAAAATTCCATATGAAACAGTAGGTATTGAAGTGACGCATGAAAAACTTGCACAACATTCACATAGATTGATAAAGCATAAACTTTATACAAGATACATTATTCTCGGATTTCTGAGAAGTTGTTCTCATGTCGTCACTACCTATACATATACTACTGTCTACACGACATGTCACCGATTACAAAAATTTTTCTTACACCACCCTCGCTGCCCTACTTGGCAACAGTAACCTACTACTCGGAGTAGAACTCGACCTCCTGTGGGTCCTCCTCCTCCCTACATCTGCTAGTGGCTCCGGGTCCATGACCTCCTCTTCCGGTTCAGGTTCCCCCATCGCCGGGATACCCAAAACCACGGGTACGGCACCTACCATCGGTAGGCCCATTACCGGAGGTACGAGGTCCTGCAACGCGTGCACCTCGTCCATGGCCTGGTTGTAGTCCTCTTCCCAGCCTTGCCCTTCCTCAATAGCGTCATCACGCTCTTGAGTGAGGACCTTATTCTGCTGGGTCAGGGCCTGCATTTGCTGTTGTAAAGCTGTGATATCAACGCGGCTTTTCTTCTTTGCCTTCTTCAGACGATGCAACTGATTGTGTTGCTCATTCAGTCGCTTTATCGTCGGAAGGAGAACATTGCGGAGTGCGCTGTGAGCACTATCGAAAAGATCTCCACGGCTGGTGCTCTCCTTGATGTTCGCGGCGAGACAATTTGTATGAACAGCTTGGCTGTCCATCACGGCCTTTCCCGCCCTCAACTAGAGGCTGAGATTCGCCTCCGCGGGGTTGTACCTTGGACAACCCAGATCTGTTGCCTCCATGTACCTTTCCCCCCACACATGATTAGCTCGTTCCTCCAACGGAACAAGAGCATATGGAGTGCCCTCCATGGCCCTCACGTGTAGTTGGCAGAAACGCGAAATGGTGTCGCGAGCTGCCACTTGCCACATTCCCTCCGGCTGTCTACCTCTCACCGTAACGGCGAACGGTGCCCAACCGGGTGGCGTAGGTCCTGCAGGAACTTCGACATGGATGGTCCATGTCTTGTCCCCCTCCTCGCCTTCTTCCTGGTGAGATACTGCAGCGTCTCCACATATTCGAAATATTGAAGCATTTGCTTCAACACTTCCGGATAACCGCTGCGGTGAGAACAGTGGGATACCACCCACCCGTTCTCCAATTGTCTATCTGCTGTCATCTGTAGAAACATATTTGGAAAATTTCAAATATTTATTTCAACAGTAATTCATTGAGTTATAACATAAAACATGTCATTGAACTCATAAAAACTTGGAAACACAACTCAAACTTAGAACAATTTGATTGCTGGTCTGCTTCCCAAACTGACAGCCCTGACCAGTTTCCATTTCAACCTGACTTAGACCATGATAAAGCAAAACCAATTCTGGAGATCAACATGAAAGTTAAAGTTAACTTCAATAGCTTTCCATAAAGTATTTACTTGGCCTAAGATCTGTCCTGGTTCAAAAGTTATGAGATGTCAAAGTTACAGAATTTCTGGAGAAAATTGGACAGCACCTTCCTGCTTGAGGTACGGATTTGATCCAAGAATTCCTGTTAATTCTACACCAAATTTGACAAAACTTTCTGTAACAAAGATGTAACCCATCTCAAGAACATTTCATAACTACCTAATTTTCTATTTTTAGATTTTTATGCAGGAAGTTATGCTCAATTTACAGAGAGTTACAGAGAGTGTTTGCTCTGCCCTGTTTTCTGGACAGTTTCAACTCTACTGCATTTTTCCACTGGTTAAGGGATGAAACACCTCTTGACATCAACATAAAAGTTGTAAAGATCTTCCAAAGCTTTCCAGAAATGTATCATATGGCCCCAACCTCCAAATAACTCAACCTCTAACCTCTGATTAACCTCAGCCTTATTTCAGCTGGAAACAGAGGACTCTGTCCTTAGTATCCTATAAGTTGAAAACTTATTTACTTTGAACATCCTGATTAATGGAAGGAATTTAATCAAAGTTTTAGTGCTCTGGATCAAACCTTCAAGTTTCACAATTAAGTTGCTCATTTAGTGGGGTGTGACGTCGAAGGGTCACCCGTTCATATCGGTACTATGTTCCTCACAAAGAAAAACCTATACTGGACTTAGCCGGCTTCGTTAGTTCAGTGGCACTAAACATCTCTCGCACATGGATCCTACTCGTCTACCGATTCGTGGTCAGACTACCTGCAGATAAACCACTCAATCGTCAGGTACGGCTGCACATTGAACCCGGTCCCAATACAGTTCATCCACCCGTCCGTCATCACTCGCACAGGTGTTCTCAAGCCAAACACGCCTTGAGCTACATGTTCACGTTACTGACCACGTGACGGGATCTCCCAAACTCGCCCAAAGCACACCAGGGAAGGGCGTTGCTCGAATACCCCAAACGAAGCGATTCGTGCCTCCACCCCCTACTTTGCTCTATATGGCACCAATCCTCTTTATGATCACCTTCGAGTTTTCGGATGCGCTTGCTACCCTAATCTTTCCGCCACCGCCCCACATAAGCTTGCGCCCCGCTCGACACGGTGTGTTTTTCTCGGGTATTCCCTTGATCATAAGGGTTATCGATGCTTAGATCTCACTACCCACCGTCTTTTGATCTCTCGGCACGTCGTCTTCGACGAGTCATCTGCGCACTGGTGGACAGCGCTTACGTGCACGCCCCAATACATAAAGTGACCTGAGATGCACGATTTTCCGACATAAGCAAATAGGTTAGTATGCCCCTTTTTATACACTAATGACATCCTTATATGGGCTACTAACTCGTTCCTCACTGAATTTTTGAAAAATACGACCTTTTTAGTGCGTTAAACCTCAAGCGACCTCTGATACCACGCTGACACAATCCCACGGCCTCGTCGAGCCAGGATCATGCTGAGGGGTGCTGCGTTGCACAGCACCGGATAACGCACATTAAAGATACAAAGCAGAAGCAAAGTTTTATTACATAAACGAGTTTATGAACATTTTTACAATAAAATATGTTCAGTCTACACTCACGGGTGTAGACTACGCATCAAGTTCATGTTCGACCCATGAACGTGTCCCCGCTAGCACACACGCACACTAGCACGCACGGCGTGCACGACTCCCACTCGACGGGGTTTCCCTCTTGGGGTCCCGTCTCCTCCTCGGGAGTCCCTTCCTCATAAACCCCTACAAAAGCTTCAAACACAAGCAGTGAGCACGACGGCTCAGCAAGTCTGACCCGTCTCTCCTATACATGAAACTTCTACATGAGGGGTTTCGGGGTACATGATGTAAATATGTTGCAAAGGCACATGAGAGAGCCGCAATCAAACAAGAAACATATTTCTCTCATGTACTTTGCCCATGGTCGAAAACAACTTTAATTAGCTCTAATCTACAGCAAGTCATTAACATTCAATGTATAGCTTTCAAATCAGAAAACTTTTAACATGTATCTAGCCTGTTCTTTCTACGTCACGGTACAGTGAACAAGGGGTACTCACTGACCGTGAGGGACGGTGATTAAATCGATTTACACCTGCAGGATTACCCGAATAACCCGTCACGTACGCCCGTACTCGATGTTGCCTACAGCAACCATCACGGATGTCTTATGCAACAACCTTTCACCCGTCAGCCTAATATTGAACCGGTCCTATCGTCCCGAGCAAGAGGTCTCTACGCGCGCATGCGCAGTGCTGCCAGCCGATTTACACCTCAAGATCTCAATCTACCCTCTGGACGGCAATCAATGCCTCAATACCCAGCTATCAGAGTTACATCGGTTTTCCGGTTCCCATATATCCGGTAGGTCTTTGGTACTGTTCTAGCTTGTTCAACAGGCCCGCACACGGCTCGGTCCTCAATCAACACAAACGGAGCTATGGCACCTAGGCCCCAACGTCCTGCTGCCCTTACTCTCCGCTCTGTCTCATTTTTCTTGCCATGTGTTTCATTTGCTACTTTTACCCGAGTAGTGTGCCTCTAGCCTCTTCTCGCGAGTAGTTCCAACTACTCGACTTGTACCGAATCCTACACTATCTTAGCATTGCAGTAGCTAAACGAGGTTTTAACATCTAAGCCCAACCCAGGGTTTTCCTGGATATGCATTTGGGTTTCCAAACAAGACTCTAATGCAAAAATTAAGTGAGTGCTCAAATTAAGTTCTCAAAACAGTAAAATTTGTAAAAATGGTTAATGCAAACTGGAGCTTTCCTTGCTGCTCTTGGTCGTAGGCTAGCTGCTCCTCAGGAGTGATGAAATCTAAGACTTCGGGCTCCTCTCAACCTTAGCGACTACATGAGATAAATATGTATATGTATCAATTTGAATGCATTCGAATTGAAGTTGAATTTGTGAAGACTATAAGTCTTTCTAGACAGGCCCAATGGCTCTGAAATTTTTACTGTGAGTTGGATACAACCTAAACAGAGACTTGGCCAAGTTTCATTTGCAGCAAAGCTCATTTGAGCTCTCCACAAATAATTGTGTACTTGGCCTTAATTGGAGCTCCTAGGGTGTTCTAGGGGTTTTCATGGAGCAATCCATGACTTTCTGAAAAAAATATTTTCAGAGGATTTTAATGGAGTTGGTTTTACTTAATTTGAAGGTTCCTAGCTAAATATATGAGCTAAACAATTTCAGAGAAATTCTGAAAATGTTTCTGGACATTTTCCATTTTCTCTGGAACAGTTTTATTAATCACACTATTAGTTGGATCAAATGAGCTCAATTGGATCTGAAATTGTTATGGTAGCTCAGGGAAATTTTGGTGAACATCCCAGCAAAATTGCAGAATTTTCCTCCAAAGGGTTCTCCAGTTAAAATTCTAAATAGTTTAAAGTTTTAAAGAATTAATTCTGGATAAATAAGGATTTTCATAAAGTGAAACTTGATTTTTTGGAAAGTATCTAGAGAGCTGAATCCAACAAAATTTGGTTCACTCAATTTGGAGTTTCCTAGCCAAAGTTATGTGGGTTTGAAGTTTGAACTAAATCTGAAAATCGGGGAAATATTTAAATCTGCCTGTGGGTCCAAGGGAACACATGTCGTGTGCTGAACCGATGACACACGGGGCTACAAGTTTTATTCCCGTGCTGCCACAGCTGATCCACGCCCACAGACGATCCAATCCCCCGGTTTCCTCCCACTGACAGCGGGCCTGGCCCTGGTCGTCGTCTACCTCACGCCTCCTGCGCGGTAGCGCCGCCGAGGTCGCTGGAGCACCGCCGAACTCGATCGCCCGGTCAGCTCCCATGCTCTAACTCGCCGCCAGCCCCTAAGTTTGTGCACTGAACACGTTAGGAGGGTTTCCCCATCTTGACGTTACTCTAACCGAGCCCGCGATGGTGCGGCGGCTCGGGAAGAGTTCGGCAACGTCGCTCCGACGTGCAAGCCTGCTAAAAGCTTGGCGGAGTGGCTCTAAAGCACAAGTGATGGCTCAGGAAGCTTGGCATGATGGTGGAAAGGCCCGGGAATAGCTCCAAGGTGGGTCTCACCATGCGCCCGATGCTTCTCGATAAAGCCGCCGTCGGAAAACTTGGAAATACGCCGTGCATAGGGGTTTTCATGCTAGGTTTCGTGAAGCTAACTTATGCGCTACTGAGTCTAGTTCTTGTGTGTGAAGTTTTGTGGAATCTAAACGAGAACCAAACTTGAATTTTAAAGTTCCTTACCCGAAGGTTGGTTAGCACCGATCGGAAGAAGATCTCAAAATTCGCCGTCGACGATCCGCGATCGGACCTGAGCTTTGGAGGTGAGCTGCGTGGATGTTGTGCGCGTCCAGAAGAGGCTTCGCTTGGCCGTGACAAGCCCGGGGTGAGGCTGCGCACGAGAGCACCTCCTCTCAGCTTTGGGTCAGCCGCCGTGAGAAAGAGTGTTTCTCGGTGTAGGGAGCACGAGCTCACTTGGTGATGGTTTGAGGAGGTTGTGGGGAGTCCTGTGGTGCCGTTTTGCTGCTCAGCCGAGGCTCACACGCAAGCTTGGCGGGTGGCTGAGGATCGGAGGAGTAGCGGCGGCTATGGTTGGTTTTTTGCGCGAGGGAGCAGATGAAGGAGGCGTTTGATCTTTTGCCAGCTTGGGTTCGCAGATAAGGGGGGGCAGAGAGGCGGTTCAGTGGCCAGGGCGGTAACCAGCTGCTGTCCTCTCCGTTTCTCGCCATGGCGGCTGCTCGGTCGAGCGCGAGAACCCGAGCTAAGCTCTTCAGTCGGTTAAAATTGCTAGTGAGGCTGACATGTGGGACCCACTCCCCTTTTAACCTCTGAAACTAAAATTTTCCCACTGCTCTAAACAGTAGAGACCCAAATACCCTTTGACATTTGAATTATCTACCAACTGGCCATTTGAATTGGATAGAATTAAAATTGTGGAGTGTTTGAATATATTTTCAGCACATATGCAGTTTGAAATTCAAATTGAGTTTGAATTTGCTAACATTAGCTCATGTCAAGATCAACTCCAAATAGAGTGAAAATTGGTGTGTGAGCTCACAAAAATGTGCTGAGTATGAATACGGATCCCACTTTTGAATTCATGGGCTAAAAGGAGTTTGAATTTGAGTTTGAGTCCCAAGCTAGCCTCTTTCTAGTTATACCCAAAAATACCTCAAAAAGGTTTTGGATTTGGGTGAAATTTGGCATGAGCATTCCTAGCAAGGTGTATGAGTTTTTCATATGCTCAGCCCCTATAAGATGCATGTGAGAAATGCCACTTTTGCATTTTATGAGTTTATACTCTAATGACCATGTTGATGGTGTTTACTTGCTCTTCAAAGGTGTTCATAAAGTTTTCTCAAATGAGGTGTGTGTGGGGTGATGAACACTTTGGATGTGGGCAAAAACTTAGGCCCTTACATTCCTCCCCTCTTAAAAGAATCTTGTCCTGAGATTATAAGGTAAAAATGAGAGAGAGGACGGTGGAAAATTACCGTATATGCGAAACGTGGAAAAGTTGGGGTAGTTAGCGCGAAGAAATCCTTCACTCTCCCATGTCGCTTCATCTACAGAGTGATTACTCCATAGAACTTTGTAGAACCACAACGTACGGTTGCGTTTGGTTCGGGCCTTTTCATCAATGATCTGAACTGGTTTCTCCCAATACGTGAGATCCGGTTTCAGTTCTTCAATATCCCCCAGCTAAATGGTAGTTGATAGCTTAAGACACTTCCTCAGCTGAAAAATGTGAAAGACGTCGTGCACACCGGAATCGCGGTGCCAACTTTCCTTTCACCCCGAATCTGTTCACGCCCTTCATTGGAGACACACGTAGATATATGTGATCCCCGACTTTGAATTGTAATGGGCATCTTCTCTGGTCCGCATATTGTTTTGTCAGGATTGGGCGGCTTTTAGGTTCGCTTGAATTAGTCGAACCTTTTCCTCCGCGTTGTTGACAAGATCAATCCCGAAGGTCACCGCCGCCGCTGCAATCCTGGCTGCTGTCGCCGCCGCAGTTCTCTCCCTCGCTGCCGAGCCCACGTCGCCGTCCTCTACCTCGCCTCCATGTGCCATCACTTTACACTAGCTTTATAAACCTTGTGTTCAACTTTCGGCCTTCACTTGCATTAGGGGCTATTTAAATTAATTAATGCTCTGTGGATATTTAATTTGTATGGTGTGGCACGAGTGTGTTTGATAAACAATATTAATGACACTAACGGTGTGCTTGATTTTACTAAATAAGGTGTCACATAAGAAATATTATTTGTTTCTAATATATGTTTGTATGAACTTGTTCAAGAAATGGTTACTATCATATTTTTATTTTTACAGTTTGACATAGAAGATGGACAGCCGAGCGATGTACAACATGCCAAGACCCGATCCTATGTACATTCAAAATGTTGCAAACTTTATTGAAGCGCCCAAACATGCGAAGATCCAAAAGATAGATGACATATTATGTCCATGTATCGACTGTGAAAATAAGATTTCTTGGATAGATACTATAGTAATCCAATCTCATTTGGTGAAAATGACACGGCCCCACGGCCTCGTCGAGCCAGGATCACGCTGAGGGGTGCTGCGTTACACAGCACCGGATAACGCACATCAAAGATACAAAGCGGAAGCAAAGTTTTATTACATAAACGAGTTTATGAACATTTTTACAATAAAATATGTTCAGTCTACACTAACGGGCGTAGACTATGTATCGATTTCACGTTCAGCCCGTGAACGTGTCCCCACTAGCACACACACACACTAACAGGGCGGCGTGCATGACTGCCACTCGACGGGGTTTCCCTCTTGGGGTTCCGTCTCCTCCTCGAGAGTCCCTTCCTCATAAACCCCTGCAAAAGCTTCAAACACAAGCAGTGAGCACGATGGCTCAGCAAGTCTGACCCGTCTCTCCTATACATGAAACTTCTACATAAGGTGTTTCAGGGTACATGATGTAAATAAGTTGCAAAGAACTCGCCTAATTATTTGAACATTACTTTCAAGTTTTAGCAGCAAGTTGTGGAGAACCTTACGCTAAGGCACATGAGAGAGCCGCAATCAAACAAGAAACGCATTTCTCTCATGTACTTTGCCCAAGGTCAAAAAGAACTTTAATTAGCTCTAATCTACAGCAAGTCATTAACATTCAACGTATAGATTTCAAATCAGCAAACTTTTAACATGTATCTAGCCTGTTCTTTCTACGTCACGGTACAGTGAACAAGTGGTACTCAATGACCGCGAGGAACGGCGATTATAATCGATTTACACCTGCAGGGTTACCCAAAAAACCCGTCACGTACGCCTGTACTCGATGTTGCCTACAGCAACCATCACGGACGTCGTACGCAACCACCTTTCACCTGTCAGCCAAATATTGAACCGGTCCTATCGTCCCGAGCAAGAGGTCTTTGTGTGCGCATCCGCAGTGCCACTAGCCGATTTACACCTCAAGCTCTCAACCTACCCTCTGGACGACAAGCAATGTCTCAATACCCAGCTACCCGAGTTACATCGGTTTCCCAGTTCTCATATATCCGGTAGGTCTTCGGTACTGTTCTAGCTTGTTCAACAGGCCTGCACACGGCTCGGTCCTCAATCAGAAAAAATGCAGCTATGGCACCCAGGCCCCAACGTCCTTCTACCCTTACTTTCTGCTCGGTCCCATTTTTCTTGCCATGTGTTTCATTTGCTACTTTTACCCGAGTAGTGTGCCTCTAGCCTATTCTCGGGAGTAGTTCCAACTACTCGACTTGTACCGAATCTTACACTATCTTAACATTGCAGTAGCTAAATGAGGTTTCAACACCTAAGCCCAACACAGGGTTTTCTTGGATATGCATTTGGGTTTCCAAACAAGACTATAATGTAAAAATTAAGTGAGTGCTCAATATAAGTTCTCAAAACAGTAAAATTTGTAAAAATGGTTAATGCAAACCGGAGCTTGGCTTGCTGCCCTTGGTTGTAGGCTAGCTGCTCCTCAGGAGTGATAAAGTCTAAGACTTCGGGCTCCTCCTCAACCTTAGCGACTACATGAGAGAAATATGTATATGTATCAATTTGAATGCATTTGAATTAAAGTTCAATTTGTGAAGACTATAAGTCTTGCTAGACAAGCCCAATGACTCTGAAATTTTTACTGTGAGTTGGATACAACCTAAACAGAGACTTGGCCAAGTTTCATTTGCAGAAAAGAAAACTTGAGCTCTCCACAAATAATTGTGTACTTGGCCTTAATTGGAGCTCCTAGGGTGTTCTAGCTGTTTTCATGGAGTAAGCCATGACTTTCTGAAAACTATATTTTCAGAGGGTTCCAATGGAGTTGGTTTCACTTAATTTGAAGGTTCCTAGCTAAATATATGAGCTAAACAATTTTAGAGAAATTCTGAAAATGTTTCTGGACATTTTCCATTTTCTCTTGAACAGTTTTATTAATCACACTATTAGGTGGACCAAATTAGCTCAAATGGATCTGAAATTCTTACGGTAGCTCAGGGATATTTTGGTGAACATCCCAGCAAAATTTCAGAATTTTCCTCCAAAGGGTTCTCCAGTTAAAATTCCAAATAGTTTACACTTTGAAGAATTAATTCTGAAGAAATATAATTTTGATAAAGTGAAACTTGATCTGTTGGAAAGTACCAAGAGAGCTGAATCCAAAAAAATTTGGTTCACTCAATTTGGATTTTCCTAGCAAAAGTTATGTGTGTTTGAAGTTGAATTAAATATGAAAATCGGGGAAATGTTTAAATCTGCCTGTGGGTCCAAGGGAACACGTGTTGTGTGCTGAACCGACGACACACGGGGCTACAAGTTTAATTCCCGTGCTGCCACAGCTGATCCACGCCCACAGACGATCCAATCCCCCGGTTTCCTCCCACAACAGCAGGCCCGACTCCGGTCATCATCTACCTCGCGCCTCCCGCGCGGTAGCGCCGCCAAGGTCGCCGGAGCACCGCCGAACTCGATCGTCCGGTCATCTCCCGTGCTCTAACACGCCGTCAGCCCCTAAGTTTGTGCACTGAACACGTTGGGAGTGTTTCCCCATCTCGACGTTGGCTCTAACCGAGCCCACGACAGTGCAGCGGCTCGGGAAGAGTTCAGCGACATCGCTCCGACGTGCTATCCTGCCAAAAGCTTGGTGGAGTGGCTCTACAGAACCAGTGGTGACTCAGGAAGCTTAGCATGGTGGTGGACAGGCCCGGGAATAGCTCCAAGGTGGGTCTCACCGTGCGCCCGATGCTTCCCGATAAAGCCACCGTCGGAAAACTTGGAAATACGCCGTGCACAGGGATTTTCATGCTAGGTTTCGTGAAGCTAACTTATGCGCCACTGAGTCTAGTTCTTGTGTGTGAAGTTTCATGGAATCTAAACGAGAACCGAACGGGAATTTTAAAATTCCTTACCCAAAGGTCGGTTAGCACTGATCGGAAGAGGATCTCAAAATTCGCCGTCGACGATACGCGGTCGGACCTGAGTTTTGGAGGTGAGCTGTGTGGATGTTGTGCGCGTCCAGAAAAGGCTTCACTTGGCCGTGACAATCCCGGGGTGAGGCTGCCCACGAGAGCACATCCTCTCGGCTTTGTATCGGCTGCCGCGGGAGAGAGTGTTTCTCGGTGTAGGGAGCACGAGCTCACTCGGTGATGGTTTGAGAAGGTTGTGGGGAGTCCTGTGGTGCCGTTTTGCTGCTCAGACGAGGCTCACACGCAATCTTGGCGGGTGGCTGAGGATCGGAGGAGTAGCGGCGGCTATGGATGGTTTCTTGCGTGAGGGAACAGATGAAGGAGGCGTTTGATCTTTTGCCGGCTCGGGCTCACAGATAAGGGGGGCAGAGAGGCGGTTGTAACACCCCAAATTTAGATTCAAAATTCTAAACCATGTTCAGGGGGGAATTTAAAAATTTTTGGACGTGTTGCATGTTTTGCAAAAATTCAAATTCAAATTGGAATTCAAATTATACTCAAAACAGAAAAGAAATGGAAAAAAAGAGAAACGGGAAAAAAACCGGCCAGTGGGCCGAAACCCGCCAGCCGGCCCAGCTTCCCCGCGCCAGCCCGCCCCCGCGCGCGCAGCGCCGTCTCTCACAGACGGGTGGGACCCGCCTGTCATCCCTAACCTCGCGACCCCGGACTCTCTCCCGCGCGCGCGATCGCAACCGACCGGATTTCCGCGTCCCGCAGCCCGAATTCTGGTCCCAAACGACTCAAACTCGATCGAAACAGACCCACCGCCCTCCCCCGGCTATAAAAACCCCAGCCCCGATCGGTTTTTCCCACGCGATCGCCGACTTTTACTCCGGTGAGCACCGAGACTTCGCCGGTGAATTCTGGCCGATCTAAGCTCGAAAACTCTGATCTAACTCGCTGGTCTTGATCCACCGCCTCTGGGGAACTTTGCAGGTGCAGAAAACCCGAAGACTTACGGTGTAAACCCAGCGCCGACGAGCTTCGCCGTGGTTTTGCCTCGGACCTCGCCGCCGATCACTTTCCAGGACCCCCGAGCTCGAGAAAACCCCCGAGGTGAGATCCCTGACCTCTCCTCTACCGATCTATGCCATAAGATCACAGTTCTAGGTAGAATTCTCGAGGATCCAAAACTTTCCGGCGAGATCGCCGCTTCCCGCCGCCGTGCGCCGCCGGCAGCGCCGCCCGCGCTCGATCAGAGCGACGTGGCCGCTTGTGCGCCGTTTATTTTAAATCGCACGGTAGACTTTAAAACCCCGCGTACCGGTTCGATGTTATAATCTCAGCCGTCGGTTTAAAATCGGACGGTCCACGTCAACCCCGCATTATAAAGACTGGAATTCTTACGTGCTACCCCCTGGGGTTCTCTGGAATTGAGAGCTAGCCCCGGAAACTTCAGATCTAGCCCCTGGAACACCAGAAAATCATGTAAATTCATTTAAAAATCAGTTTTAGCCCCTGGACTTAATAAAAATTAGGAAAAACACCTCTGATAAGTGTAGCTAGACCCCTGGAAATTATGAAAATAATATTATAGACCCTGTAATGGGGTGAATTCATTATTTTTAGCACTGTTTAGTATTTAATTTAGAAAATTGAATATGTGACTAGTGTTTAAAAATTAAAAAGGGGGACAAATATAATTGTCAAAATTAATTAAAAACTTTCTCAGTACTTAGAAAACTTTGGAGTGAGATAAAAATATATTTTTGGGCTGAAATAAATCTGTTTCATCTATTATTCACATTTATTAGTATAGGGACACACTTTTAAGTAAAGAATAGTTATAGAAAAATAGGGAAAATAATTATGAAATAGTCTACATCAGAAGCCAAGGTCAAAAGATGTTATTAAATCATTTAGGACCAGAACCTATACTGTTTAGATGATGTGTATTACTAATTTCATAATAAAATACACAATTATGCATAGGAATATAAATCTGAAAATATAGCAACTAGTAAATGATAAATGGAGTTTTTTTTAAATTCAAAGAGTTCAGTTTAGGGTTGATAGAAATTATGAAGGCACATATGGAGAAGAAAAATACTTTTCTTACATACTTGGTAGTTTAATATAAGGAATTTATTTAAAACTGAAACACACACATATATATATATATATATATAGTATGTAAGTATAAATATGAACACCAAAGTAGGAATCATACACATATAAATAAAAGTGTGTGCAAGCCACAGATCAACACACATAAAGTAACCACAACACATATAATGGTAAAGAACTTTTATAAATGTGAATGTGTGGTTTGTATGAAGTAAGAAGTGTGAACTATGTCTTATGATTGTTGTTTTTCTTTTGCTATGTGTGATGGTATGAAGTAGAACCTGTTCAAGAGCAAGTTATTCCTTTCCAAGATCAGGACTACCCATTTCAAGAGCAGCAAGAAGGAGGCAAGTGTCCTTGACCACTTTGATCCTATGCTAGGTTGTGTAGATAGAATTATTTGCATTGTCAAGTTAAATATGAAACCCATGCTAGGAAGTTTCCCTAGAATTGCATTACCTTGTTTCCTTGAAGCTTGGGTTGGGATTTATTTTGTCATGTCATTTATTTACATGCATTTGCTTAGCCATGCTTAGAATGGGATATTTGGGATATGAGATCATCAGTTTATTATACCATACTCTTGAATGAGCTATTGTGAGTTATGTAGAGGTAGGGATCAAGGCAAGTTGGATGTTTTGGTTGTGTGCTGGGTGCACGAGACTTGGGTTTGTGTTTAGTACTTGCCTGGATCCTAAGGACCGGTTCATGGAGCATGTAACCCGGCTTTACAGTGCCAACCACATGCTGAGATGGGGCAGTTTGGCCAATTAATTAGGTGTATCCCCGGCGTAGTATGGGTGTGTTGGATGGTGCGGGGAGTAGGTGTCAGCTGGACTACCATATGAACCGCAAGGCTCAAGAGGGGGCCACTGCAGCGGGGTTGGAGCCTCTTGTATGCTGTTAGGGGTGAAACCTCAGTGGGCCCACGCTCGTCGGGAATCCCTTTGTAAAGGCTTCGTAGTGATCTCCTGGCTGCACACCTGGGAAGTGTGAATGTGGATCGTAGCCACTGGCATAATGGAGGTTCTTTTAGTCCACCCGGCAACGGGGGATGAAATCATTACTTGTGGGTACAGTGGTACAAACTCTGCAGAGTCAAAACTGTCTTGACAGCCGTGCTCACGGTTAAGAGCGGCCTGGACTTATTCATGATTAGAGGATTGATGGATTTGGAAGTTAGGCGGGGAGCTTAACATTGGAAATGATGATTATGGTTATTGGATTATGATGATGGGATGGGAGATTGGGACCATTTCACCTGTGTAGTAATGTAGGTGCTTAATAAGCTAAGGTGATAGGTATTAATTGCGTAGTGCTTTAACCATGAGTTCAATCTTTCCTTGTTCTAGCCATGCATGATATAATTTTCCCACACTTGCTGAGTACCATTGGTACTCAACCTTGCATATTTGTTGGTTTATATTGCTGCTCAGGTCAAGATAATGAGGTGGTGTATAATGACCAAGACTTTGGACCCGAGGAAGGTTTTTAGGTTCATGAAGACCCCCCCCCGGGCAACGCCTGTGATGGAGCCCTAAAGAATAATATTCCGCTGCTAGTTTATTTACTTGTGATGAAGCATTAGTGTCCATTGAGACATTTGCGATGTAAGACTTATTTATATTCGACAAGTGGCTTGTAATAAATGATGCTTCACTATTTGTCATCACATGTATGAGAAAATGATCCTGGCATACATGTGATATTCACTTGGTTGTTCTTCGGAAAAACCGGGTGTGACAGAGGTGGTATCAGAGCCAAGGTTGCCCGTAGGAACGTGGACCTAGGTAGAAATGGACGTATTTAAGGGCCCTATTTTCTTAAAAACTATTTTCCAAGGAGTGGGTGGAAAAGTGTTGTTAAAGAAGTCATTTTCTTCATCTTACCCCAACTTTCATTCAAAATAGGATTTTTGTTTGAGAATTTATCTAACCTAATTTTAAATTCTTTTGTTTTAGATGGTTCGCATGATTCGCACCGCTCGTAAGTCCACAGGAGGAAGAGTTCTCGTAGTTGCCCTTGCCGAAAGAGAGGAGAGCCTTCCGGTGACGTACCTTTCCTACGGATTGGCAGTAGGAGATTTGTTGCGCCGTCTTCGACGTATGCTCGAAGCCGCCGGCAATACGGGCAAGCTGATCATCCACTATAACTCCACCAGGACCATCCGTGAGAAGAGGGAAGAATGGAGTTCAGAGATGAGGATTATACACGAGAATCAGCTGCTTAAGATTCACCACTCTCCAGCTTGTCGAGCAACACAAGTTGACGCGGAGAAAGATGTCACTTGGGAGGCCATCACCTGCCAGAGTCACATCTATCGTCGCCACTTGGACAAAACTGAGTACATGTATGTCCTCCAACGTGAGAGTGGTACCACGAAGTACAGGTACCCACCGGTGCAGCAAGGGACTTCCCATGAGCACATGGACTTGTGCTTGGAGGATGCTGCTATGCTCAGCACTCGACTGCAGGAGTGTCAACAAGAGCTTCAAGATGTCCGAGACACCCTGAAGGAAACGGAGGCGTTGCTGCGAGCTTGCTTAAAGGCGAGAGAAAGAGGAGATGGGAATGAACTGTGTGTCACCGTGAATGATACATGGACTCCTGACTCCCCGGATCGCCGAGCAATCAGGCGTCGTCGCACTTCTCCACCAGCAGCCTCCCCACCCAAAGCAGAGTCAGAAGGTAGCCGAAATGAGGAGGAAGATCCCGAGGAGCCAGCTCAAGAGGACGAGTAGTGTAGAGTCTTTCCCCTAGCTAGCAAGAGGTCGAGTAGTCGAGTCGTTACGTAGTTAATGGTGTGATAATGCTTGGTGTGTGACGTGAGTTGTGGAAGCCATAAGCAATTGTCCACAGCCTCGTCTTCAGATTGTTTTGCTTTGGTGTGAACCCACAGGAAATAATAGTGCATTTATTTGGTGTGAGATATGAACCCTCGTAAACTTTTAACAAAGCCTCAACACCTCAAAGTACCAACAAATGAAAGTAGTAAGATGATACTAAATGGTATCAAATTAACATTTGTTAATTCTGCCAGATGGCCGGAAGAGGAAAAGGACGTGCTGCCAACCCCGCCGACAACAATGATGAGGCATGCAACCCTCATCTTTCTGGAGGCCAGGACCGGGGTGGTCGCCGTGAAGAAGTTGATCCTCTCCACCAAATGCTGGAGAATCAAAATCAGCTCATCCAGAACTTGACTCAAGTGGTGGCCAACTTGCATCAAGTTCCACCTACACAAGCGGCACCACGCCAACCAAGGTTGAGTGAGTTTCTAGGAACTCAACCTCCAAAGTTTGCAAGTGCTGCTGAACCTCTGGAGGCAGATGATTGGCTGAAGACCATTGAAAGTAAGATGAGGATTATACAATGCCAAGGGTATGAGAGGGTGTTGTTTGCCTCTCATCAATTGCATGGACCTGCTGCTGATTGGTGGACCACCTACGTGGCCGCCCATCATGACCCTGAGAACATCACTTGGGAAGAGTTCAAGCGTAGCTTCCGCAACCATTACATCCCAAGAGGTGAACTCAAAAACAAGAGGAAGGAATTTTTGGGACTGCAGCAGGGAAACATGACTGTGAGGGAATACCTCACTAAATTTACTCAACTATCCCGTTATGCTCCACGAGACATAGAGACTGATGAGCAGAAACAAGATTGTTTCGTGGAAGGACTTACCACAGAGATGCAGTGTGCAATGTCCTCCAATGAGTATGAAAGCTTTCAAAAGATGGTGGACAGAGCATTTGTGGTGGAAAGGAAGCTAAAGGCCTTGGAAAATGAGAATAAGAGGAAGGCGGGGTGGTCACATCAGGCCTCAGGGAGCAACACCCGCCCACGTATGATGCAGCAACCTACGGGGCAGACGAGCCGTGCTGCGGTACCCTATTCAGCACCAAGAGGGTACAACCCAAACTACAGGCCTCCAGCAGCCCCAGCACAGCCGCAACGTCAGTTTGTGCAGCAGCCTCGCCCCGCATATCCACCTCGACCAGCAGCGCAAGGACCCCCAAACCAACCCCAAGACAACAAGGGCCAAGCATCTAAGATTGGGGTGCAATGTTTCAGCTGTGGTGAAGTGGGGCACTACGCCCATAAATGCCCAAAGAAGAAGCCTGCGCCGCCACAACAGCAGAATGTATTGAGAGGATGAACAGGGAACGGTGTGGCACGGGAAAAGGATCTATGTGCTAGAAGTAAAAGAGATCCGTGAATTAATTTTGAAGGAGGCTCACGATTCTGACTATTCCATTCATCCTGGGAGTACGAAGATGTACCAGGACCTCAAGAGCAGGTATTGGTGGTATGGCATGAAGCGAGATGTCGCGGAACATGTTGCCCTATGTGACACATGTCAGTTGGTGAAAGCAGAACATCAACGACCCGCGGGATTATTGCAACCACTTAAAGTACCTGAATGGAAGTGGGAAGAAATCAGCATGGATTTTGTCGTGGGATTGCCTAGGACCCAATCCGGGTATGATTCAATATGGGTCATTATTGATAGGCTAACCAAGGTAGCTCATTTCATTCTGGTGAAAGAAAGCTACAGCGGATCCAAATTGGCAGAATTGTACATGTCAAGGATTGTGTGTTACCATGGAGTGCCAAAGAAGATAGTGTCGGACCGAGGGACACAGTTCACCTCGAGGTTTTGGCAGAAGTTGCATGAAACCATGGGAACCCATCTGAATTTCAGCTCTGCCTATCATCCCCAAACTGACGGGCAGACGGAGAGAACCAATCAGATCCTTGAAGATATGTTAAGGGCATGTGCACTCAAAAACAATAGGAGTTGGGACAAAGAACTTACCGTATGCGGAGTTTTCCTATAACAACAGCTATCAAGCTAGTATGAAGATGTCACCGTTTGAAGCTTTGTATGGAAGGAAGTGCAGAACTCCCCTATTTTGGAACCAAACAGGAGAAAGTAAAGTGTTTGGTCCAGAAGTGCTACAAGAAGCCGAGGCGAAGGTGAGGGAGATTCGCAACAACTTGAGGATAGCACAAACACGTCAGAAGAGTTATGCTGATGTACGAAGAAGAGAACTCGTTTTCAACGTGGGAGACTATGTTTATCTCAAGGTGTCCCCTATCAGAGGACTTCGTCGGTTCAAGGTGAAAGGGAAGTTGTCACCTCGATACATCGGACCCTTTCAAGTTTTGGAAAGGAAAGGCGAAGTGGCGTACCAACTAGAGTTACCGGTTCATCTATCGGATGTGCACGATGTATTCCATGTGTCACAACTCAAGAAATGTCTGAGGACGCCTGCAGAGGTGTTACCCATGAATGAAGTGGATGTAGCTGAGGATTTGTCTTATGCCGAGCAACCATACAAGATTTTGGAGACGAGGGAATGCCTCACCAGAAATAAAAGAATCCGGATGTGCAAGGTGCAGTGGAAGCATCACTCAGAAGAGGAAGCCACCTGGGAACGGGAAGATGAGCTTAAAGCACAATTTCCGGAATTATTTTCTTAGAAACACCAATCTCGAGGACGAGATTTCTTTTAAGGGGGGTAAAGCTGTAACACCCCAAATTTTGATTCAAAACTCTAAACCATGTTCAGGGGGGAATTTAAAAATTTTTGGACGTGTTGCATGTTTTGCAAAAATTCAAATTCAAATTGGAATTCAAATTATACTCAAAACAGAAAAGAAATGGAAAAAAGAAAAAGAGAAACGGGAAAAAAACCGGCCAGTGGGCCGAAACCCGCCAGCCGGCCCAGCTTCCCCGCGCCAGCCCGCCCCCGCGCGCGCAGCGCCGTCTCTCACAGACGGGTGGGACCCGCCTGTCATCCCTAACCTCGCGACCCCGGACTCTCTCCCGCGCGCGCGATCGCAACCGACCGGATTTCCGCGTCCCGCAGCCCGAGTTCTGCTCCCAAACGACTCAAACTCGATCGCAACAGACCCACCGCCCTCCCCCGGCTATAAAAACCCCAGCCCCGATCGGTTTTTCCCACGCGATCGCCGACTTTTACTCTGGTGAGCACCGAGACTTCGCCGGTGAATTCTGGCCGATCTAAGCTCGGAAACTCTGATCTAACTCGCTGGTCTTGATCCACCGCCTCCGGGGAACTTTGCAGGTGCAGAAAACCCGAAGACTTACGGTGTAAACCCAGCGCCGACGAGCTTCGCCGTGGTTTTGCCTCGGACCTTGCCGCCGATCACTTTCCAGGACCCCCGAGCTCGAGAAAACCCCCGAGGTGAGATCCCTGACCTCTCCTCTACCGATCTATGCCATAAGATCACAGTTCTAGGTAGAATTCTCGAGGATCCGAAACTTTCCGGCGAGATCGCCGCTTCCCGCCGCCGTGCGCCGCCGGCAGCGCCGCCCGCGCTCGATCAGAGCGACGTGGCCGCTTGTGCGCCGTTTATTTTAAATCGCACGGTAGACTTTAAAACCCCGCGTACCGGTTCGATGTTATAATCTCAGCCGTCGGTTTAAAATCGGACGGTCCACGTCAACCCCGCATTATAAAGACTGGAATTCTTACGTGCTACCCCCTGGGGTTCTCTGGAATTGAGAGCTAGCCCCGGAAACTTCAGATCTAGCCCCTGGAACTCCAGAAAATCATGTAAATTCATTTAAAAATCAGTTTTAGCCCCTGGACTTAATAAAAATTAGGAAAAACACCTCTGATAAGTGTAGCTAGACCCCTGGAAATTATGAAAATAATATTATAGACCCTGTAATGGGGTGAATTCATTATTTTTAGCCCTGTTTAGTATTTAATTTAGAAAATTGAATATGTGACTAGTGTTTAAAAATTAAAAAGGGAGACAAACATAATTGTCAAAATTAATTAAAAACTTTCTCAGTACTTAGAAAACTTTGGAGTGAGATAAAAATATATTTTTGGGCTGAAATAAATCTGTTTCATCTATTATTCACATTTATTAGTATAGGGACACATTTTTAAGTAAAGAATAGTTATAGAAAAATAGGGAAAATAATTATGAAATAGTCTACATCAGAAGCCAAGGTCAAAAGATGTTATTAAATCATTTAGGACCAGAACCTATACTGTTTAGATGATGTGTATTACTAATTTCATAATAAAATACACAATTATGCATAGGAATATAAATCTGAAAATATAGCAACTAGTAAATGATAAATGGAGTTTTTTTTTAAAATTCAAAGAGTTCAGTTTAGGGTTGATAGAAATTATGAAGGCACATATGGAGAAGAAAAATACTTTTCTTACATACTTGGTAGTTTAATATAAGGAATTTATTTAAAACTGAAACACACACATATATATATATATAGTATGTAAGTATAAATATGAACACCAAAGTAGGAATCATACACATATAAATAAAAGTGTGTGCAAGCCACAGATCAACACACATAAAGTAACCACAACACATATAATGGTAAAGAACTTTTATAAATGTGAATGTGTGGTTTGTATGAAGTAAGAAGTGTGAACTATGTCTTATGATTGTTGTTTTTCTTTTGCTATGTGTGATGGTATGAAGTAGAACCTGTTCAAGAGCAAGTTATTCCTTTCCAAGATCAGGACTACCCATTTCAAGAGCAGCAAGAAGGAGGCAGGTGTCCTTGACCACTTTGATCCTATGCTAGGATGTGTAGATAGAATTATTTGCATTGTCAAGTTAAATATGAAACCCATGCTAGGAAGTTTCCCTAGAATTGCATTACCTTGTTTCCTTGAAGCTTGGGTTGGGATTTATTTTGTCATGTCATTTATTTACATGCATTTGCTTAGCCATGCTTAGAATGGGATATTTGGGATATGAGATCATCAGTTTATTATACCATACTCTTGAATGAGCTATTGTGAGTTATGTAGAGGTAGGGATCAAGGCAAGTTGGATGTTTTGGTTGTGTGCTGGGTGCACGAGACTTGGGTTTGTGTTTAGTACTTGCCTGGATTCTAAGGACCGGTTCATGGAGCATGTAACCCGGCTTTACAGTGCCAACCACATGCTGAGATGGGGCAGCTTGGCCAATTAATTAGGTGTATCCCCGGCGTAGTATGGGTGTGTTGGATGGTGCGGGGAGTAGGTGTCAGCTGGACTACCATATGAACCGCAAGGCTCAAGAGGGGGCCACTGCAGCGGGGTTGGAGCCTCTTGTATGCTGTTAGGGGTGAAACCTCAGTGGGCCCACGCTCGTCGGGAATCCCTTTGTAACGGCTTCGTAGTGATCTCCTGGCTGCACACCTGGGAAGTGTGAATGTGGATCGTAGCCACTGGCATAATGGAGGTTCTTTTAGTCCACCCGGCAACGGGGGATGAAATCACTACTTGTGGGTACAGTGGTACAAACTCTGCAGAGTCAAAACTGTCTTGACAGCCGTGCTCACGGTTAAGAGCGGCCTGGACTTATTCATGATTAGAGGATTGATGGATTTGGAAGTTAGGCGGGGAGCTTAACATTGGAAATGATGATTATGGTTATTGGATTATGATGATGGGATTGGAGATTGGGACCATTTCACCTGTGTAGTAATGTAGGTGCTTAATAAGCTAAGGTGATAGGTATTAATTGCGTAGTGCTTTAACCATGAGTTCAATCTTTCCTTGTTCTAGCCATGCATGATATAATTTTCCCACACTTGCTGAGTACCATTGGTACTCAACCTTGCATATTTGTTGGTTTATATTGCTGCTCAGGTCAAGATAATGAGGTGGTGTATAATGACCAAGACTTTGGACCCGAGGAAGGTTTTTAGGTTCATGAAGACCCCCCCGGGCAACGCCTGTGATGGAGCCCTAAAGAATAATATTCCGCTGCTAGTTTATTTACTTGTGATGAAGCATTAGTGTCCATTGAGACATTTGCGATGTAAGACTTATTTATATTCGACACCTGGCTTGTAATAAATGATGCTTCACTATTTGTCATCACATGTATGAGAAAATGATCCTGGCATACATGTGATATTCACTTGGTTGTTCTTCGGAAAAACCGGGTGTGACAGCGGTTCAGTGGCCAGGGAGGTAACCAGCTACTGTCCTCGCCGTTTCTCGCCATGGCGGCTGCTCGGTCGAGCGCAAGAACCTGAGCTCAGCTCTTCAGTCGGTTAAAATTGCTAGTGAGGCTGACATGTGGGACCCACTCCCCTTTTAACCTATGAAATTCAATTTTCCCCACTGCTATAAACAGTAGAGACACAAATACCCTTTGACATTTGAATTATCTACCAATTGGCCATTTGAGTTGGATAGAATTCAAATTGTGGAGTGTTTGAATATATTTTCAGCACATATGCAGTTTGAAATTCAAATTGAGTTTGAATTTGCTAAAATTAGCTCATGTCAAGATCAACTCCAAATGGAGTGAAAATTGGTGTGTGAGCTCACAAAAATGTGCTGAGTATGAATACGGATCCCACTTTTGAATTCATGGGCTAAAAGGAGTTTGAATTTGAGTTTGAGTCCCAAGCTAGCCTCTTTCTAGTTATACCCAAAAATACCTCAAAAAGGTTTTGGATTTGGGTGAAATTTGGCATGAGCATTCCTAGCAAGGTGTATGAGTTTTTCATATGCTCAGCCCCTATAAGATGCATGTGGGAAATGCCACTTTTGCATTTTGTGAGTTTATACTCTAATGACCATGTTGATGGTGTTTACTTGCTCTTCAAAGGTGCTCATAAAGTTTCCTCAAATGAGGTATGTGTGGGGTGATGAATACTTTGGATGTGTGCAAAATCTTAGACCTGTACAGAAAAGGGGTTTCAAAAAAAACTACATAATATGGTCAGAGCATGGTGAGTTAGATACACATGAGGTGGATAAAGATGATGAGAGAGGTTCTGATGATGATAATGCGCATATCAATTATTGTAGTGACAATCAGGATGATGAGTTTGATTGTGAGGAGATGTTACGTCACATCAAACCACATCTATTGATTTTTATGGGAGCAAGTAAAGGTTTAAGTAGATGGAGCTCTTATATGATCAATCAAAGGGTTGTGATAAAGAATTTACTACATTGCAAGCAGTCCTAGAACTACTAAAGTTGAAAGCCACACACGGATGGTTCAAATGTAGTTTCTCTGATCTTTTGAATCTTTTGGGCAAAAATTCTTCCAAATCCCAATAAACTGCCCAAAAATCATATAAAGTTAAGAATCTTCTTTGCTCGATGTCACTAGGTGTGACAAAAATACACTCTTGGTTGAACTATTGTATTCTGTATCGCAAAGAGCATGATATCGCAACTAGATTGCCCTTCTGCGGTGTCAGTAGATACAAGAAGGACTTCAGTCACCAGCATGTTACGAAGATGAATAAAACCCAGAAGAATAAGAAGAATATTATTGGCCCTGAAGGTGACGATGACGATACTTCTGACGATGCAGGCGGGAAGAATACGAGAAAAATTCCTAGCTTGGTGATGTGGTAACTTCCAGTAATTGATCGCTTGAAGCAGCATTTGTTCTCAAACCTTAGGGAGGCTGAACTGATGCGTTGGCATTCTGAGCAGCGCAGGAAGAATGAAAAGTATATTTGACACCCTGGTGATGCAACCCAGTGGAAAATTTTTTATATTCAGTATCCAGAGTTTATAAAGGAAATCAGAAATGTAAGGTTTGCCTTGGGTACAAACGGAATGAATCCATTTGGTGAAAAAAGGAGCATACACAGCACATGCCTCGTGGTCTTAATGATGTACAACCGACCGACGTGGTTGTGTCACCAAAGGAAATATATTTTGTTATCTATTCTTATACAAGGTCCAAAACAACCCGGCATTGAAATTGATGTGTTCTTGGAACCTCTAATAGAATATATGGCAAAACTGTGGAATGAAGGGGTACGTACATGGGATGAGTACAAGCGGGAGTATTTCACGCTAAGAGCAATGATATTCATTACCGTGCATGATTATCCCAGACTGTTTACATTATTATGATAAATGAAAGGGAAGAAATGTTGTGTAAGGTGCGTGGATGGAACTGGATTTTGTATCTCACTTCATCCAGAAAGACGGTGTACATGAGAAACTTGCGGTTCTTGATAGATACACACAAGTATAGAAAGATGAAAGAACGATTTGATAATAAAATCAAAAAAGATACTGCACCAAGACCTTACAGTGGAAAACTCATGTTCAAAATGGTCAAGAACATTCAGGTTGCTTTCGGTAAGGGCAAAAAATGTATAGGAACAAAGATAAAGAAAACTACATCTTTGGGTGATACAACTAACATGGCTTTCAAGAAACAATCAATTTTTTCAAGTATCTTTCGTACTGGAAGAACCTAGAAATTTTCCACGGTATTCATTTGATGCACTTACAAAGAATGTATTTGACAGCATCATTGGAACCTTCCTGAATATGCCGAGGAAAACTAAGGACGGATTAAAATCACGTATGGACCTAGTAAATATTGATATGAAACCAGAGCTTCACCGGGTAGAAAAAGCCAACGGGAAGCATTACCTTCCCTCAACCATCTACAACTTGACACTATAGGAGAAAAAGGCGATTTGCGAATGCTTGCGTGGGATCAGAGTGCCCACGAGTTTCTCATAAAATATCCGCAAAATAGTCTCGATGAAAGACTTGTCTTTATTCAGCTATAATTCTCACGACTGTCACATGATGATGACAGTGTTCCTTGCCATTGTAATAAGGGTCATCAAACATGAGCATGTAAAAGTTTTCATCACACGTTTGTGTTACTTCTTCAATGCAGTATCGCACGCAAGACTTAGACTATTTAAAAACGTACATCGTCGAGACTATGTGCAAGTTTGAGATGTGTTTCCCACCAACCTTTTTCAATATGCAAGCACACCTATTCATACATCTTGTTGATCATATAAAATCATTGGAGCCACTATATTTACATCATATGTTTCCGTTGGAGAGACATTTAGGAGTATTAAAGGGTCATGTGCGGAACCGTACTCACCAAGAGGGTTCAATTATGGAAGGATACACTACTGAAGAAGTGATTGAGGGTTGCGCTGATTACATCAAAGATGGAAAGCCGATAGGTGTGCCTAAACCAGTACATTATGGTAGACTATGTGGGAGAGGCTAAGTGGATAAGAAAACTTTTATCATTTAGGATTACAAATTAGTACACTGTGCACATTTTGGTGTATTACAACAGCTCGCAATAGCTGAGTCGTACATCGAGAAACATGAAATTGAGCCTCACAGAAAAAACCAAGGCCACAGAGAGGACTAGATCATGAAAGGGCACAGAAGACATTTCACTGAATGGTTAATGGACAAAAATATACCATACAGAGACTCTATAGAAGAGGCAACAATGAAGAAGTTACCTTCTGGCCCATCTGCTTTGGTGACATCATGGCAAGCATATGACATCAATGGTTACACATTTTACATTAAGGAAAAAAGACGGTAAGAGTGTTGCACAAAATAGTGGTGTTCGTATAGAGGCTTATGATCCACAAGGACAGAAGACCACATACTTCGGGTTCATAGAGGAAATATGGGAACTCGATTATTATAAAGGTCCCAAAATTTTGAATACAAATGAAAAAAGTTTGAATGCCATTTGGTTTCATGTGTATGGAAATTGGGACTTGTTCAAACATACCACATATGATATGCACATGAGTGTCCATCTACACAAGTTCAAATATTTATTTCAATGCTTGGAACTAAAGTGGATTTAAACCAAGGTGGGAAATTCTCGTGTGCGTGAGAAAGTTTAAATTCAGCTTTTGGAACTAAATTTGTTCAACTCAAATTTTGAATGAGGGCAACCCAATAGTAATGCAAACTGTTGTGTTCAAACTCTCATTTGCAGCAGCTAAATTTAAAATCAGATTTCATATTTGAATTCCTTAGGTCAAAATTAGTGGGGATGCAAAGTTTCATGAACTTTGGAGATGTTTTGCTATCGATTTGAAAGAGGACTTTAAATTGCATAGGAATTCAAGTTCAAATTTGAATTTGGATGAAATTTTCCCAAGTATCCAAATGCAGTTAAAATTCGAGCTTCCAACAATTGAATTTGATTATTTGCCAAAAATTGGAGATATTTAGAGGGATAAGGAGGGGCTGACTTGTGGGACCCACCTGTCAGTGGACTGTTTAGACATACAACTGAAGTTTCCTCTGTGTTTCACTCGAGCAGACCAAAGCTTCACAGCTCGACACCGAAATACGCAGTGAGCCACATCCCAGCTGCTTCCCTCGCGCTGGCGAGCTGCTGGCATGCTTCCTTAACTCCATGATGTGCTCAGTTTCCCCACAACACCAAAGCTTGGCTCTGTTCCTTCCTCTCTCGCGCACACGAACTGAACACACCGCCACCACTTCGGTTGATCGGGCGCCGATCGATTTGCACATGAAAAAAGCCCCCTGAGTATCAAAACCGTAATGTGGTTCTTCCCTCTACCTCCTCGATGCACCACCGACCGGTGTTCAACCTCCCTACCCCGAGAACCCCGTGTTCCCGCGGCGTCCGAAAGTAAACTCGACAAGGTGCTCCCGTGGACAGCCTAACCGGGATCATTTCATGGCTGAGGAAGAGCACCTCTTTATGTGCCAAGACCTCACACTACTCACCTCCCAACCTCAGGCCGAAACCTTGCTCATCGCCGGCGAATTTCCGATTCTTCGTCCGGCCAGTGCAAAACAACATTCGGGTAAAGAAATTCCAAATTCCCAATCAATTATTGCTTAGAGCTCACAAAACTGCACAAACATGAGATAGACTCGATAGTGGACAACTTCTCTTCGCAACCCTAGCACAAAACTGCATGTAGCCGGACTCTGTTGAGGTTTTCTGACAGCGACCGTAGCGGGGAGCCTCGGGCGCACGGTAAGAAGTAATTTAGAGCCATCCACGAGCTAGTTAACGTCCCTGACGAGCACCTCCGTGATACACTGATGCTGTAGAGCCGCTCCACCGGGGTTTTGACGGGCTAGAAGGGCCGGGCGACGTCGCCGAACTTCGGTGCGAGCCGCCGCACGTCGCGCACTAGGTTGGAACCATCGCCGGCCCGGGGAAACCTTTCCACCGTATTCCTCGCATGGATTAAGGGGCTGGCAGCAAGTTTGCACTGGAGGTGGCCGGAGAAGCGAGCTCCGGTGAGCTCCGGCGAGGGGTGGCGCGGTGGACGCGCGGGAGCCAGAGGTAGACGAAGAAGAAGTCGGGCCCACACATCAGTTACTCGGTTAAAAGTCGCTGGATCCTTTGTGGCCACGGATCACTTTGTGACTGTACACCTATGTTCGTGTTTCTTCATCTCAGGAAGGGACACGTCGGCCCGGGCGCAGTGGCAGACATTTAAAAATTTCCCGAATTAATTCAAATGGCGGATTTGGTTTAAGCTTTAGAAGAGCATAACTTTCGCTAGGAAACTCTAAATTAGGTGATTCAAATTGGGTTAGGTTCAGGTTGAAAAACTATATCCGAATATTCAACTCAATTTGTATGAAATTAAATAATTGTTTCTGAAAATTTCTTTGAAGCTTTTCAGTAAAAGAATTTTAGAGGGAGTTTTGTTCATCCAAAAATCCTCAAATTTTTCCATAGTAATCCATAGGATGTTATTGAACTCCTGTAACAATTTCAGCTCATTTACAGTCGATTTGATTAGGATAATTCATATTACAATTTGCTGTATTCAAATGAATACAGAAACTTTCAAAAAAAGTCCCAAAATTGGAAAATCATTTCTGGACAATTATGAGCTCCAAAAATCCTAGGAAAATTCATGCAGGCTCTATGATCTATAATTGAAATTGTAGTTCACTATGTTTTACATGAACATGTGAGTTACTTGAGTTCCTTTTAACCAAAATGCTTAGGGAATTGTTCTGAATAAACTACTCAGTGAAAAGTGCTAATTTTTGGTCCAGAATACTTTCTTGTGATAAGAAACTCACATGAAAAATTTCAGATCTATTGGCTCTGGATCATCATTTTTCTGTTTATCCTATTTAGGGAGTAAACCACAAGTGAGGGATACACTTAGCACTTGATCACTTTTGCTTAACCCAACCCCACCCACTAGCACCAGTTCCATTTCAAATTCTTAAACAGAGTTGCAGTTTTTAACTTGTCACTAGACATTATTAGCAAAAGATTTACAATAAAATACATGTGCATACTCATGACGTATAGCATCGACATGAAGACTTGTGAAGAATTGAAGTGGGAATCAAGGAACCCAGTGATCAAGTGATTGTAAGGGCCTAAGTTTTTGCACATACTCAAAGTGTTCATCAAACCACACAGCCCTTATTTGAGGAAAACTTATGAACACATTTGAAGAGAAAGTAAACATAATCAATATGGTCATTAGTGGATGAACACACAATATGCAAACGTGGTATTTACCACATGCATCTTATAGGGGCTGAGCATATGAAAACTCCTACACCTTGCTAGGAATGCTCATGCCAAGTTTCACCCAAATCCAAAACCTTTTGAGGAATTTTTGGGTATAATTAGAAAGAGGTTAGTTTGAACTTAAATTCAAATTCAAACCCCATTCATGCCATGAATTCAAGAGTGGGATTCATATTCACACTCTGCACATTTTTGTGAGCTCACCCACAAATTTTCACTCCATTTGGAGTTGATCTTGACATGAGCCAATTTGAGCAAATCCAAATCCAATTTGAATTTCAAACTGCGTTTGTGCTATGAATATATTCAAAAACTTCACAATTTGAATTCTACCAATTTCAAATGGGCATTTGGTGGATAATTCAAATTGCAAAGGGTATTAGGGGCACTACTGTTTAGAGCAGTGGGAGAAATTAAATTTCAGAGGTTAAAATGGGAGTGGGGCCCTCCTGTCAACCTCACCAGTGATCAAACCGATTGCATCAACCGAGCTCGGTTTCTTGCGCTCGGCAGAGCGTGCGCCACGGCGAGGAAACAGTGAGGACAGTAGCTGCTTGCTGCCTCTGGCCACCGAACCGCCTCTCTGCCCTCTTATCCTTGCGCCCGAGCCATCTCAGCTTCATCTCACCGCTGTTCCGATGTCCTCCCGCACAGAAACCCCGCTACACATCGCCGCTCACCCGAGCTCTCGGTTCCACCGTCGCCCGGCTGAACCAGTTGTTGTCACGGCGAGCTGAGACAGCAACCGAGTTTGCCGACCCTTGCTCGACGTTCTCGCACCGGTCCCAGACCGTGACTGACCTTCCTCGAGCTCCACCGTTCCAATTCCTTCCTCCTCGGTTCAAACCGAGCCGCCGCCATGGGAACAACTTGTCCAGCCACCACAGCCCACCTTCCTCCGAGCTGTGAACAGCAAAGAGGTTCGTCATCGATCCCTCTTTCATTACCGCAAGCTCCGACGGCGTGACATGAGCTGCCGTCGCTGGAATTTCATGATTTTGTGCCGGTGTACAAAGAGACCGCCGGACCAATTCGCAAAATTCATGCTACACACTGCACCACTCATCACCTAACATAGAGAACTACTTCTAGACGTCCGTGTGAGTCTATAGGATCCGAAACTTCGAAGAACCGTCGGGTGTAGTCACTGTTCTTCGGGTTTTGCTAGGATTTCAGGTTTCTGATTTAGGTTGCACGGTGACATCCTAGTTGCGGACGTTTCCGAGCTCCTTTGAGTTCATGACGACCTTCCCTATGGTTCACTGATGCTCTACGACCGTTAGCTCGATCTTTTGATGTGCTAGGAACCCCGACCGACACGGCCGAGGTTCTTCCGAAGCCGCTGCTCATCGCTGGCCATGTTCCGGTGGTTGTCATGTCAAGCCAAGTTTATCATCATGTTCCCCGTGTGGAATTAGGCAGAGGCGACGAAAATCTTGGAGTTTGGCGCATGGAAAGGCCCCTCCGACGAGCACTCCGGCGAGGGGGGCGGCGGCCGAGTGCGGGATGCCTGGAGGTTGTTGAAGCCCCGGTCCCACGTGTCAGCAAGCAGATATTTAAACCGGGAATCTGCTGCGGCACCGGATCGTCTGTGGCTGCACGCGAAAAACTCCGCAGCCACGTGTGTCAGCCGTTGAGGAGTCGACACGTAGCCCTGTCCCACGCGCAGCAATTTAAACTTTTCCCCGATTTTCAGTTTTTGTTCAAACTTCAAACCCACATAACTTTGGATAGGAAACTCCAAATCGAGTGAACCAAATTTTATAGGGTTCAGCTCTCTGAGTAATTTCCAACAAATCAAGTTTCACTTTATGTAAATCTTTATTTCTCCAGAATTAATTCTTCAAAGTTTAAACTGTTTAGAATTTAACTGGAGAGGCCTTTAGTGGAAAATTCTGAAATTTGGCCAGGATGTTCATCATAATATCCCTGAGCTACCATAAAAACTTCAGATCCATTTGAGCTCATGTGATCCACCTAATGGTGTGATTAGTAAAACTGTTCCAGAGAAAATGGAAAATGTCCAGAAACATTTTCAGATTTTCTCTGAAATTGTTTAGCTCATATCTTGGGCTAGGAGTCTTCAAATTAAGTGAAACCAACTCCATTAGAACCCTCTAAAATCTAGTTTTCAGAAAGTCATGGCTTGCTACATGAAAATTCTTAGAACACCCTAAGAGCTCTGATTAAAGCCAAATACACAATTATTCTTGCAGGGCTCAAATGAGCCTCACTGCAAATGAAATTTGGCTAAGTCTCTGTTCAGTCTGTATCCAAACCACAGTAAAAATTTCAGAGTCATTGGGCCTGTCTAGCTATACTTATAGTCTTAGCAAATTCAACTTCAAATTCAAATGCATTCAAATTGATACATATATGTGTTTATCTCATGTAGTCGCTAAGGTTAAGGAGGAGTCTGAAGTCTTAGACTTCATCACTTCGGAGGAACAGCTAGCCTACAACTAACAGCAGCAAGGTAAGATCCGGTTTTCATTAGCCTTTTTAGAAATTTTACTGTTTTGAGAACTTACTTTGAGCACTCACTTAAATTATGCATTAGAGTTTTGTTTGAAAACCCAAATGCATAACCAAGAAAACCCTGGTTTGGGCTTAGGTCTGTAAACCTCGACTAGCACTGCAATGCTAAGTTAGGGTAGGATTCGGTACAAGTCGAGTAGTTGGAACTGCTCGCGAGAATAGGCTAGAGGCACACTACTGGGGCAAAGGTAGCAAATGAAACACCTGGCAAGAAAAATGAGACCGAGCAGATAGTAAGGGCAGCAGGACGTTGGGGCCTGGGTGCCATAGCTCCGTTTGTGTCTGTAAAGGTCCCAAAAATATGAATACAAAGAAACTTGAGTTTGCACAAATGTTGGTGTCATGTGTACGAAAAAGGGGACTGGTTTAAACTTTTTCCACATATGATAACACATGAGAGGTTCTTCCTAAACAATCTTAGGTTTACTCACATGCTTGGGCCCTAGGTGGATTAAACCCACAGATTTGAAGTCTCAGGTGCATTGAAAGGATTTAAAAATCAGATTTTGAACTAAATGTTCAACTCAAATTTCAAATGAGGGAGAACACAATGGTAATTCAAACTGTTGTCTTCAAACTCTTGTTTGCAGCAGCTAACACAAGAATCAGATTGCATATTTGGATTCCTTAGGTCCAAATTAGTGGGTATGCAAAGTTTCATCAATTTTGAAAGGATCTGCTATCCATTTCCCAAATAGAATTAAATGCACAATGAATTCAAATAACAATTTAAATTTAGATGAAACTTGCTCAAGTATCCAAATTGGGTTCAGATTGTAGCCCCACAAAACTAAACTTGATCATGTTCCAAATTTGAGAGAATTTGGGGAGGGATAAGAAGGGGATGGGACCCACATGTCATTGAGGTGGTTAAATGGAAAAATATCCCAGTGATCGGTCTCTGTTTCCCTCCTTCACACGAAGCAACCGAGGCCCTCACCGTGCGACACCGAACCATGCAGAGAACCATCTCCCCTCTGCCTTATGTGCGCTGGCGAGCTGTTCTCTCCGTCCTCATCCCCCCCAGCCGTGCTCAGCTGTGCCATAACACCGAGAAACCCTCTGTTCTCTCGCTCTCACGAGCTAAAGAAACAGAGAAGACGCCGCCGTTGTTTGATAGATCGGGAACTGCTATCTTTCACATGCAAGCCTCGGCAGCCCAGCAAAACAGCACCACGGGACTCCCCACGACCTCCTCGCAACATCCCCACACGATCTCAGCCACCACAACCCGAGAGCTTCGTGTTTTCGCGACGGCCGAAAGAAACCGAGAAGAGGTGCTCTCATGGACAGCTCTGCAGAGAGTCTTTCATGGCGGGGTAAGAGTGGCCTTGGACGCGCCAAGACTCCACGCTGCTCACCTCCAAAGCTTGAGCCAAGTGACTGATCGTCACTGGAGTATTTCACGGTTTTCTCCCGGTCGGTGCAAAACCACCCTCGGGTATGAAATCTTCAAATTCTCGATCTCTGTTTGCTTAGAGCCCACCAAATTACACTCACAGGAGCTAGACTCGATGGCGCACAAGTTTGCTTCATAACCCTAGCTTGAAAACAGTTGTAGCCGGCGTATTTAGTGGTTTTCCAACGGCGACCATAGAGGGGCACGTCGAGTTCACGGTGCAACAATGGTTAGAGCCTTCCTCGAGCTTTTGTATGGCCATGTCGACCTACCCTAGGATCCACCGGTGCTGTAGAGCCCTCTCACCGAAGCTTTGGCGGGCCAAAAGGGCCGGGCGACATCGCCGAAATGGTACCGAGCCGCCGCACCGTCGCTGGCCATGTTGGAGCCACCGCCGGTCGGGAAAGTGCCTCCATCGTGTTCAGCACATGATTTTAGGCCTAGTGGCGAGGGAGAGCGTGGGAGCTGGCCGGACGTCAAGGTTCAGTGCTTCTCCGGCGAGCCCGGCGGCGCGCGGGCGCGGTAGCGAGAGGTAGACGACGATGGGGCCGGGCCTGCACGTCAGCCGCTCGGTGAACCGGTGTGGGATTTTATGTTGCACGGGATCATCTGTGACAGTGCGGTAAATAGTACTGTTGCCCCGTGTGGTTTAACCGAGGAGACGACACGTGGTAGCCAGACCCGCTGTCAGAGATTTGAACTTTCCCGGTTAATTTGAATTCCAGAATTTCCCCAAACTTTAGAACCTCATAACTTTTGCTAGGAAGCTTCAAATTTAGTGATTCAAATTGTGTTGGATTCAGGTTGGAAAACTCTACCCAAATATGCTACCCAACTTGTATGAAACCCATTAATTAATTCTTGAAAATTCTTTAAAACGTTTCAGCAAAAGAATTTTTGAGGGAGTTTGGTTTATCAAAAACTCCTCAAATTTTGTCAGAATATTCTTTAGGATTTCAGTGAACTACTTTAAAAATTTCAGATCATTTGTAGTTGATTTGATTAGGGTAATTCAGATTTTAAGTTGCTGTGTTCAATTGGATACAGAAACATTTTCAGAGAATTTCCTAAACTTGGAAATTCAGATCTGGGTAATTCTTAGCTCCAAAAATCCTAGGAAAATTCATGCTGGTCCTGAAATATAATTGAAATTGTATTTCACTAAGTTTGGCATGAACATGTTAGTTACTTCAGAATTAATTCCTTTTTGCTTAATTGCTTAGAGAATTGTTCTGAACAAACCACTCCATGAAAAGTGCTAATTTTTGGCCCATATGATTTTCTTGTGACAAGGAACTCACATGAAAATTTTCAGCTCCATTGCAGTTCTGGATCACCCATGTTCTGTTTAACCTCTTTAGGTGCTTAAAACTTGAATAGGGAAGACACTTAGCACTTAATCATGTTAACTAGCCTAAACCCAAAATCTTAGCACCAGTATAATTTTAAATTCTTGAACAGAGTTCCAGATTTTAAAATTGTCATTAGAACTTGTTAGCAAAATCTTTACAATTAAATTAATATGCATATTCATTACGTGTAGCATCTACGTGTAAAAGCCCAAGAAAAGGGACTTGCAAAAACTTTTCATCACCTCACAACACCACAGTTGTTGTTGTGGATATCTTGTGAAGAATTGTGAAGAGCAAGTAACCACCATTAAAAGGGTGATTAGAGGGGAAAGCCCTAACTTTCACAAAGTAGGAATTCTACACATGAACATAGGAGGTTGAGCTCACCCCTAGGACTTGAAAAGTCTTGGGAAGGTTCAGGCCAAATTTCATGCAAATTCAACACTTTTTGAGGCACTTTTGGAGGCATTTGAAAAAGAGGCCAATTTGAATGTAAATTCAAATTGCAGCAACTTTCATCACTCAAATTCAAAAGTTAGCTTCATATTCAAACTCAGCACATTTTTCTGAGTTAGCCCACAAATTTTCATCTCCATTGTAGTTCATCTTGTCGGGAGCTAAATTTGCAAGAATTCAAAACTGAATTTGAATTTCAGTTCAAATGTGAAGCAAATTTAGCCAAACAAATTTCAAATTTGAGAACTCAAATTCAAACCATGACTTAGTGGCAAAGTATACCATTCAATGTTTAGTGGGTGAGATAATTGCAGCAGAAGGGGGAAGAAGAAATTGGGGGGGGGGGGGGGGGGAAGGGCCCACTAGTCAGCTAAACTTCTGAGTGAAGTAAACACCGGGCGAGCTCGGTTTACCGGGCCTCGGCAGCGCTCGACACCGGGCCATTCGCGCGGCCACCTCCCCCCAGCGCACGCTCGGCTGGCGCACCGCGTGGTGATTGCTCACGAATACGCCCTGACCCCGGCAGAACCCGGACCCCCACACTATTCCGTGCTCGGCCACCGACACAGTCGTTCGCCGCCCCTCCAAGGAATTCAATCGGGATACGATCAAGCTCACGGCCCCGAGCTTCCTTAGCTGCACAAATGGTACTGGAGGACCCCCGCTATCTTCTCCACACCTCACTAGGCTAGCTAGGTTGTCCATACGCCGAGAACACAGAGCCGCCGTGGCAACCTTGGCGCACCGGCGACTGGTCGTCCGTGGGCAGCTTGTCACAGAGATTTTCACGGCTGAGCCAGCACGTCCCCGGGAGCGCCCTGTCCTGGTTCTGCTTCCACCCAAAAATCAGAGCAACCCGTGGACCCTAGCGACGGAATTTGTCGTTCTTCTGCCAGAGCGGTTCCACGGACCTCTCGGGAGGGAATCCAAAAATTCGCACCCAAACCGCGCTTAGAGTTCATCAGCTCATGCACAAAGGTGCTAGAGTAGTCGGCGACCGACTTCCCTTCGCAACCCTAGCCTTAAACGCCATATAGACCAAGAATTTCTAGTCTTCCCGAGCTCGATCGTCGCCACCACTCTCACGCGCACGGTGAACTCATGGTAGCCAACGTTTCCGCGCTCGGTTGTGTCGTTGTAGAGTTTCCCTAGCATCCGAGGATGCTTTAGAGCCCATCCCTCGAGGTTTTGGTGGGCTAGGGCCACCAGCCGATGTCGTCGGACTCGATCCGAAGCTGCCGCCCGTCGCCCGACCTCTGTGGACCTCTAGAGCTCACACCGACCCCGGAAACGGCTTCCCCGACCCTCAAAACCCCTAGGCAGCGAAAGGCAGGCCAGGAGATGGCTTAGGAGGGAAGGGCTGAGGGGGAGGAGAAATGGCCGGCGAGGAGAGCGCGCGCGCGGGAAGAAGCGAGCTGGAGGTTGAAGACGAGGTGTTGGCCCCACCTGTCAGCCACTCGGCGGTTGAACTGAGATTCTCTGTGGCTGCTGATCTTTTGTGGCTACACCGTGGGAACTCAGTAACCCCGTGTGTTCTCGGTTTTCACTGGCTGAGATTTAAAGTGTGGGCCCAGGTCCTTTTCCAATAGCAAAACAATTCCAGTTTAAGCCCAAACTTTAGAAATTCATAACTTTGTGTAGGAAGCTCCAAATTCAGTGAACCAAAACTTGCTGAACTCAGGATCTTGAGTACTTTCCAGCAATACCAATTTAAGCTCATGAAACTTAATAAATTTACAGAATTAAATCCCTAAAGTTTAAACTGTTGGGAATTTTATCTGGAGAATTACTTCATGAAAAGTTCTGAAATTTGGCTGAGAGGTTCATTGGAAAATCCTTGAGCCACACTAAAATTTTCAGACTCATCCCAGTTCATTTAGTCCCCCTAATGGGGTGATTAAATGAACTGTTCTGAGAAAATAGAAAAATGTTCAGCAACATTTTTCAGATTTTCTCAAATCTTGTTTAGGGCATAACTCCCTCTAGTATTCTTCAAATAACATGAAACCAATTCCATTAGAACCATCTTAAATTCTAGTTTCCAGAAAGTAATGGTTGGAGCCATGAAAACCCCTGGAATTACTTAGAGGCGCAATTATTGACCAAATAGGCTTTTATTTGTACAAGGCTCAAATGAACTTTGTTTCAAATGAAACTTGGTAAAGACTCTGGGTAGGACCCTACCAAGCCACCATAAAAATTTCAGATCCAAAGGGGAGGGCTAGCTAGAGTTATAGGAATTACTTATTCAAGTTCACACATTGCATCTGAATTGGCATGTAGTATCTCATTAACGTGTAGTTGCTGAAGGAGAGGAGACTCCGGAAGTACTTGACTTCCATCTTCCGGACGAAGACCTAACCCCTGACCAGCAGCAACAAGGCAAGCCCCAGTTTGCGTTAACCTTTTTATAAAGTTTTGCTTTGTTTACATGTCTAGTGTGAAGTATGAATGTGCATGAGGTGTAGGATGGATGGAACCCCACTTGCATAACCAGAATTTGTCTCTAAGAGTGAGGGTAGTGTCGAGGACCTCGAGTAGACAGGTTATGCTTAATGATTCATAGGACTTCGGTACAAGTCGAGTAGTTGGAATCTACTCGCGAGTTTAGGCGTGGGACACCCGGGATTGGTTCGAGTGATGTGAGATCTCTTTAGTAATAAAAATGAGACTAGGCAGGGGCTAGGGCGCAGCAAGAGGAAGTATTGTGTGCGTGGCCCTGTCCGTGTCGATTGAGGACCGATCAGTGTGCGGCCCTGCTGAACAAGTATTGAACGTACCGAAGGCATATCGGATATATGGGCCCCGATAAACCGATGTAACCTAAACCTCCGGGCGTCGAGGCATAACGCACCGATTTATAGGTGTAGGCTGAGGGCAGCAAGGTGGAAATCCGCTAACGGGCATAGATAGATGCTCCGTGTAGGGAACCTCCTGCTCATTTCGGTGCGACCGGTTCGACGTTTGGGCTGTTGGGTGAAAGGTTGTCCCGTACGACATCGAGTGAGCGTGCTGTGCATCTCCACGAGTGGGCATACGTGATGTGCTCTTTGGGTATCCCTGCAGGTGTATATCGAGTTGATTCACCGTCCCTCACGGTGACGAGTACCGCTTGTTCACTGAGTCGTGACATAGGCTAATGTATGATGTGATGATTCAATATTGCTGTTATGATATAATTGTATTGTTACATGTGTGCCACCAAATATTGCTCACTAAATTTCATATTCATGAACTGTTAACTTGTGGCTAAAAGATGAACTAAGGATGAACTTGTAGACATGTCCGTTTGCTGCAATCTTACCGTCCCATGTTCATTGTACACTACATGTAGAGTTTCATGCCTAGGTGAGTCGATTAAGTCTTGTTGAGCCCTCGTGCTCATGGTTGCTGCTTAAGTGTTTTTCAGGTGAGGAGCCACCCACAGACTCGGGTTACGAGTCCACCGGCGAGGGTTACCCTCCGTCGGGGACCACGGCTGAGTGGGAGCCGTACACGCCGTGCTGAGCTGAGGAGTGCAGCTAGTGTCGGTTGCCCTAGGGCTGGGCAGCCGACTTTTGATAGATAGGCGGGCATGAGTTGTATAATTTAGACTTCCGCTGTGTAATATAAACAATAGTTTGTAACTGAAGATTATACCTGTTTGTACAGTTCAGTTGGTTTCCCATGTAATAAAAGGTGTCCTTATGATGTGTGCTGTCAGGTGTCGCATCGTGCGGCACCACCCTCTGCGATCCTGGATGAGCGGATTCCGGTCCGCCACAGCCTGGTATCAGAGCTGCATTGGGGATAGCACAGTACTTAAGGACTGTATTACGGGAAAACATAGGGTTACGGCGAGGATTCGGTAGTTTGCCCAAGTAAGGACTATATTAGCATAGTTACTTAATGTGGCAAGACTAACATATGTGTTATAATTCTGAATTTCCATTATGTAACGACGCACCTAGGCTCTGGTAAGGATGGTAAGGAACGCCACCGAAAGCGGTTTAATTTCGGTTAGCTCCCCTGACGAGGAACGTGGTTTAGGGATAAGTCTCACAGCTTGGTGTGAGACGTTAATATGAAACTCTTGGACTCTTCATGTTCCTGAGTTCATATGAAACGCTGATTTCTAGCGTGCATTAGGCAAGTAAGTGGAGACCCCATCGCGTGGTCAGTAACGCGAGAGTGTGTTCGTCTGGAAATAGTCCAGGAGGACATACGCAGCGCTTGCCATCGGCGTGCCCTGCAGGGCAGTAGGTGGTATCTTTTAGGTTGATAACATTCCCAACCGTGACGACCCGTTCATGATCTACTCGGATTCCCCGTCGTGTGGTGTTGAAACACGATCACGTACCTTGAGACGTGACTTAGCTCAAGGACGGCCGTATGACAATGATACGGGCGTTTATATTTAATTTCTAATATGGTCCTGCCTAAAATGGAAACACAACCTTTGATTGCATCACTATTGTGTGGTCTTCTGCAGGTACTAACCACGTATGTATCCGTGTAGTAAACGTGTGCGAGAGACCGTTTAGTGCCACACTTGAGACGTATATGCCGGTATAATCCGGTTAGGATTTTCTTTTGTGAGGAACGTAGTACCGACATATCATAGGCATGTGCATGAAAGATAATGATAACAAGAAATTAAAATCACTAAGTTTCAACATTTAGGACCCTGGTTGGGTAGAAAAATGTGATATTTTTTCAGTGTAGTTCCAAAGGATTGAAAAACAGAGTGCTCTGTTTTGGGCAGCAAGTTTGCTGAATTTGACAGGGCATAACTCACAGATTATTTAGCCAATAGAGGTGTGGTATATAGTTCTTGAAAGGTAATTAAGTACTCTACAACTTTGTTGTAGACTTCCAGAGCTGAATCACATCTTAAGGTGGCCTAATTCCCGAGGGATGTAAACTGTCCAGAACCAGGACAGATCCAAAACACCCTCTGGGCTGTTCTGTTTTTCAAGCATAACTCCCTGTAGAAAAAATCTAAAATTATCATATGATACATATTTAGAAAGGGTAGAAGATGCGTTACATCTTTTTAATTCAAGGTTTCTGAAATTTCAGCACGGAATTCAGTGGAAATATGAGTTGAAAACAGCAACTTCCAAAGGAGGTGCTGTTGAAATTCTTCCAGAAATTCTGTTAACTTTGAATTACCATAACTTTTTAACCAGAGTTGATCTGAGGGAAATTAAATACTTGTTGGAAATATACTGAAGTTAAATTTAACTTTGGTATTCAACTTGAGTTATGAAAATGCCCAGAACCAGGTCAAAATCTGGAATGTGTAGAAACTGGTCATTCTGACAGAGGGATGACAGTTGAACTCATTTGGGAGATTGTTGTACCCTAGGGGGTTTAAGTACGTCCAATGGGGTAGAACATGCTCTTGAATGGTTATCTTCAACTAGTGAAGGATTGAGTATATGCTTTACTCAAGTTTCTTTCGCTAGAGACCATGCTTGTGTCGTATTAAATATAAAAGGGTGGTATACGTGATGACCAGGCGATAGTAACGTCTCGTAGTGACTAAACCTAGTTGTGGTGAGCTTCCAAAGAGGAGGTTCATCAAGTTGGATTTAACTAGCTTGTATTTGATCTGGTAATGGTATAGCTTGTGCAAAGTTATTACATTATCCGTATACGAGATGTATCGCATGTTTTAATGTCATTATGTTTTACGCCTATTTTATTGGACTGCATGCAATATGTTGCGGGACTGATGTTTAATGTCGTATGGTTGCAGATGGTTCGCACTCGGACCACGCATGAGACTGGTGGCTCTAGCCAGCATGGAGGTGATGACTCCCAGCCACCTGCCTACGACAGCACCCCGCAGCAACAACCACCACCGCCGCCTCCGCTTACCCTAGCGGATGTGATAGCGGTACTGGTGGGGAATCGTGAGGAGCAGACCGACCTGCTCCGCACGATTGTGCAGAATGCGTCCCAGGTGGGGGGGCCTCAAGAGAGGGGGCCTCGTGAGCCCCGTGAGGTGACGTACTCGGACTTCATGAGTACGCACCCTCCAGTGTTCACTGAAGCAGAAGAACCACTGGAGGCCGACAATTGGCTGCGGACAATGGAGTCCAAGTTCGGGCTGCTCCATTGCACGGAGCAGCAAAAGACTCTGTTCGCGGCGCAGCAGCTTCACGGTGCTGCTGGTGCATGGTGGGCGAATTATGTCGCCTCACGTCCGGCTGGCCATGCTGTGGAGTGGGAAGAGTTCCGGGAGGCGTTCCACGCCTATCATATTCCTCCCGGATAATGAAGAGGAAGTTCCAAGAATTCTTGGAGCTGAAGTAGGGCGGGAGGAGTGCTCACGACTACTCCCGTGCCTTCAACCATCTGGCGCAATATGCGTCGGATTACGTCTCCACCGAGGAGAAGAAGCGGGGGCATTTCTATCAGGGATTACACCCCGAGATGAAGACACATCTCGCCCAAAGCAATCGCGGCACCTTCAACGACCTCGTCAATGCCGTGATAATGCAAGAAGATGCTCAGCGGGAGTTGGTGGCTGAGCAGCGGAAGCGCGGCACTCCACCCAGCAGTGGGAGTGGCGCTCCCCAGAAGTACCGTATGGTGTATCGGACACCATCCGGACAGCAGTGGCATCCACCGGCGCGACCTCAGCGGTTCGGGGGTCGTACTTTTCAGTCACCTCCGTTCCGACCGCCGATGCCACCACCGAGACAGCAGCAGCAGCAGCAGACGACGACACCCCGGGCGTTCCCACCGCCACAACGCGCCCCGGGTTTCCGTCCGCCGATCAGCGGAGGACCGCCCCGCTTCACTTGCTTCACGTGTGGCCAGGCGGGCCATTTCGCGAAGGACTGTCCCCAGGGGCAGCAAAGCAGTGGGCAAGCCCAGTTCCAGGGCGGTGCTCGAGGCCGACCTCCGGTCAAGAAGGTTGGTCAGCGGACTGGGGGCGTTCGCAACCTCGACAATGAGGACGCCCCTGTGGCGGACCGGAATCAGCTCATCCAGGATCGCAGAGGGTGGTGCCGCGCGATGCGACACCCGATAGCACACGTCATAAGAACACATTATATTACATGGGAAAAACAAACTGAATGTACATAATAGTACACTTCTCAGTTACAAACTAGGGTCTTTTATTACACAGCGGAAGTTTCTTTTATACAACTCACGCCCGCCTATCTAGCAACAGTGGTTGCCCAGCCCTAGGGCAACCCACACTAGCTGCACTCCTCAGCTCAGCGCGGCGTGTACGGCTCCCACTCAGCCGTGGTCCCCGACGGAGGGTAACCCTCGCCGGTGGACTCGTACCCCGAGTCCGTGGGTGGCTCCTCACCTGTAAAATACTTAAGCAGCAACCATGAGCACGAAGGCTCAGCAAGGCTTAACCGACTCACCTAAGCATGAAACTCTACATGAGGTATACCAAGACATAGGATAGCAATGTTGCAGCAAACGGACAAGCCTACACATTCATCCTTAGTTCATCTTTTAGCAACAAGTTAACGGTTCATAAAGCTGAAATTTAGTGAGCAATATTTGGTGGCACACATGTGAAAATACAATTATATCATAACAGCATTATTGAATCATAACATTTCATTCCTTAATCTACGTTACGACGCAGTGAACAAGCGGTACTCGTCACCGCGAGGGACGGCGAATCGACTCGATATACACCTGCAGGTAAAACCCAAAGAGCACGTCGCGTACGCCCACCCGTGGAGCTGCACAGCACGCTCGCTCGATGTCGTACGTGACAACCTTTCACCCAACAGCCCAAACGTCGAACCGGTCGCACCGAAACGAGCAGGAGGTTCCCCACACGGAGCATCTCCCTATGCCCGTTGGCAGATTTCCACCTTGTTGCCCTCAACCTACACCTATAAATCGGTGTGCTATGCCTCGATGCCCGGAGGTTTAGGCTACATCGGTTTGTCGGGGCCCATATATCCGATATGCCTTCGGTACGTTCAATACTTGTTCTGCAGGGCCGCACACGGATCGGTCCTCAATCGACACGGACAGGGCTGCGCACACAAGACTTCCTCTTGCTGCGCCCTAGCCCCTGCCTAGTCTCATTTTCATTACTAAAGTGATCTCACATCACTCAACCGAACCCGTGTGTCCCAATGCCTATCTCGCGAGTAGATTCCAACTACTCGACTTGTACTGAAGTCCTATGACTCATTAAGCATAGCCTGTCTACTCGAGGTCCTTGACACTACCCTCACTCTTTTAGGAACCTTTGGTTATGCAAGTGGGGTTTCATTCATCCTATACCTAATGCACATACATACTTCACATGACTCATGTAAACAAAGGAAAACTTATAAAAGGGTTAATGCAAACCGGGGCTTGCCTTGTTGCTGCTGGTCAGGGGTTAAGTCTTCGTCCGGAAGAAGGAAATCCAGCACTTCCGGGGTCTCTTCTTCAATGGCTACACGTTGAATACAATACTACATGTAAATTTAAATGCAATGTGTGAACTTAAATACATAATTGCTAATAACTCTAGCTAACCCTCCCCTTTGGTTCTGAAATTTTTATGGTGGATTGGTAGGGTCCTAACCATAGTTGTGACCAAGTTTTAATTGAAACAAAGTTCATTTGAACCTTGTACAAATAGAAACCCATTTGGTCAATATTTGAGCCTCTGGATGATTCCAGGGGTTTTCATGGCTCCAACCATTACTTTCTGGAAACTAGACTTTAAGATGGTTCTAATGGAGTTGGTTTCATGTCATTTGAAGAATTCTACAGAAAATTATGCCATAATTAAGATTTGAGAAAATCTGAAAAATGTTTCTGTACATTTTTCTATTTTCTCAGGGCAGTTCTCTTAATCACCCCATCAGGGTAACTAAATGAACTTGGATGAGTCTGAAAATTCTACTGGGATCCAGGGATTGTCTAATGAACCTCTCAGCCAAATTTCAGAATTTTTCATAAAGTAGTTCTCCAGATAAAATTCCCAACAGTTTAAACTTTAGGGATTTAATTCTGGAAAACTATTCACTTTCATGAGCTGAATTTGGTATTGCTGGAAAGTACTCAGAATTCTGAGTTCAGCAAAATTTGGTTCATCGAATTTGGAGTTTCCTAGCCAAAGTTCTATGCATTTGAAGTTTGCACTAAAACTGGAAATTCCAAAAATGTTTAAATCCTGCGGGTGGGTCCACCGCCCACGTGTCGACCACTGGAGCCGCGCCACACGGGGCCACAGACTCCTTCCTGCGCGGCCGCACTGGATCCCGGACCACAGAGAATCCCATCCATTTATCTCCAGCCGCTGACACGTGGGGCCTACCCCTTCGTCTTCCTCCGGCCACCCGCGCGACCCTGCCGCCAAGCTCGCCGGAGCTCTCGCCGGAGAGGGGTTCCGGTCCTCGGAGCTTGCTGAATCTCGCCGCCAGTGCCTATCTCGGCCTGAGGAACATGGTGGTGCCCTCCCCAGAACTTGACAACCACCGGAACAGTGCCCCCGACGGCAACAGCGGCCGGGAGCTCACCGGCGACGTCCAACTCGGCATCCCATGCACCTGTTTCGATGTGGTTTGCTCGGGGAGCTCCGCTGACACCTGCTGGTCACGGACATGGACACCGATCCCCGTGAAAACGGCGGTAACTACGACCTCATCGGCGACCTAGGCTGGATATCGGTTGTGCTTCAGAAAACTTCAAAGAACCGTAAACCTAGCCCACGGTTCTTACTGGTTTTCGATCCTAGGTGGTCGTGGCAGTGTATAGAGCGTGTGCGTGACTCGGTTTGCCCGGTGATGAGCTAACCCCCACGAATTTTGGGATTTTGTGGGAGCTCGGTCTCAAGACCCCCGAAGATTTCCCGGCGAAATACTCCCTCGACAGCCCATGAAATGAAGAGCGGTAGGGACTAGAAGAATCAGCACCTTAAGGCGGTCCTTTCTTGTGTTGCTCGTCGGGCACGAGCGCGCCTGGTCTGCCCGGACGCCGGTGATCAGAGAGGGCGGCGTTTCTGTGCTCGCGCGGAGTCGAGAAAGAAGCTCGGTAGGGGGGTTCTCATTTGGAAAGCAGGAGGAAGGCGGCGTGGGCTGTGCGCTGGCCTTTGAGCCGCAGTTTGACACCGTGAGGTGGCCGATTGCTGCCTCGGTGGCTCGCCGCCGTTCCCTTGCTTGCGCGCGAAGTCGAGGTCGGCTGCAGCAACCGACTACCCCTCGTGTGTGCCACTGACCTGTGGGCCTCCCCTTCATTCATTTTTCTCTAATAATTCTTTTCTGTTTTTGCTAATTATCCCACCAGCTACTCACAATTTAATGTGAGACTTAGTCACCAAGTCTTGGTTTAAATTTGAATTCTCAAATTTGAACTGTGTTTTACTAAATTTGCTGCATGTTTAAACTGAAATTCAAATTCAGTTTTGAATTCTTGCAAATTTAGCTCTTCACAAGATGGACTCCAATGGACATGAAAATTGGTGGGCTTACTCAGAAAAATGTGCTGAGTTTGAATATGAAGCTAACTTTAGAATTTGGGTGATGAAAGTTGCTGCAATTTGAATTTACATTCAAATTGGCCTCTTTTTCAAATAACCCAAAAAGTGCCTCAAAAAGTGTTGGATTTCTATGAAACTTGGACTGAACCTTCCCAAGACATTTTAAGTTCTAGGGGTGAGCTCAACCTCTCATGTTCCTATGTCCAAATCCCACTTTTTGAAAAGGAAGACTTTCCCCTCTAATCACTCTTTTGATGAAGGTTACTTGCTCTTCACAATATTTCTTAAGATATCCACAATGAAAACTGTGGTGTTGTGAGGTGAAGAAAAGTTTTTGCAAGTCCCTTTTCTTGGGCTTTTACATCCCTCCCCGCTTAAAAGAATCTCGTCCCGAGATTACAAAAGAAGAGATAGCGATGTAGTAGGGACTCACCCGTGTTGAGAAGCCATGAACTCCGGGTAATTTGAGCGAAGGAACTCCTCGCTCTCCCAAGTCGCTTCATCGGTGGTGTGGTTGCTCCAGAGGATTTTGTAGAACCACAACGTTCTGCTATGCGTGGTTCGGGCTTTCTCATCAAGAATTTCCACCGGATACTCATCATAAGTTAAATCCGGTTTCAGCTCACCGATGTCTTCGGTAGGAACAGCAGCTGTATGCTTCAAACATTTTCGCAGTTGCGAAACATGGAAAACATCATGGACACCAGCAAGGGATGCCGGTAATTCCAATCGATACGCCGCTGGTCCACACTTCTCGGTGATAGCGTAGGGTCCAATAAAACAAGGAGCGAGCTTCCCCTTCAAACCGAACCAGTGCACGCCCTTCATTGGAGACACGCGTAGGTACACGTGTTCCCCAACGTCAAAGTGCAATGGCCTACGCCTCTTATCAGCGTAGCTCTTCTGCCGGGATTGAGCGACTTTTAAATTGGCTTGAATTGTCCGAACGCGCTCTTCGGCGTCGTTCACCACATCAACCCCGAATGTGACCCTTTCACCGGACTCGCACCAATTTAATGGGGTGCGGCATTTACGACCGTAGAGAGCTTCGTGGGGTGCCATCTTGATACTCGCCTGATAGCCATTGTTGTACGAGAATTCCGCCAATGGTAGGTGATCATCCCAGTTCCTACCATGGTGGATGGCACATGCTCTCAACATGTTTTCCAGAACTTGATTCACCCTCTCTGTCTGGCCATCTGTCTGAGGGTGATAGGCGGAGCTCCTGATCAACTTAGTACCCAATGCAGCGTGTAGCTGCTCCCCAAAGCGAGATACAAATAATGCACCTCGATCTGAGACAATGGTCTTGGGTACCCCGTATAGGCATAGAATCTTCGCTATGTATAGCTCCGCATATTTGCCGGCATTGTAACGTGTATTCACCGGGATGAAATGAGCCGTCTTGGTTAACCGATCGACGATCACCCATATGGAATCATGCTTGTTGGATGTTAGGGGTAATCCCACAATGAAATCCATGCTCACATCTTCCCATTTCCATGCCGGGATCTTCAGGGGTTGCAGCAGCCCTGATTTCTTCATATGATCAGCTTTCACTCGTCTACACGTATCGCACTCGGATACATACTTCGCTACCTCCCGCTTCATCCGTGTCCACCAAAATTTCTTTTTTAAATCTTGGTACATTTTGTTGCTGCCCGGATGAATGGAGTATTTAGACAAGTGAGCTTCATCGAGGATTTGTTTCCTCAGATCCATATCCCGGGGTACGACTATGCGGTCATTGAACTATAGCGTCCCCTCATCATCTTTTTGGAAACACTTGATCTCCCCATTGTCTATCCGTCTCCGGAGATGTGCCATGCCTTTATCAGTCTTCTGAGCTGCAATGATGTCCTCCCTAATAGTAGGGATGAGGGCAAGGTTGTACAGTGACCCATAAAGAAACCAAGTATAAACTCGGCTCTTCCTCCTCCACCGGTGTAATGGTGAGGTTATGGACATGTGATTTCTGACTCAGCGCGTCGGCAACCACATTCACCTTGCCGGGGTGGTAATGAATCTCAATTTCATAACCTTTGATCAGTTCTAACCACCTCCTTTGCCTCATGTTCAGAATCTTCTGGGCGAAAATGTATTTCAAGCTCTTGTGGTCGGTGTAGAGGTGCACCAAATTCCCCAGGAGATAGTGCCTCCACATTTTCAGCGCCAAAACCACTGCAGCAAGCTCAAGATCATGAATCGGATAATGCTGCTCATGGTTCCGAAGTTGGCGTGAGCCATATGCGACCACACGTCCTTCCTGCATCAACACGCAGCCGAGCCCAATACCGGACGCGTCACAATACACGTCGAAGGGCTTTGTTGTATCCGGCTGAGCTAAGACCGGGGCTGTGGTCAGATGCTTCACCAATGTTTGGAAAGCTCCTTCACATGCCGTGTTCCAAACATATTTCGTCCCTTTCTTCAGCAACTCTGTCATCGGCTTAGCGAGCTTGGAGAAGTTTGGAATGAATCTCCGGTAGTATCCCACTAACCCGAGGAAGCTACTGACTTCATGGACTGAAGTGGGAGCTTTCCATTTCAGCACTTGCTCTATTTTGCTTGGGTCAACCGCAATGCCTTCAGCTGAGATGATATGTCCCAAGAATGGCACTTGGCTGATCCAAAACTCGCATTTACTGAACTTGGCGTAGAGTTTATGGTCTCGCAATCGTTGAAGAACGATCCGCAAGTGTTCGGCATGTTCGGCTTCCGTCTTGGAGTAAACCAAGATATCGTCGATGAACACTACCACGAACTTGTCCAGCTCCAGCATGAACACCGAGTTCATGAGATACATGAAATGGGCTGGAGCATTTGTGAGACCAAAGGACATGATGAGATATTCATATAAGCCGTATCTCGTCGAGAACGCCATCTTCGGGATATCCTCCGCCCGGATCTTGATCTGGTGATATCCAGAGCGAAGGTCCATCTTTGAGAATACACTTGCCCCCACAAGTTGATCAAACAAGATGTCAATACGGGGCAGTGGGTACTTATTCTTGATGGTGACGGCATTGAGCGGCCGGTAGTCCACACACAGCCTCAGGGTCTCATCCTTCTTCTTCACGAATAGCGCCGAGCATCCCCAAGGCGAGGAACTCGGCCTAATGAAACCCTTGCTCAACAGATCATTGAGCTGTTCTTTCAGTTCAGCCAGCTCATTTGGAGCCATCTTGTATGGTCTCCATGATATGGGCGTAAAAACATTATGACAACAAAAACATGCGATATATCTCATAAGTAGATAATGTAATAACTTTGCACAAGCTACACCATTACCAGACCAAACACAAGCTAGTTTAATCCAACTTGATGAACCTCTATTTTGGAAGCTCACCATAACTGGGTTTGGTCTCTACGAGACATTATTATCGCGTTGTCATCACGTATACCACCCTTAGGGTACAACACCCTTTCCAATGAGTTCAACTGTCATTCTTCTGTCAGAATGACCAGTTTCTACCTATTCCAAGTTTTGATCTGGTTCTGGGCATTTTTATGACTCAAGTTGAATACAAAAGTTAAAGTAAACTTCGGTATCCTTCCAAAGAGTACTCATTTGCCCCCAGATTATCTTTGGTTAAAAAGTTATGCCAATTCAAAGTCAGCAGAATTTCTGGAAGAAGTTTAACAGCACCTCCCTTGGAAGTGGCTGTTTTCAACCCTGATTTCCATTACATTCTGTGCTGAAATTTCAGAATCTTTGAATTGCAAAGATGTCACACATCTTCTACTCTTTCTAAGGATGTATTATATGACAATTTTAGATTTTTCTACTGGGAGTCATGTTTGAAAAACAGAACAGTTCAGAGAATGTTTTACTCTGTCCTGGTTCTGGACAGTTTACCTTCCTCTGGGATTTCAGCCATCTTAAGGTGTGTTTAAGCTCTGGAAGTCTACAACAAAGTTGTAGAGTACTTCAATACCTTTCCATAACTATATAGCACACCTCTCTGGGCTAAAGGACCCGTGAGTTATGCCCTGTTGAAGATCAGCAAACTTGCTGTCCAAAACAGAGCACTCTGATTTTCAGTCTTTTTGGAACTACAATCATCACTATCCCATTCTTATACCCAACCAGGGTCCTAAAGGTTGAACCTATAGATTTTAATTCCTTGTTATCATTATTTTCATGCATATGCCTACAATAACTCGGTACTACGTTCCTCGCAAAAGAAAATCCTAACCGGATCATACCGGCATATACGTCTCAAGTGTGGCACTAAACGGTCTCTCGCACACGTTTTCTACACGGATACATACGTGGTTAGTACCTGCAGAAGACCACACAATAATGGTGCACTCAAAGGTTGTTCAATCCAGGCAGTTCCATACTTAAAAGTAAATACAAACGCCCGTATCATTGCCATACGGCCGTCCTTGAGCTAAGTCACGTCTCAAGGCACGTGATCGTGTTTCAACACCACACGACGGGGAACCCGAGTAGGTCATGAACGGGTCGTCACGGTTGGGAATGTTATCAACCCAACAGATACCACCTACTGCCCTGCAGGGCACGCCGATGGCAAGCGCTGCGTATGTCCTCCTGGGCTATTTCCAGACGAACACACTCTCGCGTTACTGACCATGCGACGGGGTCTCCACTTACTTGCCTAATGCACGCTAGGGATCAGCGTTGCATATGAACTCAGGGACATGAAGAGTCCAAGAGGTTCATATTGACGTCTCACACCAAGCTGTGAGACCAATCCCTGAACCACTTTCCTCGTCAGGGGGAGCTAACCGAAATTGAACCGCTTTCGGTGGCGTTCCTTACCATACTTACCAGAGCGTAGGTGCGTCGTTACATAATTGAAATTCAGAATTATAACACATAGGTTAGTCCTTGCCACTTAAAGTAACTATGCTAATATAGTCCTTACTTGGGCAACTACCGATTCCTCACCGTATACCTAAGTTTTTCCCATAATGCAGTCCTTAAGTACTGTGCTATCCCCACTGCGACTCTGATACCAGGCTGTGGCGGACCGGAATCCGCTCATTTAGGATCGCAGAGGGTGGTGCCGCGCGATGCGACACCCGATAGCACACGTCATAAGAACACATTATATTACATGGGAAAAACAAACTGAATGTACATAATAGTACACTTCTCAGTTACAAACTAGGGTCTTTTATTACACAGCGGAAGTTTCTTTTATACAACTCACGCCCGCCTATCTAGCAACAGTGGTTGCCCAGCCCTAGGGCAACCCACACTAGCTGCACTCCTCAGCTCAGCGCGGCGTGTACGGCTCCCACTCAGCCGTGGTCCCCGACGGAGGGTAACCCTCGCCGGTGGACTCGTACCCCGAGTCCGTGGGTGGCTCCTCACCTGTAAAACACTTAAGCAGCAACCATGAGCACGAAGGCTCAGCAAGGCTTAACCGATTCACCTAAGCATGAAACTCTACATGAGGTATACCAAGACATAGGATAGCAATGTTGCAGCAAACGGACACGCCTACACGTTCATCCTTAGTTCATCTTTTAGCAACAAGTTAACGGTTCATAAAGCTGAAATTTAGTGAGCAATATTTGGTGGCACACATGTGACAATACAATTATATCATAACAGCAATATTGAATCATAACATTTCATTCATTAATCTACGTTACGACGCAGTGAACAAGCGGTACTCGTCACCGTGAGGGACGGCGAATCGACTCGATATACACCTGCAGGGAAAACTCAAAGAGCACGTCGCGTACGCCCACCCGTGGAGCTGCACAGCACGCTCGCTCGATGTCGTACGTGACAACCTTTCACCCAACAGCCCAAACGTCGAACCGGTCACACCAAAACGAGCAGGAGGTTCCCCACACGGAGCATCTCTCTATGCCCGTTGGCAGATTTCCACCTTGCTGCCCTCAACCTACACCTATAAATCGGTGTGCTATGCCTCGACGCCCGGAGGTTTAGGCTACATCGGTTTATTGGGGCCCATATATCCGATATGCCTTCGGTACGTTCAATACTTGTTCAGCAGGGCCGCACACGGATCGGTCCTCAATCGACACGGACAGGGCTGCGCACACAAGACTTTCTCTTGCTGCGCCCTAGCCCCTGCCTAGTCTCATTTTCATTACTAAAGTGATCTCACATCACTCAACCGAACCCGTGTGTCCCAATGCCTATCTCGCGAGTAGATTCCAACTACTCGACTTGTACCGAAGTCCTATGACTCATTAAGCATAGCCAGTCTACTCTAGGTCCTTGACACTACTCTCACTCTTTTAGGAACCTTTGGTTATGCAAGTGGGGTTTCATTCATCCTATACCTAATGCACATACATACTTCACATGACTCATGTAAACAAAGGAAAACTTATAAAAGGGTTAATGCAAACCGGGGCTTGCCTTGTTGCTGCTGGTCAGGGGTTAAGTCTTCATCCGGAAGAAGGAAATCCAGCACTTCCGGGGTCTCTTCTTCAATGGCTACACGTTGAATACAATACTACATGTAAATTTAAATGCAATGTGTGAACTTAAATACATAATTGCTAATAACTCTAGCTAGCCCTCCCCTTTGGTTCTGAAATTTTTATGGTGGATTGGTAGGGTCCTAACCAGAGTTGTGACCAAGTTTTAATTGAAACAAAGTTCATTTGAACCTTGTACAAATAGAAACCCATTTGGTCAATATTTGAGCCTCTGGATGATTCCAGGGGTTTTCATGGCTCCAACCATTACTTTATGGAAACTAGACTTTAAGATGGTTCTAATGGAGTTGGTTTCATTTCTTTTGAAGAATTCTACAGAAAATTATGCCCTAATTAAGATTTGAGAAAATCTGAAAAATGTTTCTGTACATTTTTCTATTTTCTCAGGGCAGTTCTCTTAATCACCCCATCAGGGTAACTAAAATGAACTTGGATGAGTCTGAAAAATTTACTGGGATTCAGGGATTGTCTAATGAACCTCTCAGCCAAATTTCAGAATTTTTCATAAAGTAGTTCTCCAGATAAAATTCCCAACAGTTTAAATTTTAGGGATTTAATTCTGGAAAACTATTCACTTTCATGAGCTGAATTTGGTATTGCTGGAAAGTACTCAGATTTCTGAGTTCAGCAAAATTTGGTTCATCGAATTTGGAGTTTCCTAGCCAAAGTTCTATGCATTTGAAGTTTGCACTAAAACTGGAAATTCCAAAAATGTTTAAATCCTGCGGGTGGGTCCACCGCCCACGTGTCGACCGCTGGAGCCGCGCCACACGGGGCCACAGACTCCTTCCCGCGCGGCCGCACTGGATCCCGGACCACAGAGAATCCCACCCATTTATCTCCAGCCGCTGACACGTGGGGCCTACCCCTTCGTCTTCCTCCGGCCACCCGCGCGACCCTGCCGCCAAGCTCGCCGGAGCTCTCGCCGGAGAGGGGTTCCGGTCCTCGGAGCTTGCTGAATCTCGCCGCCAGTGCCTATCTCGGCCTGAGGAACACGGTGGTGCCCTCCCCAGAACTTGAGAACCACCGGAACAGTGCCCCTGACGGCAACAGCGGCCGGGAGCTCACCGGCGACGTCCAACTCGGCATCCCATGCACCTGTTTCGATGTGGTTTGCTCGGGGAGCTCCGCTGACACCTGCTGGTCACGGACATGGACACCGATCCCCGTGAAAACGGCAGTAACTACGACCTCATCGGCGACCTAGGCTGGATATCGGCTGTGCTTCAGAAAACTTCAAAGAACCGTAAACCTAGCCCACGGTTCTTACTGGTTTTCGATTCTAGGTGGTCGTGGCAGTGTATAGAGCATGTGCATGACTCGGTTTGCCCGGTGATGAGCTAACCCCCACGAATTTTGGGATTTTGTGGGGCTCGGTCTCAAGACCCCCGAAGATTTCCCGGCGAAATACTCCCTCGACAGCCCATGAAATGAAGAGCGGTAGGGACTAGAAGAATCAGCACCTTAAGGCGGTCCTTTCTTGTGTTGCTCGTCGGGCACGAGCGCGCCTGGGCTGCCCGGACGCCAGCGATCAGAGAGGGCGGCGTTTCTGTGCTCGCGCGGAGTCGAGAAAGAAGCTCGGTAGGGGGGGTTCTCGTTTGGAAAGCAGGAGGAAGGCGGCGTGGGCTGTGCGCTGGCCTTTGAGCCGCGGTTTGACACCGTGAGGTGGCCGATTTCTGCCTCGGTGGCTCGCCGCCGTTCCCTTGCTTGCGCGAGAAGTCGAGGTCGGCTGCAGCAACCGACTACCCCTCGTGTGTGCCACTGACCTGTGGGCCTCCCCTTCATTCATTTTTCTCTAATAATTCTTTTCTGTTTTTGCTAATTATCCCACCAGCTACTCACAATTTAATGTGAGACTTAGTCACCAAGTCTTGGTTTAAATTTGAATTCTCAAATTTGAACTGTGTTTTACTAAATCTGCTGCATGTTTAAACTGAAATTCAAATTCAGTTTTGAATTCTTGCAAATTTAGCTCTTGACAAGATGAACTCCAATGGACATGAAAATTGGTGGGCTTACTCAGAAAAATGTGCTGAGTTTGAATATGAAGCTAACGTGTTTCCGTATGATCTTCTGGGCATGCCACCTGAACGGGATGTCGAGTTCAAGATCGAGCTTGCACCCGGGACTACCCCTATCTCCCGGAGACCATACAAAATGGCTCCGAACGAGCTGGCTGAACTGAAGGAACAACTCAATGATCTGTTGAGCAAGGGTTTCATTAGGCCGAGTTACTCGCCTTGGGGATGCTCGGCACTGTTCGTGAAGAAGAAGGATGAAACCTTGAGGCTGTGTGTGGACTACAGGCCGCTCAACGCCGTCACCATCAAGAATAAGTACCCACTGCCCCGCATTGACATTTTGTTTGGTCAACTTGTGGGTGCAAGTGTGTTCTCCAAGATGGACCTTTGCTCTGGATATCATCAGATAAAGATCCGGGCGGAGGATATCCCGAAGACGGCTTTCTCGACGAGATATGGCTTATACGAATATCTCGTCATGTCTTTTGGTCTCACAAATGCTCCAGCACATTTTATGTATCTCATGAACTCGGTGTTCATGCCGGAGCTGGACAAGTTCGTGGTGGTGTTCATTGATGATATCTTGGTTTATTCCAAGACAGAAGCAGAACACGCCGAACACTTGAGGATTGTTCTTCAACGCCTACGGGACCATAGGCTATACGCCAAGTTCAGCAAATGTGAGTTTTCGATCAGCCAAGTGCCATTTCTGGGACATATCATCTCAGCGGAAGGTATTGCGGTTGACCCAAGCAAAATAGAGCAAGTGCTGAAATGGAAAGCCCCCACTTCTGTCCATGAAGTCAGAAGCTTCCTCGGCTTAGCGGGATACTATAGAGATTCATTCCGAGTTTCTCCAAGCTTGCTAAGCCGATGACAGAATTGCTGAAGAAGGGAACAAAATATGTTTGGAACACGGCGTGTGAAGGAGGGTTCCAAGCATTAGTGAAGCATCTCACAACAGCCCCGGTCTTAGCTCAACCTGATACAACCAAGCCCTTCGGCGTGTATTGTGACGCGTCCGGTATTGGGCTCGGCTGCGTGTTGATGCAGGAAGGACGTGTGGTCGCATATGGCTCACGCCAACTTCGGAACCATGAGCAGCACTATCCGACTCATGATCTTGAGCTTGCTGCTGTGGTGTTGGCGCTGAAAATGTGGAGGCACTATCTCCTGGGGAACTTGGTGCATCTCTACACCGACCACAAGAGCTTGAAGTACATTTTCACCTAGAAGGAGCTGAACATGAGGCAAAGGAGGTGGTTAGAACTAATCAAAGACTATGAGATTGAGATTCATTACCACCCCGGCAAGGCGAATGTGGTTGCCGACGCGCTGAGTCAGAAATCACATGTCCATAACCTCACCATTACACCGGTGGAGGAGGAAGAGCCGAGTTTATACTTGGTTCCTTATGGATCGCTTTACAACCTTGCCCTCATCCCTACTATTAGGGAGGACATCATTGCAGCTCAGAAGATTGATAAGGGCATGGCACATCTCCAGAGACGGATAGACAACGGGGAGATCAAATGTTTCCGGAAGGATGATGAGGGGACGCTGTGGTTCAATGACCGCATAGTCGTACCCCGGGATATGGAGCTGAGGAGAAAGATCCTTGATGAAGCTCACTTGTCTAAATACTCCATTCATACGGGCAGCAACAAAATGTACCAAGATTTGGAAAAGAAATTTTGGTGGACACGGATGAAGTGGGAAGTAGCGCAGTATGTATCCGAGTGTGATACTTGTAGACGAGTGAAGGCTGATCATATGAGAAAATCAGGGCTGTTGCAACCCCTGAAGATCCCGGCATGGAAATGGGAAGATGTGAGCATAGATTTCATTGTGGGGTTACCCCTGACGTCCAACAAGCATGATTCCATTTGGGTAATCGTTGACCGGTTAACCAAGACGGCTCACTTCATCCCGGTGCATACACATTACAATGCCGGCAAATACGCGGAGCTGTACATAGCGAAGATTCTATGCTTATATGGTGTACCCAAGACCATCGTCTCAGATCGAGGTGCATTATTTGTATCTCGCTTTTGGGAGCAGTTACACGCTGCATTGGGTACCAAGCTGACTAGGAGCTCTGCCTATCACCCTCAGACTGATGGGCAAACAGAGAGGGTGAATCAAGTACTAGAAGACATGTTGAGGGCGTGTGCCATCCACCACGGTAGGAACTGGGATGCTCACCTACCGTTGGCGGAATTCTCGTACAACAACGGCTATCAGGCGAGTATCAAGATGGCACCCTACGAAGCTCTCTACGGTTGCAAATGCCGCACCCCATTAAACTGGTGCGAGTCCGGTGAAAGGGTCACATTCGGGGTTGATGTGGTGAACGACGCCGAAGAGCGTGTTCGGATGATCCAAGCCAACTTGAAGACCACTCAATCTCGGCAGAAAAGCTACGCTGATAAGAGGCGTAGACCGCTGCATTTTGACGTCGGGGAACACGTGTACCTCCGTGTGTCTCCGATGAAAGGCGTGCACCGGTTCAGTGTGAACGGAAAACTCGCTCCCCGTTTCATTGGATCCTATGCTATCACCGAGAAGTCTGGACCAGCGGCGTATAGACTCAAGCTACCGGCATCTCTTGCTGGTGTTCATGACGTTTTCCATGTTTCCCAATTATGAAAATGTCTGAAGCATACTGCTGCTGTACCTACCGAAGACATCGGCGAGTTGCAACCGGATTTGACGTATGATGAATATCCGGTGGCAATTATTGATGAGAAAGCCCGGACCACGCGTAGCCGAACATTTTGGTTCTACAAGATACTCTGGAGCAACCACACCGCCGAAGAAGCGACGTGGGAGAGCGAGGAGTTCCTTCGCTCAAAATACCCGGAGTTCATGGCGTCTCAGCATGAGTGAGTCCCTATTACAGAGCTGTCTCTTCTTTTGTAATCTCGAGACGAGATTCCTTTAAGGGGGGAGGGATGTAAAAGCCCAAGAAAAGGGACTTGCAAAAACTTTTCATCACCTCACAACACCACAGTTGTTGTTGTGGATATCTTGTGAAGAATTCTGAAGAGCAAGTAACCACCATCAAAAGGGTGATTAGAGGGGAAAGCCCTAACTTTCACAAAGTAGGAATTCTACACATGAACATAGGAGGTTGAGCTCACCCCTAGGACTTGAAAAGTCTTGGGAAGGATCAGGCCAAATTTCATGCAAATTCAACACTTTTTGAGGCACTTTTGGAGGCATTTGAAAAAGAGGCCAATTTGAATGTAAATTCAAATTGCAGCAACTTTCATCACTCAAATTCAAAAGTTAGATTCATATTCAAACTCAGCACATTTTTCTGAGTTAGCCCACAAATTTTCATCTCCATTGGAGTTCATCTTGTCGGAAGCTAAATTTGCAAGAATTCAAAACTGAATTTGAATTTCAGTTCAAATGTGAAGCAAATTTAGCCATACAAATTTCAAATTTGAGAACTCAAATTCAAACCATGACTTAGTGGCAAAGTCTACCATTCAATGTTTAGTGGGTGAGATAATTGCAGCAGAAGGGGGAAGAAGAAATTAGGGGGGGGGGGGGGGAAGGGCCCACTAGTCAGCTAAACTTCTGAGTGAAGTAAACACCGGGCGAGCTCGGTTTACCGGGCCTCGGCAGCGCTCGAAACCGAGCCATCCGCGCGGCCACCTCCCCCCAGCGCACGCTCGGCTGGCGCACCGCGTGGTGATCGCTCACGAATACGCCCCGACCCCGGCAGAACCCGGACTCCCACGCTATTCTGTGCTCGGCAACCGACACAGTCGTTCGCCGCCCCTCCAAGGGAGATGATTAAGCTCGCGGCCCCGAGCTTCCCGAGCTGCACAAACGGTACTGGAGGACCCCCGCTATCTTCTCCACACCTCACTAGGCTAGCTAGGTTGTCCATACGCCGAGAACACAGAGCCGTCGTGGCAACCTTGGCGCACCGGCGACTGGTCGTCCGTCGGCAGCTTGTCACAGAGAATTTCACGGCTGAGCCATCACGTCCCCGGGAGCGCCATGTCCTGGTGCTGGTTCCACCCAAAAATGGAGCAACCCGTGGACCCTAGCGACGGAATTTGTCGTTCTTCTGCCAGAGCGGTTCCACGGACCTCTCGGGAGGGAATCCGAAAATTCGCACCCAAACCGCGCTTAGAGTTCATCAGCTCATGCACAAAGGTGCTAGAGTAGTCGGTGACCGACTTCCCTTCACAACCCTAGCCTTAAACGCCATATAGACCAAGAATTTCTAGTCTTCCCGAGCTCGATCGTCGCCACCACTCTCGGGCGCACGGTGAACTCATGGTAGCCGACATTTCTGCGCTTGGTTGTGTTATTGTAGAGTTTCCCTAGCATCCGAGGATGCTTTAGAGCCCATCCCTCGAGGTTTTGGCGGGCTACGACCACTAGCCGACGTCGCCGGACTCGATCCGAAGCCACCGCCCGTCGCCCGACCTCTGTGGACCTCTAGAGCTCACACCGACCCCGGAAACGGCTTCCCCGACCCTCAAAACCCCTAGGTGATGAAAGGCAGGCCGGGAGATGGCATAGGAGGGAGGGGCCAAGGGGGAGGAGAAACGGCCGGCGAGGAGAGCGCGCGCGGGAAGAAGCGAGCTGGAGGTTGAAGACGAGGTGCCGGCCCCACCTGTCAGCCACTCGGAGGTTGAACTGAGATCCTCTGTGGCTGCTGATCTTTTGTGGCTACACTGTGGGAACTCAGTAACCCCGTGTGTTCTCGGTTTTCACTGGCTGAGATTTAAAGTGTGGGCCCAGGTCCTTTTCCAATAGCAAAACAATTTCAGTTTAAGCCCAAACTTTAGAAATTCATAACTTTGTGTAGGAAGCTCCAAATTCAGTGAACCAAATCTTGCTGAACTCAGGATTTTGAGTACTTTCCAGCAATACAAATTTTAGCTCATGAAACTTAATAAATTTCCAGAATTAAATCACTAAATTTTGAACTGTTGGGAATTTTATCTGGAGAATTACTTCATGAAAAATTCTGAAATTTGGCTGAGAGGTTCATTGGAAAATACTTGAGCCACAGTAAAATTTTCAGACTCATCCCAGTTCATTTAGTTCCCCTAATGGGGTGATTAAATGAACTGTTCTGAGAAAATAGAAAAATGTTCAGCAACATTTCTCAGATTTTCTCAAATCTTGTTTAGGGCATAACTCCCTCTAGGATTCTTCAAATACAATGAAACCAATTCCATTAGAACCGTCTTAAATTCTAGTTTCCAGAAAGTAATGGGTGGGGCCATAAAAACCCCTGGAATTACTTAGAGGCGCAATTATTGGCCAAATAGGCTTTTATTTGTACAAGGCTCAAATGAACTTTGTTTCAAACTAAACTTGGTCAAGACTCTGGGTAGGACCCTACCAAGTCACCATAAAAATTTCAGAGCCAAAGGGGAGGGCTAGCTTGAGTTATAGGAATTACTTATTCAAGTTTACACATTGCATCTGAATTGACATGTAGTATCTCATTAACATGTAGTTGCTGAAGGAGAGGAGACTCCGGAAGTACTTGACTTCCTTCTTCCGGACGAAGACCTAACCCCTGACCAGCAGCAACAAGTCAAGCCCCGGTTTGCATTAACCTTTTTATAAAGTTTTGCTTTGTTTACATGTCTAGTGTGAAGTATGAATGTGCATTAGGTGTAGGATGGATGGAACCCCACTTGCATAACCAGAATTTGCGTCTAAGAGTGAGTGTAGTGTCTAGGACCTCGAGTAGACAGGCTATGCTTAATGATTCATAGGACTTCGGTACAAGTCGAGTAGTTGGAATCTACTCGCGAGTTTAGGCGTGGGACACCCGGGATTGGTTCGAGTGATGTGAGATCACTTTAGTAATGAAAATGAGACTAGGTAGGGGCTAGGGCGCAGCAAGAGGAAGTCTTGTGTGCGCGGCCCTGTCCATGTTGATTGAGGACCGATCCATGTGCGGCCCTGCTGAACAAGTATTGAACGTACCGAAGGCATATCGGATATATGGGCCCCGATAAACCGATGTAACCTAAACCTCCGGGCGTCGAGGCATAACGCACCGATTTATAGGTGTAGGCTTAGGGCAGCAAGGTGGAAATCCGCTAACGGTGACGGTTACCCTCCGTCGGGGACCACGACTGAGTGGGAGCCGTACACGCCGCGCGTAGCTGAGGAGTGCAGCTAGTGTGGGTTGCCCTAGGGCTGGGCAGCCGACTTTTGCTAGATAGGCGGGCGTGAGTTTTATAATTTAGACTTCCGCTGTGTAATATAAACAATAGTTTGTAACTGAAGACTGTACCTGTTTGTACAGTTTAGTTGGTTTCCCATGTAATAAAAGGTGTCCTTATAATGTGTGCTGTCAGGTGTCGCATCGTGCGGCACCACCCTCTGCGATCCTAGATGAGCGGATTCCGGTCCGCCATACTACATGAAGAATTTGAAGCAATCAGAGTGGAGACTAAAGAAGGAGGGGAGCGAGTGATCAAGCCTCAAGTGGTCTTCACTAACTGAACTTCATATATATAAGTCCCCTGAAAAACAAAGGCAAGCCCCGGTTTGCATAAAAACTTACAAGTTTTTATTTGTATTCACTTTATTATGTCTAGCATTTTGTTTATTGCATTAAGTCTAGGTGGTATGACACTCCAAATGCATGACCCAGAAAACCCTAGAGTATAATGTAGAGTAGGTTACCAAATGATTATAAATGCTGATCTCAAGTTAACAAAAGTGGATTAAAAGAGGCATAACTCGAGTAGGCAGTTTCCTACTCGTGAACCGGGATTAAGGGGGATCAATCGGAAGAGTTGGAATTGATCCTCATAGTTGGGAATGGAGACCGGGCAGTGGATGGAAGGCTCAAGGACGTGATCCTATTAACCTAGTCTATGTCTGAGTCGATTAAGGCCCGTTCTCGTGTGCCGCCCTGTGGGACAAGTTTGAGTTGTGTACCGGATGCATACTGGCAATATGGGACCCAGGAAACCGATGTAACATGTTAACATGGGTGTCGAGGCATACCCCACCGTCTGATGCAAATGCTGAAAGGATAGAGAAGTCGGCTCTACGAGGGTTTGCCGTAGTGAGACTTAATCCCAGTCGGCGGTTCGACATTTGGGTGTCATGTGAAAGGTTGCTACGTACGACGTCAGTGATGGTTGCTGTGTGCAACGTCGAGTACGGGCGAACGTGTCGTGTCAGCCGGGTGTTTTTTATTGCAATCACCGTCGCTCACGGAATGGACCGAGCATACTTGTTCTCTGCGCCGTGACGTAGTAATAAACTGGGAAAAAGTTAAGATGCTTTGTGAGTAATCCTCATAATGGAGATGAGGAAATGATCAACACCTTCACTAAATTTATTTTCCACCTTTGGGCTAGTAGCGTCGAGGCAAAGCGTTTCTTGTTTGATTGTGGAGTCTGCACGTTAATGGCGCAAGGTCTGTATGGGTCTAGTGTAGCTCACTAAAGTTACTTTCACCTCGGGCAAGTGACATCGAGAGGAAGCGTTTCTTGTTTGATTGTGGAGTCTCGATGTAAATTGCGCGAGGGGTATAAAAGTTGCTTAAAACTTGAAGTAAGGACTCTCCTTTAGCTCAAGTTCATCTTTTGTGCAAACTTCTAAATTCAGCCCTCTATTTTCAGCATGTAGAGTTTCATGACTAGGGTGACGGTTAAGTCTTGCTGAGCTTCGTGCTCACAGATACTGCATGAGTTGTTTTGCAGGTAATAACCCTATGCTGAAATGTACGGTTGTCCGATGAGACTCGGAACTCTCCGAGTGATGCCCTCATGACAACCCCTGCCGCTGCTATTGTGGTCGTGTTGCTAGTGAGAAGGGTCCGCAGGCCGGACATCTTCTCTGTTGCTTAGCATAGATATGAGACGTGAGTTGTATTAGTCTTCCGATGTAGCTTATTTTTTAGAAGTATTTGTATAATTCACACTTTGTAAGCTTCTGCTTGATTTATGTAATATGATGCTTTATTATGTGTGCTGTTGGGTGCCGCATCGCACGGCACCACCCAATGTGATTCCTGGGCGAGCGGCGTGGCCCCGTGATCAGGTCTGTGCCCTCACAGCATCGATTGAGGACCGAGTCATCTGCGGCCTGTTGAACGAGCTAGAACAGTACCGAAGACCTACCGGATATATGGGAACCGGGAAACCGATGTAACTCGGGTAGCTGGGTGTTGAGGCATTGCTTATCGTCCAGAGGGTAGGTTGAGAGCTTGAGGTGTAAATCGGCTGGCGGCACTGCAGATGCGCAGATGCACGCGCAGAGGCCTCTTGCTCGGGACAATAGGACCGGTTCAACCATTGGCTGACGGGTGAAAGGTGGTCGCGTACGATGTCCATGATGGTTGCTATAGGAAACATCAAGTACGGGCGTACGTGACGGGTTATTCGGATAACCTTGGAGGTGTAAATCGATTATAATCACCGTCCCTCACGGTCAGTGGGTACCACTTGTTCACTGTACCGTGACATAGGAAGAACAGGCTAGAGTCATGTAAAAGTTGCTGATTGAAAGCTATACCTTGATTGTTAATGACTTGATGTAGTTTAGAGCAAATTAAAGTTCTTTTTAACCTTGGGAAAAGTACATGAGAGAAATGTGTTTCTTGTTTGATTGCGGCTCTCTCATGTGCCTTAGCATGAGGTTCTATACAACTTGCTACTAAAACTTGAAAGTAAGGTTCAAATAATTAGGTGAATTCTTTGCAACTTACATTCCCAATTACGCATGATCTAGCATGCAGAAGTTTCATGTATAGGAAAGATGGGTCAGACTTGCTGAGCCATCGTGCTCACTGCTTGTGTTTGAATCTTTTGCAGGGTGTTATGAGGAAGAGACTCCCGAGGAGGAGACGGAACCCCAAGAGGGAAACCCCGTCGAGTGGGAGTCATGCACACCGCCGTGTTAGTGTGTGTGTGTGTGTGTGTGTGTGTGTGTGTGTGTGTGTGTGTGTGTGTGTGTGTGTGTGTGTGTGTGTGTGTGTGTGTGTGTGCTAGCGGGGACACGTTCACGGGCTGAACATGAACTCGGTGTGTAGTCTATGCCGTGAGTGTGGACTGAACACATTTTGTTGTAAAAATGTTTATAAACTCGTTTATGTAATAAAACTTTGCTTCCGCTTTGTATATTTTATGTGTGTTATCCGGTGATATGCAACGCAGCACCCCTCAGTGTGATCCTGGCTCGACGAGGCCGTCAGGCCGTGTCAGCGTGATATCAGAGCTCGCTTGAGGTTTAACGCACTAAAAAGGTCATCTTTTTCGAAAACTCGGTGAGGAACGAGTTAGTAGCCCATATAAGGATGTTATTAGTGTATAGAAAGTGGCAAATCTAACCTATGAGCTTATGTCAGAAAATCATGCATGTCGGAACGTCATATGTCTTGGAGGGTGCATGTAAGTGTTGTCCACCAGTGCGCACAAGCTGAAGGGTGGAGCCTCACGGGTGGCAGGTAACCCGGCCCGCTTTAATATCCTATATGACTCTTCATGTCGTTTGGGGTATTCGAGCAACGCCCTTCCCTGGCGTGCCACTGGCAAGTTTGGGAAACCCCGTCACGTGGTTAGTAACGTGAACACGTAGCTCAAGGCGTGTTTGACTTGAGAACAACCGTGCAAGTGATGACGGATGGTTGTATGAACTGTATTGGGACCGGGCTCGGTGTGCAGCCGGGCCTGACGATTGAGTGGTTTATTTGCAGGTAGTCTGACCATGAATCGGTAGATGAGTAGCATCCGTGTGCAAGAGACGTTTAGTGCCACTGAATTAACAAAGACGGCTAAGTCCGGTATAGGTTCTTCTTTGTGAGGAACGTAGTACCGACATGTACTGGTGACGCTTCGACGTCACACCCCACTAAATGAGCAACCTCATTGTAAAACTTGAAGGTTTTAAATCCATAGCACTAAAACTTTGACACATGAGACGGCTCAACGCCGCCCATTCAGTCACGGGGACGTGGCACTCGCCCAGGAATCGCATTGGGTGGTGCCATGTTGTGCGGCACCCAACAGCACACATATAAGGAACAATATATTACATAAAACAATAACGAAAGATTACAAGTTTTTCTTTGTAAAAAATTTACATCAAGTAGCTACAGCGGAAGTCTATAACAACTCACGTCGAATAACTAAAGAGCACTCGAGATGAAGTCCAGCCCGCGGACTCCTCTCGCTAGCAACATGAAGACAACAGCAGTGGCTGGGTTCTCCATGTGTTACACGACTCGGAAGTCTCTGAGTCTCACCGGACAACCTTCTTCTTAGCATCGATGTTAACCTGCAAAACCACTCATATAGCAAGTGTGAGCACATAGGCTCAGCAAGACTGATCCGTCTCTCCTAAGCAAGAAACTCTACATGCACGACGCTTGCAATTGGGTTAGCTAGATTTGCCTAAAGGACTCGCCTAAAGTTGATCCTTAACTTTCAGATTTTAAGCCTCATTGTACAGACATTGAGCCGAACATCATCGCAACTCCACAATCAAACAAGAAACACTTTGTTGCGATGCTCCTTGCACAAGGTGAAAGTAAAGTTTAATGAGCCTATCTCTAATTCAATCATGGTTGCAATACAAGTTACATCACAGCCTTATCAAGTTCAAAAGAAAACTGTTTCAGTTGTTACTACGTCAAGATGCAGTGGGCAAGTATGCTGATATAACCGCGAGCGGCGGTGATTCGAATCAGTACACGCCCGGACTACACGACACGTACACCCATACTCCGAGTTGCCGGCAGCAACCTCGACTGACATTGTACGCGGCCACCTTTCCCAAGATCTTCCACATAGGACGCGGTCTAACTGCCCCGAGTACGCAAGATCCCTCAAGGTACATACCCGCAGTGGTATGTTCTTGAGCGAGTTACCTCCTGCTACCCTGACGCCGAAAGCCTAAGGCAGTTAGAAAAGTTCCAATGTGGATCTTCCAAGGTACATCGGTTTCCTGGGTCCCATAGAGCCAGTATGTGCCCGGTACACAACTCAAACTTGTCCAACAGGGCCAAGCACGGACGAGCCTTAACCGACAGAGGCAGGGCTATGCACGTAAGGTCCGCAGCCTGCTGCATCTAAACCTCCCTGCCCGGTCTCCATTTCTTAAGTGTGAACTTTCCTCATCATTTCTATTTTTTGACCCGTTCCGAGTAAACCAGCCCAAAACTCGCGAGTAGATTCCAACTACTTGACTTCTACCGGACCTTTCCTACTAACATTAGCGTAGGCAAATCCACTCGAGGAGGTGCTATTCTACCCTTTCTCTCTTAGGTATTTCTGGTCATGCAACTGGGATTTTCAATATCAACTAGATTTAATGCAATCAAACGATTCAAAACTATGATCTCTAAAAATGGAAATGCTTTATAAAACTGTTCAAATGCAAACCGGGGCTTGCCTGTTTTGTAGGTGAATAAGATTACAATCAGTTAGTGAAGACCACTTGGGGCTTGATCACTGGATTTCCTCCCTCCTTGATCTTTACTTCAAGTCCTTGTCACGTTCTTCACGTATATGCTACACGATATGAATACGTATATGCATTTAATTATAAAGCTTTTGCTAATAAGATCTAATGACAGTTTGAAAACTGGAACTCTGTTTAAGAATTTAAAAGGACACTGGTGCTAGTGGTTTAGGTTGGGTTTAAGCACTATAATCAAGTGTTGAGTGCTATTTCCACTTGTGTGTTGATCACCTAAAGAGGTTACACAAGGCAGTGGTGATCCAGAGCTCCAATGGAGCTGAAAATTTCACGTGAGTCCCTTTTCAAAAGAAAGTCATCTGGACCAAAAATTAGCACTTTTCATTGAGTGGTTTATTCAGAACAATTTTCTAAGTATTTAAGCAAAGAGGAATTAATTCTGAGGTAACACCCATGTTCCTGTTAAACTTAGTGAACTACAATTTCAATTATAGTTCATAGAGCCTGCATGAATTTTCCTAGGATTTTTGGGGCTAAGAATTATCCAGAACTGAATTTCCAAGTTTTGGAAATTCTCTGAAATTGTTTCTGTATTCAGTTAAACACAGCAACTTACAATCTGAATTCTCCTGATCAAATCAACTCCAAATGATCTGAAACATTTACAGTAGTTCAATAACACCCTAAAGAACATTCTGACAAAATTTGAGGATTTTTGGATGAACCAAACTCCTCCCAAAAATTTTTTGCTGAAAAGCTTTAAAGCATTTTCCAGAGTTAAATAATGACTTTCATACAAATTGGGTTGCATCGTTGTATAGAGTTTGTCAATCTGAATCTAACCCAATTTGAATCACTAAATTTGGAGTTCCCTAGCAAAAGTTATGCCCTTCTAAAGTTTGGGGAAAAAATCTGGGATTTGAATTAATCGGGGAAAAGTTTAAATCTGACTGTGGGACCAGGGGGGCACGTGTCACTCACTGGAACCGGCGACACACGGGCAAAAGATTTATTTCCTGTGTTGACACAAACGATCCGCCGTTACAGAGGATCCGGCCTCCCCCTCAGAGCCACTAACACGCGGGCCCGGCGAGATCGTCTTCAACCTCGCGCTCCCGCACGCCCGCGCCGCCGGAGTTCGCCGGAGATCCTCTGAAATCGGTCGTCCGCCATCTACAACACTCAAAATTGCCGCTAGCCCCTAAATCAACGTGAAAAACACGCTGGTGCGGTCCTCCCGAGCCGGCAGAGCCCCCAAAGTAGCTCGCGACGGTGCGACGGCTCGGTGGAACTCCGGTGATGTCGCCCTGACGCCCTAAGCCCTCCAAGCTTTCGTTTCCAATCTTTAAAGCACCAGCGGATGCTAGGGAACATCGACATGGGAATGAAACGGCTCGGAAATGGCTCTAAACTAGGGTTCATCGTGCACCCGAACCTTCCTGCCATAGCTGTCGTCGGAAAGACCGGAAATACGCCGTGCACCATGTATTTCATGCTAGGTTTCCAAAGGGAAATTGTTACTAAGCACGTCTAGGTCATGTGAGTGCAATTTGCAGAGCTCTAAACCATTACAGCGCAAGAATTTAACAGATTCTTACCCGCACGTCGGTTAGAACCGCCCGGAGGAAAATCCCGCAATTCGTCAGCGATGAGCAAAGGCTAGAGCTGAGCTTCGGATGGAAGCTGCAGGAAGCTCTTGCACGTCCAACGGTGGCCTTGCTCGGCCATGACAAGCCTCGGGTTGAGGCTGTCCACGAGAGCCGTCCATGGCGGTGTCTTTCGGCCGCCGCGGAAACTCAGCGCTCTCGGTCCTTGGAGGCTGAGCTCCCATGGAAGCAATGTGAGGAGGTCGTGGGGATTGCTAGGGTGTGGTTTTTCCGCTCAGTCGAAGTTTGCACGCTAGCTGTGGTGGTGGCCGATCGATCGGACGAGCGTCGGCAGCTTCGGTCTGTTTCTCGCATGAGGGGAAGGGAGCAGCGCCGAGTCTTCGGTGCCGTGGAAGAAAAGGAGCACGGCAGTGGTGGTAAAGATGCCTAGGCAGCTCTCCAGTGTGATGAAATTCGACAGGAGGTGGCGCCGGCTGATCTTGATGTCGCCCGAAGGGCTGCTGCGGTCTGCCGAGTGAACCGAATAAAGAGCCAAAACAGAGACCACCCTCTGAGATCTTTTTGCAAATTGAATTGTCTCATTGACATGTGGGTCCCACAGTTCAGTGCCTTCTTATCCTCTAAAATATCTCCCAAAATTTGCAAATGATGGAATTCAATTGTGGAAGTTCAAATCTGAGATGCATTTGGACAATTGGGCAAGTTTCATCCAAATTCAAATGGGCATTTGAATTCTTTGCAATTTAAAGTCCATTTTGGAAGATGAGTTGAAAAACATTTCAACAAATCATGAAACTCTGCATACCCACTAAATTGGACCTAAGGAATTCAAATATGAAATCTGATTTTTAATTGGCTGCTGCAAATGAGATTTTTAGCAAAACAGTTTTGAAATTCATTGTGTTTCTCTCATTTGAATTTTGAGTTTGAACAAATTTGTTCCAAATCTGACTTTAGCTTTCTCACACATATGGGAACTTCCCATCTTTGTTTTTGACCCCTCTTGGGTTCCAAGTTTTCAAAGAATTATTTGAACTTGTGTGAAGAGAGCTCTCATGTGGGTTATCACAGGTGAAAAAAGTTTTAACAAGTCCCAAATTTCATACATATGAAACCATCTTTTACAAACAAGAGTTTCTTTTTTATTCACATTTTTGGAATCTTTACAATATAACTTCTCCCTTTAATCAGGATGTTCAAAGTTAACAAGTTTTCAACTTATAGGATACTAAGGACAGAATCCTCTGTTTTCAGCTGAAATAAGGTTGAAGTTAAACAGAGGTTAGAGGTTGCATTCTTTCGAGGTTGGGGTCATATGATACATTTTTGGAAAGCTTTGGAAGAGCTTTACAACATTTCTGTTGATGTCCAGAGGTTTTTCATCTCTTAACCAGTCGATAAATGCAGTAGAGTTGAAACTGTCCAGAAAACAGGGCAGAGCAAACACTCTCTGTAACTCTCTGTAAATTGAGCATAACTTCCAGCATAAAAATCCAAAAAATAGAAAATAAGGTAGTTCTGAAATATTCATGAGATGGGTTACAACTTTGTAACAGAAAGCTTTGTCAAATTTGGTGTAGAATTAAGTGGAATTCTTTGATCAAATCAGTACCTCAAGCAGGGAGGTGCTGTCGAATTTTCTCCAGAAATTCGGTAAACTTTGACATTTCATAACTTTTGAACCAAGACAGATATTAAGACAAGAAAAAACTTTCTGGAAATCTATTGAAGTTAGCTTTAACTTTGATGTTGATCTCCAGAATAGGTTTTGCTTTTAGCAGGGTCGAAATCATGTTGAAATGGAAACTGGTCAGGGCTGTGAGTTTGGGCAGCAAACCAGCAGTCAAATTTGTCTAAGTTTGAATGGTGTTTCCAAGTTTTACGAGTTCAATGACATGTTTTAATGTTATAACTCAATGAATTACTGTTGAAATGAATATTTTACCTTTTTCAAATATGTTTCTACAGATGACAGTGAATAAACAATTGGAGAATGTGTGGGTGGTATCCCACTGTTCTCAACACGGCGGTTATCTGGAAGTGATGAAGCAAATGCTTCAATATTTTGGGTACGTGGAAATGCTGCAGTACCTCGCCAAGGAGGAAGGCGAGGAGGGGAACAAGACGTGGATCATCCATGTCGAAATTCCTGCAGGACCTACGCCACCCGGTTGGGCACCGTTCAACGTCACGGTGAGAGGTAGACAGCCGGAGGAAATGTGGCAAGTGGCAGCCTGCGATACCATGTCGCGTTTCTGCCAACAACACATGAGAGCTATGGAGGGTACTCCATACACGCTGGTCCCGGTGGAGGGGTGAGCTAGTCACGTGTGGAGGGAGAGGTACTTGGAGGCAACAGATCCGGGTTGCCCGAGGTACAACCCCGCGGAGGCGAACCTCAGCCTCCAGTTGAGGGCAGGGAAGGCCGTGATGAACAGCCAAGCTGCTCATATGGATTGTCTTGCCGTGAAGCTCAAGAGGAGCACCAGCCGTGGAGATCATTTCGAGAGTGCTCACAGAGCAGTCTGCAATGCTCTCCTTCTAACGATAAAGCGACTGAACGAACAACATAATCAGTTGCATCGTCTGAAAAAGGCAAAAAAGAAAAGCCGCGTCGACATCACGGCTTTAAAACAGCAAGTGCAGGCCTTGACCCAGCAAAATGAGGTCCTCACTCAAGAGCGTGATGACGCTATTGAGGAGGAGCAAGGCTGGGAAGAAGACTACAATCAGGCCATGGACGAGGTACATGCGTTGCAAGACCTCGTGCCTCCGGTAATGGGCTTACCAATGGTAGGTTCCATACCCGTGGTTTTGGGTATCCCGGCAATGGGGGAACCGGAACCCGAAGAGGAGGTCATGGACCTAGAGCCACCAGCAGAGGTAGTGGAGGAGGACGACTTCCAGGAGGTCAAGTTCTACTCTGAGCAGTGAGTTACCGTTGCCAAGAAAGGCAGAGAGGGTGGGGTACAAAAACTTTTGTAATCGGTGACATGTCGTGTAGACAGTAATATATGTATAGGTAGTGACGATATGAGCACGACATCTCAGAGACCCGAGAATAATGTATCTTGTATAAAGTTTATGCTTTATCAATATATGTAAATTTTGTGCAAGTTTATTCATGTGTCACTTCAATACCTACTGTTTTATATGGAATTTTAAGAATGACATGTGTTGATCGCTGCTGTTTTGAATTTCAGAATGACTCGCACTCATGCCAACCCAGATGTTGGGGGTCTAGTCAGGGGGGAGATGCCTCCCAACAGCCTCCCGAGGATTCCTCAGGACAGCAACAGCAGCAACAACCGCCACTGCCACCGCCAACGGTTACATTGGCCGACATTGTTCCGGCTATGGCGGGTTCTCATCAGTAGCACACAGAGTTGCTGCAGACCTTAATTGCAAATACGTCTCAACCAGAGAGGCGTCAAGATCGTGAGGAGTGCCAATAAAGCTCCTACTCTGACTTTCTGCCTACTCATCCCTGGTATTCTCAAGGGCGGATGAACCCCTCGATGCGGACAACTGGCTCCCCACGATGGAGATGATGTTCGGGCTGCTCCAAGTGAGTGAGCAGCGCAAAACTTAGTTCGCGGTCAAACAGCTTCAAGGGTCCGTGAGCGCTTAGTGGGCAAACTTCTGTGCCTCGCAACCCACCGAGCAAGGTATGACCTGGGCACAGTTCCGGACGGTCTTCAGGGCCTCTCACATACCACCGGGTCTTATGAAGAGGAAGACGCAAGAGTTCCTTCGCCTGCAGCAAGGAAGCAGGAACGCGCTGGAATACTCCAGGGCATTCAATGAGCTTGCGCTCTACGCATCATATCACGCCAATACTGACGAGAAGCGGCGGGACCATTTTTACCAGAAGCTTAATTCGCTCCTGAAGGACAAGCTGGCAATGTTCAATCGCGACAGCCTCAATGACATTATTGATGCTGCGATTGTTCAGGAGGACTCCAGCAAGGAGTTAGCGGCGGCGGAGAAGAAGCGAAGCACGCCACAGAGCAGTGAAGAGGGGGGTGGTCCTTCTCAAAAATACCGGATGGTTTATCGCTCACCATCCGGTCAACGCTGCCAGCCACCACAGAGGCCGATGCCATTCTGCAGTCGGCCCTATTCTAGACCGGCGTTTAGGCTGGCACAACCAGCACCACCTCCACAGCAACAACAGCACCAGCGGTGATGCCGCGTGCGTTTGCACCTCAGCAGCGCATGCCAGGCTTTCGTCCCCCAAGCACGGGCCAGTCGTCAACCGCATGCTTCAAATGCGGTCGCCCAGGACACTTCGCCAACAACTGTCCTAAGAGGCAAGGTGGCGGAGTGGCACCACAGTTTCTGGGGAGGAATCAGCCACGGAACCCCGTTAATGCGCGGCGGGCAAATCCTAAGCCCGGCACCGTCCACCAACTCGCCATAGAGGACATGCCGGAGGGGGATCCAATCCTTGCTGGTATGTTCCAACTCCACCAGCATCCCACCATAGTGTTATTTGATTCAGGCGTCACGCATAATTTTATTAGCCAAGCTTTTATTGCTAAACACAGCTTGCAAATACTACCCACCAAAAGTCCATATTTGATTTGTTCACCGGGTGGGAAAATTTCAGCAAGCATGATGGTTTCCAAAGCACCATTATGCTTAGCGGGTAGAGTATACCATACGTCTCTCTTAGCTTTAGAGGGACAAAAGGTCGATGTCATTTTAGGGATGTCGTGGTTAACCCGTCATGGCGCTGTCTTAGACACCGTCCTCTGAGTCGTATATTTACACCCAGAAATGCACGAGTCTCACTCATTATTTCTGTACAGTCCAAAAATAAAACTTCCAAGTGTGTATCAATCCACCACCATCAGATTGAAAGACATTCCAGTAGTCCGTGAGTTCCCTGACGTGTTTCCAGATGATTTACCGGGGATGCTGCCCGACCAAGAGGTGGAGTTCAAGATTGAACTTGCACCGGGAACTATGGCAATATCCCGAAGGCCATACAAGATGGTGCCAAAGGAATTGGCAGAACTAAAGACGCAGTTAACTGACCTGCTGGAGAAGGGTTTTATTAGGCCAAGGCCCTCGCCATGGGGCTGTTCGGCATTATTTGTGAAGAAGAAAGACGAGACGTTGCGGCTTTGCTTGGACTATCGTCCACTAAACGCCGTAACCAATAAGAACATGTACCGTTGCCACGGATCGACATGTCGTTTGATCAGTTGGTCGAAGCAAAGATCTTTTCCAAGATGGACTTAAGATCTGGGTACCATCAGATTAAGATACGGGCTGAGGATATACCGAGGACGCCTTTCTCGATGAGGTACGGACTTTATGAGTACCTGGTCATGTCCTTCGTCCTTACCAACGCTCCAGCTCACTTCATGTACTTGATGAACTCCGTATTCATGCCGGAGCTGGACAAGTTTTTCGTGGTCTTCATCGACGACATATTGATATATTCCAAGTCGGAGGAAGAAACACGAAGGGATCAGCGTATAGTCTTGCAACGGCTGCGGGATCACAAACTATTTGCGAAATTCAGCAGGTGCGAATTCTGGATATCGCAAGTGTCTTTTCTCGGGCATATTATCTCAGCGGAGGGCATTGTTGTAGACCCGAGTAAGATCACACAAGTGCTGAATTGGAAGTCCCCGAGAACTGTTCACGAGGTACGGAGTTTCCTCGGACTCACGGGATATTATCGGAGGTTCATTCCGAACGTCTCGAAGATTGCCAAGCCTATGACTGAGCTGCTGAAGAAGGCTACCGAATATGTTTGGAGTCCAGCATGTGACGCAGCATTCAAGGCATTAGTGAAGCACCTAACATCAGCAAATGTTTTGGTGCAGCAGGACACAACAAAACCGTTCGATGTGTACTATGATGCATCCGGCATTGGGCTCGGATGTGTGCTGATGCAAGACCGAAGGATGGTCGTGTATGGATCACGGCAGCTCAGGAACCATGAGCAAAATTACCCAACTCATGACTTGGAGCTCGCTGCCGTGGTACTCACACTCAAAATGTGGAGGCACTACCTACTCGGTAACCTCGTGCATTTATACACCGACCACAAGAGCCTCAAGTACATATTCACTCAGAAGGAGCTGAACATGAGGCAGCAAAGATGGTTGGAGTTGATAAAGGATTACGAAATAGAGATCCATTATCACCCCGGCAAGGCAAACGTAGTGGCAGATGCGCTGAGTCGCAAGCCACACGTCAACAATCTGACCATCACGCCGTTGGAAGAGAGCGAGCCACCATTGCATGTGATTCCACAAGGAGATCTCTACAACTTAGCTTTGACCCCCACCATCCGTGAAGAGATAGCGACAGCACAGAAACATGACAAGGGCATGTCGCATTTGCGGAGACGTGTAGACAGTGGGGAGCTGAAATGTTTCCGGAAAGACGGAGACGGCGTCCTATGGTTCAAGGACCGGATCGTCGTACCCCGTAACCCGGAGTTACGGAAGAAAATATTTGATGAGGCTCACTTGTCAAAGTTTTCTATTCACCCCGGCAGCAACAAGATGTATTAAGAACTCAGAAACAAGTTTTGGTGGACATGGATGAAGTGGGAGATTGCAAAGTACATGTCCAAGTGTGATACATGTCGAAGGGTGAAGGCAGACCACATGAGAAAACCGGGACTGCTACAACCACTGGGCGTTCCTGCCTGGAAGTGGGAAGATGTGAGCATGGACTTCATCATCGGTTTACCCACCACATTTCAGAAGCATGATTCAGTGTGGGTGATCGTCAACCGGCTCACCAAAGTTGCCCATTTTATCCCGGTCAACACCAACTACAACGCTAAGTACGCTGAATTGTACATCTCACGGATCCTATGCTTGTATGACGTACCCCGCACCATCATATCAGATCGGGACACTTTATTTGTATCTCATTTTTGGGAGCAGTTGCATTCTTCTTTGGGGACGAAGCTGATCCGTAGTTCAGCATACAACCCTCAGACGGATGGGCGAACCGAGCGGGTAAATCAGATTTTAGAAGACATGCTGCGAGCTTGCGCTATCAACCACGGTAAGAACTGGGATGTTCACTTAACATTGGCCGAGTTCTCGTACAACAATGGGTACCAAGCCAGCATTAAGATGGCGCCCTATGAGGCGCTATACGGGATAAAATGCCGCACACCGCTGAATTGGTGTGAGTCTGGTGAAAGGGTCACCTTCGGGATTGATCTTGTCAACAATGCGGAGGAAAAGGTCCGGCTGATTCAAGCAAACCTAAAATCCGCCCAATCCCGACAAAAATAGTGTGCGGACCGGAGAAGACGTCCTTTACAATTCGAAGTCGGGGATCACGTGTATCTACGTGTTTCTCCAATGAAGGGCGTGAATAGATTCAGGGTGAGAGGAAAGTTGGCACTTCGATTCATCAGTCCATTCCAGATTGTGGAAAGATGTGGATCAGTTGCATACCGGCTGGAGTTACCAGAAACACTCTCTGATGTGCACAACGTCTTTCACATATTTCAGCTGTGGAAGTGTCTTAAGCTATCAACTACCGTTCAGCTGGGGGATATTGAAGAACTGAAACCGGATCTCACTTATCAGGGGGAACCGGTTAAGATAATTGATGAAAAGGCCCAAACCACACGCAACCGTACATTGTGGTTCTACAAGATTACTCCATAGATGAAGCGACATGGGAAAGTGAAGGATTTCTTCACGCTAAGTACCACGATTTTTTCTCGTCGCATATACGGTAATTTTTCACCGTCCTCTCTCTCATTTTTCACTCTATAATCTCAGGACGAGATTCTTTTAAAGGGGGGAGGAATGTAAGGGCCTAAGTTTTTGCACACACTCAAAGTGTTCATCACACCACACACCCCTCATTTTTGGAAAACTTATGAACACATTTGAAGAGCAAGTAAACACAATCTATATGGTCATTAGTGGATGAGCTCACAATATGCAAAAGTGGTATTTCCCACATGCATCTTATAGGGGCTTAGCATATGAAAAACTCCTACACCTTGCTAGGAATGCTCATGCCAAATTTCACCCAAATCCAAAACCTTTTGAGGTATTTTTGGGTCTAATTAGAAAAAGGTTAGTTTGAACTTAAATTCAAATTTAAACCCCTTTCATCCCATGAATTCAAAATTGGATTCATATTCACACTCTGCATATTTTTGTGAGCTCACCCACCAATTTTCACTCCATTTGGAGTTGATCTTGACATGAACCAATTTGAGCAAAATTCAAATCCAATTTGAATTTCAAACTGCATTTTGCTATTAATATATCCAAACACTTCACAATTTGAATTCTACCAATTTCAAATGGGCATTTGGTGGATAATTCAAATTGCAAAGGGTATTAGGGGCACTACTGTTTATAGCAGTTGGAGAAATTAAATTTCAGAGGTTAAAATGGGAGTGGGGCCCTCCTGTCAGCCTCACCAGTCATCAAACCGATTGCATCAACCAAGCTCGGTTTCTTGCGCTCGGCAGAGTGTGCGCCACGAGGAAACGGCGAGGACAGCAGCTGCTTGCCGCCTCTGGCCACCGAACCGCCTCTCTGCCCTCTTATCCTCGCACCCAAGCCGTCCCAGCTCCATCTCACCACTGTTCCGACGTCCTCCCGCACAGAAACCCTGCTACACATCGCCGCTCACCCAAGCTCTTGGTTCCACCATCGCCCGGCCGAACCAGTGGTTGTCACGGCGAGCTGAGACCGCAACCGAGTTCGCCGACCCTTGCTCGACGTTCTCGCACCGGTCCCAGACCGTGACCGACCTTCCTCAAGCTCCAGCGTGTCAATTCCTTCCTCCTCGGTTCGAACCGAGCCGCCGCCAGGGAACAACTCATCCGGCCACCACAGCCCACCTTTCTCCGAGCTGTGAACAGCAAAGAGGTTCGTCATCGATCCCTCTTTCATTACCGCAAGCTCCGGCAGCGTGACATGAACTGCCATCGCCGGAATTTCACGATTTTGCGCCGGTGTACAAAAGAGGCCGCTGGACCAATTCGCAAAATTCATTCTACACACTGCAAAACTCATCACCTAACGTAGAGAACTACTTCTAGACGTCCTTGCGAGTCTATAGGATCCAAAACTTCGAAGAACCGTCGGGTGTAGTCACTGTTCTTCGAGTTTTGCTAGGATTTCAGGTTTCTGATTTAGGTCGCACGGTGACATCCTAGTTGCGGCCGTTTCCGAGCTCCTTTGAGTTCATGACGACCTTCCCTATGGTACACTGATTCTCTACGACCGTTAGTTCGATCTTTTGAGGTGCTAGGAAGCCCGGCCGACATGGCCGAAGTTCTTCCGAAGCCGCCGCTCATCGCCGGTCATGTTCCGGTGGTTGTCATGTCAAGCAAAGTCCAGCATCGTGTTCCCCGTGTGGAATTAGGCAGAGGCGGCAAAAATCTTGGAGTTTGGCGCACGGCAAGGCCCCTCCGGCGAGCACTCTGGCGAGGGGGGCGGCGGCTGAGCGCGGGATGTCGGGAGGTTGAAGAAGCCCCCGGTCCCACGTGTCAGCAAGCGGATATTTAAACCGGGGATCTGCTGTGGTACCGGATCGTCTGTGGCTGCGCGTGAAAAACTATGTAGCCCCGTGTGTCAGCCTCTGAGGAGTCAACACGTAGCCCGGTCCCACGCGCAGCAATTTAAACTTTTCCCCGATTTTCAGATTTAGTTCAAACTTCAAACCCATATAACTTTGGCTAGGAAACTCCAAATCAAGTGAACCAAGTTTTGTTGGGTTCAGCTCTCTGAGTAATTTCCAGCAAATCAAGTTTCACTTTATGAAAATCTTTATTTCTACAGAATTAATTGTTCAAAAATTAAATTGTTTAGAATTTTAACTGGAGAATCCTTTTGTGGAAAAAATCTGAAATTTGGCCAGGATGTTAATCATAATATCACTGAGCTAACATAAAAATTTCAGATCCATTTGAGCTCATTTAATCCGCCTAATGGTGTGATTAATAAAACTGTTCCAGGGAAAATGGAAAATGTCCAGAAACATTTTCAGATTTTCTCTGAAATTGTTTAGCTCCTATCTTGGGATAGGAGTCTTCAAATTAAGTGAAACCAACTCCATTAGAAACCTCTGAAAAACTAGTTTTCAGAAAGTCATGGCTTGCTCCATGAAAATCCTTAGAACACCCTAAGAGCTCTGATTAAGTCCAAATACACAATTATTTGTGGAGGGCTCAAATACCTTCACTGCAAATGAAATTTGGTCAAGTCTCTGTTTAGGTTGTATCCAAACCACAGTAAAAATTTCAGAGTCATTGGGCCTGTCTAGCAATACTTATAGTCTTAGCAAATTGAACTTCAAATTCAAATGCATTCAAATTGATACATATGTATATTTATCTCATGTAGTCGCTAAGGTTGAGGAGGAGCCTGAAGTCTTAGACTTCATCACTCCGGAGGAACAGCTAGCCTACGACCAACAGCAGCAAGGCAAGCTCCGGTTTGCATTAGCCTTTTTAGAAAATTTACTGTTTTGAGAACTTACTTTGAGCACTCACTTAAATTATGCATTAGAGTCTTGTTTGAAAACCCAAATGCATAGCCAAGAAAACCCTGGTTTGGGCTTAGGTCTGTAAACCTCGACTAGCCACTGCAATGCTAAGTTAGGGTAGGATTCGGTATAAGTCGAGTAGTTGGAACTGCTCGCGAGAATAGGCTAGAGGCACACTACTCGGGTAAAGGTAGCAAATGAAACACATTGCAAGAAAAATGAGACCGAGAGGAGAGTAAGGGCAGCAGGACGTTGGGGCCTGGGTGCCATAGCTCTGTTTGTGTCAATTGAGGACCGAGTCGTGTGCGGGCCTGTTGAACAAGCTAGAACAGTACCGAAGACCTACAGGATATATGGGAACCGGGAAACCGATGTAACTCGAGTAGCTGGGTGTTGAGGCATTGCTTGTCGTCTAGAGGGTAGGTTTAGAGCTCAGGTGTAAATCGGCTGGCGGCACTGCAGATGCGCGCGCAGAGACCTCTTGTCAGGACGGTAGGACCGGTTCAACCTTTGGCTGACGGGTGAAAGGTGGTCGCGTACGACGTCCGTGATGGTTGCTATAGGCAACATCGAGTACGAGCGTACGTGACGGGTTATTCGGATAACCCTGCAGGTGTAAATCAATTATAATTGCCATCCCTCATGGTCAGTGAGTACCACTTGTTCACTGTACCGTGACGTAGGAAGAACAGGCTAGAGTCATGTAAAAGTTGCTGATTGAAAGCTATACCTTGATTGTTAATGACTTGTTGTAGTTTAGAGCAAATTAAAGTTCTTTTTAACCTTGGGCAAAGTAAATGAGAGAAATGTGTTTCTTGTTTGATTGCGGCTCTCTCATGTGCCTTAGCATGAGGTTCTCCACAACTTGCTGCTAAAACTTGAAAGTAAGGGTTAAATAATTAGGCGAGTCCTTTGCAACTTACATTCCCAATTACGCGTGATCCAGCATGTAGTAGTTTCATGTATAGGAAAGACGGGTCAGACTTGCTGAGCCATCGTGCTCACTGCTTGTGTTTGAAGCTTTTGCAGGGTTTTATGAGGAAGAGACTCCCGAGGAGGAGACGGAACCCCAAGAGGAAAACCCCGTCGAGTGGGAGTCGTGCACGCCGCCATGTTAGTGTGCGTGTGCTAGCGGGGACACGTTCACGGGCTGAACGTGAACTCAGTGCATAGTATACGCCCGTGAGTGTAGACTGAACACATTTTTTGTGAAAATGTTCATAAACTTGTTTATGTAATAAAACTTTGCTTCCGCTTTGTATCTTTTATGTGCGTTATCCGGTGCTGTGCAACGCAGCACCCCTCAGCGTGATCCTGGCTCAACGAGGCCGTGAGGCTGTGTCAGTGATCAAGCCCCAAGTGATCAACGACACTAACTGATTGTATAATCTAGCAACTGCAAAACAGGCATGCCCCGGTTTGCATTCATGCAATTTTATAAAGCTTTTCATTTATAGAGATCATAGCTATGAGATATTGATTGCATTAGGTCTAGATGATATTGAAAACCCAATTGCATGACCAGATTAACCTAAGGGAGAATGAGTAGAGTAGCACCTCCTCAAGTGGATGTAGGCTATGCTAAATGTTACTTTGGAAGGACCGGTAGAAGTAGAGTAGTTGGAATCTACTCGCGAGTTTAGGGCTTGGTTTCATCGGAACAGGTTATAAATAGAATCAGTGAGGAAAATTCACAATTGAGAAATCTATACCGAGCGGGGAGATCGAGATGCAGCAGGCTGTGGACCGTGCGTGCATAGCCCTGCCTGTGTCGGTTAAGGCCCGTCCGTACTTGGCCCTGTTGGACAAGTTTGAGTGGTGTACCGGGCGCATACTGGCTATATGGGACCCAGTAAAGCAATGTACCTCGTGATATCTACATGGGAACTTTCTGATCGTCTTAGGCTTTCGGCGTCAGTACAGCAGGAGGTAACTCGCTTAAGAGCATATCACTGCAGGTATGTACCTTGAGGGAGCTTGCTGTTTGGGTCGATGGGACCGCGTCCGGTGTGGATGAACTTGGCAAAGGTGGCTGCGTATGACATCGATCGACTTCGCTGCCGGCTACTCGGAGATGGGTGTACATGTCGTGCAGTTCGGGCGTGTCCTGGTTCGAATCACCGTCACTCGCGGTTATATGAGCATACTTGTACACTGAGTCTTGATGTAGTAATAACTGAAGTGAATTACTTTTAATTGATAAGGATTATGATTTAAATTGTATTGCAACCATACTTGAATTAGAGATAGTGCCAATTAAACTTTACTTCACCTTGTGCAAGAAGCATTGTAGCAAAGCGTTTCTTGTTTGCTTGTGGAGTTGCATGCTTCTCAGCTCAAGGTCTTTAAAGTGAGGCTTAAAATCTGAAAGTTAAGGATCAACTGTAGGCGAGTCGTTTATGCAAATTCAGCTACCTTATTCAATCCGTCATGCATATAGAGTTTCTTGTTTAGAGGAGACGGATCAGTCTTGCTGATCCTATGTGCCCCCGCTTGCTATATGAGTGGTTTTGCAGGTTAACATCGATGCTATGAGGAGGTTGTCCGGTGAGATTCAGAGACTTCCGAGTCATTTAACACATGGAGAACCAGCCGCTGCTGTATGTCTTCGTGTTGCTAGCGAGAAGAGTCCGCGGGCTAGACATCTTCTCGACTGCTTAGTAGATAATAAACGTGAGATGAACTACTCTTCCGCTGTAGCTATTTGATGTAAATTATTTACAAAGAACACTTGTAAGCTTCCACTTTTGATTTATGTGATACATTTCCTTATATGTGTGCTGTTAGGTGCCGAATATCATGGCACCACCCAATGCGATTTCCGGGCGAGTGGTATGGCCTCGTGATCGGGTCAGGCCCTGTCAGCATGATATCAGAGTCACATTGGGAATAGCGCACGAAATAAGGACTGTATTACAATAAAAAAAACTTAGGATACGGTGATGAAACGGTATTAGGCTCACATAAGGACTATTATATTAGCCTAATATGAAGGTGGCAAACTAACTTATGTGCTATGTTAGAAAATCATGCATCTCAGGACTTTTCATGTCTTGGGGGGTGAATTTATACGCTGTCCACCAGTGCGCACAAGCTGAAGGGTGGAGCCTCACGGGTGGCAGGTAACCCGACCAGCTTTTGTATCCTCTAACTCTTCATGTCGTTTGGGGTATTCGAGCAACGCCCTTCCCTGGTGTGCTACGTGCAAGTAGGAGAGACCCCGTCATGTGGTTAGTAACATGAACACGTAGCTCAAGGCGTGTTTGGCTTGAGAACACCCGTGCGAGTGATGACGGGCAGGTGTATGAAATTGTTATGGAGTCGGGTTCAGTGTGCAGCCGAACCTGATGATTGTGTGTGGCTTATGCAGGTGTTTTAACCACGAAACCGTAGTACGAGTAGCACACGTTTGCGAGTGACCATCTTAGTGCCACCGATATGGATATGCCGGTATAATCCGGTTAGGTTTTTCTTTTGGTGAGGCTACGTGGTACCGACATCTCTCTTACGATGTTTCGACATCGTACTAAACTTGATAACCTCTTCTCCATGAAGAAATTATTCATGAACTAATTTTCAACTAAAAATGGAAGTTTGAAACAAATATTAGTTACTGAACTCTTATTTTGAGCTAAGATTCAAATGAGAGAATGACTAGGCTTCAAAAGTTTCAAAAACAGAGTGCTCTGTTTCTGACAGGAATTCTTGCTGGACTTGCACAGAGCATAACACTGAGTATCTTTAACCAATGGAGGTGTATGATACAGTTCTGGAAATATTTTAAGTGCCTTACAACTTCTATGTAGACTCCCAAAGCAAAATCACGCGCCAAATTGGTGGAAAGTCCAGTTGAGTGCAAACTGTCCAGAACCAGGACAGAGGCAAAACCTCTCTGGACATTTCTGTTTTTCAGCCATAACTCTGTAAAGGTCCCAAAATTTTGAATACAAATGAACTGAAGTTTGAACACCATGTGGTTTCCAGTTTATGAAAACTAGGAGTTGTTTAAATTTTGCCACATGTGATGATACACATGAGTGTCCCACCACTTTAGCCAAGGATCATTTGAGTGTTTGGGGGACAAAGTTAATTTAAAACCCATGTGTAAGGTCTCATGTGCAAGTGGGAGTAAAAATTCAGCTTTTGGAACTAAATTTGTTCAACTCAAATTTCAAATGAGGGCAACCCAATAGTAATGCAATCTGTTGTGCTCAAACTCTCATTTGTAGCAGCTAAATTGAAAATCAGATTTCCTATTTGAATTTCTTAGGTCCAAATTAGTGGGGATGCAAAGTTTCAAGAATTTTGGAAATACATTGCTAGCTATTTAAAAGAGGACTTTAAATTGCATCGGAATTCAAATTCAAATTTGAATTTGGGTGAAACTTGCTCAATTATCCAAATGCATTCCAGATTCAAATTCCGCCTGATTGAACTATGTGATCTACCAAATTTGAGATCTTTTGGAGGATGAGAGTGTGCTGACTTGTGGGACCCAATGGTCAGCCACAGTGTACAAAAGATCAGTAGAGTTCAGTCTCTGTTTCTCCACTCAAAAGCCACCGAGGCAGCCGAAGGCTCACCGTGCAATACCGAACGGCGAGCCAAGGACACCTCCTCACTGCTTCACTCGAGCTGGAGAGCTGCCTGTGCCTTTCTCTGCTCACGAGCTGACACTTTCGTGCACAACACCGAGGCACCGAGGCTGTTCTTTCCCCTTACACAAGAACTGAACAGAGACGCCGCCGCCACTCCGGACTCGATCCAGAGCCGGTGTTCCCGTGCGTACGAAGCCCCAGCCAGTGCCAAAATGGCACCGGGGACCTTCCCTCTACCTCCTCGACATCCAACCAAGTGGGTTTCAGCCTCCCAACGCCGGGAACAAGTTCTTCTCGTGGCGGCCGAACTCAATTGAAGGAGGAGGCTCACGTGGACAGCCCGACTCAGAGATTCTCACGCTGGAGCAAGAACACCCTCGGGCGCGCCCAGACCACGTGCTGCTCACCTCCAAAGATCAAGCCAAACCAGTGATCGTCAACAGCGAATTTTGAAGTTTTTCTCCGATCGGTGCAAACCGACCCGCGGGTAAGAAACCCGAAAATTCAAGATAGTTATTCGTTTGTAGTGCACCAATTTGAGCACACATGAGCTAGACTCGATAGTGAACAACTTTGCTTCATAACCCTAGCATGAAACCCCCTGTAGATGGCCTATTCCGAGCTTTTCTAACGGTGCCAATGGCGGAAGCCGTCGGGTGCACGGTGCAACCCTAGTTAGGAACTTACCCTAGCTGAGTTTATTGCTTGACGATCTTCTATAGCACCCACTGGTGCTGTAGGGACGAAGATCATCGAATTTGAGGGGCTAGAACGTCAGGGCGACGTCGCCGGAGTCGGTTTATTGCCGCCGCATGCCGCGAGCTCGGTTGGAGCCGTCACCGGTCCGGGGAAACCCTTCCAACGTGTTCAGCACATATTTTTAGGGGATGGCGGTGAGTGAGAGCATGGGAGGAGGTCGGACAGCCGAAATCAGGCGAGCTCCGGCGAGGGGGCGACGTGGGCGCGCGGGAGTGGGCGTGAGGTTGAAGAAGGGCCCGGCCCCACTTGTCAGCCTCAGTGTTAAAAGGGGCCGGATACTCTGCGGTATCGGATCGATTTGTGTCCACGTGGGGGAGACTCAGTAGTTCCGTGTGGCGTGTCTTAGAATGCGCCACATAGCCCCGAGTCCCGCAGTCAGAGTTTTGAAGTTTCCCCGAATTTATTTGAATTGCAGATTTCCATCAAATTTTAGAAGGCCATATCTTTTGCTAGGAAACTCCAAATTTAGTGATTCAAATTGGGTTAGATTCAGATTGCAAAATTCTATCCAAATGTGCAACCCAGTTTGTATTAAAGTCAGTAATTAATTCTGGAAAATTCTTTGATGCTTTTCATTAAAGGAATTTTAGAGGGAGTTTGGTTCATCGAAAAATCCTCAAATTTTGCCAGAGTTGTCCTTGGGATATTATTGAACTCCTGTAAACGTTTCAGCTCATTTAGAGTTTATTTGAGTATAATAATTGAAATTTCAATTTGCTGTGTTCAAATGTATACAGAATTTTTTTTAGAAAAACCCCAAATTTGAAAATTCAGTTCTGGGCATCCCTTAGCTCCTAATATCATAGTAAAATCCATGCATGCTCTCTGAACTATAATTGAAATTTTACTTCACTAAGTTTGGCATGAACATGTGAGTTACTCCAGCATTAATTCCTTTTTGCTTAATTTCGTGGGGAATTTTTCTGAATAAACCACTCAGTGAAAAATGCTACATTTTGCTCCAGAATATTTTCTTGTGACAAGGAACTAACATGAAAATTTTCAGCCCCATTCTGGATTAGTACTTGGCAATACACTTTGCTTAGGTGTGAATACACCAATTAGGAGAACACTTAGCACTTGATCCCAATGACTAAACCCAACTCCACCCACTGAACCCAGTTCAATTTCAAACTCTTAAACAGAGTTCCGTTTTTAAATTGTCATTAGATCTTGATCACAAAATATTTACAATTACATACATGTGCATATACATAACGTGTAGCACCGACGTGGAAGATTGTGAAGTAATTGAAGTGGAGATCAAAAGGGAAGGAAAGCAAGTGATCAAGCCTCAAGTGATCATCACTAACTGAAATATATAATCTTAGTCACCTGCATTAACCTATTTTTAAAGTCTTATGTTCTGATCACTTACCTTGTGCAAGTATTATTTATTGCATTAGAGTAGTGAATTGAAACCCACATGCATAGCCAAGAGAACCAGGGATTTTGGGTTAGGATTTGAACCTCGAGTAGCCACTACAATGTTCAAATGGTATAGGATTCGGTACAAGTCGAGTAGATGGAACTACTTGCGAGAATAGGCTAGAGGCACGCCACTCGGTTAGAAAGATAGAAAATGAATCACATGGCAACAAAAATGAGACCGAGCGGATATTAAGGGCAGCAGGACTTTGGGGCCTGGGTGCCATAGCTCTGCTTGTGTCGATTGAGGACCGAGCCGTGTGCGGGCCTGTTGAACAAGCTAGAACAGTACCGAAGACCTACCGGATATATGGGAACCAAAAACCGATGTGATTCGGGTAGCGATCTGTTGAGGCATTGATTGTCGTCCAGAGGGTAGGTTGAGAGCAGCGAGGTGTAAATCAGCTAGCGGGCACTGCAGATGCTCCGCGTAGAGACCTCCTGCTCGGGACGATAGGACCGGTTCAACACTTGGCTAACGGATGAAAGTTGGTTGCGTACGATGTCCGTGGTGGTTGCTGTAGGCAACATCGAGTACGGACGTATGTGATGGGTTATTCGGGTAACCCTGCACGTGTAAATCGATTACAATCACCATTCCTTGCAGTCAATGAGTACCACTTGTTCACTGTACCATGACGTAGAAAGAATAGGCTAGTGTCATGATAAAAGTTGCTGGTTTAAAGTTTTACATTGATTGTTAATGAAGTGCTTTAGTTTAGAGCAAATTAAAGTTCGTTTCAACCTTAGGAAAAGCACATAAGAGGAATGCATTTCTTGTTTGATTGCGGACATCTTATGTGTCTTAGCACAAGGTTTTCCAACAATTTGCGGCTAAAACTTGAAAGTAAGAGTCAACTAATTAGGCGAGTCTTATGCAAAGTAATTTCGTATTATACACTACAAATCTAGCATGTAGAGTTACATGCTTAGGTGAGACGGGTCAGTCTTGCTGAGCCTATGTGCTCAAGCTTGCTATATGAGTGGTTTTGCAGGTTAACATCAATGCTTATGATGAGGTTTTCCGGTGAGAATCGGAGACTTCCGAGTCGTTTAACACAGGGAGAAGCTGGTCGCTGCCATATGACTTCGTGTTGCTAGCGAGAAGAGTCCGTGGGCTGGACATCTTCTCGAGTGCTTAGTAGATATTAAACGTGAGATAAACTAGTCTTCTGCTGTAGTTATTTGATATAAATTATTTACAAAGAATACTTTTAAGCTTTGCATTTGATTTATGTGATATCTGTTCCTTATATGTGTGCTGTTGGGTGTCGCGCCGCACGGCACCACCCAATGCGATTCCTGGGCTAGCAGCACGACCCCGTGATTGGGTCAGGCCCTCACAAACTCTCTGTAGAAAAATCCCTAAGGAGCCTATGATATACCGTTGGAAAGGTTATGAGATATTTAACATTGTTGTAGTTCAAAGTTTGTTCAGATTCGTATTGTATATTGAGATACAACTGTAATAAGAACAGCCACATACAATGGAGATGCTGGAAAATTTTATCTAGGAATTTTGTCAACTTTGAAAAATCATAACTTTTGCTCCAGAAATGATCTGAAAGCAATATGAATACTCATTGGAAAGATATTGAAGTTAAATTTAACTTTTGTATTCATCTTAGGTAATGAAAATACTGTTAACCGGATCAAAATATTGGTTTAGTGCAAACTGGTCTGTTCTGTACAGAAAAGCTGACTAGTTATGCATACTTTAAGGATTTATGTAAACATGTGTTTTGTTACTTCTTTCATAAAGTTTTGACATATTAATGTTTTCATTAGCTTCACATACTGCTGAGTTCATGTTTGACTCATCTCGAAATGTAATTTTTGCAGTTTGGTCGTACGCGCTCTTCGAGTAAAGCCGGGAGTTCTCACCGAGGCTGTGATGATTTTATTCCACTGTCGGAACCACCATCCACAGGATGGATGGATCTTATGACTCAGGTTGTCAAGTCTAACCAAGAGAACACCAGGCTACTCCAAGAAGCAACTCAAGAGAACACACGATTACTCCAGGCCTTGGTACAGCAAGGCATACTTCAACACACGGACCAAGTCGTTCCACCTCAGAACGCTTATCTGGATTTCTTGACGACTCAACCACCAATCTTATGGAAGCTACCGAACCTGTGGAATAAGTTCAGTGGCTTTGTGTAGGATCGAAGAGCACGTGAAAAGCTACCAGAGGGGGGTGAATGGTAGATTAAAACTTTTCGCAGCGGAAACAACAAAAACCCCTCAGCAAAAATTAATCGGTTAAAGAAACCGTGTGTGCAAGTGTTTTCAGACGTGTTCAACCGTGACAAATCAAGTAGAGAGGTAGAGAATCAAGTCACGGATCTAATGCAACAAGAATCACTTGAAAACACGAAGTGAAAATTGAGATATGATCAAAACATTAAACGAAGATCAATCTGTTCTACCCGATATAAAACAGATCTGCAACGCTGCAAAGAAACTCGTGTATCTCAAAAACTACAGATCCGAAGCTCGTGAACATTTCACAGATGATAGATAATTGAGTTGTGAATACAAACCAAAAAGAATCACATCAATCGGATCTGTAAAACTCGAGTTATGAACGAAACACCGAAGCAACGTCGGTCTGTCCAGAAACTCGGCGAGAAAGACTTGACCAAAAACAAATCGGACGAACAAGGCACAAAAGCTCCTCGAAACTATGAACTTTATTCAATAGAAACACAATAGGAACAGCCCAAAGTTCTCTCCCCACGAGAGCTCTGGACTCCCTTGCTTTTATAGCCAGCACTCAGGCTAAACAATCCAATCTAGGACTCCTACTCCTAATTGGACTCGTATCCTAACTTACCATAACTGCTCAGGACTCTCCTATTCGCAGATAGAAGCAATCGTGAGACTTCCAAACACCTTAGGAACGTCCTAAAGATTCCTAAAACAACTCAACTTCGTGCCTAGCACGAAATCCTATCATAACCAACTCAAATCTTCCATATTTGAGCCATATCCGACTCAGCCTCAGCCTGAGTACGCAATCCAGCCGGTTGGACCTTTCCGACCAATTCTTTACGTTCACTTCTCTTCATCACGCCTTGGAACAATGTTGCCACGTCCATGCACTGCTTGCACACGTGCAAACACCTTCCAACGACGTACACGCAACCTTCATATGCACTGCCCTTGATCCAAAAATGGTGCGCGACCTCCCGATCAACTCAACCACAGCTCCTCCCGAACTTGGTTGTTGGAACCTCATCTCCTCCCTGAGACTAGTCCAAGGATCCCGTCACCAGCCATGTCTTGAACTCAAGCAACACCTGCACATGAATAAACAACCAATTCTTCCGAGCACAAGTCCTCGACTTAACTCACGTTAGTTCAAAAACCACAACACCTTACATGAGCACGTCACATAAGCATGTTGCAAACCATATCAAATGATAACAGCCATAACCACCAAAACACACCAAAAACTTAGCAAATTAATACTAATCAAACCTTCCCATAAAGCAAGTTTGAAACATTGCGAGTTAAAAGCAAAAACAAGACGTTGCAGTTCTATGAGTTGAACTTCACGGGAGCTCCCTAAAAACAAGCTCCGGACCTCACAGAAGCTCTCCGGACCTTGCAGGAGCTCTCCGGATCTTGCGTCGGACCTTACCAACACTTGGCGGACCTAACAAAGAACTTGTCGGACCTTGCCACAGAAGAATGTTTTGGCAATATTCAAAATTTTGAATGTTAATGCTAACTTTTATCCTAATTGCCAATGTATTCAGCACACATAGGTCTCACAATCTCCCCCTTGATGAATGCATTGGCAACACCAATTAAAATCCGAACATTGGCTTATGAAAAGTTTTGAAAAGCTTTGAAAACCCATTTCTCCCCCTTTATTAATTTCTCCCCATTTTTTAAAATCAGAGAAGGAAGAAAGTGTATAACATATGCAAAGTGTAAAAAAAATCTCTCCTTATACATATTTCTCCCCCTTTGACAATGTATTCAGCAAGGTTCCAAAGAGAAATTTTTAAATGTTATGAGCATATTATAACATATACATACAAAACAATGCTCATCCAAGTCATACTATCAGGTTACTTACACTATCACATCAATGAGATACATACAGTAGTGTAAGTCATGCTAGAGATCAAATGTATTTTTCAGTTTAAGCAAGTCATGATCTCCCTTACTCAACTATTTCAAAACCTAAAACATGACACTTGTTGCTGCATTTTTATTATTCATATTCATTTAAGGCACAAAGTTGATCATATGATATTTGCAAGAGATTATATGTCGCATCAGCCTTATTCTAACCAACCAAGCCAAGCCTATGTCATTTGACAATTAGAAGCTTAAGGACATGGTTTTAGTCATACACAATTCCTTCCAAGTTCATATCTTAGTGCAATGATAAGCAATCTCAAAAGAAGAAGTGCGATGCATGCATATTCTCTTGATCTTTTCTCAATTTTTTATTTGAAAACTCAACATGTGAGCTGATCACTTGATTAATTTTTTATGATTAAAAGCACTTGTGAGCACGCAACAAGTTCAAAACAGCAAGAAAGTTCGATCATGACCAGATTTAGTGTAAGTAATTATTCCAATTACTAGTCATGGCAAAAACTACAAAATGTATAACATGAGTAATGTAGTAAGAACTTTCAGCCTGTAAAAGGAATCACAAAGTCATATATGTATGAAATACTATGCTCATATTATTTTAGTTTCAGATTCACACATAGACTTTCAAAGTTTCAAAAACTCCCCCTCAATTTAAGCCATGAGGATGCATAACCCCTATTTCACTACGAATGAAACAAAAATGAGTAAAATCCAAAGGTTTTGTAAAAATATCAGCCAATTGTTGTTTGGTATCGACATGGTGAAGCACAATGTTTCCTTTTTCAACATTATCACGAAGAAAGTGATACCTAATGTCAATGTGCTTAGTTCTAGAGTGTTTCACGGGGTTTTTAGCAATACAAATTGCACTAGTGTTATCACAAAACAGTGGAACACTATCTAAATCAACCCCATAGTCATTAAGTGTTTGAACAATCCAAAGAATTTGTGAGCAAGCGCTAGCCGCAGCTACATATTCAGATTTGGCCGTGGATTGTGCAACTGAACTTTGTTTTTTAGAGGACCAAGCAACAAGTGAATTACCAAGAAAATGACAAGCACCCAAAGTACTTTTCCTATCAATCCTACAACTCCCAAAATCAGCATCCGAAAAAGCTTTCAAAGAAACTGTTGAGGAAGAAGGAAGAAAAATGCCAAATTCTTGAGTTCCATGTAGGTACCTGAGAATCCTTTTGATGGCTTGGTGATGTGAAGCACGTGGATAAGCTTGAAAACGTGCACAAAGACATACGCTGAATTGTATGTCCGGTCTTGACGCCGTGATATACAAAAGTGATCCAATCATACTTCTGTATTCTTTTTTATCGACCGGGTCACCATCTTCGTCAAGTTCAAGTGTTGTTGCTGTTCCCATTGGTGTCCGAAGAGGCTTGCATTTGTCCATGTTGAAGCGCTTAAGAAGGTCCTTTGTATACTTAGTTTGATGCACAAAAGTTCCTTCTTTTGTTTGCTTGATTTGCTGCCCCAAAAAGTATGTGAGTTCTCCCATCATACTCATCTCAAATTCTGAACTCATCATAGCTGAAAACTTGGACACGAGATCATGAGAAGCACAACCAAAGATAATATCATCCACATACACTTGAACGAATAATGAGTCATTGCCATGCTTAAGTACAAAAAGAGTTTTATCAACCTTGCCCATGGTAAACCCCTTTTCAAGTAAGAATGTTTTTAACCTATCATACCATGCTCTAGGGGCTTGTTTTAGACCGTACAAGGCTTTGGACAGTTTGTAAACATGATTAGGAAAATTTGGATTTTCAAAACCCGGTGGCTGCTTAACATAAACCTCCTCCTCTATGTAGCCATTAAGAAAAGCACTTTTAACATCCATTTGATATAACTTGAAACCTTTAGATGCAGTAAATGCTAATAAAATTCTTATAGCTTCTAATCTAGCAACAGGAGCAAATGTTTCATCAAAATCTAGACCTTCAATTTGAGTGAAACCTTGAGCAACCAACCTAGCTTTATTCCTAACCACAACCCCATCCTCACTTTGCTTATTTTTAAATACCCATTTAGTTCCAATTAATGTGTGACCTTGAGGTGGAGGTACAAGTTTCCAAACATTATTTCTTTTAAAATTTTCTAACTCTTCTTGCATGGCATTAATCCAAGATTCATTAGTGAGTGCGTGTGATATATCCTTGGGTTCAAAAGAAGCAACAAAAGCAGAATGAGCATGAGAGTTTGGATCGCAAAATCTGGACCGAGTGACTCGTTCATGCAAGCTTCCAATGATTTGTTGTGGAGGATGACTTTTGAGTACTCGGAGGGGAGTAGACACTTCACAAGCACCTTCTTCTTCATGTTCAGACCTTTGATTAGAAGAGCTTGTTGATTGAGGAAGGTCCGAACCCGCAGTAGTGACTGTTGGTGCTGGTTGTGGTGCAAAATCAGTAGCTTGGTCGTTATTTACTTCCGAGTTTTCGAGCAGCAGCACCACTTCTTCATCTTCTTCAATAAAAATACTCTCCCCCTGTGGATATGGATCCGGACCTGCAATATCGGAGCTAGTACTTGGGCTAGCTTCATCAAAAGAAACCTCGCAAGTCTCCACAATTTTGTTAGTGTCAAGTAAAAGCACACGGTAGCCTCTAGTATGAGATGGATAACCAAGAAACATGCCATCAACAGATCTAGCTTTAAATTTATCAAGATTACCATGTTTCTTAACAAAGCATTTGCAACCAAAAACCCTAAAGTGTGTAACACTAGGCCTATGTCCAAACCGGAGCTCATATGGGGTTTTTCCAGGCTTAGCACGCAAGAAAACACGATTTGAGACATAACATGCGGTTGCAATTGCATCAGCCCAAAATTTCCTAGGAGTTTGATATTCATCAAGCATAGTCCTAGCCATCTCAACTAAGGTCCTGTTCTTTCTTTCTACGACACCATTTTGTTGTGGGGCATAGGGTGAAGAGTATTGATGATCTATTCCATTTTCAGCACAAAAGTGATCAAAGGATTGGTTTTTAAATTCAGTTCCGTTATCACTTCTAATTGCCTTTAATGATCCTGGGTGATCAATAGATAATCTAAGAAATAAAGTTCTAAAATGACTAAAAGCTTCATTCTTAGATGCCATAAAATAAACCCAAGAATATCTGGAATAATCATCAACAATCACAAGCACATACCATTTACCTCCGAAGGATTGAACACGTGCCGGACCTACTGTGTCAAGATGTAAAAGTTGTCCCGGTTTAGCTGTCATGGTCATTGTGAGAGGAGCATGTGAACCTGCAACAAACTTAGCATGTCTACAAGAAGAGCACACAATATCATTGTCCTTTTTAAGCTTCGGCAGCCCACGTATGCGATCGAGAGCACTAACACGAGTGAGATGATCAAAGCCTATGTGACCAAGTCTACGATGCCAAAAATATAGATCCTTTGTATCATTAGCAACTAGACACCGATGCTTAGAAGTTGACAAATCAAAATCAGCTTTAAAAACTCTTCCAAACCTAGACATGTTAAACAAAAGCTCACCTTTTGAATCTACAACCTTGCAGCAATTTTTAGCAAAGCTAACCTCTAGATTTTCATCTAGCAATTGTGAAACCGAAAGCAAGTTGTATTTCAAATTTTTAACAAGTGCCACATCTTTCAAAGTGTAGAGATTGTTTACTCTAACCGAACCTTTAGCAATTATGGGAGTAGAAGAGTTATCGACGAAAGTAACATTTTCAACACGTGACACAAAAGAGAGAGAGGAGAACCATTCTTTGTTACCGGTCATGTGGCGTGAGCAACCTGAATCCACAATCCAAATGTTCTCCTTTCTCAAACGTGAAACCTACACAGTAGCACAATACGTCGATGACTCAATACTGGGGTTAGTTAAAAGACTTTTAGGAATCCAGTACTGAGTCACACGACGTCCAGCAGGAATAACACGCGAAAGCTGAGAAGGTACAGCAGGTTTATGAGCCAAACATCGAAAATTTTTGTTCCCAACTAATGACTTAGAAGATGTGTTATATGTAGCACAAAAAACAGTAGGTCCGGGAGCAAGTTTTTGACTCATTACAGCAGGTTGCAAGCTCCGAACATTCAGTCTAGCAGATTTTGCTTGGTTGTTATGTGATCTAGCAAGTATTCTTTGTTTCTTATCGTGTTTAGCTAGTCTATAACAAAAATCCATGACATGACCATCTCTACCACAGTAGGTACAATGAAAAATAACCTTATTATCATGTCTAGATGAGCAAGGAACACGTTTATTAGAACCCGAATGGGACAGTACTCCTGCAGATTTGAAAATCACCTCTTTTTATCTAGGAGCTGTTTGAATCAAACCGCTTCCTAATGACTTTACAACTTTAGGTGGGTGTGCCTTAGCATGAGCATGAGTATTAAAACCTAAACCAGTTTTATCATTACAAGACTTGGAAGAATTCAGCAGCAAGTTTAGGTTCTTATTTGCATTAAAAAACCGATCTAGTGTCCTATGCATGTCAGCAAGTTTATTGGACAGATCAAAGCAGTTTTCACATGAAGTTTTTCCTTTTAGTTTGCAATTTGAACAATATTTAACTTCATGCACACGTAAAGCATTGTTCAAAATAGAAATCTCATTCATAGCATCATTTAGTTTCTTATTCAGATCATCACATGAAGAACAATGCAAATCAATTGTAGAACAACAAGCATCTTTCAAATTTTTATCATTAGGTGCAGCAAGCTCTTTGTTCTTTTCCATTTCAAGTTCAAGTTTATCAAGTGTAGATGCGTGTGCACTTCTTAAAGAGGATAATTGTTCATAAATTAAATCACATGAGGAACAAGAATCATCACTAGGAATCAAAGTTTTTAAATGACTAATTTCAGATTCTAGTAATTCAATTTTAACAGCATTGTTCCTAAGTTTTTTATCCTTTTTCTTTAATATAACAGTGGCACGAGAAATAGCATCACACATTTCTTCGCAAGTGAGACATACCTCTTCATCGTCGCTGTTGTGTTCTGCCTCCTCGGAGCTTGAACTTGACTTGCTCGCCATGCAGCACATATTTGCAATAGCTTCTTCATCTTCATCACTACCGGTGTCCACATCACTTGAGCCGAAATCTTGAAGTGCAGAGATCATACTATGCACTATGTTGCGCATTGATAAATCTTTCTTCTTCTTATTCTTTGCAAATGATTTCTTCGGCCTTGTTTGCTTTTCTTCACGTGAAGTCGGACCTGAAGGTTAGGGCACTCCGTACGAAAATGTCCTGTCTTACCACATTCAAAACATCGTTGAGGTCCGGAGCTTCCTCTCCTTCTAGTTCTCACATTTTGCAATGCTTTTGAGAACCGAGTAGAGATGAGTGCAAGCTCCTCCTCTGGAATCTTCAATCTGTTCAAGGGTTAGAGAGGACAGCAAAGAGAGTGCACCACTAGATTATGATTGACTAGAACTAGACATGTCACGTTGCGAAACAAATGCAATAGACTTGTTGGGGTTTTTACGTGAGATGATGTCAATTTCATGAGTTTTTAATTTAGAATAAAGCACATCTAAAGTAATAGAACTCATGACAGTAGATTCACGAATAGATGTAACTTTCATCTCCCAAATTGACATATCTAATGCTCCTAACAATTGTCTAGCATTTTCAGCATCTGAAAAGTTAACATTGACACTACGCAAGTTGCTGAGAATTTTATTAAAGCGAGCAAAAAGGTCGTCAATTGACTCACCGGGTTGCATCTCAAAACGCATGTATTCTTTCTTGAACATATCTTGCCTTACCTCCTTGATCGTATTGGATCCTTCATGGTAGTCACAAAGAGCTTTCCAAACATCATATGCAGATCGGAGGTGTGCAACACGGTCGAAGTCGCTTTGAGTCAATCCTTGGATGATCAAGTTGCGGGCCTTGTTGTTGTTGTCAACATCTCTCATGTTCGCAGCCGTAACTTGATCGTTGGGTGGTACATCGAAGTTCCGGTAGACCTTTTCCCATATGGCGAAGCCTTGCGCCTGTATATAGGCCTCCATCCGCGCCTTCCAAACCTGAAAATCGATGCCATTGAACACACAAGGTTTTGCGGAGTACTTCTCCATGATGGTTAGTCAAAACACGTGCAAATCACAAAGATTAGAGCACCTTGGCTCTGATACCAATTGTAGGATCGAAGAGCACGTGAAAAGCTACCAGAGAGGGGTGAATGGTAGATTAAAACTTTTTGCAGCGGAAACAACAAAAACCCCTCAGCAAAAATCAATCGGTTAAAGAAACCGTGTGTGCAAGTGTTTTCAAACGTGTTCAACCGTGACAAATAAAGTAGAGAGGTAGAGAATCAAGTCACGGATCTAATGCAACAAGAATCACTTGAAAACACGAAGTGAAAATTGAGATATGATCAAAACATTAAACGAAGATCAATCTGTTCTACCCGATATAAAACAGATCTGCAACGCTGCAAAGAAACTCGTGTATCTCAAAAACTACAGATCCGAAGCTCGTGAAAATTTCACAGATGACAGATAATTGAGTGGTGAAGACAACCCAAAAAGAATCACGTCAATCGGATCTGTAAAACTCGAGTTATGAACAAAACACCGAAGCAACGTCGGTCTGTCCAGAAACTCGGCGAGAAAGACTTGACGAAAAACAAATCGAACGAACAAGGCACAAAAGCTCCTCAAAACTATGAACTTTATTCAATAGAAACACAATAAGAACAGCCCAAAGTTCTCTCCCCACGAGAGCTCTGTCCTCCCTTGCTTTTATAGCCAGCCCTCAGGCTAAACAATCCAATCTAGGACTGCTACTCCTAATTGGACTCGTATCCTAACTTACCATAACTGCTCAGGACTCTCCTATTCGCAGATAGAAGCAATCTTGAGACTTCCAAACACCTTAGGAACGTCCTAAAGATTCCTAAAATAACTCAACTTCGTGCCTGGCACGAAATCCTATCATAACCAACTCAAATCTTCCATATTTGAGCCATATCTGACTCAGCCTCAGCCTGAGTACACAATCCAGCCGGTTGTACCTTTCCGACCAATTCTTTACGTCCACTTCTCTTCATCACGCCTTGGAACAATGTTGCCACGTCCATGCACTCCTTGCACACGTGCAAACACCTTCCAACGACGTACACGCAACCTTCATATGCACTGCCCTTGATCCAAACATGCTGCGCGACCTCCCGATCAACTCAACCACAGCTCCTCCCAAACTTGGTTGTTGGAACCTCATCTCCTCCCTGAGACTAGTCCAAGGATCCTGTCACCAGCCATGTCTTGAACTCAAGCAACACCTGCACATGAATAAACAACCAATTCTTCCGAGCACAAGTCCTCGACTTGACTCACGTTAGTTCAAAAACCACAACACCTTACATGAGCACGTCACATAAGCACGTTGCAAACCATATCAAATGATAACAGCCATAACCACCAAAACACACCAAAAACTTAGCAAATTAATACTAATCAAACCTTCCCATAAAGCAAGTTTGAAACATTGCGAGTTAAAAGCAAAAACAAGACGCTGCAGTTCTATGAGTTGAACTTCACGGGAGCTCCCTAAAACAAGCTCCGGACCTCATAGAAGCTCTCCGGACCTTGCAGGAGCTCTCCGGACCTTGCGTCGGACCTTGCCAACACTTGGCGGACCTAACAAAGAACTTGTCGGATCTTGCCACAGAAGAATGTTTTGGCAATATTCAAAACTTTGAATGTTAATACTAACTTTTATCCTAATTGCCAATGTATTCAGCACACATAGGTCTCACACTTTGTGTCATGGAGTCCAAATTTGGAGTATTCCAGTGTGATGAATTTCAGAAGACAATGTTTGCCGCTCAACAACTCCATGGAGACTATGGGAATTGGTGGGTTGAATATCTTGCCACCATTCCGGAAGGCCATCAAGTGACATAGATGGAATTCTGTGAAGCCTTTCGTGCTCGTCACATACCGATAGGTGTTATCAAGACAAAGCGGGAAGAATTTTTAATGTTGAAGCAAGGGTTCATGAATGTCCTCGAGTATGTCCAACGGTTTAACCATTTGGCTCAATACGCTCCCGAATATGTGGCGATAGAAGCTGCACGGTGTGATTTATTCTTCCATGGCCTGAGTGCCATATTACAGGAGAAATTAGTCGTGTTCAACAAAGACAACTACACCAACATGGTTAATGCGGCTCTCATACAAAAAAAGCCGACACTAGAGTGGCAAGCAGAGAAGAGGACAATGAGTGATATCACGCAGTCCAACACAAGTTATGTGCCCCAAAAATACCGTTTGGTGTATGACGGGGCCTGACACCCGGTCACGGGGCCGTGCCGCTCGCCCGGGAATCGCATTGGATGGTGCCGTGTTATGCGGCACCCAACATCACACATATAAGGAAAATGTATTACATAAGTCAAAAGTGGAAGCTTACAAGTGTTTTTCTGTAAATAATTAACATAGAATAGCTACAGCCGAAGACTAATTCATCTCACATTGAATAACTACTAAGCACTTGAGAAGATGTCCAGCCTGCGGACTCTTCTCACTAGCAACACGAAGATAACTGCAGCGGATGGGTTCTCCATGTGTTAAACGACTCGGAAGTCTCCGAGTCTCACCGGACAACCTCCTCATAAGTGTCGATGTTAACCTGCAAAACCACTCAGATAGCAAGCGTGAGCACATAGGCTGTAACACCCCAAAAATCTTGTTAAGAACCTAAATCATGTTAAGAGGGGAATTTAAAAATTTTTGGACGTGTTGCATATTTTAGAAAAATTCAAATTCAAACTGGAATTCAAATTAAACTCAAAACAGAAAAGAAATAGAAAAAGAAAAAGGAAAACAGAAAAAAAAACCAGCCAGTGGGCCGAAACCCACCAGCCGGCCCAACCAGCGCCCGCGCCAGCCCGCAGCCGCGCGCGCCGCTTCCTCCCACTGACAGGCGGGGCCCGCCAGTTCATCGTCTACCTCGCGCCAGCGCCGGACTCTCTCACCCGAATCGAAACCGATCGGGAATTCTCGCGCATCCCCGCCGAATTCCGTTCGTAGGCGACGCGGACTTGATCTAAACCACCCCGCCGCCCTCCCCCGTCTATAAAAACCCCGGCCTCGTTCTGTTTTTCCACGCGATCTGCTGTTTTTTCCTCCAGTGAGAACCCGAGCCTTCTCTGGCGAATTCTAGCCAATCTAAGATCGGAAATTCCGATCTAACTCGCTGGTCTTGATCCACCGCCTTCAGGGAACCTTGCAGGTGCAGAAAACTCGGTGACTTGCGGTGTAAACACAGCGCCGACGAGCCTCGCCGTGAATTCACCTCGGACCTCGTCGCCGATCACCTTCCAGGACCTCCGAGCTCAAGAAAACCCCCGAGGTGAGATCCCCGACCTCTCCTCCACCGATCTATGCCATAAGATCACAGTTCTAGGAAGAATTCTCGAAGATCCGAAAGTCTCCGGCGAGATCGCCGCTTCCAGCCGCCGTGCGCCGCCGGCAGCGCCGCCCGCGCTCGATCAGAGCGACGTGGCCACTTGTGCGCCGTTTGTTTTAAACCGCACGGTAGGGTTTAAATCCCCGCATACCGGTTCGACGTTATAATCTCAGCCGTTGGTTTAAAATCGGACGGTCCACGTCAGCCCCGCGTTATAAAGACTGGAAATCTTACGTGCTACTCCCTGGGGTTCTCGGGAAATAAGAGCTAGCCCCGGAAACTTCTGATCTAGCCCCTGGAACTTCAGAAAATCATGTAAATTCATTTAAAAATCAGTTTTAGCCCCTGGACTTAATAAAAATTAGGAAGAACTCCTCTGATATGTGTAGCTAGACCCCTGGAAATTCTGAAAATAATATTATAGACCCTGTAGTGGGGTGAGTTTACCTTTTTAGCCCTGTTTAATATTTAAATTAGGAAATTGAATATGTGGCTAGTGTTTAAAATTTAAAAAGTGGGACAAACATATTGTCAAAATTAAATTAAAAACTTTCTCAGTATTTAGAAAACTTTGGAGTGAGATAAAAACATATTTTGGGCTGAAGTGAATCTGTTTAGTTTATTATTCACATTTAGGGACATATTTTTAAGTAAAGAATAGTTCTAGAAAATAGGGAAAATAATTGTAAAATAGTTTACATCAGAGGAAAAGGTCAAAAATATATTAGCAAATATTTTAGATCAGAACCTATTCTGTTTAGATGATGTATCTTGTTATTTTTATAATAAAGTTCACATTTAGGCATAGGAAATAAATCTGAAAATATAGCAAATAGTAAATGATAAATGGAGTTCTAAAATCCAAAGAATTCAGTTTAGGGTTGGTAGAAATTATGAAGACACATATGGAGAAGGAAAATACCTTTCAGGCATACTAGGTAGCTAAAAGGTGTAGAAATTGAATATAAGGAATTTATTTAAATTGGAAACTCATATATATATAGTATGTAAGTATAAATGTGAACACAAAAGTACGAATCATATACATATGATCAAAAGTGCATGCAAGCCACAAATCAACCCACATAGAGTAACCACAACTCATATAATGGTGAATGACTTTCATAAATATGAATGTGTGGTTTGTATGAAGTGGAAGTGTGAACTATGTCTTATGGATTGTTGTTTTTCTTTTGCTATGTGTGATGGTATGATGTAGAACCTGCTCAAGAGCAAGTTATTCCTTTCCAAGATCAGGACTACCCATTTCAAGAGCAGCAGGAAGGAGGCAGGTGTCCTTGACCACTTTGATCCTATACTAGGATGTGTAGTTAGAACTATTTGCATTGTCAATTGAAATATGAAACCCATGTTAGGAAGTTTCCCTAGAATTGCATTATCTTGTTTCCTTGTAGCTTGGGTTGGGTTTCATTATATTATGTCATTTATTATTATGCATATGCTTAGCCATGCTTAGAATGGGATATTTGGGATATAAGATCATCAGTTATTTTACCATACTCTTGAATGAGATATTGTGAGATATGTAGAGGTAGGGATCAAGGCAAGTTGGATGTTTTGGTTGTGTGCTGGGTGCACGAGACTTGGGTTTGTGTTTAGTACTTGCCTGGATCCTAAGGACCAGTTCATGGAGCATGTAACCTGGCTTTACCGTGCCAACCACATGCTGAGATGGGGCAGCTTGGCCAATTAATTAGGTGTATCCCCGGCGTAGTATGGGTGTGTTGGATGGTGCGGGGAGTAGGTGTCAGCTGGACTACCATATGAACCGCCAGGCTCAAGAGGGGGCCACTGCAGCGGGGTTGGAGCCTCTTGTATGCTGTTAGGGGTGAAACCTCAGTGGGCCCACGCTCGTCGGGAATCCCTTTGTAAAGGCTTTGTAGTGATCTTCTGGCTACACACCTGGGAAGTGTGAATGTGGTTCGTAGCCACTGGCATAATGGAGGTTCTTTTAGTCCACCCGGCAACGGGGGATGAAATCACTACATGTGGGTATAGTGGTATAAACTCTGTAGAGTCAAAACTGTCATGACAGCCGTGCTCACGGTCAAGAACGGCTTGGACTTGTTCATGATTAGAGGATTTATGGTTTTGGAAGTTGTGGATGTTAAGCGGGGAGCTTAACATTGGAAATGATGTTATGGTTATTTGATTATGGTGATGGTATGGGAGATTGGGACCATTTCACCTGTGTAGTAATGTAGGTGCTTAATAAGCTAATGTAATAGGTATTTATGGCATAGTGCTTTAACCATGAGTTCAACCTCCCTTGTTCTAGCCATGCATGACATAATTTTCCCACACTTGCTGAGTACCATCGGTACTCAACCTTGCATATTTTGTTGGTTTATATTGCTGCTCAGGTCAAGAAAATGAGGTGGTGTATAATGACCAAGACTTTGGACCCGAAGAAGGTTTCTAGGTTCATGGAGACCCCCGGGCAACGCCTGTGATGGAGCCCTCAAGAACAATATTCCGCTGCTAGTTTATTTACTTGTGATGAACTTATTATTGTCCATCGAGACATTTGCGATGTAAGACTTATTTATATTCGACACCTGGCTTGTAATAAATGATGCTTCACTATTTGTCATCACATGTTTGAGAAAATGATCCTGGCATACATGTGATATTCACTTGGTTGTTCTTCGGAAAAACCGGGTGTGACAGAAGTGGTATCAGAGCCAAGGTTGCCCGTAGGAACGTGGACCTAGGTAGAAATGGACGTATTTAAGGGCCTTATTTTCTTAAAAACTATTTTTACAAGGTGTGTGTTGAAATGTGTTATTTAATGAGTCACTTTCTTCATCTTACCCCAATTTTCATTCAAAATAGGATTTTTGTTCAAAAGTTTATCTAACCTAAGTTTAAATGCTTTTTGTTTTAGATGGTTCGCATGATTCGCACCGCTCGCAAGTCCACAGGAGGGAGAGTTCCCGTAGTTGCCCTTGCCGAGAGAGAGGAGAGCCGTCCGGTGACGTACCTTTCCTACGGATTGGCAGTAGGAGGCTTGTTGCGCCGTCTTCGACGTATGCTCGAAGCCGCCGGCAATACGGGAAAGTTAATCATCCACTATAACTCCACCAGGACCATCCGTGAGAAGAGGGGAGAATGGAGTTCAGAGATGAGGATTATACACGAAAATCGGCTGCTGAAGATCCACCGCTCTCCAGCTTGTAGAGCAACACAGGTCGATGTGGAGAAGGATGTCACCTGGGAGGCCATCACCTGCCAGAGTCACATCTATCGTCGCCACCTGGACAGGACTGAGTACATGTATGTCCTCCAGCGTGAGAGTGGTACCACGGAGTACAAGTACCTGCCAGTGCAGCAAGGGACTTCCCATGAGCACATGGACTTGTGCTTGGAGGATGCTGCTATGCTCAGCACTCGACTGCAGGAGTGTCAGCAAGAGCTTCAGGATGTTCGGGACACCCTGAAGGAAACGGAGGCATTGCTGCGAGCCTGCTTGAGGGCGAGAGAAAGAGGAGATAGGAATGAACTGTGTGTCACCGTGAATGATACATGGACTCCTGACTCCCCAGATCGCCGAGCGATCAGGCGTCGTCGCACTTCTCCACCAGCAGCCTCCCCACCCAAAGCAGAGTCAGAAGGCAGCCGAAATGATGAGGAAGACCCCGAGGAGCCAGCTCAAGAAAACGAGTAGTGTAGAGTCTTTCCCTTAGTTAGCAAGATGTCGAATAGTCGAATCGTTACGTTAAGTTAATGGTGTGTTAATGCTTGGTGTGGGACGTGAGTTGTGGAAGCCATGAGCAATTGTCCACAGCCTCGTCTTTAGATTGTTTTGTTTTGGTGTGTGAACCCACATGAAATAATATTGCATTTATTTTTGGTGTAAGAAATGAACCCTTGGAAAAGTATAACAAAGCCTCAACACTTCGAAGTACAAACAAATGAAAGTAGTAAGATGATACTAAATGCTTTCAAATTAACATTGGTTGATTCTGCCAGATGGCCGGAAGAGGAAAAGGACGTGCTGCCAACCCCGCCAACAACAACGATGAGGCATGCAACCCTCATCTTTCTGGAGGCCAGGACCGGGGTGGTTGCCGTAAAGGAGTTGATCCCATCCACCAAATGCTGGAGAATCAAAATCAGCTCATCCAGAACTTGACTCAAGTGGTGGCCAACTTGCATCAAGTTCCACCTCCATAAGCTGCACCACGCCAACCAAGGTTGAGTGAGTTTCTAGGAACTCAACCTCCAAAGTTTGCAAGTGCTGCTGAACCTCTGGAGGCAGATGATGGGCTAAAGACCATTGAAAGCAAGATGAGGATCATGCAGTGGCAAGGGTATGAGAGGGTGTTGTTTGCCTCTCATCAATTGCATGGACCTGCTGCTGATTGGTGGACCGCCTACGTGGTTGCCCATCATGACCCTGAGAACATCACTTGGGAAGAGTTCAAGCGTAGTTTCCGCAACCATTACATCCCAAGAGGTGAACTCAAAAACAAGAGGAAGGAGTTTTTGGGACTGCAGCAGGGAAACATGACGGTGAGGGAATACCTCGCTAAATTTACTCAACTATCCCGTTATGCACCACGGGACATAGAGACTGATGAGCAGAAACAAGATTGTTTCGTGGAAGGACTTACCGCGGAGATGCAGTGTGCAATGTCCTCAAATGAGTATGAAAGCTTCCAAAAGATGATGGACAGAGCGTTTGTGGTAGAAAGGAAGCTAAAGGCCTTGGAAAATGAGAATAAAAGGAAGGCCGGGTGGTCACATCAAGCCTCAGGAAGAAACACCCGCCCACGTCTGATGCAGCAACCTGCAGGGCAGACGAACCGTGCCGTGGTACCCTACTCAGCACCAAGAGGGTACAACCCGAACTACAGGCCTCCCGCAGCACCAGCACAGCCACAACGTCAGTTTGTACAGCAGCCTCGCCCCGCATATCCACCTCGACCAGCAGTACAGGGACCTCCAAACCAACCCCAAGACAACAAAGGCCAGGCACCTAAGGTTGGGGTGCAATGTTTTAGCTGCGGTGAAGTGGGGCACTATGCCCATAAATGCCCAAAGAAGAAGCCCGCACAGCCACAACAGCAGAATGTGATGCGAGGACGGGTGAACCACGTCACTATGGAGGAAGCGCAAGAGGCACCCGACGTTGTAGTTGGTAAGTTTCCTGCCAATTTACACCTTGCAACCCTGCTGTTTGATTCTGGTGCTACCCACTCGTTCATTGCTCAAGGATTTGTTAAGAAGCATGATCTAGCAACAACACAAATGAACTATATGCTAGCAGTAAACTCTCCAGGTGGAGAAATAAGGACAAGACAAGTGTGTCCCAAGGTGAATCTAGACATTAATGGGGTAGTATTTACTGCTAACCTCATAGTGATAGATTCACAAGGGATAGATATTATCTTGGGTATGGATTGGTTGACAAAACATAAAGGAATCATCCATTGTTCGACCAGAACGGTGGAACTAACTCACCCTAGTGGCACAAGAATAAAGTTCATAACAATACACGAGCCTAGGAGGGACATTAAATTAAATCAAGTTGAGGTGAAAGTTGAGGAAATCAGGACCATCAGGGAATATCCAGATGTTTTTCCGGAGGAGTTGCCAGGTATGCCTCCCGATCGTGAAGTGGAATTCGCAATTGAGCTAGTACCTGGAACAGCCCCGATTTACAAAAGACCTTATCGGATGGACTCCAAGCAGCTAGAAGAACTAAAGGATCATTTGAGAGAATTAACGGAGAAGGGGTATATTCGCCCTAGTTCCTCACCATGGGGAGCTCCGGTGATATTTGTGCCCAAGAAGGACGGAACCCAAAGGTTATGCGTGGATTACCGTGCCTTGAATGAGGTAACCATCAAGAACAAGTACCCATTACCCCGCATTGAAGACTTGTTTGATCAGTTGAGGGGAGCTTGTGTGTTCTCGAAAATTGATCTCAGGTCGGGATACCACCAACTTAAGATAAGGCAATCTGATATTCCCAAGACAGCTTTCGTATCTCGGTACGGACTGTATGAATACACCGTCATGCCTTTCGAGCTAACTAATGCCCCGGCATATTTCATGTATCTCATGAACAAGGTATTCATGGAATATTTGGACAAATTTGTGGTGGTTTTCATAGATGACATTCTCGTCTTCTCCAAAGATGAAGAAGAACATGAGAAACATCTAAGGTTGGTGTTGCAGAGGCTAAGAGAACACCAACTATATGCCAAGTTAAGCAAGTGTGAGTTTTGGCTGAAGAGAGTTCCCTTCTTAGGACATATAATCTCGGAGGGAGGAATCTCCATGGATCCTGCAAAAATCGAGGATATACAGAAGTGGAAGACCCCTGAAAATGTCGGGGAAGTTCGAAGCTTCTTGGGATTGGCTGGATACTATCGACGGTTTATTGAGGGATTCTCCAAGATCTCGAGACCTCTCACCAAACTGTTGGAGAAGGGAATCACATTCACATGGACGCCACAGTGCAAGACGAGTTTTCAGGAGCTAAAGAAAAGATTGACAACAGCCCCAGTGTTGGTTATGCCAGATATGCAGAAGAATTTCACGGTGTGCTGCGATGCCTCTGGAAACGGGTTGGGATGTGTTCTCATGCAAGAAGGGCATGTTGTGGCTTATGCATCCCGACAACTTCAGAAGCACAAGAAAAACTATCCTACACATGACTTAGAACTAGCCGCAGTGGTACACGCGTTGAAAATTTGGCGACACTATTTGATGGGGAAGAGGACAGAGATATATACGGATCATAAGAGTTTGAAGTACATATTCACACAGCCAGACCTCAACCTCAGACAAAGGAGATGGTTAGAGCTAATCAATGACTTTGATGTAGGCATCAACTATCATCCTGGGAAAGCAAACGTCGTGGCCGATGCTTTAAGTCGGAAAGTGCAGGTCAATAAGTTGAGCTTGAAGGACATGCCTGCAGAGTTGAAGGACGAGGTTATAAGGCTTAATCTATGCCTGGTAAATAGTGGTGAAGCCATCGCCATGGAAGTGGATTCCACACTCGAGCAAGACATACGCGAGGGTCAAAAGAATGACGAGAAGATACGAGAGATCAGACAACTCATCAAGGAAAATAAAGCTACTGGTTTTAGAGAGGATGAACAAGGAACGGTGTGGCACGGGAAAAGAATCTGTGTGCCAGAAGTAAAGGAGATCCGTGAATTGATTTTGAAGGAGGCTCATGATTCTGACTATTTCATTCATCCTGGGAGTACGAAAATGTACCAGGACCTCAAGAGCAGGTATTGGTGGTATGGCATGAAGCGAGATGTCGCGGAACATGTTGCCCTATGTGACACATGTCAGTTGGTGAAAGCAGAACATCAACGACCCGCGGGATTATTGCAACCACTCAAAGTGCCTGAATGGAAATGGGAAGAAATCAGCATGGATTTCATCGTGGGATTGCCTAGGACCCAATCAGGGTATGATTCGTCATCATTGATAGGCTAACCAAGGTAGCTCACTTCATCCCCGTGAAGGAAAGCTACAACGGATCCAAATTGGCAGAGTTGTACATGTCAAGGATCGTGTGTTACCATGGAGTGCCAAAGAAGATTGTGTCGGATCAAGGGACACAGTTCACCTCAAGGTTCTGGCAGAAGTTGCACGAAACCATGGGAACCCATCTGAACTTTAGTTCTGCCTATCATCCCCAAACTGACGGGCAGACGGAGAGAACCAATCAGATCCTTGAAGATATGCTGAGGGCATGTGCACTCAAAAACAATAGGAGTTGGGACAAGAACTTACCGTATGCGGAGTTTTCTTATAACAACAGCTATCAAGCTAGTATGAAGATGTCACCGTTTGAAGCTTTGTACGGGAGGAAGTGCAGAACTCCCCTATTTTGGAACCAAACAGGGGAAAGTAAAGTGTTTGGTCCAGAAGTACTACAAGAAGCCGAGGCCAAGGTGAGGGAAATTCGCAACAATTTGCGGATAGCACAGACACGCCAAAAGAGCTATGCCGATGTACGGAGAAGAGAGCTCGTTTTCAACGTGGGAGACAATGTCTATCTCAAGGTGTCCCCTATCAGAGGACTTCGTCGGTTCAAGGTGAAAGGGAAGTTGTCACCTTGATACATCGGACCCTTTCAAGTTTTGGAGAGGAAAGGCGAAGTGGCGTATCAACTAGAATTACCGGCTCGTCTATCGGAGGTGCACGATGTATTCCATGTGTCACAACTCAAGAAATGCCTGAGGACGCCTGAAGAGGTGTTACCCATGAATGAAGTGAACGTAGCTGAGGATTTGTCTTATGCCGAGCAACCATACAAGATTTTGGAGACAATGGAATGCCTCACCAGAAATAAAAGAATCCGGATGTGCAAGGTGCAGTGGAAGCATCACTCAGAAGAGGAAGCCACCTGGGAGCGGGAAGATGAGCTCAAGGCACAATTTTCGGAATTGTTTTCTGAGAATCACCAATCTCGAGGACGAGATTTCTTTTAAGGGGGGTAGAGCTGTAACACCCCAAAAATCTTGTTAAGAACCTAAATCATGTTAAGAGGGGAATTTAAAATTTTTTGGACGTGTTGCATGTTTTGGAAAAATTCAAATTCAAACTGGAATTCAAATTAAACTCAAAACAGAAAAGAAATAGAAAAAGAAAAAGGAAAACAGAAAAAAAAACCGGCCAGTGGGCCGAAACCCACCAGGCGGCCCAACCAGCGCCCGCGCCAGCCCGCAGCCGCGCGCGCCGCTTCCTCCCACTGACAGGCGGGGCCCGCTAGTTCATCGCCTACCTCGCGCCAGCGCCGGACTCTCTCACCCGAATCGAAACCGATCGGGAATTCTCGCGCATCCCCGCCGAATTCCGTTCGTAGGCGACGCGGACTTGATCTAAACCACCCCGCCGCCCTCCCCCGTCTATAAAAACCCCGGCCTCGTTCTGTTTTTCCACGCGATCTGCTGTTTTTTCCTCCGGTGAGAACCCGAGCCTTCTCCGGCGAATTTTAGCCGATCTAAGCTCGGAAATGCCGATCTAACTCGCTGGTCTTGATCCACCGCCTCCGGGTAACCTTGCAGGTGCAGAAAACTCTGTGACTTGCGGTGTAAACACAGCGCCGACGAGCCTCGCCGTGAATTCACCTCGGACCTCGTCGCCGATCACCTTCCAGGACCTCCGAGCTCAAGAAAACCCCCGAGGTGAGATCCCCGACCTCTCCTCCACCAATCTATGCCATAAGATCACAGTTCTAGGAAGAATTCTCGAAGATCCGAAAGTCTCCGGTGAGATCGCCGCTTCCCGCCGCCGGCAGCGCCGCCCGCGCTCGATCAGAGCGACGTGGCCGCTTGTGCGCCGTTTGTTTTAAATCGCACGGTAGGGTTTAAATCCCCGCGTACCGGTTCGACGTTATAATCTCAGCCGTCGGTTTAAAATCGGACGGTCCACGTCAGCCCCGCGTTATAAAGACTGGAAATCTTACGTGCTACCCCCTGGGGTTCTCGGGAAATAAGAGCTAGCCCTGGAAACTTCTGATCTAGCCCTTGGAACTTCAGAAAATCATGTAAATTCATTTAAAAATCAGTTTTAGCCCCTGGACTTAATAAAAATTAGGAAGAACTCCTCTGATAAGTGTAGCTAGACCCCTGGAAATTCTGAAAATAATATTATAGACCCTGTAGTGGGGTGAGTTTACCTTTTTAGCCCTGTTTAATATTTAAATTGGGAAATTGAATATGTGGCTAGTGTTTAAAATTTAAAAAGTGGGACAAACATATTGTCAAAATTAAATTAAAAACTTTCTCAGTATTTAGAAAACTTTGGAGTGAGATAAAAACATATTTTGGGCTGAAGTGAATCTGTTTAGTTTATTATTCACATTTAGTGACACATTTTTAAGTAAAGAATAGTTCTAGAAAATAGGGAAAATAATTGTAAAATAGTTTACATCAGAGGAAAAGGTCAAAAATATATTAGCAAATATTTTAGATCAGAACCTATTCTGTTTAGATGATGTATCTTGTTATTTTTATAATAAAGTTCACATTTAGGCATAGGAAATAAATCTGAAAATATAGCAAATAGTAAATGATAAATGGAGTTCTAAAATCCAAAGAATTCAGTTTAGGGTTGGTAGAAATTATGAAGACACATATGGAGAAGGAAAATACCTTTCATGCATACTAGGTAGCTAAAAGGTGTAGAAATTGAATATAGGGAATTTGTTTAAATTGGAAACTCATATATATATAGTATGTAAGTATAAATGTGAACACAAAAGTAGGAATCATATACATATGATCAAAAGTGCATGCAAGCCACAAATCAACCCACATAGAGTAACCACAACTCATATAATGGTGAATGACTTTCATAAATATGAATGTGTGGTTTGTATGAAGTGGAAGTGTGAACTACGTCTTATGGATTGTTGTTTTTCTTTTGCTATGTGTGATGGTATGATGTAGAACCTGTTCAAGAGCAAGTTATTCCTTTCCAAGATCAGGACTACCCATTTCAAGAGCAGCAGGAAGGAGGCAAGTGTCCTTGACCACTTTGATCCTATACTAGGATGTGTAGTTAGAACTATTTGCATTGTCAATTGAAATATGAAACCCATGTTAGGAAGTTTCCCTAGAATTGCATTATCTTGTTTCCTTGTAGCTTGGGTTGTGTTTCATTATATTATGTCATTTATTATTATGCATATGCTTAGCCATGCTTAGAATGGGATATTTGGGATATGAGATCATCAGTTATTTTACCATACTCTTGAATGAGATATTGTGAGATATGTAGAGGTAGGGATCAAGGCAAGTTGGATGTTTTGGTTGTGTGCTGGGTGCACGAGACTTGGGTTTGTGTTTAGTACTTGCTTGGATCCTAAGGACCGGTTCATGGAGCATGTAACCTGGCTTTACCGTGCCAACCACATGCTGAGATGGGGCAGCTTGGCCAATTAATTAGGTGTATCCCCGGCGTAGTATGGGTGTGTTGGATGGTGCGGGGAGTAGGTGTTAGCTGGACTACCATATGAACCGCAAGGCTCAAGAGGGGGCCACTGCAGCGGGGTTGGAGCCTCTTGTATGCTGTTAGGGGTGAAACCTCAGTGGGCCCACGCTCATCGGGAATCCCTTTGTAAAGGCTTTCTAGTGATCTCCTGGCTACACACCTGGGAAGTGTGAATGTGGTTCGTAGCCACTGGCATAATGGAGGTTCTTTTAGTCCACCCGGCAACGGGGGATGAAATCACTACATGTGGGTACAGTGGTACAAACTCTGCAGAGTCAAAACTGTCAGGACAGCCGTGCTCACGGTCAAGAGCGGCTTGGACTTGTTCATGATTAGAGGATTTATGGTTTTGGAAGTTGTGGATATTAAGCGGGGAGCTTAACATTGGAAATGATGTTATGGTTATTTGGTTATGATGATGGTATGGGAGATTGGGACCATTTCACTTGTGTAGTAATGTAGGTGCTTAATAAGCTAATGTAATAGGTATTTATGGCATAGTGCTTTAACCATGAGTTCAACCTCCCTTGTTCTAGCCATGCATGACATAATTTTCCCACACTTGCTGAGTACCATCGGTACTCAACCTTGCATATTTTGTTGGTTTATATTGCTGCTCGGGTCAAGAAAATGAGGTGGTGTATAATGACCAAGACTTTGGACCCGAAGAAGGTTTCTAGGTTCATGGAGACCCCCGGGCCACGCCTGTGACGTAGCCCTCAAGAACAATATTCCGCTGCTAGTTTATTTACTTGTGATGAACTTATTATTGTCCATCGAGACATTTGTGATGTAAGACTTATTTATATTCGACACCTGGCTTGTAATAAATGATGCTTCACTATTTGACATCACATGTATGAGAAAATGATCCTGGCATACATGTGATATTCACTTGGTTGTTCTTCGGAAAAACCGGGTGTCACAGAAGTGGTATCAGAGCCAATGTTGCCCGTAGGAACGTGGACCTAGGTAGAAATGGACGTATTTAAGGGCCTTATTTTCTTAAAAACTATTTTTACAAGGTGTGTGTTGAAATGTGTTATTTAATGAGTCACTTTCTTCATCTTACCCCAATTTTCATTCAAAATAGGATTTTTGTTCAAAAGTTTATCTAACCTAAGTTTAAATGCTTTTTGTTTTAGATGGTTCGCATGATTCGCACCGCTCGCAAGTCCACAGGAGGGAGAGTTCCCGTAGTTGCCCTTGCCGAGAGAGAGGAGAGCCGTCCGGTGACGTACCTTTCCTATGGATTGGCAGTAGGAGGCTTGTTGCGCCGTCTTCGACGTATGCTCGAAGCCGCCGGCAATACGGGCAAGTTAATCATCCATTATAGCTCCACCAGGACCATCCGTGAGAAGAGAGAAGAATGGAGTTCAGAGATGAGGATTATACACGAAAATCGGCTGCTGAAGATACACCGCTCTCCAGCTTGTAGAGCAACACAGGTCGATGCGGAGAAGGATGTCACCTGGGAGGCCATCACCTGCCAGAGTCACATCTATCGTCGCCACCTGGACAGGACTGAGTACATGTATGTCCTCCAGCGTGAGAGTGGTACCACGGAGTACAAGTACCCGCCAGTGCAGCAAGGGACTTCCCATGAGCACATGGACTTGTGCTTGGAGGATGCTGCTATGCTCAGCACTCGACTGCAGGAGTGTCAGCAAGAGCTTCAGGATGTTCGGGACACCCTGAAGGAAACGGAGGCATTGCTGCGAGCCTGCTTGAGGGCGAGAGAAAGAGGAGATAGGAATGAACTGTGTGTCACCGTGAATGATACATGGACTCCTGACTCCCCAGATCGCCGAGCGATCAGGCGTCGTCACACTTCTTCACATGTTCATGTCAAACTTAGTGAAGTACAATTTCAATTATAGTTCATAGAGGCTGCATGAATTATCCTAGGATTTATGGAGCTAAGAATTGCCCAGAACTGAATTTTCAAGTTTTGGGAATTCTCTGGAAAAGTTTCTGTATTCATTTGAACACAGCAGCTTGGAATCTTAATTCTCCTAATCAAATCAACTCTAAATGATATGAAACTTTTACAGTAGTTCAATAACATCCTAAAGAATATTCTAGCAAAATTTAAGGATTTTTGGATGAACCAAACTCCCTCTAAAATTCTTTTGCTGAAAATATTTAAAGAATTTTCCAGAATTATTTATTTACTTACTACAAATTGGGTAGTATATTTTGATATAGTTTTTCAACCTGAATCTAGCCCAATTCGAATCACTAAATTTAGAGTTTCCTAGCAAAAGTTATGCTTATCTAAAGTTTTGAGGAAATCTAAACTTCAAATAAATTCGGGGAAAAGTTCAAATTCTGACTGTGGGTCCAGGGCTACGTGTCACTTTCTCGGGCAAACCACACGGGGCAACATGGTCTGTTGTGCATAGCCACAAACTAATCCGAGGCCACAGAGGATCCCAGTTTCGCCTCTCCTCTCAATGACAGCGGGCCCGGAACCTTTCTTCAACCTCCGGACTGTTCCCGCGAGCGCCCGCGCCGCCCCTCGCGGAGATCACCGGAGATCACTCTCCCGGCCTTCTCCCATGCTCCTGCTCACCTCTAGCCCCTAGAATCATGCGAGGAACACGGTGGGAGGGTTTCCCCGGACCGGCGACGGCTCTAACATAGGTCGCACCGAGCGGCGGCTCAACCCGAGGTCCGACGACGTCGCCCGGCCCTTCTATCCCGCCAAAACCTCAGTTTTCAATCCCTAGAGCACCAGTGGTTGCTAGAGAAGCTCGACATGGAGGCAAAAGGGACCGGAATTGGCTCTAAGGCGGGTCTCACCGTGCGCTCGCGGCTTCTCGCCACGGTCGCTGTCGGAAAAGTTGGAAATATGCCGTCAACAGTGGGTTTCATGCTAGGGTTCCAAAGAGAAATTGCTGCCTACCTAATCTAGCTCCTGTGTGATTAATTTGGTGCACTACAAACGAATATTGATTTTGAATTTAACGAACTCTTACTCACGGGTCGTTTTGCGCCGGCCGGAAGAAGAATCGGAAATTCACCGGCGATGAGCAACAACTCGGGCTGGGTTTTGGGGGTGCACAGCTCGGGGCCCTAACGCTTCTGTGGGTACCTTTGCTTGGCCGTGAGAGTCCCTGGAGTGAGCTTTCCACGGAGGACCGAAGCTGCGGATGTTTTCGGCCGCCGCAAGACAAAGGCGTTCTGGGCGTAGGGAGGGCCTAGCGCGCTCAGTGTGGTGTCGAAGAGGCAGTAGGCGATCACGTGGTGCCGTTTTGCCACTCTCTGAGGCTTTGCAAGCAATGAAACGCCGCCTCCCGATCGACCGAGGAGTGGCAGCTGGGCTCGATTCAGTCTGTACGTGAGAGAGAGAGGGAGGCCGAGCGAGTCTTCGGTGTTGTGGGCAAAAAAAGCATGGCAGAGAGTACAAATTTCTCAGCTGAGGCGGCTTGGGTGAGCTTTGGTTGACCGAGCGGTGAGCGCTGGCGTCGGCTACCACCGCCTGCTGTCGAGCTCTCTGTAGAAGCAAAACAGAGACTGCCCTCCACTGAGGATCTTTTACATGCAACTGTCAAGTGGGTTCCACTGCCTCTCTTATCCTCTCAAATTATCCAAAATTTGGCAAATGATGAATTCAATTGTTTGGAGTTGAAAACTGAACTGCATTTGGATAATTGGGCAAATTTCATCCAAATTCAAATGTGTATTTAAATTCATTGTAAATTTAAGTCCAATTGGAAAATGAATAGCGAAACATTTCAAAATTTCATGAAACTTTGCATACCCACTAATTTGGACCTAAGGAATTCAAATATGAAACCTGATTTTAAATTTGGCTGCTGCAATTAAGAGTTTGAGCACAACAGTTTGCATTTCCATTGTGTTGCCCTCGTTTGAAATTTGAATTGAACAATTTAGTTCCAAAATCTGATTTTTTTAACTTTCTCACACACATGACAACTTCTCAACTTGGGTTCAAATCCACTTTGGTTCCAACCATTCACATAAATAATTGAACTTGTGTGAAGAGAGCCCTCATGTGCATCGTCACATGTGAAAGTTTAAACAAGTCCCATTTTTCATACACATGAAACCATATGCTTGATCAAACTTGAGTTTCTTTGTATTCATGTTTTTGGGACCTTTACGTCCCCCCCCTTAAAAGGAATCTCGTCCCGAGATTACAACAGAAAAAGCGAGACGGGAGGGTAATTACAAAGTCTATGACAAAAGTTCCGGATGTAATCTTCACTTTCCCACATCGCCTCTTCGACGGTATGATTACTCCATGGGACTTTGTAAAATTTCAAACTCCGATTCTGGGTGATCCAGGTCTTTTCATCGATAATCTGCATGGGTCGCTCGGCGTAGGTGAGATCCGGCTTTAGCTCGTCGATGTCTTCGGTGCGGACAGCAGCGGTAAACTTGAGACACTCCCGCAGCTGGGACACGTGAAATATGTCGTGAATACCAGCAAGGCTTGCCGGTAGTTCCAGCCGGTATGATATGGTCCCACACTTCTCTGTGATGGTAAATGGATCGACAAATTGGGGAACAAGTTTCCCCTTGACACCGAACCGATGAATCCCTTTCATCGGAATCCCTTTCATCGGAGAAACACGAAGATACACATGCTCTCTGACGTCAAAATGCAGCGGTCGATGCCTCTGATCCGTGTAGCTCTTTTGAAGAGATTGGGAAGCTTTGAGGTTCTCTTGTAGTATCCAAACTCTCTCTTCAGCTTCATTGACAAGATCAACCCCGAACGTTACTCGTTCACCGGACTCGCACCAATTCAATGGTGTACGGCACTTCCAGTCGTAAAGGGCTTCATATGGTGCCATTTTGATGCTCGTTTGATACCCGCAGCTTCTTATCTTTGTTACATAAGTGTTACTTTGTCATATCTAAATTTTAAGCATTTTGGAAAATATCAAATTTTCCAAAAATCCCAAAGGGGTTGTAAGCCTTTGCTCTTTACCAAAAATGGTAATTTCCATAAAAACCCGTTGTAAATTCGTTTTTCTTGCTTAAAGCTTTTTATTTTTGTGAGATACGTGTTATCTTGTCATACCTAAATTTTGAAGCATTTCGGGCAACATCAAATTTCCTGAAAGATGAAAAGTGGTTGGCCTTTAATATTTACCAAAAAACAGCAATTTCCATCAAAACTCGCTGTAAATTCGTGTTTCTCCCCTGTGAAGATTCTTTTTTGTCAGATCCGTGTTACCTTGTCATTCCTGAATTATGACGTATTTCAAAAAACGTCAAATTTTCCACAAAAATACAAAGGGGTTAGTGTCACACCCGGTTTCTCTGAAGAACAACCGAGTGAATATCACATGTATGCCAGTATCATTTTCTCATACATGTGATGACAAATAGTGAAGCATCATTTATTACAAGCCAGGTGTCGAATATAAATAAGTCTTACATAGCATATGTCTCGATGGACGATAATAAGTACATAACATGTAAATAAAATAGCAGCGGAATATTATTCTTGTGGGCTCCGTCACAGGAGTTGCCCGGGGGACTCCATGAACCTAGAATCCTTCTTCGGGTCCGAAGTCTTGGTCATTTAACACCACATCATCCCCTTGACCTGAGCAGCAATTTAAACCAACAAATATGCAAGTTTGAGTATCGTGGGTACTCAGCAAGTGTGGGAAAGTTACGTCATGCATGGCTAGAGGAAGGAGAGGTTGAACTCATGGTTAAAGCACTACGCAATTATTACCTACCACCTTAGCTTATTAAGTACCTACATTACTACACAGGTGAAATGGTCCCAATCTCCCATCCCATCATCATAATCAAATAACCATAACATCATTTCCAATGTTAAGCTCCCCGCTTAACATCCACAACTTCCAAAGTCATCATCCTCTAATCATGAATAAGTCCAAGCCGCTCTTGACCGTGAGCACGGCTGTCATGACAGTTTTGACTCTGCAGAGTTTGCACCATTGTACCCACATGTAGTGATTTCATCCCCCGTTGTCGGGTGGACTAAAAGAACCTCCATTATGCCAGTGGCTACGAACCACATTCACATTTCCCAGGTGTGTAGCCAGGAGACCACTACGAAGCCTTTACAAAGGGATTCCCGACGAGCGTGGGCCCACTGAGGTTTCACCCCTAACAGCATACAAGAGGCTCCAACCCCGCTGCAGTGGCCCCCTCTTGAGCCTTGCGGTTCATATGGTAGTCCAGCTGACACCTACTCCCCGCACCATCCAACACACCCATACTACGCCGGGGATACACCTAATTAATTGGCCAAGCTGCCCCGTCTCAACATGTGGTTGGCACGGTAAAGCCAGGTTACATGCTCCATGAACCGGTCCTTAGGATCCAGGCAAGTACTAAACACAAACCCGAGTCTCGTGCACCCAGCACCAACCAAATCATCCAACTTGCCTCGATCCCTACCTCTACATAACTCATGATATCTCAATTCAAGAGTAAGGTAAATAAATTGATGATCTCATACCCCAATTATCCCATTCTAAGCATGGCTAAGCATAAGCATATAAATAAATGACATGATAAAATAAATCCCAACCCAAGCTACAAGGAAACAAGGTAATGCAATTCTAGGGAAACTTCCTAGCATGGGTTTTATATTTCAATTGACAATGCAAATAATTCTATCTACACATCCTAGTATAGGATCAAAGTGGTCAAGGACACTTGCCTTCTTCTTGCTGCTCTGAGAATGGAAAGTCTTGGTCTTGGAAGGGGAGAACTTGCTCTGGGGCAGGTTCTACTCATGTCAATACACATAGCAAAAGAAAACACAATCCATAAGACATAGTTCACACTTTCACTTCATGCAAAACACACGTACATACCTATGAAAGTCATTCACATTTCTAAGTGTTGGGTTTACTCTACATGTGTTGATTTTTGGCCTACATGCACTTTTAAACATATGTATATGATTTCTAACTTTTGTATTCAGATTTTTATTTGCACACTATATATATGAATTTCAATTCTAAACAAATTTTTTATATTCGATTAACACACTCTTTAGCTACCAAGTTTGCATGGAAGGTAATTTCCTATTCCAAGTGGGTTTTTAAACCTTCTACCAAATCCCAAACTGAAGTCTTTGGATTTGGAGACTTCATTTATCATTTTATAATTATGCATACCTATTTTTCCTTTATTTTCCAGATTTATTTTCTATGCCTAAAAGTGAGTTTTAAATATTAAATAATATGTTTTTGAACTTCTCCTCTGATGTGAACTAATTCAAATTTATTTTACTAATTTTCAGAATTATTTATTAACCTAAAATGTGTTCCTAGAACTAATAAATATGAACAACACCCAAACAGATTTCATTTCAGCCTAAAATTTATTTTTAGTTCATTCTAAAGTTTTCCAAGTGTTAGTAGAGTTTAAACTTGAATTAGCACATGTGTTTGTCTTTCCTTTTAAATTTAAATCCTAGTCACACATTCAACTTTCTAAACTTAATACCATATAGGGTCAAAAAGGTAAGTTCACCCTACTATAGGGTCTAATTTATTATTTTACAAATTTCCAGGTGTCTAACTCTGCATAACAGAGGGGTTTTGCTAACTTTTATTAAGTCCAGGGGCTAAAACTAATTTTTAATTAAATTTATATGAATTTCTGAAGTTCCAGGGGCTAGATCAGAAGTTTCCGGGGCTAGCTCGTATTTTCCGAGATCCCCAGGGGGTAGCGCGTAAGAATCCCGGCCTTTATAATGCGGGGCTGACGTGGACCGTCCGATTTAAAACAGACGGCTGAGATTATAACGTCGAACCGGTACGCGGGGGTTTTATGTCTACCGTGCGATTTAAAATAGACGGCGTACAAGCGGCCACGTCGCCCTGGCCGGAGTCAGCCCGCGCTGCCCGGCGGCGCGCGGCGGCGGGAGGCGGCGATCTCGCCGGAAAACTTCGGACCTTCGTCTGTTCCTCCTAAAACTGGGATTTCATGGCATAGATCGGTAGAGGGGAGGTCAGGGATCTCACCTCGGGGTTTTTCTTGAGCTCGGAGGCCCTGGAAGGCAGTCGGCGACGAGGTCCGAGATGGAATAGCGGCGATGCTCGTCGGAGCTGTGTCTAGGGCGCAATCTACCGAGTTTTCTGCACCTGCGTGATTCCCCGGAGGCGGTGAAACAAGATCGGCGCGTTAGATCAGAAAACCCGAGCAAAGATCGAGAGAAAATGACTGGAGAAGCTCTGGTTCTCACTGGGAGGAAAAACAGGCGATCGGGATGAAAAAAACGGGCGATGCTGGCGCTTATATAGATGAGGGAGGGCGGCGTTCGGTTGGGATCGAGCTGGAGTCGTCCAGAACCGAAATTCGGCTGGGGGAACGCGGGTTTGCGGGGTGGTTTGGATTCGGCGCGCGGAGGAGTCCCGGCGGTTGGCGCGATCGCGCGAGGAAGAAGATGACCGCAGGCCCCGCGTGTCAGTGAGAAAGAGAGGGGAGCGCGCGGCTGCGGGCTGGCGCGGGAAAAGGTGGGCCGGCTGGTGGGTTTCGGCCCACTGGCCGGGGTTTTCTGTTTTTGTTTTTTTCTTTTTCCATTTCTTTTTCTGGTTTTCATTTGAATTTGAATTCCAAATTAAATTTGAATTTATGCACCACATGCAATACGTCCAAAAATTTTTAAATTCCCCTCTTAACAGGATTTTAGGGTGTTACAGCTCTACCCCCCTTAAAAGAAATCTCGTCCTCGAGATTGGTGGTTCTAGGGAAACAATTCCGGAAACTGTCTTAAGCTCGTCTTCTCGCTCCCATGTGGCTTCCTCTTCCGAGTGATGCTTCCGCACATCCGGATTCTTTTATTTCTTGTGAGGCGTTCCATTGTGTCCAAAATCTTGACCGGTTGCTCGGCATAAGACAGATCCTCTCGTACGTCAACCTCATTTATGGGTAACATCTCTTCAGGCGTCCTTAGACATTTCTTGAGCTGTGACACATGGAATACATCATGCACATCCGATAGGCGAGCCGGTAGTTCTAGTTGATATGCCACTTCGCCTTTCCTCTCCAGAACTTGAAAGGGTCCGATGTATCGTGGTGATAACTTCCCTTTCACCTTGAACCGACGAAGTCCTCGAATAGGGGACACCTTGAGGTAGACATAGTCCCCCACGTTGAAAACGAGCTCTCTTCTCCATATATTGGCATAGCTCTTTTGTCGTGTCTGTGCTATCCTCAAGTTGTTGCGAATTTCCCTCACTTTCACCTCGGCTTCTTGTAGTACCTCGGGTCCAAACACTTTACTTTCCCCGGCTTGGTTCCAAAATAGTGGAGTTCTGCACTTTCTCCCATACAAAGCCTCAAACGGTGACATCTTCATACTAGCCTGATGGCTGTTGTTATAGGAGAACTCCGCATACGGTAAGTTCTTATCCCAACTCCGATTGTTTTTGAGTGCACACGCTCTCAGCATGTCCTCAAGGATCTGATTGGGGTCCTTTCCGTTTGTCCGTCAGTCTGAGGATGATAGGCAGAGCTAAAATTCAGATGAGTTCCCATGGTTTCATGTAACTTCTGCCAGAACCTTGAGGTGAACTGTGTCCCTCGATCTGACACTCTCTTCTTTGGCACTCCATGGAAACACACGATCCTTGACATGTACAATTCTGCCAATTTGGATCTGTTGTAGCTTTCTTTCACAGGGATGAAATGAGCTACCTTGGTTAGCCTGTCGATGATGACCCATATCGAATCATTTCCTGATTGGGTCCTGGGTAGTCCCACTATGAAATCCATACCGATTTCTTCCCATTTCCATTCAGGCACTTTGAGTGGTTGCAATAATCCTGCGGGTCGTTGATGTTCTGCTTTCACCAACTGACATGTGTCACATAGGGCAACATGTTCCGCGACATCTCGCTTCATGCCATACCACCAATACCTGCTCTTGAGGTCATGGTACATCTTCGTACTCCCAGGATGAATGGAATAGTCGGAATCATGAGCCTCCTTCAAAATCAATTCACGGATCTCCTTCACTTCAGGCACACAGATTCTTTTCCCGTGCCACACCGTACCTTGTTCATCCTCTCTGAAACCAGGGGCTCTATTATCCTTGATGAGTTGTCGGATTTCTTGTATCTTCTCATCATTCTTTTGACCATCGCGTATGTCTTGCTCTAAGGTGGAGTCCACTTCCATGGCGATGGCTTCACCACTATTCACCAGGCATAGATTGAGTCTTATAACATCGTCCTTCAATTCTGCAGGCATGTCCTTCAAGCTCAACCTATTGACCTGCACTTTCCGGCTTAAAGCATCTGCCACGACATTCGCTTTCCCAGGATGATAGTTGATGCCCACATCAAAGTCGTTGATTAGCTCTAACCATCTCCTTTGTCTGAGGTTGAGATCTGGCTGTGTGAAAATGTACTTTAAACTCTTATGATCCGTATATATCTCTGTCCTCTTCCCCATCAAGTAGTGTCGTCAAATCTTCAACGCGTGTACCACTGCGGCTAGTTCTAGGTCATGTGTAGGATAGTTCTTCTCGTGTTTCCGGAGCTGTCGGGACGCATAAGCCACGACATGCCCCTCTTGCATGAGAACACATCCCAACCCGTTTCCAGAGGCATCGCAGTACACCGAAAAGTTCTTCTGCATATCTGGCATAACTAGCACTGGGGCTGTTGTCAATCTTTTCTTTAGCTCTTGAAAACTCGTCTCGCACTGCGGCTTCCATGTGAATGTGATTCCTTTCTCCAACAGTTTGGTGAGGGGTCTCGAGATTTTGGAGAATCCCTCAATAAACCGTCGATAATACCCAGCCAATCCCAAGAAGCTTCGAACTTCCCCGACATTCTCAGGGGTCTTCCACTTCTGTACATCCTCGATCTTGGCGGGGTCTACGGAGATTCCTCCCTCCGAGATTATATGTCCTAAGAAGGGAAGTCTCTTTAGCCAGAATTCACACTTGCTCAGCTTGGCATATAGTTGGTGTTCTCTCAGTTTTTGCAACACCAACCTTAAATGCCTCTCATGTTCTTCTTCATATTTGGAAAAGATGAGAATGTCGTCAATGAAAACCACCACAAATTTGTCCAGATATTCCATGAATACCTTGTTCATGAGATACATGAAGTATGTCGGGGCATTAGTTAGCCCAAAAGGCATGACGGTGTATTCATAAAGTCCGTACCGAGATACGAAAGTTTTCTTTGGAATATCAGTTGGCCTTATCTTCAGTTGGTTGTATCCCGACCTAAGATCAATTTTCGACAACACACAAGCTCCCCTCAACTGATCAAACAAGTCTTCAATGCGGGGTAACGGGTACTTGTTCTTGATGGTTACTTCATTCAACTTACGGTAGTCTACGCATAACCTTTGGGTTCCGTCCTTCTTGGGCACAAATATCACTGGAGCTCTCCATGGTGAGGAACTAGGATGAATGTACTCCTTCTCTGTCAACTCTCTTAAATGTTCCTTGAGTTCTTCCAGTTGTTTAGAGTCCATCCGATAAGGTCTCTTGTATATCGGAGCTGTTCCAGGCACTAGCTCAATCGCGAATTCCACTTCACGATCGGGGGACATACCTGGGAACTCTTCCGAAAAAACATCTGGATATTCCCTGATGATCCTGATCTCCTCCACTTCCACCTCAACTTGATTTAATTTAATGTCCCTCCTAGGCTCTTGTATTGTTATGAACTTTACTCTTGTGCCACTAGGGTGAGTTAGTTCCACCATTCTGGTCGAACAATGGATGACTCCTTTACGTTTGGTCAACCAATCCATGCCCAAAATAATATCTATCCCTTGTGAATCTATCACTATGAGGTTGGCAGTAAATACTACCCCATTAATGTCTAGATTCACCTTGGGACACACTTGTCTTGTCCTTATTTCTCCCCCTGGAGAGTTTACGGCTAGCATATGGTTCATTTGTGTTGTTGCTAAATCATGCTTCTTAACAAACCCTTGGGCAATGAACGAGTGGGTAGCACCAGAATCGAACAACATGTTTGCACTGTGTAAATTGGCAGGAAACTTACCAACTACCACGTCAGGTGCCTCTTGCGCTTCCTCCATGGTCACGTGGTTCACCCGTCCTCGCATCATATTCTGCTGTTGCGGCTGCACGGGCTTCTTCTTTGGGCACTTATGGGCGTAGTGCCCCACTTCACCACAGTTAAAGCATTGTACCCCTACCTTAGGTGCCTGGCCTTTATTGTCTTGGGGTGGGTTTGGGGGTCCTTGTTCTGCTGGTCGAGGTTGATATGTGGGGCGAGGCTTCTGTACAAACTGACGTTGTGGCTGTGCTGGTGCTGACGGAGGCCTGAAGTTCGGGTTGTACCCTCTGGGTGCTGAGTAGGGTACCGCAGCACGGCTCGTCTGCCCTGCGGGTTGCTGCATCAGACGTGGGCATGTGTTGCTACCCGAGGCTTGGTGTGACCATCCCGCCTTCCTCTTGTTTTCATTTTCCAAGGCCTTCAGCTTCGTTTCCGCAACAAATGCTCTGTCCACCATCTTTTGGAAGCTTTCATACTCGTTGGAGGACATTGCACACTGCATTTCCGTTGTAAGTCCTTCCACAAAGCAGTCTTGTTTCTGCTCATCAGTCTCTATGTCCCGTGGTGCATAACAGGATAGTTGGGTGAATTTAGTGAGGTATTCCCTCACCGTCATGTTTCCTTGCTTCAGCCCCAAGAACTTCTTTCTCTTGTTTTTAAGTTCACCCATTGGTATGTAATGGTTGCGGAAGCTACGCTTGAACTCTTCCCAAGTGATGTTCTCAGGGTCATGATGGGTGGCCACGTAAGCGGTCCACCAATCAGCAGCAGGTCCATGCAATTGGTGAGAGGCAAACAGCACCCTCTCATATCCTTGGCATTGTATGATCCTCATCTTGCTCTCAATGGTCTTTAGCCAATAATCTGCCTCCAGAGGTTCAGCAGCACTTGCAAACTTTGGAGGTTGTGTCCCTAGAAACTCACTCAACCTTGGTTGGCGTGGTGCAGCTTGTGGAGGTGGAGCTTGGTGCAAGTTGGCCACCACTTGAGTCAGGATCTGGATGAGCTGATTCTGATTTTCAAGCATTTGGTGGATGGGATCAACTCCTTCCCGATGACCACCCCTGTATTGCCCTCCAGAAAGGTGAGGGTTGCCGGCTTCATCGTTGTTGTTGGTGGGGTTGGCACCACGACCCCTTCCTCTTCTGGCCATCTATCATGATCAACCAAATGTCAATTTAAAGCATTACGTATTAACTTACCAATTTTGCTTGCTTAAACTTTAAAATTTTGAGACCTTATTTCATTTATATTTTCTGAGGATTTCATGTCTTACGTGAATATAAATGCCCTCTTAATTCATATGGGTTCACACACCAAAGCAAAACAGCCTGAAGACGAGGTTGTGGACAAACGCCCTTGGCTTCCACAACTCACGTCACACACCAAGCATTAACACACCCTTAACTAAGGTAACGACTTGACTACTCGACAGCCTGCTAAACTAAGGGAAAGGACTCTACTCTACTCGTATCACTGAGCTGGCTCCTCGGGATCTTCCTCGTTATTGTGGCTGCCCTTTGACTCCGCTTTGGGTGGGGAAGCTGCTGGTGGAGAAGTGCGGCGACGCCTGCTCGCCCGGCGATCTGGGGAGTCAGGAGTGCATGTGTCATTCACGGTGACACACAGTTCATTCCCATCTCCTCTTTCTCTCGCCCTCAAGCTGGCTCGAAACAACGCCTCAGTCTCCTTCAGGGTGTCACGTACATCCTGAAGCTCCTGCTGACACTCCTGCAGTCGAGTGCTGAGCATAGCAGCATCCTCCAAGCACAAGTCCATGTGCTCATGGGAAGTCCCCTGCTGCACTGGCGGGTACTTGTACTCCGTCGTACCACTCTCACGCTGGAGGACATACATGTACTCAGTCCTGTCCAGGTGGCGACGATAGATGTGACTCTGGCAGGTGATTGCCTCCCAGGTGACATCCTTCTCCGCATTGACCTGTGTCGCTCGACAAGCTGGAGAGTGGTGGATCTTGAGCAGCTGATTTTCGTGGATAATCCTAATTTTTGAAGTCCATTCTTCCCGCTTCTCACGGATGGTTCGGGTAGAGCTGTAGTGTATGATTAGCTTGCCCGTATTGCCGGCGGCTTGGAGCATGCGTCGAAGACGGCGCAACAAGGCTCCTACTGCCAATCCGTAGGAGAGATACGTCACCGGACGGTTCTCCTCTCTCAGGGCAAGGGCAACTACGGGAACTCTCCCTCCGGTGGACTTGCGGGCGGTGCGGATCATGCGAACCATCTAAAACATAAAGCATTTAAAATTAAGTTAGATAAGATTTTAAACAAAAATCCTATTTTTGAATAAAAGATGGGGTAAGATGAATAAGGTGACCCCATTAAATAACACTTTTCAACCCACACCTTTGTAAAATAGTTTTTAAGAAAATAGGGTCCTTAAATACGTCCATTTCTACCTAGGTCCACGTTCCTACGGGCAACCTTGGCTCTGATACCACTTCTGTCACACCCGGTTTCTCCGAAGAACAACCGAGTGAATATCACATGTATGCCAGGATCATTTTATCATACATGTGATGACAAATAGTGAAGCATCATTTATTACAAGCCAGGTGTCGAATATAAATAAGTCTTACATAACATATGTCTCGATGGACGATAATAAGTTCATAACATGTAAATAAAATAGCAGCGGAATATTATTCTTGTGGGCTCCGTTACAGGAGTTGCCCGGGGACTCCATGAACCTAGAGTCCTTCTTCGGGTCCGAAGTCTTGGTCATTGAACACCACATCATCCCCTTGACCTGAGCAGCAATTTAAACCAACAAATATGTAAGTTTGAGTACCGTGGGTACTCAGCAAGTGTGGGAAAGTTACGTCATGCATGGCTAGAGCAAGGAGAGGATGAACTCATGGTTAAAGCACTACGCAATTATTACCTACCACCTTAGCTTATTAAGCACCTACATTACTACACAGGTGAAATGGTCCCAATCTCCCATCCCATCATCATAATCAAATAACCATAACATCATATCCAATGTTAAGCTCCCCGCTTAACATCCACAACTTCCAAAGTCATCATCCTCTAATCATGAATAAGTCCAAGCCGCTCTTGACCGTGAGTACGACTGTCATGACAGTTTTGACTTTGCAGAGTTTGCACCACTGTACCCACATGTAGTGATTTCATCCCCCGTTGCCGAGTGGACTAAAAGAACCTCCATTATGCCAGTGGCTAAGAACCACATTCACATTTCCCAGGTGTGTAGCCAGGAGATCACTACGAAGCCTTTACAATTGATTCCCAACGAGTGTGGGCCCACTGAGGTTTCACCCCTAACAGCATACAAGAGGCTCCAACCCCGCTGCAGTGGCCCCCTCTTGAGCCTTGCGGTTCATATGGTAGTCCAGCTGATACCTACTCCCCGCACCATCCAACACACCCATACTACGCCGGGGATACACCTAATTAATTGGCCAAGCTGCCCCATCTCAGCATGTGGTTGGCACGGTAAAGCCAGGTTACATGCTCCATGAACCGGTCCTTAGGATCCAGGCAAGTACTAAACACAAACCCGAGTCTCGTGCACCCAACACCAACCAAATAATCCAACTTGCCTCGATCCCTACCTCTACATAACTCATGATATATCAATTCAAGAGTAAGGTAAACAAAATTGATGATCTCATACCCCAATTATCCCATTCTAAGCATGGCTAATCATAAGCATATAAATAAATGACATGATAAAATAAATCCCAACCCAAGCTACAAGGAAACAAGGTAATGCAATTCTAGGGAAACTTCCTAGCATGAGTTTCATATTTCAATTGACAATGCAAATAATTCTATCTGCACATCCTAGTATAGGATCAAAGTGGTCAAGGACACTTGCCTTCTTCTTGCTGCTCTGAGAATGGAAAGTCTTGCTCTTGGAAGGGGAGAACTTGCTCTGGGGCAGGTTCTACTCATGTCAATACACATAGCAAAATAAAACACAATCCATAAGACATAGTTCACACTTTCACTTCATGCAAAACACACATACATACCTATGAAAGTCATTCACATTTCTAAGTGTTGGGTTTACTCTACATGTGTTGATTTTTAGCCTACATGCACTTTTAAACATATGTATATGATTTCTAACTTTTGTATTCATATTTTTATTTGCACACTATATATATGAATTTCAATTCTAAACAAATTCTTTATATTCGATTAACACACTCTTTAGCTACCAAGTTTGCATGGAAGGTAATTTCCTATTCCAAGTGGGTTTTTAAACCTTCTACCAAATCCCAAACTGAAGTCTTTGGATTTGGATACTTCATTTATCATTTTCTAATTATGCATACCTATTTTTCTTTTATTTTCCAGATTTATTTTCTATGCCTAAAAGTGAGTTTTAAATATTAAATAGTAGGGCATAACATCTAAACAGAATAGGTTCTGATCTAATATATTAAATAATATGTTTTTGAACTTCTCCTCTGATGTGAACTAATTCAAATTTATTTTACTAATTTTCAGAATTATTTATTAATCTAAAAATGTGTTCCTAGAACTAATAAATATGAACAACACCCAAACAGATCTCATTTCAAACTAAAATTTATTTTTAGTTCATTCTAGAGTTTTCTAAGTGTTAGTAGAGTTTAAACTTGAATTAGCACATGTGTTTGTCTTTCCTTTTAAATTTAAATCCTAGTCACACATTCAACTTTCTAAACTTAATACCATATAGGGTCAAAAAGGTAAGTTCACCCTACTAAAGTGTCTAATTTATTATTTTACTAAACTCTGCATAACAGAGGGGTTTTGCTAATTTTTATTAAGTCCAGGGGCTAAAACTGATTTTTAATTGAATTTACATGAATTTCTGAAGTTCCAGGGGCTAGATCAGAAGTTTCTGGGGCTAGCTCGTATTTTCCGAGATCCACAGGGGGTAGCGCGTAAGAATCTCGGCCTTTATAATGCGGGGCCGACGTGGACCGTCCGATTTAAAACAGACGGCTGAGATTATAACGTCGAACCGGTACGCGGGGGTTTTTCTTGAGCTCGGAGGCCTTGGAAGGCAGTCGGCGACGAGGTCCGAGATGGAATAGTGGCGATGCTCGTCGGAGTTGTGTCTAGGGCGCAATCTACCGAGTTTTCGGCACCTGCGTGATTCCCCGGAGGTGGTGGAACAAGATCGGCGCATTATATCAGAAAACCCGAGCAAAGATCGAGAGAAAACGGCCGGAGAAGCTCTGGTTCTCACCGGGAGGAAAAACAGGCGATCGGGATGAAAAAACGGGCGATGCCGGCGCTTATATAGACGAGGGAGGGCGGCGTTCGGTTGGGATTGAGCTGGAGTCGTCCAGAACCGAAATTCGGCTGGGGGAACGCGGGTTTGCGGGGTGGTTTGGATTCGGCGCGCGGAGGAGTCCCGGCGGTTGGCGCGATCGCGCGAGGAAGAAGATGACCGCGGGCCCCGCGTGTCAGTGAGAAAGAGAGGGGAGCGCGCGGCTGCGGGCTGGCGCGGGAAAAGGTGGGTCGGCTGGTGGGTTTTGGCCCACTGGGCGGGGTTTTCTGTTTTTCTTTTTTCTTTTTCCATTTCTCTTCTGGTTTTCATTTGAATTTGAATTCCAAATTAAATTTAAATTTCTGCACCACATGCAATACGTCCAAAAATTTTTAAATTCCCCTCTTAACAGGATTTTAGGGTGTTACAGTTAGCAATTGCTTTATACCAAAAATGGCAATTTTAATCAAATCACGCCATAATTTTGTTTTTCTCGCCCGTGGAGCTTTTTTCTTTGATAGATACATGTTACCTTGTCTTGCCTAAATTTTGAAACATTTTAGAAAACATCAAATTTTCCAAAAAGATCAAAAGGGTTAGCCTTTGTTTTTAGCAAAAATTGTAATTCGACCAAAACTCACCGTAAATTAGTTTTTTCTTGAACGTGAAGATTATTTTATTTGTTTTATACGTGTTACAATGTCATACCTGAATTCTGACGCATTTCTGAAAACATCAATATTTCCACAAAAGTCGAAAGGGCTTAGCCTTTGCTTTTTTAACACAATCTAAAATTTCCATCAAAACTAGTGGTAAAAATTTATTTTTCTCGCATGCGAAGCTTCTAATCATAGTTAGATTTGTGTTACCATGTCATATCTAAATTTTGAAGCATTTCGGAAGATATCAAATTTTCTAAAAAAATCCAAAGGGCCTAGCCTTTGCTTCTGACCAAAAAAGGAAATTTCCATCAAAAGTTGTGGTAAATTCATTTTTCTCACACGTGAAGATTCTTATCTTTGTCAGATACATGTTTTCTTGTCATACCTAAATTTTGGAGCATTTCGAAAAACATAGAATTTTCCTAAAAAAAACCCAAGTGGTTAGCCTTTGCTTTTTAACAAAAACGGCAATTTCCATCAAGACTCGCCGTAAATTAGATTTTATCGCTTGTCAAGCTTCTTATCTTTGTCAGATACGTGTTAGTCATAAATAAATTTTTAAGCATTTCAAAAAACATCAATTTTTTCAAAAAAATCCAAAGGGGTTAGCTTTTGCTTTTTATTAAAAACAACAATTTCTATCAAAACTCTTCGTTCATTCTTTTTCTTGCCCGTGAAGCTTCTTTTCATTGTCATATACGTGCTACCATGTTATACTAAAATTCTGACGCATTTTGGAAAACATCAAATTTTCCAAAAAAAAAATTCAAAGGTGTTAGCCCTTGCTCTTTTATAAAAAAATGGCAATTTGCATCCAAACCGTTCATAAATTTGTTTTTCTCACCTGTGAAGTTTCTTTTTCTTTGTCACATATGTGTTACCTTATCATACCTAAATTTTGAAGCATTTCGGGAAACATCAAATTTTCCAGAAAAAACTAAAGGGGTTAGCCTTTGCTTTTATCTAAAAACAATAAATTCCATCAAAACTTGCCTTAAATTTGTTTCTGTCGCCCTTTAATCTTCTTATCTTTGTTAGATATGTGTTACTTTATCATAACTAAATTTTTAAGCATTTCGGAAAACATCAAATTTTCCAAAAAAAATCCAAAGTGGTTAGCCTTTGCTTTTTACCAAAAACGGCAATTTCTATCAAGATTCACCGTAATTAGTTTTTCTCGCACTTGAACCTTCTTATCTTTGTCAAATACGTTTTTCCTTGTCATATCTAAATTTTGAAGCATTTTGAGACACATCAAATTTCTCAAAATAAATCTAAAGGTCTTAGCTTTTGCTTTTATTAAAAACGACAATTTCAATCAAAACTCAAAGTAAATTCTTTTTCTCGCCCATGAAGCTTCTTTTCTTTCTCAGATACGTACTACCATGTGATACCTAAATTCTAACGCATTTCAGAAAACATCAAATTTTCCAAAAAAATCCGAAGGTGTTAGCCCTTGCTTTTTATAAAAAAACGACAATTTCCAACCAAACTCGTGGTAAATTCGTTTTTCTCACCCATGAAGCTTTTTTTCTTTGTCACATATGTGTTACCATGTCATACCTAAATTTTGAATCATTTTGAGAAGCATCATGTTTTTGAGAAAAATCCAAAGGGGTTAGCCTTTGCTTTTTTACAAAAACACCAAATTCCATCAAAACTTGCCTTAAATTCGTTTTTTATCGCCCGTGAAGCTTGTTATCTTTGTTAGATAAGTGTTACTTTGTCATATCTAAATTTTAAGCATTTCGGAAAATATCAAATTTTCCAAAAAATACCAAAAGGGTTTGTTAGCCTTTGCTTTTTACCAAAAACAGCAATTTCCATAAAAACCGGCCATAAATTCGTTTTTCTCGCTTGAAGCTTTTTATTTTTGTGAGATACGAGTTATCTTGTCATACCTAAATTTTGAAGCATTTCGGAAAACATCAAATTTTCTGAAAGATGAAAAGTGGTTGGCCTTTAATGTTTACCAAAAACAGCAATTTCCATCAAAACTCACTGTAAATTTGTTTTTCTCACCCGTGAAGATTCTTTTGTTTGTCAGATCCGTGTTACCTTGTCATTCCTGAATTATGACGCAGTTCAAAAAACGACAAATTCGCGACAAAAATACAAAGGTGTTAGCATTTGCTTTATACCAAAAATTGCAATTTTAATCAAACCGTGCCGTAATTTTATTTTTCTTGCCCGTGGAGCTTCTTTTCTTTGGCAAATACATGTTACCTTGCCATACCTAAATTTCGAAATATTTTCGAAAACATCAAATTTTCCAAAAAGATCCGAAGGGTTAGCCTTTGTTTTTAGCAAAAATGGTAATTTCGACCAAAACTCGTCGTAAAATAGTTTTTCTTGAACGTGAAGATTCTTTTATTTGTTTGATACGTGTTACCTTGTCATACCTGAATTCTGACGCATTTCTGAAAACATCAATATTTCCACAAAAATCTAAAGGGGTTAGCCTTTGCTTTTTTACCAAAATCTTTAATTTCCCATCAAAACTAGTGGTAAATTCGTTGTTCTTGCACGTGAAGATTCTAATCTTAGTTAGATTTGTGTTACCATGTCATACCTAAATTTTAAAGCATTTTGGAAAATATCAAATTTTCCAAAAAAACTCCGCCTATGTTGTAGTGACATAGCCGGTCCCAAGTGGCACGCCATATCGGAACCCGGATATGGTGTTAAATGAGCAAGGGCCGGATCGCTACCACCTTAGTGGCGCGCTACATCATCGCCCGGATGTAGTGATAAGTGAGCAAGGGTCTTTGCATCTTACTCGACGGGTGCAAAGCGTAAGGAAGCTAGCCGAGGAACATAGATTACGGGTGGGTAGTTGGAATGTAGGATCCTTGACGGGGAAGCTACGTGAGTTAGTAGATGTTACCATTAGGAGACGAGTAAATATCCTTTGTGTACAAGAGACTAGATGGGCGGGTCAAAAGGGGAGAGAAGTCGAGAATACCGGTTTCAAGCTTTGGTATTCTGGTTCGGCTAGGACTAGGAATGGCGTAGGTGTTCTAATAGATAAGAGTCTTAAGGATGGAGTAGTGGATGTTCGAAGACGAGGGGATAGGATCATCTTAATCAAGATAGTAATTGGGGACATTGTCTTGAACGTCATTAGTGCTTATGCCCCACAAGTTGGGCTCAACATGAGTGCTAAGAGGCAATTTTGGGAGGACTTGGAGGATATGGTTAGTAGTGTACCGATAACCGAGAAACTCCTCATAGGGGGAGATCTCAATGGTCATGTGGGTACAACTAACCTAGGATTTGAGGGAGTATATGGAGGTTTTGGATGCAGGGACAAAAATCAAGAGGGTAAGGACATCCTAGACTTTGCCGTTGCCTATGATCTGTTGATAGCTAACACCCTCTTTAGGAAGAGGCAATCTCACCTAGTGATCTTTAGTAGTGACCAACACTCTAGCCAGATTGACTTTGTCCTCACTAGGAGAAAGGGTAGACGGGAGTGTCTATATTGTAAGGTGATCCCCGGGCAGTGTGTTGTGACACAACATAAGCTTGTGGTAGCTGACTTTCGCTTCCATACATGTTCTTTGCGGGACAAAGGTGTCAAAATAACAAGAACAAAGTGGTGGAAGTTGAAGGGGGAATCACAAGAATCCTTTAAAAATAGGGTGATCACAGAAGGACCTTGGGCAGAAAATGGAGATGCAGATAGTATGTGGATGAAGATGGCAACTTGCATTAGGAAGGTAGCTAGTGAGGTGTTTGGTGTGACAAAGGTAAAGAAACTTGTAGATAAAGACACTTGGTAGTGGAATGAGGATGTACAAAAGGCCATTAAGGAGAAGAAGGAGTGTTACAAGAGTTGGCATAATGATAGAAGTGCAAGCAACATGCTTAAGTACAAAGAGGCTAAGAAGAATGCAAGGCGGGCTGTGAGTAAGGCAAGAGGACAGGCCTATGATAAGTTATATGAGAGACTAGAGACAAAAGAAGGTGAAAAGTACATATACAAGATAGCAAAAATCCGTGAGAGAAAGATGAGGGATCTCAATCAAGCTAAATGCATCAAAGATGAGACTGACCACATTCTAGTGAAGGACGAAGAGATTAAGAATAGATGGTGTGATTACTTTAATGGGCTATTCAATGATGGGAATGGGAGCACTATGGTTGAGTTGGATGACTCCTTTGATGACTCCAACAGGCGGTTCGTGCGGAGGATACAAGAGTTTGAGGTTAAGGAGGCCTTAAAAAGGATGAAAGGAGGAAAGGCCCTCGGCCCTGACGATGTCCCTATTGAGGTGTGGAGATGTTTTGGGGACGTGGCAATAGTATGGCTCACAAAGCTATTCAACCACATTTTTCGGTCAAACAAGATGCCTGAAGAATGGAGGAAAAGTATATTAGTACCTATCTTCAAAAATAAAGGAGATATTCAAAGCTGTACTAATTATCGAGGTATTAAGCTTATGAATCATACTATGAAGCTTTGGGAGAGAGTGATTGAACACCGCCTGAGAAAAGTGACCAATGTCACTAGAAACCAGTTTGGTTTTATGCCTGGGAGGTCTACAATGGAGGCGATTTTCTTGCTTCGTCAGCTTATGGAGAGATAAAGGGAGCAGAAGAAGGACTTGCATATGGTGTTCATCGACTTGGAGAAGGCGTACGACAAGATACCAAGGTCAGTCATGTGGTGGGCACTAGAGAAACATAAAGTGCCAATAAAGTACATTACCCTTATCAAGGATATGTACAATAATGTTAGGACAAGTGTGCGCGTAAGTGATAGTGAGACTGATGCATTTCCTATCACGGTAGGACTACATCAAGGATCGGCTTTGAGCCCATACATATTTTCCTTGGTGATGGATGAGGTGTCGAAGGATATACAAGGGGATATCCCTTGGTGCATGCTCTTTGCTGATGATGTAGTGCTGGTAGATGAAACTAGAGATGGTGTTGATAAGAAATTAGAGTTATGGAGACAAACCTTAGAGTCCAAGGGGTTTAGACTTAGTAGGACCAAAACCGAGTATATGAGGTGTGACTTTAGTGGTGTTGGTTGTGAAGAGAGAAATATTAGTCTACAAGGACAAATAGTACCTAGAAGGGACTCTTTCCGATACTTAGGATCAATGTTACAAAGCAATGGCGATATTGATGAGGATGTTTGCCACAGGATCAAGGTAGGGTGGATGAAATGGCGACAAGCCTCTGGAATCCTATGTGATAGGAAAGTCCCACAAAAGCTAAAAGGGAAGTTCTATAGGACGGTGATCAGACCCGCGATGCTCTATGGGGCGGAATGTTGGCCAACTAAACGGCAACATGTCCAATAAATGAGTGTCGCAGAAATGCGCATGCTACGGTGGATGTGCGGGCACACGAGAAGAGACCGAATAAGGAATGAGGCAATTCGTGATAGGGTAGGGTGGCGCCGATTGAAGAGAAGTTAGTCCAACATCGACTTAGGTGGTTTGGACATATCCAGCGGAGACCTCTAGAAGCACCGATTAACAGTGGGATTTTAAGAGGTAGAGAAAATATTGGGAGGGGTAGAGGACGACCAAGGTTGATCTAGGAGGAGGCGGTAAAATGAGATTTGAGAGATTGGAATGTATCCAGAGACTTAGCTCATGATAGGACCGCGTGGAAAGTAGCAATTCATGTGCCAGAATCGTAGTCTTTTTTTTCTTTTTACTTTTTTCTTTTCTCTTTTTTCTTTTTCTTTTTCTTTTTTTTTTATTTTTTTCTTTTTTCTTTTTTTCTTGTTCTTATATCTCTTCCTCACTTTTACTTCATTGATATTGGGTTTCATATCTAGCCGACCCCAACATGCTTGGGATAAAGGCTTGGTTGTTGTTGTTGTTGTTATATCAAATTTTCCAAAAAAAAATTACAAAGGGCTTAGGCTTTCTTGTGACCAAAAACGGCAATTTCCATCAAAAGTTTTAGTAAATTCGTTATTCTAACACGTGGAGATTCTTATCTTTGTCAGATACGTGTTTTCTTGTCATACCTAAATTTTGGAGCATTTCAGAAAACATAGAATTTTCCCAAAAAACAAAGGGGTTAGCCTTTGCTTTTTAACAAAAATGGCAATTTGTATCAAGACTCGCCGTAAATTAGTTGTTCTCGCTTGTCAAGCTCCTTATCTTTGTCAGATACGTGTTACCTTGTCATAAATAAATTTTGAAGCATTTCGAAACACATCAATTTTTTCAAAAAAATCCAAAGGGGTTAGCTTCCGCTTTTTATTAAAAACAACGATTTCCATCAAAACTCGTCGTTAAGTATTTTCTTGCCCGTGAAGCTTCTTTTCATTGTCATATACGTGCTACCATATTATACCTAAATTCTGACGCATTTCAGAAAACATCAAATTTTACAAAAAAATCCAAAGGTGTTAGCCCTTGCTCTTTCATAAAAAAAATGGCAATTTGCAGCAAAACATGTCATAAATTTGTTTTTCTCATCTGTGAAGCTTCTTTTTCTTCGTCACATATGTGTTACCTCGTCATACCTAAATTTTGAAGCATTTTGGGAAACATCAAATTTCCCAAAAAAACACTAAAGGGGTAGCCTTTACTTTTTACTAAAAACATTAAATTCCATCGAAACTTGGCTTAAATTTGTTTCTATATTCCTTTAAGCTTCTTATCTTTATTAGATATGTGTTACTTTTTCATAGCTAAATTTTTAAGCATTTCAGAAAACATCAAATCTTCCAAAAAAATCCAAAGGGGTTAGCCTTTGCTTTTTACCAAAAATGGCAATTTCCATCAAAATTCACCGTAAATTAGTTTTTCTCGCACGTGAACCTTCTTATCTTTGTCAAATACGTGTTTCCTTGTCATATCTAAATTATGAAGCATTTCGAGACACATCAAATTTCACAAAAAAGATCCAAAGGTCTTAGCTTTTGCTTTTATAAAAAAACGACAATTTCAATCAAAACTCGATGTAAATTCTTTTCTCGCCCACGAAGCTTCTTTTCTTTTTTAGATACGTGCTACCATGTCATACCTAAATTCTGACGCATTTTGGAAAACATCAAATTTTCCAAAAAAAAAAGTCCGAAGGTGTTAGCCCTTGCTTTTTATAAATAACGATAATTTTCATCAAAACCTGTGGTAAATTCGTTTTTCTCACCCATGAAGCTTTTTTTATTTGTCACATATGTGTTACCTTGTCATACCTAAATTTTGAAGTATTTCAGGAAACATCAAGTTTTACAGAAAAATCTAAAAGGGTTAGCTTTTGCTTTTTACCAAGAACATCAAATTCCATCAAAACTTGCCATAAATTTGTTTTTATCGCCCGTGAATCTTCTTGTCTTTGTTAGATAATTGTTACTTTGTCATATCTAAATTTTGAAGCATTTCGGAAAATATCAAATTTTCCAAAAAAACCCAAAGGGGTTAGCCTTTGCTTTTTACAAAAACGGTAATTTCCATTAAAACCCACTGTAAATCCATTTTTCTTGCTTGAAGCTTTTTATATTTTTGAGATATGTGTTATCTTATCATACCTAAATTTTGAAACATTTAGGAAAACATAAAATTTTCTTAAAGATGAAAAGTGGTTGGCTGTTAAAGTTTACCAAAAAAACAGTAATTTCCATCAAAACTTGCTGTAACTTTGTTTTTCTCGCCCATGAAGATACTTTTGTTTGTCAGATCCGTGTTACCTTGTCATTCCTGAATTATGACGCATTTTAAAAAACGTCAAATTTTCCACAAAAATACAAAGGGGTTAGCATTTGCTTTATACCAAAAATGGCAATTTCAATCAAATCGCGCCATAATTTTGTTTTTCTCGCTCGTGGAGCTTCTTTTACTTGACAAATACATGTTGCCTTGTCAGACCTAAATTTTGAAACATTTTGGAAAACATCAAATTTTACAAAAAGATCTAAAGGGTTATCCTTTGTTTTTACCAAAAACATCAAATTAGTTTTTATTGCACGTGAAGATTCTTTTATTTATCTGGTATGTGTTACCTTGTCATACCTGAATCCTGACGCATTTATGAAAACATCAATATTTCCACAGAATCTAAAGCTGGTAGCCTTTACTTTTTTACTAAAAATTGCAATTCCATCAAAACTAGTGGTAAATTTGTTTCTCGCACACGAAGCTTCTTATCTTAGTTAGATTTGTATTACCATGTCGTACCTAAATTTTGAAGCATTTCGGAAAATATTAAATTTTCAAAAGAATCCAAGGGCTTAGCCTTTGCTTCTTACCAAAAACGGTAATTTCCATCAAAAGTAATGGTAAATTCGTTTTTCTCACACGTGAAGATTCTTATTTTTGTCGGATACGTGTTTTCTTGTCATATCTAAATTTTGGAGCATTTTAGAAAACATAGAATTTTCCAAAAAAATCCGAAGGGGTTAGCCATTGCTTTTTAACAAAAATGGCAATTTCTATCAAGACTCGCCGTAAATTAGTTTTTCTCGCTTGTCAAGCTTCTTATCTTTGTCAGATACATGTTACCTTGTCATACATATATTTTGAATCCTTTCGAAAAACATCAATTTTTTCAAAAAAATCCAAAGAGGTTACCTTTTGCTTTTTATTAAAAACAACAATTTCCATCAAAACTCGCGGTTAATTCTTTTTCTTACCCGTGAAGTTTCTTTTCTTTGTCATATATGTGCTACCATGTCATAACTAAATTCTGACGCAATTTGAAAAATATTAAATTTTCCAAAAAAATCCAAAGGTGTTAGCCCTTGATTTTTTTATAAAAAACGGCAATTTCCATTAAAACTTGTCATAAATATGTTTTTCTCACCCGTGAAGCTTCTTGTTCTTTGTCACATATGTCTTACCTTGTCATTCCTAAATTTTGAAGCATTTCAGAAAACTTCAATTTTTCCGAAAAATTAAAAGTGGTTGGCCTTTAATGTTTACCAAAAATGGTGATTTCCATCAAAACTCGCCGTAAATTTGTTTTTCTCGCACTAAAGATTTTTTTTATTTGTCTGATAAGTGTTACCTTGTCATACCTGAATTCAGACGCATTTATGAAAACATCAATATTTCCACAAAAATCCAAAGAGGTTAGCCTTTGCTTTTTTACCAAAAATGCAATTTCCATCAAAACTAGTGGTAAACTCGTTTTTCTCGCATGCGAATCTTCTTATCTTAGTTAGATTTGTTTTACCATGTCATACCTAAATTTTGAAGCATTTCGGAAAATATAAAATTTTTCAAAAAAATCCAAAGGGCTTAGCCTTTGCTCCTTACCAAAAATGGTAATTTCCATTAAAAGTTGTGGTAAATTCGTTTTTCTCACACGCGAATCTTCTTATCTTTCTTACATACTCCCTCCGGTGCACAAAAAATTGTCGTTTTGGACATGTTTTCGCATACCAAGGAAGTATTAAATAAACTTTCTTTTCATTACTATCGTAGTCCCTTTAATAGCTTGACTGGTCTACTTCACTAATTCCCAGGCCTCTCATGCAGGTTCAATTCCTAGCCACACACATTACCATGCGTTTATTACATTTTTTCACGAGACAAACTCCTCGGTTCTGCTTCAAAGTCAATTTTTTGTGCACTCATGGCTTCTATATAGAACGACAATTTTTGTGCACCGGAGAGAGTATGTGTTTTCTTATCATATCTAAATTTTGGAGCATTTCGAAAAACATAGAATTTTTTTAAAAAAAAAATCCAAAGTTGTTAGCCTTTGCTTTTTTACTAAAAACGACTATTTCTATCAAGACTGGTCGTAAATTAGTTTTTCTCACATGCCAAGCTTCTTATCTTTTTCAGATATGTGTTATCTTCTCTTACCTAAATTTTAAAGCATTTCAAAAAATATCAACTTTTCAAAAATCCAAAGGGGTTAGCTTTTGCTTTTTATTAAAAACAACAATTTTCATCAAAACTCCTCGTTAATTCTTTTTCTCGCCCATGAAGCTTCTTTTCTTTGTCAGATATGTGCTACCATGTCATACCTAAATTTTGACGTATTTCGGAAAATATCAAATTTTCCAAAAAAATCCAAAGGTGTTAGCTTTTGCTTTTTTATAAAAAACAGAAATTTCAATCAAACTTGACATAATTTTTTTCTCACCTGTGAAGCTTCTTGTTCTTTGTCACATATGTGTTACCTCGTCATACCTAAATTTTGAAGCATTTCGGGAAACATCAAAATTTCTAAAAATCCAAAGGTTTAGCCTTTGCTTTTTACCAAAAATATGAATTTGCATCAAAACTTACCTTAAATTCGTTTTTATTGCCTTGTGAAGCTTCTTATCTTTGTTAAATAGATGTTGCCTTGTCCTACCTAAATTTTTTGAAGAATTTTGGAAAACATAAAATTTTCAAAAAAAAATCCATAGGGGTTAGCCTTTGCTTTTTACAAAACGGAATTTTCCATCAAAACTCACCGTAAATTCGTTTTTCTCACCCGTGAAGCTTCTAATATTTGTCAGATACATGTTACCTTGGTATATTTAAATTTTAAGCATTTCGAAAAAACATCAAATTTTCCCAAAAATCCAAAAGGGTTAGCCTTTGCTTTTTACCAATAACGGATATTTTCATAAAAACTCACCGTAAATTCATTTTTCTCGCATGTGAAGCTTCTTATCTTTGTTAGATACGTGTTACCTTGTCATACCTAAATTTTGAAGCATTTAGGAAAACTTGAAATTTTCTGAAAAAATCAAAAGTGGTTGGCCTTTAATGTTTACCAAAAATGGAAGTTCCCATCAAAACTCGTTGTAAATCTGTTTTTCTCGCACGAGAAGATTTTTTCTTTGTCTAATACAAGTTACCTTGTCATACCTGAATCCTGACGCATTTCTAAAACACATCAAATTTTCACCAAAAATCCAAAAGGGTTAGCCTTTGCTTTTTACCAAAAACTGCAGTTTCCATCAAAACTCACCGTAAATTCATTTTTCTCGAATGTGAAGCTTCTTATCTTTGTTAGATACGTGTTACCTTGTCATACCTAAATTTTAAAGCATTTAGGAAAACTTGAAATTTTCCGAAAAAAATCAAAAGTGTTTGGCCTTTAATGTATACCAAAAATGGAAGTTCCCATCAAAACTCGTTGTAAATCTGTTTTTCTCGCACGAGAAGACTTTTTCTTTGTCTAATACAAGTTACCTTGTCATACCTGAATCCTGACGCATTTCTAAAAACATCAAATTTTCAACAAAAATCCAAATGGGTTAGCCTTTGCTTTTTACCAAAAATAGCCATTTCCATCAAAACTCGTCGTAAGTTTTTTTTCTCACTCGTGAAGCTTCTTTTCTTTGTCACATATGTGTTACCTCGTCATACCTAAATTTTGAAGCATTTCGGAAAACATCAAATTTTCCAAAAATCCAAAGGTTTAGCCTTTGCTTTTTACAAAAAGCATGAATTTGCATCAAGACTTGCCTTAAATTCGTTTTTATCGCCTGGTGAATCTTCTTATCTTTGTAAAATAGGTGTTTGCCTTGTCCGACCTAAATTTTTTGAAGAATTTTGGAAAACATAAAATTTTTAAAAAAATTCATAGGGGTTAGCCTTTACTTTTTACCAAAACGGAAGTTTCCATCAAAACTCACCGTAAATTTATTTTTCTCACCCATGAAGCTTCTAATCTTTGTTAGATACATGTGACCTTCGTATATCTAAATTTTAATATTTCAAAAAACATCAAATTTTCCAAAAAATCCAAAAGGGTTACCCTTTGCTTTTTATCAATAACGGCAATTTTCATAAAAACTCACCGTAAATTTATTTTTCCCGCATGTAAAGCTTCTTATCTTTGTTAGATACGTGTTACCCTGTCATATGTAAATTTTGAAGCATTTAGGAAAACTTGAAATTTTCCAAAAAATCAAAAGTGGTTGGTCTTTAATATTTACCAAAAATGGAAGTTCCCATCAAAACTCGTTGTAAATCTGTTTTTCTCTTACGAGAAGATTTTTTCTTTGTCTAATACAAGTTACCTTGTCATACCTGAATCCTGACGCATTTCTAAAAACATCAAATTTTCAACAAAAATCCAAATGGGTTAGCCTTTGCTTTTTACCAAAAACTGCAGTTTCCATCAAAACTAGTGGTGAATTCGTTTTTGTCGCACGCGAAGCTTCTTATCTTAGTTAGATTTTTGTTACCATGTCAACCTAAATTTTGAAACATTTCGGAAAATATTAAATTTTCTAAAAAAAATCCAAATTGGCTATCCTTTGCTTCCTACAAAAAATGGCAATTTCCATCAAAACTTGTGGTCAATTCTTTTTTCTCACGTGTGAAGCTTTTTATCTTTGTTAGATACGTGTTCTCTTGTATACCTAAATTTTGGAACATTTCGTAAAACATAGAATTTTCCAAAAAAAATCCAAAGGGGCTAGCCTTTGCTTTTTAACAAAAACGGTAATTTCCATCAAGACTCACCGCAGATTAGTTTTTCTCGCTTGTCAAGCTTCTTATCTGTCAGATACGTGTTACCCTGTCATACATAAATTTTGAAACATTTCAAAAAATATCTAATTTTTCAAAAAAATCTAAAGGGGTTATCTTTTGCTTTTTATTAAAAACAACAATTTCCATCATAACTCGCCGTAAATTCTTTTTCTGGCCCGTGAAGCTTCTTTTCTTTATCATATACGTGCTACAATGTCATACCTAAATTCTGACGCATTTCACAAAACATCAAATTTTCCAAAAAAAATACAAAGGTGTTAGCCCTGGCTTTTTAAAAAAAACAGCCATTTCCATCAAAACTCGTCGTAAATTTGTTTTTCTCACTCGTGAAGCTTCTTTTCTTTGTCACATATGTGTTACCTCGTCATACCTAAATTTTGAAGCATTTCGGGAAACATCAAATTTTCCAAAAATCCAAAGGTTTAGCCTTTGCTTTTTACCAAAAACATGAATATGCATCAAAACTTGCCTTAGTTCGTTTTTATCGTCTAGTGAAGATTCTTATCTTTGTTAAATAGGTGTTGCCTTGTCCTACCTAAATTTTTTGAAGAATTTTGGAAAACATAAAATTTTAAAAAAAAATCCATAGGGGTTAGCCTTTGCTTTTTACCAAAACGGAAGTTTCCATCAAAACTTACTGTAAATTCGTTTTTCTCACCCATGAAGCTTCTAATCTTTGTCAGATACATGTTACCCTTGTATACCTAGATTTTAAGCATTTCAGAAAATATCAAATTTTCCAAAAAAATCCAAAAGGGTTAGAATTTGCTTTTTACCAATAATGGCAATTTTCATAAAAACTCACCGTAAATTCGTTTTTCTCACATGTGAAGCTTCTTATCTTTGTTAGATACGTGTTATCTTGTCGTACCTAAATTTTGAAGCATTTAGGAAAACTTGAAATTTTCCGAAAAATCAAAAGTGGTTGGCCTTTAATGTTTACCAAAAATGGTAGTTCCCATCAAAACTCATCGTAAATTTATTTTTCTCGCATGAGAAGATTTTTTCTTTGTTAATACAAGTTACCTTGTCATACCTGAATCATGACGCATTTCTAAAAACATCAAATTTTCAACAAAAATCTAAATAGGTTAACCTTTGCTTTTACCAAAAACTGCAGTTTCCATCAAAACTAGCGGTGAATTCATTTTTCTCGCACGCGAAACTTCTTATCTTAGTTAGATTTGTGTTACCATGTCATACCTAAATTTTGAAACATTTCAGAAAATATCAAATTTTCTAAAAAAATCCAAATTGGCCATCCTTTGCTTCTTACAAAAAATGGCAATTTCCATCAAAACTTGTGGTCAATTCTTTTTTCTCACATGTGAAGCTTTTTATCTTTGTTAGATACGTGTTCTCTTGTATACCTAAATTTTGGAGCATTTCGTAAAACATAGAATTTTCCAAAAAAAATCCAAAGGGGCTAGCCTTTGCTTTTTAACAAAAAAGGTATTTTCCATCAAGACTCGCCGTAGATTAGTTTTTCTCGCTTGTGAAGCTTCTTATCTGTCACATATGTGTTACCCTATCATACATAAATTTTGAAACATTTCAAAAAATATCTAATTTTCAAAAAAAACCCAAAAGGATTATCTTTTGCTTTTTATTAAAAACAACAATTTCCATCATAACTCGCCGTAAATTCTTTTTCTGACCCGTGAAGCTTCTTTTCTTTATCATATACGTGCCACCATGTCATACCTAAATTCTGACGCATTTCGCAAAATATCAAATTTTCCAAACAATACAAAGGTATTAGCCCTGGCTTTTTTTAAAAAAAACAGCCATTTCCATCAAAACTCGTCGTAAATTGGTTTTACTCACTCGTGAAGCTTCTTTTCTTTGTCACATATGTGTTAACTCGTCATACCTAAATTTTGACACATTTCGGGAAACATCAAATTTTCCAAAAATCCAAAGGTTTAGCCTTTGCTTTTTATCAAAAACATGAATATGCATCAAAACTTGCCTTAAATTCGTTTTTATCGTCTGGTGAAGCTTCTTATCTTTGTTAAATAGGTGTTGCCTTGTCCTACATAAATTTTTTGAAGAATTTTGGAAAACATAAAATTTTAAAAAAAAATCCATAGGGGTTAGCCTTTGCTTTTTACCAAAACAGAAGTTTCCATCAAAACTCACCGTAAATTCGTTTTTGTCACCCATGAAGCTTCTAATCTTTGTTAGATACATGTTACCTTGGTATATCTAAATTTTAAGCATTTTAGAAAACATCAAATTTTCTAAAAAAATCTAAAAGGGTTAGCCTTTGCTTTTTACCAATAACGACAATTTTCATAAAAACTCACAGTAAATTCGTTTTTCTCGCATGTGAAGCTTCTTATCTTTGTTAGATACGTGTTACCTTGTCATACCTAAATTTTGAAGTATCTAGGAAAACTTGAAATTTCCCAAAAAATCGAAAGTGGTTGGCCTTTAATGTTTACCAAAAATGGTAGTTCCCATCAAAACTCGTCGTAAATTTGTTTTTCTCGCATGAGAAGATTTTTTCTTTGTTAATACAAGTTACCTTGTCATACCTGAATCCTGATGCATTTCTAAAAACATCAAATTTTCAATAAAAATCAAAATGGGTTAGGCTTTGCTTTTACCAAAAACTGCAGTTTCCATCAAAACTAGTGGTGAATTCGATTTTCTCGCACGCGAAGGTTCTTATCTTAGTTAGATTTGTGTTACCATGTCATACCTAAATTTTGAAACATTTCGGAAAATATCAAATTTTCTAAAAAAATCCAAATTGGCTATCCTTTGCTTCTTACAAAAAATGGTAATTTTCATCAAAACTTGTGGCCAATTCTTTTTTATCACATGTGAAGCTTTTTATCTTTTTTAGATACGTGTTCTCTTATATACCTAAATTTTGGAGCATTTCGTAAAACATAGAATTTTCCAAAAAAATCCAAAGGGGCTAGCCTTTGCTTTTTAACAAAAACTGTAATTTCCATCAAGACTCGCCGTAAATTAGTTTTTCTCGCTTGTCAAGCTTTTTATCTGTCAGATACGTGTTACCTTGGCATACATAAATTTTGAAACATTTTGAAAAATATTTAATTTTTCAAAAAAATCAAAAAGGGATTATCTTTTGCTTTTTATTAAAAACAATAATTTCCATCATAACTCGCCGTAAATTCTTTTTCTGTCCCGTGAAGCTTCTTTTCTTTGTCATATACGTGCTACCATGCCATACCTAAATTCTGACGCACTTCGTAAAACATCAAATTTTCTAAAAAAATACAAAGGTGTTAGGCCTGGCTTTTTTAAAAAAACAGCCATTTCCATCAAAACTCGTCGTAAATTTATTTTTCTCACTCGTGAAGCTTCTTTTCTTTATCACATATGTGTTACATCGTCATACCTAAATTTTGAAGCATTTCGGGAAACATCAAATTTTCTAAAAATCCAAAGGTTTAGCCTTTGCTTTTTACCAAAAACATTAATTTGCATCAAAACTTGCCTTAAATTCGTTTTTATCGCCTGGTGAAGCTTCTTATCTTTGTTAGATAGGTGTTGCCTTGTCCTATCTAAATTTTTTGAAGAATTTTGGAAAACATAAAATTTTCAAAAAAAATTCATAGGGGTTAGCCTTTGCTTTTTACCAAAACGGAAGTTTCCATCAAAACTCACCGTAAATTTGTTTTTCTCACCCATAAAACTTCTAATCTTTGTCAGATACATGTTACCTTGTCATATCTAAATTTTAAGCATTTCAGAAAACATCAAATTTTCCAAAAAAATCCAAAAGGGTTAGCCTTTGCTTTTTACCAATGACGGCAATTTTCATAAAAACTCGCTGTAAATTCGTTTTTCTCGCATGTGAAACTTCTTATCTTTGTTATATACGTGTTACCTTGTCATACCTAAATTTTGAAGCATTTAGGAAAACTTGAAATTTTCTGAAAAATCAAAAGTGGTTGGCCTTCAATGTTTACCAAAATGGCAGTTCCCATCAAAATTCGCCGTAAATTTGTTTTTCTCGCACGAGAAGATTTTTTCTTTGTCTAATACAAGTTACCTTGTCATACCTGAATCCTGACGCATTTTTAAAAAATCAAATATTCAACAAAAATCCAAATGGGTTAGCCTTTGCTTTTTACCAAAAACTACAGTTTCCATCAAAACTAGTGGTGAATTCGTTTTTCTCGCATGCGAAACTTCTTATCTTACTTAGATTTCTGTTACCATGTCATACCTAAATTTTGAAACATTTCGAAAAATATCAAATTTTCCAAAAAAAATCCAAATTGGCTATCCTTTGCTTCTTACAAAAAATGGCAATTTCCATCAAAACTTGTGGTCAATTCTTTTTTCTCACATGTGAAGCTTTTTATCTTTGTTAGATATGTGTTCTCTTGTATACCTAAATTTTGGAGCATTTCGTAAAACATAGAATTTTCCAAAAAAATCCAAAGGGGCTAGCCTTTGCTGTTTAACAAAAACGGTAATTTCCATCAAGACTTGCCGTAAATTAGTTTTTCTCGCTTGTCAAGCTTCTTATCTGTCATATACGTGTTATCTTGTCATACATAAATTTTGAAACATTTCGAAAAATATCTAATTTTTCAAAAAAAATCCAAAGGGATTATCTTTTGCTTTTTATTAAAAACAACAATTTCCATCATAACTCGCCGTAAATTCTTTTTCTGGCCCGTGAAGCTTCTTTTCTTTGTCATATACGTGCTACCATGTTATACCTAAATTCTGACGCATTTCGGAAAACATCAAATTTTCCAAAAAAAAATACAAAGGTGTTAGCCCTGGTTTTTTTAAAAAAAACAGCCTTTGTTTTCTCACCCGTGAAGCTTATTTTTTTTGTCATATATGTGTTACCTTATCATACCTAAATTTTGAAGCATTTCGAGAAACATCAAATTTCCCCAAAAAAGGGGTTAGCCTTTGCTTTTTACTAAAAACATCAAATTCCATCAAAATTTGCCTTAAATTTTTTTTCTATTACCCTTGAAGCTTCTTATCTTTGTTAGATATGTGTTACTTTGTCATACCTAAATTTTTAAGCATTTCGGAAAATATCAAATTTTCCAAAAAAAAAAACCAAAGGGTTAGCCTTTGCTTTTTACCAAAAACGGCAGTTTCCATCAAAACTCGCCGTAAATTCGTTTTTCTCGCCTGTTAACCTTCTGATCTTTGTTAGATACGTGTTATTTTGTCATATCTAAGTTTTAAGCATTTTGGAAAATATCACATTTTCTAAAAAAATCCAAAGGGGTTAGCCTTTAATTTTTTTTTACCAAAAATGACAATTTCCATAAAACCCGCCGTAAATTTGTTTTCTCGCTTGAAGCTTTTTATTTTGTGAGATAAGTGTTGCCTTTTCATACCTAAATTTCAAAGCATTTTGAAAACATCAAATTTTCTAAAAAGTTAAATGTGGTTGGCCTTTAATGTTTAACAACAACAACAACAACAACAACAACCAAGCCTTTATCCCAAGCCTGTTGGGGTCGGCTTGATATGAAACCCAATATCAATGAAGTAAAAGAGAGGAAGAGTTATTAGAACAAGGAAAAAAGAAAAAGAAAAAGGAAAAAAGGAAAAAGAAAAAAGGAAAAAAGAAAAGAAAAAAGAAAAAAGAAAAAAAAAAGAAAAAAAGAAAAAGAAAAGAGAAAAAGAAAAGAGAAAAGAAAAACAAGACTACGATTCTGGCACATGGATTGCTACTTTCCATGCGGTCCTATCATGAGCTAGGTCTCTGGATACATTCCAATCTCTCAAATCTCGTTTTACCGCCTCCTCCCAGGTCAACCTTGATCGTCCTCTACCCCTCCTAATATTTTCTCTACCTCTTAAAATCCCACTGTTAACCGGTGCTTCTGGAGGTCTCCGTTGGATATGTCCAAACCACCTAAGTCGATGTTGGACTAACTTCTCTTCAATCGGCGCCACCCCTACCTTATCTCGAATCACCTCATTCCTTATTCGGTCTCTTCTCGTGTGCCCGCACATCCACCGTAGCATGCGCATCTCTGCGACACTCATTTGTTGGACATGTTGTCGTTTAGTTGGCCAACATTCCGCCCCATAGAGCATCGCGGGTCTGATCACCGTCCTATAGAACTTTCCTTTTAGCTTTTGTGGGACTTTCCTATCACATAGGATTCCAGAGGCTTGTCGCCATTTCATCCACCCTACCTTGATCCTGTGGCAAACATCCTCATCAATATCGCCATTGCTTTGTAACATTGATCCTAAGTATCGGAAAGAGTCCCGTCTAGGTACTATTTGTCCTTGTAGACTAACATTTCCCTCTTCACGATCAACACCACTAAAGTCACACCTCATATACTCGGTTTTGGTCCTACTAAGTCTAAACCCCTTGGACTCTAAGGTTTGTCTCCATAACTCTAATTTCTTATCAACACCATCTCTAGTTCTATCTACCAGCACTACATCATCAGCAAAGAGCATGCACCAAGGGATATCCCCTTGTATATCCTTCGACACCTCATCAATCACCAAGGAAAAGATGTATGGACTCAAAGCTGATCCTTGATGTAGTCCTTCCGTGATAGGAAATGCATCAGTCTCACTATCACTTACGCGCACACTTGTCCTAACATTATTGTACATATCCTTGATAAGGGTAATGTACTTTGTTGGCACTTTATGTATCTCTAGTGCCCACCACATGACTGACCTTGGTATCTTGTCGTACGCCTTCTCCAAGTCGATGAACACTATATGCAAGTCCTTCTTCTGCTCCCTATATCTCTCCATAAGCTGACGAAGCAAGAAATCGCCTCCATTCTAGACCTCCCAGGCATAAAACCAAACTGGTTTTTAGTGACATTGGTCACTTTCCTCAGGCGGTGTTCAATCACTCTCTCCCAAAGCTTCATAGTATGACTCATAAGCTTAATGCCTCGATAATTAGTACAACTTTGAATATCTCCTTTATTTTTGAAGATAGGTACTAATATACTTTTCCTCCATTCTTCAGGCATCTTGTTTGACAGAAAAATGTGGTTGAATAGCTTTGTGAGCCATACTATTGCCACGTCCCCAAGACATCTCCACACCTCAATAGAGACATCGTCAGGGCTGAGGGCCTTTCCTCCTTTCATCCTTTTTAAGGCCTCCTTAACCTCAAACTCTTATATCCTCCGCACGAACCGCCTGTTGGAGTCATCAAAGGAGTCATCCAACTCAACCATAGTGCTCCCATTCCCATCATTGAATAGCCCATTAAAGTAATCACGCCATCTATTCTTAATCTCTTCATCCTTCACTAGAATGCGGTCAGTCTCATCTTTGATGCATTTAACTTGATTAGGATCCCTCATCTTTCTCTCGCGGATTTTTGCTACCTTGTATATGTCCTTTTCACCTTCTTTTGTCTCTAGTCTCTCATATAACTTATCATAGGTCTGTCCTCTTGCCTTACTCACAGCCCGCTTTGCATTCTTCTTAGCCTCTTTGTACTTAAGCATGTTTCTTGCACTTCTATCATTATGCCAACTCTTGTAACACTACTTTTTCTCCTTAATGGACTTTCCTACATCCTCATTCCACCACCAAGTGTCTTTATCTACAAGTTTCTTTCCCTTTGTCACACCGAACACCTCACTAGCTACCTTCCTAATGCAAGTTGCCATCTTCATCCACATACTATCTGCATCTCCATTTTCTGCCCAGGGTCCTTCTGTGATCACCCTATTTTTAAAGGATTCTTGTGATTCTCCCTTCAACTTCCACCACTTTGTTCTTGTGATTTTGACACCTTTGTCCCGCAAAGAGCATGTATGGAAGCGAAAGTCAGCTACCACAAGCTTATGTTGTGTCACAACACACTCCCCCGAGATCAAAAACCGCAATTTTAATCAAATCTTGTCGTAAATTCGTTTTTCTCGCCCGTGAAGATTCTTTTGTTTGTCAGATATGTGTTACCTTGTCATTTCTAAATTATGACGCATTTCAAAAAACGTCAAGTTTTTCACAAAAATACAAAGGAATTAGCGTTTGCTTTTTTCCAAAAATGGAAATTTCAATCAAATCGCGTCGTAAGTTCGTTTTTCTTTGCCGTGGAGCTTCTTATCTTTGACAGATACATGTTACCTTGTCATACCTAAATTTCGAAATATTTTAGAAAACATCAAATGTTCCAAAAAGATGCAAAGGGGTTAGCCTTTGTTTTTACCAAAAATGGCAATTTCCACCAAAACTTGCCATAAATTAGTTTTTCTTGCATGTGAGGATTCTTTTATTTGTCATATACGTGTTACCTTATCATACCAGAATTGTTATGCATTTTTGAAAACATCAAATTTTCCACGAAAATCCAAAGGGCTTAGCCTTTGCTTTTTACCAAAAATTGCGATTTCCATCAAAACTAGTGGTAAATTCATTTTTCTCGCACACGAAGCTCCTTATCTTAGTTAGATTCGTGTTACCATGTCATACCTAAATTTTGAAACATTTCGGAAAACATCAAATTTTTGAAAAAAATCCAAACGGGTTAGCCTTTGCTTCTTACCAAAAACAGCAATTTCCATCACAACTCGTGGTAAATTCATTTTTCTCACACGTGAGGATTCTTATCGTTGTTAGATACGTGTTTCTTGTCATACCTAAATTTTGGAGCATTTCGGAAAACATAGAATTTTTCAAAAAGTTCCAAAGGGGTTAGCCTTTGTTTTGTTACCAAAAATGGCAATTTCCATCAAGACTCGCCGTAAATTTTAGTTTTTCTTGCATGTGAAGCTTCTTATCTTTGTCATATACGTGTTACCTTGTCATAGCTAAATTTTGAAACATTTCAAAAAATATCAATTTTTTTAAAAAAACAAGGGGGTTAGCTTTTGCTTTTTTTAAAAACAACAATTTCCATCAAAACTCGCTATAAATTCTTTTTCTCGGTCGTGAAGCTTCTTTTCTTTGTCAGATACGTGTTATCATGTCATACCTAAATTCTGTCACATTTTGAAAAACATCAAACTTTCCAAAGAAATCCAAAGGTGTTACCAGTGCTTTTTTCCATAGAAAATGGCAATTTCCATAAAAACCCGTCGTAAATTCATTTTTCTTGCATGTGAAGCTTCTTATCTTTGTGAGATACGTGTTACCTTGTCATAACTAAATTTTGAAGCATTTCAGAAAACTTCAAATTTTCCAAAAAATCAAAAGTGGTTGGCCTTTAATGTTTACCAAAAACGTCAATTTCCATCAAAACTCGTCGTAAATTTATTTTTCTCGCTCGTGAAGATTCTTTTGTTTGTCAGATACGTGTTACCTTGTCATTTCTGAATTATGACGCATTAGGGAAAACATCAAATTTTCCACAAAAATATAAAGGGTTAGCCTCAGCTTTTACCAAAAATGGAATTTCAATCAAATCTCGCTGTAAGTTTGTTTTTCTAGCCTGTGGAGCTTCTTATCTTTGGCAGATACGTGTTACCTTGCCTTACCTAAATTTTGAAACATTTTGGAAAACATCAAATTTTCCAAAAAGATCCAAAGGTGTTAGCTTTTTTTTAACCAAAAATGGCAATTTCCATCAAAACTCACCGTAAATTAGTTTTTCTTGCACATGAAGATTCTTTTATTTATCATATATGTGTTACCTTGTCATACCTGAATTCTTACGCATTTCTGAAAACATCAAATTTTCCACAAAAATTTAAAGGGGTTAGCATTTGCTTTTTACCAAAAACTGCAATTTCCATCAAAACTAGCGGTAAATTCGTTTTTCTCGTACGCGAAGCTTCTTAGTTAGGTTCGTGTTACCATGTCATACCTAAATTTTGAAGCATTTCAAAAAACATCAAATTTTCTAAAAAAATCCAAAGGGGTTAGCCTTTGCTTCTTACCAAAAACGGCAATTTCTGTCAAAACTTATGGTAAATTCTTTTTTCTCACACGTGGAGCTTTTTATCTTTGTTATTTACGTGTTCTCTTTTCATACCTAAATTTTGGAGTACTTCAGAAAACATAGAATTTTCCAAACAAGTCCAAACGGGTTAGTGTAACATCCCTAACTTTTGTAAAGATCGATTTCAACTTATGAAGCAAAGTTAAGGAGAAGAAAAGGGGCATTATGTGTCACATGAAATAATTAACCAAAAAATGGACATGTGAGGGAGTTAAAAAATTTATTTAGCCCATGCTTAACACATGTTAACATGAGGAAAGAATTTCACTCCCCAAATATCACTCATGTGCACATCCTTTACGAGTAGAAGATGAGGGAAATTTAAACACAAATTTGAATTTCTTAAAAGGATTCATATTCAGATTGTCTAAATGCATAGGAGTGAATTCACAATGCATTCCTCATGTATCAAAGAGCTTCTGGTCCAAATTTGGATATTTGTGGAGCTCATTTACCCTTTATTTAAAGGATTAATTGAGAGCACATTCAAATTCAAATTTGAATTTGGAAACTGAACCAAACTTGTTCAATTTAAAAAATCTGAGTTCAGATTCAAATCTCCCATATTACTATTGGCCTATTCTCCAATTTTGGTGATTTTTGGACAAAGGCATCATGGGAATCTTAAAGCACAGAGGAATGGAGGGTGAGGGAATGTGGACCCACATGTCAGCTTCTCAAAATAGAGAACTGACTCTGTTTTTCTTCGGGTGCACGCGCGCGCGACAGCTCCTAGCGTCCGACCCCTGACCGATGTCTCATCGATGCCACCTCCTGTTTCCCGGTCTTGCGCTCGGTCTGATCCTCCACACGGAGAGTGCACCGAAGCAAACTACGTTTTTCCCACTCGCTCTCACGTTTGCTCGGTTTGCTTCTGCAAAGAATTGATGAAGTTCTAGCCATTTTCCTAGCCGCCGGTGCAAAAGCGCCTTGGGTCACCGTAGAGCCCTCGGTTGCCGACCTTTTTAGTGTGTTTGGAGTCCATTTTCAGCATCCTCGAGCTGCCACGGTGCTCTCTGAGCAATCCCCGACCGTTTTTGTGCTGTGTAGAGTGAGAACGACCTCGCCGGAACCCTAACGGATGCGGTTGCCGGTGCGCACATGGTTCCGGCGATCGCCGGCCGCCGGCGACCTCTCAAATGGACTCAGCGTGGTAAATAGTGGGGGGCGGCGAGTATGAGGCCGGGAGGTGGCCAGGAAGGTCATTCCGGCGACCATCGCCGGAGGGCGCCGCTCCTCGGCTTGGCTGGCGTGAGGTTGAAGAAGCCTGTGGCGTGGGACCCACCAGCAGTGATTTAAACATTTCCAGGAATTTCCTATTTGGGTTCAAACTTTAAACAGCCACAACTTTGTGTAGGAGTGTCCAAAAATTCCCATATAAATGGTATTGGATTCCTCTCAGAGAGTACTATCCAGGGGTGCAGCCCAATATTTATGGAAATCCTTGGATTTGGCTCATTAATTCATTTAAAAAAAGCTTAGGGAATTTATTACAGGAGTTCTGTTTATTGGAAAATTCCCAATTTCGGGTAGAACCTTTCCCTAAATATATTTAAACTCCAGTAAAAATTTCAGAGGCATTGGTCCTCATTTGCTTGGCCAAATGTGTTGTCAATCCTTTATGTCTCTGAAAAATAGGAAAAAATGAACAAAGCCCATTTTCAGCTTTTCTCCAATCCTTGTAAAATATATATCTACATGTAGGAAACTCCAAAAATGGTAAAACCAATTCCTATGTACTCAGAATATTTTGTACTTCACAAAAAGTCCACTTTTAAGCATAGGAAAGCTTAATATCTAGGAGGTAAAGGCAGATTAGTTAAAACCACATAAGGAATTGTTGTGATCACATGGAGTCATTTCATGAGCTCAAATTGTTCACACTGCCTACATACCTTCCCTTGAAGACATGGTTAAATTTTCAGCTTCATTGGGCTCCTGGAACTTGAGCTACCATTCTTTAGGTGTAAGTGTTCATATAAGGACTTAATCACATGGTGATTAATATTACCTCCATTTCACTTAGCACTTTCTTCTCTAAGGTTGTAGATCCAACAACAGAAACTTTGCTGTTGTTTTCCCCTCTTAAGTGTGAGTTAACTTGTACAACAGTTCTTAAAGCATTTTCTAAGTAACTTTTGAATATATGTGCATTGCATGTCAATAGCTCGTAACGTCGACGTTCGACGAGGATTCAACTCAGCAGCAAGGATCTCCATCTCGTGATGAGTTCGGCGGATTCTCCAGAGGAAGATTAACTTCATAGCCTCTAACAAAACCATTGAGCAAGGCAAGCCTCGGTTTGCATATAATTACCGTTTTAAAACTTTGTTTTACCTTCACCTCATGTTTATTAGACATGCTATTGTGCATTATGCCTAGGATGCTTGAAACCAACTTGCATGGCTATTAAATCCCTGAGTAGAAGGTAGTGTAGGATTTTCTTCATCGTAGATGGCTAGGCTAATGTTGTAGATAGCTTGGTAGAAGTCGAGTAGTAAAAAGCTACTCGCGATAAAGGTCGAGTAGTGGAGTCTACTCGCGAGAAGTTGATGATAAGAGCACCCTCATGAAAAATAAGATGGGGACGGAGGAGTTCCGGTAGGATGGAGCACTCAAGGTTGTCTCGATCTGCGATGGGTGTGACAATACTTGGGACCACATTGGGCCTAGGCCAGGAGGGTAAGGCAAATGTGGAGGGTTGTTATTAGGCCCGTCCGTGTCGGTTAAGGACCGTGCGTATGCGGCCCTGCTGGACAAGATTGAGCTGTACCGGATATATAGTGGGGTACGGGACCCATGAAACCGATGTAACTCGATGGACCGTGATATAGAAACTCATCCTTCACGCGGGAATGGCATTGAGAAGGCGGGAGGTGTAAACACTTTAGCGGGCAACTTCGACATGTCCGCATAGAGGACCATCCTGCTTGGCGTGAAACGTTTTTCTATGTCGGGGTGTCGTGTGAAAGGTTGCTGCATACAACGTGAGAAAGAGTGATTCTTTTGAGGCGGGTGTATGTGTCGTGTATTCCGGGTTGTTATTTATTCAAATCATCGTCGATCGCGGAAGAGGATTGAGCATACTTGCCCACCGCACCGTGACGTAGTAAGAAGAGGAACTAAGTCTCTCAACATGTTGTTTATGTCTTAATCATGGTATTGGAACCTTGACTGAAGTAGATATAGTGCCAACTAAATTTCTATTCCACCTTAGGCTAGCAACATCAGGATAAGCGTTTCTTTTTTGATTGCAGACTTCCAGTGTTGTGAGGCACGAGGGCCACTAAAATAAATGCTATATGAATCTGAATATAAGGATCAAGTTTAGTCAAGCTTCATTTTGCAAACTCATGTTTCTATCTTCTTACAATTCCTGCATGTAGAGTTTCACGCTTAGGATTGACGGTTAAGACTTGTTGAGCCTTAGTGCTCACGGTTGCTTCGTAGTTATTTTTGCAGGTAGCAGGATGCCTGCTATGAAGATGGTTGTTTGGTGAGACGTCGAACCTCACGGTTTGTTTAATTCACCGGAAAATCTAGCCGCTGCCTTACTTTGGTGAAGCTAGTAGGAAGCATTCACGGGTAGAACGACTTCTCTTTGGCGTAGTTAGGGTCGAGAGTGAGTAGATGTCCAGTTTTTATTTTCCGCTGTGTGTGTACATTATGTTGTGAAAGATCTTATCTTGAGTAATAAATCGTTCCCTATGTTCTTATCATCTTGTCCTGCATGCTGTTGGGTGCTGCATTGCACGGCACCACCTAGCATGATTCTTGGAGCACGGACCCCGAGCGAGGCTGCGACAGCGTGGTATCAGAGCCGGATTGGGAATAGCACGCATAAAAAGAGCATATTTTTGAAAACTTACAAGTATACAAGTGAGGAACGTATAATATGCCACATAAGGACTGTTAATAGCATAGTTATTTAAGGTGGCAAGCTGACTAGTGTTACTCTTTAGTATTTCAATTCTGTAACGACGCACCTACGTGGAGGTAAGCATGGTAAGGAACGCCACCAAAAGCGGATCAATTTTAGTTAGCTCCCCCATACGAGGAAAGTAGTGTGGGATGTCCCATTCAGCAATGGACGAAAAGTGAATATGTTTTCTATGACTCGTCATGTCTTAGAGACATATGAAATGCACTAGCCTCTAGTGCGCAAACCCAGGAGCAAGGGGAGGAGACCCCATCGTGTGGTTTGTAACACGAAGTATGTTCTCTAGGACTCTTCATGTCCTACGAGGCATATGAAAGCGCTGTTCCACCGGTATGCTTAATTGCAGAGGTGTGGAGCCCTCTGTCTGGTGGTGAAAAACCCGATCATGTACCTTGAGACGTGGCCTGACTCAAGGACGACTCGTATGGCAATGATACGGGGCGTATGTTTCTACTATGATATGGACATGCCTGAAATGACAAACCATTGTGTGCATAACTATTGAGTGGTTTTATGCAGGTACCTTAACCACGTTAGAACATTGCGTTTAGAAAACGTTTGTGAGTGACCATGTTAGTGCCACCACTTGAGACGTATATGCTGGTATAACGCCGGTTAGGACTTTTGACTTGGTGAGGAAATGCAGTACCGTGATATGTTCTTAACTTTATAAAAAGGAAAGTTTTCAAAGAAAAGAGTAAATTTGTAGTCTAGGATTCCATTAAGGGTTAATGAACTCCTATATTGAACTAAGAGTCATTTGGGATTATAGATTTATTCACAAAGACTTAGGAATAACCTCCCCTGTTTTGGCAGAATGTTTGCTGAAATTGAACAGGACGAAACTTTTAATTGGTTGAACCAATGGATGTCTGTGATACATTTCTGGAAAGGTTTTGAAGTCTTCTACATCTATTACGTCGTTGTTTTCATCGACGACATCTTGGTCTATTCAAAGTCAGAAGAAGAACATGCTGAACATTTACATATTGTACTCCAACGTTTGAGAGATCACAAGCTATATGCAAAGTTCAGTAATGTTGAGTTTTGGATCAGCAAAGTGCCGTTTCTTGGGCATATTATTTCAGCGTAAGTCATCACTGTGGACCCAAGTAAAATCGAGCAAGTGCTGAATTGGAAATCTCCAAGATCTGTTCATGAAGTAAGGAGTTTCCTAGGTTTAGCGGGTTATTATCGGAGATTCATTCCAAACTTCTCCAAAGTCGCTAAACCTATGATGGAGCTGTTGAAGAAAAGCACCAAGTATGATTGGAGCAATTCATGTGAACAAGCTTTCCAAACTTTAGTGAAGTGTCTCACCACGGCTCCAGTTTTGGCCCAGCCTTTATTCTGATGCATCCGGCATCGTTCTTGGTTGTGTGATGATGCAAGAAGGACGTGTGGTCGCGTGGGTCATGAGCAGGATTACCCGACGCACGACCTTGAACTAGCTGCAGTGGTCCTCGCATTGAAAATGTGGAGACATTATTTACTAGGTAATATAGTACATCTCTACACTGACCACAAAAGCTTGAAGTACATCTTCACACAGAAAAAACTGAATATGAGGCAGCGAAGATGGCTCGAATTGATCAAGGATTATGAACTTGAAATTCATTACCATCTGGGGGCAAGGCGAATGTTGTTGTCGAGCACTTAGTTGGAAAGCCCGCGTTCACCATTTAGCCATGGCTACATAGGAAGAAGGAGAACCAAGCCTGCGCTTAGTTCCCTACGGATCGTTGTTCAATCATGCTCTCATTCCTACAATCTGAGATGAGATTGTAGAGGCTCAGAAGAGGGACAGGGGTATGTCTCACATATGGAGGAGAGTGGAAAACGGTGAATTAAAAATGTTTCGCAAGGATGAAGCGGGTACGCTGTAGTTTAACAACCGAATAGTTGTACCCCGGAATATGAAATTGCGGAGGAAGATATTGGATGAAGTGCATTTATCCAAGTACTCCATTCATCCAGGAAGCAACATGATGTACCGGGATTTGAAATCTAAGTTCTAGTGGACACGGATGAAAAGAGAGATTGTGAAATTCGTATCCGAGTGTGATACGTGTCGGCGGGTTAAAGCCGACCATATGCGGAAAGTCGGACCACTTCAACCGCTGAAGGCTCCAGCATGGAAGTGGGAAGACATAAGTATGGACTTCATCATCGGATTACCCATGACCAGCAACAAGCATGATTCTATTTGGGTAATCATCGATCGTTTGACCAAGACAGCTCATTTTATTCCAGTCCATACCAGATATGTGGCAAAGAAGTATGCGGAGCTGTTCATCTCAAGAATCGTATGTTTACACGGGGTTTCCTGCACCATCGTCCCTAATCGAGGTGCATTATTAGTATCCAGATTTTGGGAGCAACTGCATGCTTCCTTGGGAACCAAGTTAATTCGGAGTTCAGCGTATCATCCGCAAACTAATGGTCAAACGGAAAGAGTAAATCAGATTCTGGAGTATATGCTATGGGTATGTGTCATCAATCATGGAAATAATTAGGATGACCATCTACCATTAGCAGAATTCTCATATAATAATGGTTATCAATCCAACATCAAAATGACCCCGTATGAAGCTCTTTATGGCCGGAAGTGCCGCACACTGCTGAATTGGTGTGAGTCCAGCGAGAGAGTGGTCTACGGGATTGATCTTGTGAATGAAGCCGAGGAACGAGTAGGAGTGATTCAAGCCAACTTAAAGGCTGCTCAATCTCGGCAGAAGAGCTATGTAGACAAACAACGTCGACCTCTCCACTTCGACATTGGGGACCATGTGTATCTTCGTGTCTCTCCGATGAAAGGGATTCATCGTTTTTGAGTGAAGGGAAAACTCGCTCTGCGATTCATGGGGCCATTTTCTGTCAATGAAATATGCGGACCCGTAGCTTATCGGCTAGAGTTACTGGCTCACTTTTGAGTATTCATAATATTTTCCATGTCTGTCAGCTGCGGAAATGTCTTAAATACCCAACTGCAGTTCATATGGAGAACATTGAGGATCTTCAACCAGATCTCACTTATTCTGAGTATCCGACCCAGATTATCGACGAGAAGACTCGCACCACAAGAAATTGGACATTGCAATTTTTCAAAGTCTTGTGGAGCAACCACATCGCTGATGAAGCCACGTGGGAAAGCGAGGACTTTCTCCGTTTAAATTTTCCTGACTTGTTTGTACCATATGTCCAGTAGTCTTTCTCCCTTCTTCTTTCTTTTTGTAATCTCGGAACGAGATTCTTTTAAGGGGGGAGGAATGTTGTGGGAGCCCGGGAATTGCATTGGGTGGTGCCGTGCGATACGGCACCCAACAGCACGCGAGTCAAGGACAAACATATTACATAAATCATTTGCGGAAGCGTACAAAGAGTACTTTACAAATACTTATCTCAAAATAATCTACAGCGGAAGACTACAACTCTCACGACTCATTTCTAGCTTAGCATCAAAGAAACAGTCTAGCCCGCAGACGTTTCTTACTAGTAACACGAAGAACAAACCGCAACGGCGAGGATGCTCATGAGTAAGCACTCAGAGGTTTTCGAGTCTCATCGGCACCCATTCTCATAAGCATAAATTCAATACCTGCAAAACAACTAGGATAGTATCTGTGAGCATAAAGATCAGCAAGACTTAACCGTCAAAACCTAGATATGAAACTCTACATGAGGGTATAAACATAAAGTGGGATAGCATAATGCATAATGAACTCACCTAAAAGTGAATCCTTACTTTTAGGTATTATTTGCAGCAAATTAAAAGTAACCATGGGCACGCCACATCGGGAGTCCACAATCAAATAAGAAATGCTTTCCCCTGATGTAAATTGCTCACGGTGTAAATGAATCGATTTTGCTCTAACTATTCATACAAGATACATCACAAAGCCAGTATGAACTTTAAACCATAGTGATTAGTTCCTTTTTCATGCAAGTTCTTACTACGTCATGACTGTGAGAACAAGTATGTGCAATCCTTTTCCGCGGGCGACGGTGATTCAAATAAAAAACACCCGGACTACACGACACGTACGCCCGTACTTGACGTTGCCTACAACAACCATCACTGACGTCATATGCGGCAGCCTTTCCCCAATCTCACCCACGTTAAATCTATCCAATCGCCCCGTACAGTAGTCACCCTCATGGTGCACCTACCGACATGAGATGTCATGAGAGTGTTACCCACATACTGCACACTGGCCCTCTTGCCTGAGGCGATCGGAAAAGGCTCAACGCAAGCTTCCCGAGGTACATCAGTTTACTAGGTCCCATATAGCCAGCATGAGTCCGGTACACAACTCAAACTTTCTCAACAGGGCCGCATACGGATCGGTCCTTGACCGACACGGACAGGTCTAACGCACCCAGGCCCCTATGTCCTACTGCTCCTACAACCTGTCGGTCTCAACTTCAACTTGCTAACAAATTTCTGAACCAATCCCGTATGCCCCTGTTTATCCTGATCATGCGAGTAGCATCTCACCACTCGACTTCTACCGAACTTTACTTAAGCATGGCAATTCTACACGATGAAAATACATCTACCCAATACTCCATGGGTTTATTTGGTCATGCAAGAGGAGTATCAAAGCAACTAGACCTAATGCACATTTCATATCTTAACTGAAAAAGTGAATACAAAGTAAAAACTTAAAAGTTGTTAAATGCAAACCGGAGCTTGACTTTTTTGCAGGGATGTAATATATATAAAAAGTTAGTGATCTTATCTCCCTTGATCCTCTGGAGTCTGATCCAACTTCAATGAATCACTCCTTCGAATCCCCTTCGTTGTATCCTATCGACATGTATATGCACAAATTTTATAGTGCAATTCAAAGAGTTAAACACTTGATTTCTTAAGAACAGAGGGTGTGTGGAAATGCCAAGAATGGCTTTTATTGCCTCTGTTGTGCAAAGAAACATCAATGAACTAAATTTGTCTTAGTGTTCCTCCAGAATAATTCCTTAAGCATTTCTACTAAAATGAATTAATTCTGAAGTACTGTGCATTTTCATGCCCAATCAAAGTGAACTACAATTTCAAGTATGACTCATAGAGCATGCCTGATTTTTCTCATGATTTTGGGAGCTATGAATTGCCTAGAAAGGATTTTACAAGTTAGAAACTTTTTTTTTTGAAAAACTTTCTGGAGAACTTTGAACACAGCAGTTTGTATTTAGCAAATTCCTACTCAAATCATCTTCACATGAGCTGAAAATTTGCAAGAAGGTCATTAATATACTAAATTCTAAGTTTGTGTCCTACAGTCAACCATGGTAGCTTGGTACCAATCTGTGGATTATACCAATCTGTGACTAGGCATGGCAGCTTTAATATCGATCTGTGACCTATCTAGGCTGTGTGATCTATGATCAACCCGTGTCAGGTTGATACCAATCTGTTTCTGATACCAACTTGTGTTTTCTATCTAGCGTGTAACCTACCGTCAACCCCTGGTTGGTTGATAATAATTTGTGACTTCTATCTAGGCGTATAACCTACCGTCAACCCGTGGCTCTGATACCAATCTGTGATGCCCTCAATTCTGTGGAAAACCACGGAACCGAGAACTGATGCATATGTGTGCCCAAGATGTTCATCACACATAAACATATGTTCCACAAACTGAATTTAGAATATATATTACCACGAATAACAGGGTTTATTACAAAGTCTCATGAGTCTTGGACTCATGCTAACAGCGGAAGTCTATCTTAGCAGCGGAAGTCTAAATCTAGCAGCGAAAGTCTTCTAACTAGTGCGGAAGCAATCTAAGTAGCAGCAGCGGCTCCATCTCTTCTCCATCCCCACAGGCAAGGTTGAGGACAGATTACACGCCTAAGGCTCCACTTGGTCTTCATAGTAATCTTCTCCTGTAGCTGATGACGAAGTAATAATGCAAATTTTGAGTACAATGATGTACTCAACAAGTGCGGGAAAATATGATATGTAGCTCACAGCAAGGATGGTATAAAAAGGCTCATTGCAGAAAGCAAAGTTATTTCTCAAATCACGATAAAACAACAACTTAACTTCAAGTGAAATGTAATCCCAACATGTATTAAAATACCAACATACCTCCATTATGTTTCATCACTTTCCATGTCTCAACCAGACATTAATCTTATTCAACTTTGCTCACGAATACCTTCTCGTATTCGCTACCATCCCAGGAATACCATCTCGTATTCGCTACCATTTCATGTCATAAACAGTTCCGTCTCACACCGAGACCAATCTCGTTGCCACGACTCAACAGTCATGCAACCAATCTTATCACCCGGACTCAACAGTCCCGAAAATCTAACCAAAACCAAACCATAACCAAAACCATCCAAAAATCCATAAACCATCCCGAAAACCATACCAACTAATCATGGAAGTTGGTCAGGCGCTCGTGACCGTAAGCTCGCTACCATCTCATCTCATAAACAACTTCGTCTCCCACCGAGACCAATCTCGTTGCCATGACTCAACAGTCATGCAACTCATCTTATCACCCGGACTCAACAGTCCCGTAAACCAAAAACCAAACCATCCAAAACCATAACTAATAACCATATCCAATAACCATCCCAACTAATCATGGAAGTTGGTCAGGCGCTCATGACCGTAAGCTCGGCTATCATGATAGTTTTAGACTCTGCAGAGTTTGCACCTCTTTACCCACAAGTTTGTGATTTCGTCACCCGTCGGCGACTGCAGAACCTCCATTATACCAGTACACAACCGTCAGTGTATGGCCAAGAGATCATAAAATAGCCTTTACAAAGGGGTTACTAGATGTACGGACTCACTAAGGTTTCACCGGCAGGCTAGAATCTCCAATTCTCCCACCCACCGGCCCCCTCTTGTGCCATGCAGTTCCCAGGGCAGTCCTTACTCGACTCCCATTCCCCGCGCCTTCCACGGTCCATAACAATCTAGCAACTTACCTAATTACTCAGCTAAGCCGCGCCCATACTTGGCCTTGTGGTGGCACTGTTATCCTGGCATGTGCTCGCATGAACCGGTCCTTAGATCTACGGCAAGTAAACCCCATCTCATTCTACCTCATTCACAAATCCAGGCTTGCCTAGATCTCCCTCCGATTCACGTTCATTAACAACATCAGTTTCTCATTATTCTTACGAGTGCAGTTAGCTAGACACATCTATCTCGCTTCCCTTATCCCATGGACTCAGTGAAGCATAAAAGCAAAAACCATACCCGACACATAAACTTCCCTGGTGACAAGGATGGTTTGACAAAACTAGTAAACTCCTATGAAAGGGTTTCCCATCATGTTTGACTCAGCACACACACCTTTTCACAAACAAACCAGTTTTCCAAAATATGGGATCAATATGGTCAAGAGAAACTTGCCTTGTTCTTGCGGTTCCGGTTGCTCTTGGATCTCGAAACCTTGTTGTTGCAGCTCGTCGTAGACAGCTCCCTGAGCTTGTCCTTCTATACACGATCACGTACATACAAGATTCATAGTAATCAATTATCATGCACAAACTCTATCTTAAGATGCAATGATGCATATGCATGTTAATCCTATGATGCAATTTAGTTTATACGTGTTCTTGCATGGCTTGCATGGTTTTACGATGAACAGAGGTGTTCGGATCAAATGTGGACGTGGCGATGATCTTGACTTTAGATCAAACCGATCAACACGTGATCTGTCCACGAAAGAGCTTCTGTTCGAAAGGAATCGAAGAACAGATGCAAATAAAGTGCGATGATGCCGTAAGGTGGTATTGGAGACCTACCTTACGTTCTTCTTGGTCTCGGGGTCCTTCTCCTAGCAAGACAGATTGTCGGGACTCCCTTCCGGTGATCTCCGGCGACTGAACTCCGGCGAAGGGGTTACTCGGCTAGCTGGGGCTAGGGCTCTAAGTTGTCAGCTCAGGAGGTGGAAAAGAAGTTCGTGGTTGCGGCCAAAGGTTTTTGGTTCTATTTATAACCGGGAAACGAAGAGTCCTCCTCTGATCGGAATTCGAATAAGAGTCCCATTCAAATTGCTTTTGGATGTTAACAACTTATCTTTAGTTGATTTGGTGCGGTAGCAATGTGGAATTCGTGTCGGTTTCCTCCCGTACCGGTATTCCCGTGCGTACAGAAGTAAAACTGCTTCAAAATCTCGTCACCTCCGCAGTGATGAGCTCCGGAAGCTCCACGTGTCCTGTGGGAACCTAGGCTCCTTTTTCCGCAGAGACAAGCTCCGTTTGTGCCGCGTGTGAGGCAGTCGAGACCTCCCTCTTCCTCAGAGGTGAGCTCTGTGTGCGCCACGTGTCTTGGTGGGCGAGACCTCCCCTCTCCCTCAGAGGCGAGCTCCGCATGCGCCACGTGTCTATTTCGGACCTCCCCTCTCTTCGGAGGTGGATCCGGGGTGCCACGTGTCAGTGCCGGACCTCCCCTATCTTCGGAGGTGGGCTCCGAGAATGCCACGTGTCCAGTAGCGCCAGACTTTCTATCTTCCCAGAGACGAGCTCCGAGGTTGACATGTGTCCAATAGTGTCGGACCTCCCGGAGGTGACAGGGGTCCAGTAGGACCGGACCTCCCGAAGGTAAGCTCCGGAGTTGACACATGTCCAATAGGACCGGACCTCCCGGAGAAGAGCTCCTAGAGCGGCATGTGTCTGGCGGGGCCGGACCTCTCGGAGGTGAGCTCCGAGAGTGACACGTGTCCCATGCGGCTGGTCCACTCTTTTCCGCAGCGAATAGCTCCGCAGCCGACACGTGTCCTGCGGGACTGGCCTCGCTTCTCCGTAGAGGCTAGCTCCGGGGGCAACACGTGTCCCACGGGGTCGGACCTCTCCCCCTTTGCGGGGATGAGCCCCGAGCCTGCCACGTAGCTAGTTTAGCGGCGGACCTCTCCCCATTTGTGGAGATGAGCTCCGAACACGCCACGTGGCCAGCGAGCCGCGGGAATTGTCTTCGGCGCTCTTTGTAAACTAGAATTTGCTCTTTTTGGCTAACCTTTTGATTCTTTCTCGGTTTCAACTTATTTTTAAAAGTGTTTTTCTACATGAAACATGAATACATGCAAAAACCCGAAAATGAGGGTGTCACATATGGACCTGCCTGAAATGACAAACCATTTAAGTGAGTCATTATTGAGCATTTTCTGCAGGTGCTAACCATGTATGTATCTTGTGTAGCACACATTTGCGAGAGGTCATTTTTAGTGCCACAGTTGAGTCGTATATGCCGGTATAATCCAGTTAGGATTTTCCATTTTGTGAGGAATGTAGTACTGACATATAAGAATCATGATTGTATTAAAACAACTTTGAAAAGGAACTAATATAAGCAATTTTAGTTCTTAGGACTCTAGTACCTCACATCTGGTAAGTGTACCAAGTCCACATCTCTCATCTCATACGTTTCCCTCCACCTCCTCCGCTGGCCTCATAAGCCGTGGCCAGTAGGCAATGATCTGACTTGGGTGACGGGATGTGTTTTCCAATAGTTCCAAAGTTTCAGTAATTGAACTTGCTTCTTCACTCCGCTCCACAGTTTCTTTTCTTGACTCGCAGTGGAAAGCGAAGTTATCACTCCAGGCCAATTCATGAGTATCGGAGATCTGCTATAGTTGTCTCAGCACCCTCCAGAAGTATCTACTGAGACTTGGGCCCGTGTAGAGGGGGGAACCTCGGGAGGCAGCGCTGATGGTCAAGATAAAAAGATACAAGGGCTAAAGCATAAATATGGCGGACAACGCTGAAAGGAGGCCTCGGCAAATTCAAAAATTTAGTAGTTCAGCCTAAGGGGCTTGAAAGTGCTCTGTTTCTGGCATAAAGTTTTCTGGACTTTAACATAGCATAACTCATAAGTTATTTAGCCAATGGAGGTGTGGGATATAGTTCTGGAAATATGAGGAAGTGCTCTGCAACTTTGTTGTAGACTTTCAGAACAGAATCACACATCAAACTAGGTTAAATTCCAGATGAGTGTAAACTGTCCAGAACCAGTACATCAAACTAGGAGATTTTTTTCCTCTTTGTGTTTCAAAGTTTGTACAGCTGCAGTACAGAATTCAGTGGAATTTTGAGTTGAAAACAGCAGGTGCTGTTGAAATTCTTCCAAGAATTCTGTCAACTTTGAGTTATCATAACTTTTTATCCATAGCTGACCAAGGGGCAAATAAATACTCCCTGGAATGATACTGAAGTTAACTTTAATTTTGGTATTCAACTTGAGTTATGAAAATGCCAAGTACCAGTTCAAAATCTGGGATAAGCAGAAACTGGTCATTTCTGGGCAGAGAAATGAACAGTTAAACTCATTTGAGGGATTGTTGTACCTATTGGGGTTTTACTACACCCAATGGGGTAGGACATACTTATGAGTTGTTATCTTCAACTAGTGAAAGATTTGAGTATTTTACCTACTCAGGTTCTTTTTACTAGAGACTATGTTTGTGTCGTATTGAAGATAAAAGGGTACTATACGTGATGATAAAGTGATATTAACGTCTCCTAGTGACCAAATCTAGTTGAAATGAACTTCCAAAGAGAAAGTCCATCAATGTGGATTTCACTATTATGTATTTGGTCTGGTAATGGTGTAGCTTGTGCAAAGTTATTACATTATCCATGTAAGAGATGTATCGCATTTTTAGCAAGTGAAATATTGGGCCTTTACAATCAAGGCTTGGACTTCGGCCTTCACCGCCGTCGTAGCGCCCACCCACTGCTGACATCGGCGCTCGGGCATCTGTTCCGCAACCTCGTCCCTGTTTCCCTTGGGAGCCCTGAGGGCCCTATGATGGTCGGACAACCATATACGGGTTAGATGAACCGACTTTCTCAGCTTGGCTTGGTGCACGGACGCACGGTGTCCCTGCTGTGCTTATGAACATGCCCACGGGAATCGGTTCGGATGGACGTTAATCGCTTGCGAGCAAGTGAGCTCTCGGCGTGTTGAGCCGAGGTCTTTTCCAGTAGGGAGCAGAGGTTTTGATACATGCGTCTCGCCTCCGATTCTTCGGGCTCCGGAAGGTTGCACACTAAGGCCACGACGGCTGCCACGTTCTGGCTTGGTCGCTCGGAGCACGGCGGGTCGTGTGGGCTAGCGACAATGCTCACCACAACTTGGCAACCATGCGCTTGGGCTACACTAGAGACGGGGCATCGGCTTCACAAAGCCTCGAGCGCAGATCTGTATGCGTCCAACTGTGCCCTCTCCGCCTCGAGCTTCGTGCGACGCGCTTCGAGCTGCTCGGCCACCTCCTTTGTAGACACCGCCTCCTCGCCATGGTTGCAATGTAGCGCCCCCCGCTGCATGAGTTCTGGCGATAGGGGGGGGTTCGACGAGAGGAGCGGTTGTAGAGGCATTACCAGTTTCCGTGACGTAGCATTCGCGGGAAGGAAAATGGCCTTTGTCTGGTCTGGTGTCAGTACCGTGAACACATTCGCTTGCACCGGTTGCGTCGTCCGTCAGACGTAGGATGTTGTCGTTGTCAGTGACGAAATCCAGGGTTTCAAAACGAAAAGCCTGACGGGGTGTGAAGGTAGTGTCGACCTCGAGTTTGTAGTTAAGGGAAATGAAGAACTCGAGGCTGCTGAAACGAAGCTTCTCGCCGACGCGGAAGCTTGAGCTCACGAAAGCCATCACAGCAGAAAAACGAAAACACGAAGCGGCCCCCTTCCTAGCGCGCCAACTGTCAGTGTTTTTACCACCGGCCAGTAATCGAATGCTCCGTGTCCTATATCTAGATGGCTAGCTAATAAAGACAAGGATTTATACTAGTTCAGACAACGTGTCCTACGTCCAGTCTGCGGTGTTCGTCGATCTTGTATCAGCCCAGACGATTCAAGGAATCGTAGTTACAAGCGAGACTTCCTCGCATGCGAGAACGAGGAGGAAGTCTAAGTGTCGCGTGTGGGCGTGAGACGTTTTGCCGTGCGAGGGGAGGTTTCGTGCCTCCCCTTTTATAGCACAGATGCCTATACCTGCCCACCGGCTCCTCATAAATGGGGTTGGGTTTTTTATGGTGTTTCAGCACCTAAGGCGGCCCAAAGCGGTACATGAGCGATGAGTACACATGCTCCCGTCTAGTCTATGGTCTATGTCTACTTTCCGTCCCTGTACATCCATGCCGAGCAGGATGGGACGGGAGATGATGATGGCCTGGCGTCGTGCTTGTCCTGTCGCGTGTGGCCTCCCACTCCTTTTTAAATCTCTTCCACCGTTCCGTCACGTTGGCATTTAAGTCTTCCGTCTGCCTCAGGTCCGGGCTTCGAGCCCGGACTTCTTCACTCTCTCGGTCTCATCATCCGGCTTTGGAAGTCGACCGCTGTTTCCGCTCTCAGGGGTCGGGCTCCGTGGAGGGTCGTCCCGTGTTCGCGCCTTGGGTGTCGGCTTCGTAGAACCACGTGTCTTGATGTGGTTGGTCGGTTGACTTTTAAAAGTTTTTGCAAGTTTCTATATCACAACCAACCCATGTTAGTCTGCAATTAAGAATGCGTCAAGTTGAACATTATTCTGGTAAAATACACAAGATAAACCTTTCCTTTTAACACACTATTAAATGCAAAAACTGTAACACATTCATTAGTAAACATACAATTGTATCCTTTCTAACAAAGTTGTGCAACGAACAAATTATATGAAGAGATATATATGGGAAAATAAGAAATTAAATATTGATAGAAAATAGCAATGACTAATACCAAGCAGTCTAATTTGTCTATTGTCACAAAAAAGGTGCTTTTATTTGGATTATCATTTTGTACATATGCAATTAACATAGTCTTATATCCAGTCATATGATTAGTGTATAGACTATCTAACACCCATTTTGACCCGTCGAAGAAATATGACTATAAAAACAAATTAGTCAAGAGTTTTAGATGCACAAGTTTGTTTAAATCCTGTCATGTTAGTCACAATGGATTTAACCACACACATAAGTATTTGATTTATTGTGATGTGACTCAACATATTTGGCTTGTAGTTATAGTGTAAGGGCTCAAGTTTTTTATTTGCTAAAAGTGTTCATCACACCAAACTACCCTAATTTGAGGAAATCATATGAACATATTTGAAGAGCAAGTAATCACCATCAAGAAATTCATTAGGAGCTAAACTCACAAAATATAAAAGTGGGATTTCCCACATGCATCATATAGGGGTTGAGCATGTTTTTACTCCTAAACCTTGTTAGGAATGCTCATGCCAAATTTCACCCAAATCCAAAACCTTTTGAGGTATTTTTGGGTACAACTAGTAAAAGGCTAGTTTGAACTTGAATTCAAATTCAAACGCCTTTCATCCCTTGAATTCAAAAGTGGGATTCATATTCACACTCAGCATATTTCTGTGAGCTCAACACCAATTTTCAATCTATTTGGGGTTGATCTTGACATGAGCTAATTTAAGAAAAATCAAACCAAATTTGAATTTCAAACTTCATGTGTGCTGTAAATTCATTTCAAACAATTCACACTTTTATTCATTCAAATTCCAAATGGACATTTGGTGAATTATTCAAATGGACAGGAGTATTAGGGTCATCAAAATTAAGAGCGGTAGAAATTGAAGTTTTGAGGTTAAAATTAGGTCGTGGGCCCTCCTGTCAGACTCACAGTGGAGTGAACCGACTGAGGCACCGTTGCTCTGTTTCTCGGGCTAAGGCAGCGCGCGCCACCGAGCCAAAACGCCGGCCATCTCCTTCTTTGTTTCCTTGCACTGGAGACCAGCTGCCCGATGCCTTATCCCTCTTCGGCGTGCTCCAGTTGCTCACAAGCCGAACCACCACAGTTCTTTTCCTCCTCGCACCGAGCTCAGCCAAGACTTAGACGCTACCTCGGTTCCGATCGGGAAACCGGCAAACCTCATGCACACCATCTCCCCGAGCTGTAAAATCACACCGGTTGCTTGTCTTCCACTCCACTGCACACAAGAGATCCATTTTTGAGCTTACCGACCCTAGAACCGGCGGTACTCGTGGCGTCCGAAACTTGCCACCGTTCGGAGCTCTCGTGGACAACCCCACTCGGAGGTTTTCATGCCTGATCAAGGCCACCCATAGGAGCGTCATACCTCCACGCTGCTCCTCCCTAACTCGCTGCTCAAGCCATGAACCATAGCTAGTGAATTCGGCGATTTTCTTCCGGACCCGGTAGAGCAACCTTTCGGTACAAGTTTATCGAATTGGATCGCAATTCTTGTTCTTAGGTCACCAAATCACGCACAAAAGGAGCTAGACTGTCTAGTGGTCAATTCCTCTTCAATACCCTAGCTTGAAACTGCACGTAGGAGGGCCATTTCCATGTTTCCCGAACGCAAACACGAAGAACAACCTCAGATGCACGGTGACATGGTACTTAGCGGCCGTCCCGAGCTTGTTTGCATACTCGTCGATCTTCCCTAGGTTACACTGAAGCGTTAGAGCCAATTACCCGAGCTTTTTGAGGGCTAGAACGATGTTCTAACGTTGCCAAAGTTGTCCCGAGGCCGCCACACGTCGCCGACTTAGTTCCGGCCATCGGCGGCTTGCCCTGACCTCACCAATGAGTTCAACGACCTTCTAAAGTCACAAGCGGCGAGAGCCAAGCCAGGAGTTGGCCGGAAACTCGACTCCAGTGAGCTCCGGCGAGGGGGCGGCATGGGCGCGCGTGCGGGCGCGGGAGGTTGAAGAAGGACTATGTGTGGGACCCACCTGTAGTCTTTTAAACTTTTCCCCCAATTTTCAGTTTTTAGTTCGACTTCAAACACCCATAACTTTGGCTAGGAAACTCCAAATCAAGTGAACCAAATTTTTTTGGATTCATCTCTCTGGGTACTTTACAAAAAGTAAAGTTTCACTATTAAAAATCTTTATTTCTCCAGAATTAATTTTTCAAAATTTAAATTGTTTAGAATTTTAACCGGAGAAATCTTTAGTGGAAAAAATTCTGAAATTTTGCTAGGATGTTCCTTATATTATCCTTGAGTTACTATAAAAATTTTAGATCCATCCGAGCTCATTTGGTCCACCTAATGGTGTGATTAATGAAATTGTTTCAGAGAAAATGAAAAATATCCTGAAACATTTTTCATATTTTCTCTGAATTTGTTTAGCTCATATCTTTTGCTAGGAATATTCAAATTAGACGAAACCAATTCCATTAGAACCCTCTGAAAATCTAGTTTCCAGAAAGTCATGGATTGCTCCATGAAAATCCTTAGAATACCCTAAGAGTTCTAATTAGGGCCAAATAAACATTTATTTGTGCAGGGCTCAAATGAGCTTTGGTTCAAGTGAAAGTTGCTCAAGTTTCTTTTTAGGTTGTTTCCAAATCACAGTAAAAAGTTCAGAGTCATTAGGCCTGTCTCGTTATACTTATAGCCTTAACAATATCAAATTCAACCCATATGCATTTAAATGGACATGCATATATGTTTATCTCGTGTAGTCGCTAAAATCAAAGAAGGCCCGGAGGTTCTGGATTTCATTACTCCGGATGAACAGCTGCTTACGACCAGCAGCAAGACAAGCTCCGATTTGCATTAGCTGTTTCCTAAATTTTATTGTTTTGAGAACTTACTTTAAGTATTTCTTACAATTGTGCATTAAAGTCTTGTTTGAAAACCCAAATGCATAGCCAAGAGAACCAGGGTTTTGGGCTTAGATTTTAAATCTCGAGTTTCCACTGCAATGCTAATATAGTGTAGGATTCGATACAAGTCGAGTAGTTGAAACAACTCGCGAGAATAGGCTAGAGGCACACCACTCGGTTAGAAATAGCAAATGAATCACATGGCAAGAAAAATGAGACCGAGCGGAGGGTAAGGGTAGCAGGACTTTGGGGCCTGTGCCCCATAGCTCCGCTTGTGTCGATTGAGGACCGAGCCGTGTGCGGGCTTGTTGAACAAGCTAGAACAGTACCGAAAACCTACCGGATATATGGGAACAGAGAAACCGATGTAATTCAAGTAGCGATCTGTTGAGGCATTGCTTGTCGTCCAGAGGGTAGGTTGAGAGCAGCAAGGTGCAAATTGGCTGGCGGGCACTATGGATGCTCCGCGCAGAGACCTCCTGGTCGGGCCGATAGGACCGGTTCAACACTTGGCTGACGGATGAAAGGTGGTTGCATACGACGTCCGTGGTGGTTGCTGTAGTCAACATCAAGTACGGACGTACGTGACGGGTTATTCGGGTAACCCTACAGGTGTAAAATGATTATAATCATCATCCCTCACGATCAGTGAGTACCACTTGTTCACTGTACCGTGACGTAGAAAGTACAGGCTAGTGTCACGTTAAAAGGTTGCTGATTGGAAGTTGTACGTTGTTTGCTATTGACTTGTTGTAGCTTAGAGGTAATGAAAATTCTTTTCAACCTTAGGCATGCACATGAGAGAAATGTGTTTCTTGTTTGATTGTGGCTCTCTTATATATATTAGCACGAGTTTCTCCATAACTTGTTGCTAAAATTTGAAAGTGAGAGATAGTGGACGAGGCGCTGGAGAGGGACGTGTTGGGAGCTTGCCTAGACCAGGCACCCAAGCGCCGCCGCGTCTGGGAGGCCTTCAAGGATGTGCAACTCAACATCGATCATTGCCTCTTCAATAGGGATGGCAACAGGTAGGGTTCGGGTCGGGTATTGCAAAAACCCGACCCGACAGAAAATATGCACGGGTAAAATTTCCTACCCGAACCCGAGAGTAAAAAATGGTACCCGAACCCGAACCCGGCGGGTTTTGGGTACCCGCCGGGTATGAGGGTAAAATCAATAGATATGCAATTTTTGAACAGCTGAATGGAGACATTTGATGAACAGTTCAATATTTACACATAACAATTTCAGAATACAGAAAAACTCAATAGAAAAGTATTAAAAATACATTACATAAGACCATAAGACAATTAAATTACAATAAGACCACAAGTCCACAACCATGAACAGCTGGAATTCTTATTCATTTTTTGGCCCATTTAAGAATTCGGGTACCCGACGGTTACCCGCGGGTAAAAAACAAAACCCGTACCTGCAAAATGACGGGTCGTGTACGGATTGTACCCACGGGTAAAAATCTGGACCCGTACCCGTCGGGTCCAATACCCGCCAGGTACCCGAACCCACGGGTACAATTGCCATCCTACTCTTCAAGGTCCCCAACCCCCTTCTAGAATTCACAATCTAGATAAGCTGTTCTGTTTTTAGTGACGTGTCGACACCGGACTGGTCAATTGTGACCAACGACTTTAATCTTGTTTTGGTTGCATTAGCAGCGTGAATTTCGAAAGAAAGGCTGTATCGTATCCTATTATTGGAAAAAAAATCCTGCTTGTTTCTTACGAAATAACGCTAGCTCTGGGCGTACGCTCCTACTAATTCTGCCAATCTGTTTCCCTTTTCCAATTATTTGCTGTATTAGCTTCAGTTCACTAAATCACTAATCACCCTAACGTATCCGTAAGGATGACATAGGAAAAGAGAAAATTTCTAACACCTCTTATCATGCCTCTTGCCATGTATGGCTTTCCTTACATGAATTTTTCTTATGATGCAGGAGCAATATGGTGGCGTTGTAACAAAGGAGGTACTATTTCTTAAAATAGCTTCTGTTTTATGCACTTTCTTCATACTAACTAGATCTCTGATGTTAATGGTTGCAGTGCATAAATTTCTATTACACATTTCCAGAAAAGAGTTTTAGAGCCATAGCATAGAGTTTGTTTGTCTTTTCTCTTATGACTATATTTATTAAGGCGTCGCTTAAGCGTAAGGCGACACCTTACTTCATATCCAGTTTATCTCAGCCCAAGTATTGAGAGTTTGAGACAAACTTGAGAGATGGGATCATATGAGTATTACCTACTATTCTAGTACACTAGTACTACTATCTATTAGTTATGTTTGATTTGGTTTATGTTGAACCACCTCTATTTGCTAATTACTTCTGTTATTCTTATCTATTTGGAATTTGGGACTGTACTGGTGGCTGATTTTCACTATTAAAATATGTTAAGGTGTGCTCGAAATACTTCACATATCTTTGCAATATTTCTAACATATTAAGACCAACAGACTTAGCTATAAGAATAGATTTGTATAGTACTGAAGGTCACTCACAATCTGACTTGGGAGATAAGCCTTTTTCCATCAACACATCTTTTCTGATTATAGTATTCAATGGACTCCTCAACAGTAGGAAAAATTGTTTATTACAAAGAAAAGAATATAGCGTACTCCTATATTTTTCTATATTTATATATTAGTAAGGTGTCGCCTCGCCTTATGCCTTATCACTTAAAAGGTAAAAGGGGGTATGTCGTCTTATGTCGCCTTACCGCCTTAATAACTATGCTTATGACCATGTTAGAGTTATTCAAGTTATTCCACCATAAAACTCGGGAGGCATGGTGATGTAATTATTGTTAGATATAATCCTGTTTTTCTAGAGTAATTAGTGTTAGAGATAGAGTCCAAGTCAAGAGTTAGAGATAGAACCAAAGTCTATCTCTAATTAGAGTAGGAGTCTAGCTAATATTAGATTAGGACTCTGTAATTTGGGGCTATATATACAGCCCCCCTATTGAGAATATCATCAAGAGAACAAATTAGAGGAAAATAACCCCGGATTTCTAACATTTGAAATCAGAGCTAGGGTTTAAGATCTTATCTTGTGTTGCCCCCACGAGGACGAACTCTCGGGGGCGGCCAACCTATCCCGAAGCTGCTCACGGGCGAGCGAGCTCGGGGCTAGAGGGGTCGAGGCCAGCTCCTGCGCAAGGTGGACGGGGGCTCTCGAGGCGAATCCGGCGGCCGGGGAAGCAGCTCAACGCGGATCTTGATGAAACCAGCGTAGATCAAGGCAATCAAGAGCAGATTGGTTTGAATCCAACGAAGAACGGGCGTGAATCAGTGGGAATCGTCGGTTCCCTACGGTGTGGCAAAACGCAGGAGCAGAAAACAGAGCGTGTGGGTGCTCGGCTCGGCTCAGAGACGATGAGAACGGTGCAGCTGGGCGTCGTGCTGGACTTTACAGCGCCGAAATCGCAGTGAGGTGGAGGGTTGGGGCGTGCACCGGCGGAACGTGACCGAGTGACGGTCACCGGGAAAACTTTAGTGTGTTTCAATTGGTTCAGTGAAAATTCTGTTACTGATAGTGGGTCCGTTCCCCCCTCTAATTCTTTTCATTTGTTCACTGATATTTTCTGAGCTAGTCACAATTAAATTGGAGACATAGCCCCAAAGTCATGAGCCAAATTTGAATTAGTGCAAATTTAGCTCCCGACAAGATCAACTCCAATGGACATGAAAATTGGTGGAGTAACTCAGAAAATTATGAATCCACCTTTTGAATTCAGGTGATGAAAGTGGCTGGAATTTGAATTAACATTCAAACTAGCCCTTTTTATAATTGTATCCAAAAGTGCCTCAAAAAGGTTTGGATTTACATGAAACTTGGCATGAGCATTCCTAAAAATGTTTAGGACCTAATTGTGAGCTCAGCCTCTCATATTTACATGTGGAAAATCCTACTTTTTGATTTTTATGGATTCTTTCTATAATCCTTCTTTTGATGGTGATTACTTGCTCTTCCAATGTGTTCCTGAGATCACAAAATAAGTTGTGGTGTGTAATAACTTAGGGGATAACACACTAAATAAGGATAGTATTACGGAAAAATTAGGATTACGGTGAGGAGTCGATAGTATGCCCAAATAAGGACTATATTAGTATAGTTACCTAAAGTGGCATGACTTACTTGTTATAATTCTGTATTTGGATTACGTAACGACACACCTACGCTCAGGTAAGAGGTAAGTTACGCCACCGGAAGCGGTCAATTTCAATTAGCTCCCTCATGCGAGGAACGTAGCATGAGATTTTTCCGTTCGGCGACGAATGGAAAGTGGATATGTTTTCTAAGACTCTTCATGTCTTACAGGCATATGAATGACACTAACCTCCAGTGCGCAAACTAAGGGACAAGAGGAGGAGACCCCATCATGTGGTTTGTAACATGAAGTATGTGCTCTAGGACTTGTTCTGTTCTATGGGGCATAGAAAAATGTTGGTCCATCAGTGTGCTTAACTGCAAAGGTGTGGAGCCCTCCGTCGGGTGTTGAATAACCCAGCCATGTACGTTGAGACGTGGCTTCACTCAAGGACGGCCGTATGGCAATGATACGAGCATATGTATTTAATTTCAAATATGGACCTGCCTGAAATGACAAACCATTTGAGTGAGTCATTATTGAGCGTTTTTCTGCAGGTGCTAACCATGTATGTATCTCGTGTAGCACACATTTGCGAGAGGTCGTTTTCAGTGTCACGGTTGAGTCGTATATGTCGGTATAATCCGGCTAGGGTTTTCCATTTTGTGAGAAACGTAGTACCGACATATAAGAATCATGATTGCATTAAAACAACTTTGAAAAGGAACTAATATAACCAATTTTAGTTCTTAGGACTCTAGTACCTCACATCTGGTAAGTGTAGCAAGTCCAAATCCCTCATCTCATACGTTTCCCTCCACTTCCTCCGCTGGCCTCATAAGCCTCGTGGCCAGTAGGCAATGATCTGACTTGGGTGACGGAATGTGTTTTCCAATAGTTCCAACGTTTGAGTAATTGAACTTGCTTCTTCACTCCGCTCCACAATTTCTTTTCTTGACTCGCAGCGGAAAGCGAAGTTATCACTCCAGGCCAATTCATGAGTGTCGAAGATCTGCTATAGTTGTCTCAGCACCCTCCATAAGTATCTACTGAGACTTGGGCCCGTGTAGAGGGGGGAACCTCGGGAGGCAGCGTTGATGGTCAAGATAAAAAGATACAAGGGCTAAAGCATAAATATGGCGGACAACGCTGAAAGGAGGCCTCGGCAAATTCAAAAATTTAGTAGTTCAGCCTAAGGGACTTGAAAAACAAAGTGCTCTGTTTCTGGCAGAAAGTTTGCTGGACTTTAACAGAGCATAACGCATAAGTTATTTAGCCAATGGAGGTGTGGGATATAGTTTTGGAAATATGAGGAAGTGCTCTACAACTTTGGTGTAGACTTTCAGAACAGAATCACACATCAAACGAGGTTAAGTTCCAGATGAGTGCAAACAATCCAGAACCAGTACATCAAACTAGAAGATTTTTTACCTCTTTGTAATTCAAAGTTTGTACAGCTGCAGTATAGAATTCAATGGAATTTTGAGTTGAAAACAGCAACTTTCAAAAGAGGTGCTGTTGAAATTCTTCCAAGAATTCTGTCAAATTTGAGTTATCATAACTTTTTATCCAAAGCTGACCTAGGGGCAAATAAATACTCGTTGGAAATATACTGAAGTTAACTTTAATTTTGGTATTCAACTTGAGTTATGAAAATGCCAAGTAGCAGTTCAAAATCTGGGATAAGTAGAAACTGATCATTTTTGGGCAGAGAAATAAACAATTGAACTCATTTAATGGATTGTTGTACCTATTGGGGTTTTACTACATCCAATGGGTACGACATACTTATGAGTTGTTATCTTCAACTAGTGAAAGAATTAAGTATTTTACCTACTCAAGTTCTTTTTACTAGAGACCATGTTTTTGTCGTATTGAAGATAAAAGGGTAGTATACGGGATGACAAAGCGATATTAACGTCTCATAGTGACCAAATCTAGTTGAAATGAACTTCCAAAGAGAAAGTCCATCAATGTGGATTTCGCTATTATGTATTTGGTCTAGTAATGGTGTAGCTTGTGCAAAGTTATTACATTGTCCATGTATGAGATATATCGCATTTTTAGCAAGTGAAATCTTGGGCCTTTACAATCAAGGATTGGACTTCGGCCTTCACCGCCGTCGTAGCGCCTGCCCCATCACTGCTGACGTCGGCGCTTGGGAAGCTGTTCCGCAACCTCGTCCCTGTTTCCCTTGGGAGCCCTGAGGGCCCTCTGCTGGTCGGACAACCATATACGATTACGTGTCGAGCAACGTGACGGGTTAGATGAACCGGCTTTGTCAGCTTGGCTTGGTGCACGGACACGCGGTGTCACTGCTATGCTATGAACATGCCCATGGGAATCAGTTTGGATGGACGTCAATCGCTTGCGAGCGAGTGAGCTCTCGGCGTGTTGAGTCGTGGCCTTTTCCAGCACGGAGCAGAGGTTTTGATACATGCGTCTCGCCTCAGGTTCTTCGGGCTTCGGAAGGTTGCACTAAGGCCACGACGGCTGCCACGTTCTGGCTTGGTCGCTTGAAACGCGGCGGGTCGTGTGGGCTAGCGACAATGCTCACCCACACCTGGCGACCATGCGCTTGGGCTTCACTAGAGCCGGGGCATCGACTTCACAAAGCCTCGAGCGCAGATATGTACGCGTCCAACTGTGCCCTCTCCGCCTCGAGCGTCGTGCAACGTGCTTCGAGCTGATTGGCCACCTCCTGTGTAGACACCGCCTCCTCGCCGTGGTTGCTATGTAGCGCCCCCTGCTGCATGAGTTTTGGCGATAGCGGGCTTTCGACGGGAGGAGCGGTTGGAGAGGAGTTACCAGTTTCCGCGATGTAGCATTCGCAGGAAGGAAAACGGCCTTCGTCTGGTCTGGTGTCAGTATCGTGACCACATTCGCTTGCACCCTTCAGGGGGGAGAAGGGAAAAAGTTGCTTGGTCAGTCACTTCTTTGAAGTCCTCCCCATGGGCGTGGTTGACAGTTCTGACAGTCGCGTTGTCCGTTAGATGCCGGATGTTGTCGTTGTCAGTGACGAATTCCAGGCTTTCAAAATGGAAAGCCTGACGGGTTGTGAAGGTAGCGTCGACCTTGAGTTTGCAGTTAAGGGAAATGAAGAACTCGAGGCTGCTGAAACGAAGCTTCTCACCGACGCGGAAGCTTGAGCTCACAAAAGCCATCACAGCAGAAAAATGAAAACAAGAAGCGGCCCCCTTCCTAGCGCGCCAACTGTCAGTGTTTTTACCACCTCCAATAATCGAATGCTTCGTGTCCTATATCTAGATGGCTAGCTAGTAAAGACAAGGATTTATACTGGTTCGGACAACGTGATCTACGTCCAATCTGTGGTGTTCGTCGATCTTGTATCAGCCCAGACGGTTCAAGGAATCGTAGTTACAAGCGAGACTTCCTCGCATGTGAGAACGAGGAGGAAGTCTATGTGTCGCGTGTGGGCGTGAGACATTTTTCTGTGCGAGGGGAGGTTCCGGGCCTCCCCTTTTATAGCCCGGATGCCTATACCTGCCCACAGGCTCCTCATAAATGGGGTTGGGGTTTTCATGATGTGTCAGCGCTTAAGGCGGCCCAAAGCGGTACATAAGCAATGAGTACACCTGCTCCTGTCTAGTCTACGGTCTATGTCTACATTCCGTCCCTGTACGTTCGCGCCGAGCAGAATGGGACAGGAGATGATGATGGCTTGGCATCATGCTTGTCTCGCCGCGTGTGGCCTCCCACTCTGTCTTAAATCTCTTCCGCCGTTCCGTCACGTTGGCATTTAAGTCTTCCGTCTGCCTCTGATCCGGTCTTTGAGCCCAGACTGCTTCGCTCTCTCGGTCTCATCATCCGGATTTGGAAGTTGGCCGTTGTTTGCGCTCCCGGGGGTCAGGCTCCGTGGAGGGTCGTCCCGTGTTCGCGCCTTGGGTGTTGGCTTCGTAGAACCACGCGTCTTGATGTGGTTGGTCGGTTGACTTTTAAAAGTTTTTGCAAGTTTCTATATCACAACCAACCCAGGTTAGTCTGCAAATTAAGAATGTGTCAATTTGAACATTATTCTAGTAAAATACACAAGATAAATCTTTCCTTTTAACACACTATTAAATGCAAAAACGGTAACACATTCATTAGTAAACATACAATTGTATCCTTTCTAACAAAGTTGTGCAACGAAAAACAAATTATATGAAGAGATCTATATGCAAAAATAAGAAATTAAATATTGAGAGAAAATAACAATGACTAATACCAAGCAGTCTCATTTGTCTATTGTCACAAAAAAGATGCTTTTATTTGGATTATCATTTTGTTCATATACAATTAACATATTCTTATATCCAGTCATATGATTAGTGTGTACACTATCTAACACCCATTTTAACCCGATGAAGAAATATGACTATAAAAACAAATTAGTCATGAGTTTTAGATGCACAAGTTTGTTTAAATCCTGTCACGTTAGTCACAATGGATTTAGCCACACACATAAGTATTTGATTTATTGTGATGTGACTCAACATATTTGGCTTGTAGTTATAGTGTAAGGATCCAAGTTTTTCATTTGCTAAAAGTGTTCATCACACCACACTCACCTTATTTGAGGAAATCATATGAACATATTTGAAGAGCAAGTAACCACCATCAAGAAATTCACTAGGAGATAAACTCACAAAATGTAAAAGTTAGATTTCCCACATGCATCATATAGGGGTTGAGCATGTGTTTAACTCCTAAACCTTGTTAGGATTGCTCATGCCAAATTGCAGTCAAATCCAAAACCTTTTGAGGTATTTTGGGTACAACTAGTAAAAGGCTAGTTTGAACTTAAATTCAAATTCAAATGCCATTCGTCTCACAAATTTAAAAGTGGGATTCATATTCACACTCAACACATTTTTGTGAGCTCAACACCAATTTTCACTCCATATAGAGTTGATCTTGACAAGGGCTAATTTGAGCAAATTCAAACCAAATTTGAATTTTAAACTTCATATGTGCTGTAAATTCATTCCAAACAATTCACACTTTGATTCATTAAAATTCCAAATGGACATTTGGTGAATTGTGCAAATGGACAGGGGTATTAGGGTCACCAAAATTAAGAGCGGTAGAAATTGAAGTTTTGAGGTTAAAATTGGGGAGTGGGCCCTCCCAGTGGAGTGAACCGACTGAGGCACCGTTGCTCTGTTTCTCGGGCTAAGGCAGCGCGCGCCACCGAGCCAGAACGCCGGCCAGCTCCTACTTCGTTTCCTCGCGCTGGAGACCAGCTGCCCGATGCCTTGTCCCTGTTCGGCGTGCTCCAGTTGCTCACAAGCCTAAGCACCACAGTTCTTTTCATCCTCGCACCGAGCTCAGCCAAGACTTCGACGCTACCTCGGTTCCGATCGGGAAACTGGCAAACCTCGTGCACACCATCTCCCCGAGCTGTAAAATCGCACCGGTTGCTTGTCTTCCACTTCCACTACACACAAGAGATCCATTTTCGAGCTTTCCATCCCTAGAACCGGCGGTGCTCGCGGCGTCCGAAACTTGCTGCCGCTCGGAGCTCTCGTGGACAGCCCAACTCGGAGGCTTTCACGCTCGATCAAGTCCACCCATAGGAGCGTCGAACCTCCACGCTGCTCCTCCCTAACTCGCTGCTCAAGCCGTGAACCATCGCCCGTGAATTCGGCGATTTTCTTCCGGACCCGACACAGCAACCTTTCGATACAAGTTTATCGAATTCGGTCGCAATTCTTGTTCTTAGTTCACCAAATAATGCACAAAAGGAGCTAGACTGGCTAGTGGTCAATTCCTTTTCAACACCTAGCTTGAAACTGCACGTAGGAGGGCCATTTCCATGTTTCCCGAACGCAAACACGAAGAACACCCTCGGACGCACGGTGACATGGTAGTTAGCGGTCGTCCCGAGCTTGTTTGCATACTCGTCGATCTTCCCTAAATTACACTGAAGCGTTATAGCCAATTACCCGAGCTTTTTGAGGGTTAGAACGACGGTCCAATGTTGCCGAAGTTGTCCCGAGGCCGCCGCACGTTGCCGACCTAGTTCCGGCCATCAAAGGCTTGCCGTGATCTCACCAACGACTTCAGCGACGTCCTAAAGTCACAAGCGGCGAGAGCCAAGCCAGGAGGTGGCCGAAAACTTGACTATAGTGAGCTCCGGCGAGGCGGCGGCGCGGGCGCGCGTGTGGGGGCGGGAGGTTGAAGAAGGACTGTGCGTGCGACCCACGTGCACTCTTTTAAACTTTTCCTCCAATTTTCAGTTTTTAGTTCAACTTGAAACACCCATAACGTTGGCTAGGAAACTCCAAATTGAGTGAACCAAATTTTGTTGGATTCATCTCTCTGAGTACTTTTCAAAAAATAAAGTTTCACTCCATGAAAATCTTTATTTCTCCAGAATTAATTCTTCAAAATTTAAATTATTTAGAATTTTAACTGGAGAAATATTTAGTGGAAAATTCTGAAATTTGGCAAGGATGTTCCTTATAGTATCCGTGAGCTACCATAAAAATTTTAGATCTATCCGAGCTCATTTAATCCACCTAATGGTGTGATTAATGAAATTGTTCCATAGAAAATAAAAAATGTCCCGAAACATTTTTTAGATTTTCTCTGAACTTGTTTAGCTCATATTTTTTGCTAGATGAAACCAATTCCGTTAGAACCCTATGAAAATCTAGTTTCCAGAAAGTCATGGCTTGCTCCATGAAAATCCATAGAACACCTTGAGAGCTCTAATTAGGGCTAAATAAATATTTATTTGTGCAGGGCTCAAATGAGCTTTGGTTCAAGTGAAATTTGGCCAATTTTTTCTTTAGGTTGTTTCTAAACCACAGTAAAAATTTCAGAGTCATTAGGCCTGTTTAGTTATACTTATAGCCTTAAAAATATCAAATTCAACCCATATGCATTTAAATTGACATGCATATATGTTTATCTCGTGTAGTCGCTAAAATCGAAGAAGGTCCAAAGGTTCTGGATTTCATTACTCCGGATGAACAACTGCTTACGACCAGCAGCAAGGCAAGCTTCGGTTTGCATTAGCCGTTTCATAAATTTTATTGTTTCGAGAACTTCCTTTAAGTTTTCTTACAATTGTGCATTAGAGTCTTGTTTGAAAACCCAAATTCATAGCCAAGAGAACCAAGCTTTTGGGCTTAGGTTTTAAACCTCGAGTAGCCACTGCAATGTTAAGATAGTGTAGGATTCGGTACAAGTCGAGTAGTTGGAACTACTCGCGAGAATAGGCTAGAGGCACACTACTCGGTTAGAGATAGCAAATGAATCACATGGCAAGAAAAATGAGACCGAGTGGAGGGTAAGGGCAACAGGACTTTGGGGCCTAGGTGCCATAGCTCCGCTTGTGTCGATTGAGGACCGAGCCGTGTGCGGGCCTGTTGAACAAGCTAGAACAGTACCAAAGACCTACCGGATATATGGGAACCGAGAAACCGATGTAATTCAGGTAGCGATCTGTTGAGGTATTGCTTGTCGTACGTAGGGTAGGTTGAGAGCAACAAGGTGTAAATTGGCTGGCAGACACTGCGGATGCTCCGTGTAGAGACCTCCTGCTCGGGACGATAGGACCGGTTCAACACTTGGCTGACGGATGAAAGGTGGTTGCGTACGACGTCCGTGGTGGTTGCTGTAGGTAACATCGTGGTCAGTGAGTACCACTTGTTCACTGTACCGTGACGTAGAAAGAACAAACTAGTGTCATGTTAAAAGGTTGCTGATTGAAAGCTGTACGTTGTTTGCTAATGACTTGTTGTAGTTTAGAGCTAATAAAAGTTCTTTTCAACCTAGGGAATGCACATGAGAGAAATGTGTTTCTTATTCGATTGCGGCTCTCTTATGTGTATTAGCACGAGGTTCTCCATAACTTGTTGCTAAAACTTGAAAGTAAGGTTCAACTATTTAGGTGTGTCTTTTGCAACTTACATTCCATTATACACCGCAAACCCAACATGTAGAGTTTCATGTGTAGCTAAGACGGGTTAGTCTTGTTGAGCCATCGTGCTCACTTCTTGTATTTGAAGCGTTTGTAGGGTGCTATGAGGAGGAGGATCACGAGGAGGAGGCGGACCTCAAGAGGGAAACACCGTCGAGTAGGAGCCGTGCACACCATCGTGTTAGTATGTGTGTGTGCTAGTGGAAACACATTCATAGGCTTAACGTGAACTATTTTGCTTAGTCTACGCCCGTGAATGTAGACTTGATGTATTTTTGGATGTAATTATGTTTATAAACACTTTTATGTACTTTTGCTTCCGCTTTGTACCCTTTTATATGTGTTATCCGGTGCTGTGCAATGCAACACCCCTCAGCGTGATCCGGACTGGTCGAGACCGTCGGGTCCTCACATATAGTTTTATAAGAAATTATTTATAATATACAATTTGTATGTTATTAAAGTTAATTAGATTTATATATATCATTAATAAAAGATAAGTTTTAAAAAAACTATAATAAAGTTCACTAGTACAGAGAGAGTAGCAAAGAAGCAAAGAAAAAGTCCACAACATGCGTAGCAGCACAACACGAAAAATTCTCATGCCAATAAATGGCGTCGGAGTCGCGGGCTTTCGCGAAGGTCTTCCTCCCGGTACTGCCGTCGCCGCCCCTCTTGCGGTAGGTAGGTCGCGGAACCGCGCCTTCCCCACCTTACTTAGCCCCCGACGGATCTGCTTAACTGCTAACCTGCTCCGTGCGGCCCCCGTCCGCTGGACTGCCCAGGGCGCGGGTGCGAGCACGTCAGGGATGGGGGCGCCGGCGCCGAGAAAGTGGGAGGTAGTGGACGAGGCGCTGGAGAGGGACGTGCTGGGAGCTTGCCTAGACCAGGCACCCGAGCGCCGCCGCGTCCGGGAGGCCTTCAAGGACGTGCAGCTCAACATCGATCACTGCCTCTTCAAGGTCCCCAACCCCCTTCTAGAATTCACAATCTAGATAAGCTGTTCTGTTTTTAGCGACGTGTCGACACCGGACTGGTCAATTATGACCAACGACTTTAATCTTGTTTTGGTTGCATTAGCAGCGTGAATTTTGAAAGAAAGGCTGTATCGTATCCTATTATTGGAAAAAAATCCTGCTTGTTTCTTACGAAATGACGCTAGCTCTGGGCCTACGCTCCTACTAATTCTGCCAATCTGTTTCCCTTTTCCAATTATTTGCTGTATTAGCTTCAGTTCACTAAATCACAAATCACCCTAACGAATCCATAAGGATGACATAGGAAAAGAGAAAATTTCTTACACCTCTTATCATGCCTCTTGCCATGTATGGCTTTCCTTACATGAATTTTCCTTATGATGCAGGAGCAATATGGTGGCGTCGTAACAAAGGAGGTACTATTTCTTAAAATAACTTCTGTTTTATGCACTTTCTTCATACTAAGTAGATCTCTGAAGTTAATGGTTGCAGTGCATAAATTTCTATTACACATTTCCAGAAAAGAGTTTTAGAGCCATAGCATAGAGTTTGTTTGTCTTTTCTCTTATGACTATATTTATTAAGGCGTCGCTTAAGCGCTAAGGCGACACCTTACTTCATATCCAGTTTATCTCAGCCCAAATATTGAGAGTTTGAGACAAACTTGAGAGATGGGATCATGTGAGTGTTATCTAGTATTCTAGTACACTAGTACTACTATCTATTAGTTATGTTTGATTTGGTTTATGTTGAACCACCTCTATTTGCTAATTACTTCTGTTACAACAACAACAACAACTAAGCCTTTATCCCAAGCATGTTGGGGTCAGCTAGACATGAAACTCAATATCAATGAAGTAAAAGAGAGGAAGAGATATAAGAACAAGAAAAAAGAAAAAAAGGAAAAAAGGAAAAAAAGAAAGAAAAAAAAGAAAAATAAAAAAAGAAAAAAAAGAAAAAAAAGAAAAAAGAAAAGAAACAAGACTAATATTCTGGCACATGAATTGCTACTTTCCATGCGGTCCTATCATGAGCTAAGTCTCTGGATACATTCCAATCTCTCAAATCTCGTTTTACCGCCTCCTCCCAGGTCAACCTTGGTCGTCCTCTACCCCTCCTAATATTTTCTCTACTTCTTAAAATCTCACTGTTAACCGGTGCTTCTGGAGGCCTCCGCTAGATATGTCCAAACCATCTAAGTCGATGTTGGACTAACTTCTCTTCAATCGGCGCCACCCCTACCTTATCACGAATCGCCTCATTCGTTATTCGATCTCTTCTCGTGTGCCCGCACATCCACCGTAGCATGCGCATCTCTGTGACACTCATTTGTTGGACATGTTGCCGTTTAGTTGGCCAACATCCCGCCCCATAAAGCATCACGGTCTGATTACCGTCCTATAGAACTTCCCTTTTAGCTTTTGTGCGACCTTCCTATAACATAGGATTCCAGAGGCTTGCCGCCATTTTATCCACCCTATCTTGATCCTGTGACAAACATCCTCATCAATATCGCCATTGCTTTGTAACATTGATCCTAAGTATCGGAAAGAGTCCCTTCTAGGTACTATTTGTTCTTGTAGACTAACATTTCCCTCTTCATGAGCAACACCACTAAAGTCACACCTCATATACTCGGTCTTGGTCCTACTAAGTCTAAATCCCTTGGACTCTAAGGTTTGTCTCCATAACTCTAATTTCTTATCAACACCATCCCTAGTTTCATCTACCAGCACTACATCATCGGCAAAGAGCATGCACCAAGGGATATCCCCTTGTATATCCTTCGACACCTCATCCATCACCAAGGAAAAGATGTATGGGCTTAAATCTGATCCTTGATGTAGTCCTACCGTGATAGGAAATGCATCAGTCTCACTATCACTTACGCTACACACTTGTCCTAACATTATTGTACATATCCTTGATAAGGGTAATGTACTTTGTTGGCACTTTATGTTTCTCTAGTGCCCACCACATGACTGACCTTGGTATCTTGTCGTACGCCTTCTCCAAGTCAATGAACACCATATGCAAGTCCTTCTTCTGCTTCCTATATCTCTCCATAAGGTGACGAAGCAAGAAAATCGTCTCTATTGTAGTCCTCCCAGGCATAAAACCAAACTGGTTTTTAGTGACATTGGTCACTTTCCTCAGGCGGTGTTCAATCACTCTCTCCCAAAGCTTCATAGTATGACTCATAAGCTTAATCCCTCGATAATTAGTACAACTTTGAATATCTCCTTTATTTTTGAAGATAGGTACTAATATACTTTTCCTCCATTCTTCAGGCATCTTGTTTGACTGGAAAATGTGGTTGAATAGCTTTGTGAGCCATACTATTGCCACGTCCCCAAGGCATCTCCACACCTCAATAGGGACATCATCAGAGCCGAGAGTCTTTTCTCCTTTCATCCTTTTTAAGGCCTCCTTAACCTCAAACTCTTGTATCCTCCGCACGAACCACCTGTTACAGTCATCAAAAGAGTCATCCAACTCAACCATAGTGCTCCCATTCCCATCATTGAATAGCCCATTAAAGTAATCCCACCATCTATTCTTAATCTCTTCATCCTTCACTAGAATGTAGCTAGTCTTATCTTTGATGCATTTAACTTGATTGAAATCCCTCATCTTTCTCTCGCGGATTTTTGTTATCTTGCATATGTCCTTTTCACCTTCTTTTGTCTCCAGTTTCTAATATAACTCATCATAGGCCTGTCCTCTTGCCTTACTCACAGTCCGCCTTGCATTTTTCTTGGCCTCTTTGTACTTAAGCATGTTGCTTGCGCTGCTAATTACTTTTGTTATCTTTATCTATTTGGAATTTGGGACTGTATTGGTGGCTGGTTTTCACTATTAAAGTATGTTAAGATGCGCTCGAAATACTTCACATATCTCTGCAATATTTCTAACATATTCAGACCAACAGACTTATCTATAAGAATAGATTTGTATAGTACTGAAGGTCACTCACAATCTGACTTGGGAGAAGAAGCCTTTTTCCATCAACACATCTTTTCTGATTATAGTATTCAATGGACTCCTCAGCAGTAGGAAAAAACTATTTGTTAGAAAAGAAAAGAATACAGTGTACTCCTACATTTTCCTGTATTTATATATAGTAAGGCGTCGCCTCACCTTACGCCTTATCACTTAAAAGGTAAAAGGGGGTATGTCGCCTTATGTCGTCTTACCGCCTTAATAACTATGCTTATGACCATGTTAGAGTTATTCAAGTTATTCCACCATAAAACTCAGGAGGCATGGTGATGTAATTATTGTTAGATGTAATCTCGTTTTTCTAGAGTAATTAGTGTTAGAGATAGAGTCCAAGTCAAGAGTTAGAGATAGAACCAAAGTCTATCTCTAATTAGAGTAGGAGTCTAGCTAATATTAGATTAGGACTCTGTAATTTAGGGCTATATATACAACCCCCTATTGAGAATATCATCAAGAGAACAAATTAGAGGAAAATAACCCCGTATATCCAACATTTGGCATCAGAGCTAGGGTTTAAGATCTAACCTTGTGTTGCCCCCGGGAGGACAAACTCTCGGGGGCGACCAACCTAGCCCGAAGCTGCTCATGGGCGAGCGAGCTCGGGGCCAGAGGGGTCGAGGCCAGCTCTTGCGCAAGGTGGAGGGGGGCTCTCGAGGCGAATCCGATGGCCGAGGAAGCAGCTCGATGCGGATCTTGACAAAACCAGCGTAGATCAAGGCGATCAAGAGCAGATCGGGTTGAATCCGACGAAGAACGAGCGTGAATCAGTGGGAAATCGTCGGTTCCCTACGGTGTGGCGGCGTGCTTGACGACCCGGCGACAAGGAAGCGAATTGCTGGCGTCGAGGTACGCCGCGTAGGCGCGGACGAACGCGGAGTGCGCCTTGTCGCGGAAGTCCACGAGGAGCGGCTCGCCGGCGCGTCCAGGTGGGCGTCGGGCGGAGGACCTTGTGCCGGAAACGCGGTCACCCTCGGCGACGAGCCGATGGACGAGTGGGTGGCACGCAACGGTGCAGAAGTCAGGCAGGTGGCCGGGCGGGCGACAGCAAGGTGCGGGCGCGAGGAACGTGGCCAGGGCGCTAGCGGCGTGCGCGGCAGCACGAGCGCAGCCAGGATCGGGCCCGCGCGGCAACGGGCGGCGGTCGAGCCGGATCCAAAGGAGGCGGCGGCTGCTGTTCTAGGAGAGTGAAGGCGGTAGGGTTTCTAAGAAGAGAGGCGGCGACTGCTGTTCTGGTTTGGAGGTGCTAGGGTTTGGGAGATAAAGTGGGTCGACTGGGTTGACTTGGGCCAACAAAGGGCAAGTGTGCTCAGCTGGGCCGGCTGGGCTGAGGTGGACCAATCCAAATCAAGTGTTAGTCCACGACCAAGGAGGTGTCTGTAGAACATGGCACATGATTTGACTTTCAAACCAACGGAGGACGAGCTGGTGCTTCATTTTCTCCGATCACAGCTGCGTGATTTTCCACCACTTGAGGCGGGCGTTGTGGTAGAAGCAGACTTTTATGATGTGACGCCGTGTGACTTTTTGACGAACTACGGCCTGCGCGACTTGGGTGTAAGGGCCTCAATTTTTGACACATATTTGAAGTGTTCATCACCACACCACACACCTCACTTGAGGAAAGTTGATGAACACAAATGAAGAGCAAGTAACCACCATCAACATGCTCATTAGAGAACAAACTCGCATATTGCAAAAGTGGTCTTTCCCACATGCGATATAGGTGGGCTGGACATATGAAAACTCCTACACATTGCTAAGGATGTCCATGCTAAGTTTCACCCAAATTCAAAACCTTTTAAGGTCAGTTATGGTATAGTTAGAAAGAGGGCAGTTTGAAACCATATTCAAATTCAAACTGTTTTTATCCCATGAATTTAAAAGTGGGAGGCATATTCTTACTCAGCACATTTTTGTGAGCCCACACACCAATTTTCACTCCATTTGGAGTTGATCTTGACATGAGCTAAGTGGGACAAATTCAAACTTTATTTGAATTCAAAACTAAACTTGTGCTAAAATTCATTCAAACCAAACCCAATTTGAATTCTAATCAATTCAAATGGCTCATGGGTGAATAATTTGAATCACCAGCGGTATTATGGGGCTCACTGTTTGCAACAGTGATTAGGAGTAAATTTCAGAGGTTAAAACCTCGGGTGGGACCCACATGTCATAGAGAGAAGGAGGCAAAACTTGCACACAAAGTCATAGCCTCGGTGGGAAATTCCACCGAGCAGCTGTCGGCTGTGCCACCGAGCAGCTACCGGCGCCACCAGCTGCTTCCCCTCTCCGCGCGCTGGTGCCCAGGGCGGCTTGCTCGCGCCCCCACGCGACCGACACCGCCTCCACTGAGCAGGAGTCGGCCGGCTTTATCTTCTCGCGGGCAAACCCGAGCAGCGGCATTGTTTCTCGCCGCAGCTCTCTGCTCAATCGGGAAAACCAGCAAAACAATCTCCTCCTTCGTTCCTGAGCTGCTAGATAGCCACCTGAGGTCGCACACCACCTTCCCAACGCCAGAAACCCCGAGCTCCGACCTCCTTTGCCCGAAAACGATCCCCACCGCGGCGACCTAGCCTCAGCAGAGAGTCAGGCGCCCGTGGACAGCATTCCACAGTCGTTTTCACGGTCCAGCAAGAGAGGCAAAAGGAGCGCGCGATCACCGTGCTGCTCTCCTCCAAGTTTGGAAGCAAACCGTGAAGAATCCATAGAGGATTTCCAGTTTTTGCTCCGGCAACCGTAAATCGAGCTTTCGGTACGGTTTCTTTAAATTCTCGCTCTATGATCTTTCGGAGGTTATCAAATCCTGCACATAGACGCTGGATTAGCCGGCGATCAAGTTCTTTTCTGCATCCGTGGCGTGAAACTGTCTAGGAGTAACGAATTTCGAGCTCGATCGAGGGCGGTCATGGCGGGCACGATCGGTCACACGGTGCTGACCGACTTGCCGCCATCCCTGAACCCTTTTGACACCTTGTCGAGCTTCCTAGAGGTACACCGATGCTGTAGGACCGTTTGTTCGAGGTGTTGGCGGGTTAGAACCCACGGTCGACGGCGCCGAACCTCAACCGAGGCCGCGGCACGTCGCCGAGCTATTTCCGGTCACCCTGAGCCCGACCTGACACCACCGACGTGTTCCTCGACGTCGGCAACCCCCTGGCGGCGAGCTTCAGACCATGGGAGGTCCGGCAGCGGCGAGCCAGCGAGCCCCGAGTCTGCTCCGGCGAGGTCGGCGACGCGGGCGTGAGAGAACGGCGGGAGGAAGACGAAGCCGGTTGGCCCACGTGTTAGCGGCTGAAGAATTTAAATCGGGATCGGGTGTGGCCGGGGATCGGCTGTGCTGGCGCGCAAATACCCTGTGAGCTCCGGTGTGCCGGACACCTCCGCACCCGACACGTGTCCCCGCGGGCCCCCGCGAGATTTAAACTTTTCCCCGATTTTCAGAATTCTTCCAAACTTTAAATCCTCATAACTTTGGCTAGAAAGCTCCAAATCAAGTGAACCAAATTTTGCTGCATTCAGCTCTCTAAGCACTTTTCAGCAAATCAAGTTTCACTTCATGAAAACTCTTGTTTCTCCAGAATTAATTCCTCAAAGTTTAAACTGTTAGGAATTTTAACTGGAGAATCCTGTGGAGGAAAATCCTGAAATTTTGCTGGGATATTCACCAAAATATCCCTGAACTACCATAAAAATTTCAGACCCATTTGAGCTCATTTGATCCACCTAATGGTGTGATTAGTGAAACTGTTCCAGGGAAAATAGAAAATGTTCAGAAACATTTTCAGAATTTTCTCTGAAATTGTTTAGCTCATATCCTTAGCTAGGAACCTTCAAATTAAGTGAGACCAACTCCATTAGAACCCTCTAAAAATCTAGTTTTCAGAAAGTCATAGTTTGTTTCATGAAAATCCTTAGAACACCCTAAAAGCCTTCAATTAAGGTCAAGGACATAATTAATTGTGGAGGGCTCAAATGAGCTTTACTGCAACTAAAACTTGACCAAGTCTCTGTTTAGGTTGTAACCAAACCACAGTAAAATTTCCCAGTCATAGAGTCTGTCTAGTGGGACTTATAAGCTTCACAAGTTCAAACTTAATATAAATGCATTCAAATTAATACATGTATGTCTTATATCATGTAGTCGCTAAGGTCGAGGAGGAACCCGAAGTCCTAGACTTCGTTACTTCGGAGGAGCAGCTAGCCTACGACCAAGAGCAGCAAAGCAAGCTCCGGTTTGCATTAAACTTTTTACAAGTTTTTATTGTTTTGAGCACATACTTGAATACCTTATTCTTTGCATTAGAGTCTTGTTTGAAAACCCAATTGCATAACCAAGAAAACCATGGGTTGGGTTTAGGATTGCAAACCCCGTTAGCTACTGCCATGCTAAGATAGTGTAGAGTTCGGTACAAGTCGAGTAGTTGGAACTACTCGCGAGCATAGGCTAGAGGCACTCGACTCGGGTAGTGATAGCACATGAAACACAACAACAACAACAACAACAACCAAGCCTTTATCCAAACCTGTTGGGGTCGGCTAGACATGAAACCCAATATCAATAAAGTAAAAGAGAGGAAGAGATATAAGAACAAGGAAAAAAGAAAAAAAGAGAAAAAAAAGAAAAAAAGAAAAAAAGAAAAAAAGGAAAAAGGAAAAAGAGAAAAGAAATAAGAAAAAAGGAAAAGAAAAGAGAAAAGAAAAAAGAAAAAAAAGAAAAAGAAAAAAACAAGACTACGATTCTGGCACATGAATTGCTACTTTCCATGCGGTCCTATCATGAGCTAAGTCTCTGGATACATTCCAATCTCTCAAATCTCGTTTTACCGCCTCCTCCCAGGTCAACCTTGGTCGTCCTCTACCCCTCCTAATATTTTCTCTACCTCTTAAAATCCCACTGTTAACCGGTGCTTCTGGAGGTCTCCGTTGGATATGTCCAAACCACCTAAGTCGATGTTGGACTAACTTCTCTTCAATCGGCGCCACCCCTACCTTATCACGAATCGCCTCATTCCTTATTCGGTCTCTTCTCGTGTGCCCGCACATCCACCGTAGCATTCGCATCTCTGCGACACTCATTTGTTGGACATGTTGCCGTTTAGTTGGCCAACATTCCGCCCCATAGAGCATCGCGGGTCTGATCACCGTCCTATAGAACTTCCCTTTTAGCTTTTGTGGGATTTTCCTACCACATAGGATTCCAGAGGCTTGCCGCCATTTCATCCACCCTACCTTGATCCTGTGGCAAACATCCTCATCAATATCGCCATTGCTTTGTAACATTGATCCTAAGTATCGGAAAGAGTCCCTTCTAGGTACTATTTGTCCTTGTAGACTAACATTTCCCTCTTCACGACCAACACCACTAAAGTCACACCTCATATACTCGGTTTTAGTCCTACTAAGTCTAAACCCCTTGGACTCTAAGGTTTGTCTCCATAACTCTAATTTCTTATCAACACCATCTCTAGTTTCATCTACCAGCACTACATCATCAGCAAAGAGCATGCACCAAGGGATATCCCCTTGTATATCCTTCGACACCTCATCCATCACCAAGGAAAAGATGTATGGGCTCAAAGCTGATCCTTGATGTAGTCCTACCGTGATAGGAAATGCATCAGTCTCACTATCACTTACGCGCACACTTGTCCTAACATTATTGTACATATCCTTGATAAGGGTAATGTACTTTGTTGGCACTTTATGTTTCTCTAGTGCCCACCACATGACTGACCTTGGTATCTTGTCGTACGCCTTCTCCAAGTCGATGAACACCATATGCAAGTCCTTCTTCTGCTCCCTATATCTCTCCATAAGCTGACGAAGCAAGAAAATCGCCTCCATTGTAGACCTCCCAGGCATAAAACCAAACTGGTTTTTAGTGAGTAGTGACATTGGTCACTTTCCTCAGGCAGTGTTCAATCACTCTCTCCCAAAGCTTCATAGTATGACTCATAAGCTTAATACCTCGATAATTAGTACAACTTTGAATATCTCCTTTATTTTTGAAGATAGGTACTAATATACTTTTCCTCCATTCTTCAGGCATCTTGTTTGACCGAAAAATGTGGTTGAATAGCTTTGTGAGCCATACTATTGCGACGTCCCCAAGACATCTCCACACCTCAATAGGGACATCGTCAGGGCCGAGGGCCTTTCCTCCTTTCATCCTCTTTAAGGCCTCATTAACCTCAAACTCTTGTATCCTCCGCACGAACCGCCTGTTGGAGTCATCAAAGGAGTCATCCAACTCAACCATAGTGCTCCCATTCCCATCATTGAATAGCCCATTAAAGTAATCACGCCATCTATTCTTAATCTCTTCATCCTTCACTAGAATGCGGTCAGTCTCATCTTTGATGCATTTAACTTGATTGAGATCCCTCATCTTTCTCTCACGGATTTTTGCTACCTTGTATATGTCCTTTTTACCTTCTTTTGTCCCTAGTCTCTCATATAACTTATCATAGGCCTGTCCTCTTGCCTTACTCACAACCCGCCTTGCATTCTTCTTAGCCTCTTTGTACTTAAGCATGTTGCTTGCGCTTCTATCATTATGCCAACTCTTATAACACTCCTTCTCCTTAATGGCCTTTTGTACATCCTCATTCCACCACCAAGTGTCTTTATCTACAAGTTTCTTTCCCTTTGTCACACCGAACACCTCACTAGCTACCTTCCTAATGCAAGTTGCCATCTTCATCCACATACTATCTGCATCTCCATTTTCTGCCCAGGGTCCTTCTGTGATCACCCTATTTTTAAAGGATACTTGTGATTCTCCCTTCAACTTCCACCACTTTGTTCTTGTGATTTTGACACCTTTGTCCCGCAAAGAACATGTATGGAAGCGAAAATCAGCTACCACAAGCTTATGTTGTGTCACAACACACTCCCCCGGGATCACCTTACAATCTAGACACTCCCGTCTATCCTTTCTCCTAGTGAGGACAAAGTCAATCTGGCTAGAGTGTTGGGCACTACTAAAGGTCACTAGGTGAGATTGCCTCTTCCTAAAGAGGGTGTTAGCTATCAAAAGATCATAGGCTACAGCAAAGTCTAGGATGTCCTTACCCTCTTGATTTCTATCGCCGCATCCAAAACCTCCATGTACTCCCTCAAATCCTAGGTTAGTTGCACCCACATGACCATTGAGATCTCCCCCTATGAGGAGTTTCTCGGTTATCGGTACACTACTAACCATATCCTCCAAGTCCTCCCAAAATTGCCTCTTAGCACTCATGTTGAGCCCAACTTGTGGGGCATAAGCACTAATGACGTTGAAGACAATGTCCCCAATTACTATCTTGATTAAGATGATCCTATCTCCTCGTCTTCGAACATCCACTACTCCATCCTTAAGACTCTTATCTATTAGAACACCTACGCCATTCCTAGTCCCAGCCGAACCAGAATACCAAAGCTTGAAACCGGTATTCTCGACTTCTCTCGCCTTTTGACCCGCCCATCTAGTCTCTTGTACACAAAGGATATTTACTCGTCTCCTAATGGCAACATCTACTAACTCACGTAACTTCCCCGTCAAGGATCCTACATTCCAACTACCCACCCGAAATCTATGTTCCTCGGCTAGCTTCCTTACGCTTTGCACCCGTCGAGTAAGATGCAAAGACCCTTGCTCACTTATCACTACATCCGGGCGATGATGTAGCGCGCCACTAAGGTGATGGCGATCCGGCTCTTGCTCATTTAACACCATATCCGGGTTCCGATATGGCGCGCCACTAAGGCGGTGGCGACCCGGCCCTTGCCCACTTAACACCATACCCGGGTTTCGATATGGCGCGTCGCTAAGAGGGTTACGCCCCAACGAATTTCTATTGGGTTTCATTTTCATGAGAATGGCTAAGTGTAGTTGTTGGCTCGCCAAGCCTATCACAACCCCCTCCTCCTTTACCCGGGTTTGGGACCGGCTATGTCATTACAACATAGGCGGAGTTAGTGATAGCACATGAAACACATGGCAAGAAAATGAGACCAAGCGGAGGGTAAGGGCAGCAGGACTTTGGGGCCTGTGTGCTGTAGCTCCGCTTGTGTCGATTGAGGACCGAGCCGTGTGCGGGCCTGTTGAACAAGCTAGAACAGTACCGAAGACCTACCGGCTATATGGGAACCGGGAAACCGATGTAACTCGGGTAGATTGGTATTGAGGCATTGCCCGTCGTTCAGAGGGTAGGTTGAGAGCTCGAGGTGTAAATCGGCTGACGGCACTGAGATGCGCGTGCAGAGACCTCTTGCTCGGGACGATTGGACCGGTTCAACATTTGGCTAACGGGTGAAAGGTAGTCGCGTACGGCGTCCGTGATAATTGTTGTAGGCAACATCGAGTACGGGCGTCCATGACGGTTTGTTCGGGTAACCCCGCAGGTGTAAATCGATTATAATTGCCGTCTCTCGCGGTCAGTGAGTACCACTTGTTCACTGTACCGTGACGTAGAAAGAACAGGCTAGTTACATGTTAAAATGCTGCTGATTGAAAGATGGACTTGATTGCTAATGATTTGCTGTAGTTTAGAGCTAACTAAAGTTCATTTCAACTTTGGGCAAAGTAAATGAGAGAAATGCGTTTCTTGTTTGATTGCAACTCTCTCATGTGCCTTAGCGTAAGGTTCTCCACAACCTGCTGCTAAAACTTGAAAGTAAGGTTCTACTAATTAGACGAGTCCTTGCAAATGATTTTTACCTCATGTAACCCATCACCCCTTATGTAGAAGTTTCATGTTTAGGTGAGACGGGTCAAACTTGCTGAGCCTTCATGCTCACTGCTTGTGTTTGAAGCTTTTGCAGGGTCCTATGAGGAAGGGACTCCCAAAGAGGAGACGGAACCCCAGGAGGGGAACCCCGTCGAGTGGTTGTCGTGCACGCCGCAGAGTTAGTGTGCGTGTGTGCTAGCAAGGACACGTTCAAGGGCTGAACGTGGACTTGATGCGTAGTCTACGCCCGTGAGTGTAGACTGGAACTATTTTGATGTAAATATGTTCATAAACTTGTTTATGTAATAAAATTTCGCTTCCGCTTTGTACCTTTGACGTGTGTTATCCGGTGCTGTGCAACGCAGCACCCCTCAGCGTGATCCTGGCTCGACAAGACCTTTGGGGTCATGTCATTGGGATACTTCTTCACATTACGCAGGCGGAGCAAGCCTCGAGTACAGCGATCCAGCGGCGGCGGCATCTGGAAGCATAGTGCGACCAAGTGCGCACAGTCAATTTCCAACATGGGAGTTGTGGTGCAGTGACGTTTGATCAAGTTCTGCTTCTATATGTGTGGAGAACTCAGGAAGCGACGTAACACGGGGTGGATCTTGGAGGAGTACGAGATCACTGACCCAAGGTGCTATCGCCACGGCGATGAAGGTGAAGAAGAATATTGGGTGCTCGGTTGCGTGAGGAAGAGCAGGCCAATGCGAGGTTTGCACGAGATGAAGATGTGACCATCTCAAGTATGTGATCAGAATGAAGATCCGTCCATTCCGAGATCAAGTGCAGGATGAAGATGAGCCCATCCTGGGTTGAAGATGTGATCAACCCAAATGCGTGTGCAGGGAAGACGTGACCATCCTGTGGGTGTAGTGGCGTCCATCCCAAAATTGAGTTGTGCAGGGTGTAGATATGACCATCCTGGGGGTGCAGTTGTATCCATCCTGAAAGTGTTTTTAGGATGGAAGTGTGTCTCCATCCTAATTAGTCTGAGTGTGATCTAGAAAAACGAGATTAGGGGGTGATTGTTAGATATAATCCTGTTTTTCTAGAGTAATTAGTGTTAGAGATAGAGTCCAAGTCAAGAGTTAGAGATAGAACCAAAGTCTATCTCTAATTAGAGTAGGAGTCTAGCTAATATTAGATTAGGGCTCTGTAATTTGGGGCTACATATACAGCCCCCCTATTGAGAATATCATCAAGAGAACAAATTAGAGGAAAATAACCCCAGATTTCCAACATTTATTACCTTGATTTGAAAAGATCATACGAAAATAACTCTGCAAGGTCTGGTACCAGTATTTGTTCATAAACAAAAATTACTGCAACTAACTTCAATTTTGTAGTGTGCTGATCATATCAAAGTTTCTTTTATACTTATTTTTCTATGAGTAGATAAAGCTTCAGATGCTGCCTGACATACATATAATTCTTTTTGGGTGAAATATGAAAATACTATGCCTATAATATGGTTTACTGTTATCAGATGTTACTAACTCTTACATGATAATACGCCATTTAACCATTTTTTCCTCAGAAACTTATGCTAAAATTATATTCTCCATAATTTCATTGTTACATTGTACCCTTTAACAGTCATACGAAAAGAATTCCAGGGGTGTGGAGGTTTTCACAAAATGTTGGTTTCCAGAGGATTGTCACATGAAAGCAGTTGTTTGTCTATGCCATGGTTATGGAGACACCTGCACCTTCTTCCTTGATGGTAGATGATACCCTGTGATGCTATTAATTCTGTGTTTGATCTGATGCTTTGCTATTCTAACAGTTATAATGGTTCCTTGTAGGAATTGCTAGGAAGATCGCTTCAGCTGGATATGGGGTATTTGCACTGGACTATCCTGGTTTTGGCCTTTCGGAAGGACTTCATGGATATATTTCAAGTTTTGATACCCTCGTTGATGATGTAGTAGAGCATTTTGCCAATGTCAAAGGTATGCTGCTATTTTCCTTAGTTTCAGATAAACATTAGATTGATGAAATAACCCTGTTTATTCCCTATATCATGACTGAACTTATATTTTTGACAAACTTTCTATTACATAGTTTCAGCAACAACGACAACAAAGCCTTTGTAGGGTAGGCTAGATATGAAACCTAACAAATATATATATATATATATATTTAAAATAGAAGTAAAGAAAGAGAGGGGGGAGTAACAAAGTAGGAGTGAACTAAGATTCCGACACATGAATTACGACAGTCTTATCAAGAGTGAAATCTCTAGGTAACTCTCAATCCCTCAAGTCTCGTTTTAACGTCCTGTCCCATGTCAACCTTGATCTCACTTTGCCCTTCCTAATATATTTCTTAGCCTTAGGATTCCACTGTTTTCCGGTACTTCTAGAGGTCTACACTGGATATAACCCTATTACATATTACCTCGCTTCTAATTTGATTTTTTCTTGTGTGACCGCTCATCCGCGTATGTTGTAATGAAATAGCCGGTCCCAAGCCCGGGTAAAGGAGGAGGGGTTGTGATAGGTTTGGCGAGCCAACAACTACACTTAGCCATTCTCATGGAAATGAAACCCAATAGAAATTCATTGGGGCGTAACCCTCTTAGCGACGCGTCATATCGGAACTTGGGTCGCCACCGCTTTAGTGGCGCGCCATATCGGAACCCGGATATGGTGTTAAATGAGCAAGGGCTGGATCGTCACCACCTTAGTGGCGCGCTACATCATCGCCGGGATGTAGTGATAAGTGAGCAAGGGTCTTTGCATCTTACTCGACGGGTGCAAAGCGTTAAGAAGCTAGCCGAGGAACATAGATTTTGGGTGGGTAGTTGGAATGTAGGATTCTTGACGGGGAAGCTACGTGAGTTAGTAGATGTTGCCATTAGGAGATGAGTAAATATCTTTTATATACAAGAGACTGGATGGACGGGTCAAAAGGCGAGAGAAGTCAAGAATACCGGTTTCAACCTTTGGTATTCTAGATTGGCTGGGACTAGGAATGGCGTAGGTGTTCTAATAGATAAGAGTCTTAAGGATGGAGTAGTGGATGTTCGAAGACGAGGGGACAGAATCATCTTAATCAAGATAGTAATTGAGGACATTGTCTTGAACGTCATTAGTGCTTATGCCCCACAAGTTGGGCTCAACATGAGTGCTAAGAGGCAATTTTGGGAGGACTTGGAGGATATGGTTAGTAGTGTACCGATAACTGAGAAACTCATAGGAGATCTCAATGGTCATGTGGGTGCAGCTAATCTAGGATTTGAGGGAGTACATGGAGGCTTTGGATGCGGCGATAGAAATCAAGAGGGTAAGGACATCCTAGACTTTGCCGTAGCCTATGATCTGTTGGTAGCTAACACCTTTTTACTAAGAGACAATCTCACCTAGTGACCTTTAGTAGTGCCCAACACTCTAGCCAGATTGACTTTGTCCTCACTAGGAGAAGGGATAGACGGGAGTGTCTAGATTGTAAGTTGATTCCCGGGGAGTGTGTTGTGACACAACATAAGCTTGTGGTAGTTGACTTTCGCTTCCATACATGTTCTTTGCGGGATAAAGGTGTCAAAATCACAAGAACAAAGTGGTGGAAGTTGAAAGGAGAATCACAAGAATCCTTTAAAAATAGGGTGATCACAGAAGGACTCTGGGTAGAAAATGGAGATGCAGATAGTATGTGGGTGAAGATGTCAACTTGCATTAGGAAGGTAGCTAGTGAGGTGTTCGGTGTGACAAAAGGAAAGAAACTTGTAGATAAATACACTTGGTGGTGGAATGAGGATGTACAAATGCCATTAAGGAGAATGAGTGTTACAAGAGTTGGCATAACGATAGAAGCGCAAGCAACATGCTTAAGTACAAAAAGGCCAAGAAAAATGCAAGGCGGGCTATGAATAAGTCAAGAGGACATGTCTATGATGAGTTATATGAGAGACTAGAGACAAAAGAAGGTGAAAAAGACATATACAAGATAGCAAAAAAATCTGCGAGAGAAAGATGAGGGATTTCAATCAAGTTAAATGTATCAAAAATGAGACTGACCGCATTCTAGTGAAGGATGAAGAGATTAAAAATAGATGGAGGGATTACTTTAATGGGCTATTCAATGATGGGAATGAGAGCACTATGGTTGAGTTGGATGACTCATTTGATGACTCCAACAGGCGGTTCGTGCGGAGGATACAAGAGTTTGAGGTTAAGGAGACCTTAAAAAGGATGAAAGGAGGAAAGGCCCTCGGCCCTGATGATGTCCCTATTGAGGTGTGGAGATGTCTTGGGGACGTGGCAATAGTATGGCTCACAAAGCTATTCAACCATATTTTTCAGTCAAACAGGATGCCTGAAGAATGGAATAAAAGTATATTAGTACCTATCTTCAAAAATAAAGGAGATATTCAAAGTTGTACTAATTATCGAGGGATTAAGCTTTAAGTCATACTATGAAGCTTTGGGAGAGAGTGATTGAACACCGCCTGAGAAAGTGACCAATGTCACCAAAAACCAGTTTGGTTTTATGCCTGGGAGGTCTATAATGGAGGCAATTTTCTTGCTTCGTCAACTTATGGAGAGATATAGGGAGCAGAAGAAGGACTTGCATATGGTGTTCATTGACTTGAAGAAGACGTACGACAAGATACCAATGTCAGTCATGCGGTGGGCACTAGAGAAACATAAAGTGCCAACAAAGTACATTACCCTTATCAGGAATATGTACAATAATGTTAGAACAAGTGTGCGCGTAAGTGATAGTGAGACTGATGCATTTCCTATCATGGTAGGACTACATCAAGGATCAACTTTGAGCCCATACATCTTTTCCGTGGTGATGGATGAGGTGTCGAATGATATACAAGGGGATATCCCTTGGTGCATGCTCTTTGCCGATGATGTAGTGCTGGTAGATGAAACTAGGGACGGTGTTGATAAGAAATTAGAGTTATGGAGACAAACCTTAGAGTCCAAGGGGTTTAGACTTAGTAGGACCAAGACCGAGTTTATGAGGTGTGACTTTACTGGTGTTGGTCGTGAAAAGAAAAATGTTAGTCTACAAGGACAAATAGTACCTAGAAGGGACTCTTTCCGATACTTAGGATCAATGTTACAAAGGAGTGGCGATATTGATGAGGATGTTTGCTACAGGATCAAGGTAGGGTGGATGAAATGACGACAAACCTCTAGAATCCTATGTGATAGGAAGGTCACACAAAAGCTAAAAGGGAAGTTCTATAGGACGGTGATCAGACTCGCGATGCTTTATGGGGCGGAATGTTGGCCAACTAAACGGCAACATGTCCAACAAATGAGTGTAGTAGAGATGCGCATGCTACAGTGGATGTGCAGGCACACGAGAAGAGATCGAATAAGGAATGAGACGATTCGTGATAGGGTAGGGGTGGCGCCGATTGAAGAGAAATTAGTCCAACATCGAATAAGGTGGTTTGGATATATCCAGCGGAGACTTCCAGAAGCACCGGTTAACAGTGGGATTTTAAGAGGTAGAGAAAATATTAGGAGGGGTAGTGGACGACCAAGGTTGACCTGGGAGGAAGCGGTAAAATGAGATTTGAGGGATTAGAATGTATCCAGAGACTTAGCTCATGATAGGACCGCATGGAAAGTAGCAATTCATGTGCCAGAATCTTAGTCTTGTTTTTTTTCCTTGTTCTTATATCTCTTCCTCTCTTTTACTTCATTTATATATATATTTATAATTATTGTGTTTCATGTCTAGCCGACCCCAACATGCTTGGGATAAAGGCTTGGTTGTTGTTGTTGTTGTTGTTGACCGCTCATTCGCTATAGCATGCATAACTCTGAGACATCATTTGCTCGATATGTTGTCTTTTAAGTGGCCGACATTCCGCTCCATATAGTATTGCATGTCTGATCATCGTCTTATAAAATTTTGCTTTAATCTTTTACGGGACCGTCTTGACACATAGAATTTCCAGATGCTTGTCACTTCATCTACACTGCCTTTATCTTGTGGCAAGCATCCTCGTCGATGTAGCCATTGTTTTGCAGTATTGGTCCTAAGTATCAAAAGGAGTCACTCTTTGGCTGGTCCATTGTAGCTAGGGTGGGCTACGAACGCCGGCTGGGGACGCGGTGGTCGTGGAAGCTGAGAGTCCGGAGACGGCCCAGACTACATATAGTGTTGCAATTCTAGCTCCTAAACTGTCTCTGAGTTCTTGTTCTAGCCGTCTAAACTGATCTGAAAATCAGTCAGCAAGCCTTCTCTAAACAGAGAAGATGAGAGATGATTTGGGAGAAGAACATAGGAGATTTGTAATGTTCTGTGCTTCTGATCCTGTACAGGACATCAGATCACAGGGAGAAGCAGCCACGCCAGGTGCTGATCAGGATGATCTGAACAGGGGAGAAACTAGATGAGCCGCCTGCTCTGTTCTTGATCTGAGGCGTAGAGCAGGGAGAATAGGGGGGCGGCGGCAGCTAGGGTTTGGCCTCTTGGTGTTGGCGGCTGCTCTAGGGAGAGAGGGAGGTGGCGGCTAGGGCTAGAGAGGTGGAGGAATTATTTTTCTATTGAACTCATCTCAAACTGAGGTGTTTTGGCTTCTTTATATACTCCCTTACAAGAGTCCTGATCTATTACAACTCAATCTTTAGTCTATCTTTAATTCTATCTCTAAGAAGACTAAACTCTAATATCTTCTAGAAGAGGGATCCGACCCTGTTCTGGCCACCCATGGTCCAGCGGGCAGATCAGCCCACATATAGATCTGGCCAGTCCATGGGTTGTAGGGTGTGGGTCAGGGTGCACCTCCCCGGCCAGTACCACCACTACCACCTTTAGTCGGAGTATTGGAAATAGGAGTTCCTCCTGCACTGCTACCTCCATCACGACTGCCGCGTTTACCTCGGCAGCGAAGATTTCCAACCCCAGTGCTAGCAGGAGTGCCTGGGGTGGAAGGTGGTCGTGACGGTGGTCCACCAGCAGCTGGTGAGGGTGGATGAGGGGACTGCACAGAGCCGTAAAAGGCTGTGGCAGACCTGGAGCCAGAAGAGCCTCAGTGATCTCCTCAAGCTCGAGATCAGACCATACCTTCTCGTAGGTAGGGGGTGGCTCCAGACATAGAAGCCACGTTCGTAGGTGACAATAGCACCCATTCAGGCTCTGAAGGATCCGAAGGACGAGAGCGCTGTCAGTGACCGGCTCGCCAAGGTCATGTAGAGCGTCCGCCATGCCATGCCCTTCATCTCTTGACAGTAGGCGGAGCCGGAGCAGTCACCTTGAACTGTGTTCTAGAACCACGCACTGATGTGGAGGGCTCGAGCCTCGCGGTTTCCCAAAAAGCACTGCTCAAGGACCAGCCAGGCCCGATGAGCAGTGCCCCCACCGCGCTGCCTAACGATGTCCTGTAGCTCCTCAGAGAGGGAGCCAAGGATCCAGGACAGGACCAGACTGTCCATACTGACCCAGGAGACATCCACCCAAGAACCATCGTGTATGACGTGGTCGTCGAGACGGATACGCCTCAGCGTGAGGAGCACAAGGTCACGCCATCGGGCGTATGAGGTAGACTCGGAGCTAAGGACATTCAACACGAGTGTCCGGATGTTCCGAATCCCGGCGGCCTGTGCATGAAGAGCAGCCACAAGTGAAGCCGAGTACGCACCAACGTCTGAGAGAGGCTCGTAGGCAACACTTATCGTCGGTGAGCACTCTCCTCAAGCTGGTGAGATAGAGCGGCCACAGAGGCACGCTCCTGCTCCAGGGCGTGAGCGAGTGCCCGCTCGCGCTCACGAGAGGCAACCAGAGCTACGGCGATGCCGGAGGTGTTCGTCGTGTCGGTGCCGTAGATGGAGGCAGTAGCCGCGCTGTGAGCAGCGGCGCCAACGGCTGGAAACGGGATCACTGGCGGGACGGTGGTTGTGGTGCCCCCGTCGATGTCGAGGCCGGTAGACGTGGCGGCGTAGTCGTGAGGCCCGAGGTAGTACCTGCCATGAAAACGACGACTGTGGTGGGTTTGCCGGCGGTACCTACAAGAGGTCCACCGGTGGCTGGTCCGGTCCTCGGAGACCCGGCGGCGGTGGCAGCACCCTGGCCAAGGGTGTTGCCAGCCCCCCAAGGGGTGGCGGCGGCCACCTCCGGGAGGAGAGCGCTGGCCGATCCGGCGGCGGTCCCACCCTGGAAACCCGTGCCTGGCAGCCCGGCAAGATCAGCACAACCGGCCCCTAGGCAGCGGCATGCCCAAACGTGGCGTCAGCCGGTCCTTCGGCGGCGGCCTGGGCTGGCGCGCTGACTGGCCGCGGCGGCGGCCGGCCATGGCTTGGGGGCACCTGCGTCCCGAACCCCGGAGGCGGCGCGGCACCCGCAGGTATGGCGGCGGGGTGAGGTTGCGGCGCGGCAGTAGGGGGTGGGCGACGGTGTGGCGGCGCACCAGCGGGGGTGACGGCAGGGGCGTTGGCGGCGGCTCAGGGAGGCGGCACGGTGGCGCTGGCGGTAGCCCATGGAGGCGGCGACTGAGCCATTAGGGTTAGGTTAAGCTCTAATCCTAGTCTAACCTAGCTAATGATACCATATTAGAGGAGGATAATTGGATGATTAATCCTGAGGGTCAAGGGTACATTATATCGAGGGATTAGGTGAGGGAAAAAGACTAAACTGCCCCTAATCCTAATCTCATACAAATGGCTAAACTACCCCTAATTAACCCACATAATTACACTGTCTAACAGACTGGTAGTTTTTCATGTTGAAGAGCCACTGCACGGCTAAAATAGGCAACTGCACCATCGCCTTGGTGGAGAACAACACCAAATCCGGAATTGGAGGCATCACAGTCAACAACAAATGGCTTGTCAAAGTCGGGCATTTGGAGTAGTGGTGCGGAAATCAGTGCCTGTTTCAGCAGATTGAAGGCGTCCGCCTGAAGGACTCTCTTCAGCAAGGCGGTGAGAGGGGCAGCCATAACACCATACCCCGTAATAAACTTGCGTCAGTAGCCCATGAGCCCAAGAAAGCCCCGGAGTGCCCGCATCGAGCGAGGTGGGGGCCAACTCTCCACGGCGGCCACCTTGACAGGGTCCATGGCCACGCCATGGAAAGATACGATGTGTCCAAGATAGGACACTGACTCCTCAGCGAAGAAGCACTTTGATTTCTTCAGGGCCAACTAGTGTGTACGTAGGACATGAAACACTTGCTTCATATGTTGTAAGTGTTCTGACTAGGACCTGCTATATATCAAAATGTCGTCGAAAAATACCAAGACAAATTTGCGGATGAAGGGGTCCAACACTTCATTCATTAGGGACTGAAACGTTGAAGGAGCATTAGTGAGGCTAGGGCATCACTAGGAACTTGTATTGGCCACGGTGAGTGCGGAAGGTTGTTTTGTTGATGTCGTCCGGGTGCATGCACACCTAGTGGTAGCCCCTTTGAAGGTTGAGTTTGATGAAGAACTGCGCGCCCCGCAGTTCATCCAGCAACTCATCAACCACTGGAATGGGAAACTTGTCCTTGATCATCTTCGAGTTCAACTCGCGGTAGTCGATGCAGAAGCGCCACGTGCCATCGGCCTTTTTGACCAACAACGCTGGCGACGAAAAGGCCGAAGTACACTCACGGATGATGCCTTGGCGAAGCATCTCCGTGCACCGCTTCTTAATTTCGTACGTGAGAAGCTGAGGTAGCAGTACGGCCTGACGGCGATGGGGGCTGTTCCGGGGGCAACAGCCTGATGCGATGATCATGGCGTTGAGGGGGAGGCAACCCACGCGGCTCCTCAAAGAGGTCCCGAAACGATGCGATGAGGTCATCGGTGCTGACCAAGGTGGCGCACATGGGGTTGGTAGTGGTCAGATCCCTCCAGCACACCTTCTTGTCGTGGCGTTATATCTCCATGCTGAGGTCGTTGAAATTCCAGAGGATGGGTCCTAGGGACTGTAACCATTGGACCCCCAACACTATGTCGAACCCGTCGAGGGGAAGGGCGAAGCAGCTAATGGGAAAACCTCCCCTGTAATAGATCTATTACAGAGACATGTGGGCAAACACCGGTACAGGAGAGCTTCTCACCATTGGCGACCTTGACGCCCACACCTGGTCCTGTGTGCATCATCAAGCCTAGCTCCTGGATGAGAGGCTCACAGATGAAGGTGTGAGTGGAGCCTTTATCAACCCAGGCCACCAATTCCTTTCTCTGGATCTGTACAACAAGCTTCATCGCGTTCGAGATCCCGGTGAGGGCATGGAGAGATGCCCCAATTCAGCCGCTGCTGCCTCCTCATCATCACCATCGTCGAGGTCCAAGAGGTAAACCCCCTTGTTGGCACACTTGTGATCCACGGTGTACTTCTCCATGCAGTAGTAGCATTCCCCGTTGGCACGTTTGGTTGTCAATTCTTCAAAGGATAGCCGCTTGAGGCGCTGCCTGGAGATGGCTGGCTGCTTTGCAGGAGTAGGAGCAGGGAGACATCCCGCCATCGGTGCAGCAGCCACCTTCTGTGCAGGAACAGTCGCCCCAGCTGCACCAGTAGATGCGTCTCTGGAAATGATGCTGCAGGCTGCTGGGGCTGCTAGACGACGCTCATAAGCCCGGGCAAGGCTCATTGCAGTCTTCAGATTGGAAGGGAATTGCAGCTCGACGTCAGTGTGGAAAGGTTCGCCGAGGCCAACAACAACAACAACAACAACAACAACAACCAAGCCTTTATCCCAAGCATGTTGGGGTCGGCTAGACATGAAACCTAATAATTATATATATATATATATATATATATATATATATATATATATATATATATAAATGAAATAAAAGAGAGGAAGAGATACAAGAACAACAAGGAAAAAAAGAAAAGAAAAAAACAAGACTAAGATTCTGACACATGAATTGCTACTTTCCATGCGGTCTCATGAGCTAAGTCTCTGGATACATTCCAATCTCTCAAATCTCGTTTTACCGCCTCCTCCCAGGTCAACCTTGATCATCCTCTACCCCTCCTAATATTTTCTCTACCTCTTAAAATTCCACTGTTAACCGGTTCTTCTGGAGGTCTCCTTTGATATGTCCAAACCACCTTAGTCGATGTTGGACTAACTTCTCTTCAATCGGCACCACCCCTACCTTATCAAGAATCGCCTCATTTCTTATTCGGTCTCTTCTCGTGTGCCCGCACATCCACCGTAGCATGCGCATCTCTGCGACACTCATTTGTTGGACATGTTGCCGTTTAGTTGGCCAACATTTCGCCCCATTAAACATCACGGGTCTGATCACCGTCCTATAGAACTTCCCTCTTAGCTTTTGTGGGACCTTCCTATCATATAGGATTCCAGAGGCATGTCGCCATTTCATCCACCCTACCTTGATCCCGTGGCAAACATCCTCATCAATATCGCCATTGCTTTGTAACATCGATCCTAAGTATTGGAAAGAGTCCCTTCTAGATACTATTTGTCCTTGTGGACTAACATTTCCCTCTTCACGACTAACATTTCCCTTACTCACAGCCCGCCTTGCATTTTTTTAGCCTCTTTGTACTTAAGCATGTTGCTTGCGCTTCTATCATTATGCCAACTCTTGTAACACTTCTCCTTAATGGCCTTTTGTACATCCTCATTCCACCACCAAGTGTCTTTATCTACAAGTTTCTTTCCTTTTGTCACACCGAACACGTCACTAGCTATCTTGCTAATGCAAGTTGCCATCTTCACCCACATACTATCTGCATCTCTATTTTTTGCCCAGGGTCCTTCTGTGATCACCCTATTTTTAAAGGATTCTTTTGATTCTCCTTTCAACTTTCACCACTTTGTTCTTTTGATTTTGACACCTTTGTCCCCTAAAGAACATGTATGGAAGCGAAAGTCAACTACCACAAGCTTATGTTGTGTCACAACACACTCCCCGGGATCACCTTACAATCTAGACACTCCCGTCTGTCCTTTCTCCTAGTGAGGACAAAGTCAATCTGCCTAGAGTGTTGACCATTACTAAAGGTCACTAGGTGAGATTGCCTCTTCCTAAAAAGGGTGTTAGCTACCAACAGATCATAGGCCACGACAAAGTCTAGGATGTCCTTACCCTCTTGATTTCTATCGCCGCATCCAAAGCCTCCATGTACTCCCTTAAATCTAGGTTAGTTGCACCCACATGACCATTGGGATCTTCTCCTATGAGGAGTTTCTCGGTTATTGGTACACTACTAACCATATCCTCCAAGTTCTCCCAAAATTGCCTTTTAGCACTCATGTTGAGCCCAACTTGTGGGGCATAAGCACTAATGACGTTCAAGACAATGTCCCCAATTATTATCTTGATTAAGATGATCCTATCCCCTCGTCTTCGAACATCTATTACTCCATCCTTAAGACTCTTATCTATTAGAACACCTACGCAGTTCGTAGTCCCAACCGATCCAGAATACCAAAGCTTAAAATCGGTATTCTCGACTTCTCTCGTCTTTTGACCCGCCCATCTAGTCTCTTATACAGAAAGGATATTTACTCGTCTCCTAATGACAACATCTACTAACTCACGTAGCTTTTTCGTCAAGGATCCTATATTCCAACTACCCACCCGAAATCTATGTTCCTCGGCTAGCTTCCTTACGCTTTGCACCCGTCGAGTAAGATGCAAAGACCCTTGCTCACTTATCACTACATCCAGGCGATGATGTAGCACGCCACTAACGTGGTGGCGATCCGGCCCTTGCTCATTTAACAACATATCCGGGTTCCGATATGGCACGCCGCTAAGGCGGTGGTGACCCGACCCTTGCCCACTTAACACCATACCCGGGTTCCGATATGTCGCGTCGCTAAGAGGGTTACAACAACAACATCCAAGCCTTTATCCCAAGCATGTTGGGGTCGGCTACACATGAAACCCAATAATTATATATATATATATATATATCAATGAAGTAAAAGAGAGGAAGGAGATATAAGAATAACAAGGAAAAAAGAAAAAAACAAGACTAAGATTCTGGCACATGAATTGCTACTTTCTATGCAGTCCTATCATGAGCTAAGTCTCTGGATACATTCCAATCTCTCAAATCTCGTTTTATCGCCTCCTCCTAGGTCAACCTTGGTCGTCCTCTACCCCTCCTAATATTTTCTCTACCTCTTGAAACCCCACTGTTAACCGGTGCTTCTGGAGGTCTTCGCTGGATATGTCCAAACCACCTTAGTCGATGTTGGACTAACTTCTCTTCAATCGGCGCCACTTCTACGCTATCACGAATTGTCTCATTCCTTATTCGGTCTCTTCTTGTGTGCTCGCGCATCCACCGTAGCATGCGCATCTCTGCAACACTCATTTGTTGGACATGTTGCCGTTTAGTTGGCCAACATTCCACCCCATAAAGCATCGCGGGTCTGATCACCGTCCTATAGAACTTCCCTTTTAGCTTTTGTGGGACCTTCCTATCGCATAGGATTCCAGAGGCTTGTCGCCATTTCATCCACCCTACCTTGATCCTGTAGCAAACATCCTCATCAATATCACCATTGCTTTGTAACATTGATCCTAAGTATCGGAAAGAGTCCCATTCTAGGTACTATTTGTCCTTTTAGACTAACATTTTCCTCTTCGCGACCAACACCACTAAAGTCATACCTCATATACTCGGTCTTGGTCCTACTAAGTCTAAACCCCTTGGGCTCTAAGGGTTGTCTCCATAACTCTAATTTCTTATCAACACCATCGCTAGTTTCATCTACCAGCACTACATCATCGACAAAGAGCATGCAACAAGGGATATCCCCATGTATATCCTTCGACACCTCATCCATCACCAAGGAAAAGATGTATGAGCTCAAAGTTGTTCCTTGATGTAGTCCTACCGTGATAGGAAATGCATCAGTCTCACTATCACTTACGCGCACACTTGTCCTAACATTATTGTACATATCCTTGATAAGGGTAATGTACTTTGTTGGCACTTTATGTTTCTCTAGTGCCCACCACATGATTGGCCTTGGTATCTTGTGGTACGCCTTCTCAAAGTCAATGAACACCATATGTAGGACCTTCTTCTGCTTCCTACATCTCTCTATGAGATGACGAAGCAAAAAATCGCCTCCATAGTAGACCTCCTAGGCATAAAACCAAACTGGTTTTTAATGATATTGGTCACTTTCGTTAGGCGGTGTTCAATCACTCTCTCCCAAAGATTCATAGTATGACTCATAAGCTTAACCCCTCGATAATTAGTACAACTTTGAATATCTCTGTGAAGGTCCGTCCCGATCACGGGGCCGTGCTATCTTGTATATGTCCTTTTCACCTTCTTTTGTCTCTAGTCTCTCATATAACTATCATAGGCATGTCCTCTTGTCTTACTCACAGCCCGTCTTGCATTTTTCTTGGCCTCCTTGTACTTAAGCATGTTGCTTGCGCTTCTATCATTATGCTAACTCTTGTAACACTCCTTCTCCTTAATAGCCTTTTGTACATCCTCATTCCACCACCAAGTGTCTTTATCTATAAGTTTCTTTCTTTTTGTCACACCGAACACCTCACTAGCTACCTTCCTAATGCAAGTTGCCATTTTCACCCACATACTATTTGCATCTCCATTTTCTGCCCAGGGTCCTTCTGTGATCACCCTATTTTTAAAGGATTCTTGTGATTCTCATTTCAACTTCCACCACTTTGTTCTTGTGATTTTGGCCCCTTTGTCCCGCAAAGAACATGTATGGGAGCGAAAGTCAACTACCACAAGCTTATGTTATGTCACAACACACTCCCCGGGGATCACCTTACAATCTAGACACTCCCGCCTATCCCTTCTCCTAGTGAGGACAAAGTCAATCTGGCTAGAGTGTTGGACACTGCTAAAGGTCACTAGGTGAGATTGCCTCTTCCTAAAGAGGGTGTTAGCTACCAACAGATCATAGGCTACGACAAAGTCTAGGATGTCCTTACCCTCTTGATTTCTATCGCCGCATCCAAAGCCTCCATGTACTCCCTCAAATTCTAGCTTAGTTGCACCCACATGACCATTGAGATCTCCTCCTATGAGGAGTTTCTCGGTTATCGGTACACTACTAACCATATCCTCCAAGTCCTCCCAAAATTGCCTCTTAGCTCTCATCTTGAGCCCAACTTGTGGGGCATAAGCACTAATGACGTTCAAGATAATGTCCCCAATTACTATCTTGATTAAGATGATCCTATCTCCTCGTCTTCGAACATCCACTACTCCATCCTTAAGACTCTTATCTATTAGAACACCTACGCCATTCCTAGTCCCAGTCGATCCAGAATACCAAAGCTTGAAACCGGTATTCTCGACTTCTCTCGCTTTTGACCCGCCCATCTAGTCTCTTGTACACAAATGATATTTACTCGTCTCCTAATGGCAACATCTACTAACTCACGTAGCTTCCCCGTCAATGATCCTACATTCCAACTACCCACCCGAAATCTATGTTCCTTGGCTAGCTTCCTTACGCTTTGCACCCGTCGAGTAAGATGCAAAGACCCTTGCTCACTTATCACTACATCCGGGAGATGATGTAGCGCGCCACTAAGGTGGTGGCGATCCGGCCCTTGCTCATTTAACACCATATCCGGGTTCCGATATGGCGCGCCACTAAGGCGGTGGTGACCCGGCCCTTGCCCACATAACACCATACCCGGGTTCCGATATGGCGCGTCGCTAAGAGGGTTACGCCCCAACGAATTTCTATTGGGTTTCATTTCCATGAGAATGGCTAAGTGTAGTTGTTGGCTCGCCAAGCTTATCACAACCCCTCCTCCTTTATCCGGGCTTGGGACCGGCGGTGAAAAAGTTGACCTGTTGGCACATGGACAGGTCGTCGCAGCGGCAAAGCAGCACCAAGAATTGACGCTGGTACTCCAAGGTCCCGGTGCGACACAACTCCTTCAGCTCAGCGAGGTCATTGGAACGTAGCGGCGGCCCGAAGCGGATGTTCACAAATTCTGTGTGCCTAGCCCAGGAAATAATGCCGCAATCCCGCTCCAATGTGTAATACCATTCAGCAGCGACGCCTTCCAGGTGGAGGGAGGCGAGCCAGACTTTCTTCTCCGCCATAGTTCGCATACCCTGGAAATAAGTCTCACACTTGTTAATCCAAGGCAGCAGATCAATTTCCCCGTCATATTTAGGAAAATTGATTTTGTGGCGGCGAGAGGGAAGGTCATTGTTGGAGTGTGAGCTGCGACACTCCTCCCGGCCTGCTCGGAAGGAGCCCGCGAGGTTATTTTTTTCTGGAGGGGGCTTGGCACCCTTGGCGACCTGGACTCGAGGAAGCGGATGAACACAAGAATTTATGTGGTTCGGGCCACCGAAGCGTAATACCCTACGTCCACGATTGTGCTTGTTCTATTGCTTTAGCGAGAGCGCTTGTGCGTAGTGTGATCTGGAGAGCGGGGGATCGGAACCCTTTGCATGGTGGTCACCCCGGTCCTTTTATAGTTCAAGGCCGGGGTGGTTACAATGAGGCTTGGGGCCCGACAGGTGGCCCCAAAGCCTTGAGTGTCCTATATACGACCTAGGGCTTCATCCTCTGAGTAGAGTGGTCGGCGGGGAGTTAAGTCCCTCCGTCCAGAGCGCTGAGCGCCCCTGACCGCATGTCAGGTGATGATGAAGACGTCGTCTAGTCGTCGCGTCTCCTCGCCCTGTTTGGGCGGCTTAATGCCGTTGGGCGGCACTGTACTGCTGTCACCCTTGCCGTCCTGTCTTGTCACTATAACGGCGAACGGGCAAGGGACGGAGGCGTGCGTAGTGCGCCAAGCTTCTGGGGAAGGCGTGAGCCTTGAATGCGAAGCCTGACAGCACACTTCCTTCTTGACTTTGTCGACCCACGACCCACGAAGGATCGTGGGGCACGTGGCGGCTCTGGAGCTCTTATCGAAGGGCTTAGTGTCTGGGGACACGTGGTGGCTCTGGACCTTACTTCAACGGGGAGACTCGGACCGGAGCCCGGGGCACGTGTCAACACCGGAGCTATCCTTAGCGGGGAGGCGGTCAGACCTCGGGGACACGTGGCAGCTCCGGACCTCACCTCAGCGGGGAGCCTCGGGCCGGAGCCCGGGATATGTGGCAGCCCCGGTGCTGTCCTCTTCGGGGAGGTGACTCAGAGCCGAGGACACGTGGCAGCTTCGGATCTCACCTCTGCGGGGAGGCTCAGGTCGGAGCCCGGGGCACGTGTCGGCTCAGGAGCTCAAACGCACGCGTCGGCTCGCCTCAACACAGGGAGGCGGGGCCCAGGCTGTCTTTCACCCACTACACGGGGTTACTCGGTCTGTAGAGTACCGACAGTGGCCCTCAGGCCATCTCGGGGGAGGTATTGAGCCCGCAGGTGGGGCCCCCATCTCTCCCGCGTGGTGGTTTTGAACATGTGCTTTGGAAATTGAAGCGGTGGCGAGACTTTCGTGTAGTGGACGAGTGGTTGAACCAAGAAGACGAAAAGGCTGCACGTCCTTGGCATAGTGGGCTTATTCAGTCAAAGCAGCAGCGCGTCGTCGTGTTTACTCGTGACTTGACGGGTCACGACGATGCACTCGAGGGGTTGCCTCGGGGTAATTACTGCAACAACCCATAGGCCGCCGGAATACCGTGCTGCCTCCCTCGGGAACCGCCTGATGTCCTCGAGTTTTTACTCGTCTGTCCCGCCAGTGTCTGACTGGCAGGGATGCGAATCCGCGCTTGGACGCCTAGGCGCCCGTCGGCCGCCGGGACGCCTAGGCGGTCGCCAGGCGAGGAGGGCCTAGGCGGTGACGGCGAGCCGAGGAGGGGAGGCGGCGGGGCAAGGAGGAGGAGCGGCAACGAGTCCAGGAGGGGCGCGGTGGGGGCGAGCTAGGCTGAGCATCTGCTGGGCTTGGGCCGGGGGGTCCAGTTGATGAGGCTCATCCGACGGTCCTCATTTCAGATCAGGTTTATAAAACTCCATCCTCACTCTTGGCTAACCCTAATAATTTTCTCTCCTCTCCTCTCCACCCGACGACCACGACAGCCGTTACCCACTGACCCGGCGACGGCGGCGTGGGGCAGTGGCGACCTAGCAGCGGCGGCACAAGGCGGTGGCGACCCGGCGGCGGTGGCTCAGGGCGGTGGCGACCTGGACTAGGCGAGTCGCCCGGCCATGGCGTCCAGGCCGGAGCGCCTGGACGCCTAGGCGGCGACTAGGCGTCGCCTAGGCGACGCATTGAAAAGGCTGCTGACTGGTGGACCTGGGTCCTACCTGTCATTGGTGGGGGCGAGTGCTAAGGTGACGTGCTGGAGGGGTTGTCTCGGGGCACTTACTGCGGCAGCCAACGGGTTGGTTGCTGTAGTTCCAACATGCCTCTTTTCTCGGGGACCGACGGATGTCCCCAAGATGTTACTCACCTGGCCCCCGGTGTCTGACAGGTGGACCTGGGTTCTACCCATCTACGGAAGAGGTGAGTGTCTAGGCGCCATGCTCAAGGGGTTGCCTTGGGTCATTTACTACGTCAACCGATTAGTTGGTTACTCCGCTCTCCTCGGGAACCGCCGGACGTTCCCAAGAGATTATCCTCCCACCCCCAGTGTCTGACTGGTGGACCTGGATCCTACCCACCGTTGGGGGAGGCGGATAACCCACGACTTGTAGAGGTGGAAACCCAATCGCCGCGTCTGTTGCCCTGCCAGAGGTTGTGGCTGAGTATAAAAGGAGGCCTTCCGATGTAGGATGGCACTCCCGCTCACCATGTGGCCTTTGTTCTCTTGCGCGCTGGAAGTTCCTGCTTCCCGGCGTTTTCGCCGCCCACCAGATACTTTCACACGTGTAGCCCTCTTTGTCCACTTTTGCGAGATGTTCGTGTGTGTGCGGCCTTCGGTGAGGCTCTCTGGTGCATGCCTCCCCTTGACGGCCTCGGATAGAAGCATGTGCCATCCTGACGGTGCGCCGGTGGTAGGGGAGGCCGTCGGGGATAGGGTCCTCGACTCGCAGTGAGTCCCTACACCAGTGTCGTGTGGGGCATGTGCTCTAGGCGCCTCGTCGAAGGAGGACTTCCTGCCAGTACCGGAGGAAAGGCTTGATCACTCGGAGCCCGGGGAGGCGACTCGGAGCCCGAGGGCACGTGGCGGCTCCGGACCTCACCTCAGCGGGGAGGCTCGGACCGGAGCCCGGGGCACCTGTCGGCTCCGGAGCTCAAGCACACGTGGTAGCCTCAGGGCTGATCTTAGGGTCAAGGGTACGTGGCTTTGCCCGCTTACAGCTGATGTGCTTGAGGAAGCACAAACTGTAAAGGGAGAATGCACATGACAAGGCAAAATTTTCTCACTTTAGGCTCTTCTTCATAGGAGGAAACATGCCATGCTAGAAGGCAGCGACCCATCCCTAATGTTGAGAGTGACAGGACTCCTCCGGGACTTAGCTGTTCTAAGCGTTGTTCATGGACACTATGACACCTTTTTTAGAGAAAATAGGTCCCTACCACTGTGCTAAGGATAGAACTTATGGAGGTGTTCTATGTTTCATGGATTGGGTAGAGGTACCCCATCCTCTGTGGCTATGCGCACGCACCCGGGGCGGCATGCTTGTGTCACTCGGAAGGGGCCCTCCTAGCTGGGGGAGAGTTTGTTCTCCCCTTCTTGAGAAAGTATCCGTCGTAGTACCAGGTCGCCCACCTCGAGCAGTTTACTCCGCACGTACCGCTGCTGATAACGCCGGAGCGCCTGACGGTATCGTGCGTTTCGGACAACTGTTTGCCACCATCACTCATCGACAAGGTCGATATCTTTACGCCGAAGCTGGTCCTGCGTGGCTTCGTCGTACGCTCGGACACGGGATGAGCCCATGGTGATCTCCGGGGGGAGGATGGCCTCAGCCCCATACACCAGGAAGAAGGGCGTTTCCCTTGTCGAGCAATTGAGGGACGTCCGGATAGGCCACAGTGTGCACGGAAGCTCTTCAACCCAATTGGCATCGTGCTTCTTCAACCTGTTGTAGGTGCGTGTCTTGAATCCCTTGAGAATCTCGACATTGGCTCTTTTGGCATGATCGTTACTCTCTGGGTGAGCAACGGAAGCATAGCAAACTTGGATGTCGAGGTCTTCACAACAGTCTTGGAATACTGCACTGGTGAACTGGGTCCTGTTGTCGGTGATGATCCTGTTCGGAACTTCGAACCGGCAGACGATTGACTTGATGACTGCTGACTGCTTGTTGATGGTTACTACAGGGGTAGCTTCTTGCCACTTGGTGAACTTGTCTACGGTGATGTAGAGGTACCGGTACTCTCTGACGGATCTGGGGAATGGTCCAGGATGTCTAGCCCCACACAGCGAAGGGCTATGAGGGTGGGATCATCTGCATCGTCTATGCTGGTGTGTGGATCTGCTTAGCGTGGAACTGGCACGCCTTGCATCTCTTGAACAGGTCGACGGCATCCTGGAGAGCTGTCGGTCGGTAAAAGCCATGCCGAAAGGCTTTACCGACCAGCGTGCGGGAACATGCATGGTTCCCACACTGCACTCTGGGAGCTCGGACCCAGGTGCACGCCTGTTGCGGGGTCTAGATGGCCGGGACCTGTCTGGTTCTTCTTGGAGTGGTCCGGGACTCGGGGGCCCCTGGCCCCCTGGTCCGAGACTGCATTCTGGGAGCTCGGACCCAGACGCACGCCGGTTGCCAGGTCTAGATGACTGAGACCTGACTAGTTCTTCTTGGGGAGGTCTAGGACCCGAGGCCCCCAGGCCCCTGAGTTCGGGACTGCATTCCGGGAGCTTGGACCCGGATATGCATGGATCAACATGTCCGTATGTTTGGGGCCTGATTACTTCCCCTTCCTAGGGATTTCCTGCAGAGTCTGGGCCCTGTGGCTTCATAACGACGGTGGTAGGAGCCTTTTCTAGGACTTGAGGTCGATGGAGTTTTGGCCGCTCTACGACCAAAACCATGCTCACGACCTCGGTTGTGGCAGCGATGTAGAGGAGTAGTGGCTCGCCTTGTTCAGGTGCACCATGATTGGCAACGTTGTGAGGAACTTCTTCAGCTTCTGAAACGCCTCATCCGCCTCCTCGGTCCATACGAATGGACCAGTTTTGCGCAGAAGCTTGAAGAACGGAAGAGCCCGCTCAGCCAGTCTAGAGATAAACCGACTGAGCGCGACCAAACATCCGGTAAGCTTCTGCACGTCCTTGATGCGGGCAGGGGGCCGCATCAGTTCTATCGCCTTAATCTCCTCTGGTTAGTTTCGATCCCTCGGTGTAAGACCAAGAAACCAAGCAGCTTCCCGGCAGAGACCTCGAAGACACATTTGTCCGGGTTCAACTTCGTGCGTGTGGAACGCAGTCTGTCGAAGACTAGGGTCAAGTTGTCGAGCAGAGATGCTTGCGACTTAACCTTTACTACGATGTCATTGACATAAACCTCAACCAGGTCCCGAATGAGGTTCCCGAACGTCTTGTGCATTGCACGCACAAAAGTGGGGAGCACATTCTTAAGACCATAAGACGATCGTCTACTGTGATGAAGGCAGTGTGCTCTTCATCTTCACTAGACATAGGTATTTGGTGGGAACCTGAATATGCGTTTAGGAAACACAGTAGATCACAGCCAGACGTAGAGTCGACTATTTGGTCTATACGGGGGAGAGGGAACGGATCCTTTGGACATGCCTTATTGAGGGTGGTGTAGTCGATGCACATACGTAGCTTCCCGCCAACCTTGGGGACGACAACAGGGTTGGCCAACCATCGTGGATGGTGGACCTCTCGGATGAAGCCGACATCGAGCAGCTTCTTGATTTCTTCATGGATGAATTCTTGCTGCTCACTAGATTACTTCCGAGGCTTCTGTTAGACCGACCTGGCATCGGGGTGGATCTTCAGTTGGTGCTCAATCACCTCCTTGGGATCCTGGGCATTTCCGACGGTTGCCAGGCAAACACGTCGACATTGGCCCGGAGGAAGTTGACGAGCGCGTCTTCCTATTTGCCTCCCAGGCTCCCGGCGATTCGGGTGGTCTGGGCAACATCAGGACCGATTTGGACGACCTTGACCGGTACGTCTTCTACGTCTGAGGGCTGCACACGAGGTGCAGATGTCGCCCCTCGGTGACCCATGCTTGGAAGCGGCCGGCTAGCTCCAGCGTGACCAGAGACGGCCTCCTGTGCTGCTGCCAGCGCTTGAAGCTTTTCCAGCGTTGAGATAGCCGCAGTGCGGTCACCGCGGATCTTGAGGAACCCCCTCGGGGTTGGCATCTTCAAGACCAAATAGCCGTAGTGGGCTATCTCCATGAATCGCTACAGAGCTGGGTTGCCGATTATGGCATTGAAGGGGAGGCTGACCTCCGCAACGTCGAAGATGACGCTCTCCTAGTTCTTAGGCATCCCGAATGTCACCGGGAGGGAGATACTACCGCACGGGAAGATGGGATCCGAACCTACCCCCGAGAATGGTCTCGAGGGGGTAAGCTGGGACATAAGGATCTGCAGCTTCTTGAAAGCTGCGAGACTGGTAATGCTGAGGGCCGCCTCGCCATCGATCAACACGTGGTAGAGCTTCACGTTGGAGATGGTCGGGGCGACGAGGGGAGGCAGCTGCCCGACGCCTGCCATGTTCTTGGGGCAGTAGGAGGCGTCGAAGCTGATCGGCGTCTCCACCCATTTGCGATGTGGCGCCGGCCCCGGGACTGGAACGGCGGCCGCCACTGCTCGACGGAGGGTCTTGACGGCCCGTCTGGATGAGACATCAGAAGAACTCCTGTACATCACACAGAGTGTACCGGCCGCTTGGCTGCCGGCTTGGCCAGACCTGACCGCTCTGGAGCGGGAGGTGGCCTCATCGTCTCCAGCCTGGAGACGATGGCGAGTTGGGCGAGAAGGCTCGCCATGAGAAGTGATGTTCACCAGGGTCACGAGGAGAGCGCGTAAACCCTCCCTACCTGGCGCGCCAAATGTCGGAGTGTGAGCTGCGACACTCCTCCGGACCTGCTCGAAAGCAACCCGCGAGGTTCTTTTTTTCCGAAGGGGGCTTGGCACCCTTGGCGACCTGGGCTCGAGGGAGCGGATGAACACAAGGATTTACGTGCTCCGGGCCGCCGGAGCGTAATACCCTACGTCGACGGGTGTGCTTGTTCTATTGCTTTAGCGAGAGCGCTTGTGCGTAGTGTGATCTGGAGAGCGGGGGATCGGAACCCTTTGCAGGGTGGTCACCCCGGTCCTTTTATAGTTCAAGGCCGGGTGGTTACAATGAGCCTTAGGGCCCGACAGGTGGCCTCAAAGCCTTGAGTGTCCTATACACGACTTAGGGCTTCATCCTTTGAGTAGAGTGGCCGGCGGGGGAGTTAAGTCCCTCCGTCCGGCGCGCTGAGCGCCCCTGACCGCATGTCAGGTGATGATGAAGACACCGTCTTGTCGTCGCGTCTTGTCACCCTATTTGGGCAGCTTAGTGCTGTTGGGCGGCACTGTACTGCTGTCACGCTCTGTCGTTCTGTCTTGTCACCGTAATGGCGAACGAGCAAAGGACGTAGGCGTGCGTAGTGCGCCAAGCTTCTGGGAAGGCGCGAGCCTTGAATGCGAAGCCTGCAGCGCACTTCCTTCTTGACTTCGTCGACCCACGGCCCACGAAGGATCGTAGGGCACGTGGCGGCTCTGGAGCTCTTATCGACGGGCTTTGTGTCTGGGACACGTGGCGGCTCCGGATCTTATCTCAGCGGGGAGACTTGAACCGGAGCCCGAGGCACGTGTCAGCACTGGAGCTATGCTCAGCGGGGAGGCGGCTCAGAGCTAGGGGACATGTGACAGCTCCGGACCTCACCTCAGCGGGGAGGCTCGGGCCGGAGCCCGGGACACATGCCAGCCCCGGTGCTGTCCTCTTCAAGGAGGTGACTCGGAGCCGAGGCACGCGGCAGCTCCGGACCTCACCTCAGCGGGGAGGCTCGGGCCGGAGCCCGGGACACATGCCAGCCCCGGTGCTGTCCTCTTCAAGGAGGTGACTCGGAGCCGAGGCACGCGGCAGCTCCGGACCTCACCTCAGCGGGGAGGCTCAGGTCGGAGCCCGGGGCACCTGTCGGCTCCGGAGCTCAAGAGAGGCGGGGCCCAGACCGTATTTCACCCACTATGTGGGGGTACCCGGTCTGCAGAGTACCGACAGTTATCATGGCGGCCATGGTTCTAGGGACCATTGTCACCCGCTCCTGGTTCTTGAGGGAAGGCACCAGTAGGGCCCTGATCATCGTGCGGTGAGGGAATCTGATGTGCAGATCCCGTCGTCTCAGGGGCTTTCTCCAACTTGGCAAGGTGCATATCATGCATGTCCAGCCTGGAACTTATGGTGGTCAGCTGGGCCAAGATGCGAGCCATCGTGTTGTTGACACCACCGAGCATGGTGGAAATTCGCCGATCTTGGAGTTCAAGCCAGCCTAGGACAGGATCTCACGATCGTTATCGAGGCCAGACATGGTCGATGCCTCGAGCAAATCTGATACCAAATTGATGTGTTTCTTGCGCCTGGGGGTGTGGAGAGGAGAGTGACTTGAGAGTCTGGAATGGATCGAAGGGCGTAGGGAAGGGTGTTGTGTGGCTGCTGATCTGAATTCCCTGCGCTGCAAGGGTTTCCAGCCAAGGTGATCAAGTGGCCGCCCAACAGGGATACTTTCCTATTTAGGATCCCCTATGTATAGACTAGGCTCCTTTTTATAGGCTGACGAGGCACCCAGCTCCAAATAAACTCCAAACAGACCCTCTAACAAACTCATAATTCTATCCCCTTTTGTTCTAAACAGAACATATTATGTTCTTATTTAACATATAGGCATTAACTCCGCCTATGTTATAATGACATAGCCGGTCCCAAGCCCGGGTAAAGGAGGAGGGGGTTGTGATAGGCTTGGCGAGCCAACAACTACACTTAGCCACTCTCATGGAAATGAAACCCAATAGAAATTCGTTGGGGCGTAACCCTCTTAGCGACGCGCCATATCGGAACCCGGGTATGGTGTTAAGTGGGCAAGGGCCGGGTCGCCACCGCCTTAGTGGCGCGCCATATCGGAACCCGGATATGGTGTTAAATGAGCAAGGGTCGGATCGCCATCACCTTAGTGGCGCGCTACATCATCGCCCGGATGTAGTGATAAGTGAGCAAGGGTCTTTGCATCTTACTCGACGGGTGCAAAGCGTAAAGAAGCTAGCCGAGGAACATAGATTTCAGGTGGGTAGTTGGAATGTAGGATCCTTGACGGGGAAGCTACGTGAGTTAGTAGATGTTGCCATTAGGAGACGAGTAAATATCCTTTGTGTACAAGAAACTAGATGGGCGGGTCAAAAGGCGAGAGAAGTCGAGAATACCGGTTTCAAGCTTTGGTATTCTGGTTCGGCTGGGACTAGGAATGGCGTAGGTGTTCTAATAGATAAGAGTCTTAAGGATGGAGTAGTGGATATTCAAAGACGAGGGGATAGGATCATCTTAATCAAGATAGTAATTGGGGACATTGTCTTGAACGTCATTAGTGCTTATGCCCCACAAGTTGGGCTCAACATGAGTGCTAAGAGGCAATTTTGGGAGGACTTTGAGGATATGGTTAGTAGTGTACCGATAACCGAGAAACTCCTCATAGGAGGAGATCTCAATGGTCATGTGCGTGCAACTAACCTAGGATTTGAGGGAGTACATGGAGGTTTTGGATGCGGCGATAGAAATCAAGAGGGTAAGGACATCCTAGACTTTGCCGTAGCCTATGATCTGTTGATAGCTAACACCCTCTTTAGGAAGAGGCAATCTCACCTAGTGACCTTTAGTAGTGCCCAACACTCTAGCCAGATTGACTTTGTCCTCACTAGGAGAAAGGATAGACGGGAGTGTCTAGATTGTAAGGTGATCCCGGGGGAGTGTGTTGTGACACAACATAAGCTTGTGGTAGCTGACTTTCGCTTCCATACATGCTCTTTGCGGGACAAAGGTGTCAAAATCACAAGAACAAAGTGGTGGAAGTTGAAGGGAGAATCACAAGAATCCTTTAAAAATAGGGTGATCACAGAAGGACCCTGGGCAGAAAATGGAGATGCAGATAGTATGTGGATGAAGATGACAACTTGCATTAGGAAGGTAGCTAGTGAGGTGTTCGGTGTGACAAAGGGAAAGAAACTTATAGATAAAGACACTTGGTGGTGGAATGAGGATGTACAAAAGGCCATTATGGAGAAGACGGAGTGTTACAAGAGTTGGCATAATGATAGAAGCGCAAGCAACATGCTTAAGTACAAAGAGGCTAAGAAGAATGCAAGGCGGGTTGTGAGTAAGGCAAGAGGACAGACCTATGATAAGTTTTATGAGAGACTAGGGACAAAAGAAGGTGAAAAGGACATATACAAGGTAGCAAAAATCCGCGAGAGAAAGATGAGGGATCTCAATCAAGTTAAATGCATCAAAGATGAGACTGACCACATTCTAGTGAAGGATGAAGAGATTAAGAATAGATGGCGTGATTACTTTAATGGGCTATTCAATGATGGGAATGAGAGCACTATGGTTGAGTTGGATGACTCCTTTGATGACTCCAACAGGCGGTTCGTGCGGATGATACAAGAGTTTGAGGTTAAGGAGGCCTTAAAAAGGATGAAAGGAGGAAAGGCCCTCGGCCCTGACGATGTCCCTATTGAGGTGTGGAGATGTTTTGGGGACGTCGCAATAGTATGACTCACAAAGCTATTCAACCATATTTTTCGGTCAAACAAGATGCCTGAAGAATGGAGGAAAAGTATATTAGTACCTATCTTCAAAAATAAAGGAGATATTCAAAGTTGTACTAATTATCGAGGTATTAAGCTTATGAGTCATACTATGAAGCTTTGGGAGAGAGTGATTGAACACCGCCTGAGGAAAGTGACCAATGTCACTAAAAACCAGTTTGGTTTTATGCCTAGGAGGTCTACAATGGAGGCGATTTTCTTGCTTCGTCAGCTTATGGAGAGATATAGGGAGCAGAAGAAGGACTTGCATATGGTGTTCATCGACTTGGAGAAGGCGTACGACAAGATACCAAGGTCAGTCATGTGGTGGGCACTAGAGAAACATAAAGTGCCAACAAAGTACATTACCCTTCTCAAGGATATGTACAATAATGTTAGGACAAGTGTGCGCGTAAGTGATAGTGAGACTGAGGCATTTCCTATCACGGTAGGACTACATCAAGGATCAGCTTTGAGCCCATACATCTTTTCCTTGGTGATGGATGAGGTGTCGAAGGATATACAAGGGGATATCCCTTGGTGTATGCTCTTTGCTGATGATGTAGTGCTGGTAGATGAAACTAGAGATGGTGTTGATAAGAAATTAGAGTTATGGAGACAAACCTTAGAGTCCAAGGGGTTTAGACTTAGTAGGACCAAAACCGAGTATATGAGGTGTGACTTTAGTGGTGTTGGTCGTGAAGAGGAAAATGTTAGTCTACAAGGACAAATAGTAACTAGAAGGGACTCTTTCCGATACTTAGGATCAATGTTACAAAGCAATGGCGATATTGATGAGGATGTTGGCCACAGGATCAAGGTAGGGTGGATGAAATGGCGACAAGCCTCTGGAATCCTATGTGATAGGAAAGTCCCACAAAAGCTAACAGGGAAGTTCTATAGGACGATGATCAGACCCGCGATGCTCTATGGGGCGGAATGTTGGCCAACTAAACGGCAACATGTCCAACAAATGAGTGTCGCAGAGATGCGCATGCTACGGTGGATGTGTGGGCACACGAGAAGAGATCGAATAAGGAATGAGGCGATTCGTGATAAGGTAGGGGTGGCGCCGATTGAAGAGAAGTTAGTCCAACATCGGCTTAGATGGTTTGGACATATCCAACGGAGACCTCCAGAAGCACCGGTTAACAGTGGGATTTTAAGAGGTAGAGAAAATATTAGGAGGGGTAGAGGACGACCAAGGTTGACCTGGGAGGAGGCGGTAAAACGAGATTTGAGAGATTGGAATATATCCAGAGACTTAGCTCATGATAGGACCGCATGGAAAGTAGCAATTCATGTGCCAGAATCGTAGTCTTGTTTTTTTCTTTTCTCTTTTTCTTTTCCTTATTTCTTATTTCTTATTTATTTTCTCTTTTTCCTTTTTCTTTTTTCCTTTTTTTCTTTTTTTCTCTCTCTCTTTTTTTCTCTTTTTTTCTTTTTTCCTTGTTCTCATATCTCTTCCTCTCTTTTACTTCATTGATATTGGGTTTCATGTCTAGCCGACCCCAACAGGCTTGGGATAAAGGCTTGGTTGTTGTTGTTGTATTTAACATATAGGCATTCCCCCTTCTAGTGGCCGGCGCCCTGACTGGTGGGCCTTTTGTGGGCGCGCCTGCAGTGCTGGCGGCCCACAAAGGAATCCACAACAATTACATAGTTTGAATTCAATTTATATCTGGCCATGTTACATTCCCTCCTGAAGTTAGATCTCATTTTACCGTAGAAGTGTAAATTATAATTTTTGTAGGAAGACCTGAACATAGAGGTCTACCAAGCTTTCTCCTTGGTCAATCTATGGGTGGAGCTGTTGCATTAAAGGTTCATTTTAAGCAACCAAATGAGTGGAATGGTGCAATACTTGTTGCACCCATGTGCAAGGTAGTTTTTATCTATGTGGAACCCTTTCTATATAATTTATTTGTAAACATGTACTCACAATTCTTTTTGTAGATAGCAGACGATGTAGTTCCACCTTGGCCTGTTCAACAAATCCTAATATTTTTGGCCAGGATTTTTCCAACACAAAAGCTTGTTCCTCAAAAAGATTTAGCTGAGTTGGCATTTAAGGAGAAGAAAAAACAAGAGCAGGTCAGTGTCCGTCACACTTAATTCTTTGGATCTTGAATACTTCCATTTGGCTACAATATTGTTTTTTAATTTTTTTTCCACTTTAACTACCTTGCTCATTATTTGTTCAGGAAACAATTTTAACTGCTAAAAATTAACCGGGGAAGCCAATAGGATACATTTAATATTGCTTTGTGTGCCCACATCAAGAGCATAGGCAATAGGAATACTGACCTTAAAAGAATGGACATTCTCATCTGTTTTCACTGATCAGTGGATACTGCTGGTAGCCTAGCTTTATCGATAGTGCTTACTGAGATGTATATATTAAAAGTTACATGTGATCCTGTGCAATTTTTTTTATGTCCTGAGGTCTTGGGTTCGAACCAGCCTCTCTGCAAAATGCAGGGGTAAGGCTGTCTAGAAATAACCCTTCCCCAGACTCCACATGTGTGGGAGCCTTCGGCACTGGCTACGCCATTTTTTAATCAGTTAGACAGTTGACTATATATCTTTTCAGTTATTGCTAATACTTAGCTTATACTTCGCAAAGGAATGCAATTATTAGTTTGCTACCAATGCAGTGTTCTTACAATGTGATTGCCTACAAGGATAAACCACGTCTCCGAACAGCTTTGGAGATGCTCAAGACGACACAAGAGATCGAAAGGCATCTTGAAGAAGTACGATGCTACTTTGTTTTCTTTGCTCTAGTTAACTATGTTATACATGCTGTACGTGCTATGAATCCCTCTGTTTTGAACTATAGGTTGTTTTTTTCACTTTGAAAACTACTAACTGTGGCATTCCATGTATTTTTTTATATACCATGGGCCAAATGTTTAATTTTCAGGTCCAGTGGGTACATAAATTTAGGAACAAAGAGGGTGCTTGTTTCTAATTAATTCAGCTTGAGCATCATGCTTTCGTGGATTAAACTCGGCTTCTTCATGATATTTCATTTAAAGAACTGTACTCTTTTGAAAGGCAATTTTGTGTTAGCTAACAGCTGCTGCACCGTGTGCTTTTTTTCATCTGAACAATAACCTGAGCTGCGACGCAGTCCTGTGTGTGGTTTGTTTTTTAGTTGCTGACTCAATCCGATCAGTGATATTGTCTCTCCACTTGTGTCCTGAGGTCTTGGGTTCGAACCAGCCTCTCTGCAAAAGCAGGGGTAAGGCTGTCTAGAGATAACCCTTCCCCAGACCTGCTGAGAAACAGGGAGGGGGAGACCCCTTGGCTGCGCTTAGGGCTGCGCAGGGGAGAAACCAGCAGCGAGGAGGTGTGGGGGCAGCTGCGCAGTACGTAACGTGGGGGACAAAGTAGCTGGTCACGGCGGCTAGGGTTAGGGTTCGAAGCCACCGTGATCCAAGGAGAAGAACAGCTCTCAACGGGGATTCTTATTTTTTCCTGGATGCCCAAAACATGAGGGAGGGGGGCTGCTTATAAAGGGGGGACAGGACCCCCCCCTTTGGCCGCAGCCTACTCCTAGTCTGTTTGGGGATAATCCCCCAAACTGACTAGGATTCTTTTCTTCCCTTTTTTTAGTCTATTTCTTTCTATCTAAACTGATTCAATCTATAACTCCCTTTTATTCCTAAACATTATCTAATTAATTCTTCTAAATATTTTCCTGGTGCGGCTGCAGGGCCTGGCTGGCCTAGTTGTGGGCTTTGTGGGCCCCACGCCGACCATATTGGCGGCCCACAAATGCATCCACAACATTTCCCCCCTTCCCGACAAAGAGCTCGTCCTCGAGCTTAAAGGAGGGGTGATTCATCCTGAAATCTTCTAGTTGCTCCCATGATGAATCAGCTTCAGAATGTCCTGCCCATTTGACGAGTAGCTCCCAGACACCTCTGTTCAAACGCGCCCTTTGTACTTTTTAAGGCGTAGGTACAACACGTCCATGCAGAAGTGGTGGTAAAGGCACCACCTGTATGGGAGTAGGACCTTCAAATTTCTTTAACAGGGACACATGGAAGACATCATGTATCCTTGCTTGAGGAGGCAGCTGAAGTTTATATGATACAGTCCCAATGCGTTGAATGATCTGATATGGTCCAAAATATTTTGGTCCAATCTTTGAAGAAGGCGTCGTCATTACTCCCACAGCTGTCCTCTGATGAAGCCGCAGCCAAACCCAATCACCGATCTGAAATTCCACCTCTCGGCGGAACTTATCTTCATAGCTTTTCATGGTGACTTGTGCTTGTACCAACCTGTTCTTAATTTCAGCTAAGAATTCATCTCTATCCTTTAGCTGTTTATCCACTGCTGCTACTCTAGATACGCCCGGTTGGTAACCAACAAGAGCCGGAGGGTCCCTGCCATAGACCACTCTGAAGGGCGAGCATTTGTGGGCCGTCTGGTAGGAAGTGTTGTAGCAATACTCAGCCCAAGGAAGCCACTGCAACCAAGTCTTTGGTCGGTCACCAGCCAAGCAGCGAAGGTACACAGTGATGATCTTGTTGACGACCTCAGATTGGCCGTCAGACTGCGGGTGGAAGGCCGAGCTGAGCTGAAGTTGGACACCGGCTAGCCGGAACAAATCTGACCAGAAGAGGCTGGTGAAGACGGTATCACGATCACTGACGATGGAGCAGGGAAATCCGTGTAGTCGTACAATGTCGTCGAAGAATGCCCGCGCCACTGATGCAGCACTGTAGGGTGGCTTAGGGGAATGAAGTGGGCATACTTGGAGAAGCGATCTACTACTGTCAAGATCACTGATTTCCCACCAACTTTCGGAAAACCTTCAATGAAGTCCATGGAGATATCACTCCAGACTTCCGACTGTATAGGCAGCGGTTGTAGCAGGCCGGCTGGATGAAGATGATCAGTCTTGTTGCGTTGGCACGTAGCACACCCGCGGACATACTCACGCACCCGCCGTAGCAAGGACGGGTTGTAGAAGGAGAGGCGTAGCCGATGCACTGTCTTCTGGATGCCTTCGTGGCCCCCATCATGCGCCTCAGCTAGGAGAGAGGGCCACAAGGAGGACTTGTCGGGAACGAAGAGCTTCCCCTTGTGAAGTAGAAGGCCGTCGCGTTCGGCCCAGTCAGCAGGTGCGACTCCCTCCCGGAGTTGGGCACATAGCTGCTGCGCCTGCTGGTCTGTAGCGATCTCCGCGCGGAGCGAGTCGAAGAGTGGAAAGACTGGCGCGGATATGGCGTGAATAGCTATGTCTTCCTCGTCGCGGCGGGACAGGGCGTCAGCTGCCCCATTCAAGCGCCCCGGTCGGTACTCAACCTGCAGATCATAACCAAAAAAGTTTGCTCACCCAAGCATGTTGGGGAATCGTCGTGAGTCGCTGATCCAGGATATATTTCAGGCTGAAGTGATCAGTCCGAACAGTGAAGGGACGACCCCACAAGTAAGGCCGCCAATGACGTACGGCCTTCACAAGACCGATTAGCTCACGCTCGTATGCCGGTAGCTTATGATGGTGAGTCGCTACAGCGCGGCTGAAGAATGCTATGGCGTCGTCGCCCTGGTGTAGAACCGCCCCAAAGCCAGCGCCGGACGCGTCGCAGTCGACGATGAAGCGCTTGTCGAAATCCGGCATTTGAAGTAGAGGCGCTGTCATCAACGCCTGCTTGAGTTGGGAGAAAGCGTCCTGCGCATCATCAGTCCAGCGGAATGCTTCCCGCTTTAGTAGGGCGGTGAGGGGTGCTGCCACCGCACCATACCCCGCAATGAACTTGCGGTAGTAGCCGGTGAGCCCGAGGAAACCTCGCGAGGCTCGTAAGGACCGAGGTGTAGGCCAACGTTCCACGACCTCCACCTTGGTCGGATCCATTGCCACGCCGTGAGCGGATATGATGTGTCCTAAGTAGGACACAGTCTCCTGGCCGAAGAAGCACTTAGATTTCTTCAGGAACAACTTGTTTGTCCGTAGTGTCTGGAACACCTGCTTGACGTGCTGAAGGTGTTCGACCCAGGTCCTGCTATACACCAATATGTCATCAAAGAAGACAAGCACAAATTTTCTGATGTAGGGGTCGAGGATGTCGTTCATCAACGACTGGAACGTGGACGGCGCATTGGTGAGGCCGAATGGCATCACCAAGAACTCATAGTGGCCTCGATGAGTTCGGAATGCTGTCTTTTCAATGTCGTCCGAGTGCATGCGCACTTGAAAGTAGCCACTGCGGAGGTCAAGCTTGGTGAAGAACCTTGCGCCGCGAAGCTCGTCCAGTAGCTCGTCAACCACCGGGATCGGGAACTTGTCTTTCAAAGTTCACGTTGAGCTCGCGGTAGTCGATGCAGAAGCGCCACATGCCGTCGGCTTTTTGGACCAACAGTACTGGCGAGGAAAATGCAGATGTGCATTCTCGGATGATGCCTTGGCGAAGCATCTCGGTGCATTGCTTCTCAATCTCGTCTTTAAGAAGCTGGGGGTAGCGGTACGGCCGGACAACTACTGGAGTTGTGTCCGGCAGGAGCCTGATTTGGTGGTCGTGGCGTCGTGCAGGAGGAAGCCCGCGTGGCTCGTCGAAGAGGTCCTGGAAGCCATCCAGGAGGGCGCCCATCATATCAGTAGGTGGTGCTAGAGAGGCACATACCGGAGCTGAACTTCGCAGCCCCGTCCAGATCACCTCACGGTCCCCGCGCCACAATTTCATCGTGAGGTCCTCAAGGTTCCAGAGAATGGGTCCCAAAGATCGCAGCCACTGGACTCCTAGAACAAAGTCGAAGCCGTCCAGTGGGAGTGCGTAGCGTAGCATGTGACGTCGAAGCGATCCCCTGCAATCATCAAGGGTACACGTGGACAGATGCCTGTACAGGAGATAGAGTCGCCGTTGGCGACTCGAACGCCGATGCCTGATCGTGGCAACATCATCAGGCCGAGCTCCTTGATGAGTGGTTCCCTGATGAAGGTGTGAGTGGACCTTGTGTCGACCAATGCTGTCAGTAGGTTGCTGTGGACGTAGACCTGGAGCTTCATTGTGTTGGCGAAGTCGATGCCGGTCAGGGCGTGTAAGGAGATGCCCATATCAGCTACGGTCGCGTCAACGTCATCATCGTCGTCAAGCTCCAGAAGGAAGATTCCTTTGCCGGCACACTTATGGTCCGGTGTGTACCGTTCAGGGCAGTGATAGCACTCGCCGCTTGCCTGCTTAGCAGCCATCTCATCGGGTGTAAGGCGTTTGAAGCGTGGGCGAGAAGATGCCGTTGTTGACGATGTCGGGGCGGGTGCTGTAGAACTGCCACTTGAGGCCGTAGCAGAGGCGCGGGACACAATAGAAGAGCGTGTGGAGCGTTGAGAGGCGGCGCCCTTCTGTATTCCGCTATCTGTTATTGCCGCAAGTCGACGTTCAAAGGCTCTGGCCAGACTCATGGCGGTTTGTAGATTAGTGGGAAACTGCAGCTCCACATCCGTTCTAAGTGGCTCGCCGAGGCCCGCTGTCAAGAGGTTGATCTGCTGGCGCTGGCTGAGGTCCTCGCAACGACAAAGAAGGACCAGGAATTGACGCTGATATTCCTCAACCGTGCCAGTACGACAAACAACAACAACAACAACAACAACCAAGCCTTTATCCCAAGCCTGTTGGGGTCGGCTAGACATGAAACCCAATATCAATAAAGTAAAACAGAGGAAGAGATATGAGAACAAGGGGAAAAAGGGAAAAAAAGAGGAAAAAAAGAAAAAAAAGAAAAAAAAGGAAAAAGAGAAAAGAGAAAAGAAATAAGAAAAAAGGAAAAGAAAAAGAGAAAAGAAAAAAGAAAAAAACAAGACTACGATTCTGGCACATGAATTGCTACTTTCCATGCGGTCCTATCATGAGCTAAGTCTCTGGATACATTCCAATCTCTCAAATCTCGTTTTACCGCCTCCTCCCAGGTCAACCTTGGTCGTCCTCTACCCCTCCTAATATTTTCTCTACCTCTTAAAATCCCACTGTTAACCGGTGCTTCTGGAGGTCTCCGTTGGATATGTCCAAACCACCTAAGCCGATGTTGGACTAACTTCTCTTCAATCGGCGCCACCCCTACCTTATCACGAATCGTCTCATTCCTTATTCGGTCTCTTCTCGTGTGCCCACACATCCACCGTAGCATGCGCATCTCTGCGACACTCATTTGTTGGACATGTTGCCGTTTAGTTGGCCAACATTCCGCCCCATAGAGCATCGCGGGTCTGATCACCGTCCTATAGAACTTCCCTTTTAGCTTTTGTGGGACTTTCCTATCACATAGGATTCCAGAGGCTTGTCGCCATTTCATCCACCCTACCTTGATCCTGTGGCAAACATCCTCATCAATATCGCCATTGCTTTGTAACATTGATCCTAAGTATCGGAAAGAGTCCCTTCTAGGTACTATTTGTCCTTGTAGACTAACATTTCCCTCTTCACGACCAACACCACTAAAGTCGCACCTCATATACTCGGTTTTGGTCCTACTAAGTCTAAACCCCTTGGACTCTAAGGTGTGTCTCCATAACTCTAATTTCTTATCAACACCATCTCTAGTTTCATCTACCAGCACTACATCATCAGCAAAGAGCATGCACCAAGGGATATCCCCTTGTATATCCTTCGACACCTCATCCATGACCAAGGAAAAGATGTATGGGCTCAAAGCTGATCCTTGATGTAATCCTACCGTGATAGGAAATGCATCAGTCTCACTATCACTTACGCGCACACTTGTCCTAACATTATTGTACATATCCTTGATAAGGGTAATGTACTTTGTTGGCACTTTATGTTTCTCTAGTGCCCACCACATAACTGACCTTGGTATCTTGTCGTACGCCTTCTCCAAGTCGATGAACACCATATGCAAGTCCTTCTTCTGCTCCCTATATCTCTCCATAAGCTGACGAAGCAAGAAAATCGCCTCCATTGTAGACCTTCCAGGCATAAAACCAAACTGGTTTTTAGTGACATTGGTCACTTTCCTCAGGCGGTGTTCAATCACTCTCTCCCAAAGCTTCATAGTATGACTCATAAGCTTAATACCTCGATAATTAGTACAACTTTGAATATCTCCTTTATTTTTGAAGATAGGTACTAATATACTTTTCCTCCATTCTTCAGGCATCTTGTTTGACCGAAAAATGTGGTTGAATAGCTTTGTGAGCCATACTATTGCGACGTCCCCAAGACATCTCCACACCTCAATAGGGACATCGTCAGGGCCGAGGGCCTTTCCTCCTTTCATCCTTTTTAAGGCCTCCTTAACCTCAAACTCTTGTATCCTCCGCACGAACCGCCTGTTGGAGTCATCAAAGGAGTCATCCAACTCAACCATAGTGCTCTCATTCCCATCATTGAATAGCCCATTAAAGTAATCACGCCATCTATTCTTAATCTCTTCATCCTTCACTAGAATGCGGTCAGTCTCATCTTTGATGCATTTAACTTGATTGAGATCTCTCATCTTTCTCTCGCGGATTTTTGCTACCTTGTATATGTCTTTTTCACCTTCTTTTGTCCCTAGTCTCTCATATAACTTATCATAGGTTTGTCCTCTTGCCTTACTCACAACCCGCCTTGCATTCTTCTTAGCCTCTTTGTACTTAAGCATGTTGCTTGCGTTTCTATCATTATGCCAACTCTTGTAACACTCCTTCTTCTCCTTAATGGCCTTTTGTACATCCTCATTCCACCACCAAGTGTCTTTATCTATAAGTTTCTTTCCCTTTGTCACACCGAACACCTCACTAGCTACCTTCCTAATGCAAGTTGTCATCTTCATCCACATACTATCTGCATCTCCATTTTCTGCCCAGGGTCCTTCTGTGATCACCCTATTTTTAAAGGATTCTTGTGATTCCCCCTTCAACTTCCACCACTTTGTTCTTGTGATTTTGACACCTTTGTCCCGCAAAGAACATGTATGGAAGCGAAAGTCAGCTACCACAAGCTTATGTTGTGTCACAACACACTCCCCCGGGATCACCTTACAATCTAGACACTCCCGTCTATCCTTTCTCCTAGTGAGGACAAAGTCAATCTGGCTAGAGTGTTGGGCACTACTAAAGGTCACTAGGTGAGATTGCCTCTTCCTAAAGAGGGTGTTAGCTATCAACAGATCATAGGCTACGGCAAAGTCTAGGATGTCCTTACCCTCTTGATTTCTATCGCCGCATCCAAAACCTCCATGTACTCCTTCAAATCCTAGGTTAGTTGCACCCCCATGACCATTGAGATCTCCCCCTATGAGGAGTTTCTCGGTTATCGGTACACTACTAACCATATCCTCCAAGTCCTCCCAAAATTGCCTCTTAGCACTCATGTTGAGCCCAACTTGTGGGGCATAAGCACTAATGACGTTCAAGACAATGTCCCCAATTACTATCTTGATTAAGATGATCCTATCCCCTCGTCTTCGAACATCCACTACTCCATCCTTAAGACTCTTATCTATTAGAACACCTACGCCATTCCTAGTCCCAGCCGAACCAGAATACCAAAGCTTGAAACCGGTATTCTCGACTTCTCTCGCCTTTTGACCCGCCCATCTAGTCTCTTGTACACAAAGGATATTTACTCGTCTCCTAATGGCAACATCTACTAACTCACGTAGCTTCCCCGTCAAGGATCCTACATTCCAACTACCCACCCGAAATCTATGTTCCTCGGCTAGCTTCCTTACGCTTTGCACCCGTCGAGTAAGATGCAAAGACCCTTGCTCACTTATCACTACATCCGGGCGATGATGTAGCGCGCCACTAAGGTGATGGCGATCCGGCCCTTGCTCATTTAACACCATATCCGGGTTCCGATATGGCGCGCCACTAAGGCGGTGGCGACCCGGCCCTTGCCCACTTAACACCATACCCGGGTTCCGATATGGCGCGTCGCTAAGAGGGTTACGCCCCAACGAATTTCTATTGGGTTTCATTTCCATGAGAGTGGCTAAGTGTAGTTGTTGGCTCGCCAAGCCTATCACAACCCCCTCCTCCTTTACCCGGGCTTGGGACCGGCTATGTCATTACAACATAGGCGGAGTTCAACCGTGCCAGTACGACGGAGATCTTTAATTTCCGCCAGGTCGTTGGAGCGGAGCGGAGGCCCGAAGCGCATGTTGACGAAGTCCGCGAACCGCTCCCAGAACACGATGCCACAGACACGTTCTAGAGCAGTGTACCACTCGGCCGCGACACCCTCCAGGTGGAGAGACGCGAGCCATACCTTTTCTTCTGGCATCGTACGTGTCCCTCGGAAGTATGTCTCACACTTGGTGAGCTAGGGCAGCGGATTTGTTTCCCCGTCGAACTTGGGGAAATTGACCTTGTGACGACGCAGCTCGCTGTCGTCGAAGGTCGGGCGTCCCGGTGGGCGCCTGGTACTGTAGTGGTCGTCGTTGCCGCCATGGCCGCCGCTGCCACCGCCGCCGCCCTTGCCGCTGCCGCAGCTGCGGGGAAGGTTGCTGCCCTGCGGTGAGTTTTGTTGCAAGTCCTCGCCACCGGAGAGCTCCCGCTCCGGTGCCTTCTCAAAGCGTGCAAGGCGCATATCGTGGCGGTCCAAGCGCTTGTTGATGGTGTCTATCTGCCCCATCATCTTGCTCATCATGTTGCCGAGATCTTGGAGGGTGAAAGTCCCAGAATCGTCCACGGGGCCGGACATGGTCGCTGCCCCGGAGTCTCTTGATACCAAATGCTGAGAAACAGGGAGGGGGGAGACCCCTTGGCTGCGCTTAGGGCTGCGCAGGGGAGAAACCAACAGCGAGGAGGCGTGGGGGCAGCTGCGCAGTACGTAACGTGGGGGACAAAGTAGCTGGTCACGGCGGCTAGGGTTAGGGTTCGAAGCCACCGTGATCCAAGGAGAAGAACAACCCTCAACGGGGATTCTTATTTTTTCCTGGATGCCCAAAACATGAGGGAGGGGGGCTGCTTATAAAGGGGGGACAGGACCCCCCCCCCTTTGGCCGCAGCCTACTCCTAGTCTGTTTGGGGATAATCCCCCAAACTGACTAGGATTCTTTTCTTCCCTTTTTTTAGTCTATTTCTTTCTATCTAAACTGATTCAATCTATAACTCCCTTTTATTCCTAAACATTATCTAATTAATTCTTCTAAATATTTTCCTGGTGCGGCTGCAGGGCCTGGCCGGCCTAGTTATGGGCTTTGTGGGCCCCACGCCGACCATATTGGCGGCCCACAAATGCATCCACAACAAGACCCCACATGTGTGGGAGCCTTCGGCACTGGGTACGCCCTTTTTTTTACTTAATCCGATCATGCAGATGCATGGTTCAAACGGACGAGCTGGTTTTCCGGTCGACGTGCAGGAATGTTTTGTGGATCGCATGCACGACGTAGTGGCTTGCATGCATGCACCAAGTTGTTACTCCGTTTCTGAATAAAAGGAGTTAGAGCCGGCTGTTTGAAGTGTCCGGCACAAAATCTTCTTCCGTTCATATCCTCGTTTCCACTCACCTGTTAGCGATCACGAGAGAGATCGTAGCTGACAAGTGGCATAAGAGCCGCGTCTCATCCGAGGACCTGTGATGGCGGGAGTCGATCCGACGAAGAGGGGGAAGGCGTCACTGATGATGGCAGTGGCACGCCCAGGGCGGCTGGCGGCATCGGGCAGGAGCTGACGATGGCGCGCCAGTTTGTGCCGGCCATGTCGGGACCTTCTAGCGTGCCGACGTTGAAGCGGACGAACTACGACGAGTGGAGCCTTCTGATGGAGGTCGCCCTGCAGACGCGAGGCTTGTGGCGGGCGATCGAAGGACGTGAAGATCTCGACGACGAGTATTGCTACCGCAACGACCGTGGAGCACTTGAGATGATCTACAAGTCAGTTCCCTCTGAGATGCTTCTGGCATTGAGGAAACACAAGACCTCGAGGGAGGTCTGGGCGATCAAGGCCTTGCGCGTCGGTTCTCAACGAGTGCGTGACGCCAAGGCTCAGACACTTCGGATGGAGTATGACCAGCTGAGACACAAGCCAGGGGAGTCCATTGATGAATTGGCCATTCGGTTACAAGGGTTGGCAGCAAGACTCAGTGAGCTTGGAGATCCAATCAGTGAGAAGAAGGTCATGCAAAAATGGCTCCGTATCGTGCCCAAGCAATACTCCCAGCCGACGGTTTCCATCGACAGCCTTGTGGATCTTGACACCACAACGATTGAAGAAATAGTTGGCCGTTTCAAGGCGGCCGAAGAAAGATTTGATCTGGATGCCGAGCAGGAAGGCAGGGACAAACTACTCACGGAAGAGGAGTGGCGAACTCGTTTTGGACATCGTGTTTAGGGTAGTCCATCCGGTGGAGGCTCGGGAGGTGCCAAGAAGACACAAGGGAAGATTAAGAATGATCGTGGAAAGGACATGGCATATTCCAACAAGAGTAGCAAGGGCACCCCTAAACGTGCCGGGAACTGTCGCTATTGTGGCATAAGTGGCCATTGGGCGCGAGAATGCCGCAAGAAAGAGCGAGATGAGGCTTCTGGTGCAGCTCATGTCGCAGAAGTGGAAGATGGTGACCCAACACTGCTCATGGCGCAGGAAGTCGGCGATCACGTACAACTTGATGATGTGGTCCATCTACGTTAAGATCAAGTTAAGGTATGCCTTTCAGCCTCGGGTGATACTAGAGAACCACGGTGGCACTTGGACACAGGAACATCGAATCATATGACTAGTGATGACTCGGTCTTCTCTGAGTTAGACCGAAACGTGACAGGCACCGTTCGTTTTGGAGACGGTTCACTGGTGGAGATCAGAGGGCGTGGGACAGTTATCTTCGTCGGCCGTGGCGGAGAACACCGTGTGCTCTTTGGGTATACCTCATCCCGAAGCTCTGAACGTCGATCATTTCGGTGGGTCAGCTTGATGAATCGGATGTTCTGCCCTGGTGAGGGTATTGAGTCATGACGATACGTGATCGACAGAAGAATCCCATCATTGAAGTTGCAAGAACTAAGAATAGGTTGTACATGGCATTCTCGTTACGGTCATCTCAACTTCGACTCCCTCCGCAAGCTTGTCCAAGGTGACATGGTGCATGGCATGCCGTTTATTGATCACGTTGATCAAGTTTGCGATGGGTGTCTTGTTGATAAGCAGCGGCGCACGCCATTCACGTTGGTGGCAAACTATCGAGCAAGTGAATGCGTGGACCTGGTACACGGCGATCTCTGTGGTCCGATATCTCTACCAAGTCACGGCGGAAAGATGTATTTCTTGCTCCTAGTTGATGACAAAACTCGTTACATGTGGTTGGTGTTATTGAGGAGCAAGGATGAAGCGCCGAGAGCCATTAGACGGTGGCAAGCTGGTGTCGAAGTAGAGGCAACCATCAAGCTTCGTGTGCTATGCACGGACCAAGGTGGGGAGTTCACTTCGTTGGAGTTTGGTGAATATTGTGCCAACCATGGTGTACACAGACAGCTCACGACGCCGTATTCACCTCAGCAAAACGGCGTCGTGGAACGTCAAAATCAATCTGTTGTTGGAATGCACGATGTTTGCTGAAGACAAAGAGTATGCCAAATGAATTCTAGGGGGAGACGGTGACTACTGCTGTCCATCTACTTAATTGCTCTCCGACGAAGGCTGTGCCCGGCATGACACCATATGAAGCTTGGTACGGGATCAAGCCGTCAGTGAGCTATTGTCGGACGTTCGGGTGCATTGCCCACGCAAAGGTGACACATCCAAACCTGAAGAAACTGGATGATCGCAGCATTCGGGCAGTGTTTATCGGCTATGCACACGGACAAACCAAGGGTTGGCATGTGAATGATCCAGTGTTAAAGCGAGTGTACATAACTCGTGATGCTGTTTTCGACGAGGCAGCAAACTGGGATTGGGAGTCACCATCACAGTCTCTAGATTCATTCAGTGTTGACTCGCACCAGTAGTGATCATGCCACCGCTTGGTAAAGGAAGTAATCAGACTAGTGTCTCATGCCATGACACGTCCTGAGGGGATATGTCCTCACCCAAGACCTGTACCCTTGCACCGGAGGATGTAGGCAAGGGGAATGTGACTGAAGGTTATGTCTCACCACCTTCTGGCGCGACTCCGGACAGTGAGCTCGTCGGGAAGGAGGCGCCACGATGGTATCCTACACTTGAGGCTGTACTTGGTGATGGTGGACAGGGATCAACTGAGATCCTACTCTTGGTGAATGATGAAGAGCCAAGCACTTTCGAGGAGGCCGAGCCACATGAGGTGTGGCGAGTAGCGATGCTGGATGAATTGCAGTCGATCGAGGACAACAAGACATGGAGCTTGACCACACTTCCTGCTGGTAAGCATTCCATTGGACTCAAATGGGTTTACAAGATCAAGAAGAATTCTGCCGGGGAGATTGTCAAGCATAAGGCAAGAGTTGTCGCTAAAGGCTACGTCCAGAGGGCTGGGGTGGACTTCAACGACGTTTTCGCTCTAGTGGCACGTCTGGACTCCGTTCGTCTAATCCTAGCCATCGCAGCTCAGAAGAGGTGGCAGATACATCATCTTGACGTGAAATCTGCATTTCTAAATGGTGATTTGCAGTAAGAAGTTAATGTTGATCAACCACCTGGGTTCGAGCGTGAAAAAGGCAAAGTATACCGCCTTGCTAAGGCGCTTTATAGCTTTTGTCAGGCGCCACACGCTTGGAACGCCAAATTCGATGAGACTCTGGTGTCCATCGGGTTTCAGAGAAGCCCCTCGGAGCATGGCGTGTACGTGCGCAGGGATGGGAGTGATTGTTTGCTGCTGGGAGTTTATGTTGACGACCTCATAGTCACTGGATCATGCTTGGATGTGATCGCCCGGTTCAAGGAGCAGATGATGTCGGTATTCTCTATGAGTGATCTCGGCCCATTGAGCTACTACCTCGGCATAGAAGTAGATCAAAGGGAAGATGCTATCACACTTCGACAATCAAGTTATGCAGTGAAACTTGTCGAGAAAGCAGGACTATTGGGGTGTAATCCGATACATGTTCCCGTGGAACCAAGGTTGAAGCTGAGCAAGCAAAGCAATAATCCTCCTGTTGATGAAAAACTCTATAGAAGTGTGGTCGGCAGCCTCAGGTACTTGGTACATACTAGACCCGATCTCTCATATGGTGTTGGTCTTGTAAGCAGGTATATGGAGGCTCCAACCACGAAACACTGGGCAGCCGTTAAACACCTGTTGAGATATGTGGCTGGAACTGTGATGTATAGCTGCCGGTATGTCAAAGGAGCAACTGAACAAAGGTTGATTGGCTTCAGTGATGTTGACTTTGCAATCGATGTAGATGACCGGAAAAGCACCACTGGACTGGTGTTCACCTACGGTGGATGTGCCATAAGTTGGCAATCTTAGAAGCAGAAAGTGATTGCCCTCTCTTCATGCGAAGCAGAGTACATTGCAGTGACTACGACAGCTTGTACTGGTGTCTGGCTTCATCAGTTACTCGGTAATCTACTGGGAACGCCATGCGATAGTGCAATGATCTTCGTCGACAACAAGTTAGCCATTCAACTCTGCAGGAACCCAGTTGAAAGAAGGCTAATGATAATTGTATTGAGATGATGGAAAAGCTGGAGTACAGGTGTGATTATATAGAGGGATTAGGAGGGGAGAAAAGACTAAACTACCCCTAACCCTAATCCCTCTCTAATGACTAATATACCCCTGTGTCACACCCCTAATTACAGTGTCTAACACCCCCCGCAGTCACAACATCTAGCCGCTGCAGATGTTGAGACTGAACCGAAACTCGGAGAACAGCGACGACGGGAGGCCCTTCGTGAAGATGTCGGCGAACTGCGTCGTCGTCGGGACATGGTGTACCCGAACCTCGCCCCGTGCAACCCGCTCACGAACAAAATGAAGGTCAATCTCCACATGCTTCATGCGCTGATGCTGGACCGGGTTGGTGGAGAGGTACATGGCGCTGACGTTGTCGCAGTAGATGAGGGTGCTCTTGATGATGGGAGTGTGGAGCTCCTGAAGTAGCTGCTGAAGCCAGGAGGCCTCAGCTACGCCGTTAGCCACGGCGCGATACTCCGCCTCTGCACTCGAGCGCGACACTACGGGCTGTCGCTTCGAGGACCAGGAGACAAGGTTGCCGCCCAGGAAGACGGCGTACCCAGAAGTAGAGCGTCGTGTGTCCGGGCAGCCTGCCCAGTCAGCGTCTGTGTACACAACCAGCTCGGAGGCCGTGTCACGCCGAAGAAGGAGGCCGTAGTCGAGGGTGCCTCGTAGGTACCGAAGAATCCGCTTGACAGCGGTGAGATGCGGTTCCCTCGGGTCATGCATGTGGAGGCATACCTGCTGGACCGCATATGAGATATCCGGCCTGGTGAAGGTTAGGTACTGGAGAGCACCTGCAAGACTCCTGTAAGAAGTGGGGTCAGAGACGGGTGTCCCGTCGGTGGCGGAGAGCTTCGCCTGAGTATCCACAGGAGTGGAGCACGGCTTGCAATCAGCCATGCTCGCCCGCTGGAGGATATCCAGACAGTACTGTCGCTGGTGAAGGAATAGGCCGCCTGGTCGGTCCTCGACCGTAATACCCAGGAAGTGGTGGAGACGGCCCAGGTCTTTCATAGCGAACTCCTGCTGTAAGGCAGAAATGGTTCGCTGAAGCAGAGTCGGACTAGATGCTGTTAGTACAATGTCATCGACGTACAGTAAGAGGTAAGCTGTGTCACTGCCCCGTCGATAGACAAACAGCGGAGTGTCCGACTTAGCTTCAACAAACCCCTGTGAGACCAAGAAAGAGGCGAACCGGCTGTACCAGGCTCGCGGTGCCTGCTTCAGTCCGTACAGGGATTTGTTCATCTTACAGGCCATGTCTGGGTGAGCTGAATCTACAAATCCTGCCGACTGACTGCAGTACACCGTCTCGGTCAGTGTACCGTGGAGGAAAGCGTTCTTGACGTCCAACTGGTGGACAGGCCAAGAACGTGAGAGAGCTAGCGACAGTACGGTACGAACTGTCGCCGGCTTCACAACCGGGCTGAAAGTCTCGTCGTAGTCAACTTCAGGGCGCTGAGTGAAGCCCCGGAGTACCCAACGAGCCTTGTATCTCTCCAAACTGCCATCCGCCTTCTTCTTATGCGTGAATATCCACTTGCCTGTGACAACATTGCCACGACCAGGACGGGGAACCAGGTCCCAGGTCCGGTTGGCAAGCAAGGCCTCATACTCTTCCTCCATAGCGCGACGCCAGTTAGGGTTGGCGAGGGCGCTACGCACGGAAGTAGGTATGGGCGAGATCGAAGAAGTCTCGGTCGGTGGAGTTGTCGTCGACGAGAAAGCGGTACTGTCGAACCGCTCCACTGGTCGAAGACTCCCGGACGCACGTCGAGTCACCATCGGGTGGACGTGACCAGGATCCCTGTGAAGTAGAGGGGGGTTGTACACCGGCCGGTCGGTAACAACCATCTTCTCTCGTCGTGGATAGACGAGAGTGGGTCTCGATGCCGCGCGTGGCGTCGTCGGAGTAGGAGCCTCTCCCCGCGCTCGTCGCTGGTAGACAAGTGCGGGGTCAGCAAAACGAGAAGACGTCATCGGTGCCGCGCGTGGCGCGGCTGGTGGCGTCGTGCTCGCTGCAGGTGACGTCGGGGAGGTAGCTGGTGATGCCGCTGGTGCCGTACGTGGTACAGCTAGAGACGCCGAGGGCACCTGGGGTACAGTAGATGGTGTCGGGGAAGCCGAGGCCGCGCGTGGCGCAGCAGGTGACGTCGGAGGCGTTGATGCCACACGGGGTGCAGCGGGTGACGCCTGAGACATCGATGCCACACGAGGTGCAGCAATCGGTGTCGGGGGCATCTGGGACGTAGCTCGTGTCGATCCTACAGAAGAAATAGGCCAAGGCAACTGGGATGCAGCCTCGGGGTCAGTAGGAAAAAGGGAGTCCAACTCTGTGGTGGAATAAGAGGTGGTGGAAAAAGGAAAAGATGACTCGTCGAAGACGACGTGTCGAGAGATCAAAAAGCGGTGGGTAGTGAGATCTAAGCATCGGTAACCCTTATGATCAAGGGAATACCCGAGAAAAACACACCGTGTCGAGCGGGGCGCAAGCTTATGTGGGGCGGTGGCGGAAAGATTAGGGTAGCAAGCGCATCCGAAAACTCGAAGGTGATCATAAAGAGGATTAGTGCTATATAGAGCAAAGTAGGGGGTGGAGGCACAAATCGCTTTGGTGGGTAGACGATTGATCAGAAGTGTGGCGGTATGAAGAGCCTCCACCCAGTATCGGGCTGGAATAGATGCCTGGAACATCAGGGAGCGTATGACATCATTAATGGTGCGAATCATGCGCTCTGCCTTGCCGTTTTGAGGAGAGGTATACGGACAAGACATGCGTAGCTGTACCGCATGTGCGGAGAGAAAATTACGAAACACAGAGTTATCAAACTCACGTCCGTTATCGCACTGGACAGCTCGAATGGTACGCCTGAATTGAGTAGAAATCCAAACGAAGAAGTGAGAAAGAGTAACGAAAGTCTCAGACTTCAATCGTAATGGAAAAGTCCAGGAGAAGTGAGAAAAATCATCAATTATCACCAAATAGTAATTAAAGCCCGATATACTGGAAATGGGAGATGTCCACAAATCACAATGTATAAGATCGAATGAGTGCTCAACATGAGTCACAGATGTGGGAAAAGGGAGGCGAATATGGCGACCAAGTTGACAGGCATGACATAGGGAGTCATGTGTACCCCTAGAACACGAGATAACTGAGCTACTGGACAACTTTGACATAGCATCTGCACCAGGGTGGCCAAGCCGGCGATGCCAGATGGTAGATGAAGCTGTCGTAGTCAAAGCAAATGGCGGTGATGCAGCGGAAGTAGGAAGCCGAAGTGTGTATAGGGGCCCCGAGCTATCACATCGGAAAAGAGGTCGCCGGGTGGAAAGATCCTTCACAGACAAACCAAAAGGATCAAATTCGATGGAAACATTGTTGTCAGTGGTAAAACGGCGAACAGAAAGTAAGTTCTGAATGATATCCGGAGCAACAAGAATGTTTTTAAGTTGGAAAGTACCCGGAAGACCGGAATCATCTACTGAGGTGACCGGAAGAACGGACCCATTTCCAATAACGATAGATGAAGGAAAAGAGGGATTGGGAGGATGGGTGGAAGAGAGTATACCGGAATTAGGAGTGGTATGGTATGATGCTCCGGAATCAACTACCCAGTCGGCACCAGGTGGTGTAAGGTGCATGGTGCTGAAGGAGGAAGCAAGCGACTGTCGATCCCACGTCGACAGTGGCTCCTGAAGGGGTGCCGATGGCTCCGAGTTCCCAACAGGGTAGTCAGTACCTCCGTAGGTCGGGGCTGACTGCCCGCCTGAAGAGTATCCAGGCCCACTATAGGCCTGAGCTGTCAGCCTACCAGCACTGTGGGCTGGTCCACTGTAGCCGGGGGTAGCCGTGAACGCTGGCCGAGGACGTGGTGGTCGTGGAGGCTGAGAACTTGGGGACGGTCCAGGCCACATGTAGATCTGGCCTGTCCACGGGTTGTAGGGTGTGGGCCAGGGTGCACCTCCCTGGCCGGTACCACCACTACTTCCAGTAGTCGAAGCCGTGGGGGTGCTGCCTGCACTGCTGCCACCACGACCGCCGTTCTTTCCTCGGCGACGACGGTTTCCACCTCCTGTACTGGTAGGAGTAGAAGGTGGACGTGACGGTGGTCCACCAGCCGCTGGTAAGGGTGGACGAGGGGACTGCCCGGAGCCATAGAAGGCTGTGGCAGATCCAGAGCCAGTAGAGCCTCCTGCAGTGATCTCTTCAAGTTCAAGATCGGACCATACCTTCTCGAAGGTAGGTAGTGGCTCCAGTCGAAGTAGCCATGTCCGTAGGTGACAATAGCGCTCGTTCAGGCCCTGAAGGACCCGAAGGACAAGAGCGCTGTCGGTGACCGGCTCACCAAGGTCACGTAGGGCATCCGCCATGCCCTTCATCTCCCGACAATAGGTGGAGATGGAACGATCACCCTGGACGGTGTTCTGGAACCGAGTGCTGATGTGAAGGGCTCGAGTCGCACGGTTCCCTAGAAACTGTTGCTCGAGGACTAGCCAGGCCTGTCGAGCAGTACCGCCACCGCGCTGCCTGGCGATGTCCTGTAGCTCCTCTGTCAGGGAGCCAAGGATCCAGGATAGTACCAGGCTGTCCATGCTAATCCAGGACACCTGTACTGAAGACTCGTCCTGGAGGACGTGGTCATCGAGGCAGTAGCGCCTCAGCGTGAGGAGCACCATATCACGCCACCGGGCATATGAGGTGGACTCGGAACTGAGAACAACCGGCACGAGCGTCCAGATGTTCTAAATCCCTGCGGCCTGTGCATGAAGAGCGGCCACAAGTGAAGTCGAGTACGTACCAGCGTCCGAGGGAGGCTCATGGACAGCACTCGTTGATCGGCGAGCACTCTCCTCAAGTTGGTGGGATAGTGATGCCACGAAGGCACGCTCCTGCTCTAGGGCAAGGGCGAGTGCCCGCTCACGCTCGCGAGAGGCAGCCAGTGCTGCGGCGATGTCAGATGTCTCCGCAGTGTCGGTGCCGTAGGAAGAAGTTGTGTTCTCCGCAGTAGCACCGGCGGCTGGGAACAGAATCGGCGGGATTGCCGTGGTGCTCCCGTCGATGTCGAGGCCGGTGGCTTCCCGTAGCGCGGAGATACCTGCCATAAAGGTAACAGCAGTGGCGGGGTTGCTGGAGGTACCGACGTGGGGTTCACCGACAGCTGGACCGGTTCTCGAGAAAGAGGGGGCGGTTGCAGAACCAGCAGCGAGGGGCCTGGGGGCTGTGGCTCCTCCTAAGAAGGCGACGCCCCTCCAGAGGCTGCTGTTCCTCCAGTTTCAGCAGTCCAGAGGGTGGTGGCCCCTCCAGTGGGGCCGGCAGACCCCCCAGGGGCGGCTGCGGAGCACCCAGGGGCGGCGGCGGCCCAGGCAGGCCAGGGGGCGGCGCTCCCTCTAGGAGGGCCGGCGGACCCCCCAGGGGCGGAGCACCCAGGGCCGGCGGCGGCCCAGGCAGGGGAGGTGACCCCCCCCCCCCCCCCCCCCCGTGCGCGCGCGGCCCCCATCCGGGCGGAGCCGTTCCGACCCAGGGCGCGGCGGCCCCGGATCTGGAGGTGGCGGCGGCGGCGGCCCCTCCCCGCGCCCAGGGTGGGGTGGCGGCGGCTCCTGCCTCCGCGCGTTGTCCTCCAGAGGAGGCGCCCCCCCTGCGTGCGCAGCCCAGATCCGGCGGCTGCTCAGGGGCGGCGGTGGTTCTGGCGGCGGTGGCCCAGGGTGGTGTGGCGGCGGCGTGCGCCCAGGGCTGCTGCGGCGGCGGCTGGCCCATTAGGATTAGGGTTAGCCCTAATCCTGATTATTCCTAGCTAATGATACCATGAAAGAAGGCTAATGATAATCGTATTGAGATGATGGAAAAGCTGGAGTACAGGTGCGATTATATAGAGGGATTAGGAGGGGAGAAAAGACTAAACTACCCCTAACCCTAATCCCTCTCTAATGACTAATATACCCCTGTGTCACACCCCTAATTACAGTGTCTAACACCAGTGTTCCTTGACATGCCAAAACACATCGAGACCCGTTTCCATTTCATTCGTGAATGTGTGCAGAACGGCAAGATCATCGTCGACTATGTACACACTGGAGAGCAACTGGCGGATGTCTTCACCAAGGGTTGCACAGGGCCAAATTCATGGAAATGCGAAGGAAGCTGGGTATCGTCGACACCAACAGCTGCTGCACCGTGTGCGTTTTTTTCATCTGAACAATAACCTGAGCTGCGACTCAGTCCTGTGTGTGGTTTGTTTTTTAGTTGCTGACTCGATCCAATCATGCAGATACATGGTTCAAACGGACGAGCTGGTTTTCTAGTCGACGTGCGGTAAGTTTTGTGGATCGCATGCACGACGTAGTGGCTTGCTTGCATGCACCAAGTTTGTTACTCCGTTTCTGAATAAAAGGAGTTAGAGCCGGCTGTTTGAAGTGCCCGGCACAAATTCTTATTCCGTTCATATCCTCGTTTCCACTCACCTATGAGCGATCAGGAGAGAGATCGTAGCTGACATTTTGTTGGTTGTCTATAGTGGAGAAGACGTATGACAAGAGAAACGAGTTCGGTCATGTGGTGGGCGCTAAAGAAATATAAAGTGTCAAGAAAGTACGTTACACTTATTAAGGATGTGTATAATAATGTTGCGACAAATGTACGGTAAATGATAGTGAGACCGATACATTTCCTATTACGATAGGACTACACCAAGACTAAGCCTTGAACTCCTACACATGGTTGTTAAGGCATCCCTTAAGCGACGCTTAAGCGGTAAGGCGCCAGTGGAGGTTAAGGCGTGGGGTCGCCTTAGATGTTAGAACTTCGTAGGTTAATTTTCTCTAATCTTTTCCTCTTTCTCTCTGTGTTTTTATTCTCAATAGGGGGCTGTGTATAAAGCCCCAAATTACAAAGTCCTATTCTAAATTTATTTAAACTCTTACTCTTATTTGACTTGGATTCTATCTCTAACACTAATTAAACTAGAAAACGGGATTATTTCTAACAATCACCCCTAATCTCGTTTTCCTGGAGCACACTCGCAATATTTAGGATGGAGACACACTTCCACCCTACACTTTCGGGATGGATACAACTGCACCCCCAGGATGGTCACATCTACATCTTGCACAACTCAATTTTGGGATAGACGCCGCTACACCCCAGGATGATCACATCTTCACCCTACACACACATTCCGGTTGGTCACATCTTTAACCCTAGGATGGGCTCATCTTCATCCTGCACTTGATCTCGGAATGGACGCATCTTCAATCCGATCACACACTCGAGATGGTCACATCTTCATCTCGGGCATACTTTGCTTGTGAAATCAAACACAAAGTACCTTCTGACGCAAGAAGCGTCATCTCATTTTTCCTTTTCGTTCTTAGAGCATTCTTTGGCAACGTGATCAAATTTTTGACAATTGAAACATCGAATCTCCGATTTGTCAAATTTATTGTTTTTCTTTTGACCACTCTCTTGAGCATTTCACTCTTTTCTTGTCAAAAGAAGGTTCTCTCCACCCTTTGCTTCTCTTGCTCTCCACTCCTCTCTTGTTAAACGGAGTCTTTCTTCATGATCTTGGTTGTTGAAGCCATGTACACGTTCCTCATGTGCCTTGAGTCTGTTAACGAGTTCCTCCACAGTCATCAACTTTACAACAACAACAACCAAGCCTTTATCCCAAGCATGTTGGGGTTGGCTAGACATGAAACCCAATAATTATATATATATATAAATGAATTAAAAGAGAGGAAGAGATATAAGAACAAGGAAAAAAAATAAGACTAAGATTCCGGCACATGAATTGCAACTTTCCATGCGGTCCTATCATGAGCTAAGTCTCTGGATACATTACAATCTCTGAAATCTCGTTTTACCGCATCCTCCCAGGTCAACCTTGGTCGTTCTCTACCTTTTCTAATATTTTCTCTACCTCTTAAAATCCCACTATTAACCGGTGCTTCTGGAGGTCTCCGCTTGATATGTCCAAACCACCTTAGTCGATGTTGGACTAACTTCTCTTCAATCGGCGCCACCCCTATCCTATCACGAACCACCTCATTCCTTATTCGGTCTCTTCTCGTGTGCCCGCACATCCACCGTAGCATGCGCATCTCTGCGACACTCATTTGTTGGACATGTTGCCGTTTAGCTGGTCAACATTCCGCCCCAAAAAGCATCGTGGGTCTGATCACCGTCCTATAGAACTTCCCTTTTGACTTTTTTGGGACCTTCCTACCACATAGGATTCCATAAGCTTGTTGCCATTTCATCCACCCTACCTTGATCTTGCGACAAACATCCACATCAATATCGCCATTGCTTTGTAATATTGATCCTAAGTATCGGAAAGAGTCCCTTCTAGGTACTATTTGTCCTTGTAGACTAACATTTTCCTCTTCACAACCAACACCACTAAAGTCACACCTCATATACTCGGTCTTGGTTCTACTAAGTCTAAACCCCTTGGACTCTAAGATTTGTCTTCATAACTCTAATTTCTTATCAACACCATCCCTAGTTTCATCTACCAACACTACATCATCGGCAAAAAGCATGCACCAAGGAATATCCCCTTGTATATCCTTCGACACCTCATCCATCACCAAGGAAAAGATGTATGGGCTCAAAGGTGATACTTGATGTAGTCTTACTGTGATAGGAAATGCATCAGTCTCACTATAACTTACGCGCACACTTGTCCTAACATTATTGTACATATCCTTGATAAGGGTAAGGTACTTTATGGGCATTTTATGTTTCTCTAGTGCCCATCACATGACTGACCTTGGTATCTTGTCGTACGCCTTCTCCAAGTCAATGAACACCATATGCATGTCCTTCTGCTCCCTATATCTCTCCATAAGCCGACGAAGCAAGAAAATCGCCTCCATTGTAGACCTCCTAGGCATAAAACCAAACTGGGTTTTAGTGACATTGGTCACTTTTCTCAGGCGGTGTTCAATCACTCTCTTCCAAAGGTTCATAGTATGACTCATAAGCTTAATCCCTCAATAATTAGTATAACTTTGAATATCTCCTTCATTTTTGAAGATAGATACTAATATACTTTTCCTCCATTCTCTAGGCATCTTATTTGACTGAAAAATATGGTTGAATAGCTTTGTGAGCCATACTGTTGCCACGTCCCCAAGACATCTCCACACCTCAATAGGGACATCGTCAGGGCCGAGGGCCTTTCCTCCTTTTATCCTTTTTAAGGCCTTGTCGGTACCCTCAAGATCGGGTACCCCCGCGTGGAAGGTTGATGACAATCCAGGCCTCGTCTTTGTGTCGAGGTGGGCCCTGTCATGGCCACGTGTCCTTGACCCCGGACCTGGCCTCCCCGCTAAGGCAAGGTCCGGCGCTGCCACGTGTGCCCAGGCTCCGGGCCGAACCTCCCCGCTGAAGAGGGCTCTAGAGCCGCCACGTGTCCTTGGCCCCGGACTTGGCCTCTCTGCTGAGGCAAGGTCTGTCGCTGCCACGTCTCTCTGGGCTCTGGGCCGGACCTCCCCACTGAGGAGGGCTCCATAGCCGCCACGTGCCCTTGGCCCCAAGGTCAGCACTTGGGCTGTCACGTGCGCTTGAGTTCCAGAGCTGACACGCGTTCTGGGTTCTGGGCCAAGCCTTCCCGCCGAGGTGAGGTCTGGAGCTGCCACGTGTCAGTTGGCTCCAAACCCGTCGATAAGAGCTCCGAAGCCGCCTTGTTCCCACGATCCGTTGTGGGGCCGTGGGTCGACGAAGCCAAAGAGTAAAGAGGAAGGTGTGCTGTCAGACCGTGCATTCAAGGCTCGCGCCTTCCCCAGAAGCATGGCTCACGGCGCATGCCACTGTCCTCCGCCTGTTCACCATTACGGTGACGAGACAGGGCGACGAGGCGTGATAGCGGAACAGTGCCGCCCAACGGCACAGAGTCGCTCAGCAGATTGAGAAGACGCGGCGACAAGACGCCCAACGACACATGAATTGCTACTTTCCATGCGGTCCTATCATGAGCTAAGTCTCTGGATACATTCCAATCTCTCAAATCTCGTTTTACCGCCTCCTCCCAGGTCAACCTTGATCGTCCTCTACAAACAACAACAACATCCAAGCCTTTATCCCAAGCATGTTTGGGTCGGCTAGACATGAAACCCAATAATTATATATATATATATATATATATATATATATGAAGTAAAAGAGAGGAAGGAGATATAACAATAACAAGGAAAAAAAGAAAAAGAAAACAAGACTAAGATTCAGGCATATGAATTGCTACTTTCCATGCGGTCCTATCATGAGCTAAGTCTCTGGATACATTCCAATCTCTCAAATCTCGTTTTACCGCCCCCTCCTAGGTCAACCTTGGTCGTCCTCTACCCCTCCTAATATTTTCTCTACCTCTTAAAATCCCACTGTTAACCGGTGCTTCTGGAGGTCTTCACTGGATATGTCCAAACCACCTTAGTCGATGTTGGACTAACTTCTCTTCAATCGGTGCCACTTCTACGCTATCACGAATTGTCTCATTCCTTATTCGGTCTCTTCTTGTGTGCTCGCGCATCCACCGTAGCATGCGCATCTCTGCAACACTCATTTGTTGGACATGTTGCCGTTTAGTTGGCCAACATTCCACCACATAAAGCATCGCGGGTCTGATCACCGTCCTATAGAACTTCCCTTTTAGCTTTTGTGGGACCTTCCTATCGCATAGGATTCCAGAGGCTTGTCGCCATTTCATCCACCCTACCTTGATCCTGTAGCAAACATCCTCATCAATATCACCATTGCTTTGTAACATTGATCCTAAGTATCGGAAAGAGTCCCATTCTAGGTACTATTTGTCCTTTTAGACTAACATTTTTCTCTTCACGACCAACACCACTAAAGTCATACCTCATATACTCGGTCTTGGTCCTACTAAGTCTAAACCCCTTGGGCTCTAAGGATTGTCTCCATAACTCTAATTTCTTATCAACACCATCGCTAGTTTCATCTACCAGCACTACATCATCGACAAAGAGCATGCAACAAGGGATATCCCCGTGTATATCCTTCGACACCTCATCCATCACCAAGGAAAAGATGTATGGGCTCAAAGCTGATTCTTGATGTAGTCCTACCGTGATAGGAAATGCATCAGTCTCACTATCACTTACGCGCACACTTGTCCTAACATTATTGTACATATCCTTGATAAGGATAATGTACTTTGTTGGCACTTTATGTTTCTCTAGTGCCCACCACATGACTGACCTTGGTATCTTGTCGTACGCGTTCTCCAAGTCAATGAACATCATATGCAAGTCCTTCTGCTCCCTATATCTCTCCATAAGCTGACGAACCAAGAAAATCGCCTCTATTGTAGATCTCCCAAGCATAAAACCGAACTGGTTTTTAGTGACATTGGTCACTTTCCTCAGGCGGTGTTCAATCACCCTCTCCCAAAGCTTCATAGTATGACTCATAAGCTTAATCCCTCGATAATTAGTACAACTTTGCATTTCTCCTTTATTTTTGAAGATGGGTACTAATATACTTCTTTAATCTTCAGGCATCTTGTTTGACCGAAAAATGTGGTTGAATAGCTTTATGAGCCATACTATTGCCACGTTACCAAGGCATCTCCATACCTTAATAGGGACATCATCAGGGTCAAGGGCCTTTCCTCTTTTCATCCTTTTTAAGGCCTCCTTAACCTAAAACTCTTTTATCCTCCGCACGAACCGCCTGTTGGAGTCATCAAAGGAGTCATCCAACTCAACCATAGTGCTCCCATTCCCATCATTGAATAGCCCATTAAAGTAATCCCTTCCATCTTTTCTTAATCTCTTCATCCTTCACTTGAATGCGGCCAGTCTCATCTTTGATGCATTTAACTTGATTGAAATCACTCATCTTTCTCTTGCAAATTTTTTTCTATCTTGTATATGTCCTTTTCACCTTCTTTTGTCTCTAGTCTTTCATATAAGTCATCATAGGCCTGTCCTCTTGCCTTACTCATAGCCCGCCTTGCATTTTTCTTGACCTCTTTGTACTTTAGCATGTTGCTTGCGCTTCTATCATTATGCCAACTCTTGTAACACTCCTCCTTAATTGCCTTTTGTACATCCTCATTCTACCACCAAGTGTCTTTATCTACAAGTTTCTTTACTTTTGTCACACCGAACACCTCACTAGCTACCTTTCTAATGCAAGTTGCCATCTTTACCCACATACTATCTGCATCTCCATTTTCTGCCCAGAGTCTTTCTGTGATCACCCTATTTTTAAAGGATTCTTGTGATTCTTCTTTCAACTTCCACCACTTTGTTCTTGTGATTTTGGCACCTTTGTCCCGCAAAGAACATGTATGGAAGCGAAAGTCAACTACCACAAGCTTATGTTGTGTCACAACACACTCCCCGAGGATCACGTTACAATCTAGACACTCCCGTCTATCCTTTCTCCTAGTGAGGACAAAGTCAATCTGGCTAGAGCGTTGGGCACTACTAAAAGTCACTAGGTGAGATTGTCTCTTCCTAAAGAGGGTGTTAGCTACCAACAGATCATAGGCTACGACAAAGTCTAGGATGTCCTTACCCTCTTGATTTCTATCGCCGCATCCAACGCCTCCATGTACTCCCTCAAATCCTAGGTTAGTTGCACCCACATGACCATTAAGATCTCCTCCTATGAGGAGTTTCTCGGTTATCGGTACACTACTAACCATATCCTCCAAGTCCTCCCAAAATTGTCTCTTAGCACTCATGTTGAGCCCAACTTGTGGGGCATAAGCATTAATGACGTTCAAGACAATGTCCCCAATTACTATCTTTATTAAGATGATCCTATCTCCTCGTCTTCGAACATCCACTACTCCATCCTTAAGACTCTTATCTATTAGAACACCTATGCCGTTCCTAGTTTCAGCCTTTTGACCCGCCCATCTAGTCTCTTTTACACAAAGGATATTTACTCGTCTCCTAATGGCAACATCTACTAACTCACGTAGCTTCCCCGTCAAGGATCCTACATTCCAACTACCCCCCCCCCTGAAATTTATGTTCCTCGGCTAGCTTCCTTACGCTTTGCACCCGTCGAGTAAGATGCAAAGACCCTTGCTCACTTATCACTACATCCGGGCGATAATGTAGCGCGCCACTAAGGTGGTGGCGATCCGGCCCTTGCTCATTTAACACCATATCCGGGTTCCGATATGGCGTGCCACTAAGGCGGTGGCGACCCGGCCCTTGCCCACTTACCACCATACCCGGGTTCCGATATGGCGCGTCGCTAAGAGGGTTACGCCCCAACGAATTTCTATTGGGTTTCATTTCCATGAGAATGGCTATGTGTAGTTGTTGGCTCGCCAAGCCTATCACAACCCCTCCTCCTTTACCCGGGCTTGGGACCGGCTATGTCATTACAACATAGGCGGAGTTCTTGGTCGTCCTCTACCCCTCCTAATATTTTCTCTATCTCTTAAAATCCCACTGTTAACCGGTGCTTCTGGAGGTCTTCGCTGGATATGTCCAAACCACCTTAGTCGATGTTAGACTAACTTCTTTTCAATCGGCGCCACCCCTACACTATCACGAATTGCCTCATTACTTATTCGGTCTCTTCTCGTGTGCCCGCACATCCACCGTAGCATGCGCATCTCTGCAACACTTATTTGTTGGACATGTTGCTGTTTAGTTGGCCAACATTCCGCCCCATAAAGCATCGCGGGTCTGATCACCGTCCTATAGAACTTCCCTTTTAGCTTTTGTGGGACCTTTCTATCGCATAGGATTCCAGAGGCTTGTCGCCATTTGATCCACCCTACCTTGATCCTGTGGCAAACATCCTCATCAATATCACCATTGCTTTGTAACATTGATCCTAAGTATCGGAAAGAGTCCCTTCTAGGTACTATTTGTGCTTGTAGACTAACATTTCCCTCTTCACGGCTAACACCACTAAAGTCACACCTCATATACTCGGTATTGGTCCTACTAAGTCTAAACCCCTTGGACTCTAAGGTTTGTCTCCATAACTCTAATTTCTTATCAACACCATCCTTAGTTTCACCAAACCTGTAGATTATTGACTTGATGAATTTTGTTACGGATTGCTTGTTGATGTTGACTACAGGGGTTACTTCCGGCCACTTGGTGAACTTATCTACGGCGACGTAGAGGTACCTGTACCCTCCGATGGTCCTGGGGAATGGCCCCATGATATCCAACCCCCATACTGCAAATGGCCATGAGGGCGGGATCATCTGCAGTGTCTGTTACGGTGTGTGGATTCGCTTGGCATGGAACTGACACACCTTACATCTCTTGACCAGCTTGACGACGTCCAGGAGAGTTGTCGACCAGTAAAAGCCATGCGGAAAGGCTTCACCGACCAGTGTGCGGGACGAAGCGTCATTGCTGCACTCGCTTCCATGGATCTCTGCGAGCAGCTCGCAGCCCTCCTCCCGGGTTATGCACCGCAATAGAACGCTGTTGGCACCACATTGGTAGAGATCCCATCCACCAGTGTGTATCTTTTAGCCATACGAACGATCCGTTTAGCGGATACATGTTCATCAGGAAGGATATTTTCTTTCAAGTAGGTTCGGATCTCCATAATCCATGCATCGGGTCTTGCTTGAGCATTTGGATCTTGGGCGCCGGGTTGCACGGAGTCCCTAGTGACGCATACGATCCTTTGCGGACGCCATGGTTGCAGGGCCGCCGGGACTGCCAGCTTCGAGGTGCTAGACTCGCCCCCTTCGCCTGGTTGGCAGGCCAGGCTGTTGGACGCAGTAGATTCCTTTTGAACACGCCTTCGGGGACTGTGGCCCATGTAGAGGCTTTCGTTGAAAGGTCGTCCGCTACCGCGTTGTTGGTGCGGGGGATATGGCACAACTCCAAGGCATGGAACTCCTCCATCTTCTGCACATGGATAAGGTAGGCAGCTAGTTGAGGGTCGTTACAGGAGCACTCACGCCTGACTTGTTTGATGACAAGCTGAGAATCTCCTTTGACTAGCATCTGCCGCATGCCCAGAGATAGGGCGATACTCATCCCAAATATGAGGGGTTCATATTTTGCCATGTTGTTTGTAGCCTTGAAGTCGAGGTGCACTATGTACTTGAACTGCTCCCCCACTGGTGAGATGAGCAAAACCCCTGCTCCGACTTTCTGCTTTCACGAGGAACTGTCGAAGTAGAGTGTCCAGTGAGGTCCGGTGAGCACCGGAGGTCTGGGCTCCAGGTATATGTCGTCTTGACCCCCTGGACGGCATGGAGGCGGGGTCCATTCCGCCACGATGTCCGCCAGCGCCTGGCTCTTGACGGCGTGGCGCGGTAAAAAGTCGAGGTCGAACTCCGCCAGCCCAGCTGCCCACCTTGCTATGTTCCCCGTTGCGTTGGGGCTGTGGAATACTGCCTTCAGTGGGTAGGTCGTTACCACCGACAACTTGTGAGCTTGGAAGTAGTCACGGAGCTTCCTTGACGCAATTAGCACTGCATAGAGCAACTTATGGACCTCCGAATATCGCGTCTTGGCATCGTGGAGGACCTCACTGATGTAGTAGACCGGTCGCTGGGTGGTCTGGACCCTCCCGGAGGGATCCAAAACATTCTCCTCCATTGGCGAGAGGTCTACAACTTCTTGGTCTTGGTGTCCGGCCCCCGGGAGCTGGGACCCAGGAGCATCCTGGGCCAGAGTTACGTCAAGCTCCCTTGCAGGACCCTGGTTCCAAGTTTCGCGACCAACAGTAAGCTCTTTGCTTGGTGCTTGGGGTCGCTCAGGTTCTAGCCATTCAGCGACCAGGACCATGCTGACAACTTCTTCCTTTCCGGAAGTATAGAGCAACAGATGTTCTCCCGGCTCCGGGGCGACCATGATCGGTAGCGAGGTGAGGTACTGCTTTATCTCTTGGAACACCTTGTTAGCTTCTTCAGTCCAGACAAAAGGCCCGGACTTCCGCAGAAGCTTAAAGAACGGAAGGGCGCGCTCTGCTAGTCGGGAGATGAACCGGCTGAGTGCAGCCAGGGATCCGGTGAGCTTCTGGACGTCCTTGACTCGGGTGGGGGGTCGCATCATCTCTATAGCCTTCACCTTGTCGGGGTTAGCTTTGATTCCTTGGTGCGAGACCAGGAAACCGAGGAGCTTCCCGGCAGGAACTCCGAATACGCACTTATCCGGGTTTAATTTCGTCTGAGTCATGCGTAACTTATCAAAGCCTAAGGCTAAGTTGTCCAGCAGAGATGTACGCGACTTGACTTTCACCACGATGTCATCAACGTACACCTCCACTAGTTCCCTTATCAGATCCCCGAATGTCTTATGCATGGCACACACAAAGGTAGACAGGGCGTTTTTAAGGCCGTATGGCATAGAGACATAACAATAAAGATCATCTACTGTTATAAAAGCAGTGTGGTCTTCATCTTTATTAGAGGGATAAATCTGGATTGAATGGAATGAATACATCATGAGGGTACAGGGTCCATTATATAGAGGGATTAGGTGAGGGGAAATGACTAAATCACCCCTAACCCTAATCCCTCACTAATGACTAATATGCCCCTGTGACACACACATAATCACAGTGTCTAACACCCCCCCGCAGTCACAACATCTAGCCACTGCAGATGTTGAGACTGGACCGAAACTCGGAGAACAGCGACGACGGGAGACCCTTCGTGAAGATGTCAGCGAACTGCGTCGTCGTCGGGACATGGTGTACCCGAATCTCGCCGCGTGCAACCCGCTCACGAACAAAATGGAGGTCGATCTCCACATGTTTTGTGCGCTGATGCTGGACCGGGTTGGTGGAGAGGTACACGGCGCTGACGTTGTCGCAGTAGATGAGTGTGCTCCTGGCAACGGAAGTGTGGAGCTCCTGAAGCAACTGCTGGAGCCAGGAGGCCTCAGCTACGCCGTTAGCCACGGCGCGATACTCCGCCTCAGCACTCGAACGCGACACCACGGGCTGTCGCTTCGAGGACCAGGAGACGAGGTTACCGCCCAGGAAGACGGCATACCCAGAAGTAGAACGTCGTGTGTCCGGGCAGCCAGCCCAGTCAGCATCGGTGTACACGACCAGCTCGGAGGCCGTGTCACGTCGAAGGAGGAGGCCGTAGTCGAGAGTACCTCGTAGGTACCGAAGAATCCGCTTCACAGCGGTGAGGTGCGGCTCCCTCGGGTCATGCATATGGAGGCACACCTGTTGAACTGCATACGAGATATCCGGCCTGGTGAAGGTGAGGTACTGAAGAGCACCTGCAAGACTCCTGTAAGTAGTGGGGTCAGAGACGGGTGTCCCGTCGGTAGCGGAGAGCTTCGCCTGAGTATCCACTGGAGTGGAGCAAGGCTTGCACTCGGTCATGCCCGCTCGCTGGAGGATATCCAGGCAGTACTGTCGCTGGTGAAGGAATAAGCCGCCTGGTCGGTCCTCGACCGCAATGCCCAGGAAGTGGTGAAGACGGCCCAGGTCCTTCATAGCGAACTCCTGCTGTAAAGCAGAAATGGTGCGCCGAAGCAGAGCCGGACTAGACGCTGTTAGTACAATGTCATCGACGTACAGTAGGAGGTAGGCAGTGTCACTGCCACGTCGATAGACAAACAGCGAAGTGTCCGACTTAGCTTCGACGAACCCCTGTGAGACCAAGAAGGAGGCGAACCGGCTATACCAGGCTCGCGGTGCCTGCTTCAATCCGTATAGGGATTTGTTCAGCTTACAGACCATGTCTGGGTGAGCTGAATCAACAAACCCTGCCGGCTGACTGCAGTACACCGTCTCGGTCAGTGTACCGTGGAGGAAGGCATTCTTGACGTCCAACTGGTGGACAGGCCAAGAACGTGAGAGAGCCAGCGATAGAACGGTACGAACCGTCGCCGGCTTTACCACCGGGCTGAAGGTCTCGTCGTAGTCGACTCCAGGGCGCTGAGTGAAACCCCGGAGTACCCACCGAGCCTTGTACCTCTCCAAGGTACCGTCCGCCTTCTTCTTGTGCGTGAACACCCACTTGCCCGTGACAACATTGCCACGACCAGGACGGGGAACCAGGTCCCAGGTCCGGTTGGCAAGCAGAGCCTCATACTCTTCCTCCATAGCGCGGCGCCAGTGAGGGTCGGCGAGGGCGCTACGCACGGAAGTAGGTATGGGTGATATCGAAGAAGAGTCGGTCGGTGGAGAAGTAGTCGACGAGAAGGCAGCTCCGGTGAAGCGCTCAACTGGACGAAGACACCCGGATGCACGTCGAGTCACCATCGGGTGGACGTGACCAGGATCCCTGTGGATAAGAGGAGGGTTGTACACCGGGCGCTCGGGTACAACGACCTTCTCTCGTCTCGGAGCCACACGTGGTGCAGCTGGAGTAGGGCCGCCCCCCCGTGCTCGTCGCTGGTAGGCAAGTACGGGGTCAGCGAAGCGAGAAGTCGTCGTCGGTGCTGCTCCTGGTGCGTCTGGTGACGTTGGGCTTGCTGCAGGTGATGTCGGGGAAGTTGAGGCCGTGCGTGGCGCAGTAGTCGACGTCGGGGACGCAGAGGCTGCGCTTGGCGCAGCAGGCGTCGTCGGGGACACCGGTGCCGCGCGTGCTGCAGTGGGTGACGTCGGGGGCACCGAGGCCGCGCGTGGCGCAGCCGGTGGCGTCAGGGACGTCGGTGCCGCGCGTGGCGCACCCGGTGGCGTCAGGGACGCCGGTGCCGCGCGTGGCGCAGCAAGTGGCGTCAGGGACGCCGGGGCCACGTAAGGCACAACAGGTGGCGTGGAAGACGCCGAAGTCATGCGTGGCGTAGCGGGTGGGTAACCTGCAAGAGGTAACCGACAAGGTCGCTGTACAGGAGCGGCCTCGGGGTCAGTAGAGAAGAGGGAATCCAACTCAGTGACGGAGTCAGAGGACGGGGTGGAAAAGGGAAAGGAAAACTCGTCGAAGACGACGTGTCGGGAGATCAAGATACGACGTGTGGTGGGGTCAAGGCACCTGTACCCTTTATGGTCAGGGGAGTACCCAAGGAAAACACACTGAGTCGAACGAGGCGCAAGCTTATGGGGAGCTGTGGCAGAGAGGTTCGGGTAGCAAGCGCACCCGAAGACCCGAAGATGGTCGTAAAGAGGGTGGGTGCCGAACAAAGCGAAGTGAGGGGTGGGAGCACTAATCGCCTTAGTAGGAAGGCGATTAATGAGGTAGGTGGCAGTGTGAAGCGCCTCCGCCCAGTAGCGAGCAGGGGTAGAAGCCTGAAACATCAGGGAGCGCATGACATCGTTGGTGGTCCGAATCATGCGCTCAGCCTTGCCGTTCTGGGGGGAAGTGTACGGACATGACATGCGTAACTGAACACCGCGAGACAACAGAAAGTCACGGAACGCAGAGTTGTCAAACTCGCGCCCGTTGTCGCACTGGACCGCACGAATCGTGCGCCCAAACTGGGTGGACACCCAAGCGAAGAAGTGAGAAAGAGTACCGAAAGTATCCGACTTCTGTCGCAAGGAAAAAGTCCACGAATAGTGCGAAAAATCATCCACGACCACCAAGTAATACTTGCATCCAGAGACACTAAGAACAGGTGAAGTCCAAAGATCACAATGAATCAAATCGAATGTGTGCTCGACACGAGTGACAGAGTGCGGAAAAGGAAGTCGAACATGGCGACCCAACTGACAAGCATGGCAAAGAGACTCATGAGTACCCCGAGTACACGAAATCGCTGAACTACCAGACAACTTCGACATAGCATCAACACCGGGGTGGCCAAGCCGACGATGCCAAATGGTCGAAGATGCTGTCGTAGTCAGGGCAAGAGGCGGAGCGGAAGCAGGAAGACGCATCGTGTACAGGGGACCCGTACTATCACAGCGAAAAAGAAAGCGTCGAGTAGTAAGATCCTTCACAGTTACACCATAAGGATCAAACTCAAGGGAAACATGGTTGTCAGTAGTAAAACGACGAACGGAAAGAAGATGTTGAATGATGTCAGGGGCAACAAGAACATCACGTAGCTGAAACGAATCCGGCGAACCCGAGTCACCTACTGAGGTGACTGGGAGAGTCGACCCATTCCCAACAACGATAGATGAAGGATCAGAGGGACGGGAGGGGCGGGTAGAGGAGAGGATACCGACGTCAGGGGTGGTGTGGTAGGAGGCACCGGAGTCTACCACCCAGTCAGGGCCAGACGGCGTGAGACCCCGCAGGTAGACCGACGGTGTTGAACGGGTCGCGACATGCTCCGGCGGTGGAGGCGCCGGGAAGGAAGACAACACGCATGGACCCTCGACGGTCGTGCCAAGCGAGTAGGCAACAGCCGATCCAGGTACACCAGTCGATGTCGGCCGAGGAGCACCTCCCAGAGCGGTGTCTGGATGGGCGGTGGGGGCCAGATGTGGCTGTGCTGTGGCCCAGGGTGGTGATGCGGCGGCATCTGGCCAGGGGGCAGTAGCAGCCGCGCCAGCCCTCCTCGAGGCGGCGGCGAGCAGCGCGACTGGGGCGCTGGCGGCGGCAGCGCCAGCGGCCCGGCGCGCAGATCTGGCGGCATCCCAGGGCGCTGCGGCCCAGGGCGCTGCTGCGCGGGCTGGGTTGGGAGCAGCGGAGGCGAATGGGGCGGCGGCAGCAGCAGACCAGGAGGCGGCGTCGGCCATGCCAGCCCCTCCAGAGGCGGCGGCTGCAGGCCAAGGGGCGGCGGATCCAGGGGTGGAGGCAGCCACGTCAGGCCCTCCAGAGGTGACGGCGGCTGCGGGCCAAGGGGCGGCGGACCAGGGTGCAGCGGCAGCCACGCCAGCCCCTCTAGAGGCGACGGCGGCTCCCCCGTGCGCGCGCCGATTGGGCCGGAATCCGGGCGGCGGCGGCGGCGCAGATCCAGCAGCGCCCGCAGTGGTCCAGGGCACGGCAGCGTGGTGCCTTGCGGCAAAGTCGGCGGCGGCACCGGCGGGCGCGGCCCAGGGCGCGACGGCGGCGGCGTGAGGCGCGGTGCCAGCGGGGGCAGCGGCGGCTCCGGCGGGCGGCGCGCCGGCGGCGGCAGCGGCGGCGCAGGGCTGCTGCAGCGGCGGTGGCTGGGCCGGCGGCGGCTGGGCAGGGCCGCTGCAGCGGCGGCGCAGGGGCTGTGGCGGCGGCGGCTGCACAGCCATCAGGGGAAGGGGATTAGGGTTAAGCTACTATGCACCGACCAGTTGACCCCAAAAGCTTAAGCTGATAGGGAAAGGTGGGCAATTCACTTATATTTCAACACTCCCCCTCACGTGCAGGCTCTCTTGGGCCGCAAACGTGGAATAGGAGTTGACTGCAATTTATTTAATAAATCGCGCCCGCCAGGATTCGAACTCGAGACCTCTGGCTCTGATACCATATTAGAGGGATAAATCTGGATTGAATGGAATGAATACATCATGAGGGTACAGGGTCCATTATATAGAGGGATTAGGTGAGGGGAAATGACTAAATCACCCCTAACCCTAATCCCTCACTAATGACTAATATGCCCCTGTGACACACACATAATCACAGTGTGTAACAATCTTCCTTAGACATAGGTATTTGGTAAAAACCGGAATAAGCATCCAGGAAGCACAGCAGATCACAGCCAGAAGTAGAATGTACAATTTGATCTATTCGTGGGAGGGGAAAAGGGTTTTTAGGGCATGCCTTGTTTAGACTAGTGTAGTCGATGCACATCCGTAGCTTCCCGCTAGCCTTGGGTACCACAACGGGGTTGGCCAACCATTTCGGGTGGTGAACTTCTCGGATGAAGCCGGCGTCGAGCAGCTTCTTGATCTCTTCACGAATGAAGTTCTGCCGCTCGACGGACTGCTTCTGAGGCTTCTGCATCACCGATTTAGCGTCAGGGTGGATCTTCAGATGGTGCTCGATCACCTCCCTAGGGATCCCAGGCATTTGCGATGGTTGCCAAGCAAACACATCGACGATAGCCTGTAGGAAGGTGATGAGCGCGAGTTCCTATTTTCTACCCAAGTTTCCCGCAATGCGGGTGGTCTGGGCAGCGCCCTCGCCTATCTGGATAGCCTTGACCGGGACTTCCTCCGCACCCAAAGGCTGTATGCGGGGCACGGAGGATGAGCCACGCTGTCGTGTGCTATGTGGCTCCTTGCTTGCCCCATTACCCCCAGGGGCTTCCTCCTTTGAAGCTGCGAGGGCCTAGAGCTTCTCCAGCGCTATAACTCCGGCGATCCGATCTGCTCGGACTCTGAGGATGCCACTCGGGGTCGGCATCTTCAGCGCTAGGTAGCCATAATAGGCTACGACCATGAACTGGTACAACGTTGGCCTGCCGAGGATGGCGTTGAAGAGGAGGTTGACCTCCGCCACGTCAAAGACAACGCTCTCGGTGCGGTAGTTGTCGGCCGTCCCGAACGTCACCGGGAGGGTGATGCTACCGCGTGGGAGAATGGACCCCGGGCCTACTCTAGAGAATGGGCGCGACGGGGCCAGCTTTCCCATGGGGACATGGGATCTGCAGCTTTTGGAAGGCTGCATGGCTGATGAGGTTGAGACCTGCTCCTCCGTCAACCAGCATGTGGTAGAGCTTCACGTTAGCTATGGTCGGGGAGACGATAAGAGGTAGCTGTCCGGCCCTCGCCATGTTCTTTGGGCAGTCGAAGGCGGTGAAGCTAATCTCCGTCTCCATCCACCTGCGGTAGGGAGCCGACTTGGGGATAAGTGACTGCCATGACCTCTCGCCGGAGGGTCTTGACGTCTCGCCGGGACGCGATGTCCCACGACCCCCCGTACATCACATGAAGCGCCTTTCGACGCTCATCCGAGGTGTGGTCAGGGCCAGAGCCCTGTCCCTGGTCATAAACTACCTTCGACGCTCGTTCGGCGTCTTCGCACTCCGTCTCCTGACCATTGCTGACCTCTGGGTCAGCTCTCTGCTTGCCCTCCCGCTAGCGAAAGAGCACACCATCTTGGCGCCGCTGCCGAAGTTCTCGGAAGTGCTCCGCTAGCTTCTGTATCTCCCGGCATTCCCTGGCACTGTGCCGTTTGGAGTTGTGGACCGGGCACTGCCGGTCGCTGCTGTCGCTGTCGAGCTGCTGGGGCGGTGCACGGCCTCCGGCCTTCCTGCCGCTGCTAATGATTTGAGCGTGGCGAGGACCAGGTGATCGACGTCGTTGCGCCACTGCTCAACAGCGAATGGGAAAGCTCTCGCGCGCGGGGGGTTGTGAAGGAGTGCGCGGGCTGCTAGCAGCGCGCTCTCCAGGCGGGCCTCGGCCGGCGCCTACGACACCGTGGCAACCGAAGGCTGCCAGGAGGGAACTGGCACCGTCGCCGCTGGGACTGGCGTCAGCGCAGATGGTCCCACTTTGGAGCCATAGGGCGTTTCCTGCTTCCCCCACCGTTGGCGGCGTGAGGAGCGGGAAGGCCCTCCGTCAGACTAAATGTTCACCATTGTGGGTTTCACGAACGGCTTCAAGAACCAAAAATGCCCCCCTTCCTGGCGCGCCAAATGTCGAAGTGTTCGCTACGACACTTCCCCCGGTCTGCTCGGAAGCAACCCGCGGAGTTTCTTTTTTCGGTGGGGCTAGAGGATCTCGAAGGTCGATGCATAACGGCTAGAAGGACACGAGGATTTACGTGGTTCAGGCCGACGGAGCGTAACACCCTACGTCCACGGGTGTGTCTGTTGTATTGTTCGCGCGTATGAGTGAGATGGCCGGGTCGCGAACCCCTTGCCCGGAGGCTGCCCCGGTCCTTTTATAGCTCAAGGCCGGGGCAGTTACAATGCGGCCTTGGGCCCGACAAGTGGCCCCGCGGCTATCTGCCCCTATACATGATCTAGCCATTTACAGCCACATATATCGTCGCTGTCGGTGGAGTTACGGTGCCTGTCCCGTCAGGTGTCTCTGTTTGGGTAGCAGGTTATGATGAAGTACCTGTCTTGTCGTTGCGTCTCTTTGCTCTGTTGGGCGGCTCAGCGCCGTTGGGAGGCACTGTTGCGCCATCATGCCTCGCTGCCATGTCTTTCACCGTAATAGCGAACAGACAGAGGACGGAGGCATGCGCCGTGCGCCATGCTTCTATGGAAGGCGCGAGCCTTGAATGCTCGGCCTGACAGCGTACCTTCTTTACTCCTTGACCATCTGCCTGTTGCTTGTTGGAGCGATGTCCGGGCGGGTGGCCCCCGAGACACGCGTCCCTACTGGAGCGGTCTTGCGGAGTTAGCGGGTGGTCCGGAGTTGTTGGGCACGTGGCAGCACTAGAGCTCTCTCATGCTGGAGGTCGGATCCGGAGCTGCAGGACACGTGGCACCTCCGGTGCTCTCTCTGGCGGGGGGTGTGGCTCGGAGGTTCCGGGCACGTGGCAGCGTCGGAGCCCTCCTTGGTGGAAGATGGGGTCCGACACCACTGGACACGTGACGGCTCCCGAGCCACCCTCGGCCGGTCTTCGGGCTTAGGGCCTGAAAACATGTGGCAACCCCAGGACAGCCTACGGGCCCCAAAGCAGGTGGCTTACACTGGGGCCCGCCTAAGCCGGGAAGGCGGAGCCCAAGTGCTTTTTATCTACCATGCGGGGTTCCTGGTTCGCAGGGTACTAACAACAGTCATCAACTTTAACTCCACAAATTGCTCAATAGTTGATGCAATTTGGAGAAACTTCAAAGGCAGAGCACGCAGCAATTTTCTCACAATATAGCTTTCTTCAACTTTTTCACCAAGACCACGAATCCTTGTCACGATGATCATCACCTTTGCGGCAAAGTCATATTAGTGGAGTCTCCTCCGTTCATGCGCATCACATCGAGCTCGTTCTGTAGAATCTGAATTCTTGCTTCCATCACATGTTCTTCACCTAAGAACTTAGTCTTAATCAATCTCCAAGCGTCTTTTGTCATCTCTTTCTCAGAAATTCGCATGAGAGTGTCTTCATCAATAGCATGATAGATGGCCGCAAGAGCCAATTGATTCATCTTTGGATCAACTTCACTCTTTGTTTCCTCAACAGCTTCCCATACCCCATGTGCCTTTAGAAAAACCTTCATCTTGATAGCCCATGCTGTGTAATTGGTCTTTGTAAGTAGGGGATATTGCAACGCCATTTTACTCTCCATATTGTGTACACCTCTTGTGTACGTTTAGCAACTCAAAAAACCGCTTCCGGTGCACTCTGAGTGGCTTCAACAAAAACAAAAACCAAATCTGGGCCTAATGTCAGTTCAGCCAAGTGTGAGCAATTTCTGAAAGGCCCAGTAAGCCCAACCGGTTGCCTCTCCTCTGTTCTCAAAACCCTAGCAGCTGAGCTACACCTAGCCGCCAGCCCTGCCGAAACCCTAACCGTCAGCCTATCCTCTTCTTCACAGAGCAAGCAACCGCCAGCCATCGTGCCGCCTCAGCCTCCTGAGCGCCTTCACCCCACCTGCCCTGACGCACAACTCCCATCGCCAGCAGCTTAGGGTTTCGGGGAGGAAATCAGCCACCACCGCCCTTCTCCCTCAGCTCCTCAAGCCTCAACAGCGCCGCTGCCTGGCCGTGGCTGTGCATCGTGGATGAGCGAATGGCGCTGCCCGCTTCCCTTCTCCTGACAGTGCGCGGCGAGGTCCTTGAGGATGCGGACTCTCACCAGCAGAGCATCCCGCCCGTGCCCGTCCGCCGTCGATCTAGAGGATGTCCTCCTTGACCTCCCCCTTCACCTCAGGCTAGGGACGTTCGCCTCAGAGAAGATGGGATTCACCTCCTCCTCTCTAGATCCGCGAGCTAGACCGATTCTCTTGAGGTACGCTCATCCCGATCTTCCTTGAAGAAGCTGCCCGCCCGCGCAAGTTTCTGCCTCGGCCGCTCGCCCCTTGCTGTCGCCCGCCCAGCCACCTGCGCCGCAGGCCACCACCCGGTCTCGCGCCTCTCCTTGGCCGGATCTCTGCCTCGTGCGACCAAGTGTGGCACTCCTCTGAGATCAGTGGCAGCCGTCTCGCGCCTCTCCTCGATCGGGTCTCTGCCTCGTGCGACCAAGTGCGACACTCTGAGATCAATGGCGGCTGATGAGCTAGGGTTGCCTTTCACCGGCTAGGTTCTAGATCTAAACCTAGACTCTAATATCAAATGTTTGAACTTCGTGGGTTAATTTCCTCTAATCTTTTCCTCTTTTTCTTTGTATTTTTATTCTCAATAGGGGGCTGTATATAAAGTCCCAAGTTACAGAGTCCTAATCTAAATTTATCTAGACTCCTACTCTTATTTGACTTGGACTCTATCTCTAACACTAATTAAACTAGAAAACGGGATTATTTCTAACACTAGGTCCTGCCGTATGGCGGGGGAAGATGGCGGCGCCCCCGCATAGGGGAGGCGGCAGAGGAGGAGGGGGGGGCAGATCCGGCGAGCAGAGATCATAGTTATTAAGGCGGTAAGGCAACATAAGGCGACCTACTCCTAAGGCATAAGGCGAGGCGACGCCTTAGTACATTGTAGATTTAGGAAAATATTACCAACAATATAATCAGAAGTGTATTGTTATTAAAGAAAAATAGAAGAATTTCCACCACCAGCTAGGCCCACTGGTCCCAAACCCAACAATCCACACTACTACCGGCTCAACTCCACACCCTAATAAACCACCACCTGCCGCCCCCACCCGATCCCCCCCCCCCCCCCGTCGCCGCCCAGCCCCCTAGAACGGACCTCCTTCGGTCCTCCCCCGCCCCCTACCTTGCACCTTCCTCACCGCCGCTTCCTCCGCCGGCGGCGCTTGCTATTCTTCCCGAGGCACAGGTAAGTGCGCCCCGCCCCCCCCTCCCCCCCCCCCCCCCCCCCGATTGGCTTCCTCCACCGGCGGCGCCACCCCCGCCCCTTCTTTCCGGGCGGATCTCCCCACGCGTGGTCTTCTTTCCCGGCGGATCTACCCCCGCGTGGTCGCCTTACGGCGGATCTAAGGCGACAGGGACGCCTTACGGTCCCTGGTCGCCTTAGCGCTTAAGCGTCGCTTAAGCGACGCCTTAATAACTATGGCAGAGATTGAGCGCCGGGGGGGGGGGGAGTAGATCCGGCGGGCCCGAGCGCTGATGAACGTAGATCGATCGTGGATGAACGTTAATTAAGAACACACAGGCGTGGAGCAATGGTGAGAAGTTGTTTTTGTGCCGCTGGAAGTGAGCGACCTTTCAGTTTTTCATTGAACGGAATATATGGGAAAAACTCACACGAAGACCTGGCCATCGTGGCCTCCTAAACTTGCGCCATTCAACAGAGAAGGAGCGCACTACGCGCACAGCCGCGCACCACACATCGCACATCGTGCTTATAAGCAGACTAAGGAAAAAGATAAAAAGAAAACAGCTAAACCACAGGCATTTATCCAACAATCTCCCCCTAAATGCCTGTGTTTCTTACTTTATTTCCTGAACTCCAATCTTCGAACAAAGATATTTAAAACGAGCTCTTTCCAATGGCTTGGTGAGAATGTCTCCAAGTTGATCCTCTGTCGGAATTAAGTCAATCTTGATAAGTCCCTGTTCTGAGCACTCTCGAATATGAAACTTTGTTTCTATGTGCTTGCTCCTCTCATGTAGGACCGGGTTCTTGATCAATGAGATTGCAGCCTTGTTATCAATCATCAACTGTGGGGTGATCTGCCTTTCGCCAAGGAGTTCCTCCAACAGTCTTGACATCCAAACTACTTGAGTTGCAGCCATAGACGCAGCGATGTACTCTGCCTCACATGTGGAGAGAGCAACAACTTTTGTTTTGCTGACTGCCAAGACACAGCACCACCAGAGAGAAAATAGATTATGCCACTTGTGCTCTTGCGGTCATCCCTGTCACCAGCTATGTCGCTATCACTATACCCGATCAGCTCCAGTTTACTCTCCTTTTCCTGTATGATAGTGCACACCCCATCCTCTGGTTCCAGCCACATAACCAAGATGTGTTTGACAGCCACCAGATGTTCTTCTCTTGGTGCCTCCATAAAATGACTCATATCCAACAGAAAATGTAAGATCCGGACGAGTATTTACCTGGTAATGAAGACTCCCGACAATTCTCCGATAATTTGTTGGATCAACTGCTGCTGTTCCACCAGACTTGTTCAGCTGTAAACACAATTCGATCGGAGTTCTTGAGTGGTTACTGTCTCCCAGCCCAGCAGATTCAAGGAGTTTCTTTGCGTATGCACTCTGACAAATGGAAATCCCATCACTTCTCTGCTGAACCTCAGTGCCCAAGTAATAACTGAGAGCACCAAGATCACTCATTGTAAATGTCCTGGACATTTCTTGCTTGAAGTGTCTCAGATTTTTTGTATCACAACCAATGATAACTAGATCGTCAACATAAACTCCCACGATCAACCGGTGTTTACTTGTTCCTCGGTGTACATGCCATATTCAGATGAACATCTTCTGAACCCGAGTGTTAGCAGAGCAGTGTCAAGCTTTTCATTCCAGGAACGTGGAGCCTGACGAAGTCCATAAAGGGACTTATGAAGTCGCAATACTTTGTCAGGATTTTTGTCATCAACAAATGCTGGTGGCTGCTTCACAAAAACAGTTTCTCTCAAGTCACTGTTTAGGAATGCGGACTTTACGTCCATATGATGAACTTGTCATGAATAATGTCCTGCAATTGCCAAGAGCAACCGCACTGATTCCAGTCGTGCTACAGGAGCAAAAACATCACTGAAATCCACTCCTTTTTGCACATACCCTTTTGCCACTAGATGAGCTTTGTGCTTCACGATCTGACCCTCCTCATTGGGTTTCAATTTGAGTACCCACTTAAGTCCTATAGCTTGTTGTCCAGTGGGTAAGTCCTCTAAGCTCCAGGTCTGGTTTTCCCTGATTGAGCTCATCTCCTCTTCCATTGCCCTTTTCCAGTTGCTATCTTTGACAGCCTCTTCAATAGAACGTGGCTCATCAGCACTGGTTGAATACAACTCTACGTGCTCCACTTCCCCTTCTTCCATTCTCTGAGTGGCTCTCATGACATCATCGACTGCTCTATACCTCAACACTCTTTTCATACCCGGATCACTGTCCAGAGTAGAGTCTGTGGTTCTTGGGGTGACAAACTCAACTGGATCTTAGTCCATTGTTTGTGCTTCAGAATTCTTTAGTGTCTCAGTATGATCTCTTGGTGTCACTGCAGGTGGGGCAGCAACATTTGGTGTAGACGATGGAATAAACTCATCTTCTGCTCCACCTTCACCTGGCTCCATGATTAGGAACTCTACTGTGAAGGGCTCCAAGTCGCTTTGCACCATGTCATCCTCGTTCCACTCCTAGAATGTGTTCTCATCGAACACAATATCAGGGACACGTGAACTCTCCTGTCCACTGGATCAAACACTCTATATGCCTTCCCACCGGGTTCATAACCAATAAACACCGTTTTCTTCCCTCTAGAATCAAGCTTGGACAAGTGTGGCTTGGTAATCGTCATGTAGGCAATGCAACGGAACACCCGCAAGTGATGCACAGAAGGTGTTCGTCTGTACCAGGCTTCGTAAGGTGTTCTACCTTCTAAGCTTCGGGTTAGTTAACTGTTAAGAAGATAAACCGCAGTAACCACAGCTTCTCCCCAAAAGATCCCTGGCATACTTGAAGCGTTTAGCATTGACCTTGTTGTGCCAACAATGTTCTGATTACGACGCTCCACGACCCCATTCTGTTGTGGGGAATACGGAGCCGTGAGATGCCGCTGTATTCCTGCTTGATTGCAGTACTTGATGAATTCAGCTGAAGAAAATTCTCCTCTGTCAGTGCGCAACACTTTCAGCCTTTTCCCACATTCAGCTTCAGCTCGTGCCTGCACCTTTTTGATTGTTTCAGCTGTGTCACTCTTGGCCCCAAAGAGAACAACCAACATGAACTGAGTCATATCATCTACCATGAGAAGAAACATGGTCTTGCCACTAGGAGTTGCTGGCTTGATCGGGCCACAAAGATCTCCATGAACAAGTTCGAGGGCCTCACTAGCTTGAAAGTTGGCTTTGCTAGGAAATGGTGTCCTCCGTTGTTTACTGATGAGACATCTGTCACACAATTTGTTCACCTGCTGGATCAATGACAGACTACGTTCCATATTCTCCTTGAATAATCTTGCAGTGCAGGGAAGTTGAGATGACCAAACCTGGCGTGCCATCTCCAGGATGTGTTGTCTGCCTTGGTTGCAAGACAAATAGGCTGATCAATCTTCAGCTCAAGGACATAGAGTGCTAACCTGTGCGCCTTGGTAAACACACGATGGTTTTCATCGCAAATCTTCAGCACGCCATTCTTGATAAGGATGATGCACCCATCTTCATCAAGCTGCCCGAGACTAACAATGTTAGCTCTAAGTTGAGGGACGCAATATACTCCTGTAAGACGACGGTGTTCGCTGGCTTTGCCGAGGAAGAGGACAATTCCCCTACCCTCAATCGTTACTTCAGACCCATCTCCAAATTTGACAGATCCATGAATTCCGTAATCAAGTTCAAGTTCAGAGAATGCAGTTCGCTTACCAGTCATATGATTGGTGGCTCCTGTGTCTAGGATTCATCTCTGGTGATTTGAGCAGTCTCCAGCTTCACTAATGTGTGTGTACACCTGTTCTTCCGTCAACTTCATAAGACCTTGATCATGGATGTCTTCAGGAATGTGCGTGTGTCCCTCTTGGAGATCTTGCACCGAACAGTTTGACCCCGGAATGGGCTTGCTCTCAGTTCCCATTGAAACATATGAGAATTTGGTGGGAATCTTCCCGGTTCAAACTTCCGCGCTCAATACAAACAAAGAAGACTCATGTTCTTCTGTTTGGGCCACAAAAGCCTTTGCTTTCCTGAGCTTGCTCCAACAGTCTCTGGCTCAATGCCCCTTTTCCCACAATTCAGGCACTTACCAGGCGGAGGCCGATCATTTGAAGACTTCTTCTCCCTTTGTTTCTTCCCGCCTTTCGCGGCTGATGAACCGCCAGTCTCGCCGGCATTTCTGCGCTCTCTAATACGAGCCCGCCATTCCTCCTCGGTGAGAAGTTTTCCATGATGGTCAGGAGCGGCGTTCTTCTTCTTCCTCTGCTCGACGTTGCGCAGATGGCCCGTGACCTCTTCCACCGTGAGGTTGTCCAGATCGAGTAAAGTCTCAATCGAGATCGCCACATGCTCAAGTGATTCAGGAACCACATGAAGCATCTTCTTGACAATCTTTGTTTCGGAGACTGCCCCCAAGACTTGCAATGTTATTTGCGAGGCCTGTGAGACGGATTGAGAATTCATCGACCGTTTCCTCGTCCTTGAACTGGATTTGATCGAACTCCCTCCGGAGTTGTTCGGCATTTGCCTCCCGAACCCGCTGCACTCCAAGTCGGCGCGACTTTATCGCCTCCCACGCCGAATGTGTTGTGCGCTTGGTGGAGAGGGACGCCAACATCTCTGATGGCACAACACGAAGTATCGTTGCAAAAGCCAAACGATCGTCGCGGTACTCGATCACATCTTGCTCCTCCCGCTCGACTGCGTGCCACAACCCTTGCGCCTGTAGGGTCACCCGCATCAGCAAGGACCACTCATTGTAGTTGGTTCTTGTCAGCGTCGGGTATTGCACAGTCGCAGTAGTCTCCTTGACGACGCGCTCGACGACGCGCCGTTCTCGTGGACGACGGCCTCGCGGTGGTGGCGACGGCGACACCGCGATTCGGCCGCGGCTTGGAGGAGTGCGAGACCCGGACCGTGGCGGGCCCCATGATGCATGCATCATCTTCTTCCCCTGGATCGTAGCTTTGGTGCCACTTGATGAATGTAGATCGATCGTGGACGAACGTCGACTAAGAACACACAGGCGTGGAGCAGTGGTGAGAAGTTGTTTTTGTGCCGCTAGAAGTGAGCGACCTTTCAGTTTTTCATTGAACGAAATATATGGGAAAAACTCACGAAGACCTGGCCATCGTGGCCTCCTAAACTTGCGCCATTCAACAGAGAACGAGCGCACTACGCGCATAGCCGCGCACCACACACCGCACATCGTGTGTTGGACTCTTACTGAATTATAAGTAGACTAAGGATAAAGATAAAAAGAAAACAGCTAAACCACAGGAATTTATCCGACAAGGGGGGCATATCCAGCGAGGCGCCACCAGCAAATCCGCCCCTGCGCCGGCTGGGCAGAGGGCGTGAGCCGACCTGGGGGCGGTGGGGGGCAGGCGGGCAGAGGGCGGCGGTGTGCCAGAGATGAGAGGGGCGGGGGGGGGGGGGGGGGCGGGCAGGCAGGCAGAGCGCGAGCAGAGGGCGGCGGTGTGCGGGAGATGAGAGGGGAATCTTATACAGGAGATGAAAAGAGAAGAGGCTAAAGTGGGCTAAGCTGAGGTAGAGAAGAGAGGCGGGCCAGGAAACACCAGCCTAGAACAAAAAATATAAATTAATTATCTATTTGCTAATTGCTATTTTTATCCTCATCTATTTGGAATTTTTCTATATTTATATATTACTAAGGCGTCACCTCGCCTTACGTCTTATCGCTTAAAAGATAAAAAGGGGGTAGGTCGCCTTATGTCGTCTTACCGCCTTAATAACTATGCTCGTACATCTTTTCCTTGGTGATAGGATGAGATGTCGAATGATATACAGGTAGATATTCATTGGTGCATGTTGTTTGCTGATGATGTAGTGTCGGTAGATGAAACTAAGGATGGTGTTGATAAGAAATTAGACCTATGGAGACAAACCTTTGAGTCCAAGTGATGTAGACTTGGTAGGACCGAAACCGAGTATATGAGGTGTGACTTTAGTGGTGTTGGATGTAAAGAAGGAAATGTTAGCCTACAAGGATAAATAGTATCTAGCAAGAACTACTTTCGATATTTAGGATCAATGTTACAAAGCAATAGAGATTGACGAGAATGTTTGCCACATGATCAAAATAGTGTGGATTAAATGGTGACAAGCCTCTGAAATTCTATGTGATAAGAAGGTCCCACGAAAGATAAAAGTGAAGTTCAATAGGACGATGATTAGATCTGCGATACTAAATGAGCCGGAATGTTGTTCAACTAATAGGCAACATGTCCAACAAATGATTGTTGTAGAGATGCACATTTACGGCGGAAGTGTGGTCACAAAAAAAGATTGAATTATGAACGAGGCGATTGAAGAGAAGCTAGTCCAACTAAGTTGGTTTGGCCGTTTGGGCATACCCAGAGGGCACCTCCAGAAGCATCGGTTAATAGTGGAATTTTAAGGGGTAGAAAAATATTAGAAGAGGTAGAGTATGATCGAGGTTGACTTGAGGGGAGGTGGTAAAACAAGACTTAAAGGATTGTAACGTATTTAGAGACTTAGCTCATGATAGTATTGCATGGAAAATAGCAATTCATGTGCTAGAAATTTAGTTTTTTATATTTTGTTACTCTTATACCTCTTTCTCTCTTTTACTTTATTTTGTAAAATAATAAAATTATTGGGTTTAATGTCTAGGCTATCCTAACATGCTTGAGACAGTATTTGTTGTTGTTGTTGTCGTCTATAGTCGTTGACGGTAATTTTCTATCCTATAATGTTTCAGTACATTGATGGTTGTAACCCGTATCATCTTTCACAGGTCTCTTTGCCCATGATCATTTTACATGGTGAAGCTGACCTGGTTACTGACCCAGCTGTGAGTAAAGCCCTGTATGAAAAATCAAGGAGCTCAGACAAAAAGCTTCGCCTTTACAAACACTCATACCATGCTATCTTGGAAGGTGAACCAGACGAGACAATTATCCAAGTTCTCAAAGATATAATATCTTGGCTGGATCAACATTCTACAAAGGAAATTCCAATTTTGTAAATTGCAGAGCTATTCGCTGTGCTAAAGTTCCTTGGTATCTATAATCCAAGCTATTTGGGACTGGATCTGACAATTGATAGTTCCAATTCTGTCTTCGGTCCTCTGAGATTCTTTCTTCAGGCTGATAGCAAATAGGCGTTTTTAATGTGAAGTCTGAATAATGTAAATAACTGTTCTATGTGTATTATTTGTCATGACTTATTTATGAAATTAGTGATAATTGCCTTATTACCATTCATTTGCATAGCTTCATATCCTGCATCTTCTACATGTTTTCGGACTGGCCTTTTTTAAGTCAAGATTAGTAATACAGAACGACATGCATTAAACGAATTGTATGTGGATTGAGTGCTATGTCCGTGCCCCTAGCAACAGATATTTCAGTTGTGATTTTAAGGGGAACATCCCACTGATTATGTGGCACAGTGGTTCAATTTTAGAGGATTAACCAGCCTGCGATTTTGAGCCTATGAACGCTATTGAGCCCAGCAGAGGTGTGGAAATGTCCAGCTGCAGTTTTCATTGGTAGTAAGTTCAAACATGATCTATTCTGGCTTCGGTCTATCATTTCTTGTTCTCCCTGCAACTTTTTACAATCCGATTAACACTGAAAGCAGTTGTGCACGCACATGCATGTACACGACACCACTTTGGTAAAAAAATTAACAGGTGCATTGACATTATTTTTTTCTTTGAACCGTTTCCTTGGAAATTTCCAAATGAATTATCAAGAATCTTTAGAAACTATAGCAACCGACCCACTGAACATGATTTGACCTAAAGCGTTTCTATAACAATCACTTTTCCTTTTGTCACCATGAGCTCTGAATTTGTTGTTTAGGTTTTTGCACCTTCGGCCATAGTGCCCCTTAACTAAGGATGTGAGGAGCAGCATTGGCGCAAGCAGCGCGCGGCATAATGAGCTAATGCACGGAATCAGCACTTGACTCTTGAATCAACTAGTTTATTATAGTGGATAAAGTCCCTACTATCCTCAAGTTATCTATATTGTCCACTTAACCCCTAAATAATTTTTTGGTACAATTTACTCCCTCCAACTATTTAGATTTGTTCGATTTGCCTCCTTATGAGATTTTTGTTTTTATTTCTCTCTATATGGGTTATGATTATAGTTCCAATTTTGTATAGTGGTGTATGACATCATACATAGTACACAAAAAAAACAATAACAATAAAAAAGCATTTGCCCCTTAGGGTAGCCTAGAAATGAAATCCAATATTTTTTAAAAAAATGAAGTGAGGGAGAGAAAAAATATAACAGTAACACAATATAAGAAAACTAAGATTCTGACACATGAATTGCTACTTTCTATGTAGTGGTATCATGAGTTAAGTCTTTACATACATTCTCCAATCCCTAAAGTCTCGTTTTATCGCCTCCTCTCAAGTCAACCTTACTTGTCCTTTGCCCCTCCTAATATTTTCCCTACCCTATAAAGCATCATTGTTAACCGGTGCTTTTGGAGGTCCCTCCTAGATATGTCCAAATCAGCTTAGTCAATATTGAACTAATTTCTCTTCAATCGGTTGTATACATACGTTCTCTTCAACCCGTCTATGTTGTAATGACATAGTCAGTCCCAAGCCCGGGTAAAGGAGGAGGGGTTGTGATAGGCTTGGCGAGCCAACAACTGCACTTAGCCATTCTCATGGAAATAAAACCCAATATAAATTCGTTGGGGCGTAACCCTCGTAGTGATGCGCCATATCGGAACCCGGGTATGGTGTTAAGTGGGCAAGGGTCGGGTCGTCACCGCCTTAGTGGCGCGCCATATCAGAACCCCGATATGGTGTTAAATGGGCAAGGGCCGGATCGCCACCACCTTAGTGGCGTGCTACATCATCGCCCGGATGTAGTGATAAGTGAGCAAGGGTCTTTGCATCTTACTCAACGGGTGTAAAGCGTAAGGAAGCTAGCCGAGGAACATAGATTTCGGGTGGGTAGTTGAAATGTAGGATCCTTGATGGGGAAGCTACGTGAGTTAGTAGATGTTGCCATTAGGAGACGAGTAAATATCTTTTGTGTACAAGAGACTAGATGGGCGGGTCAAAAGGCGAGAGAAGTCGAGAATACCAGTTGCAAGCTTTGGTATTCTGGATCGTCTCAGACTTGAAATGGCGTAGGTGTTCTAATAGATAGTCTTAAGGATGGAGTAGTGTATGTTCGAAGACGAGGGATAGGATCATCTTAATCAAAATAGTTATTGGGGACATTATCTTGAACGTCATTAGTGCTTATGCCCCACAAGTTGGGCTCGACATGAGTGCTAAGAGGCAATTTTGGGAGGACTTGGAGGATATGGTTAGTAGTGTACTGATAACCGAGAAAATCCTCATAGGAGGAGATCTCAATGGTCATGTGGGTGCAACTAACGTAGGATTTGAGGGGGTACATGGAGGCTTTGGATGCGGCGATAGAAATGAAGAGGGTAAGGACATCCTAGACTTTGCCGTAGCCTATGATCTTTTGGTAGCTAACACCTTCTTTAGGAAGAGGCAATCTGACCTAGTGACATTTAGTAGTGCCCAACACTCTAGCCAGATTGACTTTGTCCTCACTAGGAGAAGGGATAGACGGGAGTGTCTAGATTGTAAGGTGATCTCTGGGGAGTATGTTATGACACAACATAAGCTTGTGGTAGTTGACTTTCACTTCCACACATGTTCTTTGCGGGACAAAGGTGTAAAAATCACAAGAACAAAGTGGTGGAAGTTGATAGGAGAATCACAAGAATCTTTTAAAAATAGGGTGATCACAGAAGGACGTTGGGAAGTAAATAGAGATGCAGATAGTATGTGGGTGAAGATGGCAACTCCCATTAGGAAGGTAGCTAGTGAGGTGTTCGGTGTGACAAAAGGAAAGAAACTTGTAGATAAAGACACTTGGTGGCGGAATGAGGATGTACAAAAGGCCATTAAGGAGAAGAAGGAGTGTTACAAGAGTTGGCATCATGATACAAGCGCAAGCAACATGCTGAAGTACAAAGAGGCCAAGAAAAATGCAAGGCGGACTGTGAGTAAAGCAAGAGGACATGCCTATGATGAGTTATATAAGAGACTAGAGACAAAAGATGGTGAAAAGGACATATACAAGATAGCAAAAATCCGCGAGAGAAAGATGAGAGATTTCAATCAAGTTAAATGCATCAAAGATGAGACTAACCGCATTGTAGTGAAGGATGAAGAGATTAAGAACACATGGCGAGATTACTTTAATGGACTATTCAATGATCGGAATGGGAGCACTATGGTTGAGTTGGATGACTCCTTTGATGACTCCAACAGGCGGTTCGTGCGGAGGATACAAGAGTTTGAGGTTAAGGAGGCATTTAAAAGGATGAAAGAAGGAACGGCCCTCGGCCCTGATGATGTCCCTATTGAGGTATGGAGATGCCTTGGGGACGTGGCAATAGTATGGCTCATAAAGCTATTCAACAACATTTTCAGTCAAACAAGATGACTGAAGAATGGAGGAAAAGTATATTAGTACCTATCTGCAAAAATAAAGGAGATTGTAAAGGTCCCAAAAATATGAATACAAAGAAACTAAAGTTTGAACAGCCTTTTTGGTTTCATGTGTATGGAATTTGGGACTTGATAAAAAATTTCACATATGATATGCACAAGAGTGTCCATCTACACAAGTTCAAATACTTATTTGCATGCTTGGAACCAGGGTAGATTTAAACCCACAGATGTGAAGTCTCATGTGCAATAGAAAGTTTAGAATCAGCTTTTGAACTAACTTGTTCAAACTCAACTTTCAAATGGGGTATAACGATAGAAATGCAAACTGTTGTGGTACAAATCCCATTTGCAGCAGCCAAATCAAAAATCAGGTTTCATATTTGAATTCCTCAGGTCTAAATTAGTGGGTATGCAAAGTTTCATGAATTTTGGAGATGTTTTGCTATCCATTTTCCAATTGGATTTTAAATTGCATAGGAATTCAAATTCAATTTTGAATTTGGATGAAACTTGCCCAATTATCCAAATACAGTTCAGATTCAAACTTCCAACAATTGAACTTGGTCATTGGTCAAATTTGGAGATATTTTAGAGGGATAAGGAGAGGCTGAATTGTGGGACCCACATGTCATTGGGGGCAGTGGACTTGCAAATGAAGTTTTCTCTTTGTTTCTCACTCAAGCCAGACCGAGGCTTCACCGGGCGACACCAAGGGCAGGTCGAGGACACCTCTCGCCATTTTCTCTCGTGCTGGCGAGCTGCTCGCGTGCTTCCTTCACTCCAAACCGTCCTCAGTTTGCCCACAATACCGAAGCGCCGTGCTCTGCTCCTCCCCTCGCGCACGAAATGAGCACTGCCTCGCCCCCACTTCCGTCTCGATCGGCAAACCTTGTTCCCATTCGTGCGAAGCCTCAGGCAGTAGCAAAACGGCTCCGTGTGATCACCTACTACCTCCTCGGCACGAGAACGAGCAACTTTCGGCTTCCCTCACCAGAGAGCCCAACTTCTTGTGGCGACCGAAAACGTCCGACGTTTCGGTCGCACGTGGACAGCCCTACAGAGAGCTTATCACGCCCGAGCAAGAGTACTCTTGGACGCGTTGGGCCTTCATGCTGCTCGTCTCCGAACCTCAACCCGAACCCTTGCTCGTCGCCAGCGAATTTCGGGATTTTCCTCCGACCGGCGCAAAACGAACTACGGGTAAGAAACCTTCGAATTCTCGATCAGTTCTTGCTTAGAGCTCACAAAACATAACACACACGAGCTAGAATCGATGGTGAACAACTTTGCTTTGAGACCCTAGCATGAAACCCCCTGTAGATGGCCTATTCCGAGCTTTTCTAACGGCGCCAATGGCGGGAGCCATCGGGTGCACAGTGCAACCCTAGTTAGGGACTTTCTCGAGCTGTTTTGATTGCTTGACGACCTTCTCTAGCAATCACTGGTACTGTAGGACCGAAGTTCATCGAGTTTGGCGGGTTAGGGCGTCGGGTAGATGCCGCCGAAGCTACACTGAGCCGCCGCACTGTCGCTAGCCGTGGTGGGGTCGTCGCTGGCGTGGGCGACCTCCCCAACGTGTTCCTCGCATTGGTTAAGGGGCTGGTGGCAAGTTTAGGGCCTGAAGGAGGTCGGGAGGACATGTTCCGGCGAGCTCCGGCGAGGGGGCGGTGAGGTCCAGCGCGGGAGCGGGAGAAGGAAGAAACTCCGCCTAGCCCTACACGTCAGTCGCTATATCGAAAGGAGCTGGATCTTCTGTTGGTCTGGATTGGGTTTTGGCTGCGTGTGGAGGACTCTGTAGCTCCGTGTGGCGTGTCTGAGAAGGCGACACGTGGCCCAGGGTCCCGCTGTCAGAGGTTTGAAATTTCCACGATTTAATTTGAATTACGGATTTCCATCAAACTTTAGAAGAGCATAACTTTTGCTAGGAAACTCCAAAATTAGTGATTAAAATTGGGTTAGATTCAGATTGAAAAAATCTATAGTCAATAATGAATTCTGGAAAATTCTTTGAACCTTTTTAGTGAAAGAATTATAGAGGGAGTTTGGTTCATCTAAAAATCCTCAAATTTTGCTAGAATAATCCTTAGGATATTATTGAACTCCTGTAAAAAATTTCAAATCATTTTAAGTTGATTTGAGTAGGAGAATTCAGATTTCAATTTGCTTTGTTCAAATAAATACATAAACTTTTCAGAAAAAGTCCCAAAGTTGTAAAATCATTTCTGGACAATTCTTAGCTCCAAAAATCCTAAAGAATTCATGCATGCTCTCTGAACTATAATTGAAATTTTAGTTCACTAAGTTTGACATGAAAATGTGAGTTACTTCAGGATTAATTCCTTTTTGCTTAATTGCTTAAGGAATTGTTCTGAATAAACCACTCAGTGAAAATGCTAAATGTTTGTCCAGCATCTTTTCTTGTGACAAGGAGCTCACATGAAAAATTTCATCCCCATTGGAGCTCTGGATCATTACTTGGCAATACACTTTGCTTAGGTAGAAATACTCCAATTAGGAAAAGCACTTAGCACTTGATCATTTTGCTAAACCCAACTCTAACCACTAGCACCAGTTTCATTTTAAATTCTTAAACAGAGTTCTAGTTTTAAACTATCATTAGGCTTGTTAGCAAAAACTTTACAATTAAATACATATGCATGTTCATTCGTATAGTCATCGACGTGAGGACTTGTGAGGGAAGTGTAGTGGGATTTCAAGAATACGGTGATCAAGTGATCAAGCCGCAAGTGATCAGCAACCCTAACGGATTTTATAATCTAGTCACCTGCAAAACAGGCAAGCCCCGGTTTGCATTCAAGCAATTTTATAAAGTCTTTTCATTTCTAGAGATCATAGCTCTGAATTATTGATTGCATTAGGTCTAGATGATATTAAAAATCCAATTGCATGAACAAGATTACCCAAGAGAGAAAGGGTAGAGTAGCACCTCCTCGAGTGGATTTAGGCTACGCCAATTGTTAATTTGGAAGGACCGGTAGAAGTCGAGTAGTTGGAATCTACTCGCGAGTTTAGGGCTTGGTTTCATCGGAACGGGTCATGAATAGAAGTATTGAGGAAAATTCACAAGTGAGAAATTGAGACCGTGCAGGGAGATTGAGATGTAGCAGGCTGCAGACCGTGCGTGCATAGCCCTGCCCGTGTTGGTTAAGGCCCGTCTGTACTTGGCCTTGTTGGACAAGTTTGAGTTGTGTACCGGGCGCATACTGGCTATATGGGACACTGTAAACCAATGTACCTTGTGAGATCCACATGGGAACTTTTCCGATCGGCTTAGGCTTTCGGCGTTAGTACAGCAGGAGGTAACTCGCTCAAGAACATATACCTACGGTTATGTACCTTGAGGGAGATTGCTGTTCGGGTCGATGGGACCGCGTACGATGTGGGTGAACTTGGGAAAGGTGGCTGCGTATGACATCGGTCGAGTTCGCTGCAGGCAACTCGGAGATGGTTGTACGTGTCGTGCAGTCCGAGCGTTTACTGGTTCGAATCACCGTCGCTCGCGGTTATATAAGCATACATGATCACTGCGTCTTGATGTAGTAAGAACTGAAGTGAATTACTTTGTATTGATAAGGATTGTGATCTAACTTGTTTTGCAACCATGTTTAAGTAGAGATAGTGCAAACTAAGTTTACTTCACCTTGTGCAAGAAGCATCGCAACAAAGCGTTTCTTGTTTGAGTGTGGAGTTGCGATGATGTTCGGCTCAAGATCTTTAAAATGAGGCTTTAAAATCTGAAAGTTAAGAGTCAACTGTAGGTGAGTCTTTATGCAAATTCAGCTATCCTATTCAATCCGTCGTGCATGTAAAGTTTCTTGTTTAGAGGAGATGGATCAGTCTTGCTGAGCCTATGTGCTCACGCTTGCTATATGAGTGGTTTTGCAGGTTATCATCGACGCTTATGAGGGGGGTTTTCCGGTGAGACTCGGAGACTTCCGAGTCGTTTAACACATGGAGAACCGAGACGCTGCAGTTGTCTTCGTGTTGCTAGCGAGAAGAGTCCGCGGGCTGGACATCTTCTCGAGTGCTTATTAGATAATAAACGTGAGATGAACTAGTCTTCCGATGTAGCTATTTGATGTAAATTATTTACAGAGAACACTTGTAAGCTTCCGCTTTTTATTTATGTGATACATTTTCCTTATATATGTGATGTTAGCTGCCGCATATCATGGCACCACCCAATGCGATTCCCGGGCGAGCGGCACGGCCCCGTGATCAGGTCGGACCTTCACAGAGATACTCAAAGTTGTACTAATTATCGAGGGGTTAAGCTTATGAGTCATACTATGAATCTTTGGGAGAGAGTGATTGAACACCGCCTAACGAAAGTGACCAATGTCATTAAAAACTAGTTTGGTTTTATGCCTAGGAGGTCTACTATGGAGGCGATTTTTTTGCTTCGTCATCTCATGGAGAGATGTAGGAAGCAGAAGAAGGTCCTACATATGGTGTTCATTGACTTTGAGAAGGCGTACCACAAGATACCAAGGCCAATCATGTGGTGGGCACTAGAGAAACATAAAGTGCCAACAAAGTACATTACCCTTATCAAGGATATGTACAATAATGTTAGGACAAGTCTGCGCGTAAGTGATGGTGAGACTGATGCATTTTCTATCACGGTCGGACTACATCAAGGATCAGCTTTGAGACCATACATCTTTTCCTTGGTGATGGATGAGGTGTCGAAGAACATACAAGGGGATATCTCTTGGTGCATGCTCTTTGCCGATGATGTACTGCTGGTAGATAAAACTAGGGATGGTGTTGATAAGAAATTACAGTTATGGAGAAAAACCTTAGAGTCCAAGGGGTTTAGACTTAGTAGGACCAAGACCGAGTACATGAGGTGTGACTTTAGTGGTGTTGGTCGTGAAGAGGGAAATGTTAGTCCACAAGGACAAATAGTACCTAGAAGGGACTCTTTCCGACACTTTGGATCAATGTTACAAAGCAACAGCGATATTGATGATGATTTTTGCCATAGGATCAAGGTAGGGTGGATGAAATGGCAACAAGACTCTAGAATCCTATGTGATAGGAAGGTCCCACAAAAGCTAAAAGGGAAGTTCTATAGTATGGTGATCAGACCTGCGATGCTATATGGGGCGGAATGTTGGCCAACTAAACAATAACATGTCCAACCAATAAATGTCGCAGAGATGCGCATGCTACGGTGGATGTGTGGGCACACGAGAAGAGACCAAATACGGAATGAGGCAATTCGTGATAGGGTAGGGGTGGCGCCGATTGAAGAGAAGTTAGTCCAACATCGACTAAGGTGGTTTGGACATATCCAGCGGAGACCTCCAGAAGCACCAATTAACCGTGGGATTTTAAGAGGTAGAGAAAATATTAGGAGGGGTAGAGGACGACCATGGTTGACCTGAGAGGAGGAGGTAAGATGAGATTTGAGAGATTGAAATGTATCTAGAGACTTAGCTCATGATAGGACCGCATGGAAAGTAGCAATTCATGTACCAGAATCTTAGTCTTTTTTTTCTTGTTACTTTTATATCCCTTCCTCTCTTTTACTTCATTGAAATATATATATATATATTGGGTTTCATTTCTAGCCGACCCCAACATGCTTGGGATAAAGGCTTGGTTGTTGTTGTTGTTGTCGGTTCTATACCTACCCTATCACGAATCGCCTCGCTTCGAATTTGGTCTTTTTTTGTGCAACCGCACATCTATCGTAGCGTACGCATCTCCGCGACACTCATTTATTTGACATGTTGTCTTTTAGTTGGCCAACATTTCACCTTATATAGCATCGCAGGTCTGATCACCGTCGAACAAAACTTTTTTTAGCTTTTGTGTTACCTTCTTATCACATAGACTTCCTTAGAATTGTCGCCACTTCATCCACCCTATCTTGATACTATGGCAAACATTCTCATCAATATCACCATTATTTTGTAACATTGATCCAAAACATTGAAAGGTGTCCCTGCTAGGCACTATTTGTCCTTGTAAACTAACATTTCACTCTTTGCATCCAACATTACTTAAATCACACCTTATATATTCGGTCTTGCTACTACCAAGTCTAAAACCTTTAAACTCTAAGGTCTGTCTTCATATGTCTTCATATATCTAATTTTTTATCAACACCATCACTAGTTTCATCTACCAGCACTATGATGACATCATACATAATACTAAAATAATTCTCCTAAATTTTTTTATTAATGTTTTCTTTAATTATTTCATATCCTATGTCAAATTTGTACTACATGTTTCCAACTTAAAAAACATAAGAAATATTAAACTACTTTTTTATCATGCAATGTATTGTAACTTATAATCTTATAAAAATTTACCCTCAAACATGACATGAACATAGATAAATAAAAATAAAAAGCTCATAAGGTGGTGAACCAAACTAATCTAAATAGTACAGAGGGGTAAATTAGACTAAAATTTTGTTCAGTGAGTTAAATGGACAATGAAGATACTTAACGGTAGTATAATAGACTTTTTCCTTTATTCATACAATACATGATTTGCTTAATGCATGATTCCAAAGTACTACAATGACATCTGTAGTTACGGTATTATTAATTGTCACTACGACATAACACATCGTGTGTCGAAACATAAAAGATGGATACTCAAGATCTGACTTCAATTTACTAACTGCAGTTGGCTTGAATCGACCCCTGATAGGAAACATGTGAGGGGGCTTCAGAAGTGACCAAAGGCACAAATGGTGGCAGGTACAACTCAGAGCCGGCTCTTTGTTGGCCCATGTCATATCGCAGTCGGTTCTTTTTCATATTATCTCACAGTATCATGCCCTATTTTGCTGTTGGATGTTACTTAGAAACATACCACATTATTTGGCAGATAGCTTATATTCTCAACTGTCATATTATTCTGTTGAGAAAATATCATGATTTGTTAGCAGCCGTCATAATTTTTTGAAGCCAGCAACCATCATGTTTTTGTGTAAAAATTATAGCATGTTGGTCGTATTTTACTACTGACGCCAAAGTGGGCAGGGAGGTGAAGGCGTCCCCCCATCCCGCACCTTATTGAGTGTCTTCCTATCATTATAAATACTAGAAAAAAATCAGTTGCCCTACGCAAGCTGACTACCTACCAACTATGAAATCTCCAAAAATTCTAACAAGTTAAATCAGCTAAACTACACTTAGTAAAATTGGAGGGAATTAAAACTTTTGAATGCAAAGGTGTGGGATCAAAGTTCAAATTTAAAAGATGAGTTTAGCAGCTAAAAACCTTCATATGATCTCACATTTCAAATCCTTAGGTTCAAACTAGGCAGGCTGCCAAATGTACTTAAATTTGGACCTAAATGGTTTAGTTCAAAATAATGTATGGTTGAGTAGAGTTCCTCAATAAACTTCTGAATTCTACTCACAACATTGCCAAACATGGAGACCTCATTTCACAATTAGGTTCTCCATAGTCTAAAATATATCCCTGCCAAATTTCATTGAATTTGGACTAGGTGTACAATTTGTTTGGATGAGGTAAAGTGGGAATCCAAATTTAAATTCAAAATATAAGATTTCAAATTCAACTTCATCCAAATTCAAATTGAATTGCACCATTGGATTCCTCATTCAGTTTAGCCGACATGCAAAATTTTATCATTTTTGAAATTGGTTTACTATTTTAGACTGAATTTACAAAGTGGATAACCCACATGTCAGTGTGAGTGTGCTGAATTTTCTTCCCCTCTCCATGCGCGCGACACCGTGACTCGTCAGCGCTCTTACCCAGTGGTGCAGCACATACTCAGGCACCTCGGTGGAAAAACAAGTTTGATGCGACCTCATCTCCACGGCTACACATACCCCTCCCCGTGGAACAGACCGAGCTCATCGTTCTTCCCGATTTTCGACCGCCAAACTCATCCCACCGCCGCTGCTTCGGACCCCCTTTGCCCTGGCGATCCAGCCGTTCTCTCGCTGCACTTGCAAAAGCAAAAAGGTGTGCCATCGCTGCACTTGCAAAAGCAAAAAGGTGTGCCATCGTGTGCTGGTGCTCACGGTGAAAGTCGTTTATTGTTTGCTTCATTGTGCACCAAGTAATTCTAGTTTTCCCCTCGGTGTGTTCTTTTGAGACGAATTGCTTTCGATGTGAAATTTACCTCACACGATCCTTTAGCAATCGTGCGCATCTAAGGACATGATCTAGACATCCATACAGAGTTGTACGAAGAAGTAGAGGCGATAAAAGACTATAATTGTGTCACATGAAATGATGAACACACATATGGACATGTGAGAGAGTTAAAAAATTTCTCTAGCACATGCTCAACACATGTTAACCTAGGGGAAAGAATTAGACTTCCAAACACTCTAACTCATGTGCACCTTCTCTATGAGTAGAGTGGAGGAAATTTAAATGCAATTTGAATTCTTTTGAAAGGATTCCTATTCAGATTGTACAAAGGCCCATATGTGAGAGTATAGACGCATTTCTCATGTATTCAAGAGCCTAAGTTTCAAATTTGGAGAATTTTAGGTTTCATATACTATTCCGAGGATTAAATAAGGGCACGTTCAAATTCAAACTTAAATTTGAATTTTGAACCAAACATACCCAATTTCAAAATCTGATTTCAGATTTGATTTCCTCATAATTATTTTAACCTATCCTCCAAGTTTGATCAAATTCGGAGCTCGTTTGCTATTTTAAATCGAAATGGGGAATAAGAGGGAGAATTGTGGCTGTGGACCCCACATGTCATACACCACAGTTCGACAACCGGCTCTGTTTTCTCCCGAACGCACGCGCGAGCGACAGCAGCTGCTCCGACCACGTCGGTGGTTCGCCAGCTCCTGCTCTCCGAGGCGTGCCTGCTCTTATCCTCCCCACAGGTAGCCCAACCGAAGTTTTCTGCTCACAGTTCAGCTCACGTCTGCTTTCCTCCCGATATGAACTGAGTCTGCCGCTCTCTGCTCTCTCTGATCGACAGAGACAACCAAGCACTCTTTGCCCCAGCTTCTAACAGCAAAAAGCTTCGCCCCTGAGTGCTCTAGCCGGCTGTCAACTTCCCTCCGCCGTCCCGAGCTCACCGCCGCCCAGAAACAGAAAAGTTTCTGCTGCTCCCATGTTGCACGTCGGAGGACCGAAACTGATCACCGTGGCTAGCCCAAACCAGGAAGTATCACGCCCAAGCAAGACACCCTATCTATGCACCAACAAGTCTAGTTTCTCACCTCCAAAGCTCAGCCCTGGCTATTGATCAGAGGGAGAATTTCAAATTTTTCTCCCGGGCGGCAGAAACGGACCTTGAGGTAAAGAATTGTAAAATTCGTCCTCAATTCATGTTTGTTGGGTCTCAAACTTCACACACAGGTTGTTAACTGCCTAGCACACCTCCTCCATCGATTTTAGACCAAGAAATTGAGTGTAGAGTGAGCAATCTGAGCTCTTTTAGAGGGTTTGCCGCTGGACCCTATCGGGTGCACGGTGCCGATAGGTTTAGAGCCATCTCCAGCTGGTTTAGACCTCATGCCGGTCTTCTACATGATCCCCTGGTGCTGTAGAGCTCAAGAACCGATCATTTGGTGGAGAATTCACCGTGCAACACCTCGCCGGAGCTCTAGGGTTTGCTGTGGCCGCTGCGCCCTATTTTCCGGCGAGTTTCAGCCGCCGGGGACCTCACCAACGTGTTCAGCGTGGGGAAATATGGGGGGGGGGGGGGGGGCGGCCAGCAGCGGGTCTGGAGGTGGCTGGGAACTTGTTTTCCGGCGACCTCGCCGGAGTGGGCCGCCACTGCCCTGTTGGGCGCGAGTCTGGAGGTTAGAGATGACAGGTGGGACCCACTGTCAGCATTTAAACATTTTCCAGATTTTCCCACTTTAGTTCAAATTTTGGAGAGCCATAACTTTGTGTAGGAGTGTCCAAAAATTGTGAAACAAATTTTGTTGGATTCCTCTCAAAGAGTACTATCCAGGGGTGCAGGCCAATGTTTATGAAAATCCCTGGATTTGGCTCATTAATTCATTTAAATAAAACCTTGTATGAATTTTTACAGGAGTTCTGTTGATTGGAAAATTCCCAAATTTTGACAGGACATTCTTCCAAAATTCCTTGAACTCCAGTAACAATTTAAGAGGCATTGTACCTAATTTGCTTGGTCAAATAATGTGTTCATTCCTTATGTCTCTAAAAAATAGGAAAATAAACAGAGACAATTTCAGCTTTTCACCATTCTTTGAAAAATCCATATCTCCATGTAGGAAACTCCAAAATTGGTAAAACCAATTCCTATGGACTCAGGACATTTTTTACTTCACAAAAAGTCTACTTTGCAGCATAGGAAAGCTTAATATCTAGGGGGTAAAGGCAGATTAGTGAAAATCACATAAGGAATTATTGTGATCACCTTGAGCCATTTCATGAGCTCAATCTTTGCACACTGCCTAAATATCTTCCATAGAGGCTGTGGTTAAATTCTCAGCTTCATTGGACCTCTGGAACTTGAGCTACCATCTTTTAGGTTTAAGTGTTTATATAATGGACTTAATCACATGGTGATTATTAGTATCTCCTTTTCACCCTAGCTTTCATATTCTCTAAGGTTTAGATCCAACAACAGAAACCTTGCTGTTGTTTACCTCTCTTATGTGTGAGTTAACTGTACAACAGATTTGAATCATTTTCTAAATTGCTTTTGAATACATGTGCATAAATCATCTTAATAGCACGTGACGTCGACGTTCGACGAGGACTCGACTCTGCAGCGAGGATCTCCATCTCATGACGAGTTTGGCGGATTCTCCGGAGGAAGACTAACTTCTAGCTTCTAACAAAACCGTTGAGCAAGGCAAGCCCCGGTTTGCATATCGTTACCGTTTTAAATTTTGCTTTACTTCACATCATGTTTATTAGACTTGAGTGCATTATGTCTAGGATGATTGAAACCCACTTGCATGCCTATTAAATCCATCATTTGAAGGTTTAGTGTAGGCTTTGCCTCGTTGTAGATGCTAGGCTAATATTGTAGCTAGCTCGGTAGAAGTCGAGTAGTAAAAAGCTACTCGCGAGAAAGTTCGAGTAATGGAGTTACTCGCGAGATGTTTGATGATAAGAGCACACTCATGAAAATGAGATGGAGACGGGGATGTTCCTGTAGGATGGAGCGCTCAAGGTTGGTCTCGACCTGCGATGGGTGTGACAATGCTTGAGACCACATTTGGCCTGGACCGGGATGGTAAGGCAAATGTGGAGGTTGGTTGTAGCCCCGTCCGTGTCGGTTAAGGACCGTATGTATGCGGCCCTGCTGGACAATATTGAGCTGTACCGGATATATATGGGGGATGGGACCCATGAAACCGATGTAACTCGATGGACCGTGATATAGAAACTCATCCTTCGCGTGGGAATGGCGTTGAGAAGGCGGGAGGTGTAAATCCTTTAGCGGGCAACTTCGACGTGTCCGCGTAGAGGACCATCCTGCTCGGCGTGAAGCGTTTTTCTATGTCGGGGTGTCGTGTGAAAGGTTGCTGCATACAACGTAAGAAAGAGCTCTTGAGAGAGTCTTTCGAGGCGGGTGTATGTGTCGTGTATTCCGGGTTGTTATTGATTCGAATCACCATCGCTCGCGGAAGAGGATTGAGCATACTTGCCCACTGCGCCGTGACTTAGTAAGAAGAGGAACTAAGTCTCTTAACTTGCTGTTTGTGGATTAATCACTGTATTGGAACCTTGACTGAAGTAGTTATAGAGCCAACTAAATTTCATTTCCACCTTAGGCTAGCAACATCGGGATAAGCGTTTCTTGTTTGATTGTGGACTTCCGATGTTGTGAGGCGTGAGGACCACTAAAATGAAGGCTATAAGAATCTGAATATAAGGATCAAGTTTAGTCAAGATGCATTTTGCAAATTCCTATGCCTACTCTTTTACTACCCCTGCATGTAGAGTTTCATGTTTAGGAGTGACGGGTAAGTCTTGTTGAGCCTTAGTGCTCACGGTTGCTTCTGAGTTGTTTTTGCAGGTAGCAGGATGCCTGCAATGAAGAGGGTTGTTCGGTGAGACGATGAACCTCACGGTTTGTTCAACTCATCGGAAACCTAGCCGCTGCCTTTCTTTGGTGAAGCTAGTAGGAAGCGTTCACGGGCTGAACGACTTCTCTTCGGCGTAGTTAGGGTCGAGAGTGAGTAGTTTGTCCAGCAAATTTTAATTTCCGCTGCGTGTGTACATTATGTTGTAAAAGAAATTACCTTGAGTAACAAAATGGTTCCGTTATGTTCTTATCGTCTTTTCGTGCATGCTGTTGGGTGCCGCATCGCACGGCACCACCCACTGCGATTCCCGGGCCGGGCGCTCACAGACGTGGTATCAGAGCCGCATTGGGAATAGCACGCATGAAAAGGGTCTATTTTTGAAAACTTAGGAGTATACGAGCGAGGAACATATAGTATGCCCACATAAGGAGTATTATTAGCATAGTTACTTAAGGTGGCAAGCTAACAGTGTGTTACTCTTCAGTATTTCCATTCAGTAACGACGCACCTACGTGGAGGTAAGAATGGTAAGGAACGCCACCGAAAGCGGATCTATTTCGGTTAGCTCACCCATACGAGGAAAGTAGTGTGGGGTGTCCCGTTCAGCAATGGACGGGAAGTGAATATGTTTTCTAAGACTCTTCATGTCTTAGAGACATATGAAATGCACTAGCCTCCAGTGCGCAAACCTAGGGTCAAGAGGAGGAGACACCATCGTGTGGTTTGTAACACGAAGTATGTTCTCTAGGACTCTTCATGTCCTATGAGGCTTACAGAAGCGCTGTTCCACCGGTGTGCTTTATTGCAAAGGTGTGGAGCCCCAATCGGGTGGTGAATAACCCGATCATGTACCTTGAGACGTGGCTTGACTCAAGGACGGCCCGTATGGCAATGATACGGGGCGTATGTTTTTACTATGATATGGACCCGCCTGAAATGATAAACCAATGTGTGCGTCATTATTGAGTGATTTTCTGCAGGTACCTTAACCACGTTAGAACATGTCGTGTAGAAAACGTTTGTGAGTGATCGTTTTAGTGCCACCACTTGAGACGTATAAGCCGGTATAAAGCCGGTTAGGATTTTAATTTGGTGAGGCAACGTAGTACCGTGATGTGTTTTGAACTGCATGAAAATGATGGTTTGAAAAGAAAAAGGGTAAATTTGGAGTCTAGGATTCTATTAGGGGGTGATGAACTCCTATATTGAACTAAGAGTCAATTGGGAGTATAGATTTATTCACAAAGACTTAGGAATAAACCTTCCCTGTTTCCGGCAGAATCTTTGCTGAAGTTGAACAGGGCATACTTTTTGTTTGGTTGAACCAATGGAGGTGAGTGATACATTTCTGGAAAGCTATTGAAGTCTTCTACAACTCTTCAGTAGAACTCCAGATCAGAATCACCCTCCAAATGGATGAAATTCTCAGAGGAGTGTGAACTGCCCAAAAACAGGGCAGTCACAAATTGCTCTCTGGAAATTTCTGTATTTCGACCATAACTTTCTGTAGAAAAAATTTCTAAGGGTCAAGTAATACACCGTTTGAAAGCTTGTGATATATTCTATGACTTTGTAGTTCAAAGTTTCTCCAGAATTGGAGTTTAATTTTATGAAATCTTGCGGACAAAACAGCCACTTTCAAAGGAGGTGCTGTCAAAATTGTTCCAGATTTTTGTTAACTTTGAAATATCACAACTTTTGATCCAGAACTTATATGAAGGCAAATGAATACTCGTTGGAAATATATTGAAGTTAACTATAACTTTAATATTCAACTTGAGACATGAAATTGCCATTTTCATATTCAAATTCTGGGGTTAAGACCAATTGATCATTCGGTACAGAGTAGTGCTTATTGCCATTTAGCTTGGGACTTGTTGTGGACAGGGATGTTTTACACTTCTCTAAGCTCCATAACATATTCTTGAGTTATTTTTCAGTTTGTCCTACTGTTGGAATTAAGGGTTTGGACAAACTTGCTCACATTTGATAGATTTCGGTATTGTCGAACCCTAGTTAGCTTGTGTAATGCTGCAATATTGATGTGATGCTTTTATGGTTATGTTTTCAATTCAAGTTGAGTTTAAACTTTGAATTTTCACCGTAAATTGCTCACTCTTGCAGCATGGATCGTGCTCATTCCAGGAGTGAGGTTGGTGAGTCGAGTCACGGCGAAAGTAATTCGCCACGACAAGAAGTGCCGACATCATCAACCGGATTGGCAGAAATCTTGGCAAAGATGGCTGAGTCTCTGGATCTGTTGGTGCGACAAAGCATACGACAGGAGACATTACAGCAAAATCCTCCGCCAAGCACTTATCTGGATTTTCTAGCAAGACAACCACCGGTTTTCTCGGAAGCGAAAGAACCGTTGGAGTCGGCTCATTGGCTTCAATGTATTGAAGCCAAGTTCGATACACTTGAGTGCGATGAATATCAGAAGACTCTATTTGCCGCTCAACAACTCCACGGAGCCGCTGGAGCCTGGTGGGCGGAGTACATCGCTACTCTTCCTGAAGGTCATCGAGTGACGTGGGATGAATTCCGGAATGTTTTCCGGGCACATCACGTTTGTTCGGGAATTCTTCGAACAAAGTATCAAGATTTTCTGGAGCTAAAGCAAGGAGAAAGGAGTGCGTACGAGTACTTCAAGGAGTTTGAAGACTTGATGCAATACACAACTCATATGGTTGACTCGGAAGCGTTGAAGTGTGAGTATTTCTTCCGAGGTTTGAATGTCGAACTTAAGGAACAAGTGACCTTGTTCAATAACGGTATTTACAATGAGTTGGTAAATGCCGCTATCATTAAGGAAGACATGCATCTTCGTTGTGAAGCGGAACTGAAAAGAAGTATACCGCCGGATAGTGATATCGAGATTCGTTAGAACTATCGAGTGCGGTATTACTCGCCAGTTAGGCAACAAATTCAGCCTGTGGTGCAACTCTCACGACCATGGCTGGAGTTGATCACTTATGAGTCTCCACCTCAACAGCAGCGGTCAGAAATTATTCGTGCAACCCTACCGCAACCAGCTACGCACGAATTATCTCCACCTCGTGTTAGTAGAGAGGAGAGGATTTCTACAGCACGAAACTGTCGTGGAGCTGAGCAGAGCCACACTCATGTGTTGTCTCGTCAATGCTCAGATCAGCATCATGAACTTTCAAAGAAGCATCTTTCAAAAGCTAGCAGGATTAATTATACTGCTATTGAGGACATTGCAAAAGGCGAACCAGTTTTGGCGGGCATGTTCACTTTACATGAACAGCCCATTTTCGTGTTGTTTGATTCTGGAGCCACCCACAATTTTATTAGTAGAGACTATGTGCTGAAGAATAATCTTCCATTTAGCACAGTTAAGCATCCGTTTCATATCAGCTCACCCGGAGGCAAGATATCAACAGATGAAATGGTCTCTCAGGCACCTTTATGTTTGGGTGGAAACATCTATCTTGCGAGCCTTATCATACTCAAAGGCCAAAGGATTGATATTATCTTGGGGATGTCATGGTTGACACATTATGGAGCTATCTTTGACATCAGCTCGCGGACTGTCCAACTGAATTCTCCAATACATGGTTGTAACATATTGAATCTTGTGGATCCATCACAACATGTTGCAGCAGTGCATCAGATTGAAGCTCCTAAACTTGAGGATATTCCAGTGGTATGTGAATATCCAGATGTGTTTCCCGAAGACTTACCGGGCATGCCACCCGAACGTGATGTTGAGTTCAAGATTGAACTTGCACCGGGAACAACACCTATTTCTCGGCGACCATATAAAATGGCACCAAAGGAGCTAGCAGAATTGAAGGAGCAGCTGAATGACCTCATGGACAAAGGTTTTATACGCCCAAGTTCATCACCTTGGGGCTGTTCCACACTCTTCGTGAAGAAGAAGGACGAGACTTTGAGACTATGCATAGATTATCGTCCACTGAATGCTGTCACTATCAAGAATAAGTATCCACTACCGTGCATTGACATTTTGTTCGATCAACTAGTGGGTGCTAAGGTATTTTCCAAGATGGATCTTCGGTCCGGGTATCACCAGATAAAGATCCGGGCAGAAGATGTACCTAAGACGGTGTTCTCAACAAGATATGGTCTTTATGAATATCTTGTCATGTCCTTTGGATTGACCAATGCTCCGGCTCATTTTATGTATCTCATGAACTCTGTGTTCATGCCGGAAATAGACAAGTTCGTCATGGTTTTCATCGACGACATTTTGGTCTATTCAAAGTCAGAAGAAGAACATGCTGAACATTTGCGTATTGTACTCCAACGCTTGAGGGATCACAAGCTATATGCAAAGTTCAGTAAATGTGAGTTTTGGATCAGCAAAGTGCCGTTTCTTGGGCATATTATTTCAGCGGAAGGCATCGCTGTGGACCCAAGTAAAATCGAGCAAGTGCTGAATTGGAAATCTCCAACATCTGTTCATGAAGTGAGGAGTTTCCTTGGTTTAGCGGGTTATTACCGGAGATTCATTCCCAACTTCTCCAAAGTCGCTAAACCTATGACGGAGCTGTTGAAGAAAAGCACCAAATATGATTGGAGCGATTCATGTGAACAAGCTTTTCAAACTTTAGTGAAGCATCTCACTACAGCTCCAGTTTTGGCCCAGCTGGACACCACGAAGCCTTTTGATGTTTATTGTGATGCATCCCGCATCGGTTTGGGTTGTGTGTTGATGCAAGAAGGACGTGTGGTCGCGTATGGATCCCGACAACTCAGGGGTCATGAGCAGAATTACCCGACGCACGACCTTGAACTAGCTGCAGTGGTTTTAGCATTAAAAATGTGGAGACATTATCTACTAGGCAATCTAGTACATCTCTACACTGACCATAAAAGCTTGAAGTACATCTTCACATAGAAAGAACTGAATATGAGGCAGCGAAGATGGCTAGAATTGATCAAGGACTATGAACTTGAAATTCATTACCATCCGGGCAAATCGAATGTGGTTGCCGACGCACTTAGTCGGAAAGCCCACATTCACCATTTAGCCATGGCTGCACATGAAGAAGGAGAACCAAGCCTGGGCTTAGTTCCCTACGGATCGCTGTTCAACCTCACTCTTATTCCTACAATCCGAGATGAGATTGTAGAGGCTCAGAAGAGAGACAGAGGTATGTCTCACATCCGGAGGAGAGTGGACAGCGGTGAATTGAAGATGTTCCGCAAAGATGAAGAGGGTACTATATGGTTTAACAACCGCATAGTGGTCCCCCGAAACATGAAATTGCAGAGGAAGATATTGGATGAAGCACATTTATCCAAGTACTCCATTCATCCGGGAAGCAATAAGATGTACCAGGACTTGAATCTAAGTTCTGGTGGACACGGATGAAAAGAGAGATTGCGAAGTACGTATCCGAGTGTGATACGTGTCGGCGGGTTAAAGCCGACCATATGAGGAAAGCCGGACCACTTCAACGGCTGAAGGTTCCAGCATGGAAGTGGGAAGACATAAGTATGGACTTCATCGTCGGTTTACCCATGACCAGCAACAAGCATGATTCTATTTGGGTAATCGTCGATCGTTTGACCAAGACCGCTCATTTTTTTCCAGTCCATACTAAATATGTGGCAAAGAAGTATGCGGAGCTGTTCATCTCGAGAATCGTGTGTTTACACGGGGTTCCCCGCACCATCGTGTCTGACCGAGGTGCGTTGTTCGTATCCAGATTTTGGGAGCAACTGCATGCTTCCTTGGGAACCAAATTAATTCGGAGTTCAGCGTATCATCCGCAAACTGATGGTCAAACGGAGAGAGTCAATCAGATTCTGGAGGATATGCTACGGGCATGTGTCATCAATCATGGGAAGAATTGGGATGACCATCTACCGTTAGCAGAATTCTCATATAATAACGGTTATCAATCCAGCATCAAGATGGCCCCGTACGAAGCTCTTTATGGCCGGAAGTGCCGCACACCACTGAATTGGTGTGAGTCCGGCGAGAGAGTGGTCTACGGGATTGATCTGGTGAATGAAGCCGAGGAACGAGTGCGAGTGATTCAAGCCAATTTAAAGGCTGCTCAATCTCGGCAGAAGAGTTATGCAGACAAACGACGTCGACCTCTTCACTTCGACATCGGGGACCACGTTTACCTTCGTGTCTCTCCGATGAAAGGGGTTCATCGTTTCGGAGTGAAGGGAAAGCTTGCTCCGCGATTCATTGGGCCGTTTGCTGTCACTGAGATATGCGGACCCATGGCCTATCGTCTGGAGTTACCGACGTCACTTTCGGGTATTCACAATGTTTTCCACGTCTCTCAGCTGCGGAAATGTCTTAAGTACCCAACCGCAGTTCATATGGAGAACATTGATGTTCTTCAACCGGATCTCACTTATTCTGAGTATTCGATACATATTATTGACGAGAAGACTCGCGCCACAAGAAATCGGACATTGCGCTTTTACAAAGTCTTGTGGAGCAACCACACCGCTGAAGAAGCCACGTGGGAAAGCGAGGATTTTCTCCGTTTAAATTTTCCCGACTTGTTTGTACCATATGTCCAGTAGTCATTCTCCCTTCTTCTTTCTTTTTGTAATCTCGGGACGAGATTCTTTTAAGGGGGGAGGAATGTAACAGCCCTAACTTTTGTAAAGTTTTATTTCAACATATGAAACAAAGTTAAGGCGATAAAAGACTATAATTGTGTCACATGAAATGATGAACACACATATGGACATGTGAGGGAGTTAAAAATTTTCTCTAGCACATGCTCAACACATGTTAACCTAGGGGAAAGAATTAGACTTCCAAACACTCTAACTCATGTGCACCTTCTCTATGAGTAGAGTGGAGGAAATTTAAATGCAATTTGAATTCTTTTGAAAGGATTCCTATTCAGATTGTACAAAGGCCCATATGTGAGAGCATAGACGCATTTCTCATGTATTCAAGAGCCTAAGTTTCAAATTTGGAGAATTTTAGGTTTCATATACTATTTATTCCGAGGATTAAATAAGGGCACGTTCAAATTCAAACTTAAATTTGAATTTTGAACCAAACATACTCAATTTCAAAATCTGATTTCAGATTTGATTTCCTCATAATTATTTTAACCTATCCTCCAAGTTTGATCAACTTCGAAGCTCGTTTGCTATTTTAAATCGAAATGGGGAATAAGAGGGAGAATTGTGGCTGTGGACCCCACATGTCATACACCACAGTTCGACAACCGGCTCTGTTTTCTCCCGAACGCACGCGCGAGCGACAGAAGCTGCTCCGACCACGTCGGTGGCTCACCAGCTCCTGCTCTCCGAGGCGTGCCCTGCTCTTATCCTCCCCACAGGTAGCCCAACCGAAGTTTTCTGCTCACAGTTCAGCTCACGTCTGCTTTCCTCCCGATAAGAACTGAGTCTGCCGCTCTCTGCTCTCTCTGATCGACAGAGACAACCAAGCACTCTTTGCCCCAGCCTCCAACAGCAAAAAGCTTCGCCCCTGAGTGCTCTAGCCGGCTGTCAACTTCCCTCCGCCGTCCCGAGCTCACCGGCGCCCAGAAACAGAAAAGTTTCTGCTGCTCCTGTGTTGCACGTCGGAGGACCGAAACTGATCACCGTGGCTAGCCCAAACCAGGAAGTATCACGCCCAAGCAAGACACCCCATCTGTGCACCAACAAGTCTAGTTTCTCACCTCCAAAGCTCAGCCCTGGCCATTGATCACAGAGGGAGAATTTCAAGTTTTTCTCCCGGGCGGCAGAAACGGACCTTGAGGTAAAGAATTGTAAAATTCGTCCTCAATTCATGTTTGTTGGGTCTCAAACTTCACACACAGGTTGTTAACTGCCTAGCACACCTCCTCCATCGATTTTAGACCAAGAAATTGAGTGTATAGTGAGCAATCCGAGCTCTTTTAGAGGGTTTGCTGCTGGACCCTATCGGGTGCATGGTGCCGATAGGTTTAGAGCCATCTTCAGCTGGTTTAGACCTCATGCCGGTCTTCTACATGATCCCCTGGTGCTGTAGAGCTCAAGAACCGACCATTTGCTGGAGAATTCACTCTGCAAGACCTCGCCGGAGCTCTAGGGTTTGCTGTGGCCGGTGCGCCCTATTTTCCGGCGAGTTTCAGCCGCCGGTGACCTCACCAACGTGTTCAGCGTGGGGAAATATGGGGGGGCGGCCAGCAGGGGTCTGGAGGTGGCTGGGAACTTGTTTTCCGGCGACCTCGCCGGAGTGGGCCGCCACTGCCCTGTTGGGCGCGAGTCTGGAGGTTAGGGATGACAGGTGGGACCCACTGTCAGCATTTAAACATTTTCCAGATTTTCCCACTTTAGTTCAAACTTTGGAGAGCCATAACTTTGTGTAGGAGTGTCCAAAAATTGTGAAACAAATTTTGTTGGATTCCTCTCAAAGAGTACTATCCTGGGGTGCAGGCCAATGTTTATGAAAAATCTTTGGATTTGGCTCATTAATTCATTTAAGTAAAAGCTTGTATGAATTTTTACAGGAGTTCTGTTGATTGGAAAATTCCCAAAGTTTGAAAGGACATTCTTCCAAAATTCCTTGAACTCCAGTAAAAATTTCAGAGGCATTGGACCTAATTTGCTTGGTCAAATAATGTGTTCATTCCTTATGTCTCTGAAAAATAGGAAAATAAACAGAGACAATTTCAGCTTTTCACCATTCTTTGAAAAATCCATATCTCCATGTAGGAAACTCCAAAATTGGTAAAACCAATTCCTATGGACTCAGGACATTTTGTACTTCACAAAAATAGGAAAGCATAATATCTAGGGGGTAAAGGCAGATTAGTGAAAATCACATAAGGAATTATTGTGATCACCTTGAGCTATTTCATGAGCTCAATCTTTGCACACTGCCTAAATATCTTCCATAGAGGCTGTGGTTAAATTCTCAGCTTCATTGGACCTCTGGAACTTGAGCTACCATCTTTTAGGTTTAAGTGTTCATATAATGGACTTAATCACATGGTGATTATTAGTATCTCCTTTTCACCCTAGCTTTCATCTTCTCTAAGGTTTAGATCCAACAACAGAAACCTTGCTGTTGTTTACCTCTCTTATGTGTGAGTTAACTGTACAACAGATTTGAATCATTTTCTAAATTGCTTTTGAATACATGTGCATAAATCATCTTAATAGCACGTGACGTCGACGTTCGACGAAGACTCGACTCTGCAGCGAGGATCTCCATCTCGTGACGAGTTTGGCGGATTCTCCGGAGGAAGACTAACTTCTAGCTTCTAACAAAACCGTTGAGCAAGGAAAGCCCCGGTTTGCATATCGTTACCGTTTTAAATTTTGCTTTACTTCATATCATGTTTATTAGACTTGAGTGCATTATGTCTAGGATGATTGAAACCCACTTGCATGCCTATTAAATCCATCATTTGAAGGTTTAGTGTAGGCTTTGCCTCGTTGTAGATGCTAGGCTAATATTGTAGCTAGCTCGGTAGAAGTCGAGTAGTAAAAAGCTACTCGCGAGAAAGTTCGAGTAATGGAGTTACTCGCGAGATGTTTGATGATAAGAGCACACTCATGAAAATGAGATGGAGACGGGGATGTTCCTGTAGGATGGAGCGCTCAAGGTTGGTCTCGACCTGCGATGGGTGTGACAATGCTTGAGACCACATTTGGCCTGGACCGGGATGGTAAGGCAAATGTGGAGGTTGGTTGTAGCCCCGTCCGTGTCGGTTAAGGACCGTATGTATGTGGCCCTGCTGGACAAGATTGAGCTGTACCGGATATATAGTGGAGGATGGGACCCATGAAACCGATGTAACTCGATGGACCGTGATATAGAAACTCATCCTTCGCGTGGGAATGGCGTTGAGAAGGCGGGAGGTGTAAATCCTTTAGCGGGCAACTTCGACGTGTCCGCGTAGAGGACCATCCTGCTCGGGGCGAAGCGTTTTTCTATGTCGGGGTGTCGTGTGAAAGGTTGCTGCATACAACGTAAGAAAGAGCTCTTGAGAGAGTCTTTTGAGGCGGGTGTATTTGTCGTGTATTCCGGGTTGTTATTGATTCGAATCACCGTCGCTCGCGGAAGAGGATTGAGCATACTTGCCCATTGCGCCGTGACTTAGTAAGAAGAGGAACTAAGTCTCTTAACTTGCTGTTTATGGATTAATCACTGTATTGGAACCTTGACTGAAGTAGTTATAGAGCCAACTAAATTTCATTTCCACCTTAGGCTAGCAACATCGGGATAAGCGTTTCTTGTTTGATTGTGGACTTCCGATGTTGTGAGGCGTGAGGACCACTAAAATGAAGGCTATAAGAATCTGAATATAAGGATCAAGTTTAGTCAAGATGCATTTTGCAAATTCCTATGCCTACTCTTTTACTACCCCTGCATGTAGAGTTGCATGTTTAGGAGTGACGGGTAAGTCTTGTTGAGCCTTAGTGCTCACGGTTGCTTCTGAGTTGTTTTTGCAGGTAGCAGGATGCCTGCTATGAAGAGGGTTGTTCGGTGAGACGATGAACCTCACAGTTTGTTCAACTCATCGGAAACCTAGCCGCTGCCTTTCTTTGGTGAAGCTAGTAGGAAGCGTTCACGGGCTGAACGACTTCTCTTCGGCGTAGTTAGGGTCGAGAGTGAGTAGTTTGTCCAGCAAATTTTAATTTCCGCTGCGTGTGTACATTATGTTGTAAAAGAAATTACCTTGAGTAACAAAATGGTTCCGTTATGTTCTTATCGTCTTTTCGTGCATGCTGTTGGGTGCCGTATTGCACGGCACCACCCACTGCGATTCCCGGGCCGGGCGCTCACACTTCCTGAGCTAGAACACCGTCGCCGCTGAGCTTTGAGCCGCTGTCGCCGTGGTCAGCCATGTTCCGGCCATCGTCAATGTGGGCTGAGGTAACCAGCGTGCTCAGCGTGCAAACTTAGGCACTGGCGGCGAGTTTGTAGTATCTTGATGGTTGGGAGCGCCTCAGCGGCGAGCTCGCCGTCGTGCGCCGCCGCAAAGAGGTTAGGCTTCGGGAGGTAGAAGATGATCCGTATGGTCCAACGTGTCATCGATTGTTCTGATCAGTTGTGGCTGGGATCCGACGTCTCAGCTCCGGAGCTCTCCTTAGCGGGGAGGCAAGGTCCGGAACTGGAGGACACGTGGCAGCGCCGGAGCTCACCTCAGCGGGGAGGCCAGCTCCGGAGCCGGAGGGCACGTGGCTGCTCCGGAGCTCACCTCAGCGGGGAGGCAAGGTCCGGAGTCGGAGGACACGTGGCAGCTCCAGAGCTCATCTCACCAGGAGACATTTGTAATTTTACCACTCCCAACATTGGGTTTCGCCAGAATACCACTCCCAACAGTGGACTCGTTAAAATACCATTATAATTACAACCGGTTCGCTCGTTTACCATCGAGATATTATAACTTGACTCATATCCCCTTTTGACAGAAAAGAACACATGAAAAAGACTAAAGTACCCTCAGCTCTCTTATTCACATCTCTCATTTGAAAACAGAGCTATGAAAGTCTGCTGAATTAAAAAACAGGGAACACTATTACTACGTGATTAAAAATAAACGGTGCCTTTATATGTTCAACGTAAGTCTCCCGATGATCCATCTCTTTGTTGAGGAGGGTTTCGTCTTGTCATATCCTATCATATCCTACTGAAATATTTGCATCAGAAAACATAGAAGAACGACCCGGTTCTTTCATTCATTGATAACGGTGTTACAGAAGGGATGGACAGAGAATGTACATAACAGGGCTTCCCAAATCTGCAAGGAACATAAGCGCGCTAGCTCCGTTAACCAGTTTGCTTTCCAGAAAACAAATGCGACCGGAATACACGATATCTAGAGACCACATGCCAATCTGCAGCTGCAACTCCAACGCGCTCCATCCGTCACGGACCTCTGTACTTCCGGAAGCATGACCGGCACCCCGGTCGCTGGTCTACGGGGATCATGCCTCCACCCTTCGACGTACCGATCGCCTCCATCATAAACACGACCTCGGCCATATCTCTGGTCGCTTGTCAGGGTTCGCATCCCAGCAACCTTCATCACGCTTGCTAAAGAACTTGGACAGCAGCGTGGTATCTCTGGCCTCAAATTCTGTAGACCAAGTGGTGTTATATTTAGCTACTTGTTCAGAATGCAGCAGCTTAAACGTAAGCAGGAAACAGGCAGCTAGAAACAGATGTTTACTTGACGAACAACTGCAGATGTGACCTCCAAGAAGCTCAAATCAGGATATGGCATATCTCCCATAAGCAAATTCCAAAGCTATAACATCACACTTCCTATTGTAAGGCTTTCCATTAAGAACCTACACACCAGATGCCAATGTAAGCTACATTATATGCAAGTTGACTAGCATAAAGTGCTTCCTGGGATGTACACACGTAGAACTATCTGATGCAAGGATGCCATTTTTTATTTATTCTAAGGAAACATGAGCTATCTGTGAGGGAAGATACCTCAGGTGCCATGTAACCAAGCGTTCCAGTTTCACCAGTCATATCACTGGGATTAGCAGCTTCAAGCCGAACAACACCAAATCAGCAATTTTCATTCTTGTTTTGTCTAGAAGCATATTTTCAGTCTTCACACATCACGGAAGCCTGCTGAATTAAAAAAACAGACATATAGTATGCAACCAATTGTCACTAGTGTTGAATAACACAATGTGTACGAGTGCTGTCACGTTTAGGTTGTTGAGATAAGGGTTGTTGAGTTGTTAAGTTGTTTTTATCCGTGTAACAGATGGTGTAATCCTTATCATCTATAATCTATAAATAACACCGGCAGACCAACGTGAAGGGCAGCCGATCACAATCATTTGATCGCTCTCACAAGGTACTAGGGCCAGGATATCTCCAAGGAAATTTCATGGCGTCAGGCTCCACCAGTTCAACACCGAATGTTATCGCCAATCTTCTTGAGCATAACTCAGTGACGGAAAAGTTGACTCGTGACAACTTTCTGTTGTGGCAAGCACAAGTCTTGCCGCCACTCCGGGCGCATCGCTTGGAAGGATTCCTAGATGGATCAGTCAAGGCTCCGGCGGAGAAAATAGATGTGATGATGAAGAATGACAAAGGTGAGGAGAAGATGACATTATTGATAATCCAAGTTATAATCTGTGGGTTTCTCAGGACCAGCAGGTCCTTGGCTATTTGCTATCGTCCTTGTCAAGAGAGGTTCTCTCTCAGGTTACGACACTTACTACTTCTGCCGAAGTATGGATGGTGCTTCAGAGTATGTATTCCTCGCAGTCCAGAGCGCGAGTAATGCAACTCAGACTCCAGCTGGCGACGACACAAAAGAAAGAACTTTCAGTGGCAGAATACTTGGCCAAAATGAAAGCTCTTGGTGACTGTAACAGCCCTAACTTTTGTAAAGTTTTGTTTCAACTTATGAAGCAAAGTTAAGGAGAAGAAAAGGGGCATTTGTGTCACATGAAATCATGAACCCAAAAATAGTCATTTGAGGGAGTTAAAAAAACTTCTTTAGCCCATGCTTAACACATAACTCCGCCTATGTTGTAATGACATAGCCGGTCCCAAGCCCGGGTAAAGGAGGAGGGAGTTGTGATAGGCTTGGCGAGCCAACAACTACACTTAGCCATTCTCATGGAAATGAAACCCAATAGAAATTCGTTGGGGCGTAACCCTCTTAGCGACGCGCCATATCGGAACCCGGGTATGGTGTTAAGTGGGCAAGGGCCGGGTCGCCACCGCCTTAGTGGCGCGCCATATCGGAACCCGGATATGGTGTTAAATGAGCAAGGGCCGGATCGCCATCACCTTAGTGGCGCGCTACATCATCGCCCGGATGTAGTGATAAGTGAGCAAGGGTCTTTGCATCTTACTCGACGGGTGCAAAGCGTAAGGAAGCTAGCCGAGGAACATAGATTTCAGGTGGGTAGTTGGAATGTAGGATCCTTGACGGGGAAGCTACGTGAGTTAGTAGATGTTGCCATTAGGAGACGAGTAAATATCCTTTGTGTACAAGAGACTAGATGGGCGGGTCAAAAGGCGAGAGAAGTCGAGAATACCGGTTTCAAGCTTTGGTATTCTGGTTCGGCTGGGACTAGGAATGGCGTAGGTGTTCTAATAGATAAGAGTCTTAAGGATGGAGTAGTGGATGTTCGAAGACGAGGGGATAGGATCATCTTAATCAAGATAGTAATTGGGGACATTGTCTTGAACGTCATTAGTGCTTATGCCCCACAAGTTGGGCTCAACATGAGTGCTAAGAGGCAATTTTGGAGGACTTGGAGGATATGGTTAGTAGTGTACTGATAACCGAGAAACTCCTCATAGGGGGAGATCTCAATGGTCATGTGGGTGCAACTAACCTAGGATTTGAGGGACTACATGGAGGTTTTGGATGCGGCGATAGAAATCAAGAGGGTAAGGACATCCTAGACTTTGCCGTAGCCTATGATCTGTTGATAGCTAACACCCTCTTTAGGAAGAGGCAATCTCACCTAGTGACCTTTAGTAGTGCCCAACACTCTAGCCAGATTGACTTTGTCCTCACTAGGAGGAAGGATACACGGGAGTGTCTAGATTGTAAGGTGATCCCGGGGGAGTGTGTTGTGACACAACATAAGCTTGTGGTAGCTGACTTTCGCTTCCATACATGTTCTTTGCGGGACAAAGGTGTCAAAATCACAAGAACAAAGTGGTGGAAGTTGAAGGGAGAATCACAAGAATCCTTTAAAAATAGGGTGATCACAGAAGGACCCTGGGCAGAAAATGGAGATGCAGATAGTATGTGGATGAAGATGGCAACTTGCATTAGGAAGGTAGCTAGTGAGGTGTTCGGTGTGACAAAGGGAAAGAAACTTATAGATAAAGACACTTGGTGGTGGAATGAGGATGTACAAAAGGCCATTAAGGAGAAGAAGGAGTGTTACAAGAGTTGGCATAATGATAGAAGCGCAAGCAACATGCTTAAGTACAAAGAGGCTAAGAAGAATGCAAGGCGGGTTGTGAGTAAGACAAGAGGACAAACCTATGATAAGTTATATGAGAGACTAGGGACAAAAGAAGGTGAAAAGGACATATACAAGGTAGCAAAAATCCGCGAGAGAAAGATGAGGGATCTCAATCAAGTTAAATGCATCAAAGATGAGACTGACATCATTCTAGTGAAGGATGAAGAGATTAAGAATAGATGGCGTGATTACTTTAATGGGCTATTCAATGATGGGAATGAGAGCACTATGGTTGAGTTGGATGACTCCTTTGATGACTCCAACAGGCGGTTCGTGCGGAGGATACAAGAGTTTGAGGTTAAGGAGGCCTTAAAAAGGATGAAAGGAGGAAAGGCCCTCGGCCCTGACGATGTCCCTATTGAGGTGTGGAGATGTCTTGGGGACGTCGCGATAGTATGGCTCACAAAGCTATTCAACCACATTTTTCGGTCAAACAAGATGCCTGAAGAATGGAGGAAAAGTATATTAGTACCTATCTTCAAAAATAAAGGAGATATTCAAAGTTGTACTAATTATCGAGGTATTAAGCTTATGAGTCATACTATGAAGCTTTGGGAGAGAGTGATTGAACATCGCCTGAGGAAAGTGACCAATGTCACTAAAAACCAGTTTGGTTTTGTGCCTGGGAGGTCTACAATGGAGGCGATTTTCTTGCTTCGTCAGCTTATGGAGAGATATAGGGAGCAGAAGAAGGACTTGCATATGGTGTTCATCGACTTGGAGAAGGCGTACGACAAGATACCAAGGTCAGTCATGTGGTGGGCACTATGGAAACATAAAGTGCCAACAAAGTACATTACCCTTATCAAGGATATGTACAATAATGTTAGGACAAGTGTGCGCGTAAGTGATAGTGAGACTGATGCATTTCCTATCACGGTAGGACTACATCAAGGATCAGCTTTGAGCCCATACATCTTTTCCTTGGTCATGGATGAGGTGTCGAAGGATATACAAGGGGATATCCCTTGGTGCATGCTCTTTGCTGATGATGTAGTGCTGGTAGATGAAACTAGAGATGGTGTTGATAATAAATTAGAGTTATGGAGACAAACCTTAGAGTCCAAGGGGTTTAGACTTAGTAGGACCAAAACCGAGTATATGAGGTACGACTTTAGTGGTGTTGGTCGTGAAGAGGGAAATGTTAGTCTACAAGGACAAATAGTACCTAGAAGGGACTCTTTCCGATACTTAGGATCAATGTTACAAAGCAATGGCGATATTGATGAGGATGTTTGCCACAGGATCAAGGTAGGGTGGATGAAATGGCGACAAGCCTCTGGAATACTATGTGATAGGAAAGTCCCACAAAAGCTAAAAGGGAAGTTCTATAGGACGGTGATCAGACCCGCGATGCTCTATGGGGCGGAATGTTGGCCAACTAAACGGCAACATGTCCAACAAATGAGTGTCTCAGAGATGCGCATGCTACGGTGGATGTGTGGGCACACGAGAAGAGACCGAATAAGGAATGAGACGATTCGTGATAAGGTAGGGGTGGCGCCGATTGAAGAGAAGTTAGTCCAACATCGGCTTAGGTTGTTTGGACATATCCAACGGAGACCTCCAGAAGCACCGATTAACAGTGAGATTTTAAGAGGTAGAGAAAATATTAGGAGGGGTAGAGGACGACCAAGGTTGACCTGGGAGGAGGCGGTAAAACGAGATTTGAGAGATTGGAATGTATCCAGAGACTTAGCTCATGATAGGACCGCATGGAAAGTAGCAATTCATGTGCCAGAATCGTAGTCTTGTTTTTTTCTTTTTCTTTTTTTTTCTTTTTTTCCTTTTTTCTTTTTCTTTTTCTTTTTTTTCTTTTTTTCTTTTCTCCTTTTCTTTTCCTTTTTTCTTATTTCTTTTCTCTTTTCTCTTTTTCCTTTTTCTTTTTTCCTTTTTTCTTTTTCCTTTTTTTCTCTTTTTTTTTCTTTTTTCCTTGTTCTCATATCTCTTCCTCTGTTTTACTTCATTGATATTGGGTTTCATGTCTAGCCGACCCCAACAGGCTTGGGATAAAGGCTTGGTTGTTGTTGTTGTTGTAGCCCATGCTTAACACATGTTAACATGAGAAAAGAATTTCACTCCCCAAATCTCACGCATGTGCACATCCTTTACGAGTAGAAGATGAGGGAAATTTAAACGCAAATTTGAATCTTTTAAAAGGATTCATATTCAGATTGTCTTAATGCATCCGAGTGAATTCACCGATGCATTCCTCAGGTATTAAAGAGCTTAAGTTCCAAATTTGGAGATTTTTGAATCTCATCTACCATTTATTCGAAGGAATATTTGAGAGCACATTCAACTTCAAATTTGAATTTGGAAACGGAACCAAATGTGCTCAATTTTGAAATCTGATTTCATATTCGAATTCATCATATCATTTTTGGCCTACCCTCCAAGTTTGGTCAAATTCGGATAACGTTTGTGCGGGAATCTTAAAGCACAGTTGGAGGATATTTGAGGTGTGCTGGGACCCACATGTCATCCACACACACTTCACATCCGCCTCTGTTTCCTCTCGGTTGAACGCACGCCCGACAGTGCGCCGGCGCCAGCCCGTTGCCGACGTACGCCCGGTGCCAGCTCCTTTTTCTAGACTGAAAGCTCGCCCTTATTGTTCCACAGAAACGGAAGCGAAGTTCTCCACCTCCCTCGCTCCCTCGCTCGGCTTGTTCCTGCAAGAAACTGGTGCCGCTCTCGGTTCCTCCCGAGCTCGCCCAGCCATCCGAGCATAGTTGCTCGAGCTTTCCTCACGAAAAAGCAGCGCCCACTTGTGCTCTACCGTGCTATCACCACAACTCCGACGTTCCTAGCTCGTGTTGCTCGCAAAGCAACGATCGCCGCCGAGCACCGAAGAGAAACCGACGGAAGTCACTTCGGTCCACCGTGGACAGCGAGCTACGAGCCTCTTCGTCGTCACTTCTCTACACGAAAGAGGTGCACTTGCATGTCCTGATCACGTTGCTGGAGGCCGTTTATGGTATGCTTGCACCGGTAGAACGGATTTTACCATTTTCCGAAACATAGTTCACCCGGGGGAAGGCTCAGTCTTAACCGAAATTCGAGTTAACCGATTAACCAAATACCGAGCAAGCTTCCCAAGACCTTCCTCACATCCTAGCAGTCATCCTCGAAGAAGAATCAATAGAAACCGTCGAGGATCGGCTACGTTAGAGCCGTTTTTCTCACCGCTGGCAAAAATCACCTCGTCTCACCGTCGAGGATGTAGTTGCCAACGATTTCAGCCCCATAGCGTCTTCATTTCATGTTCTACACACACAACTGATGCTCTAGGAATAAAGAACTGAAGGTTTAGTGAATCCTGGTTTTGGACAGTTTAGCTTACTCTGAACTTTCTACCCATTTAGCATGTGATTTAGCTCTGGAGGTCTACAAAGAAGTTGTAGATCACTTGAAAATCTTTCCATAACTGTATCATACACCTTAATTGGGTCAAGCTACCCAGAGTTATGCTCTGTTAAAGTCCAGCAAGAATTTCTGCCGAAAACAGAGCACTCTGTTTTTGAAATCTTTGAAGCCTAGTCCTCCTCTCATTTGAATCTTAGCTCAAAATAAGAGTTCAGTAACTAATATTTGTTTAAAACTTCCACTTTTAGTTGAAAGTTAGTTCATGAGTCATTTCTTTTAAGGAACGGGGTTATTAAGTTTAGTACGGCGTCGATGCACCGTAAGAAGCATGTCGGTACTACGTAGCCTCACCAAAAGAAAATCCTATCCGGATTATACCGGCATAAACGTGTCTTAGGTGGCACTAAAACGGTCACCCACAAACGTGCTCTATTCGTACTACGATTTCGTGGTTAATCCTGCATAAGTCACACTCAATCATCAGGTCCGGCTGCACACCGAACCCGGTGTCCATACATTTCTTACACCCGTCCGTCATCACTCGCACAGGTGTTCTCAAGCCAAACATGCCTTGAGCTACGTGTTCACGTTACTAACCACGTGACGGGGTTTCTCAAATTGCACCACGCACGCCTGGGACAGACGTCGCTCGAGTACCCCAAACGACATGAGGAGTCGTAGAGGATACTAAAGCGGATCGGGTTACCTGCCACCCGTGGGGCTCCACCCTTCAGCTTGTGCGCACTGGTGGACAGCACTTACGTGCACCCCCCAAGACATAAATCGTCCCGAGATGCACGATTTTCCGACATAACAAATAAGTTAGGTTGCCACCTTTATATTAAGCTAATAGTAATCCTTATGTGGGCCTAGTACCGTATCCTCACCGTAACCTAAATTTTTGTCGTAATACCTTCCTTATTCCGTGTGCTATTACCAATGCGGCTCTGATACCAGCTGACGCGACCCGCTCAACCGAGACAGGCCACTCGCCCGGGAATCGTATTGGGTGGTGCCGTGTTGTGCGGCACCCAACAGCACACATATGAGGAACAATGTATTACATAAAACAATAGCGGAAGCTTACAAGTTTTTCTTTGTAAGTACTTTACATCAAGTAACTACAGCGGAAGTCTATATCAACTCACGTCGAATAACTAAGAGCACTCGAGATGAAGTCCAGCCCGCGGACTCCTCTCGCTAGCAACACGAAGACAAGCAGCAGCGGCTGGGTTCTCCATGTGTTACCTGACTCGGGAGTCCCCGAGTCTCACCGGACAACCTTCTTTTCAGCATCATTGTTAACCTGCAAAACCACTTATATAGCAAGCGTGAGCACATAGGCTCAGCAAGTCTGACCCGTCTCTCCTAAGCAAGAAACTCTACATGCACGACGGTTGCAATTGGGTTGGCTAGATTTGCATAAAGGACTCGCCTAAAGTCGATCCTTAACTTTCAGATTTTAAGCCTCATTGTGCAAACCTTGAGCCGAAAAGCATCGCAACTCCACAATCAAACAAGAAACGCTTTGTTGCGATGCTCCTTGCAGAAAGTGAAAATAAACTTTAATGAGCCTATCTCTAATTCAATCATGGTTGCAATACAAGTTATAGCACAGCCTTATCAAGTTCAAAGATAAACAATTCCAGTTGTTACTACGTCAAGACGCAGTGGGCAAGTATGCTCATATGACCGCGAGCGACGGTGATTCGAATCAGTACACGCCCGGACTACACGACACGTACACCCGTACTCCAAGTTGCCGGCAGCAACCTCGACTGATGTTGTACGCGGCCACCTTTCCCCAGATCTTCCACATTGGACACAGTCCAACTGCCCCGAGTACGCAAGCTCCCTCAAGGTACATACCCGCTGTGGTATGTTCTTGAGCGAGGTACCTCCTGCTACCCTGACGCCGAAAGCCTAAGGCAGTTGGTAAAGTTCCACTATGTATCTCCCAAGGTACATCGGTTTCCTGGGTCCCATATAGCCAGTATGTGCCCGGTACACAACTCAAACTTGTCCAAAAGGGCCAAGCACGGACGGGCCTTAACCGACACAGGCAGGGCTATGCACGCACGGCCTGCAACCTGCTGCATCTAAACCTCCCTGGCCGGTCCCCATTTCTTATGTGTGAACTTTCCTCATCTTCTCTAAATTGGACCCGTTCCCAGTACACTAGCCCTAAACTCGCGAGTAGATTCCAACTACTCGTCTTCTACCGGACCTTCTAGACGTAATGCAATCAGTGATGCAAAGCTATGATCTCTACAAATAAAAATGCTTTATAAAACGGTTCAGATGCAAACCGGGGCTTGCCTGTTTTGCAGGTGACTACTGTTACAATCAGTTAGTGATGATCACTTGGAGCTTGATCACTTGTTTTCCTCCCTCCTTGATCTTCACTTCAAGTCCTTCTCACCTTCTTCACGTATATGCTACACGATATGATCATGCATATGTATTTAATTGAAAAGCTTTTACTCATAAGATCTAATGACAGTTTTAAAACTGGAACTCTGTTTAAGAATTTAAAATGACACTGGTGCTAGTGGTTTGGGTTGGGTTTAGACACCATGACCAAGTGTTGAGTGCTTTTCCCACTTAAGTGTTGATCACCTTAAGAGATCACACATGACAGTGGTGATCAAGAGCTCTAATGGAGCTGAGAATTTTCATGTGAGTTCCTTGTCACAAGAAAGTCCTCTGGACCAAAATTTAGCACATTTCATGGAGTGGTTTATTCATAATAATTCTCTAAGGGTTTAGTAAAAGATGAATTAATTCTGAGGTAACACTCATGTTCATGTCAAACTCAGTGAACCACAATTTCAATTATAGTTCATAGAGTCTACATGAATTTTCCTAGGATTTTTGGAGCTAAGAATTTCCCAGAACTGAATTTACAAGTTTTGGAAATTCTCTGAAATTGTTTCTGTATTCATTTGAATACAGGAACTTACAATCTGAATTAATCTGATCAATTCCACTCCAAATGAGCTGAAACTTTTACAGGAGTCTAACAACACCCTAAAGAATATTCTGGCAACATTTGAGGATTTTTAGATAAACCAAACCCCCTCTAAAATTCTTTTGCTGAAACGTTTTAAAGAATTTTCCAGAATTAAATAAAGACTTTTATACAGATTGGGTTGCATATATGGATAGAGTTTGTCAATCTGAATCTAACCCAATTTGAATCACTAAATTTGGAGGTTCCTAGCAAAAGTTATGCTCTTCTAAAGTTTGGGGAAAAATCTGGGATTTGAATAAATCCGGGAAATATTTAAACCTGACTGTGGGCCACGGGGCACGTGTCAGCTGCTGAGGGAGTGCCACACGGGGTCACAGGCTCATTTCCCGCGCTGTCACAACTGATCCCGCGCCACAGAGTATCCGGCCCACTGTTGCCGTGCGACTGATGCGTGGGGCCGGCGAGGTCTTCTTCCACCTCCCGCTCCCGCGCGATCCCGCTGCCGGGCTCGCCGGAGAAGCTCCAGGAACAGTCGTCCGGCCATCCCAACTGCTGAAACTCGCCACCAGCCCCTAACTCAACGTGAGGAACATGCTGGTGGGGTTTGCTCGAGCCGGTAGGGCTCCCAAACTAGCCCGCGACGGTGCAACGGTTCGGACGAAGTCCGGCGATGTCGCCCCGACGCCCTAAGCCTTCTAGGCTTCAGTTTCCAAGCTCTAGAGCACCGGCGGACACTAAGGAACATCGACATGGGAATAAAATGGCTCGGAAACGGTTCTAAATTAGGGTTCACCGTGCACCCGAACCTTTCCGCCATAGCCGCTGTCGTAAATACTGGAAATACGTCGTGCACAGTGTGTTTCATGCGGGGTTTCAAAAGAAAACTGGTGCGTCCTTACGTCTAGCCCTCGTGTGCGAAGTTTCGGGCTATCTAGACCATAATCAACTGGGAATTTCTCGGAAACGTACCGGAAGGTCGGTTTGCACCGATCGGGAGAAATTCTTGAAATTCCCTGCCGATGATCCACGGTTGATCCTGAGCTTCGGGGGTGAGTTGCCTGGACGTCGCGCGCGCCCAGAGATGGCCTAGCTCGGTCGTAACAAGCCGCGGTTGAAGCTGCCACGAGAGCACTTGCTCTCGGTTCTATGGCGGCTGCCGTGGAAACTCGCCGTTCTCGGTGCAGAGAGCGCGAACCCGCTCAGTGATGGCTCGAGGATGTTGTGGGGTGCTCTGCGGTGCAGTTTTGCTGCTCAGCTGCGGCTGACACACGCGCCAGGCGGTGGTCGATCGACCGAGAGCTCAGCGGCGGTTCTTGGTTTGTTTCTCGCGTGAGGGAGGAAGGAGCTGTGGTGTCTCGGTGATAAGAGCGAACAGGAGGCCGGGAGAGGGTATAGGCCGGTCGGGTGGCTCTCCAGCGCGACAAAATTCCACCAGGAGGTGGCTGCCGGCTGAGCTTGGTGTCGAGCGGAGCTGTGCCCGTCGGTGTCGGGTGCCGACTGAAGGAGGCAAACAGAGACCCAACACTGAGATCTTTTGCAAATTTTCAGTTCACACAATGACATGTGGGACACTCTGATCAGTCCTCCTTATCCCCTCTCCAAATATCTCCCAAGTTTGAATGTTGAGTGAATTCAATTGTGGGAATTCAAATCTGGTATGCATTTGGATAATTGGGCAAGTTTTGTTCAAATTCAAATATGCATTTGAATTCTTTGTCATTTAAAGTCCATTTTGCAAAATGGGTTGCAAACTATTTTCATAAACCATGAAACTTTGCACACCCCCTAATTTGGACCCAAGGAATTCAAATATGAAATCTGATTTTTATTTTGGCTGCTGCAAATGAGATTTGTAGCACAACAGTTTTGAATCCCATTGTGTTGTTCTCATTTGAATTTTTGTTTGAACAAATTGTTCTAAATCTGATTTTTGCTTCCTCACACATATGGGAACTTCCCGTCCTTGTTTTAGACCCCTCTAGGGTCCCAAGTTCTCAAATAAACATTTGACTTGTGTGAAGAAAACCCTCATGTGGGTTATCACATGTGGGGAAAAGTTTTAACAAGTCCTAAATTTCATACATGTGAAACCAACTTTTGCAAATAAGTGTTTCTTTGTATTTATAATTTTGGGACCTTTACATTCCTCTCCCCTTAAAAGGAATCTCGTCCCGAGATTCAAAAAAAGAATGGGGTGGGAGGTAATTACAAGGTTTATGACAAAAGCTCCGGATAGTTCTTGTGGATGTAATCTTCGGTTTCCCACGTCGCCTCTTCCGGGGTATGATTACTCCACAGGACTTTGTAAAATTTCAAAGTTCGGTTCCTGGTGGTCCGGGTCTTTTCGTCGATAATCTGTACAGGTTGCTCGACGTAGGTGAGATCCGGCTTCAACTCGTCAATGTCTTCAGTGCGGATGGCAGCGGTAAACTTGAGACATTTCCGCAGCTGGGACACGTGAAATATGTCGTGAATACCGGCAAGGCTTGCCGGTAGTTCCAGCTGGTAGGCTACAGTTCCGCACTTCTCCGTGATAGTAAACGGACCGATGAATCGGGGAGCAAGTTTCCTCTTGACACCGAACCGATGAATCCCCTTCATCGGAGACACACGAAGATACACGTGCTCTCCGACTTCGAAATGCAGCGGTCGACGTCTCTGGTCCGCGTAGCTCTTTTGACGAGATTGGGCAGCTTTGAGGTTCTCTTATATTATCCGAACTCTCTCTTCGGCTTCATTGACAAGATCAACCCCGAATGTTACTCGTTCACCTGATTCGCACCAGTTCAATGGTGTACGGCACTTCCGGCCCTATAGAGCTTCATATGGTGCCATTTTGATGCTCGTCTGATATCCGTTGTTGTACGAGAACTCCGCCAGCGGTAAGTCATCATCCCAGCTCTTACCGTGGTGGATGGCACACGCTCTTAGCATATCCTCTAGTATTTGATTCACCCTCTCAGTTTGCCCATCGGTTTGAGGGTGATATGCAGAGCTTCTAATCAACGTTGTCCCCAAGGAGGCATGTAGCTGTTCCCAGAAACGGGCTACGAACAGCGATCCTCTATCTGACACAATGGTGTGGGGAACTCCATGCAAGCACAAGATCCGTGCTATGTACAGCTCCGCATACCGCTTTGCGTTGTACCTAGTATGCACAGGGATGAAATGTGCTGATTTGGTTAATCGGTCCACAATTACCCAAATCGAATCATGGTTGTGGGAGGTCATCGGCAACCCGACGATGAAGTCCATACTCAAATCCTCCCACTTCCATGCCGGTACTTGCAATGGCTGCAACAGGCCTGACTTCTTCATATGGTCGGCCTTGACTCTTCGACACGTATCACACTCCGAAACGTACTTTGCAACTTCATGTTTCATACGTGTCCACCAAGACTTCTTCCGGAGATCTTGGTACATTTTATTACTACCCGGATGAATGGAAAACTTGGACAGATGAACTTCATCCAAAATTTTCTTCCGTAGTTCCATATCCCGGGGCACTACAATCCGGTCGTTGAACCATAAAGTACCTTCATCGTCCTTCCGGAAGCACTCCACTTCTCCGTTATCTAATCTTCGCCGTATGTGAGACATGCCCTTGTCTTTCCGTTGAGCTTCAATGATCTCCTCTCGGATGGTAGGAATGAGAGCGAGATTATAGAGAGCTCCATACGGTATGACACGGAGGCTTGGTTCATCATCATCCATTTCAGCGATACTTAAGTGATGGATATGCGCCTTACGACTGAGCGCATCGGCGACCACATTTTCCTTTCCTGGATGATAATGAATCTCTAGTTCATAATCCTTAATGAGCTCTAGCCATCTTCGTTGCCTCATGTTCAATTCTTTCTGAGTGAAGATGTATTTCAAGCTCTTGTGGTCGGTGTAGAGGTGTACAAGATTTCCGAGCAAGTAATGCCTCCACATCTTCAAAGCAAGGACCATGGCAGCTAACTCAAGATCATGAGTTGGATAATGCTGCTCGTGAGTTCTGAGTTGACGAGATCCATAAGCGACCACTTGTCTTTCTTGCATCAGCACGCAGCCAAGACCGATGCCAGATGCATCACAATAAACGTCGAATGGCTTCGTTGTATCCGGCTGAGCAAGAACTGGGGCTGTTGTGAGATGCTTCACTAAGGTCTTGAAAGCTTGTTCACACGCAGCACCCCACACAAATCTGGTATTCTTCTTTAATAACTCCGTCATCGGTTTAGCAATCTTGGAGAGACTCGGAATAAACCTCCGGTAGTAACCCGCTAAACCGAGGAAGCTTCGGATTTAATGTACTGACTTTGGTGACTCCCATTTCTGCACTTGGATAATCTTACTCGGATCTACAGCGATGCCCTCCGCTGAAATGATGTGTCCGAGAAAAGGTACTTGATTAATCCAGAATTCACACTTGCTGAATTTTGCATAGAGCTGATGATCTCGCAATCTTTGTAGGACAATATGCAGATGTTCAGCATGTTCTTCCTCTGACTTGGAGTACACCAAGATATCGTTGATGAAGACAACGACGAATTTATCCAACTCCGGCATGAACACTGAATTCATCAGGTACATAAAGTGTGCCGGGGCGTTGGTCAAACCAAAAGACATAACGAGATACTCATACAGCCCGTATCTCGTTGAGAATGCTGTCTTCGGAATATCTTCTGCCCGGATTTTAATCTGGTGATATCCGGACCGAAGATCCATCTTTGAAAATACCTTCGCACCCACTAATTGATCGAAGAGCATATCAATGCGAGGTAGTGGATACTTGTTCTTGATGGTAACAGCGTTCAAAGGACGATAATGAACACAAAGCCGTAGTGTTTCGTCCTTCTTCTTGACAAACAACGCTGAACAACCCCAAGGTGACGAACTTGGTCGTATAAAGCCCTTGCTCATTAGGTCATTCAGCTGTGTCTTCAATTCTGCCAGTTCATTGGGTGCCATCTTGTACGGCCTTCGTGATATCGGTGTTGTTCCCGGTATGAGTTCGATCTTGAACTCAACGTCTCGTTCGGGCGGCATGCCCGGTAAATCCTCGGGAAACACATCCTGATACTCACGTACCACCGGAATGTCCTCTATCTTAACAGCTTCCGTGTGGTTTACTGTTGCAATCTGTTGCCGTCTGGCGCCCAGAATTAATATATGAAGACCGTGCTGTGGGGAGTTGAGCTCAACGGTCCTGGAGCTGATGTTAAGAACCGCTCTGTGGTAATTCAACCACGACATCCCCAAAATGATGTCGATCTTCAGACCTTCAAGAATAATGAGGGTCGTAGGGTATATTTTACCCCCCAAACAAAGAGGTGCTCGGGAGACAACCTCGCTTGCGGTACTGCTGCCCCCGGGCAAAGATATGAGGTATTGCCTCTTTGTATAAACTGTTTGGGGCTGATGTTGAGCCACGAAAGATTTGCTAATAAAATTGTGTGTGGCACCGGAATCAAAGAGAACTAAAACCGGTAGCTGATTCAGAGAAAAGATCCCTGCTAAAGCGGCTTCTCCTTCCGGAACATCATCAATCACAGTGTAGTGAATATTGCCCCTTATCTGCCCTCCTATCTGCAGATTAAGGTACGGGTCGTATTTGTAAATATGATGACCCGCATCCTTGAATTCCCTCCGAACATTTCCTAGCATAATGGCCCTTACGCCCACAAGTAAGACACGGATGCCTCTCCGGTTCTTCGTTGACTTGCGGTGGACTGCTAGGTACATATGGCTGCAGCGATGGAGCACAAACCACCGTCTGATGCTGCGGCAGTGGAGGTGGTGCAAGTTGTAGAACTTGACCAGTAATCAATCTCTGAGGAGTTGATCGTACAGGTGGCCTCCATCTTTCACCGGGTGGCGTTTGATGCACCAAATGGTACTTCTGAGGCACATAACTTGTGCTAGCCTGCTCGATCTTACTCATCTTTCTCTTCTCCGCTTGCCACTCAAGTGTCGGCTTCTCTTGAATGAAAGCCGCATCGACCATGTCGGTGTAACTGCCGTTATTATGTACGGCCAGCTTCTCCCGTAATATGGCACTCAGGCCATGGAAGAATAGGTCACACCATACCTCCTCTTTCGCCACATACTCGGGAGCATATTGGGCCAAAAGATTAAATCTCCTGACATACTCGAGGACACTCATGTCCCCTTGCTTCAAGCCCAAAAATTCCTCCCGCTTTGCCTTGACAATACCTAGTGGTATGTAACGTGTACGAAAGGCTTCACAAAACTCTCTCCAAGTCACTTGGTGGCCCTCCGGAATGGTGGCAATATGATCCACCCACCATTTCCGGCGGCTCCCTGGAGTTGTTGAGCGGCAAACTTTGTCTTCTGGTATTCATCACACTTGAATACTCCAAATTTAGACTCCATGACACGAAGCCATTGATCTGCTTCCACAGGTTCGGTGGCTTCAGTAAAAATTGGCGGTTGAGTCGCCAAGAAGTCCAGATAAGCGTCCCGAGACGGAACGACTTGTTGCGTGTTCTGGAGTACGCCTTGCTGTACCAAAGCTTGGAGTAAGCGTGTGTGTTCTTGTGTTGCTTCTTGGAGTAGCCTAGCATTCTCTTGATTAGACTCAACAACTCGAGTCATAAGATCCATCCATCCTGTAGATGGTGGTTCCGACGGTGGAATGGAAGCATCACCGCCTCGACGAGAACTTCCGGCCCTACTCCTAGAGCGGTTACGAACCATACTGCAAAAATGTAGTTGCGAAGAGTTAAACAAGAACTCAGCAGTATGTGAGACTAATGGAAACATGATTATGTCAAAACTTTATGAAAGCAGTAACAACATTCATGTTTACACAACTCCTTAGTAGGCATAGTTATTCAGCCTATCTGTACAGGACAGACCTTTATGCACTATCTCCAGATTTTGATATAGTTAAGAGCATTTTCTTAACTCAAGCTGAACACCAAAGTAAAAGTTAACTTCCGTATCTTTCCAACGAGTACTCATATGCCCCCAGATCATCTCCGAATTTAAAGTTATGATTTTCCAAAGTTGACAGAATTCCTGGATAAAATTTGCCAGCACCTCCTTTGTACATGGCTGATTTTATCACAGTTGTATATGTAAATACAATAAGAATCTGAACAAACTTTGAACTACAACAATGTTGCACATTTCATAACCTATCCAATGGTGTATCATAGGATCCTTAAGGGTTTCTCTACAGAAAGTTATGGTTTAAAAACAGAAAGGTCCAGAGAGGTTTTGTTACTGTCCTGGTTCTGGACAGTTTAGCTTACTCTGAACTTTCTACCCATTTAGCATGTGATTTAGCTCTGGACGTCTACAAAGAAGTTGTAGATCACTTGAAAATCTTTCCAGAACTGTATCATACACCTTAATTGGGTCAAGCTACCCAGAGTTATGCTCTGTTAAAGTTCAGCAAGAATTTCTGCCGAAAACAGAGCACTCTGTTTTTGAAATCTTTGAAGCCTAGTCCTCCTCTCATTTGAATCTTAGCTCAAAATAAGAGTTCAGTAACTAATATTTGTTTAAAACTTCCACTTTTAGTTGAAAGTTAGTTCATGAGTCATTTCTTTTAAGGAACGGGGTTATTAAGTTTAGTACGGCGTCGATGCACCGTAAGAAGCATGTCGGTACTACGTAGCCTCACCAAAAGAAAATCCTATCCGGATTATACTGGCATAAACGTGTCTTAGGTGGCACTAAAACAGTCACTCTCAAACGTGCTCTATTCATACTACGATTTCGTGGTTAATCCTGCATAAGTCACACTCAATCATCAGGTCCGGCTGCACACCGAACCCGGTGTCCATACATTTCTTACACCCGTCCGTCATCACTCGCACAGGTGTTCTCAAGCCAAACACGCCTTGAGCTACGTGATCACGTTACTAACTACGTGACGGGGTTTCCCAAATTGCACCACGCACGCCTGGGACAGACGTTGCTCGAGTACCCCAAACGACATGAGGAGTCGTAGAGGATACTAAAGCGGATCAGGTTACCTGCCACCCGTGGGGCTCCACCCTTCAGCTTGTGCGCACTGGTGGACAGCGCTTACGTGCACCCCCCAAGACATAAATCGTCCCAAGATGCACGATTTTCCGACATAACAAATAAGTTAGGTTGCCACCTTTATATTAAGCTAATAGTAATCCTTATGTGGGCCTAGTACCGTATCCTCACCGTAACCTAAATTTTTGTCGTAATACCTTCCTTATTCCGTGTGCTATTACCAATGCGGCTCTGATAGCAGCTGACGCGACCCGCTCAACCGAGACAGGCCACTCGCCCGGGAATCGCATTGGGTGGTGCCGTGTTGTGCGGCACCCAACAACACACATATGAGGAACAATGTATTACATAAAACAATAGCGGAAGCTTACAAGTTTTTCTTTGTAAGTACTTTACATCAAGTAACTACAGCGGAAGTCTATATCAACTCACGTCGAATAACTAAGAGCATTTGAGATGAAGTCCAGCCCGCGGACTCCTCTCGCTAGCAACACGAAGACAAGCAGCAGCGGCTGGGTTCTCCATGTGTTACCTGACTCGGGAGTCCCCGAGTCTCACCGGACAACCTTCTTTTCAGCATCGTTGTTAACCTGCAAAACCACTTATATAGCAAGCGTGAGCACATAGGCTCAGCAAGTCTGACCCGTCTCTCCTAAGCAAGAAACTCTACATGCACGACGGTTGCAATTGGGTTGGCTAGATTTGCATAAAGGACTCGCCTAAAGTCGATCCTTAACTTTCAGATTTTAAGCCTCATTGTGCAAACCTTGAGCCGAAAAGCATCACAACTCCACAATCAAACAAGAAACGCTTTGTTGCGATGCTCCTTGCACAAAGTGAAAATAAACTTTAATGAGCCTATCTCTAATTCAATCATGGTTGCAATACAAGTTATAGCACAGCCTTATCAAGTTCAAAGATAAACAATTCCAGTTGTTACTACGTCAAGACGCAGTGGGCAAGTATGCTCATATGACCGCGAGCGACGGTGATTCGAATCAGTACACGCCCGGACTACACGACACGTACAACCGTACTCCGAGTTGCCGGCAGCAACCTCGACTGACGTTGTACGCAGCCACCTTTCCCCAGATCTTCCACATTGGACGCAGTCCAACTGCCCCGAGTACGCAAGCTCCCTCAAGGTACCCTGACGCCGAAAGCCTAAGGCAGTTGGAAAAGTTCCACTATGGATCTCCCAAGGTACATCGGTTTCCTGGGTCCCATATAGCCAGTATGTGCCCGGTACACAACTCAAACTTGTCCAACAGGGCCAAGCACGGACGGGACTTAACCGACACAGGCAGGGCTATGCACGCACGGCCTGCAACCTGCTGCATCTAAACCTCCCTGCCCGGTCTCCATTTCTTATGTGTGAACTTTCCTCATCTTCTCTAAATTGGACCCGTTCCCAGTACATCAGCCCTAAACTCGCGAGTAGATTCCAACTACTCGTCTTCTACCGGACCTTTCCTACTAACATTAGCGTAGCCAAATTCCCTCGAGGAGTTGCTATTCTACCTTTTCTCTCTTAGGTGTTTCTGGTCATGCAAGTGGGGTTTTCAATATCATCTAGACGTAATGCAATCAATGATGCAAAGCTATGATCTCTACAAATAAAAATGCTTTATAAAACGGTTCAGATGCAAACCGAGGCTTGCCTGTTTTGCAGGTGACTACTGTTACAATCAGTTAGTGATGATCACTTGGAGCTTGATCACTTGTTTTCCTCCCTCCTTGATCTTCACTTCAAGTCCTTCTCACCTTCTTCACGTATATGCTACACGATATGATCATGCATATGTATTTAATTGAAAAGCTTTTACTCATAAGATCTAATGACAGTTTTAAAACTGGAACTCTGTTTAAGAATTTAAAATGACACTGGTGCTAGTGGTTTGGGTTGGGTTTAAACACCATGACCAAGTGTTCAGTACTTTTCCCACTTAAGTGTTGATCACCTTAAGAGATCACACATTACAGTGGTGATCAAGAGCTCTAATGGATCTGAGAATTTTCATGTGAGTTCCTTGTCACAAGAAAGCCCTCTGGACCAAAATTTAGCACATTTCATGGAGTGGTTTATTCATAATAATTCTCTAACGGTTTAGTCAAAGATGAATTAATTCTGAGGTAACACTCATGTTCATGTCAAACTCAGTGAACCACAATTTCAATTATTGTTCATAGAGTCTACATGAATTTTCCTAGGATTTTTAGAGCTAAGAATTTCCCAGAACTGAATTTACAAGTTTTGGAAATTCTCTGAAATTGTTTCTGTATTCATTTGAATACAGAAATTACAATCTGAATTAACCTGATCAATTCCACTCCAAATGAGCTGAAACTTTTACAGGAGTCTAATAACACCCTAAAGAATATTCTGGCAAAATTTTAGGATTTTTAGATAAACCAAACCCCCTCTAAAATTCTTTTGCTGAAAAGATTTAAAGAATTTTCCAGAATTAAATAAAGACTTTTATACAGATTGGGTTGCATATATGGATAGAGTTTGTCAATCTGAATCTAACCCAATTTGAATCACTAAATTTGGAGGTTCCTAGCAAAAGTTATGCTCTTCTAAAGTTTGGGGGAAAATCTGGGATTTGAATAAATCCGGGAAATGTTTAAACCTGACTGTGGGCCACGGGGCACGTGTCAGCTGCTGAGGGAGTGCCACACGGGGTCACAGGGTCATTTCCCGCGCTGTCACAATTGATCCCGCGCCACAGAGTATCCGGCCCACTGTGGTGTCTCGGTGATAAGAGCAAACAGGAGGCCGGGAGAGGGTATAGGCCGGTCGGGCGGCTCTCCAGCGCGACGAAATTCCACCAGGAGGTGGCTGCCGGCTGAGCTTGGTGTCGAGCGGAGCTGCGCCCGTCGGTGTCGGGTGCCGACTGAAGGAGGCAAACAGAGACCCAACACTGAGATCTTTTGCAAATTTTCAGTTCACTCAATGACATGTGGGACCCACTGATCAGTCCTCCTTATCCCCTCTCCAAATATCTCCCAAGTTTGAATGTTGAGTGAATTCAATTATGGGAATTCAAATCTGGTATGCATTTGGATAATTGGGCAAGTTTCATCCAAATTCAAATATGCATTTGAATTCTTTGTCATTTAAAGTCCATTTTGCAAAATGGGTTGCAAACTATTTTCATAAACCATGAAACTTTGCACACCCCCTAATTTGGACCCAAGGAATTCAAATATGAAATCTGATTTTTATTTTGGATGCTGCAAATGAGATTTGTAGCACAACAGTTTTGAATCCCATTGTGTTGTTCTCATTTGAATTTTTGTTTGAACAAATTGTTCTAAATCTGATTTTTGCTTCCTCACACATATGGGAACTTCCCATCCTTGTTTTAGACCCCTCTAGGGTCCCAAGTTCTCAAATAAACATTTGACTTGTGTGAAGAAAACCCTCATGTGGGTTATCACATGTGGGGAAAAGTTTTAACAAGTCCTAAATTTCATACATGTGAAACCAACTTTTGCAAATAAGTGTTTCTTTGTATTTATAATTTTGGGACCTTTACAAAGGGATAGAAGATCACTAACTTCTATTATATACTACTACCCAGCAAAATATGCAAGCTCTGGTTTGCATTAGCCATTTTATAAAGTCTTTTGCTTTGAAAACTTACTTTATGTATCCATTACAATTGTGCATTAGAGTCCTGCTTGAAAACCCAATTGCATAGCCAAGAGAACTAGGATTTTTTGCTTAGGTTTTAAACCTCGAGTAGCCACTACAATGCTAAGATAGTGTAAGATTCGGTACAAGTCGAGTAGTTGGAACTGCTCGCGAGAATAGACTAGAGGCACACCACTCGGTTAGACATAGCAAATGCAACACATGGCAAGAAAAATGAGACCGAGCGGAGGGTAAGGGAAGCAGTACGTTGGGCCTTGGTGCCATAGCTCCGCTTGTGTTGATTGAGAACCGAGCCGTGTGCGGTCCTGTTGAATAAGCTAGAACAATACCGAAAACCTACCGGATATATGGGAACCGGGAAACCGATGTAACTCGGATAGCGATCTGTTGAGGCATACCTTGTCGTCCATAGGTAGGTTGAGAGCTTGAGGTGTAAATCGGATGGCGGCATTGTGGATGCGCGCGCAGAGACCTCTTGCTCGGGACGATAGGACTGGTTCAACACTTGGCTGACGGATGAGTGGTGGTTGTTGTAGGCAACATCGAGTATGGGCGCACGTGACGGGTTATTCGGGTAACCCTACAGGTGTAAAACGATTATAATCGCCGTCCCTCGCGGTCAGTGAGTACCACTTGTTGACTGTACCGTGACGTAGAAAGAACATGATAGCTCCATGTTAAAATGTTGCTGATTGAAAGATGTACTTTGGTTGCTAATGATTTGCTGTAGTTCAGAGCTAATTAAAATTCCTTTCAATCTTAGGTAAAGCACATGAGAGAAATGCGTTTCTTGTTTGATTGTGTCTCTCTTATGTGTCTTAGAATAAGGTTTTCCACATATTTGCTGCTAAAACTTGAAAGTAAGAGCCAACTAAATAGGCGTGTCTTTTGCAACCTACTTTCCTATTACATACTGAAATTCTAGCATGTAGAGTTACATGTTTAGGTGACACGGGTTAGTCTTGCTGAAACTATTTACTCATGCTAGCTATATGAGTGGTTTTGTAGGTTAACTTCGGTGCTCATGAGAAGGTTGTCAGGTGAGACTCGGAGACTTCCGAGTCGTTTTACACATGGAGAACCCGACCGCTTCCATATGACTTCGTGTTGCTAGCAACAAGAGTCCACGGGCTGGACATCTTCTCGAGTGCTTAGTAGATATGAAACGTGAGAATAATTAGTCTTCTGCTGTAGTTATTTGATGTAAATTATTTACAAAGAACATCTGTAAGCTTCTGCATTTAATTTATGTAATATGTGTTTCTTATTTGTGTGATGTTGGGTGCCGCATCACACGGCACCACCCAATGCGATTCCCGGGCGAGCGGCACGGCCCCATGATCGGGTGCAGGCCCTCACAGCGTGGTATCAGAGCCGCATTGGTAATAGCGCAAGGAATAAGGATCATATTACGACAAAAACTTAGGTTACAGTGAGGATACGGTACTAGGCCCACATAAGGACTACTATATTAGCCTAATATGAAGGTGGCAACCTAACTTATGTGTTATGTCGGAAAATCATGCATCTCGGGACTTCATATGTCTTGGGGTGTGCATGTAAGCGCTGTCCACCAGTGCACACAAGCTGAAGGGTGGAGCCTCAGGGTGGCAAGTAACCCGGTCAGCTTTAGTATCCTCTACGACTCTTCATGTCGTTTAGGGTATTCGAGCAACGCCCTTCCCTGGCGTGCTACGGGCAAGTTTGGGAGACCCCGTCACATGATTAGTAACGTGAACATGTAGCTCAGGGCGTGTTTTGCTTGAGAACACCTGTGCGAGTGATGACGGACGGGTGTATGAAACTGTATTAGGACCGGTTCGGTGTGCTGCCGGACCTGATAATTGTGTGTGACTTATGCAGGTTTAACCATGAAACTGTAGTACGAGTAGAACATTCGTGAGTGATCGTCTTGATGCCACCTAAGGATACGTATATTAATCCAGTTAAGATTTTCTTTTGGGAGGCAACGTAGTACCGTCATATGTGTTACGGTGCATCGCCACCGTACTACACTTTATAACTTCTTTTCTATGAAGAAATGACTCATGAACTAAATTTCAACTAAAAATGGAAGTTGGAAAACACATATTAGTTACTGAGCTTTTCACTTGAACTAAGCTTCAAAGAGGAGAACTGATAGGCTTCTATGTTTCTCAAAAACAGAGTCCTCTGTTCTGGCAGGAATTTTTGCTGGAGTTTGGCAGACCCTAACTCTGAGTAGCTTTACCCAATGGAGGTGTATGATACATTTCTTGAATGTTTTTTAAGTGCTTTACAACTTCTTTGTAGACCTCCAGAGCAAAATCACACGCCAAATTGGTTGAATGTCCAGTTGAAATGCAAACTGTTCAGAAAAAAGGACAGATGCAAACCTCTCTGGATGTTTCTGTATAATACTTATACCTTTCTGTAGAAAAATCCCTAAGGGCCATATGATACACAGTTGGAAAGGTTATGAGATATGCAACATTGTGGTAGTTCAAAGTTTGTTCAGATTCATATTTTATTTGCTTATACAACTGTGATAAAACCAGCCACATACAAAGGAGATGCTGGCAAATTTTATCCAGGAATTCTGTCAACTTTGGAAAATCATAACTGTTAATCCGAAATGATATGGAGGAATATTAATATTCGTTGGAAAGATATTGAAGTTAACTTTAAGTTTGGTATTCAACTTGAGTTACGAAAATGATTTTAGCAGGATCAAAATCTGGATTTAGTGCATCAAGGTCTGTTCTGTACAAAGAAGAAGAAGAAAATGAGTGATATCGTGCAGGTCAGCACAAGTTTTGTGCCCCAAAAAGTACCGGTTGGTGTACCGAACACCATCTGGTGAAATATGGAGGCCCCTGTATGAGTAACTCCTCAGAGTTCGATTGTCGGTCAGGTACCACAACTTACACCACCTCCATAGCAGCAGCATCAGACGGTGGTTTGTACTCCATCGCTGCAGCTATATGTACCTAGCTTCCAACCACAGGTCAGAGAAGCACCGGAGAGACATTCGTGCTTCACTTATGGTCAGATGGGCCATTATGCTAGGTATTGTTTGGTGGGAATTCAAGGCTGCGAGTCATCATATTTTTAATATTCAGACCCGTACCTATATCTGCAGAAAAGAGGGCAGACAAGGGGCAACATTCACTACACAGTGATTGATGATGTTCCGGAAGGAGAAGCCGCGTTAGTAGAGATGTTTTCTCTGAATCAACTACCGGTATTGATTCTTTTGACTCCGGTGCCACACCTAGCTTTATTAGTCAATCTTTTGTGACTCAGCATCAGCTCCAAACCCCTTTTACAAAAAGGCAATACCTCATATCTTCGTCGGGGCAGCATTACAACAAGTGATGTTGTCTTCCGAGCACCTCTTTGTTTGGGGGTTAGACTATAACCCATGACCCTCATTGTTCTCGGGGGTCTGAAGATCGACATTATTTTAGGAATGTCATGGTTAAATTACCACAATGCGGTTCTCAACATCAGTTCTCGAACCGTTAAGCTCAACTCCCAACAGCACGGTCTTCATACATTAGTTCTGGGCGTCAGTCGGCAACAGATTGCAACATTGAACCACTCGGAAACTGTTAAGATAGAGGACATTCCGGTGGTACGTGAATATTAAGATGTGTTTCCCAAATTATTTACCGGGTATGCCACCCGAACGGGACGTAGAGTTCCAGATTGAACTTGCGCCGGGAACACCACCGAGTTCACGAAGGCCGTAAAAAATGGCACCCAAGGAATAGGCAGAGTGGAAGAAGCCGCTGAATGATCTTATGAGCAAAGGTGTTATACAACTGAGTTTGTCACCTTAGGGTTTTTCAGTATTGTTTGTAAAGAAGAAGGACAAAACACTACGGCTTTGTGTTGATTATCGTCCACTTAACCCTGTGACAATCAAGAACAAGTACCCGTTGCCACGGATCAATATTTTGTTTGATCAGTTGGTCAAAGCAAAAATCTTTTCCAAGATGGACTTAAGATCAGGGTACCATCAGATTAAGATACGGGCTGATGATATTTTGAAAACAACTTTTTGACGAGGTACGAGCTTTATGAGTACCTTGGCATGTTCCTTGGCCTTACCAACGCTCCAGCTCAGTTCATGTACTTGATGAACTCAGTATTCATGCCGGAGTTGGACAAGTTTGCCGTGGTCTTCATCGACGACCTACTGGTTTATTCCAAGTCGGAGGAAGAACACGAGAAGCACTTGCGTATAGTCTTGCAACGGCTGCGGGATCACGAGCTATACGCGAAATTCAGCAAGTGTGAATTCTAGATATCGCAAGCACTTTTTCTCGGGCATATTATTTCAGCGGAGGGCATCGCTGTAGGCCCGAGCAAGATCGCACAAGTGCTGCATTGGAAGTCCCCGGGGTCCATTCACGAGGTACGGAGTTTCCTCGGACTCGCGGGATATTATCGGAGGTTCATTATGAACTTCTCAAAGATTGCCAAGCCTATGACCGAGCTGCTGAAGAAGACTACCAAATAGGTTTGGAGTCCAGCATGTGAAGCAGCGTTCAAGGCATTAGTGAAACACCTAACATCAGCACCGGTTATGGCACAGCCAGACACAACAAAACCGTTCGATGTGTACTGCGATGCATCCGGCATTGGGCTTGGATGTGTGCTGATGCAAGACCGAAGGGTGGTCGCATATGGATCACGGCAGCTCAGGAATCATGAGCAAAACTATCCAACTCATGACTTAGAACTTGCTGTCGTGGTATTCGCACTCAAATTGTGGAGGCATTACCTACTCGGTAACCTCGTACATTTATATACCGACCCCAAGAGGCTCAAGTACATATTCACTCAGAAAGAGTTGAACATGAGGCAGCGAAGATGGTTGGAGTTGATAAAGTATTATGAAATAGAGATCCATTATCACCCCGGCAAGGCAAACATAGTGGCGGATGCGCTGAGTCACAAGTCACACGTTCATAATCTGACCATCACTCCATTGGAAGAGACTGAGCCACCATTACTTGTGGTTCCCCATGGAACTCTCTACAACTTAGCTCTTACCCCCACCATCCGTGAAGAGAGCGGCAGCTCAGAAGCATGACAAGGGCATGTCACCTTTGCAGCGATGTATAGACAGTGGGGAACTGAAATATTTCCGGAAGGACGGATACGGTGTCCTGTGGTTCAAGAACAGGATAGTCGTACCCCGTAACCCGGAGTTATGGAAGAAAATTCCACACACCGCTGAATTGGTGTGAGTCTGCCAAAAGAGTCACATTCAGGATTAATCTTGTCAACAATGCGGAAGAAAAAGTTCAGCTGATTCAAGCGAACTTAAAAGCCGCCCAATCCCGACAAAAACAATATGTGGACCGGAGAAGACGTTCTCTCCAATTCGAAGTTTGGGATTACGTATATCTACCTGTGTCTCCAATGAAGGGCGTGAACAGATTCTGTGTGAGAGGAAAGTTGACAACCCGATTCATCGGTCCGTTCCAGATTAGGGAAAGATGTGGATCAGTTGCATACCAGATGGAATTATTAGCGACATTCACCGGTGTGTACGACATCTTCCACATTTCTCAGCTGAGGAAGTGGTTCAAGTTTTCAACCACCATTCAGCTGAGGAACATCGAGGAACTGAAACCGGATCTCACATATCAGGAGGGACCGGTTCAGATCATCGACATAAAGGACCGAACCACATGCGACCATATGTTGTGGTTCTATAAACTTTTATGGAGTAATTACTCCAAGGATGAAGCGACATGGGAGAGCGAAGGATTTCTTCGTGCTAACTACCCCGACTTTTTAACGTCGCACATCCGGTAATTTTCCACCATCCTCTCTCTCATTTTTACCTTATTATCTCGGGACGATATTCTTTTAAGGGGGGAGGAATGTAACAGCCCTAACTTTTGTAAAGTTTGGTTTCAACTTATGAAGCAAAGTTAAGGAGGAGAAAAGGGCCATTTTGTGTCACATGAAATCATGAACCCAAAAATTGTCATGTGAAAGAGTTAAAAAAAATTTCTTTAGCCCATGCTTAACACATGTTAACATGAGGAAAGAGTTTCACTCCCCAAATCACATGCATGTGCACATCCTTTACGAGTAGAAGATGTGGGAAATTTAAACGCAAATTTGAATCTTTTAAAAGGATTCATATTCAGATTGTCTAAATGCATCCAAGTGAATTCACCGATGCATTCCTCAGGTATTCAAGAGCTTAAGTTCTGAATTTGGAGATTTTTAGAGCTCATCTACCATTTTATCGAACGAATATTTGAGAGCACATTCAAATTCAAATTCAAATTTGGAAACTGAACCAAATGTGCTCAATTTTCAAATCTAATTTCATATTCCAATTCATCATATCATTTTTGGCCTACCCTCCAAGTTTGGCCAAATTCGGATAACGTTTGTGCGGGAATCTTAAAGCGCAGTGGGAGGATATTTGAGGTGTGCTGGGACCCACATGTCATCCACACACACTTCACAACCGCCTCTGTTTCCTCTAGGTTGAACACACGCCTGACAGCGCGCCGGTGCCAGCCCATTGCCGATGTTTGCCCAGTGCCAGCTCCTGCTTCTAGACTGAGAGCTCGCCCTTATCGTGCCACAGAAACGGAAGCGAAGTTCTCCACCTCCCTCGCTCCCTCGCTCGGCTTGTTCCCGCAAGAAACCGGTGCCGCTCTCGGTTCCTCCTGAGCTCACCCAGCCATCCGAGCATAGTTGCTCGAGCTGTCCACACGAAAAAGCAGTGTCCACTTGTGCTCTACCGTGCTATCACCACAACTCCAACGTTCCTAGCTTGTGTTGCTCGCAAAGCAACGATCGCCGCCGAGCACCGAAGAGAAACCGACAGAAGTCACTTCGGTCCACTGTGGACAGCGAGCTACGAGCCTCTTCGTCATCACTTCTCTACACGAAAGAGGTGTGCTTGCACGTCCTGACCACGTAGCCTGAGGCCATTTAGGGTTTGCTAGCACCGGTAGCACGAATTTTACCGTTTTCCAAAACATAGTTCACCCAGGGAAGGCTCGGTCTCAACCGAAATTCGAGTTAACCGGTTAACCAAAGATCGAGCAAACTTCCTAAGACCTTACTCATGTCCTAGCAGTCATCCTCAAAGAAGAATCAACAGAAACCATCAAGGATCGACTACATTAGAGCTGTTTTTCTCACCGCCAGCAAAAATCACCTCGACTCACCGTCGAGGATGTAGTTGCCAACGTTTTCAGCCCTATAGCGTCTTCATTTCATATTCTACGGATGCCACTGATGCTCTAGGGCTAAAGAACCGAAGATTTAGTGGAGGAATGAGGGTTTTCGACGTCGCCAGAACCCTAGCCTCCGCGATCACCGTCGCGCAGGGTGTTCCGGCCAAAACGGGTCGAAACCGACCTCGCCGTTGAACTCTCCGTGGTGAAAAACATGGGGGCGGCAAGTTTGAGCTCGGCCGGCATCCGGGAACATCAGTCCGGTGACCCTCGCCGGCACACACCGCAGCGCGCCGCCGCTAGCCCTGTTTGGCGCGAGGTTGAAGAAGCTCTGCATCGTGGGGCCCACTGGCAGGGATTTGAATTTTTCTCTGTTTTCAGATTTCCATTCAAACTTTAAATAGCCACAACTTTGTGTAGGAGTGTCCAAAAATTTTCAAATAAATTTTTTTGGATTCCTATCAGAGAGTACTATCCAGGGGTGCAGCCCAATATTTATGAAAAATCCATGGATTTTGCTCATTAATTCATTTATGAAAATATTGTAGGATTTATTCCAGGAGTTCTGTTATTTGGAAAATTCCCAATTTTTAGCAGGACATCCTTCCAAATATACTTAAACTCCAGTAAAACTTTCAGAGGCATTGGACCTCATTTTCTTGGTAAAATGAGGTGTTAATTCGTTATGTCTCTGAAAATTGGAAAATAGAACAGAGCCCATTTTCAATGTTTCCCCAAAACTTGTAAAATCATATCTTTGTGTAGGAACCTCGAAAACTAGTGATTCAAATTAGGTTAGATTCAGATTGAAAAACTCTATCCAAATATGCAACCCAATTTGTATGAAAGTCAATAATTAATTCTGAAAAATTCTTTGAAGCTATTCAGTAAAAGAATTTTAGAGGGAGTTTGGTTCATCCAAAAATCCTCAAATTTTATCAGAATAATACGTCAGATTTTATTGAACTCCTGTAAAAGTTTCAGCTTATTTGGAGTTGATTTGTGTGGGATAATTCAGATTTCACATTGCCGTGTTCAAAAGAATACAGAAACTTTTCAGAAAAAGTCCCAGAGTTGGAAAATTCAGTTCTGGGTAATTAGCTCCAAAAATCCTAGGAAAATTCATTCATGTTCTTAAAATATAATTGAAATTGTAGTTAACTAAGTTTGGCATGAACATATGAGTAACTTCAGAATTAATTACTTGTTGCTTAATTGCTTAAGGAATTGTTCTGAATTAACCAGTCAGTTAAAAATGCTAAATTTTGGTGCAGAATCTTTTAATGTGACCAGGAACTCACTTGTAAATTTTCAGCTCAAGTTGATCCTTGGATCTTCCTTTCCTTGTTCTCTAATCTTCTGTATGTGAGAAAAACATAGGGATTAGTGTGGCAATTATGGGAGACACCATTTCCTTCCACATTAGCTGCAATTTGGCAAGCTAACTCTCAGTGTAGTGTATGACTTACTGTAAAAAGTTCGAAGTCATTGGATATCAGGATCTTTAGCTATGTCCAAATAATTGCAGCTCAATATATATGTTCATTATGAACTTAGCTAGGGATGTAATTAAACCTCTAAGAAGATTTAGTTCCTTTGATTTCTTTGCACAATAGGGGCAACAACATCATCCTAGCACCTCCACACAACCTCTGTTCTTAAGAAGTTTAAGTCTCTAAATTCTTTAAATTGCATTATAACAACTTATGCATATACATGTCGATAGCTCACGACGATGGACTTCGACGGAGTTATCCCTTGACTTGTGGATCAGTTGAGGAAATTCAGAAGGATTAAGGGATAGAAGATCACTAACTTCTATTATATACTACTACCCTGCAAAATAGGCAAGCTCCGGTTTGCACTAGCCATTTTATGAAGTCTTTTAAACTTACTTTATGTATCCATTACAATTGTGCATTAGAGTCCTGTTTGAAAACCCAATTGCATAGCCAAGAGAACCAGGGTTTTGGGCTTAGGTTTTAAACCTCGAGTAGCCACTGCAATGCTAAGATAGTGTAGGACTCAGTACAAATCGAGTAGTTGGAACTGCTCGCGAGAATCTGAGGAGAGGTGAGGTCTGGAACCGACACGTGGCGCACGCGGAGCTCGCCTTTGAGGGAGAGGGAGGTCCCGCCCGCCAGACACGTGGCACACCCGGAGCTTGTCTCTGCGGAAAAGGGAGGCCAGGCCCCCGCGCGTTTTTCCCCTGTACGCGAGTACCCGGTACTGAGGAAACCGACACGATTTCTTCCACGATTGATACCGCACCCAAATCAATTGAAGATAAGTTGTTAAGATCCAAAAACAAATTGAATAGGACTCTTATTTGAAATCCAATCGGAGTAGGACTCTTCTTTTCCTCTTATAAATAGAACCCAAAACCCCCTGGCTGCAACCACGTATCTATTTTCCCCTCCTGAGTCGGTGACTTGGAGGTCCTAGCTCCCAACTCGCCGAGTTAACCCCCTTCGCCGGAGTTCAGTCGCCAGAGAGACACTGACGAGCCCCATCACGCTCGCAGTCACCGGAAGAGAGCCGACGATCTGTCCTGCTGCCATTGCTAGGAGGAAGGCCGAGGTAGGTCTATGTTACCACCTTACGACATCATCGCAGTTTCTACGCATCTGTTCCCTTCGAACATAAGCTTTTTCGTGTGGACAGATCATGTGTTGATCGGTTTTTGACAGTGGAATTGATCTAGATCTTGAGTCAAGATCATCACCACGTCCACACTAGATCCCTACACCCTTGTTCATCGTAAAACCCCATGAAAGCTATTAAAACATGCAAGAACACGTACAAACTGCTATTAATGAAACTGCATCATAGGATTAGCAGGCATTGCATCTTAAAGTAAAGTTGTGCATGATGATTGATTGCTGTGAATCTTGTATGTGCGTGATCGTGAGTAGAAGGACAAACTCAGGGAGCTATCTATGAAGAACTACAGCACCAAGGCTTCGAGACACGTGAGCAACTGAAGTCACAGGAACAAGGCAAGTGCCCCTTGACCATATTGATCCCATGTTTTTGGAACTGTTTTGTTTGCAAAAACGTGTGTGTGCTTGAGTCAACTTGATGGGAAAACCCTTTCATAGGAGTTTACTAGTTTTGTTAACCACCCTTGTAGCCGGGAAAGTTGATGAGTCGGGTATGGTCGTTTTTGCTTTTTGCTTCGCTGAGTCCACGGGATATGGGAAGCGAGATAGAATGTGTCTAGCTACTGCACTCATATGAACAATGATAATAAGAACTTGATGTTGATAATAAATATGAATTGAGGGATATGTAGGCAAGCTTGGTTCGTGGATGTGGTAGAATGAGATGGTGGTTTACTTGACGTAGATCTAAGGACCGGTTCATGCCAGCACATGCCAGGAAAACAGTGCCACCACAAGGCCAAATATGGGTGCGGCTTAGCTGACTAATTAGGTAAGTTGCTGGATTGTTATGGACCGTGGAAGGCGCGGGGAATGGGAGTCGAGAGAGGACTGCCCTGGGAACTGCATGGCACAAGTGGGGGCCCGTAGGTGGGAGAATGGTGATTCGAGCCTACCGGTGAAACCTTAGTGAGTCCATACATCTAGTAGCCCCTTTGTAAATGCTATTTTGTGGTCTCTTGACCATACACCGACGGTTGTGTACTGGTCATATAGAGGTTCTGCATTCGCCGACGGGTGACGGAATCACAAACTTGTGGGTAAAGTGGTGCCACCTCTTAAGAGTGTAAAACTATCATGATAGCCGTGCTTACGGTCACAAGCGCCTGGCCAACTCAATATGGCTCTGTATGTTTATTGGTATGGTTATGGTTTGGTCTTGGTAATGAGAATGGTTTCGGGACTGTTGAGTTACGACAATGAGTTTTGGTTCGGTTATATGGTTATGAGATGGATATGAACATGAGATGGTGATTATGAGCATGAGAAAAAGTTGACAAAAGATTTATGGTGGGATGAGACATGGAAAGTGGTGAATTACGAAGGAGGTATGTTTATGTTTTAATTGGATATATGTTAGGATTAAATTCACTTAAAGATAGTTGCTGTTTTTATCATGTTTGTGAAATAAACTTTGCTTTCTGCAATGAGTCTTTTATTCCTACTTGATGTATGCTACATGTCATACTTCTCCCGCACTTGCTGAGTAAGACATGTACTCACCCTTGCATTATCATACAAACATCAGCAACAGGAGAGGAGTGCTTCAAAGACCATGTGGAGTATTAGGCGTGCGAACTGCCGTCGACTTTCCTGGCGGGATGGAGTTGAAGATGGAGCCGTTGTCATGCTTAGTTTGCTTCCGCTATAGTTTAGAAGACTTCCGCTGCTAGAATAAGCTAGAGACTTCCTCTACAAGAATAAGTTAGAGATTGATGTAATAATGTACTTAAACCCTATTATTTGTGGTTATATTCTGAATTCAGTTTGTGGATTACATGTGTATGTGTGATGAACATCCTGGGCACACATATGCATTAGCTAGGTTCCATGTTTTACGGGACTGGGCGTCACAGATTGGTATCAGAGCAACGTTGACGGTAGGACGCAAGCCTAGGAAGAAGTCACAGATTTGCATTAGAGCCATGTTAACCGTAGGACGCAAGCCTAGGTAGAATGCATAGATTGGCATCAGAACCACATTGACCATAGGACGCATTCCTAGGTAGAATGGACACTCAAAAACACACAGGAACATCACCAGTTTACATGCTTAAGTTTAGGACTCTCATTGAATAAGCTTGAATAGGCGTGGTGTGAACCTTTGTGATGATTGCTTATGTTTGTGTGCTTAGTGTGAGATGTGGGACGTTTCAGCGTTGTCCATATCCACACATAGTAGAGAGATGTGAGATGCTTCGGCACTTGTTCACATCATAATATAGGCTAATATATTTAGTCCATCTACCTTGATGCATATAGTTGGGGGGATCAATCTAAACTTCTAATTTCTATTCTACCCAATTCTCTCTCACAGATGGTGAGAGAAAACGCCAGCCATCCAAGGAGAAACGTTCGTGGCAACCAGGAACCACAAGAGGATGACCACGTTGAAGTTCCTGAAAATAATAACACCGAGGCTGGTGCAAACAACCTTGAATGGTTGATGGCTATGCAGAACCAGCTCATGCAAACTATGATCCAAACTTTGGGTCAGTTGCAAGCTAACAACAACAACCATCCTAACCCCGTTCCTGCACCACCACCACCACCGCCGTCGCCGGCTCACAACAGACTGGGAGAGTTCATGAGGACTCGACCGCCTACTTTTGCACAAGCTAATGATCCCATGGAGGCTGATGATTGGCTGAAGTCCATGGAGAAGAAGCTTGCTATTGTTCAGTGCAATGATCGGGAGAAAGTTCTCTTCGCATCGCATCAACTTATGGGAGCAGCCGCTGACTGGTGGGACGCTCTATGTAATGCTCATGTCAACCAGGAGACTATTACTTGGACGAAGTGCAAGGAGAGTTTCCGCTCTCATTACGTCCCTGTTGGAGTCATGATGTTAGAAAGGCAAGAGTTTGAAGGTCTCCGCCAAGGCAGGAAGAGTGTGAATGAGTACCTCAACAAGTTCACGCAACTGTCAAGGTATGCCCTTGAGGACGTCAACTCGGATTAAAGGAAGCAATACCTGTTCATGAGAGGGTTGAACAATGAAATACAAGTTCAGCTTCTCAATAATGACTATGCAAACTTCCATAAGCTAGTTAACAAAGTCATAGTGGTTGAAAGCAAGATCCGTGAGATCGAGCAAGAGGGCAAGAGAAAGATGCCGTACCAGCCACAAGGAAGCAATGTACGTCCCCGTTTCATGCCCCCAGCTGCACCGCAGTATGGCTCGTCCGCTTCTACTTTTCGCCCTAATCAACCATCACAGCAACGTCCTGTTATGCAAGCACCTCGTGTGCCTTTGCCTTCTGCCCCACAACCCAACATGGGTGCTTATGCTCCAAACCACCCTCGCCCCAACGTCCCTGCTGTCTTGGGCAACAAGGCATTCTTTGCATGCGGAGAAACGGGACATTTTGCAAGTCAATGCCCAAGGAAAGGTCTTGGACAGCCAAGCAACGCACCCAAGCAGAACCCACGGACGAATGGAGGAGCTACGCAAGGCAACCGCGGGCAGCAGAATTATGCTCGTGGCAACGTGAATCATGTCTCCGCTGAGGAAACGCAATAGACTGAGGACGTCGTGATTGGTATGTTCCTTGCCAACTCCAACCCAGCCACTGTTTTATTTTTTTCTAGAGCATTGCATTCATTCATATCATCCAAATATGTTGCCAAGTATAATCTACCCATATCGCACATGAAATATACTATGTTAGTTAATTCTCCCGGTGGAGAGATGAGGACTAATATAGTATGTCCAAAAGTAAACCTTAAAATAAGGGGGGTAGACTTTCTTGCCAACCTCATTGTCTTGGATTCCCAGGTGCTTGATATAATACTTGGAATGGATTGGTTAAGCAAGCACAACGGAGTAATTCAATGTGCTGAGAGGAGCGTGCAGTTGACAAACGAGCACGGAACTCGTATTGAGTTTGAGTCAGCCCAACCGACAACCGAGAAGGCAATGTTGAACCACGTCGAAGAAGCAACAATGGAAAGCATTCCGGTGGTTCAAGAATTTTTAGATGTGTTCCCGGAAGAACTTCCAGGTATGCCACATGACCAGGACATTGAGTTTGCCATTGATTTGGTACCTGGAACTGCACCCATAGCAAAGAGGCCCTATAGAATGCCCGTTAATGAACTAGTGGAACTCAAGAAGCAAATTTAGGAGCAGCTAGAAAAGGGTTTTATATGCCCAAGCTCATCACCATGGGGAGCCCCCGTGCTCTTCATGGACAAGAAGGATGGGGCCCAAAGGATGTGTGGATTATAGGTCTCTCAATAAGGTGACGATCAAGAATAAATACCCGCTGCCACGTATAGAGGACCTGTTCGACCAAATGAAAGGTGCCCGATTTTTCTCCAAGATTGATCTTTGGTCGGGATACTTCCAGCTGAAGATTAAGCCCTCCGACATACCTAAGACTGCCTTTCGAACATGGTATGGTTCGTATGAATAATACCGTTATGTCTTTTGGGTTAACGAATGCACCCGCATACTTCATGTACCTCATGAATTAGGTCTTCATGGAGTACTTGGACAAGTTCGTCGTGGTTTTCATCGACGATATCATGGTGTATTCGAAAAGCGAGGAAGAACATGAAGAACATTTGAGGTTGACATTGCAAAAGCTGCGAGAGCGTCAATTGTATGCCAAGCACAGCAAGTGTCAATTTTGGCTAAAGGAGATATCGTTCCTAGGCCACATCATCTCCGAGGAAGGAGTGTCGGTTGATCCTGGAAAAGTGGGAGATGTTCTGAAGTGGAACCAACCGCAAAACGTAATAGATATTCGGAGTTTTCTTGGGATGGCTGGATACTACCGACGGTTCATCAAGGACTTCTCCAAAATAGCGAAGCCTATGACGGAGTTACTTATGAAGGGAAAAGCATTCCAATGGACACCAGCGTGCCAAGAAAGCTTTGAGGAGCTCAAGAAAAGGCTAACCACAGTGTCGGTTTTGGTATTGTCGGACGTGAGCAAGAGTTTCGACATATATTGTGACGCATCAAGACAAGGGCTTGGATGTGTGCTCATGCAAGAAGGACAAGTGGTAGCCTATGCGTCGAGACAACTCAAGAAGCACGAGCTGAATTACCCCACACATGACTTGGAACTTGCAGCCGTGGTACATGCCTTGAAGATTTGGAGGCATTATATCCTTGGCCACCGATGTGAGATCTATACGGATCACAAAAGCCTCAAGTACATATTCACCCAAACAGATTTGAATTTGAGGCAATGTCGATGGTTGGAACTCATCAAGGATTATGATGTTGGAATCAACTATCACCCCGGAAAGGCCAATGTAGTAGCTGGTGCATTGAGCCGAAAGGGAGCATGTCACCAACTCACGGTTCCGGAGCTACCGCCTGAGCTGCGCAAGGAGTTCGAACGGTTACATATCGGGTTCTTGAACGAGATGGAAGTGATGGAACTCCACCCTTCGCTGGAACAAGAGATAAGAGAAGGCCAAGTAACGGATGAGGAAATCAAGGAGATCAAGGGAAGGATCCGACAAGGCGTAGAAAAGGACTTCAAGGAAGACGAGAAGGGTATGGTTTGGTTAGCGAAAAGGATTTGTGTGCCTAACATGAAGCACATCCGCGACACGATATTAAAGGAGGCACATGACTCACCCTATTCCATACATCCAGGTAGTACAAATATGTACAAGGACTTGAAAACCTGTTATTGGTGGGATGGTATGAAGAGGGACATAGCTGAATATGTTGCCTTATGCGACACGTGCCAGCGGGTGAAGGCCGAACATCAAAGACCCGCTGGACTGTTGCAACCATTGGAAGTACCCGAGTGGAAGTGGGAAGACATCAGCATGGATTTCATCATCGGATTACCACGTACTCGGTCGGGTTACGACTCCATCTGGGTTATCGTGGACCGATTGACGAAAATAGCCTATTTTTTTCCTGTTAGAACCACGTACCGTGTTGCAGAACTAGCCGAGCTGTACATGGAGCAAATCATGTGCCGTCATGGAGTTCCAAAGAGGATAGTTTCAGATCGGGGTACCAAATTTACCTCTAGGTTCTGGAAGAAGCTGCATGAAGCTATGGGTACACGACTGGATTTTAGCTCCGCTTATCACCCGCAAACCGACGGGCAAACTGAGAGGACAAATCAAATTTTGGAGGACATGTTGAGAGCCTGCACCTTGAAACATGGTCGTAGTTGGGATAGGAGCTTGCCATATGCTGAGTTCTCATACAATAATAGCTATCAAGCCAGCTTGAAGATGTCACCTTTCGAAGCATTGTATGGTAGACGGTGTAGAACGCCGCTGTTCTGGAACGAGACCGGAGAGAGCCAAGTGTTTGGGCCTGAACTACTGCAAGAAGCCGAAAAGAAAGTCCAAACGATACGGGAGAATTTGAAGGCCACTCAGTCACGACAAAAAGGTTATACGGACAATAGGCGAAGAAAGTTGACTTTCGAAGTAGGAGACTTCGTGTACCTTAAGGTATCACCTATCCGAGGCCAACGACGTTTCAACATCAAAGGCAAGTTAGCACCTCGCTACATCGGGCCATTTAAGATTTTGAGCAAGAGAGGAGAGGTATCCTATCAACTAGAGCTCCCAACGCACCTCTCCGACGTGCATGACGTATTTCACGTATCTCAGCTCAAGAAGTGCTTGAGAGTACCAGAAGAACAAGTACTGATGGATGATCTCGAGCTTCAAGAGGATCTCACCTATGTGGATCACTCTGTCCGAATTTTGGACGTGAAGGAAAGGGTCACACGGAACAAAGTGATCCGTTGGTGCAAGGTACAATGGAGCCATCACACGGAAGCCGAAGCTACATGGGAACGTGAGGAAGACATCAAGGCAGAATTCCTTCATCTATTCTCTACTCTATCGAATCTCGAGGGCGAGATTCAGTTTAAGGGGGGTAGGTTTGTGACACCCTCGATTTTGTATCCATGCATGCATACATAATTCATATATAGAAACATTTTAAAAGAATTAGAACGGGAGGAAGAATCATCAAAATGGTGGGGTATGGGAGTGAGATAGCTGAAAAGAGCCAATTCCAGTTCGCCGAGGAGCGCCGTAAACACTTCTCACGGCCTGCTGGCCATGTGGCGCCTTCGGAGCTCATCCCTGCAGAGGAGGTGAGGTCCGTCATCGTTGGCCACGTGGCAGGCTAGGAGCTCGCCTCTGCGGAAGGGGGAGAGGTCCGGCCTGCTGGACACGTGTTGCCTCCGGGGCTTGTCGCTGCAGAAAAGCGAGGTCCAGCCCCGCTGGACACGTGTCGCCTTCGGAGCTAGTCTCTGCGAAGAAGCAAGGCTCAACCCCGCGGGACACGTGTCGCTCTCGGAGCTCACCCCCGCGGAGGGAGTGAGGTCCGGTCCTGATGGAAACGTGTCATCCTCGGAGCTCACCTCCGAGAAGTAGGGAGGTCCGACACTACGGGGCACGTGTCATCCTCAGAGCTCACCTCCGAGGAGAAGGGAGGTTCGACGCTGTTGGACACATGTCGATCTCAGAGCTCATCTCTAAGGAAAAAGGAAGTCCGGCGCTGCTGGACACGTGGCACTCTCGGAGCTCGCCTCTGAGGAGAGGGGAGGTCCGGAACTGACACGTGGCACTCTCAGAGCTCGCCTCTGAGGAGAGGGGAGATCGGAACCGACACGTGGCGCACGCGGAGCTCGCCTCTGAGGGAGAGGGAGGTCCCGCCCGCCAGACACGTGGCACACCCAGAGCTTGTCTCTGCGGAAAAGGGAGGCCAGGCTCCCGCTGGACACGTGGAGCCTCCGAAGCTTATACCTGCAGAAGGACGAGATTCCTAAGCGGTTTTTCCCCTCTACGCGAGTACCCGATACTGAGGAAACCGACACGATCTCTTCCACGATTGATACCGCACCCAAATCAATTGAAGATAAGTTGTTAAGATCCAAAAACAAATTGAATAGGACTCTTATTTGAAATCCAATCGGAGTAGGACTCTTCTTTTCCTCTTATAAATAGAACCAAAAACCCCCAGGCCGCAACCACATATCTATTTTCCCCTCCTGAGTCGGCGACTTGGAGGTCCTAGCTCCCAAGTCGCCGAGTTAACCCCCTTCGCCGGAGTTCAGTCGCTGGAGAGACACCGACGAGCCCCGTCATGCTCGCCATCGCCGGAAGAGAGCCGATGATTTGTCCTGCTGCCATTGCTAGGAGGAAGGCCGAGGTAGGTCTACGTTACCACTTTACGACATCATCGCAGTTTCTACGCATCTGTTCCCTTCGAACAAAAGCTTTTTCGTGTGGACAGATCACATGTTGATCGGTTTTTGACGGTGGAATTGATCTAGATCTTGAGTCAAGATCATCACCACATCCACACTAGATCCCTACACCCTTGTTCATCGTAAAACCCCATGAAAGCTATTAAAACATGCAAGAACACGTACAAACTGGTATTAATGAAACTGCATCATAGGATTAGCATGCATTGCATCTTAAAGTAAAGTTGTGCATGATGATTGATTGCTGTGAATCTTGTATGTGCGTGATCGTGAGTAAAAGGACAAACTCAGGGAGCTATCTACGAAGAACTACAGCACCAAGACTTCGAGACACGTGAGCAACAGAAGCCACAGGAACAAGACAAGTGCCCCCTTGACCATATTGATCCCATGTTTTTGGAACTGTTTTGTTTGCGAAAACGTGTGTGTGCTTGAGTCAACTTGATGGGAAAACCCTTTCATAGGAGTTTACTAGTTTTGTTAACCACCCTTGTAGCCGGGAAAGTTGATGAGTCGGGTATGGTCGTTTCTGCTTTTTGCTTTGCTGAGTCCATGGGATATGGGAAGCGAGATAGAATGTGTCTAGCTACTGCACTCATATGAACAATGATAATACGAACTTGATGTTGATAATGAACATGAATCGGGGGAGATCTAGGCAAGCTTGGTTCGTGGATGTGGTAGAATGAGATGGTGGTTTACTTGCCGTAGATCTATGTGACGCCCTCAATTCTGTGGAAAACCATGGAACCGAGAACTGATGCATATGTGTGCCCAGGATGTTCATCACACATATACACATCATCCACAAACTGAATTTCAGAATATATACGACCACGGCGAACTTATCCAAGTACTCCATGAAAACTTTGTTCATAAGGTACATGAAGTATGCGGGTGCATTTGTTAACCCAAAAGACATGACGGTATATTCATACGAACCATACCGTGTTCGAAAGGCAGTCTTGGGTATATCGGAGGGCTTAATCTTCAGCTGGAAGTATCCCGACCGAAGATCAATCTTGGAGAACACTTGGGCTCCTTTCATTTGGTCGAATAGGTCTTCTATACGGGGCAAAGGGTATTTGTTCTTGATTGTCACCTCGTTGAGAGACCTATAGTCCACGCACATCCTTTGAGTCCCATCCTTCTTGTCTATGAAGAGCATGGGGGCTCCCCATGGTGACGAGCTGGGACGTATAAAACCCTTCTCCAACTGCTCCTGAATTTGCTTCTTGAGTTCCACTAGTTCATTGGTGGGCATCCTATAGGGTCTCTTTGCTATGGGTGCAGTTCCATGTACCAAATCAATGGCAAACTCAATGTCCCGATCAGGTGGCATACCTGGAAGCTCTTCTAGAAACACGTCCGAGAATTTCTGAACCACTGGAATGCTGTCCAATGTTGCTCCTTCGACGTGGTTCAAAATTGCCCTTTCGGTTGTTTGTTGGGCTGACTTAAACTCAACACAAATACCGTGCTCGTTTGTCAACTGCACGCTCCTTTCAGCACATTGGATTACTCCGTTGTGCTTGCTTAACCAATCCATCCCGAGTATTATGTCAAGCCCTTGGGAATCCAAGACAATGAGGTTGGCAAGAAAGTCTACCCCCCTTATTTTAAGGCTTACTTTCGGACATACTATATTAGTCCTCATCTCTCCACCGGGAGAATTAACTAACATAGCACATTTTAAGTGTGATATGGGTAGATTATGCTTGGCAACATACTTGGATGATATGAAGGAATGTGATGCTCCAGAATCGAATAAAATGGTGGCTGGGTTGGAATTGGCAAGGAACATACCAATTACGACGTCCTCAGCCTGTTGTGCTTCCTCAGCAGAGACATGATTCACGTTGCCGCGAGCATAGTACTGCTGTCCACGGTTTCCTTGATTGTCTACTCCGTTCGGTCGCGGGTTCTGCTTGGGCACGTTGCCTTGCTGTCCAGGGCCTCTTCTCGGGCACTGGCTCGCGAAGTGTCCTGTTTCCCCGCATGCAAAGCATGCCCTGTTGCCCACGGTAGCAGGTACGTTGGGGCGGGAGTTTTGAACAGGAGCGCCCATGTTGGGTCGGGGCACAGGAGGCAAAGGCGCACGAGGTGCTTGTGCAACGGGTCGTTGCTGTGGTGGTTGACTTGGGCGGTATGCAGGAGCGGTAGATCCATACTGCGGTGCGGCTGGGGCCTGTACCGAGGTCGTACGTTGCTCCCTTGGGACTGGTATGCCATCTTCCTCTTGCACTCACGCTCGATCTCTCGGATCTTGCTTTCCACCACTATAGCCTTGTCAACCAGCTTCTGGAAGCTCGCGTAGTCATTGTTGAGGAGCTGAACCTGGATTTCATTATTCAACCCTCTCATGAACAGGTACTGTTTCCGTTGGTCCGAGTTGACATCTTCGGGGGCATACCAGGACAGTTGCGTGAACTTATTGAGATACTCATTCACGCTTCTCTGTCCTTGGCGGAGACCTTCGAACTCCTGTCTCTTGAGCATCATTACACCAGCAGGGATGTAATGAGAGCGGAAACTCTCCTTAAACTCAGTCCAAGTGATCGTCTCCGGGTCGACATGAGCGTTGCATAGTTCATCCCACCAGTCAGCGGCAGCTCCCATTGAGTTGGTGCGACGCAAAAAGAACCTTCTCTCGGTCATTGCACTGTACTATGGCAAGCTTCTTCTCCATTGATTTCAACCATTCGTCAGCCTCCATGGGATCGTTAGATTGAGCAAAGGTGGGTGGTCGAGTCCTCATGAACTCTCCCAGTCTGTTATGAGCTGGCGGTGGTGGTGGCGGTGGTGCCGGAACAGGGTTGTTGTTGTTGGCCTTCAACTGACCCAAAGTTTGGATCATGGTTTGCATAAGTTGGTTCTGCATGGCCATCAACCGTTCCAGGTTGTTCTCACAAGCTCCGGGGTTAACAGGAACTTCGTCGTGGCCATCCTCTTGGTTGCCACGGACGTTCCTTCCTTGGCGGCCGACGTTTCCTCTCACCATCCGTGAGAGAGAACGAAATAGAATAGAGGTTAGAAGGTTAGACGGATCCCCTAACTATATGCATCAAGGTGGATTGGACTATATGTATTAGCCCATATGAGGATGTGAACAAGCGCCGAGGCATCTCACACCTCCTTTCTACTTATGTGTGGGTACGGACAACGCTTGAGACGTCCCACAACTCACACTCAACATTCAATCACAACAATCATCACAAGGGCTCACACAACTCCTATTCAAGGCTTTATTCAATGGGGGTTCTATATGGATTTAGGGTGATGCTAATCCATGATTCAACTACGACTTCTCCTAGGTTTGTATCCTATATCAAGGTAGTTCCAATGCCAATCTATGCATCCTAGGTTTGCATCCTATGGTCAGCGTGGCTCAGCTACCAATCTATGATCATTCTAGGTTGTGTGATCTACGATCAACCCGTGGCAGGTTGATACCAATCTGTGCCTGATACCAACTTGTGACCTCTATCTAAGCGTGTAACCTACCATCAACCCGTGGCTCTGATACCAATCTGTGACACCCTCATTTCTGTGGAAAACCACGGAACCGAGAACTGCTGCATATGTGTGCCCAGAATGTTCATCACACATATACACATCATCCACAAACTGAATTTCAGAATATATACGACCACGAATAACAGAGTTTATTACAATGTCTCATGAGTCTTGGACTCATGCTCACAGCGGAAGTCTTAATCTAACAGCAGAAGTCTTTATTCTAGCAGCGGAAGTCTTCTAACTAATGCGGAAGCAATCTAAGCAGAAGCAGCTCCATCTGTACTCCATCCCCACAGGCAAGGTTGAGGACAGATTACACGCCTAATGCTCCACCTGGCCTTCATAGTAATCTTCTCCTGTTGCTGCTGATGAAATAATAATGCAAGTTTGAGTACAATGATGTACTCAGCAAGTGCGGGAAAATATGATATGTAGCTTACAACAAGGTAGATATAAAAGGCTCATTTGCAGAAAGCAAAGTTATTTATCAAAACCGTGATAAAACAACAACTTAACTTTAAGTGAACGTAATCCCAACATGTATTAAAATACCAATCATACCTCCATTATGTTCATTACCTTCCATGTCCCAACCAGACATTAATCAACCTCATTCTTGCTCACGAATACCTTCTCGTATTTGCTACCATCTCACAAATACCGTCTCGTATTCGCTACCATTTCTTCTCATAACAATTCCATCTCACACCGAGACCAATCTCATTGTCATGACTCAACAGTCATGCAACCAATCTTATCACCCGGACTCAACAGTCCCAAAAACCAAATCAAAACCAAACCATCCAAAACCATCCCAAATAACCATCCAACTAATCATGGAAGTTGGCCAGGCGCTCGTGACCGTAAGCTTGGCTATCATGATAGTTTTAGACTCTGCAGAGTTTGCATCTCTTTACCCACAAGTTTGTGATTTCGTCACCCGTCGGCGACTGCAGAACCTCCATTATATAAGTACACAACCGTCGGTGTATGGCCAAGAGATCACAAAATAGCCTTTACAAAGGGGCTACTCGATGTATGGACTCACTAAGGTTTCACCGGCAGGCTAAAATCTCCAATTCTCCCACCCACGGGCCCCCTCTTGTGCCATGCAGTTCCCAGGGCAGTCCTCACTCGACTCCCATTCCCCGCGCCTTCCACGGTCCAACACAATCTAGCAACTTACCTAATTACTCAGCTAAGCCGCACCCATACTTGGCCTTGTGGTGGCACTGTTATCCTGGCATGTGCTCGCATGAACCGGTCCTTAGATCTACGGCAAGTAAACCACCATCTCATGCTACCTTATTCACAAACCCAGCTTGCCTAGATCTCCCTCCGATCCATGTTCATTAACAACATCAGTTTCTTATTATCATTACGAGTGCAGTTAGCTAGACACATCTATCTCACTTCCCAATCCCATGGACTCAGTGAAGCTTAAAAGTAAAACCATACCCGACTCATAAACTTCCCTGGCGACAAGGGTGGTTTAACCAAAACTAGTAAACTCCTATAAAAGGGTTTTCCATCATATTTAACTCAGCACACACACCTTTTCACAAAACAAAACAGTTTCCCAAAACATAGGATCAATATGGTCAAGGGCACTTGCCTTGTTCTGGCTGTTTTGGTTGCTCAAAGTCTTGTTGTTGTAGTCCGTCGTAGGTAGCTCCCTGAGCTAGTCCTTCTATACATGATCACGCACATACAAGATTTACAACAATCAATATCATGCACAAACTTTAACCTGATGCGATGATGCTTATGCATGTTAATCCTATGATGCAGTTTAGTTTGTACGTGTTCTTGCATGGCTTGCATGGGTTTTATGATGAACAGAGTTGTAGAGATCAATTGTGAATGTAGCGATGATCTTGACTTTAGATTAAATCGATCAACAAGAGATGTGTCCACGAAAAAGCTTCTGTTCGAAAGGAATCGAAGAACAGATGCAAAGAAAACGTGATGATGTCGTAAGGTAGTATTGGAGACCTACCTTACGTTCTTCTTGGTCTCGGGGTCCTTCTCTTAGCAAGACAGATCATTGGGGCTCTCTTCCGGCAATCTTCCTCGACAGAACTCCGGCAAAGGGTTTATTCGGCGAGTTGGGGCTAGGGCTCTAAGTCGTCAGCTCAGGAGTTGGAAAAGAAGTTTGTGGTTTCGGCCAAAGGTTCTGGGTTCTATTTATAATCGGGAGGAGAAGAGTCCTAATCTGATTGTATTTGGAATAAGAGTCATATTCAAATTTTCGTTGAATCTTAACAACTTATCTTTAGTTGATTTGGTGCGGTAACATTGTGGAATTCATGTTGGTTTCCTCCCGTACCGGTATTCCCATGCGTACAGAAGCAAAAACCGCTCCAGAATTCGTTTCCTCCGCGGTGATGGGCTCCAGAAGCTCCACGTGTCTTGCGGGAACCCGGTGATGTGGACATCACTCCTGCAGATATACACAACACTCACATGGTAGACATGCAAGGTCCAATTACTAGAGCTCGAGCACGACAATTGAATTTAGAGGTGAGCTCGTTCCTGAACAATTCTTTATATGTGAATTTTGAGAGTATGTTGCTACCTAATGGATTAATTATGATTAGGAACCATGGAGAGGACATGGAGATACATAGAGAGGGGTTTGGAGGCGTGGAGGACCAGAAAATACGCCAACAAGAAGTTAGAGATCGAGCCCAACTCAAACTCGAGTCCAACTCGGGCCCAGGAGCAGTCCACCTTAAAATGGATGCACAGGATGCATACGGACTCTGTTTTTGACGTTCTACATATGCATGGAAAGCTGAGAGGATAAACTTTCAAATGGAACTGGACCCACATCAAAATTCCCTTGGAGTCGACAAGAAACTTCGAAACAATATAAAGTTTAGAGTCTGTCAGGGTGTTGCATCACCTAGTTGGGCCATTGGGCCTTGTATCGAGTCCAAGTCCATTATGTATGTGTCTTAGGGTTAGGTCACAACCCCAGAAGCCCCCTGGTCGTCCTCCACCTCCTTTATACCCCCTAGCCGCCGTCACAAACAGCTGGGTTTTGCTTAGATTATTCTGTCAAGAACAGTTTCGCCGTTCATCGGTTTGTGAGACCCCAACTTGAGTGCTTCATATCTTTCAGCAATTTGGTTGCATTCTTTCTTGTTTTTGCTTGTGTTCTTCGATTCGCAGGTAAGGATTATCCTTCTTGGCGAGGTCAACCGTGCAATATCGGTTGATAACCTGAGGAGATGTGGTGCTGCGATTGCAGGGTTCAGAACGTGTTGTTCGGAAGCCGGATCGATTTGTGTCAAGTCTCCACCAAATCGAGAGTTATCAGAACCTTTCGGAAGATCGGGACCCCTGTACACATCAAGTGGTATCAGAGCTTTAGGTGCACCATCAGGTTCGCCTTCCCCTAGTTTTGTTTATCTTGAACTCATCCTATCATCCATGAAAAAGCCAAAAAAAATTATAGTCGTAGGTTTCCCCATCCCAGACCAGGTTTAGCCTTTTGCACAATTTTGTTTTGGAGTCCGTAGTGTTGAATTTGTGTCCTAGTTCATGTTTTGTTGCTGGTTTAATCGTGTTTTGTTCCTACATTGTTATTCCATCCGCTACATTCCATCGAAACCCTAGCTGCCAGAATCGTTATCAAATCGATCACCATAACTATTCATTGTGCTAGGGTTATACTTGTTCTTCAGTTTTCATCACATATTACGTGAGTTTATCCTCCTTGATATACGCACACCATCCCACACGTTGTCACCATCATATCCAAATTTTTTTCTCACCACCGTTTCCAATTCAGCTCCACCAAAAACATAATCTTGTGGTGCTGTGTTAAAACAGCCATAACCTTGGCATTGGGTTAAATTATATTGCCCAGATTCACTTTGGAAGAATTATTATTTGGCATCTAAAGGCTCAACAATAATCATAAAGAAACATATTGAATTTCTGTTGTCCACATCTTCTTTTTTCAAGTGAGCTGAAAATTTGTGCGACGTGTATATTAGTGCTCCTGATTTCTCGGTAGATATAAAAAATCAAAGAAAAAATATAGAAAAGAAAATTTGTGAAGAGGAGCACAAATATCAAAACTTGGGTGTGTTATTTTGCCTTGTGGTGCAATTTTTCCTGCTCAATTATTATCCTTATCATTCATACTTCTTGCTGTCTTGTTCATAACATCCGGGATAAGACACGAGTAGGCCAGCAACTAGGATAAGTGTTTGGACATCTATTCAGCATTACTATCTATTATTGAATTGTGTGCTACTCACATATATTTGGCCATCCAAACTCCACATTCATCCTTTCGAACAGCACAAGTTTTTGACCCTTGCAATCGCTGAATCACGTCGTCCAGGTATCCTTTGCCTTGTTGTGGTAAGAAACTTGTAAGAGCTTGGTAAGACTCAACCCATTGCTTTGTGAGTTCCACCATCATTGCGTAGTAGTTAATAGGGATAATCTTGTTGTTTTCCATATTATTCTTGCTAACAATGTCAGATCATGTTAATCCTACGGAGTGTGTTTTGAAAAGTGAGATGAAAGGTTACATAGAACAAATGATAAAGTCTGTCGAGGAAGCAATCGCACAAGGGGTAAAAGATTATCTTGCTGAACAGAGAATACCCCACACCCTTGAGAGGTTGGACAAACGCTTAAGCTCACTAGTTGGAAGGATTGATGATATGGATACCCACCTACCATTCAGCCATGATGCTACCCACCACAACAACTTTGAAGAAGAATAAGACATGTTGTGTGATGTCAATGGAGAGGTGGATACACGTGCTGCGCAGAATGTACATCTACGTCAACGCCTTCGTCAAAACGCTCATGGTATGGTAGGAAACAACATGCGTGGTAACAATAACCGCCCTCTTGATGACCCTTTTGCTAAAGTTAAATTTTCCATACCTTCATTTTCTGATGCTTATGATGCTGAGGCATATCTTGATTGGGAAATGACGGTTGAGCAGAAATTTAATTCCCACCTTGTTCCTGAACAACATAGAGTTCGACAAGCCACTAGTGAGTTTAAGGATTTTGCTATAATATGGTGGAATGAACTAGGTACCACACACTTACAACCTGATACATGGGAACGTTTAAAAGAAGCTATGCGTAATCGTTTTGTTCCTCCATCCTACCAACGTGATTTACAAAAGAAATTGCAGCGCTTAGAGCAGGGAAATAATTCTGTCCAAGATTATTATGCGGAGCTTCAAAAGGGTATGATACGATGTGGGGTAGTAGAGGACACTGAAGATAAAATTTGTCGTTTCTATGGGGGGTTGAGACGTGAGATACAGGATATTGTTGATTATAAGGAATTTAATACTGTCAACCAGTTGTTCCAGCTTGCTATGCTTGCAGAAAAGGAGTTACAGGGTCGTCAACAAAAGAACAAGAGCAGCAGCGGTGCCTCCTACACTCCACACACGACAACATCTTTGGGGGCATCCAAGTCATTCCGTTTTGATGCCCTTTCACCAAAACCAGCAGCCAAGCTTCCTTCTGGCAGCAACAACGTTTCAGCAGCACCGAAACCACCACCTGCACGACCTGCGGATTCGGGTAAAAATTCAATGCAGGTACCCGCCAAAAGTGCTTCATTCGTTGCTTCAACAGGACACACTTCCGGCATTCAGTGCCACCGCTGCCATGGTCTTGGTCATGTGCAAAAAGATTGTCCTAGTCAGCGAGCATACGTGGCTACAGAAGAGGGAGGATACATCAGCACCTCCGATGTCGAAGACAACAATGATGATGAATCTGCCACGGACAATGATGAGGGACATGTTTTTGGGAGTGAAGACACATCAGCCTACATGAACATCATTGTGCAGCGGGTGCTGAACACACAGGTACAACAACTTGATAGATTACAATGCCATAATTTGTTTCAGATTTTCTTTGTCATCAAGAACCGGCGAGCACGTGTCATCATTGATGGAGGAAGCTGTAACAACTTGGTGAGTTCAGAATTGGTCAAGAAGCTTAGCTTGAATACACGACCACACCCACATCCGTACTATATTCAATGGTTGAATGATTCTGGAAGAGCTAAGGTAACACAAACTTGCAGAATTCCGTTTTCCATTGGTACATATGTTGATTTCGTTGATTGTGATGTGGTACCCATGCAAGCGTGTTCACTTTTATTGGGTCAACCTTGGGAACATGATAAGGATGCTTTGCACCATGGTAGAAGTAATAAATATACTTTTATGCATAAAGGAAAGAAAATTACTTTGCTACCTTTGACTCCTGCTGAAATTGTACAAGCTGATAGGGAGAGAGCTGGAATTTCTAGTAGTTCTAAATCAGAAAATCAACAAGTCATTAATTATATGTTACCACCAAATAATGTGAGATTTACACCTAGTTCTAAGACTGAGGGAATTAAATTGAAGGGTCGTGTAATGCTTGCTACAAAATCAGACCTTGCTGAAATTTCTGATCATGATATTTGCTGTGCATTGGTGTGCAAACAAGTTTTGTTCTCCATTGATGATATTGCTAGGTCTTTGCCTCCAGCAGTTACTAACTTGTTGCAAGAGTATGAGGATATTTTTCCAGCTGAGATACCCCGGGACTTCCACCTTTGAGAGGGATTGAACATCAAATTAATTTGATTCCAGGTGCAATTTTGCCAAACCGTGCTGCATATAGGACCAACCCCGAGGAGACTAAGGAAATTCAGCGGCAAGTCCAAGACCTTTTGGACCGTGGATATGTACGTGAAAGCCTTAGTCCTTGTGCTGTTCCTGTACTTTTGGTTCCTAAGAAAGATGGTACTTGGCGTATGTGTGTTAATTGTAGAGCCATTAACAATATTACTATAAGGTATCATCATCCTATTCCTAGGCTAGACGACATGCTTGATGAGTTGTGTGGTTCTATAATTTTCACTAAGATTGACTTGCGTAGTGGTTACTACCAAATAAGAATGAAATTGGGAGATGAATGGAAAACAACTTTCAAAACCAAATTTGGGTTGTATGAGTGGTTAGTAATGCCTTTTGGTTTAACTAATGCACCAAGTACATTCATGTGTTTGATGAATGAGGTTTTGAGAGCTTTTATTGGAAAATTTGTGGTGGTTTATTTTGATGATATCTTGATTTATAGCAAGTCATTGGATGAACATATGGATCATTTACATGCTGTTTTTAATGCTTTGAGAGATGCACGTTTATTTGGTAACCTTGAGAAGTGCATCTTTTGTATGAATCGAGTTTCCTTTCTTGGCTATGTTGTGACTCCACAGGGAATTGAGGTGGATGAGATGAAAATTCAAGCGATCAAGAGCTGGCCAATACCTCAAGCCATCACACAAGTAAGGAGTTTTCTTGGTCTTGCAGGTTTCTACCGACGTTTCGTCAAGGATTTTAGCACTATTGCTGCCCCATTGTATGAGTTGACTAAGAAAGGTGTGGTGTTCCATTGGGGGAAAGCACAAGAGGAGTCCTTTGACACCTTGAAGGACAAGCTTACACACGCACCATTGCTGCAAATTCCTGATTTTAGTAAGACTTTTGAACTTGAATGTGATGCTAGTGGAGTTGGCATTGGTGGTGTCTTACTGCAAGGTGGTAAACCGGTTGCATACTTTAGTGAAAAACTTAATGGTCCTGTCCTGAATTACTCCACATATGATAAAGAATTTTATGCTCTCGTACGATGCTTAGAGACATGACGTCATTATTTATGGCCTAAAGAATTTGTTATTCATTCTGATCATGAATCGCTAAAGCACATTCGTTCTCAAAATAATCTGAATCGTAGACATGCAAAATGGATTGAATTTATTGAGTCTTTTCCTTATGTCATTAAACATAAGAAAGGGAAGGATAATTTGATTGCTGATGCATTGTCTAGACGATATAATATGCTGTCCCAACTTGATTGTCAAATTTTTGGACTTGAATCAATTAAAGAACAATATGCTCTTGATGCTGATTTTAAAGATGTGTTGCTGCATTGTAGAAAAGGTCATACCTGGAATAAATTTGTACTGGATGATGGATTCTTGTTTAGAGCTAACCGCCTATACATTCCAGTTGGTTCCATTCGTCTTTTGTTATTACAGGAGGCACATGGTGGAGGTTTGATGGGCCATTTTGGCGCAAAGAAGACGGAGGATGTTCTGGCCACACATTTCTTTTGGCCAAAGATGAGGAGAGATGTAGAGCGGTTTGTGGCTCGCTGCACCACATGTCAGAAAGCTAAGTCCCGTTTGAATCCACATGGTTTATACATGCCTCTTCCCACTCCTTCCATTCCTTGGGCGGATATCTCTATGGACTTTGTTTTGGGATTGCCTAGGACTAAGAGGGGGAGGGACAACATTTTTGTTGTGGTGGATCGTTTCTCTAAGATGGCACATTTTATACCATGTCAGAAAAGTGATGATGCTGTACATATTGCCGACCTTTTTTTTAAAGAGATTGTTCGCTTGCATGGTATGCCTTCTACTATTGTTTCAGATCGTGATGCTAAATTTTTGAGTCACTTTTGGCGCACCCTATGGAACAAGTTGGGTACAAAACTGTTGTTCTCTACAACATGTCACCCACAAACTAATGGGCAAACAGAAGTAGTGAACCGCACTTTGGGCACCATGTTGAGAGCTGTTTTGAAGAAAAATTTAAAGATGTGGGAAGAATGTTTGCCACATGTGGAGTTTGAAAATCGGGCAACACATTCTACCACCAAGGTAAGTCCTTTTCGGGTAGTGTATGGATTCAATCCTTGTGCTCCTATTGATATCTTGCCTTTACCTACTAGTGAGAGAACTCATAATGATTCAAATGAACGTGCTGATTTTATTTTGAAAATTCATGAGACCACTAAACACAATATTGAAAAGATTAATGAAAAATATAGAATTGCTGGTAGTAAAGGTAGGCAGGAAGTTAGACTTGAACCGGGTGATTTAGTTTGGTTACACTTGAGAAAGGATAGATTTCCAGAACTGAGAAAGTCTAAATTGATGCCCAGAGCTGATGGTCCTTTTAAAATACTTGAGAAGATTAATGATAATGCATATAAACTTGAGTTGCCTCCCGAGTTTGGGATTAGTCCCACCTTTAACATTTCAGATTTGAGGCCATATTTGGGAGAAGAAGATGAGCTTGAGTCGAGGACGACTCCAATGCAAGAGGGGGATGATGATGTGGACATCACTCCTGCAGATATACACAACATTCACATGGTAGACATGCAAGGTCCAATTCCTAGAGCTCGAGCACGACAATTGAATTTAGAGGTGAGCTCGTTCCTGAACAATTCTTTATATGTGAATTTTGAGAGTATGTTGCTACCTAATGGATTAATTATGATTAGGAACCATGGAGAGGACATGGAGAGGGACTCCCCCTCTCAACAGAGGCGAGCTCCGTGAACGCCACGTGTCGGTTTCCAGACCTCCCTTCTCTTCGGAGGTGAGCTCTGATATTGCCACGTGTCATAGCTGCTCCAGACTTCCTTTCTCCTTGGAGGCGAACTCCGAGGTCAACATGTGTCCAATAGTGACGGACCTCCCGGAGGTGACACGTGTCTCGTAGTGTCGGACCTCCCGGAGATGAGCTCCGGAGGTGACACGTGTCTCGTAGTGTCGGACCTCCCGGAGATGAGCTCCGGAGGTGACACGTGTCCTGCGTGGCTGGTCCTCTCTTTTTCGTGGTGATTAGCTCCGTAGTCGACAAGTGCCCTGCGGGGCTGGCCTCGCTTCTCCACAGAGGCTAGCTCCGCGGGCAACACGTGTCCCATGGGGTCAGACCTCTCCCCCTTTTGCGGGGATGAGCTCCGAAGGCGCCACGTGGCCAGCGGGCCGCGAGAAGTGTCTTCAGCGCTCTTGGTGAACTGGATTTTGCTCTTTTAGCTATTTTTTTGCTTCTTTCTCTGTTCCCACTTCTTTTAAAATATTTTCTCTTCATGAAACATGAATACATGCAAAAACCAGAAATGAGGGTGTCACAATCTAAGGACCGGTTCATACCAGCACATGCCAGGAAAACAGTGCCACCACAAGGCCAAATATGGGTGCGGCTTAGCTGACTAATTAGGTAAGTTGCTAGATTGTTATGGACCATGGAAGGCACGGGGAATGGGAGTCGAGAGAGGACTGCCCTGGGAACTGCATGGCACAAGAGGGGGCCCGTAGGTGGGAGAATGGTGATTCGAGCCTACTGGTGAAACCTTAGTGGGTCCATACTTCTAGTAGCCCCTTTGTAAAGGCTATTTTGTGATCTCTTGACCATACACTGACGATTGTGTACTGGTATAATGGAGGTTCTGCAGTCGCCGACGGGTGATGAAATCACAAACTTGTGGGTAAAGTGGTGCCACCTCTTAAGAGTGTAAAACTATCATGATAGCCGTGCTTACGGTCACAAGCGCCTGGCCAACTCACATGATTAGATGGGATAGTTATTGGGATGGTCATTGGGAGATTACTCGGTATGGATGTTTATTGGTATGGTTATGGTTTGGTCTTGGTAATGAGAATGGTTTCGGGACTGTTGAGTCACGACAATGAGTTTTGGTTCGATTATATGGTTATGAGATGGATATGAACATGAGATGGTGATTATGAGCATGAGAAAAAATTGAGAAAAGATTTATGGTGGGATGAGACATGGAAAGTGGCGAATTATGAAGGAGGTATGTTGATGTTTTAATTGGATATATGTTGGGATTAAATCTACTTAAAGATAGTTGCTGTTTTTATCATGTTTGTGAAATAAACTTTGCTTTCTGCAATGAGCCTTTTATTCCTACCTTGATGTAAGCTACATGTCATACTTCCCCCCGCACTTGCTGAGTACGACATGTACTCACCCTTGCATTATCATACAAACATCAGCAACGGGAGAGGAGTGCTTCGAAGACCATGTGGAGTATTAGGCGTGCGAACTACCGTCGACTTGCCTGTGGGGATGGAGTTGAAGATGGAGCCGCTGCCGTGCTTAGTTTGCTTCCTCTATAGTTTAGAAGACTTCCGCTGCAAGAATAAGTTAGAGATTGATGTAATAAAGTACTTAAACCCTATTATTCGTGGTTATATTCTGAATTCAGTTTGTGGATTACATGTGTATGTGTGATGAACATTCTGGGCACACATATGCATTAGCTAGGTTCCGTGTTTTACGGGACCGGGCGTCACAACCGAGCCGTGTGCGGGCCTGTTGAACAAGCTAGAATAGTACCGATGACCTACCGGATATATTGAAACTGGGAAACCGATGTAATTCGGGTAGCGATCTGTTGAGGCATAGCTTGTCGTCCAGAGGGTAGGTTGAGAGCTTGAGGGGTAAATCGGCTGGTGGCACTGTGGATGCGCACGCAGAGACCTCTTGCTCGGGACGATAGGACCGGTTCAACACTTGTCTGAGGGAAGAAAGGTGGTTGCTGTATGCAACATCAAGTACGGGCATACGTGACGGGTTGGGGTCATTTTCTGAAAATGTTTCTGGACCCCTTTGAACACAGCAGTTTGTATTTAGCAAATTCCTACTCAAAACATCTTCAAATTAGCTGAAAATTTGCTAGAATGTCAACAGTATCCTAAATAATATTCTGGCAAAATTTTATGATTTTTGGATGAACCAAACTCCCTCAATAATTCTTTTTCAAAAACATTTCAAAGACTTTTCCAGAATTTAATATGGACTTTCGTACAAATCGGGCTTCAGATTTGGATAGATCTTTGCAAAATGAATCCAATCCAATTTGAATCACTGAATTTAGAGGTTCCTACTCAAAGATATGATTTTCCAAAGTTGTGGCAATCTCTGGATTTAATTTGCTACTGGAAATTGACTTGGGCCCACGTGTTTAAAGCTCAGCCACTCAGATTTGAGAACACACGGGGGCTACACGGTTCCAGCACGCAGTCACACGAGATCCGAGCCACAACCGATCAAATATTTAAATTTCCGACTGACAGCTGGGGCCCGCACCTTCTCCTTCCTCCCGCCAGCCATCTCGCGCTTGCGCCGCCCCCCTCGCCGCACAGAACTGCTGCTCATCGGACCGGTGTTTCCGGCGGCTGCCCGGCCTGAGGCTCGCCGCCTGTGAGTTTGGGAGGCTGGGGAACACACTGGTGACGTCTGTTCGGGCAGCCGGTGGCTGGAAGTAGCTCGGCGACGTGCGGCGGCTACGGGAAGGGTTTGGTGCCGTCGGCCGGCCAACCTAGCCCGCCAAAAGTTCGACCCAACCGCTCTACAGCACCAGTGAGTGATCTAGAAGCTCGGCATGGCCTCCAAATGGCTCGGGAAAGGTCGCAAGGTAGTTGTCACCGTGCGGCCGCTGGGTACCGCCACAGACGCGCTCGGAACAACTTGAAATTTGTAGCTCCGAGTCGGTTTCACGCTATGGTTGCTAAAGAGAAGATGCTCGCCGGCTAGTCCATATCCTATGTGCAAGATTTGATGATCTAAGAAAGATTAACAAGTGAGAATTTTGGAGATTAGTACCGGACGCTCGGGTTGTGCACGCCAGAGCCAAATTCCCAAATTAGCCGGCTATGCTCCACGGCTTGGCTTGAGCTTCGGGTGGAAGCAGCGTGGAGTCCGTACGCTTCTTTTGCCGTCTTTGCTCGGCCATGACACACGCTGTGGAGAGCTGTCCACGTGAAGCCGATCGCCGGCTTGTGTTCGGTCGCCGCGGATGAAGGCCGTTCTAGGGCTAGGGAACACGAAACTTGCTAGCTCTCGTGTTGAGGAGGTGAGGGACGAGTGCGCCGTGCTGTATTGCAGCTCGGAGGGCAGTGAGCGCGAGTCTTTCCCGGTTTCTGGGTTGCTCCCGAGGGTGCGGTGGTGTGGGCTCTGTTTGTTGCGTGTGGTGAGCGAGGAGAAGGAAGCGAAGTCCGTTGCCTCGTCTATGAGGAGAGGATTACGTCAAGAGAGTAGTAAAGCAGTCACACGGGTTGCCAGCATGGGTGAAAATCAACCGGGAGGTGGCGCGGTCGGCAGCTCGGTGTCGCTCGGGTGCAGCTCGGGCTGTTCGAGTGGAAAACAGAGGCATATGCTTCGGTTGTAAGTAATTTGCCTCCATGACATGTGGGCTCCACCCAAAATTTCCTCCCCAAAAGATCTCCTCATGTCAATCCCTCAAATTCAAAAAGTTCTGAGTTTGAAAAGTGGACTAGAATTTGAATTCTCTGAATTCAGTTTATATTTGACTTGCAAATTGAATTCAGTTTGAATTTGAAAATGCTTCTCTTAAATTCCTCTTTAGCCCACCCAAAAATGAAAAAATTTCCACCCTAGTTTCCTCCAAGTCAAGAGTATAGGCTGCAAGAGTATTCAAAGGTTTGGCAACAATTTGTGGTGAACTTTGAATTTGGAAATCTGATTTTTAATCCTTCATGCAAAAGAGTATTTCATCCATGGCGTTTAGTCCACTTTGGTTCAACACCTTCAAATGAACATGTGAGCCTCTGTTTTGGATGAACATCCATGAACAACATGACGTGAAGAAAAATTTTAGCAAGTCCCATTTTTCATGAATTTGCACACATAGACTTTCAAGCCTCGGTTTATTTCATATACATTCTTGGGAATTTTACATCTACAAGTGCTACTAACCCGTCTTTTGGGAGCTGTTGTATACAGGATGTAACAGAAGGCACAAAATCTCAAGGCGCTGAACTTCAAGCTGATTGTGTTGGCACTGCAACTCATGAAGATTTTCCGTGTGACAGCAGTCAATCAGTTGCTGGATCTCCTGCTGTTATCTCGCGCATTAATGATGAGCAAGATTCGACTCCGGGAATTGTGACAGACGGTTATTATGGTGGGCACACCTTTTGAGGAAGCCAAGTTCTCTGGTGGGATGGATTCAGCTGCGGATTCTGTTTTGTCACAGCCACCTACGAGTGCTGCTATTGGTTCCCATGATTCTATAATCATTGTTGCTTATGATTCGGCAATTATTTCCTCAGCAGCAGACAGTGTTCCTGGGGCTGGATCTTCTGTGCCGTCTGCAGCTGCACCGCAAAGGCCTGTTACAAGGTTACAACATGGTATTGTGAAACCAAAGCACTTGTGCTACTGGGGAACCTGATAATCTACAGGGAGCTGTGACTGATACTCGATGGTATGAAGCCATGCAAGATGAATTCAGTGCACTATGTGAAAACAAGACCTGGCGTCTTGTTCCGCCACAACAACAAAGAAATGTGATAGATTGTCGATGGGTTTACAAGGTTAAAAGAAGAGCTGATGGGACTATTGACCACTATAAAGTGTGGTTAGTAGCCAAGGGATTCAAACAACGATATGGCATTGACTACGAAGACACATTTAGTCCAGTTGTGAAGATTGCTACTATTAGACTTGTTCTGTCTATTGCAGTTTCACAAGGGTGGCGGCTAAAACAATTGGATGTTAAGAATGCCTTTATTCATGGAATACTTGAGGAAGAAGTTTACATGAGACAACCTCCATGTTTCGTTGATAAACTTTTGCCTAATCATGTGTGTAAACTTGATAAAGCAATATATGGGCTTAAACAAGCCCCTCGGGCCTGGTATTCTCGTCTTAGTACCAGACTGCAACAACTTGGTTTTCAGCCATCAAAGTCAGACACGTCATTGTTCATCTATCACAACAGAGGTATTACTATGTTCATGCTCATCTATGTAGATGACATCATATTAACAGGCTCATCAGAAAATGCTATCGGTACATTGGTAGGTGATTTAAAGAAGGAATTGCTATCAAGGATCTCGGCATTTTACATTATTTTTTAGGCCTTGAAGTGCATTATAATGCAACTGGACTTGTACTCTCGCAAGCCCGATATGCACAGGATATACTGAAGAAGGCAAATATGGTTCACTGCAAAGCAATGAACACTGCTATGCTTAGTTTGGAGAAGCTGTCCTCTGAAGGGGGAGAGGAACCTATATCAGAGGATGTTACTGCATATCGGAGTGTGGTGGGGGCACTACAATACTTGTCTATGACACATCCGGATATTTTTTTTTTGCTGTGAACAAGGTTTTCCAGTTTTTACATGCTCCAACCACTGAACATTGGTCGGAAGTTAAGAGAATCTTGAGATATGTCAAGGGTACCATAGATCTTGGATTAAAATTCAGCAAGTCTGATTCTGTGCAAGTAAGTGCATTCTCAGATGCAGACTGGGCTGGTAATATTGATGATAGAATATCCACTGGTGGTTTTGCAGTATTCTTTGGTTCTAATCTTATTTCATGGAGTGCAAGAAGACAACCAACCGTGTCTAGATCAAGTACTGAAGCTGAATATAAAGCATTGGCGAATGCCACAACAGAAATCATTAGGCTTCAGTCAGTTCTTCAAGAATTGAAAATTCCTCGACCTGAGCCTCCATGTCTATGGTGTGATAATCTGGGGGCCACATATCTCTCAGCAAATCCGGTGTTTCATGCTAGAACAAAGCATATAGAAGTGGATTATCATTTTGTTCGAGAACGAGTAGTGAACAAGTTACTTGAAATCAGATTTATAGCTTCCGGTGATCAAATAGCCGATGGCCTTACAAAAGCTCTGCCGCTGAAGACATTTGAGAGTTTTAGGAACAATCTCAATCTTACTCGGTTGAGATTGAAGGGGAGTGTTGAATAACACAATGTGTACGTGTGCTGTCACGTATAGGTTGTTGAGTTGTTAAGTTGTTTTTATCCGTGTAACAGATGCTGTAATCCTTATCTTCTATCATCTATAAATACCACTGGCAGGCCAACGTGAAGGGCATCCAATCACAATTATTTGATCGCTCTCACAACTAGCAATGTCTAGTCTACCCTCGTCATCATGTCGGTCCTCCAATTGTATTGCATCCCAATCAATAAATTGTTCTGACGGTTCAATCGGCGGTGAAGGTAGCCTATATAACCATTTTAAAAATGGGCTAATAAACTTCTTATTCATATTCTGTTCGTCAATTAACAAATAAACAAAAATCTAACAAACAATATACAGTGTATTATCATTGTTTGAGTCTTTTTCGATGACACTGAATCCTTCTTCCGGCGGTAGATCCATCGAGACAGAACATCTGGTCGCGGGGGGGGGGGGGGGGGGGGGGGGGGCGGACCTGCATGAACCTGCACCTGCTGCCGTGGCGCCTGCTCACGTCCGGTGGTGGTGGGGGGTGGGGACCTGCCTGGTGCCTGTTAGCCGGTCAGGGGCCTGTCGGGGTGCGCGGGGCGGCCTGCGCCGGATGGAGCTGCACTGCACCCCAGGTGGGGGCTGCGCCTCAGGGGCCGGCCGACCGGGGTGGGGGAGGGGGGCGGCAGGGAGGGCGACCGGGTGTCAGGCAGCGACGGGCTGTATGGAGCTACAGGAAGGGCTAGGGTAAGAGAAAACAAAACAAGGATTTGGACGACGGTGGTTTTGACTTTTTTATCCATTGTTTAGCCATGACAGTTATTAAAAATATACGGATGGTAAATGAGCGAACTGGTCACCACTATAATAGTATTTTAGCGAGTCATCTGTTGGGAGTGGTATTCTGGAGAAGCCCAACATTGGGAATGGTATAATACCAAATGTCTCCCTTACTAGGGAGGCAAGGTCCGGAACCGGAGAACACGTGTCAGCTTCGGAGGTCTCCAGTTTGAGGGCAAACTTTGGAAATTCATATATTTCGGTAGGATTGTCAAAAATTCCTCAACCAATTTTTGTTAGAATCCTCGTGACCAGTACTTTTTGGCAATACCATTTAATTTGTATGAACGTATCTGGATTTTGCTTATTGATTCCTTTAAAGTAAATCTTTAGGAATTAATTACAGAAGATCCCATATTAGGAAAAATCCCAAATTTGGCCAGAACCTCCTTGATAATATCTCTTATTATCAGGCCAAATTTCAGCTTCAGTGGACATTGCTAAGTCCGGTAAATAATAACATTTTGCTCTACGTCCCTGAAAATTCCCAAAAACAATTCCAGAAATTGTTAGCAACTTATGAAAGCAAAATCTTTCTCTAAATAGCTTAGAAAATTGTGAAACCAATTTTTTAGACTCCTCATGACTTGTACAGTATGAATAACATACTTTGCTACATGTCAAACCCCAAATTTTCTCTGAAAATTCAAAGAAGATTAAAGCTCTAAGTAATTATGATGAACACATACTTAACAAATAACTCATGAAACTTGGCTAGCACATCAGTGATGATCCATGTTAGCTACCACAAAAATCTAAGGGGCATTGGAGTCATTTATCACTACATGTCATATCACAGATGAATTTCATTCACAGAAGTAAGACAAATTATTGCATTTGATCATATCATTTATTTTCCGAACTCGAGGAGACTCCGGAGCGACTCGCGAGTCTTCCTCCGGAGACTGACTGGGAATCTGAGCAGCAACAAGGCAAGCCCCGATTTGCATATAGCAGCCTTTACAAATTCTTGCTCTACCTTCAAATTATATTGATTAGAATTGAAATTGTGCGTTATGTCTAGGATATTTGACACATCACTTGCATGACCAATGAATCCCTGATTAGAAAGGTTAGCATAGGATCCCCTTGTAGTTGGTTGCTAGACTAATGTTGTAGATGGCTCGGTAGAAGTCAAGTAGTTAGAATCGAACCGTGAGAGAAGTCGAGTAGCGAGATCTAAACGCGAGAAAATAGTGGATAGATCACTCTCAAGTAAATTGAGATGTGGACGGGGGGTTTCTGTAGGATGGAACGCACAAGATTGTCTTGACCCGATTGGTGGGGCAATGCTTGTGAAAACATTGGGCCTGGCCCGGTTATGGTTAGGTTGATGTGAAGGTTGGCATTGTAGCCCGTCTGTGTCGGTTAAGTACCACGCCATGTGCGGCCCTGCTAGGCAAGTTTGAGCTGTACCGGATACATAATGGTATATGGGACCCATTAAACTGATGTAACTCGATGGACCATGGTGTGGAAACTCATCCTTCGTTCGGAAATGGCGTTGAGAAGGCGAGAGGTGTAAATCCTTTAGTGGGCAACTCCAACGTGTCCGTGTAGAGGACCTTCTTTCTCGGCACGAAACGTGTTTCGACATTGGGATGTCGTATGAAAGGTAGCCGCATATAACACAAGAAAGAGCTCATGTAAGAGTCTTTCTAGGCGGGTGTTTGTGTCGTGTATTCCGAGTTGTATTGATTCGAATCACCATCACTCGCGGTTATGGACCGAGCATACTTGTTCACTGCACTCTGACGTAGTAAATTAAGAGTAACTGAATCATATGAATTATGCTTGTTGCTTAATTATTGTATTGGAACCTTGAATGCATTAGAGATAGTGAAAACTAAATTTCTATTCCACCTTAGGCAAGCAATATCGGAATAAACTTTTCTTGTTTGTTTGTGGACTTCTGGTGTTGTGTTGCATGAGACCTATTAAATTGCTGCTATAACAATATGAACATAAGGATCAACATTTAGACAAGCTCTGTTAAGCAAATTCAACTTCCTATGCCATTAAGCTCCTACGTGTAGAGTTACATGTTTAGGAAAGTCGATTAAGCCTTGCTGAGCCATTGTGCTCATGGTTGCATTTTTAGTTGTTTTTGCAGGTAGCATGATTCATGCTATGATGACGGTTGTTCGGTGACACATCAAACTCCACGGTTCGTATAACTCACCGGAAACCTTGCCGCTGCCTTACTCTCTTGTGAAGCTAGTGGGAAGCGTCATCGGGCTGGACGGCTTCTCTTCGGCGTAGCTAGGATCGAGAGTGCGTATGTATATAGTTTTATTCCGCTCTACTGTACATTATGTTGTAAACATTATTTCGTTGAGAAATAAAAGGATGCTGTATGTTTTATGTTGTCTTTTGATATATGCTGTACGGGGTCGCATATCACGGCACCACCCAATGCGATTCCTGGAGTGTGTACCCACGGGTCCCCACAGACGTGATATCAGAGCCGCATTGGGAATAGCACGCATGAAAAGGGCTTATTTTTCAAAAACTTAGACGTATACGAGTGAGGAACGGATAGTATGCCCATATAAGGACTATAATAGTATAGTTATTTAAGGTGGCAAGCTGGCCTTGTATTAATATTCTGTATTTCAATTATGCAACGACGCACCTACATGGAGGTAAGAACGGTAAGGAACACGACCAAAAGTGGATCAATTTTCGTTAGCTCCCCCATACAAGGAAAGTAGTATGGGATGTCCCGTTCAGAAATAGACGGAAAGTGAATATGTTTTCTAAGACTATTTGTCTTAGAGACATATGAAATGCACTAGCCTCCAGTGCTGAAACCCATGGGCAAGAGGAGGAGACCCCATCATGTGGTTTGTAACACAAAATATGTTCTCTAGGACTCTTTATGTTCTATGAGACATATGAAAACGCTGGTCCACCGGTGTGACTAATTGCAAAGGTGTGGAGCCCTCCGTCGGGTGGTGAATAACCTGATCATGTACCTTGAGACGTGGCCTGACTCAAGGACGACCCGTATGACAATGATACAGGGTGTATATTTTAGTACGATATGGACCTGGCTAGAATGATAAACCTTTGTGTGCCTCATTATTGAGTGGTTTTATGCAGGTATATTGGCCACGTTAGAGCATTCCATTTAGAAACCGTTTGTGAGTGACCATTTCTAGTGTCATTTGTCACGTATGTGCCGGTATAATCCGGTTAGGATTTTTGAATTGGTGAGGAAACGTAGTACCAATATGTGTAAATGCATAAAATGAATTTACCAAAGAAAATAGTAAATCTGGGCTTTAGGATTCAAATAGTAGTTACTGGACTCCTAAATTTAACCAAGATTCAATTGGGAGTATAGGTTCCTTCTAAAAGACTTAGAAACAACCTCCCCTGTTTCTAGCAGAAGTTTTGCTGGAATTTAACAAGACACAATTTTTATTAGGTTAAACCAATGGGGGTGTGTGATACATTTCTGGAAAGGTTTTGAAGTCTTCTACAACTTTTCTGTAGAATTCCAGAACAGAATCGCATTCCAAATGGATGAAAATCTCAGATGAGTGATGTCCAGAAACAGGGCAGACAAAATACCTCTCTGGAATATTCTGTATTTCGACCAGAACTGCTTGTAGAAAAATTTCTAAGGGTCATGTGAGACACTGTTGGAAAGACTTATCTCGCAAGTCTCATCATCTTGGAGGATCAACAGATTGACCTTATATTGGAAATGTCTTGGTTGACAAGTTATGGAGCTGTTTTCGATATCAGTTCACGGACTGTTCAACTAAATTCCCAAAACCATGGCAGTAACACTTTGAGTCTTGTGGATCCATCACAACAAGTTGCTGCAGTGTATAATGTAGAAGCTGCTAAGCTTGAGGATATTCTAGTGGTACGTGAATATCCCGATGCGTTTCTCCATGATTTACCGGGCATGCTGCCCGAACATGATGTGGAGTTCAAAATCAAACTAGCAGCGGGAACCACACCAATCTTCCGGCGGCCGTATAAAATGGCACCAAAAGAATTAGAAGAATTGAAGGAGCAGTTGAATGACCTCATGGACAAAGGTTTTATACGCTCAAGTTTATCACCTTGGGGCTGTTCCGCACTATTTATAAAGAAGAAGGATGAAACATTGAGGCTATGTGTAGATTATCGTCCACTGAATGTTGTTACTATAAAGAATAATTATCCACTACTGCACATCGATATTCTTTTTGATCAACTAGTGGATGCTAAAGTATTCTCGAAGATGGACCTTCGGTCTGCTTATCACCAGATAAAAATCCAGACGGAAGATGTACCAAAGACAGCGTTCTCGACAAGATATGGGCTTTACAAATATCTTGTCATGTATTTTAGATTAATCAATGCTCCGGCTCATTTTATGTATCTCATGAACTCTGTGTTCATGCCGGAGTTAGACAAGTTCGTCGTGGTTTTTATCGATGACATATTGGTTTATTCTAAATCAGAAGAAGAACACGCTGAATATTTGTGTATTGTACGCCAATGATTGAGAGATCACAAAATCTATGCAAAGTTTAGCAAATGTGAGTTTTGGATCAGCCACGTGCCATTTCTTGGAAATATTATTTAAGCAAAAGGCATCCCTGTGGATCCAAGTAAAATTGAGTAAGTGCTGAATTGGAAATATCCAAGATATGTTCATGAAGTTAGGAGTTTCCTAGGTTTAGCTGGTTATTACCGGAGATTCATTCCAAATTTCTCCAAAGTTGCTAAACATATGACGGAGCTGTTGAAGAAAAGCACCAAGTATAATTGGAGCCATTCATGTGAGCAAGCTTTTCAAACATTAGTGAAGCATGTCACCACAGCTCCGGTTTTGGCTCGGCCGGACACAACAAAACCTTTTGATGTTTATTGTGATGCATCCGGCATCGGTCTTTGTTGTGTGCTTATGCAATAAGGATGCATAGTCGCATATGGATCCCAACAACTAAGGGGTCATGAGCAGAATTACCCGACGCATGACCTTGAACTTGCTGCAGTCGTCCTGGCTTTGAAAATGTGGAGACATTATTTACTAGGCAATCTAGTACATCTCTACACTGACCACAAAAGTTTAAAATACAAATTCACACAAAAAGAACTGAACATGTGGCAGTGAAGATGGTTAGAATTAATCAAGAATTATGAAATTGGTATTCATTACCATCCGAGCAAAGCAAATGTGGTTGCCGATGCACTTAGTCGGAAAGCCCACGTTTACAATTTAGCCATGGCTGCAAATGAAGAGGAAGAACCAAGCCTGCGCTTAGTTCCCTACGGTGCGCTGTTTAATCTTGCCCTCATTCCTACAATCCGAGATGAGATTGTAGAGGCTCAGAAGAGAGACAAGTGTATGTCTCACATACGGGAAAGAGTGGACAGTGGTGAACTAAAAATGTTCCAAAAGATGAGGAGGGTACTCTATGGTTTAATAACTGAATAGTTGTACCCCGTGGTATGGAATTGCAGAGTAAAATATTGGATGAAGCTCATTAATCCAAATACTCCATTCATCCAGGAAGCAATAAGATGCACCAGATTTAAAATATAAATTTTGGTGGACACGGATGAATAGAGGTATTGCCAGATACGTATCCAAGTGTGATACCTGTCGGCGGGTTAAAGCCGACCATATGAGGAAAGCCGTACCACTTCAACCGCTGAAAATTCGGGCAAGGAAGTGGGAAGACATGAGTATGGACTTCATCGTCGGATTACCAATGACAGTCAACAAACATGATTCCATTTGGGTAATCGTCGATCATTTGACCAAGACAACCCACTTTATTCCAGTCCATACCAAGTATGTTTCGAAGAAATATGTGCAGCTGTACATCTCTGAAATCGTGTGTTTACATGGAGTTCCCCGCACCATCGTTTCTGACCGTTGTGCATTATTTGTAGCCAGATTTTAGGAGCAACTGCATGCTTTATTAGGGACCAAATTAATTTGGAGTTCAGCGTATCATCCGCAAACTGATGGTCAAACCGAGCGAGTAAATCAGATTCTCGAGGATATGCTAAGGGCATGTGCCTTCAACCATGGAAATAATTGAGATGATCACCTACAGTTAGCAGAATTCTCATATAATAACGGTTATCAATCTAGCATCAAGATGGCACCGTACGAAGCTCTTTATGGCCAGAAATACTGCACACCGCTGAATTGATGTGAGTCAGACGAAAGAGTCACATATAGGATTGATTTCGTTAATGAGGCCGAAGAATGAGTTTCAGTAATTCAAGCCAATTTAAAGGCTGCTCAATCTCTACAGAAGAGCTACGTGAATAAACGACGTTGCACTCTTCACTTTGACATCGGAGACCAAGTTTATCTCGAGACAAGATTCTTTTAAGGGGGAAGGGATGTGAAATCTCCAAAAATTCTAGAAAGTTAAATCAGCAAAACTACACTTAGGAAAATTTGAGGGAACTAAGACTTTTGGATGCAAAGGTGTGGGATCGAAGTTCAAATTTAAAACATGAGTTTAGCACCTAAAAATCTTCATATGATCTCCTATTTGGAGCTAAATGGTTTAGTTCAAAATAATGTATGGTTGAGTAGAGTTCCTCACTAAACTTCCAAATTTCTATTCACAACATTGCCAAACATGGAGACCTGATTTCACAATTAGGTTTTCCATAGTCTAAAATGTATCTCTGCCAAATTTCTTTGAATTTAGACTAGGTGTGTGTCGGAGTGTGAGCTACGACACTACCCCTGGCCCGCTACCATAGCGGCCCATGGAGGTTCTTTGATTGGAGGGGCTTGACGCCTCTCACACGATCCAACTCGAGAGAGCAGGTAAACACTAGAATTTACGTGGTTTGGGTCGTCGGAGCATAATAATCTACGTCCACAAGTGTGCTTGTTGTATTGTCTGCACGTATGAGCAAAAGGGTGAATGGTTGCGAACCCTTTGTCCAACGGTCACCCCAGTCCTTTTATAGTCCAAGTACGGGGTGGTTACAATGTGGCTTGAGGCCCGATAGGTGGGCCCGAAGCTATGTGAACCCTATACATGATCTAGGGTTTTACACTCTGAGTAGAGTGGTCGGTGGGGGAGTTGAGTCCCACTGCCTGACACGCTTAGCGCCCCTGTCCGTATGTTAGGTGATGATGAAGACGCCGTCTTGTCGCCGTGTCTTCTCGTCCTGCTTGGATGGCTTATTGCCGTTGGGCGGCACTGTACTGCTGTCACGCCTCACCTCCCTGTGTTGTCACCGTAATGGCAAATAGGCGGAGGATGGAGGCGTGTGTTGTGTTTCATGCTTCTGGGGAAGGCGCGAACCTTGAATGCATGGCACACGTGGCAGCTTCGGACCTCACCTCAGCGGGGAGGCTAGGTCCAGGACCTAGGGCACGTTGCGGCTCTAGATCCCTCCTTAGCAAGGAGGAGGCTCGGAGCCCAGGTACACGTCGTAGCTCCAGACCTCACCTCAGCAGGGAGGCTAGGTCTGGAGCCAAGGGCATGTGGCGGCTCTGGAGCCCTCCTCAGCAGGGAGGAGCCTCGAAGCCTAGGTATACGTGGCAGCTCCGGACCTCACCTCAGCAGGGAGGAGGCTCGGAGTCCCGGTACATGTGGCAGCTTCGGACCTCACCTCAGCAGGGAGGCCGGGTCCAGGGCCAAGGAAACGTGGTGGGTCCGGAGCCCTCCTCAGCATTGAGGAGGTTTATAGCCCAAGTACACGTGGCAGCGCCGGACCTCAACTCAGCGGGGAGGCTAGCTCTGGAGCCAGGGGCACGTGCTGGCTCTAGAGTCTAGACGCACGTGGCAGCCTCACGGCTGACCCTGGGGCCAGGGACACGTGGCCTCCCTAGCGCGGGACCAGGGAGGCAGGGCCTGGGTTGTCTTTTACCGTCCACGTGGGGGTAACCAGTTCTCAGGGTACCGACAGTGGCCCCCGGGCCCATCTCGGGGGAGATAGTGAGCCCACTGTTGGGGCCTCCATCTTTCCCCCATGGTGGCTTTGAACCCATACATCGGAAACCTAAGCGTGGCGAGATTTTAGCATAGTGGATGCATGGTTGTACCTGGAAGACGAAAAGGTTGCACGTCCTTGGCGTGCTGGGCGTACTCGGTGGTCAAAGCGGCAGGACATCGTCGGTGCAATGGACGTGTGTCTGCTTTTGACTGGCGGGTCGTCGTGACGTGCTCGAAGGGTTTCCATGGGGTATTCACATCGGCATCCCACGGGTCGGTCACTGCAGTTCCACCACGCTGCTTTTCTCGGGAACCTCCGGATGTTCCCGAAAAGTTACCCGCCTGGTCCCTAGTGTCTGATGGGTGGACCTGGGCCCAACCCATCATTGGGGGAGGCGGGTAGCCCGCGGCGTGGTACGTCGCTTTCCTTGAGAACCGCCGGACGTTCCCGAGGAGTTACCCTCCTGGACCTCAGTGTCTGGCGGGTGGACCTGGGTCCTACCCATCATTGGGGGAGGTGAGTAGCCGGCGACGTGCAGCGGTGGAAACCCAAACGGTTCACCTGTTGCCCTGCCTAAAGGTCATGGGTGTATAAAGGGAATTCTTCCAGAGAAGGACGGTACCCTCCTGCCTCTTGTGATCTTCATCTTCCTCTTATGCATTGGAAGCCACTACTTCTCAGTGCTCTCATCAACCTCACACTTCATGCCCCCGCATCGTTGACTGACTTCATCCACTTCTGCGAGATGATTGTGTGCGTGCGGCCTTTGGTGCGGCTCCCCAGGGTATAATTGACAGTTTCGGATAGAAGCACAAGCCATCCGGATGGCTTGCTGATGGCAGAGGAAGCAGTCGGAGACAAAATTCCTGAAGGACTTGTCGGATGAAAGCTTGACTTCCCTGAAGGACTTGGCGGAGGAAGGCTTGACCTCCCTGAAGTTATGGACCTTCTTCTGGTCCCGCCAGATAGTCCTTCTATGGCCAGGCGTCTGGAGGGCTTGATCTTCTTCCGGTCCCGCCAGATCGTCCTTCTCCGGCAAGGCGTTTGTAGGACATGGCCCACACGACACTGGGCGTCGTCTGGGACAACCAATTCTGCCATAGATGGCGTCTGGCCCATGTGACACTGGACATCACCGATGTCTCTGTGCGGCAGATCGGTGATGCCTCACAGAATTTGAGGCATCAGACTGATTTATTTGCTGGCCATCCCTTCGTCTATAGTAGGTGACCGTATCTTTGCACAGAGATTGGCTTGGGGGACAACCATGTATGCCATGCAGGAGATTGCCCGACTTGTAGCTGCTAGTTTCTCCAGTTGCTTTGTATCCCCCTTTGTATGCTGGAGATCTACCATTAATAAAGACTTTTTTGCTTCAAGTCTTGTGTTGTCTTGAGTTGTTGATGTAGACTTCGGACTCTTGGCAGCGCAATGGTCCGGAATGACTTAGCCAACGTGGATAGCTCTTTTGACGATATACCGAGCTTGTTCCTCCGAGCCCTTAGTAGCGTAAAGATCTGGAGCGCTCCGGCAATGTGGCTAACACTCCTTCTAGGTCCTTAGCAGAGTAAGGACTAAGGTGAAGTTTGGCCCGTGTCTTCAGCTTGTCGTAGCTGGCGCTCTGAGTCTTCTACTTACTGCTGCAGTGGTCCGACGTCCTGCCTGCATGGTTCACTGTGATGGCCCCCTGGTAGGGTGGCCCTTGTGTTTGGGCGAACCTACCAGTAGATGAGGCAGGATGTCAGCATCGAGCCCCCTTAGAGGTCCGGGACGCCAAGGACCTGTTCAGACCTGCATACATGGCAGAAACAAGGAGTAGTCGTGCTCTCTGGTCACTCTTTCCTATTCGTTAGCTTCACTGTGGCTTACGGTCCTTAGTTGAGCTACGTGGCTTGGGTAATTTGATGTGGGCCCTCTGGGCTATGGTTAAGGCACTGCCAAGGGGTATGAGCTGTCCAGTTCCCGGTACTTATCTGTAGTGCTGGAGAGGCAGAGTGTGTAGGCTTGGGGTACAGGACCAGGCAAAGCAGGCTACACACCCTGGACCTCCTGCTAGCGTAATACTTTCAAAGGAGGGACCATTCGGCACCATAAGTCCCCCAGGCAATGAGACAACCACAGGATCCCAGGTACGCCATAGGTAACTCAAGCGGACCAGCTTGCAGAAGGATAGCACAACTCCTGCTATGGTTGAACATAAGAAAAAGTGATTGGCCACATGGCCGAAACATTATGGAAAGAAAGCACGAAAAGAAGGTGGGCGATGTCCGGGGTCTGGTTACTTTTCTTGTCCGTATGCATGTTCGTTCTGGCCCCCAAGTACTCGGTTGTAGCACAGGGCAGGCAGTGCGGCAGGCTTAGGGTACGGAACCAGGCTAAGCAGGCTGCGCATCCTGGACCTCCCGCAGGCGTTAACCTTTTAGCGAGGAGGCCTTCCAGTTCCACGGGACCTAGGACAAGTGTGTTGGACAGGCTCCGAACATGCCATTTACAGTTGATATACATGAGAAAGCACAAACTGTAAAGAGAGAGTACATAGGGTGAGACAATTTTCCCATTTCAACCTTCTTTCATAGGAGGAAACAGGCCGTACAAGAAGACAACGACCCGCTCCGGATGACAAGAGTAGCAGGACTTCTCCGGAGCTTAGCTGTTCTAAGCACTATTCCTAGACACTATGACATCCTTACAAAGAAAATAGAACCCTACCACTGCGCTAAGGATAGAACTTACGGAGGTGTTCTATGTTCCATGGATTGGGTAGAGGTATCCCATCCTCCGTGGCTTGGCGGACACACCCGGGGTGCCATACTTGTATCACTCGAAAGGGACCCTCCCAGTTGGGGGAGAGTTTGTTCCCGCCTTCTCGAGAAAGTATTCACCGAAGCACCAGGTCGCCCACCTCGAGTTGTCTACTCCGCACAAACCGCTGCAGATAACGCCGTATCGTTTGACGATATCGTGCATTTCGAGCAGCTGCTTGTGACCTTCGCTCATTAATAAGTTTGATATCTTCACGCTGGAGCTGATCCTGTGTGGCTTCGTCATACGCTTGGACATGGGATGAGCCCATGGTGATTTCTGGGGGGAGGACGGCCTCGGCCCCATACACCAAGAAAAAGGGTGTTTCCCCTGACGCACGACCGAGGGACATCTGGCTAGCCCACAGTGCACACGGAATCTATTCGACCCAGTTGGCACCATGCTTTTTCAAGCTGTCGTAGGTGCGCATCTTGAGTCCCCTGAGTATCTCGGCGTTTGCTCTTTTGACTTGACTGTTGCTCTCGGGGTGAGCAAGGGAAGCATAGAAAACTTGGATGTCGAGGTTTTCGAAGTAGTCTTGGAACACTGCATTAGTGAAATGGGTCCCGTTGTCGGTGATGATTCTGTTCGGGACCACGAACCAGCAGATGATCAACTTGGTGAACTTGACTACTGACTGCCTGTTGATTGTTACTATAGGGGCAGCTTCGGCCACTTGGTGAACTTGTCTATGACGACGTAGAGGTACAGGCACCATCCAACGGATCTGGCGAATGGCCCCAGGATGTCCAGCCCCCCCACAGTGAAGGGCCATGACGGCGGGATCATCTGCAGCGTTTGCTCTGGTATGTGGATCTGCTTGGTGTGAAACTAGCACACCTTGCATCTCCTGACTAGGTCGACAGCATCCTGGAGAAATGTAGGCCAGTAAAAACCATGCCGGAAGGCTTTGCCGACCAGCATGCGGGAAGATGCATAGTTCCCACACTCGCCTCTATGGATCTCTGCGAGCAAGTTGCAGCCCTCCTTCCGAGTTACACACTGCAATAGGACGCCATTAGCGCCATGTCGGTAGAGATTCCCTTATACCAGCGCGTATCTCTTAGCCAACCGAGCGATTCATTCAGCGGATACACGTTTGTCGGGAAGGAAATTGTCTTTCAAGTTGTCTCGGATCTCCGTGATCTATGTGTTGGGACCTACTTGAGCACTTGGATCTTGAGCGCCGGGTTGCACGGAGTCCCAGGTGACGCTTATGATCCTTGGCGGTCGCCATGGTAGCATTGCCACCGGGACCGCTAGCTATGAGGTGCTGGTCCCGCCCTCTTCGCCTGGTTCGGCCGGCTAGGCGGTAGGTCGTAGCAACGTCCATTCAAAGACCCCCTCAGGCACCCTAGCCCAAGTGGAAGCCTTCGTTGACAGGTTGTCAGCTATTGCATTGTTGGCGCGGGGGACATGGCACAAGTCCAAGGATAAGAAGTCCTTCTCTAGCTTCTGTACTTGGAGGAGATATGCTGCAAGCTGTGGGTCGTTGCAGCAACACTCTCCCTTGACTTGTTTGATAATCAGCTGAGAATCACCCTTGGCCAAAAACTGCTGGACGCCGAGGGACAGCGCAGTCTTTAACCCAAAGATGAGAGCCTCATACTCTGCCATGTTGATGGTCGCTTTAAGTCAAGTCACACCATATACTTGAACTGCTCTCCGGTTTGTGTGAGGTGCAGAAACCCCGCTCCGGCACCTTGCTTCCGCGAGGAGCCATCAAAGAAGAGAGTCCAGTAAGGCCCAGTGAAGACCAGAGCTCTAAGCTCTGGTCCACCGATGTCTTGGCCCCCTGGATGGCATGGTGATGGTGTCCACTCTGCCACGAAGTCAGCTAGCGTCTGGCTCTTCACCTCATGGCACGGTAAGAAGTCCAGCTCGAACTCTGCCAGCTTCACAGCCCATTTGGCTATGTTTCTGGTTGTGTTGGGGCTGTGGAGGATGGTTCTCAGCGGTATGAGGTAACCACAAAGATCTTGTGAGCTTGGAAGTAGTGGCGCAGCTTCCTTGAAGCAACGAGGACTGCATAGAGCAGCTTGTGCACCTCAAGATATCTTGTCTTGGCATCTTGGAGGACCTCACTGATGAAGTAGACCGGACGCTGGATGGTTTGAACCCTCCCGGAGGGGTCCGATGCGCCTTCTTGTAGAGGTTCGGAACTCGGGGGCCCCTGGGTCCGAAACTGCACTCTGGGAGCTCGGACCCAGATGCGCACTGATTGTCAGGTCTAGCTGGCTGAGACATGACTAGATCTTATCGTGGAGGTCCGGGACTCGGGGCCCCCAGGCCCCTGGATCTGGGACTGCATTTTGGGGGCTCGGACCCGGATATTCATTGACCATCAGGTCTGGCTGATTGGGACCTGATTGTTTCCCATCCCTAGGGTATCCTGCGGAGTCTGAGTCCTGGGACTCTTGACGTACGGTAGAAGTAACCTTATCTTAGACTGGAGGTCGATGGAGTTCTGGCCGCTCAGCGACCAGAACCGTGCTCACGACCTCAGTAGTGTTGTGAGGAACTTCTTCAACTCTTGGAAAGCCTCATCTGCCTCTTCGGTCCATACGAATGGACCGGATTTGCGTAGAATCTTGAAGAACGGAAGAGCCCGCTCAGCTAGTCTAGAGATAAATCGACTAAGCGCAGCCAAGCATTCGGTAAGATTCTGCACATCTTTGATGCGGGTTGGGGGCAGCATCAATTCTATCACCTTAATCTTCTCTGGGTTAGCTTCTATCCCTCGGTGTGAGACCAAGAAACTGAGTAGCTTTCAAGCAGAGACCTCAAAGACATAGTTGTCTGGGTTCAACTTCGTGCGTGTCGAACACAGTCTGTCAAAGATTGGGGCTAGGTTGTCGAGCATAGATGCTTGTGACTTAACCTTTACTATGATGTCATCGACAAACACCTCTACTAGGTCTTCAATGAGGTTCCCAAACGTTTTGTGCATTGCACGTACTAAAGTGGGAAGGGCATTCTTAAGACCATAAGGCATGGACACATAGCAGTATAGAATATCTACTGTGATGAAGGCAGTATGCTCTTCATCTTCCCTAGACATAGGTATTTGGTGGAAACCCGAATACGCATCTAGGAAACACAGTAGATCGCAGCCAGATGTAGATCCACTATTTGGTCTATACAGGGGAGAGGAAACGAATCCTTTGGACATGCCTTATTTATGGTGGTGTAGTCGATGCACATGCGAATCTTGTCGCCGGCCTTGGGAACGACAATAGGGTTGGTAAACCATCGAGGATGGTAGACCTCTCGGATGAAGCCTGCATCGAGCAACTTCTTAACGGATGAAGTCTTGTCACTTGATGGATTGCTTTCGAGGCTTCTGTTGGACTGGCCTGGCGTCATGACAGATCTTCAATTGGTGCTCGATCACCTCCCTGGGATCTCAGGTATTTCTGACGGTTGCCATGCAAACACGTCAACATTGGTCCGGAGGAAGGTGACGAGCGCGTCTTCCGATTTGCTACCCAGACTCCCAGTGATTCGAGTGGTCTGGGCGGCATCAGGACCGACTTGGATGACCTTGACTGGTACGTCCTCTTCAATTGAAGGCTGCACGTGGGGTCCAGATGTCGGTCCTCCCTGATGCATGCTTGGAGGCATCCGGCGATCTTCTGTGTGATCGGAAACAGCCTCTTGAGCAGCTACCAGCGCTTGGAGCTTTTCCAGCACTGAAATAGCTGCAGCACGGTCTCTGTGGATCTTGAGGACACCTCTTGTGGGGATGGCATCTTCAGAACCAGGTAGCCCTAGTGGGCTACTGCCATGAATCGATACAGGGCGGGCCTGCCCATTATGGCGTTGAAGGGGAGGCTGACCTCCACAACGTCGAAGAAGACGCTCTCCTTGCGGTAGTTCTCAGGCGTCCTGAATGTCACCAGGAGGGAGATGCTACCCCATGGGAAGATTGGGTCCTGATCTATCCTGGAGAATGGCTTCAAGGGGGTAAGCTTGGACATAGGGATCTACAGCCTTTTGAAGGCCGCGAGATTGATAACGCTGAGGGATGCCGCACCATCGATCAACACGTGGTAGAGCTTCACATTGGAGATGGTCAGGGTGACGAAGAGGGGCAGCTGCCCAGCACCTCCATGTTCTTGGGGGCAGACAGAGGCGTCGAAGCTGATTGGCGTCTCCATTCACTTATGATGTGGCGCCGGCCCAAGGGTTGGAGCAGCTGCCACCACCGCTCGATGCAGGGTCTTGACGCTCACCGGTACAAGACGTCGGAAGAGCCCCGTACATCACGCAGCTTGCGCCAACCATTTGGCTGCGGCTCGGCTATATTTGGGCACCGTGGGCGCCGCTGGTACACCAGTCGTCTGATCACTGGTCTGGCTAGACCTACCCGCCCTGGAGCAAGAGGTGGGTTCATCATCTCCCGCATGGAGACAACGGTGAGTCGGGCAAGAAGGCTCGCCTAGGGGCATGATATTCACTATGGTCATGTCGAGAGCGCGAAAACCCCCTTCCTGGCGCCCCAAATGTCAGAGTGTGAGCTACGACACCCCCCCGGCCCGCTACCGAAGCGTCCTACGGAGGTTCTTTGATTGGAGGGGCTTGATGCCTCTCACGTAATCCAACTCGAGAGAGCGGGTGAACACCAGGATTTACGTGGTTCGAGCCGTCGAAGCGTAATACCCTATGTCCACAGGAGTGTTTGCTGTATTGTCTGCGTGTATGAGCGAGTGAGGGTGCAGGGTTGTGAACCCTTTGTTGGATGGTCACCCCAGTCCTTTTATAGTCCAAGGCCGGGGGGGGGGGGGTTACAATGTGGCTTGAGGCTCGACAGGTGGCCCTGATGCTATATGAACCCTATACATGATCTAGGGTTTTACACTCTGAGTAGAGTAGTCGGTGGGGGAGTTAAGTCCTGCCGCCTGACGCGCTGAGCGCCCCTGTTCGTGTGTCAGGTGATGATGAAGACACCGTCTTGTCTCCACATCTTCTCGTTTTGCTTGGACGGCTTAGTGCCGTTGGGCGGCACTATACTGCTGTCACGCCTCACCGCCCTGTCTTGTCACCGTAATGGTGGACAGGGGGAGGGCAGAGGCGTGCATTGTGCGCCATGCTTAATGGGAAGGCGCGAGCCTTGAATGCACGACCTGACAACACACTTCCTCCTAAACTTCATCGACCCACAGTCCATGACGGATCGTGCGACACGCAGCGGCTTCGGAGCCCTCATCGACGAGTACGGAGCCAGGAGACACGTGGCATCTCCAGGCCATACCTCAGCGGGGTGGCTTGGACCGGAGCCCAGGGCATGTGTCGGCTCCATTGCCCTCCTCAACAGGGAGGAGGCTCAGTGCTTGGGCACACATGGCAGTTCCGGACCTTACCACAGCGGGGATGCTAGGTCTGGGGCCAAGGGAACGTGGCGGCTCTGGAGCCCTCCTCGGCAGGGAGGAGGCTTGGAGCCCAGGTACACGTGTCTGCTCCGTAACTCACCTCAGCAGGGAGGCTAGGTAAGGGACCAAGGGCATGTGGCGGCTCTGGAGCCCTCCTCAGTAGGGAGGAGACTCTAAGCCCAGGTACACGTGGCAGCTCCGGACCTCACCTCAGAAGGGAGGCCAGGTCCGGGGCCAAGGACACGTGGCGGCTCCGGAGCTCTAGCAGGGAGAAGGCTCGGAGGCCAGGTACACATGGCAGCTCCAGACCTCACCTCAGCAGGGAGGATGGGTCCGCGACCAACAACACGTGACAGCTCCGGAGCCCTCCTCAGCAGGGAGGAGGTTCGGAGCCAGGGTACACGTGGCAGCGCCGGATCTCACCTTAGCGGGGAGGCTAGCTCTGGAGCCAAGGGCACGTGCTGGCTCCAGAGTCTAGACACACGTGGCAGCCTCGGGGCTGACCCCGGGGCCAGGGACACGTGGCCTCTCTAGCACCTACCTCAGCAGGGAGGCGGGGCCTGGGTTGTCTTTTACCCTCCACGCGGGGGTACCCGGTTATCAGGGTACCGACAGTGTGCTATTTGTTTGGATGAGGTAAAGTGGTTATCTAAATTAAAATTCAGAACATCAGATTTCAAATTAAAATTCATCCAAACTAAAATTAAATTGCTCCATTGGATTCCTCATATTCAGTTTAGCTGACATGAAATTTTTTACCATTTTTGGAGTCGGTTTACTATTGTAAACTGAATTTACAAAGTGGATAAGAGGGATGTGGGACCCACTGTCAGTGTGGGTGTGCTGAGTTTTCTTCCCTCCTCCACGTGTGCGAAATCGCGGCTAGCCAACGCTCTTATCCGTGCGGTGAAGCACACACTGAGGCACCTCGGTGGAAAAATGAGTTTAATGCGACCTCGTCTCCATGGCTACACATACCCCTCCCCGTGGAACCAATCGAGCTCATTGTTCTTCCCGATTTTCAGCCACCAATCTCATCCCACCGTCGTCACTATGGACCCCCGTCGCCCCGGTGATCCAGCCGTTCTCTCACCTCACTTCAAAAGCAAAAAGGTGTGCCATCGTGTGCTGGTGCTCACGGTGAAAGCTGTTTATCATTTGCTTCATTGTGCGCCAAGTAATTCTAGTTTTTCCCTCGTTGTGTTCATTTGAGCCGAATTGTTTTCGAGGTGAAATTCACCTCACACGATCATTTAGCGATCAGGCTCATAGAAGGGCATAATCTAGACATCCATACGGAGCTGTAGGAAGAAGTAGATCAAGTTTTACCCAAGAAACCGACGAGTTCACCGCATTTTCTGCCTCCAGCGAAAAACTGTTCGGTTCATTTTCATGTTCCACGTGATCTGGCAATGCTGTAGGAGCAAAATCCGATCAAAAAGAGGCCATCCCGAGCTAGAACACTGTCGCCGGTGAGCATTGAGCGGCAGTCGCCGTGGTCAGCCATGTTCCGGCCATCGCCGGCATGGGCTGAGGTCACCAGCATTCTCAGCGTGCAAAGTTAGTCACTGGCAGCGAACTTGGTGTATCTGGATGGCTGAGAATGCCTCAGCAGTGAGATCGCCGTCGTGCGCCACCACGGAGAGGTTGGGCGTCGGGAGGTAGAAGACGACCATCAGGTCCCACGTGCCAGCGACTGTTCTGATCAGTTGTGACTGGGATCCGACGTGTCAGCTCTGGAGCTCTCCTTAGCGGGGAGGCAAGGTCCGGAGCCGAAGGACACGTGGCAGCGTCAGAGCTCTCCTTAGCGGGGAGGCCAGGTCCGGAGCCGGGGTACACATGGAAGCTATGGAGCTCACCTCTGCGGGGAGGCAAGGTCCGGAGCAGGAGGACACATGGCAGCTCCAGAGCTCACCTCAGCATGGAGGCCAGGTCCGGAGCCGGAGGACAAATGGCAGCTCCGGAGCTCTCCTTAGCAGGGAGGCAAGGTCCGGAGTGCGAGGACCCAATGGTCTCGACTAGCCCGGATCACGTTGAGGGTTGCTGCGTTGCACAGCACCGGATGACACACATAAAAGGTATAAAGCGGAAGCAAAAGTTTTATTACATAAAAGTGTTTATGACCATATTTACAACAAAATACGTCAAGTATACACTCACGGGTGTAGACTAAGCAAAAGAGTTCACGTTCAGCCCGTGAACGTATTCCCACTAGCACACACGCACACTAACACGGCTGCGTGCACTGCTCCCACTCGACGGTGTTTCCCTCTTAGGGGTCCGTCTCCTCCTCGGGAGCCTCCTCCTCATATCACCCTGCAAACGCTTCAAACATAAGCAGTGAGCACTATGGCTCAGCAAGACTAACCCGTCTTACCTACACATGGAACTCTACATGCTGGGTTTGCAGTATAAAGTAGGAATGTGTATTGAAAAAAAACACACCTAATTAGTTGGACCTTACTTTCAAGTTTTAGCAACCAGTTGTTGGAGAACATCATGCTAAGACACATAAGAGAGCCGCAATCAAACAAGAAACACATTTCTCTCATGTGCTTTGCCTAAGGTTGAAAAGAACTTTAATTAGCTCTAAACTACAGCAAGTCATTAGAAAACAAAGTACAGCTTTCAATCAGCAACCTTTTAACATGACACTAGCCTGTTCTTTCTATGTCATGGTACAGTGAACAAGTGGTACTCACTGACCATGAGCGACGGCGATTACAATCATTTTACACCTACAGGGTTACCCGAATAACCCGTCACGTATGCCCGTACTCGATGTTGGCTACAGCAACCACCACGGACGTCGTACGCAACCACCTTTCATACATCAGCCAAGTGTTGAACCAGTCCTATCGTCCTGAGCAGGAGGTCTCTGCGCGGAGCATCCGCAGTGCCCGCCAGCCGATTTACACCTCGCTGCTCTCAACCTACCCTCTGGACGACAAGCAATGCCTCAACAGATCGCTACCTGAATTACATCGGTTTCCCGGTTCCCATATGTCCGATAGGTCTTCGGTACTGTTCTAGCTTGTTCAACAGGCCCACACACGGCTCAGTCCTCAATCGACACAAGTGGAGCTATGGCACCCAGGCCCCAAAATCCTGCTACCCTTACTCTCCGCTCGGTCTCATTTTTCTTGCCATGTGATTCATTTGCTATCTATAACCGAGTGGTGTGCCTCTAGCCTATTCTCGCGAGTAGTTCCAACTACTCGACTTGTACCGAATCCTACATTACCTTAGAATTGCAGTGGCAACTCGAGGTTTAAAACCTAAGCCCAAAACCACGGTTCTCTTGGCTATGCATCTGGGTTTTCAAACAAGACTTTAATGCACAATTGTAAGAAATACCTAAAGTAAGTTCTCAAAACAATAAAATTTATGAAACGGCTAATGCAAACCGGAGCTTGCCTTGCTGCTGGTCGTATGCTAGTTGTTCTTCCAGAGTTATGAAGTCTAACACCTCCGGCTCTTCTTCGACCTTAGCGACTACACAAGATAAACATATATGCGTGTCAATTTAAATGCATTTGAATTTTAAGTTGATTTTGTGAAGTCTATAAGTATACCTAGACAGGCCTAATGACTCTGAAATTTTTACTGTGGTTTGGATACAACCTAAACAGAGACTTGGCCAAATTTCATTTGAGGCAAAGCTCATTTGAGCCCTGCACAAATAAATGTGTATTTGGCCTTAATTAGAGCTCTTAGTGTGTTCTAAGGATTTTCATGGAGAAAGCATGACTTTATGGAAACTAGATTTTTAGAGGGTTCTAGTGGAATTGGTTTCATCTAATTTGAAGATTCCTAGCAAAAGATATGAGCTAAACAAGTTCAGAGAAAATGTGGAAAATGTTTCTGGACATTTTTTATTTTCTCTGGAACAGTTTCATTAATCACACCATTAGGTGGATCAAATGAGCTCGGATGGATCTGAAATTTTTATGGTAGCTCAGGGATATTACAAGAACATCCAGACCAAATTTCATAATTTTTCACTAAAGGGTTCTCCAGTTAAAATTCTAAACAGTTTAAACCTTAAAGAATTAATTCTGGAGAAATAAAGATTTTCATAGAGTGAAACTTGATTTGATAGAAAGTACTCAGAGAGCTGCATCCAACAAAATTTGGTTCACTTGATTTGGATTTTCCTAGCCAAAGTTATGGTTGTTTGAAGTTGAACTAAAAACCAAAAATCGGGAAATGTTTAAAACACTGCACGTGGGTCCCAAACACAGTGTCTTCTTCAACCTCCTGCCGGCGCCCGAGCGTGCAATGCACAGAGGCGGTGGCGTGGATTGTTTTCAGCCGTTACTGCCTAATTTTTGACGCAGTTTCTTCCTACGTGACGCTTGAAGCACAGCGCACACGCCGGACAACACCTCGCGCCTTGACATCACCGGGAAAGTGATCGGCGACGGTGGCGGCAGAATTGAGCTCGGGTCCGATGGTGCTAGCTCATCTCGGCAGTGAACACGATCAACCAATGGGTCGCAAAGCACCACTGGGGCACGGGGAAGCTAACCCTGCCCTCCTCTTTGCCGGAGATCGCCGGGAAAGTAGACTTCACCGGTGACCCGAACTGTTTTTACCGGCGGCGGCAAACACACGGCGCTATGCTTACTAGGTTGATCATTGTAAGGGCTCAACTGTTGCATACACTCAAAGTATTCATCACCCCACACACAGGCACACCTCATTTGAGGAAGTTTTATGAACATCTTTGAAGAGCAAGTAAACACCATTAACATAGTCATTAGATGATAAACTCACAAAATGCAAAAGTGGTACTTCCCACATGCATCATATAGGGGCTGAGCATATGAAAAATTTCTACACCTTGCTAGGAATGCTCATGCCAAATGTCACCCAATTCCAAAACCTTTTGAGGTATTTTTGGGCATAATTAGAAAGAGGCTAGTTTGAACTTAAATTCAAATTCAAACTCCTTTTATCCCACGAATTCAAAAGTGGGATCCATATTCACACTCAGCACATTTTTGTGAGGTCACACACCAATTTTCACTCCATTTGGAGTTGATCTTGACATGAGCTAATTTGGTTAAATTCAAACCAAATTTGAATTTCAGTTAGCCTTTGCTGCAAATTTGATCAAATCAAATCACACTTTGAATTATTCAAAGTCAATTGGCCATTTTGAAGTTTGCTCAACTCACAAGGGGTAGGAAGGTCTCTACTGTTTTGAGCAGTGGGAAAAATTGAATTTAGGAGGTTAAACTTGGAAGTGGGGCCCTATTGTCAGTCACCCATTTGAGCCAACCGACTGAAGAACAGAGGCACTCTGTTTCTCGGGCCGGTGCTGTGGCCACCACCGAGCCAGACGCCACTGCCAGCTCTTGCTTGGCGCACGCACACGCTCAGCCGACGTCCACCCTCCTTATCCTCGAGCCCGAGCCGGCAAAGGCGCAGTTCACCCGTTCCTCTACTCCCTAGCGCAAGAAACAGCACCCTCAGCGCCGCCTCGGTTGCTCGATCGGGAGACCGTGCCAACGCGTGTGTGGACTCCTCCTGAGTAGCAAAATGGCACCGTGAGCTCGTGCACCAGCTCCTCAACACAAAACCACACTGTGATCGGCACCCACCACCCTAGAAACCACAGTTTTGCGGCTACTGGGAAACGGCCGCACCTCGGGCTCACGTGGACAGCTCGAACGGTAGATTGTCACATCTGAGCAAAAGCACCCACAGATGCGTTGGACCACCGTACTGCTTCCATCCAAGTCTCAGCCCTGGCCATGGTTCATCGCCGGAGTAATTTCAATTTTGCTGCCGGTCGGTGTAAACCGAGTTCTCGGTAAGGATTCGGTAAATTTCCGGTCACTCATTGTTTCTAGTGCCTAAGATTGTACACACGTACTATAGACTCGTTATCGCACATGCATAGGAAAAATCTTAGCTTAAGAGGGGGTGTACAGACAGTATTTCATGGTTTTCTACCGGCGCACCGTCGCTACCGCCTCGGGCGCATGGTGAGAGCTACCCTAGAGCCTTTTCCGAGCCCCTTTACGACTAAGTCGAGCATCACGGTGATCTACTGATGCTGTAGCGCTGTTTATCCGGATGTTTGGCGGGCTAGAAGGGGCGGGCAACATCGCTGCACCTCAGTTTGAGCCGCCACTCGTCGCGAGATGGGTTAGGGGCGTAGCTGGGCCGGGAAAGTTGCACCAACATGTTCAGCACGTATAAATAAGGGCTGGAAGCATGTGGGAGCGCGGGAGGAGGCCAGACGACAGAATTCCGGCGAACTCCGGCGAGCTCGAGCGCGGGAGAGCGCGGGCAGCGGGAGGTTGAAGACGACCCCGGACCCACGCGTCAGCAAGTAGGGATTTAAATCAGGATCGGTTGCGGCTCTGGTTCATTTGTGGCTGTGCGCGTAAAACTCCGTGGCCCCGTGTGTCAGCCGCTGAGGAGCCGACACGTAGCCCCGGTCCCACGTGCAGCAATTTAAATTTTTCCTGATTTTCAGTTTCTAGTTCAAACTTTAAACCCACATAACTTTGGCTAGGAAACTCCAAATCGAGTGAACCAAATTTTGTTGGATTCAGCTCTCTGAGTAATTTCCAAAAAAATCAAGTTTCACTTCATAAAAACCTTTAATTCTCCAGAATTAATTCTTTAAATATTTAAATTGTTTAGAATTTTAACTGGAAAAACCTTTAATGAAAAATTCTGAAATTTGGCCAGGATGTTCACCATAATATCCCTGAGCTACAATAAAAATTTCAGATCCATTTGAGCTAATTTGATCCATCTAATTATGTGATTAATGAAACTGTTCCAGAGAAAATGAAAAATGTCCAGAAACATTTTTCAGATTTTCTCTGAACTTGTTTAGCTCATTTCTTTGGCTGGGAATGTTCAAATTAGGTGAAATCAATTCCATTAAAACCTTTGGAAAATATAGTTTCCAGAAAGTCATGGCTTGCTCCATCAAAATCCCTAGAACACCCTAAGATCTCAAACGAAGGCCAAACACACATTTATTTGTAGAAGGCTCAAATTAGCTGTGCTGCAAATGAAATTTGGCCAAGTCTATGTTTAGGTTGTATCCAAACCACAGTAAAAATTTCATAGTCATTGGGCCTGTCTAGCAGTACTTATGGTCTTAACAAATTCAACTTCAAATTTAAATGCATTCAAATTGACATATACATATATTTGTCTCATGTAGTCGTTAAGGTTGAGGAGGAGCCAGAAGTCTTAGACTTCATAACTCTGGAGGAACAGCTAGCCTACGACCAACAGCAGCAAGGCAAGCTCCGGTTGACATTAGCCTTTTATAAACTTTATTGTTTTGAGAACTTACATTGAGTATCCACCTTATTTATGCATTAGAGTCTTGTTTGAAAACCCAACTGCATAGCCAAGAAAACCCTGGTTTGGGCTTAGTTTTTTAAAGCTCGATTAGCTACTGCAATGCTAAGATAGTATAGGATTCGGTACAAGTCGAGTAGTTGGAACTGCTCGCGAGAATAGGCTAGAGGCACACTACTCGGTTAAAGATAGCAAATGGAACACATGGCAAGAAAAATGAGATGGAGCAGAGGGTAAGGGAAGCAGGACTTTGGGGCCTGGGTGCCGTGGCTCCGCTTGTGTTGATTGAGGACCGAGCCGTGTGCGGGCCTGTTGAACAAGCTAGAACAGTACCGAAGACCTATCGGATATATGGGAACCGGGAAACCGATGTAATTCGTGTAGCTAGGTGTTGAGGCATAGCTTGTCGTTCAGAGGGTAGGTTGAGAGCTTGAGGTGTAAATCGGCTGGCGGCACTATGGATGCACGTGCAGAGACCTCTTGTTCAGGACGATGGGACCGGTTCAACATTTGGCTGACGGATGAAAGGTGGTTGCGTACGATATCCGTGATGGTTATTGTAGACAACATTGAGTGGGGGCGTACGTGACGGGTTATTCGGGTAATCCTGCAGGTGTAAATCGATTATAATCGCCGCCCCTCGCGTTCAGTGAGTACCACTTGTTCACTGTACCGTGACGTAGAAAGAACATGCTAGAGTCTTGTAAAAGTTGCTGATTGAAAGCTATTCTTTGATTGTTAATGACTTGTTGTAGTTTAGAGCAAATTAAAGTTCTTTTCAACCTTGGGCAAAGGACATGAGAGAAATGTGTTTCTTGTTTGATTGCGGCTCTCTTATGTGTCTTAGCGTGAGGTTCTCCACAACTTACTGCTAAAACTTGAAAGTAAGGTTCAACTATTTAGGCTTGTTCCTTGCAACTTACATTCCCATTTACACTGTAATCCAGCATGTAGAAGTTTCATGTATAGGAAAGACGGGCGAGTCTTGCTGAGCCATCGTGCTCACTACTTGTATTTGAAGCCTTTGCAGGGTGTTATGAGGAGGAGACTACCGAGGAGGAGACGGACCCCGAAGAGGGCAACCCCGTCGAATGGGAGTCGTACACGCCGCCATGTTAGTGTGTGTGTGTGCTAGTGTGAACACGTTCACGGGCTGAATGTGAACTGTGTGCTTAGTCTATGCTCGTGAGTGTGGACTGAACATATTTTGTTGTAAACATGTATATAAACTCTTTTATGTAATAAAACTTTGCTTCCGCTTTGTACTTTTTACGTGTGTTATCCGGTGTTGTGCAACGCAGCACCCCTCAACATGATCCTTGCTCGTCAAGGCCGTGAGGCCCTCGCAATCATCTTCGCTAAGATTTGGCCTAATTAATCGTGAGGTGCTACTATAGCTTCAGCTAAACCAGAGTCTCCAGTGATCAAGTGATCGAGACAAATTTATGGTTTTGGTTTTCGGTGTTCTATACGGCGATCATCAAAAAAAGTGAAATTCCTGCTAACCAGCGCTAAGAGGGAGCTAGGGGGTTTGGGATGAGCTACTAGACTTTGATGCTAACCTCAGAGAGTAGTTGGTTACGCCGGAGAAGCTCGGGGCTGTCCGGGCGACGGTGTTTAGTCGGAGGCTCTTTGGAATGAATTGTGGACTAGAAACCGATTTGGAAAAGCTCAAAGGGTGAAAGTGCATCTAGTCATTCCCTTGTGGGTTTTGGACGATTGATGACAAATGAATTGAGATCCTAATGAACTTGTTGAAATGAATGCAGATTAACTCGTGTAAAGTAGAAGTGGTGCACTCAAAAAAGGTGAAAAATCAAGTGATGAAGAAAAAAGGAAAAGAACATATTCATGAGGCAAGACCAGTGTAGACATACTTGTATAGGATGTGTGTGAGAAACACATCTCAATAGCTCAAAACCTTTACGTAGGGGTACGTGATTAAAACATATCGCAATCACTCACAACACGGTGCACCGGACTAGTCGGTTCAGAAACCAGACTAGTCCGTTCAACTTTCTGTTGCCTCAAAACACGTGCACCGGACTAGTCTGCTTGGAAACCGGACTAGTCCGATCAACTCTCTAGAACCAGCATTCACCTTGCACTGGACTAGTCCACTCTGAAACCGGACTAGTCCATTCAACTCTCTGGAACCGGCATTCATCTTACACCGGACTAGTCTACTCTTGGACCGGACTAGTCTGTTCAACTTTCTGTAAACACATCAAATTAGGGTTTCCACTGTGCCACATGCAACATGAAAATTGTACACGGCACACCGGACTAGTCCAGTGAACATAGCGGACTAATCCGGCCGCCAGGGTTTTCGGAAACCTTATATAAATAGAGGTGCACGGACACACATGAAGAAGACTTGACTCCCAGCGCTGCCGCATGCCCCAAGAGCACAAAAAGCACCTCTCTCCACTCATTCTAAGCCTAGAAAGATTAAGTCTTTGAGGATTAGAGATTGGATCAAGGAGAGAGTAGTTCTTCTCGACATTGAGCTCTTGGTTTGTCTTCTCTCACACAATAGCTGATCATTGTTTTTTGTTTGTGTGTGCGGGAGGAAGAATTACTTTCTGTAATCTTGTGAGAGCTCTCATATTGTGAGAAAGCCCCACGTACAACTGTTTACCCCTGTGTGTGGATAGTGGAATTGAATCGGCCTTTGTGGCGATTCAACGAGGGAAGGGTTGGTGAAGACCCGGTCCTTGGTGGACTACTCAACAGGGACGTAGATTCCTGGGTAGAATCGAACCTCTAGATAAAACCTTGTCTTGTGTCTTCTTGATCGTCCTTCAATTGCTAATTAAGGGTATTAGTCATCATTTGGTTTACATCAACACCTAGCGTTAAAATTGAGAGTTATTGTATCATACTTTACTATACTTAAATAAGCATTTATTTTCCGCTGCACAAATACCTGAAGTAGGAACAAGTCTCACTTTGATCTATTAATTACGATCATACCAGACTAGTCCGCACCATACCGGACTAGTCCGACCCACCTGGAATTAATCAGTCTGCTAAGTGTTTTAGGAAACCGCCTAAAAATTCAAAGAGCCTATTCACCCCCCTCTAGGCTACATTCAAAGGGAGCTGATCACGAGCAGCTGAGGGCTGGAGCACGTCGAGTGAAGGTCGGCGGTGCCGTTTATGGCCTCAGCTCGAGGTGGAAGGGTCTGGTTTGGCTGGTCGATGGCGAGCGTGTTAGGTCGGGTGGTGCGGCGAGTTTCTCCGGGTTCTCAGTGCAGAAAAACGCCGAGGCAATGAAGAAACGTGTTTTTTCCATCGGTTGCTTGAGGATAAGAGGTCTTGGGCGTCGCTCAGCTGCAAGAATCGTGGGTGCAGCCCGGAAACAGAGCAACTCGGTCTCAGTTGGTTCTCCTCGGGTGTGTGGCTGACAGGGGGGTCCCACCACCCTAATTTATCCTCAAAACTTCAATTTTCCACTGCTCCAAATATTGGTGACCCTCCTTCCCTTTGCAATTTGATCAGACCACAAAATGGCCAGTCGATTATGAATGGTTCAAAGTGCAAAGTGGTTTAAATTAAATTTCAGAAAATGTGCAATCTGAATTTCAAATTCAGTTTGAATTTTCCCCACTATCTCATGTCAAGATCAATCTCAAATGGGATGAAACTTGGTGGAGTAGTTTATAAAAATGTGCTGAGTGTGAATATGAATCCCTCTTTTGAATTCCTGTGATAAAAGGAGTTTCAATTTGAATTTAAATTCACACTAGTCCTTTTACTAAGTGTACCCAAAAATACCTCAAAAGGTTTTGGATTTGGGTGAAATTTGGCATGAGCATTCCTAACAAAGTTTAGGAGTTTTTCATATGTTCAGCCCCTATATGATGCATGTGGGAAATACCACTTTTGCATTTTGTGAGTTTATCTCCTAATGAATCTATTGATGGTGGTTACTTGCTCTTCAAATGTGTTCATATGATTTCCTCAAATGAGGTAAGTGTGGTGTGATGAACACTTTTAGCAAATGAAAAACTTGAGCCCTTACACAGAGCCGGAGGACACATGGCAGCTTCGGAGCTCTCCAGTTCGAGGGAAAACTTTGGAAATTCATATCTTTCGGTAGGATTGTCCAAAACTCCTCAACCAAATTCTGTTATTATCCTTGTCACCAGTACTTTCTGGCAATTCCATTTAATTGGTACGTAAATCTCTAGATTTTATTTATTAATTCCTTTAATTTAAAAGTTTAGGAATTAATTTCAGAAGATTCCATATTAGGAACAATCCCAAATTTGGTCAGAACCTCCTTGATAATATATTTGATTATTAGGCCAAATTTCAGCTTCGGTGGACATTGCTAATAAGGTTAAATAATAACATTTTGCTCTATGTCCCTGAAAATTCCCAAAAACAAATTCAGAAATTGTTAGCAACTTATAAAAGCGATATCTTTCTGTAGATAGTTTAAAAAATTGTGAAACCAATTTTTGTTAGACTACTCATGACTTGTCAAAGCCCCAAATTTTCTCTGAAAATTCAGAGAAGATTAAAGGTCTAAGGAATTATGATGAACACATACTTAGGAAATAAATCATAAAACTTGGCTAGCACATCAGTGATGCTCCATGTTAGCGACCACAAAAATCTAAGGGGCATTGGTGTCATTTATCAATACATGTCATATCACATATGAATTTCATTCACATATGTAAGACAAACTATTGCATTTGATTAGTTTCCAAACTCGAGGAGACTACGGAGCCACTCGCAAGTCTTTCTCCGGAGACTGACTGGGAACTCGTGAGACCTATGTGTGCTAAATACATTGGCTATGACAATAAAAGTTTTGAATTCTGCCAAAACACTCGTTTTGTCAAGGTCTGACTCTAGGTCCGAGCTCCGACAAGATCCTATGTAAGGTCCGACTTGCTATGGCTAGGTCCGACATGTGTTTGGTTAGCTCCGGCGCTAGGTCCGACTAGCTTTGGTAAGTTCCGGTGCTAGGTTCTGCTAGCTTTGTTAAGCTCCGGCTCAAGGTTCAGTTAGCTTTGGCAAGGTCCGGAGCTAAAACGCAATGGTTCTGTTTTTACCATGCAAATGTTTCTAACTTGCTTTACATCTATGGAAAGTTTGCTTATTATACTTTTACTAAGTTTTTTGAAATGTTTTGGCTGTTTATGGTGGTTAACATTTTTCTATGGTTTGGAACATGCATATGTGAAGTGTTCACGTAAGGTGTTGTGGTTTTCAGAACTAACGTGAGTCAAGTCGCGGACTTGTACTCGAAAGTATTGGGTGTTTATTCATGTGCAGGTGTTGTTTGAGTTCAAAATATGGCTGGTGACGGGATCCATTGAACTAGTCTTAGGGAGAAGATGAGGTTCAACAACCAAGTTCGGGAGGAATTATGGTTGAGTTGATCGGGAGGTCGCGCAGCATGTTTAGATCAAGAACAATGCATATGAAGGTATCGTGGACGTCGTTGGAAGGTGTTTTCACGTGTGCAAGCTACGAGTGCATGGACGTGGCAACATGGTTCCAAGGCGTGATGAAGAAATGTGAACGTAAAGAATTGGTAGGAAAGGTCCAACCGGCTGGATTATGGACTCAGGCTGCGGCTCAGTCGGTTATGGCTCAAATATGGAAAGATTTGAGTTGGTTATGATAGGATTTCGTGTGGGACACAAAGTTGAGTTGTTTTAAGAATGTGGGATACATTCAAAAGGTGTTTGGAAGTCTTAAGATTGCTTCAATCTGCGTGTAGAAGAGTCTTGAGCAGTTATGGAAAGTTTCGATTCAGAAACTGAGTAGGATGAGTCCTAGTTTGAATTGTGTTGGCCTCCGGGCTGGTTATATAAGCAAGGGAGGCCAGAGCTCGTGGTAAGAAGACCTTGGGCTGTTCCTCTTATGTTTTGATCAATAAAATTTGTAATTTATAGGAGCTTTTGTGCCTTGTTAGTCTGACTTGTTTTTGTCAAGTCTTTCTCGTCGAGTTTCTGGACAGCACGACAGTGCTTCAGTGTTTTGATCATAACTCGAGTTTTACAAATCCAATTGATGTGATTCTTTATAGGTTGTCTTCAAAACTTGATTATATATCATCTGTGAAAATTTCACGGTCATTGGATTTGTAGTTTATGATCTACACGAGTTTCTTTGCAGTGTTGCAGATCTGGTTTTTACTCGAGTAGAACAGATTGACCCTCGTTTGATCTTTCGATCATAACTTGAGTTTTTCTTGACGGATTTCTGTGATTATTTTTTTCGTGTCTTTGTGACCTGATTTTCTATAATACATACCACTTTTGTCATGTTTGAACACATTTAGATCAGTCACATACACGGTTTCTTTAACAGATCAATTTTCTGCCGAGGGGGTTTTTGTTGCTTCCGCTAAAAAGTTTAAATCTACCATTCACCCCCTCTGGTAGCTTTTCACGTTCTCTTTGATCCTACAATTGGCAGAGACACGATGCTCTAATATTTGTGATTTGCACGTGTTTTGACTAATCATCATGGAGAAATACTCCGCAAAATCTTGTGTGTTCAGTGGCATTGATTTTCAGGTTTGGAAGGCACGAATGGAGGCTTTCATCGAGGCGCAAGGCTTCACAATATGGGAAAAGGTGTACAAGCCTTATGATGTGCCGCCAAACGATCAAGTCACGGCTACGAACATGAGAGATGTCCACAACAACAACAAAGCACGGAACTTGATCATACAAGGATTAACTCAAAGTGACTTCGACCGTGTTGCACACCTCCGATCTACATACATGTGTGGAAAGCACTTTGTGTCTACTAAAAAGGATCCAAACCCGGTGAGTCAATCGATGACCTCTTTTCTCGGTTCAATAAAATTCTCAGCAACTTGCGTAGTGTCAACGTTAATTTTTCAGATGCTGAAAATGCTAGGCAATTACTAAGTGCGTTAGACATGTCAATTTGGAAGATGAAAGTTACATCTATTCGTGAATATACTGTCATGAGTACACTTACATTACATGTGCTATATTCTAAGTTAAAAACTCATGAAATTGACATAATATCACGTAAGAACCTCAACAAGTCTCTTGCATTTGTTTCACAATGTGACATGCCTAGCTCTAGTTAATCTTCATCTTGTGGTACACTTTCTTTGTTGTCCTCTCTAACCCTTGAGTGGATTGAAGAGTTTCTAGAGGAAGAACTTGCACTCATCTCTACCCAGTTCTCAAAAGCATTGCAAAATGTGAGAACTAGAAGGAGAGAAAGTGTCGGACCTCAACGATGCTTCGAATGTGGTAACACAGGACATTTTCTTACGGATTGCCCTAACCTTTCAGGTCCTACTTCCCGTGATGAAAAGCAAACTAGGACGAAGCACTCGTCTGCAAACGATGAGAAAAAGAAGAAGGGTTTTATAGGACGCCAATTGGTAAATAGTTTATCTCCGCACTTCAAGAACTTGGCTCGAGCGATGTGGACATCGGAAGTGACCAAGATGAAGATGATTTGGCAAACTTATGCTTCATGGCGGGCAAGTCAAGTTCAAGTATGGAGGAGGCAGAACACAACAGCGACAATGAAGAGGTATGTCCTACTTGCGAAGAAATGTGTGATGCTATTTCTCGTGCCACTGTTATAGTTAAGAAAAAGGACAAAAACCTTAGGGACAATGCTGTTAAAATTGAGTCACTAGAATCTGAAATTAATTGTTTGAAATCTTTGATTCCTAGTGATGATTCTTGTTCCTCATGTGATTTAATATATGAACAATTGTCCTCTCTAAGAAGTGCACATACCTCCACACTTGATAAACTTGAGTTAGAGATTGAAAAGAACAGAGAGCTTGCTGCACTTAATGATAAAAATTTGAAAGATGCTTGTTGTTTTACAATTGATTTTCATTGTTCTACTTGTGATGATCTTAATAAGAAACTATAAGATGCTATGAATGAAATTTCTATACTGAACAATGCTTTACGTTCTCATGAAGTTAAGTATTGTTCCAATTGCAAACTAAAAGGAAAAACTTCTTGTCAAAACTGCCTAGACTTGTCTAAGAAACTTGATGACATGAATATGGCACTATAGCGGTTTTATAATGGGAATAAGAATCTGAACTTGCTGTTGAATTCTTCTAAATCATGCAGTGATAAAAATGGTTTAGGTTTTGATTCCCATGCTCATGCTAAAGCACATCCAACTAAAATTGTAAAGTCATTAGGAAGTGGTTTGATTAAAACAGTTCCTAAACAAAATGAAGTGGTTTTTAAATCTGTAGAGTGTTGTCACATTCGGTTTCAAATAAACATGTTGTCTGCTCATCTAAACATGAACATAAAGTTAAATTTAATTGTACCTGCTGTGGTAGGTCATGTCATAGATTTTTGTTATAGACTAGCTAAGCAACAGAAAAAGGAAAGAATGATTGCTAGATCCATAACAACTATGCAAAACCTGTTGCATGTGCTGAACCGAATGTTACGAATATGCAACCTGCTGTAATGAGTCAAAAACATGCAAAGTTTGCTTCCAGACCTACTATTTTTATTGCTACTCATGTAACACCTCATAGGTCAGTAGTTGGGTACAATAACCCTCAAACTTTGGATCATAAAACTGTTGTTTTATCTCAGCCTTTGCGTGTTACTTCTGTTGGACGTTGTGTGACTCAGTACTGGATTCCTAAATGACTTTTGACTAACCCCAGTATTGAGTCATCGACGTATTGTACTTTTATGTAGGTTACACGCTTGAGGAAGGAGAACATTTGGATTATGGATTCAGGATGCTCACGCCACATGACCGGTAACAAAGAATGGTTCTCCTCCCTCTCTTTTGTGTCACATGTAGAAAATGTTACTTTTGCCAATAATTTTTCAACTCCTATAATTGCTAAGGGTTCGGTTAGAGTAAATAATCACTACACTTTAAAAGATGTGGCACTTGTTAAAAATTTGAAATACAACTTTCTTTCTGTTTCACAATTGCTAGATGAAAATCTGGAAATTATTTTCACTAAAAACTGTTGTAAGGTTGTAGATTCAAATAGTGAGCTCATTTTTAATGTCTCGGATTGGAAGAGTTTTTAAAGCTGATTTTGATATGTCATCCTCTAAGCATATATGTCTAGTTGCTAATGATTCAAAAGACTTATATTTTTGGCATCGCAGACTTGGTCGCGTAGGCTTTGATCATCTCACACGTGTTAGTGCTCTTGATCGCATACGTGGGCTGCCTAAGCTTAAAGGGGACAAAAAAATTGTGTGCTCTTTTTATAGACATGCTAATATGGTTGCGGGTTCACATGCTCCTCTCACAATGACCATGACAACTGAACCGGGTCAACTTTTGCACCTTGACACTGTAGGACCTTTACGTGTTCAATCCTTCAGAGCTAAATGGTATGTTCTTGTGATTGTTGATGACTATTCTAGATACTCTTGGGTTTATTTTATGGCATCTAAGAATGAAACTTTTAGTGACTTTAGAACCTTATTTCTTAGATTATCAATTGATCACCCAGGATCTTTAAAAGCATTTAGAAGTGATAACGGAACAAAATTTAAAAATCAATTGTTTGATCACTTTTATGCTGAAAATGGAATAGATCATCAATTTTCTTCACCATATGTACCTCAACAAAACGGTGTTGTAGAGAGAAAGAACAGAACCTTAGTTGAGATGGCTAGGACTATGTTTGATGAATATCAAACTCCTAGAAAATTTTGGGCTGATGCAATTGCAACTGCTTGTTATGTCTCAAATCGTGTTTTCTTGAATGCTAAGCTAGGTAAAACACCATATGAACTTTGGTTTGGACATAGGCCTAGTGTCACACACTTTTGGGTCTTTGGTTGCAAATGCTTTGTTAGGAAACATGGTTATCTTGATAAATTTGATCCTAGATCCGTTGATGGCATGTTTCTTGGTTACCCATCTCATACTAGAGGCTACCGTGTATTTTTACATGACACTAACAAAATTGTGGAGACTTGTGAGGTTTTTTTGATGAAGCTAGCCCAGGTACTAGCTCTAATATTGCAGGACCAGACCCATATCCGCAGGGAGAGAGTATTTTCATCGAAGAAGATGAAGAAGTGATGCTGCTGCCCAAAAATTCAGAAGCTAATGACATTGTTCCATCTCCTGATTTTGATTCACAACCAGCACCGACGACCACCATTGCTGGTCCAGATCATCCTCAAGTCACAAGTTCTTGAATTTGTGATGAACATGAAGAAGAAGGAGCTTGTGAATTGTCTACTGCCATCCGGGTCCTCAACAGTTATCCTCTACAACAAATGATTGGAAGCTTGCACGAACGAGTCACACGGTCCAGGTTTTGTGATCCAAATTCTCACGCTCATTCTGCATTTGTTGCTTCTTTTGAACCCAAAGATATATCACACACACTCGCTAATGAATCTTGGATTATTGCCATGCAAGAAGAGTTAGAAAATTTTGAAATAAATAATGTTTGGAAACTTGTACCTCCACCTCAAGGTCACACTCTAATCGGAACTAAATGGGTGTTTAAAAATAAACAAAGTGAGGATGGGGTTGTGGTTAGGAATAAGGCTAGGTTGGTTGCTTAAGGTTTCACACAAGTTGAAGAACTAGATTTTGATGAAACTTTTGCTCCTATTGCTAGATTAGAAACCATAAGAATTTTGTTAGCATTTGTTGCACCTAAAGATTTCAAGTTATATCAAATGGATGCTAAAAGTGCTTTTGTTAATGGCTACATAAATGAGGAGGTTTATGTCAAGCAACCACCGGGTTTTGAAAATCTAAATTTTCCTAATCATGTTTACAAGCTGTCCAAAGCCTTGTATGGTCTTAAACAAGCCCCTAGAGCATGGTATGATAGGTTAAAAACATTCTTACTTGAAAAGGGGTTTACCATGGGCAAGGTTGATAAAACTCTTTTTGTGCTTAAGCATGGCAATGACTCATTATTCGTTCAAGTATATGTGGATGATATTATCTTTGGTTGTGCTTCTCATTATCTTGTGTCCAAGTTTTCAGCTATAATGAGTTCAGAATTTGAGATGAGTATGATGGGAGAACTCACATACTTTTTGGGGCTGCAAATTAAGCAAACCAAGGAGGGTACTTTTGTGCATCAAACAAAGTATACAAGAGACCTTCTTAAGCGCTTCAACATGGACAAAAGCAAGTCTCTTCGGACACCAATGGGTACAGCAACGACACTTGAACTTGATGAAGATGGTGAACCCATGGATCAAAAAGAATATAGAAGTATTATTGGATCACTTTTGTACCTCACGACATCAAGACTGGACATACAATTCAGTGTATGTCTTTGTGCATAATTTCAATCTTCTCCACGTGCTTCACATCGTCAAGCCGCCAAAAGAGTTCTCAGGTACTTACATGGAACTCAAGAATTTGGGATTTTTCTTCCTTCTTCCTCAACTGTTACTTTGAAAGCTTTTTCAGATGCTGATTTTGGGGGTTGTAGAATTGATAGGAAAAGTACTTTGGGTGCTTGTCATTTTATTGGTAATTCACTTGTTGCTTGGTCCTCTAGAAAACAAAATTCAGTTGCACAATCCACAGCCAAATCTGAATAGGTAGCCTCTGATAGCGCTTGTTCACAAATTTTTTAGATTGTTCAAACACTTAAGAACTATGGGGTTGATCTAGATAGTGTTCCACTATTTTGTGATAACACTAGTGCCATTTGCATTGCTAAAAACCCCGTGCAACATTCAAGAACAAAGCACATTGACATTAGGTATCACTTTCTCTGTGATAATGTTGAAAAAGGAAACATTGTTCTTCACCATGTAGATACCGAACAACAATTGGCTGACATTTTTACAAAACCTTTGGATTTTACTCGTTTTTGTTTCATTCGTAGTGAAATTGGGGTTATGCATCCTCATGGCTTAAATTGAGGGGGAGTTTTGAAACTTGGGAAGTCTATGTGTGAATCTGAATTTAAAATAATATGAGCATAGTATCTCATACATATATGACTTTGTGATTCCTTTTATATGCTGAAAGTTCTTACTACATTACTCATGTTATATATTTTGTAGTTTTTTTAAACTTGTTGCATGCTCACGAGTGCTTTTAATAATGAAAAGAATAATCAATCAACTCTTCACATGTTGAGCTTTTATGTTCAAATGAAAAATTGAGAAAAAGATCAAGAGAATATGCATGCATCGCACTTCTTCTTTTGAGATGTCTTATCATTGCACTTAGATATGAACTTGGAAGAAGTTGTTTATGACTAAAACCATGTCCTTAAGCTTCTGATTGTTAAATGACATAGGCTTGGCTTGGTTGGTTAGAATAAGGCTGATGCGGCATATAATCTCTTACAAATGTCATATGATCTGAATTTGCGCTTTGAAAAATAATTAAAATGCAGCAACAAGTGTCATGCTTTCAGGTCTTGACATAGTTAAGTTTGTGAGATCATGACTTTCTTAAATTGAAAATTACACTTGATCTCTAGCATGGCTTACACTACTTTATGTATCTCATTGATGTGATAGTGTACGTTACTTGATAGTATGGCTTGGATGAGCTTTGTTTTATATGTATATGTTATAAATATGCTCATAACAATTAAGATTTCTCTTTTGAACCTTGCTGAATACATTGTCAAAGGGGGGGGAATTGATCACACATTGCACGATTCACAAGTGTTTTGGCACGATTCTTCTCAGGGGGAGAATTTTTGTTTTTCTTCTCATTTTATTTCTGATTTACAAAGGGGGAGAAATATGTATAGGGGGAGAAATTTTTGTTTCGAAATTTCTTTCTCATTTGATTGTTTTCAAAACTTCTCATGTGAATAAGCCAATGTTCAAATTTTAAGTGGTGTTGCCAATGCATTCATCAAGGGGGAGATTGTGAGACCTATGTGTGCTGAATACATTGGCTATGACGATAAAAGTTTTGAATTCTTCCAAAACACTCTTTTTGTCAATGTCTGACTCTAGGTCTGAGCTCCGACAAGATCCGACGTAAGGTCCGACTTGCTATGGCTAGGTCCGACATGTGTTTGGTTAGCTCCGGCGCTAGGTCATACTAGCTTTGGTAACTTCCGGTGCTAGGTTCTGCTAGCTTTGGTAAGCTCCGACTCAAGGTCTGGTTAGCTTTGGCAAGGTCCGGAGCTAAATCGCAATGGTTCTGTTTTGTACCATGCAAATGTTTCGAACTTGCTTTACATCCATGGAAAGTTTGCTTAGTATTCTTTTACTAAGTTTATTGAAGTGTTATGGCTGTTTATGGTGGTTAAAATTTTGCTATGGTTTGCAACATGCTTATGTGAGGTGTTCACGTAAGGTGTTGTGGTTTTCGAAACTAACGTGAGTCAAGTCGTGGACTTATACTCGAAAGTATTGGTTGTTTATTCATGTGCAGGTGTTGCTTGAGTTCAAGATAAGGCTGGTGACGGGATCTATTGAACTAGTCTTAGTGAGAAGATGAGGTTCAACAACCAAGTTCGGGAGGAATTGTGGTTGAGTTGATCGGGAGGTCGCGCAACATGTTTGGATAAGAATAATGCATATGAAGGTATCGTGGACGTTGTTGGAAGGTGTTTGCGCGTGTGCAAGGAGTGCATGGATGTGGCAACATGGTTCCAAGGCGTGATGAAGAGATGTGGACGTAAAGAATTGATAGGAAAGGTCCAACCGGCTGGATTATGGACTCAGGTTGCGGCTGAGTTGGTTATGGCTCAAATATGGAGAGATTTGAGTTGGTTATGATAGGATTTCGTGTGGAACACGAATTTCAGTTGTTTTACGAATGTGGGATACGTTACTAAGGTGTTTGGAAGTCTTAAGATTGCGTCTATCTGCGTATAGAAGAGTCTTGAGCAGTTATGGAAAGTTTTGATTCAGAAACTGAGTAGGATGAGTCCTAGTTTGAATTGTGTTGGCCTCCGGGCTGGTTATATAAACAAGGGAGGCCAGAGCTCGTGGGTAAGAAGAACTTGGGCTGTTCCTCTTATGTTTTGATCAATAAAATTCGTAATTTAGAGGAGCTTTTGTGCCTTGTTCGTCCGACTTGTTTTTGTCAAGTCTTTCTCGTCGAGTTTCTGGACAGCACGACAGTGTTTCGGTGTTTTGATCATAACTCGAGTTTTACAGATCCAATTGACGTGATTCTTTTTGGGTTGTCTTCACAACCTGATTATCTATCATCTGTGAAATTTCACGGTCATTGGATTTGTAGTTTATGATTTACATGAGTTTCTTTGCGGATCTGGTTTTTACTCGAGTAGAACAGATTGACCCTCGTTTGATCTTTCGATCATAACTTGAGTTTTTCTTGACGGATTTATGTGATTCTTGTTGTAGTTCTCGTTACTTGATTCTCTATAATATATACCACTTTGTCACAGTTTAACACATTTAGATCAGTCGCATACACGGTTTATTTAACAGATAAATTTTCTGCCGAGGGGTTTTTTGTTGCTTCCGCTAAAAAGTTTAAATCTACCATTCACCCCCTCTGGTAGCTTTTCACGTTCTCTTCAATCCTACAGAATCCAAGCAGCAACAAGGCAAGCCTTGTTTTGCATATAACAACCTTTACAATGTTTTTCTTTACCTTCACATTATATTGATTAGAATCGATATTGTGCATTATGTCTAGGATGTTTGACACCCCACTTGCATGACCAATGAATCCCTGATTAGAAAGATTAGCATAGGATCCTCTCGTAGTAGGTTGCTAGGCTAATGTTGTAGATGACTCGGTAGAAGTCGAGTAGATGGAATCTATTCGCGAGAGAAGCCGAGTAGCGAGATCTACTCGCGAGAAAATAGTGGATAGATCACTCTCAAGTAAATTGGCATGTACATTGAGATCAAGATTAGCATAGGATCACCCAGAGCGAAGCAACACGGGGTCTACAGAGTAATACCCGCACTGCCACACCGAATCCCAGCCACAATGGATCAGAACAGTCGCTGACATGTGGGACCCACCAGGTCATCTTGTACCTCTCGATGCCCGACCTCTCCCGTGGCAGCGCATGACAGTGAGCTCGCCACCGAGATGTTCCCGGCCATTTGGATACTCCAAACTCGCCGCCAGGGCCTAACTTTGCACACTGAGCACACTAGTGACCTCAGCCCATGCTGGCGATTGCCATAGCACGGCTGACCACGGTGACAGCGGCTCAAAGCTCACCGGCGACGGTGTTCTAGCTCGGGAAGGCCTCTTTTCAACCGGGTTTTGCTCCTACAGCATCACCGGATCACGTGGAGCACGAAAATGAACCAAGAAGCCAATGAAAACGGCCGGAACCTAGAGTTCACCGGTGAACCGAAAGGTTTTTGCCGCATGGGAGGAGGGAAGAAAACCCAGCACACCAACACTGACATGCGGGTCCCACCTCAAACTTATCCACTTTGTAAATTCAGTTTAAAATAGTAACCGGCTCCAAATATGGTAAAAGTTTGCATGTCAGCTAAACTTAATATGAGGAATCCAATGGTGCAATTAAATTTGAATTTGGATGAAGTTGATTTTGAAATCTGATGTTTTGAATTTAAATTTGGATTCCTACTTTACCTCATCCAAATAAATAGCAAACCTAGTCCAAATTTAGTGAAATTTGGCAGGGATACTATTTAGACTATGCAGAACCTAATTGCGAAACCAGATCTCCATGTTTGGCAATATTGTAAGTAGAATTCAGAATTTAGTGTGGAACTCTACTAAAAAATACTTCCTCTTCTGCTGAAATACTTAGCTCCAAATTTAGGGAAATTTGGTAGCCTGCATAGTTTGAACCTAGGGATTTGAAATGTGAGATCATATGAGGATTTTTAGGTGCTATGTTTCTGTTTTTAGGTCCACCTTTGATCTCACATCATTGTATTCAAAAATTTTAATTCCTCCCATTTTTACTAAGTTTGCATGAGCTGAATTACACTTGTTGAATTCTTGGGATTTCACACAGCCTCTCCTGAGGGCTGACTAAGCCTGGCAATCACCGTCGTCGATGGGATCCCACAGCTGAGAGCTATCCATTGCAGTTCCGAGATTGAGACCTGAGGATAAGTAACAATGGCCCTGTCAAGGTCTTCCAAGGAGGGAAACTTGACTCGCCCATTGAAGTTGGGGGAAAGAGTTTTACCCTGCTGAGATGAGGCAGAGGAAGTCTGACTGCGGCTCGAGTCGGAAGTGGGGTTCGACGGCGTCCTACGGTCGTCGGAGCATGCACCAATGCATGGACTCCTCCTGAGGGATTACTGTCATAACGGAGCACGAGAAGAGCGGGTGATGCGAAGGCAGGTGGTGGGCTCCTAAGGGCGGGGATGATCAGAGACAATGGGAGGAGTCATAGGGACCTGGTTGGGAGGCGTCGGGTGGCAAGAGGAGGCCTGTCTGGAGCAAGATGGAGCAGAGGCATCGCTCTGCATCTCCTGGATGACCACCAATGATGTAGTGACCCTGGGAGGGTATCTGGACGGTCCGGGTGCAGCTACCGGATTGAAGCAGCCCACCAAGCTGAGGGGGCCTGGGAAAGCAATCGACAACATCTGGTGAAGGGCCGGGGAGTCAAACGTCTGAAGCCAGGCTGGCTGCTGGGAAGCATTGGGGCTTCCCAGGTTGAAGAAACACAGTGCTCAGGAGACAACCGCCTACGACAGGCGATGTTCGATGACTCCAATGTTGATGAGACCATGCTTGGAGCCTGGGAGTCCCCTTGAATCTCCTGCGGGGGGTCTTGAACAGGTGGGGACTGGTGGTTGTGGTGCTGCTGCTGCTGCCACGCTTGGTTTTTGTAGACAAGATGAATGACATTTATTCCTTGATCACACGCAGTACTTATACACGAGTCTGTTACATTGGGCTACCAGAGAGGCAGCGAACGTGTGTTCCACTAATGTGTGTGATAAATGGTAAGCAGAGGACGTGGGATCCGGCTGTATGGCGATGTAAATAACAAAGAAACAGGCGGGTAACTGATCAATCCATTGCACCGTAGAAGCTGAAGAAACGGGCGAGTAATCAATCCGTTTTAATACGGTGCAACGTGGGCTGCATGGCACTGTAGATGCCGAAGAAGTGGGCGAGTAACGGATCAATCTGTTTCAACACCCCTTGCAGTTCATGCATGGGTGGATGTAATGCATAAACTGGTTTTAAATCCTTCGAATGTCTTTTTCGCCAAGCCTTTGGTCATTATGTATGCAAATTGTTGATCAGTAGGTACATGAATGACTCGAATTTCTCCAAGTTGTACCTTGTCACGGACAAAGTGTATGTCCAATTCCACGTGCTTTGTCCTCCGATGGTGTATTGGATTTTGTGACATGTATACTGCTGATACATTGTCACAATATATGACAGTGGCCTTGGTGATAGGGATATGAAGCTCACTTAAGAGCTGGTGTAACCAGGTGCATTCTGCTGTGGCATTTGCAACGGCTCGATATTCAGCCTCCGCACTTGATCTTGAAACTGTTGTTTGCCTTTTAGATGACCATGAAATGAGGTTATCTCCTCCACACTTGATCTTGAAACTGTTGTTTGCCTTTTAGATGACCATGAAATGAGGTTATCTCCAAGGAACACACAATAGCCAGATGTTGAGCGCCTTGTATCAGGGCTTCCGGCCCAATCTGCATCAGAGTAAGCTGTGATGTTGAGGGATTTAGAACATTGAATATGCAAACCATCATATAGTGTTCCCTTGATGTAACGGAGTATCCTATTGCAAGAGCTCAGTGAGTGTCACGAGGAGAATGCATATGAAGGCAAACCTGGTTGACAGAATAGGCAATGTCTGGCTGAGTTAATGTCAAGTATTATAGTGCACCGGTTATACTTCGATAGAATGAAGGATCATCATCAAGAACTCCATCAGTTGAGGAGGCCTTTGGCTTTGCTTCGACTGGTCTTGGTGATGGCTTGCAGTTCAGCAAGCCGGCACATTGGAGAATTTCTTCAGCATATTTGGACTGATTCAGGAAGAATCCCTTGTCTGATCTACGGACTTCAATGCCAAGAAAGAAATGTAGAGGCCCCAGACCTTCCAGTGCAAATTTTTGGCCGAGTTGCTGAACAATTTGCTTCAACAGATGACTAGATGATGCCGTTAGAACGATGTCATCAACATAGAGTAATAAGAATGCCGTGTCATTGCCACTTTGATAGATGAACAGGGACGAGTCAGATTTTGTTGCTATAAATCCCAATGAGGTAAAGACGGAAGCAAAAGTTTGAAACCATGCCCGCGGTGCTTGTTTGATACCATATAGGGATTTTGCGAGTAAGAAAACATAGTCCGAATGTTCTTTATCAACGAAACCGGTGGGTTGAGCACAATATACCTTTTCGGTGAGATGCCCATGGAGAAATGCGTTTTTAACATCTAGTTGATGCACTGGCCATCTTCTAGTTGCTGCTAGGTGTAGTACGATACGAATTGAAGCTGGTTTAACCACCGGTGAGAAAGTCTGATCAAAATCAACACCTTCACGTTGATGAAAACCGCGAAGTACCCGTCTTGCTTTCCTGCGTTCCAGACTGCCATCCGCATTTAGCTTGTTCTTGAACAGCCATTTCCCGGTGATAATATTGACACCGTGCGGACGTGGTACATGTTCCCACGTTTTGTTTGCTTGGAGTGCTTAGAATTCTTCTTCCATGGCTCGAAACCAGTCTGGGTCTCGCATGGCTGCTCGCACCGAAGTGGGAGGTGTTGCAGGATAAGTGGTAGCAACGTTAGCGTACTTTAGGTTTGGGATATGTATGCCAGCCCGTGCACGAGTGATCATGTGGTATCTTGGAGCCTCAGCAAGCGTTGCCTTGAGTTTGAGGTTGCTGCTTGAGTATTGGCCGAGTGTGTGTGAGATTGTTTTGTAGTGGAGCTTGGTGTGGGGTATTGTGGTGGGGAAATAGCTGGTGGGGTGAGAGGTGCTTGTTGTTGCGGTTCTGTTTATGTAGGACGTCGGCGAGGAGGTGGTGGAGTTGACACAAATATCAGATCAGTTCCCCTGAGAAGCTCCTGCGGTGATTGGACGACATGCATAGGTTTGGAATTCCTGAAAGGAAAGACGTCCTCATGGAAAGTGACATGTCGTGATGTGATCACACGGTTATTAGTCAGGTCAAGACAGCGATAACCCTTTGTGTCTATGGGATATCCGAGGAAGATACAGGAAGAAGATCGAGGTGCAAGTTTATGTGGACTTGTGGAGGATTTGTTTGGGAAGCATAAACATCCAAAAGTTCTCAAGTGATCATAGTTCGGTGGGGAACCCAGAAGAATTTGGTGAGGTGGTAGGTTATGGCGTGCTCGACATGGGCGTAGGTTGATCAAGTGTGTTGCCGTAGCCAGAGCATCAGGCCAATATGAGGTGGGTACAGACGCATGTAGAAGCATCGTGCGTACACTATCGTTGAGTGTTCGATGTCTCGCTCCGCACGTCCATTTTGTTGGGACGTATATGGGCAGGTAAGTCGAAGGACAATGCCGTGGTGAGCAAGAAATTAACACATAGCATGGTTGTCAAATTCCCTTCCATTGTCAGTTTGTAGGCATGCGATAGGGCACCGAAACTGTGTCTGGACAAAAGCATGGAAGGAGATGATAGTAGGAAGAACATCGGATTTGTAGCGCAGCAGAAAACTCCATACGTAATGTGAAAAATCATCAAGTATGATCAAATAATACTTGAAACCAGAATTGCTGACAGTAGGTGAAGTCCAGACATCACAATGAAGTAGCTGAAAAGGGAACATGGAAATACTAGTTGAAGAAGCAAATGGTAGTCGCACATGTTTGCCATATTGGCAAGATGCACAACTGTGGTCATCTTCCTTGACACAGCGAAAGGGAAACGTAGAGAGAATACGGTGGAGCTGTCCGTGCCCGGGGTGACCGAGTCTGGCATGCCAGGGCTCAGATCCTTCTGTGGCAAGGAAGGAGATGTGTTTATTCTTGTCGTTCTTGATGGTGTAAAGTCCACCGTTGGAGTCACAGCAGAGAAGAGTCGTCCCCGTGCGAAAATCCTTAATTGAGAACCCAAAAGGATCGAAGATGACGGAAACAAAATTGTCACAAGTTAGTGCACGGACATATATTAGATTTTTGATTAAGTGGGGTGAGATAAGGACATTATTAAGTTGTAGGGGTGTACTGCTAGTGTCAATCTTGGTGCGTCCTATCAGATTGACAGGTAAGTGTGCCTTATTTCCAACAATGATTTGAGTTGGTGTTGTAAGAGATGAAGAGGAAGAGAGGATACCCGCATTGTTGGTCATGTGAGAGCTCGCTCTCGTGTCAAGTACCCAGTCGCCGCCACCCTGGTATGTATTCGGCGATGGTACCCCACTGAGCGCTTTCATGAGGCCTGGAGGTGCTTGTTGTTGGACAGCGTTGTAAGTCATGCTGTTCGGTGCAGGGACAGCGTTGGCATGAAATGCCTATTGAGTGAGATTTCCAGGTCGTGGTCCGAGTAACCCGGATCCATCTGGCCGCCACAAGGGCATTTGCCAAGCCTGGACTGCACCCGTCCATGGATGGTACGTCGTTCCCCAGGGAGCGGAAGGAAGAGTACTTTGACCATTGTTTGATGCAGTGGAAATGCCCTTCTTGGTGTTCTTCTTGTTGTTCTTCTTATTGTTCTTGTACTGTGTGGATTGTTGCGGGTTAGAGGAGGAAAAGAATGGTGCTGTGGCTTGTTGTAGGGAGTTTGGCTGGCAACTGAGCCTGCCGCCAGAAGCACAGTGTGTGCCTCCATCTGGGCTGTGTGTTGCTGACGTTTCTCATCTTGAAGGAGATAGTCACGAACTGAATGGAACATCGGCAAAGGTTTCTGTGCGGTAATGACTGATATAGCATGACTGAATTTGGAGCTAAGGCCACGAAGGGTGTTGATAACCATGGATGAATCAGATATAGGATGGCCGACATCTCTCAGGAGGTCACCCAACTCCTTGAGCCGGCCAATGTATTCTGAAATAGCAAGATCTCCCTGAAACAGATTGTGAAACTTCTGTAATGCGTATACAGCACGATGATCTGCATTGTCAAGAAATAGGCCACGAATGGCCATCCAGAGATCATACACCGTGGGATCAGTCAGATGTACCATCTTCATCAGGGATGTGGTGATGGAGTTGTAGAGCCACGAGATGATGCATTGATCTATTTGAAGCCATTCCTGATTGTGCCACATGAGGCGAGCATCAAGGGAGCCATTAACATGATCACGAAGACCAAATTTGCGCAGAGTTGAATCAAAGAATGAAGACCGAATAGAGAAGTTAGCATCACCGTAATCAAGAACAATAGGAACGTGATTACGAATGTTAACATGTTGGATCATTGCTAGGGAGATCGGGATAGAGGAAGAATCGGCAAAAGAATTTGAGTTTTTAGAGGAGTGGGAAGATCCGGAGATAGAGGAAGTTGGGCTGTTGGCCATGGAGATCGAATAATCCTAATACCATGTAGAGAATATGAACGATGTTTATTCCTTGATGATACACAGTACTTATACACGAGTCTTTTACATTGGGCTACCAGAGAGGCAGTGAACGTGTGTGCCACTAATGCGTGTGATAAATGGTAAACGGAGGACGTGGGAGCCGGCTGCATGGAGCTGTAGATGCCGGAGAAGTGGGCGAATAACGGATCAATCCGTTTAAACAGTTTTGTTGCTCCTCAACGGCAGCAGCAGCCATCCAGACTGGGTCTGGGTTAGGGTTCAGAGGGGGGAGACAGGTTCTTCCTAGAAGGGCTCCTCGGGGTCTATTACCGGGGAGGGGTGGGGGTTACCGATAGGGGTGACATCATCTTCCTCTAGAGGAGGCTGTCTGAGAAGGTGCGCACCACTGAGGATAAGGACAAAGCAGGTCCAAAACCAGGCCAGGCTTAGGGTATGACCGTGGCGGAGGACAATGCTGCGAGGACGAAATCCAAACCATTGTACAAGCAATTTTTCACCGGCACTTGACCCAGGGTCCCATGGGGATTGTGCCATGTTGGTGACTTGCCAAAGACTGAAACCGCCATCTCGATGTACTCGACGGCGAGGTAGTCCAAAGGAAACCCTGCATGCCTGCATGGTTGTAGTTCCTCGTGCGCCGATTGATGCTGAAGTCATGGCGCACAAAGTGGATGTCGACGCCCTCCACATTGATTGGACTCATGTCCAGGAGGAGATCGACGAAGAGGGTAGACTCCATGGCGTAGAGGGCGATGCCCAGGGGTGATGTGGAAGGAGGTAACATGTAGGCCCATGTCCATCTCCAGGACCTGTTGTAGAAGCTCAGAGCCTGAGGGGGTGATGGTGAACTAGAGGATGCTAAACTCACCATAGATTCGTTTTTCTCGCCTGCGAATCTTCTTTTCTATGTCAGATACCTAAATTTTAAAGCATTTGAGAAAACATCAAATTTTCCAAATAAATCCAATAGGGTTAGCGTTTGCTTTTTACCAAAAACGGTAATTTCAATCATAACTCGCCGTAAGTTCGTCTAGGACTTCGGGTTCCTCCTTGACCTTAGCGACTACATGATATACAAGTATATGTATTAATTTAAATGCATTTGATTGAATTTAAACTTTTGAAGTCTATAACTCTTACAAGACAGACTCAATGCCTGTGAAATTTTTACTGTGGCTTGGTTACAACCTAAGTACAGACTTGGTCAAGTTTTAGTTGCAGCAAAGCTCATTTGAGCCCTCCACAATTAATTATGTACTTGACCTTAATTGGCACTCTTAGGGTGTTCTAGGGATTTTCATGGAACAAACTATGACTTTCTGAAAACTAGATTTTCAGAGGGTTCTAATGGAGTTGGTCTCACTTAATTTGAAGGTCCTAACTAAAGATATGAGCTAAAAAATTTCAGAGAAAATTCTGAAAATGTTTCTGAACATTTTCTATTTTCTCTGGAACAGTTTCACTAATCACACCATTAGGTGAATCAAATGAGCTCAAATGGATCTGAAATTTTTATGGTAGTTCAGGGATATTTTGGTGAACATTCCAGCAAAATTTCAGGATTTTCCTCCAAAGGATTCTCCAGTTAAAGTTCCAAACAGTTTAAATTTTGAGGAATTAATTCTGGAGAAATAAGGATTTTCATGAAGTGAAACTTGATTTGCTGGAAAGTTCTCAGAGAGATGAATCCAACAAAATTTGGTTCACTTGATTTGGAGCTTTCTAGCCAAAGTTATGAGGCTTTGAAGTTTGAATGAAATCTGAAAATCGGGGGAAAAGTTTAAATCTGCCGGGGCCCGCGAGGACACGTGTTAGGCGCGGAGGCGACGGCACACTGCGGCCCACAGGGTCTTTGCGCGCCAGCACACCAGATCCTGGCCACACCCGATCCCGATTTAAAATTTTGAGCCGCTGACGCGTGGGCCAGCCGGCTTCGTCTTCCTCCCGACGCGCCCTCGCGCCCGCGCCGCCTCCCCTCGCCGGAGCCGACTCTGAGCTCGCCGGCTTGCCGCTGCCGGCCATCACCTGGTCTGAAACTCGCCGCCAGGGGGTTGTCGACATCGAGGAGCACGTCTGTGGGGTCAGCTCGAGCTGGCGGTGACCGGAAATAGTCCGTCGACGTGCGACGGCCTCTGTTGAGGTTCGGCGCCGTCAGCCGTGGGTTCTAACCCGCCATAGCCTCGAACGATTGGTTCTACAGCATCAGTATACCTCTAGGAAGCTCGACAAGGTGTCAAATGGGTTCAAAGATGGCGGCAAGCCGGTCGGCACCGTGTGACCGAGCGTGCCCGCCATGAGCGCCCTTGATCGAGCTCAAAATTCGTCACCCCTAGTCGGTTTCATACCACGGATGCAGAAAGGAAATTGATCGCCGGCTAGTCCAGCGCCTATGTGCAAGATTTGATAACTAAAGAAAGATCACAGCGCGAGAATTCAAAGAATCTGTACCGGAAGCTCGGTTTAAGGTCGCCGGAGAAAAAGCTGGAAATTCGCAGTGGATTCTTCACGGTTTGCTCCCAAACTTGGAGGAGAGCAACACGGTGGTCTCGCGCTCCTTTTGCCTCTCTTGCTGGCCCGTGAAAACGCCTGTGGAACGCTGTCCACGAGCGCCTGACCTTCGGCTGAGGCTAGGTCGCCGCTGTGGCGATCGTTCTCGGGCAAGGGAGGTCGGAGCTCGGGGTTTTTGGCGTTGGGGAGGTGGAGTGCAATCTCAGGTTGCCGTCTAGCAGCTCAGGGAAGGAGGAGGCGAGATGTTTTCGCGGTTTCCCGATCGAGCAGAGAAGCGGCAGGCCGGGGGCTCGGTGTTCACGGGAGAGGGGAAAGCGAGCGGTGCCTGCCTCGGTGGAGCGCCTTAAGAGGGCCCTGGAACCGCCCTTGGGCTCGTGTGTGGGCGCGGGAAGCAGCTGGTGGCGCTGCTCCTCCTCGGTGGCGAGCGCAGCTGCTCCCGGGCGTTGAACCGGCAGCTGCTCGGTGGAATTTCCCACCGAGACTGTGACTTTGGGTGCAAGTCTCTCCTCTTCTCTCTATGACATGTGGGTCCCACACTCAAGTTTAACCTCTGAAATTAACTCCTCATCACTGTTGTCAACAGTGAGCCCCAAAATACCCATGGTGATTCAAATTATTCACCCATGAGCCATTTGAATTGATTAGGATTCAAATTGGGTTTGGTTTGAATGAATTTCAGCACATGTTCAGTTTGAAATTCAAATAAAGTTTGAATTTTCCCCACTTAGCTCATGTCAAGATCAACTCCAAATGGAGTGAAAATTTGTGTGTGAGCTAACAAAAATGTGCTGAATAAGAATATGCCTCCCACTTTTGAATTCATGGGATAAAAACAGTTTGAATTTTGAATATGGTTTCAAACTGCCCTCTTTCTAGCTATACCCAAAATGACCTCAAAAAGGTTTTGAATTTTGGTGAAACTTGGCATGGACATCCTTAGCAATGTGTAGGAGTTTTCATATGCCCAGCCCCTCTATATCACATGTGGGAAATACCACTTTTGCAATATGTGAGTTTGTTCTCTAATGAGCATGTTGATGGTGGTTACTTGCTCTTCATTTGTGTTCATCAACTTTCCTCAAATGAGGTGTGTGTGTATGGTGATGAACACTTCAAATATGTGTCAAAAACTGAGGCCCTTACATTCCCCCCCCCCCTTAAAAGAATCTCGTCCCGAGATTATAAGGTGAAAATGAGAGAGAGGACAGTGGAAAATTACTGGATATGCGACGTGAAAAAGTTGGGGTAGTTGGCGCGAAGAAATCCTTCGCTCTCCCATGTCACTTCGTCCACGGAGTGATTACTCCATAGAACCTTGTAGAACCACAACGTACGGTTGCGTGTGGTTCGGGCCTTTTCGTCAATAATCTGAACCGGTTCCTCCCGATAGGTGAGATCCGGTTGCAGTTCTTTAATGTCTTCCAGCTGAACGGTAGTTGATAGCTTGAGACACTTCCTCAGCTGGGAAATGTGAAAGACGTCGTGCACACCAGAAAGTGCTTCTGGTAATTTCAGCCGGTATGCTACCGATCCACATCTTTCGGTAATCTGAAATGGACCGATGAATCGGGGTGCCAACTTTCCTCTCACCCCAAATCTGTTTACGCCCTTCATTGGAGACACACGTAGGATACACGTGATCCCCGACTTCAAACTGTAGTGGGTGTCTTCTCCGGTCCGCATACTGTTTCTGACGGGATTGGGCGGCTTTCAGGTTCGCTTGAATCAGTCGAACCTTCTCCTCCGCGTTGTTGACAAGATCAATCCCGAAGGTAACCCTTTCGCCAGACTCACACCAATTTAATGGTGTGCGGTATTTTCTTCCGTATAGCGCCTCGTAAGGTGCCATCTTGATGCTGGCTTGGTACCCATTGTTGTACGAGGACTCGGCTAACGGTAAGTGATCATCCCAATTCTTGCCGTGGTTGATAGCGCAAGCTCGTAGCATGTCTTCTAAGATCTGATTCACCCGCTCCGTTTGCCCATCCGTCTGCGGGTGGTACGCTGAACTACGGATCAGCTTCGTCCCCAAGACAGCGTGCAGCTGCTCCCAAAAATGGGACACAAATAAAGTGCCCCGATCCGATATGATGGTACGGGGTACGCCGTACAAGCATAGGATCCGTGAGATGTACAATTCAGCGTACTTCTTGGCGTTGTAGTTGGTGTTGACAGGGATGAAATGGGCAACTTTGGTGAGCCAGTCGACGATCACCCACATCAAATCATGCTTCTGAAAAGTGGTGGGTAAACCGACGATGAAGTCCATGCTCACATCCTCCCACTTCCAGGCAGGAACGCCCAGTGGTTGTAGCAGTCCCGGTTTCCGCATATGGTCTGCTTTCACCCTTCGACATGTATCGCACTCGGACACGTACTTTGCAATTTCCCGCTTCATCCGTGTCCACCAAAACTTGCTTCTGAGTTCTTGATACATTTTGTTGCTGCCGGGGTGAATAGAAAATTTTGATAAGTGAGCCTCATCAAAAATTTTCTTCCGTAGCTCCGGGTTACGGGGTACGACGATCCGGTCCTTGAACCATAGGACGTCGTCTCCGTCCTTCCGGAAACATTTCAGCTCCCCACTGTCTACACGTCTCCGCAAATGCGACATGCCCTTGTCATGTTTCTGAGCTGCCGCTATCTCTTCACGGATGGTGGGGATCAAAGCTAGGTTTTAGAGAGCTCTATGTGGAATTACATGCAGTGGTGGTTCGCTCTCTCCCAACGGTGTGATGGTCAGATTGTTGACGTGTGACTTGCGGCTTAGCGCATCTACCACTACGTTTGCCTTGCCCGGATGATAATGGATCTCTACTTCGTAATCCTTTATCAATTCTAACCATCTTCGTTGCCTCATGTTCAGCTCCTTCTGAGTGAATATGTACTTGAGGCTTTTGTGGTCGGTATATAGATGTACGAGGTTACCGAGTAGGTAGTGCCTCCACATCTTCAGTGCAAGTACCACGGCAGCGAGCTCCAAGTCGTGAGTTAGATAATTCTTCTCATGGTTTCTAAGCTGCCGTGATCCATACGCGACCACTCTTCGGTCTTGCATCAGCACACATCCAAGCCCAATGCCGGATGCATCGCAGTACACATCGAACGGTTTTGTTGTGTCTGGCTGCGCCAAAACCGGTGCTGATGTCAGGTGCTTGACTAAAGCCTTGAATGCTGCTTCACATGCTGGACTCCAAACATATTTGGTAGCCTTCTTCAGCAGCTCCGTCATAGGCTTGGCAATCTTCGAGAAGTTCGGAATGAACCTCCGATAATATCCCGCGAGTCCGAGGAAACTCCATACCTCGTGAACAGTTCTGGGGGATTTCCAATTCAGCACTTGAGTGATCTTGCTCAGGTCTACAGCGATACCCTCCGCTGAGATGATATGCCCGAGAAAAGGCACTTGTGATATCCAAAACTCGCATTTGTTGAATTTCGCGTATAACTTGTGATCCCGCAGCTGTTGCAAGACTATACACAGATGTTTCTTGTGATCTTCCTCCGACATGGAATATACCAGTATGTCGTCGATGAAGACCACAACAGACTTGTCCAGCTCCGGCATGAATACCGAGTTCATCAAATACATGAAGTGAGCTGGAGCATTGGTGAGGCCGAAGGACATGACCAGGTACTCATAAAGTCCGTACCTCATCGAGAAAGCCGTCTTCGGAATGTCCTCCGTTCTTATCTTAATCTGATGGTACCCGGATCTTAAATCCATCTTGGAAAAGATCTCTGCTTCGACCAACTGATCAAACAACATGTCGATCCGTGGCAATGGGTACTTGTTCTTGATGATTACGGCATTTAATGGACGATAGTCCACGCAAAGCCACAACGTCTCATCCTTCTTCTTTACAAATAATGCCGAACAGCCCCATGGCGAGGAGTTCGGCCTAATAAAACCCTTCTCCAGGAGGTCCGTGAGCTGAGTCTTCAGTTCAGCCAACTCCTTGGGCACCATCTTGTACGGCCTTCGGGATATTGGCATGGTTCCCGGTGCAAGTTCAATCTTGAACTCCAGCTCTCCATCGGGCGGCATCCCCGGTAAATCGTCTGGGAATACGTCAGGGAACTCTCGGACCACTGGAATATCTTCCAATTTGGTGGTTGTGGATTGATAGACACTTGGAAGTTTTATTTCTGGACTGTCCAGAAATAAGGAATGAGATTCGTGCACTTCTGAGTTTAAGTGCACAACTCGTAGGACGGTGTCTAAAACAGCGCCGTGGCGGGTTAACCACGACATCTCTAAAATGACATCGACCTTTTGTCCCTCTAGGATTATGAGAGACGTAGGGTAAACTCTACCCTCTAAGCACAATGGCGCTTTTGGGACCATCATGCTTGCTGAAATTTTCCCACCCGGTGAACAGATCACATAAGGACTATCGGTGGGTAGTATTTGCAAGCTATATTTATCAATGAAAGCTTGGCTAATGAAGCTATGTGTGGCGCCCGAATCAAATAGTACTATGGCAGGATGCTGGTGGAGTTGGAACATACCCGCAAGGATTGGCTCACCCTCCGGCACGTCCTCTATGGCAAGCTGGTGGATGGTGCCGGGCCTAGGGTTTGCCCGCCGCGCATTAGTGGGGTTCCGGGGTTGATTCCTCCCTGGAAACGGTGGTGCAACTCCGCCGCCTTGCCTCTCTGGACAACTGCTGGCGAAGTGTCCTGGACGACCACACATGTAACACGTGGCCGCTGCTGGTGTCGTGCTCGGGGGACGAAAGCCCGGCATGCGCTGCTGAGGTGCATACGCACGTGACATCGTCCGTTGCTGCTGTTGTTGTTGTGGAAGTGGTGCTGGCAGTGCCGGCCTGAATGCCGGTGAAGAGTACGGCCGACTGCGGAAAGGCATCGACCTCTGTGGTGGCTGCCAGCATGGACCTGATGGTGGGGGATTCACCATCCGAAACTTCTGAGAAGGACCGCCTCCTTCTCCGCTGCTTTGCGGCGCGCTTCGCTTTCGCTCCGCCGCCGCCAACTCCTTGCCGGAGTCCTCTTGAACAATCGCAGCATCAATGATGTCGTTGAGGCTGCTGCGATTGAACATCGCCAATTTGTCCATCAGGAGCGGGTTAAGCCCCTGGTAAAAGTGGTCCCGCCGCTTCTCGTCGGTATCTGCGTGATACGATGCGTAGAGCGCGAGATCGTTGAATGCCCTGGAGTATTCCAGCGCGTTCCGGATCCCTTGCTGCAGGTGTAGGAACTCCTACGTCTTCCTCTTCATCAGACCCGGCGGTATGTGATAGGCCCTAAAGGCCGTCCGGAACTCCGTCCAGGTCATAACTCGGTCGGTGGGCTGTGAAGCACAAAATTTTGCCCACCACGTGCTCGCGGATCCTTGGAGCTGCTGGACCGCAAACTGAGTCTTGCGCTGCTCACTTATCTGGAGCAGCCCGAACTTCATCTCTATTGCGCGGAGCCAGTTGTCCGCGTCAAGAGGTTCATCCGCCCTTGAGAATACCGGGGGATGAGTCGCCAGGAAGTCGGAGTAGGAGCTCTGTTGACGCTCCTCACGGTCTTGACGTCTCTCTGGGTGAGACGTATTAGCGATGAGAGTCTGCAGCAACTCCGTGTGCTGCTGGTGTAAATCCGCCATTGCCGCGACGATGACAGCCAATGTAACCGTTGGCAGTGGCGGTGGCGGTGTTTGCTGTTGCTGTTGCTGCTGTTGCTGCTGCTGTCCCGAGGAGTCCTCGGGAGGCTGTTGGGAGGTCTCTCCCCCTTGGCTAGTACCCCCAACGTCCGGGTTAGCACGAGTACGCGTCATACTGAAGTTCAAAACAGCAGCGATTAGCACATGTCATACTTAAAATTCCATATGCAACAGTAGGTATTGAAGTGACACATGAATAATTTGCACAACATTCACATATATTGATAAAGCACAAACTTTATACAAGATACATTATTCTCGGGCCTCCGAGAAGTCGTGCTCATGTCGTCACTACCTATCATATGCTACTGCCTACACGACATGTCACCGATTACAAAAGTTGGGTTACACTACCCTAGCTGCCCTACTTGGCAACTGTAACCCCCTACTCGGAGTAGAACTCGACCTCCTCCGGGTCGTCCTCCTCCGGTACCTCTGCTGGTGGCTCTGGATCTACCACCTCTCCTCCCATCTCGGGTTCTCCCATGGCTGGAAGACCCAAGACCACCGGTATGCCCAATACCGGAGGTACGAGGTCCTGCAAAGCATACACCTCGTCCATGGCCTGGTTGTAGTCCTATTCCCAGCCTTGCCCTTTCTCAATAGCGCCGTCCCGCTCTTGAGCAAGGTCCTCATTCTGCTGGGTTAAAGTCTGTACCAGCTCTTGCAACGCCACGATGTCGACACGGCTTTTCCTCTTCGCCTTCTTCAGACGATGCAACTGATTACGCTGTTCATTCAGTCGCTTGATCGTCGGAAGGAGCACATTGCGGAGTGCGCTGTGAGCACTCTCGAAATGGTCTCCACGGCTTGTGCTCTCCTTGAGCTTTGCGGCGAGATGCTCCGTATGAACAGCTTGGCTGTCCATCAAGGCGTTTCCCGCCCTCATCTGGAGGCTAAGGTTTGCCTCCACGGGGCTGTATCCTGGGCAACCCGGATCTGTTGCCTCCCGGTACCTCTCTTCCCACACATGCTGAGCCCGTCCATCCACCGGAACGAGCGTGTATGGAGTGCCCTTCATAGCCTGCACGTGTAGTTGGCAGAAACATGACATGGTGTCATGGGCTGCCACTTGCCACATCCCTTCCGGTTGTCTACCTCTCACCGTGACGGTGAACGGCACCCAACCGGGTGGCGTAGGTCCTGCAGGGACTTCGACATGGATTGTCCACGTCTTTTCCCCCTCTTCGCCCTATTCCTTGGCGAAGTACTGCGGCATCTGGTTGTATCCGAAATATTGAAGCATCTGCCTCAATGCCTCTGGATAGCCGCTGTGGTGAGAACAGTGGGACACCACCCATCCGTTCTCGAATTGTTTATATGCTGTCATCTGTAAAAATATATTTGAGAAATGTCAAATATTTATTTAAACAGTAAATCGTTGAGTTATAACATAAAACACGTCATTGAACCCATAAAACTTGGAAACATAGTTCAAATTTTAAACAAATTTGACTGCTGATCTGCTGTCTGCATGTCGCCCTGACCAGTTTCCATTTCAACCTGATTTAGGCCATGTTAAAGGCAAATACAATTATGGGGCTCAACATAAAAGTTAAAGCTAACTTCAATAGCTTTCCAGAAAGTATTTGCTTGGCCTAAGATCTGTCCTGGTTCAAAAGTTATGAGAGGTTAAAGTTAACAGAATTTCTGGAGAAATTTGGACAGCACCTCCCTGCTTTAGGTACTGATTTGATCCAAGAATTCCAGTTAATTCTGCTCCCAATCTGACAAAACTTTCTGTTACAAAGTTGTAACCCATCTCATTATCTTTCCAGAACTACCTCATTTTCTATTTTTGGATTTTTATGCAGGAAGTTATACTCAATTTACAGAGAGTTTACAGAGAGTCTTTACTCTGTCCTGTTTTCTGGACAGTTTCAACTCTACTGCATTTTTCGATTGGTTAAGAGATGAAACACCTCTGGACCTCAACATAAAAGTTGTAAATCTCTTCCAAAGCTTTCCATAAATGTATCATATGACCGCAACCTCGAAAGAACTAAACCTCTAACCTCTGAGTAACCTCAGCCTTAATTCAGCTGAAAACAGAGTGCTCGGTCCTTAGCAACCTATAAGTTGAAAACTTGTTAACTTTGAATATCCTGATTAAGGGAAGAGGTTACAGCAAATTTTAGTGCTTTGGATCAAAACCTTCAATTTTTACAATGAAGTTGTTCATTTAGTGGGGTGTGACGTCGATGTGTCACCAGATTATGTCGGTACTACGTCCTCACAAGAAAAAAACCTATACCGGACTTAGCCGGCTTCGTTAATTCAGTGGCACTAAACGTCATTCGCACACGGATGCTACACGTCTATTGTTTTGTGGTTAGGCTACCTGCAGAAACTCAAACAATCGTCAGACTCGGCTGCACACCGAGCCCGGAATCCATACAGTTCGTACACCCGGCCGTCATTACTCGCCCGGATGTTCTCAAGCCAAACATGCCTTGAGTTACGTGTTCACGTTTCAGACCATGTGACGGGGTCTCCCACATTGCACCACGCACGCCAGAGACAGACGTTGCTCGAATACCCCAAATGACATGAAGAGTCGTAGAGGATACCAAAGCGGGTCGGGTTATCTGCCACCCGTGGGGCTCCACCCTTCAGCTTGTGCGCACTGGTGGACAGCGCTTACGTGCACCCCCCAAGACATAAACATCCCGAGATGCACGATTTTCCGACATAGACAAATAGGTTAGTATGCCACTTTCTATATACTAATAACATCCTTATATGGGCTACTAACTCGTTCCTCACTGGATTTTTGAAAAAAATGACCTTTGTAGTGCGTTAAACCTCAAGCAGGCTCTGATACCAACGCTGACACGACCCCACGGTCTTGTCGAGCCAGGATCACGCTGAGGGGTGCTGCGTTGCACAGCACCGAATAATACACATCAAAGGTACAAAGCGGAAGCAAAACTTTATTACATAAAGTGGTTTATGAACATTTTTACATCAAAATAAGTCCAGTCCACACTCACGGACGCAGACTACGCACCAAGTTCACGTCCAGCCCTTGAACGTGTCCTTGCTAGCACACACGGACACTAACTCTGCGGCGTGCACGACTCCCACTCGACGGGGTTCCCCTCCTGGGGTTCCGTCTCCTCTTCGGGAGTCCCTTCCTCATAGAACCATGCAAAAGCTTTAAACACAAGCAGTGAGCACGAAGGCTCAGCAAGACTGACTCGTCTCTCCTAAACATGGAACTTGTACATGAGGGGTGATGGGTACATGAGGTAAAACAATTTGCAAAGGACTCGCCTAATTATTGGAACCTTACTTTCAAGTTTTAGCAGCAGGTTGTGGAGAACCTTACGCTAAGGCACATGAGAGAGCCGCAATCAAACAAGAAATGCATTTCTCTCATGTACTTTGCCCAAAGTTGAAAAGAACTTTAGTTAGCTCTAAACTACAACAAATCATTAACAATCAAAGTCCATCTTTCAATCAGCAACATTTTAACATTAACTAGCCTGTTCTTTCTACGTCACGGTACAGTGAACAAGTGGTACTCACTGACCGCGAGGGACGGCGATTATAATCGATTTACACCTGCAGGGTTACCCGAACAACCCGTCACGTACGCCCGTACTCGATGTTGCCTACAACAACCATCACGGACGCCGTACGCAACTACCTTTCACCCGTTAGCCAAATGTTGAACCGGTCCAATCGTCCCGAGCAAGAGGTCTCTGCATGCGCATCTCAGTGCCGCCAGCCGATTTACACCTCGAGCTCTCAACCTACCCTCTGAACGACCAGCTATGCCTCAACACCCAGCTACCCGAGTTACATCGGTTTCCCGGTTCCCATATAGCCGGTAGATCTTCGGTACTGTTCTATCTTGTTCAACAGGCCTGCACACGGCTCGGTCCTCAATTGACAAAAGCGGAGCTACAGCACACAGGCCCCAAAGTCCTGCTGCCCTTACTCTCCGCTCGGTCTCATCTTTCTTGCCATGTGTATCATGTGCTATCTCTACCCGAGTCGAGTGCCTCTAGCCCATGCTCGCGAGTAGTTCCAACTACTCGACTTGTACTGAATCCTACCCTAACTTAGCTTTGCAGTAGCTAACGGGGTTTACAATCCTAAACCCAACCCATGGTTTTCTTGGCTATGCAATTGGGTTTCCAAACAAGAGACTAATGCAAAGAATAATGGTATTCAAGTAAGTGCTCAAAACAATAAAAATTTGTAAAAAGGTTAATTCAAACCGGAGCTTGCCTTGCTGCTCTTGGTCATAGGCTAGCTGCTCCTCCAGAGTAACAAAGTCTAGGACTTTGGGTTCCTCCTCGACCTTAGTGACTACATGATATACAAGTATATGTATTAATTTAAATGCATTTGATTGCATTTAAACTTGTGAAGTCTATAACTCTTACTAGACAGACTCAATGCCTGTGAAACTTTTACTGTGGCTTGGTTACAACCTAAGTACAGACTTGGTCAAGTTTTAGTTGCAGCAAAGCTTATTTGAGCCCTCCACAATTAATTATGTACTTGACCTTAATTGGCACTCTTAGGGTGTTCTAGGGATTTTCATGGAACCAACTATGACTTTCTGAAAACTAGGTTTTCAGAGGGTTCTAATGGAGTTGGTCTCACTTAATTTGAAGGTTCCTAACTAAAGATATGAGCTAAACAATTTCAGAGAAAATTCTGAAAATGTTTCTGAACATTTTCTATTTTCTCTGGAACAGTTTCACTAATCACAACATTAGGTGGATCAAATTAGCTCAAATGGATCTTAAATTTTTATGGTAGTTCAGGGATATTTTGGTGAACATTCCAGAAAAATTTCAGGATATTCCTCCAAAGGATTCTCCAGTTAAAATTCCAAACAGTTAAACATTGAGGAATTAATTATGGAGAAATAAGGAATTTCATGAAGTGAAACTTGATTTTCTGGAATGTTGCTCAGAGAGCTGAATCCCACAAAATTTGGTTCACTCGATTTGGAGCTTTCTAGCCAAAGTTATGAGGCTTTGAAGTTTGAATGAAATCTGAAAATCGGAGGAAAAGTTTAAATCTGCCGGGGCCCGCGAGGACACGTGTTAGGCGCGGAGGCGACGGCATACTGCGGCCCACAGGGTCTTTGCGGGCCAGCACACTAGATCCCGGCCACACCTGATCCCGATTTAAAATTTTGAGCCGCTGACGCGTGGGCCAGCCGCCTTCGTCTTCCTCCCGACGCGCCCTCACGCCCGCGCCGCCTCCCCTCGCCGGAGCCGACTCTGAGCTCGCCGGCTTGCCACTGCCGGCCATCAGCTGGTCTGAAACTCGCCGCCAGGGGGTTGTCGACGTCGAGGAGCACGTCTGTGGGGTCAGCTCGAGCTGGCGGTGACCGGAAATAGCCCGACGACATGCGGCGGCCTCGGTTGAGGTTCGGCGCCGTCGGCCGTGGGTTCTAACCTGCCATAGCCTTGAACGATTGGTTCTACAGCATCAGTATACCTCTAGGAAGCTCAACAAGGTGTCAAATGGGTTCAAAGATGGTGGCAAGCCGGTCGGCACCGTGTGACCGAGCGTGCCCGCCATGAGCGCCCTTGATCGAGCTCAAAATTCGTCACCCCTAGTCGGTTTCATACCACGGACGCAGAAAGGAAATTGATCGCCGGTTAGTCCAGCGCATATGTGCAAGATTTGATAACTAAAGAAAGATCACAGCGCGAGAATTCGAAGAATCCGTACCGGAAGCTCGGTTTAAGGTCGCCGGAGCAAAAGCTGGAAATTCGCAGTGGATTCTTCACGGTTTGCTCCCAAACTTGGAGGAGAGAAACACGGTGGTCTCTCGCTCCTGTTGCCTCTCTTGCTGGCCCGTGAAAACGCCTGTGGAACACTGTCCACGAGCGCCTGACCTTCGGCTGAGGCTAGGTTGCCGCTGTGGCGATCGTTATCGGGCAAGGGAGGTCGGAGCTCGGGGTTTTTGGCGTTGGGGTGGTGGAGTGCAATCTCAGGTTGCCGTCTAGCAGCTCAGGGAAGGAGGAGGCGAGATGTTTTCGCGGTTTCCCGATCGAGCAGAGAAGCGGCTGGCCGGGGGCTCGGTGTTCGCGGGAGAGGGGAAAGGGAGCGGTGCCTGCCTCGGTGGAGCGCCTTAAGAGGGCCCTGGAACCGCCCTTGGGCTCGTGTGTGGGTGCGGGAAGCAGCTGGTGGTGCTGCTCCTCCTCGGTGGCGAGCGCAGCTGCTCCCGGGCGTTGAACCGGCAGCTGCTCGGTGGAATTTCCCACCGAGACTGTGACTTTGGGTGCAAGTCTCTCCTCTTCTCTCTATGACATGTGGGTCCCACACTCAAGTTTAACCTCTGAAATTAACTCCTCATCACTGTTGTCAACAGTGAGCCCCAAAATACCCATGGTGATTCAAATTATTCACCCATGAGCCATTTGAATTGATTAGGATTTAAATTGGGTTTGGTTTGAATGAATTTCAGCACATGTTCAGTTTGAAATTCAAATAAAGTTTGAATTTGCCCCACTTAGCTCATGTCAAGATCAACTCCAAATAGAGTGAAAATTGGTGTGTGAGGCTCACAAAAATGTGCTGAATAAGAATATGCCTGCCACTTTTGAATTCATGGGATAAAAACAGTTTGAATTTTGAATATGGTTTTAAACCGCCCTCTTTCTAGCTATACCCAAAATGACCTCAAAAAGGTTTTGAATTTGGGTGAAACTTGGCATGGACATCATTAGCAATGTGTAGGAGTTTTCATATGCCCAGCCCCTCTATATCACATGTGGGAAATACCACTTTTGCAATATGTGAGTTTGTTCTCTAATGAGCATGTTGATGGTGGTTACTTGCTCTTCATTTGTGTTCATCAACTTTCCTCAAATGAGGTGTGTGTGTGTGTATGGTGATTAACACTTCAAATATGTGTCAAAAACTGAGGCCCTTACATCAGAAAACATAAATTTTTTGAAAAAAAATCAAAGGTGTTTGGCCTTTAATGTTTACCAAAAATGGAAATTTCCATCAAAACTCGTCGTAAATTTGTTTTTCTCGCCTATGAAGATTTATTTAATTGTCAGATACGTGTTAACTTATCATACCTGAATTATGACGCATTTTGGAAAATTTCAAATTTTTCACAAAAATCCAATCGGGTTAGCCTTTGCTTTTTATCAAAAATGGCAATTTCAATCAAAACTCACCGTAACTTCATTTTTTTCACGAACGTGAAGCTTCTTATCTTTGTCAGATACATGTTATCTTGTCATACCTAAATTTCGAAGAATTTTGGAAAACATCAAATATTTCAAAAAAAAAGCCAAGTGGTTAGCCTATGCTATTTTCCAAAAACGGCAATTTCCATCAAAACTCGACGTAAATTCATTTTCCTCGCCCGTTAAGTTTCGTTTATTTGTCACAATGTGTTACCTTGTCATACGTCAATTCTGACGCATTTCGGAAAACATAAAATTTTCCACAAAAATACTAACGGGTTAGCCTTCGCTTTTTACCAAAAATAGCAATTTGAATCAAAACTCGTCGTAAGTTCGTTTCTCTCGACCGTGAAGATTCTTATCTTTGACAGATACGTGTTACCTTGTCATACCTGAATTATGATGCATCTCAGAAAACATCAGATTTTTTACAAAAATTAAAAAGGGCTAGCCTTTATTTTTTTACCAAAAACGTATATTTTAATAAAAACTCGTCGTAAGTTCATTTTATCGCCCGGGAAGGTGCGGATACGTGTTACCTTATCATACTTAAATTTTAAGCATTTCGAAGAACATCAAATTTTACAAAAAATCTAAAGTGGTTAGCCTTTGTTGTTTACCAAAAACGGCAATTTTCATTAAAACTCACCGTAAATTCATTTTTCTCGCTGGTGACGCTTCCTTTATTTGTCAGATGTGTGTTACCTTCACATACTTGAATTCTGACGAATTTTGAAAAATATCAAATTTTCCATAAATATCCAAAGGGGTTAGACTTTGCTTTTTACAAAAAATAGCAATTTTAATCAAAATTCGCCGTAATTTTGTTTTCTCGCCCTTAAATCTTCTTATCTTTATCAGATACGTGTTACCTTGTCATACCTAAATTTTAAGTATATCAGAAAATATCAAATTTTCCAAAAAGAATCCCAAGTGGTTAGCCTTTGGGGTTTACCAAAAATGTCAATTTCCATCAAAACTCGCCGTAAATTTGTTTTTCTCGCCGGCGAAGCTTCTTATGTTTGTTACATACATGTTACTTTTTCATACCTAAATTTTAAAGCACTTCTAAAAATATCATATTTTCCAAAAAATCCAAAGTGTTTAGCATTTTTTCCAAAAACGGCAAATTCAATCATGACTCGCCGTAAGTTCGTTTTTCTCGTCCGTGATGCTTCTTATCTCCGTGAGATATTTGTCACCTCTTCATACCAACATTTTAAGCATTTTGAAAAACACCAAATTTTCGAAAAAAATCCAAAGGTGTTAGCTTTTGCTTTTTACCAAAACGGCAACTTTCATAAAAACATGTCATAAATTTGTTTTTCTCGCATGTGAAGCTTCTTATGTTTGTCACATACGTATTACCTTGTCATATCAAATTTTAAAGCATTTTGGAAAATATCAAATTTTCCAAAAAATCAAAACTCATCGTAAATTTGTTTTCTCGCCCGTGAAGATTCTTTTATTTGTGAGATACATGTTATCTTATCATACCTAAATTCTGACGCATTTTGGAAAACATAAGATTTTCCACAAAAATTCAAATATGTTAGGCTTTACTTATTACCAAAACTCGTCGTAAGTTTGCTTTTCTTGAACGTGAAGCATCTTATCTTTATCAGATACGAGTTACCTTGTCATACCAAAATTTCAAAACATTTTGGAAAACATTAAAGTTTCCAAAAAATCCAAAGGAATTGGCCTTTACTTTTTACCAAAAACGGGATTTTTCCATCAAAACTCATCGTAAAATAGTTTTTCTCGCACTTGAAATTTTTTATTTTTGTCAAATACGTGTTACCTTGTCATACCTAAATTTTAAGCATTTCGAAAGATGTCAAATTTTCCATAAAAATCCAAAGGGGTTTGCTTTTGTTTTTTATCAAAAATGGCAATTTCAATCAAAACCTACCGTAAGTTTATGTTTTCTCAAACGGGAAGCTTCTTATCTTTGTCAGATACGTGTTAACTTATCATACCTAAATTTTGAAGCATTTTGGAAAACATCAATTTTTTCAAAAAAAAAACAAGTAGTTAGCCTTTGCTATTTATGAAAAACGACAATTTCTATCAAAACTCACTGTAAATTCGTTTTGCTTGCCCGTGAAGATTCTTTTATTTGTCAGATATGTGTTACCTTGTCATACCTAAATTCTGATGCATTTCCAGAGACATACTTTTCCACAAAAATCGAAAGGGGTTAGCCTTCGTTTTTTACAAAAAAATGGCAATTTCATTCAAAACTAAGTTCATTTCTCTTGACCGTGAAGCTTCTTATCTTTGACAGATATGTGTTACCTTGTCATACCTAAATTATGACGCATCTCAGAAAATATTAGATTTTCCACAAAAATTAAAAGGGGTTAGCCTTTGTTTTTTACCAAAAACGGCAATTTTAATCAAAACTCATCGTAAATTTGTTTTTCTCGCATGTGAAGCTTCTTATATTTGTCAGATACGTATTACCTTGTCATACCTAAATTTTGAAGTATTTTGAAAAACATCAAATTTTCAGAAAAAACAAAGGTGTTTGGCTTTTAATGTTTACCAAAAATAGTAAATTCAATTAAAACTATTCGTAAATTTATTTTTCTCGTCCATGAAGTTTCTTTTAATTTTAAGATACGTGTAAACTTGTCATACCTAAATTATGACGCATTTTAGAAAACGTCAAATTTTCCAAAAAATCCAAAGGCGTTAGCCTTTGCTTTTTATCAAAAATGGCAATTTCAATCAAAACTCACCGTAAGTTCATTTTTTCTCGAACTTGAAGCTTCTTATCTTTGTCAGATACGTGTTACCTTGTCATATCTAAATTTTGAAGCATTTTGGAAAACATCAAATTTTTCAAAAAAACCCAAGTGGTTAGCCTTTGCTATTTTCCAAAAACGGAGATTTCCATCAAAACTCGCCGTAAAATCATTTTCATAGCCCATGAAGCTTCGTTTATTTGTCAGATACGTGTTACCTCGTCACACATGAATTCTGATGCATTTCGGAAAACATAAAATATTCCAAAAAAATCCGAAGGGGTTAGCCTTCGCTTTTTACCAAAAATGGCAATTTCAATCAAAACTTGTTGTAAGATCGTTTTTTCTCGAACATGAAGCTTCTTATCTGACAGTATTACCTTGTCATACCTAAATTATGACGCATTTGAGAAAACATTAGATTTTCCATAAAAATCAAAAGGGGGTTAGCTTTGCTTTCTACGAAAAACTGTAATTTCCATAAAAACCCTCCATAAATTTGTTTTTTCTCGCATGTGAAGGTTCTTATCCTTGTCAGATATGTATTACCTTGTCATACCTAAATTTTGAAGCATTACGGGAAACATTAAATTTTCGGAAAAAACAAAGGTGTTTGGCCTTTAATGTTTACCAAAAATGAGAATTTCCATCAAAAATCGTCGTAAATTTATTTTTCTTGCCCATGAAGATTCCTTTAATTGTCAGATACATGTTAACTTGTCATACCGAAATTTCGACGCATTTTGGAAAACGTCAAATTTTCCACAGAAATCCAAACGGGTTAGCCTTTCTTTTTTCAAAAATGGCAATTTCAATCAAAACTCACCGTAACTTCATTTTTTTCTCCAACGTAAAGCTTCATATCTTTATCAGATACGTGTTATCTTGTCATACCTAAATTTCGAGCATTCTGGAAAACATCAATTTTTCAAAAAAAAACCCAAGTGGTTAGCCTTTTCTATTTTCTAAAAACAGCAATTTCCATTAAAACTCGCCAAAAATTTGTTTTGATTGCCCGTGAAGCTTCGTTTAATTTTAAAAATACATGTGAATCTGTCATACCTGAGATCTGATGCATTTTGGAAAACATCAATTTTTTCACAAAAATCCAAAGGGGTTAGCCTTTGCTTTTACCAAAAATGGCAATTTCAATCAAAACTCACCATAAGTTCGTTTTTTTCTCAAACCTGAAGCTTCTTATCATTGTTAGATATGTGTTCCCTTGTCATACTTAAGTTTTGAAGCATTTTGGAAAACATCAAATTTTTTCAAAAAAAACCCAAGTGGTTAGCCTTTGCTATTTTCCAAATACTGCAATTTCCGTCAAAACTCGTTGTCAATTCGTTTTGAAAGCCCGTGAAGCTTCGTTTATTTGTCAGATACATGTTACCTTGTCACACATGAATTTTAACGCATTTGGGAAAACATAAAATTTTCCACAAAAATACAAAGGGGTTAGCTTTCGCTTTTTACAAAAATGGCAATTTAAATCAAAACTTGTCATAATATTATTTTTTCTCGAACGTGAAGCTTCTCATCTATATCAGATACGTATTACCTTGTCATATTTAAATTATGACGCATTTGAGAAAACTTTAGATTTTCCATAAAAATGAAAAGGGATTAGCCTTTGCTTTTTATGAAAAACTGCAATTCCATAAAAACCCTCTGTAAATTTATTTTTCTCGTATGTGAAGGTTCTTATCTTTGTTAGATACGTATTACCATGTCATATCTAAATTCTGAAACATTTCGGAAAATATTAAATTTTTGGAAAAATCAAAGGTGTTTGGCTTTAATGTTTACCAAAAACGGCAATTTCTATCAAAACTCGTCATAAATACGTTTTTTCTCGCCATTGAAGATTCTTTTAATTATCAGATACTTGTTAACTTGTCATACCTGAATTCTGACGCATTTTGGAAAACGTCAAATTTTCCACAGAAATCCAAACGGGTTAGCCTTTCTTTTTTTTTCAAAAATGGCAATTTCAATCAAAACTCACCCTAACTTTGTTTTTTTTCTCAAACGTGAAACTTCTTATTTTTATCAGATATGTGTTACCTTATCATAACTAAATTTTGAAGCATTTTGGAAAACATTAAATTTTTCAAAGAAACCCAAGTGGTTAGCCTTTCCTATTTTCCTAAAACGGTAATTTCCATCAAAACTCGGTGTAAATTTATTTTGCTCGCCCGTGAAGCTTCGTTTATTTGTCAGATAAGTGTTACCTTGTCACACATGAATTCTGACGCATTTCGTAAAACATAAAATTTTCCACAAAAATCCAAAGGGGTTAGCATTCCCTTTTTACCAAAAATGGCAATTTGAATTAAAACACGCCGTAAGTTCGTTTCTCTCGACCGTGAAGCCTCTTATCTTTGACAGATATGTATTACCTTGTCATAACTAAATTATGATGCATCTCAGAAAACATCAGATTTTCCACAAAAATTAAAAGCGGTTCGCCTTTGTTTTTTACCCTAAACTACAATTTTAATCAAAACTCGCCGTAAGTACATTTTCTCGCCCGGGAAGCTGCTTATCTTTTTCGGTACGTGTTACCTTGTAATACTTAAATTTTAAGCATTTCGAGGAACACAAATTTTATAAAAAATACAAAGTGGTTAGCCTTTGTTGTTTACAAAAAACGGTAATTTCCATCAAAACTCGTCATAAATTTGTTTTTCTCGCCTGTGATGCTTCCTTTATTTGTCAGATGCGTGTTACCTTCACATCCGTGAATTCTGACGCATTTTGGAAAATATCAAATTTTCCTCAAAAATCCAAAGGCGTTAGTCTTTGCTTTATACCAAAAATGCCAATTTCAATCAAAACTCCCCGTAATTCGTTTTCTCGCCCTTCAATCTTCTTATCTTTGTCAGATATGTGTTACCTTGTCATATCTAAATTTTAGACATTTCGGAAAATATCAAATTTTCTAAAAAGAATCCTAAGTGGTTAGCCTTTGGTGTTTACCAAAAAGGGCAATTTCCATCAAAACTCGCCGTAAATTCATTTTTCTCGCTCGTGAAGCTTCTTAACTTTGTTACATACGTGTTACCTTGTCATACCTAAATTTTAAAGCATTTAAAAAATATCAATTTCTCCAAAAAAATTCAAATGATTTAGCATTTGCTTTTTACCAAAAACGGCAATTTTAATCATAACTCGTTGTGAGTTAGTATTTTTTACCCGTGAAGCTTCTTATCTTTGTCAGATACGTTACCTTGTCATATCTAAATTTTAAGCATTTTGAAACACATCAAATTTTCCAAAAATAAGCCAAAGGGCTTAGCCTTTGCTTATTACCTAAACTAGAAATTTTCATAAAAACCCGCCATAAATTCGTTTTTCTCGCATGTGAAGCTACTTATCTTTGTCAGATACGTATTACCTTGTGGTACCTAAATTTTGAACCACTTTAGAAAACATAAAATTTTCTGAACAATCCAAGGTGGTTGGCCTTTAATGTTTACCAAAAATGGCAATTTCAATCGGAACTCATCGTAAATTCAGTTTCCTCTCCCGTGAAGATTGTTTTATTTGTCATATACGTGTCACCTTGTCATACTGAATTCTGACGCATCTTAGAAAACGTTAGATTTTCCACAAAAATCCAATGGGGTTAACCTTTGCTTTTTACCAAAAATGGTAATTTCAATCAAAACTTGTTGTAAGATCATTTTTTTCTCGAACGTGAAGATTCTTATATTTGTCAGATACGTGTTACCTTATCATACCAAAATTATGATGCATTTCAGAAAACATTTGATTTTTCATAAAAATCAAAAGGGATAGCCTTTGCTTTTTATGAAAAACTGCAACTTCCATAAAAACCCATCGTAAATTTGTTTTCTCATAAGTGAATCTTCTTATCTTTGTCACATACGCATTACCTTGTCATACCTAAATTTTGAAGCATTTCAGAAAATATTGAATTTTCAGAAAAATCAAAGGTGTTTGGCCTTTAACATGTACCAAAAACGGCAATCTTCATCAAAACTCGTCGTAAATTCGTTTTTCTCGCCCATGAAGATTCTTTTAATTGTCAGATACGTGTTAACTTGTCATACCTGAATTCTAACGCATTTTAAAAACGTCAAATTTTCCACGGATATCCAAACGGGTTAGCCTTTGCTTTTTTATCAAAAATGGCAATTTAAATCAAAACTCACTGTAACATCATTTTTTCTCGAACATGAAGCTTCTTATCTTTATCAAATACGTGTTACCTTGTCATACCTAAATCTCGAAGCATTTTGGAAAACATCAATTTTTAAAAAAACCCCCACGTGGTTAGCCTTTGCTATATTCCAAAAACGGCAATTTCTATTAAAACTCGCCGTAAATTTGTTTTGCTCACCCGAGAAGCTTCATTTATTTGTCAGATACGTGTTAACTTTTCATACATGAATTCTGACACATTTTAAAATATAAAATTTACACAAAAAATTCAAAGGGGTTAGCATTTGCTTTTTACCAAAAATGGCAATTTGAATCAAAACTCGTCATAAGTTTGTTTGTCTCGACCGTAAAGCTTCTTATCTTTGACAGATACGTGATACCTTGTCATACCTAAATTATGACACATCTCAGAAAACATCAGATTTTTCATAAAAATTAAAAGGGATTAGCCTTTGTTTTTTTTACGAAAAACGGCAGTTTTAATCAAAACTCACTGTAAGTTCATTTTTTCGCCTAGGAAGCTGCTTATCTTTTTCAGATTCATATTACCTTGTCATACTTAAATTTTAAGCATTTCGAAAAACATCAAATTTTCAAAAAAAAAATCCAAAGTGGTTAGCCTTTGTTGTTTACCAAAAACAGCAATTTCCATCAAACCTCGTCGTAAATTCGTTTTTCTCGCCCGTGATGCTTACTTTATTTGTCAGATGCGTGTTACCTTCACATACCTGAATTCTGACACATTTCGGAAAATATCAAATTTTCCACAAAAATCCAAATGGGTTAGCCTTTGCTTTTTACCAAAAATGGCAATTTCAATCAAAACTCGTCGTAATTTCGTTTTCTCGCCCTTGAATCTTCTTATCTTTGTGAGATACTTTTTACCTTGTCATACCTAAATTTTAAGAATTTCAGAAAACATCAAGTTTTCCAAAAAGAATCCCAAGTGGTTAGCCTTTGGTCTTTACCAAAAACGGCAATTTCCATCAAAACTCGCCGTAAATTTGTTTTTCTCGCCCGTGAAGCTTCTTATCTTTGTTACATACGTGTTACCTTGTCTTACCTAAAATTTTAAAGCATTTCAAAAAATATCAAATTTTCCAAAAAAATATCCAAAGGATTTAGCATTTGCTTTTTCGCCCATGATGGTTCTTATCTCTGTCAGATATGTGTTACCTTGTCATACCTAAATTTTAAGAATTTCGAAAAACATCAAAATTTCCAAAAAAATCCAAAGGCGTTAGCCTTTGCTTTTTACCAAAATGGCAATTTCCATAAAAACCCATCGTAAATTTGTTTTTCTCACATGTGAAGTTTCTTATGTTTGTCACATACGTGTTACCTTGTCATAGTTAATTTCGAAGCATTTTGGAAAACATCAAATTTTCCAAAAAAATCCAAGGAGGTTGGCCTTTAATGTTTACAAAAACGGTAATTCCCATCACAACTCATCGTAAATTCGTTTTTCTCACCCGTGAAGATTCTTTTTTTTGTCAGATACGTGTTATCTTGTCGTACTTGAATTCTGACGCATTTTGAAAAAACGTCAGATTTTCCATGAAAATCCAAAGATGCTAGCCTTTACATTATACAAAAAATGGTAATTTCAATCAAAACTCGCAGTAAGTTTGTTTTCTTGAACGTGAAGCTTCTTATCTTTTTCAGATACGAGTTACCTTGTCATACCTAAATTTCCAAGCATTTTGGAAAACATCAGAATTTTCAAAAATTCCAAAGGGTTAGCCTTTCCTTTTTACCAAAAATAGCAATTTCTATCAAAACTCGACGTAAATTAGTTTTTCTCGCACGTAAAGCTTCTTATTTTTGTCAAATACCTGTTACCTTGTCATAATTAAATTTTAAGCATTTTGAAAGACGCCATATTTTGCACAAAAATCCAAAGGGTTTAGCCTTTGTTTTTATCAAAAATGGCAATTTCAATCAAAACTCATCGTAAGTTCGTTTTCTCTCAAACGTGAAGCTTCTTATCTTTGTCAGATTCGTGTTACCTTGTCATACCTAAATTTCGAAGTATTTTGGAAAACATCAAATTATTCAAAAATACCTAAGTAGTTAGCCTTTGATATTTACTAAAAACGGCAATTTCCATCAAAACTCACCGTAAATTCGTCTGGCTCGCCCGTGAAGCTTCGTTTATTTGTCAGATACGTGTTACCTTTCCATACATGAATTCTGACGTATTTCGAAAAACATAAAATTTTCTACAAAAATCCAATGGGGTTAGCCTTCACTTTTTATTAAAAAAATGGCAATTTGAATCAAAACTCGCCATAAATTCGTTTCTCTCGACCATGAAGCTTCTTATCTTTTGACAGAAACATGTTACCTTGTCATACCTAAATTATGATGCATCTTAGAAAACATCAGATTTTCACAAAAAATAAAAGGGGTTAGCCTTTTTTTATCAAAACAGCAATTTTCACCAAAACTCGCCGTAAGTTCATTTTCTCGCCCAGGAAGCTGCTTATCTTTTTCGGATACGTGTTTCCTTGTCCTACCTAAATTTTGAGCATTTCGAACGACACCAAATTTTACAAAAAAGCCGAAGTGGTTAGCCTTTGTTGTTAACCAAAAAACGGCAATTTCCATCAAAAGTCGCCGTAAATTCATTTTTGTCGCCCGTGACGCTTCCTTTATTTGTCAGATGCGTGTTACCTTCACATACCTGAATTCTCACGCATTTTGGAAAATATCAAATTTTCCACAAAAATACAAATGGGTAAGCCTTTGCTTTTTACCAAAAATGGCAATTTCAATTGAAACTCGCCCTAATTTCATTTTCTCGCCCTTGAATCTTCATCTTTGTCAGATATGTGTTGCCTTGTCATACCTAAATTTTAAGCATTTTGGAAAACATCAAATTATTTAAAAGAATCCAAAGTGGTCAGCCTTTGATGTTTACCAAAAATGGAAATTTCTATCGAAACTCTCCGTAAATTTGTTTTTCTCGCCCGTGAATCTTCTTATCTTTGTTACATACTTGTTACCTTGTCATACCTAAATTTTAAGCATTTCGGAAAACATCAAATTTTCCGAAAAGAATCCGAAGTGGTTAGCCTTTGGTGTTTACCAAAAATGGCAATTTCAATCAAAACTCGCCATAAATTCGTTTTTCTCACCCGTGAAACTTCTTATCTTTGTTACATACGTGTTACCTTGTAATACCTAAATTTTAAAGCATTTCAAAAAATATCAAATTTCCCAAAAAAATATACAAAGGGTTTAGCATTTGCTTTTTTTCAAAAACGGCAATTTCAATCATAACTCGTTAGAAGTTTGTTTTTCTCGCACGTGATGCTTCTTGTCTTTGTCAGATATGTGTTACCTTGTCATACCTAAATTTTAAGCATTTTGAAAATATCAAATTTTTCAAAATAAATCCAAGGGGTTAGCCTTTCCTTTTTATCACAACGGAAATTTCCGTAAAAACCTGCCGTAAATTAGTTTTTCTCGCATGTGAAGCTTCTTATGTTTGTCACATACGTATTACCTTATCATACCTAGTTTTGAAGCATTTCGATAACATCAAATTTTCCAAAAAAATCCAAGGTGGTTGGCCTTTAATGATTATCAAAAAAGGCAATTTCCATCAAAACTCGTCATAAATTCGTTTTTTCTCGTCCGTGAAATTTCTTCTATTTGTCAGCTACATGTAACCTTGTCATACTTTAATTCTTATGCATTTCGGAAAACATCAAATTTTCCATAAAAATCCAATGGGGTTAGCCTTTGCTTTTTACCAAAACGGTAATTTCAATCAAAACTCGTTGTAAGTTCATTTTTCTCAAACGTGAAGCTTCTTATCTTTTTCAAATACGTGTTACCTTGTCATACCTAAATTTCGAAGCATTTTGGAAAACATCAAATTTTCCAAAAAAATCCAAAGTGTTTAGCCTTCATTTTTTACCAAAAAGGCAATTTCCATATAAACTCGCCTTAAATAAGTTTTTCTCGCACGTGAAGCTTCTTATGTTTGCCATACATGTTACCTTCTCATACCTAAATTTTGAAACATTTCAGAAACATCAAATTTTCCATCAAAACTCATCGTAAATTCATTTTTCGCGCACGTGATGCTTCTTATATTCGTCAGATACGTGTTAGCTTGTCATACCTAAACTTTGAAGAATTTCGGAAAACATAAATTTTCCCAAAAAAATCCCAAGTGGTTAGCCTTCGGTGTTTACCAAAAATGGAAATTTCCATCAAAACTCGCCGCAAATTCGTTTTCCTCTTCTATGAAGCTTCTTTTATTTATCAGATACGTGTTACTTTTTCATAACTAAATTCTGAAGCATTTCAAAAAACAAAAAATTTTCCACAAAAATCCTAAGGCGTTAGCCTTTACTTTTTATCAAAAACGGCAATCAATCAAAAGTCACCGTATGTTGTTTTTATCGCCTGTGAAGTTTCTTATTTTTGTTAAATACATGTTACTTTGTCATACCTAAGTTTTAAGTATTTTAAAGAATATCAAATTTTCCAAAAAAATCCAGTGGTTGGGTTTTGTTGTTTACCAAAAATGACAATTTCTATAAAAACTCACCGTAAATTCATTTTCCTTGCTCCTGAAGCTTCTTTTATTTATCAAATATGTGTTACCTTTTCATACCTGAATTCTGACGCATTTCGGATACCATAAAATTTTCCACAAAAATCCAAAGGTGTTAGCGTTCGCTTTTTACCAAACAATACAATTTCAATCAAAACTTGTCGTAAGATCATTTTTCTCGCTCGTGAAGTGTCACACCCGGTTTTTCCGAAGAAACAACCAAGTGAATATCACATGTATGCCAGGATCATTTTCTCATACATGTGATGACAAATAGTGAAGCATCATTTATTACAAGCCAGGTGTCGAATATAAATAAGTCTTACATAATAAATGTCTCGATGGACAATAATAAGTTCATCACAAGTAAATAAACTAGCAGCGGAATATTATTCTTTAGGGCTCCATCACAGGCGTTGCCCGGGGGTCTTCATGAACCTAAAAACCTTCTTCGGGTCCAAAGTCTTGGTCATTATACACCACCTCATTATCTTGACCTGAGCAGCAATATAAACCAACAAATATGCAAGGTTGAGTACCAATGGTACTCAGCAAGTGTGGGAAAATTATATCATGCATGGCTAGAACAAGGAGAGGTTGAACTCATGGTTAAAGCACTACGCAATTAATACCTATCACCTTAGCTTATTAAGCACCTACATTACTACACAGGTGAAATGGTCCAAATCTCCCATCCCATCATCATAAACCAATAACCATAATCATCATTTCCAATGTTAAGCTCCCCGCTTAACATCCAAAACCATAACATCATTTCCAAAGTTAAGCTCCCCGCTCAACTTCCAAAACCATCAATCCTCTAATCATGAATAAGTCCAGGCCGCTCTTAACCGTGAGCACGGCTGTCAAGACAGTTTTTAACTCTGCAGAGTTTGTACCACTGTACCCACAAGTAGTGATTTCATCCCCCGTTGCCGGGTGGACTAAAAGAACCTCCATTATGCCAGTGGCTACGATCCACATTCACACTTCCCAGGTGTGCGGCCAAGAGATCACTACGAAGCCTTTACAAAGGGATTCCCGACGAGCGTGGGCCCACTGAGGTTTCACCCCTAACAGCATACAAGAGGCTCCAACCCCGCTGCAGTGGCCCCCTCTTGAGCCTTGCGGTTCATATGGTAGTCCAGCTGACACCAACTCCCCGCACCATCCAACACACCCATACTACGCCGGGGATACACCTAATTAATTGGCTAAGCTGCCCCATCTCAGCATGTGGTTGGCACTGTAAAGCCGGGTTACATGCTCCATGAACCGGTCCTTAGGATCCAGGCAAGTACTAAACACAAACCCAAGTCTCGTGCACCCAGCACACAACCAAAACATTCAACTTGCCTTGATCCCTACCTCTACATAACTCACAATATCTCATTCAAGAGTATGGTAATATAAACTGATGATTTCATGTCCCAAATACCCCATTCTAAGCATGGCTAAGCATATGCATGGAAATAAATGACATGGTAAAATAAATCCCAACCCAATCTACAAGGAAACAAGGTAATGCAATTCTAGGGAAACTTTCCTAGCATGGGTTTCATATTTCATTTGACAATGCAAATAATTCTATCTACACATCCTAGCATAGGATCAAAGTGGTCAAGGACACTTGCCTCCTTCTTGCTGCTCTTGAAATAGGTAGTCTTGGTCTTGGAATTGAATAACTTGTTCTTGAGCAGGTTCTACTTCATACCATCACACATAGCAAAAGAAAAACAACAATCATAAGACATAGTTCACACTTCTTACTTCATACAAACCACACATTCATATTTATAAAAGTTCTTCACTATTTTATGTGTTGTGAATACTCTAGGTGTGTTGATTTTAGGACTTGCATACACTTTTATTCATATGTGTATGATTCCTACTTTAGTGTTCATATTTATACTCACATACTATATATATATATATGTATATATGTGTGTTTCAGTTTTAAATAAATTCCTTATATATTAAACTACCAAGTATGTATGAAAAGTATTTTTTTCTTCTCCATATGTGCCTTCATAACTTCTATCAACCCTAAACTGAATCCTTTGTATTTTAGAAACTCTATTTATCATTTACTAGTTTCTATATTTTCAGATTTATATTCTTATGCATAATTGTGCATTTTATTATTAAATTAGTAATACACACTACCTAAACAGATTAGTGTTCTGGTCCTAAATAATTTAGGATCATATTTTGACCTTGGCTTCTGATGTATACTATTTCATAATTATTTTCCCTATTTTTCTTTAACTATTCTTTACTTAAAAATGTGTCCCTATACTATTAAATGTGAATAATAGATGAAACAGATTTATTTCAGCCCAAAAATATATTTTTATCTCACTCCAAAGTTTTCTAAGTACTGAGAAAGTTTTTAATAAATTTGACAATTATGTTTGTTCCCCCTTTTTAACATTTAAACACTAGTTACATATTCAATTTTCTAAATTAAATATTAAACAGAGCTAAAATAATGAATTCACCCCATTACAGGGTCTATAATATTATTTTCATAATTTCCAGGGGTCTAGCTACACTTTTCAGAGGTGTTTTTCTTAATTTCTATTAAGTCTAGGGGCTAAAACTGATTTTTAAATGAATTTACATGATTTTCTGGAGTTCCAGGGGCTAGATCTGAAGTTTCCGGGGCTAGCTCTCAATTCCAGAGAACCCCAGGGGGTAGCACGTAAGAATTCCAGTCTTTATAACGCGGGGCTGACGTGGACCGTCTGATTTTAAACCGACGGCTGAGATTATAACATCAAACCGGTACGCGGGGTTTTAAAGTCTACCGTGCGATTTAAAATAAACGGCGCACAAGCGGCCACGTCGCTCTGATCGAGCGCGGGCGGCGCTGCCGGCGGCGCACGGCGGCGGGAAGCGGCGATCTCGCCGGAAACTTTCGGATCCTCGAGAATTCTGCCTAGAACTGTGATCTTATGGCCTAGATCGGTAGAGGGGAGGTCAGGGATCTCACCTCGGGGGTTTTCTCGAGCTCGGGGGTCCTGGAAAGTGCTCTGCGGCGAGGTCCGAGGCAAAACCACGGCGAAGCTCGTCGGAGCTGGATTTGCACCGTATATCTTCGGGTTTTCTGCACCTGCAAAGTTCCCCGGAGGCGGTGGATCAAGACCAACGAGTTAGATCAGAGTTTCCGAGCTTAGATCGGCCAGAATTCACCGGCGAAGTCTCGGGGCTCACCGGAGTGAAAATCGGCGATCGCGTGCGAAAAACTGATCGGATCGGTTGTTTTTATAGCCGGGGGAGGGCGGTGGTTCTGTTGTGATCGAGTTAGAGTCCTCAGGTTCCAGAATTCGGCTGCGGGACGCGGTTTCCCGATCGGTTGCGATCGCGCGCGCGCGGGGAGAAGTCCGGGGTCGCGGGGTTAGGGATGACAGGCGGGTCCCACATGTCAGCGAGGGGCAGCGCGGCGCGCGCGGGGGCGGGCTGCGCGGGGGTTAGCTGGGCCGGCTGGGGTTTCGGCCCACTGGCCAGTTTTTTTCTGGTTTTCCTTTTTCTTTTTTATTTCTTTTCTGTTTTGAGTATAATTTGAATTCCAGTTTGAATTTGAATTTTTGCAAAACATGCAATACGTCCAAAAATTTCTAAATTCCCCTCTGAACATGGTTTATGGTTCTAAATCAAAATTTGAGTCTTGACTAAAAAATTTGGGGTGTTACAGCTCTACCCCCCTTAAAAGAAATCTCGTCCTCGAGATTGGTGTTTCTAAGAAAACAATTCCGGAAATTGTGCCTTAAGCTCATCTTCCCGTTCCCAGGTGGCTTCCTCTTCTGAGTGATGCTTCCACTGCACCTTGCACATCCTGATTCTCTTATTTCTGGTGAGGCGTTCCATTGTCTCCAAAATCTTGTATGGTTGCTCGGCATAAGACAAATCCTCAGCTACATCCACTTCGTTCATGGGTAACACCTCCTCAGGCGTCCTCAGACATTTCTTGAGTTGCGACACATGGAACACATCGTGCACGTCCGACAGATGAACCGGCAACTCTAGTTGGTACGCCACTTCGCCTTTTCTTTCCAAAACTTGAAAGGGTCCAATGTATCGAGGTGACAACTTCCCTTTCACCTTGAACCGACGAAGTCCTCTGATAGGGGACACCTTGAGATAAACATAGTCTCCCACGTTGAAAACGAGCTCTCTTCTTCGTACATCAGCATAACTCTTCTGGCGTGTCTGTGCTATCCTCAAGTTGTTGCGAATCTCCCTCACCTTTGCTTCGGCTTCTTGTAGCACTTCGGGACCAAACACTTTACTTTCTCCTGTTTGGTTCCAAAATAGAGGAGTTCTGCATTTCCTTCCATACAAAGCTTCAAACGGTGACATCTTCATACTAGCTTGATAACTGTTGTTATAGGAAAACTCCGCATACGGTAGGTTCTTGTCCCAACTCCTATTGTTTTTGAGTGCACATGCTCTCAACATATCTTCAAGGATCTGATTGGTTCTCTCCGTCTGCCCGTCAGTTTGGGGATGATAGGCAGAGCTGAAATTCAGATGGGTTCCCATGGTTTCATGCAACTTTTGCCAAAACCTCGAGGTAAACTGTGTCCCTCGGTCCGATACTATCTTCTTTGGCACTCCATGGTAACACACAATCCTTGACATGTACAATTCTGCCAATTTGGATCCGCTGTAGCTTTCTTTCACAGGAATGAAATGAGCTACTTTGGTTAGCCTATCAATAATGACCCATATTGAATCATACCCGGATTGGGTCCTAGGCAATCCCACGACAAAATCCATGCTGATTTCTTCCCACTTCCATTCAGGCACTTTGAGTGGTTGCAGCAATCCCGCGGGTCGTTGATGTTCTGCTTTCACCAACTGACATGTGTCACATAGGGCAACATGTTCCGCGACATCTCGCTTCATGCCATACCACCAATACCTGCTCTTGAGGTCCTGGTACATCTTCGTACTCCCAGGATGAATGGAATAGTCGGAATCGTGAGCCTCCTTCAGAATTAATTCACGGATCTCCTTTACTTCTGGCACACATATCCTTTTCCCGTGCCACACCGTTCCTTGTTCATCCTCTCTAAAACCAGGAGCTTTATTTTCCTTGATGAGCTGTCTGATCTCTTGTATCTTCTCATCATTCCTTTGGCCCTCGCGTATGTCTCGCTCGAGTGTGGAGTCCACCTCCATGGCGATGGCTTCACCACTATTTACTAGACATAGATTGAGCCTTATAACCTCGTCCTTCAATTCTGCGGGCATGTCCTTTAAGCTCAACTTATTGACCTGCACTTTCCGACTCAAAGCATCGGCCACGACGTTTGCTTTCCCGGGATGATAGTTGATGCCCACATCAAAGTCATTGATTAGCTCTAACCATCTCCTTTGTCTGAGGTTGAGATCTGGCTGTGTGAATATGTACTTCAAACTCTTATGATCCGTATATATCTCTGTCCTCTTCCCCATCAAATAGTGCCGCCAAATTTTCAACGCGTGTACCACTGCAGCTAGTTCTAGGTCATGTGTAGGATAGTTCTTCTCGTGCTTCCGAAGCTGTCGGGATGCATATGCCACGACATGCCCTTCTTGCATGAGAACACATAGCAAAAGAAAAACAACAATCATAAGACATAGTTCACACTTCTTACTTCATACAAACCACACATTCATATTTATAAAAGTTCTTCACTATTTTATGTGTTGTGAATACTCTAGGTGTGTTGATTTTAGGACTTGCATACACTTTTATTCATATGTGTATGATTCCTACTTTAGTGTTCATATTTATACTCACATACTATATATATATATATGTATATATGTGTGTTTCAGTTTTAAATAAATTCCTTATATATTAAACTACCAAGTATGTATGAAAAGTATTTTTTTCTTCTCCATATGTGCCTTCATAACTTCTATCAACCCTAAACTGAATCCTTTGTATTTTAGAAACTCTATTTATCATTTACTAGTTTCTATATTTTCAGATTTATATTCTTATGCATAATTGTGCATTTTATTATTAAATTAGTAATACACACTACCTAAACAGATTAGTGTTCTGGTCCTAAATAATTTAGGATCATATTTTGACCTTGGCTTCTGATGTATACTATTTCATAATTATTTTCCCTATTTTTCTTTAACTATTCTTTACTTAAAAATGTGTCCCTATACTATTAAATGTGAAATAGATGAAACAGATTTATTTCAGCCCAAAAATATATTTTTATCTCACTCCAAAGTTTTCTAAGTACTGAGAAAGTTTTTAATAAATTTGACAATTATGTTTGTTCCCCCTTTTTAACATTTAAACACTAGTTACATATTCAATTTTCTAAATTAAATATTAAACAGAGCTAAAATAATGAATTCACCCCATTACAGGGTCTATAATATTATTTTCATAATTTCCAGGGGTCTAGCTACACTTTTCAGAGGTGTTTTTCTTAATTTCTATTAAGTCTAGGGGCTAAAACTGATTTTTAAATGAATTTACATGATTTTCTGGAGTTCCAGGGGCTAGATCTGAAGTTTCCGGGGCTAGCTCTCAATTCCAGAGAACCCCAGGGGGTAGCACGTAAGAATTCCAGTCTTTATAACGCGGGGCTGACGTGGACCGTCTGATTTTAAACCGACGGCTGAGATTATAACATCGAACCGGTACGCGGGGTTTTAAAGTCTACCGTGCGATTTAAAATAAACGGCGCACAAGCGGCCACGTCGCTCTGATCGAGCGCGGGCGGCGCTGCCGGCGGCGCACGGCGGCGGGAAGCGGCGATCTCGCCGGAAACTTTCGGATCCTCGAGAATTCTGCCTAGAACTGTGATCTTATGGCCTAGATCGGTAGAGGGGAGGTCAGGGATCTCACCTCGGGGGTTTTCTCGAGCTCGGGGGTCCTGGAAAGTGCTCTGCGGCGAGGTCCGAGGCAAAACCACGGCGAAGCTCGTCGGAGCTGGATTTGCACCGTATATCTTCGGGTTTTCTGCACCTGCAAAGTTCCCCGGAGGCGGTGGATCAAGACCAACGAGTTAGATCAGAGTTTCCGAGCTTAGATCGGCCAGAATTCACCGGCGAAGTCTCGGGGCTCACCGGAGTGAAAATCGGCGATCGCGTGCGAAAAACTGATCGGATCGGTTGTTTTTATAGCCGGGGGAGGGCGGTGGTTCTGTTGTGATCGAGTTAGAGTCCTCAGGTTCCAGAATTCGGCTGCGGGACGCGGTTTCCGGATCGGTTGCGATCGCGCGCGCGCGGGGAGAAGTCCGGGGTCGTGGGGTTAGGGATGACAGGCGGGTCCCACATGTCAGCGAGGGGCAGCGCGGCGCGCGCGGGGGCGGGCTGCGCGGGGGTTAGCTGGGCCGGCTGGGGTTTCGGCCCACTGGCCAGTTTTTTTCTGGTTTTCCTTTTTCTTTTTCATTTCTTTTCTGTTTTGAGTATAATTTGAATTCCAGTTTGAATTTGAATTTTTGCAAAACATGCAATACGTCCAAAAATTTCTAAATTCCCCTCTGAACATGGTTTATGGTTCTAAATCAAAATTTGAGTCTTGACTAAAAAATTTGGGGTGTTACATGAAGCTTCTTATATTTGTCAGATACGTGTTATCCTGTGATACAAAAATTATGACGCTTTTAAGAAAACATTAGATTTTCCATAATAATAAAAAGGGGGTTAGCCTTTGCTTTTTATGAAAAATGGCAATTTCCATAAAAACCCTCTGTAAATTCATTTTTCTCGCAACTGAACCTTCTTATCTTTGTCATATATGTATTACCTTGTCATACCTAAATTTTGAAGCATTTCGGAAAGCATTAAATTTGCCGAAAAATTCAAGGTAGTTGGCCTTTAGTGTTTACCAAAAACAGCAATTTCTATCAAAAATCATCGTAAATTCGTTTTTCTCGTCCATGAAGATTCTTTTAATTGTCAGATACATGTTAACTTGTCATACCTGAATTTTGACGCATTTTGAAAAATGTCAAATTTTCCACAAAAATCCAAAGGGGTTAGCATTTGCTTTTTACCAAAAACGGCAATTTCCGTGAAAACTCACCGTAAGTTCATTTTTTTCTCGAATGTGAAGCTTCTTATATTTATCATATAGTGTTATCTTGTCATTACCTAAATTTTAAGCATTTCAGAAAACATCAAATTTTCCAAAAAAAAATCTCAAGTGGTTAGTTAGCCTTTGTTGCTTACCAATATTGGCAATTTCCATCAAAACTTGCCGTAAATTTGTTTTTCTCGCCCGTGAAGATTCTTATATTTTTTACATACATGTTACCTTGTCATAACTAAATTTTAAAGCAATTCAGAAAATATCAAATTTTCTAAAATAAATCCAAAGGCGTTAGATTTTGCGTTTTACCAAAAACAGCAATTTCAATCACAACTCGTCGTAAGTTCGTTTTTCTGGCCCATGATGCTTGTAATCTTTGTCAGATATGTGTTACCATGTCATACCGAAATTTTAAACATTTCTAAAAATATCAAATTTTCCAAAAAAATCCAAAGGGGTTAGCCTTTGCTTTTTACCAAACGGCAATTTCCATAAAAACCTGCCTTAAATTTGTTATTCTCGCATGTGAAGATTCTTATATTTTTCACATGCGTATTACCTTGTCATACCCAATTTTGAAGCATTTTGGAAAACATCAAAATTTTCCAATAAATCTAAGGCGGTTTGCCTTAATGTTTACCAAAATCGGAAAATTGCATCAAAACTCACCGTAAATTCATTTTTCTCGCCCGTGAAGATTCTTTTTTTGTCACATATGTATCACCTTGTCATAACTTAATTTTGAAGCATTTCGAGTATATCAAATATTACAAAAAATCCAAAGGGGTTAGTCTGTGCTATTTACCAAAATCATAAATTTCCATCAAAATTTGCCTTGAATTCGGTTTTCTCGCCCATGAAGTTTCTTATCTTTGTTAGATATGTGTTACCTTGTCATACCTAAATTTTTAAGCATTTCAAAAAACATCAAATTTTCGAAAATAAAGTTTCAAAGGGGTTAGAGTTTGCTTTTTACCAAAAACCGCAATTTCAATCATAACTCATCGTAAGTTCATTTTTCTCGCCCGTGAAGCTTCTTGTCTTTGTCAGATCTGTGTTACCTTGTCATATCTAAATTTTATGTATTTTGGAAAATATCAAATTTTCCAAAAAAATCCAAATTCGTTAACCATTGCTTTTAACCAAAAACAACAATTTCCATAAAAACCTGCCGTAAATTCGTTTTTCGTGCATGTGATGCTTATCTTTGTGACATACGTGTTACCTTGTCATACCTAAAATTTGAAGCATTTTGGAAAACATCAAAATTTTCAGGAAAATCAAAAGTGGTTGGCCTTTAAGGTATACCAAAAGCGATAATTTTCATCAAAACTAGCCATAAATTCATTTTTATCGTCCGTTAAGATTATTTTATTAGTCAGATACATGTTACCTTGTCATTCCTAAATTATGATGCTTTTCAGAAAGCATCAAATTTTCAACAAAAATCCAAAGATGTTAGCCTTTACTTTTTACCAAAAACGACAATTTCAATCAAAACTCTCCGTAAGTTTGTTTCTTTAACGTGAAGATTCTTATCTTTGTAGATACGAGTTATCTTGTCATACCTAAATTTCAAACCATTTTGGAAAACATCAAATTTCCAAAAAATCCAAAGGGGTTAGGCTTTGCTTTTTACAAAAAAGCGGCAATTTCCGACAAAAACTCATCGTAAATTAGTTTTTCTTGCACGTGAAGCTTCTTATTTTTGTCAAATACGTGTTACCATGTCATACCTCAATTTTAAGCATTTCGAAAGACGTCAAATTTTACACAAAAATCCAAAGGGGTTAGCCTTTGTTTTTTATCAAAAACGGCAATTTCAATCGAAACTCACCGTAAGTTCATTTTCTCTCAAACGTGAAGCTTCTTATCTTTATTAGATGTTACCTTTTCATACCTAAATTTTGATGCATTTTGGAAAACATCAAATTTTTCAAAAAAGACCCCAAGTGGTTAGCCTTTGCTATTTACCAAAAACGGCAATTTCTATCGAAACTCACCGATAATTTGTTTTGCTCGTCCGTGAAGCTTTATTTATTTTTTAGATATGTGTTAACTTTTCATACCTGAATTCTGACTCATTTTAGAAAAAATAAAATTTTCCACAAAAATCCAAAGGTTAGCCTTCGCTTTTTACCAAAAATGGTAATTTCATTCAAAACTCGTCGTAAGTTCGTTTCTCTCGATCGTGAAGCTTCTTATCTTTGACAGATATGTGTTAACTTGCCATATCTAAATTATGACGCATCTCAGAAAACATATCAAATTTTCAAAAAATATTAAAAGGGGTTTTCCTTTGTTTTTTTACCGAAAATGGCAACTTTAATTAAAACTCGTTGTAAGTTCATTTTCTCGCCCGGGAAGCTGCTTATCTTTTTTGGATACGTGTTACCTTGTCATACTTAAATTTTAAACATTTTAAAGAACATCAAATTTTATAACAAAAATCCAAAGTGGTTAGCCTTTGTTGTTTACCAAAAATGGCAATTATCATCAAAACTCGCCGTAAATTTGTTTTCTCGTCCTGACGCTTCATTTATTTGTCACATAGGTGTTACCTTCACATACCTGAATTCTAACACATTTCAGAAAATATCAAATTTTCTACAAACGGCCAAAGGGGTTAGCCTTTGTTTTTTTACCAAAAATAGCACTTTCAATCAAAACTCGTCGTAATTATATTTTCTCGCTCTTGAATCTTCTTATATTTGTCAGATACGTGTTACCTTGTCATACCTAAATTTTAAGAATTTCAGAAAACATCAAATTTTTCAAAAAGAATCCCAAGTGGTTAGCCTTTGGTGCTTACCAAAAATGGCAATTTCCATCAAAACTCGTCGTAAATTCGTTTTTTCACCCATGAAGCTTCTTATATTTGTTACATACGTGTTACCTGTAATACCTAAATTTTAAAGCATTTCAAAAAATTTCAAATTTCCCAAAAAAATATCCAAAGAGTTTAGCATTTGTTTTTTTCAAAAACAACAATTTCAATCATAACTCGTCGTAAGTTCGTTTTTCTCGCCCGTGATGCTTCTTATCTTTGTCATATATATGTGACCGTGTCATACCTAAATTTTAGGCATTTTGAAAAACATCAAATTTTTAAAAATAAATTCAAAGGGGTTGGCCTTTGCTTTTTACCAAAACAACAATTTTCGTAAAAATCTGTCGTAAATTCGTTTTTCTTGCATATGAAGCTTCTTATGTTTGTCACATAGGTATTATCTTGTCATACCTAATTTTGAAGCATTTCGGATAACATCAAATTTTTCAGAAAAAAATCCAAGGTGGTTGGCCTTTAATGATTACCAAAAAAGGAAATTTCTATCAAAACTCGTCATAAATTCGTTTTTTCTTGCCCGTGAAAATTATTCTATTTGTCAGCTACGTGTTAACTTGTCATACTAGAATTCTGATGCATTTCGTAAAACGTCAAATTTTCCATAAAAATCCAAGTGGTTAGTCTTTGCTTTTTACCAAAACGGCAATTTCAATCAAAACTCGTTGTAAGTTCGTTTTTATCGAACGTGAAGCTTCTTATCTTTTTCAGATACGTGTCACCTTGTCATACCTAAATTTTAAAACATTTTGAAAAATATCAAAGTTTCAAAAAAAAATATCCAAATTCTTTAGCATTTGTTTTTTTTTCAAAAACGGCAATTTCAATCATAACTCGTCATAAGTTCGTTTTTCTCGCCCATGATGCTTCTTATCTCTGTCAGATATGTGTTATCTTGTCATACCTAAATTTTATGCATTTTAAGAAACATCAAAATTTCCAAAAAAAAATCCAAAGGCGTTAGTCTTTACTTTTTACCAAAACAACAACTTCAATAAAAACCCGCCGTAAATTTGTTTTTCTTGCATGTGAACCTTCCTATGTTAGTCACATACGTATTACCTTGTCATAGCTAATTTTGAAGCATTTTGGAAAATATCAAATTTTCCAAAAAAAATTCAAGGCGGTTGGCCTTTAATGTTTACAAAAAACGGCAATTCCCATTAAAACTCATCATAAATTCGTTTTTCTTGCCCGTGAAGATTCTTTTTTTTATCAGATACGTGTTATCTTGTCATACCTGAATTCTGGCGCATTTTAAAAAACGTCAGATTTTCCATAAAAATCTAAAGATGTTAGCCTTTATATTTTACAAAAAATGGTAATTTCAATCAAAACTCGCCGTAAGTTTGTTTTCTTGAACGTGAAGCTTCTTATCTTTCTCACATACGAGTTACCTTCAAACCTAAATTTTGAAACATTTTGGAAAACATTAAATTTTTCAAAAATTCCAAAAGGTTAGCGTTTTATTTTTACCAAAAACGGCAATTTCCATCAAAACTCGGCGTAAATTAGTTTTTATCGCACGTGAATCTTCTTATTTTTGTCAAATACGTGTTACCTTGTCATACCTAAATTTTAAGCATTTCGAAAGATGTCATATTTTACATAAAAATCTAAAGGGGTTAGCCTTTGTTTTTTTATCAAAAATGGCAATTTTAATCAAAACTCACAGTAAGTTCGTTTTCTCTCAAACGTGAAGCTTCTTATCTTTGTCAGATACATGTTACCTTGTCATACCTAAATTTTGAAGAATTTTGGAAAACATTAAATTATTCAAAAAACCCAAGTAGTTAGCATTTGCTATTTATCAAAAACGGCAATTTCTATAAAACTCGCCGTAAATTTGTTTTGCTCGCCCGTGAAGCATCGTTTATTTATCAGATACGTGTTACCTTGCCATAGATGAATTCTGACGCATCTCGGAAAACATAAAATTTTCCAAAAAAATCCAAAGGGGTTAGCCTTCGCTTTTTACCAAAAAATGGCAATTTGAATCAAAACTTGCCGTAAGTTCGTTTCTCTTGACCGTGAAGATTCTTATCTTTGATAGAAATGTGTTACTTTGTCATACCTAAATTATGACGCATCTCAGAAAACATCAAATTTTTCACAAAAATTAAAACGGGTTAGCCTTTGTTTTTTACCAAAAGCAGCAATTTTAATCAAAACTCACCGTAAGTTCATTTTCTCGCCCGGGAAGCTGCTTATCTTTTTCAGATACATGTTTTCGTGTCATACTTAAATTTTAAGCATTTTGAACGACATCAAATTTTACAAAAAAAGCGAAAGGGGTTAGCCTTTGTTGTTTACCAAAAACGCCAATTTCCATCAGAACTCGCCGTAAATTTGTTTTTGTCGCCCGTCACGCTTCCTTTATTTGTAAGATGTGTGTTACCTTCACATACCTGAATTCTGACACATTTCGGAAAATGCTAAATTTTCCACAAAAATACAAATGGGTTAGCCTTTTCTTTTTCCAAAACTAGCAATTTCAATCAAAACTCACTCTAATTTCATTATTTCGCCCTTTAATCCTCTTATCTTCGTCAGATACGTGTTACCTTGTCATACCTAAATTTTAATCGTTTTGGAAAACATCACGTTTTCCAAAAAGAATCTAAAGTGGTTATCCTTTGGTGTTTACCAAAAACGTCAACTTTCATCAAAACTCTCCGTAAATTTGTTTTTCTCACCCGTGAAGATTTTTACCTTTGTTACATACGTGTTACCTTGTCATAGCTAAATTTTAAGCATTTCGGAAAAACATCAAATTTAACAAAAAGAATCCATGTGGTTAGCCTTTGGTGTTTACAAAAAAGGGTAATTTCCATCAAAACTCGTCGTAATTTCATTTTTCTCCGCCATAAAGCTTCTTATCTTTGTTACATACGTGTTACGTTCTAATACATAAATTTTAAAACATTTCAAAAAATATCAAAATTCCTAAAAAAATATCCAAAGGGTTTAGCATTTTTTTTCAAAAACGGCAATTTCAATCATAACTCGTCGTAAGTTCATTTTTCTTGTCCGTGATGCTTCTTGTCTCTGTCAGATATGTGTTACCTTGTCATACCGAAATTTTAAGCATTTTGAAAAATATCAAATTTTCCAAAATAAATCCAAAGAGATTAGCCTTTGCTTTTTACCACAACGGGAATTTTAGTAAAAACCTCCCGTAAATTCGTTTTTCTCGCATGTGAAGCTTCTTATGTTTGTCACATACGTATTACCTTGTCATACCTAATTTTGAAGCATTTTGGATAACATCAAATTTTCCAAAAAAAATCCAAGGTGGTTGGCCTTTAATGATCACCAAAAAGGCAATTTCCATCAAAACTCGTCATAAATTTGTTTTTCTCGCCCATGAAAATTCTTTTATTTGTTAGATACGTGTTACCTTGTCATACTTGAATCTGACGCATTTTGTAAAATGTCAAATTTTCCACAAAAATCTAAAGGGGTTAGCCTTTTCTTTTTACCAAAACGGCAATTTCAATCAAAACTCGTTGTAAGTTTATTTTTCTCGAACGTGAAGCTTCTTGTCTTTTTCAGATACATGTTACCTTGTCATATCTAAATTTGAAGCATTTTGGAAAACATCAAATTTTCCAAAAAAAATCCAATGTGGTTAGCCTTCGCTTTTTACCACAAAGGCAATTTCCATATAAACTTGCTGTAAATAAGTTTTTCTCGCACGGGAAGCTTCTTATCTTTGTCATACATGTTACCTTCTCATACCTAAATTTTGAAGCATTTCAGAAAAAATCAAATTTTCCATCAAAACTCATCGTAAATTTATTTTTCACACACGTGAAGCTTCTTATATTCGTTAGATACGTGTTATCTTGTCATACCTAAATTTTGAAGCATTTCGGAAAGCATAAATTTTCCGAAAAAAATCCTAAGTGGTTATCCTTCGGTGTTTACCAAAAATGGCAAATTCCATCAAAACTCGACGTAAATTCGTTTTCCTCTTCCGTGAAGCTTCTTTTATTTCTCAGATACGTGTTACTTTATCATACCTTAATTCTGAAGCATTTCCGAAAACAATAAATTTTCCACAAAAATCCTAAGGCGTTAGCCTTTACTTTTTATCAAAAATGGAAATCAATCAAAACTCGTCGTATGTTGGTTTTTACCGCCTGTGAAGCTTCTTATTTTTGTTAGATACATGATACTTTATAATTCCTAAGTTTTAAGTATTTTAAAAACATCAAATTTTCCAAAAAAATCCAGTGTTTGGGCTTTGTTTTTTACCAAAAACGGCAATTTCCATAAAAACTCACCGTAAATTTATTTTCCTTGCCCGTGAAGCTTCTTTTTTTTTGTTAGATATGTGTTACCTTGTCATACCTGAATTCTGATGCATTTCGGAAACCATCAAATTTTCCATAAAAATCCAAAGGTGTTAGCGTTCGCTTTTTACCAAACAATACAATTTCAATCAAAACATGTCGTAAGATCATTTTTCTCGCCGTGAAACTTCTTATCTTTGGTAGATACATGTTATCCTGTGATACCTAAATTATGATGCTTTTCCAAAAACATTAGATTTTCCATAAAAATCAAAAGGGGTAGCCTTTGCTTTTTACAAAAATAGCAATTTCCATAAAAACCCACCATAAAATTTGTTTTTCTCACAAGTGAAGCTTCTTATCTTTGTCAGATACATATTACCTTGTCATACCTAAATTTTAAAGCATTTCAGAAAACATCAAATTTTCCAAAAAATCCAAGGTGGTTGGCGTTTAGTGTGTACCAAAAAACAACAATTTCTATCAAAACTCGTCGTAAATTTGTTTCTCGCCCATGACGATTCTTTTAATTGTCAGATACGTGTTAACTTGTCATAACTGAATTCTGACGCATTTTGGAGAACGTCAAATTTTCCATAAAAGTCAAAAGGGGGTTAGCATTTGCTTTTTACCAAAAACGGCAATTTCAATCAAAACTCACCGTAAGTTCATTTTTTCTCGAACGTGAAGCTTCTTATCTTTGTCATATACGTGTTACCTTGTCATACTTAAATTTTAAGCATTTCAGAAAACATCAAATTTTCCAAAAAATCCCAAGTGGTTAGTTAGCCTTTGGTGCTTACCAATAATGGCAATTTCGATTAGAACTCGCCGTAAATTTGTTTTTCTCGCCCGCGGAGCTTCTTATATTTGTTACGTGTTACCTTGTCATACCTAAATTTTAAAGCATTTCAGAAAATATCAAAATTTCCGAAATAAACCCAAAGGCGTTAGATTCTGCTTTTTACCAGAAACAACAATTTCAATCATAACTCGCCGTAAGTTCATTTTTCTCGCCCGTGATGCTTGTAATCTCTGCCAGATATGTGTTACCTTGTCATACCTAAACTTTGAAGCATTTCAGGAAACATTAATTTTCCACAAAAATCCTAATGTGTTAGCCTTTACTTTTTACCAAAAATGGCAATCAATCGAAACTCGATGTATGTTCATTCTTATCACCCGTGAAGCTTTCTATTTTTGTTAGATACGTGTTACTTTGTCATACCTAACTTTTAAGTATTTTCAAAAACATCAAATTTTCAAAAAAAAAATCTAGTTGTTGCGCTTTGTTGTTCACCAAAAACGGCAATTTTCATAAAAACTCGCCGTAAATACGTTTTTCTCGCTCGTGAAGCTTCTTTTATTTATCAGATATGGGTTACCTTGTCATACCTGAATTCTGATGTATTTCGGAAACCATCAAATTTTCCACAAAAATCCAATGTTGTTAGCGTTCGCTTTTTACTAAACAATGCAATTTCAATCAAAACTACTGTAAGATCGTTTTTCTCGCCCGCGAAGCTTCTTATCTTTGTCAGATACTTGTTATCCTGTGATACCTAAATTATGACGCTTTTCAGAAAATATTAGATTTTCCATAAAAATCAAAAGGGGTTAGCCTTTGCTTTTTATAAAAAACGGCAATTTCCATAAAAACCCACCGTAAATTCAATTTCCAAACTTGTGAAGCTTCTTATCTTTGTCATATACGTATTACCTTGTCATACCTAGATTTTGAAGCATTTCGGAAAACCTCAAATTTGCCAAAAAATCCAAGATAGTTGGCCTTTTGTATTTACCAAAAAGGGCAATTTCTATCAAAACTCGTCGCCAATTTGTTTTTCTTGCCCATGAAGATTCCTTTAATTATCAGATACGTGTTAACTTGTCATACATGAATTCTAGCGCATTTTGGAAAACGTCAAATTGTCCAAAAAATCCAAAGGGGTTAGCCTTTTTTATCAAAAACCGTAATTTTAATCAAAACTCACCGTAAGTTCATTTTTTTCTCAAATGTGAAGTTTCTTATCATTGTCATATACGTGTTACCTTGTCATACCTAAATTTTGAAGCATTAGTGAAAATATTAAATTTTTCAAAAAAAATCAAGTGGCTAGCCTTTGTTGTTTATCAAAAACGGCAATTTCCATCAAAACACGCCATAAATTCGTTTTTCTCGTCCGTGAAGCATCGTTTATTTTTCAGATATGTGTTACCTAGTCATACCTCAATTCTGACGCATTTCAAAAAAACATAAATTTTCTACAAAAATTCAAAGGGGTTAGCCTTCGCTTTTACTGAAAATGGCAATTTCAATCAAAACTCGCCGTAAGTCCCTTTCTCTGGACTATGAAGTTTCTTATCTTTGTCAGATACGTGTTACCTACCTAAATTATGACACATCTCATAAAATCAGATTACCACAAGTATTAAAAGGGGTTAGCCTCTGTTATTTTACCAAAAACGGCGATTTCAATAAAATCTCACCGTAAGTTTATTTTCTCGCCCGGAAACATTCTTATCTTTGTGAGATATGTGTTACCTTGTCATACTTAAATTTTAAGCATTTCGAAGAACATCAAATTTTCCAAAAAATTCAAAGTGGTTAGCCTTTGTTGTTTACCAAAAAACGCCAATTTCCATCAAAACTCGCTGTAAATTCGTTTTTCTATCCCGTGACGCTTTTTTTTATTTGTCAGATATGTGTTATCTTAACATACCGGAATTCTGAAGCATTTAGGAAAATATCAAATTTTCCACAAAAATTAAAAGGGGCCAGCCTTTGCTTTTTTTCCAAAAACGGCAATTTCAAACAAAACTCATCGTAAGTTCGTTTTCTCGCTCGTGAAGCCTTTTATCTTTGTCAGATACGTGTTAACTTGTCATATCTAATGTTTAAGAATTTCGGAAAACATCATTTTTTCTAAAAAAATCCCAAGTGGTTAGTTAGCCTTTGGTGCTTATCAATAACGGCAATTTCCATCAAAACTCACGGTAAATTCGTTTTTCTCACCCTTGGAGCTTCTTATCTTTGTTACATACGTGTTATCTTGTCATACCTAAATTTTAAAGCATTTAAAAAATATCAAATTTTCCAAAATAAATCCAAAGGCGTTAAATTTTAATTTTTACCAAAAACGGCAATTCGTAACTCACCGTAAGTTTATTTTTCTCGCCCGTGATGCTTCTAATCTCTGTCAGATATGTGTTACCATGTCATATAAAAAATTTAAGCATTTCGAAAAATATCAAATTTTCCAAAAAAATCCAAAGGCGTTTGCCTTTGCTTTTTACCAAAATGGCAATTTCCATAAAAACATACCTTAAATTTGTGATTCTCCCATGTGAACATTCTTATATTTTTCACATATATATTACCTTGTCATACCTAATTTTGAAGCATTTTCGAAACCATCAAATTTTCTAAAAAAAATCCAAGGCGGTTTGCCTTTAACGTTTACCAAAATCGGCAATTTCCATCAAAACTCACCGTAAATTCGTTTTTTCTCACCCATGAAGATTCTTTTCTTTGTCACATATGTATTACCTTGTCATAACCTAATTTTGAAGCATTTCAGGTACATCAAATTTTACAAAAAATCCAAAGGGGTTAGCCCGTGCTTTTTACAAAAAACATAAATTTCCATCAAAACTTGTCTTGAATTTGGTTTTCTCGCCCGTGAAGCTTCTTATCTTTGTTAGACATGTGTTAACTTGTCATACCTAAATTTTAAAGCACTTTAGAAAACATTAAATTTTCCAAAAAATTTCTAAAGGGTTTAAAGTTTGCTTTTTACCATAAACCGCAATTTCAATCATAACTCATTGGTAAGTTCATTTTCTCACCGGTAGAGCTTCTTGTCTTTGTCAGAACTGTGTTACCTTGTCATATCTAAATTTTATGTATTTTGGAATATATCAAATTTTCCAAAAAAATCCAAAGGGGTTAGCCTTTGCTTTTAACAAAGAACGACAATTTCCATAAAAACCTACCGTAAATTCTTTTTTATTGCATGTGGAGCTTATCTTTGTGAGATACGTGTTACCTTGTCATACCTAAAATTTGAAGCATTTTGAAAAACATCAAATTTTTCGGAAAAATCAAAAGTGATTGGCCTTTAAGGCTTACCAAAAGCGATAATTTTCATCAAAACTAGCCGTAAATTAAATTCGTTTTTTGTCGCACGTTAAGATTCTTTTATTAGTCAGATACATGTTACCTTGTCATTTCTGAATTTTGACGCATTTTAGAAACGTCAAACTTTCAACAAAAATCCAAAGAGGTTAGCCTTTACTTTTTAGCAAAAATGGCATTTTCAATCAAAACTCGCCATAAGTTAGTTTTTTTTAATGTGAAGCTTCTTATCTTTGTCAGATACGAGTTACCATGTCATACCTGAATTTCAAAACATTTTGGAAAACACCAAATTTTCTAAAAAAATCCAAAGGGGTTAGCTTTTGCTTTTTACATAAAAACGGCAATTTCCATCAAAAACTCCCCATAAATTAGTTTTTCTTGCATGTGAAGCTTCTTTTTTATCAAATACGTGTTACCTTGTCATACCTAAATTTTAAGCGTTTCAAAAGACCTCAAATTTTCCACAAAAATCAAAAGAGGTTAGCCTTTGTTTGTTTAAAAAATTGCAATTTCAATGAAAACTCACCGTAAGTTCGTTTTCTCTCGAATGTGAAGCTTCTTATCTTTGTCAGATACGTGTTACCTTGTCATACCTAAATTTTGAAGAATTTTGGAAAACATCAAATTTTTCAAAAAAACCCAAGTTATTAGCCTTTGCTATTTACCAAAAATGGCAATTTCCATCAAAATTCGCCGTAGATTTATTTTGCTCGCCCGTGAAGCTTCGTTTACTTGTCAGATATGTGTTACCTTGTCATACCTGAATTCTGACGCATTTCGGAAAACATAAAATTTTCACAAAATCCCATAGGTTTTAGCCTTGGCTTTTACCGAAAATGGAAATTTCATTCAAAACTCGCCGTAAGTTCGTTTCTCTCGATCGTGAAGCTTCTTATCTTTGATAGATACGTGTTACCTTATCATACCTAAATAATGACATCTCATAAAACATATCAGATTTTCAAAAAATATTAAAAGGGGTTAGACTTTGTTTTTTTACCAAGAACGGCAATTTTAACTAAAACTCGCTGTAAGTTCATTTTCTCGCTCGGGAAGCTGCTTATTTTTTTTATACGTGTTACCTTGTCGTATATAAATTTTAAGCGTTTTGAAGAACATCAAATTTACAAAAAAATCCAAAATGGTTAGCCTTTGTTGTTTACCAAAAACGACAATTTCCATCAAAACTCACCGTAAATTTTGTTTTCTCTCCCTTGAATCTTCTTATCTTTGTCAGATACGTGTTAACTTGTCATACCTAAATTTTAAGCATTTTGGAAAATATCAAATTTTCCAAAAAAACCCTAATTCGTTAGACTTTGGTGTTTACCAAAAACGGCAATTTCTATCAAGACTCGCCGTAAATTCGTTTTCCTCGCCCGTGAAGCTTCTTATCTTTATTAAATACGTGTACCTTGTCATACCTAAATTTTAATGCATTTCAAAAAATATCAAATTTTCAAAAAAAATCAAAGGGGTTAGCATTTATATTTTTTTCAAAATGGCAATTTCAATAATAACTCACCGTAAACTCGTTTTTCTGGCCCGTGATGCTTCTTATCTCTATCGGATACCTTGTCCTACCTAAATTTTAAGCATTTCGGAAACATCAAATTTTCCAAAAAAATATCCAAAGGGGATTAGCCTTTGCTTTGTACCAAAACGGCAATTTCCATAAAAACCTGCCGTCAATTCGTTTTTCTCGCATGTGAAGCTTCATATGTTTGTCACATACGTATTACCTTGTCATACCTAATTTTCAAGCATTTTGGAAAACATCAAATTTTCCAAAAAAATCAAAGGCGGATGACCTTTAATGTTTACTAAAAATGGTAATTTCCATCACATCTCATCGTGAATTCGATTTTCTCGCTATGAATATTCTTTTATTTGTCAAATACGTGTTACCTTTTCATACCTAAATTCTGACGTATTTCAGAAAACGTGAGGTTTTCCCACAAAAAACAAAAGGGGTTAGCCTTTGCTTTTTAGCAAAAATGGCAATTTCTATCAAAACTCACTGTAAGTTTCTTTTTTCTCGAACGTGAAGCTTCTTATCTTTGTTAGATAAGTGTTACGTTGTCGTACCTAAATTTTGAAGTATTTTGGAAAACATCAAAATTTTCAGAAAATCCAAAGGGGTTAGCCTTTGCTTTGTATCAAAAATGGAAATTTCCATCAAAACTCACCGTAAATTAGTTTTTCTGGCACGTGAAGCTTCTTATGTTTGTCATACACATGTTACCTTCTCATACGTCAATTTTGAAGTATTTCAGAAAACATCAAATTTTCCAAATAAATCCAAAAGGTTTAGCCTTCACTTTTTACCCAAAACGACAATTTTCCGTGAAAACTCGTCGTAAATTCATTTTTTCGCGCACGTGAAGGTTCTTATATTTGTCAGATACGTGTTATCTTGTCATACCTAAAATTTGAAGCATTTTGGAAAATATAAAACTTTCCAAAAAATCCCAACTGGTTAGCCTTTGGTGATTACAAAAAAAGACAATTTCCATAAAAATTCGCTATAAGTTCATTTTGCTCGCCCGTGAAGTTTCTTTTATTTTTCAGATACGTGTTACCTTGTCATACATGTTTTAAGCATTTCAGAAAACATCGTTTTTTCCAAAAAAATCTAGTGGTTAGCCTTTGCTGTTTACCAAACACGAAAATTTCCATCAAAACTCGCCGTAAATTCATTTTTCTCACCGGTGATGCTTCTTTTATTTGTCAGATACGTGTGACCTTGTCATAGCTAAATTGTGACGCATTTCGGAAAGCATAAGATTTCCATAAAAAAACAGAAGGGGTTAGCCTTCGCTTTATACCGAAAATGGCAATTTCAATCAAAACTCGTCTTAAGTTCATTTATCTTGCTAGGGAAGCTGCTTATCAAAACTCGTCATACATAAATTTTAAGCATTTTAGAGAACATCAAATTTTCGAAAAAAATTCAAAGTGATTAGCCTTTGTTGTTTACCAAAAACGGTAATTTCCATCAAACTTTTTTTATAGCCCGTGACAGTTTCTTTTATTTGTCTGATACGTGTTACCTTGTCAGATCTTAATTCTGACGTATTTTGGAAAACATAAAATTTCCAAAGGGGTTAGCTTTTGCTTTTTACCAAAACGGCAATTTCAATCAAAACTCGCCGTAACTTCTTTTCTCGCCCATGAAGCTTCTTATCCTTGTCAGATACGTGTTACCTTGTCATACCTAAATTTTGAAGCATTTCATAAAACATCAAATTTTCCAAAAAAATCCAAAGGGTTAGCCTTTGCTTTTTTACCAAAACGGTAATTTCCATAAAAACCCACCATAAATTTATTTTTCTTGCATGTGAAGGTTCTTATCTTTGTCGGATATGTATTACCTTGTCATAACTAAAATTTGAAACATTTCGAAAAACATCAAATTTTCCAAAAAGATCCAAGGCGGTAGGCCTTTAATGATTACAAAAAAAGCAATTTGCATCAAAACTCGTCATAAATTTATTTTTCTCGCCCGTGAAAATTCTTCTATTTGTCAGATACGTGTTACATTGTCATACCTAAATTTTGAAGAATTTTGGAAAACATCAAATTTTTCAAAAAAAAACCCAAGTTATTAGCCTTTGCTATTTACCAAAAATGATAATTTCCATCAAAATTCGCCGTAGATTTATTTTGCTCGCCCGTGAAGCTTCTTTTACTTGTCAGATATGTGTTACCTTGTCATATCTGAATTCTGACGCATTTCGGAAAACATAAAATTTCCACAAAATCCCATAGGTTTTAGCCTTGGCTTTTACCGAAAATGGAAATTTCATTCAAAACTCGCCGTAAGTTCGTTTCTCTCGATCGTGAAGCTTCTTATCTTTGATAGATACGTGTTACCTTATCATACCTAAATAATGACACATCTCATAAAACATATCAGATTTTCAAAAAATATTAAAAGGGGTTAGACTTTGTTTTTTTTACCAAGAACGACAATTTTAACTAAAACTCGCTGTAAGTTTATTTTCTCGCTCGGGAAGCTGCTTATTTTTTTTGATACGTGTTACCTTGTCGTATATAAATTTTAAGCGTTTTGAAGAACATCAAATTTACAAAAAAAATCCAAAATGGTTAGCCTTTGTTATTTACCAAAAACGACAACTTCCATCAAAACTCACCGTAAATTTGTTTTTCTCGCCTGTGACACTTCATTTATTTGTCAGATACGTGTTACCTTCACATACCTGAATTCTGACGCATTTCAGAAATTATCAAATTTTCCACAAAAATCCAAAGGGGTTAGCCTTTGCTTTTTACCAAAAATGGCAATTTCAATCAAAACTCGCCGTAATTTTGTTTTCTCTCCCTTGAATTTTCTTATCTTTGTCAGATACGTGTTAACTTGTCATACCTAAATTTTAAGCATGTTGGAAAATATCAAATTTTCCAAAAAAACCCTAATTGGTTAGACTTTGGTGTTTACCAAAAACGGCAATTTCTATCAAGACTCGTCGTAAATTCGTTTTCCTCGCCCGTGAAGCTTCTTATCTTTGTTACATATGTGTACCTTGTCATACCTAAATTTTAATGCATTTCAAAAAATATCAAATTTTCAAAAAAATCAAAGGGGTTAGCATTTGTATTTTTTTTCAAAATGGCAATTTCAATAATAACTCGCCGTAAACTCGTTTTTCTGGCCCGTGATGCTTCTTATCTCTATCGGATACCTTGTCATACCTAAATTTTAAGCATTTCGGAAACATCAAATTTTCCAAAAAAATATCCAAAGGGGATTAGCCTTTGCTTTGTACCAAAACGGCAATTTCCATAAAAACCTGCCGTCAATTCGTTTTTCTCGCATGTGAAGCTTCATATGTTTGTCACATACGTATTACCTTGTCATACCTAATTTTCAAGCATTTTGGAAAACGTCAAATTTTCCAAAAAAATCAAAGGCGGATGACCTTTAATGTTTACTAAAAATGGTTATTTTCATCAGATCTCATCGTGAATTCGATTTTCTCGCTATGAATATTCTTTTATTTGTCAAATACGTGTTATCTTTTCATACCTAAATTCTGACGCATTTCAGAAAACGTGAGATTTTCCCACAAAAAACAAAAGGGGTTTGCCTTTGCTTTTTAGCAAAAACGGCAATTTCTATCAAAACTCACTGTAGGTTCCTTTTTTCTCGAACGTGAAGCTTCTTATCTTTGTTAGATAAGTGTTACGTTGTCGTACCTAAATTTTGAAGTATTTTGGAAAACATCAAAATTTTCAGAAAATCCAAAGGGGTTAGCCTTTGCTTTTTATCAAAAATAGAAATTTCCATCAAAACTCACCGTAAATTAGTTTTTCTGGCACGTTAAGCTTCTTATGTTTGTCACACACATGTTACCTTCTCATACGTCAATTTTGAAGTATTTTAGAAAACATCAAATTTTCCAAATAAATCCAAAAGGTTTAGCCTTCACTTTTTACCCAAAACGACAATTTTCCGTGAAAACTCATCGTAAATTCATTTTTTCGCGCATGTGAAGGTTCTTATATTTGTCAGATACGTGTTATCTTGTCATACCTAAATTTTGAAGCATTTTGGAAAATATAAAACTTTCCAAAAAATCCCAACTGGTTAGCCTTTGGTGATTACAAAAAAAAAGACAATTTCCATAAAAATTCGCTATAAGTTCATTTTGCTCGCCCGTGAAGTTTCTTTTATTTTTCAGATACGTGTTACCTTGTCATACATGTTTTAAGCATTTCAGAAAACATCGTTTTTTCCAAAAAAAATCTAGTGGTTAGCCTTTGCTGTTTACCAAACACGAAAATTTCCATCAAAACTCGCCGTAAATTCATTTTTCTCACCGGTGATGCTTCTTTTATTTGTCAGATACGTGTGACCTTGTCATAGCTAAATTGTGACGTATTTCGGAAAGCATAAGATTTTCCATAAAAAACAAAAGGGGTTAGCCTTCGCTTTATACCGAAAATGGCAATTTCAATCAAAACTCGTCTTAAGTTCATTTATCTTGCTAGGGAAGTTGCTTATCAAAACTCGTCATACATAAATTTTAAGCATTTTAGAGAACATCAAATTTTCGAAAAAAATTCAAAGTGATTAGCCTTTGTTGTTTACCAAAAACGGTAATTTCCATCAAAACTCGCTGTAATTTTTTTATAGCCCGTGACAGTTTCTTTTATTTGTCTGATACGTGTTACCTTGTCAGATCTTAATTCTGACGTATTTCGGAAAACATAAAATTTCCAAAGGGGTTAGCTTTTGCTTTTTACCAAAACGGCAATTTCAATCAAAACTCGCCGTAACTTCTTTTCTCGCCCATGAAGCTTCTTATCCTTGTCAGATACGTGTTATCTTGTCATACCTAAATTTTGAAGCATTTCATAAAACATCAAATTTTCCAAAAAAATCCAAAGGGTTAGCCTTTGCTTTTTTACCAAAACGGTAATTTCCATAAAAAACCCACCATAAATTCATTTTTCTTGCATGTGAAGGTTCTTATCTTTGTCGGATATGTATTACCTTGTCATAACTAAAATTTGAAACATTTCGAAAAACATCAAATTTTCCAAAAAGATCCAAGGCGGTAGGCCTTTAATGATTACAAAAAAAAGCAATTTCCATCAAAACTCGTCATAAATTCATTTTTCTCACCCGTGAAAATTCTTCTATTTATCAGATATGTGTTACCTTGTCATACCTAAATTTCGAAGCATTTCTGAAAACATCAATTTTTCTGAAAAAATCCAAAGTGGTTAGCCTTTGATTTTTACCAAAAAAGACAATTTCCATAAAAACTTACCATAAATTAGTTTTTGTGGCACGTAAAGCTTCTTATCTTTGCCATACATGTTACCTTCTCATACCTAAATTTTAAAGCATTTCACAAAACATCAAATTTTTCATCAAAACTCGTCATAAATTCATTTTTCACGCACGTAAAGCTTCTTATATTCGTCAGATACGTGTTACCTTGTCATACCTAAACTTTGAAGCATTTCAAAAAAAATTTTTTCACAAAAATCATAAGGCGTTAGCCTTTACTTTTACCTAAAATGGAAATCAGTCAAAACTCGTTGTATGTTCGTTTTTATCGCCTGTGAAGCTTCTTATTTTTGTGAGATACGTGTTACTTTGTCATATCTAGGTTTTAAGCATTTTAAAAAACATCAAATTTTTCAAAAAATTCAGTGTTTCGGCTTTGTTGTTTAGCAAAATGGCAATTTCCATAAAAACTCGCCGTAAATTCAGTTTCCTCATTTGTGAAGATTCTTTTATTTGTCAGATATGTGTTACCTTGTCATACCTGAATTCTGACGCATTTCAGAAACCATCAAATTTTCCACGAAAATCCAAAGGTGTTAGCGTTCGTTTTTTACCAAAAACGGCAATTTCTATCAAACTAACATAAATTTGTTTTTCTCATCTGTGACGCTTCTTTTGTTTGTACGTTATGTGTTATCTTCACATACCTGAATTCTGACGCATTTAGGAAAATATCAAATTTTCCACAAAAATCCAAAGACGTTAGCCTTTGCTTTTTACCAAAAACAGCAATTTCAAACAAAACTCGCAGTAAGTTCGTTTTCTGACTCGTGAAGCTTCTTATCTTTGTCACATACGTGTTACCTTGCTATACATAAAATTTAAGCATTTCGGAAAACATCAAATTTTCCAAGAAGATCCCAAGTGGTTAGTTAGCTTTGGTGCTTACCAATAACGGCAATTTCCATCAAAACTCACCGTAAATTCGTTTTTCTCACCCGTGGAGCTTCTTATCTTTGTTTCATACCTGTTACCTTATCATACCTGAAGTTTAAAGCATTTCAGAAAATATCAAATTTTCCAAAAAAATCGAAAGGCGTTAGCTTTTGCTTTTTACCATAAACGGTAACTTCAATCATAACTCGCCGTAAGTTCGTTTTTCTTGCCCATCATGCTTATAATCTTTTTCAGATATGTGTTACTATGTCATACCGAAATTTTAAGAATTTCAAAAAACATCAAATTTTCTAAAAAAATCTAAAGGGGTTAGCCTTTGCTTTTAACCAAAAATGACAATTTCCATAAAAATCTGCTGCAAATTCGTTTTTTCTTACATGTGAAGCTTATCTTTGTGAGATACGTGTTACCTTGTCATACCTAAAATTTGAAGCATTTTGGAAAACATCAATTTTTCAAAAAAAATCATAAGTGGTTGGCCTTTAAGGTTTACCAAAGCGACAATTTTCATCAAAACTCGCCGTAAATTTGTTTTTCTCGCCCGTTAAGATTCTTTTATTAGTCAGGTACATGTTACCTTGTCATTTCTGAATTATGGCGCATTTCAGAAAACGTCAAATTTTCAAAAAAATCCAAAGAGGTTAGCCTTTGTTTTTTACAAAAAATGATAATTTTAATCAAAACTCGTCGTAAGTTCGTTTTTCCGCCCATGAAGCTTCTTATCCTTGACAGATACGTGTTACCTTGTCATATCTAAATTTTGAAGCATTTTGGGAAACATCAAGTTTTCCAAAAAATACAAAGGGTTAGTTTTGTTTTTTTATGAAAAACGATAATTTCCATCAAAACTTGCCGTAAATTAGTTTTTCTCGCACGTGAAGATTCATTTATTTGTCATATACGTGTTACCTTGTCATAGCTGAATTATGACGAAAACTTCAAATTTTCCATCAAAAATGGCAATTTCCATCAAAACTAGCTGTAAATTTATTTTTCTCGCACGCGAAGCTTCTTATCTTTGTTAGATACGTGTTACCGTGTCATACCTAAATTTTGAAGCATTTTTAAAAGCATTAAATTTTCCAAAAAAATCCACAGGGATTGGCTTTTTGCTTTTTTCTTAAAAACGACAATTTCCATCAAAACTCACCGTAAATTCTTTTTTTCGCCCGTGAAACTTCTTTTCTTTGTCAGATATGTGCTACCATGTCATACCTAAATTCAGAAGCATTTTGGAAAACAACAAATTTTCCAAAACAATCCGAAGGTGTTAGCCCTTTCTTTTTATAAAAAACGGCAATTTCCATAAAAACTCATCGTAAATTTTTTTTCTCACCCGTAAAGCTTCTTTTCTTTGTCACATATGTGTTACCTTGTCATACCTAAATTTTGAAGTATTTCGGGAAACATCAATTTTTCCAAAAAAAAGTCCAAAGGGGTTAGCCTTTGCTTTTTACCAAAAACATTAATTTCCATCAAAACTTGCCTGAAATTTGTTTTATTGCCCGTCTTATCGTTGTCAGATACGTGTTACCTTGTCATATCTAAATTTTAAGTATTTCAAAAACATCAATTTTTCCAAAAATAATCCAAAGGGGTTAGCCTTTGCTTTTTGCCAAAAGCAGAAATTTCCATAAAAACCCGTCGTAAATTCATTTTCTCGCATGTGAAGCTTTTTATCTTTGTGAGATATGTGTCACCTTGTTATAACTAAATTTTAAAGCTGTAAGGATCCAATTTTTTCACTTGCTAAAAGTGTTCATCGCACCGACACCTCACCTCATTGTGGTAAACTCATGAACACATTTAAAGAGCAGGTAACCACCTTCAATAGATAATTAGAAAATGAACGCATAAAATGCAAAGGTGGTATTTCCCACATGCATCATATAGGAGCTGAGCATATGATTAACTCCTAAACTTTGTTAGGAATGCTCATGCCAAATTTCACCCAAACCCAAATCTATTTGAGGTACTTTTGGGTACAATTATTAAAAGGCTAGTTTGAACTTAAATTCAAATCCAAACTCCTTTCGTACCATGAATTTAAAAGTGAGATTCATTTTTAGGAGCTCACACACCAATTTTCCCTCCTTTTGGAGTTGATATTGATATGAGCTATTTTGGCTAAATTCAAATCAAATTTGAATTTCAACTTCACATGTGCTGCAAATTCATCCAAACAATTTCACACCTTGATAAATTCATATTCAAATGGGCATTTGGTGAATTGATCAAATTGCCAAGGGTATTAGGGTCCATAATATTTGGAGCAGTAGGAATTTAATTTGTGAGGTCAAATTGGGGTGGTGGTGCCCTCCTATCAGCCACACAGGGTTCTACCGACTGAAGACTCGGTTGCTCTGTTTCTCTGGCCGAGGTTGCGCGCGCCACCGAGGGTAAAAACACCGGCCACCTCCTGCTTCGTGTGATCGCGCTGGAGCCAGCCGCTCGACGCCTTATCCCTCTTCGACGTGTCCCATTTTCTGACGAACAGAAACCCCAACGAGTCTTTCCTCCGTCATGCCGAGTTCAGCCAAAAACGCACCGCCGTCTCGGTCTCGATCGTGAGCAGGCCGATCACCCGCGAACAGAGGCTCTGCAGTAGCAAAACAGCATCGTAGGTTCGTGAACAACATTCTCGATGCACTGATGCCCCGTGATCGGACTTCCTCGAGTAGCTTCGAGCATTTTTGTGGCGACCCGAAAGCTGCCGCCCATCGGTCCACCGTGGACAGCGCCCCACAGACGTCCTCACCTCCAACTCTCTGCACAAGAAAGGTGCGTTAGCCTCTCTAGATCGTGTAGCTGCCGTACTTTTAGCAAAGGATCAACTCTAGAGCTCGAATTTCAGTTTCTCCCGAACTCTAGTACAAAACAACCGAGCTCGGTTAGGAACCCAATTCATGTTACCTAAGCAACCAAAGCCCGAGCTCGTTTGCAAGTAGATTGTACACCTCCTAGCGCCCCTCCTCAAAGAAAAACAAGGAAAATCATCGAGAATTGGCTCGGAGAGAGCTGTTTTTCAGGCCGCCATGGAAAACGGCCTCGATTCACTGTGGAGCTCGGTGTTGCCGGCCGTTTCACCGGTGTTGGCTGCCATTTTCAGCTTCCTCGTGATCCCCTGGTGCTCTAGAGCCAAAAACCCGACAATTTGGTGAAGAATTGAGCTTAGCCGACCTCGCCGGAACCCTAGCGGGCGCTGTCGCCGGTGCGCACGCACTTTTGGCCATTGCTGGCGGCCATCGACCCCACAAATGGGATCAGCAGGTCGGAAAAGTGGGAGGCAGCGAGTTTGGCCCCGGAAGGTGGCCAAGAACTAATTTCCGGTGACCCTCGCCGGAGGGTACCGCCGCTCAGGCGCGTTTGGCGCTAGGAAGGGGAAGACACTGTGCATGGGACCCATGTGCAGTGTTTTAAACATTTCCCAATTTTCAGATTTAGTTCAAACTTCAAACTCTTAAAACTTTTGCTAGGAAGCTCCAAATTGAGTGAACCAAATTTTGTTGGATTCAGATCTCTGACTACTTTCCAGCAAATCAAGTTTAACTCCATGAAAACTTTTATTTCTCCAGAATTGATTCTCCAAAGTTAAACTGTCTAGAATTTTAACTGGAGAACCCTTTAGTGGAAAATTCTGAAATTTGGCTAGGTTGTTCCATATAATATCCCTGAGACACCATTTTAGATCTATCCAAGCTCATTTGATCCACCTAATGGTGTGATTAAGTAAACTGGTCCAGAGAAAAAGAAAAATGTCCAGAAACATTTTTCAGACTTTCTCTGAACTTGTTTAGCTCATATCTTTTGCTAGAATTCTTCACATTAGATGAAACCAATTCCATTAGAACCCTCTAAAAATCTAGTTTCCAGAAACTCATGGCTTGCTCCATGAAAGTCCTTAGAAAACCATAAGAGCTCTAATTAGGGCCAAATACACATTTATTTGTGCAGAGCTCAAATGAGCTTTGCTTAAAATGAAATTTGGCCAAGTTACTGTTTAGGTTGTCTCAACGACAGTAGAAATTTCAGGGCCAATAGGACTGTGTAGCTATACTTATAGTCATCACATTATCAAATTCAACTCAATAGCATTTAAATTGACACGCATCATAATTCTTTTTCGTGTAGTCGCTAAGATCGAAGAAGGCCCCGAGGTTCTGGATTTTATCACTTCGGAAGAACAACTAGCTTATGACAAGCAGAAAGACGAGCTCCGGTTTGCGTTAGCCATTTCATAAAGTCTTATGTTTTGATCACTTACTTTATGTATTTCCTACAATTGTGCATTAGAGTCTTGTTTGAAAACCCAAATGCATAGCCAAGAGAACCAGAGGTTTTGAGCTTAGGTTTTAAACCTCGAGTAACCACTGCAATGCTAAATTAGTGTAGGATTCGGTACAAGTCGAGTAGTTGGAACTACTCGCGAGGATAAGCTTAGCGGCACACTACTCGGTTAGGGATATAAAATGAATCACATGGCATGAAAATGAGACCGAGCAGAGAGTAAGGTCAGCAGGAATTTGGGGCCTGGGTGCCATAGCTCTGCTTGTGTCGATTGAGGACCGAGCCGTATACGGGCCTGTTGAATAAGCTAGAACAGTACCGAAGACCTACCGGATATATGGGAATCGGGAAACCATTGTAATCGGGTAGCGATATGTTGAGGTATTGCTTGTCGTCCAGAGGGTACCTTAAGAGCAGCGAGGTGTAAATCGTCTGGCGGGCACTGCAGATGCTCCACGCAGTGACCTCCTGCTCAGGACGATAGCACCGGTTCAACACTTGGCTAACGGATGAAAGGTGGTTGCGTACAACGTCCGTGGTGGTTGCTGTAGGCAACATCGAGTACGGGCGTACGTGACGGGTTATTCGGGTAACCCTGCAGGTGTAAATCGATTATAATCGCCGTCCCTTGCGGTTAGTGAGTACCACTTGTTGACTGTACCGTGACATAGAAAGAACAGGCTAGTGTCATGTTAAAAGATTGCTGGTTGAAAGCTTTACATTGTTTGTTAATGAAATGCTTTAGTTTAGAGCTAATCAAAGTTCTTTTCAACCTTAGGCACTTGTTTCATTGCGGCTTTCTTATGTGTCTTAGCACGAGGTTTTCCACTATCTTGAGGCTAAAACTTGAAAGTAAGGTTCAATTAATTAGGCGTGTCTTTTGCAACATGCTTTCCTATTATACACTGCAAACCCAGCATGTAGAGTTTCATGTGTAGGTAAGACGGGCCAGTCTTGCTGAGCCATCGTGCTCATTACTTGTGTTTAAAGCGTTTGTAGGATGCTATGAGGAGGAGACAGACCCCTCAAGAGGGAACCACCGTCAAGTGGGAGCCATGCACGCCGCCGTGTTAGTGTGCGTGTGTGCTAGTGAGGACACGTTCATGGGCTGAACGTGAACTTCTTTTGCTGAGTTTACGCCCGTGAGTGTAGACTTAACGTATTTTGATGTAATTATGTTCATAAACACGTTTATGTAATAATTTTTTTGCTTCCGCTTTATGCCTTTTATGTGTGTTATCCGGTGCTATGCAACGCAGCATCCCTCAGCAAGATTCTGGCTTGTCGAGACTGTCAAGTCCTCGCAACGTGGCATCAGAGCTTCGTTGAGGTTTAACACACTTAAAAAGGTTAAATTTTCAAAAACTCGGTGAGGTACGAGTTATTAGCCCATATAAGGATGTTATTAGTGTATAGCATGTGACAACACTAACCTATTTACTTATGTCAAAAAATTATGCATCTCGGGACTTCATATGTCTGGGGGGTGCATGTAAGCGCTGTCCACCAGTGCGCACAAGCATAAGGGTGGAGCCTCATGGGTGGAAGATAACCTGGCCAACTTTAGTATCATCTACGACTCTTCATGTCGTTTGGGGTATTCTTGCAGCGCCCTTCCCTGGCGTGCTACGGGCAAGTATGGTTAGTAACGTGGTTAGTAACGTGAACACGTAGCTCAAGGCGTGGTTGGCATGAGAACAACCGTGCGAGTGATGACGGATGGTTGTATGGAACTGTATTGGGACCGGGTTCAGTGTGCCGCTGAACCTGATGATTGTGTGGTCTAATTGCAGGTAGTATAACAATAAATCGGTAGACGAGTAGCATACGTGTGCGAGAGACGTTTAGTGCCACTGAATTTACGAAGCCGGCTAAGTCCAGTATAGGTTTTCTTTGTGAGGAACGTAGTACCGACATGATTGTGGTGACGCTTTGACGTCAAACTCCACTAAATGAGCAACATCATTGTAAAACTTGAAAGTTTTAATCCTGAGCACTAAAACTTTGATTTAACTCCTTCCCTTAATCAGGATGTTCAAAGTAAGCAAGTTTTCCACTTATAGGATATTAGGAACAGAGTCCTCTGTTTTCAGCTGAAATAATGCTGAAGTTATACAGAGGTTAGAGGTCGCGTTATTTTGATATTGGGGTCGTATGATACATTTATGGAAATCTTTGGAAGAGCTTTACAACTTTTCTATTGAGATCCAGAGGTGTTTCATCCCTTAACTAGTCAAAAAATGTAGTAGAGTTGAAACTGTCCAGAAAACAGGGCAGAGCAAATACTCTCTGTAACTCTTTGTAAAATTTGCATAACTTCCTGCATAAAAATCCAAAAGATAGTAAATGAGGCAATTATAAAAATTTCATGAGATAGGTTACAACTTTGTAACAGAAAGTTTTGTCAAATTTGAGGTAGAATTAACTGGAATTCTTGGATCCAATCAGTACCTCAAGCAGGGAGGTGCTGTCCAATTTTCTCCAGAAATTCTGTCAACTTTGACACCTCATAACTTTTGAACCAGGAAAGATATGAGGGCAAACAAATACATTATGGAAATCTATTCAAGTTAAATTTAACTTTGATGTTGAGCTCCAGAACTGGTTTTGCTTCAGCATGGTGTAAATCAGGTTAAAAGGGAAACTGGTCAGGGCTGTCAGTTTGGACAGCAGACCAACAATCAAATTTGTTCTAAGTTTGATTTGTGTTTCCAGGTTTTATGAGTTCAATAAATGTTTCATGTTATTACTCAATGATTTACTGTTTAAATGAATATTTGACCTTTTTCAAATATTTTTCTACAGATGGCAGAGGATAAACAACTGGAGATGGGTGGTATCCCACTGTTCTCAACGCAGCGGGTATCCAGAATTGTTGAAGCTGATGCTTCAATATTTCGGGTATGTGGAGACGCCACGGTACCTCGCCAAGGAAGAAGGCAAGTAGGGGAACAAGACATGGACTGTCCATGTTGATGTTCCAACAGGACCTACGCCACCGGGTTGGGCACCGTTCACCGTCACGGTGAAAGGTAGACAACCGGAAGAGATATGACAAGTGGTAGCCTGCGACACCATGTCGCGTTTCTGCCAGCTACACGCGAGGGCTATGGAGGGCACTCCATACACGCTTATCCCCGTGGAGGGACGAGCTAATCATGTGTGGAGGGAGAGGTACTTTTCGGCGACTGATCCGAGTTGCCCAAGGTACAACCCAGCGGAGGCGAACCTCAGCCTCCATTTGATGGCAGGGAAGAACGTAATGGACAGCCAAGCTGTCCATACGGCTCGACTTGCCGTGGAGCTCAAGGAGAGCACCAGCCGTCGTGACCATTTCGAGAGTGCTCACAGCGCACTCTGTAATGTGATCCTTCCTACGATTAAGCGACTGAATGGACAATACAATCAGTTGTGTCATCTGAGGAAGGCGAAGAAGAAAATCTGTGTCGACATCACGGATTTGCAGCAGCAGATCCAGGTCTTGACCTAGCAGAATGAGGTCCTTACTCAAGAGCGTGATGATGCTATTGAAGAGGGGCAGAACTGAGAAGAAGATTATAACCAGGCCATGGACGAGGTACATGCTTTGCAGGACCTTGTACCTCCGGTAGTGGGCCTACCAATGGTAGGTGCAGTACCCATGGTTTTAGGTATCCCAGCGATGCTGAAACCTGAACCCGAAGAGGAGGTCATGGACCTTGAACCACCAGCAGAAATAGCGGAGGAGGAAGACCCGCAGGAGATCAAATTCTACTCCGACTAATGAGTTTACCGTTGCCAAGTAGGGCAGCGAGGGTGGTGTGTAACAACTTTTGTAATAGTGACATGTCATGTAGACAGTAGCGTGCGTATAGGTAGTGACGACATGAGCACGGCTTCTCGGAGATCCGAGAATAATGTATCTTATATAAAGTTTTTACTTTATCAATATATGTGAATGTTGTGCAATATTTTCAATGTGTCACTACAATACCTACTGTCTTCTCATGGATATTTAAGTATGACATGTACTGACCGTTGCTGTTTTGAATTTCAGAATGACACTTACTCGTGCCAACCCTGATGTTGGAGGTTCAACTCAGGGGGAGAGGCCTCCCAACAGCCTCCCAAGACTTCCTCGGGACAACAGCAGCAGCAGCAACAGCAACTACAACCACCGCCACCGCCAACGGTCACGTCAGCAGATATTGTTGCAGCCATAGCGGGCTTGCATCAGCAGCACACGGAGTTGCTGCAGACTTTAATTGCCAATATGTCTCATCCGGAGAGGCGTCAAAACCGAGAGGAACGCAAACAAAGTTCCTACTCGGATTTTCTTGCTACCCATCCCCGGTATTCTCAAGGGCAGATGAACCCCTCGATGCGGACAACTGGATCGACACGATGGAGATAAAACTTGGGCTGCTCAAAGTTAGGGAGCAGCGGAAGACTCAGTTCGCGGCCCAGCAACTTCAGTGGTCTGCGAGTGCTTAGTGGGCAAACTTCTGTGCCTCTCAACCCATCGAGCGAGTGCTGACCTGGGCGGAGTTTCGGGCGGCCTTCAGGGCCTATCACATACCGCCAGGTCTCATGAAGAGGAAGACGCAGGAATTCCTCCACCTGCAGCAAGGCAACCGGAACGCACGGGACTATGCCCGGGCGTTCAATGATCTCACGCTCTATGCTTCCTATCATGCAAATACGGATGAGAAGCAGCGAGACCACATTTATCAGGGGCTAAATCCGCTCCTGAAGGACAAGCTTGCGATGTTCAATAGCGGCAGCCTCAATGACATAATTGATGCTGCGATTGTACAAGAGGACTCCGGCAAGGAGTTAGTGGCAGCGGAGAAGAAGCGAAGCGCGCCGCAAAGCAGCGGAGAGGTAGGTGGTCCTCCCCAGAAATATCAGATGGTGTATCGCTCACCATCAGGTCAACGCTGGCATCCACCGCAGTGACTGATGCAGTATCACAATCGGCCGTATTCACCACGGGCGTTCCTACCAGCCTTATCAGCACCTCTGCAGCAACAAAAGAAGCAGCGGGCGATGCCGCGTGCATTTGCACCTCAGCAGCGCATGCTGGGCTTTCATCCCGCAAGCACCGGCCAGCCATCGACCACATGTTTCAAGTGCGGTCGCCAATGGCCTTTCGGCAACAACTGCCCCGAGAGGCAAGGCGGCGGAGTGGCACCACAGTTTCCGGGGATGAATCAGCCCCGGAATCCCATTTATGCATGGCGGGCAAATCCTAAGCCCGGCACCGTCCACCAACTCGCCATAGAGGATGTGCCGTTGGGAGAACCCATCCTTGCGGGTATGTTCCAACACCACAAGCATCCCGTCATAGTTTTATTTGATTCAGGCGCCACGCATAATTTTATTAGCCAAGCTTATATTGCTGAGCACAGATTGCAAATACTACCCACCAAAAGTCCTTACTTGATTTGTTCACCGGGTGGGAAGATTTCAGCATATATGATGGTTCCAAAAGCGCCATTATGCTTAGGGGGTAGAGTATACCCTACGTCTCTCATAGCTTTAGAGGGACAAAAGGTCGATGTCATCTTAGTGATGTCGTCGTTAACCCGCCACGACGCTGTTTTAGACACCGTCCTACGAGTCATGCATTTGCACCTAGAAATGCACGAGTATCATTCATTATTTCTAGACAGTCTAGAAATAAAGCTTCCAATCGCATACAAATCCACCACCATCAGATTGGAAGATATTCCGGTAGTCCGTGAGTTCCCTGATGTGTTCCCGGACGATTTACCGGGGATACCGCCCGACCGAGATGTCGAGTTCAAGATTGAGCTTGCACCTGGAACTATGCCAATAGCCAGAAGGCCGTACAAGATGGTGACAAAGGAGCTGGCAGAATTGAGAACGCAGTTAACGGACCTGCTGGAAAAGGGGTTTATTAGGATGAGCTCCTCACCATGGGGCTGTTCAGCATTATTCGTGAAGAAGAAGAAGGATGAAAGGTTGCGGCTCTGCGTGGACTATCATCCACTAAACGCCGTAACTATCAAGAACAAGTACCTGTTGCCACGGATCGACATGTTGTTTGATCAGTTGGTCAAAGCAAAGATCTTCTCCAAAATGGATATAAGATCAGGGTACCATCAGATTAAAATACAGGCTGAGGACATTCCAAAGACGGCGTTCTCGATGAGGTACGGGATTTATGAGTACCTGGTCATGTCCTTCAGCCTCACCAACGCTCCAGCTTATTTCATGTACTTGATGAACTCGGTATTCATGCCGGAGCTGGACAAGTTTGTCGTGATCTTCATCGACGACATCTTGGTATTATTCCAAGTCAGAGGAAGAACACGCGAAGCACCTGCATATAGTCTTGCAACGGCTGCGGGATCACAAGCTATACGCGAAATTGAGCGAATGCGAATTCTGGATATCGCAGGTACCTTTCCTCTGGCATATTATCTCAGCGGAGGGCATTGCTGTGAACCCGAGCAAGATCGCACAAGTGCTGAATTGGAAGTCCCTGAGGTCTGTTCATGAGGTACGGAGTTTCCTCGGACTCGCGGGATATTATCGGAGGTTCATTCCGAACTTCTCGAAGATTGTCAAGCCTATGACCGAGCTGCTGAAGAAGGCTACCAAATATGTTTGGAGTGAAACACCTAACATCAGCACTGGTTTTGGTGCAGCCAGACACAACAAAACCGTTCGATGTGTACTGCGATGCATCCGGCATTGGGCTCAGATGTGTGTTGATGAAAGACTAAAGGGTGGTTGCGTATGGATCACGGCATCTCAGGAATCATGAGAAAAACTATCCAACTCATGACTTAGAACATGCTACCGTGGTACCCGCACTAAAAATGTGGAGGCACTACCTACTCGGTAACCTGGTACATTTATATACCGACTACAAGAGCCTCAAGTACATATTCACTCAGAAAGAGTTGAACATGAGGCAGAGGAGATGGTTAGACCTGACAAAAGATTGTGAAATAGAAATTCATTATCACCCCGGCAAGGCAAACATGGTGGCGGATGCGCTGAGCCGCAAGTCACACGTTCATAATCTGACCATCACCCCATTGGAAGAGAGAAAGCCACCATTGCATGTGGTTCCTCATGGAGCTCTCTACAACTTAGCTCTTATCCTCACCATCTTTGAAGAGATAGTGGCAGCCTAGAAACATGACAAGGGTATGTCGCATTTGCGAAGACATGTAGACAGTGGGGAATTGAAGTGTTTCCGGAAAGACGGAGATGGCGTGCTGTGGTACAAGGATAGGATCGTCTTACCCCGTAACCTAGAATTGTGGAAGAAAGTTTTTGACGAGGCTCACTTGTCAAAGTTTTCTACTCACCCTGGCAGCAACAAGATGTATCACGAGCTCAGAAGCAAATTTTGGTGGACACGGATGAAGCGGGAGATCGTGAAATGCGTGTCCGAATGTGATACATGCCAAAGGGTGAAGGATGACCATATGAAGGAACCGGGACTATTGCAACCGCTTGGCATTCTTGCCTGGAAGTGGGAGAATGTGAGCATGAACTTCATCTTCGGTTTACCCACTACATTTCAGAAACATGATTCAGTGTGGGTGATCATCGACCGGATCACTAAAGTTGCTCATTTTATCCCGGTTAATACAAACTACAACACCAAGAAGTATGCTGAATTGTACATCTCACGGATTCTTTGCTTATACAGCGTACCCCACACTATCATCTCAGATCAGGGCACTTTATTTGTGTATCATTTTTGGGAGCAGTTACATGCTGCATTGGGTATGAAACTGATCCGTAGTTCAGCGTACCACCCGCAGACGGATGGGCAAACCGAGTGGGTAAATCAAATCTTAGAAGACATGTTACGAGCTTGTGCTATCAACCACGGTAAGAATTGGGATGATCACTTACCGTTAGCTGAGTTTTCATACAATAATGGGTATCAAACCAGCATCAAGATGGCGCCTTACAATGCGGAAGAAAAAGTTCAGCTGATTCAAGCGAACTTGAAAGCCGCCCAATCCAGACAAAAAAAGTATGCGGACCGGAGAATACGTCCTCTGCAATTTGAAGTCGGGGATCACCTGTATCTACGTGTGTCTCCAATGAAGGGCGTGAACAGATTCGGGGTAAGAGGAAAGTTGGCACCCCGATTCATCGGTCCATTCCCAGGTTCTGGAAAGATGTGGATCCGTTTCATACCAGCTGGAATTACCAGCGACACTCTTCGGTGTGCACGACATCTTCCACATTATTCAGCCGAGGAAGTGCCTCAAGTTTTCAACCACCGTTCAGCTGGGAGATATCGAGGAACTGGAACCGGATCTCATGTATCGAGAGGAACCGGTTCAGATCATTGATGAGAAGGCCCGAACCACACACAACCGTACGTTGTGGTTCTATAAAGTCTTATGGAGTAATCACTCCGAGGATGAGGCGACATGGGAGAGCGAAGGATTTCTTCGCGCCAACTACCCGAACTTTTTAACGTCACACATATGGTAATTTTCAACTGTCCTATCTATCATTTTTACCTTATAATCTTGGGACGAGATTCATTTAAGGGGGGAGTAATGTAATGACCTGTAACAGCCCTAACTTCTGTAAAGTTTGATGTCAGCTCATGAAACAAAGTTAAGGCGATAAAAGATTATAATTGTGTCACATGAAATGATGAACGCACAAATGGACATGTGAGGGAGTTAAAAATTTTCTCTAGCCCATGCTCAACACATGTTAACCTAGGGGAAATAATTACACTCCTAAAATTCTAACTCATGTGCACCTCCTCTATGAGTAGAGTGGGGGGAATTTAAACGCAATTTGAATCCTTTGAAAGGATTTCTATTCAGATTGTCCAAAGGTCTATATGTGAGATCATAGATGCATCTCTCATGTATTCAAGAGCCTAAGTTTCAAATTTTGAGAATTTTTGGTTTCATATACTATTTATTCCGAGGATTAAATGAGGGCACGTTTAAATTCAAACTTGAATTTGAATTTTCAACGAAACAAACTCAATTTTAAAATCTGATTTCAGAATTGAGTTCCTCATAAATATTTTGGCCTATCCTCCAAATTTGGTAAAATTTGGACAACGTTTGCGTGGGAATCTCAAAGCACAGTGGGGAAATCAAATAAAAGAGGCGGGACCCACATGTCATACACCACAACTCAACAGCCAACGCTGTTTTCTCCCGGAGGCACGCGCGCTCGACAGCAGCAGCTTGGACATGCTTGGTGGATCGCCAGCTCCTGCTCTCCCGAGCTCGCCTCGCTCTTATCCCCCACACGGGTAGCACAACCGAAGTCTTCTGCTCACAGTTCAGCTCCCGTGTGTTTTCCTCCCGATAAGAACAGCCTGCCGCTCTCTGCTTTCTCTGATCGACAGCACAAACCATGCAATCTTTGCCCCAGCTTACCACAGCAAAAACCTTCACCCGTGAGTGCTCTAGCCGGCTAGCACCTTCCCTCCACCATACCGAGCTCACCAGCGCCAACAAACAGAAGAGTTCTGCTGCTCCCGTGTTTAACATCGGAGGAACCGAAACTAGATGCCGTGGACAGCCCAAACCAGGAGGGATCACGCCCATGCAAGCCACCCCATCTGTGCACCTACAAGCCTAGTTTCTCACCCCCAAAGCTCAGCCCTAGCCATTGATCACAGAGGGAGAATTTCAAGTTTTTCTCGCGGGCGGCAGAAACGGACCTTGAGGTAAGGAATTGTAAAATTCGTTCTCAAATCGTGTTTGTTGGGTCTCAAACTTCACACACAGGATGTTAACTGCCTAGCACACCTCCTCCATCGATTTTAGACCAAGAAATTGAGTGTAGAGTGAGCAATCCAAGCTCTTTTAGAGGTTATACCGCTGAACCCTATCGGGCGCACGGTGCCGATAGGTTTAGAGCCCTCTCCAGCTTGTTTAGACCTCATGCCGGTCTTCTACATGATCCACTGGTGCTGTAGAGCCCATGAAACGACCATTTGGTGGAGAATTCACCGTGCAAGACCTCGCCGGAGCCCTAGGGTTTGCTGTGTCCGGTGCGCCCTGTTTTCCGGCGAGTTTCAGCCGCCGGCGACCTCACCAACGTGTTCAGCGTGGGGAAATATGGGGGGGGGCTGCCAGCAGGGGGTCTGGAGGCGGCTGGGAAGTGTTTTTCCGGCGACCTCGTCGGAGTGGGCCGCCACTGCCCTGTTTGGCGCGAGTCTGGAGGTTAGGGATGACAGGTGGGACCCACTGTCGGCATTTAAACATTTTCCAGATTTTCCCACTTTAGTTCAAACTTTGGAGAGCCATAACTTTGTGTAGGAGTGTCCAAAAATTGTGAAACATATTTTTTTGGATTCCCCTCGAAGAGTACTATCCAGGGGTGCAGACCAATGTTTATGAAAATCCCTGAATTTGGCTCATTAATTCATTTAAGAAAAATTTTGTCTGAATTTTTACAGGAGTCCTGTTTATTGGAAAATTCCCAAATTGGTACAGGACATTGTTCCAAAATTCCTTGAAATCCAGTAAAAATTTCAGAGGAATTGGAACTCATTTGCTTGGTCAAATGATGTGTTCATTCCTTATGTCTCTGAAAAATGGGAAAATAAACTGAGACATTTTCAGCTTTTCCCAAATCCTTGTAAAATCCATATCTCCATGTAGGAAACTCCAAAAATGGTAAAACCAATTCTTATGGACTCAGGACATTTTGTACTTCACAAAAAGTCTAGTTTGCAGCATAGGAAAGCTTAATATCTAGGGGGTAAAGGCAGGTTAGTGAAAACCACATAAGGATTTGTTGTGCTCACATGAAGCTATTTCTTGAGCTCAATTTTTGCACACTGCCTAAATACCATCTATAGAGGCTGTGGTTAAATTCTCAGCTTCATTGGACCTCTGGAACTTGAGCTACCATCTTTTAGGTTTAAGTGTTCATATAATGGACTTAATCACATGGTGATTACTAGTATCTCTTTCCACCCTAGCTTTCATCTTGTCTAAGTTTTAGATCAAACAACAGAAACCTTGCTGTTGTTTATCTCTCTTATGTGTGAGTTAACTGATACAACAGTTTTGAATCATTTTCTAAATTTCTTTTGAATACATGTGCATAAATCATCTTAATAGCACGTGACATCGACGTTTGACGAGGACTCAACTCTACAGCAAGGATCTCCATCTCGTGATGAGTTTGGCAGATTCTCCGGAGGAAGACTAACTCCTAGCTTCTAAAAAACCGTTAAGCAAGGCAAGCCCCGGTTTGCATATCGTTACCGTTTTAAATTTTGCTTTACTTCACATCATGGTTATTAGACTTGATATTGTGCATTATGTCTAGGATGATTGAAACCCACACGCATGGCTATTACATCCCTGAGTAGAAGGTGTAGGGTAGGCTTTGCCTCGTCATAGATGCTAGGCTAATGTTGTAGCTAGCTCGGTAGAAGTCGAGTAGTAAAAAGCTACTCGTGAGAAAGTTCAAGTAATGGAGTTACTCGCGAGAGATAAATGATAAGAGCACCCTCATGAATATGAGATAGGGACGGGGATGTTCCTGTAGGATGGAGTGCTCAAGGTTGGTCTCGACCTGCGATGGGTGTGACAATGCTTGAGGCCACGTTTGTCCTGGACCGGGATGGTAAGGCAAATGTGGAGGTTGGTTGTAGCCCCGTCCGTGTCGGTTATGGACCGTACGTATGCGGCCCTGCTGGACAAGATTGAGCTGTACCGGATATATCGTGGGGTATGGGACCATGAAACCGATGTAACTCGATGGACCGTGATATAGAAACTCATCTTTCGCGTGGGAATGGCGTTGAGAAGGCAGAAGGTGTAAATCCTTTAGCGGGCAACTTCGACGTGTCCGCGTAGAGGACCATCCTGCTCGGCGCGAAACGTTTTTCTATGTCGGGATGTCGTGTGAAAGGTTGCTGCATACAACGTAAGAAAGAGCCCTTGAGAGAGTCTTTCGAGGCGGGTGTATGTGTCGTGTATTCCGGGTTGTTATTGATTCGAATCACCGTCGCTCGCGGAAGAGGATTGAGCATACTTGCCCTCTGCGCCGTGACTTAGTAAGAAGAGGAACTAAGTCTCTTAACTTGTTGTTTGTGGATTAATTACTGTATTGGAACCTTGACTGAAGTAGATATAGAGCCAACTAAATTTCATTTCCACCTTAGGCTAGCAACATCGGGATAAGCGTTTCTTGTTTGATTGTGGACTTCCGATGTTGTGAGGCGTGAGGACCACTAAAATGAAGGCTATAAGAATCTGAATATAAGGATCAAGTTTAGTCAAGCTGCATTTTGCAAATTCCTATTCCTACTGTCTTACTACCCCTGCATTTAGAGTTGCATGTTTAGGAGTGACGGTTAAGTCTTGCTGAGCCTTAGTGCTCACGGTTGCTTCTGAGTTGTTTTTGCAGGTAGCAGGATGCCTGCTATGAAGAGGATTGTTCGGTGAGACGATGAACCCCACGGTTTGTTCAACTCATCGGAAACCTAGCCGCTGCCTTTCTTTGGTGAAGCTAGTAGGAAGCGTTCACGGGATGAACGACTTCTCTTCGGCGTAGTTAGGGTCGAGAGTGAGTAGTTTGTCCAGCAAATTTTAATTTCCGCTGCGTGTGTACATTATGTTGTAAAAGAAATTATCTTGAGCAACAAAATGGTTCCGTTATGTTCTTATCATCTTTTCGTGCATGCTGTTGGGTGCCCCATCGCACGGCACCACCCACTGCGATTCCTGGGCCTCACAGACGTGGTATCAGAGCCGCGTTGGGAATAGCACGGATGAAAAGGGTCTATTTTTGAAAACTTAGGAATATACGAGTGAGGAACGTATAGTATGCCCACATAAGAAGTATTATTAGCATAGTTACTTAAGGTGGCCAGCTAACAGTGTGTTACTCTTCAGTATTTAAATTCAGTAACGACGCACCTACGTGGAGGTAAGAATGGTAAGGAACGCCACCGAAAGCGGATCAATTTCGGTTAGCTCACCCATACGAGGAAAGTAGTGTGGGATGTTCCGCTCAGAAATGGATGGGAAGTGAATATGTTTTCTAAGACTTTTCATGTCTTAGAGACATATGAATGGCACTAGCCTCCAGTGCGCAAACCCAAGGGCAAGAGGAGGAGACCCCATCGTGTGGTTTGTAATACGAAGTGTGTTCTCTAGGACTCTTCATGTCCTATGAGGCATACGAAAGCGCTGTTCCACCGGTGTGCTTTATTGCAAAGGTCTGGAGCCCCCGTCGGGTGGTGAATAACCCGATCATGTACCTTGAGACATGGCTTGACTCAAGGACGGCCCGTATGGCAATGATACGGGGCGTATGTTTTTACTATGATATGGACCTGCCTGAAATGACAAAACAATGTGTGCATCATTATTGAGTGGTTTTCTGCAGGTACCTTAACCACGTTAGAACATGTCGTGTAGAAAACGTTTGTGAGTGATCGTTTTAGTGCCACCACTTGAGACGTATAAGCCGGTATAAAGCCGGATAGGATTTTAATTTGGTGAGGAGACGTAGTACTGTGATGTGTTTTGAACTGCATGAAAAGGAAGGTTTGAAAAGAAAAAGAGTAAATTTGGAGTCTAGGATTCTATTAGGGGGTAATGAACTCCTATATTGAACTCAGAGTCAATTGGGAGTATAGATTCATTCACCAAGACTTAGGAATAACCTCCCCTATTTTCGGCTGAATATTTGCTGAAGTTGAACAGGACATAACTTTTGTTTGGTTGAACCAATGGAGGTTAGTGATACATTTCTGGAAATTTATTGAAGTCTTCTACAACTCTTCAGTAGAACTCCAGATCAGAATCACCCTCCAAATGGATTAAATTCTCAGAGGAGTGTGAACTGCCCAAAAACAGGGCAGTCACAAATTGCTCTCTGGAAATATCTGTATTTCGACCATAACTTTCTATAGAAAGATTTCTAAGGGTCAAGTAATACACCGTTGGAAAGCTTGTGATATATGCTATGACTTTTTCAAAGTTTCTCCAGATTTGGAGTTTAAAGTGATGAAATCTTGCGGACAAAACAGCTACTTTCAAAGGAGGTGCTGTCAAAATTGTTCCAGATTTCTGTTAACTTTGAAATATCACAACTTTTGATCCAAAACTGATATGAAGGCAAATGAATACTCGTTGGAAAGATATAGAAGTTAACTATAACTTTGATATTCAACTTGAGACATGAAATTGCCATTGTCATATTCAAATTCTGGGATAAAGACCTATTGTTCATTCTGAACAGAGTAGTGCTTATTGCCTATGTAACTTAAGACTTGTGGACTGGGATGTTTCAGACTTCTCTAAGCTCCATAACATGTTCTTGAGTTATTTTTCAGTTTATCCTACTGTTGGAATTAAGGGTTTGGACAAACTTGCTCACGTTTGATAGATTTCAGAGTTGTCGAAACCCTGGTTAGATTATGTGTGCTGCATTATTGAAGTGATGCTTTGACGGTTAATGTTTTTGAATTCAAGTTGAGTTTGAACTTTGAATTTTAACCGTAAATTGCTCATTCTTGCAGCATGGATCATGCTCATTGCAGGAGTGAGGTTGGTGAGTTGAGTCACGGCGAAAGTAATTCGCCATGACAAGAAGTGCCGACATCATCAACCGGATTGGCGGAAATCTTGACAAAGCTGAGTCTCTAGATCTGTTGGTGCGACAAAGCATACGACAGGAGACATTACAGCAAAATCCCCCGCCAAGCACTTATCTGGATTTTCTAGCAAGACAACCACCGGTTTTCTCGGAAGCGAAAGAACCGTTGGATTCGGCTCATTGGCTCCAATGTATTGAATCCAAATTTGATATGCTTGAGTGCGATGAATATCAGAAGACTTTATTTGCCGCTCAACAACTCCACGGAGCCGCTGGAGCTTGGTGGGCAGAGTACCTCGCTACTCTTCCTGAAGGTCATCGTGTGACGTGGGATGAATTCCGGGATGTTTTCCGGTCACGTCACATTTGTTCGGGAATTCTTCGAACAAAGTATCAAGACTTTCTGGAATTAAGGCAAGGAGAAAGGAGTGCGTACGAGTACTTCAAAGAGTTTGAATACTTGATGCAATATGCCACTCATATGGTAGACTCGGAAGCGTTGAAATGCGAGTATTTCTTCCGAGGTTTGAATGTCGATCTTAAAGAACAAGTGGCCTTGTTCAATAACGGTATTTACAATGAGTTGGTAAATGCCGCTATCATTAAAGAAGACATGCATCTCCGTTGTGAAGCGGAGTTGAAAAGAAGTATACCGCTAGACAGTGATATCGAGGTTCGTCCAAACTATCGAGTGCGGTATTACTCGCCAGTTAGGCAACAAATTCAGCCTGTGGTGCAACTCTCATAACCACAGCTGAAGATGATCACTTATGAGCCTCCACCTCAACAGCAGTGGTCAGAAATTACTCGTGCAACCCTACCACAACCAGCTATACACGAATTATCTCCACCTCGTGTTAGTAGAGAGCTGAGGATTTCTGCAGCACGAAACCGTCGTGGAGCTGAGCAGAGCCACACTTGTGTGTCGTCTCCTCAATGCTCAGATCGGCATCATGAACCTTCAAAGAAGAATCTTTCAAAAGCTGGCAGGGTTAATTATACTGCTATTGAGGACATTGCTGAAGGCGAACCAGTTTTAGCGGGCATATTCACGTAACATGAACAGCCCACTTTCATTTTGTTTGATTCTGGGGCCACCCACAATTCTATTAGCAGGGACTATGTGCTGAAGAATAATCTTCCATTTAGCACCGTTAAGCATCCGTTTCATATCAGCTCACCTGGAGGCAAGATATCAACAGATGAGATGGTCTCACGAGCACCTTTATGTTTGGGTGGAAACATCTATCCTGCGAGCCTTATCATACTCAAAGGCCAAAGGATTGATATTATCTTGGGGATGTCATGGTTGACACATTATGGAGCTATCTTTGACATCAGCTCTCGGACTGTCCAACTGAATTCCCCAATACATGGTTGCAACATATTGAATCTTGTGGATCCATCACAACGTGTTGCAGCAGTGCATCAGATTGAAGCTCCTAAGCTTGAGGATATTCCAGTGGTATGTGAATATCTAGATGTGTTTCCCGAAAACTTGCCGGGCATTCCGCCCGAACGTGATGTTGAGTTCAAGATTGAACTAGCACCGGGAACAACATCTATTTCTCGGCGACCATAAAAAATGGCACCGAAGGAGCTAGCAGAATTGAAGGAGCAGCTGAATGACCTCATGGACAAAGGTTTTATGCGCCCAAGTTCATCACCTTGGGGCTGTTCTGCACTCTTCGTGAAGAAGAGGGACAAGACTTTAAGACTATGCGTAGATTATCATCCACTGAATGCTGTCACTGTCAAGAATACGTATCCACTACCGCGCATCGATATTTTGTTCGATCAACTAGTGGGTGCTAAGGTATTCTGCAATATGGATCCTCGGTCCGGGTATCATCAGATAAAAATCCGGGCTGAAGATGTACCTAAGACGGCATTCTCAACAAGATATGGTCTTTATGAATATCTTGTCATGTCCTTTGGGTTGACCAATGCTCCAGCTCATTTTATGTATCTCATGAACTCTGTGTTCATGCCGGAGTTAGATAAGTTCGTCGTGGTTTTCATCGACGACATCTTGGTCTATTCAAAGTCAGAAGAAGAACATGCTGAACATTTGCGTATTGTACTCCAACGCTTGAGGGATCACAAGCTATATGCAAAGTTCAGTAAATGTGAGTTTTGGATCAGCAAAGTGCCGTTTCTTGGGCATATTATTTCAGCGGAAGGCATCGCTGTGGACCCAAGTAAAATCGAGCAAGTGCTGAATTGGAAATCTCCAACATCTGTTCATGAATTGAGGAGTTTCATAGGTTTAGCGGGTTATTATCGGAGATTCATTCCCAACTTCTCCAAAGTCGCTAAACCTATGACGGAGCTGTTGAGGAAAAGCACCAAATATAATTGGAGTAATTCATGTGAACAAGCTTTTCAAACTTTAGTGAAGCATCTCACTACAGCTCCAGTTTTGGCCCAGCCAGACACAACGAAGCCGTTTGATGTTTATTGTGACGCATCCGGCATTGGTTTGGGTTGTGTGTTGATGCCAGAAGGACGTGTGGTCGCGTATGGATCCCGACAACTCAGGGGTCATGAGCAGAATTACCCGACGCACGACCTTGAACTAGCTGCGGTGGTCTTAGCTTTGAAAATGTGGAGACATTATCTACTAGGCAATCTAGTACATCTCTACACTGACCACAAAATCTTGAAGTACATCTTCACACAGAAGGAACTGAATATAAGGCAGCGAAGATGGCTCGAATTGATCAAGGATTATGAACTTGAAATTCATTACCACCCGGGTAAAGCGAATGTGGTTGCCGATGCACTTAGTCGGAAAGCCCACGTTCACCATTTAGCTATGGCTGCAGATGAAGAAATAGAACCAAGCCTGCGCTTAGTTCCCTATGGATCGCTGTTCAACCTCGCTCTTATTCCTATAATTCGAGATGAGATTGTAGAGGCTCAGAAGAGAGACAGAGGTATGTCTCACATCCGGAGGAGAGTAGACAGCGGTGAGTTGAAGATGTTCCACAAAGATGAAGAGGGTACTATATGGTTTAACAACCGCATAGTGGTACCCCGAAACATGAAATTGCAGAGCAAGATATTGGATGAAGCACATTTATCCAAGTACTCCATTCATCCGGGAAGCAATAAGATGTACCAGGACTTGAAATCTAAGTTTTGGTGGACACGGATGAAAATAGAGATTGCGAAGTACGTATCCGAGGGTGATACGTGTCGGCGGGTTAAAGCCGACCATATGAGGATAGCCGGACCACTTCAACCGCTGAAGGTTCCAGCATGGAAGTGGGAAGAACTAAGTATGGACTTCATCGTCGGTTTACCCATGACCAGCAACAAGCATGATTCTATTTGGGTAACCGTCGATCATTTGACCAAGACAGCACATTTTATTCCAGTCCATACAAAATATGTGGCAAAGAAGTATGCAGAGCTTTTCATCTCGAGAATCATGTGTTTACACGGGGTTCCCCGCACCATCGTTTCTGATCGAGGTGCTTTATTCGTATCCAGATTTTGGGAGCAACTGCATGCTTCCTTGGGAACCAAGTTAATTCGGAGTTCAGCGTATCATCCGCAAACTGATGGTCAAACGGAGAGGATAAATCAGATTCTGAAGGATATGCTACGGGCATGTGTCATCAATCATGGGAAGAATTGGGATGACCATCTACCGTTAGCAGAATTCTCATATAATAACGGTTATCAATCCAGCATCAAGATGGCCCCGTATGAAGCTCTTTATGGCCGGAAGTGCCGCACACCACTGAATTGGTGTGAATCCAGCGAGAGAGTGGTCTACGGGATTGATCTTGTGAATGAAGCCGAGGAACGAGTGTGAGTGATTCAAGCCAATTTAAAGGCTGCTCAATCTCGGCAGAAGAGTTATGCAGACAAACGACGTTGACCTCTTCACTTCGACATCGGGGACCATGTGTATCTTTGTGTCTCTCCGATGAAAGGGGTTCATCGGTTCGGAGTGAAGGGAAAGCTCGCTCCGCGATTCATAGGGCCGTTTGCTGTCACTGAGATATGTGGACCCGTGGCCTATCGTCTGGAGTTACCGACGTCACTTTCGGGTATTCACAATGTTTTCCACGTCTCTCAGCTGCGGAAATGTCTTAAGTACCCAGCCGCGGTTCATATGGATAACATTGAGGATCTTCAACCGGATCTCACTTATTCTGAGTATCCGATACAGATTATCGACGAGAAGACTCGCGCCACAAGAAATCGGACATGGAAATTTTACAAAGTCTTGTGGAGCAACCACACCGCTGATGAAGCCACGTGGCAAAGCGAGGAATTTCTCCATTTAAATTTTCCCGACTTGTTTGTACCATATGTCCAGTAGTCATTCTCCCTTCTTCTTTCTTTTTGTAATCTCGGGACGAGATTCTTTTAAGGGGGGGAGGAATGTAACAGCCCTAACTTTTGTAAAGTTTGATGTCAGCTCATGAAACAAAGTTAAGGCGATAAAAGACTATAATTGTGTCACTTGAAATGATGAACGCACAAATGGACATGTGAGGAAGTTCAAAATTTTCTCTAGCCCATGCTCAACACATGTTAACCTAGGGGAAATAATTACACTCCTAAAACTCTAACTCATGTGCACCTCCTTTATGAGTAGAGTGGGGGGAATTTAAACACAATTTGAATCCTTTGAAAGGATTTCTATTCAGATTGTCCAAAGGTCTATATGTGAGATCATAGATGCATCTCTCATGTATTCAAGAGCCTAAGTTTCAAATTTGGAGAATTTTTGGTTTCATATACTATTTATTCCGAGGATTAAATGAGGGCACGTTTAAATTCAAACTTGAATTTGAATTTTGAACGAAACAAACTCAATTTGAAAATCTGATTTCAGAATTGAGTTCCTCATAAATATTTTGTCCTATCCTCCAAATTTGGTAATATTTGGACAACGTTTGCGTGGAAATCTCAAAGCACAGTGGGGAAATCAAATAAAAGAGGCGGGACCCACATGTCATACACCACAACTCAACAGCCGACGCTGTTTTCTCCCGGAGGCACGCGCGCTCGACAGCAGCAGCTTGGACATGCTTGGTGGCTCGCCAGCTCCTGCTCTCCCGAGCTCGCCTCGCTCTTATCCCCCACACGGGTAGCACAACCGAAGTTTTCTGCTCACAGTTCAGCTCCCGTGTGTTTTCCTCCCGATAAGAACAGCCTGCCGCTCTCTGCTTTCTCTGATCGACCGCACAAACCAAGCAATCTTTGCCCCAGCTTACCACAGCAAAAACTTTCGCCCGTGAGTGCTCTAGCCGGCTAGCACCTTCCCTCCACCATCCCGAGCTCACCAGCGCCAACAAACAGAAGAGTTCTGCTGCTCCCGTGTTGAACGTCGGAGGAACCGAAACTAGACGCCGTGGTGAGCGCAAACCAGGAGGGATCACGCCCAAGCAAGCCACCCCATCTGTGCACCTACAAGCCTAGTTTCTCACCCCCAAAGCTCAGCCCTAGACATTGATCACAGAGGGAGAATTTCAAGTTTTTCTCGCGGGCGGCAGAAACGGACCTTGAGGTAAGGAATTGTAAAATTCGTCCTCAAATCGTGTTTGTTGGGTCTCAAACTTCACACACAGGATGTTAACTACCTAGCACACCTCCTCCATCGATTTTAGACCAATAAATTGAGTGTAGAGTGAGCAATCCGAGCTCTTTTAGAGGGTATACCGCTGGACCCTATCGGGCGCACGGTGCCGATAGGTTTAGATCCCTCTCCAGCTTGTTTAGACCTCATGCCGGTCTTCTACATGATCCACTGGTGCTGTAGAGCCCATGAACCGACCATTTGGTGTAGAATTCACCGTGCAAGACCTCGCCGGAGCCCTAGGGTTTGCTGTGGCCGGTGCACCCTGTTTTCCGGCGAGTTTCAGCCGCCGGCGACCTCACCAACGTGTTCAGCGTGGGGAAATTTGGGGGGCTGCCAGCAGGGGGTCTGGAGGCGGCTGGGAAGTGTTTTTCCGGCGACCTCATCGGAGTGGGCCGCCACTGCCCTGTTTGGCGCGAGTCTGGAGGTTAGGGATGACAGGTGGGACCCACTGTCGGCATTTAAACATTTTCCAGATTTTCCCACTTTAGTTCAAACTTTGGAGAGCCATAACTTTGTGTAGGAGTGTCCAAAAATTGTGAAACAAATTTTTTTGGATTCCACTCGAAGAGTACTATCCAGGGGTGCAGACCAATGTTTATGAAAATCCCTGAATTTGGCTCATTATATCATTTAAAAAAAATTGTCTGAATTTTTACAGGAGTTCTGTTTATTGGAAAATTCCCAAATTTGGACAGGACATTGTTCCAAAATTCCTTGAAATCCAGTAAAAATTTCAGAGGCATTGGAACTCATTTGCTTGGTCAAATGATGTGTTCATTCCTTATGTCTCTGAAAAATGGGAAAATAAACAGAGACATTTTCAGCTTTTCCCAAATCCTTGTAAAATCCATATCTCCATGTAGGAAACTCCAAAAATGGTAAAACCAATTCCTATGGACTCAGGACATTTTTTACTTCACAAAAAGTCTATTTTGCAGCATAGGAAAGCTTAATATCTAGGGGGTAAAGGCAGGTTAGTGAAAACCACATAAGGATTTGTTGTGCTCACATGAAGCTATTTCATGAGCTCAATTTTTGCACACTGCCTAAATACCATCTATAGAGGCTGTGGTTAAATTCTCAGCTTCATTGTACCTTTGGAACTTGAGCTACCATCTTTTAGGTTTAAGTGTTCATATAATGGACTTAATCACATGGTGATTACTAGTATCTCTTTCCACCCTAGCTTTCATCTTCTCTAAGTTTTAGATCCAACAACAGAAACCTTGCTGTTGTTTATCTCTCTTATGTGTGAGTTAACTGATACAACAGTTTTGAATCATTTTCTAAATTTCTTTTGAATACATGTGCATAAATCATCTTAATAGCACGTGACATCGACGTTCGACGAGGACTCGACTCTACAGCGAGGATCTCCATCTCGTGACGAGTTTGACGGATTCTCCGGAGGAAGACTAACTCCTAGCTTCTAACAAAACCGTTGATAAAGGCAAGCCCCGGTTTGCATATCGTTACCGTTTTAAATTTTGCTTTACTTCACATCATGGTTATTAGACTTGATATTGTGCATTATGTCTAGGATGATTGAAACCCACATGCATGGCTATTACATCCCTGAGTAGAAGGTGTAGGGTAGGCTTTGCCTCGTCATAGATGCCAGGCTAATGTTGTAGCTAGCTCGGTAGAAGTCGAGTAGTAAAAAGCTACTCGCGAGAAAGTTCAAGTAATGGAGTTACTCACGAGAGATAAATGATAAGAGCACCCTCATGAATATGAGATAGGGACGGGGATGTTCCTGTAGGATGGAGCGCTCAAGGTTGGTCTCGACCTTCGATGGGTGTGACAATGCTTGAGACCACGTTTGGCCTGGACTGGGATGGTAAGGCAAATGTGGAGGTTGGTTGTAGCCCCGTCCGTGTCGGTTAAGGACCGTATGTATGAGGCCCTGCTGGACAAGATTGAGCTGTACCGGATATATAGTGGGGTATGGGTCCCATGAAACCGATGTAACTCGATGGCCCATGATATATAAACTCATCTTTCGCGTGGGAATGGCGTTGAGAAGGCGGGAGGTGTAAATCCTTTAGCGGGCAACTTCGACGTGTCCGCGTAGAGGACCATCCTGCTCGGTGCGAAACGTTTTTCTATGTCGGGGTGTCGTGTGAAAGGTTGCTGCATACAATGTAAGAAAGAGCTCTTGAGAGAGTCTTTCGAGGCGGGTGTATGTGTCGTGTATTCTGGGTTGTTATTGATTCGAATCACCGTCGCTCGCGGAAGAGGATTGAGCATACTTGCCCACTGCGCCGTGACTTAGTAAGAAGAGGAACTAAGTCTCTTAACTTGTTGTTTGTGGATTATTAATGTATTGGAACCTTGACTGAAGTAGATATAGAGCCAACTAAATTTCATTTCCACCTTAGGCTAGCAACATCGGGATAAGCGTTTCTTGTTTGATTGTGGACTTCCGATGTTGTGAGGCGTGAGGACCACTAAAATGAAGGCTATAAGAATCTGAATATAAGGATCAAGTTTAGTCAAGCTGCATTTTGCAAATTCCTATTCCTACTGTCTTACTACCCCTGCATTTAGAGTTGCATGTTTAGGAGTGACGGTTAAGTCTTGCTGAGACTTAGTGCTCATGGTTGCTTCTGAGTTGTTTTTGCAGGTAGCAGGATGCCTGCTATGAATAGGGTTGTTCGGTGAGACGATGAACCTCACGGTTTGTTCAACTCATCGGAAACCTAGCCGCTGCCTTTCTTTGGTGAAGCTAGTAGGAAGCGTTCACGGGCTGAACGACTTCTCTTCGGCGTAGTTAGGGTCGAGAGTGAGTAGTTTGTCCAGCAAATTTTAATTTCCGCTGCGTGTGTACATTATGTTGTAAAAGAAATTATCTTGAGTAACAAAATGGTTCCGTTATGTTCTTATCGTCTTTTCGTGCATGCTGTTGGGTGCCGCATCGCACAGCACCACCCACTGCGATTCCTGGGCCTCACAGGACCCAAATTTTTCACTTGCTAAAAGTGTTCATCACACCCACACCTCACCTCATTTGTGGTAAACTCATGAATACATTTGAAGAGCAACTAACCACCATCAATAGATAATTAGAAGATGAACGCATAAAATGCAAAAGTGGTATTTCCCACATGTATCATATAGGGGCTGAGCTTATTATTAACTCCTAAACTTTGTTAGGAATGCTCATGCCAAATTTCACCCAAATCCAAATCTATTTGAGGTACTTTTGGGTACAATTATTAAAAGGCTAGTTTGAACTTAAATTCAAATTCAAACTCCTTTCATCCTATGAATTGAAAAGTGAGATTCACATTCACACTCAGCACATTTTTAGAAGCTACATACCAATTTTCACTCCATTTGGAGTTGATCTTGACATGAGCTATTTTGGCTAATTTCAAATCAAATTTGAATTTTGACTTCACATGTGCTGCAAATTCATCCAAACAATTTCACACTTTGCTTCAATCAAATTCAAATGGGAATTTGGTGAATTGATCAAATTGCCAAGGGTATTAGGGTCCATAATATTTGGAGCAGTAGGATTTTAATTTTTGAGGTCAAATTTGGGTGGTGGGGCCATCCTGTCAGCTACACAGGGTTCTACCGACTGAAGACTCGGTTGCTCTGTTTCTCGGGCCAAGGCTGTGCGCGCCACCGAGGGTAAAAACGCCGGCCACCTCCTGCTTCGCGTGATCACGCTGGAGCCAGCCGCTCGATGCCTTATCCCTCTTTGGCGTGTTCCATTTGGTCACGAACAGAAACCCCAACGAGTCTTTACTCCCTCACACCGAGCTCAGCTGAAAACGCGCCGCCGTCTCGGTCTCGATCGCGAGCAGGCCGATCACTCGTGAACAGAGGCTCCTCAGTAGCAAAATGGCATCATGGGTTCATGAACAACATTCTCGACGCACTGTTGCCCCATGATCGGACTTCCTCGAGTAGCTTCGAGCGTTTTTGCGGCGACCCGAAAGCTGCCGCCGATCGGTCCACCGTGGACAGCGCCCACAGACGTCCTCATCTCCAACTCTCTGCACAAGAAAGGTGTGTTAGCCTCCCTAGATCATGTAGCAGCCGTCCTTTTAGCAAAGGATCAACTCTAGAGCTCGAATTTCAGTTTCTCCCGAACCCTAGTACTGTAAAAGCCCAAGAAAAGGGACTTGCCAAAATTTTTCATCACCTCACAACACCACAGCTTTTGTTGTGGATATCTTGTGAAGACTTGTGAAGAGCAAGTAACCTCCATCAAAAGGGTATTAGAGGGGAAAGCCTAACTTTCACAAAGTAGGATTTCAACACATGAACATGAGAGGTTGAGCTCACCCCTAGAACTTAAAGAGTCTTGGGAAGGTTCAGGCCAAATTTGGTGCAAACCCAATACCTTTTGAGGCACTTTCGGAGGCATTTGAAAAAGAGGCCAATTTGAATGAAAATACAAATTGCAGCAACTTTCATCACTTGAATTCAAAAGTTGGCATCATATTCGAACTCAGCACATTTTTCTGAGTTAGTCCACCAATTTTCATCCCCATTGGACTTCATCTTGTTGGGAGCCAAATTTGCAATAATTCAAAACTGAATTTGAATTCAGTTCAAATGTAAAGCAAATTTAGCCACACAAATTTCAAATTTGGGAAACCAAATTCAAACTGTGACTTGGTGATTAAATCTCACATTCAATTGTGAGTAGCTGGGGATATTTTCAGCAAAAACAGAGATGAAAAATTAGGAGAGTAATAGAGGGTGGGACCCACATGTCAGAGGCCTTCACAATGAAGTTTCCCTCGGTTGATCTTTTCACCAGCCGAAGCCTCGCACGCCAGCACGTCCGCACCGGCGCCAGACCGCCAGCAGCGCTCGGGACTTCCACCTCACGGTGAAAGATTTCGGCTCAAAGGCCAGCACACAAGCTGCTCCACCCTTCTTTCTGTTTCCCGAGCGAGAATGACCATGCCCCGAGCTACCCTCCCGTTTCCGCACAAGAACTCGACGCCGCCTCCTCTGGTCGCCGGTGACTGGCCGATCCCGACGGTTTCACGCGATGTCAACAGAGAAGAAAAGGTGCGCTTACTTGTGCTAAAGCTGTGGGAGGAAACCGTGCGCCAGTTCCGGCGGTATGGAGCAATAATTTCTGGTTTTCATCCTCGGAGCGTGTTAGGGTCAGAGCCCGGTCGACAATGAAATTTGTTGCGCAGAAGCAACCACCAGTTAAGCTATAGCTCACACATGCTCTAGAACACCTAGCGCACCTCCTCGATCAAGTAGCAACCAGTTCCATGCACTAGGACCTTAGTTTTGTCAGAATTTTGGACCGGCGGCTGAAAACAGAGCACCTCGCCGGTGAGGTCGTAGTTATGGCTGTTTTCACGGGGATCAGTGCTCATATCCGTGATCAGCCAGGCTCAGCGGAGCTCCCCGAGCAAACCACATCGAAAAAGGTGCAGAGGACACTGAGTTCGACGTCGTCGATGAGCTCCTGGCCGTTGTCACCGTTCGGAGCACTATTCCGGCCATCGCCGAGCTCCGGGGAGTGCACCGCCGTGTTCCCCAGGAAGAAATATGCACAGGCAGCGAGTTTCGTCGAAGGTCGGGCTGTAGAACGCCCGGCGGCGAGATCTCCGGCGAAGGGGGCGGCGGGGAACCACGGGAACGTGAGGTAGACAAAGCCCCGTGGGTCCCACGTGTCAGCCTCGGGTTAAACAGCGCCGGATCTGCTGTGGCACCGGGATTCCGTGCGACTGCGCGGGGTGACTCTGCGGACCCCCATGTGGGTTAGCTGAGATGCTGACACGTAGCCCGGGGACCCCACCCGACAGTTTAAACTTTATTTGAATTTTCAGATTTGGTTCAAACTTCATTTGCATATAACTTTGGCTAGGAAGCTCCAAATTCAGTGAACCAAATTTTTCTGAACTCAGCTTTTTGAGTACTTTCCAGCAACACAAATTTCAGCTCATGAAGCTTAATGGTTTTCCAGAATTAATTCCCTAAAGTTTAAACTGTTAGGAATTTTATCTGGAGAATTTCTTTATGAAAAATTCTGAAATTTGGCTGGGGGTTCATTGGAAAATCCTTGAGTCACAGTAAAATTTTCAGACTCATCCAAGCTCATTTAGTCCCCCTAATGGTGTGATTAAATGAACTGTTCTGAGAAAATAGAAAAATGTACAGAAACATTTTTAGGGCATAACTTCCTCTAGAATTCTTCAAATGACATGAAACCAATTCCAGTAGAACCATCTCAAATTCTAGTTTCCAGAAAGTAATGGTTGGAGCCATGAAAATGTAACACCCCAAAATTCTGTTAAGAGGGGAATTTAAAAATTTTTGGACGTATTGCATGTGGTGCAGAAATTCAAATTCAAATTAGAATTCAAATTCAAATCAAAATCAGAAAAGAAATGGAAAAAGAAAAAGAAAAACAGAAAACCCCGGCCAGTGGGCTGGAACCCACCAGCCGGCCCACCTTTTCCCGCACCAGCCCACAGCCGCGCGCTCCTTTCTCCCTCTCACTGACACGTGGGGCCCCCGTGTCATCCCCCACCTCTCGCTCGCGCCAACAGCCGGGACTTCTCCGCGCGCCCAAATCCAAACTACCCCGGAATCTCGCGTCCCCCAGCCGAATTCTGGTCCCGGACGACTCCAACTCGATCACAACCGACACGCCGCCCTCCCCCGTCTGTATAAACGCCGGCATCGTCCCGTTTTCCCCACCCGATCGGCTGTTTTTCCTCCCGGTGAGAACCGAAGCTCCGATCACCGTTTTCTCTCAATCTTTGCTCGGGTTTTCTGATCTAACCCGCCGATCCTGTTCCACCGCCTCCGGGGAATCACGCAGGTGCAGAAAACTCGATAGATTGCGCCCTAGACACAGCTCCGACGAGCATCGCCGCGATTCCATCTCAGACCTCGTCGCCGGCCGCCTTCCAGGGCCTCCGAGCTCAAGAAAAACCCCGAGGTGAGATCCCCGACCCCCCCTCTACCGATCTATGCCATGAAATCCCAGTTTTAGGAGGTATAGACGAAGATCCGAAGTTTTCCGGCGAGATCGCCGCCTCCCGCCGCCGCGCGCCGCCGGGCAGCGCGGGCTGACTCCGGCCAGGGCGACGTGGCCGCTTGTGCGCCGTCTATTTTAAATCGCACGGTAGACATAAAACCCCCGCGTACCGGTTCGACGTTATAATCCCAGCCGTCTGTTTTAAATCGGACGGTCCACATCGGCCCCGCATTATAAAGGCCGGGATTCTAACGCGCTACCCCCTGGGGATCTCGGAAAATACGAGCTAACCCTGAAAACTTCTAATCTAGCCCCTGGAACTTCAGAAATTCATGTAAATTAATTAAAAATCAGTTTTAGCCCCTGGACTTAATAAAAATTAGCAAAACCCCTCTGTTATGCATAGCTAGACCCCTGGATATTTGTAAAATAATAAATTAGACCCTATAGTAGGGTGAGCTTACCTTTTTGACCCTATATGGTATTAAGTTTAGAAATTTGAATGTGTGACTAGGATTTAAATTTAAAAGGAAAGACAAACACATGTGCCAATTCAAGTTTAAACTCTACTAACACTTGGAAAACTTTAGAATGAACTAAAAATAAATTTTAGGCTGAAATGAAATCTGTTTGGGTGTTGTTCATATTTATTAGTTCTAGGAACACATTTTTAGGTTAATAAATAATTCTGAAAATTGGTAAAATAAATTTAAATTAGTTCACATCATAGGAGAAGTTCAAAAACATAGTATTTAATATATTAGATCAGAACCTATTCTGTTTAGATGTTATGCCCTACTATTTAATATTTAAAACTCACTTTTAGGCATAGAAAATATATCTGGAAAATAAAGGAAAAATAGGTATGCATAATTAGAAAATGATAAATGAAGTCTCCAAATCCAAAGACTTCGGTTTGGGATTTGGTAGAAGGTTTAAAAACCCACTTGGAATAGGAAATTACCTTCCATGCAAACTTGGTAGCTAAAGAGTGTGTTAATTGAATATAAAGAATTTGTTTAGAATTAAAATTCATATATGTAGTGTGCAAATAAAAATCTGAATACAAAAGTTAGAACTCATATACATATGTTTAAAAGTGCATGTAGGCCAAAAATCAACACATGTAGAGTAACCCCAACACTTAGAAATGTGAATGACTTTCATAGGTATGTATTTGTGTTTTGCATGAAGTGAAAGTGTGAACTATGTCTTATGGATTGTGTTTTCTTTTGCTATGTGTATTGGCATGAGTAGAACCTGCCCCAGAGCAAGTTCTCCTTTTCCAAGACCAAGACTTTCCTTTCTCAGAGCAGCAAGAAGAAGGCAAGTGTCCTTGACCACTTTGATCCTATGCTAGGATGTGTAGATAGAATTATTTGCATTGTCAATTGAAATATGAAACCCATGCTAGGAAGTTTCCCTAGAATTGCATTATCTTGTTTCCTTGTAGCTTGGGTTGGTATTTATTTTATCATGTCAATTATTTATATGCTTAGCCATGCTTAGAATGGGATTAATTGAGATATGAGATCATCAATTTATTTACCTTACTCTTGAATGAGATATTATGAGTCATGTAGAGGTAGGGATCGAGGCAAGTTGGATGATTTGGTTGGTGCTGGGTGCACGAGACTCGGGTTTGTGTTTAGTACTTGCCTGGATCCTAAGGACCGGTTTATGGAGCATGTAACCTGGCTTTACCGTGCCAACCACATGCTGAGATGGGGCAGCTTGGCCAATTAATTAGGTGTATCCCCGGCGTAGTACAGGTGTGTTGGATGGTGTGGGGAATAGGTGTCAGCTGGACTACCATATGAACCGCAAGGCTCAAGAGGGGGCCACTGCAGCGGGGTTGGAGCCTCTTGTATGCTGTTAGGGGTGAAACCTCAGTGGGCCCACGCTCGTCGGGAATCCCTTTGTAAAGGCTTCGTAGTGATCTCTTGGCTACACACCTGGGAAGTGTGAATGTGGTTCGTGGCCACTGGCATAATGGAGGTTCTTTTAGTCCACCCGGCAACGGGGGATGAAATCACTACATGTGGGTACAGTGGTGCAAACTCTGCAGAGTCAAAATTGTCATGACAGCCGAGCTCACGGTCAAGATCGGCTTGGACTTATTCATGATTAGAGGATGATGACTTTGGAAGTTGTGGGTGTTAAGCGGGGAGTTTAACATTGGAAATGATGATATGGTTACTTGATTTTGATGATGGGTTGGGAGACTGGGACCATTTCACCTGTGTAGTTGTGTAGGTGCTTAATAAGCTAAGGTGATAGGTGTTAATTGCATAGTGCTTTAACCATGAGTTCAACCTCTCCTTGCTCTGGCCATGCATGCCATAACCTTCCCCCACTTGCTGAGTACCAACGGTGCTCAAACTTGCATATTTGTTGGTTTATATTGCTGCTCAGGTCAAGAGAATGATGTGGTGTTCAATGACCAAGACTTCGGACCCGAAGAAGGATTCTAGGTTCATGGAGTCCCCCGGGCAACTCCTGTGACGGAGCCCACCAGAATAATATTCCGCTGCTATTTTATTTACATGTTATGAACTTATTATCGTCCATCAAGACGTATGCGTTGTAAGACATATTTATATTTGACACCTGGCTTGTAATAAATGATGCTTCACTATTTGTCATCACATGTATGAGAAAATGATCCTGGCATACATGTGATATTCACTCGGTTGTTCTTCGGAGAAACCGGGTGTGACAGAAGTGGTATCAGAGCCAAGCTTTCCCGTAGAAATGTGGACCTAGGTAGAAATGGACGTATTTATGGACCCTATTTTCTTAAAAACTATTTTATAAAGGTGTGGGTTGAAAAGTGTTATTTAATGGGGTCACTTTATTCGTCTTACCCCAACTTTTATTCAAAATAGGATTTTTGTTTAAAATCTAATCTAACTTAATTTTAAATGCTTTATGTTTTAGATGGTTCGCATGATCCGCACCGCCCGCAAGTCCACCGGAGGGAGAGTTCCCGTAGTTGCCCTTGCCCTGAGAGAGGAGAACAGTCCGGTGACGTATCTCTCCTACGGATTGGCAGTAGGAGGCTTGTTGCTCCGTCTTTGACGCATGCTCCAAGACGCCGGCAATACGGGCAAGCTAATCATACACTACAGCTCCACCCGAACCATCCGTGAGAAGCGGGAAGAGTGGAGTTTAGAAATGAGGATTATCCACGAAAATCAGCTGCTCAAGATCCACCGCTCTCCAGCTTGTCAAGCGACATAGGTCGATGCGGAGAAGGATGTCACCTGGGAGGCAATCACCTACCAGAGTCACATCTATCGTCGCCACCTGGACAGGACTGAGTACATGTATGTCCTCCAGCGTGAGCGTGGTACAACGGAGTACAAGTACCCGCCAGTGCAGCAGGGGACTTCCCATGACCACATGGACTTGTGCTTGGAGGATGCTGCTATGCTCAGCACTCGACTGCAGGAGTGTCAGCAGGAGCTTCAGGATGTACGTGACACCCTGAAAGAGACTGAGGCGTTGCTTCGGGCCAGATTGTGGGCGAGAGAAAGAGGAGATGGGAATGAACTGTGTGTCACCGTGAATGACACATGGACTCCTGACTCCCCAGATCACCGGGCGAGCAGGCGTCGCCACACTTCTCCACCAGCAGCTTCCCCACCCAAAGCGGTGTCAGAGGGCAGCCGCAATAACGAGGAAGATCCTGAGGAGCCAGCTCAGTGATACGAGTAGTGTAGAGTCCCTTCCCTTAGTTTAGCAGGTTGTCGAGTACTCGAGTCGTTACCTTAGTTAATGGTGTGTTAATGCTTGGTGTGTAACGTGAGTTGTGGAAGCCATGGGCGTTTGTCCACAACCTCGTCTTCAGGTTGTTTTGCTTTGGTGTGTGAACCCATATGAATTAAGAGTGCATTTATGTTCGCGTAAGACATGAAATCCTCAGAAAATATAAATGAAATAAGGTCTCAAAATTTTAAAGTTTAAACAAGCAAAATTGGTAAGTTAATACGTAATGCTTTAAATTGACATTTGGTTGATCATGATAGATGGCCGGAAGAGGAAGGGGTCGTGGTGCCAACCCCGCCAACAACAACAATGAAGCCGGCAACCCTCACCTTTCCGGAGGGCAAGACAGGGGTGGTCGTCGGGAAGGAGTTGATCCCATCCACCAAATGCTTGAAAATCAGAATCAGCTCATCCAGAGCCTGACTCAAGTGGTGGCCAACTTGCACCAAGCTCCACCTCCACAAGCTGCACCACGCCAACCAAGGTTTAGTGAGTTTCGAGGGACTCAACCTCCAAAGTTTGCAAGTGCTGCTGAACCTATGGAGGCAGATGATTGGCTAAAGACCATTGAGAGCAAGATGAGGATCATACAATGCCAAGGATATGAGAGGGTGCTGTTTGCCTCTCACCAATTGCATGGACCTGCTGCTGATTGGTGGACCGCTTACGTGGCCGCTCATCATGACCCTGAGAACATCACTTGGGAAGAGTTCAAGCGTAGCTTCCGCAACCATTACATACCAAGGGGTGAACTTAAAAACAAGAGAAAGGAGTTCTTGGGGCTGCAGCAAGGAAACATGACGGTGAGGGAATACCTCACTAAATTCATCCAACTATCCCGTTATGCACCACGGGACATAGAGACTGATGAGCAGAAACAGGACTGCTTTGTGGAAGGACTTACAGCGAAAATGCAGTGTGCAATGTCCTCCAACAAGTACAAAAGCTTCCAAAAGATGGTGGACAGAGCATTTGTGGTGGAGAGGAAGCTGAAGGCCTTGGAAAATGAAAACAAGAGGAAGGCGGGATGTCACACCAAGCCTCGGGTAGCAACACACGCCCACGTCTGATGCAGCAACCCGCAGGGCAGACGAGCCGTGCTGCGGTACCCTACTCAGCACCGAGAGGGTACAACCCGAACTTCAGGCCTCCGTCAGCACCAGCACAGCCACAACGTCAGTTTGTACAGCAGCCTCGCCCCACATATCAACCTCGACCAGCAGGACAAGGACCCCCAAACAACCCCAAGACAACAAAGGCCAGGCACCTAAGGTTGGGGTGCAATGCTTCAACTGTGGTGAAGTGGGGCACTACGCCCATAAGTGCCCAAAGAAGAAGCTCGTGCAGGCGCAACAGCAGAATGTGATGCGAGGACGGGTGAACCACGTGACCATGGAGGAAGCGCAAGAGGCACCTGACGTGATAGTTGGTAAGTTTCCTACCAATTTACACATTGCAACCCTGTTGTTTGATTCTGGTGCTACCCACTCGTTCATTGCCCAAGGGTTTGTTAAGAAGCATGATTTAGCAACAACACAAATGAACCATATGCTAGCCGTAAACTCTCCAGGGGGAGAAATAAGGACAAGACAAGTGTGTCCCAAGGTGAATCTAGACATTAATGGGGTAGTATTTACTGCCAACCTCATAGTGATAGATTCACAAGGGATAGATATTATTTTGGGCATGGATTGGTTGACCAAACATAAAGGAATCATCCATTGTTCGACCAGAACGGTGGAACTAACTCACCCTAGTGGCACAAGAGTAAAGTTCATAACAATCCAAGAGCCTAGAAGGGACATTAAATTAAATCAAGTTGAGTTGGAAGTGGAGGAGATCAAGATCATAAGGGAATATCCAGATGTTTTTCCGGAGGAGTTGCCAGGTATGCCCCCCGATCGAGAAGTGGAATTCGCGATTGAGCTAGTGCCTGGAACAACTCCGAGATACAAGAGACCTTATCGGATGGACTCCAAGCAGCTGGAAGAACTCAAGGATCATTTAAGAGAATTGACAGGGAAGGGGTACATTCGTCCTAGTTCCTCACCATGGGGAGCTCCAGTGATATTTGTGCCCAAGAAGGACGTAACCCAAAGGTTATGCGTAGACTACCGTGCGTTGAATGAAGTAACCATCAAGAACAAGTACCTATTACCCCGCATTGAAGACTTGTTTGATCAGTTGAGGGGAGCTTGTGTGTTCTCGAAAATTGATCTCAGGTCGGGATACCACCAACTTAAGATAAGGCAAATTGATATTCCAAAGACACTTTCGTATCTCGGTACGGACTGTATGAATACACCGTCATGCCTTTCGGGCTAACTAATGCCCCGACATACTTCATGTATCTCATGAACAAGGTATTCATGGAATATCTGGACAAATTTGTGGTGGTTTTCATTGATGACATTCTCTTCTTTTCCAAAGATGAAGAAGAACATGAGAGGCATCTAAGGTTGGTGTTGCAGAAGCTGAGAAGAACACCAACTATATGCCAAGTTAAGCAAGTGTGAGTTTTGGTTGAAGAGAGTTCCCTTCTTAGGACATATAATCTCGGAGGGAGGAATCTCCGTAGACCCCGCCAAGATCGAGGATGTACAGAAGTGGAAGACCCCTGAGAATGTCGGGGAAGTTCGAAGCTTCTTGGGATTGGCTGGGTATTATCGACGGTTTATCGAGGGTTTCTCCAAGGTCTCGAGACCCCTCACCAAACTGTTGGAGAAGGGAATCACATTCACATGGACGCCGCAGTGCGAGACGATTTTCCAGGAACTAAAGAAAAGATTGACAACAGCCCCAGTGCTAGTTATGTCAGATATGCAGAAGAACTTTTCGGTGTACTGCGATGCTTCTGGAAACGGGTTGGGATGTGTTCTCATGCAAGAAGGGCATGTCGTGGCTTATGCGTCCCGGCAGCTCCGGAAACACGAGAAGAACTATCCTACACATGACCTAGAGCTAGCTGCAGTAGTACATGCGTTGAAGATTTGGCAGCATTACTTGATGGGGAAGAGGACAGAGATATATACGGATCATAAGAGCTTAAAGTACATTTTCACACAGCCATATCTCAACCTCCGACAAAGGAGATGGTTAGAGCTAATCAACGACTTTGATGTGGGCATCAACTATCGTCCTGGGAAAGTGAACGTCGTGGCAGATGCTTTAAGCCGGAAGGTGCAGGTCAATAGGTTGAGCTTGAAGGACATGCCTACAGAATTGAAGGAAGAGGTTACAAAACTCAATCTATGTCTGGTGAATAGTGGTGAAGCCATCGCCATGGAAGTGGACTCCACATTAGAGGAAGACATCCGCAATTGTCAGAAGAATGATGAGAAGATATAAGAAATCAGAGAACTCATCAAGGATAATAAAGCCCCTGGTTTCAGAGAGGATGAACAAGGTACGGTGTGGCACGGGAAAAGAATCTGTGTGCCTGAAGTGAAGGAGATCCGTGAATTGATTTTGAAGGAGGCTCATGATTCTGACTATTCCATTCATCCTGGGAGTACGAAGATGTACCATGACCTCAAGAGCAGGTATTGGTGGTATGGCATGAAGCGAGATGTCGCGGAACATGTTGCCCTATGTGGCACATGTCAGTTGGTGAAAGCAGAACATCAACGACCCGCGGGATTATTGCAACCACTCAAAGTGTCTGAATGGAAATGGGAAGAAATCGGTATGGATTTCATAGTGGGACTACCCAGGACCCAATCAGGATATGATTTGATATGGGTCATCATCGACAGGCTAACCAAGGTAGCTCATTTCATCCCCGTGAAAGAAAGCTACAACGGATCCAAATTGGCAGAATTATACATGTCAAGGATCGTGTGTTTCGATGGAGTGCCAAAGAAGATAGTGTCAGATCGAGGGACACAATTCACCTCAAGGTTCTGGCAGAAGTTACATGAAACCATGGGAACTCATCTGAACTTTAGTTCTGCCTATTATCCCCAGACTGACGGACAGACAGAAAGAACCAATCAGATCCTTGAGGACATGCTGAGAGCATGTCCGCTCAAAAACAATCGGAGTTGAGATAAGAACTTACCGTATGCGGAGTTCTCCTATAACAACAACTATCAGGCTAGTATGAAGATGTCACCATTTGAAGCTTTGCATGGGAGAAAGTGCAGAACCCCACTATTTTGGAACCAAGCCGGGGAAAGTAAAGTGTTTGGACCTGAAGTACTACAAGAAGCCGTGGCGAAAGTGAGGGAAATCCGCAACAACTTGAGGATAGCACAGACACGAAAAAAGAGCTATGCCGATGTACGGAGAAGAGAGCTCATTTTCAACGTGGGGGACTATGTCTACCTCAAGGTGTCCCCTATTCGAGGACTTCATCGGTTCAAGGTGAAAGGGAAGTTATCACCTCGATACATTGGACCCTTTCAAGTTCTGGAGAGGAAAGGCGAAGTGGCATATCAACTAGAACTATCGGCTCGCCTATCGGATGTGCACGATGTATTCCATGTGTCACAGCTCAAGAAATGTCTGAGGACGCCTGAAGAGATGTTACCCATGAACGAGGTTGACGTAGCCGAGGATCTGTCTTATGCCGAGCAACCGTTCAAGATTTTGGAGACAATGGAACGCTTCACAAGAAATAAAAGAATCCGGATGTGCAAGGTGCAGTCGAAGCATCACTCGGAAGAGGAAGCCACATGGGAGCGAGAAGACGAGCTTAAGACACAGTTTCCGGAATTGTTTTCCAAGAACCACCAATCTCGAGGACGAGATTTCTTTTAAGTGGGGTAGAGCTGTAACACCCCAAAATTCTGTTAAGAGGGGAATTTAAAAAATTTTGGACATATTGCATGTGGTGCATAAATTCAAATTCAAATTGGAATTCAAATTCAAATCAAAGCTAGAAAAGAAATGGAAAAAGAAAAACAGAAAACCCCGGCCAGTGGGCCGAAACCCACCAGACGGCCCACCTTTTCTCGCGCCAGCCCACAGCCGCGCACTCCTCTCTCCCTCTCACTGACACACGGGGCCCGCGTGTCATCCCCCACCTCTCTCGCGCCAACAGCCAGGACTTCTCCGCGCGCCCGAATCCAAACTACCCCGGAATCTCGCGTCCCCCAGCCGAATTCTGGTCCCGGACGACTCCAACTCGATCACAACCGACACGCCGCCCTCCCCCGTCTATATAAACACCGGCATCGTCCCGTTTTCCCCACCCGATCGGCTGTTTTTCCTCCCCGTGAGAACCGAAGCTCCGATCACCGTTTTCTCTCGATCTTTGCTCATTTTCTGATCTAACACGCCGATCCTGTTCCACCGCCTCCGGGGAATCACGCAGGTGCATAAAACTCGATAGATTGCGCCCTAGACACAGCTCCGACGAGCATCGCCGCGATTCTATCTCGGACCTCGTCGCCGACCGCCTTCCAGGGCCTCCGAGCTCAAGAAAAACCCCGAGGTGAGATCCCCGACCTCCCCTCTACCGATCTATGCCATGAAATCCCAGTTTTAGGAGGTATAGACGAAGATCCGAAGTTTTCCGGCGAGATCGCCGCCGCGCGCCGCTGGGCAGCGCAGGCTGACTCCGGCAAGGGTGACGTGGCCGCTTGTGCGACGTCTATTTTAAATCGCACGGTAGACATAAAACACCCGCGTATCGGTTCTACGTTATAATCTCAGCCATCTGTTTTAAATCGGATGGTCCACGTCGGCCCCGCATTATAAAGGCCGGGATTCTTACGCGCTACCCCCTGGGGATCTTGGAAAATACGAGCTAACCCCGGAAACTTCTGATCTAGCCCCTGGAACTTCAGAAATTCATGTAAATTCAATTAAAAATCAGTTTTAGCCTCTGGACTTAATAAAAATTAGCAAAACCCCTCTGTTATGCATAGCTAGACCCTTGGAAATTTGTAAAATAATAAATTAGACCCTATAGTAGGGTGAACTTACCTTTTTGACCCTATATGGTATTAAGTTTAGTAATTTGAATGTGTGACTAGGATTTAAATTTAAAAGGAAAGACAAACACATGTGCTAATTCAAGTTTAAACTCTACTAACACTTGGAAAACTTTAGAATGAACTAAAAATAAATTTTAGGCTGAAATGAAATCTGTTTGGGTGTTGTTCATATTTATTAGTTCTAGGAACACATTTTTAGGTTAATAAATAATTCTGAAAATTGGTAAAATAAATTTAAATTAGTTCACATCAGAGGAGAAGTTCAAAAACATATTATTTAATATATTAGATCAGAACCTATTCTGTTTAGATGTTATGCCCTACTATTTAAAATTTAAAACTCACTTTTAGGCATAGAAAATAAATCTGGAAAATAAAGGAAAAATAGGTATGCATAATTAGAAAATGATAAATGAAGTCTCCAAATCCAAAGACTTCAGTTTGGGATTTGGTAGAAGGTTTAAAAACCCACTTGGAATAGGAAATTACCTTCCATGCAAACTTGGTAGCTAAAGAGTGTGTTAATTGAATATAAAGAATTTGTTTAGAATTAAAATTCATATATATAGTGTGCAAATAAAAATCTGAATACAAAAGTTAGAAATCATATACATATGTTTAAAAGTGCATGTAGGCCAAAAATCAACACATGTAGAGTAACCCCAACACTTAGAAATGTGAATGACTTTCATAGGTATGTATGTGTGTTTTGCATGAAGTGAAAGTGTGAACTATGTCTTACGGATTGGGTTTTCTTTTGCTATGTGTATTGGCATGAGTAGAACCTGCCCCAGAGCAAGTTCTCCTCTTCCAAGACCAAGACTTTGCATTCTCAGAGCAGCAAGAAGAAGGCAAGTGTCCTTGACCACTTTGATCCTATGCTGGGATGTGTAGATAGAATTATTTGCATTGTCAATTGAAATATGAAACCCATGCTAGGAAGTTTCCCTAGAATTGCATTATCTTGTTTCCTTGTAGCTTGGGTTGGGATTTATTTTATCATGTCAATTATTTATATGCTTAGCCATGCTTAGAATGGGATTAATTGGGATATGAGATCATCAGATTATTTACCTTACTCTTGAATGAGATGTTATGAGTTATGTAGAGGTAGGGATCGAGTCAAGTTGGATGATTTGGTTGGTGTTGGGTGCACGAGACTCGGGTTTGTGTTTAGTACATGCCTGGATCCTAAGGACCGGTTCATGGAGCATGTAACCTGGCTTTACCGTGCCAACCACATGCTGAGATGGGGCAGCTTGGCCAATTAATTAGGTGTATCCCCGGCGTAGTATGGGTGTGTTGGATGGTGCGGTGAATAGGTGTCAGCTGGACTACCATATGAACCGCAAGGCTCAAGAGGGGGCCACTGCAGCGGGGTTGGAGCCTCTTGTATGCTGTTAGGGGTGAAGCCTTAGTGGGCCCATGCTCGTCGGGAATCCCTTTGTAAAGGCTTCGTAGTGATCTCCTGGCTACACACCTGGGAAGTGTGAATGTGGTTCGTGGCCACTGGCATAATGGAGGTTCTTTTAGTCCACCCGGCAACGGGGGATGAAATCACTGCATGTCGGTATAGTGGTGCAAACTCTGCAGAGTCAAAACTGTCATGACAGCCGTGCTCACGGTCAAGAGCGGCTTGGACTTATTCATGATTAGAGGATGATGACTTTGGAAGTTGTGGATGTTAAGCGGGGAGCTTAACATTGGAAATGATGATATGGTTACTTAATTTTGATGATGGGTTGGGAGACTGGGACCATTTCACCTGTATTGTTGTGTAGGTGCTTAATTAGCTAAGGTGATAGGTGTTAATTGCATAGTGCTTTAACCATGAGTTCAACCTCTCCTTGCTCTGGCCATGCATGCCATAACCTTCCCCCACTTGCTGAGTACCAACGGTACTCAAACTTGCATATTTGTTGGTTTATATTGCTGCTCAGGTCAAGAGAATGATGTGGTGTTCAATGACCAAGACATCGGACCCGAAGAAGGATTCTAGGTTCATGGAGTCCCCCGGGCAACTCCTATGACGGAGCCCACAAGAATAATATTCCGCTGCTATTTTATTTACATGTTATGAACTTATTATCGTCCATCGAGACGTATGCGTTGTAAGACATATTTATATTTGACACCTGGCTTGTAATAAATGATGCTTCACTATTTGTCATCACATGTATGAGAAAATGATCCTGGCATACATGTGATATTCAATCGGTTGTTCTTCGGAGAAACCGGGTGTGACAGAAAACCCCTGATTTCCTTAGAAGCTCTAATATTGACCAAATGGGCTTTTGATTGTACAAGGCTCAAATGAACTTTGTTTCAAATGAAACTTGGTCAAGACTCTGGTTAGGGCCCTACAAAGCCACCATAAAAATTTCAGAACCAAAGGGGAGGGCTAGCTAGAGTTATGGTAATTACTTATTCAATTCTAAACATTGCATTTAAATTGACATATAGTATATCGTGTACGTGTAGTCGCTGAAGGCGAGGAAAATCCGGAAGTGCTCGACTTCCTTCTTCCGGACGAAGCCCTAACAACTGACCAGCAGCAACAAGGCAAGCCCCGGTTCGCATTAACCCCTTTGATAAAGTTTTGCTTTGTTTACATGTCTAGTGTGAAGTATGAATGTGCATTAGGTGTAGAATGGATGGAACCCCACTTGCATAACCAGAAGTTTCCTATAAGAGTGAGGGTAGTGTCTAAGACCTCGAGTAGACAGGCTATGCTTAATGATTCATAGGACTTCGGTACAAGTCGAGTAGTTGGAATCTACTCGTGAGTTAGGCTTGGGACACACGGGATTGGTTCGAGTGATGTGAGATCACTTTAGTAATGAAAAGGAGACTAGGAAGGGCCTAGGGTGCAGCAATAGGAAGTCTTGTGTGCGCAGCCCTGTCCTTGTCGATTGAGGACCGATCCGTGTGCGGCCCTGCTGAACAAGTATTGAACGTACCGAAGGCATATCGGATATATGGGCCCCGATAAACCAATGTAACCTAAACCTCCGGGCGTCGAGGCATAGCACACTGATTTATAGGTGTAGGTTTAGGGCAGCAAGGTGGAAATCTGCTAACAGGCATAGAGAGATGCTCCGTTTTTAGGGAACCTCCTGTCCATTTCGGTGTGACCGGTTCGACGTTTGGGCTGTTGGGTGAAAGGTTGTCCCGTACGACATCGAGTGAGCGTGCCGTGCAGCTCCACGGGTGGGCGTACATGACGTGCTCTTTGGGTATCCCTGCAGGTGTATGTCGAGTCGATTCGCCGTCCCTCGCGGTGACGAGTACCGCTTGTTCACTGCGTCGTAACGTATATAAATTATGGAATGCTATGATTCAATTATGCTGTATGATAATTTTGTATTGCTACATGTGTGCCACCAAATATTGCTTACTAAATTTCAGATTCATGAACTGTTAACTTGTGGCTAAAAGAGGAACTAAGGATAAACTTATAGGCATGTCCGTTTGCTGCAATTTTTCCATCCCATGTTCATTGTACACTACATGTAGAGTTTCATGTCTAGGCGAGTCGGTTAAGTCTTGTTGAGCCATAGTGCTCATGGCTGCTGCTTAAGTGTTTTTCAGGTGAGGAGCCACCCACGGACTCGAGTTACGAGTCCACCGGCTGACACGACCCCACGGTCTTGTCAAGCCAGGATCACGCTGAGGGGTGCTGCGTTGCACAGCAGGGGATAACACACATCAAAGGTACAAAGCGGAAGCAAAGTTTATTACATAAAGAGGTTTATGAACATTTGTACAACAAAATATGTTTGGTCCACACTCGCGGGCATAGACTACGCATCAAGTTCACGTTTCAGCCCGTGAACGTGTCCTTTCTAGCACACACGCACACTAACACAGCGGCGTGCATGAATCCCACTCGACGGGGTTCCCCTCCTGGGGTTCTGTCTCCTCCTCGGGAGTCCCTTCCTCATAGAACCCTGCAAAAGCTTCAAACACAAGCAGTGAGCACGAAGGCTCAGCAGGACTGACCCGTCTCTCCTAAACATGAAACTTCTACATGAGGGATGATAGGTACATGAGGTAAAACAAGTTGCAAAGGACTCGCCTAATTAGTGGGACCTTACTTTCAAGTTTTAGCAGCAGGTTGTGGAGAACCTTACGCTAAGGCACATGAGAGAGCCGCAATCAAACAAGAAACGCATTTCTCTCATGTACTTTGCCTAAAGTTCAAAAGAACTTTAGTTAGCTCTAAACTACAACAAATCATTAACAATCAAAGTCCATCTTTCAATCAGCAACATTTTAACATGTAACTAGCCTGTTCTTTCTATGTCATGGTACAGTGAACAAGTGGTACTCACTGACCATGAGGGACGGCGATTATAATCGATTTACACCTGCAGGGTTACCCGAACAACCCGTCACGTACGCTCGTACTCGATGTTGCCTACAGCAACCATCACGGACGCCGTACGCAACCACCTTTCACCCGTTAGCCAAATATTGAACCGGTCCCATCGTCCCGAGCAAGAGGTCTCTGCACGCGCATCTCGGTGCCGCCAGTCGATTTACACCTCAAGCTCTCAACCTACCCTCTGAACGACGGGAAATGCCTCAATACCCAGCTACCCGAGTTACACCGGTTTCCCGGTTCCCATATAGCCGGTAGGTCTTTGGTACTGTTCTAGCTTATTCAACAGGCCCACACACGGCTCGGTCCTCAATCGACACAAACGGAGCTATAGCACACAGGCCCCAAAGTCCTGCTGCCCTTACTCTCCGCTCGGTCTCATTTTTCTTGCCATGTGTATCATGTGCTATTTCTACCCGAGTCGAGTGCCTCTAGCCTATGCTCGCGAGTAGTTCCAACTACTTGACTTGTACCGAATCCTACACTATCTTAGCATGGCAGTAGCTAACGGGGTTTGTAATCCTAATCCCAGTCCATGGTTCTCTTGGCTATGCAATTGGGTTTCCAAACAAGACTCCAATGCAATAAGTAATCAGACTCAAGTAAGTGCTCAAAACAATAAAACTTTGTAAAAAGGTTAATGCAAACCGGGGATTGCCTCGCTGCTCTTGGTCGTAGGCTAGCTGCTCTTCCGGAGTAACAAAGTCTAGGACTTCGGGTTCCTCCTCGACCTTAGCGACTACATGAGATACAAGTACATGTATCAATTTAAATGCATTTGAATTGAATTTAAACTTGTGAAGGTTGTATGTCTTACTAGAAAGACCCAATGACTCTGAAATTTTTACTGTGGCTTGGTTACAACCTAAACAGGGACTTGTTCAAGTTTTAGTTGCAGCAAAGCTCATTTGAGCTCTCCATAAATAATTGTGCACTTGACCTTAATTGGAGCTCTTAGGGTGTTCTAGGGATTTTCATGGAGCAAGCCATGACTTCCTGAAAACTATATTTTTAGAGGGTTCTAATTGAGTTGGTCTCACTTAATTTGAAGGTTCCTATCTAAAGATATGAGCTAAACAATTTCAGAGAAATTCTGAAAAATGTTTCTGAATATTTTCCATTTTCTCTGGAACAGTTTCATTAATCACACCATTAGGTGGATCAAATTAGCTCAAATGGAGCTGAAATTTTTACGGTAGTTCAGGGATATTTTGGTGAACATCCCAGCAAAATTTCAGAATTTTCCTCCAAAGGATTCTCCAGTTAAAATTCCAAACATTTTAAAATTTGAGGAATTAATTCTGGAGAAATAAGGATTTTCATGAAGTGAAACTTGATTTGCGAGAAAGTACTCAGAGAGCTGAATCCAACAAAATTTGCTTCACTCAATTTGGAACTTCCTAGCCAGAGTTATGAGGATTTGAAGTTTGAATGAAATCTGAAAATCGGGGAAAAGTTTAAATTTGCCGGTGGGTCCACGGTACACGTGTCGGACACGGGAGCGATGGCACACTGGGGTCTACGGTTTTTTTGCGTGCCAGCACACCGGATCCGAGCCGCAGCCCGATCCCAATTTAAAATACGAGCCGCTGACAGCCGGGCCCCACCCCCTTCGTCTACCTCTCGCCGCCCGCGCTCTGCCGCCGAGATACCTCGCCGGAGAGCTCGCCGGCAGCCTCTGTGGAGCTCCAAACTTCATGATTCTGGCCGCCCCTTCCTACTTTCACTCGGAGAACATGATTCCGGGCTCAGTTCGTCATGAGAATGGCCGGTACATGGTCGGCGACGAGCGGCAGCCTCGGGAGAACTTCGGCCGTGTCGGCCGACCTCCCTAGCACCTCAATCACTTGAGAAAACGGTCGGGAAGCATCAGTGGACCTTAGGAAAGGTTGACATGAGCTCCACGGAGCTCGGGAAGGGCTGTGTTGGGCTGTCACCATGCGACCTAGGCCAGAAATCGGGATTTCTACTAAAACTCGAAGAACAGCGGTTTCTCTTCACGGTTCTTCGTGGTTCCTGCTCCTATGGACTCGTACGGGCACCTAGAAGTGATCCTCTCCAAGAGAGGATGAGTGGTGCCGTGTGGATTACGAATTTTGCGGATCGGTGCAGACTCCACTTTTGCACACCGTCGCGAAAACATGAAATTCTGGCGTGAGCGGTCTTTGTCACACCACCGGAGCTTGCGGGAATGAAAGAGGGACTGAAGGCGAACCTCTTTGCTGTTCACAGCTCGGTGAACGATGGGCTGTGGTGGCCGGATGGATCGTTCCCGCGGTGGCGGCTCGAGCTGAACCGGCAGAGGAAAGATCGTCGTGGTGGAGCTCGGGAAGAACTGCTCCGAGCCTGGAACCGACGCGAGGGTGTCGAGGAGGGCTTGGCACCTAGTGCTGGTCACAGATCGCCGTGGGAGCCTTGGGGTTGGCCGGGCGATGAGGGACCGAAGATTCACTCGGGCGGCGAGGGGTTTCAGTCTGTTGGGCGAGAACCCGTCGGGGTAGTGATGGGGAGCACAGGCGACCGCTCGGGCGCATAGATAAGGGCCCCGGGAGTCGGTTCAGCGGCCGTGGGTGGCAGGCAGCTGGTGGCGCGGCGGCCTCCCCTCGGTGGCGCCCTCGGGAGAAGCTCGGGGACCCGAGCACTGAAAGTTCACTCGGTTGAATTTCCTCAGTGGCTGACATGTGGGTCCCAGTTTTATTTTAACCTCTGAAGTTAACTCCATATCACTGTTGTAAACAGTAAGCCCTAAAATGCCCATTGTGATTTGAATTATTCACCCCTGAGCCATTTGAATTGGTTAGAATTCAAATTGGGTTTGGTTTGACTAAATTTCAGCACATGTTAAGTTTGATATTCAAATAAAGTTTGAATTTGCTACACTTAACTCATGTCAAGATCAACTCCAAATGGAGTGAAAATTGGTGTGTGAGCTCACAAAAATGTGCTGAGTAAGAATATGCCTCCCACTTTTGTATTCATGGGATAAAAACAGTTTGAATTTCAATGTGGGTTCAAACTACCCTCTTTTTATCTATACCCAAAAGTACCTCAAAAAGGTTTTGAATTTGGGTGAAACTTGGCATGGACATTCCTAGCAATGTGTAGGAGTTTTCAAAATGTCCAGCCCCTAGATGATGCATGTGGGAAAGTACCACTTTTGCATTTTGTGAGTTTATTCTCTAATGAGCATGTTGATAATGGTTACTTGCTCTTCAAATGTGTTCATCCACTTTCTTCAAATGAGGTGTGTGGTGTGGTGATGAACACTTTAAACATGTGTCAAAAACTGAGGCCTTTATATTCGTGGCGTCCGTGATGGTTGCTGTAGGCAACATCGAGTACGGGCATACGTGACGGGTTGTTCGGGTAACCCTGCAGGTGTAAATCGATTATAATCGCCGTCCCTCGCGGTCAGTGAGTACCACTTGTTCACTGTACCGTGACGTAGAAAGAACAGGCTAGTTACATGTTAAAATGTTGCTGATTGAAAGATGGACTTTGATTGTTAATGATTTGTTGTAGTTTAGAGCTAACTAAAGTTCTTTTGAACTTTAGGCAAAGTACATGAGAGAAATGCGTTTCTTGTTTGATTGCGGCTCTCTCATGTGCCTTAGCGTAAGGTTCTCCACAATCCGCTGCTAAAACTTGAAAGTAAGGTCCCACTAATTAGGCGAGTCCTTTGCAACTTGTTTTACCTCATGTACCTATCATCCCTCATGTATAAGTTTCATGTTTAGGAGAGACGGGTCAGTCTTGCTGAGCCTTCGTGCTCACTGCTTGTGTTTGAAGCTTTTGCAGGGTTCATTGAGGAAGGGACTCCCGAGGAGGAGACGGAACCCCAGGAGGGGAACCCCGTCGAGTGGGAGTCGTGCACGCCGCCATGTTAGTGTGCGTGTGTGCTAGCAAGGACACGTTCACGGGCTGAACGTGAACTTGATGCGTAGTCTACGCCCGCGAGTGTGGAGTACAAATGTTCATAAACCTCTTTATGTAATAAAATTTGCTTCCGCTTTGTACCTTTGATGTGTGTTATCTGGTGCTGTGCAACGCAGCACCCCTCAGCGTAATCCTGGCTCGACAAGACCGTGGGGTCGTGTCAGCGTGGTATCAGAGCTCGCTTGAGGTTTAACGCACTGAAAAGGTCATCTTTTTCAAAAATTCGGTGAGGAACGAGTTAGTAGCCCATATAAGGATGTTATTAGTGTATAGCAAGTGGCATATTAACCTATTTGATTATTTCAGAAAATCGTGCATTTCGGGACGTTTATGTCTTGGGGGTGCACGTATGCGCTGTCCACCAGTGCGCACAAGCTGAAGGGTGGAGCCCCACGGGTGGCAGGTAACCCGACCCGCTTTGATATCCTCTACGACTCTTCATGTCGTTTGGGGTATTCGAGCAACGTCTGTCCCTGGCGTGCGTGGTGCAATTTTGGAGACCCCGTCACGTGGTCAGTAATGTGAACACGTAGCTCAAGGCGTGTTTGGCTTGAGAATATCCGGGCGAGTGATGACGGCCAGGTGTACGAACTCTATGGATACCGGACTCGGTGTGCAGCCGAGTCTGATGATTGCTTGAGTTATTTGCAGGTAGTCTAACCACGAAACGGTAGATGTGTAGCATCCGTGTGCGAGAGACGCTTAGTGTCACTGAACTAACGAAGCCGGCTAAGTCCGGTATAGGTTTTTCTTTGTGAGGACATAGTACCGACATGATCTGGTGACGCGTCGACGTCACACCCCACTAAATGAACAACTTCATTGTAAAACTTGAAAGTTTTAATATGGAGCATTAAAACTTTGCTGTAACCTCTTCCCTTAATCAGGATATTCAAAGTTAACAAGTTTTCAACTTATAGGTTGCTAAGGACAGAGCACTCTGTTTTCAGCTGAATTAAGGCTGAAGTTAATCAGATGTTAGAGGTTGAGTTCTTTCGAGGTTGTGGTCATATGATACATCTCTGGAAATCTTTGGAAGAGATTTACAACTTTTCTGTGGAGGTCCAGAGGTGTTTCATCCCTTAACCAATCGAAAAATGCAGTAGAGTTGAAACTGTCCAGAAAACAGGGCAGAGCAAAGGCTCTCTGTAAACTCTCTGTAAATTGAGCATAACTTCCTGCATAAAAATCCAAAAATAGAAAATGAGGTAGTTCTGGAAAGCTTATGAGATGGGTTACAACTTTGTAACAGAAAGTTTTGTCAGAGTGGGAGCAGAATTAACTGGAATTCTTGGATAAAATCAGTACCTAAAGCAGGGAGGTGCTGTCCAATTTACTCCAGAAATTCTGTTAAATTTGATATCTCATAACTCTTGAACCAGGACAGATCTTAGACCAAGCAAATACTTTCTAGAAAGCTATTAAAGTTAGCTTTAACTTTAATGTTGAGCTCCAGAATTTGTTTTGACTTTAGGATGGCCTAAATCAGGTTGAGATGGAAACTGGTCAGGGCTGTCATGTTGGACAGCAGATCAGTAGTCAAATTGTTTAAATTTGAACTATATTTCCAAGTTTTATGGGTTGAATGACATGTTTTATGTTATAACTCAAGGTTTTACTGTTCAAATAAATATTTGACATTTCTCAAATATATTTTTACAGATGACAGCGGATAAACAGTTCGAGAACGGGTGGGTGGAATCTCACTGTTCTCACCACAGCGGCTATCCGGAAGCATTGGGGCAGATGCTTCGATAGTTCGGGTACAACCAGAGGCCGCAGTACTTCGCCAAGGAAGAAGGCGAGGAGGGGAACAAGACATGGACAATCCATGTCGAGGTTCCTGCAGGGCCTACGCCACCCGGTTGGGCGCCTTTCACCGTCACGGTGAGAGGTAGACAACCGGAGGGGAAGTGGCAAGTGGCAGCCCGTGACACCATGTCACGTTTCTGCCAGCTACAGGTGAGAGCGATGGAGGGCACTCCATACACGCTCGTTCCGGTGGAGGGACAGGCTCATCATGTGTGGGAAGAGAGGTATCTGCAGGCAACAGACCCGGGTTGCCCAAGGTACAACCGCGCGGAGGCGAACCTCAGCCTCCAAATGAGGGCGGGAAAGGCCGTGATGGACAGCCAAGCTGTTCATACGGAGCATCTTGCCGCAAGGCCCAAAGAGAGCACAAGCCGTGAAGACCATTTCGAGAGTTCCCACAGCGCACTCCCCAATGTGCTCCTTCCGACGATCAAGCGACTGAACAAACAGCATAATCAGTTGCATCGTCTGAAGAAGGCGAAGAAAAAGAGTCGTGTCGACATCGCGGCGTTGCAAGAACTGGTGCAAACTCTAACCCAGCAGAACGAGGACCTTACTCGAGAGCGAGACGACGCTATTGAGGAAGGGCAAGGCTGGGAAGAAGACTACAACCAGGCCTTGGACGAGGTTCACGCGTTGCAGGACCTCGTGCCTCCGGTCTTGGGCATACCGGTGGTCTTGGGTCTTCCGGCAATGGGAGAACCTGGGATGGGAGAAGAGATGGTAGATCCGGAGCCACCAGCAGAGGTACCGGAGGAGGATGACCCCCAGGAGGTCGAGTTCTACTCTGAGTAGGGGGTTACGTTGCCAAGTAGGGCAACTAGAGTAGTGTAACCCAATCTTTTGTAATCGGTGACATGTCGTGTAGGCAGTAGGGTATGTATAGATAGTGACGACATGAGCACGACTTGTCGGAGGCCCGAGAATAATGTATCTTGTATAAAGTTTATGCTTTATCAATATATGTGAATGTTGTGCAAATTATTCATGCGTCACTTCAATACCTATTGTTGCATATGGAATTTTAAGAATGACATGTACTGATCGCTGCTGTTTTGAATTTCAGAATGACTCGTACTCGTGGCAACCCAGACGTTGGGGGTTCTAGTCAAGGGGGAGAAACCTCCCAACAGCCTCCCGAGGACTCCTCGGGACAGCAACAGCAGCAGCAACCACAGCAACAACCGCCACCGCCACCGCCAATGGTTACTTTGGCGGATATTGTAGCAGCAATGGCGGGCTCTCATCAGCAGCATACGGAGTTGCTGCAGACTCTTATTACAAATACGTCTCGCCCAGAGAGACGTCAAGACCATGAGGAGAGTCAACAGAGCTCCTACTCCGACTTCCTAGCGACTCATCCCCCGGTATTTTCAAGGGTGGATGAATCCCTCGATGCGGACAACTGGCTCCGTACGATAGAGATGAAGTTTGGGCTGCTCCAAATAAGTGAGCAGCGCAAGACTCAGTTCGCGGTCCAACAGCTCCCGGGATCCGCGAGCGCGTGGTGGGCGAACTACTGTGCTTCACAGCCCACCGACCGAGTTATGACCTGGGCGGAGTTCCGGACGGCCTTCAGGGCCTATCACATACCGCCGGGTCTGATGAAGAGGAAGACACAGGAATTCTTACACCTGCAACAAGGGAGCCGGAACGCGCTGGAATATTCCAGGGCGTTCAACGATCTCGCGCTCTACGCGTCATATCACGCCGATACTGACGAGAAGTGGCGGGACCACTTCTACCGGGGGCTTAACCCGCTCCTGAAGGACAAATTGGCGATGTTCAATCGCGGCAGCCTCAACGACATCATTGATGCTGCGATTGACCAGGAGGACTCCGGCAAGGAGTTAGCGGCGGCGGAGAGAAAGCGAAGCGTGCCACAAAGCAGCGGAGAAGGAGGCGGTCCTTCTCAGAAGTTTCGGATGGTAAATCGCCCACCATCAGGTCCACGCTGGCAGCCACCACAGAGGTCGATGCCATTCTGCAGTCGGCCGTATCCTTCACCGGCATTCAGGCCGGCACTGCCAGCACCACCTCCGCAACAACAACAGCAGCAGCGGGCGATGCCGCGTGCATATGCACCTCATCAGCGCATGCCGGGCTTTCGTCCCCCGAGCACCGCACAAGCAGCGGCCACATGCTACAAATGTGGTCGGCCAGGACACTTTGCCAGCAGTTGTCCGGAGAGGCAAGGAGGCGGAGTGGCACCGCAGTTTCCGGGTAGGAATCAGCCCCGGAACCCTACTAATGCGCGGCGGGCAAACCCTAGGCCCGGCACTGTCCACCAGCTTGCCATAGAGGACGTGCCGGAGGGTGAGCCAATCCTTGCGGGTATGTTCCAACTCTACCAGCATCCCGCCATAGTATTGTTTGATTCAGGCGCCACGCATAATTTTATTAGCCAAGCTTTCATTGCTAAACAAGGTTGCAAATATTACCCACCGATAGTCCATATTTGATTTGCTCACCGGGTGGGAAGATTTCAGCAAGCGTAATGGTTTTCAAAGCACCATTATGCTTAGCGGGTAGAGTGTACCCTACGTCTCTCGTAATCTTAGAGGGACAGAAGGTCGATGTCATCCTAGGGATGTCGTGGTTAACCCGCCAAGGTGCTGTTTTAGACACCGTCCTTCGACTCGTGCACTTAAACAAAGAAGTGCACGGATCTCACTCCTTATTTCTGGGCAGTCCAGAAATAAAACTTCCAAGTGTCTATCAATCCACAACCATCAGATTGGAATATATTCCAGTGGTCCGAGAGTTCCCTGACGTGTTCCCGGATGATTTACCGGGAATGCCGCCCGATAGAGAGGTGGAGTTCAAGATTGAACTTGCACCGGGAACCATGCCAATATCTCGAAGGCCGTACAAGATGGCGCCCAAGAAATTGGCTGAACTGAAGACTCAGCTAACGGACTTGCTGGAGAAGGGTTTTATTAGGCCGAGCTCCTCGCCATGGGGCTGTTCAGCATTATTCGTGAAGAAGAAAGACGAGACATTGCAGCTTTGCATGGACTATCGTCCACTAAACGCCGTAACCATCAAGAATAAGTACCCGTTGCCACGGATCGACATGTTGTTTGATCAGTTGGTCGAAGCAAAGATCTTTTCCAAGATGGACTTAAGATCCGGGTACCATCAGATTAAGATAAGGGCTGAGGATATTCCGAAGACGGCTTTCTCGACGAGGTACGGACTTTATGCGTACCTGGTCATGTCCTTCGGCCTCACCAATGCTCCAGCTCACTTCATGTACTTGATGAACTCGGTATTCATGCCGGAGCTGGACAAGTTTGTCGTGGTCTTCATCAATGACATACTGGTATATTCCAAGTCAGAGGAAGATCACAAGAAACATCTGCGTATAGTCTTGCAACGGCTGCGGGATCACAAGCTATACGCGAAATTCAGCAAACGCGAATTCTGGATATCGCAAGTGCCTTTTCCTCAGGCATATCATCTCAGCGGAGGGTATCGCTGTAGACACGAGTAAGATCACACAAGTGCTGAATTGGAAGTCCCCGAGAACTGTTCACGGGGTACGGAGTTTCCTCGGGCTCGCGGGATATTATCGGAGGTTCATTCCGAACTTCTCGAAGATTGCCAAGCCTATGACGGAGCTGCTGAAGAAGGCTACCAAATATGTTTGGAGTCCAGCATGTGAAGCAGCATTCAAGGCTTTAGTCAAGCACCTAACATCAGCACCGGTTTTGGCGCAGCCAGACACAACAAAACCGTTCGATGTGTACTGCGATGCATCCGGCATTGGGCTCGGATGTGTGCTGATGCAAGACCGAAGAGTGGTCGCGTATGGGTCACGGCAGCTTAGAAACCATGAGCAGAATTATCCAAGTCACGACTTGGAGCTCGCTGCCGTGGTACTCGCACTCAAAATGTGGAGGCACTACCTACTCGGTAACCTCGTACATTTATATACCGACCACAAGAGCCTCAAGTACATATTCACTCAAAAGGAGCTGAACATGAGGCAGCGAAGATGGTTAGAATTGATAAAGGGTTACGAAATAGAGATCCATTATCGCCCCGGTACGGCAAACATAGTGGCGGATGCGCTGAGCCGCAAGTCACACGTCAACAACCTGACCATCACACCGTTGGAAGAGAGCGAACCACCACTGCATGTGATTCCACATGGAGCTCTCTACAACTTAGCTTTGGTCCCCACCATCCGTGAAGAGATAGCGGCAGCTCAGAAACATGACAAGGGCATGTCGCATTTGCAGAGACGTGTAGACAGTGAGGAGCTGAAATGTTTCCGGAAGGACGGAGACGGCGTCCTATGGTTCAAGGACCGGATCGTCGTACCCCGTAACCCGGAGTTACGGAAGAAATTTTTTGATGAGGCTCACTTATCAAAATTTTCTATTCACCCCGGCAGCAACAAAATGTATCAAGAACTCAGAAGCAAGTTTTGGTGGACACGGATAAAGCGGGAGATCGCAAAGTACGTGTCTGAGTGTGATACATGTCGAAGGGTGAAGGCAGATCATATGCAGAAACCGGGACTGCTACAACCACTGGGCGTTCCTGCCTTGAAGTGGGAGGATGTGAGCATGGATTTTATCGTCGGTTTACCCACCACTTTTCAGAAACAAGATTCTGTGTGGGTAATCATCGACTGGCTCACTAAAGTTGCCCATTCATCCCGGTCAACAGCAACTACAATGCCAAGAAGTACGCTGAACTGTACATCTCACGGATCCTATGCTTGCACGGCGTACCCCGTACCATCATATCGGACCAGGGCACTTTATTTGTGTCCCATTTTTGGGAGCAGCTACACGCTTCATTGGGGACAAAGCTGATCCGTAGTTCAGCATACCACCCGCAGACGGACGGGCAAACCGAGCGGGTAAATCAGATCCTAGAAGACATGCTACGAGCTTGCGCTATTAACCACGGAAAGAATTGGGATGATCACTTGTCGTTAGCCGAGTTCTCGTACAACAATGGGTACCAAGCCAGCATAAAGATGGCGCCCTACGAGGCGCTATACGGAAGAAAATGCCGCACACCATTGAACTGGTGTGAGTCTGGCGAAAGGGTTACCTTCGGGATTGACCTTGTCAACAACGCGGAGGAGAAGGTTCGACTGATTCAAGCGAACCTAAAAGCCGCCCAATCCTGACAGAAACAGTATGCAGACTGGAGAAGATGCCCATTGCAGTTCAAAGTCGGGGATCACGTATACCTACATGTGTCTCCAATGAAGGGCGTAAACAGATTTCAGGTGAGAGGAAAGTTGGCACCCCGATTCATCGGTCCATTCCAGATTACCGAAAGATGTGGATCAGTAGCATACTGGCTGAAATTACCAGAAGAACTTTCCGGTGTGCACGACGTCTTTCACATTTCCCAGCTGAGGAAGTGTCTCAAGTTATCTACTACCATTCAGCTGGAGGACATTGAAGAACTGAAACCGGATCTCACCTATCGGGAGGAACCGGTTCCGATCATTGACGAAAAGGCCGGAACCACACGCAACCGCACGTTGTGGTTATACAAAGTTCTATGGAGTAATCACTCCGTGGATGAAGCGACATGGGAGAGCGACGGATTTCTTCGCGCTAACTACCCCGACTTTGTCACGTCGCACATCCGGTAATTTTCCACCGTCCTCTCTCTCATTTTCACCTTATAATCTCGGGACGAGATTCTTTTAAGGGGGAGGAATGTAAAGGCCTCAGTTTTTGACACATGTTTAAAGTGTTCATCACCACACCACACACCTCATTGGAAGAAAGTGGATGAACACATTTGAAGAGCAAGTAACCATTATCAACATGCTCATTAGAGAATAAACTCACAAAATGCAAAAGTGGTATTTCCCACATGCATCATCTAGGGGCTGGACATTTTGAAAACTCCTACACATTGCTAGGAATGTCCATGCCAAGTTTCACCCAAATTTAAAACCTTTTTGAGGTACTTTTGGGTATAGATAAAAAGAGGGTAGTTTGAACCCACATTCAAATTCAAACTGTTTTTATCCCATGAATACAAAAGTGGGAGGCATATTCTTACTCAGCACATTTTTGTGAGCTCACACACCAATTTTCACTACATTTGGAGTTGATCTTGACATGAGCTAAGTGTAGCAAATTCAAACTTTATTTGAATTTCAAACTGAACATGTGCTGAAATTTAGTCAAACCAAACCCAATTTGAATTCTAACCAATTCAAATGGCTCAGGGGTGAATAATTCAAATCACAATGGGCATTTTAGGGCTTACTGTTTACAACAGTGATATGGAGTTAATTTCAGAGGTTAAAGTAAAACTGGGACCCCATGTCAGCCACTGAGGAAATTCAACCAAGTGAACTTTCAGTGCTCGGGTCCCCGAGCTTCTCCCGAGGGCGCCACCGAGGGGAGGCCGCCGCGCCACCAGCTGCTTGCCGCCCACGGCCGCTGAACGGACTCCCGGGGCCCTTATCTATGCGCCCGAGCGGTCGCCGGTGCTCCCCATCACTACCCCGACGCGTTCTCGCCCAAAACAGACTGAAACCCCTCGCCGCCTGAGTGAATCTTCGGTCCCTCATCGCCCGGCCAACCCCAAGTCTCCCACGGCGATCTGTGACCAGCACTAGGTGCGCCAAGCCCTCCTCGACACCCTCGCGTCGGTTCCAGGCTCGGAGCAGTCCTTCCCGAGCTCCACCGCGACGATCTTTCCTCTGCCGGTTCAGCTCGAGCCGCCACCGCGGGAACGATCCATTCGGCCACCACAGCCCACCGTTCAACGAGCTGTGAACAGCAAAGAGGTTCGCCTTCAGTCCCTCTTTCATTCCCTCAAGCTCCGGTGGCGTGACAAAGACCGCTCACGCCGGAATTTCATGTTTTCGCGACGGTGTGCAAAAGTGGAGTCTGCACCGATCCGCGAAATTCGTAATCCACACGGCACCACTCATCCTCTCGTGGAGAGGATCACTTCTAGGTGCCCGTACGAGTCCATAGGAGCAGGAACCACGAAGAACCGTGGAGGGAAACCGCTGTTCTTCGAGTTTTAGTAGAAATCCCGATTTCCGGCCTAGGTCGCACGGTGACAGTCCAACACAGACCTTCCCGAGCTCCGTGGAGCTCATGTTGACCTTTCCTAAGGTCCACTGATGCTTCCCGACCGTTTGCTTGAGTGATTGAGGTGCTAGGGAGGTCGGCCGACACGGCCGAAGTTCTCCCGAGGCTGCCGCTCGTCGCTGACCATGTACCGGCCATTTTCATGACGAACTGAGCCCGGAATCATGTTCCCCGAGTGAAAGTAGGCAGGGGCGGCCAGAATCATGAAGTTTGGAGCTCCACAGAGGCTGCCGGCGAGCTCTCCGGCGAGGTATCGCGGCGGCAGAGCGCGGGCGGCGAGAGGTAGACGAAGGGGGTGGGGCCCGGCTGTCAGCGGCTCGTATTTTAAATCAGGATAGGGATGCGGCTCGGATCCAGTGTGCTGGCGCGCAAAAACCCTGTAGGCCCATTGTGCCATCGCTCCCATGTCCGACACGTGTACCGTGGACCCACCGGCAAATTTAAAGTTTTCCCCGATTTTCAGATTTCATTCAAACTTCAAATCCTCATAACTTTGGCTAGGAAGTTCCAAATCGAGTGAACCAAATTTTGTTGGATTCAGCTCTCTGAGTACTTTCTAGCAAATCAAGTTTCACTTCATGAAAATCCTTATTTCTCCAGAATTAATTCCTCAAAGTTTAAACTGTTTGGAATTTTAACTGGAGAATCCTTTAGAGGAAAATTTTGAAATTTTGCTGTGATGTTTATCAAACTATCCCTGAACTACCATAAAAATTTCAGCTCCATTTGAGCTCATTTGCTCCTCCTAATGGTGTGATTAATGAAACTGTTCCAGAGAAAATGGAAAATGTTCAGAAACATTTTTCAGAATTTCTCTGAAATTTTTTAGCTCATATCTCTAGATAGGAACCTTCAAATTAAGTGATACCAACTCCATTAGAACCCTCTAAAAATATAGTTTTCAGGAAGTCATGGCTTGCTCCATGAAAATCCCTAGAACACCCTAAGAGCTCCAATTAAGGTCAAGTGCACAATTATTTGTGGAGAGCTCAAATGAGATTTTCTGCAACTAAAACTTGACCAAGTCCCTGTTTAGGTTGTAACCAAGCCACAGTAAAAATTTCAGAGTCATTGGGTCTGTCTAGTAAGACTTACAACCTTCACAAGTTTAAATTCAATTCAAATGCATTTAAATTGATTCATGTACTTGTATCTCATGTAGTCACTAAGGTCGAGGAGGAACCCGAAGTCCTGGACTTCGTTACTCTGGAAGAGCAGCTAGCCTATGACCAAGAGCAGCAAGGCAAGCCCCGGTTTGCATTAACCTTTTTACAAAGTTTTATTGTTTTGAGCACTTACTTGAGAATGATTAGTTATTGCATTGGAGTCTTGTTTGGAAACCCAATTGCATAGCCAAGAGAACCATGGACTGGGATTAGGATTACAAACCCCGTTAGCTACTGCCATGCTAATATAGTGTAGGATTCGGTACGAGTCGAGTAGTTGGAACTACTCGCGAGCATAGGCTAGAGGCACTCGACTCGGGTAGAAATAGCACATGATACACATGGCAAGAAAAATGAGACCGAGCGGAGAGTAAGGGCAGAAGGACTTTGGGGCCTGTGTGCTATAGCTCCATTTGTGTCGATTGAGGACCGAGCCGTGTGCGGGCCTGTTGAACAAGCTAGAACAGTACCGAAGACCTACCGGCTATATGGGAACCGGGAAACCGATGTAACTCGGGTAGCTGGGTATTGAGGCATTGCCCGTCGTTCAGAGGGTAGGTTGAGAGCTTGAGGTGTAAATCGGCTGGCGGCACTGAGATGTGCGTGCAGAGACCTCTTGCTCGGGACGATGGGACCGGTTCAATATTTGGCTAACGGGTGAAAGGTGGTTGCGTACGGCGTCCGTGATGGATGCTGTAGGCAACATCGAGTACGGGCGTACGTGACGGGTTGTTCGGGTAACCCTGCAGGTGTAAATCGATTATAATCGCCGTCCCTTGCGGTCAGTGAGTACCACTTGTTCACTCTACCGTGACGTAGAAAGAACAGGCTAGTTACATGTTAAAATGTTGCTGATTGAAAGATGGACTTTGATTGTTAATGATTTGTTGTAGTTTAGAGCTAACTAAAGTTCTTTTCAACTTTGGGCAAAGTACATGAGAGAAATGCGTTTCTTGTTTGATTGCGGCTCTCTCATGTGTCTTAGCGTAAGGTTCTCCACAACCTACTGCTAAAACTTGAAAGTAAGGTCCCACTAATTAGGCGACTCCTTTGCATCTTGTTTTACCTCATGTACCTATCATCCCTCATGTAGAAGTTTCATGTTTAGGAGAGACGGTTCAGTCTTGCTGAGCTTTCGTGCTCACTGCTTGTGTTTGAAGCTTTTGCAGAATTCTATGAGGAAGGTACTCCCGAGGAGGAGACGGAACCCCAAGAGGGGAACCCCGTCGAGTGGGAGTCGTGCACGCCGCCGTGTTAGTGTGCGTGTGTGCTAGCAAGGACACGTTTACGGGCTGAACGTGAACTTGATGCGTAGTCTACGCCCGCGAGTGTGGACCGAACATATTTTGTTGTACAAATGTTCATAAACCTCTTTATGTAATAAACTTTGCTTCCGCTTTGTACCTTTGATGTGTGTTATCCGGTGCTGTGCAACGCAGCACCCCTCAGCGTGATCCTGGCTCGACAAGACCGTGGTGTCGTGTCACCGGCGAGGGTTACCCTCCGTCAGGGACCACGGCTGAGTGGGAGCCATACACGCCGCGCTAAGCTGAGGAGTGCAGCTAGTGTGGGTTGCCCTAGGGCTGGGCAACCGACTTTTGCTAGATAGGCAGGCGTGAGTTGTACAAATTTAACTTCCGTTGTGTAATGTATACATTAGTTTGTAACTGAACAGTGTACTACTTTGTACAGTTTCAGTTTGTTTTCTATGTAATACAATGTACCTTATGATGTGTGCTGTCGGGTGTTGCATCGTGCGGCACCACCCTCTGCGATCCTGGATGAGCGGGTCCCGGTCCGCCACAGGCTGGTATCAGAGCGGCATTGGGGATAGCACACTAATTAAGAACTGTATTACAGAAAAACTTAGGTTTACAGTGAGGATTCGGTAGTTTTCCCAAGTAAGGACTATATCAGCATAGTTACCTAAAGTGGCAAGACTAACATATGTGTTATAATTCTGAATTTTAATTATGTAACGATGCACCTACGCTCTAGTAAGAATGGTAGGGAACGCCACCGAAAGAGGTTCAATTTCGGTTAGCTCCCCTGATGAGGAACGTGGTTCAGGGATTGGTCTCACAGCTTGGTGTGAGACGCTAATATGAAACTATTGTACTCTTCATGTTCCTAAGTTCATATGAAACGCTGATCCCTAGCGTGCATTAGGCAAGTAAGTGGAGACCCCATCGCGTGGTCAGTAAAGCGAGAGTGTGTTCGTCTGGAAATAGCCCAGGAGGACATACGCAGCGCTTGCCATCAGCGTGCCCTGCAGGACAGTAGGTGGTATCTGTTGGGCTGATAACATTCCCAACCGTGACGACCCGTTCATGATATACTCGGGTTCCCCGTCGTGTGGTGTTAAAACACGATCACGTACCTTGAGACGTGGCTTAACTCAAGGACGGCCGTATGGCAATGATACGAGCGTTTGTATTTACTTTTAAATATGGTCCTTCCTGGAATGAAAACAACCATTGAGTGCATCATTATTGGGTGTTCTTCTGCAGGTACTAACCACGTATGTATCCCATGTAGTAACCGTCTGTGAGAGACCGTTTAGTGCCGCAATTGAGACGTATATGCCGGTATAATCCAGTTAGGATTTTCTTTTGTAAGGAACGTAGTACCGGCATACTATAGGCATGTGCATGAAAAATGAGGATAACAAGGAATTAAAATTACTAAGTTTCAATATTTAGGACCCTGGTTGGGTAGAAAAATTTGATAGTGGATCAGTGTAGCTCTAAAGGATTGAAAAACAGAGTGCTCTGTTTTAGGCAGCAAGTTTACTGAACCTTAACAGAGCATAACTCACAGATCATTTGGCCAATGGAGGTGTGGGAGATCGTTCTGGAAAGGTGTTTGAGCACTCTACAACTTTTCTGTAGACTTCCAGAGCTGATTCACAACTTAAGATGGCCTAAATTCCAGAGGGATGTAAACTGTCCAGAACCAGGACAGATTCAAAACACTCTCTAGACTGTTCTGTTTTTCAAGCATAACTTCCTGTAGAAAAATCTAAAATTATCATATGACACATCTTTCGAAAGGTTAGGAAAGGTGTTGCATCTTTTTAATTCTAAGTTTCTGAAATGTCAGCATAGAACTCAGTGGAAACCAGAGTTGAAAACAGCAACTTCCAAGGGAGGTGCTGTTGAAATTCTTCCAGAAATTCTGTTGACTTTGAATTACCATAACTTTTAAACCAGAGCCGATCTGCGGGCAAATAAATACTCGTTGGAAAGATACTGAAGTTAACTTTAACGTTGGTATTTAGCTTGAGTCATGAAAATGCCCAGAACCAGATCAAAATTGGGGATATGTAGAGACTGGTCATTCTGACAGAGGAATAACAGTTGAACTCATTTGAGAGATTGTTGTACCCTAGGGGGTTTAAGTACATCCAATGGGGTAGAACACACTCATGAGGGGTTATCTTCAACTAGCGAAATATTTGAGTACATGTATTACTCAAGTTTCTTTTGCTAGAGACCATGTTTGTATCGTATTGAAGATAAAAGGGTAGTATACGTGGTGACAAAGCAATATTAACGTCTCGTAGTGACCAAGCCTAGTTGAGATGAACTTCCAAAGAGGGAGTCCATCAAGTTGGATTTAACTAGCTTGTATTTGGTCTGGTAATGGTGTAGCTTGTGCCAAGTTATTACATTATCTACCTAAGAGATGTATCGCATGTTTTTACTGTCATTATGTTTATGCCATTTTATTGGACTGCATGAAATATGTTGCGGGACTGATGTTTATTGTCGTATGGTTGCAGATGGTTCGCACTCGGACCACGCATGAGATTGGTGGCTCTATCCAGCAGGGAGGCAATGATTCCCAGCCACCTGCCTACGACAGCACCCCGCAGCAACAACCACCACCGCCGCCTCCGCTCACACTAGCGGATGTGATTGCGGCATTGGTGGGTGGTCGTGAGGAGCAGACCGACCTGCTCCGCACGATCGTGCAGAATACGTCCCAGGCAGGGGGGCGTCAAGAGAGGGGGCCTCCTGAACCCCGTGATGTGACGTACTCGGATTTTATGAGTACGCACCCTCCGATGTTCACAGAAGCAGCAGAACCCCTGGAGGCCGACAACTGGCTGCGGACAATTCAGTCCAAGTTTGGGCTGCTCCAATGTACGGAGTGGCAGAAGACTCTGTTCGTGGCGCAGCAACTTCATGGTACCGCTGGTGCATGGTGGGCGAACTATGTCGCCTCGCGTCCGGCTAGCCATGCCGTGGAGTGGGAAGAATTCCGGGAGGCGTTCCGCGCCTACCATATCCCTCCGGGGATAATGAAGCGGAAGTTCCAAGAGTTCTTGGAGCTGAAGCAGGGCGGGAGGAGTGCCCATGACTACTCCCGTGCCTTCAACCATCTGGCGCAATATGCGTCGGATTACATCTCTACGGAGGAGAAGAAACGGGAGCACTTCTATCGGGGTTACACCCCGAGATGAAGACGCATCTCGTCCAATGGAATTGCGGCACCTTCAACGACCTCGTTAATGCAGCGATCATGCAAGAAGATGCTCAGCGGGAGTTGGCAGCTGAGCAGCGGAAGCGCAACACTCCACCCAGCAGTGGGGGTGGCACTCCCCAAAAGTACCGCATGGTGTATCGGACACCATCCGGAGAGCAGTGGCATCCGCCGGTGCGACCGCAGCAGTTCGGGGTTCGTTCTTTCCAGTCACCCCCGTTCCGACCGCTGATGCCACCACTGCGACCGCAACAGCAGCAGCAGACGACACCCCGGGCGTTTCCACCGCCACAACGCGCCCCGGGTTTCCGTCCGCCGATCAGAGGAGGACCGCCCCGCTACACTTGTTTCACGTGTGGCCAGGCGGGCCATTTCGCGAAGGACTGTCCCCAGGGGCAGCAGAGCAGCGGGCAAGCCTAGTTCCAGGGCAGTGCTCGAGGCCGACCTCCGGTCAAGAAGGTTGGTCAGTGGACTGGGGGCATTCGCAACCTCGACGATGAGGACGCCCCAGAGGGAGACAACCTGCTGGCGGGTACGTTCACTCTTCACGACCAAGCAATCATCATTTTATTCAATTCTGGTGCAACCCACAGTTTTATAAGTGCATCCTATGTGGCTAAGCATCAAATGCAAGTCTTCCCAACCGATTGCACATATATGATCTTCTCACCGGGAGGGAAGATTTCATCAAATATGATGATTCCGAAAGCACCTCTATGCTTAGGTGGGAAGCTATATCCCACCACCTTGATAATCCTTACGGGGCAAAAGATTGATGCAATCTTAGGGATGTCATGGTTACACTACCATGGCGCTGTCCTGGACACTGGGACACGGACGGTTCATTTGAATTCTCCATTCCACCGTCCGCATTCCATGGTGTTAGACACTCCAGTCCGGGAAGTTTCAGAAATTAATAATGCTGAAGCTCTCAAGTTAGAGGACATCCCCGTAGTCCGGGAATATCCCGACGTGTTTCCGGATGATCTTCCGGGCATGCCACCTGAGAGGGATGTCGAGTTCAAGATTGAGCTTGCACCCGGGACTACGCCCATATCACAGAGACCATATAAGATGGCTCCAAACAAGCTGGCTGAACTGAAAGAGCAGCTCAATGATCTGTTGAGCAAAGGTTTCATTAGGCCGAGTTCCTCGCCTTGGGGATGCTCGGCGCTGTTCGTAAAGAAGAAGGATGAAACCTTGAGGCTGTGGGTGTACTACCGGCCGCTCAACGCCGTCACCATTAATAACCAATACACACTGCCCCGCATTGACATCCTGTTTGATCAATTGGTGGGTGCAAGTGTGTTCTCCAAGATGAACCTTCGCTCGGGATATCATCAAATAAAAATCCGAGCGGGGGATATCCCGAAGACGGCTTTCTCGACGAGATATGGCTTATATGAATATCTCGTCATGTCTTTTGGTCTCACCAATGCTCCAACACATTTCATGTATCTCATGAACTCGGTGTTCATGCCGGAGCTGGACAAATTCGTTGTAGTGTTCATTGATGATATCTTGGTTTACTCCAAGACAGAGGCAGACCACGCCGAACACTTGAGGATCGTTCTTCAACGCCTAAGGGACCATAAGATATATGCCAAGTTCAGCAAATGTGAGTTTTGGATCAGCCAAGTGCCATTTTTGGGACATATCATCTCAGCGGAAGGCATTGCGGTTGACCCAAGCAAAATCGAGCAAGTGCTGAAATGGAAAGCTCCCACTTCAGTCCATGAAGTCCGAAGCTTCCTCGGTTTAGCGGGATACTATCGGAGATTCATTCCAAGCTTCTCCGAGCTTGCTAAGCCGATGACAGAGTTGCTGAAAAAAGGCACAAAATATGTTTGGAACACGGCGTGTGAAGGTGCGTTCCAAGCATTAGTGAAGCGTCTCACAACAGCCCCGGTCTCAGCTCAACCGGATACAACCAAGCCCTTCGACGTGTATTGTAATGCGTCTGGTATTGGGCTCGGCTGCGTGCTGATGCAGGAAGGACGTGTGGTCACATATGGCTCACGCCAACTTCAGAACCATGAGCAGCACTATCCAACTCATGATCTTGAGCTTGCTGCTGTGGTTTTGGCGTTAAAAATGTGGAGGCACTATCTCCTGGGGAATTTTGTGCATCTCTACACCGACCACAAGAGCTTGAAGTACATCTTCACCCAGAAGGAGCAGAATATGAGGCAAAGGAGGTGGTTCGAACTAATCAAAGACTATGAGATTGAGATTCATTACCACCCCAGCAAGGCAAATGTGGTTGCCGATGCGCTGAGTCAGAAATCACATGTCCATAACCTCACCATTACACCGGTGGAGGAGGAAGAGCCGAGTTTATACTTGGTTCCTCATGATCGCTCTACAACCTTGCCCTCATCCCTACTATTACAGAGGACACCATTGCAGCTCAGAAAGTTAATAAGGGCATGGCACATCTCCGGAGAAGGACAGACAATGGTGAAATCAAATGTTTCCGGAAAGATGATGAGGGGACGCTATGGTTCAATGACTGCATAGTCGTGCCCCGGGATATGGAGCTAAGGAAAAAGATTCTTGATGACGCTCACTTGTCTAAGTACTCCATTCATCCGGGCAGCAACAAAATGTACCAAAATTTTAAAAAGAAATTTTGGTGGACACGGATGAAGCGGGAAGTGGCAAAGTACGTATCCGAGTGTGATACGTGTAGGCGAGTGAAAGCTGATCACATGAGAAAATCAGGGCTGCTGCAACCCCTGAAAATCCCGGCATGGAAATGGGAAGATGTGAGCATGGATTTCATTGTGGGATTACCCCTGACGTCCAACAAGTATGATTCCATTTGGGTAATCGTTGACCAATTAACCAAGACGGCTCACTTCATCCCATTGCATACACGTTACAATGCCGGCAAATATGCGGAGCTGTACATAGCGAAAATTCTATGCTTATATGGGGTACCCAAGACCATCGTCTCAGATCGAGGTGCATTATTTGTATCTCGCTTTTGGGAGCAGTTACACGCTGCTTTGGTTACTAAGTTGATTAGAAGCTCCGCCTATCACCCTCAGACAGATGGCCAAACAGAGAGGGTGAACCAAGTACTAGAGGACATGTTGAGAGCGTGTGCCATCCAGCATGGTAGGAACTGGGATGATCACCTACCGTTGGCGGAATTCTCGTACAATAACGGCTATCAGGCGAGTATCAAGAGGGCACCCTATGAAGCTCTCTACGGTCGCAAGTGCCGCACCCCATTGAACTGTTGTGAGTCCGGTGAAAGGGTCACATTCGGGGTTGATGTGGTGAACGATGCCGAAGAGTACGTTCGGATGATTCAATCCAACTTGAAGGCTGCTCAATTCCGGCAGAAAAGCTACGCTGATAAGAGGCATAGGCTGTTGCACTTTGACGTCGGGGAACACGTGTACCTCCATGTATCTCTGATGAAAGGCGTGCACCGGTTCGGCATGAAGGGGAAACTCGCTCCCTGATTCATTGGACCCTATGCTATTACCGAGAAGTGTGGACCAGCGGCGTACAGACTGGAGCTACCGGCATCTCTTGCTGGTGTTCACGACGTTTTCCATGATTCACAACTGAGAAAATGTCTGAAGCATACGGCTGCCGTTCCCACTGAAGATATCGGCGAGCTGCAACCGGATTTGACATATGATGAATATCCGGTGGCAATTATTGATGAGAAAGCCCGGACCATGCGTAGCCAAACGTTGTGGTTCTACAAGATACTCTGGAGTAACCACACCACCGAAGAAGCGACATGGGAGAGCGAGGAATTCCTTCGCTCAAATTACCCGGAGTTCATGGCGTCTCAGCACGGGTGAGTTCCTATTACATCGCTGTCTCTTCTTTTGTAATCTTGGGACGAGATTCTTTTAAGAGGGGATGTAAAAGCCCAAGAAAAGGGACATGCAAAAATTTTTCATCACCTCACAACACCACAGCTTTTGTTGTGGATATCTTGTGAAGACTTGTGAAGAGCAAATAACCTCCATCAAAAGGGTGATTAGAGGGGAAAGCATAACTTTCACAAAGGAAGGATTTCGACACATGAACATGAGAGGTTGAGCTCACCCCTAGAACTTAAAGAGTCTTGGGAAGGTTCAGGACAAATTTCATGCAAACCCAATACCTTTTGAGGCACTTTTGGAGGCATTTGAAAAAGAGGCCAATTTGAATGAAAATTCTAATTGCAGCAACTTTCATCACTTGAATTCAAAAGTTGGCATCATATTCGAACTCAGCACATTTTTCTGAGTTAGTACACCAATTTTCATCCCCATTGGACTTCATCTTGTCGGGAGCCAAATTTGCAATAATTCAAAACTGAATTTGAATTCAGTTCAAATGTAAAGCATATTTAGCCAAACAAATTTCAAATTTGGGAAACCAAATTCAAACTGTGACTTGGTGATTAAATCTCACATTCAATTGTGAGTAGCTGGGGATATTTTCAGCAAAAACAGAGATGAAAAATTAGGAGAGTAATAGAGGGTGGGACCCACATGTCAGAGGCCTTCACACTGAAGTTTCCCTCGGTTGATCTTTTCACCAGCCGAAGCCTCCACGCCAGCACGTCCGCACCGGCGCCAGACCGCCAGCAGCGCTCGGGACTTCCACCTCACGGTGAAAGATTTCGGCTCAAAGGCCAGCACACAAGCTGCTCCACCCTTCTTTCTGTTTCCCGAGCGAGAATGACCATGCCCCGAGCTACCCTCCCGTTTCCGCACAAGAACTCGACGCCGCCTCCTCTGGTCGCCGGTGACTGGCCGATCCCGACGGTTTCACGCGATGTCAACAGAGAAGAAAAGGTGAGCTTACTTGTGCTAAAGCTGTGGGAGGAAACCGTGCGCCAGTTCCGGCGGTATGGAGCAATAATTTCTGGTTTTCATCCTCGGAGCGTGTTAGGGTCAGAGCCCGGTCGACAATGAAATTTGTTGCGCAGAAGCAACCACCAGTTAAGCTATAGCTCACACATGCTCTAGAACACCTAGCGCACCTCCTCGATCAAGTAGCAACCAGTTCCATGCACTAGGACCTTAGTTTTGTCAGAATTTTGGACCGGCGGCTGAAAACAGAGCACCTCGCCGGTGAGGTCGTAGTTATGGCTGTTTTCACGGGGATCAGTGCTCATATCCGTGATCAGCCAGGCTCAGCGGAGCTCCCCGAGCAAACCGCGTCAAAAAAGGTGCAGAGGACACCGAGTTCGAGTCGCCGATGAGCTCCCTGCCGCTGTCACCGTTGGGAGCACTATTCCGGCTGTCTCCGAGCTCCGGGGAGTGCACCGCCGTGTTCCCCAGGCAGAAATTTGCACAGGCGGCGAGTTTCGTCGAAGGTCGGGCTGTAGAACGCCCGGCGGCGAGCTCTCCGGCGAAGGGGGCGGCGGGGAACCGCAGGAACGCGAGGTAGACGAAGCTCCGCAGGTCCCACGTGTCAGCCTCGGGTTAAACAGCGCCGGATCTGCTGTGGCACCGGGATCCCGTGCGATTGCGCGGGTGACTCTGCGGACCCCCGTGTGGGTTAGCTGAGATGCTGACACGTAGCCCGGGGACCCTACCCGACAGTTTAAACTTTATTTGAATTTTTCAGATTTGGTTCAAACTTCATTTGCATATAACTTTGGCTAGGAAGCTCCAAATTCAGTGAACCAAAATTTGTTGAACTCAGCATTTTGAGTACTTTCCAGCAACACAAATTTCAGCTCATGAAACTTAATGGTTTTCCAGAATTAATTCCCTAAATTTTAAATTGTTAGGAATTTTATCTGTAGAATTTCTTTATGAAAAATTCTGAAATTTGGCTGGGAGGTTCATTGGAAAATCCTTGAGTAAATATAAAATATTAAGACTAATCCAAGCTCATTTAGTCCCCCTAATGGTGTGATTAAATGAACTGCCCTGAGAAAATAGAAAAATGTACAGAAACATTTTTCAGATTTTCTCAAATCTTGTTTAGCGCATAACTTCCTCTAGAATTCTTCAAATTACATGAAACCAATTCCAGTAGAACCATCTCAAATTCTAGTTTCCAGAAAGTAATGGTTGGAGCCATGAAAACCCCTGGAAATCCTTAGAAGCTCTAATATTGACCAAATAGGCTTTTAATTGTACAAGGCTCAAATGAACTTTGTTTCAAATGAAACTTGGTCAAGACTCTGGTTAGGGCCCTAACAAACCACCATAAAAATTTCAGAACCAAAGGGGAGGGCTAGCTAGAGTTATGGTAATTACTTATTCAATTCTAAACATTGCATTTAAAGTGACATATAGTATATCGTGTACGTGTAGTCGCTGAAGGCGAGGAAACTCCGGAAGTGCTCGACTTCCTTCTTCCGGACGAAGCCCTAACAACTGACCAGCAGCAACAAGGCAAACCCCGGTTTGCATTAACCCCTTTGATAATGTTTTGCTTTGTTTACATGTCTAGTGTGAAGTATGAATGTGCATTAGGTGTAGAATGGATGGAACCCCACTTGCATAACCAGAAGTTTCCTATAAGAGTGAGGGTAGTGTCTAAGACCTCGAGTAGACAGGCTATGCTTAATGATTCATAGGACTTCGGTACAAGTCGAGTAGTTGGAATCTACTCGCGAGTTAGGCTTGGGACAGACGGGATTGTTCGAATGATGTGCACTTTAGTAATGAAAAGGAGACTAGGCAGGGGCTAGGGCACAGCAAGAGAAAGTCTTGTGTGCGCAGCCCTGTCCGTGTCGATTGAGGACCGATCCGTGTGCGGCCCTGCTGAACAAGTATTGAACGTACCGAAGGCATATCGGATATATGGGCCCCGATAAACCGATGTAACCTAAACCTCCGGGCATCGAGGCATAGCACACCGATTTATAGGTGTAGGTTGAGGGCAGCAAGGTGGAAATCTACTAACGGGAATAGAGAGATGCTCTGTGTAGGGAACCTCCTGTCCGTTTCGGTGCGACCGGTTCGACATTTGGGCTGTTGGGTGAAAGGTTGTCCCGTACGACATCGAGTGAGCGTGCTGTGCAGCTCCACGGGTGGGCGTATGTGACGTGGTCTTTGGGTATCCCTGCAGGTGTATATCGAGTCGATTCGCCGTCCCTCGCGGTGACGAGTACCGCTTATTCACTGCATCGTAACGTAGATAAATTATGGAATGCTATGATTCAATTCTGCTGTATGATAATATTGTATTGCTACATGTGTGCCACCAAATATTGCTTACTAAATTTCAGATTCATGAACTGTTAACTTGTGGCTAAAAGAGGAACTAAGGATGAACTTATAGGCGTGTCTGTTTACTGCAATTTTTCCATCCCATGTTCATTGTACACTACATGTAGAGTTTCATGCCTAGGCGAGTCGGTTAAGTCTTGTTGAGCCATAGTGCTCATGGCTGCTGCTTAAGTATTTTGAGGTGAGGAGCCACCCACGGACTCGGGTTACGAGTCCACTGGCGAGGGTTACCCTCCGTCGGGGACAACGGCTAAGTGGGAGCCGTACACGCCGCGCTAAGCTGAGGAGTGCAGCTAGTGTGGGTTGCCCTAGGGCTGGGCAACTGACTATTGCTAGATAGGCGGGCGTGAGTTGTACAAATTTAACTTTCGCTGTGTAATGTATACATTAGTTTGTAACTGAACAGTGTACTACTTTGTACAGTTTCAGTTTGTTTTCTATGTAATACAATGTACCTTATGATGTGTGCTGTCGGGTGTCGCATCGTGCGGCACCACCCTCTGCGATCCTGGATGAGCGGATCCCGGTCCGCCACAAGTACAAAACAACCGAGCTCGGTTAGGAATTAAATTCGGTTTACCTAATCAACCAAAGCCCGAGCTCGTTCGCAAGTAGCTTGTACACCTTCTAGAGCCCCCCCTCAAAAGAAAACCGAGGAAAACGGCCTGGAGAGAGCTGTTTCTCGGGCCGCCATGGAAAACGGCCTCGGTTCACCGTGCAGCTCGGTGTTGCCGGCCGTTTCACAGGTGTTGGCTGCCATTTTCAGCTTCCTCGTGATCACCTGGTGCTCTAGATCCAAAAACCCGACTATTTGGTAAAGAATTGAGCTTAGCCGACCTTGCCGGAACCCTTGCGGGTGCTGTCGCCGGTGCGCACGCAATTCGGGCCATCGCCGGCGGCCATGGACCCCACAAATGGGATCAGCAGGTCGGAAAAGGGGGAGGCAGCGAGTTTGGCCCTGGAAGGTGGCCGGGAACTCATTTCCGGCGACCCTCACCGGAGGACGCCACCACCCGAGCGCGTTTGGCACGAGGAAGGGGAAGACACTGTGTGTGGGACCCACATGCAGTATTTTAAACATTTTCTGATTTTCAGATTTAGTTCAATCTTCAAACTCACACAAATTTTTGCTAGGAAGCTCCAAATCGAGTGAAGCAAATTTTGTTGGATTCAGCTCTCTGAGTACTTTTCAGCAAATTAAGTTTCACTCCATGAAAACTTTTTTCCCCAGATTTAATTCTCCAAATTTTCATCTATCTAGAATATTAACAGGAGAACCCTTTAGTGGAAAATTCTGAAATTTGGCCAGGATGTTCCTTATAATATCCCTGAACCACCATAAAAATTTAAGATCCATCCAAGCTCATTTGGTCCACCTAATTATGTGATTAAGTAAACTGGCCCAGAGAAAAAAAGAAAAATGTTCAGAAACATTTTTTAGATTTTCTCTGAACTTGTTTAGCTCATATCTTTTGGTAGAATTCTCCAAATTAGATGAAACCAATTCCATTAGAACCCTCTAAAAATCTAGTTTCCATAAAGTCATGGCTTGCTCCATGAAAGTCCTTAGAAAACCATAAGAGCTCTAATTAGGGCCAAATACACATTTATTTGTTCAGAGCTCAAATGTGCTATGCTTCAAATGAAATTTGTCCAAGTTACTTTTTAGGTTGTCTCCAAACCACAGTAGAAAATTCAGGGCCAATAGGACTGTCTAGCTATACTTATAGTCTTCACATTATCAAATTCAACTCAATTGCATTTAAATTGACACACATCGTAATTATTGTTTGTGTAGTCGCTAAGATCGAAGAAGGCCCAGAGGTTCTGGATTTTAACACTCCATAAGAAAAAATAGCTTACGACCAGCACAAGGCAAGCTCCGGTTTGCATTTGCCATTTCATAAAGTCTTATGTTTTAATCACTTTATGTATTTCCTACAATTGTGCATTAGAGTCTTGTTTAAAAACCCAAATGCATAGCCAAGAGAACCAGGGGTTTTAGGATTAGATTTTAAACTTCGAGTAGCCACTGCAATGCTAAATTAGTGTAGGATTCAGTACAAGTCGAGTAGTTGCAACTACTCGCAGGAATAGGCTTAGCGGCACACTACTCGGTTAGAGATAGAAAATGAATCACATGGCAAGAAAATGAGACCGAGCGGAGAGTAAGGGCACCTGGACATTAGGGCCTGGGTGCCATAGCTCTGCTTGTGTCAATTGAGGACTGATCCATGTGCGGGCCTGTTGAATAAGCTAGAACAGTACCGAAGACCTACCGGATATATGGGAACCGGGAAACCGATGTAATTCGGGTAGCGATATGTTGAGGCATTGCTTGTCGTCCAGAGGGTAGGTTGAGAGCAGCGAGGTGTAAATCATCTGGCGGGCACCGCAGATGCTCCGCGCAGAGACCTCCTGCTTGGGACGATAGGACCGGTTCAACACTTGGCTAACGGATGAATGGTGGTTGCGTACGACGTTTGTGGTGGTTGCTGCAGGCAATATCGAGTACGGGCGTACGTGACGGGTTATTCGGGTAACCCTGCAGGTGTAAATTGATTATAATCACCATCCCTCACGGTCAGTGAGTACCACTTGTTCACTGTACCATGACGTAGAAAGAACAAGCTAGTGTCATGTTAAAAGATTGCTGGTTGAAAGCTTTACATTGTTTGTTAATAAAATGCTTTAGTTTAGAGCTAATCAAAGTTCTTTTTAACCTTAGGCAAAGCACATAAGATAAATGTGTTTCTTGTTTGATTGCGGCTTTCTTATGTGTCTTAGCACGAGGTTTTCCACTATCATGAGGCTAAAATTTAAAAGTAAGCTCAACTATTTAGGCGTGTCTTTTGAAACATGCTTTCCAATTATACACTACAAACCCAGCATATAGAGTTTCATGTGTAGGTAAGATGGGTCAGTCTTGCTGAGCCATCGTGCTCACTGCTTGTGTTTGAAGCGTTTGTAGGGTGCTAAGAGGAGGAGGCTCCCGAGGAGGAGACGGACCCCCAAGAGGGAACCACCATCGAGTGGGAGCCGTGCACGCCGTCATGTTAGTGTGCGTGTTTGCTAGTGAGGACACGTTCATGGGCTGAACATGGACTTCTTTTCCTTAGTCTATGCCCGTGAGTGTAAACTTAACATATTTTGATGTAATTATATTCATAAACACGTTTATGTAATAAAATTTTTGCTTCCGCTTTATGCCTTTAATGTGTGTTACCTGTGCTATGCAACGCAGCACCCCTCAGCGAGATTCTGGCTTGTCGAGACCGTCGGGTCCTCGCAGAAGTATTTCGGAAAACATCATTTTTTTGGAAAAATCAAAAGTTGTTGGCCTTTAATGTTTACCAAAAGCGGCAATTTCCATCTAAACTCGCCGTAAATTTGTTTTTCTCGCCCGTGAAGATTCTTTTATTTGTCAGATATGTGTTACATTGTCATTCCTGAATTACGACGCATTTTGGAAAATGTCAAATTTTCCACAAAAATCCAAAGGGGTCAGCCTTCGCTTTTTAACAAAAATGGCAATTTCAATAAGAACTCACCGTAAGTTCATTTTTCTCGCCCATGAAGCTTCTTATCTTTGACAGATACGTGTTACCTTGTCATACCTAAATTTCAAAGCATTTTGGAAAACATCAAATTTTCTAAAAAAAAACCATAAGGGTTAGCCTTTGTTTTTACCAAAAACGGCAATTTCCATTAAAACTCGTGGTAAATTCATTTTTTCTCGCCGGTAAATATTATTTCACTTATCAGATACGCGTTACCTTGTCATTCCTGAGTTATGATGTATTTTGGAAAACGTCAAATTTTCCACAAAATCCAAAGGGGTTAGCATTTGCTTTTTACCAAAAATGGCAATTATAATTAAAAGTCGCCGTAAGTTTGTTTTTCTCGATTGTGAAGCATCTTATCATTGAAATATACGTGTTACCTTGTCATACCTGATGCCCCCCCCCCCCCCCCGCCTGGAACGTATTCTGCACGATCGTGCGGAGCATGTCGGTCTGCTCCTCACGACCACCCACCAGTGCCGCAATCACATCCGCTAGCGTAAGCGGAGGTGGCGGTGGTGGTTGTTGCTGCGGGGTGCTGTCGTAGGCAGGTGGCTGGGAGTCATCACCCTCCTGCTAGAGCCACCAATCTCGTGCGTGGTCCGAGTGTGAACCATCTGCAACCATACGACAATAAACATCAGTCCCGCACCATACCTCATGCAGTCCAATAAAATAGGCGTGAAACATAATGACAGTAAAACATGCGATACCTCTCGTATGTAGATAATGTAATAACTTTGCACAAGCTACACCATTATCAGACCAAATACAAGCTAGTTAAATCCAACTTGACGGACTTCCTCTTTGGAAGTTCATCCCAACTAGGTTTGGTCACTACGAGACGTAAAAATCGCTTTGTCATCACGTATACTACCCTTTTATCTTCAATACGACACAAACATGGTCTCTAGCAAAAGAAACTTGAGTATGACATATACTCAAACCTTTCACTAGTTGAAGATAACCACTGATGAGTAGGTTATACCCCATTGTAAGTACTTAAACCCCCTAGGGTACCACAATCTCTCAAATGGGTTCAACCGTCATCCCTCTGCCAGAATGACCAGTTCCTACATATTCCGAATTTTGATCTGGTTCTGGGCATTTTCATCCCTCAAGCTGAATACCAAAGTTAAAGTTAACTTCAGCATATTTCCAACGAGTATTTATTTGCCCTCAGGTCAGCTCTGGTTAAAAAGTTATGGTAATTTAAAGTCAACCTAATTTCTGGAAGAATTTCAACAGCACCTCCTTTGGGAGTTGCTGTTTTCAACTCTAATTTCCACTGAATTCCGTGCTGAAATTACAGAAACTTTGAATTACAAAGATGCAACACATCTCTTACCCTTTCCAAAATTGTATTATATGACAATTTTAGATTTTTCTACAGGAAGTTATGCTTGAAAAACAGAACAGTCCAGAGAGTAATTTAAATCTGTCCTGGTTCTGGACAGTTTATACTCCTCTGGAATTTAATCTATCTTAAGGTGTGATTCAGCTCTGGGAGCCTACAACAAAGTTGTAGAGCGATTAAACACCTTTCCAGAACTGTATCCCACACCTCCATTGGCTAAATAATCTGTGATTTGTGCTCTGTCAAAGTTCAGCCAACTTGCTGCCCAGAACAGAGCACTCTGTTTTTCAACCCCTTTGACTACACTGATCAACTATTGAACTTCCCCACCCAACCAGGGTCCTAATTGTTGAAACTTGGTGATTTTAGTTCCTTGTTATCATTATCTTTCATGCACATGCCTATGATATGTCGGTACTATGTTCCTCACAAAAAAGAAAATCCTAACCGGATTATACCGGCATATACGTCTCAATTGTGGCACTAAACGGTCTCTCGCACACGTATACTACACGGGATACATACATGGTTAGTACCTACAGAAGACCACCCAATAACGATGCACTCAAAGGTTATTTCCATTTCAGGCAGGTCCATATTTGAAAATAAATACAAACGCCCGTATCAGTGCCATACGGCCGTCCTTGAGTTAAGCCACGTCTCAAGGTACGTGATCGTGTTTTAACACCACATGACGGGGAACCCGAGTAGAGCGCGAACGGGTCGTCACGGTTGGGAATTTTATCACCCCATCAGATACCACCTACTGCCCTTCAGGGCACGCCGATGGCAAGCGCTGCGTATGTCCTCTGGGCTATTTCCAGACGAACACACTATCGCGTTACTGACCACACAATGGGGTCTCCACTTACTCGTCTAATGCACGCTAGGGATCAGCATTTCATATGAACTCAGGAACTTGAAGAGTCCAAGAGTTTCATATTGACGTCTCACACCAATCCGTGAGACCTATCCCTGAACCACGTTCCTCGTCAGGGGAGCTAACCGAAATTGAACCGCTTTCGGTGGCGTTCCTTACCATTTTACCTGAGCGTAGGTGCGTCGTTACATAATTAAAATTCAGAATTATAACACATATGTTAGTCTTGCCACTTTAAGTAACTATGCTAATATAGTCCTTACTTGGGCAACTAGCGAATCCTCACCGTAAACTTAAGTTTTCCCGTAATACAGTCCTTAATTATTGTGCTATCCCCAATGCGGCTCTGATACAAGCCTGTGGCGGACCGGAATCCGCTCATCTAGGATCGCAAAGGGTGGTGCCGCACGATGCGACACTCGACAACACACATTATAAGAACAACATTGTATTATATAGAAAACCAACTGAAATGTACAAAGTAGTACAATATTTCAGTTACCAACTAGTGTTTATATTACAATAGCGGAAGCTAAGTTTGTACAACTCACGCCCATCTACCTAGCAAAAGTCGGTTGCCCAGTCCTAGGGCAACCCGCACTAGCTGCACTCCTCCAGCTCAGCGCGGCGTGTACGGCTCCCTCTCAGCCGTGGTCCCCGACGGAGGGTAGACCTCGCCGGTGGACTCGTAACCCGAGTCCGTGAGGTACTCCTCACCTGAAAAACACTTAAGCAGCAACGATGAGCACGATGGCTCAACAAGACTTAACCGACTCACCTAGGCATGAAACTCTACATGTAGTGTACAACAACATGGGATGGTAAATTTCAGCAAATGGACACGCCTACAAGTTCATGCTTAGTTTATCTTTTAGCCACAAGTTAACAGTTCATGATTATGAAAATTTAGTAAGCGATATTTGGTGGCACACAAGTAGCAATACAATTATATCATAACAGCAGAATTGAATCATCACATTTCATATATTAACCTACGTCACGACTCAGTGACCAAGTGGTACTCTTCACCGTGAGGGATGGCGAATCTACTCGATATACACCTGCAGGGACACTCAAAAAGCACGTCACGTACACCCACCCGTGGAGCTGCACAGCACGCTCACTCGATGCCGTACGGGACAACCTTTCACCAAATAGCCCAACCGTCGAACCGGTCGCACCGAAACGAGCAGGAGATTCCCTACACGGAGCATCTCTCTATGCCCGTTAGCAGATTTACACCTTGCTGCCCTAAGACTACACCTATAAATCGGTGCGTTATGCCTCGACGCCTGGAGGTATAGGTTACATCGGTTTATCGGGGCCCATATATCCGATATGCCTTCGGTACGTTTAAACTTGATCAGCATGGGCAGCACACAGATCGGTCCTCAATCGACATGGACAGGGCTGCGCACACAAGACTTCCTCTTGCTGTGCGCTAGCCCCTGCCTAGTCTCATTTTCATTACTAAAGTGATCTCACATCACTCGAACCAATCCCGTGTGTCCCAAGCCTAACTCGCGAGTAGATTCCAACTACTCGACTTGTACTGAAGCTCTATGAATCATCAAGCATAGCCTGTCTACTTGAGGACTTAGACATTACCCTCACTCTTATAGGAAAACTGGTTATGCACTTGGGTTTCATCCATCCTACACCTAATGCACATTCATACACCACACTATGTATTCATAAAACAAAACTTTGAAAATGGGTTAATGCAAACCGGGGCTTGCCTTGTTGCTGCTGGTCAGTGGTTAGGGCTTCGTACGGAAGAAGGAAGTCGAGCACTTCCTGAGTTTCCTCGCCTTCAGCGACTACACGTAAACGACACACTATATGTCACTTTAACTGCAATGTTTGAATTTGATCATGTAAAGACCATAATTCTAGCTAGCCCTCCCCTTTGGCTCTGAAATTTTTTTGGTCACTTGGTAGGATCCTAACCAGAGTCTTGACCAAGTTTTATTTGAAACAAAGTTCATTTGAGCTTTGTACAAATAAAAGCCTATTTGGTCAATATTAGAGCTTCTAAGGAATTCCAGGGGTTTTCATGGCTCCAACCATTACTTTCTGGAAACTAGAATTTGAGATGGTTTTAATGGAATTGGTTTCATGTCATTTGAAGAATCCTAGAGGAAGTTATGCCCTAAACAAGATTTGAGAAAATCTGAAAAATGTTTTTGGACATTTTTCTATTTTCTCAGGGCAGTTCACTTAATCGCACCATTAGGGGGACTAAATGAACTTGTATGAGTCTGAAAATTTTACTGTGACTCAAGGATTTTCCAATGAACCTCTCAGCCAAATCTCCAGATAAAATTCCTAACAGTTTAAACAATAGGGAATTAATTCTGGAAAACCATTAAGTTTAATGAGCTGAAATTTGTGTTGCTGGAAAGTACTCAAAATTCTGAGTTCAGCAAAACTTGGTTCACCAAATTTGGTGCTTCCTAGCAGAAGTTATGTGCATTTGAAGTTCGAACCGAATCTGAAAATTCAAATAAAGTTTAAACTGGCTGGTGGGGTCCCCGGGCTACTTGTCAGCACCGCAGCAAAACCACACGGGGGTCCGCCGAATCTCCCGTGCAGTTGCACGGAATCCCGGTGCCACAGCAGATCCGGCGCTGTTTAACCCGAGGCTGACACGTGGGGCCGCGGGGCTTCGTCTACCTCGTGCTCCTGCGGCTCCCCGCCGCCCCCTTCGCCGGAGAGCTCGCCGCCGGGCGTTCTGCTGCCCGACCATCGACAAAACTCGCCGCCTGTGCATATTTCTGCCTGGGAAACACGATGGTGCACTCCTCGGAGCTCGGCGACGGCCGGAATAGTGCTCGTGACGGTGACAGTGGCCGGGAGCTCATCGGCGACGTTGAACTCGGTGTCCTCTGCACCTTTTTCGACGCGGTTTGCTCGGAGAGCTCCACTGAGACTTGCTGATCACAGATATGAGCACTGATCCCTGTGAAAATGGCCGCAGCTATGATGTCACACCCGGTTTTTCCGAAGAACAACCGAGTGAATATCACATGTATGCCAGGATCATTTTCTCATACATGTGATGACAAATAGTGAAACATCATTTATTACAAGCCAGGTGTCGAATATAAATAAGTGTTACATAGCAAATGTCTCGTTGGACAATAAAAAGTTCATCACAAGTAAATTAACTAGCAGCGGAATATTATTCTTGAGGGCTTCGTCACAGGCGTTGCCCGGGGGACTCCATGAACCTAGAAACCTTCTTCGGGTCCAAAGTCTTGATCATTATACACCACCTCATTATCTTGACCTGAGCAGCAATATAAACCAATAAATATGCAAGGTTGAGTACCAATGGTACTCAGCAAGTGTGGGAAAATTATATCATGCATGGCTTAGAACAAGGAGAGGTTGAACTCATGGTTAAAGCATTACGCAATTAATACCTATCACCTTAGCTTATTAAGCACCTACATTACTACACAGGTGAAATGGTCCCAATCTCCCATCCCATCATCATAATCCAATAACCATAACATCATTTCCAATGTTAAGCTCCCCGCTTAACATCCACAACTTCCAAAGCCATCATCCTCTAATCATGAATAAGTCCAAGCCGCTCTTGACCGTGAGCATGGCTGTCATGACAGTTTTTGACTCTGCAGAGTTTGCACCATTGTACCCATATGTAGTGATTTCATCCCCCGTTGCCGGGTGGACTAAAAGAACCTCCATATGCCAGTGGCTCCGAACCACATTCACACTTTCCAGGTGTGTAGCCAGGAGATCACTACGAAGCCTTTACAAAGGGATTCCCGACGAGCGTGGGCCCACTGAGGTTTCACCCCTAACAGCATACAAGAGGCTCCAACCCCGCTGCAGTGGCCCCCTCTTGAGCCTTGCGGTTCATATGGTAGTCCAGCTGACACCTACTCCCCGCACCATCCAACACACCCATACTACGCCGGGGATACACCTAATTAATTGGCCAAGCTGCCCCATCTCAGCATGTGGTTGGCACGGTAAAGCCAGGTTACATGCTCCATGAACAGGTCCTTAGGATCCAGGCAAGTACTAAACACAAACCCGAGTCTCGTGCACCCAGCACACAACCAAAACATCCAACTTGCCTTGATCCCTACCTCTACATAACTCATAATATCTCATTCAAGAGTATGGTAAAATAAACTGATGATCTCATGTCCCAAATATCCCATTCTAAGCATGGCTAAGCATATGCATAATAATAAATGACATGATAGAATAAATCCCAACCCAAGCTACAAGGAAACAAGGTAATGCAATTCTAGGGAAACTTCCTAGCATGGGTTTCATATTTCAATTGACAATGCAAATAATTCTAGCTACACATCCTAGCATAGGATCAAAGTGGTCAAGGACACTTGCCTCCTTCCTGCTGTTCTTGAAATGGGTAGTCCTGATCTTGGAAAGGAATAACTTGCTCTTGAGCAGGTTCTACATCATACCATCACACATAGCAAAAGAAAAACAACAATCCATAAGACATAGTTCACACTTCCACTTCATACAAACCACACATTCATATTTATGAAAGTCATTCACCATTATATGTGTTGTGGTTACTCTATGTGTGTTGATTTGTGGCTTGCATGCACTTTTAATCATGTGTATATGATTTCTACTTTTATGTTCACATTTATACTTACATACTATATATATGAGTTTCCAATTTAAATAAATTCCTTATATTTAATTACTACACCTTTTAGCTACGAAGTATGCATGAAAGGTATTTTCCTTCTCCATATGTGTCTTCAGAATTTCTACCAACCCTAAACTGAATTCTTTGGATTTTAGAACTCCATTTATCATTTACTAGTTGCTATATTTTCAGATTTATTTCCTATGCCTAAATGTGAACTTTATTATGAAAATAACAAGACACATCATCTAAACAGAATAGGTTCTGATCTAAAATATTTACTAATATATTTTTGACCTTTTCCTCTGATGCAAACTATTTTACAACTATTTTCCCTATTTTCCAGAACTATTCTTTACTTAAAAATGTGTCCCTAAATGTGAATAATAAATTAAACAGATTCATTTCAGCCCAAAATATATTTTTATCTCACTCCAAAGTTTTCTAAATACTGAGAAAGTTTTTAATTTAATTTTGACAATATGTTTGTCCCACTTTTTAAATTTTAAACACTAGCCACATATTCAATTTCCTAAATTAAATGTCAAACAGGGTTAAAAAGGTAAACTCACCCCACTACAGGGTCTATAATATTATTTAAAAAATTTTCAGGGGTCTAGCTATACATAACAGAGGAGTTTTTCCTAATTTTTATTAAGTTCAGGGGCTAAAACTGATTTTAAATGAATTTACATGATTTTCTGAAGTTCCAGGGGCTAGATCAGAAGTTTCTGGAGCTAGCTCTTATTTCTTGAGAACCCCAGGGGGTAGCACGTAAGATTTCCAGTCTTTATATCACGGGGCTGACGTGGACCGTCCGATTTAAAACAAACGGCTGAGATTATAACGCCGGACCGGTACGCGGAGATTTAAAGTCTACCGTGCGATTTAAAATAGACGGCGCACAAGCGGCCACGTCGCTCTGATCGAGCGCGGGCGGCGCTGCCTGCAGCGCACGGCGGCGGGAGGCGGCGATCTCGCCGGAGAGTTTCGAATCTTCGGGAATTCTTCCTAGAACTGTGATTTTATGGCATAGATCGGTGGAGGGGAGGACGGGGATCTCACCTCGGGGGTTTTCTTGAGCTCGGAGGTCCTGGAAGGCGGTCGGCGACGAGGTCCGAAGTGAAGCCACGGCGAGGCTCGTCGGCGCTGTGTTTGAACCGCAAGTCACCGAGTTTTCTGCACCTGCAGGGTTCCCCGGAGGTGGTGGATCAAGACCAGCGAGTTAGATCGGAATTTCCGAGCTTAGATCGGCTAGAATTCGCCGGAGAAGGCTCGGGTTCTCACCGGAATAAAAACGGCGGATCGCGTGGGAAAAACAGAACGAGGTCGGGGTTTTTATAGACGGGGGAGGGCGGCGGGGTGGTTTAGATCGAGTTTGCGTCGCCTACGAACGGAATTCGGCGGGGACGCTCAGGAATCCGGGTCGGTTTTGATCCGGGGTGAGAGAATCCCGGCGCGGGCGCGAGGTAGAAGAAGAGCTGGCGGGCCCCGCCTGTCAGTGGGAGGAAGGGGCGCGCGCAGCCGCGGGCTGGCGCGGGTGCTGGGTGGGCCGGCTGGTGGGTTTCGGCCCACTGGCCGGTTTTTTTTCTGTTTTCCTTTTTCTTTTTCTGTTTCTTTTCTGTTTTGAATTTAAATTGAATTCCAGTTTGAATTTGAATTTTTGCAAAACATGCAATACGTCCAAAAATTTTTAAATTCCCCTCTTAACATGATTTAGGGTCTTAACAAGATTTTTGGGGTGTTACATATGACCTCACCGTCGACCTAGGGCTAAAACGGCCGTGACTGGGAAAATTTCGAAGAACAGCCACCCTAGTCCATGGTTTTCGCTGGTGTTTGATCCTAGGTGGCCATGAACAAGTGCAGAACGTATGTGTAGCTTGGAATCCTCTGTGTTGAAATAACCGTTACGAATTTCCAAGTTTCTAACCCTTCGGTTCTTTGAACACCGAACAACTAAACGTGGAAATACTCTCTCTACAGGGCATGAAAGGGGGTAGGGTTTTCACCGTGAGTTCAAGTAGCCTCCGGCGCGTCCCTTTGCTGTTGATCGTCGGCCACGAGGATGCCTGGATCAGCGGCGCACCGAGGATCCGAGGAGAGCGGCCGGTGAGGTATTTCGTTTCGGATGTGTGCGGGGCGGAATGACGAGGAGGAGGGAAGAATCACGTGGCCTGGTGTTGACTTGAGTGCTGCGCCCGGCGTTCTCAGCCACCGAGCAGGAGGTGGCGAGGGCAAGTCGGTCGGGCGCCGACATCGGGGCTGGCTGGCGCGCGCTCTCGGCCGAGTGAGAAAAGATCAACCCGAAGAAACTTCAGTGTGAAGGCTACTGACAAGTGGGTCCCTCCCCTCTAATTCTCTTCTAATTTTTCATCTCTGTTTTCACTGAAAATATCCCAGCTACTCACAATTGAATGTGAGACTTAGCCTCCAAGTCATTGTTTGAATTTGATTTCCTAAATTTGAAATTGGTTTGGCTAAATTTGCTTCACATTTGAACTGAAATTCAAATTCAGTTTTGAATTAATGCAAATTTAGCTCCCGACAAGATGAAGTCAAATGGGGATAAAAATTGGTGGACTAAATCAGAAAAATGTGCTGAGTTTGAATATGAAGTCAACTTTTGGATTCAAGTGATGAAAGTGGCTGCAATTTGAATTTACATTTAAATTGGCCCATTTCACAAATGTCTCCAAAAGTGCCTCAACACGCATTGGATTTGCATGAAATTTGGCCTGAACCTTCCCAAGACTATTTAGGGTCTAGGGGTGAGCTCAACCTTTCATGTTCATGTGTAGAATCCCACTTTTTGGAAGTTAGGGATTTCTTCTTTAATCACCCTTTTGATGGTGGTCACATGCTCTTCTCAAGTGTTCACAGGATATCCATCACATGAGCTGTGGTGTTGTGAGGTGATAAACATTCTTTTGCACTTCACTTTCTTGGGCTTTTACACTTGAGCGACTGGAGTCTTCATTTTTAGGTACACTAGGCGGTAGTAGTCGCAATGGAAGTCACACCAAAACCTAGGGTCGGCTGTGTGCTTCTCATAGTCATAGACTTTATCCATTCTCAGCCTTCTCGCCTTCTCAGCCCCCTTTCCTTTGAACACATATGCCGGATTGTTGGGCTGCCGGTTTGGATCTCTAGTAGGGGCAGCCATCTTCAGGGGGCCGATGGGCTACGGTTGCCCTTTCTCCCTGATTACTATCCCTCCTGCCCTCTTTGTCGGTGCCTTGGCAATTGCCTTTTTGTTCTTGGGCTCCTCAGGAAGTGGAGCCTTGCCTTTCTTCAGGTCACCAAGAACCCTACCCTCGGATTCCTTCTCCTTTTCCTGCTCTTTCTCTCCCAAAGTGACCAGCCTCTTCCTCTTGGGCTCTACGGCACTAGCAGCCTGGGAGCTATGGGCTTCACGTTTGGCCCTTTTCTTCTTCCGTTGATCCGCCAAGGATTCTTCAACGGCTTGGGCAATCTGTGCCTCCTCGTCGAGATCATGTCTCTTCTTTGTTCTTGCCTCCTTAGCCGCTTGGGCCTCCTTTGCCGCCCTCTCTTCAGCAATGCGCTGATGAAGGGCTTGTCGAGCCTCCTCGGCCGTGGGACCTGGAAGAGGAGAGCTTTGGTCGGAGTCCGACATATTGACTGAGAAACAGGAGATAAGAGGTTAAGGAAGTGGAATATTGTGAAAGAATTCACTAAAAATGTCTAAAGTTGGAGTTTGTCCTATGTAAACCGGACTTATCCGTTAAGGGGCTGGACTAGTCCGCCCGAGAACGGACTTGTCCGCCCAGAAATCAGACTAGTCCGGATTGCATAGGAAGAACCCTAACTCTAACAATTTTTTGCAAAAACTTTGAATCAGGTCACAATACTCCTAGGCTACGATCGCATTGACACTAGGAACAACTTTTGTGAAGAGGTTTCTAGCAAAAGACCTAAGAATGAAGAAAAGGAAGGATTTTTGGTTAGGTCAAGAATACCTCTTCAAATCTTCAAATGTGATGAAATCAAAGTCAAAACTTGAGCAATGAAGCACGGGGAAGAATTTCCGCACTCCTTAGGGCTTCAACCCGTGCATTGGACGAGATTTTTGGTGGAGAAAAGCAAAAATTGCCAATGAGGGTGTTTCCTGCTCGAGAGAGAGTAGAGAGCGGACTAGTCTGTGAAGAGAGAGGGGTCTGGCCGCCCCTGGGAGGTTAAGTACTCAGGGGCCGTACTAGTCCGGCCTTGTGCCCGGACAAGTCTGGTCGGTGGACCAGAGCCGGACTTCTCTGGTGCCGGACTTGTCCGGCCTCCAAGATGGACTAGTCCGGTTTGGACTTGTCCCCTGAGAAGTCTGACCTAGACAGCACGGACTTGTCCAGCCCATTGGCGGACTAGTCCGGCTATATGATTAAATTCATATAATTTAAATTTTAGCTCAAGAATATTATCCTTTTTGGACAAGTTTTTGCAAATATCTTTGGCAAACATGGTCAGTAAGCATACATCAAACAAACAATGACCGTATTTGACAAAGAATCCTTTTGAACATAGTTTTCATAGAGTAAGAGAGATTACGGTAGAATTTTGAAAGCATGTGATTTTTGAAGTATGAACAAGCAACAAACAGATGTGCACGTCTCAAGCAACGTTTCGAGAATTTAGGATATTTAGTTCACTCCTTAGGTCACAAAAACGTTTCTCATCAAGGGGTTTGGTGAAGATGTCCGCCAATTGCTTCTCACTCCTAACATGAGAGATAACGATATCTCCCTTGATAGAGTGATCTCGCAGGAAATGGTGGCGGATATCAATGTGTTTGGTTCTAGAATGCTCCACGGGATTGTGAGCAATCTTGATGGCACTCTTATTGTCACATAGGAGTGGAATATTTTTCAAAGTGTAACCATAGTCCCTAAGAGTTTGTCGCATCCATAGGAGTTGTGCACAACAACTCCCGGCTGTGACGTACTACGCTTCGGCTGTGGATAAGGCAATGGAGTTTTGTTTCTTTGTAGACCATGAAACTAAGGACCTACCAAGGAATTGGCAAGTCCCTGACGTGCTCTTCCTATCTACCTTACAACCGGCATAATCGGCATCGGAGCATCCGATGAGATTGAACTGGATCCCTTCGGATACCAAAGTCCTAGGTTAGGAGTGTGAACCAAATATCTAAGAATCCGCTTAACGGCCGTCAAGTGACACTCCTTAGGAGCGGCTTGGAACCGTGCACACATACACACACTAAGCATTATGTCAGGCCTAGATGCACAAAGGTAAATCAAAGAACCTATCATGGAACGAAATACCTTTTGGTCCACACTTGGACCATATTCATTAAGGTCAAGATGTCCGTTGGTTCCCGTTGGAGTCTTGATGGGTTTGGATTTGTCCATGTCGAACCTCTTGAGTATGTCTTGAGTATACTTGGTTTGACTTATGAAGATTCCTTCCTTGAGTTGTTTGACTTTGAATCCTAGGAAGAACTTCAATTCCCCCATCATTGACATCTCGAACCTTTTGGTCATTATCTTTGAAAACTCATCACAAAAAGCTTTGTTAGTAGAACCAAATAGAATGTCATCGACATATATTTGGCACACGAATAAATCATTGTTAAAATGCTTAGTGAAGAGTGTATAGTTGGCCTTTCCTATCCTAAAACCATTTTTAATAAGAAAGTCTCTAAGACACTCATACGAAGCTCTAGGAGCTTGTTTGAGGCCATAGAGGGCTTTCCAAAGTTTAAAGACATGGTTGGGATACTTATCGTCCTCAAATCCGAGTGGTTGCTCCATGTACACTTCCTCCTTGATCGGACCATTGAGGAATGCGCTTAACATCCATTTGGTATAGCTTCAAATCATGGTGAGTAGCAAAAGCAAGCAAGATACGAATTGATTCAAGCCTAGCTACGGGAGCAAAAGTTTCATCATAATCCAAACCTTCTACTTGTGCATATCCCTTTGCAATAAGTCTTGCCTTGTTTCTTTTTACAACCCTATACTCGTCTTGCTTGTTGCGGAATACCCACTTGGTTCCCACAACATTTGCGTTGGGTCGCTTCACGAGTTCCCATACTTGATTTCTTTCAAAATTGTTGAGTTCCTCTTGCATGGCCACCACCCAATCCGGATCTTGTAGTGCTTCATCTACCTTGCGGGGCTCCAAAGAGGAAACAAAAGATTAATGTTCACAAAAGTTAGCCATTCAAGAGAGAGTGATCACCCCTTTGGAGATATCTCCTAGTATGTTGTCGACGGGATGATCCCATTGAACACTTTGGTGCACTCTTGGATGAGGTGGTTGAACTCTTTGATCTTCATCTTCATTGTCGCTCTTTTCTTTGTCTCCCCCTTTATCCAATCCTCCTTCTTGACTTTGATCGTTTCGATCTTGTTGAAGTTGACCTTGCTCAACTTGAGCTTGATCATGGGAGGGAAACGTATCTTCGTTTGTTGGATGATCATTTGAGTCTTGAGGATGATCTTGAGGAAAAATGTCTCCAAGTGCCATCCTTTTAAGTGCTTCTTGTGGAGCCTCTTCTCTATCTAGCACACTTTGATCAACTTACTCCACTTGGGAGCCATTAGTCTAATCAAACACTACGTCTCTCGCTATTTCAACAATTCCGGAGGATTTGTTGAAAACACAATAGGCGTAGGTGTGAGTCATAACCAAGCAAGAAACCTTCATCGGACTTTGAAGCAAATTTTGAAGTCCTAGGCTTCTTGTTTAGAACATAACACTTGCTCCCAAAGACACGGAAATAAGAGATGTTGGTTTGTTACCGATTAGAAGTTTGTAAGATGTCTTCTTAAAAAGTCGATGAAGATACAACCGGTTTATGGCATGGCAAGCGGTGTTAACCGCTTCCACCCAAAAGCGGTCCCACGTCTTGTACTCATCAAGCATGGTTCTTGCCATCTCAATAAGAGTTCTATTCTTCCTTTCAGCCATCCCATTTTGTTGAGGGGAGTAGGGGGCTGAAAACTCATGCTTGATGCCTTCTTCATCCAAGTATTCTTCCACTTGAGTGTTCTTGAACTCGGTGCCGTTATCGCTCCTTATGTTCTTGATTCTTAAGGAGAACTCATTTTGAGCTCTTCTCAAGAATTTCTTGAGCACACCTTGAGTTTCGCCTTTGTCATGCAAAAAGAACACCCAAGTGAAGCGAGAATAATCATCTACAACAACAAGACCGTATTTGTTACCGTCGATGCTTATGTAGGCGATTGGACCGAAGAGGTCCATGTGAAGTAGCTCCAAAGGTCTTGTAGTGGTCATGACATTTTTCGATGGATGTTGAGTTGAGCTCCAACTTGCTTTCCGGCTTGACAAGCACTACATGGCCTGTACTTATAAAAAACAACATTTTTCAAGCCCGAATGTGTTCTCCCTTAAGAAGTTTTTGCAAGTTTCTCATCCCAACATGGGCTAGCCGTCTATGCCAAAGCCATCCCATGTTGGTCTTTGCCATTAAGCACGTGTCAAGTTGAGCTTTATCCGTGGTGAAATCCACAAGGTAAAGCTTTCCCTTGAGCACGCCCTTAAAGGCGATTGAGTCATTGCTTTTTCTTAAGACAGTCACACCCTCGTTAGTGAAAATACAATTATAACCTTTATCACATAGTTGGGATATGGATAGAAGGTTATAATCAAGGGAGTCAACATGCAAAACATTTCAAAGGGTATGATGGGGAGAAATAGCAATTTTACCGGTGCCAAGGATTTTCCCTTGGCTATTGTCCCCAAAGTATATTCCTTCACTTGGATCTTCGTTTTCCTCATATTCCACAAACATCCTTCTCTCTCCGGTCATATGGTTTGTGCATCCACTATCAAGCACCCACTTTGATCCACCGGAGGAGTATGCCTACAGAATAGAGTTATGTCTTACCTTTTGGTATCCAAACGGAGTTGGGTCCTTTCATGTTAGTCAAGAGGCACTTGGGAACCCACACACAAAGTTTTGGACTCTTGCAGAGTGGCCCAACATACCTAGCATAGATCTTTCCAAATTTGTTTCTCAATAAAACATATGAAGCATCAAAGTCATGGAACAAAGGATGAGGTTCATTTTTAGGCATGTTAGATGAGTTTGCAATGTTCTTTACATTTTCTTTGTTGGATGAACCCTCCTTGACAAATACAATCAAGTCTTTCCCATTCTTGGGAGTTTTAGCATGTTGCTTCCACTCCCGAGAATAACCAAGACCATATTTGACATGTGGAGGTCTTACCTTGGTATATGCACTTCGTGCATATGCCAATTTTTTCTTGTCAAAGATCCCACCTTTCGGTGATTGCTTGTTTTGTGCCAACTTGAGTTCATCTTTAAGTTTTAGGATTAAGTTTGAGCACTTGCAAGTTTGAGTTCCTTCGGAAGATTTCTTTGAGGAGGGTGGAATCATATAGGAAGAAGGTGCATTGATCTTGAGAGACTCAACTTGTGTTTCAAGGATCTTGTTGATTTTTGTCATGTTAACAATTTCATCCTTGAGCACAATAGTTGTGTCCTCAAGATTTGAGAAAGTTTCCTTGCTCAAAGCGAGTTCACGCTCAAGTGCCTTGCTTCTTTCCCTTTCAACCTCAAGCAGCTCTTCAAGCTCATGACATCTCTCCTTTTCAAGGATGAGCATGTCTTCTTGACGGTTGATGAGTTCATCCTTCTCAAAGATTTCTTCCGACAACAATCTTATCTTTTTCAAGGTGCTCCTACTTAGATCCTTAAGCATAGATTCATTTTCACTACTACTATCAAAGCTATCAAGTGAAGAAGTAGAGGAGGATGGCTTAGATTTAACCTTTCTTCTTCCTTCCTTAGCCATGAGACATGTAGACTTAAAATCTTCAAGGTTTGGGAAGAGCTTGCTCCTTCCAATGGCAAGTGTTGCCACTTTCTCTTCATCCTTGGAGGATGAGCCTTTATTTGAGTCCCATTCCTTCCCAAGGTGAGCATGTCCTGATGCCTTCTTCTTCTTGAAGAATCTCTTCTCTTGGATCTTGCTATCTCTCTTCTTCTTACTCTCTTCATATGGACAATCCACAATGAAGTGTCCATATTCACCACACTTGTAGCATGCTCTTTTTATCTTGGGCATGGACCTTTCCTTGTTCTTCTTCTCATAATGGTTGCTCCCCTTCCTTCTTCTCATCATCCTCTTGAATTTGTTGATGAAGAGCACCTCTTCTTCATCGGTGTCGAGACCCTCATCATCACTTGCTTTGAAGTCTTGTGATGAGGATGTTGCTTTGAAAGCAACATCTTTCTTCTTGGAGGAGGCGAGCCTTTGGAGGTCGCTGTAGAACATGGCTTCCTTCTCCATCATCTCATTGTTGATAATTCTTCCAAGCACTTCCTACGGGGTCATTTGAGAATATCCCGGGCTCTCACGGATCAAGGAGCAAAGAGCAATGTTTCAAGGCATGAATGCCCGAAGCATCCTCTTCACCAGCTCATGATCCGTCCACCGGGTGCATCCATAAGATCGGATCTTGTTGACGAGGACCTTGAGCGGTTGTACATGTCTTGAGGGGACTCACCATCCATGATGTTGAACCTCCCAAGCTCTCCTTCAATCATCTCGATCTTGGCCTCCCTAATGACTCGGTTGCCTTCATGCGCCGTCTTGAGTGTGTCCCATATGTCTTTGCCCACCTCCAATCCATCGACTCGGTTGAACTCTTCCCGGGTCAAGGATGAGGTGATGACCCCAACTGCTTGAGCATTGCGATGAAGTAGGATGGCTTGCTCCGGGGTAACGTCTTCTTCATTTCTTGGAAGATGGACACCTGTTAGAACAATTTGCCACAAGCTAGGGTTTAAGGAGATTAGATGCATCTTCATATTATGCTTCCACATTGAGTAATCACTTCCATCGAATTGAGGAGGTTTGCCAAGAGGAATAGACAAGTAATGATTGTTAGAAGTTAATCGCTCATAGTTGAAAGGATATTGGGAGTAGTTCGGTTGACCACTCCTTTCTTGATCCTTCGTCTTCTTCTTCTCCTATCTACTTGAGTAACCTAGCTTCTCGCGAAGTCGCTCCTTGAGGTGGCAAACTTCTTCATCGTCACTCGAGTGGTCTTGCAGCACATCCGTGTTCTTTTTCTTGTCATATGTGTTGTCTCCTTGTGACGTCGGCAAAATCTCGTATCCCTCCAATCTGGCCATCTTCTCTCTGAGTGGTTAGACTCTTGATGGAGAGACCTGCTCTGATACCAATTGAAATTGCCTAGAGGGGGGTGAATAGGCTAAAATACCTGAAATGACTTAATTAAACGAGATTAGAACACAAGGGTCGGACTAGTCTGGCTCAGGGGCATACTAATCCGGTCAGCTTGCTGAAAATCCTAAAAAGGCCGGACTAGTCTAGCTCAGGGGCGGACTAGTCTGGTCAAACTGCTGGAAAGGCCTAAAACTTGATTTTTATGGGTTTTTCTTCAGATTTTAGTTTAACGAAATGCGGATAAATTAACTAGCAATCTAATATGGCAGGTGTGATAGAATATTGAAATGGATTGCAAGATTGTAATGATGTATACTCTAATAGCGAAATAATCAAAATAAACCCTAAGCAATTTTGACGTTCAAGGAAATATAAATGCAAGAGAGCCACTGAGATTTTTCCCGAGGTTTGATTCCACTCAGGAATCTACGTCCCTGTTGTGGAGTCCACAAAGGACCGGGTCTAACAACCCTTTCCTCACCAAGTCGCCACTAAGGCTAACCCGGTTCTTCACTATCTCAAGGGTGAACTTACAAAGTTTTGGTGCTGCTCACAATCCGAGGCTTCCACTTGAACAAGTCCACAACCTTCACGAATCTCACAAGCCACAGATCACAAAGACACACATCAAGTGCACGAAATCACTCCAAGAGCCAAAACGTGAAGTTCCTCCTTCTCCTCTCCTCACACACCCAAATCCACGCAAGAATTTGTTCTAGAGGGTGAGTAGGCAAGAGAGAAGGCTTGGAGAGGCTCTAGGATGGATGTGGCAGCACTAGGGTTCCAGGGTGGTCTAAATGAAGTCAGGGCATCTCCTTTTATAGAAGTCCCGATAGACAACCGTTGCCACCAACCAAAGTCCGGACTAGTCTGCCACAAAATGGACTAGTCCAATCTCACACAAGAACTATTTGTCCAGGTGAGAAAGGACAAGTCTGCTATACCCAGACTAGTCCGGCCACTAAGGCAGACAAGTCTGGTCCACCAAGACTTAGCCGTGGGATCTCTCATCTCACAACCATACGAACTAGTCCGCCTCTGAACGGACTAGCCCGAACTCACACAGGGACTCTTTGTCCGGGTGAGAACGGACAAGTCTGGAGGACCCGGACTAGTCCGGCCACTGATGCGGACAAGTCAGGTCCACCATGACTTAGCCATGGGAGCTCTCATCTCACAACCATACAGACTAGTCTGCCTCAGAACGGACTAGCCCGAACTCACACAGGAACTCTTGGTCCGTGTAAAACGGACAAGTCTGGCTAGCCCGAACTAGTCCGGCCACTGAGGCGGACAAGTCTGGTCTACCAGGACTTAGTCCCAAAACACTCTCACCAAGAGAGAAACGGACTAGTCCGTCCCAAAACGGACAAGTCCGAACTCAGTCAGAACTCTTAGTCCGCCCCAAAATGGACTAAGCCGTAGGACTTCCGTACTAGTCCGGCCTCTTGCCCGGATATGTCCGGCCTACCCGAGTTTACCTCACTAGCACTCTCCACTAAGGATTCGACACTTCTAAAACTTTGAGCTCTCTTCTATGATCTCAATGCACTTGACACACACTCTCACTCTTACACAGCTAGCCTACTAAAGACTCAAATGAAACCATAATTTCTACTCTTCAAGTCTTCGACGCCGTTCTTCATCCTTTTCCTTTTTGAGAGTTTAGGTGTTCGCCTTGGAAATATCCTGTGCTTATGATCATCTCAGCTCATTTGTCTCTTAATTGTCGTCATCAATCATCCCCACGGGGATACCTAGATGCACTTACAATTATGCCCGATGCAAAGTGGATAGAAAAAGTACCTCCGGGACTTGCCAATTCTTGGGTAGGTCCTTAGTTTCATGGCCATCCAAGAAGCAAAACTCCATTGCCTTGTCCACAGCCGAAGCGGAGTATGTTGCAGCCGAAAGTGGTTGTGCATGGCTCCTTTGGATGTGACAAACTCTAAGGGACTACGGTTACAATACGAACCGTATCCCGCTCCTTTGTGACAATGAGATTGCAATTAAGATTGCACATAACCCTATTGAGCACTCCAGGACCAAACATATTGATATCCGATATCATTTTTTGAGAGACCATTCAATCAAAGGAGACATAGCCATTTCCCATGTCAAAACTGAGAAACAACTAGCCGATATCCTCACCAAGCCACTTGATGAAAAACGCTATTGTGAGCTTAGGAATGAACTAAATATACTTGACTCTCAGAACGTGGCTTGAAACACTGCATACCTGCTTAAATCCTCAAAATCTTACTTACTTTGCGAAAAACTATCCCTTATCTTGATTTTCTCTTGAAAACTATTTAAGTTAGTGAATCTTGATGAATAATGACCATTGTCTGATTGTTGATTGCTTACTGGGCATGTTCATCAAGATTATTTGTGAAAATTATGTCCTTAGATAACTATTGGATCAAATTCCCAATATTTACCTAAATTCTACTCCTAATCTGTCCAGTTGACCCAGACTAGTCCGGTGTCGACACCGGACTAGTCTGCTTCTTGAGACTACTCCGAACAGATCTGCCATACCGGACTTGTCCGATCCTCCACTGGACTATTCCGTGTGTCCAGGTTTAAAATTCTATACCCGCGCCAACTAGTGCCCTCTTCACCCCACAAGCACTCTTTGGCTCCTCACTCATCAAACCCTAGCCCCCAAGGACTTTGGCAACCGAAATCGAAGTCTTCTCCACGGGAAATCTTCTCCTCGACGCGTGAATTCCTCCCTCCGGGCTAATCTAGATCAAACTTCATGTTTCGACTCAAATCTTCACTTTTTCGATAAAATCACTCTCAACTCAAGTTCTCATCTTTCCTATACTTTTGCTCAATTTTCCTGATTCTTAGGGCATGCATTACCTTTCTCGATGCATTCGTAGTGCATCCCTCCATGTTTTGCATCAATTTGCGCTAGATCTACTGAAAATAGGAAGTCAGGGTTCTTCAGTAGGTCCGGACTAGTCCGTTGTCTGGTGCGGACAAGTCCGGTATTCTGGACAAGTACGCACTCTAAAAACGGACAAGTCTGGTTACCTATCAATTGAACCTCTGACTTCTTATTTCCACATAATCTACAATCCATATCGTCAATCAATCCTTGATTTTCCTGTCAGGCACGATGGCGTCAGCCTCCGAGGCCATGAAGAAGAAACATGACCACGTTGCTAACCCCTCTTCTCCTGACGATTCTCTTCCTAAAAGGAGGTGAGTGGTTGGTAAGACAGCACAAATCAAAGACATTGTTGGAAGCTCTACGGCTCCTATAAGAAGTGTCGGCAAGGGCAAAGGACTTGCTAGTGGTCCTATTGGTCCATTGAATAAGAAGGCTCCCATTCACCGCAACAGGCAGCCATCAAGTGATGACTTTACTGGAAAGGGGAGTGAACTGGCTGACAAGTTCAGAAAAATTCAAGTCTATGAGCAGCCAAAGCAATGTGCAGACCTAAGATTTTGGAGCAACTTCCATGCTGACTACTATGAGCATGTATACATGAAGATGAAGAATCCTGTCGTTGAGAGTCAGTGGCTCAACATTGATTACTTACAATCCAAGAGATGCCGGGCCTATCATGAGGTACTAGAGGCATGGCTTGAAGGACCTTCTATCCTTTCAATATGACTGGAACAATGAGGCCATTATACAGTTCTACTCTACTCTTTACTTTGCCCGCGATGATGGGGATGAGATGACTTGGATGACACATGGATCCAAATACAGTGTCACCTATGAGGAATTTGCCAAGATACTTCACCTTGAACATACCTTGGATAATGAGCTTGTCATTCACAACTTGAAGTCTTTGGAGAAGAATGAGCTAGAATTCTTGTATGATACAAGAATGCCATATGTACCTCCTACTACCAAGTACTTGAAGCCATTCTTTGCCGTGCTCAACAGGATCTTGAGAGAGACCATAGCTCCAAAGGATGGAGATGCAGGGATGATCCAAGGGACCCTAAGGACCCTGATGAAAGTAATAAGCAAGAAAAGGACCTTCAATGTATTTGAGTACATCTACAATGACATTGTGAATATATATATCACTCCCAATAGGTCCTGTGGCTATGCACCTTATGTCATGCACATGATTGAGAAGGTGACAGGACTTGAGTTTGTCAAAGATGTCTCTCACACGGGTCTCAAGCCCCAGAAGCCTATAGTCTACACTGTTCCCTCTGCTTGTGAAGGCTCAAGGGCGTCGGATGCTACACCTACTCCTGTTCCTCCACCCTCTAGAGAGTCCTCCAGTGGTATGCTCAATATGCTCTCCTCTATATTTGGCTGCTGTCGCAAAATTGAAGTTAAGCAACACAAGGAGAGTTTGGCCCGAAAGAGACATCAAAGATACATGAAGGCCAACATCAAAGCCATCTGTGAGAAGCTAGATATTGAGCCAGTTGGATCACCACAGATTTTAGAAGACTCTAAAGAAAACTTCACTGAGATGGCTCCACTCACTGAACAAGAGTTTAGGTCTTTTGGGCTTGCAGGTGTCTCCGCTCCTCCTCCTTAGCATGGTCATGAAGATGAAGATAGTACCGAGAGTGAGGGAGAGAACGTCGATGAGTGATTCCACTCAAATTTTCCCTTTTTGGTGCCTTGATGCCAAAGGGGGAGAGATTGAGATTAATCTTATTTGCTTTATCTTCTTGTGAACCTTAAGGACTAGTGATCATGGACAGGTATTTTAAGTTTCATGTACTTTTTATTTCAAACTCCATTGGATGTGTGATGCTTAATCGATATTGATGTGATGACTACCTTTATTTTTGATATGTTCTTATCTTCTTGTGGCATGTCACGTTCTTTTATCACACACTCTTTAGGCATCCCACCATAAAGGGTGCATATATGTGAGAAGTTCCTGTTACTCATTTGTCATTCTCAATATGCACATCAAATTTTATTATCGATTATGTAATCTCAGTTGGTTCTCATTAATCACCAAAATGGGGAGATTGAAAGTGCATTTATGTATTCCCTTATGGGTTTTGGACGATTGATGACAAACGAATTGAGATCCTAACGAACTTGTTGAGATGAATGCAGATTAACTCGTGTAAGGTAGGATTGGTGCACTCAAAAAGTGAAAAATGAAGTAATGAAGAAAAACGAAAAGGATAGATCCATGAACCAAGCGCAATGTAGACTTACTTGTATAGGATGTGTGTGAGATACAAATCCCAAGATCTCAAAATCTTTGCATAGGGGTAAGGGCTTAAAACATATCCTAATCACTCACTATGCACCGGACTAGTCCGCACAGAAACCGGACTAGTCCGTTCAATTCTCTGTTGCTTCACGACACGGTGCACCAGACTAATCCTCTCAGAAATCGGACTAGTCCGTTTAACTCTCTGTTGCTTCACAACACGGTGCACCGGACTGTGAGACCTATGTGTGTTGAATACATTGGCTTTGACGATAAAAGTTTTGAATACTACCAAAACACCTTTTTAACAAGGTCCGACTCTAGGTCCGAGCTCCTGCAAGGTCCGATGATAGGTCCGACGTAAGGTCCGACTTGCTTTGTCTAGGTCTGACTTATTTTGGCTAGTACGACTTATTTTTGCTAGCTCCGGTGCTAGGTTTGACTAGCTTTGGTAAGTTCCGTGTTAGGTCCGACTAAGCTTTAGTAAGCTCCGGCACTAGGTCCGACTAGCTTTGGTAAGCTCCGGATCAAGGTCCGGTTAGCTTTGGTAAGGTTCGAAGCTTGATTGCAATGGTTCTGCTTTTAACTTGCAATGTTTCGAACTTGCTTTACTCTTATGGAAAGTTTGTTTAGTATTATTTTACTAAGTTTTTGGTGTGTTTTGGTGGTGATGGCTGATATCATTTTGCTATGGTTTACAACATGCTTACGTGAGGTGCTCACGTAAGATGTTGTAGTTTCGGAACTAACGAGAGTCAAGTCGAGGACTTGTGCTCGAAAGTATTGGTTGTTTATTCATGTGCCGGTGTTGCTTGAGTTCAAGACATGGCTGGTGACGGGATCCATTGAACTAGTCTTAGCGAGAAGATGAGGTTCAACAACCAAGTTCGGGAGGAATTGTGGTTGAGTTGATCGGGAGATTGCGCAGTATGTTTGAATCAAGAACAATGCATATGAAGGTATCTTGGACGTCGTTGGAAGATGTTTGCACGTGTGCAAGGAGTGCATGGACGTGGCTGCATGCTTCCAAGGCGTGATGAAGAGATGTGGACGTAAAGAATTGGTCCGAAAGGTCCAACCGACTAGGTTATGGACTCAGGCTGTGGCTGAGTCGTGTTTGACTCAAATATGGAAAGTTTTGAGTTTTTTATGATAATATGTCGTGTGGGTCATGAATTTGAGTTGTTTTAGGAATGTTTGGGACGTTCCTAAGGTGTTTGTAAGTCTTAAGATTGCTTCTATCTGCGTATAGAAGAGTCTTGAGCAGTATTGGAAAGTTACAGTTTGAATCCAAGTAGGAGTAGGAGTCCTAGTTTGAGTTGAGTTGGCCTTCGGGCTGGTTATATAAGCAAGGGAGGCCAGAGCTCGTGGTGCACGACTTTGGAGATTTTCCTCTTGTGTTTTGATAAACAAAATTCGTATTCTAAAGGAACTTTTGTGCCTTGTTCGTCCGATTTGTTTCAGACAAGTTTTTCTCGTCGAGTTTCTGTTCAGCACTACCTTGCTTCGGTGGTTTTATCATAACTCGAGTTTTACAGATCCAATTGATGTGATTCTTTTTGGGTTGTCTTCAAAACTTGATTATATATCATCTATGAAAATTTCACAGTCATTGAATTTGTGGTTTATGATCTACACAAGTTTCTTTGCAGTATTCCAGAACTGTTTTTCTCGCGTAGGACAGATTGACCTTTGTTCGATCTTTCAATCGTAACTTGAGTTTCTCTCAACGGATTTTCATGATTCTTGTTGTGGCGTCTTCGTGACTTGATTCTCTACAATATATACTAGTTTTGTCACAGTTGAACACGTTTATATTAGTCACACACACGGTTTCTTTAACATATCAGTTTTCTGTTGAGGGGTGTTTTGTTGCTTCCGCTGAAAAGTTTTTATCTACCATTCACCCCCCTCTGGTAGCTTTACACGTGTACTTCGATCCTACAATTGGTATTAGAGCCAGGTTGCTCTAATATTTGTGATTTGCATGTGTTTTGACTAATCATCATGGAGAAATACTCCGCCAAACCTTGTGTGTTTAGTGGTATTGATTTTCAGGTTTGGAAGGCACGCATGGAAGCTTTCATCCAGGTGCAAGGATTTGCAATATGGGAAAAGGTGTACAAGCCTTACGATGTGCCTTCAAACGATCAAGTCACGGCTACAAACATGAGAGATATCGACAACAACAACAAGGCTCAGAACTTGATCATAGAAGGACTAACTCAGAGCGACTTCGACCGTGTTGCACACCTTTGATCGGCGTACGATGTGTGGAGAGCACTTTGTGACTACCACGAAGGATCCAACACGATCAAGGAGGTAAGACAGGATATGTTCAAGAAAGAATACATGCACTTTGAGATGCAACCCGGTAAGTCCATTGATGACCTCTTTGCTCGCTTTAATAAAATTCTCAGCAACTTGCGTAGCGTCAATGTTAATTTTTCAGATGCTGAAAATGCTAGGAAATTACTAAGTGCATTAGACATGTCAATTTGGGAGATGAAAGTAACATCCATACGTGAATCCACTATCATGAGTACTCTTACATTAGATGTGCTTTATTCTAAGCTAAAAACTCATGAAATTGACATTATATGACGTAAGAACACAAATAAGACTATTGCATTTGTATCACAACGTGATATGCTTAGCTCCGGCCAATTATCTAGCAGTACACTTGCTTTGCTGTCTTCACTAACCCTGGAACAGATTGCTTCTTTCTACTAGGTTCTCAAAAGCATTGCAAAATATGAGAACTAGAAGGAGAGGAAGCTCCGGACCTTAACGATGCTTTGAATGTGGTAAGATAGGACACTTTCGTACAGATTGCCCTAACCTTTCAGGTCCTTCTAACCTTGATGAAAAGCAGAATAAAGTGAAGTCCTCTTTTGGCAACACCAACAAGAAAAAGAAGGGTTTTACAGGACGCAAACTGATAAACAGTTTCATCACCGCACTTCAAGAACTTGGCTCGAGTGATGTAGACATTGGAAGTGATGAAGATGAAGATGATCTGGCAAACTTGTGCTTCATGGCGGGCAAATCAAAATCAAGTATGGAGGATGCAGAACACAACAGTGACAACAAAGAGGTATGTCCTACTTGCGAAGAAATGTGTGATGCTATTTCTCGTGCCACTATTATTGTTAAGAAAAAGGACAAAAAGCTTAGGGACAATGTTGTTAAAATTGAGTCACTAGAATCTGAAATTAATGTTTAAAATCCTTGATTCCTAGTGATGATTCTTGTTCCTCATGTGATTTAATATATGAACAATTGTCCTCTCTAAGAAGTGCACACACCTCCACACTTGATAAACTTGAACTTGAAATCGAAAAGAACAAAAAGCTTGCTGCACTTAATGATAAAAACTTGAAAGATGCTTGTTGTTCTACAATTGATTTGCATTGTTCTACATGCGATGATCTTGATAAGAAACTACAAGATAGTATGAAAGAAATTTATATATTGAACAATGCTTACGCTCTCATGAAGTTAAATATTGTTCCAATTGCAAATTAAAAGGAAAAACTTCATGTGAAAATTGCCTTGATCTATCAAATAAACTTGATAACATGCATAGGATATTAGATCGGTTTTGTAATGGGAATAAGAACCGAAACTTGCTGCTGAATTCTTCCAAGTCTTGCAATGATAAAACTGGTTTAGTTTTTGATTCACATGCTCATGCTAAGGAACATCCACCTAAAATTGTAAAATCATTAGGAAGTGGTTTGATTCAAACAGTTCCTAAACAAAAAGAAGTGGTTTTTAAATTTGCAGGAGTGTTGTCACATTCGGGTTCAAATAAGCATACTGCATGCTCATCTAGACATGAACACAAAGTTAAATTTCATTGTACCTATTGTGGTAGAGATGGTCAAGTCATAGATTTTAGTTATAGACTAGCTAAACAACATAAAAAGGAAAGAATGCAAGCTAGATCTTATAACTCTCATGCAAAATTTGCTGCACATACTAAACCGAATGTCAGGAACATGCAACCTGCTGTTATGAGTCAGAAATATTCAAAGTTTACCTCCGGAGCTTCAGTTTTTGCCTCCGGACCTTCTGTTTTTGCCTCCGGAGCTACTGATTTTTGTGCTGCACAAGTATCACCTCATAGGTCAGTAGTTAAGAACAAAAAATCTCAAACTTTAACTCATAAACCTGCTGTTTTATCTCAGCTTTCGCATGTTATTCCTGCTGGACGTCATGTGACTCAGTACTGGATTCCTAAATGCATTTTAACTAACCCCAGTATTGAGTCATCGACGTATTGTGCTTCTATGTAGGTTACACGCTTGAGGAAGGAGAACATTTGGATTGTGGATTCAGGTTGCTCACGCCACATGACCGGTAACAAAGAATGGTTCTCCTCTATCTCTTTTGTGTCACGTGTAGAGAATGTTACTTTTGCCGATAATTCATCAACTCCTATAATTGCTAAGGGTTCGGTTAGAATAAATGATCACTACACTTTGAAGGATGTGGCACTTGTCAAAAATTTGAAAAACAACTTGCTTTCTGTTTCACAATTGCTAGATGAAAATCTGGAAATTATTTTCAATAAAAACTGCTGCAAAGTTGTAGGTTCAAATAGTGAGCTTATCTTTAACATATCTCGGTTTGGAAGAGTTTTTAAAGCTGATTTTGATATGTCTTCCTCTAAGCATAGATGTCTAGTTGCAAATGATTCCAAAGATTTATATTTTTGGCATCGTAGACATGGTCACATAGGCTTTGATCATCTCACGCGTGTTAGTGCTCTTGATCGCATACGTGGGCTGCCTAAGCTTAAAGGGGACAAAGAAATTGTGTGCTCTTCTTGTAGACATGCTAAGATGGTTGCAGGTTCACATGCTTCTCTCACAATGACCATTACAACTGAACCGGGTCAACTTTTACACCTTGACACCTTAGGACCTTCACATGTTCAATCCTTCGGAGGTAAATGGTATGTTCTTGTGATTGTTGATGACTATTCTAGATACTCTTAGGTTTACTTTATGGCATCTAAGAATGAAGCTTTTAGTCACTTTAGACCTTTATTTCTTAGATTATCAATTGATCACCCATGATCTTTAAGAGCAATTAGAAGTGATAATGGAACCGAATTTAAAAATCAATCGTTTGATCACTTTCGTGCTGAAAATGCAATAGATCATCAATTTTCTTCACCAATGTACCTCAACAAAACGGTGTTGTAGAGAGAAAGAACAGAACCTTAGTTTAGATGGCTATGACTATGCTTGATGAATATCAAACTCCTAGGAATTTTTGGGCTGATGCAATTGCAACCGCTTGTTATGTCTCAAATCGTGTTTTCTTGCGTGCTAAGCTAGGTAAAACACCATATGAGATTAGGTTTGGACATAGGCCTAGTGTCACACACTTTAGGGTCTTTGGTTGCAAATGCTTTGTTAAGAAACATGGTAATCTTGATAAATTTGAAGCTAGATCTTTTGATGGCATGTTTCTTGTTTATCCATCTCATACTAGAGGCTACCGTGTGCTTTTACTTGATACTAACAAAATTGTGGAGACTTGTGAGGTTTCTTTTGATGAAGCTAGCCCAGGTACTAGTTCAAATATTGCAGGTCCGGATCCATATCCGCAGGGGGGGAGTATTTTCGTTGAAGAAGAGGAAGAAGTGGTGCCGCTGTCCGAAAATTCAGCAGCTAATGACATTATTCCAGCTCCTGATCTTGATTCACAGCCAGAACCAACGACCACCATTGCTGGTCCAGATCCTCCTCACGTCACAAGCTCATCTATTTGTGATGAACATGAAGAAGAAGAAGCTTGTGAAGTGTCCACTCCCCTCCGGATTCTCAAAAGTCATCCTCCACAACAAATTATTGGAAGCTTGCATGAACGAGTTACAAGATCCAGGTTTTTTGACCCCAATTCTCATGCTCATTCTGCTTTTGTTGCTTCTTTTGAACCCAAAGATATATCACACGCACTCACTAATGAATCTTGGATTATTGCCAAGCAAAAAGAGTTAGAAAATTTTGAAAGAAATAATGTTTGGAAACTTGTACCTCCACCTCAAGGTCACACTTTAATTGGAACTAAATGGGTGTTTAAAAATAAACAAAGTGAGGATGGGGTTGTGGTTAGGAATAAGACTAGGTTGGTTGCTCAAGGTTTCACACAAGTTGAAGGTCTAGATTTTGATGAAACTTTTGCTCATGTTGCTAGATTAGAAGCCATAAGAATTTTTTAGCTTTTGCTGCATCTAAAGGTTTTAAGCTATATCAAATGGATGTTAAAAGTGCGTTTCTTAATGGCTACATAGATGAGGAGGTTTATGTCAAACAACCACCTGGTTTTGAAAATCCAAATTTTCCTAATCATGTTTACAAACTGTCCAAAGCCTTGTACGGTCTCAAACAAACCCCTAGAGCATGGTATGATAGGTTAAAAACATTCTTACTTGAAAAGGGGTTTACCATGGGCAAGGTTGATAAAACTCTTTTTGTGCTTAAGCATGGCAATGACTCATTATTCGTTCAAGTGTATGTGGATGATGTTATCTTTGGTTGTGCTTCTCATGATCTTATGTCCAAGTTTTCAGCTATGATGAGTTCAGAATTTGAGATTAGTATGATGGGAGAACTCACGTACTTTTTGGGGCTGCAAATCAAGCAAACGAAGGAGGGTACCTTTGTGCATCAAACAAAGTACACAATAGATCTCCTAAGTCGCTTCAACATGGACAAAAGCAAGCCTCTTCGGACACCAATGGGAACAGCAACAACACTTGAACTTGATGAAGATTGTGATCCCATTGATCAAAAAGAATATAGAAGCATGATCGGATCACTTTTGTATCTCACGGCATCAAGACCGGACATACAATTCAGCATATGTCTTTGTGCACGGTTTCAAGCCTCCCCACGTGCTTCACATCGTCAAGCTGTCAAAAGGATTCTCAGGTACTTACATGGAACTCAAGAATTTGGCATTTTTCTTCCTTCTTCCTCAACCGTTACTTTGAAAGCTTTTTCTGATGCTGATTTTGGGGGTTGTAGGATTGATAGGAGAAGTACTTCTGGTGCTTGTCATTTTCTTGGTAATTCACTTGTTGCCTGGTTCTCTAGAAAACAAAGTTCAGTTGCACAATCCACAGCCAAATCTGAATATGTAGCTGCTGCTAGTGCTTGCTCACAAATTCTTTGGATTGTTCAAATACTTAAGGACTATGGGGTTGATCTAGATAGTGTTCCACTGTTTTGTGATAACACTAGTGCCATTTGCATTGCTAAAACCCGTGCAACATTCGAGAACTAAGCACATTGACATTAGGTATCACTTTCTCCGTGATAATGTCGAAAAAGGGAACAATGTGCTTCACCATGTAGATACCGAACAACAATTGGCTGACATTTTTACAAAACCTTTGGATTTCACTCGTTTTTGTTACATTCGTAGTGAAATAGGGGTTATGCATCCTCATGGCTTAAATTGAGGGAGAATTTTGAAACTTGGGAAGTCTATGTGTGAATCTGAAATTAAAATAATACGAGCATAGTATTTCATGCATATATGACTTTGTGATTCCTTTTTCATGCTGAAAGTTCTTACTACATTACTCGTGTTACACATTTTGTAGTTTTTACCATGTCTAGTAATTGGAATAATTACTTACACTAAATTTGGTCATGGTCGAACTTTCTTTCTGTTTTGAACTTGTTGCATGCTCACAAGTGCTTTTAATCATAAAGAATTAATCAAGTAATCAACTCACATGTTGAGTTTTTATGTTCAAATAAAAAATGAGAAAAGATCAAGAGAATATGCATGCATCGCACTTCTTCTTTTGAGATGGCTTATCATTGCACTTAGATATGAACTTGAAAGGAGTTGTGTATGACTAAAACCATGCCCTTAAGCTTCTGACTGTCAAATGACATAGGCTTGGCTTGGTTGGTTAGAATAAGGCTGATGCTGCATATAGTCTCTTGCAAATGTCATAAGATAAAAATTTATGCTTTAAATAAATAAAATGCAGCAACAAGTGTCATGCTTTCAGGTCTTGAAATAGTTAAGTTTGTGAGATCATAACTTGCTTAAATTAAAAATTACACTTAATCTCTAGCATGGCTTACACTACTTTATGTATCTCATTGATGTGATAGTGTAAGTTAATTGATAGTATGATTTAGATGAGCTTTGTTTTATATGTATATGTTACAATGTGCTCATAATAAATTAAAATTTCTCTTTTGTACCTTGCTGAATACATTGTCAAAGGGGGAGAAATTGATCACACATTGCACACATTCACAAGTGTTTTGGCACGATTCTTCTCAGGGGGAGAATTTTTGGTATTTTTGTTTTTCTTCACATTTCATTTCTGGTTTACAAAGGGGGAGAAATTGTTTTCAAAACTTTTTATGTGAATAAGCCAATATTCGGATTTTAAGTGCTGTTGCCAATGCATTCATCAAGGGGGAGATTGTGAGACCTATGTGTGCTGAATACACTGGCTTTGACGATAAAAGTTTTGAATACTACCAAAACACCTTTTTAACAAGGTCCAACTCTAGGTCCGAGCTCCTGCAAGGTCCGACGATAGGTCTGACGTAAGGTCTGACTTGCTTTGTCTAGGTCTGACTTATTTTGGCTAGGTCCGACTTGTTTTCGCTAGCTCCGGTGCTAGGTCCGACTAGCTTTGGTAATTTCCGTACTAGGTCCGACTAAGCTTTAGTAAGCTCCGGCACTAGGTCCGACTAGCTTTGGTAAGCTCCGGTTCAAGGTCCGGTTAGCTTTGGTAAGGTTCGGAGCTTGATTGCAATGGTTCTGCTTTTAACTTGCAATGTTTCGAACTTGCTTTACTCTTATGGAAAGTTTGCTTAGTATTATTTTACTAAGTTTTTGGTGTGTTTTGGTGATTATGGCTGATATCATTTTGCTATGGTTTACAACATGCTTATGTGAGGTGCTCACATAAGATGTTGTAGTTTCAGAACTAACGAGAGTCAAGTCGAGGACTCGTGCTCGGAAGTATTGGTTGTTTATTCATGTGCAGGTGTTACTTGAGTTCAAGACATGGTTGGTTACGGGACCTATTGAACTAGTCTTAGGGAGAAGATGAGGTTCAACAACCAAGTTCGGGAGGAATTGTGGTTGAGTTGATCGGGAGGTTGCGCAGTATGTTTGAATCAAGAACAATGCATATGAAGGTATCTTGGACGTCGTTGGAAGATGTTTGCACATGTGCAAGGAGTGCATGGACGTGGCTGCATGGTTCCAAGGCGTGATGAAGAGATGTGGACGTAAAGAATTGGTCGGAAAGGTCCAACCGACTAGGTTATGGACTCAGGCTACGGCTGAGTCGTGTTTGACTCAAATATGGAAAGTTTTGAGTTAGTTATGATAGGATTTCATGTGGGTCACGAATTTGAGTTGTTTTAGGAATGTTTGGGACGTTCCTAAGGTGTTTGGAAGTCTTAAGATTGCTTCTATCTGCGTATAGAAGAGTCTTGAGCAGTATTGGAAAGTTACAGTTTGAATCCAAGTAGGAGTAGGAGTCCTAGTTTGAGTTGAGTTGGCCTTCGGGCTGGTTATATAAGCAAGGGAGGCCATAGCTCGTGGTGAACGACTTTGGGGTTGTTCCTCTTGTGTTTTGATAAACAAAATTCGTATTCTAAAGGAACTTTTGTGCCTTGTTCATCCGACTTGTTTCAGACAAGTTTTTCTCGTCGAGTTTCTGTTCAGCACTACCTTGCTTCGGTGGTTTTATCATAACTCGAGTTTTACAGATCCAATTGATGTGATTATTTTTGGGTTGTCTTCACACCTTGATTATCTATCATATGTGAAAATTTCACGGTCATTGAATTTGTGGTTTCTGATCTACACAAGTTTCTTTGCAGTATTCCAGAACTGTTTTTCTCGCGTAGGACAGATTGACCTTTGTTCGATCTTTCGATCGTAACTTGAGTTTCTCTCAACGGATTTTCATGATTCTTGTTGTGACATCTTCGTGACTTGATTCTCTACAATCTATACTAGTTTTGTCACAGTTGAACACGTTTAGGTTAGTCGCACACACGGTTTTTTTAACAGATCGGTTTTCTGCTGAGGGGTGTTTTGTTGCTTCCGCTGAAAAGTTTTTATCTACCATTCACCCCCCTCTGGTAGCTTTACACATGTACTTCGATCCTACATGGACTAGTCCGCTCAGAAACCTGACTAGTCCATTCAACTCTCTGTTGCTTCACAACACGGTGCACCGGACTAGTCCCCTCAGAAACCGAACTAGCCCGTTCAACTCTCTGTTGCTTCGCAACACAGTGCACCGGACTAGTCCGTTCAACTCTCTAGAACCGACATTCACCTTGCACCGGACTAGTCCGCTCGTGGACCGGACTAGTCCGTTCAACTTTCTGTAACCACTTTAAATTAGTGTTTCCACTGTGCCGCATGCCACACGTGAATTGTACACGGCACACCGGACTAGTCCGGTGAACAAAGCGGACTAGTCCGGCCGCCAGGAATTTTGGAAACTTTTTATAAATAGAGGTGCACGACCACACATTCTACATAGATGAACCCTAGCACCGGCGCACGCCCCAAAGAGCACAAAAATACTTCTCTCCACTCATTCTAAGCCTAAAAAGATCAAATCTTTGAGGATTAGAGATTGGATCAAGGTGAGAATCGTTCTTCTCGACATTGAGCTCTTGGTTTGTTTTCTCTCGCACAACTGCTGATTATTATTCTCTGTGTCTGTGTGTGAGAGAATGAGTTACTCATTGTAATCTTGTGGGAGCACTCAAATTGTGAGAACGCCCCACATACGATCATTTGCCCCTATGTGCGATTGGTGGATTTGAATCGGCCTTTGTGGCAATTCAACGAGGGAAGGGTTGGTGAAGACCCGGTCCTTGGTGGACTCCTCAACAGGGACATAGATTCCTGGGTGGAATCGAACCTCGGGATAAAAACCTTGTCTCGTGTCTTCTTAATCTTCCGTCAATTATTAATTAGGGGTGCTAGTGCTCATTTGATTTACATCGACATCTTGTATTAAGATTGATAGTTGTTGTTTCTTACTTCATTACACTTGAGTTGTCATTTATTTTCCGCTGCATAAATACTTGAAGTAAGAATAAGTCTAAATTTAACCTTTTAATTACGCTCATACCGGACTAGTCCGCACCATACCGGACTAGTCCATCCTACCTGGAATTGATCCGTTCGCTAAGTATTTCAGGGAACCGTTAAAACATTCAAAGAGCCTATTCACCCCCCTCTAGGCTACATTCAAACATCAAGTACGGGCGTACGTGACGGGTTATTCGGGTAACCCTGCAGGTGTAAATCGATTATAATCGCCGTCCCTCACGGTCAGTGAGTACCACTTGTTCACTGTACCGCGATGTAGAAAGAACAGGCTAGAGTCCTGTTAAAAGTTGATGATTGAAAGCTATACCTTGGTTGCTAATGATATGTTGTAGTTTAGAGCAAATTAAAGTTCTTTTCAACCTTGGGCAAAGCACATGAGAGAAATGTGCTTTGTTTGATTGCGGCTCTCTTATGTGTCTTAGCGCGAGATTCTCCACAACTTGCTGCTAAAACTTGAAAGTAAGGTTCAACTATTTAGTCGAGTCCTTTGCAACTTACATTCCCATTTACACATAATCCAGCATGTAGAAGTTTCATGTATAGGAAAGATGGGTGAGTCTTGCTGAGCCATCGTGCTCACTACTTGTGTTTGAAGCTTTTGTAGGGTGTTATGAGAAGGAGACTCCCGAGGAGGAGACGGACCCCCAAGAGGGCAACCCCGTCAAATGGGAGTCATGCAAGCCGCCGTGTTAGTGTGCGTGTGTGCTAGAGGGGACACGTTCACTGGCTGAACGTGAACTCTGTGCGTAGTCTACGCCCGTGAGTGTGGACTGAACATATTTTGTTGTAAACATGTTCATAAACTCTTTTATGTAATAAAATTTTGCTTCCGCTTTGTACCTTTTATGTGTGTTATCTGGTGCTTTGCAACACAGCACCCCTCAGCGTGATCCTGGCTCATCGAGGCCATGAGGCCCTCGCAGCGTGGTATCAGAGCTCACTTGAGGTTTAACACACTAAAAAGTTTATTTTTTTCAAAAACTCGGTGAGGAACGAGTTAGTAGCCCATATAAGGATGTTATTAGTGTATAGAAAGTGGCAATACTAACCTATTTGCTTATGTCAGAAAATCATGCATCTCGGGACGTCATATGTCTTGGGGGGTGCATGTAAGTGCTGTCCACCAGTGCGCACAAGCTAAATGGTGGACCCTCACGGGTGGCAGGTAACCCGACCAGCTTTAGTATTCTCTATGACTCTTCATGTCGTTTGGGGTATTCGAGCAACACCCTTCCATGGCGTGCTACAGGAATGTTTGGGAGACCCCGTCACGTGGTTAGTAACGTGAACACTTAGCTCAAGGCGTGTTTGGCTTGAGAACACCCGTGCGAGTGATGACGGACGGGTGTATGGACTGTATTTGGACCGGGTTCGGTGTGCAGCCGAGCCCGACAATTTTGTGAGTTATTTGCAGGTAGTCTGACCACAAATCGGTAGACGAGTAGCACACGTGTGCGAGAGATGTTTAGTGCAACTGAACTAACGAAGCAGGCTAAGTCCGGTATAGTTTTTTTTCTTTGTGAGGAATGTAGTACCCGCATGAACTGGTGATGCTTCGACGCCACACCCTACTAAATGATTAACATCATTGTAAAACCTGAAAGTTTTGATCCATAGCACTAAAACTTTGATATAACTTCTTCCCTTAATCAGGATGTTCAAAGTTAACAAGTTTTTAACTTATAGGATATTAAGGACAGAGTCCCCTGTTCTCAGCTGGAATAAGGCTGAAGTTAAACAGAGGTTAGAGGTTGAGTTCTTTCGAGGTTGGGGTCATATGATACATTTCCGGAAAGCTTTGGAAGATATTTACAACTTTTCTATTGATGTCCAGAGGTGTTTCATCCCGTAACCTGTCAAAAAATGCAGTAGAGTTGAAACTGTCCAGAAAACAGGGCAGAGCAAATACTCTCTGTAACTCTCTGTAGATTTAGCATAACTTCCCGCATAAAAATCAAAAAATACAAAAATAGATATTTCTGAAAATTTCATGTGATGGGTTACAACTTTGTAACAGAAAGTTTTGTCAAATTCGATGAAGAATTAACTGGAATTCTTGGGTCAAATCAGTACCTAATGCAGGGAGGTGCTGCACAAGTTTCTCCAGAAAGTCTATCAACTTTGACATCTCATAACTTTTGAACCAGGACGGATCTGAGGCCAAGCAAATACTTTCTGGAAATCTATTGAAGTTTGCTTTAACTTTGATGTTTAGCCCCATAATTGATTTTGCCTTTAGCATGGTCTAAATCAGGTAGAAATGGAAATTGGTCAGGGCTGTCAGTTTGGGCAGCAGACCAGCAATCAAATTTGTTCTAAGTTTGAATTGTGTTTCCAAGTTTTGTGAGTTCAATAACATATTTTAATGTTATAACTCAATGATTTACTGTTGAAATGAATATTTGACCTTTTTCAAATATATTTCCACAGATGACAGCGGATAAACAACTAGAGAACAGGTGGGTGGTATCCCACTGTTCTCAACGCAGCGGTTATCCGGAACTGTTGAAGCTAATGCTTCAACATTTCGGGTATGGGGAAACGCTGCAGTACCTCACCAAGGAAGAAGGCGAGGAGGGAAACAGGACATGGACCATCCATGTCGATGTTCCAGCAGGACCTACGCCACCCGGTTGGGCACCGTTCACCGTCACGGTGAGAGGTAAACAACCGGAGGAGATGTGGCAAGTGGCAGCCCGCGACACCATGTCGCGCTTCTGCCAACTACACGTGAGAGCTATGGAGGGCACTCCATACGCGCTCATTCCGGTGGAGGGACGAGCTAATCATGCATGGACGGAGAGGTACTTGGAGGCAACAGATCCGGGTTAGCCAAGGTACAACCCCGCGGAGGTGAACCTTAGTCTTCAGTTGATGGCAGGGAAGACCGTGATGGACGGCCAAGCTGTCCATACGGATTGTATTGCCATTAAGCTCAAGGAGATCACCAGCCATGGAGACCATTTCGAGAGTGCTCACAGCGCACTCTGTAATGTTCTCCTTCCGACGATAAAGCGACTGAACGAACAACATAATCAGTTGCATCGTCTGAAGAAGGCAAAGAAGAAAAGCCGTGTTGACATCACGGCTTTATAGCAGCAAGTACAGGCCTTGACCTAGCAGAATGAGGTACTCACTCAAGAGCGTGATGACGCTATTGAGGAGAGGCAGGGCTGGGAAGAATACTATAACCAGGCCATGGACGAGGTGCACGCGTTGCAAGACCTCGTGCCTCCAGTAGTGGGCCTACCGATGGTAGGTGCCGTACCCGTGGTTTTGGGTATCCCAGCGATGTGGGAACCTGAACTCGAAGAGGAGGTCATGGACCCGGAGCCACCAGCAGCGGTAGCAGAGGAGTACGACCCGCAGGAGGTTGAGTTCTACTTCGAGTAGTGAATTACCGTTGCCTAGTAGGGCAGCAAGGGTGGTGTGCAAAAACTTATGTAATCGGTGACATGTCGTGTAGACAGTAGCATGTGTATAGGTAGTGACGACATGAGCATGACTTCTCGGGGATCCGAGAATAATGTATCTTGTATAAAGTTTATTCTTTATCAATATATGTGAATGTTGTGCAAAGTTTATTCATGTGTCACTTCAATACCTACTGCATTATATGGAATTTTAAGAATGACATGCACTGATCTTTGCTGTTTTGAATTTCAGAATGACTCGCACTCGTGCCAACCCGGAAGTTGGGGGTTCTAGTCAGGGGGGATATGCCTCCCAACAGCCTCCTGAGGATTCCTCGGGACAGCAATAGCAGCAACAGCAACAACCGCCACCACAACCGCCAACGGTTACATTGGCCGACATTGTTGTGGCCATGGCGGGCTCTCATCAGCAGCACACAGAGTTGCTGCAAACTTTAATTGTGAATACGTCTCGACCAGAGAGGCGTCAAGACCGCGAGGAGCGCCAACAAAGCTCCTACTCCGACTTTCTGGGCACTCATCCCCCGGTATTCTCAAGGGCGGATGAACCCCTCAATGCGGACAACTGGCTCCGCACGATGGAGATGAAATTAGGGCTGCTCCAAGTGAGTGAGCAGCGCAAGACTCAGTTCGTGGCCCAGCAGCTTCAAGGGTCCGCGAGCGCTTGGTGGGCAAACTTCTGTGCCTCGCAACCCACCGAGCGAGTAATGACCTGGGCGGAGTTCCGGACGGCCTTCAGGGCCTATCACATACCGCCAGGTTTGATGAAAAGGAAGACACAGGAGTTCCTTTGCCTGCAGCAAGGCAGCAGGAACACGCTGGAATACTCCAGGGCGTTCAACTATCTCGCGCTCTACGCTTCATATCACGATGATACCGATGAGAAGCGGCGTGATCACTTTTACCAGGGGCTTAATCCGCTCCTGAAGGACAAGCTGGCGATGTTCAATCGCGGCAGCCTCAATGACATTATTGATGCTGCGATTGTTCAAGAGGAATCCGGAAAGGAGTTAGCGGCGGCAGAGAAGAAGCGAAGCGCGCCGCAGAGCAGCGGAGAGGGAGGTGGTCCTCCCCAAAAATACTGGATGGTGTATCGCTCACCATCGGGTCAACGCTGGCAGACACCACAGCGGCCGATGCAACTCCGCAGTCGGCCATATTCCCCACCGGCGTTCCGGCCGGCATTACCAGCACCACCTCTGCAGCAACAACAGAAGCAGCGAGCGATGCCGCGTGCGTTTGCACCTCAGCAGCGCATGCCGGGCTTTCGTCCCCAAGCACGGGCCAATCGTCAACCGCATGCTTCAAATGCGGTCGCCCAGGACACATCGCCAACAACTGCCCCGAGAGGCAAGGCAGCGGAGTGACACCACAGTTTTCAGGGAGGAATCAGCGGTGAACCCCATTAATGCACGGCGGGTAAATCCTAAGCCCGGCACCATCCACCAACTCACCATAGAGGACATGCCGGAGGGGGAGCCAATCCTTGCGGGTATGTTCCAACTCCACCAGCATCCCGCCATAGTGTTATTTGATTCAGGCGCCACGCATAATTTTATTAGCCAAGCTTTTATTGCTAAACACAGCTTGCAAATTCTACCCACCGAAAGTCCATATTTGATTTGTTCACCAGGTGGGAAAATTTCAGCAAGCATGATGGTTTCCAAAGCACCATTATGCCTAGCGGGTAGAGTATACCCTACGTCTCTCATAGCTTTAGAGGGACAATAGGTCGATGTAATCTTAGGGATGTCGTGGTTAACCCGCCATGGCACTGTTTTAGACACCGTCCTCCGCGTCGTGCATCTAAACCCAGAAATGCACGAGTCTCACTCATTCTTTCTGGACAGTCCAGAAATAAAGCTTCCAAGTGTATACCAATCCACCACCATCAGATTGTAAGACATTCCAGTAGTACATGAGTTCCCTGACGTGTTCCCGGGTGATTTGCGGGGGATGCGGCCCGACCGAGAGGTGGAGTTCAAGATTGAACTTGCACCGGGAACTATGTCAATACCCCGAAGGCCATACAAGATAGCGCCAAAGGAATTGGCAGAACTGAAGATGCAGTTAACGGACCTGCTGGAGAAGGGTTTTATTAGGCCGAGCTCCTTGCCATGGGGCTGTTCGTCATTATTTGTGAAGAAGAAGGATGAGACGTTGTGGCTTTGCGTGGACTATCGTCCACTAAACGCCGTAACTATCAAGAACAAGTACCTGTTGCCACAGATCGACGTGTTGTTTGATCAGTTGGTCGAAGCAAAGATCTTTTACAAAATGGACTTAAGATACGGGTACCATCAGATTAAGATACGGGCTGAGGATATTCCAAAGAAGGTATTCTTGATGAGGTACGGACTTTATGAGTACCTGGTCATGTCCTTCGGCCTCACCAACGCTCCAGCTCACTTTATGTACTTGATGAACTCGGTATTCATGCCGGAGCTGGACAAGTTTGTCGTGGTCTTCATCGACGACATATTGGTATATTCCAAGTCGGAGGAAGAACACACAAAGCATCTGCGTATAGTCTTGCATAGGCTGCGGGATCACAAACTATACGCAAAATTCAGCAAATGGAAATTTTGGATATCGCAAGTACCGTTTCTCGGGCATATCATCTCAGCGGAGGGCATCACTGTATACCCGAGTAAGATCACACAAGTGCTGAATTGAAAGTCCCCGAGAACTGTTCACGAGGTACGGAGTTTCCTCGGACTCGCGCGATATTATCGGAGGTTCATCCCGAACTTCTCGAAGATTGCCAAGCCTATGACCGAGGTGCTGAAGAAGGCTACGAAATATGTTTGGAGTCCAGCATGTGAAGCAGCCTTCAAGGCATTAGTAAAGCACCCAACATCAGCACCGGTTTTGGCGCAGACAGACACAACCAAACCCTTCGATGTGCACTGCGATGCATCCGACATTGGGCTTGGATGTGTGCTGATGCAAGACCGAAGGGTGGTCGCATATGGATCACAGAAGCTCAGGAATCATGAGCAAAACTATCCAACTCACGACTTAGAGCTCGCTGCCGTGGTGCTCGCACTCAAAATGTGGAGGCACTACCTACTCGATAACCTGGTACATTTATACACCGATCACAAAAGTCTCAAGTACATATTCACTCAGAAGGAGCTGAACATGAGGCAACGAAGATGGTTGGAGTTGATAAAGGATTACAAAATAGAGATCCATTATCACCCGGAAAAGACAAACATAGTGGCGGATGTGCTGAGTCGCAAGTCACACGTCAACAATCTGACCATCACACAGTTGGAAGAGAGTGAGCCACCATTGCATGTGATTCCACATAGAGCTCTCTACAACTTATCTTTGATCCCCACCATCCGTGAAGAAATAGCGGCAGCTCAGAAACATGACAAGGGCATGTCGCATTTGCAGAGACGTGTAGACAGTGGGGAGCTGAAATGTTTCCGGAAGGACGGAGACGGCGTCCTATGGTTCAAGGACCGGATCGTCGTACCCTGTAACCTGGAGTTGCAGAAGAAAACCTTTGTTGAGGCTCACTTGTCAAAGTTTTCTATTCACCCCATCAGCAACAAGATGTATCAGGATCTCAGAGGCAAGTTTTGGTGGACACAGCTGAAGTGGGAGATCGCAAAGTACGTGTCCGAGTGAGATACATGCCGAAGGGTGAAGGCAGACCACATGAGAAAACCGGGACTACTACAACAACTGGGCGTTCCTGCCTGGAAATGGGAGGATGTGAGCATGGACTTCATCATCGGTTTACCCACCACATTTCAGAGGCATGATTCAGTGTGGGTGATCGTCGACCGGCTCACCAAAGTTGCTCATTTTATCCCGGTCAACACCAACTACAACGCCAAGAAGTATGCTGAATTATACATCTCACGGATATTGTGCTTATACGGCGTACCCCGTACCATTATTTCAGATTGGGGCACTTTATTTGTGTCTCGTTTTTGGGAGCAGTTGCATGCTTCTTTGGGGATGAAGCTGATCCGTAGTTCAGCGTACCACCCGCCAACGGATGGGCAAACTGAGCGGGTAAATCAGATTTTAGAAGATATGCTACGAGCTTGTGCTATCAACTACGGTAAGAATTGGGATGATCACTTATCGTTAGCCGAGTTCTTGTACAACAATGGGTACCAAGCCAGCATCAAGATGGCGCCTTACGAGGTGCTATACGGAAGAAAATGCCATACATCACTGAATTGGTGTGAGTCTAGAGAATGAGTCACCTTCGGGATTGATCTTGTCAATAATGCGTAAGAAAAGGTTTGGCTGATTCCAGCAAACTTAAAGGCCACCCAGGCCCGACAAAAACAGTAGGTGGACCGGAGAAGACACCCGTTACAATTCGAAGTCGGGGATCACGTGTATCTACGTGTATCTCCAATGAAGGGCTTGAACAGATTCGGGGTGAGAGGAAAGTTGGCACCCTGATTCATCGGTCCATTCCAGATTAAAGAAAGATGTGGATCAGTTGCATACTGGCTGGAATTACCAGCGACACTCTCCGGTGTGCACAACGTCTTTCACATTTCTCAGCTGAGGAAGTGTCTTAAGCTATAAACTACCATTCAGCTAGGGGATATTGAAACACTGAAACCAGATCTCACTTATCGGGAGGAACCGATTCAGATAATTGATGAAAAGGCCTGAACCACACGCAAACGTACATTGTAGTTCTACAAAGTTCTATGGGGTAATCACTCCGTAGATGAAGCGACATGGGATAGCGAAGGCATTCTTCACGCTAACTACCCTGACTTTTTAACGTCGCACATGCGAGAAATTTTCCACCATCCTCTCTCTCATTTTCACCTTATAATCTCAGGACGAGATTCTTTTAAGGGGGGAGGAATGTAAGGGCCTAAGTTTTTGCACACACTCGAAGTGTTCATCACACCACACACACCTCATTTGAGGAAAGATTATGAACACATTTGAAGAGCAAGTAAACACCATCAACATGGTCATTAGATGATAAACTCACAAAATGCGAAAGTAGAATTTACCACATGCATAATATAGGGGATGAGCATATGAAAAACTCCTACATTTTGCTAGGAGCTGCTCATGCCAAATTTCACCCAAATCCAAAACTTTTTGAGGTATTTTTCGGGTATAATTAGAAAGAGCCTAGTTTGAACTTAAATTCAAATTCAAACTCCTTCCACCCTATGAATTCAAAAGTGGGATTCATATTCACACTCAGCACATTTTTGTGAGCTCACACACCAATTTTCACCCCATTTGGAGTTGATCTTGACATGAGCTATTGTGGCTAAATTCAAATAAAATTTGAATTTCAGATTCACATTTGCTGCAAATTTGATCAAATCAAATCACACTTTGAATTATCCAAAGTCAAGTGGCCATTTTGAAACTTGATAAACTCACAAAGGGTATTAGGGTCCCTACTATTTTGAGCAGTGGAGAAATTCAATTTTGTGGGACAAAAATGGAAAAGTGGGACCCACTGTTAGTGTGATAGCCGAGTGAACCGACTCCACCTCTGCTTACTCGGGTTCTCACGCGCGACTGAGCGGACGCCACTTAGAGGGCGGCTTGCAAGAAGCTGATTGCCGCGTCTGGCCAAGAGTCGCCCCTCTGCCTTCTTATCCTCGCGCCCAAGCGTCCACAGACTGGTCTCACCGGTGTCCCGACACTCACGCACAGAAAACGCGCTGCACGTCGCCGCACACCCGAGACTCACCACCTCGCCGTCGACCGGCCAAACCCGTCCCTAACATCACGAGCTGAGGCCATAAATGGCACCACCAACCTTCGCTCAATGTACTCCATCCCTCAGCTGCTCGTAATCAGCCACCCTCGAGCGTTTCCGAGCCGATTTTCCATTGCCTTGTTCATCCCGAAGCGCCTCCGACTTGAGTGCACCATCGCCTTCCTCGAGCTCCAGTGGTGCTTTACGGACGCTTCGGGCATCGAGATAGGCATGAGCTGCATTAGTCATCGTCGGAACCGCACCACCGATCACCGCCGTCGATGCCGACCGGTTTTCCGGCGATGGCATGCTGCACAACTTTGTCCGGCCGCTAGGGCTTGGTCTGAGGAGCGTGTAGCGCGAAAGATCACCGAAAATGGTCCACCGTAGCCGGAGAACGGACTGCGCCACGGTCTCTGTTCGTAGCGCGCTCGGGCGCCGGCAGGAGGTTGACGACGACGCTGTGCGGTGGGCCTGGCTGTCAGCCGTTTAAACTTTTCCCCGATTTTCAGGTTTTATTTCAAACTTCAAACCCACATAACATTGGCTAGGAAACTCCAAATCAAGTGAACAAAATTTTGTTTGATTCAGCTCTCTGAGTACTTTTGGACAAATCAAGTTTCACTTCATGAAAACCTATAATTCTCCAGAATTAGTTCTTCAAATTTAAACTATTTAGAATCTTAACTGAAGAACCCTTTAGTTGAAAATTCTGAAATTTGGCCAGGATGTTCATCATAATATCCCTGATCTACCAACAAAATTTTAAGGTCCATTTTAGCTCATTTGATCCACCTAATGGTGTGATTAATGAAACTGTTCCAGAGAATGAAAAGTGTCCAGAAACATTTTTCAGATTTTCTCTGAACTTGTTTAGCTCATATCTTTATCTAGGAATCTTCAAATTAAATGAAACCAATACCATTAGAACCCTCTGAAAATCTACTTTTCATAAAGTCATGGCTTGCTCCATGAAAATCCCTAGAACACCCTAAGAGCTCCAATTAAGGCCAAATACACATTTATTTGTGGAGAGCTCAAATGAGAGTTGCTGCAAATGAAACTTGGTCAAGTATCTGTTTAGGTTGTATCCAAACCACAGTAAAAAGTTCAGAGTCATTGGGCATGTCTAGGAGTACTTATGGTCTTAACAAATTCAACTTCAAATTCAAATGCATTCAAATTGACATATACATATATTTATCTTGTGTAGTCGCTAAGGTCGAGGAGGAGCCAGAAGTCTTAGACTTCATAACTCCAGAGGAACAGCTAACCTACGACCAACAGCAGCAAGGCAAGCTCCGGTTTGCATTGACCAGTTAATAAATTTTACCTTTTTGAAAACTTACATTGAGTATCCACCTTATTTATGCATTAGAGTCTTGTTTGAAAACACAAATGCATAGCCATGAAAACCAGGGATTTTGGGCTTATGTTTTTAAACCTCGTATAGCTACTGCAATTCTAAGATAGTGTAGGATTCGGTACAAGTCGAGTAGTTGAAACTGCTCGCGAGAATAGGCGAGAGGCACACTACTCGGGTAAAGATAGCAAATGAAACACATGGCAAGAAAAATGAGACCGAGTGGAAAGTAAGGGCAACAGTACTTTGGGGCCTGGGTGCCATAGCTCCGCTTGTGTCGATTGAGGACCGAGCCGTGTGCGGGCCTGTTGAACAAGCTAGAACAGTACCGAAGACCTACCGGATATATGGGAACCGGGAAACCAATGTAATTCGGGTAGATGAGTGTTGAGGCATTGCTTGTCGTCCATAGGGTAGGTTGAGAGCTTGAGGTGTAAATCGGCTAGTGGCACTGCGGATGCGCGCGCAGAGACCTCTTGCTCGGGACGATATGACCGGTTCAACACCTGGCTGACAGATGAAAGGTGGTTTCGTACGACGTCCGTGATGGTTTCTGTAGGCAACATCGAGTACGGGCTTACATGACGGGTTATTCAAGTAACCCTACAGGTGTAAATCGATTATAATCGCCGTCCCTCACGGTCAGTGAGTACCACTTGTTCACTGTACCGCGATGTAGAAAGAACAGGCTAGAGTCATGTTAAAAGTTGTTGATTGAAAGCTATACCTTGGATGCTAATGATATATTATAGTTTAGAGCAAATTAAAGTTCTTTTCAACCTTTTGCAAAGCACATGAGAGAAATGTGTTTCTTGTTTGATTGCGGCTCTCTTATGTGTCTTAGCGCGAGGTTCTCCACAACTTGCTGATAAAACTTGAAAGTAAGGTTCAACTATTTAGGTGAGTCCTTTGCAACTTACATTCCCATTTACACATAATCCAGCATGTTGAAGTTTCATGTATAGGAAAGATGGGTGAGTCATGCTGAGCCATCATGCTCACTGCTTGTGTTTGAAGCTTTTGCAGGGTGTTATGAGGAGGAGACTCCCGAGGAGGAGACGGACCCCCAAGAGGGCAACTCCGTCGAATGGGAGTCGTGCATGCCGCCGTGTTAGTGTGTGTGTGTGTGTGCGCGCGCGCTAGAGGGGACACGTTCACGAGCTGAATGTGAACTCTTTTGCTTAGTCTACGCCCGTGAGTGTAAACTTGACGTATTTTAGATGTAATAATGTTTATAAACACTTTTCTGTAATAAAACTTTGCTTCCGCTTTGTACCTTTTACGTGTGTTATCCGGTGCTGTACAACGCAACACCCCTCAGCGTGATCCTGGATCATCGAGGCCGTGAGGCCCTTGCAGGAAAACATCAAATTTTCCAAAATAAATCTAAGGTGTTAGCATTTACTTTTTACCAAAAACCGCAATTTCAATCATAACTCGCCGTAAGTTATTTTTTCTCGCATGTAAAGCTTCTTATCTTTGTCAGATACATGTTACCTTGTCATATCTAAATTTTAAGTGTTTCAGAAAACATCAAATTTTCTAAAAATTCCAAAGGGGTTAGCCTTTGCCTTTACCAAAAACACCAATTCCATCAAAACTTGCCTTGAATTAGTTTTTCTCGCACGTGAAGCTTCTTTTCTTTGTTAGATATGTGTTACCTTGTCATACCTAAATTTTAAATCATTTCAGAAAACATCAAATTTCCCAAAAAATTCCAAAGGGGTTAATGTTTGTTTTTTTTATCGAAAACCACAATTTCAATCACAACTCACCGTAAGTTTGTTTTTCTCGCCCGTGAAGCTTCTTATCTTAGACGGATATGTGTTACCTTGTCATATCTAAATTTTAAGTATTTGAGAAAACATCAAATTTCCATAAAATATCCAAAGGGGTTAGCCTTTGCTTTTTGCCAAATATAATAATTTCCATAAAAACCTATCGGAAATTTGTTTTTCTTCCATGTGAAGCTTATCTTTGTGAGGTACGTGTTACCTTTTCATACCCAAATTTTGAAGCATTTCGGAAAACATCAATTTTTTTCCGGAAAAAATCAAAAGTAGTTGGCCTTTAATGTTTACAAAAATCGGCAATTTGCATCAAAACTCGCCATGAATTCATTTTTCTCGCCCGTTAAGATTCTTTTATTTGTCAGATATGTGTTACCTTGTCATTCTTGAATTATGACCATTTCAGAAAACGTCAAATTTTCAACAAAATCAAAGAGGTCAGCCTTTGTTTTTTTACCAAAAATGGTAATTTCAATCAAAACTCATAGAAACTTCCTTTTTCTCGCCCCTGAAGCTTCTTATTCTTTGAAGATGCGTGTTACCTTGTCATACCTAAATTTCAAAGCATTTTAGAAAACATCAAAATTTTCAAAAAAATCTATAGAGGTTAGCCTTTGTTTTTATTTACCAAAAATGGCAATTTCCATCAAAATTCATCATAAATTAGTTTTTCTCGCACGTGAAGATTCTTTTATTTGTAAAATACGTGTTACCTTGTCATACCTTAATTATGACGCATTTTGGAAAACATCAATTTTTTTAGAAAAATATCCAAATAGGTTAGCCTTTGCTTTTTAACAAAAACAGCAATTTCCAAGAAAACTAGAGGAAAATTCTTTTTCTTGCACGCGAAGCTTCTTATCTTTGTCAGATATGTGTTACCTTGTCATACCTAAATTCTGACGCATTTCAGAAAATATCAAATATTCTAAAAAATCCAAAGGTGTTAACCCTTGCTTTTTATAAAAAATGGCAATTTCCATCAAAACTTGTGATAAATACATTTTTGTCACCCGTGAAGCTTCTTTTCTTTGTCACATATGTGTTACCTTGTCATACCTATGTTTTGAAGCATTTCGGGAACATCAAATTTTCCAAAAAAAATCCAAAATGTAAGCCTTTGGTTTTTACCAAAAACATCAATTTCCATCAAAACTTGCCTTAAATTTGGTTTTCTCGCCCATGAAGCTTCTTATCTTTGTTTGATACGTGTTACCTTGTCATACCTAAATTTTAAAGCATTTTGGAGAACATCAAATTTTCCATAAAAATCCAAAGGGGTTAGCATTTGCTTTTTATCAAAGGCAGCAATTTCAATCATAACTCGCCGTACGTTCTTTTTTCTCGCCCGTGAAGCTTCTTATCTTTGTTAGATATGTGTTACCTTGTCATATCTAAATTTTAAGCATTTCGGAAAACATCAAACTTCCCAAAAAAATCAAAGGAGTTAGCATTTGCTTTTTACCAAAAACCACAATTTCAATCATATGTCGCCGTAAGTTATTTTTTCTCGCCTGTGAAGCTTCTTATCTTTGTCAGATACATATTACCTTATCATATCTAAATTCTAAGTATTTCGGAAAACATCAAATTTTCCAAAAATTCCAAAGGGGCTAGCCTTTGCTTTTTAACAAAAACACCAATTTCCATCAAAACTTGCGTTGAATTAGTCCGTGAAGCTTCTTATCTTTGTTAGATACGTGTTACCTTGTCATACCTAAATTTTAAATCATTTCAGAAAACCTCAACTTTTCCATAAAAATACAAAGGGGTTAGCGTTTCCTTTTTATCAAAAACCGCAATTTCAATCATAACTCACTATAAGTTCATTTTTCTCGCTCGTGAAGCTTCTTATCTTTGTTAGATATGCGTTACCTTGTCATGTCTAAATTTTATGTATTTCGGAAGACATCAAATTTTCAAAAAATATCCAAAGGGGTTATCCTTTGCTTTTTACCAAAAACAACAATTTCCATCAAAATTCATCATAAATTCGTTTTTCTCAACCCGAAGCTTCTTTTCTTTGTCACATATGTGTTACCTTATCATACCTAAATTTTGAAGCATTTCGGGAAACATCAAATTTTCCAAAAAATCCAAAGAGGTTAGCCTTTGATTTTTACCAAAAACATAAATTTCCATAAAAACTTGTCTTGAATTAGTTTTTATCGCCCGTGAAGTTTCTTATCTTGTTAGATACGTGTTACCTTGTCATACCTAAATTTTAAAGCATTTCGGAAAACATCAAATTTTCCAAAAAAATCTAAAGGGGTTAGCTTTTGCTTTTTACCAAAAGCATCAATTTCCATCAAAACTTGCCTTAAATTCGTTTTTCTCGCCCGTGAAGCTTCTTATCTTTGTTAGATACGTGTTACCTTGTCATACCTAAATTTTAAAGCATTTCATAAAACATCAAATTTTCCATAAAAATCCAAAGGGGTTAGCATTTGCTTTTTATCAAAAACCGCAATTTCAATCATAACTCGCCGTATGTTCTTTTTTCTCGCACGTGAAACTTCTTATCTTTGTCAGATAGGTGTTACCTTGTCATATCTAAATTTTAAGTATTTCGGAAAATATCAAATTTTCCAAAAAATCCCAAAGGGGTTAGCCTTTACCTTTTACCAAAAACACTAATTTCCTTTGAAATTTGTCTTGAATTCGTTTTCTCGCCCGTGAAGCTTCTTATCTTTGTTCGAAACGTGTTACATTGTCATACCTAGAACGACGGCCCTCAAGCGGCGGCGGCGGCGGGGGGCGGCGATCTCGCCGCCGCAGCCTCGGCTTTTGCCGCTACACGCTAGAACTCGCATCTTTTTGCACGGATCGGCTGCGGAGGGGTAGGGGATGCTCACCTAGGGATTTTCCTGCACTCGGAGGCCCTGGAAGTCGGTCGGCGAGCTTCAACGGTGATGGTCCTCGGTGCACGTCGAAGTGGCAGTTGGGGCGCAAGACACGTCGTTTCCTTCACCTGCAGGGCTCCCCGGCGGCGGTGGAACGTGATCAGCACGTTAGATCAGGAAATTTGAGCAAGGATCAAAGGAAATCGGTGGTAGAAGCTTCGATTCTCACTGGAGAGAAAAATGGCCGATCGGGGAGGAAAAAGGGGCGGATTTCGGCGTTTAAATGGAAGAGGGAGGGCGGCGGTCTGTTGAGATCACGTTGGGGCGTCCGGGATCGAAAATCTAGGCTCAGAGCGCGGGTTCCGGGGGTTGGTTTTGATCGGGAGCGAGAGAGAGACCGGGGTCGGTTGGGGCGCGCGGGGGAAGAAGATGACGGCGGGCCCCGCGCATCAGAGAGAGGGAGAGAGGGGGAAGGGGCGCGCGTTTGGGCTGGCTGGCGCGCGCGGTCTTGGGCCGGCTGGTGGGTTTTGGCCCACTGGATGGTTTTGGTTTTATTTTTCTTTTCCTTTTTCCTTTTCCTTTTTCTGGTTTGATTCAAATCTAAATTCCAGTTTGAATTTGAATTTCTGCACCACATGCAATATGTCCAAAAATATTGAAATTCCCCTCTTTAGCAGGTTTTGGGGTGTTACAGCTCTACCCCCCTTAAAAAATCTCGTCCTCGAGATTGGTGATTCTAGGAAAACAATTCCGGAAACTGTGCCTTAAGCTCGTCTTCTCGCTCCCATGTGGCTTCCGCTTCCGAGTGATGCTTCCACTGCACCTTGCACATCCGGATTCTTTTATTTCTTGTGATGCGTTCCATTGTCTCCAAAATCTTGACCTGTTGTTCGGCATAAGAAAGATCCTCTCGTACATCCACCTCATTCATGGGTAACATTTCTTCGGGCGTCCTTGGACATTTCTTGAGCTGTGACACATGGAATACATCGTGCACATCCGATAGGCGAGCCGATAGTTCGAGTTGATATGCCACTTCGCCTTTCCTCTCTAGAATCTAAAAAGGTCCGATGTATCGCGGTGATAATTTCCCCTTCACCTTGAACCGATGAAGTCCTCGGATAGGGGACACCTTGAGAGAGACATAGTCCCCCACGTTGAAAACGAGCTCTCTTCTCCGTACATCAACATAGCTCTTTTGTCAGGTCTGTGCTATCCTCAAATTGTTGCGGATTTCCCTCACTTTCGCCTCGGCTTCTTGTAGTACCTCGGGCCCAAACACTTTACTTTCCCCTGTTTGGTTCCAAAATAGTGGAGTTCTGCACTTCCTCCCATACAAAGCCTCAAATGGTGACATCTTCAAACTAGCCTGATAGCTGTTGTTATAGGAGAACTCTGCATACGGTAAGTTCTTATTCCAACTCCTATTGTTCTTGAGCGCACACGCTCTTAGCATATCCTCAAGGATCTGATTGGTTCTTTCCGTCCGCCCGTCAGTCTGGGGGTGATAGGCAGAACTAAAATTCAGATGAGTTCCCATGGTTTCATGTAACTTCTGCCAGAACTTTGAGGTGAACTGTGTCCCTCGATCTGACACTATCTTCTTTGGCACTCCATGAAAACATATGATTCTTGACATGTACAATTCTGCCAATTTGGATCCACTGTAGCTTTATTTCACGGGGATGAAATGAGCTACCTTAGTTAGCCTGTCGATGATGACCCATATCAAATCATATCCCAATTGGGTCCTGGGTAGTCCCACTATGAAGTCCATACCGATTTCTTCCCATTTCCATTCAGGCACTTTGAGTGGTTGCAACAGTCCCGCGGGTCGTTGATGTTCTGCTTTCACCAACTGACATGTGTCACATAGGGCAACATGTTCCGCGACATCTCGCTTCATGCCATACCACCAATATCTGCTCTTGAGGTCATGATACATCTTCGTACTCCAAGGATGAATGGAATATTCAAAATCATGAGCTTCCTTCAATATCAATTCATTGATCTCCTTCACTTCAGGCACATAGATTCTTTTCCCATGCCACACCGTACCTTGCTCATCTTCTCTGAACCCAGGGGCTTTATTTTCTTTGATGGGTTCTCTAATCTCTTGTATCTTCTCGTCATTCTTCTGACCGTTGCGTATGTCTTGCTCTAATGTGGAGTCCACTTCCATGGCGATGGCTTCACCTCTATTCACCAGACATAGATTGAGTTTTGTAATCTCTTCCTTCAACTCTGTAGGCATGTCCTACGAACTCATCATGTTGACCTGCACTTTCCGGCTTAAAGCATCCGCTACGACGTTCGCTTTCCCAGGATGATAGTTGATGCCCACATCAAAGTCGTTGATTAGCTCTAACCATCTCCTTTGTCTGAGGTTGAGATCTGGCTGTGTGAAAATGTACTTTAAGCTCTTATGATCCGTATATATCTCTGTCCTTTTCCCCATCAAGTAATGCCGCCAAATCTTCAATGCGTGTACCACTGCGGCTAGCTCTAGGTCATGCGTAGGATAGTTCTTCTCGTGTTTTCGGAGCTGCCGGGACGCGTAAGCCACGACATGCCCCTCTTGCATGAGAACACATCCCAACCCGTGTCCAGAGGCATCGCAGTACACCGAAAGGTTCTTCTGCATATCTAGCATAACTACCACTGGGGCTGTTGTCAATCTTTTCTTCAGTTCTTGAAAACTCGTCTCACACTGTGGTGTCCATGTGAATGTGATCCCTTTCTCTAACAATTTGGTGAGGGGTCTCGAGATCTTGGAGAAACCCTCAATAAATCGTCGATAATACCCAGTCAATACTAAGAAGCTTCGAACTTCCCTGACATTCTTAGGGGTCTTCCACTTCTGCACATCCTCAATCTTGGCGGGATCTACGGAGATTCCTCCCTCGGAGATTATATGTCCTAAGAAGGGAACTCTCTTCAGCCAAAACTCACACTTGCTCAACTTGGCATATAGTTGGTGTTCTGTCAGCTTTTGCAACACCAACCTTAAATGTCCCCAATGTTCTTCTTCATCTTTGGAGAAGACGAGAATGTCATCAATGAAAACCACCACAAATTTGTCCAGATATTCCATGAACACCTTGTTCATGAGATACATGAAATATGTCGGGGCATTAGTTAGCCTGAACGGCATGACGGTGTATTCATACAGCCCGTATCGAGATACGAAAGCTGTCTTTGGAATGTCGGTTTGCCTTATCTTCAGTTGGTGGTATCCCGATCTGAGATCAATTTTTGAGAACACACAAGCTCCCCTCAATTGATCAAATAAGTCTTCAATGCGGGGTAATGGGTACTTGTTCTTGATGGTTACTTCGTTCAACGCACGGTAGTCTACACATAACCTTTGGGTTCCGTCCTTCTTGGGCACAAATATCACTGGAGCCCCCCATGGTGAGGAACTGGGACGAATATACCCCTTCTCTGTCAATTCTCTTATATGCTCCTTGAGCTCTTCCAGCTGTTTGGAGTCCATCCGATAAGGCCTCTTGTATATTGGGGCTGTTCCAGGCACTAGCTCAATCGCGAATTCCACTTCACGATCGGGAGGCATATCTGGCAGCTCCTCCGGAAAAACATCTGGATACTCCCGGATAATCCTTATCTCTTCCACTTCCACCTCAACTTGATTGAGTTTAAGGTCCCTCCTAGGTTCTTGTACGGCTATGAACTTCACTTTTGTGCCGCTAGGGTGAGTTAGTTCCACCGTTCTTGTCGAACATTGGATGATTCCTTTATGTTTGGTCAACCAATCCATACCCAAAATAATATCTATCCCTTGTGAGTCTATCACTATGAGGTTTGCAGTAAATACTACCCCATTAATGTCTAGATTCACCTTGGGACACACTTGTCTTATCCTTATTTCTCCCCCTGGAGAGTTCACTGCTAACATATGGTTCATTTGTGTTGTTGCTAGATCATGCTTCTTAACAAACCCTTGAGAAATGAACGAATGGGTAGCACCAGAATCGAACAATAGGGATGCAATGTGTAAATTGGCAGGAAACTTACCAATTACCACGTCAGGTGCCTCTTGCGCTTCCTCCATGGTCACGTGGTTCACCCGTCCTCGCATCACATTCTGCCGCTGTGGCTGCATGGGCTTCTTCTTTGGGCACTTATGGGCGTAGTGCCCCACTTCACCACAGTTGAAGCATTGCACCCCAACCTTAAGTGTCTGGCCTTTGTTATCTTGGGGTTGGTTCGGTGGTCCTTGTCCTGCTGGTCGAGGTTGATATGTGGGGCGAGGCTGCTGTACAAACTGACGCTGCGGCTGTGTTGGTGCTGACGGAGGCCTGAAATTCGGGTTGTACCCTCTTGGTGCTGAGTAGGGTACCACAGCACGGCTCGTCTGCCCTGCAGGTTGCTGCATCATACGTGGACGTGTGTTGCTACCCGAGGCTTGGTGTGACCATCCCGCCTTCCTCTTGTTTTTATTTTCCAAGGCCTTCAGCTTCCTCTCCACGACAAATGCTCTGTCTACCATCTTTTGGAAGCTTTCATACTCGTTGGAGGACATTGCACATTGCATTTCCATAGTAAGTCCTTCCACAAAACAGTCCTGTTTTTGCTCATCAGTTTCGATGTCCCGGGGTGCATAACGGGATAGTTGGGTGAACTTGGTAAGGTATTCCCTCACAGTCATGTTGCCTTGCTGCAGTCCCAAGAACTCCTCTCTATTGTTTTTGAGTTCACCCCTTGGTATGTAGTGGTTGCGGAAACTGCGCTTGAACTCTTCCCAAGTGATGTTCTCGGGGTCATGATGGGCTGCCACGTAAGTGGTCCACCAATCAGCAGCAGGTCCATGCAATTGGTGAGAGGCAAACAGCACCCTCTCATACCCTTGGCATTGTATGATCCTCATCTTGCTCTTTATGGTCTTTAACCAGTCATCTGCCTCCGAGGTTCAGCAGCACTTGCAAACTTTGGGGGTTGAGTTCCCAGAAACTCACTCAACCTTGGTTGGCATAGTGCAGCTTGTGGGGGTGGAGCTTGGTGCAAGTTGGCCACCACTTGAGTTAGACTCTGGATGAGCTGATTCTGATTTTTGAGCATTTAGTGGATAGGATCAGCTCCTTCACGGTGACCACCCCTGTCTTGCCCTCCAGAAAGATGAGGGTTGCCGTCCTCATCGTTGTTGTTGTTGTTGGGGTTGGCACCACAACCCTTTCCTCTTCCAGCCATCTTAATATTTAAACATTTTCTGAAGATTTCACGTAGGTCTTTGGGCTTCACGTTTCACGCGAAAATAAAATGCACTATTGACTCATAAGGGTTCACACACCAAAGCAAAGCAACCTAAAGACGAGGTTGTGGACAAATGCCCATGGCTTCCACAACTCACGTCACACACCAAACATTAACACACAAATAAATAGGGTATTGACTCGACTACTCGATAACCTGCTGAAATAAGGGTAATGACTCTAAACAACTCGTATCACTGAGCTGGCTCTTCAGGGTCTTCCTCATTATTACGGCTGCCCTCTGATTCCGCTTTAGGTGGGGAAGCTGCTGGTGGAGAAGTGCGGCAACGCTTGCTCGCCCGGCGGTCTGGGGAGTCAGGAGTCCACGTGTCATTCACGGTGACACACAGTTCATTCCCATCTCCTCTTTCTCTCGCCCTCAAGCTGGCGTGAAGCAACGCCTCAGTCTCCTTCAGGGTGTCACGAACATCCTAAAGCTCCTGCTGGCACTCCTGCAGTCGCGTGCTGAACATAGCAGCATCCTCCAAGCACAGGTCCATGTGCTCATGGGAAGTCCCCTGCTGCACTAGCGGGTACATGTACTCCGCGGTGCCACACTCACGCTGGAGGACATACATGTACTCAGTCCTGTCCAGGTGGCGACGGTTGATGTAACTCTGGCAGGTGATGGCCTCCCAGGTGACATCCTTCTCAGCATCGACCTGAGTCGCCCGACAAGCTAGAGAGCGGTGGATCTTGAGCAGCTGATTTTCATGGATAATCCTCATCTCTGAGCTCCATTCTTCCCGCTTCTCACGGATGGCCCTGGTGGAGCTGTAGTGTATGATCAGCTTGCCAACATTGCCGGCAGCGTGGAGCATACGCCAAAGACGGCGCAACAAGCCTCCTACTACCAACCCGTAGGAGTGGTACGTCACCGGACGTTTCTCCTCTCTCAAGGCAAGGGCTACTACAGGAACTCTCCCTCCGGTGGACTTGCGGACGGTGCGGATCATGCGAACCATCTAAGACATAAAGCATTTAAAATTAAGTTAGATCAGAGTTAAACAAAAATTGTATTTTGAATAAAAATTGGGGCAAGATGAATAAAGTGACCCCATTAAATAACACTTTCAACCCACACCTTTGTAAAATAGTTTTTAAGAAAATAAGGTCCTTAAATACGTCCATTTCTACCTAGGTCCACGTTCCTACGGGCAAACCTGGCTCTGATACCACTTCTGTCACACCCGGTTTCTCCGAAGAACAACCGAGTGAATATCACATGTATGTCAGGATCATTTTCTCATACATGTGATGACAAATAGTGAAGCATCATCATATTACAAGCCAGGTGTTCGAACATAAATAAGTCTTACATAGCATACGTCTCGATGGACGATGATAAGTTCATAATATGTAAATAAAACAGCAGCGGAATATAAATCTTGTGGGCTCCGTCACAGGCGTTGCCCGGGGACTCCGTGAACCTAGAAACCTTCTTCGGGTCAAAAGTCTTGGTCATTGAACACCACATCATCCCCATGACCTGAGCAGCAATTTAAAACCAACAGAAAAGCAAGTTTCAGTACCGTTGGTACTCAGCAAGTGTGGGAAAGTAATGTCATGCATGGCTAGAGCAAGGAGAGGTTGAACTCATGGTTAAAGCACTACGCAATTAATACCTATCACCTTAGCTTATTAAGCACCTACATTACTACACAGGTGAAATGGTCCCAATCGCCCAACCCATCATCAAAATCAAGTAAACGTAGTCTCATCTCCAATGTTAAGCTTCCCGCTTAACATCCACAACTTCCCAACCCATCATCCTCTAATCATGAATAAGTCCAAGCCGCTCTTGACCGTGAGCACGGCTGTCATGACAATTTTGACTCTGCAGAGTTTGCACCACTGTACCCACATGTAGTGATTTCATCCCCCGTTGCCGGGTGGACTAAAAGAACCTCCATTATGCCAGTGGCCGCGAACCACATTCACACTTCCCAGGTGTGTAGCCAGGAGATCACTACGAGGCCTTTACAAAGGGATTCCTGACGAGCATGGGCCCACTGAGGTTTCACCCCTAACAGCATACAAGAGGCTCCAACCCCGCTGCAGTGGCCCCCTCTTGAGCCTTGCGGTTTATATGGTAGTCCAGCTGACACCTATTCCCCGCACCATCCAAAACATCCATACTACGCCGGGGATACACCTAATTAATTGGCCAAGCTGCCCCATCTCAGCATGTGGTTGGCATGGTAAAGACAGGTTACATGCTTCATGAACCGGTCCTTAGAATCCAGGCAAGTACTAAACACAAACCCGAGTCTTGTGCACACAGCACCAACCAAATCATCCAACTTGCCTCGATCCCTACCTCTACATAACTCATAATATCTCATTCAAGAGTAAGGTAAATAAGTTGATAATATCATATCCCACTTATCCCATTCTAAGCATGGCTAAGCATATGTATGTAAATAAATGATATAATAAAATAAGTCCCAACCCAGGCTACAAGGAAATAAGATAATGAAAATATAGGGAAACTTTCTAGCATGGGTATCATTTTCCAAATTGACAATGCAAATTAATTCTATCTACACATCCTAGTATAGGATCAAAGTGGTCAAGGACACTTGCCTTCTTCCTGCTGCTCTAGGAATGGAAAGTCTTGGTCTTGGAAGGGGAGAACTTGCTCTGGGGCAGGTTCTACTCATGCCAATACACATAGCAAAAGAAAAAAACAATCCATAAGCCATAGTTCACACTTTCACTTCATGCAAACCACACATACATACATATGAAAGTCATTCACATTTCTAAGTGTTGTGGTTACCCTAGATGTGTTGATTTTAGGCCTACATGCACTTTTGAACATATATACATTATTTCTAACTTTTGTATTCAGATTTCTATTTGGACACTATATATGAATTTCCAATTTGAACAAATTCTTTATATTTAATTAATACACTTCTTAGCCACAGAGTTTGCATGAAAGATAATTTCCTACTCCAAATAGGTTTTCAGATCTTCTACAAAATCCTAAACTGAAGTTTTTGGATTTGGAGACCTCATTTATCATTTCCTAATTATGCATACTTATTTTCCTATATTTTCATATTTATTTTCTATGCCTAAAAGTAAATTTTAATATTAAAATAGTAAGGCATATCAACTAAACAAAATAGGTTCTGATCTAAAATGTTCAATAAAATATTTTTGAACTTCCTCTCTGATGTGAAACAATTTAAATTTATTTTACTAGTTTTTAGAATTATTTCCTAGCCTAAAATGTGTCTCTAGAGAAAATGAAAATGAGGGCAACACTTAGGCAGATTTCATTTCAGCCTAAAATATATTTTTAACTCATTCTAAAGTTTTCCATGTGCTAGGAGAGTTTAAATTCATATTTGCACATGTGTTTGCATCACCATTTAAATTTAAATCCTAGTCACATGTTCAAATTTCTATATTTAATATTCCTATAGGGTCTAAAAGGCAAATCCACCCTACTGCAGGGTTTCATTTACTATTTCCTAAATTTAAAGGGGCCTAACTACACATAACAGAGGGGTTTTCCTAATTTTTATTAAGTCCAGGGGTTAAAACTGATTTTTAAATGAATTTACATGAATTTCTGAAGGTCCAGGGGCTAGATCAGAAGTTTCCGAGGCTAGCTCGTGTTTTCCGAGATCCCCAGGGGTAGCACGTAAGAATCCCGATCTTTATAATGCGGGGCTGATGTGGGCCGTTGGATTTTAAACAGACGGCTCAGATTAGATTGCCAAAGCGGTACACGTCGATTTAATTTCTACCGTGCGATTTAAAATAGACGGCCCTCAAGGGGCCACGTCGCCCTGGCCGGAGCCAGCCCGCGCGCGCGGCGGCGAGGGGCGGCGATCTCGCCGGCGCAGCCTCGGCTTTTGCCGCTACACGCTAGAACTCGCATTTTTTTGCACGGATCGGCTGTGGAGGGGTAGGGGATGCTCACCTAGGGATTTTCCTGCACTCGGAGGCCTTGGAAGTCGGTCGGCGGTGAGCTTCAACGGCGATGGTCTTCGGTGCACGTCGAAGTGGCAGTTGGGGCGCAAGACACGTCGTTTCCTTCACCTGTAGGGCTCCCCGGCGGTGGTGGAACGTGATCAGCACGTTAGATCAGGAAATTTGAGCAAGGGTCGAAGGAAATCGGCGGTAGAAGCTTCGGTTCTCACCGGAGAGAAAAATGGCCGATCGGGGAGGAAAAAGGGGCGGATTTCGGCGTTTAAATGGACGAGGGAGGGCGGCGGTCTGTTGAGATCACGTTGGGGCGTCCGGAACCGGAAATCGGGGCTGGGAGCGCGGGTTCCGGGGGTTGGTTTCGATCGGGCGTGAGAGAGAGACCGGGGTCGGTTGGGGCGCGCGGGGGAAGAAGATGACGGCGGGCCCCGTGCGTCGGAGAGAGGGAGAGAGGCGGAAGGGGCGCGGGTTTGGGCTGGCTGGCGCGCGCGGTCTTGGGCCGGCTGGCGGGTTTCGGCCCACTGGCCGGTTTTGGTTTTCTTTTTCTTTTCCTTTTTCCTTTTCCTTTTTCTGGTTTGATTCAAATCTAAATTCCAGTTTGAATTTGAATTTGTGCACCACATGCAATACGTCCAAAACTTTTTAAATTCCCCTCTTTAGCAGGTTTTGGGGTGTTACAACAGATACGTGTTACCTTGTCATACTTAAATTTTAAAGCATTTCGGAAACATAAAATTTTTCAAAAAAATCTAAAGGGGTTAGCTTTTGTTTTTGCTTTTTACCAAAAACCGCAATTTCAATCATAACTTGCCGTAAGTTATTTTTTCTCGCCTGTGAAGCTTCTTATCTTTGTGAGATACATGTTACCTTGTCATATCTAAATTTTAAGTATTTAGTAAAATATTAATTTTTCAAAAAAATCTAAAGGGGTTAGCTTTTGCCTTTCACCAAAAACACCAATTTCCTTCGAAACTTGCCATGAATTCGTTTTTCTCGCCCGTGAAGCTTCTTATATTTGTTAGATACGTGTTACCTTGTCATACCTAAATTTTAAAGCATTTCGGAATACGTCAAATTTTCCAAAAAATTCCAAAGGGGTTAGCGTTGGTCTTTTACCAAAAACCGCAATTTCAGTCATAACTCACCGTAAATTCAGTTTTCTCGCCCGTGAAGCTTGTTATCTTTGTCAGATATGTGTTACCTTATCATATCTAAATTTTAAGTATTTCAGAAAGCATCAAATTTTCAAAAAATATCCAAAGGGGTTAGCCTTTGCTTTTTACCAAAAATCACAATTTCAATCATAACTCGCATTAAGTCATTTTTTCTTGCCCATGAACCTTCTTATCTTTGTTGTCATATCTAAGTTTTGAAGCATTTCAGGAACATCACATTTCCCAAAAATCCAAAGGGGTAAGCCTTTGCTTTTTACCAAAATATCAATTTTCATCAAAACTTGTCTTAAATTTGGTTTTCTTGCCCTCGAAGCTTCTTATCTTTGTTAGATACGTGTTACCATGTCATACCTAAATTGTAAAGCTTTTCAGAAAACATCAAATTTTCCATAAAGTTCGAAAGGGGTTAGCATTTGCTTTTGTATCAAAAACCGCAATTTTAATCATGACTCACCATAAGTTTGTTTTTCTCGCCTGTGAAGCTTCTTATCTTTGTCAGATATGCGTTACCTTGTAATATCTAAATTTTATGTATTTCGGAAGACATCAAATTTTTAAAAAATATCCAAAGGGGTTAGCCTTTGCTTTTCACCAAAAATGACAATTTCCAAGAAAACTAGTGGTAAATTCTTTTTTCTCGCATGCGAAACTTTTTATATTTGTCAGATACGTGTTACCTTTTCATACCTAAATTCTGACGCATTTCGGAAAATATCAAATTTTCAAAAAAATCCGAAGGTGTTAACCCTTACTTTTTATAAAAAAATGGCAATTTCCATCAAAACTCGTCGTAAATTTATTTTTCTCACCCGTGAAGCTTCTTTTCTTTGTCACATATGTGTTACCTTGTCATACCTATGTTTTGAAGTATTTTGGGAACATCAAATTTTCCAAAAAAAAATCCAAAGGATAAGACTTTGGTTTTTACCAAAAACATCAGTTTCCATCAAAACTTGCCTTAAATTCAGTTTTCTCGCCCGTGAAGCTTCTGATCTTTGTTAGATACGTGTTACCTTGTCATACCTAAATTTTAAAGCATTTCAGAGAACATCAAATTTTCCATAAAAATCCAAAAAGATTAGCGTTTGCTTTTTATCAAAGGCTACAATTTCAATCATAACTCGCCGTACGTTCTTTTTTCTCGCCCGTGAAGCTTCTTATCTTTGTTAGATATGTGTTAGCTTGTCATATCTGAATTTTAAGCATTTCAAAAAACATCAAACTTTCCAAAAAAATCAAAGGGGTTAGCACTTGCTTTTTACCAAAAACCACAATTTCAATCATATCTCACCGTAAGTTTTTTTTTCTCGCCTATGAAGCTTCTTATCTTTGTCAGGTACATGTTACCTTGTCATATCTAAATTCTAAGTATTTAGAAAACATCAAATTTTTCAAAAAATTCCAAAGGGGTTAGCCTTTGCTTTTTAACAAAAACACCAATTTCCATCAAAACTTGCGTTTAATTAGTCCGTGAAGCTTCTTATCTTTGTTATATACGTGTTACCTTGTCATACCTAAATTTTAAAGCATTTTGGAACACCTCAACTTTTCCATAAAAATCCAAAAGGGTCAGCGTTTGCTTTTTATCAAAAACCGCAATTTCAATCATAACTCGCCGTAAGTTCATTTTTTTCACCCGTGAAGCTTCTTATCTTTGTCACATATGCGTTACCTTGTCATATCTAAATTTTATGTATTTCGGAAGACATCAAATTTTCAAAAAATATCCAAATGGGTTAGCCTTTGCTTTTTACCAAAAACGACAATATCCATCAAAACTCATCGTAAATTCGTTTTTCTCACCCGAGAAGCTTCTTTTCTTTACCATATATGTGTTACCATGTCACACCTAAATTTTGAAGCATTTCGGGAAATATCAAAATTTCCAAAAAATCAAAGGGGTTAGCCTTTGATTTTACCAAAAACATAAATTTCCATCAAACCATGTCTTGAATTCGTTTTTATCGCCCATGAAGTTTCTTATCTTTGTTACATACGTGTTACACGGTCATACCTAAATTTTAAAGCATTTCGGAAAACATCAAATTTTTCAAAAAAAATTGAATAGGGTTAGCTTTTGCTTTTTACCAAAAACATCAATTTCCATCAAAACTCGCCTTAAATTCTGTTTTCTCGCCCGTGAAGCTTCTTATTTTTTAGATACGTTTTACCTCGTCACCACCTAAATTTTAAAGCATTTCAGAAAACATCAATTTTTTCATAAAAATTCAAAGGGGTTAGCGTTTGCTTTTTATCAAAAACCGCAATTTCAATTATAACTCGCCGTACATTCTTTTTTCTCGCATGTGAAGCTTCTTATGTTTGTCAGATACGTGTTAACTTGTCATATATAAATTTTATGCATTTTAGAAAATATCAAATTTTCCAAAAAAAATCAAAGGGTTGGCATTTGCTTTCTTACCAAAAACCGCAATTTCAATCATAACTCGCCGTAATTTCTTTATTGTCACCCGTGAATCTTCATATCTTTGTCAGATATGTGTTAACTTGTCATACCTAAATTTTAAGTATTTCAGAAAACATCAATTTTTTTAAAAAAATATCCAAAGGGGTTAGCCTTTGCTTTTTAACAAAAACGATAATTTCCATCAAAACTCATCGTAAATTCGTTTTTCTCACCCGTGAAGCTTATTTTCTATGTCACATACGTGTTACCTTGTCATACTTAAATTCTGAAGCATTTTGGAAAACATCAAATTTTCCAAAAAATTTGAAGAGGTCAGCGTTTAATTTTTAACAAAAACATCAACTTCCATCAAAACTTGTCTTGAATTCGTTTTTATCGCCCGTGAAGTTTCTTATCTTTATTAGATACGTGTTATCATACAAAACTTTTAAAGCATTTCGGAAAACATTAAAATTTTCCATAAAAATTCAAAGGGGTTAGCGTTTGCTTTTTACTAAAAACCGCAATTTCAATCATAACTCGCCGTAAGTTATTTTCTCTCATCCGTGAAGCTTATTATATTTTTGAGATACATGTTACCTTGTCATATCTAAATTTTAAGTATTTCAAAAAATATCAAATTTTTTGAAAAATTCCAAAGGGGTTAGCCTTTGCCTTTTACCAAAAACACCGATTTCCATCGAAACTTGCCTTGAATTTGTTTTTCTCGCCCGTGAAGCTTCTTATGTTTGTTAGATACGTGTTACCTTGTCATACCTAAATTTTAAAACGTTTCAGAATACATCAAATTTTCCAAAATATTCCAAAGGGGTTAGCGTTTGTTTTTTTACAAAAACCGCAATTTCAATCATAACTCATCGTAAGTTCGTTTTTCTCGCCCGTGAAGCTTCTTATATTTGTCAGATATGTGTTATCTTGTCATACTTAAATTTTAAGTATTTAGGAAAGCATCAAATTTTTTAAAAAAATAACGAAAGGGGTTAGCCTTTGCTTTTTACCAAGAACTGCAATTTCCATCATAACTCGCCGTAAGTGATTTTTTCTTGCACGTGAACCTTCTTATCTTTGTGAGATACATGTTACCTTGTCATATCTAAATGTTGAAGCATTTTGAGAACATCAAATTTCCAAAAAATCCTAAGCGGTAAACCTTTGCTTTTTACCAAAAACATCAATTTCCATCAAAACTTGCATTAAATTCGGTTTTCTCGCCCTGAACCTTCTTATCTTTGTTCGATACGTGTTACCTTGTCATACCTAAATTATAAAGCATTTCGGAAAACATCAAATTTTCCATAAAAATCCAAATGGGTTAGCGTTTGCTTTTTATCAAAAACCTCAATTTCAATCATAAATCAATGTAAGTTCGTTTTTCTCGCCCATGAAGCTTCTTATCTTTGTTAGATATGCGTTACATTGTCATATCTAAATTTCATGTATTTCGGAAGACATCAAATTTTCAAAAAATATCCAAAGGGCTTAGCCTTTGCTTTTTACCGAAAATGACAATTTCCATCAAAACGAATCGTAAATTTGTTTTCTCACCCGCGAAGCTTCTTTTCTTTGTCACATATGTGTTACCTTGTCATACCAAAATTTTGAAGCATTTCAGGAAACATCAAATTTTCCAAAATAATCCAAAGAGGTTAGCCTTTGATTGTTACCAAAAACATAAATTTCCATCAAAACTTGTCTTGATTTCGTTTTTATAGCACGTGAAGTTTCTTACTTTGTTAGATATGTGTTACCTGGGCATACCTAAATTTTAAATCATTTTAGAAAACATCAAATTTTCCAAAAAAATCCAAAGGGGTTAGCTTTTACTTTTTACCAAAAACATCAAGCTTCTTATTTTTGTTAGATAGGTGTTACCTTGTCATACCAAAATTTTAAAGCATTTCGGAAAACATCAAATTTTCATAAAAATCCAAAGGGGTTAGCGTTTGCTTTTTATCAAAAACCGCAATTTCAATCATAACTCGCCGTACGTTCTTTTTTCTTGACTGTGAAGCTTCTTATCTTTGTCAGATACGTGTTATATTGTCATATATAAATTTTAAGCATTTCGTAAAACATCAAATTTTCCAAGAAAAATCGAAGGGGTTAGCATTTGCTTTTTACCAAAAACCGCAATTTCAATCATAACTCGCCGTAAGTAATTTTTTCTCGCCCGTAAAGCATCTTATCTTTGTCACATATGTGTTATCTTGTCATACCTAAATTTGAAGTATTTCGGAAAACATCAATTTTAAAAAATATATATCCAAAGGGGTTATCCTTTGCTTTTTAACAAAAATGACAATTTCTATCAAAACTCATCGTAAATTCGTTTTTCTCACCCGTGAAGCTTCTTTTCTTTGTCACATACGTGTTACCTTGTCATATCTAAATTTTGAAGCATTTCAAGAAATATCAAATTTTCCAAAAAAATCCGAAGGGGTTAGCGTTTGATTTTTACCAAAAGCATCAATTTCCACCAAAACTTGTCTTGAATTCAGTTTTATCGGCCGTGAAGTTTCTTATCTTTGTTAGATACGTGTTATCTTATCGTACAAAATTTTTAAAGCATTTCAGAAAACATTAAAATTTCCATAAAAATCAAAATGGGTTAGTGTTTGCTTTTTACTAAAAATCGCAATTTCAATCATAACTCGCCATAAGTTATATTCTCTCGCCCGTGAAGCTTCTTATCCTTTTGAGATACATGTTACCTTGCCATATCTAAATTTTAAGTATTTCAGAAAATATCAAATTTTCCGAAAAATTCCAAAGGGGTTAGCCTTTGCCTTTTACCAGAAACACCAATTTCCATCGAAACTTGCCTTGAATTTGTTTTTTTCGTCCGTGAAGCTTCTTATCTTTGTTAGATACGTGCTACCTTGTCATACCTAAATTTTAAAGCATTTCAGAATACATCAAATTTTTCAAAAAATTGCAAAGGGTTTAGCGTTTGTTTTTTACCAAAAACCGCAATTTGAATCATAACTAACCGTAAGTTCGTTTTTCTCGCCCATGAAGCTTCTTATCTTTGTCAGATACATGTTCCCTTGTCATACCTAATTTTAAGTATTTAGGAAAGCATTAAATTTCAAAAAAATATCGAAAGGGGTTATCCTTTGCTTTTTACCAAAAACTGCAATTTCAATCATAACTCGCCGTAAGTCATTTTTTCTCGCCCGTTAACCTTTTTATCTTTGTCAGATACATGTTAACTTGTCTATCTAAATTTTGAAGCATTTTGGGAACATCAAATTTCCAAAAAAAAATCCTAATGGGTAAACCTTTGTTTTTTTACCAAAAACATCAATTTCCATCAAAACTTGCCGTAAATTCGGTTTTCTCACCCGTGAAGCTTCTTATCTTTGTTAGATACGTGTTACCTTGTCATACCTAAATTATAAAGCAATTAGGAAAACATCAAATTTTCCATAAAAATCCAAAGGGGTTAGCGTTTGCTTTTTATCAAAACCCTCAATTTCAATCATAAATCGCTGTAAGTTCGTTTTTCTCGCCCATGAAGCTTCTTATCTTTGTCAGATATGCGTTACCTTGTCATATATAAATTTTATTTATTTCAGAATACATCAAATTTTCAAAAAAATATCCAAAGGGCTTAGCCTTTGCTTTTTACCAAAAATGACAATTTCCATCAAAACTTATCGTAAATTCGTTTTTCTCACCCGCGAAGCTTCTTTTCTTTGACAAATATGTGTTACACTTTCATACCCAAATTTTGAATCATTTCGTGAAACATCAAGTTTTCCAACAAAATCCAAAAATGTTAGCCTTTGATTTTTACCAAAAACATAAATTTCCATCAAAACTTGTCTTGAATTAGTTTTTATCACCCGTGAAGTTTCTTATCTTGTTAGATACGTGTTACCTTGTCATACCTAAATTTTAAAGCATTTCAGAAAACATCAAATTTTTCAAAAAAGTATAAAGGGGTTAGCTTTTGCTTTTTAAAGCATTTCGAAAAACATCAAATTTTCCATAAAAATCCAAAGGGGTTAGCTTTTGCTTTTTACCAAAAACGCAGTTTCAATCATAACTTGTCGTAAGTTATTTTTTCTCGCCCATGAAGCTTATTATCTTTGTGAGATACATGTTATCTTGTCATATCTAAATTTTAAGTATTTAGGAAAATATGAAATTTTCCCAAAAAAATCCAAAGGGGTTAGCTTTTGCCTTTTACCAAAAACACCAATTTACTTCGAAACTTGCCTTGAATTCATTTTTCTCGTCCGTGAAGCTTCTTCTCTTTGTTAGATATGTGTTACCTTGTCATACCTAAATTTTAAAGCATTTCGGAATACATCAAATTTTCCAAAAAAATTCCAAAGGGGTTTGCGTTGGTCTTTTACCAAAAACCGTAATTTCAATCATAACTCACCGTAAGTTCGTTTTCCTCACCCGTGAAGGTTCTTATCTTTGTCAGATATGTGTTACCTTATCATACCTAAATTTTAAGTATTTCAGAAAACATCCAATTTTCAAAAAAATATCCAAAGGGGTTAGCCTTTGCTTTTTACCAGAATCGCAATTTCAATCATAACTTGCCGTAAGTCATTTTTTCTCGCCGTAAATTCAGCTTTCTCGCCCATTAAGTTTCTTATCTTTGTTAGATACGTGTTACCTTGTCATACCTAAATTTTAAAGCATTTCGGAGAACATCAAATTTCCATAAAAATCCAAAGGGGTTAGTGTTTGCTTTTTATCAAAGGCCGCAATTTCAATCATAACTCGACGTACGTCCTTTTTGTCTCGCCTGTGAAGCTTCTTATCTTTGTTAGATATTTTTTACCTTGTCATATCTAAATTTTAAGCATTTCGGAAAACATCAAACTTTCCAAAAAAAATCAAAGGGGTTAGCATTTGCTTTTTACCAAAAACCACAATTTCAATCATATCTCGCCGTAAGTTATTTTTTCTCGCCCTTGAAGCTTCTTATCTTTGTCAGGTATATGTTACCTTGTCATATTTTGGAAAACATCAAATTTTCCAAAAAAATTCTAAAGGGGTTAGTCTTTACTTTTTAACAAAAGCACCAATTTCCATCAAAACTTGCGTTGAATTATACCGTGAAGCTTCTTATCTTTGTTAGATACGTGTTACCTTGTCATACCTTAATTTTAAAGCATTTCGGAAAACCTCAACTTTTTCATAAAAATCCAAAGAGGTTAGCATTTGCTTTTTTATCAAAAATCGCAATTTCAATCATAACTCACCGTAAGTTCATTTTTCTCGCCCGTGAAGTTTATTATATTTGTCAAATATGCGTTACATTGTCGTATCTAAATTTTATGTATTTTGGAAGATATCAAATTTTCAAAAAATATCCAAAGGGGTTAGCCTTTGTTTTTTACCAAAAACGACAATTTCCATCAAAACTTATCGTAAATTCGTTTTTTCTCACCGTGAAGCTTCTTTTCTTTGTCACACATGTGTTACCTTGTTATATCTAAATTTTGAAGCATTTCGGGAAACATCAAATTTTCTAAAAAATCCAAAGAGGTTAGACTTCGATTTTTACCAAAAACATAAATTTCCATCAAAACTTGTCTTGAATTAGTTTTTATCGCCCATGAAGTTTCTTATCTTGTTAGATACGTGTTACCTAGTCATACCTAAATTTTAAAGCATTTCGAAAATCATCAAATTTTCCAAAAAATCTAAAGGGGTTAGCTTTTGTTTTTTTACCAAAAACATCAATTTCCATCAAAACTTGCCTTAAATTCGTTTTTCTTGCCCATGAAGCTTCTTATCTTTGTTAGATACGTGTTACTTGTCATACCTAAATTTTAAAGCATTTCGTAAAACATCAAAATTTCCATAAAAATCCAAAGGGATTAGCATTTGCTTTTTATCAAAAACCACAATTTCAATCATAACTCATCGTACGTTCTTTTTTCTTGCCCGTGAAGCTTCTTATCTTTGTGAGATACGTGTTACCTTGTCATATGTAAATTTTAAGTATTTCGGAAAATATCAAATTTTCCAAAAAAATTCCAAAAGGGTTAGCCTTTGCTTTTACCAAAAATACCAATTTCCTTCGAAACTTGCCTTGAATTCGTTTTCTCGCACGTGAAGCTTCTTATATTTGTTAGATACGTGTTACCTTGTCATACCTAAATTTTAAAGCATTTCAGAATACATCAAATTTTCCAAAAAATTCCAAAGGGGTTAGCGTTGGTTTTTACCAAAAATCACAATTTTCAATCATAACTTACTGTAAGTTCGTTTTTCTCGTACGTAAAGCTTCTTATCTTTGTCAAATATGTGTTACCTTGTCATATCTAAATTTTAAGTATTTAAGAAAGCATCAAAATTTTAAAAAATATCGAAAGGGGTTAGCCTTTGCTTTTTACCAAAAATCGCGATTTCAATCATAACTCACTTTAAGTTATTTTTTCTCGCCCGTGAACCTTCTTAGGCCCTGTTTGGCACGGCTTAAACTTGTTAAAAAAACCGCTTTTCTGAAAAGCTGGTGACAGCAGCTTAAACTTATATCCTGCTTTTAGTTCATTCTGAGAAGCAGCTGAACTAATAAGCTGCTGGAGAAGCTGACTGTTTGGTACACCCGCAACTTATTTTTATAAAAAAGTTGATTCAGAAGCTGTGCCAAACAGGACCTTATATTTGTCAGATACAAGTTTCCGTGTCATATCTAAACTTTGAACCATTTCGGGAACATCAAATTTCCAAAAAATCCAAAGGGGTAAGCCTTTACTTGTTACCAAAAACATCAATTTTCATCAAAACTTGCCTTAAATTCGGTTTTCTCGCTCTCGAAGATTCTTATCTTTGTTATATACGTGTTACCTAATCATACCCAAATTTTAAAGCATTTCAGAAAACATCAAAATTTCCATAAAAATCCAAAGGGGTTAGCGTTTGATTTTTATCAAAAACTGCAATTTCAATCATGACTCACCGTAAGTTCATTTTCCTCGTCCGTGAAGCTTCTTATCTTTATCAAATATGCGTTACCTTGTCATATCTAAATTTTATGTATTTCGATAGACATCAAATTTTCAAAAAATATCCAAAGGGATTAGCCATTGCTTTTTACCAAAAACGACAATTTCCATCAAAACTCATCGTAAATTTGTTTTTCTCACCCGAGAAGCTTCTTTTCTTTGCCACATATGTGTTACCATGTCATACCTAAATTTGAAGTATTTCGGGAAATATCAAATTTTCCAAAAAAATCCAAAGGGGTTAGCCTTTGATTTTTCCAAAAACATAAATTTCCATCAAAACATGTCTTGAATTTGTTTTTATCGCCCGTGAAGTTTCTTATCTTTGTTATATACGTGTTACCTGGTCAGACCTAAATTTTAAATCATTTTGGAAGAAAATCAAAATTTCCAAAAAAAATACAAAGGGGTTAGCTTTTGCTTTTTACCAAAAACATCAATTTCTATCAAAACTTGCCTTAAATTCGGTTTTCTCGCCCGTGAAGTTTCTTATTTTTGTTAGATACGTGTTACCTTGTCACCACCTAAATTTTAAATCATTTCGGAAAATATCAAATTTTCCATAAAAATCAAAATCGGTTAGCGTTTGCTTTTTATCAAAAACCGCAATTTCATTCAGAACTCGCTGTATGTTCTTTTGTCTTGCCTGTGAAGCTTCTTATGTTCGGAAAACATCAATTTTTTAAAAAAATATCCAAAGGGGTTAACCTTTGCTTTTTAACAAAAATAACAATTTCCATCAAAACTCATCATAAATTCGTTTTTCTCACCCGTAAAGCTTCTTTTCTATGTCACACACGTGTTACCTTGTCATACCTTGAAGCATTTCGGGAAACATCAAATTTTTCAAAAAATCCGAAGGGGTCAGCGTTTAATTTTTACCAAAAACATCAATTTCCACCAAAACTTGTCTTGAATTCGTTTTTATCGGCCGTGAAGTTTCTTATCTTTATTAGATACGTATTATCTTATCATACAAAATTTTTAAAGCATTTTGGAAAACATCAAAATTTTTATAAAAATCCAAAAGGGTTAGCGTTTGCTTTTTACTAAAAACCGCAATTTCAATCATAACTCGTCGTAAGTTATTTTCTCTCGCCCATGAAGCTTCTTATCTTTTCGAGATACATATTACCTCGTCATATCTAAATTTTAAGTATTTCGGAAAATATCAAATTTTCCGAAAAATTCCAAAGGGGTTAGCCTTTGCCTTTTACCAAAAACACCAATTTCTATCGAAACTTGCCTTGAATTTGTTTTTCTCGTCCGTGAAACTTCTTATCTTTGTAAGATACGTGTTACCTTGTCATACCTAAATTTTAAAGCATTTTGGAATACATCAAATTTTCTAAAAAATTCCAAAGGGGTTAGCATTTGTTTTTTTTACCAAAAACCGCAATTTCAATCATAACTCACCGTAAGTTCGTTTTTCTCGCACGTGAAGCTTCTTATCTTTGTCATATATGTGTTACCTTGTCATACCTAAATTTTAAGTATTTAGGAAAGCATCAAATTTTCAAAAAAAATATCGAAAGGAGTTAGCCTTTGCTTTTTACCAAAAACCGCAATTTCAATTATAACTCGCCGTAAGTCATTTTTTTCGCCCGTGAACCTTCTTATCTTTGTCACATACATGTTAGCTTGTCATATCTAAATTTTGAAGCATTTCGAGAACATCAAATTTCCAAAAAATCCTAAGGGGTAAACCTTTGCTTTTTACCAAAAATATCAATTTCCATCAAAACTTGCCGTAAATTCAGTTTTCTCGCCCGTGAAGCTTCTTATCTTTGTTAGATACGTGTTACCTTGTCATACCTAAATTATAAAGCATTTCGGAAAACATCAAATTTTCCATAAAAATCGAAAGGGGTTAGCGTTTGCTTTTTATCAAAAACCTCAATTTCAATCATAAATCACTGTATGTTCGGTTTTTCTCGTCCATGAAGCTTCTTATCTTTGTCAGATATTCGTTACTTTGTCATATCTAAATTTTATTTATTTCGGAAGACATAAAATTTTCAAAAAAATATCCAAAGGGCTTAGCTTTTGATTTTTACCAAAAATGACAATTTCCATCAAAACTTCTCGTAAATTCATTTTTCTCACCCGCGAAGCTTCTTTTCTTTGTCACATATGTGTTACACTTTCATAACAAAATTTTGAAGCATTTCAGAAAACATCAAATTCTCCAAAAAAATCTAAAGAGGTTAGACTTCGATTTTTACCAAAAACATAAATTTCCATCAAAACTTGGATTGAACTAGTTTTTATCGCCCGTGAAGTTTCTTATCTTGATAGATACGTGGTAACTTGTCACACTTAAATTTTAAAGCATTTCGGAAAACATCAAATTTTTCAAAAAATCTAAAGGGGTTAGCTTTTGCTTTTTAAAGCATTTCGAAAAACATCAAATTTTCCATAAAAATCCAAAGGGGTTAGATTTTGCTTTTTACCAAAAACCGCAATTTCAATCATAACTTGCCGTAAGTTATTTTTTCTCGCCCATAAAGCTTCTTATCTTTGTGAGATACATGTTACCTTGTCATATCTAAATTTTAAGTATTTCGGAAAATATCAAATTTTCCAAAAAAATCTAAAGGGGTTAGCTTTTGCCTTTCACCAAAAACACCAATTCCGTTCGAAACTTGCCTTGAATTCATTTATCTCGCCTGTGAAGCTTCTTATATTTGTTAGATACGTGTTACCATTCATACCTAAATTTTAAAGCATTTCGGAATACATCAAATTTTCCAAAAAATTCCAAAGGGGTTAGCGTTGGTCTTTTACCAAAAATCGCAATTTCAATCATAACTCACCATAAATTTGTTTTTCTCGCCCGTGAAGCTTCTTATCTTTGTCAGATATGTGTTACCTTATCATATCTAAATTTTGAGTATTTCAGAAAGCATCAAATTTTCAAAAAATATCCAAAGGGGTTAGCCTTTGCTTTTTACCAAAAATCACAATTTCAATCATAACTCACCGTAAGTCATTTTTTCTTGCCCGTGAACCTTCTTATCTTTGTTAGATACATGCTACATTGTCATATCTAAATTTTGAAGCATTTCAAGAACATCATATTTCCAAAAAAATCCAAAGGGGTAAGCCTTTGCTTTTTTCCAATAATATCAATTTCCATCAAAACTTGTCTTAAATTCAGTTTTTTTGCCCTCGAATCTTCTTATCTTTGTTAGATACGTGTTACCTTGTCATACCTAAATTTTAAAGCATTTCGAAAAACATTAAATTTTCCATAAAAATCAAAAGGGGTTAGCGTTTGCTTTTTATCAAAAACCGCAATTTTAATCATGACTCACCATAAGTATGTTTTTCTCACCCGTGAAGCTTCTTATCTTTGTCAGATATGTGTTACCTTGTAATATCTAAATTTTATGTATTTTGGAAGACATCAAATTTTCAAAAAATATCCAAAGGGGTTAGCCTTTGCTTTTCACCAAAACGACAATTTCCAAGAAAACTAGCGGTAAATTCTTTTTTCTCGCATGCGAAGCTTCTTATCTTTGTCAGATACGTGTTACCTTGTCATACCTAAATTCTGGCGCATTTCGGAAAATATCAAATTTTCTAAAAAAATCCGAAGGTGTTAACCCTTGCTTTTTATAAAAAATGGCAATTTCCATCAAAACTCGTCGTAAATTTATTTTTCTCACCCGTGAAGCTTCTTTTCTTTGTCACATATGTGTTACCTTGTCATGCCTATGTTTTTGAAGCATTTTGGGAACATCAAATTTTCCAAAAAAATCCAAAGGGTAAGACTTTGGTTTTTACCAAAAACATCAGTTCCCGTCAAAACTTGCCTTAAATTCAGTTTTCTCGCCCGTGAAGCTTCTTATCTTTGTTAGATACGTGTTACCTTGTCATACCTAAATTTTAAAGCATTTCGGAGAACATCAAATTTTCCATAAAAATCCAAAGGAGTTAGCGTTTGCTTTTTATCAAAGGCCACAATTTCAATCATAACTCACCGTACGTTCTTTTTTCTCACCCGTGAATCTTCTTATCTTTGTTAGATATGTGTTAGCTTGTCATATCTGAATTTTAAGCATTTCAAACAACATCAAACTTTCCAAAAAAACCAAAGGGGTTAGCGTTTGCTTTTTACTAAAAACCGCAATTTCGATCATAACTCGCCGTAAGTTATTTTCTCTCGTCCGTGAAGCTTCTTATATTTTTAAGATACATGTTACCTTGTCATATCTAAATTTTAAGTATTTCAAAAAATATCAAATTTTTTGAAAAATTCCAAAGGGGTTAGCCTTTGCCTTTTACCAAAAACACCGATTTCCATCGAAACTTGCCTTGAATTTGTTTTTCTCGCGCGTGAAGCTTCTTATATTTGTTAGATACATGTTACCTTGTCATACCTAAATTTTAAAGCATTTCAGAATACATCAAATTTTCCAAAAAATTCCAAAGGGGTTAGCGTTTGTTTTTTACCAAAAACCACAATTTCAATCATAATTCACCGTAAGTTCGTTTTTCTCGCCCGTGAAGCTTCTTATCTTTGTTAGATATGTGTTACCTTGTCATACTTAAATTTTAAGTATTTATGAAAGCATCAAATTTTCAAAAGAAATATTGAAAGGGGTTAGCCTTTGCTTTTTACCAAGAACCGCAATTTTCATCATAACTCGCCGTAAGTAATTTTTTCTCACCCATGAACCTTCTTATCTTTGTGCCCAAAGCATGTCAGGGACAGACGTTGCTGGAATACTCCAAATGACATGAAGAGTCGTAGAGGATATTAAAGCGGGTCGGGTTACCTGCCACCCGTGGGGCTCCACCCTTCAGCTTGTGCGCACTGGTGAACAGCGCTTACGTGCACCCCCAAGACATAAAGCGTCCCGAGATTCACCATTTTCCAAAATAAGCAAATAGGTTAGTATGCCACTTTCTATACACTAATAACATCCTTATATGGGCTACTAACTCGTTCCTCACCAAATTTTTGAAAAAGATGACCTTTGTTGTGCGTTAAATCTCAAGCGAGCTCTGATACCACGCTGACGAGACACCACGGTCTTGTGGAGCCAGGATCACGCTGAGGGGTGCTGCGTTGCATAGCACCAGATAACGCACATCAAAGATACAAAGCGGAAGCAAAGTTTTATTACATAAACAGGTTTATGAATATTTGTACAACAAAATATGTTCTGTCTACACTCACGGGCGTGTACTACGCATCGAGTTCACATTCAGCCGTGAACGTGTCCTCGCTAGCACGCATACACACTAACACGGCGGCGTGCATGACTCCCACTAGACGGGGTTCCCCTTCTGGGGTTCCGTCTCCTCCTCGGGAGTCCCTTCCTCATAAACCCCTGCAAAATCTTCAAACACGAGCAGTGAGCACGATGGCTCAACAAGACTGACCCATCTCTCCTATACATGAAACTTCTACATGGGTTGTTTTAGGGTACATGAGGTAAAATAAGTTGCAAAGGACTCGCCTAATTATTTGAACCTTACTTTCAAGTTTTAGCAGCAGGTTGTGGAGAACCTTATGCTAAGGCACATGAGAGATCCGCAATCAAACAAGAAATGCATTTCTCTCATGTACTTTGCCCAAAGTTGAAAAGAACTTTAATTAGCTCTAAACTACAACAAGACATTAACAAGCAAAGTATGTCTTTCAAATCAGCAAACTTTTGACATGTATTTAGCCTGTTCTTTCTACGTCACGATACAGTGAACAAGTGGTACTCACTAACTGCGAGGGACGGCGATTATAAATGATTTACACCTGCAGGGTTACCCGAATAACCCGTCACGTACGCCCGTACTGATGTTGCCTACAGCAACCATCCCGGACGTCGTACGCAACCACCTTTCACCCGTCAGCCAAATATTGAACCAGTCCTATCATCCCGGGCAAGAGGTCTTTGCACGCGCATCCGTAGTGCCGCCAACCGATTTACATCTCAAGCTCTCAACCTACCCTCTGAACGACAGGGAATGCCTCAATACCCAGCTACCCGAGTTACATCGGTTTTCCGGTTCTCATATAGCCGGTAGGTCTTCGGTACTGTTCTAGCTTGTTCAACAGGCCCGCACACGGCTCAGTCCTCAATCGACACAAGCAGAGCTATAGCACCCAGGCCCCAAAGTCCTGCTGCCCTTACTCTCCGCTCGGTCTCATTTTTCTTGCCATGTATTTCATTTGCTATCTTTACCCGAGTCGAGTGCCTCTAGCCTATCCTCGCGAGTAGTTCCAACTACTCGACTTGTACCAAATCCTACACTATCTTAGCATTGCAGTAGCTAAACAGGGTTTTCAATCCTAATCCCATCCCATGGTTTTCTTGGCTATGCAATTGGGTTTCAAACAAGACCCTAATGAAAGGAATAAGTGGGTGCTCAAAGTAAGTTCTCAAAACAGTAAAAATTTGTAAAATGGGTTAATGCAAACCGGAGCTTGCCTTGCTGCTCTTGGTCGTAGGCTAGCTGCTCTTTCGGAGTGACGAAGTCTAAGACTTCGGGTTCCTCCTCGACCTTAGTGACTACATGAGATAACATGTATATGTATTAATTTAAATACATTTGAATCGAATTTAAACTTGTGAAGACTATAAGTATCACTAGACAAACCCAATTACTCTGAAATTTTTACTGTGGTTTGGATACAACCTAAACATAGACTTGGCCAAGTTTTATATGCAGCAAAGCTCATTTGAGCTCTCCACAATTAATTATGTACTTGACCTTGATTGGAGCTCCTAGGGTGTTCTAGGGATTTTCATGGAGCAAGCCATGACTTTCTGAAAACTAGATTTTCAGAGGATTCTAATGGAGTTGGTATCACTTAATTTGAAGGTTCCTAGCTGAAGATATGAGCTAAACAATTTCAGAGAAATTCTGAAAATGTTTCTGGACATTTTCTATTTTCTCTGGAACAGTTTCATTAATCACACCATTAGGTGGATCAAATGAGCTCAAATGGATCTGAAATTTTCTATGGTAGCTCAGGGCTACTTTTGTGAAGATTCTAGCAAAATTTCAGAAATTTCCTCCAAAGGGTCCTCCAGTTAAAATTCTAAACAGTTTAAACTTTGAAGAATTAATTTTGGAGAAATAAGGATTTTCATAGGGTGAAACTTTATTTGCTGGAAATTACTCAGAGAGCTAAATCCAACAAAATTTGGTTCACTCGATTTGGAGCTTCCTAGCCAAAGTTGTGTGGGTTTGAAGTTTGAACTAAAACTGAAAATCAGGAAATGTTTAAAACACTGCACGTGGGATACATGTTACCTTGTCATATCTAAATTTTGAAGCATTTTGGGAACATCAAATTTCCAAAAAAATACTAAGGGGGTAAACCTTTGCTTTTTACCAAAAACATCAATATCCATCAAAACTTGCCTTAAATTCGGTTTTTTCGCCCTGAAGCTTCTTATATTTGTTCGATAAGTGTTACCTTGTCATACCTAAATTATAAAGCATTTCGGAAAACATCAAATTTTCCATAAAAATCCAAAGGGGTTAGCTTTTGCTTTTTATCAAAAACCTCAATTTCAATCATAAATCACTGTAAGTTCGTTTTTCTCGCCCATGAAGCTTCTTATATTTGTCACATATGTGTTACCTTGTCATATCTAAATTTTATGTATTTCGGAAGACATCAATTTTTCAAAAAATATCCAAAGGGCTTAGCCTTTGCTTTTTACCAAAAATGACAATTTTCATCAAAACTTATCGTAAATTTGTTTTTCTCACCCGCGAAGATTCTTTTCTTTGTCACATATATGTTACCTTGTCATACCAAAATTTTGAAGCATTTCGGGAAACATAAAATTTTCCAAAAAATCCAAAGAGGTTAGCCTTTGATTGTTACCAAAAACATAAATTTCCATCAAAACTTGTCTTGAATTAGTTTTTATCGCCCGTGAAGTTTCTTATCTTGTTAGATACGTGTTACCTTGTCATACCTAAATTTTAAAGCATTTCGGAAAACATCAAATTTTTCAAAAAAATCTAAAGGGGTTAGCTTTTGCTTTTTAAAGCATTTCGAAAAACATCAAATTCTTTCCATAAAAATCCAAAGGGGTTAGCTTTTGCTTTTTACTAACAACAACAACAACAACCAAGCCTTTATCCCAAGCATGTTGGGGTCGGCTAGACATGAAACCCAATATCAATGAAGTAAAAGAGAGGATGAGATATAAAAACAAGAAAAAGGAAAAATAAAAAAATAGAAAAAAGGAAAAAAAGGAAAACGAAAAAAAGAAAAAAAGAGAAAAAAAAAGAAAAAGGAGAAAAAAAGAAAAGGAAAAAGAAAAAAAACAAGACTAAGGTTCTGGCACATGAATTGCTACTTTTCATGCAGTCCTATCATGAGCTAAGTCTCTGGATACATTACAATCTCTCAAATCTCGTTTTACCGCCTCCTCCCAGGTCAACCTTGGTCGTCCTCTACCCCTCCTAATATTTTCTCTACCTCTTAAAATCTCACTGTTAACCGGTGCTTCTGGAGGCCTCCGCTGGATATGTCCAAACCACCTAAGTCGATGTTGGACTAACTTCTCTTCAATCGGCGCCACCCCTAACTTATCACGAATCGACTCATTCCTTATTCGGTCTCTTCCCGTGTGCCCGCACATCCACCGTAGCATGTGCATCTCTGCGACACTCATTTGTTGGACATGTTGCCGTTTAGTTGGCCAATATTTCGCCCCATAAAGCATCGCGGGTCTGATCACTGTCCTATAGAACTTCCCTTTTAGCTTTTGTGGGACCTTCCTATCACATAGGATTCCAGAGGCTTGTCGCCATTTCATCCACCCTACCTTGATCCTGTGGCAAACATCCTCATCAATATCGCCATTGCTTTGTAACATTGATCCTAAGTATCGGAAAGAGTCCCTTCTAGGTACTACTTGTCCTTGTAGACTAACATTTCCCTCTTCACGAGCAACACCACTAAAGTCACACCTCATATACTCGGTCTTGGTCCTACTAAGTCTAAACCCCTTGGACTCTAAGGTTTGTCTCCATAACTCTAATTTCTTATCAACACCATCCCTAGTTTCATCTACCAGCACTACATCATCGGCAAAGAGCATGCACCAAGGGATATCCCCTTGTATATCCTTCGACACCTCATCCATCACCAAGGAAAAGATGTATGGGCTCAAAGCGGATCCTTGATGTAGTCCTACCGTGATAGGAAATGCATCAGTCTCACTATCACTTACGCGCACACTTGTCCTAACATTATTGTACATATCCTTGATAAGGGTAATGTACTTTGTTGGAACTTTATGTTTCTCTAGTGTCCACCACATGACTGACCTTGGTATCTTGTCGTACACCTTCTCCAAGTCAATGAACACCATATGCAAGTCCTTCTTCTGCTCCCTATATCTCTCCATGATGTGACGAAGCAAGAAAATCGCCTCCATTGTAGACCTCCCAGGCATAAAACCAAACTGGTTTTTAGTGACATTGGTCACTTGCCTCAGGCGGTGTTCAATCACTCTCTCCCAAAGCTTCATAGTATGACTCATAAGCTTAATCCCTCGATAATTAGTACAACTTTGAATATCACCTTTATTTTTGAAGATAGGTACTAATATACTTTTCCTCCATTCTTCAGTCATCTTGTTTGACTGAAAAATGTGGTTGAATAGCTTTGTGAGCCATACTATTGCCACGTCCCCAAGGCATCTCCACACCTCAATAGTGATATCATCAGGGCCGAGAGCCTTTCCTCCTTTCATCCTTTTTAAGGCCTGCTTAACCTCAAACTCTTGTATCCTCCGCACAAACCGTCTGTTGGAGTCATCAAAGGAGTCATCCAACTCAACCATAGTGCTCCCATTCCCATCATTGAATAGCCCATTAAAGTAATCCCGCCATCTATTCTTAACCTCTTCATCCTTCACTATAATGTGGTCAGTCTCATCTTTGATGCATTTAACTTGATTGAAATCCCTCATCTTTCTCTCGTGGATTTTTGCTATCTTGTATATGTCCTTTTCACCTTATTTTGTCTCTAGTCTCTCATATAACTCATCATAGGCCAGTCCTCTTGCCTTACTCACAGCCCGCTTTGCATTTTTCTTCGCCACTTTGTACTTAAGCATGTTGCTTGCGCTTCTATCATTATGCCAACTCTTGAAACACTCCTTCTTCTCCTTAATGGCTTTTTGTACATCCTCATTCTACCACCAAGTGTCTTTATCTACAAATTTCCTTCCTTTTTTCACACCGAACACCTCACTAGCTACCTTCCTAATGCCAGTTGCCATCTTCACCCACATACTATCTGCATCTCCATTTTCAGCCCAGGGTCCATCTGTGATCACCCTATTTTTAAAGGATTCTTGTGGTTCTCCTTTCAACTTCCACCACTTTGTTCTTGTGATTTTGACACCTTTGTCCCGCAAAGAACATGTGTGGAAGCGAAAGTCAACTACCACAAGGTTATGTTGTGTCACAACACACTCCCCGGGGATCACCTTACAATCTAGACACTCCCGTCTATCCCTTCTCCTAGTGAGGACAAAGTCAATCTGGCTAGAGTGTTGGGCACTACTAAAGGTCACTAGGTGAGATTACCTCTTCCTAAAGAGGGTGTTAGCTACCAACAGATCATAGGCTACGACAAAGTCTAGGATGTCCTTACCCTCTTCATTTCTATCGCCGCATCCAAAGCCTCCATGTACTCCCTCAAATCCTAGGTTAGTTGCACCCACGTGACCATTGAGATCTCCTCCTATGAGGAGTTTCTCGGTTATCGGTACACTACTAACCATATCCTCCAAGTCCTCCCAAAATTGCCTCTTAGCACTCATGTTGAGCCCAACTTGTGGGGCATAAGCACTAATGACGTTCAAGACAATGTCCCCAATTACTATCTTAATTAAGATGATCCTATCCCCTCGTCTTCGAACATCCAGTACTCCATCCTTAAGACTCTTATCTATTAGAACACCTACGCCATTTCTAGTCCCAGCCGATCCAGAATACCAAAGCTTGAAACCGGTATTGTCGACTTCTCTCGCCTTCTGACCCGCCCATCTAGTCTCTTGTACATAAAAGATATATACTCGTCTTCTAATGGCAACATCTACTAACTCACGTAGCTTCCCCATCAAGGATCCTACATTCCAACTACCCACCCGAAATCTATGTTCCTCGGCTAGCTTCCTTACGCTTTGCACCCGTCGAGTAAGATGCAAAGACCTTTGCTCACTTATCACTACATCCGGGCGATGATGTAGCGTGCCACTAAGGTGGTGGCGATCCGGCCCTTTCTCATTTAACATCATATCCGGGTTCCGATATGGCGCGCCACTAAGGCGGTGGCGACCCGGCCCTTGCCCACTTAACACCATACCCGGGTTCCGATATGGCGCATCGCTAAGAGGGTTATGCCCCAACAAATTTCTATTGGGTTTCATTTCCATGAGAATGGCTAAGTGTAGTTGTTGGCTCGCCAAGCCTATCACAACCCCCTCCTCCTTTACCCGGGCTTGGGACCGGCTATGTTATTACAACATAGGCGGAGTAAGATACATAATTCGCCGTAAGTTATTTTTTCTCGCCCGTGAAGCTTCTTATCTTTGTGAGATACATGTTACCTTGTCATATTTAAATTTTAATTATTTAGGAAAATATTAAATTTTCTAAAAAATTCCAAAGGGGTTAGCTTTTGCCTTTTACCAAAAACACCAATTTCCTTCGAAACTTGTCTTTAATTCGTTTTTCTCGCCCGTGAAGCTCCTTATCTTTGTTAGATACGTGTTACCTTGTCATACCTAAATTTTACAACATTTCCGAATACATCAAATTTTCCAAAAAAATCCAAAGGGGTTAGCGTTAGTCTATTACCAAAAACCGCAATTTCAATCATAACTCACCGTAAGTTCATTTTTCTCGCCCGTGAACCTTCTTATCTTTGTCAGATATGTGTTACCTTATCATACCTAAATTTTAAGTATTTCAGAAAGCATCCAATTTTCAAAAAAAATATCCAAAGGGGTTAGCCTTTGCTTTTTACCAAAAACCGCAATTTCAATCATAACTCGCCGTAAGTCATTTTTTCTCGCTCGTAAACCTTCTTATCTTTGTCAGATACATGTTACCTTGTCATATCTATATTTTGAATCATTTCAGCAACATCACATTTTCAAAATATCCAAAGGGGTAAGTCTTTGCTTTTACCAAAACCATCAATTTCCATCAAAACCTGCCTTAAATTCGGTTTTCTCGCCCTCGAAGCTTCTAAATTGTTAGACACGTGTTACCTTGTCATACCTAAATTTTAAAGCATTTCAGAAAACATCAAATTTTCCATAAAAATCCAAAGGGGTTAGCGTTTGCTTTTTATCAAAAACCGCAATTTTAATCATGACTCACCATAAGTTCGTTTTTCTCGCCCGTGAGCTTCTTATCTTTGTCAGATAAGCGTTACCTTGTAATATCTAAATTTTATGTATTTCAAAAGATATCAAATTTTTCAAAAAATATCCAAAGGGGTTAGCCTTTGTTTTTCACCAAAAACGATAATTTCCATCAAAACTCACCGTAAATTCATTTTTCTCACCCGTGAAGCTTCTTTTCTTTGTCACACATTTGTTACCTTTTCATACCTAAATTTTGAAGCATTTCGGGAAACTTCAAATTTTCCAAAAAAATCCAAAGTGGTTAGGCTTTGATTTTTACCAAAAACATAAATTTCCATCAAAACTTGTCTTGAATTCGTTTTTATCGCCCTTGAAGTTTCTTATCTTTGTTAGATACGTGTTACCTGGTCATACCTAAATTTTAAATCATTTCGGAAAACATCAAATTTTCCAAAAAAACACAAAGGGGTTAGCTTTTGCTTTTTACCAAAAACATCAATTTCCATCAAAACTGCCTTAAATTTGGATTTCTCGCCCGTGAAGCTTCTTATTTTTGTTAAATACGTGTTACCTTGTCATACCAAAATTTTAAAGCATTTTAGAAAACATCAAATTTTCATAAAAATTCAAAGGGGTTAGCGTTTGCTTTTTATGAAAAACAGTAATTTCAATCATAACACGCAATACGTTCTTTTTTCTCGCCTGTGAAGCCTCTTATCTTTGTCGGATACGTGTTATATTGTCATATATAAATTTTAAGCATTTCGTAAAACATCAAAATTTCCAAAAAAAATTAAAGGGATTAGCATTTGCTTTTTACCAAAAACCGCAATTTCAATCATAACTCGCCGTAAGTAATTTTTTCTCGCCCGTAAAGCTTCTTATCTTTGTCACATATGTGTTACCTTGTCATACCTAAATTTTAAGTATTTCGGAAAACATCAATTTAAAAAAATATCCAAAGGGGTTATCCTTTGCTTTTTAACAAAAATGACAATTTTCATCAAAACTCATCGTAAACTCGTTTTTCTTATCCGTGAAGCTTCTGTTATTTGTCACATACGTGTTACCTTGTCATACCTAAATTTTGAAGCATTTCGGGGAACATCAAATTTTCAAAAAAAATCCGAAGGGTTTAGCGTGTTATTTTTACCAAAAAATCAATTTCCACCAAAACTTGTCTTGAATTCATTTTTATTGGCTGTGAAGTTTCTTATCTTTGTTAGATACGTGTTATCTTATCATACAAAATTTTTAAAGCATTTCAGAAAACATCAAAATATCCACAAAAATCCAAATGGGTTAACATTTGCTTTTTACTAAAAACCGCAATTTCAATCATAACTCATCGTAAGTTATTTTCTCGCATCCGTGAAACTTCTTATCTTTTTGAGATACATGTTACCTTGTCATATCTAAATTTTAAGTATTTCGGAAAACATCACATTTTCCAAAATAGTCCAAAGGGGTTAGCCTTTGCTTTATAAAAACACCAATTTCCATCGAAACTTGCCTTGAATTCGTTTTTCTTGCCCTTGAAGCTTCTTATCTTTGTTAATACGTGTTACCTTGGCATAACTAAATTTTAAAGCGTTTTGGAAAACATCAAAATTACCATAAAAATTCAAAGGGGTTAGCTTTTGCTTTTTATCAAAAACCGCAGTTTCAATCATAACTCGCCTTAAGTTATTTTTTTCTTGCCCGTGAAGATTCTTATATTTATGAGATACACGTTACCTTGTCATATCTAAATTTTAAGTATTTCGAAAAACATCAAATTTTCTAAAAATTCCAAAGGGGTTAGCATTTGCTTTTTACCAAAACACCAATTTCCATCAAAACTTGCCTTGAATTTGTTTTTCTCGCATGTGAAGCTTCTTATCTTTGTTAGATATGTGTTACCTTGTCATACCTCAATTTTAAAGCATTTTGGAATACATCAAATTTTCAAAAAAATTCAAAACGTTTAGCGTTTGTTTTTTACCAAAAACCGCAATTTCAATCATAACTCAACCTAAGTTCGTTTTTCTTGCCCGTGAAGCTTCTTATCTTTGTGAGATATGTGTTACCTTATCATACCTAAATTTTAAGTATTTAGGAAAGCATCAAATTTTCATAAAAATCCAAAGGGGTTAGCCTTTGCTTTTTACCAAAAACCGCAATTTCAATCATAACTCGTCGTAAGTCATTTTTTCTCGCCCGTGAACCTTCTTATCTTTGCCAGATACATGTTACCTTGTCATATCTAAATTTTGAAGCATTTAGGGAACATCAAATTTCCAAAAAATCCAAAGGGGTAAACCTTTGCTTTTTACCAAAAACATCAATTTCCATCAAAACTTGCCTTAAATTCAGTTTTTCTCGCCCGTGAAGCTTCTTATCTTTGTTAGACACGTGTTACCTTGTCATATCTAAATTTTAAAGCATTTCAGAAAACATCAAATTTCCATAAAAATCCAAAGGGGTTAGCGTTTGCTTTTTATCAAAAACCACAATTTCAATCATAACGCACTGTAAGTTCATTTTTCTGGCCCATGAAGCTTCTTATCTTTGTCAGATATGCGTTATCGTGTAATATCTAAATTTTTTGTATTTCGTAAGACATCGAATTTTCAAAAAATATCCAAAGGGCTTAGCATTTGCTTTTTACCAAAAATGACAATTTCCATCAAAACTTATAGTAAATTTGCTTTTCTCACCCGCGAAGCTTCTTTTCTTTGTCACATATGTGTTACCTTGTCACACCTAAATTTTGAGACATTTCAGAAAAACATAAAATTTTCCAAAAAATCCAAAGAGGTTAGCCTTTGATTTTTACCAAAATTATAAATTTCCATCAAAACTTGTCTTGAATTAGTTTTTATCGCCCGTGAAGATTGTTATCTTGTTAGATACGTGTTACCTTGTCATACCTAAATTTTAAAGCATTTTAGAAAACATCAATTTTTTCAAAAAAAATCTAAAGGGGTTAGCTTTTGCATTCTAAAGCATTTCAAAAAACATAAAATTTTCCATAAAAATCCAAAGGGGTTAGCTTCCCCTTTTTACCAAAAACCGCAATTTCAATCATAACTCGTCGTAAGTTATTTTTTCTCGCCCGTGAAGTTTCTTATCTTTGTGAGATACATATTACCTTGTCATATCTAAATTTTATGTATTTCGGAAAGTATCAAAATTTTCAAAAAATTCTAAATGAGTTAGCCTTTGCCTTTTACCAAAAACATCAATTTCCTTCGAAACTTACCTTGAATTCGTTTTTCTCGCCCGTAAATCTTATTATCTTTGTTAGATACATGTTACCTTGTCATACCAAAATTTTAAAGCATTTCGGAATACATCAAATTTTCCAAAAAATTCCAAATGGGTTAGCGTTGGTTTGTCACCAAAAACCGCAATTTCAATCATAACTCACCGTAAGTTTGTTTTTCTCGCCCGTTAAGCTTCTTATCTTTGTCACGTATGTGTTACCTTGTCATACCTAAACTTTAAGTATTTATGAAAGCTTCAAATTTTCAAAAAAAATATCCAAAGGGGTTAGCCTTTGCTTTTTACCAAAAACTGCAATTTCAAACATAACTCGCCGTAAGTCATTTTTTCTCGCCCGTGAACCTTCTTATCTTTGTCAGATATATGTTACCTTGTCATGTCTAAATTTTGAAGCATTTTGGGAACATCAAATTTCCAAAATATCCAAAGGGGTAAGCCTTTGCTTTTTACCAAAAACATCAATTTCCATCAAAACTTGCCTTAAATTCGGTTTTCTCGCCCTCGAAGCTTCTTATCTTTGTTAGATACGTGTTACCTTGTCATACCTCTATTTAAACTATTTAGGAAAACATCAAATTTTCCATAAAAATCCAAAGGGGTTAGCGTTTGCTTTTCATCAAAAACAGCAATTTTAGTCATGACTCACCATAAGTTCGTTTTTCTCGCCCGTGAAGCTTCTTATCTTTGTCAGATATGCATTACCTTGTAATATCTAAATTTTATGTATTTTGGAAGACATCAAATTTTCAAAAAATATCCAAAGGCGTTAGTTTTTGCTTTTTACCAAATACGACAATTTCCATCAAAACTCATCGTAAATTCGTTTTTCTCACCCGCGAAGTTCTTTTCTTTGTCACATATGTGTTACCTTGTCATATCTAAATTTTGAAGTATTTCGGGAAACATCTAATTTTCCAAAAAATCCAAAGGGGTTAGCCTTTGATTTTCCCCAAAAACATCAATTTCCGTCAAAACTTGCCTTAAATTCGGTTTTCACGCCCGTGAAGCTTCTTATTTTTGTTAGATACATTCTACCTTGTCATACCTAAATTTTAAAGCATTTCGAAAAACCATCAGATTTTCATAAAAATCCAAAGGTGTTAGCATTTGCTTTTTACAAAAAAACCGTAATTTGAATCATAACTCGCCGTACATTCTTTTTTCTCACCTGTGAAGCTTCTTATCTTTGTCACATATGTGTATATATAAATTTTAAACATTTCGGAAAATATCAAATTTTCCAAAAAAATAAAATGGGTTAGAATATGTTTTTACCAAAAACCACAATTTCAATCTTAACTCGTCATAAGTAATTTTTTCTCACCCGTGAAGCTTCTTATCTTTGTAAGATATGTGTTACCTTGTCATACCTAAATTTTAAGTATTTCGGAAAATATCAATTTTCAGAAAAATATCCAAAGGGGTTATCATTTGCTTTTTAACAAAAACGATAATTTCCATCAAAACTCATCGTAAATTCGTTTTTCTCACCCGTGAAGCTTCTTTTCTTTGTCACATACGTGTTACCTTGTCATACCTAAATTTTGAAGCGTTTTGGGAAACATCAAATTTTCTAAAAAATCCAAAGGGGTTAGCGTTTAATTTTTACCAAAAATATCAATTTCCATCAAAACTTGTCTTGAATTTATTTTTATCGTCTGAGAAGTTTCTGATCTTTGTTAGATACGTGTTATCTTATCATATAAAATTTTTCAAGCATTTCGGAAAACATCAAAATTTCCATAATAATCCAAAGGCGTTAGCGTTTGCTTTTTACTAAAAACCGCAATTTCAATCATAACTCGCCGTAAGTTATTTTCTCTAGCCCGTAAAGCTTTGGAGATGTGTGTTACCTTGTCATACCTAAATTTCGAAGCATTTTGGAAAACATCCAATTTTCTATAAAAATACATAGAGGTTAGCTTTTTTACCGAAAACGGCAATTTCCACAAAACTCGCAATAATTTAGTTTTTTTCGCACGTGATGATTCTTTTATTTGTCAGATACGTGTTACCTTGTCATACCTTAATTATGATGCATTTTAGAAAAAACATCAAACTTTCCAAAAAAATCCAAAGGGGTTAGACTTTACTTTTTACCAGTATTGGCAATTTCCAACAAAACTAGCGGTAAATTCCTTTTTCTCGCATGCGAAGCTTCGTATCTTTGTTAGATATGTGTTACCTTGTCATAACTAAATTTTGATGCATTTTGGAAAATATCAAATTTTCCAAAACAAAATCTGAAGGTGTTAACCCTTGATTTTTATAAAAAAACAGCAATTTCAATCAAAACTTGTTATAAATTCATTTTTCTCACCCGTGAAGCATCTTTTCTTTGTCACATATGTGTTACCTTGTCATACCTAAATTTTGAAGCATTTCGGGAACATCAAATTTTCCAAAAAATAAAAAGAAGTTAGCCTTTGCTTTTTACCAACAAAACCAATTTCCATCAAAACATGCCTTAAATTTGGTTTTCTCGCCCATGAAGCTTCTTATCTTTGTTAGATACGTGTTATCTTGTCATACCAAAATTTCAAAGCATTTCAGAAAAAATCAAATTTTCCATAAAAATCCGAAGGGGTTGGCGTTTGCTTTTTATCAAAAACCCAATTTCAATCATAACTCATCGTAAGTTCTTTTTTCTCACCCGTGAAGCTTCGTATCTTTGTCAGATATGTGTTACCTTGTCATACCTAAATTCTGACGCATTTCGGAAAACATCAAATTTTCCAAAAAAAATATGAAGGTGTTAACCCTTGCTTTTTATAATAAAACGGTGATTTCCATCAAAACTCGTTGTAAATTCATTTTTCTCACTCGTGAAGCTTCTTTTCTTTGTCACATATGTGTTACCTTATCATACCTAAATTTTGAAGTATTTCGGGAACATCAAATTTTCCAAAAAAATCCAAAGGGGTTAGACTTTGCTTTTTCTCATAAACATCAATTTTTATCAAAACATGTCTTAAGTTCGGTTTTCTCGCTCGTGAAACTTCTTATATTTGTTAGATACGTGTTACCTTGTCATACCTAAATTTTAAAGCATTTTGGAAAACATCAAATTTTCCATAAAAATCCAAAGGGGTTAGCGTTTGCTTTTTACCAAAAACCGCAATTTCAATCATAACTCGCCGTAAGTTCTTTTTTCTCGCTTGTGAAGCTTCTTATCTTTGTGAGATACATGTTACGTTGTCATATTTAAATTTTATGTATTTCCGAAAACATCAAATTTTCCAAAACATTCCAAAGGGGTTAGCCTTTGCTTTATCAAAAAACACCAATTTCCATCGAAACTTGCCTTGAATTTTTTTTCTTGCCCTTGAATCTTCTTATCTTTGTTAATACGTGTTACCTTGCCATAACTAAATTTTAAAGCATTTCAGAAAATATCAAAATTACCTTAAAAATCCAAAGGGGTTAGCTTTTGCTTTTTACCAAAAACCGCAGTTTCAATCATAACTCGCCTTAAGTTATTTTTTCTTGCCCGTGAAGATTCTTATCTTTATGAGATACACATTACCTTGTCATATCTAAATTTTAAGTATTTCAAAAAACATCAAATTTTCCAAAAATTTCAAAGGGGTTAGCATTTGCTTTTTGCCAAAAGCTCCAATTTCCATCAAAACTTGCCTTGAATTTGTTTTTCTCGCCCGTAAAGCTTCTTATCTTTGTTAGATACATGTTACCTTGTCATACCTAAATTTTAAAACATTTTAAAAAACATCAAATTTTTCATAAAAATCCAAAGGGGTTAGCGTTTGCTTTTTATCAAAAACCGCAATTTTAATCATGACTCACGGTAAGTTCATTTTTCTCGCTCGTGAAGCTTCTTATCTTTGTTAGATATGCGTTACCTTGTAATATCCAAATTTTATGTATTTCAGAAGACACCAAATTTTCAAAATATGTCTAAAGGGGTTAGCCTTTGCTATTTTCCAAAAACGACAATTTCCATCAAAACTCATCGTACATTTGTATTTCTCACCAGCGAAGCTTCTTTTCTTTGTCACATATGTGTTACCTTATCATACCTAAATTTTGAAGCATTTCGGGAAACATCAAATTTTCCAAAAAAATCCAAAGTGGTTAGGCTTTGATTTTTACCAAAAACATAAATTTCCATCAAAACTTGTCTTGAATTCGTTTTTATCGCCCTTGAAGTTTCTTATCTTTGTTAGATACGTGTTACCTGGTCATACCTAAATTTTAAATCATTTCGGAAAAAAATCATTTTCCAAAAAAACACAAAGGGGTTAGCTTTTGCTTTTTACCAAAAACATCAATTTCCATCAAAACTTGCCTTAAATTTGGATTTCTCGCCCGTGAAGCTTCTTATTTTTGTTAAATACGTGTTACCTTGTCATACCAAAATTTTAAAGCATTTTAGAAAACATCAAATTTTCATAAAAATCCAAAGGGGTTAGCGTTTGCTTTTTATGAAAAACAGTAATTTCAATCATAACACGCAATACGTTCTTTTTTCTCGCCTGTGAAACTTCTTATCTTTGTCGGATACGTGTTATATTGTCATATATAAATTTTAAGCATTTCGTAAAACATCAAAATTTCCAAAAAAAAATTAAAGGGATTAGCATTTGCTTTTTACCAAAAACCGCAATTTCAATCGTAACTCGCCGTAAGTAATTTTTTCTCGCCCGTAAAGGTTCTTATCTTTGTCACATATGTGTTACCTTGTCATACCTAAATTTTAAATATTTCGGAAAACATCAATTTAAAAAAATATCCAAAGGGGTTATCCTTTGCTTTTTAACAAAAATGACAATTTTCATCAAAACTCATCGTAAACTCGTTTTTCTTATCCGTGAAGCTTCTGTTATTTGTCACATACGTGTTACCTTGTCATACCTAAATTTTGAAGCATTTCGGGAAACATCAAATTTTCAAAAAAAATCCGAAGGGTTTGCGTGTTATTTTTACCAAAAACATCAATTTCCACCAAAACTTGTCTTGAATTCATTTTTATCGGCTGTGAAGTTTCTTATCTTTGTTAGATACGTGTTATCTTATCATACAAAATTTTTAAAGCATTTCAGAAAACATCAAAATATCCACAAAAATCCAATGGGTTAACATTTGCTTTTTACTAAAAACCGCAATTTCAATCATAACTCATCGTAAGTTATTTTCTCGCGCCCGTGAAACTTCTTATCTTTTTGAGATACATGTTACCTTGTCATATCTAAATTTTAAGTATTTCAGAAAACATCACATTTTCCAAAATATTCTAAAGGGGTTTGCCTTTGCTTTATAAAAACACCAATTTCCATCGAAACTTGCCTTGAATTCGTTTTTCTTGCTCTTGAAGCTTCTTATCTTTGTTAATACGTGTTACCTTGGCATAACTAAATTTTAAAGCGTTTTGGAAAATATCAAATTTTCCATAAAAATCCAAAGGGGTTAGCTTTCCCTTTTTACCAAAAACCGCAATTTCAATCATAACTCGCCGTAAGTTATTTTTTCTCGCCCGTGAAGCTTCTTATCTTTGTGAGATACATATTACCTTGTCATATCTAAATTTTAAGTATTTCGGAAAGTATCAAAATTTTTAAAAAATTCTAAATGAGTTAGCCTTTGCCTTTTACCAAAAACACCAATTTCCTTCGAAACTTGCCTTGAATTCGTTTTTCTCGCCCGTAAAGCTTCTTATCTTTGTTAGATACGTGTTACCTTGTCATACCTAAATTTTAAATCATTTCGGAATACATCAAATTTTCCAAAAAATTCCAAATGGGTTAGCGTTGGGTTTTTACCAAAAACCGCAATTTCAATCATAACTCACCGTAAGTTCGTTTTTCTCGCCCGTTAAACTTCTTATCTTTGTCACGTATGTGTTACCTTGTCATACCTAAACTTTAAGTATTTATGAAAGCTTCAAATTTTAAAAAAAATATCCAAAGGGGTTAGCCTTTGCTTTTTACCAAAAACTGCAATTTCAAACATAACTCGCCGTAAGTCATTTTTTCTCGCTCGTGAACCTTCTTATCTTTGTCAGATATATGTTACCTTGTCATGTCTAAATTTTGAAGCATTTTGGGAACATCAAATTTCCAAAATATCCAAAGGGGTATGCCTTTGCTTTTTACCAAAAACATCAATTTCCATCAAAACTTGCCTTAAATTCGGTTTTCTCGCCCTCGAAGCTTCTTATATTTGTTAGATATGTGTTACCTTGTCATACCTCTATTTAAACTATTTAGGAAAACATCAAATTTTCCATAAAAATCCAAAGGGGTTAGCGTTTGCTTTTCATCAAAAACAACAATTTTAATCATGACTCACCATAAGTTCGTTTTTCTCGCCCGTGAAGCTTCTTATCTTTGTCAGATATGCATTACCTTGTAATATCTAAATTTTATGTATTTTGGAAGACATCAAATTTTCAAAAAATATCCAAAGGCGTTAGTTTTTGCTTTTTACCAAATACGACAATTTCCATCAAAACTCATCGTAAATTCGTTTTTCTCACCCGCGAAGTTCTTTTCTTTGTCACATATGTGTTACCTTGTCATATCTAAATTTTGAAGTATTTCGGGAAACATCTAATTTTCCAAAAAATCCAAAGGGGTTAGCCTTTGATTTTCCCCAAAAACATCAATTTCCGTCAAAACTTGCCTTAAATTCGGTTTTCACGCCCGTGAAGCTTCTTATTTTTGTTAGATACATTCTACCTTGTCATACCTAAATTTTAAAGCATTTCGAAAAACCATCAGATTTTCATAAAAATCCAAAGGTGTTAGCATTTGCTTTTTACAAAAAAGAACCGTAATTTGAATCATAACTCGCCGTACATTTTTTTTTCTCACCTGTGAAGCTTCTTATCTTTGTCACATATGTATATATATAAATTTTAAACATTTCGGAAAATATCAAATTTTCCAAAAAAATAAAATGGGTTAGAATATGTTTTTTACCAAAAACCACAATTTCAATCTTAACTCGTCATAAGTAATTTTTTCTCACCCGTGAAGCTTCTTATCTTTGTAAGATATGTGTTACCTTGTCATACCTAAATTTTAAGTATTTCGGAAAATATCAATTTTCAAAAAAATATCCAAAGGGATTATCATTTGCTTTTTTAACAAAAATGATAATTTTCATTAAAACTCATCGTAAATTCGTTTTTCTCACCCGTGAAGCTTCTTTTCTTTGTCACATACGTGTTACCTTGTCATACCTAAATTTTGAAGCGTTTTGGGAAACATCAAATTTTCTAAAAAATCCAAAGGGGTTAGCGTTTAATTTTTACCAAAAATATCAATTTCCATCAAAACTTGTCTTGAATTCATTTTTATCGTCTGAGAAGTTTCTGATCTTTGTTAGATACGTGTTATCTTATCATACAAAATTTTTCAAGCATTTCGGAAAACATCAAAATTTCCATAATAATCCAAAGGGGTTAGCGTTTGCTTTTTACTAAAAACCGCAATTTCAATCATAACTCGCCGTAAGTTATTTTCTCTAGCCCGTAAAGCTTTGGAGATGTGTGTTACCTTGTCATACCTAAATTTCGAAGCATTTTGGAAAACATCCAATTTTCCATAAAAATACATAGAGGTTAGCTTTTTTACCGAAAACGGCAATTTCCACAAAACTCGCAGTAATTTAGTTTTTTTCGCACGTGATGATTCTTTTATTTGTCAGATACGTGTTACCTTGTCATACCTTAATTATGATGCATTTTGGAAAAAACATCAAACTTTCCAAAAAAATCCAAAGGGGTTAGACTTTACTTTTTACTAGTATTGGCAATTTCCAACAAAACTAGCGGTAAATTTTTTTTCTCGCATGCGAAGCTTCGTATCTTTGTTAGATATGTGTTACCTTGTCATAACTAAATTTTGATGCATTTAGGAAAATATCAAATTTTCCAAAACAAAATCTAAAGGTGTTAACCCTTGATTTTTATAAAAAAACAGCAATTTCAATCAAAACTTGTTATAAATTCATTTTTCTCACCCGTGAAGCATCTTTTCTTTGTCACATATGTGTTACCTTGTCATACCTAAATTTTGAAGCATTTCGGGAACATCAAATTTTCCAAAAAATAAAAAGAAGTTAGCCTTTGCTTTTTACCAACAAAACTAATTTCCATCAAAACATGCCTTAAATTTGGTTTTCTCGCCCATGAAGCTTCTTATCTTTATTAGATACGTGTTATCTTGTCATACCTAAATTTCAAAGCATTTCAGAAAAAATCAAATTTTCCATAAAAATCCAAAGGGGTTGGCGTTTGCTTTTTATCAAAAACCCCAATTTCAATCATAACTCGTCGTAAATTCTTTTTTCTCACCCGTGAAGCTTCGTATCTTTGTCAGATATGTGTTACCTTGTCATACCTAAATTCTGACGCATTTCAGAAAACATCAAATTTTCCAAAAAAATCTGAAGGTGTTAACCCTTGCTTTTTATAATAAAACGGTGATTTCCATCAAAACTCATCGTAAATTCATTTTTTCACCCGTGAAGCTTCTTTTCTTTGTCACATATGTGTTACCTTATCATACCTAAATTTTGAAGCATTTCGAGAACATCAAATTTTCTAAAAAAATCCAAAGGGGTTAGCCTTTGCTTTTTATCATAAACATCAATTTCCATCAAAACATTTCTTAAGTTCGGTTTTCTCGCTCGTGAAGCTTCTTATATTTGTTAGATACGTGTTACCTTGTCATACCTAAATTTTAAAGCATTTCGGAAAACATCAAATTTTCCATAAAAATCCAAAGGGGTTAGCGTTTGCTTTTCACCAAAAACCGCAATTTCAATCATAACTCGCTGTAAGTTCTTTTTTCTCGCTTGTGAAGCTTCTTATCTTTGTGAGATACATGTTACCTTGTCATATTTAAATTTTAAGTATTTCAGAAAACATCAAATTTTCCAAAACATTCCAAATAGGTTAGCCTTTGCTTTATCAGAAAACACCAATTTCCATCGAAACTTGCCTTGAATTCGTTTTTCTTGCCCTTGAAACTTCTTGTCTTTGTTTATACGTGTTACCTTGGCGTAACTAAATTTTAAAGCATTTCGGAAAAACATCAAAATTACCATAAAAATTCAAAGGGGTTAGGTTTTGCTTTTTACCAAAAACCGTAGTTTCAATCATAACTCGCCTTAAGTTATTTTTTCTTGCCCGTGAAGATTCTTATCTTTATGAGATACACGTTACCTTGTCATATCTAAATTTTAAGTATTTTGGAAAACATCAAATTTTCCATAAAAATGCAAAGGGGTTAGCATTCGTTTATTTACCAAAAACACCAATTTCCATCGAAACTTGCCTTGAATTCGTTTTTCTCATCCGTGAAGCTTCTTATCTTTTTAGATACATGTTACCTTTCCATACCTAAATTTTTAAGCATTTCAGAAAACATCAATTTTTCCAAAAAGATTCCAAAGGGGTTAGCGTTTGTTTTTTTACAAAAAAACCACAATTTCAATCATAACTCACCGTAAGTTTGTTTTTTCTCGCCCATGAGGCTTCTTATTTTTGTCAGATATTTGTTACCTTGTAATACCTAAATTTTAAGTATTTTGGAAAACATCAAATTTTCTAAAGATATCCAAAGGGGTTAGCCTTTGCTTTTTCATAAAGACGACAGTTTCAGTAAAAACCTATCATAAATTCATTTTCCTTCTATGTGAAGCTTATCTTTATGAGATACATGTTACCTTTTCATACCTAAATTTTGAAGCATTCCGGAAATCATCAATTTTTTCAGAAAAATCAAAAGTAGTTGGCCTTTAATGTTTACCAAAAGCGGCAATTTCCATCAAAACTCACCGTAAATTTGTTTTTCTTGCCCGTTAAGATTCTTTTTTTGTTAGATACGAGTTACGTTGTCAATCCTGAATTATGACATATTTCGGAAAACGTCAAATTTTCAACAAAAATTCAAAGAGGTTAGCCTTTGTTTTTTATCAAAAATAGCAATTTCAATGAAAACTCACCGTAGGTTCATTTTTCTCGTCCTGAAGCTTCTTATCCTATGAAGATGCGTGTTACCTTGTCATACCTAAATTTCGAAGCATTTTCGAAAACATGAAATTTTCCAAAACAATACATAGAGGTTAAGTTTTGTTTTTTTACCGAAAACGGCAATTTTCATCAAAACTCGCGGTAATTTAGTTTTTTTCACACGTGAAGATTCTTTTATTTGTCAGATACGTGTTACCTTGTCATACCTTAATTATGATGCATCCTGGAAAATATCAAACTTTCCAAAAATCCAAAGGGGTTAGCCTTTACTTTTTAGCAATAACGGCAATTTCCAACAAAACTAGTAGTAAATTCTTTTTTCTCGCACGTGAAGCTTCATATCTTTGTTAGATACGTGTTACCTTGTCATACCTAAATTCAAAGGTATTTCAGAAAACATCAAATTTTCCAAAAAAAAATCGGAAGGTGTTTACCCTTGCTTTTTATAAAAAAGGCAATTTCCATCAAAACTCATTGTAAATTCGTTTTTCTCACCCGTGAAGCTTCTTTTCTTTGTCACATATGTGTTACCTTGTCATACCTAAATTTTAAAGTATTTCGGAAACATCAAATTTTCCAAAAAAAATCAAAAGGGGTTATCCTTTGCTTTTTATCATAAACATCAATTTCCATCAAAACATGGCTTAAATTTGGTTTTCTTACCCTGAAGCTTCTTATCTTTGTTCGAACGTGTTACCTTGTCATACCTAAATTTTAAAGAATTTAGGAAAACATCAAATTTTTCATAAAAATTCAAAGGGATTAGCGTTTGCTTTTTACCAAAAACCGCAATTTCAATCATAACTCACCGTAAGTTCTTTTTTCTCGCTCGTGAAGCTTCTTATCTTTATGAGATACATGTTACTTTTCATATCTAAATTTTAAGTATTTCGAAAAACATCAAATTTCTCAAAACATTCCAAAGGGGTTAGCCTTTGCTTTATACCAAAAATACCAATTTCTATCGAAACTTGCCTTGAATTCGTTTTTCTTGCCCTTGAATCTTCTTATCTTTGTTAATACGTGTTACCTTGTCATACCTAAATTTTAAAGCATTTTGGAAAACATCAAAATTTTCATAAAAATCCAAAGGGGTTAGCGTTTGCTTTTTACCAAAATCTGAAATTTCAATCATAACTCGCCATAAGTTATTTTTCTCGTTCGTGAAGATTGTTATCTTTGTGAGATACATGTTACCTTGTCATATCTAAATTTTAAATATTTTGGAAAACATCAAATTTTCCAAAAAAATCCAAAGGGGTTAGCATTTGCTTTTTACCAAAACACCAATTTTCATGGAAACTTGCGTTGAATTCGTTTTGCTCACGCGTGAAGCTTCTTATCTTTGTTAGATACGTGTTACCTTGTCATACCTAAATTTTAAAGCGTTTCAGAAACCATCAAATTTTCTAAAAAATTCCAAAGGGATTAGCGTTTTGTTTTTTACAAAAAAACCGCAATTTCAATCACAACTCACTATTAGTTCATTTTTCTTGCCCGTGAAGCTTCTTATTTTTTCAGATATGTGTTACCTTGTAATACCTAAACTTTAAGTATTTTGGAAAAAATCAAATTTTCCAAAAAATATCCAAAGATAACGCCTTTGCTTTTTCATAAGAATGACAATTTCAATAAAAACCTATCGTAAATTCATTTTTCTTCCATGTGAAGCTTATCTTTGTGAGATACGTGTTACCTTTTCACACCTAAATTTTGAAGCATTTCGGAAAACATCAATTTCAGAAAGTCAAAAGTAGTTGGCCTTAAATGTTTACCAAAAGCGGCAATTTCCATCAAAACTCACTGTAATTTGTTTTTCTCGCCGTTAAGAATTGTTTTTTGTTAGATACGTGTTACCTTGTCATTCCTGAATTATGACGCATTTCGGAAAACGTCAAATTTTCAACAAAAGTTCAAAGAGGTTAGCCTTTGTTTTTTTGCCAAAAATAGCAATTTCAATGAAAACTCACTGAGGGTTTGTTTTTCTGGTCCTGAAGCTTCTTATCCTATGAAGATGCGTGTAATCTTGTCGTATCTTAATTTTAAAGCATTTTCAAAAACATCAAATTTCCCAAAACAATACATAGAGGATAGGTTTTGTTTTTTACCAAAAACGGCAATTTCCATCAAAACTCACCATAATTTAGATTTTTTTCACAAGTGAAGATTCTTTTATTTGTCAGATACGTGTTACCTTGTCATACCTTAATTATGATGCATTTTGGAAAACATCAAACTTTCCAAAAGATCCAAAGGGGTTAGCCTTTACTTTTTACCAATAATGGCAATTTCCAACAAAACTAGCACTAAATTCTTTTTTCTCGCACGCGAAGCTTCGTATCTTTGTTAGATATGTGTTACCTTGTCATACCTAAATTCTGGCGCATTTCGGAAAAAATCAATTCTTCCAAAAAAAATTCTGAATGTGTCAACCCTTGCTTTTTAGAAAAAAATGTTAATGTCCAACAAAACTCGTCGTAAATTCGTTTTTCTCACCCGTGAAGCTTCTTTTCCTTGTCACATATGTGTTACCTTGTCATACCTAAATTTTGAAGCATTTCAGGAACATTGAATTTTCCAAAAAAATCAAAAAGGGTTAGCCTTTGCTTTTTATCATAAACATCAATTTCCATCAAAACAGGCCTTAAATTCGGTTTTCTCACCGGTGAAGCTTCATATATTTGTTAGATACGTGTTACCTTGTCATACCTAAATTTTAAAGCATTTTCCAAAATAATCCAAAAGGGTTAGCCTTTCCTTTTTATCAAAAGAGACAATTTCTATAAAAACCATCGTTATTTTTCTCGCATGTGAAGCTTCTTATCTTTGTGAGATATGTGTTACCTTGTCATACCTAGATTTTGAAGCATTTTAGAAAATATCAGGTTTTTTGAAAAAAATCAAAAGTGATTGGCCTTTATTTTACCAAAAATGGTAATTTCCATAAAAATTAGCCGTAAATTCATTTTTCTTGCCTGTGAAGATTCTTTTATATATCAAATTTGTGTTACCTTGTCATTCCTGAATTATGACGCATTTCGGAAAATTTCAAATTTTCCACAAAAATCCAAAGGGGTTAGCCTTTGCTTTTTAATAAAAATAGGAATTTCAATAAAAACGCAACGTAAGTTCGTTTTTCTCGCACGTGAAACTTCTTATCTTTGACAGATAAGTGTTACCTTGTCATACCTAAATTTTGAAGCATTTTGAAAAACATCAAATTTTCCACAAAAATCTGAAGGTGCTAGCTCTTTCTTTTTATAAAAAACGGCAATTTCAATGGAAACTCATCGTAAATTTGTTTTTCTCATGCGAGAAACTTCTTTTCTTTGTCACATATGTGTTACCTTGTCATATCTAAATTCTGAAGCATTTCTGGAAACATCAAAAATTTACAAAAAATCTAGAGGGGTCAACCTTTGCTTTTTACCAAAAACATCAATTTCCATCAAAACTTGCCTTGAATTTATTTTTCTCGCTTCTGAAGCTTCTTATCTTTGTTAGATACATGTTACCTTGCTATATCTAAATTTTGAAGCATTTTGGAAAACATCAAAATTTCCACAAAAATCTGAAGGTGCTAGCCCTTTCTTTTTATAAAAAACAGCAATTTCAATGCAAACTCATCGTAAATTTGTTTTTTTCACGCAAGAAACTTCTTTTCTTTGTCACATATGTGTTACCTTGTCATACCTAAATTCTGAAGCATTTCTGGAAACATCAAAATTTTACAAAAAATCCAGAGGGGTCAGCCTTTGCTTTTTACCAAAAACACCAATTTCCATCAAAACATGCCTTGTATTCATTTTTCTCGCTTCTGAAGCTTCTTATCTTTGTTAGATACATATTACCTTGTTATACCTAAATTTTGAAACATTTTGCAAAACATCAAATTTTCCACAAAAATCTGAAGGTGCTAGCCCTTTCTTTTTATAAAGAATGGCAATTTCAATGGAAACTCATCGTAAATTTGTTTGTCTCACGCGAGAAACTTCTTTTCTTTGTCACATATGTGTTACCTTGTCATACCTAAATTCTGAAGCATTTCTAGAAACATCATAATTTTACAAAAAGTTCAGAGCTGTTAGCCGTTGCTTTTTACCAAAAAAGGCAATTTCCATCGAAGCTAGCAGCAAATTCATTTTTGTCGCACGCGAAGCTTCTTATCCTTGTCAGATGCGTGTTACCTTGCCATACCTAAATTTTGAAGCACTTGAAAAGCATAAAAGTTTTCAAAAAAAATCCAAAGTGGGTAGCCTTTTGCTTTTTACCAAAATCGGCAAATTCCATCAAAACTCTACGCAAATTAGTTTTTCTCGCACATGAAGCTTCTTATCTTTGTCAGTTACATGTTTTCATCTCATACCTAAATTTTGAAGCATTTAAAAAAACATCAAATTTAAAAAAAATCCAAAGGGGTTACCTTTTTGCTTTTTATTAAAAAAGATAATTTCCATCAAAACTCACCATAAAATCTTTTTCTCGCCCGCCAATCTTCTTTTCTTTGTCAGATACGTATTACCATGTCATAACTAAATTCCGACGCATTTCAGAAAACATCAAAATTTCCGAAAAAATCCGATGGTGTTAGCCCTTGTTTTTCATAATATAATGGCACTTTCCATCAAAACTCGTCGTAAAATCATTTTTCTCACCCGTGAAGCTTCTTTTCTTTGTCACATATCTGTTACCATGTCATACCAAAATTTTGAAGCATTTTGGGAAGCATCAATTTTTTTAAAAAAATGCTAAGGGGTTATCCTTTATTTTTTTACCAAAAATATAAATTTCCATTAACACTTGCCTTAAATTTGTTTATATCGCTCGTGAAGCTTCTTATCTTTGTTAGATACCTGTTACCTTGTCATACCTAAATTTTAAATCATTTCATAAAGCTCAAGATTTCCAAAAAAATCCCATGGGTTAGCGTTTGCTTTTTACCAAAAACTTCAATTTCAATCATAACTCGTCGTAAGTTTATTTTTCTCGCCCGTGAAGCTTCTTATCTTTGTCAGATATGTGTTAACTTGCTATATTTAAATTTTATTTATTTTTGAAAACATCAAAATTTCCAAAATAATCCAAAAGGGTTAGCCTTTGCTTTTTACAAAAAATGACAATTCAATAAGAACCCGTCGTAAGTTCGTTTTTCTCGCTCGTGACGCTCTTATCTTTGACAGATACATGTTACCTTATCATACCTAAATTTTGAACCATTTTAGAAAACATCAAATTTTTCAAAAAAATCCAAAGGGGTTAGCTTTTTGCTTTTTATTAAAAACAACAATTTCCATCAAAACTCGCCATAAAATCTTTTTTTCGCCTGTGAATCTTCTTTTCTTTGTCAGATACGTGCTACCATGTCATACCTAATTTCTGACGCATTTCAGAAAACATCAAATTTTCCAAAAAAAATCCGAAGGTGTTAGCCCTTGCTTTTTATTAAAAATGGCGATTTCAATCAAAGCTCACTGTAATTTCGTTTTCCTGCACGTGAGGCTTCTTATATTTCTCAGATACGTGTTACCTTGTCATACCTAAATTTTAAGAATTTCGGAAAACATCAAATTTTCCAAAAATATCCAAAGGGATTAGCTTTTGCTTTTTACAAGAACTGACAATTTCCATCAAAACACGTCGTAAATTTGTTTTTCTCGCCTGTGAAGTTTCTTATCTTTGTTAAACAAGTGTTACCTTGTCATACCTAAATTTTAAAGCATTTTGGAAAACATCAAATTTTCCAAAAAAATCTAAGGGGTTAGCATTTGCTTTTTAATAAAAACCGCAATTTCAATCATATCTCGCCATAAGTTATTTTTTCTTGCTCGTGAAGCTTCTTATCTTTTTCACATACGTGTTACCTTGTCATATCTAAATTTTAAGTATTTCGGGAAATATCAAATTTTCCGAAAAATTCGAAGGGGTTCGTCTTTCCTTTTTAACAAAAATGACAATTTCCTTTAAAATCTGCTGTAAAATTTTTTTCTCGCATGTGAAGCTTCTTATCTTTGTGAGATTTGTGTCACAATGTCATACCTGAATTTTGTAGCATTTGAGAAAATATCAAATTTTTCAGAAAAAATCCAATGTGGTTGGCCTTTATTGTTTACCAAAATCGGCAATTTCTATCAAAACTCACCGTAAATTCCTTTTTCTCGCCCGTGAAGATTATTTTATTTGTCCAATACGTGTTATCTTGTCATTCCTGAATTATGACGCATTTCCAAAAATATCAAATTTTCCACAAAAATCTAAAGGGGTTAGCCTTTGCTTTTTAACAAAATGGCAATTTCAATAAAAACTCGCCGTAAGTTCGTTTTTCTCACCCGTGAAGCTTCTTATCTTTCACAGATACGTGTTACCTTGTCATAACTAAACTTTTCAAGCATTTTGGAAAACATCAAGTTCTCCAAAAATATTCAGAAGGGTTAGCCTTTGTTTTTACCAAAAACGGCAATTTCCATCAAAACACGACAATATTTGTTTTTCTCGTACGTGAAGATTCTTTTATTTGTCAGATTCATGTTACTTCTTCATACCTGAATTATGACGCATTTCGGAAAATATCAAATTTTACAAAAAATCAAATAGGGTTAGCCTTTGCTTTTTACCCACTGTAAATTCCTTTTTCTTGCATGTGAAGCTTCTTATATTTGTGAGATATATGTTACCTTGTCATACCTAAATTTTGAAGCATTTTAGAAAACATTAAATTTTTTTGGAAAAATCAAAAGTGATTGGCCTTTAATGTTTACCAAAAACGGCAATTTCCATCAAAACTTACCGTAAATTCCGTTTCTCGCCCGTGAAGATTCTTTTATTTGTCGTATTACCTTGCCATTCGTGAATTATGATGCATTTCAGAAAACGTCAAATTTTCCAAAAAAAATCCTAAAGGTTTAGCCTTTGCTTTTTAACAATAATGGCAATGTAACAGCCCTAACTTTTGTAAAGCTTGATTTCAACTTATGAAACAAAGTTAAGGCGAAAAAAGACTACAGTTGTGTCACATGAAACGATGAACACAAATATGGACATGTGAGGGAGTTAAAAAATTTCTCTAGCCCATGCTCAACACATGTTAACCGAGGGGAAAGAATTAGACTCCCAAAAACTCTAACTCATGTGCACCTCCTCTATGAGGAGAGTGGAGGAAATTTAAACACCATTTTGAATCTTTTGAAAGGATTTCTATTCAGATTGTCCAAAGGCCTATATGCGAGATCATAGATGCATTTATCATGCATTCAAGAGCCTAAGTTTCAAATTTGGAGAATTTTAGGTTTCATATACTATTTATTCCGAGGATTAAATGAGGGCACGTTCAAATTCAAACCTGAATTTGAATTTTGAATCAAACAAACTCAATTTCAAAATATAATTTCAGATTTGAGTTCCTCATAATTCTTTTGACCTATCCTCCAAGTTTGGTCAAATTTTGAGCTAGTTTGCTATTTTATCCGGAACCGGAGGATAAGAGGGGGACATGGGGCCCACATGTCAGTAGACCTCAAACTGGAGGCGTCTCTATTTTCACTCGGGCAACACACGCGGGACACCTGCTGCTCGCCGGTGCCACCGTTTTCTCACCACGCCACCTCCTCCTTAATCAAATTGTGCTGGCGAGCTGCTTCCTTCGCCCATATCACTGAAGATTCGACCTCTGCTCGTCCCTCCCCGCACACAGTGCAGACCAGCAGCTCCCCTCTGTTTCTCTGATCGCCAGCAACTGAACCAGGCCCCCTTTGCCCGAGCTTCCAACAGCAAAAAGGTTCGCCCATGAGTGCTCTAGCCGGCTGGCCACTTCACCCCGCCGTCCCGAGCTCACCGGCGCCTAGAAACGGTTTGCTTGCTGCTGCTCCCGAGTTCAAACTCAAGGAACCGAAACTGGACGCCGTGGACAGCCCAAACAGAAGTGATCACGCCCAAGCAAGCCACCCCATCTGTGCACATATAAGCCCAGTTGCTCACTCCCAAATCTCAGCCCTAGCCATTGATCACAGAGGGAGAATTTCAAGATTTTCTCCCGGGCGGCAGAAACGGACCTTGAGGTAAGGAATTGTAAAATTCGTCCTCAAATCGTGTTTGTTGGGTTTCAAACTTCACACACAGGATGTTAACTGCCCAGCACACCTCCTCAATCGATTTTGGACCAAGAAATTGAGTGTAGAGCAAGGAATCCGGGTTCTTTTGGAGGGTATACCGCTGGACCCTATCGGGCGCACGGTGCCGATAGGTTTAGAGCCCTCCCCAGCTTGTTTATACCTCATGCCGGTCTTCTACATGATTCTCTGGTGCTGTAGAGCCCAAGAACCGATCATTTGGTGGAGAATTCACCGTGCAAGACCTCGCCGGAGCCCTAGGGTTTGCTGTGGCCGGTGCGCCCTGTTTTCCGGCGAGTTTCAGCCGCCGGCGACCTCACCAACGTGTTCAGCGTGGGGAAATATGGGGGGGCGGCCAGCAGGGGTCTGGAGGTTGCTGGGAAGTGCTTTTCCGGTGACCTCGCCGTAGGGGGCCGCCACTGCCCTGTTTGGCGCGAGTCTGGAGGTTAGGGATGACAGGTGGGAGCCACTGTCGGCATTTAAACATTTTCCAGATTTTCCCACTTTAGTTCAAACTTTGGAGAGCCATAACTTTGTGTAGGAGTTTCCAAAAATTGTGAAACAAATTTTGTTGGATTCCTCTCAAAGAGTACTATCCAAGGGTGCAGCACAATGTTTATTAAAATCCATGTATTTGGCTCATTAATTCATTTAATTAAAAAATTTTTATGAATTTTTACAGGAGTTCTATTTATTGGAAATTCCCAAATTTGGACAGGACATTATTCCAAAATTCCTTGAACTCCAGTAAAAATTTCCGAGGCATTGGACCTCATTTGCTTGGTCAAATGATGTGTTCATTGCTTATGTCTCTGAAAAATGGGAAAAATGAACAGAGACATTTTCAGCTTTCCCCATTCTTTGTAAAATCCATATCTCCATGTAGGAAACTCCAAAAATGGTAAAGCCAATTCCTATGGACTGATGACATTTTTTACTTCACAAAAAGTCTACTTTGCAGCATAGGAAAGCTTAATATCTAGGAGTTAAAGGCAGGTTAGTGAAAACCATATAAGGATTTGTTGTGCTCATATGAAGCCATGTCATGAGCTCAATTTTTGCACACTGCCTAAATACCTTCCATAGAAGCTGTGGTTAAAAATCAGCTTCATTGTACCTCTGGAATTTGAGCTACCATCTTTTAGGTTTAAGTGTTCATATAATGGACTTAATCACATGGTGATTACTAGTATCCCTTTTCACCTAGCTTCCATCTTCTCTAAGTTTTAGATCCAACAACAGAAACCTTGCTTTTGTTTATCTCTCTTATGTGTGAGTTAACCTGTACAACAGCTTTGAATCATTTTCTAAATTGCTTTTGAATACATGTGCATAAATCATCTTAATAGCACGTGACGTCGATGTTTGATGAGGACTCGACTCTGCAGCGAGGATCCCCATCTCGTGACGAGTTTGGCGGATTCTCCGGAAGAAGACTAACTTCTAGCTTCTAACAAAACCGTTGAGCAAGGCAAGCCCCGGTTTGCATATCGTTACCATTTTAAATTTTGCTTTACTTCACCTCATGTTTATTAGACTTGATATTGTGCATTATGTCTAGGATGAACGAAACCCACTTGCATGGCTATTACATACCTGAGTAGAAGGTTTAGTGTAGGCTTTGCCTCGTTGTAGATGCTAGGCTAATGTTGTAGCTAGCTCGGTAGAAGTCGAGTAGTAAAAAGCTACTCGCGAGAAAGTTCGAGTAAAGGAGTTACTCGCGAGAGGTTAATGATAAGAGCACCCTCATGAAAATGAGATGGGGACGGGGATGTTCCTGTAGGATGGAGCGCTCAAGGTTGGTCTCGACCTGCGATGGGTATGACAATGCTTGAGACCACATTTGGCCTGGACCGGGATGGTAAGGCAAATGTGGAGGTTGGTTGTAGCCCCTTCCGTGTCGGTTAAGGACCGTATGTATGCGACCCTGTTGGACAAGATTGAGCTGTACCGGATATATAGTGGGGTATGGGACCCATGAAACCGATGTAACTCGATGGACCGTGATATAGAAACTCATCCTTCGTGTGGGAATGGCGTTGAGAAGGCGGGAGGTGTAAATCCTTTAGCGGGCAACTTCGACGTGTCCGCGTAGAGGACCATCCTGCTCGGCGCGAAGCGTTTTTCTATGTCGGGGTGTCGTGTGAAAGGTTGCTGCATACAACGTAAGAAAGAGCTCTTGAGAGAGTCTTTCGAGGCGGGTGTATGTGTCGTGTATGCCGGGTTGTTATTGATTCAAATCACCGTCGCTCACGGAAGAGGATTGAGCATACTTGCCCACTGCGCCGTGACTTAATAAGAAGAGGAAGTAAGTCTCTTAACTTGCTGTTTGTGGATTAATCACTGTATTGGAACCTTGACTGAAGTAGATTTAGAGCCAACTAAAGTTCATTTCCACCTTAGGCTAGCAACATCGGGATAAGGGTTTCTTGTTTGATTGTGGACTTCCGATGTTGTGAGGCGTGAGGACCACTAAAATGAAGGCTAAAAGAATCTGAATATAAGGATCAAGTTTAATCAAGCTGCATTTTGCAAATTCCTGTTCCTACTATCTTACTACCCCTGCATTTAGAGTTACATGTTTAGGAGTGACGGTTAAGTCTTGCTGAGCCTTAGTGCTCATGGTTGCTTTTGAGTTGTTTTTGCAGTTAGCAGGATGCCTACTATGAAGAGGGTTGTTCGGTGAGACGATGAACCTCACGGTTTGTTCAACTCATTGGAAACCTAGCCGCTGCCTTTCTTTGGTGAAGCTAGTAGGAAGCGTTCATGGGCTGAACGACTTCTCTTCGGCGTAGTTAGGGTCGAGAGTGAGTAGTTTGTCCAACAAATTTTAATTTCCGCTGCGTGTGCACATTATGTTGTAAAAGAAATTATCTTGAGTAACAAAATGGTTCCATTATGTTCTTGAGCCTCTTTTCGTGCATGCTGTTGGGTGCCGCATCGCACAGCACCACCCACTGCGATCTCCGGGCGTCACAGCGTGGTATCAGAGCCGCATTGGGAATAGCACGCATGAAAAGAGCATATTTTCGAAAACTTAGAGGTATACGAGTGAGGAACGTATAGTATGCCTACATAAGGAGTATTATTAGCATAGTTACTTAAGGTGGCAAGCTAACATTGTGTTATCATTCAGTATTTCAATTCTGTAACGACGCACCTACGTGGAGGTAAGAATGGTAAGGAACGCCACCGAAAGCGGATCAATTTCGGTTAGCTCACCCATACGAGGAAAGTAGTGTGGGATGTCCCGTTCAGAAATGGACAACAACAACAACAACCAAGCCTTTATCCCAAGCCTCTTGGGGTCGGCTAGACATGAAATCCAATATCAATGAAGTAAAAGAGAGGAAGAGATATGAGAACAAGGAAAAAGAAAAAAAGAGAAAAAAAGAGAGAGAGAAAAAAAAGAAAAAAAGAAAAAAAAGAAAAAAAGAAAAAGGAAAAGAGAAAATAAATAAGAAATAAGGAAAATAAAAAGAGAAAAAAAAAATAAGACTACGATTCTGGCACATGAATTGCTACTTTCCATGCGGTCCTATCATGAGCTAAGTCTCTGGATACATTCCAATCTCTCAAATCTCGTTTTACCGCCTCCTCCCAGGTCAACCTTGGTCGTCCTCTACCCCTCCTAATATTTTCTCTACCTCTTAAAATCCCACTGTTAACCGGTGCTTCTGGAGGTCTCCGTTGGATATGTCCAAACCACCTAAGCCGATGTTGGACTAACTTCTCTTCAATCGGCGCCACCCCTACCTTATCACGAATTGCCTCATTCCTTATTTGATCTCTTCTCGTGTGCCCACACATCCACCGTACCATGCGCATCTCTGCGACACTCATTTGTTGGACATGTTGCCGTTTAGTTGGCCAACATTCCGCCCCATAGAGCATCGCGGGTCTAATCACCGTCCTATAGAACTTCCCTTTTAGCTTTTGTGGGACTTTCCTATCACATAGGATTCCAGAGGCTTGTCGCCATTTCATCCACCCTACCTTGATCCTGTGGCCAACATCCTCATCAATATCGCCATTGCTTTGTAACATTGATCCTAAGTATCGGAAAGAGTCCCTTCTAGGTACTATTTGTCCTTGTAAACTAACATTTTCCTCTTCACGACCAACACCACTAAAGTCACACCTCATATACTCGGTTTTGGTCCTACTAAGTCTAAACCCCTTGGACTCTAAGGTTTGTCTCCATAACTCTAATTTCTTATCAACACCATCTCTAGTTTCATCTACCAGCACTACATCATCAGCAAAGAGCATGCACCAAGGGATATCCCCTTGTATATCCTTCGACACCTCATCCATCACCAAGGAAAAGATGTATGGGCTCAAAGCTGATCCTTGATGTAGTCCTACCGTGATAGGAAATGCCTCAGTCTCACTATCACTTACGCGCACACTTGTCCTAACATTATTGTACATATCCTTGATAAGGGTAATGTACTTTGTTGGCACTTTATGTTTCTCTAGTGCCCACCACATAACTGACCTTGGTATCTTGTCGTACGCCTTCTCCAAGTCGATGAACACCATATGCAAGTCCTTCTTCTGCTCCCTATATCTCTCCATAAGCTGACGAAGCAAGAAAATCGCCTCCATTGTAGACCTCCCAGGCATAAAACCAAACTGGTTTTTAGTGACATTGGTCACTTTCCTCAGGCGGTGTTCAATCACTCTCTCCCAAAGCTTCATAGTATGACTCATAAGCTTAATACCTCGATAATTAGTACAACTTTGCATATCTCCTTTATTTTTGAAGATAGGTACTAATATACTTTTCCTCCATTCTTCAGGCATCTTGTTTGACCGAAAAATGTGGTTGAATAGCTTTGTGAGCCATACTATTGCGACATCCCCAAGACATCTCCACACCTCAATAGGGACATCGTCAGGGCCGAGGGCCTTTCCTCCTTTCATCCTTTTTAAGGCCTCCTTAACCTCAAACTCTTGTATCCTCCGCACGAACCGTCTGTTGGAGTTATCAAAGGAGTCATCCAACTCAACCATAGTGCTCTCATTCCCATCATTGAATAGCCCATTAAAGTAATCACGCCATCTATTCTTAATCTCTTCATCCTTCACTAGAATGCGGTCAGTCTCATCTTTGATGCATTTAACTTGATTAAGATCCCTCATCTTTCTCTCGCGGATTTTTGCTACCTTGTATATGTCCTTTTCACCTTCTTTTGTCCCTAGTCTCTCATATAACTTATCATAGGTCTGTCCTCTTGCCTTACTCACAACCCGCCTTGCATTCTTCTTAGCCTCTTTGTACTTAAGCATGTTGCTTGCGCTTCTATCATTATGCCAACTCTTGTAACACTCCTTCTTCTCCTTAATGGCCTTTTGTACATCCTCATTCCACCACCAAGTGTCTTTATCTATAAGTTTCTTTCCCTTTGTCACACCGAACACCTCACTAGCTACCTTCCTAATGCAAGTTGTCATCTTCATCCACATACTATCTGCATCTCCATTTTCTGCCCAGGGTCCTTCTGTGATCACCCTATTTTTAAAGGATTCTTGTGATTCTCCCTTCAACTTCCACCACTTTGTTCTTGTGATTTTGACACCTTTGTGCCACAAAGAGCATGTATGGAAGCGAAAGTCAGCTACCACAAGCTTATGTTGTGTCACAACACACTCCCCAGGATCACCTTACAATCTAGACACTCCCGTCTATCCTTTCTCCTAGTGAGCACAAAGTCAATCTGGCTAGAGTGTTGGGCACTACTAAAGGTCACTAGGTGAGATTGCCTCTTCCTAAAGAGGGTGTTAGCTATCAACAGATCATAGGCTACGGCAAAGTCTAGGATGTCCTTACCCTCTTGATTTCTATCGCCGCATCCAAAACCTCCATGTACTCCCTCAAATCCTAGGTTAGTTGCACCCACATGACCATTGAGATCTCCTCCTATGAGGAGTTTCTCGGTTATCGGTACACTACTAACCATATCCTCCAAGTCCTCCCAAAATTGCCTCTTAGCACTCATGTTGAGCCCAACTTGTGGGGCATAAGCACTAATGACGTTCAAGACAATGTCCCCAATTACTATCTTGATTAAGATGATCCTATCCCCTCGTCTTCGAACATCCACTACTCCATCCTTAAGACTCTTATCTATTAGAACACCTACGCCATTCCTAGTCCCAGCCGAACCAGAATACCAAAGCTTGAAACCGGTATTCTCGACTTCTCTCGCCTTTTGACCCGCCCATCTAGTCTCTTGTACACAAAGGATATTTACTCGTCTCCTAATGGCAACATCTACTAACTCACGTAGCTTCCCCGTCAAGGATCCTACATTCCAACTACCCACCCGAAATCTATGTTCCTCGACTAGCTTCCTTACGCTTTGCACCCGTCGAGTAAGATGCAAAGACCCTTGCTCACTTATCACTACATCCGGGCGATGATGTAGCGCGCCACTAAGGTGATGGCGATCCGGCCCTTGCTCATTTAACACCATATCCGGGTTCCGATATGGCGCGCCACTAAGGCGGTGGCGACCCGGCCCTTGCCCACTTAACACCATACCCGGGTTCCGATATGGCGCGTCGCTAAGAGGGTTACGCCCCAACGAATTTCTATTGGGTTTCATTTCCATGAGAGTGGCTAAGTGTAGTTGTTGGCTCGCCAAGCCTATCACAACCCCCTCCTCCTTTACCCGGGCTTGGGACCGGCTATGTCATTACAACATAGGCGGAGTTCCCGTTCAGAAATGGATGAGAAGTGAATATGTTTTCTAAGACTCTTCATGTCCTAGAGACATATGAATGGCACTAGCCTCCAGTGCGCAAACCCAGGGGCAAGAGGAGGAGACCCCATCATGTAGTTTGTAACACGAAGTGTGTTCTCTAGGACTCTTCATGTCCTATGAGGCATACGAAAGCGCTGTTCCACCGGTGTGCTTTATTGCAAAGGTGTGGAGCCCCCGTCGGGTGGTGAATAACCCGATCATGTACCTTGAGACGTGGCTTGACTCAAGGACGGCCCGTATGGCAATGATACGGGGCGTAGGTTTTTACTATGATATGGACCTGCCTGTAATGACAAACCATTCAGTGCATCACTATTGAGTGATTTTATGCAGGTATATTAACCATGAGTAGTACATGCCGTGTAGAAAACGTTTGTGAGTGATCGTTTTAGTGCCACCATTTGAGACGTATAAGCCGGTATAACGCCGGTTAGGATTTTAATTTGGTGAGGCAACATAGTACCGGAATGTGTTTTGAACTGCATGAAAAAGAAAGTTTGAAAAGAAAAAGAGTAAATTTGGAGTCTAGGATTCTCTTAGGGGGTAATGAACTCCTATATTGAACTAAGAGTCAATTGGGAGTATAGATTCATTCACCAAGACTTAGGAATAACCTCCCTTGTTTTCGGCTGAATATTTGCTGAAGTTGAACAGGACATAACTTTTGTTTGGTTAAACCAATGGAGGTTAGTGATACATTTCTGGAAAGCTATTGAAGTATTCTACAACTATTCAGTAGAACTCCAGATCAGAATCACCCTCCAAATGGATTAAATTCTCAGAGGAGTGTGAACTGCCCAAAAACAGGGCAGGCACAAATTGCTCTCTGGAAATTTCTGTACTTCGAACATAACTTTCTGTAGAAAAATTTCTAAGGGTCAAGTAAGACACCATTGGAAAGTTTAGGATATGTGCTACGACTTTGTAGTTCAAAGTTTCTCCAGATTTGGAGTTTAATTGTATGAAATCTTGCGGACAAAACAGCCACTTTCAAAGGAGGTGCTGTCAAAATTGTTCCAGATTTCTGTCGACTTTGAAATATCACAACTTTTTATCCAGGACTGATATGAAGGCAAATGAATACTCGTTGGAAAGATATTGAAGTTAACTATAACTTTGATATTCAACTTGAGACATGAAATTGCCATTGTCATATTCAAATTCTGGATTAATACCTATTGGTCATTCTGAACAGAGTAGTACTTATTGTCATTTAGCTTGAGACTTGTTGTGGACAGGGATGTCTTAGACTTCTCTAAGCTCCGTAACATGTTCTCGAGTTATTTTTCAGTTTGTCCTACTGTTGGAATCAACGTTGGGACAAACTTGTTAAAGTTGGTAGATTTCAGAATTTTCTAAACCCTAGTTAGCTTGTGTAGTGCTGCAATATTGATGTGATGTTTTTACGGTTATGTTTTCAATTCAAGTTGAGTTTAAACTTTGAATTTTAACCGTAAATTGCTCACTCCTGCAGCATGGATCATGCTCATTCCAGGAGTGAGGTTGGTGAGTCGAGTCACGGCGAAAGTAATTCGCCACGACAAGAAGTGCCGACATCATCAACCGGATTGGCGGAAATCTTGGCAAAGATGGCTGAGTCTCTGGATCTGTTGGTGTGACAAAGCATACGACAGGAGACACTACAGCAAAATCCCCTGCCAAGCACTTATCTGGATTTTCTAGCAAGACAACCACCGGTTTTCTCAGAAGTGAAAGATCCGTTGGAGTCGGCTCATTGGCTCCAATATATTGAAGCCAAGTTCGATATGCTTGAGTGCGATGAATATCAGAAGACTCTATTTGCCGCTCAACAACTCCACGGAGCCGCTGGAGCTTGGTGGGCGGAGTACATCGCTACTCTTCCTGAAGGTCATCGAGTGACGTGGGATGAATTCCGGAATGTTTTCCGGGCACGTCACGTTTGTTCGAGAATTCTTCGAACAAAGTATCAAGATTTTCTGGAGCTAAAGCAAGGAGAAAGGAGTGCATACGAGTACTTCAAAGAGTTTGAAGACTTGATGCAATACGCCACTCATATGGTAGACTCGGAAGCATTGAAGTGTGAATATTTCTTCTGAGGTTTGAATGTCGAACTTAAGGAACAAGTGACCTTGTTCAATAACGGTATTTACAATGAGTTGGTAAATGCCGCTATCATTAAAGAAGACATGCATCTCTGTTGTGAAGCGGAGCTGAAAAGAAGTCTACCGCCGGACAGTGACATCGAGGTTCGTCCGAACTATCGAGTGTGGCATTACTCGCCAGTTAGGCAACAAATTCAGCCTGTGGTGCAACTCTCACAACCACGGTTGGAGTTACTCACTTATGAGCCTCCACCTCAACAGCAGCGGTCAGAAATTATTCGTGCAACCCTACCTCAACCAGCCACGCATGAATTATCTCCACCTCGTTTTAGTAGAGAGCTGAGGATTCCTGCAGAATGAAACTGTCGTGGAGCTGAGCAGAGCCACACTTGTGTGTCGTCTCATCAATGCTCAGATCAGCATCATGAACCTTCACAGAAGAATCTTTCAAAAGCTGGCAGGGTTAATTATACTTCTATTGAGGACATTGCAAAAGGTGAACCAGTTTTGGCGGGCATGTTCACTTTACATGAACAGCCCACTTTCGTGTTGTTTAATTCCGGGGCCACCCACAATTTTATTAGCAGAGACTATGTGCTGAAGAATAATCTTCCATTTAGCATCGTTAAGCATCCGTTTCATATCAGCTCACCCGGAGGCAAGATATCAACAGATGAGATGGTCTCACGAGCACCTTTATGTTTGGGTGGAAACATCTGTCCTGCGAGCCTTATCATACTCAAAGGCCAAAGGATTGATATTATCTTAGGGATGTCATGGTTGACACATTATGGAGCTATCTTTGACATCAGCCCTCGGACTGTCCAACTGAATTCCCCAATACACGGTTGCAACACATTGAATCTTGTGGATCCATCACAACGAGTTGCAGCAGTGCATCAGATTGAAGCTTCTAAACTTGAGGATATTCCAGTGGTATGTGAATATCCAGATGTGTTTCCTGAAGACTTGCTGGGCATGCCGCCCAAACGTGATGTTGAGTTCAAGATTGAACTTGCACCGAGAACAACAACTATTTCTCGGCGACCATATAAAATGGCACCAAAGGAGCTAGCAGAATTGAAGGAGCAGCTGAATGACCTCATGGACAAAGGTTTTATACGCCCAAGTTCTTCACCTTGGGGCTGTTCCGCACTCTTCGTGAAGAAGAAGTACGAGACTTTGAGACTATGCGTAGATTATCGTCCACTGAATGCTGTCACTATCAAGAATAAGTATCCACTACGGCGCATTGATATTTTATTTGATCAACTAGTGGGTGCTAAGGTATTCTCCAAGATGGATCTTCGGTCCGGGTATCATCAGATAAAGGTCCGGGCAGAAGATGTACCTAAGACGGCGTTCTCAACAAGATATGGTCTTTATTAATATCTTGTCATGTCCTTTGGGTTGACCAATGCTCCGGGTCACTTTATGTATCTCATGAACTCTGTGTTCATGCCGGAGTTAGACAAGTTCGTCGTGGTTTTCATCGACGACATCTTGGTATATTCAAAGTCAGAAGAAGAACATGCTGAACATTTACGTGTTGTACTCCAACGTTTGAGGGATCACAAGCTTTATGCAAAGTTCAGTAAATGTGAGTTTTGGATCAGCAAAGTGCCATTTCTTGGGCATATTATTTCAGTGGAAGGCATCACTGTGGACCCAAGTAAAATCGAGCAAGTGCTGAATTGGAAATCTCCAACATCTGTTCATGAAGTGAGGAGTTTCCTAGGTTTAGCGGGTTATTACCGGAGATTCATTCCAAACTTCTCCATAGTCGCTAAACCTATGACGGAGCTGTTGAAGAAAAGCACCAAGTATGATTGGAGTAATTCATGTGAACAAGCTTTTCAAACTTTAGTGAAGCATCTCACTACAGCTCCAGTTTTGGCCCAGCCGGACACAACGAAGCCGTTTGATGTTTATTGTGATGCATCCGGCATTGGTTTGGGTTGCGTGTTGATGCAAGAAGGACGTGTGGTCGCGTATGGATCCCGACAACTCAGGGGTCATGAGCAGAATTACCCGACGCACGACCTTGAACTAGCTGCAGTGGTTCTTGCATTGAAAATGTGGAGACATTATCTACTAGGCAATCTAGTACATCTCTACACTGACCACAAAAGCTTTAAGTACATCTTCACACAGAAAGAACTGAATATGAGACAGCGAAGATGGCTCGAATTGAACAAGGACTATGAACTTGAAATTCATTACCATCCGGGCAAAGCGAATGTGGTTGCCGACTCACTTAGTCGGAAAGCCCACGTTCACCATTTAGCCATGGCTGCAGATGCAGAAAGAGAACCAAGCCTGCGCTTAGTTCCCTACGGATCGCTGTTCAACCTCGCTCTTATTCCTACAATCCGAGATGAGATTGTAGAGGCTCAGAAGAGAGACAGAGGTATGTCTCATATCCGGAGCAGAGTGGACAGCGGTGAATTGAAGATGTTCCGCAAGGATGAAGAGGGTTCTCTATGGTTTAACAACCGCATAGTTGTACCCCAGAATATGAAATTGCGGAGGAAGATACTGGATGAAGCGCATTTATCCAAGTACTCCATTCATCCGGGAAGCAACAAGATGTACCAGGACGTAAAATCTAAGTTCTGGTGGACACGGATGGAAAGAGAGATTGCGAAGTACGTATCTGAGTGTGATACGTGTCGGAGGGTTAAAGCCGACCATATGAGGAAAGCCGGACCACTTCAACCGCTGAAGGTTCCAGCATGGAAGTGGGAAGACATAAGTATGGACTTCATCATCGGTTTACCCATGACCAGCAACAAGCATGATTCTATTTGGGTAATCGTCGATCGTTTGACCAAGACAGCACATTTTATTCCTGTCCATACTAAATATGTGGCAAAGAAGTATGCGGAGCTGTTCATCTCAAGAATCGTGTGTTTACACGGGGTTCCCCGCACCATCGTTTCTGATCGAGGTGCGTTATTCGTATCTAGATTTTGGGAGCAACTGCATGCTTCCTTGAGAACCGAGTTAATTCGAAGTTCAGCGTATCATCCGCAAACTGATGGTCAAACGGAGAGGATAAATCAGATTCTGGAGGATATGCTACGGGCATGTGTCATTAATCATGGGAAGAATTGGGATGACCATCTACCGTTAGCAGAATTCTCATATAACAACGGTTATCAATCCAGCATCAAAATGGCCCTGTATGAAGCTCTTTATGGCCGGAAGTGCCGCACACCACTGAATTGGTGTGAGTCCGGCGAGAGAGTAGTCTTCGGGATTGATCTTGTGAATGAAGCCGAGGAACGAGTGCGAGTGATTCAAGCCAACTTAAAGGCTGCTCAATCTCGGCAGAAGAGTTATGCAGACAAACGACGTCGACCTCTTCACTTCGACATCGGGGACCATGTGTATCCTCGTATCTCTCCGATGAAAGGGGTTCATCGTTTCGGAGTGAAGGGAAAGCTTGCTCCGTGATTCATCGGGCCGTTTGCTGTCACTGACATATGCGGACCCGTGGCCTATCGTCTGGAGCTACCGGTGTCACTTTCGGGTATTCACAATGTTTTCCACGTCTCTCAGCTGCGGAAATGTCTTAAGTACCCAGTCGCGGTTCATATGGAGAACATTGAGGATCTTCAACGGGATCTCACTTATTCTGAGTATCCGATCCAGATTATTGACGAGAAGACTCGCACCACAAGAAATCGGACATTGCAATTTTACAAAGTCTTGTGGAGCAACCACACCGCTGATGAAGCCACGTGGGAAAGCGAGGATTTTCTCCGTTTAAATTTTCCTGTCTTGTTTGTACCATATGTCCGGTAGCCATTCTCTCTTCTTTTTTCTTTTTGTAATCTCGGGACGAGATTCTTTTAAGGGGGGAGGAATGTAACAGCCCTAACTTTTGTAAAGCTTGATTTCAACTTATGAAACAAAGTTAAGGCGATAAAAGACTACAGTTGTGTCACATGAAATGATGAACACAAATATGGACATGTGAGGGAGTTAAAAATTTTCTCTAGCCCATGCTCAACACATGTTAACCGAGGGGAAAGAATTAGACTCCCAAAAACACTAACTCATGTGCACCTCCTCTATGAGGAGAGTGGAGGAAATTTAAACACCATTTTGAATCTTTTGAAAGGACTCCTATTCAGATTGTCCAAAGGCCTATATGTGAGATCATAGGTGCATTTATCATGTATTCAAGAGCCTAAGTTTCAAATTTGGAGAATTTTAGGTTTCATATACTATTTATTCCGAGGATTAAATGAGGGCACGTTCAAATTCAAACTTGAATTTGAATTTTGAACCAAACAAACTCAATTTCAAAATCTAATTTCAGATTTGAGTTTCTCATAATTCTTTTGACCTATCCTCCAAGTTTGTTCAAATTTGGAGCTAGTTTGCTATTTTATCCAGAACCGGAGGATAAGAGGGGGACATGGGGCTCACATGTCAGTAGACCTCAAACTGGAGGCGTCTCTATTTTCACTCGGGCAGCACACGCGGGACACCTGCTGCTCGCCAGTGCCACCGTTTTCTCACCATGCCACCTCCTCCTTAATCAAATTGTGCTGGCGAGCTGCTTCCTTCGCCCTTATCACTGAAGATTCGACCTCTGCTCGTCCCTCCCCGCACAAAGTGCAGACCAGCAGCTCCCCTCTGTTTCTCTGAACTACAGCAACTGAACCAGGCCCCCTTTGCCCGAGCTTCCATCAGAAAAAAGGTTCACCCATGAGTGCTCTTGCCAGCTGGCCACTTCACCCTGCCGTCCCGAGCTCACCGGCGCCTAGAAACGGTTTGCTTGCTGCTGCTCCCGAGTTCAAACTCAAGGAACCGAAACTGGACGCCGTGGACAGCCCAAACCAGAAGTGATCACGCCCAAGCAAGCCACCCCATCTGTGCACATACAAGCCTAGTTGCTTACTCTCAAAGCTCAGCCCTAGCCATTGATCACAGAGGGAGAATTTCAAGTTTTTCTCCCGGGCGGCAGATACGGACCTTGAGGTAAGGAATTGTAAAATTCGTCCTCAAAACGTGTTTGTTGGGTTTCAAACTTCACACACAGGATGTTAACTGCCTAGCACACCTCCTCCATCGATTTTGGACCAAGAAATTGAGTGTAGAGTGAGGAATCCTGGTTCTTTTGGAGGGTATACCGCTGGACCCTATCGGGCGCACGGTGCCGATAGGTTTAGAGCCCTCCCCAGCTTGTTTAGACCTCATGCCGGTCTTCTACATGATTCCCTGGTGCTGTAGAGCCCAAGAACCGACCATTTGGTGGAGAATTCACCGTGCAAGACCTCGCCGGAGCCCTAGGGTTTGCTGTGGCCGGTGCGCCCTGTTTTCTGGCGAGTTTCAGCCGCAGGCGACCTCACCAACGTGTTCAGCGTGGGGAAATATGGGGGGGGGGGGGGGGGCGGCCAGCAGGGGGTCTGGAGGTGGCTGGGAAGTGCTTTTCTGGCGACCTCGCCGGAGGGGGCCGCCACTACCCTGTTTGGCACGAGTCTGGAGGTTAGGGATGACAGGTGGGACCCACTGTCGGCATTTAAACATTTTCCAGATTTTCTCACTTTAGTTCAAACTTTGGAGAGGCATAACTTTGTGTAGGAGTGTCCAGAAATTGTGAAACAAATTTTGTTGGATTCCTCTGAAAGAGTACTATCCAAGGGTGCAGCCCAATGTTTATGAAAATCCATGTATTTGGCTCATTAATTCATTTAATTAAAAATGTTTATGAATTTTTACAGATGTTCTGTTTATTGGAAAATTCCCAAATTTGGACAGGATATTATTCTAAAATTCCTTGAACTCCAGTAAAAATTTCAGAGGCATTGGACCTCATTTGCTTGGTCAAATGATGTGTTCATTGCTTATGTCTCTGAAAAAATGAGAAAAATGAACAGAGACATTTCAGCTTTCCCCATTCTTTGTAAAATCCATATCTCCATGTAGGAAACTCCAAAAATGATAAAACCAATTCCTATGGACTCAGGACATTTTTTACGTCACAAAAAGTCTACTTTGCATCATAGGAAATCTTAATATCTAGGAGTTAAAGGCAGGTTAGTGAAAACCATATAAGGATTTGTTGTGCTGAAGCCATGTCATGAGCTCAATTTTTGCACACTGCCTAAATACCTTCCATAGAAGCTGTGGTTAAAATATCAGCTTCATTGGACCTCTGGAATTTGACCTACCATCTTTTAGGTTTAAGTATTCATATAATGGACTTAATCACATGGTGATTACTAGTATCCCTTTTCACCTAGCTTCCATCTTCTCTAAGGTTTAGATCCAACAACAGAAACCTTTCTGTTGCTTATCTCTCTTATGTGTGAGTTAACCTGTACAACAGCTTTGAATCATTTTCTAAATTGCTTTTGAATACATGTGCATAAATCATCTTAATAGCACGTGACATCGACATTCGACGAGGACTCGACTCTGCAGCGAGGATCCCCATCTCGTGACGAGTTTGGCGGATTCTCCGGAAGAAGACTAACTTCTAGCTTTTAACAAAACCGTTGAGCAAGGCAAGCCCCGGTTTGCATATCGTTACCATTTTAAATTTTGCTTTACCTCACCTCATGTTTATTAGACTTGATATTGTGCATTATGTCTAGGATGATTGAAACCCACTTAAATGGCAATTACATACCTGAGTAGAAGGTTTAGTGTAGGATTTGCCTCGTTGTAGATGCTAGTCTAATGTTGTAGCTAGCTCGGTAGAAGTCGAGTAGTAAAAAGCTACTCGCGAGAAAGTTCGAGTAATGGAGTTACTCGCGAGAGGTTAATGACAAGAGCGCCCTCATGGAAATGAGATGGGGACGGGGATGTTCCTGTAGGATGGAGCGCTCAAGGTTGGTCTCGACCTGCGATGGGTGTGACAATGCTTGAGACCACATTTGGCCTGGACCGGGATGGTAAGGCAAATGTGGAGGTTGGTTGTAGCCCCGTCCGTGTCGGTTAAGGACTGTATGTATGCGGCCCTGTTGGACAAGATTGAGCTGTACCGGATATATAGTGGGGTATGGGACCCATGAAACCGATGTAACTCGATGGACCATGATATATAAACTCATCCTTCGCGTGGGAATGGCTTTGAGAAGGCGGGAGGTGTAAATCCTTTGCGGGCAACTTCGACGTGTCCGCGTAGAGGACCATCCTGCTCGGCGCGAAGCGTTTTTCTATGTCGGGGTGTCGTGTGAAAGGTTGCTGCATACAACGTAAGAAAGAGCTCTTGAGAGAGTCTTTCGAGGCGGGTGTATGTGTCGTGTATTCTGGGTTGTTATCGATTCAAATCACCGCCGCTCGCGGAAGAGGATTGAGCATACTTGCCCACTGCGCCCTGACTTAGTAAGAAGAGGAACTAAGTCTCTTAACTTGCTGTTTGTGGATTAATCACTGTATTGGAACCTTGACTGAAGTAGATTTAGAGCCAACTAAAGTTCATTTCCACCTTAGGCTACCAACATCGGGATAAGCGTTTCTTGTTTGATTGTGGACTTCCGATGTTGTGAGGCGTGAGGACCACTAAAATGAAGGCTAAAAGAATCTGAATATAAGGATCAAGTTTAGTCAAGCTGCATTTTGCAAATTCCTGTTCCTACTATCTTACTACCCCTGTATTTAGAGTTACATGTTTAGGAGTGACGGTTAAGTCTTGCGGAGCCTTAGTGCTCACGGTTGCTTCTGAGTTGTTTTTGCAGGTAGCAGGATGCCTGCTATGAAGAGGGTTGTTCGGTGAGATGATAAACCTCACGGTTTGTTCAACTCATCGGAAACCTAGCCGCTGCATTTCTTTGGTGAAGCTAGTAGGAAGCGTTCACGGGCTGAACGACTTCTCTTCGGCGTAGTTAGGGTCGAGAGTGAGTAGTTTGTCCAGCAAATTTTAATTTCCGCTGCATGTGTATATTATGTTGTAAAAGAAATTATCTTGAGTAACAAAATGGTTCCGTTATGTTCTTGAGCCTCTTTTCGTGTATGCTGTTGGGTGCCGCATCGCACGGCACCACCCACTGCGATCTCCGGGCGTCACAGGCAATTTCAATAAAAACTCGTCGTAAGTTCGTTTTTCTCACCCGTGGAGCTTCTTATCTTTGGCAGGTACGTGTTACCATGTCATACCTAAATTTAAGTTTGTTTTTTCTCGCCCGTGAAGCTTCTTATCTTTGTCAGATATGTGTTAACTTGCCATATCTAATTTTTAATTATTTCGGAAAAAAATCAAATCTTCCAAAATAATCCAAAAGGGTTAGCCTTTGCTTTTTACCAAAAAAGATAATATCCATAAAACCCGTCGTAAATTCATTTTTCTCGCATGTGAAGCTTCTTGCCTATGTGAGATATGTGTTGTCTTGTCATACCTAGATTTTGAAGCATTTAGGAAAACATAAGAGTTTTCGGAAAAATCAAAAGTGATTGGCCTTTAATGTTTACCAGAAACTGCAATTTCCATAAAAATTAGCCGTAAATTCGTTTTTCTCACCTTTGAAGATTCTTTTATTTGTCAGATACGTGTTACCTTGTCATTCCTGAATTATGATGCTGTAACACCCTAAAATCCTGTTAAGAGGGGAATTTAAAATTTTTTGGACGTATTGCATGTGTTGCAAAAATTCAAATTCAAACTGGAATTCAAATTAAACTCAAAACAGAAATGAAAAAGAAAAAGAAAAAGAAAAAAATAAACCTTCCCGACCAGTGAGCGGAAACCCACCAGCCGGCCCACCCAACCCCCGCGCCAGCCCGCAGCCGCTCGCCCGCGCCCCCTCTCGCAGACAGGCGGGACCCACCTGTCATCCCCGAGCTCCCGCTCGTCCGAACCCGGGACTGTTTCCCCGCGCCCGCGCGATCTTAACCGACCGGATTTCCGTCCGAATTCTAGTTCCGGAGGACTCCAACTCGATCTAAACTAACATGCCGCCCTCCCCCGTCTATAAAAACCCCCAGCATCGTCCCGTTTTCCCCACGATCCGCCATTTTTCTCTCCGGTGAGAACCCGAGCTTCTCCGGCGAATTCTGCTCGATCTTCGCTCGGAAATTCTGATCAAACTCGCTGGTCTTGATCCACCGCCTCCGGGGAACCTCGCAGGTGCAGAAAACTCGGTGGTTTGCGGTTCAAACACAGCGCCGACGAGCCTCGCCGTGAATTCACCTCGGACCTCGTCGCCGATCGCTTTTCAGGACCTACGAGCTCAAGAAAACCCCCGAGGTGAGATCCCCGACCTCCCCTCCACCGATCTATGCCAAAAAATCACAGTTTTACGAAGAATTGACGAAGATCCGAAACTCTCCGGCGAGATCGCCGCCTCCCGCCGCCATGCGCCGCCGGGCAGCGCCGCCCGCGCTCGATCAGAGCGACGTGGCCGCTTGTGCGCCATCTATTTTAAATCGCACGGTAGAATTTAAATCCCCACGTACCGGTTCGACGTTATAATCTCAGCCGTCTGTTTTAAATCGGACGGTCCACGTCAGCCCCGCGTTATAAAGGCCGGGATTCTTACGTGCTACCCCCTGGGGTTCTCGGAAAATACGGGCTAGCCCCGGAAACTTCTGATCTAGCCCCTGGAACTTCAGAAAATCATGTAAATTCATTTAAAAATCAGTTTTAGCCCCTGGACTTAATAAAAATTAGGAAAACCCCTCTGTTATGTGTAGTTAGACCCCTAGAAATTCTTAAAATAATATAATAGACCCTGTAGTGGGGTGAGTTTACCTTTTTAACCCTATGTGATATTAAATTTAGGAATTTGAATATGTGTTTAGTATTTGAAATTTAAAAGATGGGACAAACACATTGTAAATTCAAATTAAAAACTTTTCTAGTACTTGGAAAACTTTGGAGTGAGATAAAAATAGATTTTTGGCTGAAATGAATCTGTCTAATTGATTATTCACATTTATTAGTTATAGGGACACATTTTTAAGTAGAGAATAATTCTGAAAATTAGTAAAATAAATATAAAATAGTTCACATCAGAGGAGAAGTTCAAAAATATATTATTTAATATTTTAGACCCAAAACCTATTCTGTTTAGATGATGTGTCTTACTATTTTTATAAATAAAGTTTACATTTAGGCATAGGAAATAAATCTGAAAATATAGCAAGCTAGGTATGAATAACTAGAAAATGATAAATGAAGTTTCCAAAATCCAAAGAATTCAGTTTAGGGTTGGTAGAAGGTCTGAAGACACATTTGGAGTAGGAAAATACCCTCCATGCACACTTGGTAGCTAAAAGGTGTATCAACTGAATATAAGAAATTTATTTAAATTGGAAACTCATATATAGTATGCAACATAAATATGAATACAAAAGTAGAAATCATATGCACATGTTTAAAAGTGCATGTAAGCCCAAAAATCAACACACATAGAGTAACCACAACACATAGGAATGGGAATGGCTTTCATAAATGGGAATGTGTGGTTTGTATGAAGTGGAAGTGTGAACTATGTCTCATGGATTGTTGTTTTCTTTTGCTATGTGTGATGGTATGATGTAGAACCTGCTCCAGAGCAAGTTCTTCCTTTCCAAGATCAGGACTACCCATTCCCAGAGCAGCAGGAAGAAGGCTAGTGTCCTTGACCACTTTGATCCTATGCTAGGATATGTAGATAGAAATATTTGCATTGTCAAATGAAATATGAAACCCATGCTAGGAAGTTTCCCTAGAATTGCATTATCTTGTTTCCTTGTAGCTTGGGTTGGGATTTATTTTATCATGACATTTATTTACATACTTATGCTTAGCCATGCTTAGAATGGGATATTTGGGATATGAGATCATCAGTTTATTTTACCATACTCTTGAATGAGATATTGTGAGTTATTTAGAGGTAGGGATCAAGGCAAGTTGGATGTTTTGGTTGGTGTTGGGTGCATGAGACTCGGGTTTGTGTTTAGTACTTGCCTGGATCCTAAGGACCGGTTCATGGAGCATGTAACATGGCTTTACCGTGCCAACCACATGCTGAGATGGGGCAGCTTGGCTAATTAATTAGGTGTATCCCCGGCGTAGTATGGGTGTGTTGGATGGTGCGGGGAATAGGTTTCAGCTGGACTACCATATGAACCGCAAGGCTCAATAGGGGGCCACTGCAGCGGGGTTGGAGCCTCTTGTATGCTGTTAGGGGTGAAACCTCAGTGGGCCCACGCTCGTCGGGAATCCCTTTGTAAAGGCTTCGTAGTGATCTCCTGGCTACACACCTGGGAAATGTGAATGTGGTTCGTAGCCACTGGCATAATGGAGGTTCTTTTAGTCCACCCGACAACGGGGGATGAAATCACTACATGTGGGTACAGTGGTGCAAACTCTGCAGAGTCAAAACTGTCATGACAGTCGTGCTCACGGTCAAGAGCGGCTTGGACTTATTCATGATTAGAGGAGTGATGGTTTTGGAAGTTAAGGATGTTAAGCGGGGAGCTTAATATTGAAAATGATGTTATGGTTATTTGATTATGATGATGGGATGGGAGATTGGGACCATTTCACTTGTGTAGTAATGTAGGTGCTTAATAAGCTAAGGTGATAGGTATTAATTGCGTAGTGCTTTAACCATGAGTTCAACCTCTCCTTGCTCTAGCCATGCATGGCATAACTTTCCCACACTTGCTGAGTACCATCGGTACTCAACCTTTCATATTTGTTGGTTTATATTGCTGCTCAGGTCAAGATAATGAAGTGGTGTTTAATGATCAAGACTTTGGACCCGAAGAAGGATTCTAGGTTCATGGAGTCCCCCGGGCAATGCCTGTAACGGAGCCCACAAGAATAATATTCCGCTGCTAGTTTATTTACTTGTGATGAACTTATTATTGTCCATCGAGACATTGGCTATGTAAGACTTATTTATATTCGACACCTAGCTTGTAATAAATGATGCTTCACTATTTGTCATCACATGTATGAGAAAATGATCCTGGCATACATGTGATATTCACTCGGTTGTTCTTCAGAGAAACAGGGTGTGACAGAAGTGGTATCAGAGCCAAGGTTGCCCGTAGGAACGTGGACCTAGGTGGAAATGGACGTATTTAAGGGCCCTACTTTCTTAAAAAAACTATTTTACAAGGTGTGTGTTGAAAAGTGTTATTTAATGAGTCACTTTCTTCATCTTACCCCAACTTTCATTCAAAATAAGATTTTTGTTTAAAAGTTTATATAACCTAAGTTTAAATGCTTTTTGTTTTAGATGGTTCGCATGATTCGCACCGCTCGCAAGTCCACAGGAGGGAGAGTTCCCGTAGTTGCCCTTGCCCAAAGAGAGGAGAGCCGTCCGGTGACGTACCTTTCCTACGGATTGGCAGTAGGAGGCTTGTTGCGCCGTCTTCGACGTATGCTCCAAGCCGCCGGCAATACGGGCAAGCTAATCATACACTATAGCTCCACCAGGACCATCCAGGAGAAGCGGGAAGAATGGAGTTCAGAGATGAGGATTATCCATGAAAATCAGCTGCTTAAGATCCACCTCTCTCCAGCTTGTCGAGCGACACAGGTCGATGCGGAGAAGGATGTCACCTGGGAGGCCATCACCTGCCAGAGTCACATCTATCGTCGACACCTGGACAGGACTGAGTACATGTATGTCCTCCAACGCGAGAGTGGTACAACGGAGTACAAGTACCCGCCAGTGCAGCAAGGGACTTCCCATGAGCACATGGACCTGTGCTTGGAGGATGCTGCTATGCTTAGCACTCGACTGCAGGAGTGTCAGCAGGAGCTTCAGGATGTTCAGGACACCCTGAAGGAAACCGAGGCGTTGCTTCGAGCCTGCTTGAGGGCGAGAGAAAGAGGAGATGGGAATGAACTGTGTGTCACCATGAATGATACATGGACTCCTGACTCCCCAGATCGCCGGGCGATCAGGCGTCGTCGCACTTCTCCACCAGCAGCCTCCCCACCCAAAGCAGAGTCAGAGGGCAGCCGCAATAATGAGGAAGATCCCGAGGAGCCAGCTCAGTGATACGAGTAGTGTAGAGTCCTTCCCTTGGTTTAGCAAGATGTCGAGTAGTCGAGTCGTTATCTTAGTTAATGGTGTGTTAATGCTTGGTGTGTGACGTGAGTTGTGGAAGCCATGAGCATTTGTCCACAACCTCGTCTTCAGATTGTTTTGCTTTGTTGTGTGAACCCACATGAAATAATAGTGCATTTATTTTTGTATGAGACATGAACCCTCTGAAATGTATAACAGAGCCTCAACACTTCAAAGTAAAAAAACAAGTGAAAGTAGTAAGATAATACGTAATACCTTAAATTAACATTTGGTTGATCATGCTAGATGGCCGGAAGAGGAAAGGGTCGTGCTGCCAACCCCGCCAACAACAACGATGAGGCCTGCAACCCTCATATTTCTGGGAGCCAAGACAGGAGTGGACGCCGTGAGGGAGTTGATCCCATCCACCAAATGCTTGAGAATCAAAATCAGCACATCCAGAACCTGACTCAAGTGGTGGCCAACTTGCATCAAGTTCCACCTCCACAAGCTGCACCACGCCAACCAAGGTTGAGTGAGTTTCTAGGAACTCAACCTCCAAAGTTTGCAAGTGCTGCTGAACCTCTGGAGGCAGATGATTGGCTAAAGACCATTGAGAGCAAGATGAGGATCATACAGTGCCAAGGGTATGAGAGGGTGTTGTTTGTCTCTCATCAATTGCATGGACCTGCTGCTGATTGGTGGACCGCCTACGTGGCCGCCCATCATGACCCTGAGAACATCACTTGGGAAGAGTTCAAGCGTAGCTTCCGCAACCATTACATACCAAGGGGTGAACTCAAAAACAAGAGGAAGGAGTTCTTGGGGTTGCAGCAAGGAAACATGACTATGAGGGAATACCTCACTAAATTTACTCAACTCTCCCGTTATGCCCCACGGGACATAGAGACTGATGAGCAGAAACAGGATTGTTTCGTGGAAGGACTTACCGCAGAAATGCAGTGTGCAATGTCCTCCAACGAGTATGAAAGCTTCCAAAAGATGGTGGACAGAGCATTTGTGGTAGAAAGGAAGCTGAAGGCTTGGAAAATGAAAACAAGAGGAAGGTCAGGTGGTCACACCAAGCCTCCGGGAGCAACACCCGCCCACGTCTGATGCAGCAACCCGCAGGGCAGACTAACCGTGCTGCGGTACCCTACTCAGCACCAAGAGGGTACAACCCGAACTACAGGCCTCTGGCAGCACCAATACAGCCACAACGTCAGTTCATACAGCAGCCTCGCCCTACATATCAACCTCGACCAGCCGTACAAGGACCCCCAAACCAACCCCAAGACAACAAAGGCCAGGCACCTAAGGTTGGGGTGCAATGTTTCAACTGTGATGAAGTGGGGCACTACGCCCATAAGTGCCCAAAGAAGAAGCCCACGCAGCCACAACAGCAGAATGTAATGAGAGGACGGATGAACCACGTCACCATGGAGGAAGCACAAGAGGCACCGACGTGGTAGTTGGTAAGTTTTCTGCCAATTTACACATTGCAACCCTGTTGTTTGATTCTGGTGCTACCCACTCGTTCATTGCCCAAGGGTTTGTTAAGAAGCATGACCTAGAAACAACACAAATGAACCATATGCTAGCAGTAAACTCTCTAGGTGGAGAAATAAGGACAAGACAAGTGTGTCCCAAAGTGAACCTAGACATTAATGGGGTAGTATTTATTGCTAACCTAATAGTGATAGGTTCACAAGGGATAGATATTATCTTGGGTATGGATTGGTTGACCAAACATAAAGGAATCATCCATTGTTCGACCACAACGGTGGAACTAACTCACCCTAGTGGCACAAGAGTAAAGTTTATAACAATACAAGAGCCTAGGAGGGACATTAAATTAAATCAAATTGAGGTGAAAGTGGAGGAGATCAGGACCATCAGGGAATATCCAGATGTTTTTCCGGAGGAGTTGCCAGGTATGCCTCCTGATCGTGAAGTGGAATTCGCAATTGAGATAGTGCCTGGAACAACCCCGATATACAAGAGACCTTATCGGATGGATTCCAAGCAGTTGGGAGAACTCAAGGATCATTTGAGAGAATTGACGGAGAAGGGGTATATTCGTCCTAGTTCCTCACCTTGGGGAGCTCCAGTGATATTTGTGCCCAAGAAGGACGGAACCCAAAGGTTATGCGTGGACTACCGTGCCTTGAATGAGGTAACCATCAAGAACAAGTACCCATTACCCCGCATTGAAGACTTGTTTGATCATTTGAGGGGAGCTTGTGTGTTCTCGAAAATTGATCTCACGTCGGGATACCACCAACTTAAGATAAGGCAAGCCGATATTCCAAAGACAGCTTTCGTATCTCGGTACGGATTGTATGAATACACCGTCATGCCTTTCGGGCTAACGAATGCCCCGGCATACTTCATGTATCTCATGAACAAGGTATTCATGGAATATCGGGATATTTTGTGGTGGTTTTCATAGATGACATTCTCGTTTTCTCCAAAGATGAAGAGGAACATGAGAAACATCTAAGGTTGGTGTTGCAGAGGCTGAGAGAACACCAACTATATGCCAAGTTGAGCAAGTGTGAGTTTTGGCTGACGAGAGTTCCTTTCTTAGGCCATATCATCTCAGAGGGAGGAATCTCCGTGGATCCCGCCAAAATCGAGGATATACAGAAGTGGAAGACCCCTGAAAATGTCGGGGAAGTTCGAAGCTTCTTGGGATTGGCAGGATACTATCGACGGTTTATTGAGGGATTCTCTAAGATCTCGAGACCCCTCACCAAACTGTTGGAGAAGGGAATCACATTCACGTGGACGCCGCAGTGTGAGACGAGTTTTCAGGAGTTAAAGAAAAGATTGACAACAACCCCAGTGCTAGTTATGCCAGATATGCAGAAGAACTTTACGGTGTACTGCGATGCATCTGGAAACGGGTTGGGATGTGTTCTCATGCAAGAAGGGCATGTCGTGGCTTATGCATCCCGGCAGCTCCGGAAGCACGAGAAGAACTATCCTACACATGACCTAGAACTAGCCGCAGTGGTACACACGTTGAAAATTTGGCGGCACTACTTGATGGGGAAGAGGACAGAGATATATACGGATCATAAGAGTTTAAAGTACATTTTCACACAGCCAGATCTCAAACCCAGACAAAGGAGATGGTTAGAGCTAATCAATGACTTTGATGTGGGTATCAACTATCATCCTGGGAAAGCAAACGTCGTGGCAGATGCTTTAAGTCGGAAAGTGCAGGTCAATAAGTTGAGCTTGAAGGACATGCCTGCAGAATTGAAGGACGAGGTTATAAGGCTCAATCTATGCCTTGTGAATAGTGATGAAGCCATCGCCATGGAAGTGGACTCCCCACTAGAGCGAGAAATACGCGAGGGTCAAAAGAATGACGAGAAGATACAAGAAATCAGGCAACTCATCAAGGAAAATAAAGCCCCTGATTTCAGAGAGGATGAACAGGGAACGGTGTGGCATGGGAAAAGAATCTGTGTGCCAGAAGTAAAGAAGATCCATGAATTGATTTTGAAGGAGGCTCACGATTCTGACTATTCCATTCATCCTGGGAGTACGAAGATGTACCAGGACCTCAAGAGCAGGTATTGGTGGTATGGCATGAAGCGAGATGTCGCGGAACATGTTGCCCTATGTGACACATGTCAGTTGGTGAAAGCAGAACATCAACGACCCACGGGATTATTGCAACCACTCAAAGTGCCTGAATGGAAATGGGAAGAAATCGGTATGGATTTCATAGTGGGATTGCCTAGGACCCAATCAGGATATGATTCAATATGGGTCATCATCGACAGGCTAACCAAGGTAGCTCATTTCATCCCCGTGAAAGAAAGCTACAGCGGATCCAAATTGGCAGAATTGTACATGTCAAGGATCGTGTGTTACCATGGGGTGCCAAAGAAGATAGTGTTGGATCGAGGGACATAGTTCACCTCAAGGTTCTGGCAGAAGTTGCATGAAACCATGGGAACCCATCTGAATTTTAGCTCCGCCTATCATCCCCAAACTGACGGGCAGACGGAAAGAACCAATCAGATTCTTGAAGATATGCTGAGGGCGTGTGCACTCAAAAACAACCGGAGTTGGGACAAGAACATACCATATGCGGAGTTCTCCTATAACAACAGCTATCAGGCTAGTATGAAGATGTCACCGTTTGAAACTTTGTACGGGAGGAAGTGAAGAACTCCCCTATTTTGGAACCAAACAGGGGAAAGTAAAGTGTTTGGTCCCGAAGTACTACAAGAAGCTGAGGCGAAAGTGAGGGAAATTCGCAACAACTTGAGGATAGCACAGACACGGCAAAAGAGCTATGCCGATGTACGGAGAAGAGAGCTCGTTTTCAACGTGGGAGACTATGTCTATCTCAAGGTGTCCCCTGTCTGAGGACTTCGTCGGTTCAAGGTGAAAGGGAAGTTGTCACCTCGATACATCGGACCCTTTCAAGTTCTGGAGAGGAAAGGCGAAGTGGCGTATCAACTAGAATTACCGACTTGCCTATCGGATGTGCACGATGTATTCCATGTGTCGCAGCTCAAGAAATGTCTGAGAACGCCTGAAGACGTGTTACCCATGAATGAGGTTGACGTAGCTGAAGATTTGTCTTATGTCGAGCAACCCTCCAAAATTTTGGAAACAATGGAACGCCTCACAAGAAATAAAAGAATCCGGATGTGCAAGGTGCAGTGGAAGCATCACTCGGAAGAGGAAGCCTCCTGGGAGCGAAAAGATGAGCTTAAGGCACAATTTCCGGAATTGTTTTCTTAGAACCCCAATCTCGAGGACGAGATTTCTTTTAAGGGGGGTAGAGCTGTAACACCCCAAAATCTTGTTAAGAGGGGAATTTAAAAATTTTTGGACGTATTGCATGTGTTGTAAAAATTCAAATTCAAACTGGAATTCAAATTAAACTCAAAATAGAAATGAAAAAGGAAAAGAAAAAGAAAAAATAAACCTTCCCGGCCATTGGGAAGAAACCCACCAGCCGACCCACCCAACCCCCGCGCCAGCCCGCAGCCGCGTGCCCGCGCCCCCTCTCGCAGACAGGCGGGACCCACCTGTCATCCCCGAGCTCCCGCTCGTCCGAACCCGGGACTGTTTCCCCGCGCGCGCGCGATCTTAACCGACCGGATTTCCGCCCGAATTCTGGTTCCGGAGGACTCCAACTCGATCTAAACTAACACGCCGCCCTCCCCCGTCTATAAAAACCCCGGCATCGTCCCGTTTTTCCCCACGATTCGCCATTTTTCTCTCCGGTGAGAACCCGAGCTGCTCCGGCGAATTCTGCTCGATCTTTGCTCGGAAATTCTGATCTAACTCGCTGGTCTTGATCCACCGCCTCCGGGGAACATCGCAGGTGCAGAAAACTCGGTGGTTTGCGGTTCAAACACAGCGCCGACGAGCCTCGCCGTGAATTCACCTCGGACCTCGTCGCCGATCGCTTTCCAGGACCTACGAGCTCAAGAAAACCCCCGAGGTGAGATCCCCGACCTCCCCTCCACCGATCTATGCCGAAATGCGTCAGAATTTAGATATGACAAGGACCATGTATCTGGAAAAGAAAAGAATCTTCACGTGCGAGAAAAACTATTTACGACAAGTTTTGATGAAAATTGCTGTTTTTGGTAAAAAAACAAAGGCTAGACCCTTCATATTTTTTTTGGAAAATTTGGTGTTCTCGAAAATGCTTTGGATTTTAGGTATGACAAGGTAAAGGTAAGTAGCTTCACGGGCAAGAAAAATGAACTTACGGTGAGTTTTGATTGAAATTGCCATTTTTGATAAAAGGCAAAGGCTAACCCCTTTGGATTTTTGTGTAAAATTTTACATTTTCCGAAATGCGTCATAATTAAGGAATGACAAGGTAACAAGTATATGACAAACATAAGAATCCTCACCGGTACGAAAATGAATTTACAGCGAGTTTTGATGAAAATTGCCGTTTTTGGTAAACATTAAAGGCCAACCACTTTTGATTTTTCAAAAAATTTGATGTTTTCGAAAATGCTTCAAAATTTAGGTATGACAAGGTAACACGTATCTCACAAAGATAATAAGCTTCACATGCAAGAAAATGAATTTACGGTGGCTTTTTATGAAATTTGCGGTTTTTAGTAAAAAGGCAAAGGCTAACCCCTTTGGATTTTTTTAGAAAATCTGATATTTACCGAAATTCTTAAAATTTAGATATGACAAGGTAACATGTGTCACAAAGATAAGAAGCTTCACGGGTGAGAAAAATAAACTTACGGCGAGTTATGATTAAAACTGCGGGTTTTTTAAAAGCAAACGCTAACACTTTTGGATTTTTTTTGGAAAATTTGATGTTTTATGAAATGCTTTAAAATTTAGGTATGACAAGGTAACACGTTTCTAACAAAGATAAGAAGCTTCATGGGTGATAAAAAAATTAAGACAAGTGTTGATGGTAATTGATATTTCTGGTAAAAAGCAATGGCTAACCCCTTTGAATATTTTTGGAAAATTAGATGTTTCCCGAAGTGCTTCAAAATTTAGGTATGACAAGGTAACACATATGTGACAAAGAAAAGAAGCTTCACGGATAGAAAAACGATTTTACGACGAGTTTTGATGGAAATTACCATTTTTATAAAAATCAAGGGATAACACACCTTCGGATATTTTTGGAAAATTTAATGTTATCTGAAATGCGTTAAAATTTAAGTATGATATTGTAGCACGTATTTGACAAAGAAAAGAAGCTTCACGGGTGATAAAAAGAATTTACGGCGAGTTCTGATGGAAATAGTCATTTTTAATAAAAAGCAAAATCTAACCCCTTTGGATTTATTTGAAACTTTGATGTTTCTTGAAATGCTTCAAAATTTAGGTATGACAAGGTAACACATATCAGACAAAGATAAGAAGGTTCACATGCGAGAAAACTATTTTATGGCGAATCTTGATGGAAATTGCCGTTTTTGGTAAAAAAACAAAGGCTAACCCCTTTGGTTTTTTTGAAAAATTTTATGTTTTCTGAAATGATTCAAAACTTAGGTATGACCAGAAAACATATATCTAACAAAGGTAAGAAGCTTTACATGTGAGAAAAACAAATTTACCACTAGTTTTGATGGAAATTGGCATTTTTAGTAAGAAGCAAAGGCTAACCCCTTTGGATTTTTTTAGAAAATTTAATGTTTTCTGAAATGCTTCAAAATTTAGATATGACAAGGTAACACGAATCTAACAAAGATAAGAAACTTCGTGTGTGAGAAAAACCAATTTATCGCTAGTCCGTTTTTGGTAAAAAGCAAAGACTAACCCTTTTGGATTTTTCTATAAAATTTAATGTTTTCCGAAATGCGCCATAATTCAGTTATGACAAGGTAACACGTATTTGACACATAAAAGAATCTTCACGTGCGAGAAAAACCAATATTGTCGAGTTTTGATGGAAATTACCGTTTTTGGTAAAAAACAAAGGCTAGCCCCTTAAGATTTTTTGAAAAAATTTAATGTTTTCCAAAATGCTTCAAATTTTAGATATGACAAGGTAACACCTATCTGTCAAAGATAAGAAGCTTAACGGGCGAGAAAACAAACTTACAACGAGTTTTTATTGAAATTGCCATTTTTGTTAAAAAGCAAAGGCTAAAGCCTTTAGATTTTTTTGGAAAATTTAACGTTTTCCGAAATGCTTCATAATTCAGAAATGACAAGGTAACACGTATATGACAAATAAAAGAATCTTCACTGGTGAGAAAAAAATTTAAGGCGAATTTTGATGGAAATTGCAGTTTTGGTAAGCATTAAAGGCCACCCACTTGGGATTTTTTTGGAAAATTTGGTGTTCTAAAAAATGCTTCAAAATTTAGGTATGATAAGGTAACACGTATCTAAAAAGGATAAGAAGTTTCACATCCGAGAAAAATGAATTTACGGTTGGTTTTTATGAAAATTGCGGTTTTAGGTAAAAAGCAAAGGCTAACCCCTTTTGATTTTATTTGAAAAAAATTGATGTTTCTGAAATGCTGAAAATTTAGATATTACAAGGTAACACGTATCTGACAAAGATAAGAAGCTTCAGGGGCGAGAAAATGAAGTTACGACGAGTTATGATTAAAATTGTGGTTCCTGGTAAAAAGCAAACGCTAACCCATTGGATTTTTTTTGAAAATTTGATGTTTTATGAAATGATTTAAAATTTAGTTATGACAAGGTAACACGTATCTAACAAAGATAAGAAGCTTCACGGGCGATAAAAACGAATTTAAGGCAAGTGTTTATATAAATTGATGTTTTTGGTAAAAACAAAGAATAACCCCTTTGGATTTTTTAGAAAATTCGATGTTTCCCGAAATGCTTCAAAATTTAGGTATGACATGGTAACGCATATGTGACAAAGAAAAAAAAGCTTTACGGGTGAGAAATCAATTTTACAACGTATTTTGATGGAAATTGCCATTATATTATAGAAAGCAAGGGCTAACACATTCGAATTTTATTTGGAAAATTTGATGTTTTCTAAAATGCGTCAGAATTTTAGTATGACATGGTAGCACGTATTTGACAAAGAAAAGAAGCTTCACGGGCGAGAAAAATAATTTACGGAGAGTTTTGATGGAAATTGTCGTTTTTAATAAAAAGCAAAAGCTAACCCATTTAGATTTTTTTTTGAAAAATTTGATGTTTTTCGAAATTCTTTAAAATTCAGATATGACAAGGTAACACGTATCTAACAATGATAAGAAGCTTCATGTGCGAGGAAAACTAATTTACGGCGATTTTTGATGGAAATTGCCATTTTTGGTAAAAAGCAAAGGCTAACCTTTTTGATTTTTTTTGAAAAATTCTATGATTTCTAAAATGCTTCAAAATTTAGGTATGACAAGAAAACACGTATCTAAGAAAGATAAGAAGCTTCACGTGTGAGAAAATGGAATTTAACACGAGTTTTGATGGAAATTGCTGTTTTCGTTAGAAGCAAAGGCTAACCCCTTTGGAGTTTTTATTAGAAAAATTGATGTTTTACGAAATGCTTCAAAATCTAGATATGACAAGGTAACACGAATCTAACATATATAAGAAGCTTCACGTGCGAGAAAAACGAATTTACCGCTAGTTTTGATGGAAATTGCAGTTTTTCGGTAACCCCTTTGCATTTTTGTAGAAGTTCTGATGTTTTCAGAAATGCGTCACAATTCAGATATGACAAGGTAATTTATCTGACAAATAAAAGAATCTTCACGTGCAAGAAAAACTAATTTATGGCGAGTTTTGATGGAAATTGTCATTTTTCGTAAAAAAACAAAGGCTAACCCCTTAGGAATTTTTTGGAAAATTTGATGTTTTCCAAAATTCTTAAAAATTTACATATGACAAGATAACACATACATGTCAAAGATAAGAAGCCTCACAGGCGAAAAAAGGAACTTACGATGAGATTTGATTGAAATTGCCGTTTTTCGTAGAAAGCAAAGCCTAACCCCTTTGTATTTTAGTGGAAAATTTGACGTTTTCCAAAATGTGTCATAATTCAGGAATGACAAGGTAACACATATCTCACAATTAAAAGAATCTTCATGAACGAGAAAAATGAATTTACGTCAAGTCTTGATGGAAATTCTATTTTCGGTAAACATTAAAGCCAAACCCTTTGGATTTTTTTGGAAAAATTTGATGTTTTCTAAAATGCTTCAAAATTTAGGTATGACAAGGTAACACGTATCTAACATAAATTAGAAGCTTCACATGCGAGAAAATTTAATTTATGGCGGGTTTTTATGGAAACCGCCATTTTGGTAAAAAGCAAAGGCTAAGCCCTTGGGATTTTCTTGGAAAATTTGATGTTTTCTGATATTCTTAAAATTTAGATATGACAAAGTAACACGTATCTGATAAAGATAAAGCTTCACGTGCGAGAAAAATGAATTTACCGCTAGTTTTGATGAAAATTGCCGTTTTTGGTAAAAAGCAAAGGCTAACCCCTTTTGATTTTTGTGAAAAACTTGATGTTTTCTTAAATGCGTCAGAACTCAGATATGACGAGACAACACATATCTGACAAATAAAAGAATTTTCAAGTGTGAGAAAACTAATTTACGGTGAGTTTTGATGGAAAATTGCCGTTTTTGGTAAAAAATGAAGGTTAACCCCTTTGAATTTTTTTGGAAAATTTTATGTTTTCCATAATGCTTAAAAATTTAGGCATGACAAGGTAACACGTATCTAGCAAATATAAGAAGCTTCGCGTGCGAGAAAAACCAATTTACCGCTAGTTTTGACGGAAATTGCAGTTTTTTTGTAAAAAACAAAGGCTAACCCCTTTTGATTTTTGTGGAAAACTAATGCGTCAGAATTTTGATATGACAAGGCAACACTATTTGACATATAAAAGAATCTTAACGTGCGAGAAAAACTAATTTATGGTGAGTTTTGATGGAAATTAACGTTTTTGGTAAAAAAACAATGGCTAACCCTTTTGTATTTTTTTGAAAAATTTGATGTTTCAAAATGCTTCAAAATTTAGGTATGACAAGGTAACACGTATCTAGCAAATATAAGAAGTTTTGCGTGCAAGAAAAAACGAATTTACCGCTAGTTTTGATGGAAATTACAGTTTTTTGGTAACCCCTTCGGATTTTTTTCGGAAAATTTGATGTTTTCCTAAATGCGTCAGAATTTAAGTATGACGTGGTAGCACGTATTTGACAAAGAAAAGAAGCTTCATGGGCGAGAAAAATAATTTGAGGCGAGTTTTGATGGAAATTGTCATTTTTAATTAAAAGCAAAAGCTAACTCCTTTGGTTTTTTTTGAAATTTGATGTTTTTGGAAATGCTTTAAAACTTAGGTATGACATGGTACCACGTACCTGACAAAGATAATAAGCTTCATGTGCGGGAAAAACTACTTTACAGCGAGTCTTGATGAAAATTGCCGTTTTTGGTGAAAAGCAAAGGCTAACCCTTTGGACTTTTTTTTTGAAAATTCTATGTTTTCTGAAATACTTCAAAATTTATGTATGACAAAAAACACGTATCTAATAAAGATAAGAAGCTTCACGTGTGAGAAAAACGAATTTAACACAATCTTTAATGGAAATTGCTGTTTTTGGTAAGAAGCAAAGGCTAATCCCTTTGGATTTTTCAGAAAATTTGATGTTTTCAAAATGCTTCAAAATTTAGGTATGACAAGGTGACACGAATCAAACAAATATAAGAAGCTTCGCGTGCGAGAAAAACGAATTTACCGCTAGTTTTGATGGAAATTGCAGTTTTTGGGTAACCCCCTTGCATTTTTGTGGAAACTTTGATGTTTTCAGAAATGCGTCAGAAGTCAGATATGACAAGGTAACTTATCTGACAATTAAAAGAATCTTCACGTGCAAGGAAAACTAATTTACGGCGAGTTTTGATGGATATTGCCATTTTTTGATAAAAAAACAAAGGCTAACCCCTTTGGATTTTTTGGAAAATTTTAAGTTTTCCAAAATTCTTCGAAAGATTTGATTTGATCAAATTTGCAGCAAAGGTTTAGCTGAAATTCAAATTTGATTTGAATTTAGCCAAAATGGCTCATGTCAAGATCAACTCCAAATAGAGTGGAAATTGGTGTGTGAGCTCACAAAAATATACTAAGTCTGAATTCATGGGGTGAAAGGAGTTTGAATTCGGCTTTAGTTTTAAACTAGCCTCTTTCTAATTATACCCAAAAATACCTCAAAAAGGTTTTGGATTTGGGTGAAATTTGGCATGAGCATTCCGAGCAAAGTCTAGGAATGTTTCATATGCTCAGCACCTATATGATGCATGTGGGAAATACCACTTTTGCATTCTGTGAGTTTATCATCTAATGACTTTGTTGATGGTGTTACTTGCTTTTCAAAGATGTTCATAAGCTTTCCTAACTTGGGCCCTTACATTCCTCCCCCCTTAAAAGAATCTCGTCCTCATATTATACGGTGAAAATAAGAGAGAGGACGGTGGAAAATTACTGTATATGCGACGTTAAAAAGTCGGGGTAGTTAGCGCGAAGAATGCCTTCGCTCTCCCATGTCGCTTCATCTATGGAGTGATTACTCCATAGCACTTTATAGAACCACAACGTACGATTTCGTGTGGTTCGGGCCTTTTCATCAATAATCTGAATCGGTTCCTCCCGATAAGCGAGATTCGGTTTCAGTTCTTCAATATCTCCCAGCTGGACGGTGGTTGAAAGCTTGAGGCACTTCCTCAGCTGAGAAATGTGAAAGACATCGTGCACACCGGAGAGTGTCGCTGGTAATTCCAGCTGGTATGCAACTGATCCACATCTTTCTACAATCTGGAATGGACCGATGAATCGGGGTGCCAATTTTCCTCTCACCCCGAATCTATTCACGCCCTTCATTGGAGACGCACGTTGGTACACGTGATCCCCGACTTTGAATTGTAAAGGACGTCTTATCCGGTCCACATACTGTTTTTGTCGGGATTGGACGGCTTTTAAGTTCGCTTGAATCAGTCGAACCTTTTCTTCCGCATTATTGACAAGATCAATCCTGAAGGTGACCCTTTCGCTAGACTCACACCAATTCAGTGGTGTGCGGCATTTTCTCCCGTATAGCACCTCGTAAGGCGCCATCTTGATGCTGGCTTGGTACCCATTGTTGTACGAGAACTCGGCTAACGGTAAGTGATCATCCCAATTCTTACCGTGGTTGATAGCACAAGCTCATAACATGTCTTCTAGAATTTAATTTACCCACTCGGTTTGCCCATCCGTCTGCGGGTGGTACGCTGAACTATGGATCAGCATCGTCCCCAATGCATCATGTAGCTGCTCCCAAAAATGAGACACAAATAAAGTGCCCCAATCCGAGATGATGGTATGGGGTACGCCGTATAAGCATAGGATCCGTGAGATGTACAATTCAGCATACTTCTTGGCGTTGTAGTTGGTGCTGAACGGGATAAAATGGCCAACTTTGGTGAGCCGGTCGACTATCACCCACACTGAATAATGCTTCTAAAATGTGGTGGGTAAACCGACAATGAATTCCATGCTCACATCCTCCCACTTCCAGGCAGGAATGTCAAGCGGTTGTAATAGTCCCGGTTTCTTCATATGGTCAGCCTTCACCCTTCGGCATGTATCACACTCGGACACGTATTTCTTGATCTCCCGCTTCATCCGTGTCCACCAAAACTTGCTTCTGAGTTCCTGATGCATCTTGTTGCTTCCGGGGTGAATAGAAAACTTTGACAAGTGAGCCTCATCAAAGATTTTCTTTTGTAACTCCGGGTTATGGGGTACGACAATCCGGTCCTTGAACCATAGGACACCGTCTCCGTCCTTCCGGAAACATTTCAATTCCCCACTGTCTACATGTCTCTGCAAATGCGACATGCCCTTGTCAAGTTTCTGAGCTGCCGCTATCTCTTCACAGATGGTGGGGATAAGAGCTAGTTTGTAGAGAGCTCCATGTGGAATCACATGCAATGGTGGCTCGCTCTCTTCCAACTGTGTGATGGTCAGATGGTGGACGTGTGACTTGCGACTCAGCGCATCCGCCACTATGTTAGCCTTGCTGGGGTGATAATGGATCTCTATTTCGTCATCCTTTATCAACTCCAACCATCTTCGTTGCCCCATGTTCAGCTCCATCTGAGTGAATATGTACTTGAGGCTTTTGTGGTCCGTATATAAATGTACGAGGTTAATGAGTAGGTAGTGCCTCCACATTTTTAGTGTGAGTACTACGGCAGTGAGCTCTAAGTCGTGAGTTGGATAATTTTTCTCATGGTTCCTGAGTTGTCGTGATCCATACGCGACCACCCTTCGGTCTTACATCAGCACACTTCTGAGCCCAATGCCGGATGCATCGCAGTACACATCGAACGGTTTTGTTGTGTCTGGCTGCGTCAAAACCGGTGCTGATGTTAAGTGCTTCACTAATGCCTTGAACATTGCTTCACATGCTGGACTCCAAATATATTTGGTAGCCTTCTTCAGCAGCTGTCAAAGGCTTGGCAATCTTCGAGATGTTCGGAATGAACCTCCGATAATATCCCGCGAGTCCGAGGAAACTCCGTACCTCGTGAACAGACCTCGGGAACTTCCAATTCAGCACTTGTGTGGTCTTACTCAGGTCTACAGCGATGCCCTCCGCTGAGATAATATGCCCGAGAAAAGGCACTTGCGATATCCAGAATTCGCACTTGCTGAATTTTGTGTATAGCTTGTGATCTCGCAGCCTTTGCAAGACTATACGCAGATTCTTCGCGTGTTCTTCCTCCGACTTGGAACGTACCAATATGTCGTCGATGAAGACCACGAAAAACTTGTCCAGCTCCGGCATGAATACCGAGTTCATCAAGTACATGAAATGAGCTGGAGCGTTGGTAAGGCCGAAGGACATGACCAGATACTCATAAAGTCTGTACCTCGTCGAGAAAGCCATCTTCAAGCCCGTATCTTAATCTGATGGTACCCGGATCTTAAGTCCATTTTAGAAAAGATCTTTGCTTTGACAAACTTATCAAACAACATATCGATCAATGGTAAAGGGTACTTGTTCTTAATAGTTACGGCATTTAGTGGACGATAATCCACGCAAAGCCGCAATATCTCATCCTTCTTCTTCACAAATAATGCCAAACAACCCCATGGTGAGGAGCTCGGCCTAATAAAACCCTTATCCAGCAGGTCCGTCAACTGCATTTTCAATTCTGCCAACTCCTTTGGCGCCATCTTGTACGGCCTTCGGGATATTGGCATAGTTCCAGGTGCAAGTTCAATCTTGAACACCTCTCAATCGGGTGGCATCCCCGGTAAATCATCCGGAAACACGTCTGGGAACTCATGGACTACAGGAATGTCTTCCAATCTGATGGTGGTGGATTGGTATACACTTGGAAGTTTTATTTCTGGACTGTCCAGAAATAATGAGGGTGACTCGTGTATTTCTGTGTGTAGATGCACGACTCGGAGGACGGTGTCTAAAATAGTGCCGTGGCGGGTTAACCACGACATCCCTAAGATGACGTCGACCTTTTGTCCCTCTAAAATTATGAGAGACGTAGGGTATACTCTACCCCCTAAGCATAATGGCGTTTTCGAAACCATCATGCTTGCTGAAACTCCCACCCGGTGAACACATCAAATAAGTATTTTCGGTGGGTAGTATTTGCAAGCTGTATTTAGCAATAAAAGCTTGGCTAATGAAATTATGCGTGGCACCTGAATCAAATAACACTATGGCGGGATGCTGGTCGAGTTGGAACATACCCGCAAGGATTGGTTCTCTCTCCGGCACGTCCTATATGGCGATTTGGTGGATGGTGCCGGGCTTAGGGTTTGCCCGCCGCACATTAATGGGGTTCCGGGGCTGATTCCTCCCCGGAAACTGTGGTGCCACTCCGCCACCTTCCCTCTCGGGGAAGTTGTTGGCGAAGTGCCCTTGGCGACCGCATTTGTAGCATGTGGTTGACGGTTGGCCCGCGCTTGGGGGACGAAATCCTGGCATGCGCTGCTGAGGTGCAAACGCACGTGGCATCATCCACTGCTGCTGTTTTTGTTGCGGAGGTGGTCCTGGTAATGCCGGCCGGAACGCCGGTGGAGAATACGGCTGACTGCAGAATTGCATCAGTCGCTGCGGCTGCTGCCAGCGTTGACCCGATGGTGAGCGATACACCATCCGGTATTTTTGGGGTGGAATACCTCCCTCTCCACTGCCTTGCGGCGCGCTTCGCTTCTTCTCTGCCGCCGCTAACTCCTTGCCAGAGTCCTCTTGTACAATCGCAGCATCAATAATGTCACTAGGGCTGCCGTGATTGAACATCACTAGTTTGTCCTTCCGGAGCGGATTAAGCCCTAGTAAAAGTGGTCCCGCCGCTTCTCATCAGTATCGGCGTGATATGACGCATAGAGTGCAAGATCATTGAACGCCCTGGAGTACTCCAGCGCGTTCCTGCTGCCTTGTTGCAGATGGAGGAATTCTTGTGTCTTCCTCTTCATCTGACCCGGCGGTATGTGATAGGCCCTGAAGGCCGTCCGGATCTCCTCCCAGGTCAGCACTCGCTCGGTGGGTTGCGAAGCACAAAAGTTGGCCCACCAAGCGCTCGCAGACCCCTGTAGTTATTGGGCCGTGAACTGCGTCTTGCGCTGCTCACTCACTTGGAGCAGCCCGAACTTCATCTCCATCGTGCGGAGCCAGTTGTCTCGCATGGAGGGGTTCATTCGCACTTGAGAATACCGGGGAATGAGTAGCCAAAAAGTCGGAGTAGTAGCTTTGTTGACGCTCCTCTCAATCTTGACGCCTCTCAGATCGAGAAGTATTTGCATTCAGCGTTTGCAGCAGTTTGGTATGCTGCTGGTGAGAGCCCGCCATTGCTGCAACAATATCAGCCAACGTGACCGTTGGCGGCGGTTGTGGCGGTTGTTGCTGTTGCTGCTGTTGCTGTGGTCCCAAGGAAGTTTCGGGAGGATGTTGGGAGGCATCTTCCCCCTGACTAGAACCCCCAACCTCCGGGTTGGCACGAGTGCGAGTCATTCTGAAATTCAAAACAGCAACAATCAGCACATGTCATTCTTGAAATTCCATAGAAACAGTAGGTATTGCAGTGACACATGAATAAACTTGCACGACATTCACATATATTGATAAAGCATAAACTTTATACAAGATACATTATTCTTGGATCCCCGAGAAGTCGTGCTCATGTCGTCACTACCTATACATATGCTACGTCTACACGACATATCACTGGTTACAAAAGTTTCTACACACCACCCTCGCTGCCCTACTTGGCAACGGTACACTCACTACTCGGAGTAGAACTCGACCTCCTACGGGTCTTCCTCCTCCGCCACCTCTTCTGGTGGCTCAGGGTCCATGACCTCCTCTTTTGGTTCAGGTTCCCACATCGCCGGGATACCCAAAACCACTGGTACTGCACCTACCATTGGTAGGCCCACTACCGGAGGCACGAGGTCTTGTAACACATGCACCTCGTCCATGGCCTGGTTGTAGTCCTCTTCCCAGCCCTGCCCCTCATCAATAGTGTCATCACGCTCTTGAGTAAGGACCTCTTTCTGCTTGGTCACGGCCTGCACTTGCTGCTGTAAAGCCACGATGTCGACATGGCTTTTCTTCTTCGCCTTCCTCAGACGACGCAACTGATTGTGTTGCTCATTCAGTCGCTTTATCGTCGGAAGGAGCACATTACTGAGTGCATTGTGAGCACTCTCAAAATGATCTCGGCGGCTGGTGCTCTCCTTGAGCTCAGCGGCAAGTTGAGTAGTATGGACAGCTTGGCAGTCCATCACGGTCTTTCCTGCCATCAACTGGAGGCTGAGGTTCGCCTCCGCGGGATTGTACCATGGGCAACTCGGATCCGTTGCCTCCAAGTACCTCTCCCTCCACACGTGATTAGCTCGTCCCTCCACCGGAACAAGCGCATATGGAGTGCCCTCCATAGCTCTAACGTGTAGCTGGCAGAAACACGACATGGTGTCGCGGGCTGCCACCTGCCACATCTCCTCCTGTTGTCTACCTCTCACCGTGACGGTGAACAGGTGCCCAACCGGGTGGCGTAGGTCCTACTGGAGCTTCGACATGGATAGTCCATGTCTTGTTCCCGTCCTCTCCTTCTTCCTTGGCGAGGTAACACGGCATCTCCACGTACCTGAAATATTGAAGCATTAGCTTCAACAGTTCCGGATAACCGCTGCGTTGAGAACAGTGGGATACCACTCATCCATTCTCCAGTTGTTTATCCTCTGCCATCTTTAGAAACATATTTGAGAAAGGTAAAATATTCATTTCAACAGTAAATCATTTAGTTATAACATAAAACATGTCACTGAGCTCATAAAACTTGGAAACACAAATCAAACTTAAAACAAATTTGATTGCTGGTCTGCTGCCCAAACTAACAGCTTTGACCAGTTTCCCCTTTAATCTGATTTAGACCATGTTAAAAGAAAAACCAGTTCTGTACTCAACATCGAAGTTAAAGTTAACTTCAATAGGTTTTCAGAAAGTATTTGTTTGCCCTCAGATACATCTTAGTTCAAAAGTTATGAGATGTCAAATTTGACAGAATTTCTAGAGAAAATTGGACAGCACCTCCCTGCTTTAGGTACTGATTTGATCCAAGAATTCCAGTTAATTCTACCTTGAACTTGACAAAACTTTCTGTTACAGAGTTGTAACTTATCTCATGAACTTTTCATAACTGCACCATTTTCTATTTTTGGATTTTTATGCAGGATGTTATGTTCAATTTACAGAGAGTTACAGAGAGTATTTGCTCTGCCCTGTTTTCTGGACAGTTTCAACTCTACTGTATTTTCGACAAGTTAAGGAATGAAAAACCTCTGGACATCAATAGAAAAGTTGTAAATCTGTTCCAAAGCTTTCCATAAATGTATCATATGACCCTAACCTCGAAAGAACTCAACCTCTAACCTCTGTGTAACTTCAGCATTGTTTCAGCTGGAAACAGAGGACTCTGTCCTTAGTATTCTATAAGTTGAAAACTTGTTTACTTTGAACATCCCGATTAGGGAAAAGAGTTAAGTCACAGTTTTAGTTCTTTAGACCAAAACTTTGAAGTTTTACACTGATTTTTATCATTTAGTGGGATGTGACATCAAAGCATCACCAGTTCATGTCGGTACTATGTTCCTCACAAAAAAAATCTATACCGGACTTAGCCGGCTTCGCCAATTCAGTGGCACTAAACGTCTCTCGCACATGTGTGCTATTTGTCTAACGATCCGTGGTTAGACTACCTGCAAATAAACCACACAATTTCAGGCTCGGCTGCACACCGAACCCGGTCCCAATACAGTTCATACAACCGTCCATCATCACTCGCACGGTTGTTCTCAAGCCAAGCCTGCCTTGAGCTACGTGTTCACGTTACTAACCACGTGATGAGATCTCCCAATCTTGCCCGTAGCACGCCAGGGAAGGCGTTGCTCGAATACCCCAAATGACATGAAGAGTCGTAGAGGATACTAAAGCTGGCCCGGTTACCTGCCACCCGTGAGGCTCCACCCTTTAGCTTGTGCGCACTGGTGGACAACACTTACATGCACCCTCCAAGACATATGACGTCCCGAGATGCATGATTTTCTGGCATAAGAAATTAGGTTAGTATGGCCACTTGCTATATACTAATATCATGCTTATATGGGCTACTAACTCGTTCCTCATCGAGTTTTTGAAAAGATGATCTTTTTAAGTGCGTTAAACCTCAAGTGAGCTCTGATACCATGCTGCGAGGACCACACGGTCTCAACTAGCCCGGATCACACTGAGAGGTGCTGCGTTGCACAACACCGGAAAACACAACTAAAAGGTACAAAGCAGAAGCCAAGTTTTATTACATAAAAGAGTTTGCTTTTTTACCAAAAACCACAATTTCAATCATAACTCGCCGTAAGTTCATTTTTCTCGCCTGTGAAGCTTCTTATCTTTGTCAGATACGTGCTACCATGTCATATATAAACATTAAGCATTTCGGAAAACATCAAATTTTCCAAAAAAATCCAAAGGGGTTAGCCTTTATTTTTTACCAAAAACCGCAATTTCCATAAAAACCCACTATAAATTTGTTTTTCTCGCATGTGAATCTTCTTATCTTTGTGAGATATGTGTTACCTTGTCATACCTAAATTTTGAAGCATTTTGGAAAACATCGATTTTTTGAAAAAATCAAAAGTGGTTGGCCTTTAATGTTTATTAATAACGGTAATTTCTATCAAAACTCACCGTAAATTCTTTTTCTCACCCGTGAAGATTCTTTTATTTGTCATATACGTGTTACCTTGTCATTCCTGAATTATGACGCATTTTGGAAAATGTCAAATTTTCCATAAAAATCCAAAAGGGTTTAGCCTTTGCTTTTTACCAAAAATGGAAATTTCATGCAAAACTCGGCTTAAGTTCATTTTTCTTGCCTGTGAGGCTTCTTATCTTTTACATATACGTGTTACCTTGTCATACCTAAATTTCGAAGCGTTTTGGAAAACACCAAATTTTCCAAAAAAAATCCAAAGGGGCTAGCCGTTGTTTTTTACCAAAAACGGCAATTTCCTTCAAAAATCATCGTAAATTAGTTTTTATCGCATGTGAAGATTCTTTTATCTGTCATATACGTGTTACCTTGTCATACCTAAATTCTGTAGCATTTTGGAAAACATCAAATTTTATACAAAAAAACAGTTAGCCTTTTCTTTTTACCAAAAACGGGCTAGCGTTAAATGAGTTTTTCTCACACACAAAGTTCTTATCTTTGTTGGATTCATGTTACCTTGTCATACCTAAATTTTGGAGCATCTCGGAAAACATCAAATTTCCTAAAAAAATCCAAAGGGGTTAGCCTTTGCTTCTTACCAAACACGCCAATTTCCATCAAAACTCGTGGTAAATTTATTTTTATCACACGTGAAGCTCCTTATCTTTGTTAGATACATGTGTTTCTTGTCATACCTAAATTTTGAAGCATATTGGAAACACACAGATTTTTTTAAAAAAAATCCAAAGGGGTTAGCAATTGTTTTTTATCAAAAACAGAAATTTCCATCAAGATTCACCGTAAATTAGTTTTTCTCGCACGCGAATCTTCTTATCTTTGCCAGATACGTGTTTCCTTGTCATACCTAAATTTTGAAGCATTTCGAGACACATCAAATTTCTCAAAGAAAAACAAAGGTGTTAGCTTTTGCTTTTATAAAAAACGACTATTTCAATCAAAACTCGCTGTAAATTCTTTTTCTCGTCCGCGAAGCTTCTTTTCTTTTTTAGATACGAGCTACCATGTCATATCTAAATTCTGACGCATTTCGGAAAACATCAAATTTTTGAAAAAAAAATGAAGGTGTTAGCCGTTGCTTTTTATAAAAAACGACAATTTCCATCAAAACTCGTGGTAAATTCGTTTTTCTTACCAATGAAGATTTTTTTTTGTCACATATGTGTTACCTTGTCATACCTAAATTTTGAAGCATTTCGAGAAACATCAAATTTTCCAAAAAAAATCCAAAGGGGTTGTTATCCTTTGCTTTTTACCAAAAGCAGCAATTTCCATAAAAACCCGCTGTAAATTCGTTTTTTCTCGCTTGAAGCTTTTTAATTTTGTGAGATACGTGTTGTGTTTTCATAGCTAAATTTTGAAGCATTTTGGAAAACATCAAATTTTCTGAAAGGTGAAAAGTGGTTGGCCTTTAATGTTTACCAAAAACAGCAAGTTCCATTAAAACTCGTCTTTAATTTATTTTTCTCGCCTGTGAAGATTCTTTTGTTTGTCAGATCCGTGTTACCTTATCATTCCTGAATTATGACACATTTCAAAAAATGTCAAATTTTGTACAAAAATACAAAGGGGTTAGCATTTGCTTTATACCAAAAATGACAATTTCAAACAAATCGCGCCGTAATTTTGTTTTTCTCGCCCGCGGAGCTTCTTTTGTTTGACAGATACATGTTACCTTGTCATACCTAAATTTTGAAACATTTTGGAAAATATTAAATTTTCCAAACAGATCCAAAGGGTTAGCCTTTGTTTTTAGAAAAAATGGTAATTTCGACCAAAACTCACCGTAAATTAGTTTTTCTTGAACGTGAAGATTCTTTTATTTGTATGATACGTGTTACCTTGTCATACCTGAATTCTGACGCATTTCTGAAAACATCAATATTCCCGCAAAAGTCGAAAGGGGTTAGCCTTTGCTTTTTTAATAAAATCTGCAATTTCTATCAGAACTAGTGGTAAATTTGTTTTTCTCACACGCGAAGCTTCTAATCTTAGTTAGATTTGTGTTACCATGTCATATCTAAATTTTGAAGCATTTCGGAAAATATCAAAATTTCCAAAAAAAATCCAAAGGGGTTAGCCTTTGCTTCTGACCAAAAATGGCAATTTCCATCAAAAGTTGTGGTAAATTCGTTTTTCTCACAGGTGAAGATTCTTATCTTTGCCAGATACGTGTTTTTTTGTCATACCTAAATTTTGGAGCATTTCAGAAAACATAGAATTTTCCAAAAAAATCAAAAGGGGTTAGTGTAACACCCCAAAACCTGTTAAGAGGGGAATTTAAAAATTTTTGGACGTATTGCATGTGGTGCAGAAATTCAAATTCAAATTGGAATTCAAATTCAACTCAAAAAAGAAAAGAAAAAGAAAAAGAAAAAGAAAAAAACAAAACCCCCGGCCAGTGGGTCGAAACCCACCACCCGGCCCACCATACCCCCGCGCCAGCCCGCAGCGCGCCCCTTTTCCCTCACACTGACACGCGGGGCCCGCCGTCATCTTCTTCCTCGCGCGCGATCGGCCGACCCCGGGACACCTCTCTCTCCCGAATCAAAACTACCCCCTAAAAACCGCGTCCCCCAGCCGAATTCTGGTCCTGGAAGACTCAACCTCGATCACAACCGACACACCGCCCTCCCCCGTCTATATAAACGCCGGCGTCGCCCCGTTTTCCCCACCCGATCAGCTGTTTTTCCTCCCGGTGAGAACCGAAGCTCCGATCACCGTTTTCTCTCGATCTTTGCTCGGGTTTTCTGATCTAACACGCCGATCCTGTTCCACCGCCTTCGGGGAATCACGCAGGTGCAGAAAACTCGGTAGATTTCGCCCCAGACACAGCGCCGACGAGCATCGCCGCGATTCCATCTCGGACCTCGTCGCCGACCGCCTTCCAGGGCCTCCGAGCTCAAGAAAAGTCTTCTACAACTTTTCTGTAGAACTCCAGAACAGAATTGTGAGGGGCGCACGACCCAACGACCACGCCACGGGTCCGTGCATGCTCGCCCGGGAATCGCATTGGGTGGTGCCATGCGATGCGGCACACAACAGCACACGAGTCAAGGACAATCATATTTCATAAATCATTTGTGGAAGCGTACAAGAGTACTTTACAAATACTTATCTCAAAATAATCTACAGCAGAAGACTACAACTCTCATGACTCATTTTTAGTTTAGCATCAAAGAAACATTCCAGCCCACGGACGTTTCTTACTAGCAACACAAAGAACAAACCGCAGCGGCTAGGATGCTCATGAGTAACCACTCGGAGGTTTCCGAGTCTCATCGGCAACCCTTCTCATAAGCATAAAGTCAATCCCTGCAAAAACAACTAGGATAGTATCGATGAGCATAAAGCTCAGCAAGACATAACCGTCAAACCTAATCATGAAACTCTACATCAGGGTATAAACATAAAGTGGCATAGCATAATGCATAATGAACTCGCCTAAAAGTAAACCCTTACTTTCAGGTATTATTTGAAGCAAATTAAAAGTAACCTTGGGCACGCCACATCGGGAGTCCACAATCAAACAAGAAAAGCTTTCCCCAATGTAAATTGCTCACGGTGAAAATGAATCGAGTTTGCACTAGTCTATTCATACAAAGTATCATCACAATGCTAGTATCAACTTCAAACCACAATGATTAGTTCTTATCTCAATGCAAGTTCTTACTACATCATGACTGTGAGAACAAGTATGCTCACTACCTCGAGGGACGGTGATTCGAATAAAAAACACCCGGACTACACGACACATATGCTCGTACTCGACGTTGCCTACAGCAACCATCACTGACATCGTACACGGCAGACTTTTCCTCGTTTCACCCACGTTGAATCGATCCAATCGCCCTGTACAGTAGCCACCCTCATGGTGCACCTACCGACATGAGATGTCATGAGAGTGTTACCCACATACTGCACACCGGCCCTCTCGCCTTAGGCAACCGAAAAAGTCTCAACGCAATCTTCCCGAGGTACATCAGTTTACTAGTTCCCATATAGCCAGCATGAGTCTGGTACACAACTCAATCTTGCTCAACACGGATGCATACAGATCGCCTTGACCAACACGGACAGGTCTAACGCAGCCAGGCCCCTATGTCCTGGTGCTCCTACAACCTGCCCGGTCTCAACTTCAACCTGCTAACAAATTTATGAACCAATCCCGTATGCCCTTGTTTGTCCTTATCATGTGAGTAGCATCACACCACTCGACTTCTACCAAACCTTATTTAAGCATGGCAGTTCTACACGATAAAAAGACATCTACCCAATACTCCGTAGGTTTATTTGGTCATGCAATAGGAGTATCAAATCATCTATACCTAATGCACAGTTCATATCCTAACCAACAAGTGAATACAAAGTAAAAACTTAAAAGCTGTTAAATGCAAACCGGAGCTTGCCTGTTTTGTAGGGTATTAGTATATATAAGCAGTTAGTGATCCTTGATCCCTTGAGCCTCTTGAACTTAATCAACAGATCCACGCGTCAAGGGATGCCTCCGTCGACGTCCTTCGTCATGAGCTATCGATATGTATATGCATAAGATTCATAATGTAATGGAAAGAATTAAAGAATTGAATTTGTAAAGAACAGAGGCTGTGTGGAAATGCCAAGAATGGCTTTGTTGCCTCTGTTGTGCAAAGAAACATCAATGAAACTAAATCTGACCTAGGGGTTTAGTTATACACTAAGTTTCCTAATGGACATGTGAGATGAGCTGAAAAGATTTGAATGAAACTGAAGATCAAGAACTCCAATGGCTTCAAAACTTTTAGAGCATGTTCTATACTACCCAGGGATTTAGCTTGCCAAATTGTAGCTAAAGTAGAAAGAATATGTGTTCTCCAAAATTCCTACAATACTCTTATGTATTTTCCCACATACATAAGCATGGAAAATAAGAACAGAGAGATCTACGGCTCACCTTGAGCTGATAATTTGCATGTGAGTTCCTGGTCACATGAAAGTCCTTTGGTCCAAAATTCAGGCCTTTTACTTGAGTAGTTCCTCCAGAATAATTCCTTAAGCATTTCTAATAAAAGAATTAATTCTGGAGTACTGTGCATTTTCATGCCCAATTCAGTGAACTGCAATTTCAATTATGACTCATAGAGCATACCTGAATTTTCTCATAATTTTTGGAGCTGTGAATTGCCTAGAATTGATTTTATAAGTTAGAAACCTTTTCTGAAAATGTTTCTGGACCACTACTCAAATTATCTTCAAATGAGCTGAAAATTTACAAGTTCAATAATATCCTAAATAATATTCTGGCCAAATTTGAGGATTTTTGGATTGTAACATCCCAAAAATTTTTAAAGTTGAATTTCAAACAGTTGGACGTGGTGCATGTTTGAAATTTTGAAGAATTGAGACTGAATTCGAAATTGAAGAAGAATCAGAAAAGAAAAGGAAAAGAGAAGAGAAAAAATGGCATATGGTCCAATTTCTTCCCCTCCCCGCGCTCGGCCCAGCAGCCCGCAGCCTTTCTCCCACCTCCTCCTCTCACTGCCACGCGGACCCCAGCTGTCAGCTCCTTCTCTTCCAACCACTGCTCGTTTTCTCTCGTGCCCTATCGCCGCGCCGCCCAGCAACCGAATTCGGCGCCCATGCCCCACACGTCCGAATTTCTCGCGCGCCGTCCCGCACGATCGCAACCTCCCCCGACTTCCTCTCCTCTGGTTTTAAAACCTCGCGACCCCTTCGATTCCATCTCGCCTGCAACCGCGCCCCAAAGGTGAGTAATGCCGCCGCTGTTGAAATTCGCCGCATCCAGTGCCGGTTTCATTAGGCTAACATGTCGTCGTGCACTGCAGGAGAATCAGCGATCCCTCAGAACCCATGTTGCGAGGAGTTGTCATCGTAAAACCCGAAGCCGCCGAGTTCCGGTAATGTCTCGCCGCCGGTTGCCGTTGAAGCCCTGAATTTCCCCATTTTTATCCATTCTAAACCTCGGTACGCCATCACTCGATCACAGGGAACCTCGACGACCAGCAAACCGAGAGAAAACAGGACCAGCACGCGCTTCCGACGATCACTGCCGAGCTCCACCGTCCGACGTCGTCGCTGACCACCTTCTGGCCACATAGGGATCAAGAAAACTGTCTGAGGTGAGATCCCCTATCCCTCCTCTACCAAACTGCGTAAAGAGGTTCGAGTTCCAGAGCAGTTAGACACGTTTTCGAGAAAGTCCGGCGAGATCGCCGGTGCTGGACGCTGGGCGCCGCCGCACGCCGCGAGACCGCGCCGCCTGCAACCGGCCGGAGCAACGTGGCCTCCGGATTACCGTCCATTTTAAATCCCGCGGCCATGAACAGAACCCCGTGTACCCCTTTGGTGATCTAATCGGGATCGTCCATTTAAAAACCGACGGCCCACGTTTGAAGTCCCGATTCCTGCCGGGAATTTAGTGCGCTACCCCCTGGGATTTTCAGAAAGCCCGCGCTAGCCCCAGGATTTTCAGATCTAGCCCCTGGGCTTCCTGAATACTATGCAAACTTGTGTAGCTATTGAATTTAGCCCCGGAATTTGCTGGAAATAGGAGAATAGGAATAGAAAATGCAAAAACAGTCCCTGAAATCCATTTTTAGATGGAGTGAGCCCTCATTTAAGGATATAGGACCTGGTATTAAGGTTAGAGGAAAATAGTTTAGTTCTGTATTAATCCACAATTACACCTTAGTCTCAAAAACAAAACAAATTAGGTAGCATTGAATTCTGGAAATTCATAGGAATTAATTACAGCAGCAAGTTATACAAAAAAATGAATCTAACAATGATCTAAACAGTTAGAAAGTCTATAAATGTTCTGTTTTGGTATTTTGAGCAATATATATTCTGTGTATGTGTTTATTTTGCTGTTTTTAATGCTGAAATTCACTTTTAGGCATAGAAATAAATCTGAAAATATGGAAAACTATGTATACACACTTAGGAAATGTCATATAAGGTTCTTGAATCTAAAATTTCAATTTGGAAGTGGATAGTGTGACGGACTGGAATCCGTACATCTCAGGATCTCAGAGGGTGGTGCCGCACGATGCGACACGTGACAGCACACATCATAAGGAAACCATAGTATTACATTGAAAACATACTGAATTTGTACAAAGTAGTACAAACCTTCAGTTTACACCTATTTACAGACTCTACTATAGCGGAAGATAATTCTACAACTCACGCCCACACCTAACTAGCAAAAGTCGGTTGTCCGTCCCTACGGACAACCCACACTAGCTGCACTAAGCCTCAGCGCGGCGTGTACGGCTCCCACTCAGCCGTAGTCCCTGACGGAGGGTAGCCCTCATCGGTGGACTCATACTCCGAGTCCGTAAGGTACTCCTCACCTACAAACACTCATAGCAGCAACCGTGAGCATGATGGCTCAGCATGTCTTAACCGACTCTCCTACACATGAAACTCTACATGCAGGTTGTACTCGAATATAGGATGATAATTGCAGCAAACGGACACGCCTATAAGTTCATCCTTAGTTCATATTTTAGCCAAATGTTAACATTTCATGAATCTGAAATTTAGTAAGCAATATTTGGTGGCACACATGTAACAATACAAGTTATTCATATCAGCAATATTGAATCATTACATTCCATATGTTAACCTACACCACGACTCAGTGACCAAGCGGTACTCATAACCATGAGGGACGGTGAATCAACTCATTGTACACCTGCAGGGATACCCGAATAGCACGTCACATACGCCCATACGCGTAGCTGCACACAGCACGCTCACCCCATGTCGTACGGGACAATCTTTCACCAAACAGCCCAAACGTCGAACCGGTCGCACCCAAACGACAGGAGGTTCCCTACACGGAGCATCTCTCTATGCCCGTTAGCTGATTTCCACCTTGCTGCCCTCAACCTACACTTATAAATCGGTGCATTATGCCTCGACACCCGGAGGTATAGGTTACATCAGTTTATCGGAGCCCATATATCCGATATGCCTTCGGTACATTCAAACTTGTTCAGCGGGGCCGCACACGGATCAGTTCTCAATCGACACAGACAGGGCTACGCACACAAGATTTCCTCTTGCTGCGTCCTAGTCCCTGCCTAGTCTCATTTTTCTTACTACAGTTGTCTCACATCTCTAACCAATTCCCTTGTAACAAACCCTATACTCGCGAGTAGATTCCAACTACTCGACTTGTACCGAAGTCTATAAACATTAAGCACAGCATGGACTACTCGAGGAGTTAGACACTACCTTCACTCGTGTTGGAAAATCTGGTTATACATTTGGGGTTTCATCCATCTTACACCTAATACACATACATACTCCAAACTAAGTGAGTATAAAATAAAACTTGATAAACTTTGTTAAATGCAAACCGAGGCTTGCCTTGTTGCTGCTGGTCAGGGGTTAGTGTCTCCTCCAGAAGTATGAAGTCCAGAACCTCCGGGGTGTCCTCGCGTTCAGCGACTACACGTGATCAATTTAACGGCATGTCAATTAAAATTCAATGTGTTAAATTAGTATATAAAGACCATAACTCTAGCTAGACATCCCAATCGGCTCTGAAAATGTTACTTAGGCTTGGTAAGAACCTAACCAGAAACTTGACCAAATTTCATTTGAATCAAAGCCACATTGAGCTCTGTCCAAATAAAAGTCTAAATGGTCATTACTAGAGCTTCTAAGGACTTCCAGGGATTTTCATGGCTCAAACCATTACTTTCTGGAAACTAGAGTTTGAGATGGTTCAAATGGAGTTGTTTTCATGTAATTTAAAGAATCCTAGAGAAAGTTATGCCCTAATCAAGATTTGAGAAAATTCTGAAAAATGTTTCTGTACATTTTTCTATTTTCTCAGGGCAGTTCATTTAATCATACCATTAGGGGGAATAAATGAACTTGGATTGATCTGAAATTTTTCCTGTGACTCAAGGATTATTAAATGAACATCCCAGCCAAATTTCAGAATTTTCCATAAAAGAATTCTCCAGATAAAATTCCTAACAGTCTAAATTTTAGGGAATTAAATCTGGAAAATTAATAAGTTTCATGAACTGAAACTTGTTTTGCTGGATATTACTCGGAGAGATAAATCCAACAAAATTTGGTTCACTAAATTTGGATAATTCTAGACAAAGTTATAGCCTTCCAAAGTTTGGGGAATTCTGGAAAATCCAATCTAAATTCAAAAAGTTTTAACCGGGCTGGTGGGTCCCAGGGCTACGTGTCAGCCCGACAACGAAACCACGCGGGGGTCCGCTTAATCTCCCGTGTAGCCGCACAAAATCCTGGCGCCACAGCAGATCCCGGTCCCGGTTTCCTCTCACTGCCACGCGGGGCCCGAACCCTTTCGTCTACCTTGCACCACTCGCGACAACCGCGGTGGTGCCTCGCCAGATAGCTTGGCGCCGGTCGTTCTACTGCACGACCTTCGATGAAACTCGCAGACTGTGCACAACTTAACCCGAGGAACACGCTGGTGCACTCACGGGAGCTCGGCGATGGCCGGAACAGGGCTCGTGACGGTGACATCGGCCGGGAGCTCATCGACGACATCGAACTCGGTGTGCTCTACTTCTTTTTCGATGCCATTTTTTGAGAGAGCTGCGCAGAGACTTGCTTATAACGAATATGAGCTCTGATCCTCGTGAAAACGGCCGCAACTAGGACCTCACCAGCGAGATGATCTGTTTTTGGCCGCCGGCACGACAATATCGTGGAACTATAGTCCTAGCTAGTGCATGGAACTTGTTGCTACTTGATCGAGGAAGTGCGCTACGTGTTCTAGATCATGTCTAGTGTGCAGCTTGAGTGGTGGTTGCCTCTGGGCAATGAATTTCACCTTCGACCGAGTTCTAACCCTAACACACTCCGAGGAAAGAAACTACAAATTCTCGCTCTACACCGCATGAAATGGAGCACGGCTTTGTCCTACAGCTTCAGCACAAGCAAGAACACCTTTTCTTCTCTGGTGGCAGTGCATGAAACAGTCGGGATCAGCCGGTCACCGGTGATCAGAGAGGGGCAGAAAAAGACTTCCGAGCGGGAGCAACGAACGGTGTGGTGTGAGCTGGTTTCACTCGGGGGTGAAGAGAACGGGCTGAGAAGCTCATCTGCTGGACTTCGAGTCGAGTTTTTCACCGTGAGGTGGCGCTAACCGAGCATGCTGGCGGCCTCTGCGATTGGTCTTCGGTCGCCCACGAGGTTCTCTCGGTTTTAGTCGGTTCTGTGAGCTGAAGTCTCTGCCATGTTGGTCCCCCCTCCCCTCTACTTCTTCTCTTTTGTTTATGCTACAAAGATCTCAACTACTCACCATTTAATTGTAGACTTCACTCCCAAGTCAAAAGTGGAATTTGATTTCCTCAAATTGAAGTTAGTTTGGCTAAATTTGATTCACATTTGAACTTGAATTTCAAATTCAGTTTGAATTAATGCAAATTTAGCTCCCGACAAGGTGAACTACAATGATGATGAAAATTGGTGGAGTAACTCAGAAAAATGTGACGAGTTTGAATATGAAGTCAATTTTTGAATCCAAGTGATGAAAGTAGCTGAAATTTGAATTTGCATTCAAATTAGCCCTTTTTACAAATGTTTCCAATTGTGGCTCAAAAGGGTTTGGATTCGCATGAAACTTGGACAGAGCATTCCCAAGAATATTTAGGACCTAATGGTGAGCTCAGCCTCTCATGTTTCTATGTGTGAGCTCCTACTTTTTGGAGTTATGAGTTTTTCCTCTAATCAATCTCTTGATGGTGTTTCCTTGCTCTTCACATGTGTTCATAAGCTATCCACCAAATGAGCTGTGGTGTGGTGATGTGATGAACACTCTAGCAAGTAAATTCCTGGGCTTTTCCAAATAGGAATTCTAAAATTCTGTTTAGGGTTAGAATATACTCTTTTATGCAAATTTGTAGCTAAAAGTGTAGTATTTAGTATAGAAATTGGTTTAAAATTTACAATTCAGTTTATGCGTGCATTAAAAATCTGTATTTCAAAGTTGGAAGCCATATATGTATGTTTAAAGAGTGTAAGCATACATAGACAACTCATATAGTGTGAAAATTGGATAAAAGAAAAGCTTGCATGTGATATATATGCACACATACGCACAAAATTTTGGCTAGGATATTATAGGAAACTAAAAAGAAGAAGTTAACCATGAGACACCCAAAATGAATATATAAAAGTAGACTTTGGTAAATATAGGCCAAAACAATAAGGTGAAACAATATTGTATGTATGTTTGACTTGTGTATGTGGATGATTGCTTATGGAGTGTTGTTTTTCTTTTGCTATGTGTATGTTGGCATGAGTAGAACTAGCCCTAGAGCCGGTTCTCACTTTTCAAGATCAAGACTTTTCATTTCCTGAGCAGCAGGAAGAAGGCAAGTGTCCTTGACCACTTTGCACCTAAGATACGATGTGTAGTTTGAATTATTTGCATTGTCAATTTAACCATGAAACCCATGCTAGGAAGTTTCCCTAGATTTTCATTATCTGTTTTCTTGTAGCCTGGGTTGGGAGTTATTCATTATACTATTTGTTTATTTACTAATGCTTAGCCATGCTTAGAGTGGGATAAATGGGATATGAGATCATCACCTTGATTATTTACCCTTGAAAGGAATATTATGAAATATGTTAGAGATAGGAGTCTAGGAAAGCTGGATGTTTTGGTTGGTGCTGCGTGCACGAGACTTGGGTTTGTGTTTAGTGCTTGCCTGGATTCTAACGAACGGTTCATAGAGCATGTAACCTGGCTTTACCGTACCAACCACATGCTGAGATGGGGCAGCTTGGCCAATTAATTAGGTGTATTTCCGACGTAGTGTCGGTGTTTGGATGGTGCGGGGAATAGACGTTAGCTGGACTACCTTAGGAACCGCAAGGCTCAAGAGGGGGCCACTGCAGCGGGGGTTGGAGCCTCCTGGATGCTGTTAGGGGTGAAACCTCAGTGGGCTCATACTCGTTGAGAATCCGTTTGTAAAGGCCTCGTAGTGATCTCCTGGCTACACACCTGGGAAGTGTGAAATGTGGCTAGCTACTACGGGCAAAATGGCGGTTCTTAGTCCATCCGGCAATGAGAGATGAAATCACTACTTATTCATGATTATATGATGATGAATGGTGGAGCTGAGGATGTTAAGCGGGGAGCTTAAAATGGGATTGGGTGTATGGGATTGGGACCAATTCACTTATGTAGTAATGTAGGTGCTTAATAAGCTAAGGAGATAGGAATTAATTGCGTAGTGCATTAATCATGTGTTCATCCTTTCTTGTTCAAGCCTGCATGACATTAATTTCCCACACTTGCTGAGTACCAATGGTGCTCAAGCTTGCTTTTCGTTGGTTTACTTGCTGCTCAGGCCAAAGAAATGAAGTGGTGTACAACAATGAAGACTTTGGTCCTGAAGAATGGTTCTAGGTTCATTGAGTCCCCCGGGCAACGCCTGTGATGGAGCCCACAAGACCATATCTCCACTTCTTTGTTTATTTTTATGTTATGAACATTTTATCGTCCTTTGAGATGCTATGTAAGACTTATTTGTATTTGAACACCTGGCTTGTAATATTATGATGTTTCACTATTTTCATCACGTGTATGAGAAAATGATCCTGGCATACATGTGTGAATCACTTGGTTGTTATTCAGAAAAACCGGGTGTGACAAAGTGGTATCAGAGCCAAGGTTGCCCGTGGGAACGTGAACCTAGGTAGAATCGGATGTATTTAAGGACATTATGTTCTTAAAAACTATTTTACAAAAGGTGTGGGGTAAAAGTGTTATTTAATACTGTTCCTTTATTTATTCATCTTGTCTTAACTATGATTCAAAATAGAGTATTTATTTGCTTATTGTCTAACTTGATTTTTACATGTTTTATGTTTTAGAGATTGGCATGATCCGACTGCTCGCAAGTCCACCGGAGGAAGAGTCTCTGTAGCTGCACATGCTTTGAGGGAGGAGAACCACCTTGTGATGTACCACTCTCACGGGTTAGGTGTAGGGAGCTTGTTGCGTCGCCTTCAACGTATGCTCCACACCGCTGGCAACACCGGCAAGCTGATCGTACACTACAGCTCTACAAAGACCATTCGCGCAGAGCGCGAAGAGTGGAGCTCAGAGATGAGGATCTTCCACGACAACAGGTTTCTCAAGATCCACCACTCACCAGCTTGTCGAGCGACACAGGCCCGATGCTGAGAAGGATGTCACTGAGAGGGCCCAACCCCGATCACGGGGCCATGCCGTCTCGCCCGGGAATCGCATTGGGTGGTGTCGTGTTATGCGGCAACCAACAGCACACATATAAGGAAAATTGTATTACATAAATCAAAAGCGGAAGCTTACAAATGTTCTTTGTAAATAATTTACATAAATTAGCTACAGAAGAAGTCTATAAACAGCTCACGTCAAATAACTAAGAAGCACCCGAGAAGAGGTCCAGCCCGCGGACTCTTCTCGCTAGCAACGAGAAGACATTGCAGCGGCTAGGTCCTCCATGTGTTAACCGACTCGGACGTTTCTGAGTCTCACTGGACAACCTTCTTTATGAGCATCGTCTTAACCTGCAAAACCACTCATATAGCAAGAGTGAGCACAAAGGCTCAGCAAGACTTAACCGTCTCTCCTAAGACATGCAACTCTACATGAAAGTAACTTAAGACCTAACATATAAGTTGCAAAAAGACTCGCCTACGAGTTCATCCTTAACTTTCAGATTTTAGCCATAATAGTAGTGACCTTGCACCCAGCAACATTGGAACTCCACAATCAAACAAGAAACGCTTCGATCCAATGTTACTTGTCCCAAGGTGGAAAATAACTTTAGTTTGCTCTATGTATACTTCAAACAGGGTTTTCATGCAATTTACAATAATCATAGCAGAACTTAAGACTTTGCAAACTGTTTCCACACAAGTTGATTACTACGTCACAACATGAGAGCAAGCGGTACTTAATAACCGCGAGGGATGGTGATTCGAATCAAACACTGCCCGGATAGCTCGACACATATGCCTGCCTATGAAAACCCAAATCTGGTGTTCTTCATTACGTCGTATGTGGCAACCTTTCGCAGGACACTCGACTATAGAACCGGTCGCGCCGTCTCGGGCTCATAGGTCTAACGAGACGATGTGGTATGCTTCTACAATCCAGTTAACCTGGTACATCGGTTTCCTGGGTCCCATATAGCAGTAAGCATCCGGTACACAACTCAATACTTGCTCCTAGATGCGGCACACGCATCGGTCCTTAACCGACACAGGCAGAGCTACTCGACCAAGACCACGTCTTGTCGCTGCCTACCCTCCTGCCCGGTCTCATCTTTAGAAATGTAAACTTTAGTTTGCCTCTTTCCCAACCACTTATGTAATCCTGAAACAAAGCTCTCGAGTAGATTCCAACTACTCGTCTTCTACCGGATGTCCTAGCCTATTTAGCACGGCTTTATTCTACAGCAATGTCACATTTCTACCCTTGACAGCAGGGTTCATTTTGGTTATGCAAGTGGAGTATAAAACATCCTTGACCTAATGCACATACAAACTCGAACCATGGTAGTGAACAAAGTAAAAACTTTATAAAACAACTAAAATGCAAACCGGAGCTTGCCTTGGTTTTGCAGGTGACTAAAGTCAGATAATTATGAAGTTAGTTGCTGATGACTTGAAGCTTAATCCCTGCCCGTCTTGTTCCTTGATCCAAGCCTAAATTCTCCTTCACTTTTCCACGTTTAATCACTACACGTTATGAATATGCATACACGTTTAATTATAAAACTTTTTCTAACAAGTTCTAAAGACAAGTTTAAAACTGGAATGCTGTTTAAGAATTTAAAATGACACTGGTGCTAATGGTTTGGGTTTGGGTTAAAGTACTATGCTCAAGTGAGATGTGTGTTTCCTCACTTGGGTGTTGATTATCTAAGAGGTTAAACAGAACAGTACTGATCCAGGGCTCCAATGGAGCTGAAAATTTTCTTGTGAGTTCCTTGTCACAAGAAAGTCATCTGGACCAAAATTCAGAACTTTTCAATGAGTAGGTCACTCAGAACAATTCCCTAAGCATTTATGCAAAAAGGAATTAATTCTGAATAAATTTGCATTTTCATGCAAATTTAAGTGAACTATAATTTCAAGCATAGCCCAGGAAGTATGCCTGACGTTTCCTAGGTTTTTGGAGCTAAGAATTCCCCAGACTGAATTTCCAAGTTTTGGAAATTCTCTGAAATTGTTTTATGTATTCATTTGAACTCAGAAACTTGATTTCAGAATTGTCCTAACTAAATCAACTCCAATTTAGCTGAAAATTTTACAGGAGTGTCTAACATCCTAAGGAATATTCTGGCAAAATTTGAGGATTTTTGGATGAACCAAACTCCGTCTAAAATTCTTTTTCTGAAAAGATTTAAAGAATTTTACAGAATTTTCTATTGACTTTCCTACAAATTAGGTTGCATATCTGGATAGAGTTTGTAATCCTAAATCCAACCCAATTTGAATCACTCATTTTGGAGCTTCCTAGCAAAAGTTATGAGGTTCCAAAGTTTGAATCAAATCTGGTATTTGAAATAAACCGGGAAAAAGTTTAAACTCTGACCATGGGTCCCGGTACACGTGTCAACTGCTGGAACCAAAACACACAGGGCCACAAAACCCTTCCCGCGCAGCCACAAGGGATCCCGGAGCCGCAGCAGATCAGAAATTTAAACCTTTGTCACTGACATGCAGGACCGCCCGGTCGTCTTCACACTACAGGAATCCGGACAATAGACGACGGCCGGAAACCGTCGTCAATAAGGACACTACCGTCGTCAATAAGTTATTGATGACGGTATAACTTTATAGACGACGGTTTTCGGCTGTCGTCAATTATTAGTCGTCAATAAACTTATTGACGATGGTAACCGTCGTCAATAATCTTATTGACAACAGCTAAATCTAGCTGTCGTCAATAAACTTATTGACGACAGCTATGATATGAACCGTCGTCAGTTACGATGGCTTATTAAAGACGGTTTCTGGTACCTGGCCGTCGTCAATAACAATGGCTTATTGACGACAGCTAAATTAGGCTGTCGTCAATAAGATTATTGACGACGGCCAGGATTTCAACCGTCGTCAGTAACCGTGGCTTATTGACGACGGTTTACACTAGGCTGTCGTCAATAACAATTGCTTATTGACGACGGTTTCTGGTACCTGGCCATTATCAATACTAATGTCTTATTGACGACGGCCAAGTACCAGAAACCGTCGTCAATAAGATTTCCAATTTTTTAAAAAAAAACAGAAAATCCTGCCCTGGCTTCGAGGCCAGCCCTGGCTCGATGGCTAGATCACAAGCAATCAAAATATACATCACAGAATTGCATAAAAACACTATACGCACGCCACACTACCCTACGCTACCCCGACCGCTGCCACCGGAGTCCAGGAAGTCGTCGTGCGCTCGTCCAAACGCAGGTTGCTGAGGGGATGGAGTTTCCTGAGCCCGCGTCGCCGATCCCTATGATGTACATGTATAGTTAGACAAATTAGAAGTTCACAAATGTGTATATGATTAAATAAACTCATTACAAGTTAAAATTGAGCAAGTTAGCTAGATTTGGCTATGTTTGAGTAAGTTTGCTCATATTTTACTAAGTTTGAGAAGTATGGACTAGTAGTGTTTGTGTTTGAGCTAGTTCAAATAGTTTTGGCTATGTTTGAGTAAGTTTGGTCATATTTGACTATAGTTGAGTAAGTTGTACCATATTTTACTCAGTTTGAGGATGTTTAACTAGTTTTCTCTAAGTTTTAGTAAGTTTGATCAAATTCAACTAAATTTGAGCAAATTTAACTAGTTACAGCTATTATGAGAAATTTTGTACCTGTGCTCCTGACGTCGGCCCCTGTGGTAGCTGTATCGGTGGCGGCGCCCACTGAGGAAATATAACGGGCTGTCCTGTGGCCATAGCCTGCAAATATGAAGTAAATTATTATACATGTCATTTATATATTAGAAACGTTGAGTACAATGATCTGAACTTACCTGCATGGCAGCTTGCAGCTGTAGCATGTACGAGTGTTGATACTCGTCCCTAGCCCGGAGCTCGGCTGCCTGCCTCTCGTTCGCGAGCCTCAGCGCTTCCTGCGTCCTCTGGAGCTCCTCTTGGACACTCTGGAGCTCCAGATCACGGCTGCCACGCCTGCTGGATCCATCCTGCGATGAAGAGATCCTTGAGTAAGACCGCGCCTCCCTCGAGTCTACTACTCCATCGAAGATGGCCAACCTACACAACGAAGTAAGAGTATTAAAGTTTCATGTCTCGAAGTTAATGAAAGTAAATGAAAAACAACAGAACTCACCGGCCGTGAGGTTTACCGCCACCGCTTGCATAGGCGGCTTCAGGTACGATCGGCGAGTTCTGCCAATCGTAATCGTCGCCTCGAAGCCTCCGCACCTCCTCCCCATACTTTTCCTGAAAATACAGAAAATTAAAGTCATCAGAAGTTTTAAAGATAATACAATTAAGTCAACTAAAGAACTCACCAACGTCTCTGTCGCTGTCTGAGAAGACAGCTGATCAGGCTGTGAGGGGTCACTTCCCATGTGACCCCTCCTCCACACCTGGATAGCGGTCGGCTCCTGACCGATCTCGCGCTCCTATCGATACATGTTAGCACAATGATAGCGATAGAAATTAACTAGAATATAATTCGAGTATCACTTACCATCCGTTTAGCAAGGCGTACGTAGCCGTCCCCGCCAAGACGGTGTTTCCCGTCCGTCCCTCGACTCTGTCGGCGTGTCATCGACACGCCTTGGAAGCCCTGGCTCGCCCAACGAGCACACAGGAAACTGTAGGCGTCCGGACAGGACTCAAGCCACGGTACGCTGACCTGCACACATTTGTTGTTGGATGAAAACATTGATGAAAATTGAATAATGAAGCAAAGTAAAATAAAGAATTTACCTCTGCGTACTGTGCCTCCGTCAAGTACTTGTCTGCCACATCCCTAAACTGCCCCGGTTCACCCTCGTCCGAATGCAACTTATACTACGCCTTCGTAGCCTGAATGCGAGCCGTTGAAATCGACTGCGTCAGGAGCTTCCTAGCGTTGTTGTTGAAGACCAGACGAGCGTGATCCAGCTGGGCCTCGTCCTCCAAACGGTAATATTTCTACAAGTAGAAATATATAAGTTAATGTATTTAACATATAATAGGTTCGCATTTAACGAATAGACGATTTACTTACCATGAATTCATGCCACACATGCTCCTCGTGGTTGCCGTAGGTAATGTCTTGGGCCGTAGCGTAATCGTCCCAAGACGTAGCAGCCCGTCCGTTCACTAGACCGGGGTAGTGACAACGGATGAGCTGGCCCAGGACAGCGTTGACCTGGCGGTGGCGTCCTTGACCCGTGAACGAGTCATCAGCCCAAGACCTAATACACGATTCTTAATTAGTACATATATAAGTGTTAAAATATCTAAATTGATTTGTTATAGATTTACTTACCTATCGCCAACCGGACGAATAACGACCCGATCTTCTGGCCGTGTAGGAACCGGATTACGTGGCTCCTCCTGTAACGCCGTTGTGGAGCCGGCTCCACATCAGGCTTTGTGGAAGGCTCTGAAGCAGGGTCTGAATCCTGCGGTGCCGGAACCTGAAGAGGATCCGAAGCAGGATCTGTAACAGGCTCCGAAACCTGTGGTGTCTGAAGAGGTCCCCTAGCCTCTGTCTCCTCAGACGTAGAGTCGTCCTAAAAATTTGAAGATTAGTAATATAGATTTAAGAAATTTATTTATATAATTTATGTAATTTAATATTTTTTACCTGTCGTGACCGCTCTCGTGACCCCTGGCCTCTGTCGAGGCCCAACAGCTGAGACAGTCTACCACTGCTAGACTGACAGCCCTGGAAAACGGAGTCTGCTCTCGGGGGCAGAAAGCCCCGCGTCCCCCGTCGTCTACTGCTCGATGACATCCTGATGAATGGAAATTTGATAATGAATTTAAAGGAAAATATAGAAGACGAAAGAAGAGATGAAAGAAACGATACTTGTACTCAATTTCAAAATTCATCAGTATCACGATCATGTACTCTACTTCGTAAACCGGACCATCGATCTTTTATCATGGTTGTTCGCCGTTTTCGTTTTTTCACATTATGAGTCTGTACATCTTGTGCATCTCCAACTAATTCATCGAGTCGTAGACCAGGCTCAACGACAAAAGAATCCGGCAACTCTTCTTCTTGGTAAACAACATCTGCCTCATCAATGTAACCAGTATTGTCCGGTGTATATAACCGCTCACGAGGATTCACCTTTTGTACAACCCACCATGCACTAAGTTTTTCGCATGGATATTGTAGATAGTACACTTGTTCGACTTCGTGTGCAAGGACAAAGGTGTCGTAGCCTCGTAGTCGGTCCTTGTGTTTGACTTCTACCATGCCAAATTGGTTTTGTCGAGTTCCATTCTTATTATCAAACCAATCACAGTCAAAGAAGACTACTTTAAGGTCTTTACTCCCGGCAAAACTAAATTCTAGGATTTTGTTTATGATCCCATAGAAATTAGTTTCATGTCCTTCGGCATCGGCGGCCCTCGTCACAACTCCGGTGTTTGATGTTGCCCTTAGAGGACGTTGAGCTTCAAATTGAGTTGAACGGAATCGGAACCCATTGACATCATATCGACCAAAGAGTTTAACTTTAATGGATCCGTTGGACAGTTGTCGCAAATCTTCATGAACACCGGCTTGTGTCTTGCACTGTTCAACATATGAAGTAAGAAGACTATTTTATGCTATGAACATAATTACTAAGAGGAACAAGACAAGGAAAACGTTACATGATTTCGAAACCACATTTGGAAGTTAGGTCCTCCATTTACTTCAGCAGCTGTCTTTTCATCTGCTGAAGCATCATAGCTCGTGCCACTACCAACAGTGGTGCCTCTCGTTTGAAAAAGTGAGAGTTCGCTACAAGAGGTTGCTTCAACCATATTGTACCGTAACACCGATGCATTAACATTGTGTTCTTCTGCAAAGTAGACACTTGAAAAGTATCCTATCTACTGAAGTGTAAATGCTTCGGCGATGCATCCTTCAACCCTTGCCCTATTACGAACCATCGGTTTTAGACATCTGAGTGCTCTTTCAATGTGGTACATCCACCTATATTGAACAGGGCCACCTACTTTAGCTTCATATGGAAGATGGATTAGAAGGTGTTGCATTGGATTGAAGAACCCTGGAGGAAATAATTTTTCCATCTTACATAAAAGCACGGGTATCTCTTTTTCCAACTTCTCCATCATCTCCCTTTTGTTTTCTTTAGCACAAAGCTGTCTATAAAAATAGCTAAGCTCAGCTAACACCTTCCATACCTCATCGTCAAGATAGCCTCGAAACATAACCGGCAGAAGTCTTTCCATGATTATGTGATAATCATGGCTCTTCAAACAAGTAAGATTTCCAGTCTTAACATTAACGGCTCTTCTTAGGCTAGCAGCATAACCATCTGGGAACTTCAACTGTTTCAACCACTTGAAGACTTCTTTCTTTTCTTTTGGTCGAAGGCAGAAAGAAGCTCGTGGTTTGCCACCAGCTTCGGAGAGCTCAAGACTTGGTCGGTTACAAACCTCTGCCAAATCCTTCCGAGCTTTTATATTGTCTTTTGTTTTCCCCGTCATATCCAAGCACGTGCTTATGATGCATTCGCCCATGTTACGTTCCTGGTGCATGACATCAATGTTATGCATTAGAATTAAAGACTTCATATACGGTAACTCCCATAGTGCACATATATGAGTCCAATTGTGATCCTCTCCGTAACCAACAAAATATCCAGGACGACCTTCATCTGGCACTAGATTGTTGAGCTGTTTAACAATTTCCGACCCGTTCAGACGTTGTGGTGGTCCCTTTTTTACAATGGTACCCTTCCTGAAGGCATTTCTCTGTTGCCTAAACACGTGATTTGGCGGTAACCAACGTCTATGACAATCAAAGTAGCATATCTTGCCACCATGACTTAGACGAAAACAATCCGTGTCCGAAGCACATATTGGACATGTCAATCGACCATGAGTGCTCCAGCCAGAAAACATGCCGTAAGCTGGAAAATCATGAATAGACCACAAGTACGCAGCTTGAAGGTTGAATTTCTGTTTTCTATAACAGTCGTACGCTTCGACTCCTGTCCATAACATTTTGAACTCTTCAATCAATGGCTGCATCATCACGTTCAGTCGTGAACCAGGATGATCCGGTCCAGGTACAATAAGGCATAGGAACATGAACTCATACTTCATACAAAGCGATGGTGGTAAGTTGTACGGAATAGCGAACGCAGGCCAACAAGAGTATGGTGTGACGTTTGTACTAAATGGTGAGAAGCCATCTGTCGCCAACCCAAAGCGAATATTTCTCGCGTCATTGGTGAAATCTAGATCGAAGTGGTCAAGCGCCTTCCATGCCTCACCGTCCGACGGGTGCACCATCATGCTGTTGTTCTCACGTACACCTTCTTTATGCCACCTCATGTGTCTAGCTGTTTTTTTTAGATAGAAACAAACGCTTGAACCTAGGTGTGACAGGCAAGTAGCGAAGCTGCTTCTGTGCGACTTGAGTCATTACTTTTGAACCATCGTCATTAACAACTTCGACAAATCTCGCTTTACCACATTTTAAGCACTTGTTCTCGTTGGCATGCTCTCTCCAAAAAAGCATGCAATTGTCTAGACACATATCAATCTTCTCATATTTCATACCTAGACCAGAAATCAACTTCTTAGACTGATACATATCTTTAGGCACTTTATGTGGTTGTGGAAGGATATCGCTGATCAATTTGATAAGATCGTTGTAGCAGTTATTGGAGAAGAAATACTTAGACTTAATGGCCATAAATCTAGTCATGAAAGTAAGGAGCGTCACTTCGGTGTGTTCATGCAACGGCTCTTCTGAAGCTTTGAGAAGCGTGAAAAACGCTTCAACCTCCGTTGGAGGAGGATCCTCCATCAATTCAGGATTTATGGCATCAAGCATCTCGTCCATCCTATCGACCCCCGTGTTGTCATCCTCATCTGAAACTTGTAAGGGTTGAGAAGATGTCTCACCGTGAAAGGTCCACACCTCATAATCTTGCATGAAACCGTATCGACATAAGTGAAACGCCAAATTCACTTTGTCCCAACACTTTGCACCTTGACATTTCGTACATGGGCACCGCACCTTATCGATCTTTGACAATGAAAAAGCTCGATCTACAAAAGCATCTGTCTTTGCGAACCACTCATCCGAGTGACCACCAGAACTGTTCTTCCAACCGGTATACATCCAACTACGATCCTCACCTATGTTTGAATCTGCAGTTTAATGTCAAGGAAATTATAGTTACTTTATAATTTATTTATGTCACGGCCCTACATCTATTGAAAAGGATAGGTCCTAAACCCATCCAAGAGTGATCGAGCGGAGCGTGCTGATGACGAGACGCGTGGTATGGATCCGAATGAAATTTCGGCAGCATAACCCCGCTGTTCTCCACTGCACGCCCGAAAATGGTGCAGCAGAGAACAACAGGGTTATGCCGTCGAAATCTCGTCTAGACCTAAACCCGTGTTTCATCACATGCCACGCCCCCTCGGTCACTCCCAGGCTGTCCAAAAAGGGACAATTCCGAACGTACACACCTCACATGCGTAACACATGTGAGACGGGCCTGTTCGAAACGGGTGACGCATGTTGTATAGGTTTACGTCAATCTTTCGTTTTTGAGTCATTTAAAAGAGACAGAGAGGAAAGAACGAGAGAAAAGGAAAGAACGAGATACAAAGAAGTGGGTTAGTCATCCTAAGTTATGCCCCGTTGGGGCCTGCCATTACCTTATGACGCCTTTAGGGTTAGCCGTCGTACGTTATGCCCCGTCGTAAGTGGGTCAAAGATGAAACCGCACCGTCGGGGCCCGCCGTCCACGCGCGGGAGGTTGCCGTCCTTGGTGCCTGTCTCGACTAATACATTACCAATAAATGGGCCGTGACAGACCCTAAATGGGTCGTGTCAAGCCGTACCGGGCCGAAACCCATTTATTTACATATAGTAACTAATCACGCAATCAATCAAAGTATTATTTAAACAATAATTAATAACAATACTAATTAAACAATTAATCAACTAAGGTCGGGGCTCGGGGCGGCCGAGGCGCGGCCGGGGCTCGGCGCGAGCAGGGGCGGCCGGGCAGGGCTTGGGGCGGGACGGCAGCGGCGGCGGCGGGGCGGGGCAGGGCGCGGGATGGCGGTGCGCAGTGGGGCGGGGCACGGGATGGTGGTGCGCGGCGGCAGGGCGGGGTGTGGTGGCGTGAGGAATCACCAGCGTGAGGCATCGACGGGCTGGAGGGGGACGGGGGAGGGTCTGGACGGGGGGAGGATGGCGAGGCCGGCCGGCCGGTGGCCGGCGGCGTGGTCGGGGGGTGAGGAAAGCGGGGGAGAGGCCGGAGGGGGAGGGGGACTTACCTCGGGCCAGAGACGGCTGGCGGTGACGGGGACGGCCGACGCGATCGAGTCGGGAGGCGGCACTGGCCGCCTCCCGGCTCGCGTACGGGTTGGTTCATGCATACACCCCCAATGAACTCATTTGATTACCGATCCGATTATCCGCCAAAGAAAGTAGTTATCGGCGCCTAAAGGCCGAATCCATTAGTTGTCTGTCTCCTTTTGACAACATGATATGTTCAGTAAGCATCTTCAGCGGCTTACAATGAATCTTGACGTCCCATCAGATCGTCTTGGTGTCCAGGAAGTGGTCGTGGAGGTGAGTAAACCAGCAGAGGAGGCCGGTCGGATGGATCAAGGTGAGAACGGCAAGGAGAAGGGACTGATCTACAGTGTGGACTACAAGGGGGTGGCCATGCATGCTGGCTCTCCGCCCAAGCACAAGCACCCCAAGCCATAGGAGTTTCATATAAGATTATTATGTACGTATGTAGCTACTTATGTTGTTAATCGTGTCTTATATCATGATAGGCTCCGCTGCTTCTGTTGCGGTGCCTCTGCCCTCGCATGATGTCACGAGAGAGAGAGAGAGAGAGAGAGAGAGATGTCATGAGGCCGCAACAGAGCATGTATGTTCATGACCTGATCTGCCGGTGCCCTGTTAGATTCTGCCGCGCTTCCTTCTACTGATTAATCAGGATTCAGAAGCGATGGTTCAGAGTGTACTAACTGCGGCCATGGCACCCCACACCTTACCGCCGGCGCCAGTCGACCTCGCGCGGACGACAGCCTTGCCCCGCACCCCGAACCTGGCACTGCATCGCCGGCACAACCACCAGCTGCGCCATTTTCTGATCAGCCAACCCAACTGCCCACCCTACCTTAGAAGTTATATTACTTGTGTTTCAAAAAATATAATAAAAACAACATTAGCAGCTGAAGGTTAAGATTTTTGTTTAGTTTACTACATGCACAATCTTTAACTCTGCTTTCTGATTTAGCCAGCAAATAAAAGTAGCTTTTTACACTTAATTGAGTATATCCCTGGACTAAGGTTCTGTTACCAGTGTGACACGTCTTAAGATTTAGTAAAATTTGTTTGGCAGATGGCAAGTTATCTTGGTTTGCCTTTCTCATCGTATAAGAACAATCAACTTCTCGTTTTTAACATTTTTTTGCATATCCACACCATTCTTCCTAGCACTGTCAACCCAACCACAGCCATAAAATTAACCGTAAATAATACTAACATATAAACTTCTATCAAGTTCTTGTTTGCCGCTACTTTTTCATATGGCTACACCGTTCATCCTAGCATTTTTCAGTCTCAATATTATTATTTGGTGGTCTGATATTGTGATTGTCTCTTTAGTTTTTATATAATGTCGAAGTTAAATTTATTCCTATTTCCTAACATGAATTTGAACTTGATTTGAACATCTACCATAGAGCCGGGGAGGTACCGGGGCCGGGCCGGCCGTGGCCGGCGGCGCTGCCCCGACAAAAGCCGGGGAGAGGCCGGAGGGGAGGGGGAGGGGACTTACCTCGGCCGGAGACGGGCGGCGGCGGTGGCGGGGATGGGCGGCGGCGACCGGGATGGCGGCGACGGGCGGCGGTGGTGGCGGGGACGGGCGACGGCGACCGGGACGGCGGCGGCGACTGGTGCGAGTCGGGAGGCGGCACTGGCCGCCTCCTGGCTCGCGCACGGGTTATATACCCCGTTATTGACGACGGTGCTAGGAAACTGTCGTCAATAAGGACTTGTTGACGACGGTACTAGATTACCGTCGTCAATAACTCGTCGGGTGGGCCTGAATTTAGTTAAAAACGACAGCCACTGTCGTCAATAATTTATTGACGACGGTTCTGATCTAGCCGTCGTCAATAACATTAAAGACGACGGCCCCGTCGTCAATAAATTTGGCCGTCGTCTATGATTGTTTTTCCTGTAGTGTCAACCTTCGGCTGCCCACGCCCGCGCGCCACCGGGCTCGCCGGAGATCTCACCGGGAGTAGGTTCCGGTGCTCAGAACTTGCTAATTTTCGCCACCACTACATATTCTCATGCTAGGAACACGTTGCCGGCCTTACCTCGGATTGAAGATGGCCGGAACCCTAGGTTCGACGGTGACAGTTGCTGTGGCAATTCCGGCGACGTCGCTAGGGCGCTGTGCCGCACCACACACGTCACCGTTTGCTCGTACAGTACCACCGCACTGAGGAGGATACAAATTCAACCGCTGATCTCGCTGAAACTCACCAGAAATATGACCTCACCGTCGGGCTAGGTCAAAATTCTGGCGACAAACGAAAAACTCGATGAACAGCAGCTTTGCTCGACGGTTCTCGGTGATTCTTGATTCTATGAACTTGCACGGAGGTATAGAAAGTGTATTCTATGTTGTGTGTGGAGGGGTTCGACGTGTGAGACGAATTTGCTGAGTTTCTCCGCTCGGTTATTATTGTATGTTGACGGTAAAAAGAAAAATTCCGGCGAGCACCGTTCGTGACAGGCTGCCGGGGTTGCGGTGAAGCAAGAAGAGGTCTAGGCGCACCTTTTTGCTTTTGCAGCTCAGTGGGAGGAGCTCTGTGGCGTCCGGGAGATGAGTTCTTGTTGCGGCGGCCTCACCCGGAGAGGTGGAGGGAAAAACGAGCTCGACGTCGGGTTTCTCGTGAGTTGACACCTTGTTCTCTCTGTGGGTACGTCGAGGGAGCTTGGGCGACACCGTGGATGATCTCGGCTCGGCGTGAAAGTTGCTGAGGCGGCCGGGCGCCATTGCTCCGATGGGGCGCAGTAGCGGCGGGAGAGGTTGTGCACACGGGAGCAACCACGGGAGAGTTGCAGTGCGAGGGGTTTCCATGCGATGTGGTTGTCCGGGAGATAATATCGGCACCGAGGCGGTTTGACAGCACTCGGGAGGTGGCAGCAGCGCTGCCGCGGTGTCGCGCGCTGCTCAGCGGCCACCAGGTTCGAGTGGGAACAGAGAGAAGAAAAAATTCTTTCGGTAGTAAGTCTTCTCCTCTCATTGACAAGTGGGTCCCACTCACTTCCTCTCCCAAATATCTCCAAATTTTGGCACATTGCAACTTCAGCTATGAAGAGCTCAAATTCAAAGGCCAATTGGCAATTTGTCAAGTTTTACTTCAGTTTCAAATTTGAATTCAATTTTCAATAAAATTTACAAGTCCCTTTGATATACCTATCAAAGCACCTCCAAATTTGCTCAAAATTTGCCTTCCTCGTAATTTTGACCTGATGCATTCAAATATGCCATCTGATTTTTGAGTTGGCCATTGCAAATACAACTTCTTAAACAACAGTTTGAATTCCCCTTTTGGAAATGGCCTTCTTCTCTTTAAAGTGAACCCTTTAGTTCAAACTGAATTTAAAGTCCTATTGCACATTCCAACACTTGTACGATTAAACAAAAGTTTTTTGCAAGTCCCATTTCTTGGATTTAAACTCAACTTTATTCACAGCTCAAGTTTTCCATTTACATGTTTTTGGGACTTTTACAGTCACATGGGAGGCCATTACCTGTCAAAGTTACATCAACCGTGGCCATCTGGATAGGACTGAGTACATGTACGTTCTCCAGTGCGAGAGTGGCACAACGTAGTACAAGTACCCGCCGGTCCAGGAGGGAAGTACTCACAACCACATGGATATGTGCTTGGAGGATGCAGCTATGCTCAGCACTAGGCTACAGGAGTGCCAGCAGGAGCTGGGACAAGAACTTACCATATGCCGAGTTCTCCTATAATAACAACTACCAGTCTAGCATGAAGATGTCCCCCTTTGAGGTGTTGGATGGGAGAAAGTGCAGAACTCCGTTGTTCTGGAATCAAACGGGAGAAAGCAAACTATTTGGGCCAGAAGTGCTGCAAGATGCTTAGGCAAAAGTGAGAGAAATCTGCAACAACTTGAGAATAGCCCAGACAAGACAAAAGAGCTATGCGGACATACGGAGGAGAGAGCTCATATTCGAAGCAGTGGACTACATCTATCTCAAAGTGTCTCCTATCAGAGAGCTTCGTTGGTCCAAAGTGAAAGGAAAACTATCACCTCGATATATCAGACCTTTCCAGATTCTAGAGAGGAAAGGCGAAGTTGCATATCGGTTGGAATTACCGTCACGACTGTCAGATGTGCATGACGTGTTTCATGTGTCACAACTCAAGAAGTGCCTGAGAACACCTAAAGAGAGGTTACCAATGAATGAGATAGACATCCGAGAAGACCTTTCATATGCCGAACACCCTGTCAAGATTCTTGAGACGATGGAACGCATCACAAGAAACAAAAGAGTCCGAATGTGCAAAGTGCAGTGAAAGCGTCAGTCGAAAGAAGAAGCCACATGGAAGAGAAGACGAACTCAAGGCACAATTCCTGGACCTATTCCCCTAGAAGTCACCAAATCTCAAGGATGAGATTTCTTTTAAGGGGGTAGAGTTATAACATCCCAAAAGTTTGTAAAGTCAAATTTCAAACAATTGGGCATGGTGCATGTTTGAAATTTTGAAGAATTGAAACTGAATTCAAAATTGAAGAAGAATAAAAAAGTAAAAGGAAAAGAGAAGAAAAAACCGGCATGTGGACCAATTTCTTCCCCTCCCCGCGCTCGGCCCAGCAGCTCTCAGCCTTTCTCCCACCTCCTCCTCTCACTGCCACGCGGGCCCCAGCTGTCAGCTCCTTCTCTTCCAACCGCCACCCCTTTTCTCTCGTGCCTGATCACCACGACGCCCAGCAACCGAATTCCGCGCCCACGCCCCACACGTCCAAATTTCTCGCGCGCCGTCCCGCACGATCGCAACCTCTCCCAACCTCCTCTCCTCTGGTTTTAAAACCTCGCGACCCCCTCCGATTCCACCTCGCCTGCAACCGCACCCAAAAGGTGAGTAACGCCACCGCCGTCGAGATTCACCGCATCCAGTGCCGGTTCCATCGGGCTAACATGTCGTTGTGCACTGCAGGAGCATCAGCGATCCCTCAGCGCCCACGTTGTGAGGAGTTGTCATCATAAAACCCGAAGACGCTGAGTTCTCGGTAAGGTCTAGCTGCCGGTCGCTGTTCAAGCCCCAAATTTCCCCGTTTTGATCCATTCTAAACCTTGGTACGCCATCACTCGATAACAGGGAACCTCGACGACCAGCAAACCGAGAGAAAACAGGACCAGCACGCGCTGCCGATGATCACCGCCGAGCTCCTCCATCCGACGTCATCGCCGACCACCTTCCCGCCACATAGGGATCAAGAAAACCATCGAGGTGAGATCCCCTATCCCTCCTCTACCGAACTGTGTAAAGAGGTTCGAGTTCCAGAGCCGTTAGACACGTTTTCGAGAAACTCCGGCGAGATCGCTGGTGCTGGACGCTGGGCGCCGCCGCACGCCACGAGACCGCGCCGCCTGCAACCGGCCGGAGCGACGTGGTCTCCGGATCACCGTCCATTTTAAATCCCGCAGCCAGGAACAAAACAACGCGTACCCCTTCGGTGATCTAATTGGGATCGTCCATTTAAAATCCGACGCCCACGTTTGAAGTCCCGATTCCCACCGGGGATTTAGTGCGCTACCCCCTGGGATTTTCAGAAAGCGCGCGCTAGCCCCGGGATTTTCTGATCTAGCCCCTGGACTTCAACAATACGATGCAAACATGTGTAGCTATTGAATTTAGCCCCGGAATTTGTTGGAATTAGGAGAATAGGAATAGAAAATGCAAAAACAGACCTTGAAATCCATTTTTAGATTGAGTTAGCCCTGATTTAAGGATATAGGACCTGGTATTAGGGTTAGAGAAAAATAGTTTAGTTCATTATTAATCCACAATTTCACCTTATTCTCAAAAACAAAACAAATTAGGTAGCTTTGAATTCTGGAAATTCATAGGAATTGATTACAGCAGAAAGTTATGGACAAAATGAATCTGAAAATGATCTAAACAGTTAGGAAGTCTATAAATGTTCTGTTTTGTTATTTTGAGCAATATATATTCTGTGTATGTGTTTATTTTGCTGTTTTTAGTGCTGAAATTCACTTTTAGGCATAGAAATAAATCTGAAAATATGGAAAAATATGTATAGACACTTAGGAAATGTCATATAAGGTTCTTGAATCTAAAGTTTCAATTTGGAAGTGGATAGGAAGTCTAAAATTCTATTTAGGGTTAGAATATACTCTTTTATGCAAATTTGTAGCTAAAAGTGTAGTCTTTAGTATAGAAATTGGTTTCAAATTTACAATTTAGTTTATTTGTGCATTTAAAATCTGTATTTCAAAGTTGGAAGCCATATATATATATATATATATATATATATGTTTAAAGAGTGTAAGCATACATGGACAACTCATATAGTGTGAAAATTGGATAAAAGCAAAGCTTACATGTGATATATATGCACACATACACACAAAAATTTTGGCTAGGATATTATAGGTAACTAAAAAAAAGTTAACCATGAGACACCCGAAATGAATATATAAAAGTAGACTTGGTAAATATAGGCCAAAACAATAAGGTGAAACATTATTGTATGTATGTTTGACTTGTGTATGTGGATGATTGCTTATGGAGTGTTTTTTTTTGCTATGTGTATGTTGGCATGAGTAGAACCAGCCCCAGGGCCGGTTCTCACTTTCCAATATCAGACTTCCCATTTCTGGAGCAGCAGCAAGAAGGCAAGTGTCCTTGACCACTTTGCACCTAAGCTAGGATGTGTAGTTAGAATTATTTGCATTGTCAATTTAACCATGAAACCCATGCTAGGAAGTTTCCCTAGATTTTAATTATTTGTTTCCTTGTAGCCTTGGTTGGGAGTTATTCATCATGCTATTTGTTTATTTACTCATGCTTAGCCATGCTTAGAGTGGGATAAATGGGATATGAGATCATCACCTTGATTATTTACCCTTGAATGGAATATTATGAATTATGTTAGATATAGGAATCTAGGCAAGCTGTATGTTCTGGTTGGTGCTGGGTGCACGAGACTAGGGTTTGTGTTTAGTGCTTGCCTGGGTTCTAAGGACTGGTTCATGGAGCGTGTAACCTGGCTTTACCGTGCCAACCACATGCTGAGATGGGGCAGCTTGGCCAATTAATTAGGTGTATTTCCGACGTAGTGCGGGTGCTTGGATGGTGCGGGGAATAGGTGTCAGCTGGACTACCATAAAAACCCCAAGGCTCAAGAGGGGGGCCACTGCAGCGGGGATTGGAGCCTCCTGGATGCTGTTAGGGGTGAAACATCAGTGGGCTCATACTCGTCGGTGTGAGACCTATGTGTGCTGAATACATTGGCAATTAGGATAAAAGTTAGCATTAACATTCAAAGTTTTGAATATTGCCAAAACATTCTTCTGTGGCAAGGTCCGACAAGTTCTTGTTTAGCTCCGCCAAGTGTTGGCAAGGTCTGACGCAAGGTCCGGAGAGCTCCTGCAAGGTCCGGAGAGCTTCTATGAGGTCCAGAGCTTGTTTTTAGGGAGCTCCCGTGAAGTTCAACTCGTAGAACTGCAGCGTCTTGTTTTTGCTTTTAACTCGCAGTGTTTCAAACTTGCTTCATGGGAAGGTTTGCTTAGTATTAATTTGCTAAGTTTTGGTGTGTTTTGGTGGTTATGGCTGTTATCATTTGATATGGTTTGCAACATGCTTATGTGACGTGCTCATGTAAGGTGTTGTGGTTTTCGAACTAACGTGAGTCAAGTCGAGGACTTGTGCTCGGAAGAATTAGTTGTTTATTCATGTGCAGGTGTTGCTTGAGTTCAAGACATGGCTGGTGACGGGATCCTTGGACTAGTCTCAGGGAGGAGATGAGGTTCCAACAACCAAGTTCGGGAGGAGCTGTGGTTGAGTTGATCGAGAGGTCGCGCAGCATGTTTGGATCAAGGGCAGTGCATATGAAGGTTGCGTGTATGTCGTTGGAAGGTGTTTGCACGTGTGCAAGGAGTGCATGGACGTGGCAACATTGTTCCAAGGCGTGATGAAGAGAAGTGGACGTAAAGAATTGGTCGGAAAGGTCCAACTGGCTGGATTGCGTACTCAGGCTGAGGCTGAGTCGGATATGGCTCAAATATAGAAGATTTGAGTTGGTTATGATAGGATTTCGTGCTAGGCACGAAGTTGAGTTGTTTTAGGAATGTTTAGGACGTTCCTAAGGTGTTTGGAAGTCTCACGATTGCTTCTATCTGCGAATAGGAGAGTCCTGAGCAGTTATGGTAAGTTAGGATACGAGTCCAATTAGGAGTAGCAGTCCTAGATTGGATTGTTTAGCCTGAGGGCTGGCTATAAAAGCAAGGGAGGCCAGAGCTCTCGTGGGTAGAGAACTTTGGGCTGTTCCTCTTGTATTTCTATTGAATAAAGTTCATAGTTTCGAGGAGCTTTTGTGCCTTGTTCGTCCGACTTGTTTTTCGTCAAGTCTTTCTCGCCGAGTTTCTGGACAGACCGACGTTGCTTCGGTGTTTCGTTCATAACTCGAGTTTTACAGATACGATTGACGTGATTCTTTTTGGGTTGTCTTCACAACTCAATTATCTATCATCTGTGAAATTTTCACGAGCTTCGGATCTGTAGTTTTTGAGATACACGAGTTTCTTTGCAGCGTTGCAGATCTGTTTTATATCGGGTAGAACAGATTGATCTTCGTTTAATGTTTTGATTGTATCTTAAGTTTTACTTCGTGTTTTCAAGTGATTCTTGTTGCATTAGATCCGTGACTTGATTCTCTACCTCTCTACTTGATTTGTCACGGTTGAACACGTTTGAAAACACTTGCACACACGGTTTCTTTAACTGATTGATTTTTTGCTGAGGGGTTTTTGTTGTTTCCGCTGCAAAAAGTTTTAATCTACCATTCACCCTCCTCTGGTAGCTTTTCACGTGCTCTTCGATCCTACAATTGGTACCAGAGCCAAGGTGCTCTAATCTTTGTGATTTGCACGTATTTTGACTAACCATCATGGAGAAGTACTCCGCAAAACGTTGTGTGTTCAATGGCATCGATTTTCAGGTTTGGAAGGCGCGGATGGAGGCCTACATACAGGCGCAAGGCTTCGCCATATGGGAAAAGGTCTACCGGAACTTCGACGTACCACCCAACGATCAAGTTACGGCTGCGAACATGAGAGATGTTGACAACAACAACAAGGCTCGCAACTTGATCATCCAAGGATTGACTCAAAGCGACTTCGACCGTGTTGCACACCTCCGATCTGCATATGATGTTTGGAAAGCTCTTTGTGACTACCATGAAGGATCCAATACGATCAAGGAGGTAAGGAAAGATATGTTCAAGAAAGAATACATGCGTTTTGAGATGCAATCCGGTGAATCAATTGACGACCTTTTTGCTCACTTTAATAAAATTCTCAGCAACTTGCGTAGTGTCAATGTTAACTTTTCAGATGCTGAAAATGCTAGACAATTATTAGGAGCATTAGATATGTCAATTTGGGAGATGAAAGTTACATCTATTCGTGAATCTACTGTCATGAGTTCTCTTACTTTAGACGTGCTTTATTCTAAATTGAAAACTCATGAAATTGACATCATCTCACGTAAAAACCCCAACAAGTCTATTGCATTTGTTTCGCAACGTGACATGTCTAGTTCTAGTCAATCATCATCTAGTGGTGCACTCTCTTTGCTGTCCTCTCTAACCCTTGAACAGATTGAAGAGTTTCCAGAGGAGGAGCTTGCACTCATCTCTACTCGGTTCTCAAAAGCATTGCAAAATGTGAGAACTAGAAGGAGAGGAAGCTCCGGACCTCAACGATGTTTTGAATGTGGTAAGACAGGACATTTTCGTACGGAGTGCCCTAACCTTTCAGGTCCGACTTCACGTGAAGAAAAGCAAACAAGGCCAAAGAAATCGTTTGAAAAGAATAAGAAGAAGAAAGATTTATAAATGCGTAACATAGTGCATAGTATGATCTCTGCACTTCAAGATTTCGGCTCAAGTGATGTGGACATCGGTAGTGATGTAGATGAAGAAGCTATGGCAAATATGTGCTGCATGGCGAGCAAGTCAAGTTCAAGCTCCGAGGAGGCAGAACACAACAGCGACGATGAAGAGGTATGTCCCACTTGCGAAGAAATGTGTGATGCTATTTCTCGTGCCACTGTTATATTAAAGAAAAAGGATAAAAAATTTAGGAACAATGCTGTTAAAATTGAATCACTAGAATCTGAAATTAATCGTTTAAAAACTTCGATTCCTAGTGATGATTCTTGTTCCTCATGTGATTTGATTTATGAACAATTATCCTCTTTAAGAAGTGCACACACATCTACACTTGATAAACTTGAACTTGAAATTGAAAAGAACAAAGAGCTTGCTGCACTTAATGATAAAAATTTGAAAGATGCTTGTTGTTCTACAATTGATTTGCATTGTTCTTCATGTGATGATCTGAATAAGAAACTAAATGATGCTATGAATGATATTTCTATTTTGAACAATGCTTTACGTGTGCATGAAGTTAAATATTGTTCAAATTGCAAACTAAAAGGAAAAACTTCATGTGAAAACTGCTTTGATCTGTCCAATAAACTTGATGACATGCATAGGACACTAGATCGGTTTTCTAATGCAAATAAGAACCTAAACTTTCTGCTGAATTCTTCCAAGTCTTGTAATGATAAAACTGGTTTAGGTTTTAATTCTCATGCTCATGCTAAGCCACACCCACCTAAAGTTGTAAAGTCATTAGGAAGCGGTTTGATTCAAACAGCTCCTAGACAAAAAGAGGTGATTTTCAAATCTGCAGGAGTACTGTCCCATTCGGGTTCTAATAAACGTGTTGCTTGCTCATCTAGATATGATAATAAGGTTATTTTTCATTGTACCTACTGTGGTAGAGATGGTCATATCATGGATTTTTGTTATAGACTAGCTAAACACAATAAGAAACAAAGAATACTTGCTAGATCACATAACAACCAAGCAAAATCTGCTAGACCGAATGTTTGGAGCTTGCAACCTGCTGTAATGAGTCAAAAACTTGCTCCCGGACCTACTGTTTTTTGTGCTACATATAACACATCTTCTAAGTCAGTAGTTGGGAACAAAAATTTTCGATGTTTAGCTCATAAACCTGCTGTACCTTCTCAGCTTTCGCGTGTTATTCTTGTTGGACGTCGTGTGACTCAGTACTGGGTTCCTAAAAGTCTTTTAACTAACCCCAGTATTGAGTCATCGACGTATTGTGCTGCTGTGTAGGTTTCACGTTTGAGGAAGGAGAACATTTGGATTGTGGATTCAGGTTGCTCACGCCACATGACCGGTAACAAAGAATGGTTCTCCTCTCTCTCTTTTGTTTCACGTGTAGAAAATGTTACTTTCGCCGATAACTCTTCTACTCCCATAATTGCTAAAGGTTCAGTTAGAGTAAACAATCTCTACACTTTGAAAGATATGGCACTTGTTAAAAATTTGAAATACAACTTGCTTTCGGTTTCACAATTGCTAGATGAAAATCTAGAGGTTAGCTTTGCTAAAAATTGCTGCAAGGTTGTAGATTCAAAAGGTGAGCTTTTATTTAACATGTCTAGGTTTGGAAGAGTTTTTAAAGCTGATCTTGATTTGTCAACTTCTAAGCATCGGCGTCTAGTTTCTAATGATACAAAGGATCTATATTTTTGGCATCGTAGACTTGGTCACATAGGATTTGATCATCTCACTCGTGTTAGTGCTCTCGATCGCATACGTGAGCTGCCGAAGCTTAAAAAGGACAATGATATTGTGTTCTCTTCTTGTACACATGCTAAGTTTGTTACAGGTTCACATGCTCCTCTCACAATGACCATGACAGCTGAACCGGGACAACTTTTACATCTTGACACAGTAGGTCCGGCACGTGTTCAATCCTTCGGAGGTAAATGGTATGTGCTTGTGATTGTTGATGATTATTCTACATATTCTTAGGTTTATTTTATGGCATCTAAGAATGAAGCTTTTAGTCATTTTAGAACTTTATTTCTTAGATTATCTATTGATCACCCAGGATCATTAAAAGCAATTAGAAGTAATAACGGAACTGAATTTAAAAACCAATCCTTTGATCACTTTTGTGCTGAAAATGGAATAGATCATCAATACTCTTCACCCTATGTACCACAACAAAATGGTGTCGTAGAAAGAAAGAACATGACCTTAGTTGAGATGGCTAGGACTATGCTTGATGAATATCAAACTCCTAGGAAATTTTGGGCTGATGCAATTGCAACCTCTTGTTATGTCTCAAATCGTGTTTTCTTGCGTGCTAAGCTTGGAAAAACCCCATATGAGCTCCGGTTTGGACATAGGCCTAGTGTCACACACTTTAGGGTTTTTGGTTGCAAATGCTTTGTTAAGAAACATGGTAATCTTGATAAATTTGAAGCTAGATCTGTTGATGGCATGTTTCTTGGTTATCCATCTCATACTAGAGGCTACCGTGTGCTTTTACTTGACACTAACAAAATTGTGGAGACTTGCGAGGTTTCTTTTGATGAAGCTAGCCCAAGTACTAGCTCCGATATTGCAGGTCCGGATCCATATCCGCAGGGGGAGAGTATTTTTATTGAAGAAGATGAAGAAGTGGTGCTGCTGCCCGAAAACTCGGAAGTAAATAACGATCAAGCTGCTGATTTTGCACCACAACCAGCACCAACAGTCACTACTGCTGGTTCGGACCTTCCTCAATCAACAAGCTCTCCTAATCAAAGGTCTGAACATGAAGAAGAAGGTGCTTGTGAAGTGTCTACTCCCCTCCGAGTACTCAAAAGTCATCCTCCACAACAAATCATTGGAAGCTTGCATGAACGAGTCACTCGGTCTAGGTTTTGCGATCCAAACTCTCATGCTCATTCTGCTTTTGTTGCTTCTTTTGAACCCAAGGATATATCACACGCACTCACTAATGAATCTTGGATTAATGCCATGCAAGAAGAGTTAGAAAATTTTGAAAGAAATAATATTCGGAAACTTGTACCTCCACCTCAAGGTCACACATTAATTGGAACTAAATGGGTATTTAAAAATAAGCAAAGTGAGGATGGGGTTGTGGTTAGGAATAAAGCTAGGTTGGCTGCTCAAGGTTTCACTCAAATTGAAGGTCTAGATTTTGATGAAACATTTGCTCCTGTTGCTAGATTAGAAGCTATAAGAATTTTATTAGCATTTGCTGCATCTAAAGGTTTCAAGTTATATCAAATGGATGTTAAAAGTGCTTTTCTTAATGGCTACATAGAGGAGGAGGTTTATGTTAAGCAGCCACCGGGTTTTGAAAATCCAAATTTTCCTAATCATGTTTACAAACTGTCCAAAGCCTTGTACGGTCTAAAACAAGCCCCTAGAGCATGGTATGATAGGTTAAAAACATTCTTACTTGAAAAGGGGTTTACCATGGGCAAGGTTGATAAAACTCTTTTTGTACTTAAGCATGGCAATGACTCATTATTCGTTCAAGTGTATGTGGATGATACTATCTTTGGTTGTGCTTCTCATGATCTCGTGTCCAAGTTTTCAGCTATGATGAGTTCAGAATTTGAGATGAGTATGATGGGAGAACTCACATACTTTTTGGGGCTGCAAATCAAGGAAACAAAAGAAGAAACTTTTGTGCATCAAACTAAGTATACAAAGGACCTTCTTAAGCGCTTCAACATGGACAAATGCAAGCCTCTTCGGACACCAATGGGAACAGCAACAACACTTGAACTTGACGAAGATGGTGACCCGGTCGATAAAAAAGAATACAGAAGTATGATTGGATCACTTTTGTATCTCACGGCGTCAAGATCGGACATACAATTCAGCGTATGTCTTTGTGCACGTTTTCAAGCTTCTCCACGTGCTTCACATCGCCAAGCCATCAAAAGGATTCTCAGGTACCTACATGGAACTCAAGAATTTGGCATTTTTCTTCCTTCTTCCTCAACCATTTCTTTGAAAGCTTTTTCCGATGCTGATTTTGGGGGTTGTAGGATTGATAGGAACAGTACTTCGGGTGCTTGTCATTTTCTTGGTAATTCACTTGTTGCTTGGTCCTCTAGAAAACAAAGTTCAGTTTCACAATCCAAGGCCGAATCTGAATATGTAGCTGCGGCTAATGCTTGCTCACAAATTCTTTGGATTGTTCAAACACTTAAGGACTATGGGGTTGATATAGATAGTGTTCCACTGTTTTGTGATAACACTAGTTAAATTTGTATTGCTAAAAACCCCGTGAAACACTCTAGAACTAAGCACATTGACATTAGGTATCACTTTCTTCGTGATAATGTTGAAAAAGGAAACATTGTGCTTCACCATGTCGATACCGAACAACAATTGGCTGATATTTTTACAAAACCTTTGGATTTCACTCGTTTTTGTTTCATTCACTAGTGAAATAGGGGTTATGCATCCTCATGGCTTAAATTTAGGGGGAGTTTTTGAAACTTTGAAAGTCTATGTGTGAATCTGAAACTAAAATAATATGAGCATAGTATTTCATACATATATGACTTTGTGATTCCTTTTACAGGCTGAAAGTTCTTACTACATTACTCATGTTATACATTTTGTAGTTTTTGCCATGACTAGTAATTGGAATAATTACTTACACTAAATCTGGTCATGATCGAACTTTCTTGCTGTTTTGAACTTGTTGCGTGCTCACAAGTGCTTTTAATCATAAAAAATTAATCAAGTGATCAGCTCACATGTTGAGCTTTCAAATAAAAAATTGAGAAAAGATCAAGAGAATATGCATGCATCGCACTTCTTCTTTTGAGATTGCTTATCATTGCACTAAGATATGAACTTGGAAGAAATTGTGTATGACTAAAACCATGTCCTTAAGCTTCTGATTGTCAAATGACATAGGCTTGGCTTGGTTGGTTAGAATAAGGCTGATGCGGCATATAATCTCTTGCAAATATCATATGATCAACTTTGTGCCTTAAATGATTATGAATAATAAAAATGCAGCAACAAGTGTCATGTTTTCAGGTTTTGAAATAGTTGAGTAAGGGAGATCATGACTTGCTTAAACTGAAAAATACATTTGATCTCTAGCATGGCTTACACTACTTTATGTATCTCATTGATGTGATAGTGTAAGTAACCAGATAGTATGACTTGGATGAGCTTTGTTTTGTATGTATATGTTATAATATGCTCATAACATTTAAAAATTTCTCTTTTGAACCTTGCTGAATACATTGTCAAAGGGGGAGAAATATGTATAAGGAGAGTTTTTTTTTACACTTTGCATATGTTATACACTTTCTTCCTTCTCTGATTTTAAAAAATGGGGAGAAATTAATAAAGGGGGAGAAATGAGTTTTCAAAGCTTTTCAAAACTTTTCATAAGCCAATGTTCGGATTTTAATTGGTGTTGCCAATGCATTCATCAAGGGGGAGATTGTGAGACCTATGTGCGCTGAATACATTGGCAATTAGGATAAAAGTTAGCATTAACATTCAAAGTTTTGAATATTGCCAAAACATTCTTCTGTGGCAAGGTCCGACAAGTTCTTTGCTAGGTCAGCCAAGTGTTGGCAAGGTCCGACGCAAGGTCCGGAGAGCTCCTGCAAGGTCCGGAGAGCTACTGTGAGGTCCGGAGCTTGTTTTTAAGGAGCTCCCGTGAAGTTCAACTCGTAGAACTGCAGCGTCTTGTTTTTGCTTTTAACTCGCAATGTTTCAAACTTGCTTTATGGGAAGGTTTACTTAGTATTAATTTGCTAAGTTTTGGTGTGTTTTGGTGGTTATGGCTGTTATCATTTGATATGGTTTGCAACATGCTTATGTGACGTGCTCATGTAAGGTGTTGTGGTTTTCGAACTAACGTGAGTCAAGTCGAGGACTTGTGCTCGGAAGAATTGGTTGTTTATTTATGTGCAGGTGTTTCTTGAGTTCAAGACATGGCTGGTGACGGGATCCTTGGACTAGTCTCAGGGAGGAGATGAGGTTCCAACAACCAAGTTCGGGAGGAGCTGTGGTTGAGTTGATCGGGAGGTCGCGCAGCATGTTTGGATCAAGGGCAGTGCATATGAAGGTTGCGTGTACGTCGTTGGAAGGTGTTTGCACGTTTGCAAGGAGTGCATGGACGTGGCAACATTGTTCCAAGGCGTGATGAAGAGAAGTGGACGTAAAGAATTGGTCGAAAAGATCCAACCGGCTGGATTGCGTACTCAGGCTGAGGCTGAGTCGGATATGGCTCAAATATGGAAGATTTGAGTTGGTTATGATAGGATTTCGTGCTAGGCACGAAGTTGAGTTATTTTAGAAATGTTTAGGACGTTCCTAAGGTGTTTGGATGTCTCACGATTGCTACTATCTGCGAATAGAAGAGTCCTGAGCAGTTATGGTAAGTTAGGATACGAGTCCAATTAGGAGTAGGAGTCCTAGATTGGATTGTTTAGCCTGAGAGCTGACTATAAAAGCAAGGGAGGCCAGAGCTCTCGTGGGTAGAGAACTTTGGGCTGTTCCTCTTGTGTTTCTATTGAATAAAGTTCATAGTTTCGAGGAGCTTTTGTGCCTTGTTCGTCCGACTTGTTTTTCGTCAAGTCTTTCTCGCCGAGTTTCTGGACAGACTGACGTTGCTTCGGTGTTTCGTTCATAACTCGAGTTTTACAGATCCGATTGATGTGATTCTTTTTGGGTTGTCTTCACAACTCAATTATCTATAATCTGTGAAATTTTCACGAGCTTCGGATCTGTAGTTTTTGAGATACACGAGTTTCTTTGCAGCATTGCAGATCTGTTTTATATCGGGTAGAACAGATTGATCTTCGTTTAATATTTTGATCGTATCTCAAGTTTTACTTCGTGTTTTCAAGTGATTCTTGTTGCATTAGATCCGTGACTTGACTCTCTACCTCCCTACTTGATTTGTTACAGTTGAACACGTTTGAAAACACTTGCACACATGGTTTCTTTAACCGATTGATTTTTTGCTGAGTGGTTTTTGTTGTTTCCGCTGCGAAAAGTTTTAATCTACCATTCACCCCCTCTGGTAGCTTTTCACGTGCTCTTCGATCCTACAGTCGGGAATCCCTTTGTAAAGGCCTCGTAGTGATCTCCTGGCTACGCACCTGGGAAGTGTGAAATGTGGCTAGCTACCACGGACAAAATGGAGGTTCTTAGTCCATCCGGCTACGGGGGATGAAATCACTACATGTGGGTACAGTGGTGCAAACTCTGGAGAGTCAAAACTGTCATGACAGCCGTGCTCACGGTCACGAGCGGCTTGGACTTATTCATGACTAGATGATGATGATGAATGGAGAAGTTGAGGATGTTAAGCGGGGAGCTTAACAAAGGGATTAAGTGTAAGGGATTGGGACCACTTCACTTATGTAGTAATGTAGGTGCTTAATAAGCAAAGGAGATAGGTATTAATTGCGTAGTGCTTTAACCATGTGTTCATCCTGAAAGTGCATCTAGGAAATCTCTTGTGGGTTTTGGCTAATTGATGACAAGCATATGAGATCCTAACGAAATGATTGCAGGACAAATTAAGTGAACTAGCTAGGTGCGCACAAAAAGATGAAAAATAGAGTGGTGCCCGAAAAGGAAGACTTTAGTGGAATTTAGAAGAGCAAAATAGATATAAATGTATAGGGTGTGTGTGAGAGACACATCCCAAGAGCTCATGACATTGCGTAAGGGTAAGGGCTAATAATCAACTAAAATCCACTGAACACCGGACTAGTCCGTCCACGTATCGGACTAGTCCGGTCAGATTACTGGAACTCAACTGGACAAGTCCGGTTTCGGACCGGACTAGTCCGGTCATGTCTCTGTTGTCCTCTTTAGAGAACAGTGGACTAGTCCATCCAAGCGACAGGACTAGTCCGCTGAAGTTTCTGGAACCACATTTCACATAGCACCGGACAAGTCCGGTTAACCCACTGGAAGTAGACCGGACAAGTCCGATCATATACCGGACTAGTCCGGTAGTAGGTTTAACAACGGTAACTTCTTTAGAAACCCTATAAAAAAAGGTCCTTCGTTGTTTGAAAGAACAGACACGAGACATATTGTCATAAACTCGAACCCTAGCGCCGCCACCTGTCCCAAGAGCCCAAAAACACATCTCCCCATACATCTAAGGTGCAAAAAGGCCAAGATCAATCAAATAATTGGATTTGGGATTGGGAGATCGTCGTTCCTTCGTTGTGAGCTCTTGGGGTTTGATTTCTCTACACTCATATTCTGCATTGTAATCTTTTTGAGTGTATTTGATCACCTTCTCACTGTAATTCTTGTGGGAGCCCTCAACGTGTGAGGTTGCCCCACAAACTCGGTGATTACCCGTGATAGTGGAGTCATGTCGGCCTTTGTGGTGACTTGAAGAGGGAAAGGGTTGGGAACCCGGCTCTGTGTGAGCTTCCTCAACGAGGACGTAGATCTCTTGGTGAGATCGAACCTCGGTAAAAATTTGTGTCTCTTGTCTCTCATTTGTTTTACATTTTGATACATTAGATCACTAGTTTGCTAGTCATCGTTTGAGTTACTTATAAGTTTGCACGTGCATCCATACATAAATTTAATTTATAAATACTGTTGTTCAAATTCTGCTGCTGAAAGATTAAATTTGTGAGACACACTTAATTAACTCAAATAATTCAGCACACCGGACTAGTCCGCCCACACAACCGGACCAGTCCGGTCAGTCAAGTTTCTGATAACTTTATTAAGTGTGCAGGAATCCTTTAAAGGCCTATTCACCCCCCTCTAGGCCACATTAAATTGGTATCAGAGCCAAGTTCTCCATCAACGAGACTCACATCTCAGAGAGATCAATGGCCTCTGAGAAGAACAACGATATCCCGAAGACGAACAACAACGATGAGGAGCAAGAAGCCAAAGCCTTCGATGTGCTGAAAGAAAATCCACATGACGATGATGAAGTGAGACAGCTAAAGACATTACTGAGAAAGAAGTTAATGGCACAAAAGGGAAAAGAGGAAGAAAAGACGATGGGGAGTGGTCATCACGACTACTCCCGGTATCCTTACAACTACAACCGTCTCAATTCAAATAATCATTATCTCTCTATTCCTATGGGAAGGCCCCCACAGTTTGACGGAAGTGACTACACCATGTGGAAGTACAACATGAAGATGCATCTGATATCCCTGAACCCTAGTCTGTGGCACATTGTTTGCACAGGCATCGATATTCCGAACACGGATGATGAACTCACTCCAGAACAAGAACAAGAGATTCACAGAAACGCACAAGCCGTCGCCATGATCACATCATCACTAATCAGAGAGGAATTCACCAAGATCGATGGGTTAGAAAGTGCAAAAGAAATCTGGGATACCCTCAAGACAGCTCATGGAGGAAATAGGTCTGTACGTGAAGCCAAAATTGAGATACTAGAAGGAGAGTTGGGGAGATTTGCTATTGAAGAAGGCGAATCACCTCAAGACATGTACAATCAGATGAAGGCACTCATCAACAAAATCCGTGCCTATGGAAGTAAGAAATGGACTGATCACGAGGTGGTCAAAAGGATGATAAGAGCCTTCATGCCAAGAAACGTCACACTTTGCTCAATGATTAGAGAAAGCCCCGGGTTTCACAAAATGACTCCCGATGAGTTATTGGGAAAGATCATAAATCATGAAATGATGGAGAAAGAGGCTCAATACGTCAAAGACTTAGCCGAGCTCACCTCTTCTAAAAAGAAAGAAGTTGCTCTCAAAGCAACGTGCAGACCCAAACTCAAAGAAACTCGTGAAGAGCAAGACGATGGAGATACAAGCAACGAAAGCACCGATCTTGATGACGAAGAAATGGTACTCTTCATCAAAAAGTTCAAACGCATGATGAAGAGAAGACACGGCAACAATTCACATGAAGGCAAAAGCGAGGATAATGGAAAATCCAAGGCTCGATGTACTTGCTACAACTGCGGAGAGTATGGTCACTTCATGGTGGACTGTACTTATGAAGAAAACAAAAAGAAGAAGGAAACAAGATCTCAAGAAAAGAAAAATTTCAGAAAAAGAAGACAAGCCCATCAAGCTCACATTGGGAAGGAGTGGGACTCAAACGACGAGTCCTCCTCCGATGAAGAAGAAGAGATGGCCACTATCGCAGTCAAGAAACCAACTATGAGAGCCACACTCTTTCCGAACATGGGAGGACGGTACATGAACAACCACACTTGTCTTATGGCTAAGGAAGGCAAGAAAAAGGTTCGACTTACTCCTCCTGTGCTAAATTCCTCCATTGATGACTTTGATAGCTCTAGTGATAATGAAGAATTGTTTAGAGGGCTAAGTAAAATTACTTTAAAGAAAATGGAAATGTTGTCAAACGAAATCTTTGAAAAGGAGGAACTTGTCAACCGACAAGAAGATATGCTCATCCGTGAGATGGAGAGATATCAAGAAGTTGAAAAGCTTCTTGAGCTTGAGAGAGAGAAGAATGAGTCACTTGAGTTAGAGCTAGCCTTGAGTAAGGAAATTTACTCAAAGTTAGAGGACTCGCACATTGCAATCAAGGAATAACTTGCTAACTTGTCAAAAGTTAACAAAATCCTTGAGGTGCAAGTTGAGTCGCTCAAATAAAGTGACTCCTCTTCCTCCAAAGACATGAGCTCAACAACAATAAGAACCTGCACTTGCTCTAGTAAGAAGAATGTAATTTCTAATGTTTCAACCCCACATGATATGCATTCTTCTCAAAACGACATCTTTGATAAGGAGAAGATCAAATATGCACGAAGTGCATATATGATCACTAGACCTCCCAATGTCAAAGATGGTCTTGGCTTTGACAGGAACAAACACATGTCTACTTCTAATCATGCTAAGAATAGGATCATGTTTGTTAAAGAAAAATCCCATGAATCTGAGCTACAAACACTGTTCCATACATTTGATGCTTCTTATGTTGTCATGAAAAACAAGTATGGAAAAGCCATTGCTAAATATACAGGGCCACGCCACAAGAACTTGAAAACTTGTGTGTGGGTGCCCAAGACTCTTGTGACTAACCTGAGAGGACCCAAGCAAGCTTGGGTACCTAAAACCCAGAAATAATTCTATTTTGCAGGCTTACTCCTCCAGTGGATCTAAGTGGGTGCTAGATAGCGGATGCACAAATCATATGACCGGAGAGAGAGGCATGTTTGTGGAATAAGAGTGCAACAAGGATCCAAGTGAAGGTATATACTTTGGAGACAACAGCCAAGGAAAGGTCCTTGGTAGTGGTAACATTGAAATATCCTCTCAACACACCTTATCTAATGTTTTACATGTAGACTCTCTAGATTATAATCTTTTATCAATATCTCAACTATGCGACAAAGGTTACAACTGTTTATTCACTAATGAGGGTGTGACCGTCTTTAGAAGAAGCGATGGCTCGATTGCATTCAAGGGATTGTTGAAGGGAAAGCTTTATCTTGTTGACTTCAACAAAGATAAAGCCGAACTCAACACTTGCTTGGTTGCTAAGACCAACATGGGATGGCTGTGGCATAGACGGCTAGCCCATGTTGGAATGAGAAATCTGCAGAAACTTCTAAAAGGTGGTCACATCCGTGGTCTTAAGGATGTGGTTTTTGAAAAAGACAGGCCGTGCAGCGCTTGTCAAGCAGGAAAACAGGTTGGAGCACCACACCCCGCCAAGAATGTGATGACCACCGCTAGACCGCTGGAACTTCTCCACATGGATCTCTTTGGTCCAATTGCTTACATCAGCATCGGCGGTAACAAATATGGTTTAGTAATTGTTGATGATTTTTCAAGATTTACCTAGGTATTTTTCTTGTATGATAAATCAGAAACTCAGGAAATCCTCAAGAAGTTCTTGAAAAGAGCTCAAAATGAATTCTCATCAACCGTAAAGAATATCAGAAGTGACAATGGGACAGAATTCAAGAACACCCAAGTTGAAGAATATCTCAATGAAGAAGGTATAAAGCATGAATTCTCGGCACCCTACTCTCCTCAACAGAACGGGGTGGCCGAAAGGAAGAACAGAGCATTGATCGAAATGGCGAGAACAATGTTGGATGAATACAAGACGTCAGACCGATTTTGGGCAGAAGCGGTGAACACCGCTTGTCATGCCACAAATCGGTTGTACCTTCATCGACTACTGAAGAAAACTCCATATGAGCTTCTCACGGGTAAAAAGCCTAACATTTCTTATTTCAAAGTTTTTGGTTGCAAATGTTTTATTCTGAACAAGAAATCAAGGGCCTCGAAGTTCGCTTCGAAGTCCGATGAAGTATTCTTGCTCGGATATGAATCGAATGCCTACGCCTATCGTGTCTTCAACAAGGTGTCCGTCCTTGTTGAAGTAGCACGTGACGTAGTGTTTGATGAAACTAACGGCTCACAAGTGGAGCAAGTCGATAAGTTTATGCTAGATAAGGAGGAAGCTCCATGTGAAGCGCTGAAGAAAATGGCACTTGGTGATATCCTACCACAAGAGAAAACACAAGACGAATTTCAACAAGGAAGCAATGATCAAGGGGGAGCTCCTACACAAGATCAGGTTAAGCAAGGTCAAGAAGATCAAGATGATCATGGAAGCAATGATCTAGGGGGAGACATGACACATGAAGACAATGAAGAACAAGCAACTATACAAATTCCACACCCAAGAGTACATCAGTGTGTGCAAAGAGACCATCCTGTCAACATTATCATTGGAGATATTGCTAAGGGGGTAACTACTAGATCTCAAATTGCAAATTTTTGTGAACACTATTCTTTTGTGTCTTTTCTGGAGCCATACAGGGTAGAAGAAGCCTTAAGGGATCCAGACTGGGTGATTGCGATGCAAGAGGAGCTGAACAACTTCAAAAGAAATGAAGTGTGGGAGCTGGTGGAAAGACCAAGGGCGAACATCGTTGGAACCAAATGGATCTTTCGGAACAAGCAAGATGAACATGGAGTAGTGACAAGAAATAAAGCGAGGTTGGTGGCCAAAGGTTATTCTCAAGTGGAAGGTTTGGATTTCGATGAAACCTTCGCCCCTGTAGCTAGACTTGAGTCCATTCGCATTTTATTGGCATATGCTACTCACCATAATTTTAAGTTGTATCAAATGGACGCCAAGAGTGCCTTTCTCAATGGTCCGATAAAGGAGGAAGTCTATGTGGAGCAGCCACCGGGGTTCGAATATCAGGAGTATCCCAACCATGTCTATAAACTGCGTAAGGCTCTCTATGGCCTCAAACAGGCTCCTCGAGCCTGGTATGAGTGCCTTAGAGATTTTCTGATTCAAAATGGATTCAAAATTGGTAAAGCTGACTATACACTCTTTACTAAACATTTTGATGATCATTTATTCATATGTCAAATTTATGTTGATGACATTATCTTTGGATCCACTAACAAGTCCTTCTGTGAAGAATTTAGCAAAATAATGACAGACAGGTTCGAGATGTCAATGATGGGTGAATTGAAGTTCTTCTTGGGATTTCAAGTGAAGCAACTGAGAGAAGGTACATTTATAAGCCAAACTAAATATACACAAGACATTCTCAAGAAATTCAATATGGACAAAGCCAAGCCCATCAAGACACCCATGGCCATCAAGGGACATCTCGACCTCAATGAAGACGGTCCAAATGTGGACCAAAAGGTATATCGGTCCATGATTGGCTCCTTACTATACTTATGTGCATCTAGGCCAGATATTATGCTTAGTATTTGCATGTGTGCAAGGTTTCAAGCCGCACCTAAAGAGTGTCACTTAATTGCTGTAAAGAGAATCCTAAGGTACCTTGTGCACACACCCAACTTGGGCCTTTTGTATCCCAAAGGATCCAAGTTTAACTTGATAGGGTATTCTGACGCCGACTATGCAGGATGCAAAGTCGTTAGAAAGAGCTCGTCAGGGACTTGTCAATTTCTTGGTAGGTCCCTAGTTTCTTGTTCATCTAAAAAGCAAAACTCCATTGCTCTTTCCACAGCGGAAGCGGAGTATGTTGCAGCCGGTAGTTGCTGTGCGCAACTACTTTGGATGCGACAAACTCTTAGGGACTACGGCTACAATCTAAGTCATATCCCGCTTCTATGTGATAATGAAAGTGCTATAAAGATTGCACACAACCCTGTAGAGCACTCAAGAACTAAACACATAGATATCCGTCATCACTTTCTTAGAGATCAATCATTAAAAGGTGACATCGCTATTTCACATGTTAGGACTGAAAAACAACTAGCGGATATTTTTACCAAACCATTAGATGAGAAAAGGTTCTGTGAACTAAGAAATGAGCTAAACATTCTTGACTCTCGAAATGTGGCTTGAAACATTGCATACCTGGTTGCAACTTAAAATGTTCCTCTGTATTGTTAAAAATGCTCCTCCTCTCCTTTTCTACTCAGAAAACTATTTTTATGAAGAAATCTTGAGGATTATGACCATTGTTTGATTGCTGATTGCCTACTGGTCGTAATCACCAAGACTATTTGCAAAATTAGTGTCCTTGGATCACCTCTAAACTATACTATCTGCATCAAGTCTGCTGGAACCGGACTTGTACGGTTGTCGACCGGACTAGTCCGGATAGACCACAGTTAGGTTAATTCAGGGGCACCGGTCTAGTCCGCTACCATGACCGGACTAGTCCGGTCAGTCGCATATAGAAGCACTTGGCCGGCCCAGACCTCTCCCTCACCCCTCATTAGACTTGCTCTCCCTCTCCTCTTCCAAACCCTAGCCCCCAAAGTGATTTTCTGGTTGAACCCTCAAAATTGAGTTTTTCTCCGTGAAAAAGACTCCCCTTGACGAGTGGTCTCCCTCCTCCGGACTCATCCGGACTGATTTCCACTTCTTCGACGCGAATCTTCAAATCCTGGTAAATTTCCCCCTTTAAACCAAAATCTCAACTTTTCTAGTTCTAGCTAGTTTTCTTTGATTTCAAAAGGATGTACATTGCCTCAATAGATGTATTCCTACCATGTTCCTACCCTTGTGCCCTTAGATAGGAGATTTGATTCAAATGAAACATTAGGGTTCTTATGCCAGGCCGGACTAGTCTGACGCACAGAGGCGGACAAGTCCGGTCCACCGGACAAGTCCACACTCTGAAACCGGACAAGTCTGGTCTCTGACAGTTGAACCCCAATGTCCCCATTTGAAGTCGATAATGAGTCCATTTGCATCTAATCCTTGAACTCCTTATCAGGCATCATGTCTTCAGGATCAGATGACAGCTCCTTTCACATTGATGAAGACGTTCAACGCGAGAAAGTGAGGAGGACCAAGGAGAGAGTTATGAAGAAGAGACATGATGTCAATGTCCACTCTCCACCCTCCGACGACAATCAACCTAAGAAGAGGAAAGTCATTGGCAAAAGGCCTCTAAGGAAAGATGCTGCTGAGGGCTCGTCAGGGCCAAAAAGAATTCTCAATAAAGGGAAGGGACTTGCTAGTGGTCCCCTTTGGCCCTTGAAGATAAAAAACCCTATTCACCGCAACAGGCAGCCTTCAAGTGAGGATTTCACTGGAAAAGGGAGTGAGCTAGCTGATAATTTCAGGAAGATTCAAGTGTATGACCGACCTAAGCAATGCTCTGATCCAAGGTTCTGGAGCAACTTCCATGCAGACTACTACGAGCATGTGTACATGAAGATGAAGAACCCTGTAGTAGAGAGTCAATGGCTAAATGTTGAATATCTGAAGTCGAAGAGGTATCCTGCCTTTCGTGAGATGGTGGAGACGTTAGAGAGGCACAGTCTGACGGACCTGCTATCCTTTGAGTATGACTGGAACAATGAAGTAATTACCCAGTTTTACTCCACTCTCTACTTTGCTCGGGATGATGGAGACAGTCTTACTTGGATGACTCATGGTTCAAGGTATAGTGTCACGTATGATGAATTTGCTAGGATTCTTCACCTCCAACACACTTTGGATCATGAACTGGTCATTCATAATCTGAAACCCCTAGAGAAGGAGGAACTTGAATTTCTCTATGACACAAGGATGCCATATGTTCCTCCCACCATCAAATATCTAAAGCCCTTCTTTGTGGTCCTAAATAGAGTCTTGAGAAAGACTATACAAGGGACCTTGAGGACTCTCATGAAGGTCATTAGTGGGAGGATACCATTCAATGTCTTTGAGTATATCTACAACGACATTGTGAACATCTCAATTACCCCCAATAGGTCCTGTGGATACGCACCGTATATCATGTACATGATTGAGAAAGTGACGGGACTTGAGTTTGTCAAGGATGTCAAGCATACGGGGTTGAAGCCGCAAAAACCCATCGAGTACACTCTCCCTCCGGCTCCAACTGCCCCGTCCTCTCCACCAGTGGAGAGGAGATCAAAGCAAGCTCATGATGACACTAGATCTGCAGCTGCTCCTCCTGGATCTCCACCTGCCCAAGAATCATCCAGCGGCATCCTCAAGATGCTCTCCTCCATCTTTGCCTGCTGCCCCAAGATCAAAGACAGGCAGCGCAAGGAAAAGCTTGCAAGGAAGAAACATCAACAATACGTCAATGCAAATATCAAATCTATCTGTGCAAAGCTTGAGATTGAGCCCATTGGATCACCGCCTGTCTCCGAGGACTCAGAGGAAGATCCTGCTCCCGTGGATGCCGAAGTCAGTGAAGATGAAAATCAGACTGAGACTGACGGAGGAGGCAGCGATGAGTGATTCCCCTCAATTTTTCCATTTTTGGTGCCTTGATGCCAAAGGGGGAGAGATTAAGATTAGATTTGGACTATTTCTATCTAGTATTAGTTATTAAGCTTTTGTGATCAAGGACATGTACCTATTTTAAAATCTTGTAATGCACTATTTCTTTTCTTATGTGTGATGCACTATGCTCTAATGCCTACTTATATGTTCACTATTGTTTGTCTTTAATCTATCACATTTTGTTTATCACACACCTGTTAGGCACCCCACCATAAGGTGTGTGCATATGTGAGAAGCTTTTTGTGAATTCTTTATTATTCTCATATGTGCACACCTTATGAAAATCAACCTTTCATTCTCAATTGTGATATCTCAAATGGTTGTCATCAATCACCAAAAAGGGGGAGATTGAAAGTGCATCTAGGAAATCCCTTGTGGGTTTTGGCTAATTGATGACAAGCATATGAGATCCTAACGAAATGATTGCAGGACAAACTAAGTGAACTAGCTAGGTGCGCACAAAAAGATGAAAAATAGAGTGGTGCCCGAAAAGGAAGACTTTAGTGGAATTTAGAAGAGCAAAGTAGATATAAATGTATAGAGTGTGTGTGAGAGACACATCCCAAGAGCTCATGACTTTGCGTAAGGGTAAGGGCTAATAATCAACTAAAATCCACTGAACACCGGACTAGTCCGTCCACGTATCGGACTAGTCCGGTCAGCTTACTGGAACTCAACCGGACAAGTTCGGTCTTGGACCGGACTAGTCCGGTCATGTCTCTGTTGTCCTCTTTAGAGGACTGCGGACTAGTCCATCCAAGCGACAGGACTAGTCCGCTGAAGTTTCTGGAACCACATTTCACATAGCACCGGACAAGTCCGGTTTGTGGACCGGACTAGTCCGGTTAACCCACTGGAAGTAGACCGGACAAGTCCGATCATATATCGGACTAGTCCGGTAGTAGGTTTAACAACGGTAACTTCTTTGGAAACCCTATAAAAAGAGGTCCTTCGTTGTTTGAAAGAAGAGACACGACACATATTGTCAAAAACTCGAGCCTTAGCGCCACCACCTGTCCCAAGAGCCCAAAAACACATCTCCCCATACATCTAAGGTGCAAAAAGGTCAAGATCAATCAAATAATTGGATTTGGGATTGGGAGATCGTCGTTCCTTCGTTGTGAGCTCTTGGGGTTTGATTTCTCTACACTCATATTCTGCATGGTAATCTTTTTGAGTGTATTTGACCACATTCTCACTGTAATTCTCGTGGGAGCCCTCAACGTGTGAGGTTGCCCCACAAACTCGGTGATTACCCGTGATAGTGGAGTCAAGTCAGCCTTTGTGGTGACTTGAAGAGGGAAAGGGTTGGGAACACGGCTCTGTGTGAGCTTCCTCAACGAGGACGTAGATCTCTTGGTGAGATCGAACCTCGGTAAAAATTCGTGTCTCTTGTCTCTCATTTGTTTTACATTTTGATACATTAGATCACTAGTTTGCTAGTCATCGTTTGAGTTCCTTATAAGTTTGCACGTGCATCCATACAATAAATTTAATTTATAAATACTGTTGTTCTCATTCCGCTGCTGAAAGATTAAATTTGTGAGACACACTTAATTAACTCAAATAATTCAGCACACCGGACTAGTCCGCCCACACAACCGGACTAGTCCGGTCAGTCAAGTTTCTGATAACTTTATTAAGTGTGCAGGAATCCTTTAAAGGACTATTCACCCCCCCCCTCTAGGCCACATTCACATCCTTTCCTTGTTCTAGCCTGCATGACATTAATTTCCCACACTTGCTGAGTAACAATCATACTCAAGCTTGCTTTTCATTGGTTTACTTGCTGCTCAGTCCAATGAAATGAAGTGGTGTACAACAATGAAGACTTTGGTCCTGAAGAAGGGTTCTAGGTTCACGGAGTCCACCGGGCAACGCCTGTGACGGATCCCAGAAGACCATATTTCCGCTGCTTTGTTTATTTTCATGTTATGAACATTTTATCGTCCTTTGAGAAGCTATGTAAGACTTATTTGTATTCGAACACCTAGCTTGTAATATTATGATGTTTCACTATTTCTCGTCACATGTATGAGAAAATGATCTTGGCATACATGTGTAAATCATTTGGTTGTTCTTGGGAAAAACTGGGTGTGACATTGATGAACCAATCTCACCCAATAATTCTTTTTCAGAAATCATTCAAAGAATTTTCCAGAATTTATTTTTGACTTTCATACAATTTGGGGTTCATATTTGGATAGATCTTTGCAAAAGGAACCTAACCCAATATGAATCACTCAATTTGGAGGTTCTACACAAAGATATGATTTTCAAAAGTTGTGGCAAATTCTGGAATTAATTTGATATTAGACATGAATTGGGCCCACTGTTTTAAACCTCAGCCACTGAGATTCGAGAACACACAGGGCCACACGGTTTCAGCGCGCAGCCACAGTGAATCCCGAATTTAAATTCTAGTCGCTAACGCATGGGGCTGGCGCTTTCTTCTTCCTCCTCCCGCTCTCTCGCGGGTGCGCGCCGCCCCCCTCGCCGGACCGAGGCCGCTGCTCGCCGGCTCGGTATTTCCGGCCGCCGCTCGGCCGGAGGCTCGCTGCCAGGGAGTTTGGGAGGTCGGGGAACACGTTGGTGGGGCTAGCTCAAGCTGACAAAGGTTGAAAACCGGTCAGCGGCGTGCGGTGGCTTCGGAACCACTTCGGCGCCATCGGCCGGCCTCTCTAGCCCGCCAGAAGCTCGGCCGACTTGCTCTACAGCACCAGTGGGTGATAGGCTAGCTCAGCAAGGAGGAACCGGCGCTTGAAAACACCTCCAAATAGGTTTCGCCGTGCGCCCGATCGGTGCCACCATAAACACGCTTGGAAAAGATTGAAATACACCGCTCCGGGTCGGTTTCAAGCCAAGGTTGCTAAAAAGAAGATGATCGCCGGCTATTCTGGCCCGTGTGTGCAAAATTTGGTGAAATAACAACAATTAGGGAGTGAGAATTTTGAGTTCCCATACCGACTGTGCGCGCCGGACCAAAAACCTCGAATTCGCCGGAGTCCGTGGGCCTCTTTTGCCGTCCTTGCTCAGCCGTGAAAGCCACTGTGGTGGGCTGTCCACGTGCACACCGATCATTGGTTGTTTTAGGTCGCTGCGGAGAAGAGCGCGTCCGGGTGAGGGAAACCGAAACCGGCTCTGTTTTGGCACCGAGGAGTAGAAGAAAGTCCCCCAGCACCGTTTGGTAGCTCAGAGTGGAGGTGAGCGCGATTTTTCCCGGTTCCCGATTGTTTTACAGAGGCGGCGGCGAGCTCGGCTGTGTTTCGGCTTATCTCGTATGTGAGGAGGAAGCAAAGTCCATTGCTCGGTCTGTGGAGAAGAGGATCACACCGAGAGTGAAGCTTATACATTGGTGCCAGCGCTTTGGTGAGGAGCAGCAGGTGGCGGCAACAGCTCTCGGTGGCGCCCGGGATGAAGCTCCTCGGTGGAGTGGACAACAGAGACCCAAAACTTCATTTGCAAGTAAATATTGCTCAATGACATGTGGGTCCACCCCTTCCTCCTCTCAAAAGTTCTTCTAATGTTAATCTCTCAAATTCAAAAATTCTGAGATTGAAAAGTGGGCTAGCATTTGACTTCGCTGAATTCTGTTTGAATATGCATTGCAAATTTGAATTCAGTTTGAATTTGAAAATGCTTCTATTTAATTTCATTTTAGCCCACCCTAAAATGAAAATTTTGCCACACTAAATTTCCTCAAATTCAAAAGTATAGGGCTTAATGAGTATTCAAAAGTTTGGCCACAATTTGCGGTGAACTTTGAATTTGAAAAGCTGATTTTTAACTTCCATGCAAATGAGTGTTTAAGTCCATAGTGGTTCAACACATTCAAATGAACATGTGAGCCTCTTTTTAATGACCATCCTCTCGTGTAGAAAAGTTTTTGCAAGCCCCAATTTTTATGAATTTGCAACACATAGACTATCAAGCCTCGGTTTATTCATATACATTTTTGGGACTTCTACAAGAATCTCCCTCCAAATGGATGAAAATCTCAGATGAGTATGCACTGTCCAGAAACAGGGCAGACCAAAAATGTTCTCTGGAAATTTCTGCATTCCAACCATAACTTCTTGTAGAAAAATCTCTAAGGGTCATGTAAGACACCGTTGGAAAGTTTGTGATATGTGCTATGACTTTGTAGTTCAAAGTTTCTACAGATTTGGGGTAGAACTTTATGAAATCTTGCGGACAAAACAGCCACTTTCAGAGGAGGTGCTGTCAAAATTGTTCCAGATTTCTGTCAAATTTGGAATATCATAACTCCTGATCCAGAATCGATATGAAGGCAAATAAATACTCATTGGAAAGATATTGAAGTTATATAAAACTTTGATATTAAACTTGAGACATGAAATAGCCATTTTTATATTCAAATTTTGGTATTAATGCCAAATGGTCATTCTGAACAGAGCATTGCTCATTGTCCATGTAACTTGAGACTTGTTGTGGACATGAAGGTTTTTATACTTCTCTATGTTCCATAACATATTCATTAGTTATCTTTTATCATTCTTGTTGTTGGTTTAAGTGTTTGACAAACTTTAACATCACATTCTTTTATCCATAACATATTCATTGGTTATAATTCAGAATTGTCAAAAACCTTGTTCCATTTCATGCATGCTGCACTGTTGATGTGATGCTTTTGCGGTTAATAATTTTTAGTTAAAATTGAGTACAATCTTGGATATTAACCGTAAATTGCTCACTCTTGCAGTATGGATCACACTCATTCTGGGTGTGAGGTTGGTGGTTCCAGTCGGGATTCAAATGATTCGTCGCAGCGACGATCACCGCCATCATCAACCGGACTGGTGGAGGTGTGGGGAAAAATGGCTGAGTCTCTTGACATGTTGGTGCAGCAAGGCATCTGACAGGAGACCTTGCAGCGTAATCCCACACTGAACACTTACTTGGATTTTCTAGCAAGACAACAACCGGTATTCTCGAAAGCTAAAGAAGCATTGGAGGCAGATTATTGGCTGAGTTATTAAATCTAAATTGGACATGCTCCAGTGTTATGATTATGAGAAGGCTTTATTTACCGATCAGCAACTTCATGGATCTGCTGGGGTTTGGTGGTCTGAGTATTTTGCTAAAACCACTGAAGGCTGTAGGATCGAAGAGCACGTGAAAAGCTACCAGAGGGGGGTGAATGGTAGATTAAAACTTTTCGCAGCGGAAACAACAAAAACCCCTCAGCAAAAAATCAATCGGTTAAAGAAACCATGTGTGCAAGTGTTTTCAAATGTGTTCAACCGTTACAAATTAAGTAGAGAGGTATAGAATCAAGTCACGGATCTAATGCAACAAGAATCACTTGAAAACACGAAGTAAAACTTGAGATAGGATCAAAACACTAAACGAAGATCAATCTGTTCTACCCGATAAAAAACAGATCTGCAACGCTGCAAAGAAACTCGTGTATCTCAAAAACTACAGATCCGAAGCTCGTGAAAATTTCACAGATGATAGATAATTGAGTTTTGAATATAACCCAAAAAGAATCATGTCAATCGGATCTGTAAAACTCAAGTTATGAACGAAACACCGAAGCAACGTCGGTCTGTCCAGAAACTCGGCGAGAAAGACTTGACGAAAAACAAGTCGGACGAACAAGGCACAAAAGCTCCTCGACACTATGAACTTTATTCAATAGAAACACAAGAGGAACAGCCCAAAGTTCTCTACCCACGAGAGCTCTAACCTCCCTTTCTTTTATAGCCAGCCCTCAGGCTAAATAATCCAATCTAGGACTCCTACTCCTAATTGGACTCGTATCCTAACTTACCATAACTGCTCAGGACTCTCCTATTCGCAGATAGAAGCAATCGTGAGACTTCCAAACACCTTAGTAACGTCCTAAACATTCCTAAAACAACTCAACTTCGTGCCTAGCACAAAATCCTATCATAACCAACTCAAATCTTCCATATTTGAGCCATATCCGACTCAGCCTCAGCCTGAGTACGCAATCCAGTCGGTTGGACCTTTCCGACCAATTCTTTACATCCACTTCTCTTCATCACGCCTTGGAACAATGTTGCCACATCCATGCACTCCTTGCACACGTGCAAACACCTTCCAACGACGTACACGCAACCTTCATATGCACTGCCCTTGATCCAAACATGCTGCGCGACCTCCCGATCAACTCAACCACAGCTCCTCCCGAACCTGGTTGTTGGAACCTCATCTCCTCCCTGAGACTAGTCCAAGGATCCCATCACCAGCCATGTCTTGAACTCAAGCAACACCTGCACATGAATAAACAACCAATTCTTCCGAGCACAAGTCCTCGACTTGACTCACGTTAGTTCGAAAACCACAACACCTTACATGAGCACGTTGCATAAGCATGTTGCAAACCATATCAAATGATAACAGCCATAACCACCAAAACACACCAAAAACTTTGCAAATTAATACTAAGCAAAACTTCCCATAAAGCATGTTTGAAACATTGCGAGTTAAAAGCAAAAACAAGACGCTGCAGTTCTACGAGTTGAACTTCACGGAAGCTCCCTAAAAACAAGCTCCGGACCTCACAGAAGCTCTCCGGACCTTGCAGGAGCTCTCCGGACCGTGCCAACACTTGGCGGACCTAACAAAGAACTTGTCGGACCTTGCCACAGAAGAATGTTTTGGCAATATTCAAAACTTTGAATTTTAATGCTAACTTTTATCCTAATTGCCAATGTATTCAGCACACATAGGTCTCACAATCTCCCCCTTGATGAATGCATTGGCAACACCAATTAAAATCCAAACATTGGCTTATGAAAAGTTTTGAAAAGCTTTGAAAACTCATTTCTCCCCCTTTATTAATTTCTCCCCATTTTTAAAATCAGAGAAGGAAGAAAGTGTATAACATATGCAAAGTGTAAAAAAAATCTCTCCTTATACATATTTCTCCCCCTTTGACAATGTATTCAGCAAGGTTCAAAAGAGAAATTTTTAAATGTTATGAGCATATTATAACATATACATACAAAACAAAGCTCATCCAAGTCATACTATCAGGTTACTTACACTATCACATCAATAAGATACATAAAGTAGTGTAAGCCATGCTAGAGATCAAATGTATTTTTCAGTTTAAGCAAGTCATGATCTCCCTTACTCAACTATTTCAAAATCTAAAAACATGACACTTGTTGCTGCATTTTTATTATTCATAATCATTTAAGGCACAAAGTTGATCATATGATATTTGCAAGAGATTATATGCCGCATCAGCCTTATTCTAACCAACCAAGCCAAGCCTATGTCATTTGACAATCAGAACCTTAAGGACATGGTTTTAGTCATACACAATGTGACGCCCTCAATTCTGTGGGAGAACCACGGAATCGAGAACTAATGCATGTGTGCCCAGAATGTTCATCACACATACACATACGTTCCACAATCTGAACTCAGATATATATAACCACGAATAGCAGAGTTTATTACAACGTCTCATGAGTCTTGGACTCATGCTTACAGCGGAAGTCTTATTTCTATGCAGCGGAAATCTCTACTTTATTTCGGAAGCAAAACTACTGCGGAAGCAAAACTAAGCAGAAGTGGCTCCATCTCTACTCCCTCCACAGGCAAGGTTGAGAATAAATCACACGCCATAATGCTCCACTTGATCTTCATAGTAGGTTTTTCCTACTGCTGAGGATGAAGTAATAATGCAAGGTTGAGTACAATGATGTACTCAGCAAGTGCGGGAAAACACATGATATGCAGCTCATAAACAAGGTAGGCATAAAAGGCTTATTTGCAGAAAGCAGATTTGTAAAATTATGATAAACAGCAACTTAACTTTAGATGTAATCCCAGCATATATTAAATTACCAACATACCTCCATCACTTCCCGTGTTCCATCCGAACATTAATCAATCCTTTATTCATACTCACGAATACCTCCTCGTATTCGCTACCATCTCATCTCACAAATCAACCTCGTCTCACACCGAGACCAATCTCATGTCATGACCCAACAGTCATGCAAGCATCTCATCATCCAGACTCAACAGTTCCAAACCAATAACCATAACCAAGAACCTTCCCAATAACCATCCCGAAAACCATCCCAACTAATAATCCCAACTAATCATGGCAGTTTAGCCAGGTGCTCGTGACCGTAAGCTCGACTATCATGATAGTTTTAGTAACTCTGCAGAGTTTGCACCTCTTTACCCACAAGTTTGTGATTTCGTCACCCGTCGGTGACTGCAGAACCTCCATTATACCAGTACACAACCGTCGGTGTATGGTCAAGAGATCACAAAATAGCCTTTACAAAGGGGTTACTAGATGTATGGACTCACTAAGGTTTCACCGGCAGGCTAGAATCTCCAATTCTCCCACCCACGGGCCCCCTCTTGTGCCATGCAGTTCCCAGGGCAGTCCTCACTCGACTCCCATTCCCCGCGCCTTCCACAGTCCATAACACTCTAGCAACTTACCTAATTACTCAGCTAAGCCGCACTCATACTTGGCCTTGTGGTGGCACTGTTATCCTGGTATGTGCATGCATGAACCGGTTCTTAGATCTACGGCAAGTAAAACCACCATCTCATGCTACCACATTCACAAACCCAGGCTTTCCTAGATCTCCCTCTGATCCATGTTCATTAACATCATTAGTTTTCTCATTATCATTACGAGTGCAGTTAACTAGACACATCTATCTCGTTTCCCAATCCCATACACTCAGCGAAGCATAAAGCAAAAACCATACCCGACTCATAAACTTCCCAGGCGACAAGGGTGGTTTAATCAAAACTAGTAAACTCCTATAAAAGGGTTTCCCATCATGTTTGACTCAGTACGCACACCTTTTTCGCAAACAAAAAGTTTTTCCCAAAATATAGGATCAATATGGTCAAGGAGCACTTGCCTTGTACTTGCGGTTCCGGTTGTTCTTGATTCTCAAAACCTGGTTGCTGTAGTTCGTCGTAGACAGCTTCCTGAACCTGTCCTGCTATGTAGGATTCACGTGCATACAAGATTCACAGCAATCAATATCATGCGCAAACCTTAAACTAGATGCGATGATGCACATGCATAATATCCTATGATTTTTATTGGATTGGTGTGCTCTTGCATGGCTTGCATGGGCAGAGGTGTTCAGATTAAAGGTGGATGTGGCGATGATCTTGTCTTTAGATCAAACTGATCATCGAGTGATCTGCCCACGAGAAGGCTTCTGTTCGAAAGGAATTGAAGAACAGATGCAAGAGATGAACAATGATGTCGTAAGGTGGTATTAAAGTCCTACCTCACGCTCTTCTTGTCTTGGAGGTCCTCCTCAGACCGCTTGGTTCTTCTCCGATGATCTCCCTTGTTGCGCTTCGGCGATGTTTTGCTCGGCGAGTTAGGGCTAGGGCTCTAAGTCGTCGGCTTAGGAGTTGAAAGAGAAGTTTGTGGTTTCGGCCAGAGGTTTTGGGTTCTATTTATAATCGGGAAGAGAAGAGTCCTAATCTGATTGGATCCTGAATAAGAGTCTTATTCAGATCTTTGTTGGATCCTAACGTCTTATCTTTAGTAACATCGTGGAAATTTAGATCGGTTTCTGTTTTGTACTGGTATCTTTACGCGTAAAAACCGCTCCAGACTCGTTACCTTCGTGGTGATGAGCTCCAGAGGCTCCACGTGTCCTCCCGGGGCCTGGTATCTACTTCTCCGCAGAGACGAGCTCTGGTTGGGCCACGTGTCAATCGACCGAGACCTCCCCCTCTTTTGGAGGTGAGCTCCGCGCACGCCACGTGTTGGCGCCGGTCTTCCCTCTCTTCCCTCCTCGGGAACATGCTCCGAGGTCGACACGTGTCTAGCAACGAAAGACCTCCCGGAGATAAGCTCTGGTGGCGACACGTGTTTGATAGATCCGGATTCCTCTGAGATGAGCTCCGAGATCGACACATATCCCGGCGACGGGTCCTCTGATTTCCGCGAGGACTAGCTCCGAGGATGACATGTGTCCTACGAAAAATGCCTTTGCTTCTTCCGCAGAGGCTAGCTCCGTGGGCAACACGTGTCCCACAGGGTCGAACCTTTTTCCAATTGCGGAGGTGACCCCCGAGCCTTCCACGTAGCCAGTTTAGCGGAGAACCTCTCTTCACCTTGCAGGGGCGAGCTCCGAACACGCCACGTGGCCTGCTGGCTGCGGAGGTTGCCTTCGGTGCTCTCTGAGGGCTTTATTGGCTATCCTTTTGATATTTGTCATTGTTCCATCTTTTCTTAAAATGTTTTTCTTCTTCATAACACATGAACATATGCTGACACCCGAGATGAGGGTGTCACACACAATTCCTTCCAAGTTCATATCTTAGTGCAATGATAAGCAATCTCAAAAGAAGAAGTGCGATGCATGCATATTCTCTTGATCTTTTCTTAATTTTTTATTTGAAAACTCAACATGTGAGCTGATCACTTGATTAATTTTTTATGATTAAAAGCACTTGTGAGCACGCAACAAGTTCAAAACAGCAAGAAAGTTTGATCATGACCAGATTTAGTGTAAGTAATTATTCCAATTACTAGTCATGGCAAAAACTACAAAATGTATAACATGAGTAATGTAGTAAGAACTTTCAGCCTGTAAAAGGAATCACAAAGTCATATATGTATGAAATACTATGCTCATATTATTTTAGTTTCAGATTCACACATAGACTTTCAAAGTTTCAAAAACTCCCCCTCAATTTAAGCCATGAGGATGCATAACCCCTATTTCACTACGAATGAAACAAAAACGAGTGAAATCCAAAGGTTTTGTAAAAATATCAGCCAATTGTTGTTCGGTATCGACATGGTGAAGCACAATGTTTCCTTTTTCAACATTATCACGAAGAAAGTGATACCTAATGTCAATGTGCTTAGTTCTAGAGTGTTTCATGGGGTTTTTAGCAATACAAATTGCACTAGTGTTATCACAAAACAGTGGAACACTATCTAAATCAACCCCATAGTCCTTAAGTGTTTGAACAATCCAAAGAATTCGTTAGCAAGCGCTAGCCGCAGCTACATATTCAGATTCGGCCGTGGATTGTGCAACTGAACTTTGTTTTCTAGAGGACCAAGCAACAAGTGAATTACCAAGAAAATGACAAGCACCCGAAGTACTTTTCCTATCAATCCTACAACCCCCAAAATCAGCATCCAAAAAAGCTTTCAAAGAAACGGTTGAGGAAGAAGGAAGGAAAATGCCAAATTCTTGAGTTCCATGTAGGTACCTGAGAATCCTTTTGATGGCTTGGCGATGTGAAGCACGTGGAGAAGCTTGAAAACGTGCACAAAAACATACGCTGAATTGTATGTCCGGTCTTGACGCCGTGAGATACAAAAGTGATCCAATCATACTTCTGTATTCTTTTTTATCGACCGGGTCACCATCTTCGTCAAGTTCAAGTGTTGTTGCTGTTCCCATTGGTGTCCGAAGAGGCTTGCATTTGTCCATGTTGAAGCGCTTAAGAAGGTCCTTTGTATACTTAGTTTGATGCACAAAAGTTCCTTCTTTTGTTTGCTTGATTTGCAGCCCCAAAAAGTATGTGAGTTCTCCCATCATACTCATCTCAAATTCTGAACTTATCATAGCTGAAAACTTGGACACGGGATCATGAGAAGCACAACCAAAGATAATATAATCCACATACACTTGAACGAATAATGAGTCATTGCCATGCTTAAGTACAAAAAGAGTTTTATCAACCTTGCCCATGGTTAACCCCTTTTCAAGTAAGAATGTTTTTAACCTATCATACCATGCTCTAGGGGCTTGTTTTAGACCGTACAAGGCTTTGGACAGTTTGTAAACATGATTAGGAAAATTTGGATTTTCAAAACCCGGTGGCTGCTTAACATAAATCTCCTCCTCTATGTAGCCATTAAGAAAAGCACTTTTAACATTCATTTGATATAACTTGAAACCTTTAGATGCAGCAAATGCTAATAAAATTCTTATAGCTTCTAATCTAGCAACAGGAGCAAATGTTTCATCAAAATCTAGACCTTCAATTTGAGTGAAACCTTGAGCAACCAACCTAGCTTTATTCCTAACCACAACCCCATCCTCACTTTGCTTATTTTTAAATACCAATTTAGTTCCAATTAATGTGTGACCTTGAGGTGGAGGTACAAGTTTCCAAACATTATTTCTTTCAAAATTTTCTAACTCTTCTTGCATGGCATTAATCCAAGATTCATTAGTGAGTGCGTGTGATATATCCTTGGGTTCAAAAAAAGCAACAAAAGCAGAATGAGCATGAGAGTTTGGATCGCAAAACCTGGACCGAGTGACTCGTTCATGCAAGCTTCCAATGATTTGTTGTGGACGATGACTTTTGAGTACTCGGAGGGGAGTAGACACTTCACAAGCACCTTCTTCTTCATGTTCGGACCATTGATTAGGAGAGCTTGTTGATTGAGGAAGGTCCGAACCAGCAGTAGTGACTGTTGGTGCTGGTTGTGGTGCAAAATCAGCAGCTTGATCGTTATTTACTTCCGAGTTTTCGGGCAGCAGCACCACATCTTCATCTTCTTCAATAAAAATACTCTCCCCCTGCGGATATGGATCCGGACCTGCAATATCGGAGCTAGTACTTGGGCTAGCTTCATCAAAAGAAATCTCGCAAGTCTCCACAATTTTGTTAGTGTCAAGTAAAAGAACACGGTAGCCTCTAGTATGAGATGGATAACCAAGAAACATGCCATCAATAGATCTAGCTTCAAATTTGTCAAGATTACCATGTTTCTTAACAAAGCATTTGCAACCAAAAACCCTAAAGTGTGTAACACTAGGCCTATGTCCAAACCGGAGCTCATATGGGGTTTTTCCAAGCTTAGCACGCAAGAGAACACGATTTGAGACATAACAAGCGGTTGCAATTGCATCAGCCCAAAATTTCCTAGGAGTTTGATATTCATCAAGCATAGTCCTAGCCATCTCAACTAAGGTCCTGTTCTTTCTTTCTACGGCACCATTTTGCTGTGGTACATAGGGTGAAGAGTATTGATGATCTATTCCATTTTCAGCACAAAAGTGATCAAAGGATTGGTTTTTAAATTCAGTTCCGTTATCACTTCTAATTGCTTTTAATGATCCTGGGTGATCAATAGATAATCTAAGAAATAAAGTTCTAAAATGACTAAAAGCTTCATTCTTAGATGCCATAAAATAAACCCTAGAATATCTGGAATAATCATCAACAATCACAAGCACATACCATTTACCTCCGAAGGATTGAACACGTGCCGGACCTACTGTGTCAAGATATAAAAGTTGTCCCGGTTCAGCTGTCATGGTCATTGTGAGAGGAGAATGTGAACCTGCAACAAACTTAGCATGTCTACAAGAAGAGCACACAATATCATTGTCCTTTTTAAGCTTCGGCGGCCCACGTATGCGATCGAGAGCACTAACACGAGTGAGATGATCAAAGCCTATGTGACCAAGTCTACGATGCCAAAAATATAGATCATTTGTATCATTAGCAACTAGACACCGATGCTTAGAAGTTGACAAATCAAAATCAGCTTTAAAAACTCTTCCAAACCTAGACATGTTAAACAAAAGCTCACCTTTTGAATCTATAGCCTTGCAGCAATTTTTAGCAAAGCTAACCTCTAGATTTTCATCTAGCAGTTGTGAAACCGAAAGCAAGTTATATTTCAAATTTTTAACAAGTGCCACATCTTTCAAAGTGTAGAGATTGTTTACTCTAACCTAACCTTTAGCAATTATGGGAGTAGAAGAGTTATCGGCGAAAGTAACATTTTCTACACGTGACACAAAAGAGAGAGAGAGGAGAACCATTCTTTGTTACCGGTCATGTGGCGTGAGAAACCTGAATCCACAATCCAAATGTTCTCCTTCCTCAAACGTGAAACCTGCACAGCAGCACAATACGTCGATGACTCAATACTGGGGTTAGTTAAAAGACTTTTAGGAATCCAGTACTGAGTCACACGACGTCCAGCAGGAATAACACGCGAAAGCTGAGAAGGTACAGCAGGTTTATGAGCCAAACATCAAAAAATTTTGTTCCCAACTACTGACTTAGAAGATGTGTTATATGTAGCACAAAAAACAGTAGGTCCGGGAGCAAGTTTTTGACTCATTACAGCAGGTTGCAAGCTCCGAACATTCGGTCTAGCAGATTTTGCTTGGTTGTTATGTGATCTAGCAAGTATTCTTTGTTTCTTATCGTGTTTAGCTAGTCTATAACAAAAATCCATGACATGACCATCTCTACCACAGTAGGTACAATGAAAAATAACCTTATTATCATGTCCAGATGAGCAAGCAACACGTTTATTAGAACCCGAATGGGACAGTACTCCTGCGGATTTGAAAATCACCTCTTTTTGTCTAGGAGCTGTTTGAATCAAACCGCTTCCTAATGACTTTACAACTTTAGGTGGGTGTTCCTTAGCATGAGCATGAGAATTAAAACCTAAACCAGTTTTATCATTACAAGACTTGGAAGAATTCAGCAGCAAGATTAGGTTCTTATTTGCATTAGAAAACCGATCTAGTGTCCTATGCATGTCATCAAGTTTATTGGACAGATCAAAGCAGTTTTCACATGAAGTTTTTCCTTTTAGTTTGCAATTTGAACAATATTTAACTTCATGCACACGTAAAGCATTGTTCAAAATAGAAATCTCATTCATAGCATCATTTAGTTTCTTATTCAGATCATCACATGAAGAACAATGCAAATCAATTGTAGAACAACAAGCATCTTTCAAATTTTTATCATTAAGTGCAGCAAGCTCTTTGTTCTTTTCAATTTCAAGTTCAAGTTTATCAAGTGTAGATGCGTGTGCACTTCTTAAAGAGGATAATTGTTCATAAATCAAATCACATGAGGAACAAGAATCATCACTAGGAATCAAAGTTTTTAAACGATTAATTTCAGATTCTAGTGATTCAATTTTAACAGCATTGTTCCTAAGTTTTTTATCCTTTTTCTTTAATATAACAGTGGACGAGAAATAGCATCACACATTTCTTCGCAAGTGGGACATACCTTTTCATCGTCGCTGTTGTGTTCTACCTCCTCGGAGCTTGAACTTGACTTGCTCGCCATGCAGCACATATTTGCCATAGCTTCTTCATCTTCATCACTACCGGTGTCCACATCACTTGAGCCGAAATCTTGAAGTGCGGAGATCATACTATGCACTATGTTGCGCATTGATAAATCTTTCTTCTTCTTATTCTTTGCAAATGATTTCTTCGGCCTTGTTTGCTTTTCTTCACGTGAAGTCGGACCTGAAAGGTTAGGGCACTCTGTACGAAAATGTCCTGTCTTACCACATTGAAAACATCATTGAGGTCCGAAGCTTCCTTTCCTTCTAGTTCTCACATTTTGCAATGCTTTTGAAAACCGAGTAGAGATGAGTGCAAGCTCCTCCTCTGGAAACTCTTCAATCTGTTCAAGGGTTAGAGAGGACAGCAAAAAGAGTGCACCACTAGATGATGATTGACTAGAACTAGACATGTCACGTTGCGAAACAAATGCAATAGACTTGTTGGGGTTTTTACGTGAGATGATGTCAATTTCATGAGTTTTCGATTTAGAATAAAGCACGTCTAAAGTAAGAGAACTCATGACAGTAGATTCACGAATAGATGTAACTTTCATCTCCCAAATTGACATATCTAATGCTCGTAACAATTGTCTAGCATTTTCAGCATCTGAAAAAGTAATATTGACACTACGCAAGTTGCTGAGAATTTTGTTAAAGCGAGCAAAAAGGTCGTCAATTGACTCACCGGGTTGCATCTCAAAACGCATGTATTCTTTCTTGAACATATCTTGCCTTACCTCTTTGATCGTATTGGATCCTTCATGGTAGTCACAAAGAGCTTTCTAAACATCATATGCAGATCGGAGGTGTGCAACACGGTCGAAGTCGCTTTGAGTCAATCCTTTGATGATCAAGTTGCGAGCCTTGTTGTTGTTGTCAACATCTCTCATGTTCGCAGCCGTAACTTGATTGTTGGGTGGTACATCGAAGTTCCGGTGGACCTTTCCCATATGGCGAAGCCTTGCGCCTGTATGTAGGCCTCCATCCGCGCCTTCCAAACCTGAAAATCGATGCCATTGAACACACAAGGTTTTGCGGAGTACTTCTCCATGATGGTTAGTCAAAACACGTGCAAATCACAAAGATTATAGCACCTTGGCTCTGATACCAATTGTAGGATCGAAGAGCACGTGAAAAGCTACCAGAGGGGGGTGAATGGTAGATTAAAACTTTTCGCAGCGGAAACAACAAAAACCCCTCAGCAAAAAATCAATCGGTTAAAGAAACCATGTGTGCAAGTGTTTTCAAACGTGTTCAACCGTGAAAAATCAAGTAGAGAAGTAGAGAATCAAGTCACGGATCTAATGCAACAAGAATCACTTGAAAACACGAAGTAAAACTTGAGATACGATCAAAACATTAAACGAAGATCAATCTGTTCTACCCGATATAAAACAGATCTGCAACGCTGCAAAGAAACTCGTGTATCTCAAAAACTACAGATCTGAAGCTCGTGAAAATTTCACGGATGATAGATAATTGAGTTGTGAAGACAACCCAAAAATAATCACATCAATCGGATCTGTAAAACTCGAGTTATGAACGAAACACCGAAGCAACGTCGGTCTGTCTAGAAACTCGGCGAGAAAGACTTGACGAAAAACAAGTCGGACAAACAAGGCACAAACGCTCCTCAAAACTATGAACTTTATTCAATAGAAACACAAGAGGAACAGCCCAAAGTTCTCTACCCACGAGAGCTCTGGCCTCCCTTGCTTTTATAGTCAGCCCTCAGGCTAAACAATCCAATCTAGGACTCCTACTCCTAATTGGACTCGTATCCTAACTTCCCATAACTGCTCAGGACTCTCCTATTCGCAGATAGAAGCAATCGTGGGACTTACAAACACCTTAGGAACGTCCTAAACATTCATAAAACAACTCAACTTCGTGCCTAGCACGAAATCCTATCATAACCAACTCAAATCTTCCATATTTGAGCCATATCCGACTCAGCCTCAGCCTGAGTACGCAATCCAGCCGGTTGGACCTTTCCGACCAATTCTTTACGTCCACTTCTCTTCATCACGCCTTGGAACAATGTTGCCACGTCCATGCACTCCTTGCACACGTGCAAACACCTTCCAACGACGTACACACAACCTTCATATGCACTGCCCTTGATCCAAACATGCTGCGCGACCTCCCGATCAACTCAACCACAGCTCCTCCCGAACTTGGTTGTTGGAACCTCATCTCCTCCCTGAGACCAGTCCAAGGATCCCGTCACCAGCCATGTCTTGAACTCAAGCAACATCTGCACATGAATAAACAACCAATTCTTCCGAGCACAAGTCCTCGACTTGACTCACGTTAGTTCGAAAACCACAACACCTTACATGAGCACGTCACATGAGCATGTTGCAAACCATATCAAATGATAACAGCCATAACCACCAAAACACACCAAAAACTTAGCAAATTAATACTAAGCAAACCTTCCCATAAAGCAAGTTTGAAACATTGCGAGTTAAAAGCAAAAACAAGACGCTGCAGTTCTACGAGTTGAACTTCACGGGAGCTCCCTAAAAACAAGCTCCGGACCTCACAGAAGCTCTCCGGACCTTGCAGGAGCTCTCCGGACCTTGCGTCGGACCTTGTCAACACTTGGTGGACCTAACAAAGAACTTGTCGGACCTTGCCATAGAAGAATGTTTTGGCAATATTCAAAACTTTGAATGTTAATGCTAACTTTTATCCTAATTGCCAATGTATTCAGCACACATAGGTCTCACAAAGGCCATCGTGTGACGTGGATGTAGTTTCGTGATGCTTTCCGTGCACGTCATATCTGTGATGGCATCGTTCAAACCAGAGTTAAAGAGTTATATGAACTCAAGCAAAAAGGGATGAGTGTTATGGAGTACTTTACAGAATTTAACCGTTTAGTACAATATGCATCCGCTTATGTAGATGAAGAGACGATGAAGTGTCAGTACTTTTTCCGATGCCTCAATGTGGAGCTTCGGGCGAAAGTGGCACTATTCAATAAAGGGAATTATAGCGAGTTAGTCAATGTCGCTATGATTCAAGAAAAAGCTGAACTCCAGTATATGGAAAGTAAGAGGAAGAGAAGCTTATCACCAGCAAGTACGGGTGATTATCCTCAGGAACAACCAGTGATATATTGTTTTCCGTTCGGGGTGGAAACTCAGTCCTTTGACGGACCACCGAAGATCCGATTCCATCCATACTCAACAATAGATGTTCAGCCCCTGCTGCAGCAGCAGAAAATGAGTATTTGTGGACCCCCACCTCAGAAAAGTGCACAAGTATATCAACCACTTCCATCTTGTGAAGATCCTGAGCTTGCATCGTACGATACTTATAACGATGTGGGGCATATCACTAAGGAGTGCCATGTGACCAAACAGAGCAGCAGTAACATGTCATCTCAATCTGCAAAGAAATTCCATGGTCAGCAAAGAAGGACAGCACTGAAAGTGGAAAATGTAAACTATGTGGCAGTTAAAGATGTTCCCGTGGGAGAACCCGTGTTTGCGGGTATGTTCAGCCTACGTGATTAGCCCACGTTCACGTTGTTCGACTCAGGTGCCACACATGATTTTATTAGCAAAGATTATGTGGTTAAGAACCAAATACCATAAATCACCTTGGCTGCATCATATCAGATTAATTCACAGGGAGGCAGTAGGACAGCGGGCATAATTGTTGCTCGAGTGCCTATATGTTTGGATGGGCGGATATATCCTACTACTCTCATCATTCGAGAAGGCTTGAGGATTGAAATCATCTTGGGAATGGCTTGGTTGACACATCACCAAGCTATCTTTGATATTAGTTCACGAACGGTGCAGCTGAATTGAAAGAGGCACGGGAAACACACGTTGATTCTGAGAAATGTTGCACCGGGAGTTACCGCTGTACACAATGTTGAAGCTAATAAACTGGAGGAAATTCCAGTGGTCCGGGAATATCTGGATGTGTTTCCCGATGATCTACCGGGCATGCCGCTCGAACGTGAGGTGGAGTTCAAAATTGAACTAGCACCAGGAACCACACCCATCCCTCGGAGGCCGTATAAAATGGCACCAAAGGAACTTGCGGAGTTGAAAGAGCAGCTGAATGACTTGTTACGCAAAGGCTTTATTCGACCAAGTTCAACACCGTGGGGATGCTCCGCGCTGTTCATAAAGAAAAAGGACGAGACTCTAAGGCTATGTGTGGACTATCGTCCGCTCAATGCTGTAACTATCAAGAACATGTATCCACTACCACATATTGATATGCTTTTCCTGGAACTGGAAGATCATTTCGAGATCAATTAATGGGTGCTAAGGTTTTCTCGAAGATGGATCTTCGGTCCGGATATCATCATATCAATATCCGGGTGGAAGACATACCAAAGACAGCATTCTCGACGAGATACGGGTTATATGAGTATCTCGTCATGTCATTCAGACTTACCAATGCTCCAGCCCATTTTATGTACATGATGAATTCAGTATTCATGCCAGAGTTGGACAAGTTCGTTGTGCTCTTCATCGATGATATCTTAGTATATTATAAATCGGAGGAAGAACACGCCAAACATCTGCATATTGTGCTCCAACGCCTACGGGATCACAAGCTATATGCAAAATTCAGCAACTGCGAGTTTTGGATCAACCAAGTGCTATTTCTTGGGCACATTATTTCTACGGAGGGCATTGCGGTTGATACGAGCAAGATTGTCCAAGTGCTGAATTGGAGTTCACCAAAATCAGTCCACGAAGTACGTAGTTTTCTCGGTTTAGCGGGTTACTACCAAAGATTCATTCTGAATTTCTCCAAAATTTCTAAACTGGTGACGGAACTTCTGAAGAAAGGCAAGAAATATGTGTGAAGTGAAGCATGTGAGGTGGCGTTCAAAGCATTGGTAAAACACCTCACAACAGCACCAGTGTTGGCACAGCTCGATACAACTAAGGCTTTTGATGTTTATTGTGATGCATCTGGCATCAGCCTTGGCTTCGTGCATATGCAAGAAGGGAGAGTGGTCGCTTATGGATCCCGGCAGCTCCAGAATAATGAACAGAATTATCCTGACACATGACCTCGAGTTATCTGCTGTGGTCCTTGCTCTAAAAATGTGGAGGCACTACTTACTTGGAAACTTAGTCCACCTCTACACCGACCACAAAAGTTTGAAATATATCTTCAAAAAAAAGGAATTAAATATGAGGCAGCAAAGATGGTTAGAGTTAATTAAGGATTATGAAATAGAGGTTCATTATAATCCTAGAAAGGCAAATGTGGTTGCCGACACACTTAGTCGGAAAGCACATGTGCATAGCCTAACAATGGGTGCAATGGAAGAAGAAGAAGAACCGAGCCTGCGCTTGGTTCCCTATGGCTCATTGTTTAATCTGGCCCTCATTCCTACAATTCGAGATGAAATTGTAGAGGCTCAAAAGAAAGATAAGGGCATGGCACATATCCGGAAGAGAATAGACAAAGGAGAGGTAAAGTGCTTCCCGAAAGATGAGATAGGTACGATATGACTCAAGAACCGAATAGTAGTATCGCGGGACATGAAGCTTCATAAGAAAATATTAGACGAAGCACATTTATCAAAATTTTCTATTCATCCGGGCATCAACAAGATGTACCAAGATTTGAGAAACAAGTTTTGGTGGACACGGATGAAGCGGGAAATAGCTAAATACGTATCCGAGTGTGATACATGTCGAAGGGTGAAAGCCGATCACATGAAGAAACCTGGATTGCTGCAGCCCCTTAATATTCCGGCATGGAAGTGGGAGGATGTTCATTGTCGGACTGCCACTCACATCTCAGAAGCATGATTCGGCTTGGGTGATCGTTGACCGATTAACCAAATCAGCACACTTCATACAGGTAAATGTGGGATTCAATGCCAAAGAAATATGCAGAGTTATACATTGCATGGGTCTTATGGCTGCATAGAGTTTCAAAAACTATAGTTTCAGATCGAGGTGCACTGTTCGTCTCTTGTTTCTGGGAACAGCTGCACGCATCTTTGTGAACAAAGCTGATTAGAAGCTCCACATATCACCCTCAAACCGATGGACAAACTGAGAGGGTGAATCAAGCCTTGGAAGATATGTTGAGAGCGTGTGCTATCCACCACGGTAAAAATTGGGATGCTTATTTCCTGTTGGCAGAATTCTCATACAACAACAGTTATCAAACGAGTATCAAGATGGCACCATATGAGGCTCTCTACGGGCGGAGATGTAGCACACCACTGAACTGGTGTGAATCCTGTGAAAGAGTGACATTCGGGATTGACCTTGTCAATGACGCCGAAGAACGAGTTCGGGTCATACAAGCAAATTTAAAGGCTGCTCAATCTCGACAGAAGATCTATGCAGACCAGCGACGTCGACCACTGAACTTCAATGTCGGAGAGCACGTATATCTCCAATTAAGGGAGTTCATTGATTCGGTGTAAAAGGGAAGCTCGCTCCTCGGTTTATCGGTCCATTTGCTATCACAGAGAAATGTGGACCCGTAGCCTACCGGCTTGAGCTACCAACAAATCTCGCTGGGGTGCATGACATATTTCACATCTCCCAGCTTCGGAAATGTCTCAAGAATACCATTGATGTCCGCACTGAAGATCTCGAGACATTGCAACCGGATATCTCCTATACCAAGCATCCAATCCGGATTATTGATGAAAAGTGTCGGTCGACAAGGAATCAGACGCTTCTATTTTATAAGGTGTTATGGAGCAATCATACCACAGAGGAAGCGACATGGGAGAGTGAAGAATACCTCCGTTCGAGCTATATGGACTTGCTGTCCGCTTATAACCGCTAATTCCTTCTCTACCGCTGTATCTCTTCTTTTGGAATCTCGGGACGAGATTCTTTTTAAGACGGGGGGATATGAAATCCCAAAATTTTAGCAAGTGGAGCTGCCCAACCACACCTAGTAAAATGAGAGGGAGTTTAAACTTTTGAATATAAAGGTGTGAGCTCAAAGAGCTAAATTAAACTTGTAAAAATTTCCAAACATGGACATGTAAATCCACAATTTGGTTCCCCATACACCAAACAGTAGCCCGACAAATTTTCAGTTCAATTGGAGAGGATTTTCTATTTGTGGGAAATTAAATCAGGAGGCAATTCAAATTGAATTTGAATCTCAGTTTCAAACGCCAACTTCACCAAAATCCAAATTTGAGTGCACCATTGTGTTCCTCATATTTCTTTTGGCCTATTCTCCAGTTTTGATCAAATATTGAGCTTTTTTTCTAATTTAAAAGGAGTTGGGAGGATAAGAGGGAGAGGAGCCATGGACCCCACTGATCAGTGACACAAGTGAGTCTCCACAACATGCTCTGTTTTGCTTCGGACGAGAGCGCGCCACCACGAGGGCAGCTGCCGGCGAGAGCTGTCTGCCTAGGTGTTCTCTCAATTGGTGGCCTGCTCTTATCCCTCCCACGTGAAGCAACAGAGAACGGCTTCTCTCCCAGCTCGTGCCACCTCTCTGTTCCGCTCCCGCGCGTGAAGAACCAACCGCCGGTGCGCTCTCTGTTTTCGACCGCACACCGGTGCCCGATCACCGGTTGCTCGAGGTGTCAACACCAAAAAGAAGCGCTACGACGTGCTACCGTGATATACCGCATCAACTCGGCCGTTGCTTGCTGCTGTTGACCGCAAATTAGAGTTTGCAGCGAGCTCCCGAGGTATCCCGGCGGAACCCAAACCGGCTAACCATGGACAGCACGCTCCGGGCCACCTCTCCCCTAACTTCCTACACAAGAAAGGTGCATGGGTAGCCCTAGATGCTGTAGCTGCAAGCCTTTTTGCAATTGATCCACCGTGTAGCTCAAATTTTCCATTTTACCGAACCCTAGTTCATCTTCCAAAGGCTCGGTCTAACACCAAATTCGAGTTACGTAATCAACCAATGCTCGAGATAGCCTACAAGTAAGTTCTACACCCCCTAGCGCCCATCCTCGAAGAAGAACCAAGGAAAACCATCAAGAATTTACCATGTTCTAGCTGATTTTCGCGCTGCCATCAGAAACGACCTCGGTTCACCGTGGAGCCCTAGTTTGCCGGCCATTTCATCGGGATAGGCATCGATTTCTGGATTCTCCATGATTTACTAGCGCTTTAGAGCCAAAAATCCTAAAGTTTGAGGTAGAAATGAGGTCGCCCGACGTTGCCGGAACCCTAAGTTCCACTGCCGCTGGTGCACGGGTACTTCCGGCGACCCCCTAGACGGGTTCAGCGGTGGGAATTAAGGGGGGCGGCAATTTTTGCCCCCGGGAGGCGGCCGGAAACTCAGTTTCGGCGGACCTCACCGGAGGGTGCCGCCACCCGAGCCCTACTGCCGCGAGGAAGAAGAACTGTAGCACGGGACCCACTGGTAGAAGTTTAAACATTTTTCCTCTTTTTTGGTTTTAGTTCAACTTCAAATGCTCATAACTTTCAGTAGGAACCTCAAAAAAGTTTCATATAAATTTCATTGGATTCCACTCAGTGGGTACTATCCAAGGGTGCATTCCAATATTTATGAAAATCCCTGGATTTGGCTCATTAATTCAATTAAATAAAATATTAGGGAATTAATTACAGGAGTTCTGTATATTAGAAAATTTCCAATTTTGGGAAGGACATCTTTTCAAATATACTTGAACTCCAGGAAAAAATTTCAGAGTCATTGGACCTCATTTTCTAGGCGAATGATGATTCAATCTTGTATGTCTCTGAAATTAGAAAAAATAACAGAAACATTTTCCCAGCTTTTAGCCCAATCTTGTAAATTCCATATCTCTGTGTAGAGAACTCCAAAAATGATGAAACCAAGTCCTATAGACTCATAAGACTCCCAAGTTTATGAAAAACCGAAATTGAGCCTGCCAAGACCCTATAATTTTCATTAGTAAGTTAATGAAGCCAATTAAGCTAGAGAATTCTTTAGACCATAATTTCCAGCAATTTTTTCTGACATTTTGCAAGCCATAACTCTGTATGTTCTATGGACCACTGTAAATAAATTTCAGAGCAAATTGAAGTCATCTTCCCTAGTTCTCGGCTAGTTCTTTCCAAATCCCTCCTTATGTCCATTATATAGCTATTTGAAACTTTACTCCAACAACATCCACTGCCCAACTAAATTTCTCCTCTGGTTCTGTACATAACAGAGCTCATCACTCACTTCTGAGTTGGTCTGAACCATTCTTAGGTCGGAAACCGTTTGTTTTATAAGTCTTTTACTTGCATTATAAAATTGTGCATATTCATATCGGTAGGGAACACGACGAAGGAGTTTGACGAGGAACTTGACTCGGAGTAGCATGTTGACGCTTTACTCGTCGCCAAGCTACTGACTTTTAATTAGGATCCAATCTGCAGCAACATAAGGCAAGCCCTGGTTTGCATTTAACAACTTTTAGTTATATTTTACTTTGTATTACTTTCATTGGTCTAGTATGTATTGTGCATTAGGTCAAGGGTGATTGATACTCGAAATGCATGACCCACAAACCCTTGGAGTGGAAGGGTAGAATAGGTTACCATCGTGTAGTTTTCTTCTAGGCTTAAGTTGTATAGAAATCAGTACAAGTCAGGTAGTTGGAAGCTACTCATGAGGCTAGGATTTTGGTTCAAATGGGTATGATTCTAGAGAATGGAATAACTGGAATGGAAAATGAGACCGAGCAGAGAGTAGGAGCAGCAGGATATTGTGCTTGTGTTGCCGTAGCTTTGTTTGTGTCGGTTAAGGACCTATGCGTATGCTGCCCTGTTGAGCAAGTTAGAAAAGTACCGGATGCATACTGGAATTATGGGGGTCCAGAAAACCGATGTAACTCGGGTACTCTCATGTCGAAACTTATACCACCGTCTTTTGGGGGTTGGTGTCAGAGGTGTAAACCCACTAGCAGAGCAACTTCGACGTGTTTCGGGTAGTGGCCCTTCTGATGGGTGGGTAGAACTGGTTCGGCATTGGAGTGACGGGTGAAAGATTGCTGCATACAACGTAAGAAAGAGCTCTTATGTGAGTCTTTCGAGGCAGGTGTATGTGTCATGTGTTCCGGGTGTGTCCTGATTCGAATCACTGTCCCTTGCGGTTATATGAGTACCACTTGTTCACTGAGTTGTGACGAAGTAAGTACTTCCAGATGAGGTGAGATGAATCATTGCTGTTGCGAAGTTCTTAATTTTTCTTGTATTGCAACCATGTATGCTATAGTTGTAGAGCTCACTAAATTTATATTCCACTTTGGGCAAAGCAACATCGGAAAGAATCATTTCTTGTTTGATTGTGGATTTCCGATGTTGGGAGCCTCAAGGCGTATGAAATTGTTGCTGAAAAACTGCTAATAAGGATCTACTTTTAGGTGAGTACTAATGCAATAGCTGCTGTCCTACTTTATAAATTCCTGCATGTAGAGTGTTTACTTAGGATAGACGGTTAAGCCTTGCTGAGCTTTCGAGCTCACGGTTGCATTATTACTGTTTTGCAGGTTATATTAATATTGCTATGAAGATGGTTGTTCGGTGAGACCTCAGAGACTCACCGGAAACCTTGCCGCTGCATTCATTTTTGTTGAAGCTAGTAAGAAGCGTCAGCAGGGTAGGCGTCTTCTCTTTTACATAGCTAGGACCGAGAGTACGTGTTTATGTATATTCCGCTGCATGTACCTTCGCGGTACATTATGTTGTAAATGACACTATGTTGGGAAATACAAGACTTTGTATGTTTATTGTTTCTTTTCGTGTATGCTGTTGGGTGCCGCATCGCACGGCACCACCCAATGTGATTCCTGGAGTGTGTATCCCGGAAGGGGTTCCCCACAACAGAGCCAAGCTTCGGTGTTGTGGGGAAACTGAGCACGGCTTGGAGTTAAGGAAGCACGAGAGCAGTTCGCCAGCGCGAGGGAAGCAGCTGGGATGTGCCTCACGGCGTGTCTCGGTGTCGAGCTGTGAAGCTTCGGTCTGCTCGAGTGAAACAGAGAGGAAACTTCAGTTGTAAGTCTAAACAGTCCACTGACAGGTGGGTCCCACAAGTCAGCCCCTCCTTATCCCTCTAAAATATTTCCAATTTTTGGCAAGTAATCAAATTCAATTGTTGGAAGCTCGAATCTGAACTGCATTTGGATAATTGGGCAAATTTCATCCAAATTCAAATTTGAATTTGAATTCTTATGCAATTTAAAGTCCTCTTTCAAATGGATAGCAAAACATCTCCAAAATTCATGAAACATTGCATCCCCACTAAATTGGACCTAAGGAATTCAAATATGAAATCTGATTTTCAATTTAGATGCTGCAAATGAGAGTTTGAACACAACAGTTTGCATTACTATTGGGTTGCCCTCATTTGAAATTTGAGTTGAACAAATTTAGTTCCAAAAGCTGAATTTAAACTTTCTCACGCACATGAGAACTTCCCACCTTGGTTCAAAACTACTTTGGTTCCAAGCATTCAATTAAATATTTGAACTTGTGTAGATGGACACTCATTTGCATATAATATGTGGAAAGTTTTAATAAGTCCCAATTTTCATACACATGAAACCAAATGGCATTCAAACTTTGTTCATTTGTATTCACAATTTTATGACCTTTACATTCCTCCCCCCTTAAAAGAATCTTGTCCTGAGATTACAAAAGAAGAGCGAGACGGGAGGGTACATTACAAAGTATAAGACAACACTTTCCCACGTCCCCTCTTCCGCGGTATGATTACTCCACAGGATTTTGTAACATTTTAAAGTCCGGTTCCGGGTGATCCGGGTCTTTTCGTCGATAATATGCACAGGTTGCTCAGTGTATGTGAGATCCGGTTTCATCTTGTTGAGGTCTTTGGTGCGGACAGCAGCGGTAAAATTGAGACACTTCCGCAGCTGTGACACGTGAAAGATGTCATGAATACCGGCAAGGTTTGCAGGTAGTTCCAGCCGGTAGGCTACGGTTCTGCACTTTTCCATGATGGCAAACGGACCGATGAATTGGGGAGCAAGTTTCCCCTTGACACTGAACCGATGAATTCCTTTCATTGGAGACATACGAAGATAAACGTGCTCTCCGACGTTGAAATGCAGCAGTCGATGCCTCTGATCCGCATAGCTTTTCTGACCAGATTGAGCAGCTTTGAGATTATCTTGTATTTTCCGAACTCTCTCTTTGGCTTCATTGACAAGATCAACGCCAAACGTTACTCATTCATGGGACTCGCACCAATTCAACGGTGCACGGCACTTCTGGCTGTAGAGAGCTTCCTATGGTGCCATTTTGATGCTTGTTTGATAACTGTTGTTGTACGAGAACTCCGCCAACGGTAAGTGATCATCCCAGTTCTTACAGTGGTGGATGGCACACGCTCTTAGCATATCTTCAAGTATTTCATTCACCCTCTCAGTTTACCCATCGGTTTGAGAGTGATACGAGGAGCTTCTAATCAATTTGGTTCCCAAGGATGTGTGTAGCTGTTCCCACAAACGGGCTACGAACAGCGATCCTCTGTCAGACACAATAGTACGGGGAACTCCATGTAAGCACAAGATTCGTGCTATGTACAACTCCGCATACTACTTTGCATTGTATCTGGTATGCACAGGGATGAAGTGTGCTGATTCGGTTAACCGGTCAACGATTACCCCAATCAAATCATGTTGGTGGGAGGTCATCAGCAACGTGACGATGAAGTCCATACTTAAGTCCTCCCATTTCCATGCTGGTATTTGCAGTGGTTGCAGCAGGCCCGACTTCTTCACATGCTCGGCCTTGACTCTTCGACACGTATCACATTCTGAATTTCACGTTTCATATGTGTCCGCCAAAATCTATTCTGGGGATCTTGGTACATTTTATTGCTGCCCGGATGAATGGAAAATTTGGATAAATGATCTTCATCCAAAATTTTCTTCTGTAGTCCCATATCCCAGGGTACTACTATCCTCATTGAACCATAATGTACATTCTTCGTCCTTCTGGAAGCATTTCATTTCTCCGTTGTCTATTCTCCGTCGTATGTGAGACATACCATTGTCTTTTCCTTGAGCCTCAATGATCTCCTCTCGGATTGTAGGAATGAGAGCAAGATTATAGAGCGCCCCATATGCGATGACATGGAGGCTTGGTTCTTCATCATCCATTTCAGCAATAGTCAAGTAGTGAACATGCGCCTTATGACTTAGCGCATCGGCGACCACATTCACCTTTCCCAGATGATAATGAATCTCAAGTTCATAATCTTTAATGAGCTATAACCATCTTTGTTGGCTCATGTTCAATTATTTCTGAGTGAAAATGTATTTCAAGCTCTTATGATCGGTGTAGAGGTGTACAAGATTTCCGAGCAAGTAATGCCTCCACATCTTCAAAGCAAGGACCACGGCATCTAACTCAAGATCATGAGTTGGATAATGTTGCTCGTGGTTTATGAGTTGACGGGATCCATATGCGACCACTCGTCCTTCTTACATCAGCACGCAGCAAAGACCGATGCCAGATGCATCGCAATAAACGTCGATGGCTTCGTCATATCCTGCCGAGCAAGAACGGGCGCTGTTGTGAGATGCTTCACTAATGTCTTGAAAGCTTGTTCACACGCAGAACCCCAAACAAACATGGTACTTTTCTTGAACAATTTCTTCATCGGTTTAGCGATCTTGGAGAAGCCCGGAATGAACCTCCGGTAATAACCCGCAAAACCGAGGAAGCTTCGGATTTGATGCACAGACTTTGGTGACTCCCATTTCTGCACTTGGATAATCTTACTTGGATCAACAGCGATGCCCTCCGCTGAAATAATGTGTCTGATAAAAGGTACTTGATTAATCCAAAATTCGCACTTGCTGAATTTTGCATAGAGATTGGGATCTCGCAATCTTTGTAGCACAATATGCAGATGCTCATCATGTTCTTCCTCCGACTTGGAGTACACCACGATGTCGTCGATGAAGACAACGACGAATTTATCCAACTCCGGCATGAACACTGAATTCATCAGGTATATAAAGTGTGCCGAAGCGTTGGTCAACCCAAAAGACATGACAAGAAATTCGTATAAACCGTATCTCGTCGAGAATGCCGTCTTCGGAATATCTTCTGCTCAGATTTTAATCTGATGATATCCGGACCAAAGATCCATCTTTGAGAATACTTTAGTACCCACTAATTGATCAAAGATCATATCAATGCAAGGTAGTGGATACTTTTTCTTGATGGTAACGGCATTAAGAGGACGATAATCGACACAAGCCGTAGAGTTTCGTCCTTCTTCTTGACGAACAATGCTGAACAACCCCAAGGTGACGAACTCGGTCGTATGAAGCCCTTGCTCATTAGGTCATTCAGTTGTATCTTCAATTCTGCCAGTTCATTGGGTGCCATTTTGTATGGCCTTCGTGATATCGGTGTTGTACCCGGCGCAAGTTCAATCATGAGCTCTACGTCCCGTTCGGGCGGCATGCACGGTAAATCATTGGGAAACACATCTGGATATTCAGCTGTGTGGTTCAATGTTGCAATCTGTTGCCGACCGGCGCCCAGAAATAATAAATGAAGACCGTGTTGTGGGGAGTTGAGCTCAACAGTCGTAGAGCTGATGTTGAGAACCACATTGTGGTAATTCAACCACGACATCCCCAAAATGATGTCGCTCTTCAGTCCCCCGAGAATGATGAGGGTGGTGGGGTATATTCTACCCCTCAAAACAAAGAGGTTCTCAGACAACTTCGCTTGCTGTAATGCTGCCCCCAGGCGAAGATATGAGGTATTGGCTCTTTGTAAAAGTGGTTTGGAGCTGATGTTGAGCCACAAAAGATTAGCTAATAAAGTTGTGTATGGAACCGGAATCAAAGAGAATTAAAACCGATAGCTGATTCAGAGAAAACGTCCCTGCTAACGCGGCTTCTCCTTCCGGAACATCATCAATCACTGTGTAGTGAATGCTGCCCCTTGTTTGCCCTTTTTTTGCAGATATAGGTACGGGTCTGAATATTGCAAATACGATGACCCGCAGCCTTGAATTCCCTCCGAACAATACCTAGCATAATGGCCCATACACCGACAAGTGAAACATGGATATCTCTCCGGTTCTTCGCTGACTTGCGGTTGGATGCTAGGTACACATGGCTGCAGCGATGGAGCACAAAGCACCGTCTGATGCTGCTGCTGTGGAGGTGGTGCAAGTGGTGGTACTTGACCAGCAATCAACCTCTGAGGAGTTTATCGTACAGGTGGCCTCCATATTTCACCGGATGGCGTTCGGTACACTGTAAAGGTCCCAAAAATATGAATACAAAGAAACTCAAGTTTGATCAAGCATATGGTTTCATGTGTATGGAAAATGGGACTTGTTTAAACTTCCACATGTGACGATGCACATGAGGGCTCTCTTCACACAAGTTCAATTATTTATTTGAATGCTTGGAACAAAGGGGATTTGAACCCAAGGTGGGAAGTTGTCATGTGAGTGAGAAAGTTAAAAATCAGATTTTGGAACAAAATTGTTCAATTCAAATTTCAAATGAGGCCAACACAATGGAAATGCAAACTGTTGTGCTTAAACTCTTAATTGCAGCAGCCAAATTTAAAATCAGGTTTCATATTTGAATTTCTTAGGTCCAAATTAGTGGGTATGCAAAGTTTCATGGATTTTTGAAATTTTTTGCTATTCATTTTCCAATTGGACTTAAACTTACAATGGATTCAAATACACATTTAAATTTGGATGAAATTTACCCAATTATCCAAATTCAGTTCAGTTTTCAACTCCAAACTATTGAATTCATCATTTGCCAAATTTTGGAGAATTTGAGAGGATAAGAGGGGAAGTGGGACCCACTTGACAGTTGCATGTAAAAGATCTTCCGTGGAGGGAAGTCTCCGTTTTGCTTCTACAGAGAGCTCGACAGCAGGGGGTGGTAGCCGACGCTAGTGCTCACCGCTCGGTCGACTACAGCTCACCCAAACGGCCTCAGCTGAGATCTTTGTACTCTCTGCCTTTCTTCTTTTGCCCACAACACCGAAGACTCGCTCGGCCTCCCTCTCTCTCTCACGCATGGACTGAACCGAGCCCTGCCTCGCCGCCACTCCTCAGTCGATCGGGAGCCGGCGTTTCATCGCTTGCAAAGCCTCAGAGAGTGGCAAAATGGCACCGCATGATCGCCTACTGCCTCTTCGACACCACACCGAGCGCGCTAGGACCTCCCTACGCTGAGAATGCCTTTGTCTTGAGGCGGCAGAAAACATCCGCAGCTTCTGTCCTCCGTGAACAGCTAACTCTAGAGCCTCTCACGGCCAAGCATAGGTACCCACAGAAGCGCTAGGGCCCTGAGCTGCGCACCCAAAACTCAGCCCAAGTTGTTGCTCATCGCCGGTGAATTTCAGATTCTTCTTCCGGCCGGCGCAAAACGACCCGTGAGTAAGAGTTTGTTAAATTTGCAATCAATATTCATTTGTAGTGCACCAAATTGATCACACATGAGATAGATTAGGTAGGCAACAATTTCTCTTTGGAAACCTAGCATGAAACCAACTGTTGACGGCATATTTCCAACTTTTCTGATGGTGACCGTGGCAGGAAGCCGCGGGCACACGGTGAGACCCACCTTAGAGCCAATTCTGTTCCCTTTTGCCTCCATGTCGAGCTTCTCTAGCAACCACTGGTGCTCTAGGGCTTGAAAACTGAGGTTTTGGCGGGCTACAAGGGCCGGGCGACGTCGCCGGACCTCGGGTTGAGCCGCCGCTGGATGCGAGCTATGTTGTAGCCGTCGGCGGTCCGGGGAAACCCTCCCAACGTGTTCCTCACATGATTCTAGGGGCTAGCGGCGAGCGAGAGCACGGGATAAGGCCGAGAGAGTGATCTCTAGTGAGCTCCGGCAAGGGGCGGCGCGGGCGCTCGTGGGAGCAGTCCGGAGGTTGAAGAAAGGTTCCAGGACCGCTCTCAGTGAGAGGAGAGGTGAAACTGGGATCCTCTGCGGCCTCGGATTAGTTTGTGGCTTTGCACAAATAGACCCTTTGGCCCCGTGTGGTTTGCCCGAGAAAGTGACACGTAGCCCTGGACCCACAGTCAGAATTTGAACTTTCCCCGAGTTTATTTGAAGTTCAGATTTCCTCCAAACTTTAGAAGAGCATAACTTTTGATAGGAAATTCCAAATTTAGTGATTCAAACTGGATTTGATTCAGGTTGAAAAACTCTATCCAAATATACAACCCAATTTGTATGAAAATCAATAACAAATTCTGGAAAATGCTTTAAAATTTTTCAGCAAAATAATTTTAGAGGGAGTTTGGTTCATCCAAAAATCCTCAAATTTTGCCAGAATATTCTTAAGGATGTTATTGAACTCCTATAAACTTTTGAGCTCATTTAGATTTGATTTCATTAGGAGAATTCAGATTTCAAGTTACTGTGTTCAAATGAATACAGAAACTTTTTCAGAGAATTCCCAAAACTTGAAAGTTCAGTTCTGGGCAATTCTTAGCTCCAAACATCCTAGGGAAATTCATGCTCGCTCTATGAACTATAATGAAATTTTTAGTTCACTAAGTTTGACATGAACATGTGAATTACTTCAGAATAAATTCCTTTTTCTTTAATTTCTTAGGGAATTGTTCTGAATTAACCACTCAATGAAAAATGCTAATTTTTGGTCCAGAACACTTTATTGTGTCTAGGAACTCACATGAAAATTTTCAGCTAATGTTGAGCTCTGGATCAGTGCATCTCAATACACTTTGCTTAGGTGAAGTCATTCCAATTATGAAAAGCACTTAGCACTTGATCACTTTGCTTAACCCAAACCCAACCACTAGCACCAGTGTTATTTTAAATTCTTAAACAGAGTTCCAGTTTCTAACTTGTCATTATACCATGTTGGCAAAAGCTTTACAATTAAATACTTGTGCATATTCATAACGTGTAGCATCAACGTGGGAGATTGTGAAGCAAAAGAGAGTTGGATAAAGGAGCAAGGTGATCAAGCCTCAAGTGATCATCACTAACTGATTATATACCAGTCACCTAACAAACAGGCAAGCCCCGGTTTGCATTCAAGCAATTTTACAATGTCTTTTAATTTCTAGTGATCATAGCTTTGAATTATTGATTGCATTAGGTATAGATGATATTGAAGACCCAATTGCATGACTAGATTAACCAAAGAGAGAATGGGTAGTGTAGCACCTCCTTGAGTGGATTTAGGCTAATGGAAGGACCGGTAGAAGTCAAGTAGTTGAAATCTACTCGCGAGTTTAGGGCTTGGTTTCATCGGAACGGGTCAAGAATACAATCATTGAGAAAAGTTCACAAGTAAGAAAATGAGACCGGGTAGGGAGATTTATATGCAGCAGGCTGCGAACCGTGCGTGCATAGCCCTGCCTGTGTCGGTTAAGGCCCGTCTATACTTCGCCCTGTTGGACAAGTTGTGTACCGGACGCATACTAGCTATATGGGACCCAGGAAACCGATGTACCTCGTGACATCCACATTGGAACTTTTCTAATCGGCTTAGTAAAAGTGCATCTAGGCATTCCCTTTTGGGTTTTGGACGATTGATGACAAACGAATTGAGATCCTAATGAACTTGTTCAGATGAATGTAGATTAACTCATGTAAGGTAGGATTGGTGCACTCAAAAAGTGAAAAATAAAGTGATGAAGAAAAAGGAAAAGGACCGATCCATGAACAAAGCGCAATGTAGACTTACTTGTATAGGATGTGTGTGAGAGACACATCCCAAGGGCTCAAAATCTTTGCTTAGGGTAAGGGCTTAAAACATATCCTAATCACTCATGGTGCACCGGACTAGTCAGCTCAGAAACCGGACTAGTCCGTTCAACTCTCTGGAATCACTTTTACCCAATGCACCGGACTAGTTCGCTTGTGGACCGGACTAGTCCGTTCAACTCTCTGGAACCGACCATTCATCTTGCACCGGACTAGTCCGTTCAACTTTCTATAACCACTTTAAATTAGGGTTTCCACTGTGCCGCATGCCTCACATGAATTGTACACAGCACACCGGACTAGTCCGGGCACCATGAAACTTTAACAGTAACTTTTGGAAACTTTGTATAAATAGAGGTGCACGGCCACACATTTAAAGATAGACGAACCCTAGCACCGTCACACGTTCCAAGAGCACAAAAACACTTCTCTCCACTCATTCTAAGCCTAAAAAGATCAAATCTTTGAGGATTAGGGATTGGATAAGGGAGAGAATCGTTCTTCTCGACATTGAGCTCTTGGTTTGTTTTCTCTCAGACAACTGTTCATCATTGTTCTCTGTGTGTGTGGGAGACAGTGTTACTCATTGTAATCTCGTGGGAGCACTCAAATTGTGAGAACGCCCCACGTACGATTATTTACCCCTGTGTGTGGTTAGTGGATTTGAATCAGCCTTTGTGGCAATTCAACGAGGGAAGGGTTGGTGAAGACCCGGTCCTTGGTGGACTCCTCAAAGAGGACGTAGAATACTGGGTGGAATCAAACCTCGGGATAAAAATGTTGTCTCATGTCTTCTTCTTCTTCTTCTTCTTCTTCTTCTTCTTCTTCTTCTTCTTCTTCTTCTTCTTCTTCTTCTTCTTCTTCTTCTTCTTCTTCTTCTTCTTCTTCTTCTTCTTCTTCTTCTTCTTCTTCTTCTTCTTTCAATTATCAATTAGGGTTTGCTAGTACTCACTTGATTTACATCGATATCTTGTGTTAAACTTGATAGTTGATGTTTCTTACTTCATTATTATATTACACTTGAGTTGTCATTTACTTTCTGCTGCATAAATACTTGAAGTAACAAATAAGTCTAAATTTAACTTTTTAATTACGCTCATAGCGGACTAGTCCGGCCTACCTGGAATTTATCTGTTTGCTAAGTGTTTCAGGGAATCTTTAAAAATTCAAAGAGCCTATTCACCCCCTCTAGGATACATTTAATTGGTATCAGAGCCTAACTCTTCAAAAGAGAATCACCGCTCGAAGAGATGATGTCGGAAATCAAGGGTGAATCCAAGGGCTTCAACCATGAAAATGGTGCTGACAAAGGAAACCAAAAGTTAGAGAAGCTCCTCAATGCCATTCAGTACTGCGAGGATGATGATGAGGAGATTCTCAAACTAAAGTCACTTATGCGGAAGAAGGCACACTCCCCCAAAGGGAAGAAGATTGAAGGCAAAAAGGAAAAAGGGGGTAGTCACAAAGACTACTCCCGATATCCTTTTAACTGTGAGCGTTTAAATTCAAATAATCATTACTTGTCAATTCCATTAGGCAAACCACCTTACTTTGATGGAAATAATTATACAATGTGGAAACAAAACATGAAAATGCACCTTATATCTCTTAACCCAAGTCCTTGGCATATAGTGTGTACAGGTCTAGATATACCTGATGATGATGAAGAGCTAACCTGGATCAAGAACAAGCTATTCATCCGAATGCTCAAGCCGCAGCAGTAATTACCTCATCATTGAGCCGAGACGAGTCCACCAATGTGGATGGACTAAAAATTGCTAAGGAAATCTGGGACACTCTCAAAACCGCACATGAAGGTGGTCGTCATGTGCGTGAAGCTAAGATCGAAATGATAGAAGGTGAATTGGGAAGGTTTGATATCGAAGAAGGTGAATAACCACAAGAGATGTACAATCAACTAAAATCTCTCATCAATAAGGTCCGAGCCTATCGTAGCAAGAAGTGGACGGATCATGAAGTGGTCAAATTGGTTCTTAGAGCATTTATTCCTCGAAACTTGACACTCTGCTCCATGATTAGAGAAAGTCCCGGGTTTCACAAAATGACCCCAGACGAGATTCTTGGCAAGATCATCAACTTTGAAATGATGGAGAAGGAAGCCAAGAATGTCAAGGAACTTGTCGACCTTACCTCGGCAAAGAAGAGATGAGTTGCACTAAAGGCAACATGCAAGCCAGCATCAAAAGAAACTCGAGAAGCTCCTGAGGACGATGATGGTGATGATGAAAGCACTGATATCGATGATGAAGACATGATCATGTTCATCAAAAACTTCAAGAAAATGATGAGAAGAAGAAAGGATGGCAACTCAAATGAAGGAAGATATAAGGACAGACAAAGATTCAAGACGAGGCGCGCATGCTATAATTATGGAGAATATGATCATTTCATGGTGGATTGTCCACATGAAGACAATAAGAGGAAGAGTAAAGACAACAAGACTCAACAAAAGAAAATATTCAAGAAAAGGAAGCAATATGGCCAAGCACATCTAGAGAAGGAATGGGACTCCAATGATGAATCCTCATCTGAAGAAGAAGAGGAGATGGCCACTATAGCTATCAAGAAGCCTACCATGAAGTCCACTCTCTTCCAACCATGGGAGCATGGAAGGACACCAACCACACATGCCTAATGGCCAAGGAAGGAAAAAGAATGGTTAAAACTAAATCTTCCTCCTTGCATTCCTTTACTAGTGATATTGATAATTCTAGTGATGATGAAGACATGCTTAGAGGTTTAGATAAAAATACTATAGCTAAAATGAAAATTCTAATTGATGAGATTGTTGATAAGGAGGAGCTAGTCAATAGCCAAGAAAATATGATCATTCTCCAAAAGGAGAAATATCTTGATATTGAAGGGCTTCTTGAGATTGAAAAGGAGCGAAGCAAATCACTGGAGCTTGAGTTAACTTCAAGCAAGGAGACTTGTTTGAAGCTAAAAGACTCAAACATTGCACTCAAGGATGAACTTGCTAACTTAACCAAGGTTAACAAGATTCTTGAGGCGCAAGTTGAGTCACTCAAGCAAAGTGGTTCTTCATCCTCTTTAATCTCACCTTCTCAACATGCTGAATCCAAAACTCTCATAACTTGTACATGTGCTAAAAATGACACCAACTTAAAGAAAAGTCAAACGTGACAAAAGACAAGCATCCGTCCTAAAGCGGCATGTTTGAAAAGGAGAAGGTCATGTATGCACGTAGTGCATACTTGGTCACAAGACCTCCTAATGTTAAACATGGCATTGGGTATTCTTATGGTGAAAGGCAAAACGCTAGAAGCCTCAAGAATGACAAGAAACTGTGAGACCTATGTGTGCTGTATACATTGGCTTTGACGATAAAAGTTTTGAATACTACCAAAACACCTTTTTAACAAGGTCCAACTCTAGGTCCGAGCTCCTGCATGGTCCGACGATAGGTCCGACGTAAGGTCCGACTTGCTTTGTCTAGGTCTGACTTATTTTGGCTAGGTCCGACTTGTTTTTTGCTAGCTCGGTGCTAGGTCCGACTAGCTTTGGTAAGTTCCGTGCTAGGTACGACTAAGCTTTAGTAAGCTCCTGTCACACCCGGTTTTTCCGAAGAAACAACCAAGTGAATATCACATGTATGCCAGGATCATTTTCTCATACATGTGATGACAAATAGTGAAGCATCATTTATTACAAGCCAGGTGTCGAATATAAATAAGTCTTACATAATAAATGTCTCGATGGACAATAATAAGTTCATCACAAGTAAATAAACTAGCAGCGGAATATTATTCTTTAGGGCTCCATCACAGGCGTTGCCCGGGGGTCTTCATGAACCTAAAAACCTTCTTCGGGTCCAAAGTCTTGGTCATTATACACCACCTCATTATCTTGACCTGAGCAGCAATATAAACCAACAAATATGCAAGGTTGAGTACCAATGGTACTCAGCAAGTGTGGGAAAATTATATCATGCATGGCTAGAACAAGGAGAGGTTGAAATCATGGTTAAAGCACTACGCAATTAATACCTATCACCTTAGCTTATTAAGCACCTACATTACTACACAGGTGAAATGGTCCAAATCTCCCATCCCATCATCATAAACCAATAACCATAATCATCATTTCCAATGTTAAGCTCCCCGCTTAACATCCAAAACCATAACATCATTTCCAAAGTTAAGCTCCCCGCTCAACTTCCAAAACCATCAATCCTCTAATCATGAATAAGTCCAGGCCGCTCTTAACCGTGAGCACGGCTGTCAAGACAGTTTTTAACTCTGCAGAGTTTGTACCACTGTACCCACAAGTAGTGATTTCATCCCCCGTTGCCGGGTGGACTAAAAGAACCTCCATTATGCCAGTGGCTACGATCCACATTCACACTTCCCAGGTGTGCGGCCAAGAGATCACTACGAAGCCTTTACAAAGGGATTCCCGACGAGCGTGGGCCCACTGAGGTTTCACCCCTAACAGCATACAAGAGGCTCCAACCCCGCTGCAGTGGCCCCCTCTTGAGCCTTGCGGTTCATATGGTAGTCCAGCTGACACCAACTCCCCGCACCATCCAACACACCCATACTACGCCGGGGATACACCTAATTAATTGGCTAAGCTGCCCCATCTCAGCATGTGGTTGGCACTGTAAAGCCGGGTTACATGCTCCATGAACCGGTCCTTAGGATCCAGGCAAGTACTAAACACAAACCCAAGTCTCGTGCACCCAGCACACAACCAAAACATTCAACTTGCCTTGATCCCTACCTCTACATAACTCACAATATCTCATTCAAGAGTATGGTAATATAAACTGATGATTTCATGTCCCAAATACCCCATTCTAAGCATGGCTAAGCATATGCATGGAAATAAATGACATGGTAAAATAAATCCCAACCCAATCTACAAGGAAACAAGGTAATGCAATTCTAGGGAAACTTTCCTAGCATGGGTTTCATATTTCATTTGACAATGCAAATAATTCTATCTACACATCCTAGCATAGGATCAAAGTGGTCAAGGACACTTGCCTCCTTCTTGCTGCTCTTGAAATGGGTAGTCTTGGTCTTGGAATTGAATAACTTGTTCTTGAGCAGGTTCTACTTCATACCATCACACATAGCAAAAGAAAAACAACAATTATAAGACATAGTTCACACTTCTTACTTCATACAAACCACACATTCATATTTATAAAAGTTCTTCACTATTTTATGTGTTGTGAATACTCTAGGTGTGTTGATTTTAGGACTTGCATACACTTTTATTCATATGTGTATGATTCCTACTTTAGTGTTCATATTTATACTCACATACTATATATATATATGTATATATGTGTGTTTCAGTTTTAAATAAATTCCTTATATATTAAACTACCAAGTATGTATGAAAAGTATTTTTTTCTTCTCCATATGTGCCTTCATAACTTCTATCAACCCTAAACTGAATCCTTTGTATTTTAGAAACTCTATTTATCATTTACTAGTTTCTATATTTTCAGATTTATATTCTTATGCATAATTGTGCATTTTATTATTAAATTAGTAATACACACTACCTAAACAGATTAGTGTTCTGGTCCTAAATAATTTAGGATCATATTTTGACCTTGGCTTCTGATGTATACTATTTCATAATTATTTTCCCTATTTTTCTTTAACTATTCTTTACTTAAAAATGTGTCCCTATACTATTAAATGTGAATAATAGATGAAACAGATTTATTTCAGCCCAAAAATATATTTTTATCTCACTCCAAAGTTTTCTAAGTACTGAGAAAGTGTTTAATAAATTTGACAATTATGTTTGTTCCCCCTTTTTAACATTTAAACACTAGTTACATATTCAATTTTCTAAATTAAATATTAAACAGAGCTAAAATAATGAATTCACCCCATTACAGGGTCTATAATATTATTTTCATAATTTCCAGGGGTCTAGCTACACTTTTCAGAGGTGTTTTTCTTAATTTCTATTAAGTCTAGGGGCTAAAACTGATTTTTAAATGAATTTACATGATTTTCTGGAGTTCCAGGGGCTAGATCTGAAGTTTCCGGGGCTAGCTCTCAATTCCAGAGAACCCCAGGGGGTAGCACGTAAGAATTCCAGTCTTTATAACGCGGGGCTGACGTGGACCGTCTGATTTTAAACCGACGGCTGAGATTATAACATCGAACCGGTACGCGGGGTTTTAAAGTCTACCGTGCGATTTAAAATAAACGGCGCACAAGCGGCCACGTCGCTCTGATCGAGCGCGGGCGGCGCTGCCGGCGGCGCACGGCGGCGGGAAGCGGCGATCTCGCCGGAAACTTTCGGATCCTCGAGAATTCTGCCTAGAACTGTGATCTTATGGCCTAGATCGGTAGAGGGGAGGTCAGGGATCTCACCTCGGGGGTTTTCTCGAGCTCGGGGGTCCTGGAAAGTGCTCTGCGGCGAGGTCCGAGGCAAAACCACGGCGAAGCTCGTCGGAGCTGGATTTGCACCGTATATCTTCGGGTTTTCTGCACCTGCAAAGTTCCCCGGAGGCGGTGGATCAAGACCAACGAGTTAGATCAGAGTTTCCGAGCTTAGATCGGCCAGAATTCACCGGCGAAGTCTCGGGGCTCACCGGAGTGAAAATCGGCGATCGCGTGCGAAAAACTGATCGGATCGGTTGTTTTTATAGCCGGGGGAGGGCGGTGGTTCTGTTGTGATCGAGTTAGAGTCCTCAGGTTCCAGAATTCGGCTGCGGGACGCGGTTTCCCGATCGGTTGCGATCGCGCGCGCGCGGGGAGAAGTCCGGGGTCGCGGGGTTAGGGATGACAGGCGGGTCCCACATGTCAGCGAGGGGCAGCGCGGCGCGCGCGGGGGCGGGCTGCGCGGGGGTTAGCTGGGCCGGCTGGGGTTTCGGCCCACTGGCCAGTTTTTTTCTGGTTTTCCTTTTTCTTTTTCATTTCTTTTCTGTTTTGAGTATAATTTGAATTCCAGTTTGAATTTGAATTTTTGCAAAACATGCAATACGTCCAAAAATTTCTAAATTCCCCTCTGAACATGGTTTATGGTTCTAAATCAAAATTTGAGTCTTGACTAAAAAATTTGGGGTGTTACAGCTCTACCCCCCTTAAAAGAAATCTCGTCCTCGAGATTGGTGTTTCTAAGAAAACAATTCCGGAAATTGTGCCTTAAGCTCATCTTCCCATTCCCAGGTGGCTTCCTCTTCTGAGTGATGCTTCCACTGCACCTTGCACATCCTGATTCTCTTATTTCTGGTGAGGCGTTCCATTGTCTCCAAAATCTTGTATGGTTGCTCGGCATAAGACAAATCCTCAGCTACATCCACTTCGTTCATGGGTAACACCTCCTCAGGCGTCCTCAGACATTTCTTGAGTTGCGACACATGGAACACATCGTGCACGTCCGACAGATGAACCGGCAACTCTAGTTGGTACGCCACTTCGCCTTTTCTTTCCAAAACTTGAAAGGGTCCAATGTATCGAGGTGACAACTTCCCTTTCACCTTGAACCGACGAAGTCCTCTGATAGGGGACACCTTGAGATAAACATAGTCTCCCACGTTGAAAACGAGCTCTCTTCTTCGTACATCAGCATAACTCTTCTGGCGTGTCTGTGCTATCCTCAAGTTGTTGCGAATCTCCCTCACCTTTGCTTCGGCTTCTTGTAGCACTTCGGGACCAAACACTTTACTTTCTCCTGTTTGGTTCCAAAATAGAGGAGTTCTGCATTTCCTTCCATACAAAGCTTCAAACGGTGACATCTTCATACTAGCTTGATAACTGTTGTTATAGGAAAACTCCGCATACGGTAGGTTCTTGTCCCAACTCCTATTGTTTTTGAGTGCACATGCTCTCAACATATCTTCAAGGATCTGATTGGTTCTCTCCGTCTGCCCGTCAGTTTGGGGATGATAGGCAGAGCTGAAATTCAGATGGGTTCCCATGGTTTCATGCAACTTTTGCCAAAACCTCGAGGTAAACTGTGTCCCTCGGTCCGATACTATCTTCTTTGGCACTCCATGGTAACACACAATCCTTGACATGTACAATTCTGCCAATTTGGATCCGCTGTAGCTTTCTTTCACAGGAATGAAATGAGCTACTTTGGTTAGCCTATCAATAATGACCCATATTGAATCATACCCGGATTGGGTCCTAGGCAATCCCACGACAAAATCCATGCTGATTTCTTCCCACTTCCATTCAGGCACTTTGAGTGGTTGCAGCAATCCCGCGGGTCGTTGATGTTCTGCTTTCACCAACTGACATGTGTCACATAGGGCAACATGTTCCGCGACATCTCGCTTCATGCCATACCACCAATACCTGCTCTTGAGGTCCTGGTACATCTTCGTACTCCCAGGATGAATGGAATAGTCGGAATCGTGAGCCTCCTTCAGAATTAATTCACGGATCTCCTTTACTTCTGGCACACATATCCTTTTCCCGTGCCACACCGTTCCTTGTTCATCCTCTCTAAAACCAGGAGCTTTATTTTCCTTGATGAGCTGTCTGATCTCTTGTATCTTCTCATCATTCCTTTGGCCCTCGCGTATGTCTCGCTCGAGTGTGGAGTCCACCTCCATGGCGATGGCTTCACCACTATTTACTAGACATAGATTGAGCCTTATAACCTCGTCCTTCAATTCTGCGGGCATGTCCTTTAAGCTCAACTTATTGACCTGCACTTTCCGACTAAAAGCATCGGCCACGACGTTTGCTTTCCCGGGATGATAGTTGATGCCCACATCAAAGTCATTGATTAGCTCTAACCATCTCCTTTGTCTGAGGTTGAGATCTGGCTGTGTGAATATGTACTTCAAACTCTTATGATCCGTATATATCTCTGTCCTCTTCCCCATCAAATAGTGCCGCCAAATTTTCAACGCGTGTACCACTGCAGCTAGTTCTAGGTCATGTGTAGGATAGTTCTTCTCGTGCTTCCGAAGCTGTCGGGATGCATATGCCACGACATGCCCTTCTTGCATGAGAACACATCCCAACCCGTTTCCCGAGGCATCGCAGTACACTGTGAAATTCTTCTGCATATCTGGCATAACCAACACTGGGGCTGTTGTCAATCTCTTCTTTAGCTCCTGAAAGCTCGTATCGCACTGTGGCGTCCAGGTGAATTTGATTCCCTTTTCCAACAGTTTGGTGAGAGGTCTCGAGATCTTGGAGAATCCCTCAATAAACCGTCGATAGTATCCAGCCAATCCCAAAAAGCTTCGAACCTCCCCGACATTTTCAGGGGTTTTCCATTTCTGGATATCTTCGATTTTGGCGGGATCTACGGAGATTCCTCCCTCCGAGATTATATGTCCTAAAAAGGGGACTCTCTTCAGCCAAAACTCACACTTGCTCAACTTAGCATATAGTTGGTGTTCTCTCAGCCTCTGTAACACCAACCTTAGATGTTTCTCATGTTCTTCTTCATCTTTGGAGAAGACGAGAATATCATCTATGAAAACCACCACAAATTTGTCCAGATATTCCATGAATACCTTGTTCATGAGGTACATGAAATATGCCGGGGCATTGGTTAGCCCGAAAGGCATGACAGTGTATTCATACAGTCCGTACCGAGATACGAAAGCTGTCTTGGGAATATCAGATTGCCTTATCTTGAGTTGGTGGTATCCCGACCTGAGATCAATTTTCGAGAACACACAAGCTCCCCTCAACTGATCAAACAAGTCTTCAATGCGGGGTAATGGGTACTTGTTCTTGATGGTTACCTCATTCAAGGCACGGTAATCCACGCATAACCTTTGAGTTCCATCTTTCTTAGGCACAAATATTACCGGAGCTCCCCATGGTGAGGAACTAGGGCGAACATACCCCTTTTCCGTCAATTTTCTCGAATGATCCTTGAGCTCTTCTAGCTGCTTGGAGTCCATTCGATAAGGTCTTTTGTATATCGGGGCTGTTCCCGGTACTAGCTCGATTGCGAATTCCACGTCACGGTCGGGAGGCATTCCTGGCAACTCCTCCGGAAAAACATCTGGATATTCCCTGATAGTCCTGATTTCCTCAACTTTCACCTCCACTTGATTTAATTTAATGTCCCTCCTAGGCTCGTGTATCGTTATGAACTTTACTCTTGTGCCACTAGGGTGAGTTAGTTCCACCGTTCTGGTCGAACAATGGATGATTCCATTATGTTTGGTCAACCAATCCATACCCAAAATAATATCTATCCCTTGTGAATCGATCACTATGAGGTTAGCGGTAAATACTACCCCATTAATGTCTAGGTTCACTTTGGGACACACTTGTCTTGTCCTTATTTCTCCACCTGGAGAATTTACCGCTAGCATATGGTTCATTTGTGTGGTTGCTAGGTCATGCTTCTTAACAAACCCTTGAGCAATGAACGAATGGGTAGCACCAGAATCAAACAGCAGAGTTGCAAGGTGTAAATTGGCAGGAAACTTACCAACTACCACATCGGGTGCCTCTTGTGCTTCCTCCATAGTGACGTGGTTCACCCGTCCTCTCATTACGTTCTGCTGTTGTGGCTGCGTGGGCTTCTTCTTTGGACACTTATGGGCATAGTGTCCCACTTCACCACAGCTGAAACATTGCACCCCAATCTTAGATGCTTGTCCCTTGTTGTCTTGGGATTGGTTTGGGGGTCCTTGCACTGCTGGTCGAGGTGGATATGCAGGGCGAGGCTGCTGCATAAACTGACGTTGCGGCTGTGCTGGTGCTGCGGGTGGCCTGTAGTTTGGGTTGTACCCTCTTGGTGCTGAATAGGGTACCGCAGCACGGCTCGTCTGCCCCGTAGGTTGCTGCATCATACGTGGGCGGGTGTTGCTCCCTGAGGCTTGATGTGACCACCCAGCCTTCCTCTTATTCTCATTTTCCAGGGCCTTTAGCTTCCTTTCCACCACAAACGCTCTGTCCACCATCTTTTGAAAGCTTTCATACTCATTGGAGGACATTGCACACTGCATCTCTGCGGTAAGTCCTTCCACGAAACAATCTTGTTTCTGCTCATCTGTCTCTATGTCTCGTGGAGCATAACGGGATAGTTGAGTGAATTTAGTGAGGTATTCCCTCACCGTCATGTTTCCCTGCTGCAGTCCCAAAAACTCTTTCCTCTTGTTCTTGAGTTCACCTCTTGGGATGTAATGGTTGCGGAAGCTACGCTTGAACTCTTCCCAAGTGATGCTCTCAGGGTCATGATGGGCGGCCACGTAGGCGGTCCACCAATCAGCAGCAGGTCCCTGCAATTGATGAGAGGCAAACAGCACCCTCTCATACCCTTGGCATTGTATGATTCTCATCTTACTTTCAATGGTCTTCAGCCAATCATCTGCCTCCAGAGGTTCAGCAGCACTTGCAAACTTTGGAGGTTGAGTTCCTAGAAACTCACTCAACCTTGGTTGGCGTGGTGCAGCTTGTGGAGGTGGAACTTGATGCAAGTTGGCCACTACTTGAGTCAAGTTCTGGATGAGCTGATTTTGATTCTCCAGCATTTGGTGGAGAGGATCAACTTCTTCACGGCGACCACCCCGGTTCTGGCCTCCAGAAAGATGAGAGTTGCATGCCTCATCATTGTTGTTGGCGGGGTTGGCAGCACGTCCTTTTCCTCTTCCGGCCATCTGGCAGAATCAACAAATGTTAATTTGAAAGTATTTAGTATCATCTTACTACTTTCACTTGTTTGTACTTTGAAGTGTTGAAGTTTTGTTAAAATCTTACGAGGGTTTTATATCTCACACCCAATAAATGCACTATTATTTCCTGTGGGTTCACACACCAAAGCAAAACAATCTGAAGACGAGGCTGTGGACACTTGCTCATGGCTTCCACAACTCACGTCACACACCAAGCATTATCACACCATTAACTACGTAACGACTCGACTACTCGACCTCTTGCTAGCTAGGGGAAAGACTCTACACTACTCATCCTCTTGAGCTGGCTCCTCGGGATCTTCCTCCTCATTTCGGCTACCTTCTGACTCTGCTTTGGGTGGGGAGGCTGCTGGTGGAGAAGTGCGACGACGCCTGATTGCTCGGCGATCCGGGGAGTCAGGGGTCCATGGATCACTTACGGTGACACACAGTTCATTCCCATCTCCTCTTTCTCTCGCCTTTAAGCAAGCTCGCAGCAATGTCTCCGTCTCCTTCAGAGTATCTCGGACATCCTGAAGCTCTTGTTGACACTCCTGCAGTCGAGTGCTGAGCATAGCAGCATCCTCCAAGCACAAGTCCATGTGCTCATGGGAAGTCCCTTGCTGCACCGGTGGGTACTTGTACTCCGTGGTACCACTCTCACGTTGGAGGACATACATGTACTCAGTTTTGTCCAAGTGGCGACGATAGATGTGGCTCTGGCAGGTGATGGCCTCCCAAGTGACATCTCTCTCCGCGTCAACTTGTGTTGCTCGACAAGCTGGAGAGTGGTGGATCTTAAGCAGCTGATTCTCGTGTATAATCCTCATCTCCGAACTCCATTCTTCCCTCTTCTCACGGATGGTCCTGGTGGAGTTATAGTGGATGATGAGCTTGCCTGTATTGCCGGCGGCTTCGAGCATACGTCGAAGACGGCTCAACAAATCTCCCACTGCCAATCCGTAGGAAAGGTACGTCACTGGACGACTCTCCTCTCTTTCAGCAAGGGCAACTACGGGAACTCTCCCTCCCGTGGATTTACGAGCGGTGCGAATCATGCGAACCATCTAAAACAAAAGAATTTAAAATTAGGTTAGATAAAATTTCAAACAAAAATCCTATTTTTGAATGGAAGTTGGGGTAAGATGAAGAAAATGACTCTTTTAATAACACTCTTTTACCCACACCTTGGAAAATAGTTTTTAAGAAAATAGGGCCCTTTAATACGTCCATTTCTACCTAGGTCCACGTTCCTACGGGCAACCTTGGCTCTGATACCACCTCTGTCACACCCGGTTTTTCCGAAGAAACAACCAAGTGAATATCACATGTATGCCAGGATCATTTTCTCATACATGTGATGACAAATAGTGAAGCATCATTTATTACAAGCCAGGTGTCGAATATAAATAAGTCTTACATAATAAATGTCTCGATGGACAATAATAAGTTCATCACAAGTAAATAAACTAGCAGCGGAATATTATTCTTTAGGGCTCCATCACAGGCGTTGCCCGGGGGTCTTCATGAACCTAAAAACCTTCTTCGGGTCCAAAGTCTTGGTCATTATACACCACCTCATTATCTTGACCTGAGCAGCAATATAAACCAACAAATATGCAAGGTTGAGTACCAATGGTACTCAGCAAGTGTGGGAAAATTATATCATGCATGGCTAGAACAAGGAGAGGTTGAACTCATGGTTAAAGCACTACGCAATTAATACCTATCACCTTAGCTTATTAAGCACCTACATTACTACACAGGTGAAATGGTCCAAATCTCCCATCCCATCATCATAAACCAATAACCATAATCATCATTTCCAATGTTAAGCTCCCCGCTTAACATCCAAAACCATAACATCATTTCCAAAGTTAAGCTCCCCGCTCAACTTCCAAAACCATCAATCCTCTAATCATGAATAAGTCCAGGCCGCTCTTAACCGTGAGCACGGCTGTCAAGACAGTTTTTAACTCTGCAGAGTTTGTACCACTGTACCCACAAGTAGTGATTTCATCCCCCGTTGCCGGGTGGACTAAAAGAACCTCCATTATGCCAGTGGCTACGATCCACATTCACACTTCCCAGGTGTGCGGCCAAGAGATCACTACGAAGCCTTTACAAAGGGATTCCCGACGAGCGTGGGCCCACTGAGGTTTCACCCCTAACAGCATACAAGAGGCTCCAACCCCGCTGCAGTGGCCCCCTCTTGAGCCTTGCGGTTCATATGGTAGTCCAGCTGACACCAACTCCCCGCACCATCCAACACACCCATACTACGCCGGGGATACACCTAATTAATTGGCTAAGCTGCCCCATCTCAGCATGTGGTTGGCACTGTAAAGCCGGGTTACATGCTCCATGAACCGGTCCTTAGGATCCAGGCAAGTACTAAACACAAACCCAAGTCTCGTGCACCCAGCACACAACCAAAACATTCAACTTGCCTTGATCCCTACCTCTACATAACTCACAATATCTCATTCAAGAGTATGGTAATATAAACTGATGATTTCATGTCCCAAATACCCCATTCTAAGCATGGCTAAGCATATGCATGGAAATAAATGACATGGTAAAATAAATCCCAACCCAATCTACAAGGAAACAAGGTAATGCAATTCTAGGGAAACTTTCCTAGCATGGGTTTCATATTTCATTTGACAATGCAAATAATTCTATCTACACATCCTAGCATAGGATCAAAGTGGTCAAGGACACTTGCCTCCTTCTTGCTGCTCTTGAAATGGGTAGTCTTGGTCTTGGAATTGAATAACTTGTTCTTGAGCAGGTTCTACTTCATACCATCACACATAGCAAAAGAAAAACAACAATTATAAGACATAGTTCACACTTCTTACTTCCAAGTATGTATGAAAAGTATTTTTTTCTTCTCCATATGTGCCTTCATAACTTCTATCAACCCTAAACTGAATCCTTTGTATTTTAGAAACTCTATTTATCATTTACTAGTTTCTATATTTTCAGATTTATATTCTTATGCATAATTGTGCATTTTATTATTAAATTAGTAATACACACTACCTAAACAGATTAGTGTTCTGGTCCTAAATAATTTAGAATCATATTTTGACCTTGGCTTCTGATGTATACTATTTCATAATTATTTTCCCTATTTTTCTTTAACTATTCTTTACTTAAAAATGTGTCCCTATACTATTAAATGTGAATAATAGATGAAACAGATTTATTTCAGCCCAAAAATATATTTTTATCTCACTCCAAAGTTTTCTAAGTACTGAGAAAGTTTTTAATAAATTTGACAATTATGTTTGTTCCCCCTTTTTAACATTTAAACACTAGTTACATATTCAATTTTCTAAATTAAATATTAAACAGAGCTAAAATAATGAATTCACCCCATTACAGGGTCTATAATATTATTTTCATAATTTCCAGGGGTCTAGCTACACTTTTCAGAGGTGTTTTTCTTAATTTCTATTAAGTCTAGGGGCTAAAACTGATTTTTAAATGAATTTACATGATTTTCTGGAGTTCCAGGGGCTAGATCTGAAGTTTCCGGGGCTAGCTCTCAATTCCAGAGAACCCCAGGGGGTAGCACGTAAGAATTCCAGTCTTTATAACGCGGGGCTGACGTGGACCGTCTGATTTTAAACCGACGGCTGAGATTATAACATCGAACCGGTACGCGGGGTTTTAAAGTCTACCGTGCGATTTAAAATAAACGGCGCACAAGCGGCCACGTCGCTCTGATCGAGCGCGGGCGGCGCTGCCGGCGGCGCACGGCGGCGGGAAGCGGCGATCTCGCCGGAAACTTTCGGATCCTCGAGAATTCTGCCTAGAACTGTGATCTTATGGCCTAGATCGGTAGAGGGGAGGTCAGGGATCTCACCTCGGGGGTTTTCTCGAGCTCGGGGGTCCTGGAAAGTGCTCTGCGGCGAGGTCCGAGGCAAAACCACGGCGAAGCTCGTCGGAGCTGGATTTGCACCGTATATCTTCGGGTTTTCTGCACCTGCAAAGTTCCCCGGAGGCGGTGGATCAAGACCAACGAGTTAGATCAGAGTTTCCGAGCTTAGATCGGCCAGAATTCACCGGCGAAGTCTCGGGGCTCACCGGAGTGAAAATCGGCGATCGCGTGCGAAAAACTGATCGGATCGGTTGTTTTTATAGCCGGGGGAGGGCGGTGGTTCTGTTGTGATCGAGTTAGAGTCCTCAGGTTCCAGAATTCGGCTGCGGGACGCGGTTTCCCGATCGGTTGCGATCGCGCGCGCGCGGGGAGAAGTCCGGGGTCGCGGGGTTAGGGATGACAGGCGGGTCCCACATGTCAGCGAGGGGCAGCGCGGCGCGCGCGGGGGCGGGCTGCGCGGGGGTTAGCTGGGCCGGCTGGGGTTTCGGCCCACTGGCCAGTTTTTTTCTGGTTTTCCTTTTTCTTTTTCATTTCTTTTCTGTTTTGAGTATAATTTGAATTCCAGTTTGAATTTGAATTTTTGCAAAACATGCAATACGTCCAAAAATTTCTAAATTCCCCTCTGAACATGGTTTATGGTTCTAAATCAAAATTTGAGTCTTGACTAAAAAATTTGGGGTGTTACAGCTCCGGCGCTAGGTCTGACTAGCTTTGGTAAGCTCCGGTTCAAGGTCCGGTTAGCTTTGGTAAGGTTCGGAGCTTGATTGCAATGGTTCTGCTTTTAACTTGCAATGTTTCGAACTTACTTTACTCTTATGGAAAGTTTGATTAGTATTATTTTACTAAGTTTTTGGTGTGTTTTGGTGGTTATGGCTGATATCATTTTGCTATGGTTTATAACATGCTTATGTGAGGTGCTCACGTAAGATGTTGTAGTTTCGGAACTAACGAGAGTGAAGTCGAGGACTTGTGCTCGGAAGTATTGGTTGTTTATTCATGTGCAGGTGTTGCTTGAGTTCAAGACATGGCTGGTGACGGGATCCATTGAACTAGTCTTAGGGAGAAGATGAGGTTCAACAACCAAGTTCGGGAGGAATTGTGGTTGAGTTGATCGAGAGGTTGCGCAGTATGTTTGAATCAAGAACAATGCATATGAAGGTATTTTGGACGTCGTTGGAAGATGTTTGCACGTGTGCAAGGAGTGCATGGAAGTGGCTGCATGGTTCCAAGGCGTGATGAAGAGATGTGGACGTAAAGAATTGGTCAGAAAGGTCCAACCGACTAGGTTATGGACTCAGACCGCGGCTGAGTCGTGTTTGACTCAAATATGAAAAGGTTTGAGTTGGTTATGATAGGATTTCGTGTGGGACATGAAGTTGAGTTGTTTTAGGAATGTTTGGGACGTTCCTAAGGTGTCCGGAAGTCTTATGATTGCTTCTATCTGCGTATAGAAGAGTCTTGAGCAGTATTGGAAAGTTACAGTTTGAATCCAAGTAGGAGTAGGAGTCCTAGTTTGAGTTGAGTTGGCTTTCGGGCTGGTTATATAAGCAAGGGAGGCCAAGGCTCGTGGGTGCATGACTTTGGGGCTGTTCCTCTTGTGTTTTGATAAACAAAATTCGTATTCTAAAGGAACTTTTGTGCCTTGTTCGTCCGACTTGTTTCAGACAAGTTTTTTTTCGTTGAGTTTCTGTTCAACACTACCTTGCTTTGGTGGTTTTATCATAACTCGAGTTTTACAGATCCAATTGATGTGATTCTTTTTGGGTTGTCTTCAAAACTTGATTATCTATCATCTTTGAAAATTTCAATGTCATTTAATTTTTGGTTTCTAATCTACACAAGTTTCTTTGCAGTATTCCAGAACTGTGTTTCTCGCGTAGGACAGATTGACCTTTGTTCGATCTTTCGATCGTAACTTGAGTTTCTCTCAAAGGATTTTCATGATTCTTGTTGTGACGTCTTTGTGACTTGATTCTCTACAATCTATACTAGTTTTGTCACAGTTGAACACGTTTAGATTAGTCGCACACACGGTTTCTTTAACAGATCGGTTTTCTGCTGAGGGGTGTTTTGTTGCTTCCGCTGAAAAGTTTTTATCTACCATTCACCCCCCCTTTGGTAGCTTTACACATGTACTTCGATCCTAAATAAACGCAGTGTCTTTGTCAAGGGAAACTCTTCCCAAGTTGGAAAACATAATAATGTTGATAAAATTAACATTGAAAACTCATATGAACAACAAATCTTGTTTAGAACCTTTGATGCTTCATATGTTCTTATGAAAAATAGCCTTCGAAATGTTCATGCCAAATATGTTGGGCCATGCCATGAGAACACCAAGTCTCTTGTGTGGGTGCCCACGTCACTTGTCGCTAACGTCAAAGGACCCAAGCAAGCTTGGGTACCTAAGACCAAAGCATAGTTTCTTTATTGTACGCATCTGCATCCGGTGGAGCAAAATGGGTGCTAGATAGTGGATGCACCAATCACATGACCGGATAAAGAGAAATGTTTGTGGAGTACGAAAAAAATGAAGACTCAAGTGAAGGCATCTGTTTTGGTGATAATAGTCATGGAAAGGTGCTAGGTACTGGTAAAATAACTATTTCATCACAACACACACTTTGTCATGTTTTACATGTTGATTACTTTGATTATAACCCCTTTTCCATATCTCAAATATGTGACAAAGGTTACAATTGTTTATTCACTAATGAGGGTGTGACCGTCTCTAGAAGGAGTGATAACTCTATTGCTTTCAAGAGTGTGTTAAAGGGAAAACTTTATCTAGTTGATTTCAACAAAGATAAAGCCGAACTTGACACATGCTTGATTGCAAAGACCAACATGCGTTGGCTGTGGCATAGATGGCTAGCACATGTTGGTATGAGGAATCTACAAAATCTTCTAAAGAGCGATCACATCCGAGGTTTGAAGGATGTTGTTTTTTGGGAAAGATAGGCCTTGTAGCGCGTGCCAAGCTAGGAAGCAAGTAGGAGCACCCCATCCCGCAAAGAATGTCATGACTACAACATGACCGCTCGAGCTCCTCCACATGGACCTATTTGGTCCAATTGCTTATATAAGCATCGTCGGTAATAAATATGGTTTAGTCATCGTCGATGATTTTTCATGCTTCACGTGGGTTTTCTTTTTGCATGATAAGTCAGAAACTCAAGGAACACTCAAGAAGTTTCTCAGGCGAGCCCAAAATGATTTCTCATTGACGATCAAGAACATAAGAAGTGACAATGGAACTGAATTCAAGAATACACAAGTCGATGAATATCAAGATGAAGAAGGAATAAAGCATGAACTTTCGGCACCCTACTCCCCACAACAAAACAAGGTAGCCAAAAGGAAGAACCGAACGCTCATTGAGATGGCAAGGACAATGCTTGACTAATACAAGACCTCTGACCGATTTTGGGCTGAAGCTATCAACACCGCTTATCATGCAACAAACCGATTGTACCTTCATCGCCTACTCAAGAAAACCTCATATGAACTACTCACCGGTAACAAACCAAATATTTCATACTTTCGAGTTTTTAGTTCAAAATGTTATAGTCTAAACAAGAAGACTAGGACCTCAAAGTTCGCTTCAAAATCCAATGAGGTTTTCTTGCTTGGTTATGATTCGAACTCCTACGCTTATCGTGTCTTCAACAAGGTCTCTCGACTTGTTGAAGTAGCACGTGACATAGTGTTCGATGAAACTAAAGGCTCCCAAGCGGAGCAAGTTGATAAGTGTGTGCTAGATCAAGAAGAAGCCCCACGTCAAGAATTGAGGAGAATGGCACTTGGTAATATTCGACCTCAAGAACAATCACAAGAATCAAGTGCTCAAGATGAACCTCAACAGGAGAGCTATGATCAAGGGGGAGCTCATGCACAAAATCAAGATCATGAATATCAACAAGATGATCAAAGCATTAATGAAGACAACGTTTCAGGGGGAGCCGAAGAAGATGATGATCATGAGAATTCAACACCACAAGTGCCACATTCAAGAGTACACCAAAGCGTACAAAGAGATCACCCCGTCGACAACATAATTGGTGATATCCAAAAGGGAATGACAACTCGATCTCGTATATCTAATTTTTGTGAATACTATTCCTTTGTATCCTCTTTAGAACCATACAGGGTTGAAGATGCACTAAGAGATCCGGAGTGGGTGATGGCGATGCAAGAAGAATTGAACAACTTCAAGAGGAATGAAGTATGGGAACTTGTTGAAAGACCAAAGTCCAACATTGTCGGCACTAAATGGGTCTTCTGCAACAAGCAAGACGAACACGGAGTGGTAACAAGAAACAAGGCATGACTTGTGGATATAGGTTACTCACAAGTTGAAGGTTTGGATTTCGATGAGACTTTTGCTCCCGTAGCTAGGCTTGAATCAATTCGTATGTTACTTGCATATGCTACTCACCATGATTTCAAGCTGTATCAAATGGACGTCAAAAGCGCCTTCCTCAACGGACCTATCAAGGAGGAGGTGTACATGGAGTAACCCCCTGGGTTTGAAGATCAAGATTACCCTGACCATGTGTTCAAACTGCGTAAGGCTCTCTATGGCCTAAAACAAGCTCCTAGAGCTTGGTATGAGTGCCTTAGAGATTTTCTAATTGAAAATGGCTTCAAAATTGGTAAAGCTGATAACACCTTGTTTACCAAGCACTTTAATGATGATCTATTCATTTGTCAAATCTATTTTGATGATATCATATTCGGTTCAACTAACAAATATTTTTATCAAGAGTTTAGTAAAATCATGACAGATAGATTTGAGATGTCCATGATGGGAGAGTTGAGATACTTTTTAGGATTCCAAGTGAAACAACTAAAGGAAGGAACGTTCATAAGCCAAACAATGTACATCCAAGACATTCTCAAGAAATTTGGCATGGACAAAGCGAAGCCCATAAAGACTCCCATGGCAACAAATGGACATTTAGACCTTAATGAAGATGGACCTAACGTGGATAAAAGGTATACCGTTCCATGATTGGCTCTCTACTTTATCTTTGTGCATCTAGGCCTGATATTATGTTGAGTGTTTGTATGTGTGCAAGGATTCAAGCCAATCCTAAGGAATGTCATTTGACAGCCGTAAAGAGGATCTTGCGATATTTAGTTCATACAGCCAACCTCGGCCTTTGGTATCCTAAAGGTTCAAAGTTCAATCTCAATGGATACTCCAATGCAGATTATGCCGGATGCAAAGTGGATAGAAAAAAGTACCTTCTGGACTTGCCAATTCTTGGGTAGGTTCCTAGTTTCTTGGTCCTGAAAGAAGTAAAACTCCATTGCCTTGTCCACAGACGAAGCGAAGTATGTTGCAGCCGGGAGTTGTTGTACACAGCTCCTTTGGATGCGACAAACTCTAAGGGACTACGGTTACAATATGAACCGTATTCCGCTCCTTTGTGACAATGAGAGTGCGATTAAGATTGCACATAACCCTATTGAGCACTCTAGAACCAAACATATTGATATCTGGCATCATTTTTTAGGAGACTATTCAATCAAAGGAGACATAGCCATTTCCCATGTCAAAACCGAGAAACAACTAGCCGATATCTTCACCAAGCCACTTGATGAAAAACGCTTTTGTGAGCTTAGGGATAAACTAAATATACTTGACTCTCGGAATGTGGCTTGAAACACTACATACCTGCTTGAATCCTCAAAATCTTACTTTGCGAAAAACTATCCCTTATCTTGATTTTCTCTTGAAAACTATTTAAATTAGTGAATCTTGATGAATAATGACCATTGTCTGATTGTTGATTGCTTACTGGGCATGTTCATCAAGATCATTTGTGAAAGAAATTATGTCCTTAGATCACTATTAGATCAAATTCCCAATATTTCCCTTATTTCTACTCTTATCTGTCTAGTTGACCCGGACTAGTCAGCTCCCTCAGACTAGTCCAGATAGATCTGCCATACCGGACTTGTCCGTTCCTACACCGGACTAGTCCGTATGTCCAGGTTTAAAAGTCTATACCCGTGCCAACCAAAGCTCTCTTCCCCTCACAAGCACTTTTGGCTTCTCACTCGTCAAAAATCTAGCCCCCAAGGTGATTTTCAATTTTGGACAACGAAATCGAAGTCCTCTCCATGGGAAATCTTCTCCTCGACATGTGGATTCCTCTCTCCAGACTCATCCGAATCAAACTTTGCGTTTCGACTCAAATCTTCACTTTTTCAGTAAAATCTCTCTCAACAGGAGTTCTCATCTTTCCTCTACTTTTGCCCAATTTGCCTGATTCCTAGGGCATACATTAGCTTTCTCGATGCATTCCTAGTGTATCCCTCCTTATTTTACATCAATTTGTGCTAGATTTATTGAAAATAGGAAATTAGGGTTCTTCAGCAGGTCTGGACTAGTCCGGCATTGGGTGCAGACAAGTCCGGTATTCCGGACAAGTCCGAACTCTAAAAGCGGACAAATACGGTATTCTGGACAAGCCCGCACTCTGAAAATGGACAAGTCCGGTTACCTGTCAATTGAACCTCTAACTTCTTATTTCCACAAAATCTACAATCCATCTCATCAATCAATCCTTGATTTTCCTATCAGGCACGATGTCGTCAGCCCCTGAGGTCATGAAGAAGAGACATGACCACAATGCTCAATCCACTCCTCCCGATGATTCTCTTCCTAAAAGAAGGAGGGTGGTTGTTAAGACGACACAAAGCAAAGATATTGTTGGAAGCTCAACGGCTCCGAGAAGAAGTGTTGGCAAGGGAAAATGACTTGCTAGTGGTCCTATTGGTCCATTGAAGAAGAAGGCCCCCATTCACCGCAACAGGCAGCCATCAAGTGATGACTTTACTGGAAGGGGAAGTGAACTTGCTGACAAGTTCAGAAAAATTCAAGTTTATGAGCAGCCAAAGCAATGTGCTGACCCAAGATTTTGGAGCAACTTCCATGCTGACTACTATGAGCATGTATACATGAAGATGAAGAATCCTGTTGTTGAGAGTCAGTGGCTCAACATTGTTTACTTGCAGTCTAAGAGATGTCAGGCCTATCATGAGGTACTAGAAGCATTAGAGAGGCATGGCTTGAAGGATCTTCTATCCTTTCAATATGTCTGGAACAATGAGGTCATCACACAATTCTACTCAACTCTTTACTTTGCCCGTGATGATGGGGATGAGATGACTTGGATGACACATGGATCCAAATACCGTGTCACCTGTAAGGAATTTGCAAAGATACTTCACCTTGAACATACCTTGAAAAATGGGTTTGTCATTCACAACTTGAAGCCTTTGCGGAAGAATGAGCTGGAATTCTTGCATGATACAAGAATGCCATATGTACCTCCTACTACCAAGTACTTGAAGCCATTCTTTGTCGTGCTCAACAGGATTTTGAGAAAGACCATAGCTCCAAAGGATGGAGATGCAGAGACAATCCAAGGGACCCTAAGGACCTTGATGAAAGTGATAATCAAGAAAAGGACCTTCAATGTCTTTGAGTACATCCACAATGACATTGTGAACATCTCTATCACTCCCAATAGGTCTTGTGGCTATGCACCTTATATCATGTACATGATTGAGAAGGTGACAGGACTTGAGTTTGTCAAAGATGTCTCTCACACGGGTCTCAAGCCCCAGAAGCCTACAGTGTACACTGTTCCCTCTGCTCATGAAAGCTCAAGGGCGTTGGATGCTACACCTACTCCTGTTCCTCCACCCTCTAGAGAGTCCTCTAGTGGTGTGCTCAAGATGGTCTCCTCTATCTTTGGCTGCTGTCACAAAATTGAAGTTAAGCAACACAAGGAGAGCTTGGCCCGGAAGAGACATCAAAGATATATGAAGGCCAACATCAAAGCCATCTGTGAGAAGCTAGATATTGAGCCAGTTGGATCACCACAGATTTTAGAAGACTCTGAAGAAAACTTCACTGAGATGGCTCCACTCACTGAACAAGAGTTCAGTTCTTTTGGGCTTGCAGGTGTCCACTCAATTTTTCCCTTTTTGGTGGCTTGATGCCAAAGGGGGAGAGATTGAGATTAGTCTTATTTGCTTTATCTTATTGTGAGCCTTAAGGACTAGTGATCATGGACATGTATTTTAAGTTTCATGTACTTTTTATTTCAAACTTCTTTGGATGTGTGATGCTTAATCGATATTGATGTGATGATTACCTGTATTATTGATATGTTCTTATCTTGTGGCATGTCACATTCTTTTATCACACACTCTTTAGGCATCCCACTGTAAAGGGTGCATATATGTGAGAAGTTCCTGTTACTCATTTGTCATTCTCATATATGCACACTTTATGAAAATCAAATTTTATTATTAATTATGTAATCTCAGTTGGTTTTCATGAATCACCAAAAAGGGGGAGATTGAAAGTGCATCTAGGCATTCCCTTGTGGGTTTTGGAAGATTGATGACAAACGAATTGAGATCCTAATGAACTTGTTGAGATGAATGCAGATTAACTCGTGTAAGGTAGGATTGATCCACTCAAAAAGTGAAAAATGAAGTGATGAAGAAAAAGGAAAAGGACTGATCCATGAACAAAGCGCAATGTAGACTTACTTGTATAGGATGTTGTTGAGAGACACATCCCAAGAGCTCAAAATCTTTGCGTAGGGGTAAGGGCTTAAAACATATCCTAATCACTCACTGTGCACCGGACTAGTCCGCTCAGAAACCGAACTAGTCTGTTCAACTCTCTATTGCTTCATACACTGTGCACCGGACAAGTCCGCTCAGAAACCGGGCTAGTCCATTCAACTCTCTTGAATTGCTTTTACACAGTGCACCGGACTAGTCCGTTCAACTCTATGGAACCGGCCATTTACCTTGCACCTGACTAGTCCGCTCGTGGACCGGACTAGTCCGTTCAACTTTCTGTAACCACTTTAAATTTGGGTTTCCACTGTTTGCATGCCTCACGTGAATTGTACACAGCACACTGGACTAGTCCGGTCAACATAGCGGACTAGTCCGTCCGCCAGGAAACTTTAACGGTAACTTTTGGAAACTTTGTATAAATAGAGGTGCACGACCACACATTTAAAGATAGACGAACCCTAGCGCCGTCACACATTCCAAGAGCACAAAAACACTTCTTTCCACTCATTCTAAGCCTAAAAAGATCAAATCTTTGAGGATTAGGGATTGGATCAAGGAGAGAATTGTTCTTCTCGACATTGAGCTCTTGGTTTGTTTTCTCTCACACAACTGCTGATCATTGTTCTCTGTTTGTGTGTGGGAGACAGTGTCACTCATTGTAATCTCGTGGGAGCACTCAAATTGTGACAACGCCCCACGTACGATTATTTACCCCTGTGTGTGGTTAGTGGATTCGAATCGGCCTTTGTGGTGATTCAACGAGGGAAGGGTTGGTGAAGACCCGGTCCTTGGTGGACTCCTCAACGAGGACGTTGATTCTTGGGTGGAATCGAACCTCGGAATAAAAATCTTGTCTCGTGTCTTCTTATTCTTTTTCAATTATCAATTAGGGTTTGCTAGTACTCACTTTATTTGCATCGATATCTTGTGTTAAACTTGGTAGTTGCTGTTTCTTACTTCATTATCATATTACACTCGAGTTGTCATTTACTTTACTCTGCATAAATACTTGAAGTAAGAATAAGTCTAAATTTAACTTTTTAATTACGCTCATATCGGACTAGTCCACAGCACCGAACTAGTCTGGCCTACCTGGAATTAAGCTGTTAGCTAAGTGTTTCAGGGAATCGTTTAAAATTCAAAGAGCCTATTCACCCCCCCTCTAGGCTACATTCACTTAGGCTTTCGTCGTCAGTACAGAAGGAGGTAACTCGCTCAAAAACATATCACTGTGGGTATGTACCTTGAGGGAGCTTGCTGTTCCGGGCGATTGGACTGCGTCCTGTGTGGAAGAACTTGGGAATGGTAGCTGCGTACAACATCAGTCGAGGTTGCTGCCGGCAACTCGGAGTATGGGTGTACATGTCGTGTAGTCCGGGCGTGTACTGATTCGAATCACCGTCGCTCGCGGTCGTATGAGCATACTTGCCCACTGCGTCTTGACGTAGTAAGAACTGAAGTGAATTCCTTTGAACTTGATAAGGCTTATGTTTTAACTTGTATTGCAACCATGCTTGAATTAGAGATAGTGCTAATTAAACTTTACTTCACTTTGTGCAAGAAGCATCGCAACAAAGCGTTTCTTGTTTGATTATGGAGTTGCGATGCTGTTCGGCTCAAGATCTTTAAAATGGGGCTTAAAATCTGAAAGTTAAGGATCAACTGTAGGCGAGTCCTTTATGCAAATTCAGCTAACCTATTTCAATCCGTCGTGCATGTAGAGTTTTTCTCGTTTAGAGGAGACGGATCAGTCTTGCTGAGCCTATGTGCTCACGCTTGCTATCTGAGTGGTTTTGCAGGCTAACATTGACGCTTATGAGGAGGTTGTCTGGTGAGACTCGAAGATTTCCGAGTTGTTTAACACATGGAGAACTCAGCCGGTGCAGTTGTTTTCGTGTTGCTAGCGCGAAGAGTCCACGGGCTGGACAACTTCTCAAGTGCTTAGTAGTTATTCAATGCGAGATGAACTAGTCTTCCGCTGTAGCTATTTGATGTAAATTATTTATAAAGAACACTTCTAAGCTTCCGCTTTTGATTTATGTAATACATTTTCCTTATATGTGTGATGTTGGGTGCCACATAACAGGGCACCACCCAATGCGATTCCCGGGCGAGCGGCACGGCCCCGTGATCGGGTGTCGGGCCCCGTCAGCATGGTATCAGGGCCGCATTTTGGGAATCGCGCACAGAATAAGGATCGTATCATGACAAAAACTTAGAATACGGTGAGGAAACGGTACTAGGCCCATATAAGGACTACTATATTAGCCTAATATGAAGGTGGGAACCTAACTTATGTGCTATGTCGGAAAATCATGCATCTTGAGATGTTCTATGTCCTAGGGGTGCATGTATGCGCTGTCCACCAGTGCGCACAAGCTGAAGGGTGGAGCCTCACGGGTGGCAGGTAACCCAGCCAGCTTTAGTATCCTCTATGACTCTTCATGTCGTTTGGGGTATTCGAGCAGCGCCCTTCCCTGGCGTGCTACGGGTGAGTATGGGAGACCCCGTCACATGTTTAGTAACATGAACATGTAGCTCAAGGCATGTTTGGCTTGAGAACACCCGTGCGAGTGATGACGGACGGATGTATGGAACTGTATTGGGGCCGGGTTCGGTGTGCAGCCGAACCTGATGATTGTGTGTTATTTATGCAGGTTTAACCACGAAACTGTAGTACGAGTAGAACACGTTTGTGAGTGACCATTTTAGTGCCACCTATGATATGGATATGCCGGTATAATCTGGTTAGGATTTTCTTTTGTGAGGCTACGTAGTACCGACATCTTTCTTACGGTGCATCGACACCGTACTAAACTTAATAACCTTTTCCCTATGTAGAAATCATTCATAAACTAACTTTCAACTAAAAATGGAAGTTTGAAACAAATATTAGTTACTGAACTCTTATTTTGAGCTAATATTCAAATGAGAGGATGTTTAGGCTTCAAAGATTTCAAAAAAAAAGAGTGCTCTGTTCTGGCAGGAATACTTGCTGGACTTTGATAGAGCATAACTCTGAGTAGCTTTACCAAATTAAGGTGTATGATACAGTTCTGGAAATATTTTTAAGTGTTCTACAACTTATCTGTAGACCTCCAGAGCAAAATCACAAGCCAAATTGGTGAAAAGTCAAGTAGAAGTTGAACTTTCCAGAACCAGGACAGGAGCAAATCCTCTCTGGACATTTCTGTATTTCAGCCATAACTCTCTGTAGTAAAATCCCTAAGGAGCCTATGATACACCGTTGGAAAGGTTATGAAATGTGCAACATTGTTGTAGTTAAAAGCTTGTTCAGATTTTAATTGTATTTGCGTATACAACTGTGATGAAAATAGCCACATACAAAGGAGATGCTGGCAAATTTTATCAAAATCATAACTTTTGATCCAGAGATTATCTGAAGGCATATGAACACTCGTTGGAATATATTGAAGTAAACTTTAAGTTTGGTATTCAACTTGAGTTATGAAAATTCTTTTAACTGGATCAAAATATGGATTTAGTGCATAAAGGTCTGTTATGTACAGATAGGCTGGTTAGCTATGCCTATCTAAGGAGTTATGTAAACATGAATTTTGTTACTGCTTTCATAAAGTTTTGACATATTCAAGTTTTCATTAGCTTCACATACTGCTGAGCTCATGATTAACTCATCCCTAATTGTATTTTGCAGTATGGTTCATACTCGCTCTTCGAGTAAGGCTGGGAGTTCTCGTCGAGGCGGTGATGAATCTATTCCACCGTCGAAACCTCCATCTGCGGGATGGATGGATCTTATGACTCGAGTTGTCGAGTCTAATCAAGAGAACACCAGGCTGCTTCAAGAAGCAACTCAAGAGAACACACGCTTACTCCAAGCCTTGGTATAGCAGGGCATACTCTAAAAAACGCAACAAGTCGTTCCACCTCGGAACGCTTATCTGGATTTCTTGGCGACTCAACCGCCAATCTTTACTGAAGCTACCGAACCTGTGGAAGCAGATCAGTGGCTTCGTGTCATGGATTCTAAATTCGGAGTATTCGAGTGTGATGAAGTTCAGAAGACAATGTTTGGCGCTCAACAACTCCATGGTGCCACCGGAAACTGGTGGGTGGAACATCTCGCCATCATTCCGGAAGGCCATCAAGTAACATGGAGTGAATTCTGTTAAGCCTTTCGTACTCGTCACATACCGATAGGTATTATCAAAACAATGCGGGAGGAATTTATGATGTTGAAGCAAGGGGACATGAGTGTCCTTTAGTATGTCAAAAGGTTTAACCATTTGGCTCAATACGCTTCCGAATATGTGGCGATATAAGAGGCACAGTGTGATTTATTCTTCCATGGCCTGAGTGCCATATTACAGGAGAAGTTGGCCGTGTTCAACAAAGGCAATTACACTGACATGGTCGATGCGGATTTCATACAAGAAAAGCCGACACTCGAGTGGCAAGCAGAGAAGAGAAAAATGAGTGAGATCGAGCAGGCCAGCACAATTTATGTGCCTCAAAAATACCGTTTGGTGTACCGAACGCCATCTGGTGTAAGATGGAGGCCACCTGTATGATAAACTCCTCAGAGGTTGATTGCTGGTCATGTACCATAACTTGCACCACCTCCACAGCAGCAGGATCAGACGGTGGTTTGTGCTCCACCACTGCAGCCATGTGTACCTAGCATCCAACCGCAAGTCAGTGAAGAACCGGACAGATATCTGTGTTTCACTTGTTGGCGTATGGGCCATTATGCTAGGTATTGTCCGGTGGGGATTCAAGGCTGCGGGTCATCATATTTGCAATATTCAGACCCATACAAATTTCTGCAGAAAAGAGGGCAGACAAGTGGCAGCATTCACTATACAGTGATTGATAATGTTCCGGAAGGAGAAGCCGCAATAGCAGGAATATTTTCTCTGAATCAGCTACTGGTTTTAATTCTCTTTGATTCCGGTGCCACACACAACTTCATTAGCCAATCTTTTGTGGCTCAATATCATCTCCAAACCACTTTTACGAAGAGCCAATGCCTCATATCTTCGCCCGGGGGCAGCAGTACCACAAGTGAGATTGTCTCCCGAGCACCTCTTTGTTTGGGGGGTAGAATATACCCCACAACTCTCATTATTCTAGAGGGTCTGAAGATCAACATTATTCTGGGGATGTCATGGTTGAATTACCACAATGCAGTTCTCAACATCAGCTGTAGGACCGTTGAGCTCAACTCCCCACAACACGGTCTTCATGTATTATTTCTGGGCGCCAGTCGGCAACAGATTGCAACATTGAACCACACAGAAACTGTGAAGATAGAGGACGTTCCAGTGGTACGTGAATATTCAGATGTGTTCCCCGATGATTTACCGGGCATGCCGCCCGAACGGGACGTAGAGTTCGAGATTGAACTTGCGCCGGGAACAACACCAATTTCACGAAGGCCGTACAAGATGGCACCCAATGAACTGGGAGAATCGAAGACACGGCTGAATGACCCAATGAGAAAGGGCTTTATACGACCGAGTTCGTCACCTTGGGGTTGTTCAACGTTGTTTGTCAAGAAGAAGGACAAAACACTACAGCTTTGTGTTGATTATCGTCCTCTTAACGCCGTTACCATCAGGAACATGTATCCACTACCTCGCATTGATATGCTCTTCGATCAATTAGTGGGTGCGAAAGTATTCTCGAAGATGGATCTTTGGTTCGGATATCATCAGATTAAAATCCGGGCAGAAGATATCCTGAAGATGGCGTTCTCGATGAGATACGGGGTATACGAATATCTCGTCATGTCTTTTTGGTTGACCAACGCCCCGGCACACTTTACGTACCTTATGAATTCAGTGTTCATGCCGGAGTTGGATAAATTCATCGTTGTCTTCATCGATGATATCTTGGTGTACTCCAAGTCAGAGGAAGAACATGCTGAGCATTTGCATATTGTGCTACAAAGATTGCGAGATCACCAGCTCTATGCAAAATTTGGCAAATGTGAATTCTGGATTAATCAAGTACCTTTTTTTGGACACATTATTTCAGCGGAGGGCAGCGCTGTTGATCCGAGTAAGATTATCCAAGTGCAGAAATGGGAGTCACCAAAGTCTGTGCATGAAATCCGTAGCTTCCTCGGTTTAGTGGGTTATTACCGGAGGTTTATTCCGGGCTTCTCCAAGATCGCTAAACTGATGACGGAATTATTGAAAAAAAGTACCATATTTGTGTGGGGTGCTGCGTGTGAACAAGCTTTCAAGACTTTAGTGAAGCATCTCACAACAGCCCCGGTTCTTGCTCAGCCGGATACGATGAAGCCATTGGACGTCTATTGCGATGCATCTGGCATCGGTCTTGGCTGCGTGCATATGAGAAGGACGAGTGGTTGCTTATGGATCTCGTCAACTCAGAAATCACGAGCAACATTATCCAACTCATGATCTAGAGTTAGCTGCCGTGGTCCTTGCTTTTTAGATGTGGAGGCATTACTTGCTCGGAAATCTTGTACACCTCTACACCGACCACAAGAGCTTGTGTAACACCCTCAAATTCATTTCCATGCATTGCATACATTTTTCATGTAGAGAAACATTATAAAAGAGATAGAAATGGAGAAAAGAACCATAGAAATGGAGAAAGAACCATAGAAATGGATGAAGGAACCATAGAAATGGAGAAAGAACCATAGAAATGGAGGAAGGAACCATAGAAATGGAGGAAAAACCACAGAAATGGAGAAGAGAATACAGAAATGGAGAATGGGGCATAGAAATGGAGAAGGACAATGTAGAAATGGAGAATGGGACATAGAAATGGAGAGGGGAATGTAGAAATGGAGAATTGGACATAAAAATGGAGAGGGGAATGTAGAAATGGAGAATGGGACATAGAAATGGAAAGGGGAATGTAGAAATGGAGCAAGTGACATAGAAATGGTGAGGAATGGGAAAAAGATACCTGAAATGAGCCATTCCCAAATTTCTCGCAAAATTTCTAAATTCCCCAATTCCCAAAAGGGGATTTTTCCCCACATTTTGGGGATAAAATCCCCAAGGCTGCCGCACCACAAGAGATAAGTTTGTTAAGATCCAAAAAAAATTAATAGGACTCTTATTTGAGCTCCAATTGGAGTAGGACTCTCCTTTTTTCCCCCTTATAAATATAACCCCCACCCCTGGCTGAAATCCTCTCTATTTTGGATGCCCCCCCCTGCTGCCAAGCCCCCTTACTTGCTGCCAAGTCGCCAAGTTCCCCCCTTGCCGGAATTAGGCCGCCGTCGAGCTCCGTCGAGCCCCGCCGTCGCCGGAGAAGAAGCCCTACGATCTGTCCTACCCTAATCTTCCATAGAAAAATTCCCCACTGCAGCCATTGCTAGGAGGAAGGCCTTGCCACCAAAAGGAAGTGAAGTAGATCACCATTACCCATCTTACGACGTCGCCGCTGTTTCTACGCATTCATTTTTTTCGCCCCCTTCGAGCAGAAACTTTTACGTGTGGACAGATCATGTTTTGATCGGTTTTTGACGGTGTAATTGATCTAGATCTTGAGTCAAGATCATCACCACGTCCACACTTGATCCCAGCACCCTTGTTTATCATAAAACCCCATGAAAACCCATTAAAACATGCAAGAACACGTACAAACTGGATTAATAAAACTGCACTATAGGATTTGCATTCATCTACCCCATTGCATCTTTTGTAAAGTTTGTGCATGATGTTTGATTGCTATAAATTTTGTATGTGCGTGGTCATGAGTAGAAGGACAAGCTCAAGAAGCCATCTACGAGGATCTACAGCACCAATCTGAGATCTATACGGATCACAAAAGCCTCAAGTATATATTCACGCAAACGGATCTGAATTTGAGGCAACGTCGATGGTTGGAACTCATCAAGTATTGTGATGTTAGAATCAACTATCACCCCAGAAAGGCAAATGTAGTAGCTGATGCGTTGAGCCAAAAAGGAGCATGTCATCAACTCATGGTTCGGGAGCTGCCACCCGAGCTGCGCAAGGAGTTCGAATGGTTACATCTCAGGTTCTTGAATGAGATGGAGGTGATAGAACTGAACTCCTCGCTGGAACAAGAGATACGAGATGGCCAAGCAACGGATGAAGAAATCAAGGAAATCAAGGAAAGAATCCAACAAGGCATCGAAAAGGATTTCAAGGAAGACGAGAAAGGCACGCTTTGGTTAGGGAAAAGGATTTGTGTGCCTAACGTGAAGCACATCCGCGACACGATATTAAAGGAGGCACATGAATCACCTTATTCTATACATCCTGGCTGTACAAAGATGTACAAGGACCTGAAAACTTGCTATTGGTGGTATGGTATGAAAAGGGACATAGCTGAATATGTTGCCTTAAGCGACACGTGCCAACGAGTGAAGGCCGAACACCAAAGACCCGCTGGACTGTTGCAGCCATTGAAAGTACCCAAGTGGAAGTGGATAGACATCAGCATGGATTTTATCATCGGATTGCCATGTACTCAATCTGGTTACGACTCTATTTGGGTTATCGTGGACCGATTGACAAAAACAGCCCATTTCCTTCCTCTTAAAACCAAGTACAGTGTTGCACAACTAGCCGAGCTGTATATGGAGCAAATCGTGTGTCGCCATGGAGTTCCAAAGAGGATAGTTTCAGATCGGGGTTCTCATTTTACCTCTAGGTTCTGGAAGAAGCTGCATGAAGCCATAGGTACACGACTGAATTTCAGCTTCGCTTATCACCCGCAAACCGACGGGCAAAGTGAGAGGACAAATCAAATTTTAGAAGACATGTTGAGAGCTTGCGCCTTGAAACATGGGCGTAGTTAGGATAGGAGCCTGCCGTACGCTGAATTCTCATACAACAACAGCTACCAAGCCAGCTTGAAAATGTCACCTTTCGAAGCATTGTATGGTAGAAGGTGTGGAACGCCGCTATTCTGGAATGAGACCGGAGAGAGCCAAGTGTTTGGACCTGAAGTGCTGCAAGACGCCGAGAAGCAAGTCCAAACGATAAGAGAAAATTTGAAGGCTGCCCAGTCACGACAAAAAGGTTATGCGGACAATAGGCGAAGAAAATTAACCTTCGAAGTAGGAGACTTCGTGTATCTTAAGGTATTGCCTATCCGAGGCCAATGGCGGTTCAACATCAAGAGCAAATTAGCACCTCACTACATCGGGCCATTCAATATTTTGGGCAAGCGAGGAGAAGTAGCCTATCAACTAGAGCTGCCAATGCACCTCTCCGACGTACACGACGTGTTTCACGTATCCCAACTCAAGAAGTGCTTAAAAGTACTATAAGAACAAGTACCGATGGATGAGCTCGAGCTTCAAGAGGATCTGACCTACGCGGAATACCCCGCCAAAATCTTGGATGTGAAGGAAAGGGTCACGAGGAACAAAGTGATCCGTTGGTGCAAGATACAGTGGAGCCATCACACGGAAGCTAAACTACATGGGAGCGTGAGGAAGATCTCAAGGCAGAATTCCCTCTATTCTCCACTCTATCGAATCTCGAGGGCGAGATTCAGTTTAACGGGGGTAGGTTTGTAGCACCCTCAAATTCAGTTCCATGCATTGCATACATTTTCATAGAGAGAAACATTATAAAAGAGATAGAAATGGAGAAAGAACCATAGATATGGAGAAAAGAACCATATAAATGGAGAAAGAACCATAGAAATGGAGAAAGAACCATAGAAATGGAGGAAGGAACCATAGAAATGGTGGAAAAACCACATAAATGAGAAGGGAATATAGAAATGGAGAATGGGGCATAGAAATGGAGAAGGGCAATGTAGAAATGGAGAATGGGACATAGAAATGGAGAGGGGAATGTAGAAATGGAGAATTGGACATAAAAATGGAGAGGGGAATGTAGAAATGGAGAATGGGACATAGAAATGGAAAGGGGAATGTAGAAATGGAGCAAGTGACATAGAAATGGTGAGGAATGGTAAGTTCAAAAGTGGGAGGCATATTCTTACTCAGCACATTTTTGTGAGCTGACACACCAATTTTCACTCCATTTGGAGTTGATCTTGACATGAGCTAAGTTTAGTAAATTCAAACTCAATTTGAATTTCAAACTGCATATGTGCTGAAATTATACTCCACAGTTTGAATTCTATCCAATCCAAATGGCCAGTTGGTGGATAATTCAAATGACAGAGGGTATTTGGGTCTCTACTGCTTAGAGCAGTGGGCAAAATTCAATTTCAGAGGTTAAAACCAGAGTGGACCCACATGTCAGCCTCACTAAACAGTTTAACCGACTGAAGACTTGATCTCGGTTTCTTGCGCCCGACCGAGCTGCCGCCACGGCGAGAAAACAGCGAGGAAAGCATCTGCTTGCTGCCCCTGGCTGCTGAACCGCCTCTCTGGCCCCTTATCTACGCGCCCGAGCCGTCCCCATTGCTTCTCGCTACTGTTCCAACATGTTCTCACCCAGAAACCTCGAAACACCTCGCCGCTCGTCCGAGCTCTCGGTCCACCGTCGCCCGGCCAAACCTTTGGTTGTCACGGCGATCTGAGACCGCAACCGAGTGTGCCATGCCTTCTTTGATGTTCTCGCACCTGTTCCAGACCCTGATCAACCCTCCTCGAGCTCCACCGCGACGTTCTTCCATTCCTCGGTTCAACCAGAGCCGCCGTCACGGGAACGACCCATCCGGCCACCACAGCCCACCTTTCTCCAAGCCGTGAATAGCAAAAAGGTTCGCCTTCAATGCCTCTTTCATTACCGCAAGCTGTGGCGGTGTTTCCAGAGATTATGTACTTGATCCACCTAATGGTGTGATTAATAAAACTGTTCCAGAGAAAATAGAAAAGGTACAGAAACATTTCCAGAATTTCTTTGAAATTGTTTAGCTCATATCTTTAGCTAGGAACCTTCAAATTAAGTGAAACCAACTCCATTAGAACCCTCTGAAAATCTAGTTTTCAGAAAGTCATGGCTTGCTCCAGGAAAATCCCTAAAATACCCTAGGAGCTCCAATTAAGGTCAAGTACATAATTATTTGTGGAGAGCTCAAATGAGCTTTGCTGCAAATGAAACTTGGCCAAGTCTCTGTTGAGGTTGTATCCAAATCACAGTAAATATTTCAGAGTCATTGAGTCTGTCTAGTAAGACTTATAGTCCTCACAAGTTTAACTTCAATTCAAATGCATCTAAATTGACACATGTTTATATTTATCATATGTAGTCGCTAAGGTTGAGGAGGAACCTTAATTAGCTCGGGTACACATGTACTTCGCTCGGGTAAAGATAGCAAATGAAACACATGGCAAGAAAAATGAGACCGAGTGGAGAGTAAGGGCAGCAGGACTTTGTGGTCTGGGTGCTATAGCTCCGCTTGTGTCGATTGAAGACCGAGCCGTGTGCGGGCCTGTTGAATAAGCTAGAACAGTACCGAAGACCTACCGGCTATATGGGAACCGGGAAACGGATGTAACTCGGGTAGCTGGGTATTGAGGCAGTGCCTGTCATTCAGAGGGTAGGTTGAGAGCTTGAGGTGTAAATCGGCTGGCGGCACTGCAGATGCGCGCGCAGAGACCTTTTGCTCGGGACGATAGGACCGGTTCAATATTCGGCTAACGGGTGAAGGGTGGTTGCGTACAATGTCCGTGATGGTTGTTGTAGGCAACATCAAGTACGGGCGTACGTGACGGGTTATTCGGGTAACCCTGCAGGTGTAAATCTATTATAATCGCCGTCCCTCACAGTCAGTCAGTACCACTTGTTCACTGTACCGTGACGTAGAAAGAACAGGCTAGATACATGTTCAAAGTTTGCTGATTTGAAAGTTATACTTTGCTTGTTAATGTTTTGTTGTAATTTAGAGCGAATTAAAGTTCTTTTCAACTTTGGGCAAAGTACATGAGAGAAATGTGTTTTTTGTTTGACTGCGGCTCTCTCGTGTGCCTTAGCGTAAGGTTTTCCACAACCTGCTGCTAAAACTTGAAAGTAAGGTTCAAATAATTAGGCGAGTCCTTTGGAAATTATTTACCTCATGTACCCTAAACCCTTCATGTAGAAGTTTCATGTATAGGAGAGACGGGTCAGTCTTGCTGAGCCATCATGCTCACTGCTTGTGTTTGAAGCTTTTGCCGGGGTTTATGAGAAAGGGACTCCCGAGGAGGAGACGGAACCCCTGGAGGGGAACCCCGTCGAGTGGGAGTCATGCACGCCGCCGTGTTAGGGTGTGTGCATGCTAGCGGGGACACGTTCATGGGCTTAACGTGAACTCGATGCGTAGTCTACGCCAGTGAGTGTAGACTGAATTATTTTGTTGTAAAAATGTTCATAAACTGGTTTATGTAATAAAACTTTGCTTCCGCTTTGTATCTTTTATGTGCGTTATCCGGTGCTGTGCAACGCAGCACCTCTCAGCGAGATCCTGGCTCGACGAGGCCGTGGGGCCGCGCCATTTGTTAAGATCCAAAAATAGTTATATAGGACTCTTATTTGAGCTCCAATTGGAGTAGGACTTTCCCTTTTCCTCCCTTATAAATATAACCCCCACCCCTGGCAGAAATCCTCTCTATTTCGGACGTCCCCCCCTTCTGCCAAGCCCCCTTCCTTGCTGCCAAGTTGCCATGTTCCCCCCCCCCCCCTTGCCAGAATTTGGCCGCCGTCGAGCTCCGTCGAGCCCCGCTGTCACCGGAGAAGAAGCCCGACGATCTGTCCTGCCCTAATCTTCTATAGAAAAATTCCCCACTGCTTCCATTGCTAGGACGAAGGCCCTGCCGCCAAAAGTAAGTGAGGTAGGTCACCATTACCCATCTTACGACGTCGCCGCTGTTTCTACGCATCCGTTTTCTTCGCCCCCTTCGAGCAGAAACTTTTACGTGTGGACAGATCGTGCTTTGATAGGTTTTTGATGGTGGAATTGATCTAGATCTTGAGTCTAGATCATCACCACATCCACACTTGATCCCAGCACCCTTGTTCATCATAAAACCCCATGAAAACCAATAAAAACCATTCAAGAACGTGTACAAACCGGATTAATAAAACTGCACTATAGGATTTGCATTCATCTACCCCATTGAATCTTGAGTAAAGTTTGTGCATGATGTTTGATTGCTGTAAATCATGTATGTGTGTGGCTGTGAGTAGAAGGACAAGCTCAAGAAGCCATCTACGAGGATCTACAACACCAAGACTTCGAGACGCTCAAACAGCAAGAACCACGGGAGCAAGGCAAGTGGCCCTTGACCATATTGATCCCATGTTTCGAAACTATTTTGTTTGTGAAAACATGTATGCTTGAGTCAACTTGATGGGACACCCTTTTTATAGGAATTTACTAGTTTTGTTAACCATCCTTGTCGCCGGGAAAGTTGATGAGTCGGATATGGTCATTTTTCCTTTTTGCTTTGCTTAATTCACGGGATATGGGAAGCTGAAATAAAACATGTCTAGCTACTGCACTCATATGAATAATGATGATGAGATCTTAATGATGTTAATGGGCATGGAATCATGGAGATCTAGGCAATCTTGGTTCGTGAATGTTGCTGGATGAGATGGTGGAACTTGCCGTAGATCTAAGGACTGGTTCATGCGCGAATATGCCAGGAAAACAGTGCCACCACAAGGTGAAGTATGGGTGCGGCTTAGCTGATTAATTATGTGTGTTGCTAGCTTGTTATGGAACGTGTATGGCGCGGGGAATGGGATTCGAGGAGGACTGCCCTGGGAACTGCATGGCACAAGAGGGGACCCGTGGGTGGGAGAATGGTGATTCGAGCCAGTCGGTGAAACATCAGTGAGTCCATACATCTAGTAGCCCCTTTGTAAAGTCTATTTTGTGATCTCTTGGCCATACACCGATGGTTGTGTACTGGTATCATGGAGGTTGTGCAGTCGCCGACGGTTGATGAAATCACAAACTTGTGGGTAAAGTGGTGCCACCTCTGCAGAGTGTAAAATTATCATGATAGCCGTGCTTCCGGTCATAAGCACCTGGCCAATTTCCATGATTAGAGGGAAAACTTGGGATGGATATTCGGTATGGTTATGGTATGGTCATTGGGATTGGTTTTGGGACTATTTTGAGTCATGAAAATGAGTTTGGTTTTGGTTATATGAATATGAGATGGTTATGAATATTTATGAGCATGAGATGAACTTGAGAAAGATTAATGGATGGATGAGACTTGATAAATGGTGAATCATGATGAAGAAATGTTGATGATTAATTTGGTTATTATTGGATTGAACTCGCCTAAAAATAGTTTATGTTTTTATCATGTTTGTGAAATAAAATTTGCTTGCTGCAACGAGCCTTTTTATTCCCTACCTTGTTATAAGCTACATGTCATATTTTCCCGCCCTTGCTGAGTACGACATGTACTCACCCTTTGATTACCACATAAACATCAGCTACAGGAGATGAGTACTTCGAGGACCATGTGGAGTACTAGGTGTGCGAACTACCGTCAACATGCCTGTGTAGTCGAAGATGGAGCCTGCTGTCTTTAGTCACTTTCCGCTGTCGTTTAGAGTCTTCCGCTGCAAGAATAAGTTAGAGATTCATGAGTGAGACATTGAGTCATTGTAATAAAATACTTAAAAACTATTTATTCATGGTTATATTCTGAATTCAGTTTGTGTATTACATGTATATGTGTGATGAACATCCTCGGCACACATATGCATTCACTTGGTTCTATTTTCGGAACCGGGTGTCACAGATTGGTATCAGAGCCACGTTGACCGTAGGACGCAAGACTAGGTAGAATGGACACTCTAAAACGCATAGGAACATCCTTCTCAACTGCTATTTTCGAAAATTGCTTGCTGCTGCACTTTACTTGTCAATTCAGCCACCGCAAAGTGCTATTTTCAGCCACTCTTTTCTCTTCTTTTGGACAGCAACACTTTTGCTTTCTTGCTCCATAGCTTCTGAAGTTTTGGATTTATTTCTTCCTTCTCTAAAGTTTCTCATGTCTTATTTATAGATGCCGGAGATCAAGAGCACGGCACATATAAGTACTCGTCCACCACCATGTGGGAGTGCACTTAACCCTATTGAGGTGTCCGATGGACCATATTGGGAGGAGGTGAAGATGGAACTTCATGATGAAGAGGAAGTCAATAGCTCTGTACATGATGAAGAGGACCCGGAATAGGTGGAACCATTCGAAGACGATATGGAGGATGATCCACAAGAACGGCATTGGTACGCACCTCAGGAGGACTTTCACGCGGGCTTACACCCCATGGAGTCTAATGAAGCTATGTTGGGAAGAGATGAATCCGAAAAGTAGCCACCCCTTCCTGAGGCCGAGAATGAAGGTGATGAATGGGCCAACTATTCAGTTCAAGAATTCTGGTCTGACAGAATGGAAGGAGGACACATATCCAAAGAGCTCAAAGAATTTCTGGATTGCTGCAGCCTATACCCGGAATATCTTCTGAAGAAAGTCCCTCGTCTCGGACATGAAGAGCGGAAGGCTGACGTAACCATCCTATCTAACGGTAGGGTTGCCACTCGGCACTTCGCACCCACATGGAGAGCTACAAGGGCATAAGCTATCGATGATGCTGCATGGGAAGCACTCACCGGACTGTGCTACGCCTTCCATGAGCAGCTTGAGCATACCACTTTTGAGCTGCACCCGTATCAGAAGAGTGGTACAAGGGAGATAATTGGACCCCATGGAGGAGCTCTTTCCAACACACAAGCTGCTGACAAGTCTCAGAGCTTACTCCTGGAGTAAGGAAACCGCTATGCAAGCGCACAAGAAGAGATCCGCTACCTCCGCAAGAAGCTGTACTTGCTGGAAAAAACGGGAGGAGACTCGTGCCAACGTGGGAGCAAATGGAGCACCAGAGTCATCTATCCCTACATGGACTGCCGACTCACCATGGCGTGCACCCATATATGGACCACCCCTGTCACACGGTGAGAACAGCACCGGTTCTCACGATTAAGTTTAGGATTCCCATTGAATAAGCTGTGATAGGAACATTAGATCGTATTAAGTCAAATAGGAGTGGTGTGCAGAAAGTTTTATGATGATTGCTTGTGTTTGTGTGCTGGTGTGAGTTGTGGGACGCTTCGGCGAATGTCCACATCCACACATAGTGGAGAGATGTGAGATGCTTCGGCACGTGTTCACATCCTCATATAGGCTGAAATTAATAAAAGAATTTGCTTAGTTCATATACCTTGATGCATATAGTATGTCCGAAAGTAAGTCTTAAAATATGGGGGTAAACTTTCTTGCCAACCTTATTTTCTTGGATTCCCAAGGGATTGACATAATACTTGGAATGGATTGGCTAAACAAGCACAATGGAGTGATTCAATGTGCTGAGAGGATCGTGCAGTTGACAAGTGAGCACGGTACTCGTATTGAGTTCGAGGCAGCCCAACCGGCAACTGAGAAGCCAGCGCTCAAGCACATCAAAGAAGCGACATTGGAAAGCATTCCGGTGGTTCAAGAATATTCAGATGTGTTCCCGGAAGAACTTCCAGGTATGCCACCTGACTGGGACATTGAATTTGCCATTGATTTAGTTCCGGAACTGCACCTATATCAAAGAGGCCGTATAGGATGCCCGCCAATGAACTAGTGGAGCTCAAGAAGCAAATTCAGGAGCAGCTAGAAAAGGGTTTTATACACCCAAGCTCGTCACCATGGGGAGCCCCTGTGCTCTTCGTAGACAAGAAGGATGGGACCTAAAGGATGTGTGTGGATTATAGGTCTCTCAATGAGGTGACGATCAAGAATAAATACCCGCTGCCCTGTATAGAGGACCTATTCGACCAAATAAAAGGTGCCCAAATTTTCTCCAAGATTGATCTTTGGTCGGGATATTTCCAGCTGAAGATTAAGCCCTCCGACATAACCAAGACTGCATTTCAAACACGGTATGGTTTGTATGAATATACCGTTTTGTCTTTTTGGTTAACGAATGCAACCACATACTTTCTGTACCTCATGAGTAAGGTCTTCATGGAGTATTTGGACAAGTTTGTCATGGTTTTCATCGACGACATCATGGTGTATTCGAAAAGCGAGGAAGAACATGAAGAACACTTGAGATTGACATTGCAGAAACTGCGAGAGCATCAATTGTATGCTAAGTTCAGCAAGTGTCAATTTTGGCTAAAGGAGATATCGTTCCTAGGCCACATCATCTCTGAGGGAGGAGAATCGGTTGATCCCAGAAAAGTGGGACATGTTTTGAAGTGTAACCAACCGCAGAATATGAGAGACATTCGGAGTTTCCTTGGGATGGCTGGATACTACCGCCGGTTCATCAAGGATTTCTCCAAAATAGCAAAGCCCATGACTGGATTGCTGATGAAAGGGAAATCATTTCAGTGGACACAAGCGTGTCAAGAATGCTTTGAGGAGCTAAAGAAGAGATTAATCACAGCGCCGGTTTTGGTATTGCCAGACGTGAGCGAAAGCTTCGACATATATTGTGACGCATCAAGACAAGGGCTTCGATGTGTGCTCATGCAAGAAGGACAAGTGGTAGCCTATGCGTCAAGACAACTAAAGAAACATGAGCTGAATTACCCCACACATGACTTGGAACTTGCAGCCGTGGTACATGCCATGAAGATTTGGAGGCATTATATCCTTGGCCACCGATCTGAGATCTATACGGATCACAAAAGCCTCAAGTATATATTCACGCAAACGGATCTGAATTTGAGGCAATATCGATGGTTGGAACTCATCAAGGAATATGATGTTGGAATTAACTATCACCCCGGAAAGGCCAATGTAGTAGCTCATGCGTTGAGCCGAAAAGGAGCATGTCACCAACTCATGGTTCGGGAGCTGCCACCCGAGCTACACAAGGAGTTCGAATGGTTACGTCTCAGGTTCTTGAACGAGATGTAGGTGATAGAACTGAACTCTTCGCTGGAACAAGGGATACGAGATGGCCAAGCAACGGATGAAGAAATCAAGGAAAGAATCCAACAAGGCAAAGAAAAGGATTTCAAGGAAGATGAGAAAGACATGCTTTGGTTAGGGAAAAGGATTTGTGTGCCTAACGTGAAGCACATCCGTGACACGATATTAAAGGAGGCACATGACTCACCTTATTCCATACATCCCGGCTGTACAAAGATGTACAAGGACCTGAAAACTTGCTATTGGTGGGATGGTATGAAAAGGGACATAGCTCAATATGTTGCCTTATGCGACACGTGCCAACGAGTGAATGCCGAACACCAAAGACCCGCTGGACTGTTGCAGCCATTGAAAGTATCGAGTGGAATTTGGAAGACATCAGCATGAAATTCATTGTCAGATTGCCACACACTCAATTGGGTTATGACTCTATTTGGGTTATCATGGACCGATTGACAAAAACAGCCCATTTCCTTCCTGTTAAAACCAAGTACAGCGTTGCACAACTAGCCGAGCTGTATATGGAGCAAATCGTGTGTCGCCATGGAGTTCCGAAGAGGATAGTTTCGGATCGGGGTTCTCAATTTACCTCTAGGTTCTGGAAGAAGCTGAATGAAGCCATGGGTACATGACTGAATTTCAGCTCTGTTTATCACCCGCAAACCGATGGGCAAACTGAGAAGCCAAATCAAATTTTAGAAGACATGTTGAGATCTTGCGCCTTGAAACATGGGCGTAGTTGGGATAGGAGCCTGCCGTACGCTGAATTCTTATACAAAAACAGCTACCAAGCCAGCTTGAAAATGTCACCTTTCGAAGCATTGTATGGTAGAAAGTGTAGAACGCCGCTGTTATGGAATGAGACCGGAGAGAGCCAAGTGTTTGGACCCGAAGTGCTGCAAGATGCCGAGAAGCAGCTCCAAACGATTCGAGAAAATTTGAAGGCTGCTCAGTCACGACAAAAAGGATATGCAGACAATAGGTGAAGAAAATTGACCTTCGAAGTAGGAGACTTCGTGTATCTTAAGGTATCGCCTATCCGAGGCCAACGACAGTTCAACGTCAAGGCAAATTAGCACCTCGCTACATAAGGCCATTCAAGATTTTGGGCAAGCGAGGAGAAGTAGCCTATCAACTAGATCTGCCAACGCACCTCTCCGACGTACATGACGTGTTTCACGTATCCCAACTCAAGAAGTGCTTAAGAGTATCAGAAGAACAAGTACCGATGGATGAGCTCGAGCTTCAAGAGGATCTGACCTACACGGAATACTCTGTCAAAATCTTGGATGTGAAGGAAAGGGTCACGAGGAACAAAGTGATTCGTTGGTGCAAGGTACAGTGGAGCCATCACACGGAAGCCGAAACTACATGGGAGCGTGAGGAAGAGGTCAAGGCAGAACTCCCTCATCTATTCTCCACTCTATGGAATCTCAAGGGAGAGATTCAGTTTAAGGGGGATAGGTTTCTAACACCCTCAAATTCATTTCCATGCATTGCATACATTTTTTATGTAGAGAAACATTATAAAAGAGATAGAAATGGAGAATGAACTATAGAAATGGATAAAGAACCATAGAAATGGAGAAAAGAACCATAGAAATGGAGAAAGGACCATAGAAACGGAGGAAGGAACCATAGAAATTTAGGAAGGAACAATAGAAATGGAGGAAAAACCACAGAAATGGAGAAGGGAATATAGAAATGGAGAATGGGGCATAGAAATGGAGAAGGGCAATGTAGAAATGGAGAATGGGACATAGAAATGAAGATGGGAATGTAGAAATGAAGAATGGGACATAGAAATGGAGAGGGGAATGTAGAAATAGAGAATGGGACATAGAAATGGAGAGGGGAATGTAGAAATGGAGCAAGTGACATAGAAATGGTGAGGAATGGGAAAAAGATAGCTGAAATGAGCCATTCCCAAATTTCCTCCAATTTCCCCAAAATTTCTAAATTCCCCAATTCACAAAAAGGGGAATTTTCCCCACATTTTGGGGATAAAATCCCCAAGGCTGCCGCACCACAAGAGATAAGTTTGTTAAGATCCAAAAAAAATCAATAGGACTCTTATTGGAGCTCCAATTGGAGTAGGACTCTCCCTTTTTCCCCATTATAAATATAACCCCCACCCCTGGCCGAAATCCTCTCTATTTTGGATGCCCCCCTGCTGCCAAGCCCCTTTCCTTGCTGCCAAGTCGCCAAGTCCCCCCCATTGCCGGAATTGGCCGCCGTCGAGCTCCGTCGAGCCCCGCCGTCGCCGGAGAAGAAGCCCGACGATCTGTCCTGCCCCAATCTTCCATAGAAAAATTCCCCACTACTGCCATTGCTAGGAGGAAGGCCCTGCAACCAAAAGGAAGTGAGGTAGGTCACCATTACCCATCTTACGACGTCACCGCTGTTTTACGCATCCGTTTTCTTCGCCCCCTTCGAGCAGAAACTTTTACGTGTGGACAGATCGTGTTTTGATCGGTTTTTGATGGTGGAATTGATCTAGATCTTGAGTCAAGATCATCACCATGTCCACACTTGATCCCAGCACCTTTGTTCATCATAAAACCCCATTAAAACATGCAAGAACACGTACAAACTGGATTAATAAAACTGCACTATAGGATTTGCATTCATCTACCCTATTGCATCTTGAGTAAAGTTTGTGCATGATGTTTGATTGCTGTAAATTTTGTACGTGCATGGTCGTGAGTAGAAGGACAAGCTCAAGAAGCCATCTACGAGGATCTACAGCACCAAGACTTTGAGACGCTCGAACAGCAAGAACCACGGGAGCAAGGCAAGTGCCCCTTGACCATATTGATCCCATGTTTTGAAACTGTTTTGTTTGCGAAAACGTGTATGCTTGAGTCAACTTGATGGGACACCCTTTTTATAGGAGTTTACTAGTTTTGTTAACCATCCTTGTCGCTAGAAAGTTGATGAGTCGGGTATGGTCGTTTTTCCTTTTTGCTTCGCTTAATTCACGTGATACGGGAAGCTGAAATAAAACATTTCTAGCTACTGCACTCATATGAATAATGATGATGAGATCTTAATGATGTTAATGGGCATGGAATCGGGGAGATCTAGGAAAGCTTGGTTCTTGAGTGTTGCTGGATGAGATGGGGGAACTTGCAGTAGATCTAAGGACCGGTTCATGGGAGAATATGCCAGGAAAACAGTGCCACCACAAAGCCAAGTATGGGTGCGGCTTAGCTGATTAATTTAGATGTGGTGCTAGCTTGTTATTTACCGTGGATAGCGTGGGGAATTAGAGTCGAGGAGGACTGCCCTGAGAACTGCATGGCACAAGAGGGGGCCCGTGGGTGGGAGAATGGTGATTCGAGCCTGCTAGTGAAACCTCAGTGAGTCCATACATCTAGTAGCCCCTTTGTAAAGGCTATTTTGTGATCTCTTGGCCATACACCGACGGTTCTGTACTGGTATAATGGAGGTTCTGTAGTCGCCGACAGGTGATGAAATCATGAACTTGTGGGTAAAGTGGTGCCACCTCTGCAGAGTGTAAAACTATCTTGATAGCCGTGCTTCCGGTCACAAGCACCTGGCCAACTTCCATGATTAGAGGGAAAACTTGGGATGGGTATTCGGTATGGTTATGGTATGGTCATTGGGATTGGTTTTGGGACTGTTTTGAGTCATGAAAATGAGTTTGGTTTTGGTTATATGAATATGAGATGGTTATGAATATTTATGAGCATGAGATGAACTTGAGAAAGATTAATGGCTGGATGAGACTTGATAAATGGTGAATCATGATGAAGGAATGTTGATGATTAATTTGTTTATGATGGGATTGAACTCGAAATAAAATTTTCTTGCTGCAACGAGCCTTTTTATTCCATACCTTGTTATAAGCTACATGTCATACTTTTCCCGCACTTGCTGAGTTCAACATGTACTCACCCTTGCATTACCACATAAACATCAGCTACAGGAGACGAGTACTTTGAGGACCATGTGGAGTACTAGGTGTGCGAACTACCGTCAACATGTCTGTGGAGTCTAAGATGGAGCCTGCTGTCTTTAGTCACTTTCTGCTGTCGTTTAGAGTTTTCCACTGCAAGAACAAGTTAGAGATTCACGAGTGAGACATTGTAATAAAGTACTTAAACACTATTTATTCGTGGTTATATTCTGAATTCAGTATGTGGATTACATGTGTATGTGTGATGAACATCCTGGTCACACATATGCATTCACTTGGTTCTATTTTTGGAACCAGGTGTCACAACTTGAAATACATTTTCACTTAGAAAGAACTGAATATGAGACAACGAAGATTGCTTGAGCTCATTAAAGATTATGAACTTGAGATTCATTACCATCCGAGAAAGGCGAATATGGTCACCGATGCGCTCAGTCGTAAGGCGCATGTCCATCACTTGACTATTGCTAAAATGGATGATGAAGAATCAAGTCTCAGTGTCATCCCGTATGGAGCACTCTATAATATAGCTCTCATCCCTACCATCCGAGAGGAGATCATTGCAGCTCAACGAAAAGACAAGGGTATGTCTCACATACGGCGGAGAATAGACAACGGAGAAAAGAAATGCTTCCGGAAGGACGATGAAGGTACTTTGTGGTTCAACGACTGGATAGTAGTACCCCGGGATATGGGATTACGGAAGAAAATTTTGGATGAAGCTCATTTGTCCAAATTTTCCATTCATCCGGGCAGCAATAAAATGTACCACGATCTCCAGAAGAAGTTTTGATGGACACGTATGAAACGTGAAGTTCCAAATTACGTTTCAGAATGTGATACGTGTCAAAGAGTCAAGGCTGACCATTTGAAGAAGTCGGGCCTGCTGCAGTCACTTCAAATACTAGCATGGAAGTGAGAAGACTTGAGTATGGATTTCATCGTCGGGTTGTCGATGACCTCCGACAACAATGATTCGATTTGGGTAATCGTTGACGGATTAACCAAATCAGCACACTTCATCCCTGTGCATACATGATACAATGCAAAGAAGTATGCGGAGTTATATATAGCATGGATCTTGTGCTTACGTGGAGTTCCCTGTACCATTGTGTCTGACAAAGGATCGATGTTTGTGGTCCATTTCTAGGAACAGCTACACGCATCCTTGGGAACCAAACTGATTTGAAGCTCCATGTATCACCCTCAAACCGATGGGCAAACTGAGAGGGTAAATCAAATTCTTGAAGATATGCTAAGAGTGTGTGCTATCCACCACAGTAAGAACTGGGATGATCACTTAGCGATAAAAATGAATTTAAGGCAAGTTTTGATGGAATTTGATGTTTTTGGAAAAAAGCAAAGGCTAACCCCTTGGGATTTTTCTGGAAAACTTGATGTTTCCTGAAAAGCTTCAAAATTTAGGTATGAAAAGGTAACACATATGTGACAAAGAAAGAAAGCCTCATGGGTGAGAAAAATAAATTTACCAAGAGTTTTGTTTGAAATTGTCGTTTTTATAAAAAGCAAGGGCTAACACCTTCGGATTTTTTTGGAAAATTTGATGTTTTCTGAAATGTGTCAGAATTTAGGGCGAGAAAATAAGCTTCACAGGCGACAAAATGAATTTACGGCGAGTTTTGATTGAAATTGTCGTTTTTATTAAAAGCAAAAGCTAAGACCTTTGGATGAGGTAACACATATGTGACAAAGAAAAAGAAGCTTCACGGGTGAGAAAAATAAATTTATGACAAGTTTTGATGCAAATTGTCGTTTTTATAAAAGAGCAAGGGCTAACACCTTTGAATTTTTTTTTTTGGAAAATTTGATGTCTTTTGAAATGCGTAGAATTTAGGTATGACATGGTAGCACGTATATGACAATGAAAAGAAGCTTCACGGGCGAGTAAAAAATTAACTGCGAGTTTTGATGAAAATTGTTGTTTTTAATAGAAAGCAAAAGCTAACCCCTTTTGATTTTTTGAAAAATTGATGTTTTTTGAAATGCTTCAAAATTTAGATAAGGTAACACGTATCTGACAAAGATAAAAAGCTTGACAAGCGAGAAAAACTAATTTACGACGAGTCTTGATGGAAATTACCGTTTTTGTTAAAAAGCAAAGGCTAACCCATTTTGATTTTTTTGGAAAATTCTATGTTTTCTGAAATGCTCCAAAATTTAGGTATGACAAGAAAACACGTATCTGTCAAAGATAAGAATCTTCACCTGTGAGAAATATGAATTTACCACAACTTTTGATGGAAATTGCCATTTTTGGTCAGAAGCAAAGGCTAAGCCCTATGGATTTTTCCTGGGAAATTTGATATTTTCTGAAATGCTTCAAAATTTAGGTATGACATGGTAACGCAAATCTAACTATGATTAGAAGCTTCGCGTGCGAGAAAAACAAATTTACCACTAGTTTTGATAGAAACTGCATATTTTGTTAAAAAAGCAAAGGCTAGCCCCTTTCGACTTTTGTGGAAATATTGATGTTTTCAAAAATGCGTCAGAATTCAGGTATGACTAGGTAACACGTATCAAACAAATAAAAGAATCTTCACGTTCAAGAAAAACTAATTTATGGCGAGTTTTGGTCGAAATTACAATTTTTGCTAAAAACAAAGGCTAACCCTTTGGGTCTTTTTGGAAAATTTGATGTTTTCCAAAAACTTTCAAAATTTAGGTATGACAAGGTAACATGTATCTGTCAAAGAAAAGAAGCTCCACGGGCGAGAAAAACAAAATTACGACGCGATTTGACTGAAATTGCCATTTTTGGTATAAAGCAAATGCTAACCCCTTTGTATTTTGTGGAAAATTTGACGTTTTTTGAAATGTGTCATAATTCAGGAATGACAAGGTGAAAGTGCATCTAGGCATCCCTTGTGGGTTTTTGTTGATTTATGACAAACAAATGAGACCCTAATAAAATTGTTGAGATGAGCGCAGGTTCTCAAAGAAATTAGGAAAAAAGCGCAAAAAGAAAGGAGAATGAGGATCGAAATTGATAAGAGCTCAAGAACTGAAAAGATTAGATCACTTAGTATAGAGTGTGTTGGAGAAATACAACCCAAGAGCTCAAGTGGAAGAAATCACACTAACTGTAAAAATTCAGCATGTGCGGACTAGTCCGATACGATTTTCTTTCTGACCACAAAACGGACTAGTCCGATAAGGTCCGGACTAGTCCGATATATCTCTGAGTAGACATCGGACTAGTCCGCACTACTACGGACTAGCCCGGTATCTCACAACACTTAGGGTTTTCTACACACCGTACACCGGACTAGTCCGGAGCCAACCACGGACTAGTCCGAACATCGCAAACCCTAACGTAACCATTGGAAACCCTACTATAAAAAGAGGTGTACGGCCATACCACCATAACTCTTTGACCCCCTGCGCCGTCGCACCTCCCAAGAGCCCAAAATTCACATCTCTCCACACATTCTAACCCAAAAAGGATCAATTCTTTGGGGATTAGCAATTGATCAAAGGAGAGACTTGTTCTACACATCTTGAGCTCTTGGGTTTGATCTCTCTCACACTCTTGTTCGTTAATTATTCATCTGTTGAGTGTGTTTGGTTGTGTTCATTCATTGTAATTCTTGGGGAGCCATCAACTTGTGAGAAGGCCCTTTGAACGATTTATTTGCCCTTTGTGATTAGTGGAAGAGAATCGACCTTCATGGCGATTTGACGAGGGTAGGGTTGGAGAAGACCCGGTCCTTAGTGGACTCCTCAACGGGGACGTAGATTTCCTTTGTGGAATCGAACCTTGGGATAAACACTTGTTTCCTACTCCTGTTCACTTATTGTTTATCATATTCTAGTGTTTAATCAACCTTGTGAAGTATCAAATTAATTTCCGCTGCATAAAGTACTATAAGTGAAAATATTGATCAACTTTGATCTCTCTAGTCCACGCATACCGGACTAGTCCACACAGTACCGGACTAGTCCGATTTTTCTCTGTGTAGAAAACGGACTAGTCCGCACTCTACCGGACTAGTCCGATTTCCCTATATTTGATAAACCTACTAAGTGTTTCAGGGATCAACAAAGCATCGAAAAGCCTATTCACCCCCTCTAGGCTACATTCAATTGGTATCAGAGCCAAACTCTTCAAAAGATTCTCACCGCTCGAAGATACGATGTCGGACATCAAGGATGTACACAAGAAGATCGACGACGAAAAGAGTAATGATGAAAGGACTCAAAAGCTAAAGAAGCTACTCGACGCCATTCAGGACAGTGAGGACGATGATGAGGAGGTGCTCCAACTTAAGGCCCTTCTACGAAAGAAGGCAATCTCCCCAAAAGGGAAGAAGACTAAAGACAACAAGCCTCAACCAAAGAAAATGTTCAAGAAGAAGAAGCAATATGGCCAAGCGCATCTAGGGAAGGAGTGCGACTCCGATGATGAATCCTCATCCGAAGAAGAAGAGGAGATGGCCACCATAGCCATAAAGAAGACTACCAAGAAATCCACTCTCTTCCCAACCATGGGCGCATGCAAGGACACCGACAACACTTGTCTAATGGCAAAGGAAGGTAAACGAAAGGTACCAACTAAATCTTCCTTCTCGCATTCTTTTACTAGTGATAGTGATAATTCTAGTGAGGATGATAGCAGTGAAGAAGATGAATATATGCTTAGGGGTTTAGACAAAAAGACAGCTGCTAAAATGAAATTTCTACTTGATAAGCTTGTTGATATGGAGAAGTTAGTCAATCGTCAGGAAGATATGATCATTTCCCAAAAGGAGGAATATATTGAGATTGAAAAGCTTCTTTAACTTGAAAAGGAACAAAATAAATCACTAGAGCTTGAGTTAGCTTCAAGCAAGGAAGCTTGCTTGAAGTTAAAAGATTCAAACACCATCATCAAGGATGAACTTGCTAACTTAACCAAAGTTAACGAGATCCTTGAGGTACAAGTTGAGTCACTCAAGCAAAATGGTTCTTCATAAACTTCTAGCTCACCTTCTCAACACATAAAGTATGAAACTAGTATTACTTGCACTTGTGCCAAAAGTGACACTAACATGTAGAAAAAGCCAAACTTGGCAAAGGACAAGCAATCTTCTCAAAGTGGCATATTTGACAAGGAGAAGATCAAGTATGCACGCAGTGCATACTTGGTCACAAGACCTCCTAATGTCAAATATGGAATTGCATATTCTAATGGTGAAAAGCAAAATGCTAGAAGCCACAAGAATAACAAGAGTTGCATTGCCTTTGTCAAGGGAAACTCTTCTCAAGTTAGAAAACTTAATAATGTTGATAAATTTAACACTGTGAACACATATGAACAACAACTTCTATTTAGAGCTTTTGATGCTTCATATGTACTTATGAAAAGTAATCTTGGAAGAGTTTATGCTAAATATGTTGGGCCACGTCATGGGAACACCAAGTCTCATGTGTGGGTGCCCAAATCACTTGTGACTAACCTCAAAGGACCCAAACAAGCTTGGGTGCCTAAGACCAAGGCATTAATTGTTTTTGCAGACTTATTCATCCGGTGGAGCAAAATGGGTGCTAGACAATGGATGCACCAATCATATGACCGGAGAAAGAAGAATGTTCATGGAATATGAAGAAAATGAAAATCCAAGCGAAGGCATTTACTTTGGTGATAATAGTCAAGGAAAAGTGCTTGGTACCGGTAAAATTGCAATTTTATCACAACATAATCTCTCTCATGTTTTACACGTTGACTCCTTGGATTATAACCTTTTGTCAATATCTCAATTATGTGACAAGGGTTATAATTGTTTATTCACTAATGAGGGTGTGACTGTCTCTAGAAGGAGTGATAACTCAATTGCATTCAAGGGTGTGTTGAAGGGAAAACTTTATCTAGTTGACTTCAACAAAGATAAAGCCGAACTTGACACATGCTTGATTGCAAAGACCAACATGGGTTGGTTGTGGCATAGACGGCTAGCACATGTTGGTATGAGGAATCTTCAAAAACTCCTCAAAGGCAATCACATCCGAGGTTTAAAGGATGTTGTTTTTGAGAAAGACAGGCCGTGTAGAGCGTGTCAAGCAGGGAAGCAAGTAGGAGCATCCCATGGCGCAAAAAATTTCATGACTACAACAAGACCGCTTGAGCTCCTCCACATGGATCTATTCGGTCCAATTGCTTACATAAGCATCAGCGGTAATAAATACGGTCTAGTCATTGTTGATTATTTTTCACGCTTCACGTGGATTTTCTTTTTGCATGATAAGACAGGAACTCAAGGAACCCTCAAGAAGTTCATTAAGCGTGCCCAAAATGAATTCTCGTTGAAGATCAAGAACATACGAAGTGACAATGGGACAAAATTCAAGAACATCCAAGTTGAGGAGTATCTAGATGAAGAAGGAATAAAGCACAAATTTTCAGCACCATATACTCCTCAACAAAATGGAGTAGCCGAAAGGGAGAACAGAACTCTCATTTAGAAGACGAGGACAATGCTCGATGAGTACAAGACTTTGGACAGGTTTTGGGCTGAAGCGGTTAGCACCGGTCGTCATGCCATAAACCGACTATATCTTCATTGGTTGCTCAAGAAAACCTCATATGAACTACTCACGGGTAACAAGACAAATATTTCATATTTTCGAGTTTTTGGTTCAAAATGTTATATTTTAAACAAGAAGCCAAGGGCTTCGAAGTCCGATGAAGGTTTCTTACTTGGCTATGATTCAAACTCCTACGCTTATGGTGTCTTCAACAAAACCTCCGGAATTGAAGTAGCACGTGACGTAGTGTTTGATGAAACTAACAGCTCTCAAGAAGAGCAAGTTGATCAGTGTGTGCTAGATCAAGAAGAAGCTCCATGTCAGGCATTGAGAAGAATGGCATTGGGCGATGTTCGACCACAAGTGCCAACCTCAAATGCGAATGAAGAAAATGAACCATAGATGGAGGAAAATGATCAAGGGGGAGCTTCCATACAAGATCAACCTCAAGAAAATCAAGAAGACCAAAACATCAATGAGGGCAACTATACAGGGGGAGAAGAAGATGATAATGAAGATTCAAGACCACAAGTGCCACATCCAAGAGTACATCAAAGCATCCAAAGAGATCACCCCATCGACAACATAATCGGTGACATCCAAAAGAGAGTAATAACTCGATCTCGCATAGCTAATTTTTGTGAACACTATTCTTTTGTATCCTCTTTGGAACCATACAGGGTTGAGGATCCGTTAAAAGATCCGGATTGGGTGATGGCGATGCAAGAAAAATTAAACAACTTCAAAAGGAACGAAGTGTGGGAGCTTGTTGAAAGACCCAAGTCCAACATCGTCGGCACTAAATGGGTCTTCCGCAACAAGCAAGACGAACATGGAGTGGTAACAAAGAACAAGGCATGACATGTGGCAAAAGGGTACTCACAAGTCGAAGGTTTGGATTTTGATGAGACTTTTGCTCCCGTAGCTAGGCTTGAATCGATTCGTATATTACTTGCATATGCTACTCACCACGATTTCAAGCTTTATCAAATGGATGTGAAAAGCGCCTTTCTCAATGGACCGATAAAGGAGGAGGTGTACATGGAGCAACCACCCAGTTTTGAAGATCAATAGCACCCCGACTATGTGTTCAAACCACGTAAGGCTCTATATGGCCTCAAACAAGCTCCTAGAGCTTGGTATGAGTGCCTTAGAGAATTTTTGATTGAAAATGACTTCAAAATTGGAAAAGCTGATTACACCTTGTTCACTAAACACTTTGATGATGATCTCTTCATTTGCCAAATCCATGTTGATGATATTATATTTGGTTCAACTAACAAATCCTTTTGTCGAAAATTTAGCAAGATTATGACAGATAGATTCGAGATGTTCGTGATGGGAGAGTTGAGGTACTTTTTGGGATTCCAAGTGAAGCAACAAAAGGACGGGATGTTCATAAGCCAAACAAAGTACACTCAAGACATTCTCAAGAAGTATGGAATGGACAAAGCAAAGCCCATAAAGACTCCCATGGCGACAAATGGACACTTGGATCTCAATGAAGACGGACCAAATATGGATCAAAAGGTATATCGTTCCATAATTGGCTCCTTCTTTATTTATGTACATCTAGACCCAATATCATGTTGAGTGTATGTTTGTGTGCAAGGTTTCAAGCCAATCCTAAGGAATGTCATTTGATAGCCGTTAAAAGGATTTTGAGATATTTAATTCATACACCCAACCTAGGCCTTTGGTATCCCAAAGGTTCAAAATTCAATCTCATTGGATACTCCGATGCAGATTATGCAGGATGCAAGGCAGATAGAAAAAATACTTCTGGTACTAGCCAATTCCTAGGTAGATCCCTAGTTTCTTGGTCCTCCAAGAAACAAAATTCAATTGCCCTATCCACAGCCGAAGCGGAGTATGTTGCAGCCGGGAGTTGTTGTGCACAACTCCTTTGGATGCGACAAACTCAAGGGATTACGGTTACAATATGAGCCGCATTCCACTCCTTTGTGACAATGAGAGTGCAATTAAAATTGCCCATAACCCTGTTGAGCACTCTAAAACCAAACACATAGATATCCGGCATAATTTTTTTAGAGATCACTCAATGAAAGGAGACATAGCCATCTCCCATGTCAATACTGAAAAACAACTAACCGATATTTTTACCAAGCCACTTGATGAAAAACGATTTTGTGAGCTCTGAAATGAACTAAATATCCTTGATGCTCGAAACGTGACTTGAAATCATGTTAATTATGTTGAAAAATCATCTCTCTCTATTTTTTCTCCTAAAAACTATGTTAGTTACTTGATCTTGGTGAATCATGGTCATAGCTTGATTGTTGTATGTTTACTGATCATATTCATCAAGAATATTTGTGTGCTTTTGTCCCTTATTCCTTAATAGGAACTTTTAAATACATATATATATATATATATATATATATATATATATATATATATATATATATATATATATATATATGTTATACACTTCTGTACAAGGGACCACAGACTAGTCCGTGGTCACCCCGGACTAGTCGGCACTTGCAGACTAGTCCGTACTAGGTCCGTTAGACCGGACTAGTCCGAACCATCACGGACTAGTCCGATTTTCTCTCTGACCAGAAAATTGACTCCATAACCCTAGGGACCGCTCAAACCTAATCTTCTTCATCCTCACAACCCTTCCCACTCTCTCTCTCCTCACTCAAGTGCTCCCAAGGCGGATTTACAAGTTCTCTATTAAAACCACCCAAATTTCCGTGGGAATCGATCTCCATTGCAAAGGGATCAAAGACCCCGGACTAGTCCGGATCAAGAACTCCTTCAACACCTCGAATCGAAGGATTTGGTAAACTTCACTCCAAACCCTAGAACCTTTGATTTTCCTTGCTTTTGCTCAATTAGCTTAACTCCTCTAGTCAATGCTTGCTCTATTGATGTATTCCATGTACCCTAGATCATATTTGCATTGAATAACCTCAAATTTTTACAAATTAGGGCTTGAGAAGCCTCATAACGGACTAGTTCGTTCTTAGGGCGGACAAGTCTTGAACTCCGGAGTAGTCTAACCCTGAACACCGGACTAGTCCGGTATGCCCTGATTCAGGGATTTTGTCAGAGAATCCTAGCTTATGTCAATTCAATGCAATCCCTTGTCATCCTTGATTATTCATATCCTTTATACCTTACTTGTCAGAAATCATGTCGGGATCGAATGAGAGTCTCTCCGACTTTGAGGCCGAGATGGATCAAGATCAAGATGTAATGTCGCATATTCCGGAGTCTCGCTCCAAAAGGAGACAAGATCGTGTTGCCGAGCCCTCGTTCACCCCACCTAGGGTTCAGCAAAAGGTTACAATCAAGAGACCAGCTTCAAGAGCAAATATTGCTGATTCTAGCTCCGCGGCTCAACGCCAAACCAAAGGCAAGGGAAAGGGGCTTTCTTCCGGCCCGATTGGTCCCCTCAAGATGATAGCTCCAAGGCAGGGAAATAGGGATCCCTTGGAGCAGAAGTTCAATGGCAAGGGGAGTGATGTGGCATGGAACTTGAGGAAGGTTGATGCCTATAGCTCTGGCAAAAAAGGCAGCAGACAAAAGATTTTGGAGCAACTTTCACTCGGACTACTACAGTTCGGTGTACCTCCAAATGAAGACTCTAGTGGTCCACAGTCAATGGATCGATTGGACATACATTGAAAGGAAGAGCTGTGAAGCCTTTGAGGAGGTTATAGAGGCTGCAGAGAGACACGGTCTAAAGGACTTGCTCTCCTTCAGATACAACTGGAATGATGAGATCGTTGCCCAGTTCTATGCAACTTGCCACTTTGCCCATGATGGAGAACACAAAGTGACTTGGATGACACATGGATCCAAGTACACAGTTTCTTATACTGAGTTTGCCAGACTGCTGCATCTTGAGGACACCGGCAATGATGAGATTGTGATTCACAATCTGGGAGTGGTGGAGAAGGACAAGATGGAGTTTCTCTATGATACTCGACTCCCATACAATCCCCCCTCAACCAAGAACATGAATCCCTTCTTCATTGTTCTCAACAGAGTGCTCCGGAAGACCATCGCTCCATAGGATGAAGATGCCGGGAGCGTCCAAGGTTATTTGAGAACCTTGATGAAAGTAATCAGCAGGAGGAGGAGATTTAATATCTTCGATTATATTTGGAATGACATGGTGAACATATCCTGCACACCAAACCGTTCCTGTGGCTATGCACCTTACTTGATGTTCATGATTGAGAAAGTCACAGGAATTGAGTTTGTGAAGGATGTAGAGCACACTGCTCTAAGGCCTCAAAAGCCTCCTCACACCTCCCTCCCAACTGCCTCCTCACCTGGATCACCTGAAGAACATCTAGAGAGAGCTCATGAAGATGCATGGCCTTCGTCCAAGACTAGGGCCTCTCCACACAAAGGTTCCTCTAGTGGAGTTTTGAAGTTTTTGGCTGCTATTTTCAGTTCTTGCCGCAAAACTGAGGTGAAGCTTCATAAGATGAACAAGGCAAGAAAAGAAGAAATGAGATACATGAAGGCCAATATCAAAGAAATATGCCAAAAACTGGAGATTGAGCCCATTGGATCCCCGGTCATCTCAGAGGACTCTGCATCTGATTTTACAGAGCTTCCTCCTCTCTCTCTCCATCAGAGTGTTCCTACATTGACACGATGAGTGGTTCCTCTCCTCCTCCTCCTCCTCCTCAGCCTGATGATGAATACGAAGAAAGGACAGACAGCGAGGAGTGAGCCAGCGATGACAAGTAGATCCCTCCTCTCCTTCTTTTGGTGCCTTAATGCCAAAGGGGGAGAGATTGAGAGGGAGTCTTAGGTCGTAGGCTCGTCGTAGGCTATTCTTTTTTATATGTTCTAGCTTAAGAAATGAGCCTTTGTAAGACCTATGCTATCATTATGCTGTTGTAAGACTTATGCTACCATTATGCATTTGTAAGACTTATGTTATCATTATGCTTACTATGTTATGCTTATGATTAATGGTGTATGTTTAAAACTTCTATGTAGGATTGAGACTCTTGATGATGTTATGATTATGCTCATTATGTTATTCACATCAAAATTATTGCTCACACACATAGTTCTGCACTCCACCATAAAGAGTGCACATATGTCTTATGTCTACTTTGCCTATTTTGTCCAAATCTCATATGTGCACACTTTATGAAAATCTGAATTATTATTGTCATATTTGTGAGATCTCAATTGGCTGTCATCAATCACCAAAAAGGGGGAGATTGAAAGTGCATCTAGGCATCCCTTGTGGGTTTTGTTTGATTTATGACAAACAAATGAGACCCTAACAAAATTGTTGAGATGAGAGCAGGTTCTCAAAGAAATTAGGAAGAAATCGCAAAAAGAAAGGAGAAGGAGGATCCAAATTGATAAGAGCTCAAGAACTGAAAAGATTAGATCCCTAAGTATAGAGTGTGTTGGAGGAACACACCCCAAGAGCTCAAGTGGAAGAAATCACACTAACTGCAAAAATTCAGCATGTGCGGACTAGTCCGATATCAACCGGACTAGTCCGATTTTCTTTCTGACCACAAAACAGACTAGTCCGATAACGTTCGGACTAGTCCGATATATCTCTGAGTAGACATCGGACTAGTCCGCACTACTACGGACTAGTCCGATATCTCACAACACATAGGATTTTCTACACACTGTACACCGGACTAGTCCGGAGCCAACCATGGACTAGTCTGGACATCGCATACCCTAACGTAACCATTGGAAACCCTACTAATAAAAGAGGTGTACGGCCATACCACCATAACTCTTTGACCCCCTACGCCGTCACACCTCCCAAGAGCCCAAGATTCACATCTCTCCACACATTCTAACCCAAAAAGGATCAATTCTTTTGGGATTAGCAATTGATCAAAGGAGCGACTTGTTCTACACATCTTGAGCTCTTGGGTTTGATCTCTCGCACACTCTTGTTCGTTAATTGTTCATTTGTTGAGTGTGTTTGGTTGTGTTCATTCATTGTAATTCTTGGGGAGCCCTCAACTTGTGAGAAGGCCCCTTGAACGATTTATTTGCCCTTTGTGATCATGGAAGAGAATCGGCCTTCGTGGTAATTCGACGAGGGTAGGGTTGGAGAAGACCCGGTCCTTAGTGGACTCCACAAAGGGGACGTAGATATCATATTCTAGTGTTTAATCAATCTTGTGAAACTTACATTGAAGCAATGAAACCAAAGTTGATCTCTGTCATACATTGTCTCACTTTTGCAATACATCTAAGTATCAAATTAATTTCCGCTGCATAAAGTACTAGAAGTGAAAATATTGATCAACTTTGATCTCTCTAGTCCACGCATACCGGACTAGTCCGTTTTTTCTCTGTGTAGAAAACGGACTAGTCCGCACTCTAGCGGACTAGTTCGATTTCCCTGTATTTGATAAACCTACTAAGTGTTTCAGGGATCAGAAAAGCGTCGAAAAACCTATTCACCCCTCCTCTAGGCTATATTCACAAGGTAACACGGATCTGACAAACAAAAGATTCTTCACGAGTGAGAAAAACAAATTTACGGCGAGTTTTGATAGAAATTGCTGTTTTTGGTAAACATTAAAGGCCAACCACTTTTCATCTTTCAGAAAATTTGATGTTTTCCGAAATGCTTCAAAATTTAGGTATGACAAGATAACACGTATCTCACAAAAATAAAAAACTTCAAGCGAGAAAAACGAATTTACGCCGGTTTTTATGGAAATTGCCGTTTTCGGTAAAAAGCAAAGGCTTACAACCCCTTTGGGTTTTTTTTGGAAAATTTGATGTTTTCCGAAATTCTTAAAATTTAGATATGACAAAGTAACACTTATCTAACAAAGATAAGAAGCTTCACGGGTGATAAAAATAAATTTAAGGCAAGTTTTGATGGAATTTGATGTATTTGGAAAAAAGCAAAGGCTAACCCCTTTGGATTTATTTGAAAAACTTGATGTTTCCCGAAAAGCTTCAAAATTCAGGTATGACAAGGTAACACAGATGTGACAAAGAAAAAAGCTTCATGGGTCCGAAAAATGAATTTACCACGAGTTTTGATGGAAATTGTCATTTTTTATTAAAAGCAAGGGCTAACACCTTCGGATTTTTTTGGAAAATTTGATGTTTTCCGAAATGCGTCAGAATTTAGGTATGACATGGTAGCACATATCTGAAAAAGAAAAGAAGCTTCACTGGCGAGAAAAAGAATTTATGGTGAGTTTTGATTGAAATTTTCGTTTTTAATAAAAGAAAAATCTAAGACCTTTGGATCTTTTTTTGAGAAATTTGATGTGTCTCGAAATGTTTCAAAATTTAGATATGACAAGGAAACACGTATTTGACAAAGATAAGAAGGTTCACGTGCGAGAAAAACTAATTTACTATGAATCTTGATGAAAATTTCCGTTTTCGTAAAAAGCAAAGGCTAACCCCTTTGGATTTTTTTTGGAAAATTTGATGTTTTTCAAAATGCTTAAAAATTTAGGTATGACAAAGTAACACATATATAACAAAGATAAGAAGCTTAAAGTGTGATAGAAACAAATTTAAAGCAAGTTTTGATGGAATTTAATGTTTTTAGTAAAAGAAAAGGCTAACCCCTTTAGTTTTTTTTTCAAAAATTTGATGTTTCTTGAAATGCTTCAAAATTTAGGTATGATGAGGTAACATATATGTGACAAAGAAAAAGAAGCTTCACGGGTGAGAAAAATAAATTTATGACAAGGTTTGATGCAAATTGCCGTTTTTATAAAAGAGCAAGGGCTAACACCTTTGAATTTTTTTGGAAAATTTGATGTCTTTCGAAATGCGTCAGAATTTAGGTATGACATGGTAGCACGTATATGACAATGAAAAGAAGCTTCACGGGCGAGTAAAAAAATTAACTGCGAGTTTTGATGAAAATTGTTGTTTTTAATAGAAAGCAAAAGCTAACCCCTTTTGATTTTTTGAAAAATTGATGTTTTTTGAAATGCTTCAAAATTTATTTATGGCAAGGTAACACGTATCTGACAAAGATAAAAAGCTTGACAAGCGAGAAAAACTAATTTACGACGAGTCTTGATGGAAATTGTCATTTTTGTTAAAAAGCAAAGGCTAACTGTCACACCCGGTTTCTCCGAAGAACAACCGAGTGAATATCACATGTATGCCAGGATCATTTTCTCATACATGTGATGACAAATAGTGAAGCGTCATTTATTACAAGCTAGGTGTCGAATATAAATAAGTCTTACATAGCATATGTCTCGATGGACGATAATAAGTTCATAACATGTAAATGAAATAGCAGCGGAATGTTATTCTCGTGGGCTCTGTCATAGGAGTTGCCCGGGGGGACTCCATGAACCTAGAATCCTTCTTCGGGTCCGAAGTCTTGGTCATTGAACACCACATCATTCTCTTCACCTGAGCAGCAATATAAACCAACAAATATGCAAGTTTCAGTACCGTTGGTACTCAGCAAGTGGGGGAAAGTTATGTCATGCATGGCCAGAGCAAGGATAGGTTGAGATCATGGTTAAAGCACTACGCGATTATTACCTACCACCTTAGCTTATTAAGCACCTACATTACCACACAGGTGAAATGGTCCCAATCTCCCAACCCATCATCATAATCAATTAACCATAACATTAATACCAATGTTAAGCTCCCCGCTTAACATCCTCAACTTCCAAAGCCATCAATCCTCTAATCATGAATAAGTCCAATCCGCTCTTGACCGTGAGCACGGCTGTCATGACAGTTTTGACTCTGCGGAGTTTGCACCACTGTACCCACATGTAGTGATATCATCCCCCGTTGCCGGGTGGACTAAAAGAACCTCCATTATGCTAGTGGCTACGAACAACATTCACACTTCCCAGGTGTGTAGCCAGGAGATCACTACGAAGCCTTTACAAAGGGATTCCCGACGAGCATGGGCCCACTGAGGTTTCACCCCTAAAAGCATACAAGAGGCTCCAATCATGCTGCAGTGGCCCCCTCTTGAGCCTTGCGGTTCATATGGTAGTCCAGCTGACACCTATTCCCCGCACCATCTAAAACACCCATACTATGCCGGGGATACACCTAATTAATTGGCCAAGCTGCCCCATCTCAGCATGTGGTTGGCACGGTAAAGCCAGGTTACATGCTCCATGAACCGGTCCATAGGATCCAGGCAAGTACTAAACACAAACCCGAGTCTCGTGCACCCAGCACCAACCAAATCATCCAACTTGCCTCGATCCCTACCTCTACATAACTCATAATGTCTCATGCAAGAGTAAGGTAAACAAGTTGATGATATCATATCCCACTTATCCCATTCTAACCATGGCTAAGCATAAGTAATATGAATGAATGACATAATAAAACAAATCCCAACCCAAGCTACAAGGAAACAAGGTAATGCAATTCTAGGGAAACTTCCTAGCATGGGTTTCATATTTCAATTGACAATGCAAATAATTCTATCTACCCATCCTAGCATAGGATCAAAGTGGTCAAGGACACTTGCCTTCTTCTTGCTGCTCTGAGAATGGAAAGTCTTGGTCTTGGAAGGGGAGAACTTGCTCTGGAGCAGGTTCTACTCATGCCAATACACATAGCAAAAGAAAACAAAATCCATAAGACATAGTTCACACTTTCACTTCATGCAAAACACACATACATACCTATGAAAGTCATTCACATTTCTAAGTGTTGGGGGTTACTCTACATGTGTTGATTTTTGGCCTACATGCACTTTTAAACATATGTATATGATTTGTAAGGGGCTCAGTTTTTGACACATATTTGAAGTGTTCACCACCACACCACACACCTCATTTGAGGAAAGTGGATGAACACAAATGAAGTGCAAGTAACCACCATCAAAATGCTCATTAGAGAACAAACTCACATATTGCAAAAGTGGTATTTCCCACATGTGATATAGGTGGGCTGGACATATGAAAACTCCTACACATTGCTAAGGATGTCCATGCCAAATTTCACCCAAATTCAAAACCTTTTTGAGGTTATTTTGGGTATAGTTAGAAAGAGGGCAGTTTGAAACTATATTCAAATTCAAACTGTTTTTATCCCATGAATTCAAAAGTGGGAGGCATATTATTATTCAGCACATATTTGTGACCTCACACACCAATTTTCACTCCATTTGGAGTTAATCTTGACATGAGCTAAGTGGGGCAAATTCAAATTTTATTTGAATTTCAAACTGAACTTGTGCTGAAATTCATTCAAACCAAACCCAATTTGAATTCTAATCAATTCAAATGGCTCATGAGTGAATAATTTGAACCACCAGGGGTATTATGGGGCTCACTATTTACAACAGTGATTATGAGTAAATTTCAGACGTTAAAACCCCGGGTGGGACCCACATGTCATAGAGAGAAGTAGGCAAAACTTGCACACAAAGTCACAGCCTCGGTGGGAAATTCCACCGAGCAGCTGTCGGCTGTGCCACTGAGCAGCTACCGGCGCCACCAGCTGCTTCCCCTCTCCGCGCGCTGGCGCCCAGGGCGGCTTGCTCGCGCCCCCACGCGACCGGCACCGCCTCCACTGAGCAGGAGTCGGCCGGCTTTATCTTCTCGCGGGCAAACCCAAGCAGCGGCATTGTTTCTCGCCGCAGCTCTCTGCTCAATCGGGAAAATCATCAAAACCATCTCCTCCTTCGTCCCTGAGCTGCTAGACAGCCACCTGAGGTCGCACTTCACCTCCCCAACGCCAGAAACCCCGAGCTCCGACCTCCTTTGCCCGAAAACGATCGCCACCGCGGCGACCTAGCCTCAGCCGAGAGTCAGGCGCCCGTGGACAGCGTTCCACAGGCGTTTTCACGGTCCAGCAAGAGAGGTAACAGGAGCGCGCGACCACCGTGCTGCTCTCCTCCATGTTTGGAAGCAAACCGTGAAGAATCCACAGAGAATTTCCAGTTTTTGCTCCGGCGACCGTGAACCGAGCTTCCGGTACGGTTTCTTTAAATTCTCGCTCTATGATCTTTCGGAGGTTATCAAATCTTGCACATAGACGCTGGACTAGCCGGTGATCAAGTTCTTTTCTGCATCCGTTGCGTGAAACTGTCTAGGAGTGACGAATTTCAAGCTCGATCGAGGGCGGTCATGGTGGGCACGATCGGTCACATGGTGCCGACCGACTTGCCGCCATCCCTGAACCCTTTTGACACCTTGTCGAGCTTCCTAGAGGTACAATGATGCTGTAGGACCGTTTGTTCGAGGTGTTGGCGGGTTAGAACCCACGGTCGACGGCGCCGAACCTCAACCGAGGCCGCGGCACGTCGCTGAGCTATTTCTGGTCACCCCCAGCCCGACCTGACACCACCGACGTGTTCCTCGACGTCGACAACCCCCTGGCGGCGAGTTTCAGACCATGGGAGGTCCGGCAGCGGCGAGCCGGCGAGCCACGAGTCTGCTCCGGCGAGGTCGGTGGCGCGGGCGCGAGAGAACGGCGGGAGGAAGACGAAGCCGGCTGGCCCACGTGTCAGCGGCTGGAGAATTTAAATCAGGATCGGGTGTGGCCGGGGATCGGCTGTGCTGGCGCGTAAATACCCTGTGAGCTCCGGTGTGCCGGACACCTCCGCGCTCGACACGTGTCCCCGCGGGGCCCCCGCGAGTTTAAACTTTTCCCCCGATTTTCAGAATTCTTCCAAACTTCAAATCCTCATAACTTTGGCTAGAAACTCCAAATCGAGGGAACCAAATTTTCCTGGATTCATCTCTCTGAGCACTTTCCAGCAAATCAAGTTTCACTTCGTGAAAACCCTTGTTTCTCCAGAATTAATTCCTCAAAGTTTAAACTGTTCGGAATTTTAACTGGACAATCCTGGGGAGGAAAATCCTGAAATTTTGCTGGGATGTTCAACAAAATATCCCTGAACTACCATAAAAATTTCAGACCCATTTGAGCTCATTTGATCCACCTAATGGTGTGATCAGTGAAACTGTTCCAGAGAAAATAGAAAATGTTCAGAAACATTTTCAGAGTTTCTCTGAAATTCTTTAGCTCATAACTTTAGGTAGGAACATTCAAATTATGTGAGACCAACTCCATTAGGACCATCTGAAAATCTAGTTTTCAGAAAGTCATAGTTTGTTTCATGAAAATCCTTAGAACACCCTAAGAGCCTTCAATTAAGGTCAAGTACAGGATTAATTGTGGAGGGCTCAAATGAGCTTTGCTGCAACTAAAACTTGACCAAGTCTTTGTTTAGGTTGTAACCAAGCCACAGTAAAAATTTCACAGTCATTGGGCTTGTCTAGTAAGAGTTATAGACTTCAGAAGTTTAAAAGTTAATACAACTGCATTTAAATTAATACATATATTGCTTCTATCATGTAGTCGCTAAGGTCGAGGAGGAACCCGAAGTCCTAGACTTCGTTACTCTGGAGGAACAGCTAGCCTACGACCAAGAGCAGCAAGGCAAGCTCCGGTTTGCATTAACCTTTTTACAAATGTTTATTGTTTTGAGCACATCTTTGAATACTGTTGTGATTCTTTGCATTAGAGTCTTGATTGGAAACCCAACTGCATAGCCAAGAAAACCATGGGTTGGGTTTAGGATTGCAAACCCCGTTAGCTACTGCAATGCTAAGATAGAGTAGGATTCGGTACAAGTCGAGTAGTTGGAACTACTCGCGAGAATAGGCTAGAGGTACTCGACTCGGGTAGTGATAGCACATGAAACACATGGCAAGAAAATGAGACCAAGCGGAGGGTAAGGGAAGCAGGACTTTGGGGCCTGTGTGCTGTAGCTCTGCTTGTGTCGATTGAGGACCGAGCCGTGTGCGGGCCTGTTGAACAAGATAGAACAGTACCGAAGACCTACCGGCTATGTGGGAACCGGGAAACCGATGTAACTCGGGTAGCTGGGTATTGAGGCATTGCCCGTCGTTCAGAGGGTAGGTTGAGAGCTTAAGGTGTAAATCGGCTGGCGGCACGGAGATGCGCGTGCAGAGACCTCTTGCTCGGGACCATGGGACCGGTTCAATATTTGGCTGACGGGCGAAAGGTGGTTGCGTACGGCGTCCGTGATGGTTGTTGTAGGCAACATCGAGTACGGGCGTACGTGATGGGTTGCTCAGGTAACCCTGCAGGTGTAAATCGATTATAATCGCCGTCCCTCGCGGTCAGTGAGTACCACTTGTTCACTGTACCGTGACGTAGAAAGAACAGGCTAGTTACATGTTAAAATGTTGCTGATTGAAAGATGGACTTTGCTTGTTAATGGTTTGTCGTAGTTAGAGCTAACTAAAGTTCCTTTCAACTTTGGGCAAAGTACATGAGAGAAATGCGTTTCTTGTTTGATTGCGGCTCTCTCATGTGCCTTAGCGTAAGGTTCTCCACAACCTGCTGATAAAACTTGAAAGTAAGGTTCTACTAATTAGGCGAGTCCTTGCAAATGATTTTTACCTCATGTAACCCAGCACCCCTCATGTACAAGTTCCATGTTTAGGTGAGACGGGTCAGACTTGCTGAGCCTTCGTGCTCACTGCTTGTGTTTGAAGCTTTTGCAGGGTTCTATGAGGAAGGGACTCCCGAAGAGGAGACGGAACCCCAGGAGGGGAACCCCGTCGAGTGGGAGTCGTGCACGCCGCAGAGTTAGTGTGCGTGTGTGCTAGCAAGGACACGTTCAAGGGCTGAACGTGAACTTGATGCGTTCTACGCCCGTGAGTGTAGACTGGACATATTTTGCGGTAAACATGTTCATAAACTTGTTTATGTAATAAAATTTCGCTTCCGCTTTGTACCTTTGATGTGTGTTATCCGGTGCTGTGCAACGCAGCACCCCTCAGCGTGATCCTGGCTCGACAAGACCGTGGGGTCGTGTCAGCGTTGGTATCAGAGCTCGCTTGAGGTTTAACACACTAAAAAGGTCATATTTTTCAAAAATCCAGTGAAGAACGAGTTAGTAGCCCGTATAAGGATGTTATTAGTGTATAGAAAGTGGCATATTAACCTATTTGTCTATGTCGGAAAATCATGTATCTCGGGACGTTTATGTCTTGGGGGGTACACGTAAGCGCTGTCCACCAGTGCGCACAAGCTGAAGGGTGGAGCCCCACGGGTGGCAGGTAACCCGACCCGCTTTGATATCCTCTACGTCTCTTCATGTCGTTTGGGGTATTCGAGCAACATCTATCCCTGGCGTGCGCGGTGCAACTTGGGATACCCCGTCATGTGGTCTGAAACGTGAACACATAACTCAAGGCGTGTTTGGCTTGAGAACATCCGGGCGAGTGACGACGGCCGGTTGTACGAACTGTATGGATTCCGGGCTCGGTGTGCAGACGAGTCTGATGATTGTTTGAGTTTCTGCAGGTAGCCTGACCACGAAACGGTAGACGTGTAGCATCCGTGTGCGAATGATGTTTAGTGCCACTGAAATAACGAAGCCAGCTAAGTCCGGTATAGGTTGTTCTTTGTGAGGACGTAGTACCGACATAATCTGGTGACGCATCAACGTCACACCCAAATAAATGAACAACTGCATTTAAAACTTGAAGGTTTTGATCCAAAGTAGTAAAATTTGATGTAACTCCTTCCCTTGAACAATATATTCAAAGTTAACAAGTTTTCAACTTATAAGTTGTTAAGGACAGAGCACTCTGTTTTCAGATGAATCAAGGCTGAAGTTAGTCAGAGGTTAGAGGTTGAGTTCTTTCGAGGTTGGGGTAATATGATAAATTTCTGGAAAGCTTTGGAAGAGCTTTGCAACTCTTCTGTTGAGGCCCAGAGGTGTTTCATCACTTAACCAATTGAAAAATGCAGTGGAGTCGAAACTGTCCAGAAAACCGGACAGAGTAAAGATTCTCTGTAAACTCTCTGTAAATTGAGTATAACTTCCTGCATAAAAATCAAAAAATAGAAAATGAGGTAGTTCTGGAAATCTTATGAGATGGTTTACAACTTTGTAACAGAAAAGTTTTGTCAGATTAGGAGCAGAATCAACTGGAATTCTTGGATCGAGTCAGTACCTAAAGCAGGGAGGTGCTGTCCAATTTTCTCCAGAAATTCTGTTATCTTTGACATCTCATAACTTTTGAACCAGGACAGATGTTAGGCCAAGCAAATACTTTCTGGAAAGCTATTGAAGTTAGCTTTAACTTTGGTGTTGAGCTCCAGAACTGGTTTTGCATTTAGCTTGGCCTAAATCAGCTTGAAATGGAAACTGGTCAGGGCTGTCATGGGAACAGCAGATCAGCAGTCAAATTTGTTTAAAATTTGAACTAGGTTTCCAAGTTTTATGGGTTCAATGACATATCTTATGTTATAACTCAGAGGTTTACTGTTTAAATAAATATTTGACATTTCTCAAATATATTTTTACAGATGACAGCAGATAAACGGTTGGAGAACGGGTGGGTGGTTTCCCACTGTTCTCACCGTAGTGGCTACCCGGAAGCATTGTGGCAAATGATCCAATATTTCGGGTACAACCAGATGCCGCAGTACTTCGCCAAGGAAGAAGGAGAAGAGGGGAACAAGACGTGGACGATCCATGTCGATATCCCTGCAGGACCTACGCCACCCGGTTGGGTGCCGTTCACCGTCACGGTGAGAGGGAAACAACCGGAAGGGATGTGGCAAGTGGCAGCCCGTGACACCATGTCACGTTTCTGCCAACTACACGTGCAAGCTATGGAGGGCACTCCATATGCGCTCGTTCCATTGGAGGGACGGGCTCAGCATGTGTGGGAAGAGAGGTACCTGGATGCAACGGACCCGGGTTGCCCAAGGTACAACCCCGCGGAAGCAAACCTTAGCCTCCAGATGAGGGCGGGAAACGCCTTGATGGACAGCCAAGCTGTTCATACGGAGCATCTCGCCACCAAGCTCAAGGAGAGCACGAGCCGTGGAGACCATTTCGAGAGTGCTCACGGTGCACTCCGCAATGTGCTCCTTCGAACGATCAAGCGACTGAATGAACAACACAATCAGTTGCATTGTCTGAAGAAGGCGAAGAGGAAAAGCCGTGTCAACATCGCGGTATTGCAAGAACTGGTACAGAATCTGACCCAGCAGAACGAGGAACTTACTCAAGAGCAGGATGACACTATTGAGGAAGGGCAAGGCTGGGAAGAAGATTACAACCAGGCTATGGATGAGGTGCACGCCTTGCAGGACCTCGTACCTCAGGTATTAGGCATACCGGTAGTCTTGGGCCTTCCAGCAATGGGAGAACCCGAGATGGGAGAATAGGTGGTAGATCTAGAGCCACCAGCAGAGGTACCGGAGGAGGACGACCCACAGGAGGTCGAGTTCTACTCCGAAATAGCGCGTACTCGTACCAACCCTGATGTTGGGGGTACTAGCCAAGGGGGAGAGACCTCCCAACAGCCTCCCGAGGAATCCTCGGGACAGCAGCAGCAACAGCAGCAACAGCAAACACCGCCACTGCCAACGGTTACATTGGCCGACATCGTCGCGGCAATGGCCGGTTCACATCAGCAGCACACGTAGTTGCTGCAAAATCTTATTGCCAATACGTCTCGCCCAGAGAGACGTCAAGACCGTGAGGAGCGTCAACAGAGCTCCTACTCCGACTTCCTGGCAACTCATCCCCAGTATTCTCAAGGGCGGATGAACCACTTGACGCGGACAACTGGCTCCGCGCAATAGAGATGAAGCTCGGGCTGCTCCAGATAAGTGAGCAGCGCAAGACTCAGTTCGGAGTCCAGCAGCTCCAAGGATCCGCGAGCGCGTGGTGGGCCAACTTCTGTGCTTCACAGCCCACCGACCGAGTGATGACCTGGACGGAGTTCCGGACGGCCTTCAGGGCCTATCATATACCGCCAGGTCTGATGAAAATAAAGACGCAGGAATTCCTACACCTGCAACAAGGGAGCAGGAACGCGCTGGAATACTCCAGGGCGTTCAACGATCTCGCGCTCTACGTGTCGTATCACGCAGATACTGACGAGAAGCGGCGGGACCACTTTTACCAGGGGCTTAACCCGCTCCTGAAGGACAAGTTGGCGATGTTCAATCGCGGCAGCCTCAACGACATCATTGTATGCTGCGATTGTTCAGGAGGACTCCGGCAAGGAGTTAGCAGCGGCGGAGCGAAAGCGAAGCGCGCCGCAAAGCAGTGGAGAAGGAGGCGGTCCTTCTCAAAAGTTTCAGATGGTGAATCGCCCACCATCAGGTCCACGCTGGCAGCCACCACAGCGGTCGATGCCATTCCGCAGTCGACCGTACTCTTCACCGGCATTCAGGCCGGCACTGCCAGTACCACCTACACAACAACAACAGCAGCAGAGGGCGATGCCGCATGCGTATGCACCTCAGCAACGCATGCTGGGCTTTCGTCCCCCGAGCACTCCACCAGCAGCGGCCACATGTTACAAGTGTGGTCGTCCAGGACACTTCGCGTGCAGTTGCCCGGAGAGGCAAGGCGGCGGAGTGGCACCACAGTTTCCGGGGAGGAATCAACCCCGGAACCCCACTAATGTGCGGCGGGCAAACCCTAGGCCCGGCACCGTCCACCAGCTTGCCATTGAGGACGTGCCGGAGGGCGAGCCAATCCTTGCGGGTATGTTCCAACTCCACCAGCATCCCGCTATAGTACTATTTGATTCAGGCGCCACGCATAATTTAATTAGCCAAGCTTTCATTGCTAAACACAGCTTGCCAATACTACCCACCGATAGTCCATATTTAATTTGTTCACCGGGTGGGAAGATTTCAGCAAGCGTAATGGTTTCCAAAGCACCATTATGCTTAGCGGGTAGAGTGTACCCCACGTCTCTCATTATCTTAGAGGGACAGAAGGTCGATGTCATCCTAGGGATGTCGTGGTTAACCCACCACGGCGATGTTTTAGACACCGTCCTTCGAGTCGTGCACTTAAACTCAGAAGTGCACGGGTCTCACTCATTATTTCTGGACAGTCCAGAAATAAAACTTCCAAGTGTCTATGAAGCCACAACCATCAGATTAGAAGATATTCCAGTGGTCCGAGAGTTCCTTGATGTATTCCCGGACGATTTGCCAGGGATGCCACCCGATAGAGAGGTGGAGTTCAAGATTGAAGTGGCACCGGGAACCATGCCAATATCCCGAAGGCCGTACAAGATGGCGCCCAAGGAGTTGGCTGAACTGAAGACTCAGCTCACGGACCTTCTGGAGAAGGGTTTTATTAGGCCGAGCTCCTCGCCATGGGGCTGTTCGGCATTATTCGTCAAGAAGAAGGATGAGACGTTACGGCTTTGCGTGGACTATCGTCCATTAAATGCCGTAACCATCAAGAACAAGTACCCGTTGCCACGGGTCGACATGTTGTTTGATCAGTTGGTTGAAGCAAAGATCTTTTCCAAGATGGATTTAAGATCCGGGTACCATCAGATTAAGATAAGGGCTGAGGACATTCCAAAGACAGCTTTCTCGACAAGGTACGGACTTTATGAGTACCTGGTCATGTCCTTCGGCCTCACCAATGCTCCGGCTCACTTCATGTACTTGATGAACTCAGTATTCATGCCGGAGCTGGACAAGTTTGTCGTGGTCTTCATCGACGACATCCTGGTGTATTCCAAGTCGGAGGAAGATCACAAGAAACATCTGCGTATAGTCTTGCAACGGCTGTGGGATCACAAGTTATACGCGAAATTTAGCAAATGCGAGTTTTGGATATCGCAAGTGCCGTTTCTCGGACATATCATCTCAGCGGAGGATATCGCTGTGGACCGGAGCAAGATCACTCAAGTGCTGAATTGGAAATCACCGAGAACTGTTCACGAGGTACGGAGTTTCCTCGGACTTGCGGGATATTATCGGAGGTTCATTCTGAACTTCTCGAAGATTGCCAAGCCAATGACAGAGCTGCTGAAGAAGGCTACCAAATATGTTTGGAGTCCAGCATGTGAAGCAGCATTCAAGGCTTTAGTTAAGCACCTGACATCAGCACCGGTTTGGTGCAGCCAGACACAACAAAACCGTTCGATGTGTACTGCGATGCATCCGGCATTGGGCTCGGATGTGTGCTGATGCAAGACCGAAGAGTGGTCGCGTATGGATCACGGCAGCTTAGAAACCATGAGCAGAATTATCCAACCCACGACTTGGAGCTCGCTGCCGTGGTACATGCACGAAAAATGTGGAGGCACTACCTACTCGGTAACCTCGTACATTTATATACCGACCACAAGAGCCTCAAGTACATATTCACTCAGAAGGAGCTGAACATGAGGCAACGAAGATGGTTAGAATTGATAAAGGATTACGAAATAGAGATCCATTATCATCCGGGCAAGGCAAACGTAGTGGCAGATGCGCTGAGCCGCAAGTCACACGTCAACAATCTGACCATCACACTGTTGGAAGAGAGCGAACCACCACTGCATGTGATTCCACATGGAGCTCTCTACATCCTAGCTCTGATCCCCACCATCCGTGAAGAGATAGCGGCAGCCCAGAAGAATGACAAGGGCATGTCACATTTGCGGAGATGTGTAGACAGTGGGGAGCTGAAATGTTTCCGGAAGGACGGAGACGGCATCCTATGGTTCAAGGACCGGATCGTCGTACCCCGTAACCCGGAATTATGGAAGAAAATTTTTGATGAGGCTCACTTATCAAAATTTTCTATTCACCCAGGCAGCAACAAGATGTATCAAGAACTCATGAGCAAGTTTTGGTGGACACGGATGAAGCGTGAGACTGCAAAATACGTGTCCGAGTGTGATACATGTCAAAGGGTGAAGACAGACCATATGAGGAAACCGGTACTGCTGCAACCACTGGGCATTCCTGCCTGGAAGTGGGAGGACGTGAGCATGGATTTCATCGTCGGTTTACCCACTACTTTTCAGAAGCATGATTCTGTGTGGGTGATCGTCGATCGGCTCACCAAATTTGCTTCCCCTCTGCGCGCGCTGGCGCCCAGGGCGGCTTGCTCGCACCCCCATGCGACCGGCACCGCCTCCACTGAGCAGGAGTCGGCCGGCTTTATCTTCTCGCGGGCAAACCCGAGCAGCGGCATTGTTTCTCGCCGCAGCTCTCTGCTCAATCGGGAAAACCAGCAAAACCATCTCCTCCTTCGTCCCTGAGCTCCTAGACAGCCACCTGAGGTCGCACTTCACCTCCCCAACGCCAGAAACGCCGAGCTCCGACCTCCTTTGCCCGAAAACGATCGCCACCACGGCGACCTAGCCTCAGCCGAGAGTCAGGCGCCCGTGGACAGCGTTCCACAAGCGTTTTCACGGTCCAGCAAGAGAGGTAACAGGAGCGTGCGACCACCGTGCTGCTCTCCTCCAAGTTTGGAAGCAAACCGTGAAGAATCCACAGAGAATTTCCAGTTTTTGCTCCGGCGACCGTAAACCGAGCTTCCGGTACGGTTTCTTTAAATTCTCGCTCTATGATCTTTCGGAGGTTACAAATCTTGCACATAGACGCTGGACTAGCCGGCGATCAAGTTCTTTTCTGCATCCGTGGCGTGAAACTGTCTAGGAGTGACGAATTTCAAGCTCGATCGAGGGCGGTCATGGCGGGCACGATCAGTCGCATGGTGCCGACCGACTTGCCGCCATCCCTGAACCCTTTTGACACCTTGTCGAGCTTCCTAGAAGTACACTGATGCTGTAGGACCATTTGTTCGAGGTGTTGGCGGGTTAGAACCAACGGTTTACGGCGCCGAACCTCAACCGAGGCCGCGGCACGTCGCCGAGCTATTTCCGGTCACCCCCAGCCCGACCTGACACCACTGACGTGTTCCTCGACATCGACAACCCCCTGGCGGCGAGTTTCAGACCATGGGAGGTCCAGCAGCGGCGAGCCGGCGAGCCCCGAGTCTGCTCCGGCGAGGTCGGTGGCGCGGGCGCGAGAGAACGGCGGGAGGAAGACGAAGCCGGCTGGCCCACGTGTCAGCGGCTGGAGAATTTAAATCGGGATCGGGTGTGGCCGGGGATCGGCTGTGCTGGCGCGCAAATACCCTGTGAGCTCCGGTGTGCCGGACACCTCTGCGCTCGACACGTGTCCCCGCGGGCCCCCATGAGTTTAAACTTTTCCCCTGATTTTCAGAATTCTTCCAAACTTCAAATCCTCATAACTTTGGCTAGAAAGCTCCAAATCGAGTGAACCAAATTTTTCTGGATTCAGCTCTCTGAGCACTTTCCAGCAAATCAAGTTTCACTTCGTGAAAACCCTTGTTTCTCCAGAATTAATTCCTCAAAGTTTAAAATGTTAGGAATTTTAACTGGACAATCCTGGGGAGGAAAATACTGAAATTTTGCTGGGATGTTCAATAAAATATCACTGAACTACCATAAAAATTTCAGACTCATTTGAGCTTATTTGATCCACCTAATGGTGTGATTAGTGAAACTGTTCCAGAGAAAATAGAAAATGTTCAGAAACATTTTCAGAGTTTCTCTGAAATTGTTTAGCTCATAACTTTAGCTAGGAACATTCAAATTAAGTGAGACCAACTCCATTAGGACCATCTGAAAATCTAGTTTTCAGAAAGTCATAGTTTGTTTCATGGAAATCCTTAGAACACCCTAGGAGCCTTCAATTAAGGTCAAGTACAGGATTAATTGTGGAGGGCACAAATGAGCTTTGCTGCAACTAAAACTTGACCAAGTCTTTGTTTAGGTTGTAACCAAGCCACAGTAAAAATTTTACAGTCATTGGGCTTGTCTAGTAAGAGTTATAGACTTCAGAAGTTTAAAAGTTAATACAACTGCATTTAAATTAATACATATATTGCTTCTACCATGTAGTCGCTAAGGTCGAGGAGGAACCCGAAGTCCTAGACTTCGTTACTCCGGAGGAACAGCTAGCCTACGACCAAAAGCAGCAAGGCAAGCTCCGGTTTGCATTAACCTTTTTACAAATATTTATTGTTTTGAGCACATCATTGAATACTGTTGTGATTCTTTGCATTAGAGTCTTGATTGGAAACCCAACTGCATAGCCAAGAAAACCATGGGTTGGGTTTAGGATTGCAAACCCCGTTAGCTACTGTAATGCTAAGATAGAGTAGGATTCGGTACAAGTCGAGTAGTTGGAACTACTCGCGAGCATAGGCTAGAGGCACTCGACTCGGGTAGTGATAGCACATGAAACATATGGCAAGAAAATGAGACCAAGCGGAGGGTAAGGGAAGCAGGACTTTGGGGCCTGTGTGCTGTAGCTCTGCTTGTGTCGATTGAGGACCGAGCCGTGTGTGGGCCTGTTGAACAAGCTAGAACAGTACCGAAGACCTACCGGCTATATGGGAACCGGGAAACCGATGTAACTCGGGTAGCTGGGTATTGAGGCATTGCCCGTCATTCAGAGGGTAGGTTGAGAGCTTGAGGTGTAAATCGGCTGGCGGCACGGAGATGCGTGTGCAGAGACCTCTTGCTCGGGACGATGGGACCGGTTCAATATTTGGCTGACGGGCGAAAGGTGGTTGCGTACGGCGTCCGTGATGGTTGTTGTAGGCAACATCGAGTACGGGCGCACGTGACGGGTTGTTCGGGTAACCCTGCAGGTGTAAATCAATTATAATTGCCGTCCCTCTCGGTCAGTGAGTACCACTTGTTCACTGTACCGTGACGTAGAAAGAACAGGCTAGTTAGATGTTAAAATGTTGCTGATTGAAAGATGGACTTTGCTTGTTAATGGTTTGTTGTAGTTAGAGCTAACTAAAGTTCCTTTCAACTTGGGCAAAGTACATGAGAGAAATGCGTTTCTTGTTTGATTGCGGCTCTCTCATGTGCCTTAGCGTAAGGTTCTCCACAACCTGCTGATAAAACTTGAAAGTAAGGTTCTACTAATTAGGCGAGTCCTTGCAAATGATTTTTACCTCATGTAACCCAGCACCCCTCATGTAGAAGTTCCATGTTTAGGTGAGACGGGTCAGACTTGCTGAGCCTTCGTGCTCACTGCTTGTGTTTGAAGCTTTTGCAGGGTTCTATGAGGAAGGGACTCTTGAAGAGGAGACGGAACCCCAGGAGGGGAACCCCGTCGAGTGGGAGTCGTGCACGCCGCAGAGTTAGTGTGCGTGTGTGCTAGCAAGGACACGTTCAAGGGCTGAACGTGAACTTGATGCGTAGTCTACGCCCGTGAGTGTAGACTGGACATATTTTGCTGTAAACATGTTCATAAACTTGTTTATGTAATTAAATTTTGCTTTCGCTTTGTACCTTTGATGTGTGTTATCCGGTGCTGTGCAATGCAGCACCCCTCAGCGTGATCCTGGCTCGACAAGACCGTGGGGTCGTGTCAGCATTGGTATCAGAGCTCGCTTGAGGTTTAACACACTAAAAAGGTCATCTTTTTCAAAAATCCAGTGAGGAACGAGTTAGTAGCCCGTATAAGAATGTTATTAGTGTATAGAAAGTGGCATATTAACCTATTTGTCTATGTCGGAAAATCGTGTATCTCGGGACGTTTATGTCTTGGGGGTACACGTAAGCGTTGTCCACCAGTGCACACAAGCTGAAGGGTGGAGCCCCACGGGTGGCAGGTAACCCGACCCGCTTTGATATCCTCTACGACTCTTCATGTCGTTTGGGGTATTCGAGCAACGTCTATCCCTGGCGTGCGTGGTGCAACTTGGGAGACCCTGTCACGTGGTCTGAAACATGAACACGTAACTCAAGGCGTGTTTGGCTTGAGAACATCCGGGCGAGTGATGACGGCCGGTTGTACGAACTGTATGCATTCCGGGCTCGGTGTGCAGCCGAGTCTGATGATTGTTTGAGTTTCTGCAGGTAGCCTGACCACGAAACGGTAGACGTGTAGCATCCGTGTGCGAGTGACATTTAGTGCCACTGAAATAACGAAGCCGGCTAAGTCCGGTATAGGTTGTTCTTTGTGAGGACGTAGTACCGACATAATCTGGTGACGCATCGATGTCACACCCAACTAAATGAACAACTGCATTTAAAACTTGAACGTTTTGATCCAAAGTAGTAAAATTTGATGTAACTCCTTCCCTTGAACAAGATATTCAAAGTTAACAAGTTTTCAACTTATAAGTTGTTAAGGACAGAGCACTCTGTTTTCAGCTGAATCAAGGCTGAAGTTAATCAGAGGTTAGAGGTTGAGTTCTTTCGAGGTTGGGGTCATATGATAAATTTCTGGAAAGCTTTGGAAAAGCTTTACAACTCTTCTGTTTAGGTCCAGAGGTGTTTCATCACTTAACCAATCGAAAAATGCAGTGGAGTCGAAACTGTCCAGAAAACAGGACAGAGTAAAGATTCTCTGTAAACTCTCTGTAAATTGAGTATACCTTCCTGCATAAAAATCCAAAAATAGAAAATGAGGTAGTTCTGGAAAGCTTATGAGATGGTTTACAACTTTTTAACAGAAAGTTTTGTCAGATTAGGAGCAGAATCAACTGGAATTCTTGGATCGAGTCAGTACCTAAAGCAGGGAGGTGCTGTCCAATTTTCTCCAGAAATTCTGTTAACTTTGACATCTCATAACTTTTGAACCAGGACAGATGATAGGCCAAGCAAATACTTTCTGGAAAGCTATTGAAGTTAGCTTTAACTTTGGTGTTGAGCTCCAGAACTGGTTTTGCTTTAGCTTGGCCTAAATCAGGTTGAAATGGAAACTGGTCAGGGCTGTCATGGGAACAGCAGATCAGCAGTCAAATTTGTTTAAAATTTGAACTAGGTTTCCATGTTTTATGGGTTCAATGACATATCTTATGTTATAACTCAGAGGTTTACTGTTTAAATAAATATTTGACATTTCTCAAATATATTTTTACAGATGACAGCAGATAAACGGTTGGAGAACGGGTGGGTGGTTTCCCACTGTTCTCACTGTAGCGGCTACCCGGAAGCATTGTGGCAAATGCTCCAATATTTTGGGTACAACCAGATGCCGCAGTACTTCGCCAAGGAAGAAGGCGAAGAGGGGAACAAGACGTGGACGATCCATGTCGAAGTCCCTGCAGGACCTACGCCACCCGGTTGGGTGCCGTTCACCGTCACGGTGAGAGGAAAACAACCGGAAGGGATGTGGCAAGTGGCAGCCCGTGACACCATGTCACGTTTCTGCCAACTACACGTGCAAGCTATGGAGGGCACTCCATACACGCTCGTTCCGGTGGAGGGACGGGCTCAGCATGTGTGGGAAGAGAGGTACCTGGAGGCAACGGACCCAGGTTGCCCAAGGTACAACCCCGCGGAGGCAAACCTTAGCCTCTAGATGAGGGCGGGAAACGCTGTGATGGACAGCCAAGCTGTTCATACGGAGCATCTCGCCACCAAGCTCAAGGAGAGCATGAGCCGTGGAGACCATTTCGAGAGTGCTCACAGCGACTCCGCAATGTGCTCCTTCCGACGATCAAGCGACTGAATGAACAGCACAATCAGTTGCATCGTTTGAAGAAGACGAAGAGGAAAAGCCGTGTCGACATCGCGGCATTGCAAGAACTGGTACAGAATCTGACCCAGCAGAATGAGGAACTTACTCAAGAGCAGGACGATCCTATTGAGGAAGGGCAAGGCTGGGAAGAAGATTACAACCAGGCTATGGACGAGGTGCACGCCTTGCAGGACCTCATACCTCCGGTATTAGGCATACCGGTAGTCTTGGACCTTCCAGCAATGGGAGAACACGAGATGGGAGAAGAGGTGGTAGATCCAGAGCCACCAGCAGAGGTACCGGAGGAGGACGATCCACAGGAGGTCGAGTTCTACTCCGAAATGACGCGTACTCGTGCCAACCCTGATGTTGGGGGTACTAGCCAAGGGGGAGAGACCTCCCAACAGCCTCCGGAGGACTCCTCGGGACAGCAGCAGCAACAGCAAACACCGCCACCGCCACTGCCAACGGTTACATTTGCCGACATCGTCGAGGCAATGGCGGGTTCACATCAGCAGCACACGGAGTTGCTGCAAACTCTTATTGCCAATACGTCTCGCCCAGAGAGACGTCAAGACCGTGAGGAGCGTCAACAGAGCTCCTACTCCGACTTCCTGGCGACTCATCCCCCAGTATTCTCAAGGGCGGATGAACCACTTGACGCGGACAACTGGCTCCGCGCAATAGAGATGAAGTTCAGGCTGCTCCAGATAAGTGAGCAGCGCAAGACTCAGTTCGCGGTCCAGCAGCTCCAAGGATCCGCGAGCGCGTGGTGGGCCAACTTCTGTGCTTCACAGCCCACCGACCGAGTGATGACCTGGACGGAGTTCCGGACGGCCTTCAGGGCCTATCATATACCGCCAGGTCTGATGAAAAGAACGACGCAAGAATTCCTACACCTGCAACAAGGGAGCAGGAACGTGCTGGAATACTCCAGGGCGTTCAACGATCTCGCGCTCTACGCGTCGTATCACGCAGATACTGACGAGAAGCGGCAGGACCACTTTTACCAGGGGCTTAACCCGCTCCTGAAGGACAAGTTGGCGATGTTCAATCGCGGCAGCCTCAACGACATCATTGATGCTGTGATTGTTCAGGAGGACTCCGGCAATGAGTTAGCAGCGGCGGAGCGAAAGCGAAGCGCGCCGCAAAGCAGTGGAGAAGGAGGCGGTCCTTCTCAGAAGTTTCAGATGGTGAATCGCCCACCATCAGGTCCACGCTGGCAGCCACCACAGCGGTCGATGCCATTCCGCAGTCGACCGTACTCTTCACCGGCATTCAGGCCGGCACTGCCAGTACCACCTCCACAACAACAACAGCAGCAGCGGGCGATGCCGCGTGCGTATGCACCTCAGCAACGCATGCTGGGCTTTCGTCCCCCGAGCACTCCACCAGCAGCGGCCACATGTTACAAGTGTGGTCGTCCAGGACACTTCGCGTGCAGTTGCCCAGAGAGGCAAGGCGGCGGAGTGGCACCACAGTTTCCGGGGAGGAATCAACCCCGGAACCCCACTAATGTGCGGCAGGCAAACCCTAGGCCCGGCACCGTCCACCAGCTTGCCATTGAGGACGTGCCGGAGGGCGAGCCAATCCTTGCGGGTATGTTCCAACTCCACCAGCATCCCGCTATAGTACTATTTGATTCAGGCGCCATGCATAATTTTATTAGCCAAGCTTTCATTGCTAAACACAGCTTGCCAATACTACCCACCGATAGTCCATATTTAATTTGTTCACCGGGTGGGAAGATTTCAGCAAGCGTAATGGTTTCCAAAGCACCATTATGCTTAGCGGGTAGAGTGTACCCCATGTCTCTCATTATCTTAGAGGGACAGAAGGTCGATGTCATCCTAGGGATGTCGTGGTTAACCCGCCACGGCACTGTTTTAGACACCGTCCTTCGAGTCGTGCACTTAAACTCAGAAGTGCACGGGTCTCACTCATTATTTCTGGACAGTCCAGAAATAAAACTTCCAAGTGTCTATCAAGCCACAACCATCAGATTGGAAGATATTCCAGTGGTCCGAGAGTTCCCTGATGTATTCCCGGACGATTTGCCAGGGATGCCACCCGATAGAGAGGTGGAGTTCAAGATTGAAGTGGCACCGGGAACCATGCCAATATCCCGAAGGCCGTACAAGATGGCGCCCAAGGAGTTGGCTGAACTGAAGACTCAGCTCACGGACCTTCTGGAGAAGGGTTTTATTAGGCCGAGCTCCTCGCCATGGGGCTGTTCGGCATTATTTGTCAAGAAGAAGGATGAGATGTTACGGCTTTGCGTGGACTATCATCCATTAAATGCCGTAACCATCAAGAACAAGTACCCGTTACCACGTATCGACATGTTGTTTGATCAGTTGGTCGAAGCAAAGATCTTTTCCAAGATGGATTTAAGATCCGGGTACCATCAGATTAAGATAAGGGTTGAGGACATTCCAAAGACAGCTTTCTCGACAAGGTACGGACTTTATGAGTACCTGGTCATGTCCTTCGGCCTCACCAATGCTCCGGCTCACTTCATGTACTTGATGAACTCGATATTCATGCCGGAGCTGGACAAGTTTGTCGTGGTCTTCATCGACGACATCCTGGTGTATTCCAAGTCGGAGGAAGATCACAAGAAACATCTGCGTATAGTCTTGCAACGGCTGTGGGATCACAAGTTATACGCGAAATTTAGCAAATGCGAGTTTTGGATATCGCAAGTGCCGTTTCTCGGGCATATCATTTCAGCGGAGGGTATCGCTGTGGACCCGAGCAAGATCACTCAAGTGCTGAATTGGAAATCCCCGAGAACTGTTCACGAGGTACGGAGTTTCCTCGTACTCGAGGGATATTATCGGAGGTTCATTCCGAACTTCTCAAAGATTGCCAAGCCAATGACAGAGCTGCTGAAGAAGGCTACCAAATATGTTTGGAGTCCAGCATGTGAAGCAGCATTCAAGGCTTTAGTTAAGCACCTGACATCAGCACCGGTTTGGCGCAGCCAGACACAACAAAACCGTTCGATGTGTACTGCGATGCATCCGGCATTGGGCTCGGATGTGTGCTGATGCAAGACCGAAGAGTGGTCGCGTATGGATCACGGCAGCTTAGAAACCATGAGCAGAATTATCCAACCCACGACTTGGAGCTCGCTGCCGTGGTACTTGCACGAAAAATGTGGAGGCACTACCTACTCGGTAACCTCGTACATTTATATACCGACCACAAGAGCCTCAAGTACATATTCACTCAGAAGGAGCTGAACATGAGGCAACGAAGATGGTTAGAATTGATAAAGGATTACGAAATAGAGATCCATTATCATCCGGGCAAGGCAAACGTAGTGGCAGATGCGCTGAGCCGCAAGTCACACGTCAACAATCTGACCATCACACTGTTGGAAGAGAGCGAACCACCACTGCATGTGATTCCACATGGAGCTTTCTACAACCTAGCTTTGATCCCCACCATCCGTGAAGAGATAGCGGCAGCCCAGAAGAATGACAAGGGCATGTCACATTTGCGGAGACGTGTAGACAGTGGAGAGCTGAAATGTTTCCGGAAGGACGGAGACGGCATCCTATGGTTCAAGGACCGGATCGTCGTACCCCGTAACCCGGAATTACGGAAGAAAATTTTTGATGAGGCTCAATTATCAAAATGTTCTATTCACCCCGGCAGCAACAAGATGTATCAAGAACTCATGAGCAAGTTTTGGTGGACACGGATGAAGCGTGAGACTGCAAAATACGTGTCCGAGTGTGATACATGTCGAAGGGTGAAGGCAGACCATATGCGGAAACCGGGACTGCTGCAACCACTGGGCATTCCTGCCTGGAAGTGGGAGGACGTGAGCATGGATTTCATCGTCGGTTTACCCACTACTTTTCAGAAGCATGATTCTGTGTGGGTGATCGTCGATCGGCTCATCAAAGTTGCCCATTTCATCCCGGTCAACACCAACTACAACGCCAAGAAGTACGCTGAACTGTACATCTCACGGATCCTATGCTTGTACGGCGTACCCCAAACTATCATATCGGATCGGGGCACTTTATTTGTGTCCCGTTTTTTGGAGCAGCTGCACGCTGCCTTGGGGACGAAACTGATCCGTAGTTCAGCCTACCACCCGCAGACGGATGGGCAAACGGAGCGGGTAAATCAGATCTTAGAAGACATGCTACGAGCTTGCGCTATCAACCACGGCATGAATTTGGATGATCACTTGCCGTTAGCCGAGTTCTCGTACAACAATGGGTACCAAGACAGCATCAAGATGGCGCCCTACGAGGCGCTATACGGGCGGAAATGCCGCACACCACTGAATTGGTGTGAGTCTGGCGAAAGGGTTACCTTCGGGATTGACCTTGTCAACAATGCAGAAGAAAAGGTTCGACTGATTCAGGCGAACCTAAAAGCTGCTCAATCCCGTCAGAAACAGTATGCGGACCAGAGAAGGCGCCCATTACAATTTGAAGTTGGAGATCACGTATATCTACGGGTGTCTCCAATGAAGGGCGTAAACAGATTTGGGGTGAGAGGAAAGTTGGCACCCCGATTCATCGGTCCATTCCAGATTACCGAAAGATGTGGATCAGTGGCATACCGGCTGGAATTACCAGAAGCACTTTCCGGTGTGCACGACGTCTTTCACATTGCCCAGCTGAGGAAGTGTCTTAAGCTATCAACTACCGTTCAGCTGGAAGATATTGAAGAACTGCAACCGGATCTCACCTATCGGGAGGAACCGGTGCAGATTATTGATGAAAAAGCCCGAACCACACGCAACCGTACGTTGTGGTTCTACAAGGTTCTATGGAGTAATCACTCGATGGACGAAGCGACATGGGAGAGCGAAGGATTTCTTCGCGCTAACTACCCCGACTTTTTCACGTCGCATATCAGGTAATTTTCCACCGTCCTCTCTCTCATTTTCACCTTATAATCTCGGGACGAGATTCTTTTAAGGGGGGAGGAATGTAAGGGCCTCAGTTTTTGACACATATTTGAAGTGTTCATCACCACACCACACACCTCATTTGAGGAAAGTGGATGAACACAAATGAAGAGCAAGTAACCACCATCAAAATGCTCATTAGAGAATAAACTCACATATTGCAAAAGTGGTATTTCCCACATGTGATATAGGTGGGCTGGACATATGAAAACTCCTACACATTGCTAAGGATGTCGATGCCAAATTTCACCCAAATTCAAAACCTTTTTGAGGTTATTTTGGGTATAGCTAGAAAGAGGGCAGTTTGAAACTATATTCAAATTCAAACTGTTTTATCCCATGAATTCAAAAGTGGGAGGCATATTCTTATTCAGCACATTTTTGTGACCTCACACACCAATTTTCACTCCATTTGGAGTTAATATTGACATGAGCTAAGTGGGGCAAATTCAAACTTTATTTGAATTTCAAACTGAACTTGTGCTGAAATTCATTCAAACCAAACCCAATTTGAATTCTAATCAATTCAAATGGCTCATGGGTGAATAATTTGAATCACCAGGGGTATTATGGGGCTCACTGTTTACAACAGTGATTAGGAGTAGATTTCAGAGGTTAAAACCCCAGGTGGGACCCACATGTCATAGAGAGAAGTAGGCAAAACTTGCACACAAAGTCACAGCCTCGGTGGGAAATTCCACCGAGCAGCTGTCGTCTGTGCCACCGAGCAGCTACCGGCGCCACCAGCTGCTTCCCCTCTCCGCACGCTGGCGCCCAGGGCGGCTTGCTCACGCCCCCACGTGACCGGCACCGCCTCCACTGAGCAGGAGTCGGCCGGCTTTATCTTCTCGCGGGCAAACCCGAGCAGCGGCATTGTTTCTCGCCGCAGCTCTCTACTCAATCGGGAAAACCAGCAAAACCATCTCCTCCTTCGTCCCTGAGCTGCTAGACAGCCACCTGAGGTCACACTTCACCTCCCCAACGCCAGAAACCCCGAGCTCCGACCTCCTTTGCCCAAAAACGATCGCCACCGCGGCGACCTAGCCTCAGCCGAGAGTCAGGCGCCCGTGGACAGCGTTCCACAGGCGTTTTCACGGTCCAGCAAGAAAGGTAACAGGAGCGCGCGACCACCGTGCTGCTCTCCTCCAAGTTTGGAAGCAAACCGTGAAGAATCCACAGAGAATTTCCAGTTTTTGCTCCGGCGACCGAAAACCGAGCTTCCGGTACGGTTTCTTTAAATTCTGAATCTATGATCTTTCGGAGGTTATCAAATCTTGCACATATATGCTGGACTAGCCGGAGATCAAGTTCTTTTCTGCATCCGTGGCGTGAAACTATCTAGGAGTGACGAATTTCGAGCTCGATCGAGGGCGGTCATGGCGGGCACGATCGGTCACACGGTGCCGACCGACTTGCCGCCATCCCTGAACCCTTTTGACACCTTGTCGAGCTTCCTAGAGGTACACTGATGCTGTAGGACCGTTTGTTCGTGGTGTTGGCGGGTTAGAACCCACGGTCGACGGCGCCGAACCTCAACCGAGGCCGCGGCACGTCGCCGAGCTATTTCCGATCACCCGCAGCCCGACCTGACACCACCGACGTGTTCCTCGATGTCGACAACCCCCTGGCGGCGAGTTTCAGACCATGGGAGGTCCGGCAGTGGCGAGCCGGTGAGCCCCGAGTCTGCTCCGGCGAGGTCGGCGGCGCGGGCGCGAGAGAACGGCGGGAGGAAGACGAAGCCGGCTGGCCCACGTGTCAGCGGCTGAAGAATTTAAATCAGGATCGGGTGTGGCCAGGGATCGGCTGTGCTAGCGCGCAAATACCCTGTGAGCTCCGGTTTGCCAGACACCTCCGCGCTCGACATGTGTCCCCGCGGGGCCCCCGCGAGTTTAAACTGTTCCCCCGATTTTCAGAATTCTTCCAAACTTCAAATCCTCATAACTTTGGCTAGAAAGCTCCAAATCAAGTGAACCTAATTTTGCTGGATTCAGCTCTCTAAGCACTTTCCAGGAAATTAAGTTTCAGTTCGTGAAAACCCTTGTTTCTCCAGAATTAATTCCTCAATGTTTAAACTGTTAGGAATTCTAACTGGAGAATCCTGGGGCGGAAAATCCTGAAATTTGGCTGGGATGTTCACCAAAATATCCCTGAACTACCATAAAAATTTCAGACTCATTTGAGCTCATTTGATCCATCTAATGGTGTGATTAGTGAAACTGTTCTAGAGAAAATAGAAAATGTTCAGAAACATTTTCAGAGTTTCTCTGAAATTGTTTAGCTCATACCTTTAGCTAGGAACATTCAAATTAAGTGAGACCAACTCCATTAGAACCCTCTGAAAATCTAGTTTTCAGAAAGTCATAGTTTGTTTCATGAAAATCCTTAGAACACCCTAAGAGCCTTCAATTAAGGTCAAGTACAGGATTAATTGTGGAGGGCTCAAATGAGCTTTGCTGCAACTAAAACTTGACCAAGTCTCTGTTTAGGTTGTAACCAAGCCACAGTAAAAATTTCACAGTCATTGGGCTTGTCTAGTAAGAGTTATAGACTTCAAAAGTTTAAAAGTTAATACAACTGCATTTAAATTAATACATATATTGCTTCTATCATGTAGTCGCTAAGGTCGAGGAGGAACCCGAAGTCCTAGACTTCGTTACTCCAGAGTAACAGCTAGCCTACGACCAAGAGCAGCAAGGCAAGCTCCGGTTTGCATTAACCTTTTTACAAATGTTTATTGTTTTGAGCACATCTTTGAATACTGTTGTGATTCTTTGCATTAGAGTCTTGATTGGAAACCCAACTGCATAGCCAAGAAAACCATGGGTTGGGTTTAGGATTGCAAACCCCGTTAGCTACTGCAATGCTAAGATAGAGTAGAATTCGGTACAGGTCGAGTAGTTGGAACTACTCGCGAGCATAGGCTAGAGGCACTCGACTCGGGTAGTGATAGTACATGAAACACATGGCAAGAAAATGAGACCAAGCGGAGGGTAAGGGCAGCAGGACTTTGGGGCCTGTGTTCTGTAGCTCTACTTGTGTCGATTGAGGACCGAGCCTTGTGCGGGCCTGTTGAACAAGCTAGAACAGTACCGAAGACCTACCGGCTATATGGGAACCGGGAAACCGATGTAACTCGGGTAGCTGGGTATTGAGGCATTGCCCGTCGTTCAGAGGGTAGGTTGAGAGCTTGAGGTGTAAATTGGCTGGCGGCACGGAGATGCACGTGCAGAGACCTCTTGCTCGGGACGATGGGACCAGTTCAATATTTGGCTGACGGGCGAAAGGTGGTTGCGTACGGCGTCTGTGATGGTTGTTGTAGGCAACATCGAGTACGGGCGTACGTGACGGGTTGTTCGGGTAACCCTGCAGGTGTAAATCGATTATAATCACCGTCCCTCGCGGTCAGTGAGTACCACTTATTCACTGTACCGTGACGTAGAAAGAACAGGCTAGTTACATATTAAAATGTTGCTGATTGAAAGATGGACTTTGCTTGTTAATGGTTTGTTGTAGTTAGAGCTAACTAAAGTTCCTTTCAACTTTGGGCAAAGTACATGAGAGAAATGTGTTTCTTGTTTGATTGCGGCTCTCTCATGTGCCTTAGCGTAAGGTTCTCCACAACCTGCTGATAAAACTTGAAAGTAAGGTTCTACTAATTAGGCGAGTCCTTGCAAATGATTTTTACCTCATGTAACCCAGCACCACTCATGTAGAAGTTCCATGTTTAGGTGAGACAGGTCAGACTTGCTGAGCCTTCGTGCTCACTGCTTGTGTTTGAAGCTTTTGCAGGGTTCTATGAGGAAGGGACTCCCGAAGAGGAGACGGAACCCCAGGAGGGGAACCCCGTCGAGTGGGAGTCGTGCACGCCGCAGAGTTAGTGTCCATGTGTTCTAGCAAGGACACGTTCAAGGGCTGAACGTGAACTTGATGCGTAGTCTACGCCCGTGAGTGTAGACTGGACATATTTTGCTGTAAACATGTTCATAAACCTGTTTATGTAATAAAATTTCGCTTCCACTTTGTACCTTTGATGTGTGTTATCCGGTGTGCAACGCAGCACCCCTCAGCGTGATCCTAGCTCGATAAGACCGTGGGGTCATGTCATGATTTCTAATTTTTGTATTCAGATTTTTATTTGCACACTAAATATATGAATTTCAATTCTAAACAAATTCTTTAGATTCAATTAACACACTCTTTAGCTACCAAGTTTGCATGGAAGGTAATTTCCTATTCCAAGTGGGTTTTTAAACTTTCTACCAAATCCCAAACTGAAGTCTTTGGATTTGGAGACTTCATTTATCATTTTCTAATTATTCATACCTATTTTTCCTTTATTTTCCATATTTATTTTCTATGCCTAAAAGTGAGTTTTAAATATTAAATAGTAGGGCATAACATCTAAACAGAATAGGTTCTGATCTAATATATTAAATAATATAATTTATTTTACCAATTTTCAGAATTATTTATTAACCTAAAAATGTGTTCCTAGAACTAATAATTATGAACAACACCCAAACAGATTTCATTTCAGCCTAAAATTTATTTTTAGTTCATTCTAAAGTTTTCCAAGTGTTAGTAGAGTTTAAACTTGAATTAGCACATGTGTTTGTCTTTCCTTTTAAATTTAAATCCTAGTCACACATTCAAATTTCTAAACTTAATACCATATAGGGTCAAAAAGGTAAGTTCACCCTACTATAGGGTCTAATTTATTATTTTACAAATTTCCAGGGGTCTAAATATGCATAACAGAGGGGTTTTGCTAATTTTTATTAAGTCCAGGGGCTAAAACTGATTTTTAATTGAATTTACATGAATTTCTGAAGTTCTAGGGGCTAGATCTGAAGTTTCCGGGGCTAGCTCTTATTTTCCGAGATCACCAGGGGGTAGCGCGTAAGAATCCCGGCCTTTATAATGTGGGGCTGATGTGGACCGTCCGATTTAAAACAGACGGCTTAGATTAGATCGCCGAACCGGTACGCGCGGGTTTTAATTCTACCGTGCGATTTAAAATAGACGGTGCACAAGCGGCCACATCGCCCTAGCCGGAGCCAGCCCGCGCTGCCCGGTGGCGCGCGGCGGCGGGAGGCGGCGATCTCGCCGGAGAACTTCGGATCTTCGTCTATACCTCCTAAAACTGGGATTTCATGGCATAGATCGGTAGAGGGGAGGTCGGGGATCTCACCTCGGGGTTTTTCTTGAGCTCGGAGGCCCTGGAAGGCGGTCGGCGACGAGGTCCGAGATGGAATCGCGGCGATGCTCATCGGCGCTGTGTCTGGGGCGAAATCTACCGAGTTTTCTGCACCTGCGTGATTCCCCGGAGGCGGTGGAACAGGATCGGCGTGTTAGATCAGAAAACCCGAGCAAAGATTGAGAGAAAACGGTGATCGGAGCTTCGGTTCGCACCGGGAGGAAAAACAGCTGATCGGGTGGGGAAAACGGGGCGACGCCGGCGTTTATATAGACGGGGGAGGGCGGTGTGTCGGTTGTGATCGAGTTTGAGTCTTCCGGGACCAGAATTCGTCTGGGGGACCCGGTTTTCAGGGGGTAGTTTTGATTCGGGAGAGAGAGGTGTCCCGGGGTCGGCCGATCGCGCGTGAGGAAGAAGATGACGGCGGGCCCCGCGTGTCAGTGAGAGGGAAAAGGGGCGCGCGACTGCGGGCTGGCGCGGGGGTATGGTGGGCCGGCTGGTGGTTTCGGCCTACTGGCCGGGGGTTTTGTTTTTTTCTTTTTCTTTTTCTTTTCTGTTTTAAGTTGAATTTGAATTCCAATTTGAATTTGAATTTCTGCACCACATGCAATACGTCCAAAATTTTTTAAATTCCTCTCTTAACAGGTTTTGGGGTGTTACAGCTCTACCCCCCTTAAAAGAAATCTCGTCCTCGAGATTGGTGGTTCTAGGAAAACAATTCCAGAAACTGTGCCTTAAGCTCGTCTTCTCGCTCCCATGTGGCTTCCTCTTCCGAGTGATGCTTCCACTGCACCTTGCACATCCGAATTCTTTTATTTCTTGTGAGACGATCCATTGTCTCCAAATCTTGAATGGTTGCTCGGCATAAGACAGATCCTCAGCTACGTCAACCTCATTCATGGGTAACATCTCTTCAGGCGTCCTCAGACATTTCTTGAGCTGTGACACATGGAACACGTCATGCACATCTGATAGGCGAGCCGACAGTTCTAGTTGATATGCCACTTCACCTTTCCTCTCCAGAACTTGAAAGGGTCCGATGTATCAAGGTGATAACTTCCCTTTCACCTTGAACCCACGAAGTCCTCGAATAGGGGACACCTTGAGGTAGACATAGTCCCCCACGTTGAAAACAAGTTCTCTTCTCCGTATATCGGCATAGCTCTTTTGTCGTGTCTGTGCTATCCTCAAGTTGTTGCGAATTTCCCTCACTTTCGCCTCGGCTTCTTGTAGTACCTCGGGTCCAAACACTTTACTTTCCCCTGTTTGGTTCCAAATAGTGGAGTTCTGCACTTTCTCCCATACAAAGCCTCAAAGGGTGACATCTTCATACTAGCCTGATAGCTGTTGTTATATGAGAACTCCGCATACGGTAAGTTCTTATCCCAAATCCGATTGTTTTTGAGTGCACACGCTCTCAGCATGTCCTCAAGGATCTGATTGGTCCTTTCCGTTTGTCCGTCAGTCTGAGGATGATAGGCAGAGCTAAAATTCAGATGAGTTCCCATGGTTTCATGTAACATCTGCCAGAACCTTGAGGTGAACTGTGTCCCTCGATCTGACACTATCTTCTTTGGCGCTCCATGGTAACACACGATCCTTGACATGTACAACTCCGCCAATTTGAATCCGTTGTAGCTTTCTTTTACGGGAATGAAATGAGCTACCTTGGTTAGCCTGTCGATGATGACCCATATCGAATCATATCCTGATTGGGTCCTGGGTAGTCCCACTATGAAATCCATACCGATTTCTTCCCATTTCCATTCAGGCACTTTAAGTGGTTGCAATAATCCCGCGGGTCGTTGATGTTCTGCTTTCACCAACTGACATGTGTCACATAGGGCAACATGTTCCACGACATCTCGCTTCATGCCATACCACCAATACCTGCTCTTGAGGTCATGGTACATCTTCGTACTCCCAGGATGAATGGAATAGTCGGTATCATGAGCCTCCTTCAAAATCAATTCACGGATCTCCTTCACTTCAGGCACACAGATTCTTTTCCCGTGCCACACCGTACCTTGTTAATCCTCTCTGAAACTAGGGGCTCTATTATCCTTGATGAGTTGTCGGATTTCTTGTATCTTCTCATCATTCTTTTGACCATCGCGTATGTCTTGCTCTAATGTGGAGTCCACTTCCATGGCAATGACCTCACCACTGTTCACCAGGCATAGATTGAGTCTTAGAACATCATCCTTCAATTCTGCAGTCATGTCCTTCAAGCTCAACCAATTGACCTGCACTTTCCGGCTTAAAGCATCTGCCATGACATTCGCTTTCCCGGGATGATAGTTGATGCCCACATCAAAGTTGTTGGTTAGATCTAACCATCTCCTTTGTCTGAGGTTGAGATCTAGCTGTGTGAAAATGTACTTTAAGCTCTTATGACCTGTATATATCTCTGTCCTCTTCCCCATCAAGTAGTGCCGCCAAATCTTCAACGCGTGTACCACTATGGCTAGTTCTAGGTCATGTGTAGGATAGTTCTTCTCGTGTTTCCGCAGCTACCGGGACGCATAAGCCACGACATGCCCCTCTTGCATGAGAACACATCCCAACCCGTTTCCAGAGGCATCGCAGTACACCGAAAAGTTCTTCTGCATATCTGGCATAACTAGCACTGGGGCTGTTGTCATTCTTTTCTTTAGCTCTTGAAAACTCGTCTCGCACTGCAGCGTCCATGTGAATGTGATTCCTTTCTCCAACAGTTTGCTGAGGGGTCTCGAGATCTTGGAGAATCCCTCAATAAACCATCGATAATACCCAGCCAATTCCAAGAAGCTTTGAACTTCCCCGACATTCTCAGGGGTCTTCCACTTCTGTACATCCTCGATCTTGGCGGGGTCTATGGAGATTCCTCCCTCCGAGATTATATGTCCTAAGAAGGGAACTCTCTTCAGCCAGAATTCACACTTGCTCAGCTTGGCATATAGTTGGTGTTCTCTCAGTTTTTGCAACACCAACCTTAAATGCCTCTCATGTTCTTCTTCATCTTTGGAAAAGACGAGAATGTCATCAATGAAAACCACCACAAATTTGTCCAGATATTCCATGAATACCTTGTTCATGAGATACATGAAGTATGCCGGGGGATTAGTTAGCTCGAAAGGCATGACGGTGTATTCATACAGTTCGTACCGAGATACGAAAGCTATCTTTGGAATATCAGTTTGCCTTATCTTCAGTTGGTGGTATCCCGACCTGAGATCAATTTTTGAGAACACACAAGCTCCCCTCAACTGATCAAACAAGTCTTCAATGCGGGGTAACGGGTACTTGTTCTTGATGGTTACTTCATTCAACGCACGGTAGTCTACACATAACCTTTAGATTCCGTCCTTCTTGGGCACAAATATCACTGGAGCTCCCCATGGTGAGGAACTAGGACGAATGTACCCCTTCTCTGTCAACTCTCTTAAATGTTCCTTGAGTTCTTCCAGCTGTTTAGAGTCCATCCGATAAGGTCTCTTGTATATCGGAGCTGTTTCAGGCACTAGCTCAATCGTGAATTCCACTTCACGATCAGGGGGCATACCTGGCAACTCCTCCGGAAAAATATCTGGATATTCCCTGATGATCCTGATCTCCTCCACTTCCACCTCAACTTGATTTAATTTAATGTCCCTCCTAGGATCTTGTATTGTTATGAACTTTACTCTTGTGCCACTAGGGTGAGTTAGTTCCACCGTTCTGGTCGAACAATGGATGATTCCTTTTTGTTTGGTCAACCAATCCATGCCCAAAATAATATCTATCCCTTGTGAATCTATCACTATGAGGTTGGCAGTAAATACTACCACATTAATGTCTAGATTCACCTTGGGACACACTTGTCTTGTCCTTATTTCTCCCCCTGGAGAGTTTACGGCTAGTATATGGTTCATTTGTGTTGTTGCTAAATCATGCTTCTTAACAAACCCTTGGGCAATGAACGAGTGGGTAGCACCAGAATCGAACAACAGGGTTGCAATGTGTAAATTGGCAGGAAACTTACCAACTACCACGTCAGGTGTCTCTTGCGCTTCCTCCATGGTCACGTGGTTCACCCGTCCTCGCATCACATTCTGCTGTTGCGGCTGCACGGGCTTCTTCTTTGGGCACTTATGAGCGTAGTGCCCCACTTCACCACAGTTAAAGCATTGTACCCCAACCTTAGGTGTCTGGCCTTTGTTGTCTTGGGGTTGGTTTGGGGCTCCTTGTACTGTTGGTCGAGGTTGATATGTGGGGCGAGGCTGCTGTACAAACTGACGTTGTGGTTGTGCTGGTGCTGACGGAGGCCTGAAGTTCGGGTTGTACCCTCTCGGTACTGAGTAGGGTACCGCAGCACGGCTCGTATGCCCTGCGGGTTGCTGCATCAGACGTGGGCGTGTGTTGCTTCCCGAGGCTTGGTGTGACCATCCCGCCTTCCTCTTGTTTTCATTTTCCAAGGCCCTCAGCTTCCTCTCCACCACAAATGCTCTGTCCACCATCTTTTGGAAGCTTTCGTACTCGTTGGAGGATATTGCACACTGCATTTCCGCTGTAAGTCCTTCCACAAAGCAGTCCTGTTTCTGCTCATCAGTCTCTATGTCCAGTGGTGCATAACGGGATAGTTGGGTGAATTTAGTGAGGTATTCCCTCACCGTCATGTTTCCTTGCTGCAGCCCCAAGAACTCCTTTCTCTTGTTTTTAAGTTCACCCCTTGGTATGTAATGGTTGCGGAAGCTACGCTTGAACTCTTCCCAAGTGATGTTCTCAGGGTCATGATGGGCGGCCCCGTAAGCGGTCCACCAATCAGCAGCAGGTCCATGCAATTGGTGAGAGGCAAACAGCACCCTCTCATATCCTTGGCATTGTATGATCCTCATCTTGCTCTCAATGGTCTTTAGCCAATCATCTGCCTCCAGAGGTTCAGCAGCACTTGCAAACTTTGGAGGTTGAGTCCCTAGAAAATCACTCAACCTTGGTTGGCGTGGTGCAGCTTGTGGAGGTGGAGCTTGGTGCAAGTTGGCCACCACTTGAGTCAGGCTCTGGATGAGCTGATTCTTATTTTCAAGCATTTTGTGGATGGGATCAACTCCTTCATGGCGACCACCCCTGTCTTGTCCTCCAGAAAGATGAGGGTTGCCGGCCTCATCGTTGTTGTTGGCGGGGTTGGCACCACGACCCTTTCCTCTTCCGGCCATCTATCATGATCAACCAAATGTCAATTTAAAGCATTACGTATTAATTTACCAATTTTGCTTGTTTAAACTTTAAAATTTTGAGACCTTATTTCATTTATATTTTTTGAATATTTTATGTCTTACTCGAACATAAATGCACTCTTAATTCATATGGGTTCACACACCAAAGCAAAACAACCTGAAGACGAGGTTGTGGACAAACACCCATGGCTTCCACAACTCACGACACACACCAAGCATTGACACACCATTAACTAAGGTAACGACTCGACTACTCGACATCTTGCTAAACTAAGGGAAAGGACTCTACACTACTCGTATCACTGAGTTGGCTCCTCGGGATCTCCCTCGTTATTGTGGCTGCCCTCTGACTCCGCTTTGGGTGGGGAAGCTGCTGGTGGAGAAGTGTGGCAACGCCTGCTCGCCCGGCGATCTGGGGAGTCAGGAGTCCATGTGTCATTCACGGTGACACACAGTTCATTCCATCTCGTCTTTCTCTCGCCCTCAAGCTGGCTCGAAGCAACGCCTCAGTCTCGATCAGGGTATCACGTACATACTGAAGCTCTTGCTGACACTCCTGCAGTCGAGTGCTGAGCATAGCAGCATCCTCCAAGCACAAGTCCATGTGCTCATGAGAAGTCCCCTGCTGCACTGGCGGGTACTTGTACTCCGTTGTACCACTCTCACGCTGGAGGACATACATGTATTCAGTCCTGTCCAGGTGGCGACGATAGATGTGACTCTGGCAGGTGATTGCCTCCCAGGTGACATCCTTCTCCGCATCGACCTGTGTCGCTCGACAAGCTGGAGAGCGGTGGATCTTGACCAGCTGATTTTCGTGGATAATTCTCATTTCTGAACTCCATTCTTCCCGCTTCTCATGGATGGTTCGGGTGGAGCTGTAGTGTATAATTAGCTTGCCCGTATTGCCGGCGGCTTGGAGCATGCGTCGAAGACGGCGCAACAAGCCTCCTACTGCCAATCCGTAGGAGAGATACGTCACCGGACGGTTCTCCTCTCTCAGGGCAAGGGCAACTACGGGAACTCTCCCTCCGGTGGACTTGCGGGCGGTGTGGATCATGCGAACCATCTAAAACATAAAGCATTTAAAATTAAGTTAGATAAGATTTTAAACAAAAATCTTATTTTGAATAAAAGTTGGGGTAAGATGAATAAAGTGACCCCATTAAATAACACTTTTCAACCCACACCTTTGTAAAATAGTTTTTAGGAAAAATGGGTCCTTAAATATGTCCATTTCTACCTAGGTCCATGTTCCTACGGGCAACCTTGGCTCTGATACCACTTCTGTCACACCCGGTTTCTTTGAAGAACAACCGAGTGAATATCACATGTATGCCAGGATCATTTTCTCATACATGTGATGACAAATAGTGAAGCATCATTTATTACAAGCCAGATGTCGAATATAAATAAGTCTTACATAGCATATGTCTCGATGGACGATAATAAGTTCATAACATGTAAATAAAATAGCAGCAGAATGTTATTCTCGTGGGCTCCGTCACAGGAGTTGCCCGGGGGGACTCCATGAACCTAGAATCCTTCTTCGGGTCCAAAGTCTTGGTCATTGAACACCACATCATTCTCTTGACCTGAGCAGCAATATAAACCAACAAATATGCAAGTTTAAGTACCGTTGGTACTCAGCAAGTGGGGGAAAGTTATGTCATGCATGGCCAGAGCAAGGAGAGGTTGAGATCATGGTTAAAGCACTACGTAATTATTACCTACCACCTTAGCTTATTAAGCACCTACATTACTGCACAGGTGAAATGGTCCCAATCTCCCAACCCATCATCATAATCAATTAACCATAACATCAATACCAATGTTAAGCTGCCTGCTTAACATCCTCAACTTCCAAAGCCATCAATCCTCTAATCATGAATAAGTCCAAGCCGCTCTTGACCGTGAGCACGGCTGTCATGACAGTTTTGACTCTGCAGAGTTTGCACCACTGTACCCACATGTAGTGATTTCATCCCCCATTGCCAGGTGGACTAAAAGAACCTCCATTATGCCAGTGGCTACGAACCATATTCACACTTCCCAGGTTTGTAGCCAGGAGATCACTACGAAGCCTTTACAAAGGGATTCCCGACGAGCGTGGGCCCACTGAGGTTTCACCCCTAACAGCATACAAGAGGCTCCAACCCCGCTGCAGTGGCCCCCTCTTGAGCCTTGCGGTTCATATGGTAGTCCAGCTGACACCTATTCCCCGCACCATCCAACACACCCATACTACGGCGGGGATACACCTAATTAATTGGCCAAGCTGCCCCATCTCAGCATGTGGTTGGCACGGTAAAGCCAGGTTACATGCTTCATGAACCGGTCCTTAGGATCCAGGCAAGTACTAAACACAAACCCGAGTCTCGTGCACCGAGCACCAACCAAATCGTCCAACTTGCCTCGATCCCTACCTCTACATAACTCATAATGTCTCATGCAAGAGTAAGGTAAAAAAGTTGATGATATCATATCCCACTTATCCCATTCTAAGCATGGCTAAGCATAAGTAATATGAATGAATGACATAATAAAACAAATCCCAACCCAAGCTACAAGGAAACAAGTTAATGCAATTCTAGGGAAACTTCCTAGCATGGGTTTCATATTTCAATTGACAATGCAAATAATTCTATCTACCCATCCTAGCATAGGATCAAAGTGGTCAAGGACACTTGCCTTCTTCTTGCTGCTCTGAGAATGGAAAGTCTTGGTCTTGGAAGGGGAGAACTTGCTCTGGGACAGGTTCTACTCATGCCAATACACATAGCAAAAGAAAACACAATCCATAAGACATAGTTCACACTTTCACTTCATGCAAAACACACATACATACCTATGAAAGTCATTCACATTTCTAAGTGTTGGGGGTTACTCTACATGTGTTGATTTTTGGCCTACATGCACTTTTAAACATATGTATATGATTTCTAACTTTTGTATTCAGATTTTTATTTGCACACTATATATATGAATTTCAATTCTAAACAAATTCTTTATATTCAATTAACACACTCTTTAGCTACCAAGTTTGCATGGAAGGTAATTTCCTATTCCAAGTGGGTTTTTAAACCTTCTACCAAATCCCAAACTGAAGTCTTTGGATTTGGAGACTTCATTTATCATTTTCTAATTATGCATACCTAATTTTCCTTTATTTTCCAGATTTATTTTCTATGCCCAAAAGTGAGTTTTAAATATTAAATAGTAGGGCATAACATCTAAACAGAATAGGTTCTGATCTAATATATTAAATAATATGTTTTTGAACTTCTCCTCTGATGTGAACTAATTTAAATTTATTTTACCAATTTTCAGAATTATTTATTAACCTAAAAATGTGTTCCTAGAACTAATAAATATGAACAACACCCAAACAGATTTCATTTCAGCCTAAAATTTATTTTTAGTTCATTCTAAAGTTTTCCAAGTGTTAGTAGAGTTTAAACTTGAATTAGCACATGTGTTTGTCTTTCCTTTTAAATTTAAATCCTAGTCACACATTCAAATTTCTAAACTTAATACCATATAGGGTCAAAAAGGTAAGTTCACCCTACTATAGGGTCTAATTTATTATTTTACAAATTTCCAGGGGTCTAAATATGCATAACAGAGGGGTTTTGCTAATTTCTATTAAGTCCAGGAGCTAAAACTGATTTTTAATTGAATTTACATGAATTTCTGAAGTTCCAGGGGCTAGATCAGAAGTTTCCGTGGCTAGCTCGTATTTTCCGAGATCACCAGGGGGTAGCGCGTAAGAATCCCGGCCTTTATAATGCGGGGCTGATGTGGACCGTCCAATCTAAAACAGACGGCTCAGATTAGATCGCTGAACCGGTACACGCGGGTTTTAATTCTACCGTGCGATTTAAAATAGACGGCGCACAAGCGGCCACGTCGCCCTGGCCGGAGCCAGCCCGCGCTGCCCGGCGGTGCGCAGCGGCGGGAGGCGGCGATATCGCCGGAGAACTTCGGATCTTCGTCTATACCTCCTAAAACTGGGATTTCATGGCATAGATCGGTAGAGGGGAGGTCGAGGATGTCACCTCGGGGTTGGTACTACGTTTCCTCACCAAATCAAAAATCCTAACCGGCGTTACACCGGCATATACGTCTCAAGGGGTGGCACTAAAACGACCACTCACACACGTTTTCTAAATGACATGTTCTAACGTGGTAAAGGTACCTGCATAAAACCACTCAATAGTGAAGTTCACAAAGGTTTGTCATTTCAGGCAGGTCCATATCATAGTAAAAACATACACCCTGTATCATTGCCATACGGGTCGTCCTTGAGTCGAGCCACGTCTCAAGGTACATGATCAGGTTATTCACCACCCGGCAGAGGGCTCCACACTTTGCAATTAAGCACACCGGTGGAACAGCGCTTTCTTATGACTCATAGGACATGAAGAGTCCTAGAGGACATACTTCGTGTTACAGACCACACGATGGGGTCTCCTCCTCTTGCCCCTGGGTTTGCGCACAAGAGGATAGTGCATTTCATATGTCTCTAAGACATGAAGAGTCTTAGAAAACATATTCACTTCCCGTCCATTCCTGAACGGGACATCGCACACTACTTTCCTCGTATGGGAGAGCTAACTGAAATTGATCCGCTTCTAGTGGCGTTCCATACCATTCTTACCTCCACGTAGGTGTGTCGTTACTGAATTGAAATACTGAATAATAGCACACTGTTAGCTTGCTACCTTAAGTAACTATGCTATTAATAGTCCTTATGTGGGCATATTATATGTTTCTCACTCGTACACTTCTAAGTTTTCAAAAATATGCTCTTTTCACGCGTTCTATTCCCAATGCAGCTCTGACACCATGCCTGTGGGGAACCCCTTCCGGGATCCACACTCCAGGAATCACATTGGGTGGTGCTGTGCGATGTGGCACCCAACAGCATACATGAAAAGAAACTAGAAACATACAAAGTCTTTTATTTCTCAACATAGTGTCGTTTACAACATAATATATCACGAAGGTACACGCAGCGGAATATACATAAACACGTACTCTCGGTCCTAGCTATGCAAAAGAGAAGACACCCAGCCCGCTGACACTTCTTACTAGCTTCAACAAAAATGAATGCAGCGGCAAGGTTTCCAGTGAGTCTCCGATGTATCATCGAACAACCATCTTCATAGCAATATTAATATAACCTGCAAAACACTAATAATGCAACCGTGAGCTTGAATGCTCAACAAGGCTTAACCGTCTATCCTATGTAAACACTCTACGTGCAGGAATTTATAAAGTAGGACAGCAGCTATTGCATTAGTAATCGCCTAAAAGTAGATCCTTATTAGCAGTTTTTCAGCAACAATTTCATACGCCTTGAGCCTACCAACATCGGAAATCCACAATTAAACAAGAAATGCTTCTTTCCGATGTTGCTTTGCCCAAAGTGGAATATAAATTTAGTGAGCTCTACAACTATAGCATTCATGGTTGCAATACAAAAAAACTTAAGAACTTCACAACAACAATGATTCATCTCACTTCATCTGGAAGTACTCACCACGTCACAACTCAGTGAACAAGTGGTACTCATATAACCGCGAGGTACAGTGATTTGAATCTGGACACACCGGAAACATACGACACATACATCCACCTCGAAAGACTCACACAAGAGCTCTTTCTTACGTTGTATGCAGCAACCTTTCACCCGTCACTCCAATGCCGAACCAGTTCTATGGACCCATCAGAAGGGCCACTACCCGCAAGACGTCGATATTTCTCTGCTAGTGGGTTTACACCTCTGACACCAACCCCAAAGGACGGCGGTATAAGTTTCACACGAGAGTACCCGAGTTATATCGGTTTCCTGGACCCCATAATTCCAGTACGCATCTGGTACTGTTCAAACTTGCTCAACCGGGCGGCATATGCATCGTTCCTTATCCGACACAAACAGAGCTACGGCAACACAGTCCCAATGTCCTGCTGCTCCTACTCTCTGCTCGGTCTCATTTTCCATTCCAGTTATTCCATTCTCTAGAATCATACCCATTTATACCAAAATCCTAGCCTCACGAGTAGCTTCCAACTACCCGACTTGTACTGATTTCTATACATCTTAAGCCTAGAAGAAAACTGCACGATGGTAACCTATTCTACCCTTCCACTCCAAGGGTTTGTGGGCCATGCATTTGTAGTATCAATCACCCTTGAGCTAATGTACAATACATACTAGACCAATGAAAGTGATACAAAGTAAAATATAACTAAAAGCTGTTAAATGCAATCCAGGGCTTGTCTTATGTTGCTGCAGGTTGGATCCTAATTAAAAGTCAGTATCTTGGTGACGTTTAAAGCGTCAAGTTGCTACTCCGAGTCGAGTTCCTCGTCGAACTCCTTTGTCGTGTTTCCTACCGATGTGAATATGCACAATTTTATAATGCAAGTAAAAGAATTATAAAACAAACGGTTTTCCGACCTAAGAATGGTTCAGACCAACTTGGAAGTGAGTGATGAGCTCTGTTATGTACAGAACCAGAGGAGAAATTTATTTCGGAAGTGGATGTTGTTGGAGTAAAGTTTCAAATGGCTATATAATCGACATAAGGAGGGATTTGGAAAGAACTAGCCGAGAACTAGGAAGTATGCCTTGAATTTGATCTCAAATTTTTACAGTGGTCCATAGATCATACATAGGTATGGCTTGCAAAATTTCAGACAACGTTGTTGGAAAATATGGTCTAAAGAATTCTCTAGGTTAATTGGCTTCATTAACTTACTAATGAAAATTCTAGGGTCTTGGCAGGCTCAAATATTGGTTTTTCAGAAACTTTGGAGTATTATGAGTCTATAGGACTTGGTTTAATCATTTTTAGAGTTCCCTACACAGAGATATGGAATTTACAAGATTGGGATAAAAGCTGGGAAAATGTTTCTGTTATTTTTCCTAATTTTCAGAGACATACAAGATAGAATCATCATTTGGTCTAGCAAATGAAGTCCAATGCCTCTGAAAATTTTACTGGAGTTCACCTATATTTGGAAGAATGTCCTTCCCAAAATTGGGAATTTTCCAATAAAAATAACTCCTGTAATTAATTCCATATTTTTTAATTGAATTAATGAGCCAAATCCAGGGATTTTCATAAATATTGTGATGCACCCTTGGATATTACTCACTGAAAGGAATCCAATGAAATTTATTTGAGAACTGTTGGAGGTTCCTACTGAATGTTATGAGCATTTGAAGTTGAACTAAAACTGAAAAAGAGGAAAAATGTTTAAACTTTTGCCAGTGGGTCCCGCGCTACAGTTCCATCTTCCTCGCGACAGCAGGGCTCGGGTGGCGGCGCCCTCCAGCGAGGTCCGCCAGAACCGAGTTTCCGCCCCCCTCCCGGGGCCAAACTTGCCGCCCCCCTTAATTCCCACCGCTGAACCCGTCTAGGGGTCGCCGGCCACCAGCGACGCCCGGAAGTACCCACGCACCGGCGGCAGTGAAACTTTGGGTTTCGGCGATGTCGGGAAACATCATTTCTACCTCAAACTTTGGCTCTAAAGCACTAGGGAATCGTGGAGAAGCCAAAACGGATGCATATCCCAATGAAACGGCCGGCAAACTAGGGCTCCACGGTGAACTGAGGTCGTTTCCGATGGCGGCGCGAAAATCGGTTAGAACATGGTAAATTCTTGATGGTTTTCCTCGGTTCTTCTTCGAGGATGGGAACTAGGGGGTGTAGAACTTACTTGTAGGCTAGCTCGAGCATTGGTTGATCACGTAACTCAAATTTGGTGTTAGACCGAGCCTTTGGAAGATGAACTAGGGTTTGGTAAAATGGAAAATTTGAGCTACACGGTGGATCATTTGCAAAAAGGCTTGCAGCTACACCATCTAGGGCTACCCACGCCCCTTCCTTGTGTAGGAAGTTGGAAAAGAGGTGGCCCGGAGCGTAATGTCCACGGTGAGCCGGTTTGGGTTCCGTCGGGATACCTCGGGAGCTTGCCACAAACTCCAATTTGCGGTCAACGGCAGCAAGCAACGGCCGAATTGATGCGGTATATCACGGTAGCACGTCGTGGCACTTCTTTTCGGTGTTGACACCTCAAGCAACCGGTGATCGGGCGCCGGTGTGTGGTGGAATACAGAGCGCATGCCGCCGGTTGGTTCTTCGCGCGGGGGAGCGGAACAGAAGTGGCACGAGCTGGGGAGAAGCTGTTCTCTGTTGCTTCGCATGGGAGGGATAAGAGCGGGCCACTGATTGAGATAACGCCTAGGCAGACAGCTCGCGCCGGCAGCTGCTCTAGCGGTGGCGCGCTCTCGGCCGAAGCAAAACAGAGCACGTTGTGGAGACTCACTTGTGTCACTGACCAGTGGGGTCCACGGCTCATCTCCCTCTTATCCTACCAATTCCATTTGAATTAGCGAATAAGCTCCAAATTTGATCAAAATTGGAGAATAGGCCAAAAGAAATATGAGGAACACAATGGTGCACTCAAATCTGGATTTTGGTGAAGTTGGCATTTGAAACTGTGATTCAAATTCAATTTGAATTGCCTCCAGTTTTAATTTCCCACAAATAGAAAATCATAACCAATTGAACTGAAAATTTGTTGGGCTACTATTGGGTGTATGGGTTGTGGATTTAGATCTCCATGTTTGGAAATTTTTGCATGTTTAATTTCGCTCTTTGAGGTCACACCTTTATATTCAAAAGTTTAAACTCCCTCTCATTTTCCTAGGTGTGATTGGGCAGCTCCACTTACTAAAATTATGGGATTTTACATCTGTTTCTTCCTCTCTCTCGCACACGAACTCAACACACCGCCGCCACTTCGGTTGATCGGGTGCTGATTGATTTGCACACGAACAAAGCCCCTGAGTAGAAAAACCACAACATGGTTCTTCCCTCTACCTCCTCGACGCGCCACCGACCGGTGTTCGACCTCCCTACCCCGAGAACCCCGTGTTCCTGCGACGGCCGAAAGTAAACGCGACAAGGTGCTCCTGTGGACAGCCTCACCCGGAGCCTTTCATCGCTGAGCAAGAGCACCTTTGGACGTGCCAAGACCTCACACTACTCACCTCCCAAGCTCAGGCCAAAACCTTGCTCATCACCGGTGAATTTCCGATTCTTCGTCCGGCAGATGCAAAACAACCTTCGGGTAAGGAAATTCCAAATTCCCAATCAATTCTTGCTTAGATCTCACGAAACTGCACACGCACGAGCTATACTCAATAGTGGACAACTTCTCTTCGCAACCCTAGCACAAAACTTCACGTGGCCGTACTATTTTGAGGTTTTCCAACAGCGACCGTAACGGGGAGCCTCGGGCGCACGGTGAGAAGTACTTTAGAGCCATCCACGAGCTAGTTAATGTCCCTGTCGAGCTCCTCTGTGATACACTGATGCTGTAGAGCCACTCCACCGAGGTTTTGGCGGGATAGAAGGGTTGGGCGACATCGCCAAACTTCGGTGCGAGCCGCCGCACGTCGCGCACTAGGTTAGAACCGTCGCCGGCCCGGGGAAACCTTTCCACCGTGTTCCTCACATGGATTAAGGGGCTGGAGGAAAGTTTAAGCACTGGAGGTGGCCGAAGAAGCGATCTCCAGTGAGCTCCGGCGAGGGGCGGCGCAGGGGCGCCCGGGAGCCAGAGGCAGACGAAGGAGAAGTCAGGCCCACACGTCAGTCACTAGGTTTAAAGGAGCTGGATCCTTTGCAGCCTCGGATCACTTTGTGACTGTGCATCGATGGCCCTGTGTCACACCCGGTTTTTCCGAAGAACAACCAAGTGAATATCACATGTATGCCAGGATCATTTTCTCATACATGTGATGACAAATAGTGAAGCATCATTTATTACAAGCCAGGTGTCGAATATAAATAAGTCTTACATCGCAAATGTCTCTATGGACAATAATAAGTTCATCACAAGTAAATAAACTAGCAGCGGAATAATTATTCTCGTGGGCTCCGTCACAGGCGTTGCCCGGGGGACTCCATGAACCTAGAAACCTTCTTCGGGTCGGAAGTCTTGATCATTAAACACCAAATCATTCTCTTGACCTGAGCAGCAATATAAACCAAAAAAATATGCAAGTTTGAGTACCGATGGTACTCAGCAAGTGTGGGAAAGTTATGTCATGCATAGCTAGAACAAGGAGAGATTGAACTCAGGGTTAAAGCACTACGCAATTAATACCTATCACCTTAGCTTATTAAGCACCTACATTACTACACAGGTGAAATGGTCCCAATCCCCCATCCCATCATCATAATCAAATAACCATAACCTCATTGTTCAATGTTAAGCTCCCCGCTTAACATTCTTAACTTCCAAAAACATCACTCCTCTAATCATGAATAAGTCCAAGCCGCTCTTGACCGTGAGCACGGCTGCCATGACAGTTTTGACTCTGCAGAGTTTGTACCACTGTACCCACATGTAGTGATTTCATCCCCCGTTGCCGGGTGGACTAAAAGAACCTCCATTATGCCACTGGCTACGAACCATATTCACACTTCCCAGGTGTGTAGCTAGGAGATCACTACGAAGCCTTTACAAAGGGATTCCCGACGAGCGTGGGCCCACTGAGGTTTCACCCCTAACAGCATACAAGAGGCTCCAACCCCGCTGCAGTGGCCCCCTCTTGAGCCTTGCGGTTCATATGGTAGTCCAGCTGACACCTATTCCCCGCACCATACAACACACCCATACTACGCCGGGGATACACCTAATTAATTGGCCAAGCTGCCCCATCTCAGCATGTGGTTGGCACTGTAAAGCCAGGTTACTTGCTCCATGAACCGGTCCTTAGGATCCAGGCAAGTACTAAACACAAACCCGAGTCTCGTGCACCCAGCACACAGCCAAAACATCCAACTTGACTTGATCCCTACCTCTACATAACTCACAATATCTCATTCAAGAGTATGGTAAAATAAACTGATGATCTCATGTCCCAAGTTTCCCATTCTAAGCATGGCTAAGCATATGCATAATAATAAATGACATGGTAAAATAAATCCCAACCCAAGCTACAAGGAAAACAAGGTAATGCAATTCTAGGGAAACTTCCTATCATGGGTTTCATATTTAAATTGACAATGCAAATAATTCTAGCTACACATCCTAGCATAGGATCAAAGTGGTCAAGGACACTTGCCTCCTTCCTGCTGCTCTTGAAATGGGTAGTCCTGATCTTGGAAAGGAATAACTTGCTCTTGAGCAGGTTCTACATCATACCATCACACATAGCAAAAGAAAAATGACAACCCATAAGACATAGTTCACACTTCCACTTCATACAAACCACACATTCATATTTATGAAAGTCATTCACCATTATGTGTGTTGTGGTTACTCTATGTGTGTTGATTTGTGGCTTGCATGCACTTTTAATCATGTGCATATGATTCCTACTTTTGTGTTCACATTTATACTTACATACTATATATATGAGTTTCCAATTTAAATAAATTCCTTATATTCAACTACTACACCTTTTTACTACCAAATAAGCATGAAAGGTATTTTCCTTCTCCATATGTGTCTTCATAATTTCTACCAACCCTAAACTGAACTCTTTGGATTTTAGAAACTCCATTTATCATTTACTAGTTGCTATATTTTCAGATTTATTTTCTTATGCATAAATGTGTACTTTATTATGAAAATAGTAAGACACATCATCTAAACAGAATAGGTTCTGGTCATAAATATTTTAATAACATATTTTGACCTTTGCCTCTGATGTAAAATATTTCACAATTATTTTCCCTATTTTCTAGAACTATTCTTTACTTAAAAATGTGTCCCTAAATGTGAATAATAAGTTAAACAGATTCAATTCAGCCCAAAATATGTTTTTATCTCACTCCAAAGTTTCCTAAATACTGAGTAAGTCTTTAATTTAATTTTGACAATATGTTTGTCTCACTTTTTAATGTTTAAACACTAGCCACATATTCAATTTCCTAAATTAAATACTAAACAGGGCAAAAAGGTAAACTCACCCCACTACAGGGTCTATAATATTATTTTCAGAATTTCCAGGAGTATAGCTCCACTTATCAGAGGGGTTTTTCCTAATTTTTATTAAGTCCAGGGGCTAAAACTGATTTTTAAATGAATTTACATGATTTTCTGAAGTTCCAGGGGCTAGATCAGAAGTTTCCGGGGCTAGCTCTTATTTCCCGAGAACCCCAGGGGGTAGCACGTAAGATTTGCAGTCTTTATAACGCGGGGCTGACGTGGACCGTACGATTTTAAACTGACGGCTGAGATTATAACGTCGAACCGGTACGCGGGGATTTAAACCCTACCGTGCGTTTTAAAATAAACGGCGCACAAGCGGCCACGTCGCTCTGATCGAGCGCGGGCGGCACTGCCGGCGGCGCACGGCGGCGGGAAGCGGCGATCTCGCCGGAAACTTTCGGATCTTCGGGAATTCTTCATAGAACTGTGATTTTATGGCATAGATCGGTAGAGGGGAGGTCGGGGATCTCACCTCGGGGGTTTTCTTGAGCTAGGAGGTCCTGGAAAGTGATCCGCGACGAGGTCCGTGGTGAAACAACGGCAAGGCTCGTCGGCGCTGTGTTTATACCGCAAGTCACCGAGTTTTCTGCACCTGCAAGGTTCCCCGGAGGCGGTAGATCAAGACCAGCGAGTTAGATCGGAATTTCCGAGCTTAGATCGGCCAGAATTCGCCGGAGAAGTCTCGGTTCTCACCGGAGGTAAATCGGTGGATCGCGTGGGAAAAACAGAACGAGGCCGGGGTTTTTATAGACGGGGAAAGGCGGCGGGGTGGTTTAGATCAAGTCCGCGTCGTCTACGATCAGAATTCATGGGGATACGCAGAAATCCCGATCGGTTTTGATTCGGGTGAGAGGGAGTCCGGCGCTGCGCGAGGTAGAAGACGAGCTGGTGGGTCCCACCTGTCAGCGGAAGGAAACAGCGCGCGCGGCTGCGGGCTGGCGCGGTTGCTGGGTGGGCCGGCTGGTGGGTTTCGGCCCACTGGCCGGGTTTTTTCTGTTTTCTCTTTTTCTTTTTCTATTTCTTTTCTGATTTGAGTTTAATTAGAATTCCAGTTTGAATTTGAATTTTTGCAAAACATGCAACACGTCCAAAAATTTTTAAATTCCCCTCTTAACATGATTTAGGGTCTTAACAATATTTTTGGGGTGTTACAACTCTACCCCCTTAAAAGAAATCTCGTCCTCGAGATTTGTGGTTCTAAGAATACAATTCCGGAAATTGTGCCTTGAGCTCATCTTCCCGCTCCCAGGTGGCTTCCTCTTCTTAGTGATGCTTCCACTGCACCTTGCACATCCGGATTCTTTTATTTCTGGTGAGGCGTTCCATTGTCTCCAAAATCTTGTATGGTTGCTCGGCATAAGACAAATCCTCAGCTACGTCCACTTCATTCATGGGTAACACCTCTTCAGGCGTTCTCAGGCATTTCTTGAGTTGTGACACATGGAATACATCGTGCACATCCGATAGACGAGCTGGTAACTCTAGTTGATACGCCACTTCGCCTTTCCTATCCAAAACTTGAAAGGGTCCGATGTATCGAGGTGACAACTTCCCTTTCACCTTGAACCGATGAAGTCCTCTGATAGGGGACACCTTGAGATAGACATAGTCCCCCACGTTGAAAACGAGCTCTCTTCTTCGTACATCGGCATAGCTCTTTTGGCGTGTCTGTGCTATCCTCAAGTTATTGCGAATTTCCCTCACCTTCGCCTCGACTTCTTGTAGTACTTCTGGACCAAACACTTTACTTTCCCCTGTTTGGTTCCAAAATAGGGGAGTTCTGCACTTTCTCCCGTACAAGGCTTCAAACGGTGACATCTTCATACTAGCTTGATAGCTGTTGTTATAGGAAAACTACGCATACGGTAAGTTTTTATCCCAACTCCGATTGTTTTTGAGTGCACATGCCCTCAGCATATCTTCAAGAATCTGATTGGTTCTTTCCGTCTGCCCATCAGTTTGGGAATGATAGGCAGAACTAAAGTTCAGATGGGTTCCCATGGTTTCGTGCAGCTTCTGCCAGAACCTTGAGGTGAACTGTGTCCCTCGATCCGACACAATCTTCTTTGGCACTCCATGGTAACACACGATCCTTGACATGTACAACTCTGCCAATTTGGATCCGCTGTAGCTTTCTTTCACGGGGATGAAATGAGCTACCTTGGTTAGCCTGTCGATGATGACCCATATTGAATCATATCCTGATTGGGTCCTAGGCAATCCCACTATGAAATCCATGCCGATTTCTTCCCATTTCCATTCAGGCACTTTGAATGGTTGCAATAATCCCGCGGGTCGTTGATGTTCTGCCTTTACCAACTGACATGTGTCACATAGGGCAACATGTTCCACGACATCTCGCTTCATGCCATACCACCAATACCTGCTCTTGAGGTCCTGGTACATTTTCGTACTCCCAGGATGAATGGAATAGTCAGAATCATGAGCCTCCTTCAAAATCAATTCACGGATCTCCTTTACTTCTGGCACACAGATTCTTTTCCCGTGCCACACCGTTCCTTGTTCATCCTCTCTAAAACCCAGAGCTTTATTTTCCTTGATGAGTTGTCTGATCTCTTGTATCTTCTCGTCTTTCTTTTGACCCTCGCGGATGTCTCGCTCTAGTGTGGAGTCCACTTCCATGGCGATAGCTTCACCACTATTCACCAGGCATAGATTGAGCCTTATAACCTCGTCCTTCAATTCTGCAGGCATGTCCTTCAAGCTCAACTTATTGACCTGCACTTTCCGACTTAAAGCATCGGCCACGATGTTTGCTTTCCCAGGATGGTAGTTGATGCCCACATCAAAGTCATTGATTAGATCTAACCATCTCCTTTGTCTGAGGTTGAGGTCTGGCTGTGTGAAAATGTACTTCAAACTCTTATGATCCGTATATATCTCTGTCCTCTTCCCCATCAAATAGTGCCGCCAAATTTTCAACGCGTGTACCACTGCGGCTAGTTCTAGATCATGTGTAGGATAGTTCTTCTCGTGCTTCCGAAGCTGCCGGGATGCATATGCCACGACATACCCTTCTTGCATGAGAACACATCCCAACCCGTTTCCAGAGGCATCGCAGTACACCGTAAAGTTCTTCTGCATATATGGCATAACGAGCACTGGGGTTGTTGTCAATCTTTCCTTTAACTCCTGAAAACTCGCCTCGCACTGCGGCGTCCATGTGAATGTGATTCCCTTCTCCAACAGTTTGGTGAGAGGTCTTGAGATCTTAGAGAATCCATCAATAAACCGTCGATAGTATCCAGCCAATCCCAAAAAGCTTCGAACTTCCCCGACATTTTCAGGTGTCTTCCACTTCTGTATATCCTCGATTTTGGCGGGATCTACAGAGATTCCTCCCTCCGAGATTATGTGTCCTAAGAAGGGAACTCTCTTCAGCCAAAACTCACACATGCTCAATTTGGCATATAGTTGGTGTTCTCTTAGCCTCTGCAACACCAACCTTAGATGTTTCTCATGTTCTTCTTCATCTTTGGAGAAGACGAGAATGTCATCTATGAAAACCACCACAAATTTGTCCAGATATTCCATGAATACCTTGTTCATGAGATACATGAAGTATGCCGGGGCATTAGTTAGCCCGAAAGGCATGATAGTGTGTTCATACAGTCCGTATCGAGATACGAAAGCTGTCTTGGGAATATCAGATTGCCTTATCTTGAGTTGGTGGTATCCCGACCTGAGATCAATTTTCGAGAACACGCAAGCTCCCCTCAACTGATCAAACAAGTCTTCAATGCGGGGTAATGGATACTTGTTCTTGATGGTTACCTCATTCAAGGCACGGTAATCCACGCATAACCTTTGGGTTCCGTCCTTCTTGGGCACAAATATCACCGGAGCTCCCCATGGTGAGGAACTAGGACGAATATACCCCTTCTCCGTCAATTCTCTTAAATGATACTTGAGTTCTTCCAGCTGCTTGGAGTCCATCCGATAAGGTCTTCTGTATATCGGGGCTGTTCCAGGTACTAGCTCAATTGCGAATTCCACTTCACGATCGGGAGGCACACCTGGCAACTCCTCCGGAAAAACATCTGGATATTCCCTGATGGTCCTGATCTCCTCCACTTTCACCTCAACTTGATTCAATTTAATGTCCCTCCTAGGCTCGTGTATTGTTATGAACTTTACTCTGGTGCCATTAGGGTGAGTTAGTTCCACCGTTCTGGTCGAACAATGGATGATTCCTTTATGTTTGGTCAACCAATCCATACCCAAAATAATATCTATCCCTTGTGAATCTATCACTATGAGGTTAGCAGTAAATACTACCCCCTTAATGTCTATGTTCACTTTGGGACACACTTGTCTTGTCCTTATTTCTCCCCCGGGAGAGTTTACAGCTAGCATATTGTTCATTTGTGTTGTTGCTAGGTCATGCTTCTTAACAAACCCTTGAGCAATGAACGACTGGGTAGCACCAGAATCAAACAGCAGGGTTGCAAGGTGTAAATTGGCAGGAAACTTACCAACTACCACGTCGGGTGCCTCTTGCGCTTCCTCCATAGTGACGTGGTTCACCCGTCCTCGCATCACATTCTGCTGTTGTGGCTGTGCGGGCTTCTTCTTTGGGCACTTATGGGCGTAGTGCCCCACTTCACCACAGCTAAAACATTGCACCCCAACCTTAGGTGCCTGGCCTTTGTTGTCTTGGGGTTGGTTTGGGGGTCCTTGCACTGCTGGTCGATGTGGATATGCGGGGCGAGGCTGCTGTACGAACTGACGTTGTGGCTGTATTGGTGCTGCCGGAGGCCTGTAGTTCGGGTTGTACCCTCTTGGTGCTGAGTAGGGTACCGCAGCACGGTTCGTCTGCCCTGCAGGTTGCTGCATCAGACGTGGGCAGGTGTTGCTCCCTGAGGCTTGATGTGACCACCCGGCCTTCCTCTTATCCTCATTTTCCAAGGCCTTCAGCTTCCTTTCTACCACAAACGCTCTGTCCACCATCTTTTGGAAGCTTTCATACTAATTTGAGGACATTGCACACTGCATTTCTGCGGTAAGTCCCTCCACGAAACAATCTTGTTTCTGCTCATCAGTCTCTATGTCCCGTGGGGCATAACGGGATAGTTGAGTAAATTTAGTGAGGTATTCCCTCACCGTCATGTTTCCCTGCTGCAGCCCCAAAAACTCCTTCCTCTTGTTTTTGAGTTCACCTCTTGGGATGTAATGGTTGCGGAAGCTACGCTTGAACTCTTCCCAAGTGATGTTCTCAGGGTCATGATGGGCGGCCACATAGGCGGTCCACCAATCAGCAGCAGGTCCATGCAATTGATGAGAGGCAAACAGCACCCTCTCATACCCTTGGCACTGTATGATCCTCATCTTACTTTCAATGGTCTTCAGCCAATCATCTGCCTCCAGAGGTTCAGCAGCACTTGCGAACTTTGGAGGTTGAGTTCCTAGAAACTCACTCAACCTTGGTTGGCGTGGTGCAGCTTGTGGAGGTGGAACTTGATGCAAGTTGGCCACCACTTGAGTCAAGTTCTGGATGAGCTGATTTTGATTCTCCAGCATTTGGTGGAGGGGATCAACTTCTTCACGGCGACCACCCCGGTCCTGGCCTCCAGAAAGATGAGGGTTGCATGCCTCATCATTGTTGTTGGCGGGGTTGGCAGCACGTCCTTTTCCTCTTCCGGCCATCTGGCAGAATCAACCAATGTTAATTTGAAAGCATGTAGTATCATCTTACTACTTTCATTTGTTTGTACTTTGAAGTGTTGAGGCTTTGTTATACTTTTCTGAGGGTTCATTTCTCACACAAAAATAAATGCAATATTATTTCACGTGGATTCTCACACCAAAGCAAAACAATCTAAAGACGAGGCCGTGGACAATTGCTCATGGCTTCCACAACTCACGTCACACACCAAGCATTAACACACCATTAACATAACTTAACGACTCGACTATTCAACATCTTGCTAACTAAGGGAAGGACTCTACACTACTCGTTTTCTTGAGCTGGCTCCTCGGGATCTTCCTCATCATTTTGGCTTCCTTCTGACTCTGCTTTGGGTGGGGAGGCTGCTGGTGGAGAAGTGCGACGACGCCTTATCGCCCGACGATCTGGGGAGTCAGGAGTCCATGTATCATTCGCGGTGACACACAGTTCATCCCCATCTCCTCTTTCTCTCGCCCTCAGGCAGGCTCGCAGCAACGCCTCCGTTTCCTTCAGGGTGTCCTGAACATCCTGAAGCTCTTGCTGACACTCCTGCAGTCGAGTGCTGAGCATAGCAGCATCCTCCAAGCACAAGTCCATGTGCTCATGGGAAGTCCCTTGCTGCACTGGCGGGTACTTATACTCCGTTTTACCACTCTCACGCTGAAGGACATACATGTACTCAGTCCTGTCCAGGTGGCGACTATAGATGTGACTCTGGCAGGTGATGGCCTCCCAGGTGACATCCTTCTCCGCATCGACCTGTGTCGCTCGACAAGCTGGAGAGTGGTGGATCTTAAGCAGCTGATTTTCGTGTATAATCCTCATCTCTGAACTCCATTCTTCCCTCTTTTCACGGATGGTCCTGGTGGAGTTATAGTGGATGATTAGCTTGCCCGTATTGCCGGCGGCTTCGAGCATACGTCGAAGACGGCGCAACAAGCCTCCTACTGCCAATCCATAGGAAAGGTACGTCACCGGACGGCTCTCCTCTCTTTGGGCAAGGGCAACTATGGGAACTCTCCCTCCTGTGGACTTGCGAGCGGTGCGAATCATGCGAACCATCTAAAACAGAAAACATTTAAATTTAGGTTAGATAAACTTTTAAACAAAAATTCTATTTTGAATGAAAGTTGGGGTAAGATGAAGAAAGTGACTCCATTAAATAACACTTTTCAACACACACCTTAAAAAAAATAGTTTTTAAGAAAGTAGGGCCCTTAAATACGTCCATTTCTACCTAAGTCCACGTTTCTACGGGCAACCTTGGCTCTGATACCACTTCTGTCACACCTGGTTTTTCCGAAGAACAACCAAGTGAATATCACATGTATGCCAGGATCATTTTCTCATACATGTGATGACAAATAGTGAAGCATCATTTATTACAAGCCAGGTGTTAAATATAAATAAGTCTTACATTGCAAATGTCTCGATGGACAATAATAAGTTCATCACAAGTAAATAAACTAGCAGCGGAATAATTATTCTTGTGGGCTCCGTCACAGGCGTTGCCCGGGGGACTCCATGAACCTAGAAACCTTCTTCGGGTGCGAAGTCTTGATCATTAAACACCAAATCATTCTCTTGACCTGAGCAGCAATATAAACCAAAAAAATATGCAAGTTTGAGTACCGATGGTACTCAGCAAGTGTGGGAAAGTTATGTCATGCATGGCTAGAACAAGGAGAGATTGAACTCAGGGTTAAAGCACTACACAATTAATACCTATCACCTTAGCTTATTAAGCACCTACATTACTACACAGGTGAAAAGGTCCCAATCCCCCATCCCATCGTCATAATCAAATAACCATAACCTCATTGTTCAATGTTAAGCTCCCCGCTTAACATCCTTAACTTCCAAAACCATCACTCCTCTAATCATGAATAAGTCCAAGCCACTCTTGACCGTGAGCACGGCTGTCATGACAGTTTTGACTCTGCAGAGTTTGTACCACTGTACCCACATGTAGTGATTTCATCCCCCGTTGCGGGTGGACTAAAAGAACCTCCATTATGCCAGTGGCTACGGACCACATTCACACTTCCCAGGTGTGTAGCCAGGAGATCACTACGAAGCCTTTACAAAGGGATTCCCGATGAGCGTGGGCCCACTGAGGTTTCACCCCTAACAGCATACAAGAGGCTCCAACCCCGCTGCAGTGGCCCCCTCTTGAGCCTTGCGGTTCATATGGTAGTCCAGCTGACACCTATTCCCCGCACCATCCAACACACCCATACTACGGCGGGGATACACCTAATTAATTGGCCAAGCTGCCCCATCTCAGCATGTGGTTGGCACTGTAAAGCCAGGTTACATGCTCCTTGAACCGGTCCTTAGGATCCAGGCAAGTACTAAACACAAACCCGAGTCTCGTGCACCCAGCACACAGCCAAAACATCCAACTTGCCTTGATCCCTACCTCTACATAACTCACAATATCTCATTCAAGAGTATGGTAAAATAAACTGATGATCTCATGTCCCAAATATCCCATTCTAAGCATGGCTAAGCATATGCATAATAATAAATGACATGGTAAAATAAATCCCAACCCAAGCTACAAGGAAAACAAGGTAATGCAATTCTAGGGAAACTTCCTATCATGGGTTTCATATTTAAATTGACAATGCAAATAATTCTAGCTACACATCCTAGCATAGGATCAAAGTGGTCAAGGACACTTGCCTCCTTCCTGCTGCTCTTGAAATGGGTAGTCCTGATCTTGGAAAGGAATAACTTGCTCTTGAGCAGGTTCTACATCATACCATCACACATAGCAAAAGAAAAATAACAACCCATAAGACATAGTTCACACTTCCACTTCATACAAACCACACATTCATATTTATGAAAGTCATTCACCATTATATGTGTTGTGGTTACTCTATGTGTGTTGATTTGTGGCTTGCATGCACTTTTAATCATGTGTATATGATTCCTACTTTTGTGTTCACATTTATACTTACATACTATATATATGAGTTTCCAATTTAAATAAATTCCTTATATTCAACTACTACACCTTTTTACTACCAAATAAGCATGAAAGGTATTTTCCTTCTCCATATGTGTCTTCATAATTTCTACCAACCCTAAACTGAACTCTTTGGATTTTAGAAACTCCATTTATCATTTACTAGTTGCTATATTTTCAGATTTATTTTCTTATGCATAGATGTGTACTTTATTATGAACATAGTAAGACACATCATCTAAACAGAATAGGTTCTGGTCCTAAATAATTTAATAACATATTTTGACCTTTGCCTCTGACGTAAAATATTTCACAATTATTTTCCCTATTTTCTAGAACTATTCTTTACTTAAAAATGTGTCCCTAAATGTGAATAATAAATTAAACAGATTCAATTCAGCCTAAAACATGTTTTTATCTCACTCCAAAGTTTTCTAAATACTGAGAAAGTCTTTAATTTAATTATTGACAATATGTTTGTCTCACTTTTTAATGTTTAAACACTAGCCACATATTCAATTTCCTAAATTAAATACTAAACAGGGCAAAAAGGTAAACTCACCCCACTACAAGGTCTATAATATTATTTTCAGAATTTCCAGGGGTATAGCTACACTTATCATAGGGGTTTTTCCTAATTTTTATTAAGTCCAGGGGCTAAAACTGATTTTTAAATGAATTTACATGATTTTCTGAAGTTCCAGGGGCTAGATCAGAAGTTTCTGGGGCTAGCTCTTATCTTCCGAGAACCCCAGGGGTAGCACGTAAGATTTCCAGTCTTTATAACGCGGGGCTGACGTGGACCGTCCGATTTTAAACCGACGGCTGAGATTATAACGTCGAACCGGTACGCGGGGATTTAAACCCTACCGTGCGATTTAAAATAAACGGCGCACAAGCGGCCACGTCGCTCTGATCGAGCGCGGGCGGCGCTGCCGGCGGCGCACGGCGGCGGGAAGCGGCGATCTCGCCGGAAACTTCCGGATCTTCGGGAATTCTTCCTAGAACTGTGATTTTATGACATAGATCGGTAGAGGGGAGGTCGGGGATCTCACCTCGGGGGTTTTCTTGAGCTCGGAGGTCCTGGAAAGTGATCGGCGACGAGGTCCGAGGTGAAATCACGGCGAGGCTCGTCGGCGCTGTGTTTACACCGCAAGTCACCAAGTTTTCTGCACCTGCAAGGTTCCCCGGAGGCGGTGGATCAAGACCAGCGAGTTAGATCGGAATTTCCGAGCTTAGATCGGCCAGAATTCGCCGGAGAAGTCTCGGTTCTCACCGGAGGAAAATCGGCGGATCGCGTGGGAAAAACAGAACGAGGCCGGGGTTTTTATAGACGGGGAAAGGCGGCGGGGTGGTTTAGATCAAGTCCGCGTCGTCTACGAACAGAATTCAGCGGGGATACGCAGAAATCCCGATCGGTTTTGATTCGGGTGAGAGGGAGTCCGGCGCTGCGCGAGGTAGAAGACGAGCTGGTGGGTCCCACCTGTCAGCGGAAGGAAACAGCGCGCGCGGCTGCGGGCTGGCGCGGTTGCTGGGTGGGCCGGCTGGTGGGTTTCGGCCCACTGGCCGGTTTTTTTCTGTTTTCTCTTTTTCTTTTTCTATTTCTTTTCTGATTTGAGTTTAATTTGAATTCCAGTTTGAATTTGAATTTTTGCAAAGCATGCAACACGTCCAAAAATTTTTAAATTCCCCTCTTAACATGATTTAGGGTCTTAACAATATTTTTGGGGTGTTACACCCTGTGGCCCGTGTGTCTTCGTCTCAGGAAGCGACACATCGCCCCAGGCCCAGTGGCAGACATTTAAAAATTTCCCAAATTAATTCAAATGGCAGATTTGGTTCAAACTTTAGAAGAGCATAACTTTTGCTAGGAAACTCCAAATTAGGTGATTCAAATTGGTTTAGGTTCAGGTTGAAAAACTATATTCAACTCAGTTTATATGAAATTAAATTATTATTTCTGAAAAATTCTTTGAAGCTTTTCAGTAAAAGAATTTTAGAGGGAGTTTTGTTCATCCAAAAATCCTCACATTTTGCCAGAATAATCCATATGATGATATTGAACTCCTGTAAAAATTTTAGCTCATTTACAGTTGATTTGAATAGAAGAATTCAGATTACAAATTGCTGTATTCAAATGAATACAGAAACTTTTCAGAAAAAAGTCCCAAAGTTGGAAAATCATTTCTGGACAATTCTGAGCTCCAAAAATCCTAGGAAAATTCATGCATGCTCTATGAACTATAATTGAAATTGTAGTTCACTAAGTTTTACATGAACATGTGAGTCACTTCAGAATTAATTCCTTTTAGCCAAAATGCTTAAGGAATTGTTCTGAATAAACTACTCAGTTAAAAGTACTAATTTTTGGTCCAGAATACTTTCTTGTGATAAAAAACTCACATGAAAAAATTTAGATCTATTGGAGCTCTGAATCATCATTTTTCTGTTTATCCTATTTAGGGAGTAAACCACAAGTGAGGGATACACTTAGCACTTGATCACTTTTTCTTAACCCAACCCCACCCACTAGCACCAGTTCCATTTCAAATTCATAAACAGAGTTCCAGTTTTTAACTTGTCATTAGACCTTGTTATCAAAAGCTTTACAATTAAATACATGTGCATATTCATGACGTATAGCATCGATGTGAAGACTTGTGAAGAAATTGAAGTGGGGATCAAGGAACCCGATGATCAAGTGATCAAGTCCCAAGTGATCGGCGACATAACTGATCGTATAATCTAGCACCTGCAAAATAGGCAAGCCCCGATTTGCATTCAAGCAATTTTATGAAGCTTTTCATATATAGAGATCGTAGCTATGAGATATTGATTGCATTAGGTCTAGATGATATTGAAAACCCAATTGCATGACCAGATTAACATAAGAGAGAATGGGTAGAGTAGCACCTCCTCGAGTGGATGTAGGCTGTAAGGGCCCAAGTTTTTCATTAGCTAAAAGTGTTCATCACACCGAACTCACCTCATTTGAGGAAATTATATGAACATATTTTAAGAGCAAGTAACCACCATCAAGAAATTCATTAGGAGATAAACTCATAAAATGCAAAAGTGGATTTCTCACATGCATCATATAGGGGCTGAGCATATGAAAAACTCCTAAACCTTGTTACGAATGCTCATGCCAAATTTCACCCAAATCCAAAACCTTTTGAGGCATTTTCGGGTACAATTGGTAAAAGGGTTAGTTTGAACTTACATTCAAATTCAAACTCCTTTCATCACATGAATTCAAAAGTAGGATTCATATTCACACTCAGCACATTTTTTTTGAGCTCACACACCAATTTTCACTCCATTTGGAGTTGATCTTGACATGAGCTAATTTAAGCAAATTCAAATCCAATTTGAATTTCAAACCTCATAGGTGCTGTAAATTCATTTCAAACACTTCACACATTGAATCATTCAAATCCAAATGGACATTTGGTGAATTATTCAAATGGACAAGGGTATTAGGGTCCCAAAAATTAAGAGCAGTAGGAATTAAAGTTTTGAGGTTAAAATTTGGAAGTGGGGCCCTCATGTCAGTCTCTCAGTTGATAAAACCGACTGAACACTCGGTTCGAGGTTCCTTGCGCGCGAGCCTGAGGACGCCACGGCGATGAATCCATGACAGCAGCTGCTTCCAGTGCTGTGACCAACGGAGGACGTCTCCCAGCGCGTTATTGTGACACCCAATTCCGAAAATAGAACCAAGTGAATGCATATGTGTGCCCAGGATGTTCATCACACATACACATGTAATCCACAAACTGAATTCAGAATATAACCACGAATAAATAGTGTTTAAGTACTTTATTACATCGACTCATTGTCTCACTCATGAATCTCTAACTTATTCTTGCAGCGGAAGACTCTAACGACAGCGAAAATAACTAAACAGCAGGCTCCAATCTTCATCTCCACAGGCATGTTGACGGTAGTCCGCACGCCTATACTCCACATGTTCCTCGAAGTACTCTTCTCCTGTGGCTGATGTTTATGTGGTAATGCAAGGGTGAGTACATGTCATACTTAGCAAGTGCGGGAAAAGTATGACATGTAGCTTACAACAAGGTAGGCAACAAAAAGGCTCATTGCAGCAAGCAAATTTTATTTCACAAACATGATAAAAACAGCAACTATTTCTAGGTGAAATAAAGCCCAATATATCCAAGTAAATAAGAAACATTCTTTCATCATAATGAACCATTTATCAAGTCAAATCAAGCCATTAATCTTTCTCAAATTCATCTCATTCGCATAAATATTCATAACCATCTCATATTCACATAGCCAAAACCAAACTCATTGTCATGACTCAAAACAGTCCCAAAACCAATCCCAATGACCATACCATAACCATACCGAATAACCATCCCAAGTTTTCCCTCTAATCATGGAAGTTGGCCTGGTGCTTGTGACCAGAAGCGTGGCTATCATGATAGTTTTCACTCTGCAGAGGTGGCACCACTTTACCCACAAGTTCGTGATTTCGTCAACCGTCGGCGACTGCAGAACCTCCATTATACCAGTACACAACCGTCGGTGTATGGCCAAAAGATTACAAAATAGCCTTTACAAAGGGGCTACTAGATGTATGGACTCACTAAGGTTTCACCGGCATGCTCGAATCAACATTCTCCCACCGACGGGCCACCTCTTGTGCCATGCAGTTCCCAGTGAAGTCCTCCTCGACTCCCATTTCCCGCGCCATCCACGGTCCATAACAAGCTAGCAACACACCTAATTAATCAGCTAAGCCGCACCCATACTTAGCCTTGTGGTGGGCCTGGCATATTCTTGCATGAACCGGTCCTTAGGTCTACGGCAAGTTCCACCATCTCATCCAGCAACATTAACAAACCAAGCTTGCCTAGATCTCTCCAATTCCATGCCCATTAACATCATTAAGATCTCATCATCATTATTCATATGAGTGCAGTAGCTAGACATGTTTTATTTCAGCTTCCCGTATCCCGTGAATTAAGCGAAGCAAAAAGGAAAAACGACCATACCTGACTTATCAATTTTCCCGGCGGCAAGTATGGTTAACAAAACTAGTAAACTCCTATAAAAAAGGTGTCCCATCAAGTTGACTCAACCATACACATTTTCGCAAACAAAACAGTTTTGAAACATGGGATCAATATGGTCAAGGGGCACTTGCCTTGCTCCCGTGGTTCTTGTTGTTCGAGTGTCTCGAAGTCTTGGTGCTGTAGATCCTCATAGGTGGCCTCTTGAGCTTGTCCTTCTACTCACGACCACACACATACAAAATTTACAGTAATCAATCATCATGCACAAACTTTAGTCAAGATGCAATGGGGGTAGATGAATGTAAATCTTATGGTGCAGTTTTATTAATCCAGTTTGTACGTGTTCTTGCATGTTTTAATGGGCATTTATGGGGTTTTATGATGAACAAGGATGTAGGAATCAAGTGTGGATATGGTTATGATCTTGAATCAAGATCTAGATCAATTCCACCGTCAAAAATCGATCAAAACGCGATCTGTCCACACGTAAAAGTTTCTGCTCGAAGGGGGCGAAGAAAATGGATGCGCATAAACAGCGACAACGTTGTAAGATGGGTAACCAAGACCTACCTCACTTCCTTTTGGTGGCAGTGCCTTTCTCCTAGCAATGGCAGCAGCAGAGAATTTTTCTATTGAAAATTTTGGTAGGACAGATCGTCGGGCTTCTTCTCTGGCGACGACGGGGCTCGACGGGGCTCGACGGCGGCCAAATTCCGGCAAGGGGGGAAACTTGGCGACTTGGCACCAAGGAAGGGGGCTTGGCAGCAGGGGGGGCGACCAAAAGAGAGAGGATTTCGGCCAGGTGGTGGGGGTTATATTTATAAGGTGGAAAAAGAGGAGTCCTACTCCAATTGGAGCTCAAGTAAGAGTCCTATTCAATTTTTTTATCTTAACAAACTTATCTCTTGTGGTGCGACAGCCTTGGGGATTTTATCCCCAAAATGTGGGCAAAATTCCCTTTCTGGGAATTGTGGAATTTATAAATTTTGTGGGAAATTTGGGGAAATTTGGGAATGGCTCGTTTCAGCTATCTTTTTCCCATTTCTCACCATTTCTATGTCACTTGCTCCATTTCTACATTCCCCTCTTCATTTCTATGCCCCATTCTCCATTTCTACATTTCCCTCTCCATTTCTATGTCCCATTCTCCATTTCTACATTCCCCACTCCATTTCTATGTCCCATTCTCCATTTTTACATTGCCCTTCTCAATTTCTAACCACATTCTCCATTTCTATATTCCCTTCTCCATTTCTGTGGTTGTTCCACCAGTTCTATGGTTGCTTCCTCCATTTCTATGGTTCTTTCTCCATTTCTATGGTTCCTTCCTCCATTTCTATTGTTATTTCTCCATTTCTATGGTTCTTTTCTCCATTTCTATGGTTCTTTCTCCATTTCTATAGTTCTTTCCCCATTTCTATAGTTCTTTCTCCATTTCTACTTCTTTTATAATGTTTCTCTACATGAAAAATGTATGCAATGCATGGAAATGAATTTGAGGGTGTTACAAACCTACCCCCTTAAACTTAATCTCGCCCTCGAGATTCGATAGAGTGGAGAATAGATGAGGGAATTCTGCCTTGAGATCTTCCTCACGCTCCCATGTAGTTCGGCTTCCGTGTGATGGCTCCACTGTACCTTGCACCAACGGATTACTTTGTTCCTTGTGACCCTTTCCTTCACGTCCAAAATTTTGACGGGGTGCTCCGCATAGGTCAGATCCTCTTGAAGTTTGAGTTCATCCATCGGTACTTGTTCTTCCGGTACTCTTAAGCACTTCTTGAGTTGGGATACGTGAAATATGTCGTGCACGTTGGAGAGGTGCGTTGGCAGCTCTAGTTGATAGGATACTTCTCCTCGCTTGCCCAAAATCTTTAATGGCCCGATATAGCGAGGTGCTAATTTGCCTTTGAGGTTGAACCGTCGTTGGCCTTGGATAGGCGATACCTTAAGGTACACGAAGTCTCCCACTTCGAAGGTCAATCTTCTTCGCCTATTGTTCGCATAACCTTTTTGTCGTGACTGGGAAGCCTTCAAGTTTTCTCGTATCGTTTAGACTTGCTTCTCGGTGTCGTGCAGCACTTCAGGTCCAAACACTTGGCTTTCTCTGGTCTCATTCCAGAACAGCGGCGTTCTACACCGTCTACCATACAATGCTTTGAAAGGTGACATCTTCAAGCTGGCTTGATAGCTGTTGTTGTATGAGAATTCAGCATACGGCAAGCTCCTATCCCAACTACGCAAAATGTTTCAAGGCGCAAACTCTCAACATGTCTTCCAAAATTTGGTTTGTCCTCTCAGTTTGCCCGTCGGTTTGCGGTTGATAAGCGGAGCTGAAAATCAGTCGTGTACCCATGGCTTCATGCAGCTTATTCCAGAACATAGAGGTAAATTGAGAACCCCGATCTGAAACTATCCTCTTCGGAACTCCATGGCGACACATGATTTGCACCATATACAGCTCGGCCAGTTGTGCAACGAGGTACGTGGTTCTAACAGGAAGGAAATGGGCTGTTTTCGTCAATCGGTCCACAATAACCCAAATAGAGTCGTAACCCGACTAAGTACGTGGCAGTCTGACTATGACATCCATGCTGATGTCTTCCCACTTCCACTCGGGTACTTTCAATGGCTGCAACAATCCAGCGGGTCTTTGATGTTCGGCCTTCACCCGTTGGCACATATCGCATAAGGCAACATATTCAGCTATGTCCCTTATTATACCATCCCACCAATAGCAAGTTTTCAGGTCCTTGTACATCTTTGTACAGCCGGGATGTATGGAATAAGGTGAGTCATGTGCCTCCTTTAATATCGTGTCGTGGATGTGCTTCACGTTAGGCACACAAATCCTTTTCCTTCACCAAAGCATGCCTTTCTCGTCTTCCTTGAATCCTTTTCTATTCCTTGTCACATCCTTGATTTCCTTGATTTCTTCATCCGTTGCTTGACCATCTCGTATCTCTTGTTCCAGCGTTGGGTTAGTTCGATCACATCCATCTCGTTCAATAATCCAATATGCAACCGTTCAAACTCCTTACACAGCTCGGGTGGCAGCTCCCGAACCATGAGTTGGTGACATGCTCCCTTTCAACTCAATGCATCAGCTACTACATTGGCCTTTTGTAAGGGCCTAAGTTTTTGCACACATTCAATGTGCTCATCACACACACACACACCTCATTTGAGGAAATGATATGAACACCTTTGAAGAGCAAGTAAACACCATCAACATGGTCATTAGGGGATAAACTCACAAAATGCAAAAGTGGCATTTCCCACATGCATCATATAAAGGCTGGGCATATGAAAAACTCCTACACCTTGCTAGGAATGTCCATGCCATATTTCACCCAAATCCAAAACCTTTTGAGGTCTTTTTGGGAATAACTAGAAAGAGGGTAGTTCGTACTCAAATTTAAACTATTTCCATCCGATGAATTCAGAAGTGGGAGGCATATTCTTACTCAGCACATTTTTGTGAGCTCACACACCAATTTTCACTCCATTTGGAGTTGATCTTGACATGAGCTAAGTTTAGCAAATTCAAACTCCATTTTGATTCCAAACTGCATATGTGCTGAAAATATATTCAAACACTTCCCAATTTGAATCCTATCCAATTCAAATGGCCAGAGGGTAGATAATTCAAATGACCAGGGTTATTTGGGTCTCTACTGTTTAGAGCAGTGGGAAAAATTCAATTTCAGAGGATAAAACCGGAGTGGGACCCACATGTCAGCCTCACTAGTGTTTAACAGACTCAGATCACCGCAGCTCGGTTCTTGCGCTGAGAAACCCGAGCCGATCGCCGCTCAGCTCCACCACACCGCCTCGCCGTCGACCGGCCAAAACAGTTCCTTCCACCACGAGCTAAGGCCACAAACAGCACTGCCGGTCCTTGCTCGACATGTTACAGCCCTCAGCTGCTCGTGATCAGCTTCGGTTGAGCTTGTCCGAGCCGATCTTCCATCACCCGGTCAGCCTGAGAGCTCCTCAGACTCGACGCCATCGTCCGAGCATCTCTAAGCTTCTTCAGCGTGACAAACGTGTCTCTGAGGTTAGCATCGAAGTCTAGTAGCTCTCCCCGAACTACCTAGGTCCCTCTTAGCGCCGGTTAGCCGGAATTTCCATTTTCCCGATGATCACCGTATAGAACACCGAGAACCAAAACTCAAAATTCATCTCGATCACTTGATCACTGGTAATCCTGTTGGAGCTGAAGCTATAGTAGCACCTCACGGTCACCTCAGCCAAATCCTAGCAGTGATGATGAACCCAGTGAGCAGAGCACCTGAGTTTGGCCATCGCCGGTGAAAACGGCTCAGGTCGCCGGTGAAGTCTAATTTCCCGGTGATCTCCGGCCAAGAGGAAGGCAGGTTTAGCTTCCCCGTGCCTCAGTGGTTCTTTGCAACCCATTGGCTGATCGAGTTCACCACCAAGACGAGCTAGCGCCGTCGTACCCAAGCTAATCTCCCGCCTCTGCCGTCGCCGACTAGGTTTCCGGCGATGTCGAGGTTCGAGAAGTTGCCCGGCGTGTGCGCCGTGCTCCAAGGATCACGTAGGAAGAAACTGTGTCGAAAATTAGGCAGTAGCGGCTGAGAATGAACTGCGCCACCATCGCTGGGCGTCGCGCGCTCGGGCGCTGGCGGGAGGTAGACGAAGACACTGTGCATGGGACCCACGTGCAGTGTTTTAAACATTTCCCCTATTTTCAGTTTTAGTTCAAACTTCAAACCCACATAACTTTTGTTAGGAAACTCCAAATCGAGTGAACCAAATTTCGTTGGATTCAGCTCTCAGAGTAATTTCCAGAAAATCAAGTTTCATTTCATGAAAATCCTTAGTTCTTCAGAATTAATTCTTTAAATTTTAAAATGTTTAGAATTTTAACTGAAGAACCCTTTGAAGGAAAATTCTGAAATTTCGCTGGGATGTTCAACAAAATATCCCTGAGCTACTATAAAAATTTATGATCCATTTGAGCTCATTTGATCCACCTAATGGTGTGATTAATAAAACTGTTCCAGAGAAAATGAAAAATGCCCAGAAACATTTTTCAGAAATTGTCTGAAATTGTTTAGCTCATATCTTTAGCTAGGAACCTTAAAACTAAGTGAGACCAACTCCATTAGAACCCTCTGAAAATATAGTTTTCATAAAGTCATGGCTTGCTCCAAGAAAAACCTTAGAACACCCTAGGAGCTCCAATTAAGGTCAAGTACATAATTATTCGTGGAGACCTCAAATGAGCATTGCTGCAGATGAAACTTGGCCAAGTCCCTGTTTAGGTTGTATCCAAACCATAGTAAAAATTTCAGTGTCATTGGGTCTGTCCAGTAAGACTTATAGTCCTCATAATTTTAACTTCAATTCAAATGCATATAATTTGATACATATTTATATTTATCATATGTAGTCGCTAAGGTTGAGGAGGAACCCGAAGTCTTAGACTTCGTCACTCCAGAGGAACAGATAGCCTACGACCAAGAGCAGCAAGGCAAGCCTCGGTTTGCATTAACCCTTTTTACAAATTTTTACTGTTTTGAGAACTTACTTTGAGCACCCACTTACTTCTTGCATTAGACTCTTGTTTGAAACCCAAATGCATAGCCGAGAAAACCCTGGGTTGGGATTAGGTTTGAACACCTCGTTAGCTACTGCAATGCTAATATAGTGTAGGATTCGGTACAAGTCGAGTAGTTGGAACTTCTCGCGAGAATTAGCTAGAGGCACATCACTCGGGTAAAGATAGCAAATGAAACACATAGCGATAAAAATGAGGCCGAGCGGAGAGTAAGGGCAGCAGGAATTTGAGGCCTGTGTGCCATAGCTCCGCTTGTGTCGATTGAGGACCGAGCCATGTGCTGGCCTGTTGAACAAGCTAGAACAGTACCGAAGACCTACCGGCTATATGGGAACCGGGAAACCGATGTAACTCGGGTAGCTGGGTGTTGAGGCATAGCTGGTCGTTCAGAGGGTAGGTTGAGAGCTCGAGGTGTAAATCAGCTGGTGGCACTGTGGATGCACGCGCAGAGACCTCTTGCTCGGGACGATTGGACCTGTTCAACATTTGGCTGACAGGTGAAAGGTGGTTGCGTACGACGTCCGTGATGGTAGCTGTAGGCAACATCGAGTATGGGCGTACGTGATGGGTTATTCGGGTAACCCTGCAGGTGTAAATTGATTATAATCACCGTCCCTCGCGGTCAGTGAGTACCACTTGTTCACTGTACCGTGACGTAGAAAGAACAGGCTAGATACATGTTAAAAGTTTGCTGATTTGAATGTTATACTTTGCTTGTTAATGTCTTGTTGTATCTTAGAGATAATTAAAGTTCTTTTCAACTTTGGGCAAAGTACATGAGAGAAATGCGTTTCTTGTTTGATTGCGGCTCTCTCATGTGCCTTAGCGTAAGGATCTCCACGACCTGCTGCTAAAACTTGAAAGTAAGGTTCAAATAATTAGGCGAGTCCTTTGCAAATTATTTACCTCATGTACCCTATACCCTTCATGTAGAAGTTTCATGTATAAGAGAGACGGGTCAGTCTTGCTGAGCCATCGTGCTCACTGCTTGTGTTTGAAGCTTTTGTAGGGGTTTATGAGGAAGGGACTCCCGAGGAGGAGACGGAACCCCAGGAGGGGAACTCCGTCGAGTGGGAGTCGTGCACGCCGCCGTGTTAGTGTGTGTGCGTGCTAGCGGGGACACGTTCACAGGCTGAACGTGTACTCGAGGAGTAGTCTACGCCTGTGAGTGTAGACTGAACATATTTTGTTGTAAAAATATTCATAAACTGGTTTATGTAATAAAACTTTGCTTACGCTTTGTATCTTTGATGTGCGTTATCCGGTGCTTTGCAACGCAGCACCCCTTAGCGTGATCCTGGCTCGACAAGGCCGTGGGGCCACGTCAGTGTGGTATCACAGCCAGCTTGAGGTTTATCGCACTACAAAGGTCATCTTTTTCACAAAAAAAATCAGTGAGGAACGAGTTAGTATCCTATATAAGGATGTTATTAGTGTATAGAAAGTGGCAGACTAACATATTTTTTTATGTCGGAAAATTGTGCATCTCGGGACGCTTTATGTCTTGGGGGTGCACGTGAGCGCTGTCCACCAGTGCGCACAAGCTGAAGGGTGGAGCCCCACGGGTGGCAGGTAACCCGACCCGCTTTAATATCTTCTACGACTCTTCATGTCGTTTGGGGTATTCGAGCAACATCTGTCCCTGCCGTGCTTTGGGCAATTTGGGAGACCACGTCACGTGGTCAGTAACGTGAACACGTAGCTCAAGGCGTGCTTGGCCTGAGAACATCCGGGCGAGTTATGACGGCCGGGTGTATGAACTGTATGGATACCGGGCTCGGTGTGCAGCCGAGTCCGATGATTGTATGAGTTATTTGCAGGTAGTCTAACCACGAAACAGTAGACGCGTAGCCTCCGTTTGCGAGAGACGTTTAGTGCCACTGAACTAACGAAGCCGGCTAAGTCCGGTGTAGGTTTTTCTTTGTGAGGGCGTAGTACCGACATGATCTGGTGACGCATCGACGTCACACCCCACTAAATAAGCAACTTCATTGTAAACCTGGAAAGTTTTAATGTAGAGCACTAAAATTTTGAGATAACTTCTTCCCTTAATTAGGATGTTCAAAGTTAACAAGTTTTCAACTTATAGGATACTAAGGACAGAACCCCTGTTTTCAGCTGAAATAAGGCTGAAGTTAATCAGAGGTTAGAGGTTGAGTTCTTTCGAGGTTGGGGTCATATGAGACATTTCTGGGAAGCTTTGGAATAGCTTTACAACGTTTCTGTTGATGTCCAGAGGTGTTTCATCCCTTAACCCATTGAAAAATGCAGTAGAGTTGAAACTGTCCAGAAAACCGGGCAGTGCAAACACTCTCTGTAACTCTCTGTAAATTGAGCATAACTTCCTTCATAAAAATCCAAAAATAGAAAATTAGGTAGTTCTGGAAAGTTTATTAGATGGGTTACAACTTCGTAACAGAAAGTTTTGTCACATTTGGTGTAGAATTAACTGGAATTCTTGGATCAAATCAGTACCTCAAGCAGGGAGGTGCTATCCAATTTTCTCCAGAATTTCTGTCAACTTTGACATCTCATAACTTTTGAACCAGGACAGATATTAGGCCAAGCAAATACTTTCTGGAAATCAATTGAAGTTATCTTTGACTTTTATTTGGAGCTCCAGAATTGGTTTTGCTGATAGCATGGTCTAAATAAGGTTGAAATGTAAACGTGTCAGGGCTGTCATCTTGGACAGCAGATCAGCAGTCAAATTTGTTTAAAGTTTGAACTAGGTTTCCAGTTTTTATGAGTTCAATGACATGTTTTATGTTATAACCCAATGGTTTACTGTTCAAATAAATATTTGACATTTCTCAAATATATTTCTACAGATGACAGCGGATAGACGATTGGAGAACGGGTGGGTGGTATCCCACTGTACTCACCGCAGCGGTTACCCGGAAGTATTGAAGCAAATGCTTCAATATTTCGGATATGTGGAGACACCGCAGTATCTCGCCATGGAAGAAGGCGAGGAGGGGAACAAGACGTGGACCATCCATGTCGAAGTTCCTGCAGGACTTACGCCACCCGGTTGGGCGCCGTTCACTGTCACGGTGAGAGGTAGGCAGCCGGAGGAAATGTGGCAAGTGGCAGCCCGCGACACTATGTCGCGTTTCTGTCAACTACACGTGAGAGCTATGGAGGGCACTCCATACGCACTCGTTCCAGTGGAGGGACGAGCTAATCATGTGTGGGGGGAAAGGTACATGGAGGTAACAGATCTGGGTCGAGCAAGGTACAACCCCACGGAGGCGAACCTCAGCCTCCAGTTGAGGGCAGGAAAAGCCGTGATGGACAGCCAAGCTGTTTATACGGATTGTCTTGCTGCAAAGCTCAAGGAAAGTACCATCCGTGGAGACCATTTCGAGAGTGCTCACAGCATACTCCGCAATGTGCTCCTTCTGACAATCAAGCGACTGAACAAACAACATAATCAGTTGCATCGTCTAAAGAAGGCGAAGAGGAAAAGCTGTGTTGACATCACGGCTTTGCAACAACAGGTGCAGGCCCTGACCCAGCAGAACGAGGTCCTCACTTAAGAGCGTGATGACACTACTGAGGAGGGGCAAGGCTGGGAAGAGGACTACAACCAGGCCATGGACAAGGTGCACGCGTTGCAGGAACTCGTACCTCCGGTAATGGGCATACCAATGGTGGGTGCCGTACCTTTGGTTTTGGGTCTTCCAGCAATGGGAGAACCTGAACCAGAAGAGGAGGTCATTGACCCGGAGCCACCATCAGAGGTTGCAGAGGAGGACAACCCACAGGAGGTCGAATTTTACTCCGAGTAGGAGGTTACCATTGCTGAGTAGGGCAGCAATGGTGATGCAACCAAAACTTTTGTAATCGGTGACATGTCGTGTAGACAGTAGGGTATGTATAGGTGGTGACGACATGAGCACGACTTCTCGGAGACCCAAGAATAATGTATCTTGTATAAAGTTTATGCTTTATCAATATATGTGAATGTTGTGCAAATTATTCATGTGTCACTTTAATACCTACTGTTTCATATGGAATTTTAAGTATGACATGTGCTGATCGCTGCTATTTTGAATTTCAGAATGACCTGCACTCTTGCCAACCCGGACGTTGGGGGTTCCAGTCAGGGGGAGAGACCACCCAACAGCCTCCTGAGGATTCCTCAGGACAACAACAGCAGCAACAGAAACAACCGCCACCGCCACCGCCAACGGTTACTTTGGCTGACATCATGGCAGCGATGGCGGGTTCTCATCAGCAGCACACGGAGTTGCTGCAAACTCTCATTGCAAATACGACCCGACCAGAGAGGCGTCAGGATCGCAAAAAGCATCAACAAAGCTCCTACTCAAATTTCATGACTACTCATCCCCCGGTATTCTCAAGGGCGGATGAACCCCTCGATGTGGACAACTGGCTCCGCACGATGGAGATGAAGTTCGGGCTGCTCCAAGTGAGTGAGCAGCGCAAAACTCAGTTCGCGGTCCAACAGCTCCAAGGATCCGAAAGCGCTTGGTGGGTGAACTACTGTGCTTTGCAGCCCACCGAGCGAGTTATGACCTGGGCAGAATTCCGGGCGGCCTTTAGGGCCTATCACATACCGCCGGGTCTTATGAAAAGGAAGACGCAAGAGTTCTTACGCCTGCAGCAAGGAAGCCAGAACGCGCTGGAATACTCCAGAGCGTTCAATGATCTTGTGCTATGCGCTTCGTATCACGCCGATACCGACGAGAAGTGGCAGGATCATTTCTACCCGGGGCTTAACCCGCTTCTGAAGGACAAGCTGGCGATGTTCAATCGCGGTAGCCTCAACGATATTATTGATGCTGCGATTGTTCAGGAGGACTCCGGCAAGGAGTTAGTGGCGGCGGAGAGAAAGCGAAGCGCGCCGCAAAGCAGCGGAGAAGGAGGTGGTCCTTCTCAAAAATATCGGATGGTGAATCGCCCACCATCGGGTCCACGCTGGCAGCCACCGCAGAGGCCGATGCCATTCCGCAGTCAGCCCTATTCTCCACCGGCATTCAGGCCGGCACTGCCAGTCCCACCTCCGCAGCAACAACAGCAGCAGCGGGCGATGCCGCGTGCGTATGCACCCCAGCAGCGCATGCCGGGCTTTCATCCCCCATGCACCAGCCAGGCAGCAGCCACATGCTACAAGTGTGGTCGCCCAGGACACTTCGCCAACAATTGTCCTGAGAGGCAACGCGGCGGAGTTGCACTGCAGTTTCCAGGGAGGAATCAGCCCCGGAACCCCACTAATGCGCGGCGGGCAAATCCTAGGCCCGGCACCGTCCACCAACTTGCCATAGAGGACGTGCTGGAGGGTGAACCAATCCTTGCGGGTATGTTCCAACTCCACCAGCATCCTACTATAGTGTTATTTGATTCAGGCGCCACACATAGCTTCATTGGCCAATATTTTATTGCTAAACACAGCTTGCAAATACTACCCACCGAAAGTTCATATTTGATTTGTTCAGCGGGTGGGAAGATTTCAGCAAGCATGATGGTTTCCAAAGTACCATTATGCTTAGCGGGTAGAGTATACCCTACGTCTCCCATAATTTTAGAGGGACAGAAGGTCGATGTCATCTTAGGGATGTCGTGGTTAACCCGCCATGGCGCTGTTTTAGACACCATCCTCCTAGTCGTGCATTTACACCAAGAAATGCACGAGTCACATTCATTATTTCTGGACAGTCCAGAAATTAAATTTCCAAGTGTATATCAGTCCACAACCATCAGATTGGAAGACATTCCAGTAGTCTGTGAGTTCCCTGACGTGTTCCCAGATGATTTACCGGGGATGCCACCCGACCGAGAGGTGGAGTTCAAGATTGAACTTGCACTGGGAACCATGCCAATATCCCGAAGGCCGTACAAGATGGCGCCCAAGGAATTGGCTGAACTGAAGACGCAATTAACGCACTTGCTGGAGAATGGTTTTACTAGGCCGAGCTCCTCGCCATGGGGCTGTTCGGCATTATTTGTGAAGAAGAAAGATGAGGCGTTGCGGCTTTGCGTGGACTATCGTCCACTAAACGCCGTAACCATCAAGAACAAGTAACCGTTGCCACGGATTGACATGTTGTTTGATCAGTTGGTCGAAGCAAAGATCTTTTCCAAGATGGACTTAAGATCCGGGTACCCTCAGATTAAGATACTGTAAGGGCCTCAGTTTTTGACACCCATTGGTAGTGTTCATCCCCACACCACACACCTCATTTGAGGAAGAATGATGAACACAAATGAAGAGCAAGTAACAATTATCAACATGCTCATTAGAGAACAAACTTACACATTGCAAAAGTGGTATTTCCCACATGTGATATAGATGGGCTGGACATATGAAAACTCCTACACTTTGCTAAGGATGTCCATGCCAAGTTTCACCCAAATTCAAAACCTTTTTGAGGTCATTTTGGGTATAGATAGGAAAAGGGCAGTTTGAAACCATATTCAAATTCAAACTGTTTTCACCCACTGAATTTGAAAGTGGAAGGCATATTCTCACTCAGCACATTTTTGTGAGCTCACACACCAATTTTCACTCCATTTGGAGTTGATCTTGACATGAGCTAAGGGGGAGAAATTCAAACTCTATTTGAATTTCAAACTAAACTTGTGCTGAAATTCATTCAAACCAAACCTCATTTGAACTTTGATCAATTCAAATGGCTCTTGGGTGAATAATTTGAATGGCCAAGGGTAGAATAGGGTTCACTGTTTACCACAGCTGTTAGGAGTAAATTTCAGAGGTTAAAAGAGGAGTGGGACCCATCTGTCAGCCTCTGCCTCAAAACAAACCGACTGAACCACAGTTCAGTCGGTTCCCGGCTGTTGTGCGCGCGCGCCACCGAAGGGGGCAGCCGGCGCCAGCTCCTGCTGCGTGCCCCAAGCCGGAGACCAGCCGACCAGGCTATTTATTCCCTCCCCGGCGTGCTCCGATCACTCACTTCCCGAGCTGCCGACGTGCACGATCCATTTCTCCACTGCCATCGCCGGCGCTCGAGTTCCTGCTTGATCAAGCCGATCGCAGCTCCTTCCTTCCACTCCAGAGTCCCAGCAAGGTACTAGAGACCTTCCTTCATCCTCCCCATTGCTAGAAATCGATTGAAACCGAGTGATATCGGCTGTGCCGAAAGATCAAACTCGAAACTGGAAACCGCCGCACCTCGGGCTCTCGTGGACAGCCCAACCAGGGCGTTGTCACGCCCGAGCCAAGGCACCCTTGGACGCGCAGGTGACCGGTGCTGCTCACCCCCGAGCCACAGCTCGAGTGGTTGCTCACCGGCGGCGAATTTCCACTTTTCCCCTTTCTGTGTGCAGAACGACCTTCGGGTACGATTCTGTGTAATTCGTGCTCTAGAAAGGATTAGAGGGCCTCAGGCCACTCCCACACGAGCTAGACACGGTGACGCACAAGTTGCCTTCACAACTCTGGGCCGGAGAACCTCTGTGCCCGGCGTAATTCAAGGTCTACTAATGGCGGAACGAACGGGGGGTATCGGGCGCACGGTGAGGACCTATTTCGGGCCTTCCCCGAGCTGCCCCGAGTTCATGTCGACCTTCTCTGAGGTCCACTGATGCTCCCCGACCGATTTCCCAAGTAGCTGAGGTACTAGGAGAGTCAGCCGACATGGCCGAAGTCGTTCCGATATGGCGGCTCGTCGCCGACCATGCTCCGGCCGTTGTCATGAGCAGCTGATCCTCGGATCCTGTTCCCCAAGTAAAAGTAGGCAGGGGCGGCCAGAATCAAGAAGTTTGGAGCTGTACAGCAGCCGGCGGCGAGCTCTCCGGCGAGGTCCCTCGGCGGCGGGGCGCGGGTGTCGCGAGGTTGAAGAAGGGGGTGGACCCCAGCTGTCAGCGGCCGATATTTTGAATCGGGATCCGGCTGCGGCCGGGATCGGGTGTGCTGGCGCGCAAAATCCTTGTGTGCCGCGGTGTGCTGTCGCTTCGGCGTGCGACGCGTGTCCCCTGGGCCCACGCGCGAGTTTAAACTTTTCCCCGAATTTCAGTTTTAGTTCAAACTTCAAATCCTTATAACTTTGGCTAGAAAGCTCCAAATCGAGTGAACCAAATTTTGCTGGATTCAGCTCTCTGAGTACTTTCCAGAAAATCAAGTTTCACTTCATGAAATTCCTTAATTCTCCAGAATTAATTCCTTAAAGTTTAAACTGTTAGGAATTTTAGCTGGAGAATCCTTTGGAGGAAAATCCTGAAATTTTGCTGAGGTGTTCACCAAAATATCCTTGAGCTACCATAAAAATTTCAGATCCATTTGAGCGCATTTAGTCCACCTAATGGTGTGATTAGTAAAACTGTTCCAGAGAAAATAGAAAATATTCAGAAACATTTTCAGAATTTTCTCTGAAATTGTTTAGCTCATATCTTTAGTTAGAGACTTCCAAATTAAGTGAGACCAACTCCATTAGAACCCTCTGAAAATCTAGTTTTCAGAAAGTCATAGTTTGTCTCATGAAAATTCCTAGAACACCCTAAGGGTTCCAATTAAGGTCAAGGACATAATTATTTGTGGAGGGCTCAAATGAGCTTTGCTGCAACTAAAACTTGACCAAGTCTTTGTTTAAGTTGTAACCAAGCCACAGTAAAAGTTTCACAGTCATTAGGTCTGTCTAGCAAGGGTTATAGACTTCACAACTTCAAAGTTAATACAAATGCATTTAAATTAATACATACATTGTTCTTATCATGTAGTCGCTAAGGTCGAGGAGGAACCCGAAGTCCTAGACTTCGTTACTCCGGAGGAACAGCTAGCCTACGACCAAGAGCAGCAAGGCAAGCCCCGGTTTGCATTAACCTTTTTACAAATTTTTATTGTTTTGAGCACATACTTGTTACCTTTGTTCTGTGCATTAGAGTCTTGTTTGGAAATCCAACTGCATAGCCAAGAAAACCACGGGTTGGGTTTAGGATTGCAAACCTCGTTAGCCACTGCATGGCTAGGATAGAGTAGAATTCGGTACAAGTCGAGTAGTTGGAACTACTCGCGAGAATAGGCTAGAGGCACATCGCTCGGGTAGAGATAGCACATGAAACACATGGCAAGAAAATGAGACCGAGCGGAGAGTAAGGGCAGCAGGACTTTGGGGCCTGTGTGCTGTAGCTCCGCTTGTGTCGATTGAGGACCGAGCCGTGTGCGGGCCTGTTGAACAAGCTAGAACAGTACCGAAGACCTACCGGCTATATGGGAACCGGGAAACTGATGTAACTCGGGTAGCTGGGTGTTGAGGCATTGCCCGTCGTTCAGAGGGTAGGTTGAGAGCTCGAGGTGTAAATCAGCTGGCGGCACAGAGATGCGCGTGCAGGGACCTCTTGCTCGGGACGATGGGACCGGTTCAATATTTGGCTAACGGGTGAAAGGTAGTCGCGTACGGCGTCCGTGATGGTTGTTGTAGGCAACATCGAGTACGGGCGTACGTGGCGGGTTATTCGGGTAACCCTGCAGGTGTAAATCGATTATAATCGCCATCCCTCGCGGTCAGTGAGTACCACTTGTTCACTGTACCGTGACGTAGAAAGAACAGGCTAGTTACATGTTAAAATGTTGCTGATTGAAAGCTGGACATTGATTGTTAATGATATGCTGTAGCTTAGTGCTAACTAAAGTTCTTTTCAACTTTGGGCAAAGTACATGAGAGAAATGCGTTTCTTGTTTGATTGCGGCTCTCTCATGTACCTTAGCGTAAGGTTTCCACAACCTGCTGCTAAAACTTGAAAGTAAGGTTCTACTAATTAGGCGAGTCCTTGCAAATGATTTTTGCCTCATGCAACCCATTACCCTCATGTAGAAGTTCCATGTTTAGGTGAGACGGGTCAGACTTGCTGAGCCTTCGTGCTCACTGCTTGTGTTTGAAGCTTTTGCAGGGTTCTATGAGGAAGGGACTCCCGAAGAGGAGACGGAACCCCAGAAGGGGAACCCCGTCGAGTGGGAGTCGTGCACACCGCAGAGTTAGTGTGCGTGTGTGCTAGCAAGGACACGTTCGAGGGCTGAACGTGCACTTGATGCTTAGTCTACGCCCGCGAGTGTGGACTAAACTTATTTTGATGTAAACATGTGCATAAACTTGTTTATGTAATAAAGCTTCCGCTTCCGCTTTGCACCTTTGACGTGTGTTATACGGTGCTGTGCAACGCAGCACCCCTCAGCGTGATCCTGGCTCGACAGGACCAGTGGGGTCGTGTCAGCGTGGTATCAGAGCTCGCTTGAGGTTTAACGCAGTACAAAGGTCTTCTTTTTCAAAAATCCAGTGAGGAACGAGTTAGTAGCCCGTATAAGGATGTTATTAGTATATAGAAAGTGGCTTAGTAACCTAATTGTTATGTCGGAAAATTGTGCATCTCGGGACGTTCATGTCTTGGGGGGTGCACGTAAGCGCTGTCCACCAGTGCGCACAAGCTGAAGGGTGGAGCCCCACGGGTGGCAGGTAACCCGACCCGCTTTAGTATCCTCTACGACTCTTCATGTCGTTTGGGGTATTCGAGCAACGTCTGTCCCTGGCGTGCGTGGTGCAACATGGGAGACCCCGTCACGTGGTCTGAAACGTGAACACGTAACTCAAGGCGTGTTTGGCTTGAGAACATCCGGGCGAGTGATGACGGCCGGGTGTACCAACTGTATGGATTCCGGGCTCGGTGTGCAGCCGAGTCTGATGATTGTTTGAGTTTCTGCAGGTAGCCTGACCACGAAACGGTAGACGTGTAGCATTCGTGTGCGAGTGACGAGTAGTGCCACTGAACTAACGAAGCCGGCTAAGTCCGGTATAGGTTTCTTCTTTGTGAGGACGTAGTACCGACATAATCTGGTGACGCCTCGACGTCACACCCAACTAAATGAACAACTTCATTTAAAAACTTGAAGGATTTGATCCAAAGTAGTAAAACTTGATGTAACTCCTTCCCTGGAACAGGATATTCAAAGTTAACAAACTTTCAACTTATAGGATGTTAAGGACAGAGCACTCTGTTTTCAGCTGGATCAAGGCTGAAGTTAATCAGAGGTTAGAGGTTGAGTTCTTTCGAGGTTGGGGTCGTATGATACATTTCTGGAAAGCTTTGGAGGAGCTTTACAATTTTTCCGTTGAGTTCCAGAGGTGTTTCATCCCTTAACCACTCGAAAAATGCAGCAGAGTTGAAACTGTCCAGAAAACAGGACAGAGCAAAGACTCTCTGTAGACTCTCGGTAAATTAAGCATAACTTCCTGCATAAAAATCCAAAAATAGGAAATGAGGTAGTTCTGGAAAGATTATGAGATGGGTTACAACTTTGTAACAGAAAGTTTTGTCAGATTAGGAACAGAATTAACTGGGATTCTTGGATCAAATCAGTACCTAAGGCAGGGAGGTGCTGTCCAATTGTTCCCAGAAATTCTGTTAACTTTGACATCTCATAACTTGTGAACCAGGACAGATCTTAGGCCAACCAAATACTTTCTGGAAAGCTATTGAAGTTAACTTTAACTTTGATGTTGAGCTCCAATACTGGTTTTGCTTCTAGCCTGGCCTAAATCAGGTTGATATGGAAACTGGTCAGGGCTGTCATGGTAACAGCAGATCAGCAGTCAAATTTGTTTAAAAATATGAACTATGTTTCCAAGTGTTATGGGTTCAATGACATATCTTATGTTATAACTCAATGGTTTACTGTTCAAATAAATATTTGACATTTCTCAAATATATTTTTACAGATGGCAGCAGATAAACGGTTGGAGAACGGGTGGGTAGTTTCCCACTGTTCTGACCGTAGCGGCTACCCGGAAGCATTGTGGCAAATGCTCCAATATTTCGGGTACAACCAGATGCCGCAATACTTCGCCAAGGAAGAAGGCGAAGAGGGGAACAAGACGTGGACGATCCATGTCGAGGTTTCCGCAGGACCTACGCCACCCGGTTGGGTGCCATTCACCGTCACGGTGAGAGGAAGACAACCGGAAGGGGTGTGGCAAGTGGCAGCCCGTGACACTATGTCACGTTTCTGCCAATTACACGTGCAGGCTATGGAGGGCACTCCATACGCACTCGTTCCGGTGGAGGGACGAGCTCAGCATGTGTGGGAAGAAAGGTACCTGGAGGCAACAGACCCGAATTGCCCAAGGTACAACCCCGCGGAGGCAAACCTCAGCCTCCAAATGAGGGCGGGAAACGCTGTGATGGACAGCCAAGCTGTTCATACGGAGCATCTCGCCACCAAGCTCAAGGAGAGAACAAGCCGTGGAGATCATTTCGAGAGTGCTCACAGCGCACTCCGCAATGTGCTCCTTCCGACGATCAAGCGACTAAATGAACAACACAATCAGTTGCGTCGTCTGAAGAAGGCAAAGAAGAAGGGCCGTGTTGACATCGCGGCGTTGCAAGAGCTGGTGCAGACCCTAACCCAGCAGAATGAGGACCTTGCTCAAGAGCGGGACGACGCCATTGAGGAAGGACAAGGCTGGGAAGAGGACTACAACCAGGCTATGGACGAGGTGCATGCATTGCAGGGCCTCGTGCCCCCGGTATTGGGCGTACCGGTAGTCTTGGGTCTTCCAGCCATGGGAGAACCCGGAATGGGAGGAGAGGTGGTAGATCCAGAGCCACCAGCAGAAGTACCGGAGGAGGACGACCCACAGGAGGTCGAGTTCTACTCCGAGTAGGGGGTTACGGTTGCCAAGTAGGGCAGCTAGGGTAGCGTAACCCAACTTTTGTAATCGGTGACATGTCGTATAAACAGTAGCGTATGTATAGGTAGTGACGACATGAGCACGACTTCTCGGAGATCCGAGAATAATGTATCTTGTATAAAGTTTATGCTTTATCAATATATGTGAATGTTGTGCAAGTTAATCATGCGTCGCTTCAATACTACTGCTGTTTATGGAATTTTGAGTAAGACGTGCTAATTGCTGCTGTGTTGAATTTCAGAATGACGCGTACTCGTGCCAACCCTGATGTTGGAGGTACTAGCCAAGGGGGAGAGACCTCCCAACCGCCTCCCGAGGACTCCTCGGGACAGCAGCAGCAACAGCAACAGCAAACACCGCCACCGCCACTGCCAACGGTTACATTGGCCGACATTGTCGCGGCAATGGCGGGTTCACATCAGCAGCATACAGAGCTGCTGCAAACGTTAATTGCGAATACGTCTCGCCCAGAGAGACATCAAGATCGCGAGGAGCGCCAACAGAGCTCCTACTCCGACTTCCTGGCGACTCATCCCCCTGTATTCTCAAGGGCGGATGAACCACTTGACGCGGACAACTGGCTCCGCGCCATAGAGATGAAGTTCGGGCTGCTCCAAATCAGCGAGCAGCGCAAGACTCAGTTCGCGGTCCAGCAGCTCCAAGGATCCGCGAGCGCGTGGTGGGCCAACTTCTGTGCTTCACAGCCCACCGAACGAGCGATGACCTGGGCGGAGTTCCGGACGGCCTTCAGGGCCTATCATATACCGCCCGGTTTGATGAAGAGGAAGACGCAGGAGTTCCTACACCTGCAACAAGGGAGCCGAAACGCGCTGGAATATTCCAGAGCGTTCAACGATCTCGCGCTCTACGCGTCGTATCACGCAGATACGGACGAGAAGCGGCGGGACCACTTTTACCAGGGGCTTAACCCGCTCCTGAAGGACAAGCTGGCGATGTTCAATCGCGGCAGCCTCAACGACATAATTGATGCTGCGATTGTTCAGGAAGACTCCGGCAAGGAGTTGGCGGCGGCAGAGCGAAAGCGAAGCGCGCCGCAGAGCAGCGGAGAAGGAGGCGGTCCTTCTCAGAAGTTTCGGATGGTGAATCGCCCACCATCAGGTCCACGCTGGCAACCACCACAGCGGTCGATGCCGTTCCGCGGTCGGCCGTACCCTTCACCAGCATTCCGGCCGGTACTGCCAGCACCACCGCAACAACAACAGCAGCAGCGGGCGATGCCGCGTGCGTTTGCACCTCCGCAACGCATGCCGGGCTTTCGTCCACCGAGCACTCCACCAGCAGCGGCCACATGTTACAAGTGTGGTCGTCCAGGACACTTCGCAAGCAGTTGCCCGGAGAGGCAAGGCGGCGGAGTGGCACCACAGTTTCCGGGGAGGAATCAACCCCGGAACCCTACTAATGCGCGGCGGGCCAACCCTAGGCCCGGCACTGTCCACCAGCTTGCCATTGAGGACGTGCCGGAGGGCGAGCCCATCCTTGCGGGTATGTTCCAACTCCACCAGCATCCTGCTATAGTACTATTTGATTCAGGCGCCACGCATAATTTTATTAGCCAAGCTTTCATTGCTAAACACAGCTTGCCAATACTACCCACCGATAGTCCATATCTAATTTGTTCACCGGGTGGGAAGATTTCAGCAAGCGTAATGGTCTCCAAAGCACCATTATGCTTAGCGGGTAGAGTGTACCCCACGTCTCTCATTATCTTAGAGGGGCAGAAGGTCGATGTCATCCTAGGGATGTCGTGGTTAACCCGCCACGGCGCTGTTTTAGACACCGTCCTTCGAGTCGTGCACTTGAACTCAGAGGTGCACGGTTCTCACTCATTATTTCTGGACAGTCCAGAAATAAAACTTCCAAGTGTCTATCAAGCTACAACCATCAGATTGGAAGACATTCCAGTGGTCCGAGAGTTCCCGGATGTGTTCCCGGACGATTTGCCGGGGATGCCACCCGATAGAGAGGTGGAGTTCAAGATTGAACTTGCACCGGGAACCATGCCAATATCCCGAAGGCCGTACAAGATGGCGCCCAAGGAGTTGGCTGAACTGAAGACTCAACTCACAGACCTTCTGGAGAAGGGTTTTATCAGGCCGAGCTCCTCGCCATGGGGCTGTTCGGCATTATTTGTCAAGAAGAAGGATGAAACGTTGCGGCTTTGCGTGGACTACCGTCCATTAAATGCCGTAACCATCAAGAACAAGTACCCGTTGCCACGGATCGACATCAGTTGGTCGAAGCAAAGATCTTTTCCAAGATGGATTTAAGATCCGGGTACCATCAAATTAAGATAAGGGCGGAGGACATTCCAAAGACAGCTTTCTCGACAAGGTATGGACTTTATGAGTACCTGGTCATGTCCTTCGGCCTCACCAATGCTCCAGCTCACTTCATGTATTTAATGGACTCGGTGTTCATGCCGGAGCTGGACAAGTTTGTCGTGGTCTTCATCGACGACATCCTGGTATATTCCAAGTCGGAGGAAGATCACAAGAAACATCTGCGTATAGTCTTGCAACGGCTGCGGGATCACAAGTTATACGCGAAATTTAGCAAATGCGAGTTTTGGATATCGCAAGTGCCTTTCCTCGGGCATATCATCTCAGCAGAGGGTATCGCTGTGGACCCGAGCAAGATCACGCAAGTGCTGAATTGGAAATCCCCGAGAACCGTTCATGAGGTACGGAGTTTCCTCGGACTCGCGGGATATTATCGGAGGTTCATTCCGAACTTCTCAAAGATTGCCAAGCCAATGACAGAGCTGCTGAAGAAGGCTACCAAATATGTTTGGAGTTCAGCATGTGAAGCAGCATTCAAGGCTTTAGTCAAGCACCTAACATCAGCACCGGTTTTGGCGCAGCCAGACACAACAAAACCGTTCGATGTGTACTGCGATGCATCCGGCATTGGGCTCGGATGTGTGCTGATGCAAGACCGAAGAGTGGTCGCGTATGGATCACGGCAGCTTAGGAACCATGAGCAAAATTATCCAACTCACGACTTGGAGCTCGCTGCCGTGGTACTTGCACTGAAGATGTGGAGGCACTACCTACTCGGTAACCTCGTACATTTATATACCGACCACAAGAGCCTCAAGTACATATTCACTCAGAAGGAGCTGAACATGAGGCAACGAAGATGGTTAGAACTGATAAAGGATTACGAGATAGAGATCCATTATCATCCGGGCAAGGCAAACGTTGTGGCAGATGCGTTGAGCCGCAAGTCACACGTTAATAATCTGACCATCACACCGTTGGAAGAGAGCAAACCACCACTACATGTGATTCCACACGGAGCTCTCTACAACTTAGCTTTGATCCCCACCATCCGTGAAGAGATAGCGGCAGCCCAGAAGAATGACAAGGGCATGTCACATTTGCGGAGACGTGTAGACAGTGGGGAGTTGAAATGTTTCCGGAAGGACGGAGACGGCGTCCTATGGTTCAAGGACCGGATCGTCGTACCCCGAAACCCGGAGTTACGGAAGAAAATATTTGATGAGGCTCACTTATCAAAATTTTCTATTCACCCCGGCAGCAACAAAATGTATCAAGAGCTCAGAAGAAAGTTTTGGTGGACACGGATGAAGCGAGAGACTGCCAAATACGTGTCCGAGTGTGATACATGTCGAAGGGTGAAGGCAGACCATATGCGGAAACCGGGACTGCTGCAACCACTAGGCATTCCTGCCTGGAAGTGGGAGGACGTGAGCATGGATTTCATCGTCGGTTTACCCACCACTTTGCAGAAACATGATTCTGTGTGGGTGATCGTCGATCGGCTCACCAAAGTTGCCCATTTCATCCCGGTCAACACCAACTACAACGCCAAGAAGTACGCTGAACTGTACATCTCACGGATCCTGTGCTTATACGGCGTACCCCGTACCATCATATCGGACCGGGGCACTTTATTTGTGTCCCGTTTTTGGGAGCAGCTACACGCTGCCTTGGGGACGAAGCTGATCCGTAGTTCAGCCTACCACCCGCAGACGGATGGCCAAACTGAGCGGGTAAATCAAATCCTAGAAGACATGCTACGAGCTTGCGCTATCGACCACGGCAAGAATTGGGATGATCACTTGCCGTTAGCCGAGTTCTCGTACAACAATGGGTACCAAGCCAGCATCAAGATGGCGCCCTACGAGGCGCTATACGGCAGAAAATGCCGCACACCACTGAACTGGTGTGAGTATGGCGAGAGGGTTACCTTCGGGATTGACCTTGTCAACAACGCGGAAGAAAAAGTTCGACTGATTCAAGCGCACCTAAAAGCCGCTCAATCCCGTCAGAAACAGTATGCGGACCGGAGAAGGCGCCCATTACAATTCGAAGTTGGGGACCACGTATATCTACGGGTGTCTCCAATGAAGGGCGTAAACAGATTTGGGGTGAGAGGAAAGTTGGCACCCCGATTCATCGGTCCATTCCAGATTACCGAAAGATGTGGATCAGTGGCATACCGGCTGAAATTACCAGAAGCACTTTCCGGTGTGCACAACGTCTTTCACATTTCCCAGCTGAGGAAGTGTCTCAAGCTATCAACTACCGTTCAGCTGGAAGACATTGAAGAACTGCAACCGGATCTCACCTATCGGGAGGAACCGGTGCAGATTATTGATGAGAAGGCCCGAACCACACGCAACCGTACGTTGTGGTTCTACAAGGTTCTGTGGAGTAATCACTCCATGGACGAAGCGACATGGGAAAGCGAAGAATTCCTTCGCACTAACTACCCCGACTTTCTCACGTCGCATATCCGGTAATTTTCCACCATCCTCTCTCTCATTTTCACATTATAATCTCGGGACGAGATTCTTTTAAGGGGGGAGGAATGTAAGGGCCTCAGTTTTTGACACCCATTGGTAGTGTTCATCCCCACACCACACACCTCATTTGAGGAAGAATGATGAACACAAATGAAGAGCAAGTAACAATTATCAACATGCTCATTAGAGAACAAACTTACACATTGCAAAAGTGGTATTTCCCACATGTGATATAGATGGGCTGGACATATGAAAACTCCTACACTTTGCTAAGGATGTCCATGCCAAGTTTCACCCAAATTCAAAACCTTTTTGAGGTCATTTTGGGTATAGATAGGAAAAGGGCAGTTTGAAACCATATTCAAATTCAAACTGTTTTCACACACTGAATTTGAAAGTGGAAGGCATATTCTCACTCAGCACATTTTTGTGAGCTCACACACCAATTTTCACTCCATTTGGAGTTGATCTTGACATGAGCTAAGGGGGAGAAATTCAAACTTTATTTGAATTTCAAACTAAACTTGTGCTGAAATTCATTCAAACCAAACCTCATTTGAACTTTGATCAATTCAAATGGCTCTTGGGTGAATAATTTGAATGGCCAAGGGTAGAATAGGGTTCACTGTTTACCACAGCTGTTAGGAGTAAATTTCAGAGGTTAAAAGAGGAGTGGGACCCATCTGTCAGCCTCTGCCTCAAAACAAACCGACTGAACCACAGTTCAGTCGGTTCCCGGCTGTTGTGCGCGCGCGCCACCGAAGGGGGCAGCCGGCGCCAGCTCCTGCTGCGTGCCCCAAGCCGGAGACCAGCCGACCAGGCTATTTATTCCCTCCCCGGCGTGCTCCGATCACTCACTTCCCGAGCTGCCGACGTGCACGATCCATTTCTCCACTGCCATCGCCGGCGCTCGAGTTCCTGCTTGATCAAGCCGATCGCAGCTCCTTCCTTCCACTCCAGAGTCCCAGCAAGGTACTAGAGACCTTCCTTCATCCTCCCCATTGCTAGAAATCGATTGAAACCGAGTGATATCGGCTGTGCCGAAAGATCAAACTCGAAACTGGAAACCGCCGCACCTCGGGCTCTCGTGGACAGCCCAACCAGGGCGTTGTCACGCCCGAGCCAAGGCACCCTTGGACGCGCAGGTGACCGGTGCTGCTCACCCCCGAGCCACAGCTCGAGTGGTTGCTCACCGGCGGCGAATTTCCACTTTTCCCCTTTCTGTGTGCAGAACGACCTTCGGGTACGATTCTGTGTAATTCGTGCTCTAGAAAGGATTAGAGGGCCTCAGGCCACTCCCACACGAGCTAGACACGGTGACGCACAAGTTGCCTTCACAACTCTGGGCCGGAGAACCTCTGTGCCCGGCGTAATTCAAGGTCTACTAATGGCGGAACGAACGGGGGGTATCGGGCGCACGGTGAGGACCTATTTCGGGCCTTCCCCGAGCTGCCCCGAGTTCATGTCGACCTTCTCTGAGGTCCACTGATGCTCCCCGACCGATTTCCCAAGTAGCTGAGGTACTAGGAGAGTCAGCCGACATGGCCGAAGTCGTTCCGATATGGCGGCTCGTCGCCGACCATGCTCCGGCCGTTGTCATGAGCAGCTGATCCTCGGATCCTGTTCCCCAAGTAAAAGTAGGCAGGGGCGGCCAGAATCAAGAAGTTTGGAGCTGTACAGCAGCCGGCGGCGAGCTCTCCGGCGAGGTCCCTCGGCGGCGGGGCGCGGGTGTCGCGAGGTTGAAGAAGGGGGTGGACCCCAGCTGTCAGCGGCCGATATTTTGAATCGGGATCCGGCTGCGGCCGGGATCGGGTGTGCTGGCGCGCAAAATCCTTGTGGGCCACGGTGTGCTGTCGCTTCGGCGTGCGACGCGTGTCCCCTGGGCCCACGCGCGAGTTTAAACTTTTCCCCGAATTTCAGTTTTAGTTCAAACTTCAAATCCTTATAACTTTGGCTAGAAAGCTCCAAATCGAGTGAACCAAATTTTGCTGGATTCAGCTCTCTGAGTACTTTCCATAAAATCAAGTTTCACTTCATGAAATTCCTTAATTCTCCAGAATTAATTCCTTAAAATTTAAACTGTTAGGAATTTTAGCTGGAGAATCCTTTGGAGGAAAATCCTGAAATTTTGCTGAGATGTTCACCAAAATATCCTTGAGCTACCATAAAAATTTCAGATCCATTTGAGCGCATTTAGTCCACCTAATGGTGTGATTAGTAAAACTGTTCCAGAGAAAATAGAAAATATTCAGAAACATTTTCAGAATTTTCTCTGAAATTGTTTAGCTCATATCTTTAGTTAGAGACTTCCAAATTAAGTGAGACCAACTCCATTAGAACCCTCTGAAAATCTAGTTTTCAGAAAGTCATAGTTTGTCTCATGAAAATTCCTAGAACACCCTAAGGGTTCCAATTAAGGTCAAGGACATAATTATTTGTGGAGGGCTCAAATGAGCTTTGCTGCAACTAAAACTTGACCAAGTCTTTGTTTAAGTTGTAACCAAGCCACAGTAAAAGTTTCACAGTCATTAGGTCTGTCTAGCAAGGGTTATAGACTTCACAACTTCAAAGTTAATACAAATGCATTTAAATTAATACATACATTGTTCTTATCATGTAGTCGCTAAGGTCGAGGAGGAACCCGAAGTCCTAGACTTCGTTACTCCGGAGGAACAGCTAGCCTACGACCAAGAGCAGCAAGGCAAGCCCCGGTTTGCATTAACCTTTTTACAAATTTTTATTGTTTTGAGCACATACTTGTTTCCTTTGTTCTGTGCATTAGAGTCTTGTTTGGAAATCCAACTGCATAGCCAAGAAAACCACGGGTTGGGTTTAGGATTGCAAACCTCGTTAGCCACTGCATGGCTAGGATAGAGTAGGATTCGGTACAAGTCGAGTAGTTGGAACTACTCGCGAGAATAGGCTAGAGGCACATCGCTCGGGTAGAGATAGCACATGAAACACATGGCAAGAAAATGAGACCGAGCGGAGAGTAAGGGCAGCAGGACTTTAGGGCCTGTGTGCTGTAGCTCCGCTTGTGTCGATTGAGGACCGAGCCGTGTGCGGGCCTGTTGAACAAGCTAGAACAGTACCGAAGACCTACCGGCTATATGGGAACCGGGAAACTGATGTAACTCGGGTAGCTGGGTGTTGAGGCATTGCCCGTCGTTCAGAGGGTAGGTTGAGAGCTCGAGGTGTAAATCAGCTGGCGGCACAGAGATGCGCGTGCAGGGACCTCTTGCTCGGGACGATGGGACCGGTTCAATATTTGGCTAACGGGTGAAAGGTAGTCGCGTACGGCGTCCGTGATGGTTGTTGTAGGCAACATCGAGTACGGGCGTACGTGACGGGTTATTCGGGTAACCCTGCAGGTGTAAATCGATTATAATCGCCGTCCCTCGCGGTCAGTGAGTACCACTTGTTCACTGTACCGTGACGTAGAAAGAACAGGCTAGTTACATGTTAAAATGTTGCTGATTGAAAGCTGGACATTGATTGTTAATGATATGCTGTAGCTTAGTGCTAACTAAAGTTCTTTTCAACTTTGGGCAAAGTACATGAGAGAAATGCGTTTCTTGTTTGATTGCGGCTCTCTCATGTACCTTAGCGTAAGGTTTCCACAACCTGCTGCTAAAACTTGAAAGTAAGGTTCTACTAATTAGGCGAGTCCTTGCAAATGATTTTTGCCTCATGCAACCCATTACCCTCATGTAGAAGTTCCATGTTTAGGTGAGACGGGTCAGACTTGCTGAGCCTTCGTGCTCACTGCTTGTGTTTGAAGCTTTTGCAGGGTTCTATGAGGAAGGGACTCCCGAAGAGGAGACGGAACCCCAGGAGGGGAACCCCGTCGAGTGGGAGTCGTGCACGCCGCAGAGTTAGTGTGCGTGTGTGCTAGCAAGGACACGTTCGAGGGCTGAACGTGCACTTGATGCTTAGTCTACGCCCGCGAGTGTGGACTAAACTTATTTTGATGTAAACATGTGCATAAACTTGTTTATGTAATAAAGCTTCCGCTTCCGCTTTGCACCTTTGACGTGTGTTATACGGTGCTGTGCAACGCAGCACCCCTCAGCGTGATCCTGGCTCGACAGGACCAGTGGGGTCGTGTCAGATACGGGCTGAGGATATTCCAAAGACGGTTTTCTCGACGAGGTACGGACTTTGTGAGTACCTGGTCATGTCCTTCGGCCTCACCAATCGTCCAGCTCATTTCATGTATTTAATGAACTCGGTATTCATGCCGGAGCTGGACAAGTTTGTCGTGTTCTTCATTGACGACATATTGATATATTCCATGTCGGAGGAAAAGCACAAGAAGCATCTGCGCATAGTTTTGCAACGGCTGCGGGATCACAAGCTATACGCGAAATTCAGCAAGTGCGAATTCTGGATATCGCAAGTGCCTTTTCTTGGGCATATCATCTCAGCGGAGGGCATCGCTGTAGACCCGAGTAAGATCACACAAGTGCTGAATTGGAATTCCCCGAGAACTGTTCATGAGGTACAGAGTTTCCTCGGACTCGCGGGATATTATCGGAGGTTCATTCCGAACTTCTCAAAGATTGCCAAGCCTATGACAGAGCTGCTAAAGAAGGCTACCAAATATGTTTGGAGTCCAGCATGTGAAGCAGCGTTCAAGGCATTAGTGAAGCACCTAACATCAGCACCGGTTTTGGCGCAGCCAGACACAACAAAACCGTTCGATGTGTACTGCGATGCATCCGGCATTGGGCTCGGATGTGTGCTGATGCAAGACCAAAGAGTGGTCGCGTATGGATCACGGCAGCTCAGAAACCATGAGCAGAATTATCCAACTCACGACTTGGAGCTCGCTGCCGTGGTGCTCGCACTTAAAATGTGGAGGCACTACCTACTCAGTAACCTCGTGCCTTTATATACCAACCACAAAAGCCTCAAGTACATATTCACTCAGAAAGAGCTGAACATGAGACAGCGAAGATGGTTAGAGTTGATAAATGATTACAAAATAGAGATCCATTATCACCCTGGCAAGGCAAACGTAGTGGTGGATGCGCTGAGTCGCAAGTCACACGTCAACAATCTGACCATCACACCGTTGGAAGAGAGCGAGCCACCATTACATGTAATTCCGCAAGGAGCTCTCTACAACTTAGCCTTAATTCCCACCATCCGTGAAGAGATAGCGGCAGCTCAGAAACATGACAAGGGCATGTCGCATTTGCGGAGACATATAGACAGTGGGAGCTGAAATGTTTCCGGAAAGACAGAGACGGCGTCCTATGGTTCAAGGATCGAATCGTCGTACCCCGTAACCCGGAGTTACGGAAGAAAATCTTTGATGAGGCTCACTTGTCAAAGTTTTCTATTCACCCCGGCAGCAACAAAATGTATCAAGAACTCAGAAGCAAGTTTTGGTGAACATGGATGAACCGAGAGATCGCAAAGTATGTGTCCGAGTGTGATACATGTGGAAGGGTGAAGGCAGATCACATGAGGAAACCGGGACTGCTACAACCACTGGGCATTCCTTCCTGGAAGTGGCAGGATGTGAGCATGGACTTCATCGTCGGTTTACCCACCACTTTTCAGAAGCATGATTCTGTGTGGGTGATCATCGACCGGCTCACCAAAGTTGCCCATTTCATCCTGTTCAACACAAACTACAATGCCAGGAAGTATTCTGAATTGTACATCTCACGAATCCTATGCTTGTACGGCGTACCCTGCACCATCATATCAGATCGGGGAACTTTATTTGTGTCCCGTTTATGGGAGCAGCTACATGCTGCGTTGGGGACTGTGATGCCTGTGAGACCTATGTGTGCTGAATACATTGGCTTTGACGATAAAAGTTTTGAATACTACCAAAACACCTTTTTAACAAGGTCCGACTCTAGGTCCGAGCTCCTGCAAGGTCCGACAATAGGTCCGACGTAAGGTCCGACTTGCTTTGTCTAGGTCTGACTTATTTTGGCTAGGTCCGACTTGTTTTTGCTAGCTCCGGTGCTAGGTCCGACTAGCTTTGGTAAGTTCCATGCTAGGTCCGACTAAGCTTTAGTAAGCTCCGGCGCTAGATCCGACTTGCTTTGGTAAGCTCCGGTTCAAGGTCCGGTTAGCTTTGGTAAGGTTCGGAGCTTGATTGCAATGGTTCTGCTTTTAACTTGCAATGTTTCGAACTTGCTTTACTCTTATGGAAAGTTTGCTTAGTATTATTTTACTAAGTTTTTGGTGTTTTTTGGTGGTTAGCTGATATCATTTTGCTATGGTTTACAACATGCTTATGTGAGGTGCTCACGTAAGATGTCGTAGTTTCGGAACTAACGAGAGTCAAGTCGAGGACTTGTGCTCGGAAATATTGGTTGTTTATTTATGTGCAGGTGTTGCTTGAGTTCAAGACATGGCTGGTGACGGGATCCATTGAACTAGTCTTAGGGAGAAGATGAGGTTCAACAACCAAGTTCTGGAGGAATTGTGGTTGAGTTGATCGGGAGGTTGCGCAGTATGTTTGAATCAAGAACAATGCATATGAAGGTGTAACACCCTAAAATCTGCTAAAGAGGGGAATTTAAAAATTTTTGGACGTGTTGCATGTGGTGCAGAAATTCAAATTCAAACTGCAATTCAAATTCAAATCAAAACAGAAAAGAAAATGAAAAAGAAAAAGAAAAAGAAAAACCCCAAATGGCCAGTGGGGCGAAACCCGCCAGCCGGCCCAATCTCCCGCGCCCCCCTCTCTCCGTCTCACTGACACGCGGGGCCCACGTGTCATCTCCTTCCCCGCGCACCCCCAACGGCCGGACTCTTCCCTCGCGCCGATCACACCCGACGCTCCCGGATTCTTCGCGCTCGACCCAACCCCGAATTCCTCGCGCCAGCCTGCTCGATCGCAACAAACCCCCGCGCCCCCGGCCCTGATAAAAACAGATGAACCCGCCGCCCTCACCTCGCACGAGCAGTTTCTCTCCCGGGGAGCGCCGCCGCCGTTGAGCTCGGAATTCCCCAAGAGTGTCACCGTATCCCTCTATCAAACCGACCTCGTGACCCCGCAGCACCGCGCACAAGCTGTAGACGCCGACCCCGGAGGGAAACGCCGCCGGAAACGACCATCCTGACGCTCGCCGGTGAGTACCGCCGCCGCTCGCCGGTGAAACTTCCGAATTACACAGTTCCGATCCACCCTAATCATCGGTATGCCATCTTTAGACCCCAGTGAAGCGTCATGACCCGAAAACACGAAGGCATCACCGCCCCAACTGCCACTTCGACGAGCACCGCAAGCCGCCGCCGCCTGTCCTCGTCGCCGACCGGGTTCCAAGTCTTTGAGGCCTAAGAAATTAGTCTAGGTGAGCTCCCCTACCTCCCCTCTGCCGTTTGCTACCAAAAAGGGCGGGTGTTAGCGTCTGTAGATGAAGATCCGCGACCTCGCCGGCGAGATCGCGCCTCTGCCGCCGTGCGCCGCCACGCGCGCGGGCGAACTCCGGCCAGGAGCGACGTGGCCTCTTGTGCGCCGTCTATTTTAAATCGCACGGTAGAAATAAAACCCACACATACTGGTTCGGCGATCTAATCTGAGCCGTCTGTTTTAGATCGGACGGTCCACGTCAGCCCCACGTTATAAAGGCCGGGATTCTTACGCGCTACCCCCTGGAGATCTTGGAAAATACGAGCTAGCCCCGGAAACTTCTGATCTAGCTCCTGTAACTTCAGAAATTCGTGAAAATTCATTAAAAAAAATCAGTTTTAGCCCCTGGACTTAATAAAAATTAGGAAAACCCCTCTGTTATGTGTAGTTAGACCCCTGGAAATTTATGAAATAGTAAATTATAACCTGCAGTAGGGTGGATTTACCTTTTTGACCCTATATGATATTAAATTCAGAAAATTGAATATGTGACTAGGATTTAAATTTAAAAGGTAAGGCAAACACATGTGCAAATCAAATTTAAATTCTCCTAGCACTTGGAAAACTTTAGAATGAATTAAAAATAGATTTTAGGCTGAAATGAAATCTGCTTAAGTGTTGTTCATATTTATTAGTTCTAGAAATACATTTTTAGGCTAGGAAATAATTCTGAAAACTGATAAAATAAATTTAAATTAGTTCACATCAGAGGAGAAGTTCAAAAATATATTATTTAATATATTAGATAAGAACCTATTCTGTTTAGATGATAAGTCCTACTATATAATATTAAAACTCACTTTTAGGTATAGAAAATAAATCTGGAAAATATAGGAAAATAGGTATGCATAATTAGAAAATGATAAATGAAGTCTCCAAATCCAAAGATTTCAGTTTAGGATTTGGTAGAAGATCTGAAAACTTATTTGGAGTAGGAAATTGCCTTTCATGCAAACTTTGTGGCTAAGAAGTGTACTAATCAAATATAAAGGATTTGTTCAAATTGGAAATTCATATATAGAGTGCATGTAGGCCTAAAATCAACACATGTAGGGTGATAAACAACACTTAGAAATGTGAATGACTTTAATATGTATGTATGTGTGGTTTGCTTGAGTGAAAGTGTGAACTATGGCTTATGGATTGTTGTTTTCTTTTGCTATGTGTATTGGCATGAGTAGAACCTGCCCCAGAGCAAGTTCTCCCCTTCCAAGACCAAGACTTTCCATTCCCAGAGCAGCAGGAAGAAGGCAAGTGTCCTTGACCACTTTGATCCTATAATAGGATGTGTAGATAGAATTATTTGCATTGTCAATTGAAATATGAAATCCATGCTAGGAAGTTTCCCTAGAATTGCATTACCTTGTTTCCTTGTAGCTTGGGTTGGAATCTATTTTATCATGTCATTTATTTATATGCTTATGCTTAGCCATGCTTAGAATGGGATAATTGGGACATGAGATCATCAATTTATTTACCTTACTCTTGAATGAGATATGATGAGTTATGTAGAGGTAGGGATCGAGGCAAGTTGGATGATTTGGTTGGTGCTAGGTGCACGAGACTCGGGTTTGTGTTTAGTACTTGCCTGGATCCTAAGGACCGGTTCATGGAGCATGTAACCTGGCTTTACCATGCCAACCACATGCTGAGATGGGGCAGCTTGGCCAATTAATTAGGTGTATCCCCGGCGTAGTATGGGTGTGTTGGATGGTGCGATAAATAGGTGTCAGCTGGACTACCACATGAACTGCAAGGCTCAAGAGGGGGCCACTGCAGCGGGGTTGGAGCCTCTTGTATGCTGTTAGGGGTGAAACCTCAGTGGGCCCACGCTCATCGGGAATCCCTTTGTAAAGGCCTCGTAGTGATCTCCTGGCTACACACCTGGGAAGTGTGAACGTGGTTCGTGGCCACTGGAAAAATGGACGTTCTTTTAGTCCACCCGGCAACGGGGGATGAAATCACTACATGTGGGTACAGTGGTGCAAACTCTGCAGAGTCAAAACTGTCATGACAGCCGTGCTCACGGTCAAGAGCGGCTTGGACTTATTCATGGTTAGAGGATGATGGATTGGGAAGTTTAGGATGTTAAGCGGGAAGCTTAACATTGGAGATGAGACTATGTTTACTTGACAATGATGATGGGTTGAGGGATTGGGATCCATTTCACCTGTGTAGTAATGTAGGTGCTTAATAAGCTAAGGTGATAGGTAATAATTACGTAGTACTTTAACCATGAGTTCAATCTCTCCTTGCTCTAGCCATGCATGACATTACTTTCCCACACTTGCCGAGTATCCAAGGTACTCAAATTTGCTTTTCTGTTGGTTTATATTGCTGCTCAGGTCAAGAGAATGATGCGGTGTATAATGACCAAGACTTTGGTCCCGAAGAAGGATTCTAGGTTCACGGAGTCTACCGGGCAACGCCTGTGATGGAGCTCACAAGATTTATTTTCTGCTGCTGTTTTATTTACATATCATGAACTTATTATCGTCCATCGAGACGTATGCTATGTAAGACTTATTTATATTCAACACCTAGCTTGTAATAAATGATGCTTCACTATTTGTCATCACATGTATGAGAGAATGATCGTGGCATACATGTGGTATTCCCTCGGTTGTTCTTCGGAGAAACCGTGTGTGACAGAAGTGGTATCAGAGCCAAGGTTGCCCGTAGGAACGTGGACCTAGGTAGAAATGGACGTATTTAAGGACCTTATTTTCTTAAAAACTATTTTACAAAGGTGTGGGTTTAAAGTGTTATCTAATGGGGTCACTTTATTCATATTGCCCCAATTTTTTATTCAAAATACAATTTTTGTTTAACTCTTATCTAACTTAATTTTAAATGCTTTATGTTTTAGATGGTCCGCATGATCCGCACCGCCCGCAAGTCCACTGGAGGGAGAGTTCCTGTAGTTGCCCTTGCCTTGAGAGAGGAGAACCGTCCGGTGACGTACCACTCCTACGGGTTGGCAGTAGGAGGCTTGTTGCGCCGTCTTCGGCGTATGCTCCACGCCGCCGGCAATATGGGCAAGCTAATCATACACTACAGCTCCACCAGGACCATCCGTGAGAAGCGGGCAGAATGGAGCCCAGAGATGAGGATTATCCATGAAAATCAGCTGCTCAAGATCCACCGCTCTCCAGCTTGTCGGGCGACTCAAGCCGATGCTGAGAAGGATGTCACCTGGGAGGCCATCACCTGCCAGAGTTACCTCAACCGTCGCCACCTAGACAGGACTGAGTACATGTATGTCCTCCACCGTGAGAGTGGCACCGAGGAGTACAAGTACCCGCCAGTGCAGCAGGGGACTTCCCATGAGCACATGGACCTGTGCTTGGAGGATGCTGCTATGCTCAACACTCGACTGCAGGAGTGCCAGCAGGAGCTTCAGGATGTTCGTGACACCCTGAAGGAGACTGAGGCATTGCTTCGTGCCAGCTTGAGGGCGAGAGAAAAAGGAGATGGTAATGAACTGTGTGTCACCGTGAACGACACGTGGACTCCTGACTCCCCAGACCGCCGGGCGAGCAGGCGTCGCCGCACTTCTCCACCAGCAGCTTCCCCACCCAAAGCGGAATCAGAGGGCAGCCGCAATAATGAGGAAGACCCCGAAGAGCAAGCTCCATGATACGAGTCGTTTAGAGTTCTTTCCCTTATTTCAGCAGGTTATCGAGTAGTCGAGTCAATACCTTAGTTATTTGTGTGTTAATGTTTGGTGTGTGACGTGAGTTGTGGAAGCCATGGGCATTTGTCCACAACCTCGTCTTTAGGTTGCTTTGCTATGATGTGTGAACCCCTATGAATTAAGAGTGCATTTATTTCCACGTGAGACGTGACTCCCAAAAATCTACATGAAACCCTCAGAAAATGTTTAATATATTAAGGCCTCAAAAGTTTAAGTTTAAACAAGCAATTTGGGAAGTTAATACGTAATGCTTTAAGTTAACATTTGGTTGATCATGATAGATGGCTGGAAGAGGAAAGGGTCGTGGTGTCAACCCCACCAACAACAACGATGAGGCCAGCAACCCTCATCTTTCTGGAGGACAAGACAGGGGTGGACGCCGTGAAGGAGCTGATCCTATCCACCAAATGCTTGAGAATCAGAATCAGCTCATCCAGAGTCTAACTCAAGTGGTGGCCAACTTGCACCAAGCTCCACCCCCACAATCTGCACCACGCCAACCAAGGTTGAGTGAGTTTCTGGGGACTCAACCTCCAAAGTTTGCAAGTGCTGCTGAACCTCTGGAGGCAGATGAATTGCTAAAGACCATTGAGAGCAAGATGAGGATCATACAATGCCAAGGGTATGAGAGGGTGCTGTTCGCCTCTCACCAATTGCATGGACCTGCTGCTGATTGGTGGACCGCTTACGTGGCAGCCCATAATGACCCCGAGAACATCACTTTGGAAGAGTTCAAGCGCAGTTTCCGCAACCATTACATACCAAGGGGTGAACTCAAAAACAAGAGAAAGGAGTTCTTGGGACTGCAGCAAGGAAACATGACTGTGAGGGAATACCTCACTAAGTTCACCCAACTATCCCGTTATGCACCACGGGACATCGAAACTGATGAGCAAAAACAAGAATGTTTTGTGGAAGGACTTACTATGGAAATACAATGTGCAATGTCCTCCAACGAGTATGAAAGCTTCCAAAAGATGGTAGACAGGGCATTTGTCATGGAGAGGAAGCTGAAGGCCTTGGAGAATGAAAACAAGAGGAAGGCGGGGTGGTCACACCAAGCCTCAGGTAGCAACACACGCCCACGTCTGATGCAGCAACCCGCAGGGCAGACGAGCCGTGCTGTGGTACCCTACTCAGCACCGAGAGGGTACAATCCGAACTTCAGGCCTCCAGCTCCAGCACAGCCGCAACGTCAGTTTGTACAGCAGCCTCGCCCCACCTATCAACCTCGACCAGCCGGACAAGGACCACAAAACCAACCCCAAGACAACAAAGGCCAGGCACCTAAGGTTGGGGTGCAATGCTTCAACTGTGGTGAAGTGGGGCACAACGCCCACAAGTGCCCAAAGAAGAAGCCCATGCAGCAACAACAGCAGAATGTGATGCGAGGACGGGTGAACCACGTGACCATGGAGGAAGCGCAAGAGGCACCTGACGTGGTAATTGGTAAGTTTCCTGCCAATTTACACATTGCAACCCTGTTGTTCGATTCTGGTGCTACCCACTCGTTCATTGCTCAAGGGTTTGTTAAGAAGCATGATCTAGCAACAACACAAATGAACCATATGCTAGTAGTAAACTCTCCAGGGGGAGAAATAAGGACAAGACAAGTGTGTTCCAAGGTGAATCTAGACATTAATGGGGTAGTATTTACTGCAAACCTCATAGTGATAGACTCACAAGGCATAGATATTATTTTGGGTATGGATTGGTTGACCAAACATAAGGGAATCATCCATTGTTCGACAAGAACGGTGGAACTAACTCACCCTAGTGGCACAAGAGTGAAGTTCATAACTGTACAAAACCCTGGGAGGGACCTTAAACTCAATCAAGTTGAGGTGGAAGTGGAAGAGATCAGGATTATCAGGGAATATCCAGACGTTTTTCCGGAGGAGATGCCAGGTATGCTTCCCGATCGTGTTGGAATTCGCGATTGAGCTAGTGCCTGGAACAACTCCAATATACAAGAGGCCTTATCGGATGGACTCCAAACAGTTGCAAGAACTCAAGGAGCATATAAGAGAGTTGACGGGGAAGGGGTATATTCGTCCTAGTTCCTCACAATGGGGAGCTCCAGTTATATTTGTGCCCAAGAAGGACGGAACCCAAAGGTTATGCGTAGACTACCGTGCATTGAATGAAGTAACCATCAAGAACAAGTACCCATTACCCCGCATTGAAGACTTATTTGATCAGTTGAGGGGAGCTTGTGTGTTCTCAAAAATTGATCTCAGGTCGGGATACCATCAACTTAAGATAAGACAAACCGACATTCCAAAGACAGCTTTCGTATCCCGGTACGGGCTGTATGAATACACCGTCATGCCGTTCGGGCTAACTAATGCCCCGGCATACTTCATGTATCTCATGAACAAGGTATTCATGGAATATTTGGACAAATTTGTGGTGGTTTTTATTGATGACATTCTCGTCTTCTCCAAAGATGAAGAAGAACATGAGGGACATTTAAGGTTGGTGTTACAAAAGCTGAGAGAACACCAACCATATGCCAAGTTGAGCAAGTGTGAGTTTTGGCTGAAGAGAGTTCCCTTCTTAGGACATATAATCTCGGAGTGAGGAATCTCCATAGACCCTGCCAAGACCGAGGATGTGCAGAAGTGGAAGACCCCTGAAAATGTCGGGGAAGTTCGAAGCTTCTTAGGATTGGCTGGGTATTATCGACGGTTTATCGAGGGTTTCTCCAAGATTTTGGTACCCCTCACCAAATTGTTAGAGAAGGGAATCACATTCACATGGACACCGCAGTGCGAGACGAGTTTTCAAGAACTGAAGAAAAGATTGACAACAGCCCCAGTGCTAGTTATACCAGATATGCAGAAGAACTTTTCGGTGTACTGCGATGCCTCTGGAAACGGGTTGGGATGTGTTCTCATGCAAGAGGGGCATGTCGTGGCTTATGCGTCCCGGCATCTCCGAAAACACGAGAAGAACTATCCTGCACATGACCTAGAGCTAGCCGCAGTGGTACACGCATTGAAGATCTGGCGGCATTACTTGATGGGGAAGAGGACAGAGATATATACGGATCATAAGAGCTTAAAGTATATTTTCACACAGCCAGATCTCAACCTCAGACAAAGGAGATGGTTAGAGCTAATCAACGACTTTGATGTGGGCATCAACTATCATCTTGGGAAAGCGAACGTCGTAGCACATGCTTTAAGCCGGAAGGTGCAGGTCAATAGGCTGAGCTTAAAGGACATGCCTACAGAATTGAAGGAAGAAGTTGTAAAACTTAATCTATGTCTGGTGAACAGTGGGGAGGCCATCGCCATGGAAGTGGACTCCACATTAGAGCAAGACATACGCAATGGTCAGAAGAATGATGAGAAGATACAAGAAATCAGAGAACTCATCAAGGATAATAAAGCCCCCGGGTTTAGAGAGGATGAACAAGGTACGGTGTGGCACGGGAAAAGAATCTGTGTGCCTGAGGTAAAGGATATCCGTGAATTGATTCTGAAGGAGGCTCATGATTCCGACTATTACATTCACCCTGGAAGTACGAAGATGTATCATGACCTCAAGGGCAGATATTGGTGGTATGGCATGAAGCGAGATGTCGCGGAACATGTTGCCCTATGTGACACATGTCAGTTGGTGAAAGCAGAACATCAACGACCTGCGGGACTATTGCAACCACTCAAAGTGTCTGAATGGAAATGGGGAGAAATAGGTATGGACTTCATAGTGGGACTACCCAGGACCCAATCAGGATATGATTCGATATGGGTCATCATTGACAGACTAACCAAGGTAGCTCATTTCATCCCCGTGAAAGAAAGATACAGCGGATCCAAATTGGCGGAATTGTACATGTCAAGGATCGTGTGTTTCCATGGAGTGCCAAAGAATATAGTGTCGGACCGAGGGACACAGTTCACCTCAAGGTTCTGGTAGAAGTTACATGAAACCATGGGAACTCATCTAAATTTTAGCTCTGCCTATCACCCCCAGACTGACGGGCAGACGGAAAGAACCAATCAGATCCTTGAGGATATGCTGAGAGCGTGTGCGCTCAAGAACAAATAGGAGTTGGGATAAGAACTTACCGTATGCGGAGTTCTCCTATAACAACAGCTACCAGGCCAGTATGAAGATGTCACCATTTGAGGCTTTGTATGGGAGGAAGTGCAGAACTCCACTATTTTGGAACCAAACAGGGGAAAGTAAAGTGTTTGGGCCCGAGGTACTACAAGAAGCCGAGGCAAAAGTGAGGGAAATTCGCAACAACTTGAGGATAGCACAGACCCGACAAAAGAGCTATGTCGATGTACGGAGAAGAGAGCTCGTTTTCAACGTGGGGAACTATGTGTATCTTAAGGTGTCCCCTATCCGAGGACTTCGTAGGTTCAAGGTGAAAGGGAAGTTATCACCTCGATACATCGGACCCTTTCAGATTCTGGAGAGGAAAGGCGAAGTGGCATATCAACTCGAACTACCGGCTCGCCTATCGGATGTGCACGATGTATTCCATGTGTCACAGCTCAAGAAATGTCTAAGAACGCCTGAAGAGATGTTACCCATGAATGAAGTTGACGTATGAGAGGATCTGTCTTATGCCGAACAACCGGTCAAGGTTTGGAGACAATGGAACGCCTCACAAGAAATAAAAGAGTCCGGATGTGTAAGGTGCAGTGGAAGCATCACTCGGAAGAGGAAGCCACATGGGAGCGAGAAGATGATCTTAAGGCACAGTTTCCGGAATTGTTTTCCTAGAACCCCCAATCTCAAGGACGAGATTCCTTTTTAAGGGGGGTAGAGCTGTAACGCCCCAAAATCTGCTAAAGAGGGGAATTTAAAATTTTTTGGACGTGTTGCATGTGGTGCAGAAATTCAAATTCAAACTGGAATTCAAATTCAAATCAAAACAGAAAAGAAAAGGAAAAAGAAAAACCCCAAACGGCCAGTGGGCCGAAACCTGCCAGCCGGCCCAATCTCCCGCGCCCCCTCTCTCCCTCTCACTGACACGCGGGGCCCGCATGTCATCTCCTTCCCCGCACGCCCCCAACGGCCGGACTCTTCCCTCGCGCCGATCACACCCGACGCTCCCGGATTCTTCGCGCTCGACCCAACCCCGAATTCCTCACGCCGGCCTGCTCGATCGCAACAAACCCCCGCGCCCCGGCCCTGATAAAAACAGATGAACCCGCCACCCTCACCTCGCACGAGCAGTTTCTCTCCCGGGGAGCGCCGCCGCTGTTGAGCTCGGAATTCCCCAAGAGTGTCGCCGTCTCCCTCTGTCAAACGGATCTCGTGACCCCGCAGCACCGCGCACAAGCTGTAGACGCCGACCCCGAAGGAAACGCCGCCGGAAACGACCTTCCCGACGCTCGCCGGTGAGTACCACCGCCGCTCGCCGGTGAAACTTCCGAATTACACGGTTCCGATCCACCCTAATCATCGGTGTGCCATCTCTAGACCCCAGTGAAGCGTCTGACACGACCCCAAAGTCCTGTCGAGCCAGGATCACGCTGAGGGGTGCTGCGTTGCACAGCACCGGATAACACACGTCAAAGGTACAAAGCGGAAGCAAAATTTTATTACATAAACAAGTTTATGACCATGTTTACATCAAAATAAGTCCAGTCTACACTCACGGGCGTAGACTACGCATCAAGTCCACGTTCAGCCCTTGAACGTGTCCTTGCTAGCACACACGCACACTAACTCTGCGGCGTGCACGACTCCAACTCGACGGGATTCCCCTCCTGGGGTTCCGTCTCCTCTTCGGGAGTCCCATCCTCATAGAACCCTGCAAAAGCTTCAAATACAAGCAGTGAGCATGAAGGCTCAGCAAGCCTGACCCGTCTCACCTAAACATGGAAATTCTACATGAGAGTAATGGGTGACATGAGGTAAAAATCAGTTGTAAGGACTCGCCTAATTAGTAGAACCTTACTTTCAAGTTTTAGCAGCAGGTTGTGGAGAACCTTACGCTAAGGCACATGAGAGAGCCGCAATCAAACAAGAAACGCATTTCTCTCATGTACTTTGCCCAAAGTTGAAAAGAACTTTAGTTAGCTCTAAGCTACAGCATATCATTAACAATCAATGTCCATCTTTCAATCAGCAACATTTTAACATGTGACTAGCCTGTTCTTTCTACGTCACGGTACAGTGAACAAGTGGTACTCACTGACCGCGAGGGACGGTGATTATAATCGATTTACACCTGCAGGGTTACCCGAACAACCCGTCACGTACGCCCGTACTCGATGTTTCCTACAACAACCATCACGGACGCCGTACGCGACTACCTTTCACCCGTTAGCCAAACGTTGAACCGGTCCAATCATCCCGAGCAAGAGGTATCTGCACGCGCATCTCAGTGCCGCCAGCCGATTTACACCTCGAGCTCTCAACCTACCCTCTGAACGACCAGCTATGCCTCAACACCCAGCTACCCGAGTTACATAAGTTTCCCGGTTCCCATATAGCTGGTAGGTCTTCGGTACTGTTCTAGCTTGTTCAACAGGCCCGCACACGGCTCGGTCCTCAATCGACACAAGCGGAGCTACAGCACACAGGCCCCAAAGTCCTGCTGCCCTTACTCTCCGCTTGGTCTCATTTTCTTGCCATGTGTTTCATGTGCTAACACTACCCGAGTCGAGTGCCTCTAGCCTATGCTCGTGAGTAGTTCCAACTACTCGACTTGTACCGAATCCTACACTATCTAAGCATTGCAGTAGCTAACGGGGTTTGCAATCCTAAACCCAACCCATGGTTCTCTTGGCTATGCAGTGGGGCTTCCAAACAAGACTCTAATGCAAAGAATACAGTAAACAAGTATGTGCTCAAAACAATAAAAATTTTATAAAAAGGTTAATGCGAACCGGAGCTTGCCTTGCTGCTCTTGGTTGTAGGCTAGCTGTTCCTCCGGAGTAACAAAGTCTAGGACTTCGGGTTCCTCCTCGACCTTAGCGACTACATGATAAGAGCAATATATGTATCAATTTAAATGCATTTGTATTAACTTTGAAGTTGTGAAGTCTATAACCCTTGCTAGAGAGACCTAATGACTGTGAAACTTTTACTGTGGCTTGGTTACAACCTAAACAGAGACTTGGTCAAGTTTTAGTTGCAGCAAAGCTCATTTGAGCCCTGCACAATTAATTATGTCCTTGACCTTAATTGGAACTCTTAGGGTGTTCTAGGAATTTTCATGAAACAAACTATGACTTTCTGAAAATTAGATTTTCAGAGGGTTCTAATGGAGTTGGTCTCACATAATTTGAAGGTTCCTAGCTAAAGTTATGAGCTAAACAATTTCAAAGAAAATTCTGAAAATGTTTCTGAACATTTTCTATTTTCTCTGGAACAGTTTCACTAATCACACCATTAGGTGGATCATATGAGCTCAAATGGATCTGAAATTTTTATGGTAGTTCAGGGATATTTTGGTGAACATCCCAGCAAAATTTCAGGATTTTCCTCCAAAGGATTCTCCAGTTAAAATTCCTAACAGTTTAAACTTTGAGGAATTAATTCTGGAAAATTAAAGGTTTTCATGAAGTGAAACTTGATTTGATGGAACGTACTCAGAGAGCTGAATCCAGCAAAATTTGTTTCACTCAATTTGGAGCTTTCTAGCCAAAGTTATGAGGATTTGAAGTTTGAAGGAAATCTGAAAATCGGGGAAAAGTTTAAACTCGCGCGTGGGCCCAGGGGACACGCGTCGCACGCTGAGGCGACAGCACACCGCGGTCCACAAGGATTTTGCGCGCCAGCACACCCGATCCCGGCCGCAGCCGGAACCCGATTCAAAATATATCCCGCTGACAGCTGGGGTCCACCCCCTTCTTCAACCTCGTGACGCCCGCGCTCCGCCGCCGAGGGACCTCGCCGGAGAGCTCGCCGCCTGCTGCTGTACAGCTCAAAACTTCTCGATTCTGGCCGCCCCTGCCTACTTTTACTTGGGGATCAGGATTCTAGGGTCAGCTGCTCATGACGATGGCCGGAGCATGGTCGGTGACGAGCCGCCACCTCGGAACGACTTCGGCCATGTCGGCTGACTCCTCTTGCACCTCAGCTACTTGGGAAACCGGTCGGGGAGCATCAGTGGACCTCAGAGAAGGTCGACATGAGCTCGAGGCAGCTCGGGGAAGGCCCAAAATAGGTACTCACCGTGCGCCCGATGCCGCCCGTTCATTCCGCCATTGGTAGACCTCAAATTTCGCCGGGTACAGAGGTTCTCCGGCCCAGAGTTGTGAAGGCAACTAGTGCGTTACCGTGTCTTGCTTGTGTGAGAGCGGATTGAGGCCCCCTAATCCTTTCTAGAGCACGAATTAAACAGACTCGCACCCGAAGGTCGTTCTGCACACAGAAAGGGGAAAAGTGGAAATTCGCCGCCGGTGAGCAACCTCTCGAGCTGTGGCTCGGGGATGAGCAGCACCGGTCACCAGCGCGTCCAAGGGTGCCTTGGCTCGGGCGTGACAACGCCCTGGTTGGGCTGTCCACGAGAGCCCGAGGTGCGGCGGTTCCATGTCCCGAATTTGATCTTTCGGCACAGCCGATATCAATCGGTTTCAACTGAATTCTAGCAACGGGGAGGATGGAGGAAGGTCTCTAGTACCTTGCTGGGGCTCTGGAGTGGACGGAGGGAGCTGCGATCGGCGTTCTCCGATCGATTCGGAACTGTGGAAATTTTCGGCCGGCGCTGAGTTCTTGCGGGGAAGAACGGCGGTGCCTCGGCCGGGGAGGGGGGCAGGCGCCTTAAGAAGGCTCTGCACCGCCTCGCGCCCGCGCGTGGGCAAGCAGCTGCTGGCGCGGCGGCTGCCCTCGGTGGCGATCACCGCTGCGGCTCGGCGACCCGAGTGAAAAAGTCTCAGTCGGTTTGATCTGAGCAGTGGCTGACATGTGGGTCCCACTTCCAGTTTTAACCTCTGAAATTTACTCCTAATCACTGTTGTAAACAGTGAACCCCATACTACACTTGGCAATTCAAATTATTCACCCATGCGCCATTTGAATTGATCAAAGTTCAAATAAGGTTTGGTTTGAATGAATTTCAGCACAAGTTCAGTTTGGAATTCAAATAAAGTTTGAATTTCTCCTACTTAGCTCATGTCAAGATCAACTTCAAATTGAGTGAAAATTGGTGTGTGAGATCACAAAAATGTGCTGAGTAAGAATATGCCTCCCACTTTTAAATTTATGGGATAAAAACAGTTTGAATTTGAATATGGTTTCAAACTGCCCTCTTCCTAACTATACCCAAAATGACCTCAGAAAGGTGTTGAATTTGGGTGAAACTTGGCATGGACATCCTTAGTAAAGTGTAGGAGTTTTCATATGTCCATCCCATCTATATCACATGTGGGAAATACCACTTTTGCAATGTGTGAGTTTGTTCTCTAATGAGCATGTTGATAATTGTTACTTGCTCTTCATTTGTGTTCATCATCCTTCCTCAAATGAGGTGTGTGGTGTGGTGATGAACACTGCAAATGTGTGTCAAAAACTGAGGCCCTTACATTCCTCCCCCTTAAAAGAATCTCGTCCCGAGATTATAAGGTTAAAATGAGAGAGAGGACGGTGGAAAATTACCGGATATGCGACGTGAGAAATTCGGGGTAGTTAGTGCGAAGGAATTCTTCGCTGTCCCATGTCGCTTCGTCCATGGAGTGATTACTCCATAGAACCTTGTAGAACCACAACGTACGGTTGCGTGTGGTTCGGGCCTTTTCATCAACAATCTGCACCGGTTCCTCCCGATAGGTGAGATCCAGTTGCAGTTCTTCAATGTATTCCAGCTGAACTGTAGTTGATAACTTGAGACACTTCCTCAGCTGGGAAATGTGAAAGACGTCATGCACACCGGAAAATGCTTCTGGTAACTTCAGCCGGTATGCCACTGATCCACATCTCGTAATCTGGAATAGACCGATGAATCGGGGTGCCAACTTTCCTCTCACCCCAAATCTGTTTACGCCCTTCATTGGAGACACCCGTAGGTATACGTGATCTCCAACTTCGAATTGTAATGGGCGCCTTCTCCGGTCCGCATACTGTTTCTGACGGGATTGAGTGGCTTTTAGGTTCGCTTGAATTAGACGAACCTTTTCTTCCGCGTTGTTGACAAGGTCAATCCCGAAGATAACCCTTTCGCCAGATTCACACCAATTCAGTGGTGTGCGGCATTTCCGCCCGTATAGTGCCTCGTAAGGTGCCATCTTGATGCTGGCTTGGTACCCATTATTGTACGAGAACTCGGCTAACGGCAAGTGATCATCCCAATTCTTGCCGTGGTTGATAGCGCAAGCTCGTAACATGTCTTCTAAGATTTGATTTACCCGCTCCGTTTGCCCATCCGTCTGCGGGTGGTATGCTGAACTACGGATCAGCTTCATCCCCAAGGCAGCGTGCAGCTGCTCCCAAAAATGGGACACAAATAAAGTGCCCCGATCCGAAATGATAGTACGGGGTACGCCGTACAAGCATAGGATCCGTGAGATGTACAGTTCAGCGTACTTCTTGGCGTTGTAGTTGGTGTTGACCGGGATGAAATGGGCAACTTTGGTGAGCCGATCGACGATCACCCACACTGAATCATGTTTCTGCAAGGTGGTGGGTAAACCGACGATGAAGTCCATGCTCACATCCTCCCACTTCCAGGCAGGAATGCCCAGTGGTTGCAATAGTCCCGGTTTCCGCATGTGGTCTGCCTTCACCCTTCGACATGTATCACACTCGGACACGTATTTTGCAGTCTCACGCTTCATCCGTGTCCACCAAAACTTGCTTCTGAGTTCTTGATACATTTTGTTGCCGCCGGGGTGAATAGAAAACTTTGATAAGTGAGCCTCATCAAAGATTTTCTTCCGTAACTCCGGGTTTCGGGGTACGACGATCCGGTCCTTGAACCATAGGACGCCGTCTCCGTCCTTCCGGAAACATTTCAACTCCCCACTGTCTACACGTCTCCGTAAATGTGACATGCCCTTGTCATTCTTCTGGACTGCCACTATCTCTTCACGGATGGTGGGGATCAAAGCTAGGTTGTAGAGAGCTCCGTATGGAATCACATGTAGTGGTGGTTCGCTCTCTTCCAACGGTGTGATGGTCAGATTGTTAACATGTGACTTGCGGCTCAGCGCATCTGCCACTACGTTTGCCTTGCCCGGATGATAATGGATCTCTATCTCGTAATCCTTTATCAGTTCTAACCATCTTTGTTGCCTCATGTTCAGCTCCTTCTGAGTGAATATGTACTTGAGGCTTTTGTGGTCGGTATATAAATGTACGAGGTTACCGAGTAGGTAGTGCCCCCACATTTTTAGTGCAAGTACCACGTCAGCGAGCTCCAAATCGTGAGTTGGATAATTTTGCTCATGGTTTCTAAGCTGCCGTGACCCATACGCAACCACCCTTCGGTCTTGCGTCAGCACACATCCGAGCCCAATGCCGGATGCATCGCAGTACACATCGAACGGTTTTGTTGTGTCGGGCTGCGCCAAAACCGGTGCTGATGTCAGGTGCTTGACTAAAGCCTCGAATGCTGCTTCACATGTTGGACTCCAAACATATTTGGTAGCCTTCTTCAGCAGCTCTGTCATTGGCTTGGCAATCTTCGAGAAGTTCGGAATGAACCTCCGATAATATCCCGTGAGTCCGAGGAAACTCCGTACCTCGTGAACAGTTCTCGGGGATTTCCAATTCAGCACTTGAGTGATCTTGCTCGGGTCCACAGCGATACCCTCCGCTGAGATGATATGCCCGAGGAAAGGCACTTGCGATATCCAAAACTCGCATTTGCTGAATTTTGCGTATAACTTGTGATCCCGCAGCCGTTGCAAGACTATACGCAGATGTTTCTTGTGATCTTCCTCCGAATTGGAATATACCAGGATGTCGTCGATGAAGACCACGACAAACTTGTCCAGCTCCGGCATGAATACCGAGTTCATCAAGTACATGAAATGAGCTGGAGCATTGGTGAGGCCGAAGGACATAACCAGGTACTCATAAAGTCCGTACCTCGTCGAGAATGCCGTCTTCAGAATGTCCTCAGCCCTTATCTTAATCTGATGGTACCCAGATCTTAAATCCATCTTGGAAAAGATCCTTGCTTCGACCAACTGATCAAACAACATGTCGATCCGTGGCAACGGGTACTTGTTCTTGATGGTTACGGCATTTAATGGGCGATAGTCCATGCAAAGCCGCAACGTCTCATCCTTCTTCTTGACAAATAACGCCGAACAGCCCCATGGCGAGGAGCTCGGCCTAATAAAACCCTTCTCCAGAAGGTCCGTGAGCTGAGTCTTCAATTCAGCCAATTCCTTGGGCGCCATCTTGTACGGCCTTCGGGATATCGGCATGGTTCCCGGTGCGAGTTCAATCTTGAACTCCACCTCTCTATCAGGCGGCATCCCCGGCAAATCGTCCGGGAATACATCAGGGAACTCTCGGACCACTGGAATATCCTCCAATCTGATGGTTGTAGCTTGATGGACACTTGGAAGTTTTATTTCTGAACTGTCCAGAAATAATGAGTGAGACTCGTGCACTTTTGAGTTCAAGTGCACGACTCGGAGGACGGTGTCTAAAACAGCGCCGTGGCGGTTTAACCACGACATCCCTAAGATGACATCGACCTTTTGTCCCTCTAATATTATGAGAGACGTAGGGTAAACTCTACCCTCTAAGCACAATGGCGCTTTTGGGACCATCATGCTTGCTGAAATTTTCCCACCCGGTGAACAGATCACATAAGGACTATCGGTGGGTAGTATTTGCAAGCTATATTTATGAATGAAAGCTTGGCTAATGAAGCTATGCGTGGCGCCTGAATCAAATAGTACTATAGCGGGATGCTGGTGGAGTTGGAACATACCCGCAAGGATTGGCTCGCCCTCCGGCACGTCCTCAATGGCAAGCTGGTGGACGGTGCCGGGCCTAGGGTTTGCCCGCCGCGCATTAGTAGGGTTCCGGGGTTGATTCCTCCCAGGAAACTGTGGTGCCACTCCGCCGCCTTGCCTCTCCGGGCAACTGCTCGCGAAGTGCCCTGGACGACCACACTTGTAACATGTGGCCGCTGCTGGTGGAGTGCTCGGTGGACGAAAGCCCGGCATGCGTTGCTGAGGTGCAAACGCACGCGGCATCGCCCGCTGCTGTTGTTGTTGTTGCGGTGGTTCTGGCAGTGCTGGCCGGAATGCCGGTGAAGAGTACGGCCGACTGCGGGATGGCATCGACCGCTGTGGTGGCTTCCAGCGTGGACCTGATGGTGGGCGATTCACCATCCGAAACTTCTGAGAAGGACCGCCTCCTTCTCCGCTGCTTTGCGGTGCGCTTCGCTTTCGCTCTGCCGCCGCCAACTCCTTGCCGGAGTCCTCCTGAACAATCCCAGCATCAATGATGTCGTTGAGGCTGCCGCGATTGAACATCGCCAACTTGTCCTTCAGGAGCGGGTTAAGCCTCTGGTAAAAATGGTCCCGCCGCTTCTCGTCGGTATCAGCATGATACGACGCATATAGCGCGAGATCGTTAAACGCCCTGGAGTATTCCAGCGCGTTCCGGCTCCCTTGTTGCAGGTGTAAGAACTCCTGCGTCTTCCTCTTCATCAGACCTGGCGGTATATGATAGCCCTGAAGGCCGTCCGGAACTCCGCCCAGGTCATCACTCGGTCGGTGGGCTGTGAAGCACAAAAGTTGGCCCACCACGCGCTCGTGGATCCTTGGAGCTGCTGGACCGCGAACTGAGTCTTGCGCTGCTCGCTGATTTGGAGCAGCCCGAACTTCATCTCTATGGCGCGGAGCCAGCTGTCCACGTCAAGTGGTTCATCCGCCCTTGAGAATACAGGGGGATGAGTCGCCAGGAAGTCGGAGTAGGAGCTCTGTTTGCGCTCCTCACGATCTTGACGTCTCTCGGGGCGAGACGTATTGGCGATGAGAGTCTGCAGCAACTCTGTGTGCTGCTGATGCGAGCCCGCCATTGCCACGACAATGTCGGCCAATGTAACCGTTGGCAGTGGCGGTGTTTGCTGTTGCTGTTGCTGCTGCTGTCCCGAGGAGTCCTCGGGAGGTGGTTGGGAGGTCTCTCCCCCTTGACTGGTACCCCTAACGTCAGGGTTGGCACGAGTACGCGTCATTCTGAAATTCAAAACAGCAGCGATTAGCACATGTCTTACTTAAAATTTCCATAAGCAACAGTAGGTATTGAAGCGACGCATGATTAATTTGCACAACATTCACATATATTGATAAAGCATAAACTTTATACAAGATACATTATTCTTGGATCTCCGAGAAGTCGTGCTCATGTCGTCACTACCTATATATACGCTACTGTCGACACGACATGTCACCGATTACAGAAGTTGGGTTACGCTACCCTAGCTGCCCTACTTGGCAACCGTAACCCCCTACTCGGAGTAGAACTCGACCTCCTGTGGGTCGTCCTCCTCCGGTACCTCTGCTGGTGGCTCTGGGTCTACCACCTCTTCTCCCATCCCGGGTTCTCCCATTGCTGGAAGGCCCAAGACCACCGGTACGCCCAATACCGGAGGTACGAGGTCCTGCAAAGCATGCACCTCGTCCATAGCCTGGTTGTAATCCTCTTCCCAGCCTTGTCCTTCCTCAATCGCGTCGTCCCGCTCTTGAGAAAGGTCCTCATTCTGCTGGGTTAGGGTCTGCACCAGCTCTTGCAACGCCGCGATGTCAAGACGGCTCTTCTTCTTTGCCTTCTTCAGACGACGCAACTGATTGTGTTGTTCATTCAGTCGTTGGATCGTTGGAAGGAGCACATTGCGGAGTGCGCTGTGAGCACTCTCGAAATGATCTCCACGGCTTGTGCTCTCCTTGAGCTTTGTGGCGAGATGCTCCGTATGAACAGCTTGGCTGTCCATCACGGCGTTTCCCACCCTCATCTGGAGGCTGAGATTTGCCTCTGCGGGGTTGTACCTTGGGCAACCCGGGTCCGTTGCCTCCAGGTACCTCTCTTCCCACACATGCTGAGCTCGTCCCTCCACCGGAAAGAGTGCGTATGGAGTGCCCTCCATAGCCTGCACGTGTAGTTGGCAGAAACGTGACATAGTGTCACGGGCTGCCACTTGCCACATCCCTTCCGGTTGTCTTCCTCTCACCGTGACGGTGAATGGCACCCAACCGGGTGGCGTAGGTCCTGCAGGAACCTCGACATGGATCATCCACGTCTTGTTCCCCTCTTCGCCTTCTTCCTTGGCGAAGTATTGCGGCATCTGGTTGTACCCGAAATATTGGAGCATTTGCCACAATGCTTCCAGGTAGCCGCTATGGTGAGAACAGTGGGAAACCACCCACCCGTTCTCCAACTGTTTATCTGCTGTCATCTGTAAAAAATATATTTGAGAAATGTCAAATATTTATTTAAACAGTAAACCATTGAGTTATAACATAAGACATGTCATTGAACCCACAAAACTTGGAAACATAGTTCAAATTTTAAACAAATTTGACTGCTGATCTGCTGTTCTCATGACAGCCCTGACCAGTTTCCATTTCAACCTGATTTAGGCCATGTTAAAGGCAAAACTAATTCTGGAGCTCAACATCAAAGTTAAAGCTAACTTCAATAGCTTTCCAGAAAGTATTTGCTTGGCCTAAGATCTGTCTTGTTCAAAAGTTATGAGATGTCAAAGTTAACAGAATTTCTGGAAACAATTGGACAGCACCTCCCTGCCTTAGGTACTGATTTGATCCAAGAATCCCAGTTACTTCTGTTCCTAATCTGACAAAACTTTCTGTTACAAAGTTGTAACCCATCTCATAAGCTTTCCAGAACTACCTCATTTTCTATTTTTGGATTTTTATGAGGAAGTTATGCTTAATTTACAGAGAGTCTACAGAGAGTCTTTACTCTGTCCTGTTTTCTGGACAGTTTCAACTCTACTGCATTTTTCGAGTGGTTAAGGGATGAAACACCTCTGGAACTCAACAGAAAAGTTGTAAAGCTCTTCCAAAGATTTCCAGAAATGTATCATATGACCCCAACCTCGAAACAACTCAACTTCTAACCTCTGATTAACTTCAGTCTTGATTCAGCTGAAAACAGAGTGCTCTGTCCTTAACAACCTATAAGTTGAAAACTTGTTAACTTTGAATATCCTGTTCAAGGGAAGGAGTTACATCAAGTTTTACTACTATGGATCAAAACCTTCAAGTTTTTAAATGAAGTTGTTCATTTAATGGGGTGTGACGTCGATGCGTCACCAGATTATGTCGGTACTACGTCCTCACAAAGGAAAAACCTATACCGGACTTAGCCGGCTTCGTTATTTCAGTGGCACTAAACGTCAGTCGCACACGGATGCTACACGTCTACCATTTCGTGGTCAGGCTACCTGCAGAAACTCAAACAATCATCAGACTCGGCTGCACACCGAGCCCGGAATCCATACAGTTAGTACACCCGGCCGTCATTACTCGCCCGGATGTTCTCAAGCCAACCATGCCTTGAGTTACGTGTTCATGTTTCAGACCACGTGACGGGGTCTCCTATGTTGCACCACGCACGCCAGGGATAGACGTTGCTCGAATACCCCAAACGACATGAAGAGTCGTAGAGGATATCAAAGCGGGTCGGGTTACCTGCCACCCGTGGGGCTCCACCCTTCAGCTTGTGCGCACTGGTGGACAGCGCTTACGTGCACCCCCAAGACATAAACGTCCCGAGATGCACGATTTTCCGACATAACAAATAGGTTAATATGCCACTTTATATATGCTAATAACATCCTTATACGGGCTACTAACTCGTTCCTCACTGGATTTTTGAAAAAGAAGACCTTTGTGCTGTGTTAAACCTCAAGCGAGCTCTGATACCAGCGCTGACACAACCCCAAAGTCCTGTCGAGCCAGGATCACGCTGAGGGGTGCTGCGTTGCACAGCACCGGATAACACATGTCAAAGGTACAAAGCGGAAGTGAAATTTTATTACATAAACAAGTTTATGACCATGTTTACATCAAAATAAGTCCAGTCTACACTCACGGGCATAGACTACGCATCAAGTCCATGTTCAGCCCTTGAACGTGTCCTTGCTAGCACACACGCTAACTCTGCGGCGTGCACGACTCCCAATCGACGGGATTCCCCTCCTGGGGTTCCGTCTCCTCTTCGGGAGTCCCTTCCTCATAGAACCCTGCAAAAGCTTCAAATACAAGCAGTGAGCACGAAGGCTCAGCAAGTCTGACCCGTCTCACCTAACCATGGAACTTCTACATGAGAGTAATGGGTGACATGAGGTAAAAATCAGTTGCAAGGACTCGCCTAATTAGTAGAACCTTACTTTCAAGTTTTAGCAGCAGGTTGTGGAGAACCTTACGCTAAGGCACATGAGAGAGCCGCAATCAAACAAGAAACGCATTTCTCTCATGTACTTTGCCCAAAGTTGAAAAGAACTTTAGTTAGCTCTAAGCTACAGCATATCATTAACAATCAATGTCCATCTTTCAATCAGCAACATTTTAACATGTGACTAGCCTGTTCTTTCTACGTCACGGTATAGTGAACAAGTGGTACTCACTGACCGCGAGGGACGGCGATTATAATCGATTTACACCTGCAGGGTTACCCGAACAACCCGTCACGTACGCCCGTACTCGATGTTGCCTACAACAACCATCACGGACGCTGTACGCGACTACCTTTCACCCGTTAGCCAAATGTTGAACCGGTCCAATCGTCCCGAGCAAGAGGTCTCTGCACGCACATCTCAGTGCCGCCAGCCGATTTACACCTCAAGCTCTCAACCTACCCTCTGAACGACCAGCTATGCCTCAACACCCAGCTACCCGAGTTACATCAGTTTCCCGGTTCCCATATAGCCGGTAGGTCTTCGGTACTGTTCTAGCTTGTTCAACAGGCCCGCACACGGCTCGGTCCTAAATCGACACAAGCGGAGCTACAGCACACAGGCCCCAAAGTCCTGCTGCCCTTACTCTCCGCTTGGTCTCATTTTCTTGCCATGTGTTTCATGTGCTAACACTACCCGAGTCGAGTGCCTCTAGCCTATGCTCGCGAGTAGTTCCAACTACTCGACTTGTACCGAATCCTACACTATCTTAGCATTGCAGTAGCTAACGGGGTTTGCAATCCTAAACCCAACCCATGGTTCTCTTGGCTATGCAGTGGGGCTTCCAAACAAGACTCTAATGCAAAGAATACAGTAAACAAGTATGTGCTCAAAACAATAAAAATTTTATAAAAAGGTTAATGCAAACCGGAGCTTGCCTTGCTGCTCTTGGTCGTAGGCTAGCTGTTCCTCCGGAGTAACGAAGTCTAGGACTTCGGGTTCCTCCTCGACCTTAGCGACTACATGATAAGAGCAATATATGTATCAATTTAAATGCATTTATATTAACTTTAAAGTTGTGAAGTCTATAACACTTGCTAGACAGACCTAATGACTGTGAAACTTTTACTGTGGCTTGGTTACAACCTAAACAGAGACTTGGTCAAGTTTTAGTTGCAGCAAAGCTCATTTGAGCCCTCCACAATTAATTATGTCCTTAACCTTAATTGGAACTCTTAGGGTGTTCTAGGAATTTTCATGAAACAAACTATGACTTTCTGAAAACTAGATTTTCAGAGGGTTCTAATGGAGTTGGTCTCACTTAATTTGAAGGTTCCTAGCTAAAGTTATGAGCTAAACAATTTCAGAGAAAATTCTGAAAATGTTTCTGAACATTTTCTATTTTCTCTGGAACAGTTTCACTAATCACACCATTAGGTGGATCTGATGAGCTCAAATGGATCTGAAATTTTTATGGTAGTTCAGGGATATTTTGGTGAACATCCCAGCAAAATTTCAGGATTTTCCTCCAAAGGATTCTCCAGTTAAAATTCCTAACAGATTAAAATTTCAGGAATTAATTCTGGAAAATTAAGGGTTTTCATGAAGTGAAACTTGATTTGCTGGAAAGCACTCGGAGAGCTGAATCCAGCAAAATTTGTTTCACTCAATTTGGAGCTTTCTAGGCAAAGTTATGAGGATTTGAAGTTTGAAGGAAATCTGAAAATCGGGGAAAAGTTTAAACTCGCGCGTGGGCCCAGGGGACACGCGTCGCACGCTGAGGCGACAGCACACCGCGGTCCACAAGGATTTTGCGCGCCAGCGCACCCGATCCTGGCCGCAGCCGGATCCCGATTCAAAATATCTCCCGCTGACAGCTGGGGTCCACCCCCTTCTTCAACCTCGCGACGCCCGCGCTCCGCCGCCGAGGGACCTCGCCGGAGAGCTCGCCGCTGGCTGCTGTACAGCTCCAAACTTCTCGATTCTGGCCGCCCCTGCCTACTTTTACTCGGGGAACAGGATTCTAGGGTCAGCTGCTCATGACAATGGCCAGAGCATGGTCGGCGACGAGCCGCCACCTCGGAACGACTTCGGCCATGTCGGCTGACTCCTCTAGCACCTCAGCTACTTGGGAAACCGGTCGGGGAGCATCAGTGGACCTCAGAGAAGGTCGACATGAGCTCGAGGCAGCTCGGGGAAGGCCCGAAATAGGTCCTCACCGTGCGCCCGATGCCGCCCGTTCATTCCGCCATTGGTAGACCTCGAATTTCGCCGGGTACAGAGGTTCTCCGGCCCAGAGTTGTGAGGCAACTTGTGCATTACCGTGTCTAGCTTGTGTAAGAGCGGATTGAGGCCCCCTAATCCTTTCTAGAGCATGAATTAAACAGACTCGCACCCGAAGGTCATTCTGCACACAGAAAGGGGAAAAGTGGAAATTCGCCGCCGGTGAGCAACCTCTCGAGCTGTGGCTCGGGGATGAGCAGCACCGGTCACCAGCGCGTCCAAGGGTGCCTTGGCTCGGGCGTGACAACGCCCTGGTTGGGCTGTCCACGAGAGCCCGAGGTGCGGCGGTTCCAAGTCCCGAATTTGATCTTTCGGCACAGCCGTATCAATCGGTTTCAACTGAATTCTAGCAACGGGGAGGATGGAGGAAGGTCTCTAGTACCTTGCTGGGGCTCTGGAGTGGACAGAGGGAGCTGCGATCAGCGTTCTCCGATCGATTCGGAACTGCGGAAATTTTCGGCCGGCGCTGAGTTCTTGCGGGGAAGAACGGCGGTGCCTCGGCCGGGGAGGGGGGCAGGCGCCTTAAGAAGGCTCTGCACCGCCTCGCGCCCGCGCGTGGTCAAGCAGCTGCTGGCGCGGCGGCTGCCCTCGGTGGCGATCACCGCTGCGGCTCGGCGACCCGAGTGAAAAAGTCTCAGTCGGTTTGATCTGAGCAGTGGCTGACATGTGGGTCCCACTTCCAGTTTTAACCTCTGAAATTTACTCCTAATCACTGTTGTAAACAGTGAACCCCATACTACACTTGGCAATTCAAATTATTCACCCATGATCCATTTGAATTGATCAAAGTTCAAATAAGGTTTGGTTTGAATGAATTTCAACACAAGTTCAGTTTGGAATTCAAATAAAGTTTGAATTTCTCCTACTTAGCTCATGTCAAGATCAACTCCAAATGGAGTGAAAATTGGTGTGTGAGCTCACAAAAATGTGCTGAGTAAGAATATGCCTCCCACTTTTAAATTTATGGGATAAAAACAGTTTGAATTTGAATATGGTTTCAAACTGCCCTCTTCCTAACTATACCCAAAATGACCTCAGAAAGGTGTTGAATTTGGGTGAAACTTGCCATGGACATCCTTAGTAAAGTGTAGGAGTTTTCATATGTCCATCCCATCTATATCACATGTGGGAAATACCACTTTTGCAATGTGTGAGTTTGTTCTCTAATGAGCATGTTGATAATTGTTACTTGCTCTTCATTTGTGTTCATCATCCTTCCTCAAATGAGGTGTGTGGTGTGGTGATGAACACTGCAAATGTGTGTCAAAAACTGAGGCCCTTACATTCCTCCCCCTTAAAAGAATCTCGTCCCGAGATTATAAGGTGAAAATGAGAGAGAGGACGATGGAAAATTACCGGATATGCGACGTGAGAAATTCGGGGTAGTTAGTGCGAAGGAATTCTTCGCTCTCCCATGTCGCTTCGTCCATGGAGTGATTACTCCATAGAACCTTGTAGAACCACAACGTACGGTTGCGTGTGGTTCGGGCCTTTTCATCAACAATCTGCACCGGTTCCTCCCGATAGGTGAGATCCAGTTGCAGTTCTTCAATGTATTCCAGCTGAACTGTAGTTGATAGCTTGAGACACTTCCTCAGCTGGGAAATGTGAAAGACGTCATGCACACCGGAAAATGCTTCTGGTAACTTCAGCCGGTATGCCACTGATCCACATCTCGTAATCTGGAATGGACCGATGAATCGGGGTGCCAACTTTCCTCTCACCCCAAATCTGTTTACGCCCTTCATTGGAGACACCCGTAGGTATACGTGATCTCCAACTTCGAATTGTAATGGGCGCCTTCTCCGGTCCGCATACTGTTTCTGACGGGATTGAGTGGCTTTTAGGTTAGCTTGAATTAGACGAACCTTTTCTTTCGCGTTGTTGACAAGGTCAATCCCGAAGATAACCCTTTCGCCAGATTCACACCAATTCAGTGGTGTGCGGCATTTCCGCCCGTATAGTGCCTCGTAAGGTGCCATCTTGATGCTGGCTTGGTACCCATTATTGTACGAGAACTCGGCTAACGGCAAGTGATCATCCCAATTCTTGCCGTGGTTGATAGCGCAAGCTCATAACATGTATTCTAAGATTTGATTTACCCGCTCCGTTTGCCCATCCGTCTGCGGGTGGTATGCTGAACTACGGATCAGCTTCATCCCCAAGGCAGCGTGCAGCTGCTCCCAAAAACGGGACAGAAATAAAGTGCCCCGATCCGAAATGATAGTACGGGGTACGCCGTACAAGCATAGGATCCGTGAGATGTACAGTTCAGCGTACTTCTTGGCGTTGTAGTTGGTGTTGACCGGGATGAAATGGGCAACTTTGGTGAGCCGATCGACGATCACCCACAATGAATCATGTTTCTGCAAGGTGGTGGGTAAACCGACAATGAAGTCCATGCTCACATCCTCCCACTTCCAGGCAGGAATGCCCAGTGGTTGCAACAGTCCCGGTTTCCGCATGTGGTCTGCCTTCACCCTTCGACATGTATCACACTCGGACACGCATTTTGCAGTCTCACGCTTCATCCGTGTCCACCAAAACTTGCTTCTGAGTTCTTGATACATTTTGTTGCTGCCGGGGTGAATAGAAAACTTTGATAAGTGAGCCTCATCAAAGATTTTCTTCCGTAACTCCGGGTTTCGGGGTACGACGATCCGGTCCTTGAACCATAGGACGCCGTCTACGTCCTTCCGGAAACATTTCAACTCCCCACTGTCTACACGTCTCCGTAAATGTGACATGCCCTTGTCATTCTTCTGGGCTGCCGCTATCTCTTCACGGATGGTGGGGATCAAAGCTAGGTTGTAGAGAGCTCCGTATGGAATCACATGTAGTGGTGGTTCGCTCTCTTCCAACGGTGTGATGGTCAGATTGTTAACGTATGACTTGCGGCTCAGCGCATCTGCCACTACGTTTGCCTTGCCCGGATGATAATGGATCTCTATCTCGTAATCCTTTATCAGTTCTAACCATCTTTGTTGCCTCATGTTCAGCTCCTTCTGAGTGAATATGTACTTGAGGCTTTTGTGGTCGGTATATAAATGTACGAGGTTACCGAGTAGGTAGTGCCCCCACATTTTTAGTGCAAGTACCACGGCAGCGAGCTCCAAATCGTGAGTTGGATAATTTTGCTCATGGTTTCTAAGCTGCCGTGACCCATACGCAACCACCCTTCGGTCTTGCATCAGCACACATCCGAGCCCAATGCCGGATGCATCGCAGTACACATCGAACGGTTTTGTTGTGTCGGGCTGCGCCAAAACCGGTGCTGATGTCAGGTGCTTGACTAAAGCCTCGAATGCTGCTTCACATGTTGGACTCCAAACATATTTGGTAGCCTTCTTCAGCAGCTCTGTCATTGGCTTGGCAATCTTCGAGAAGTTCGGAATGAACCTCCGATAATATCCCGTGAGTCCGAGGAAACTCCGTACCTCGTGAACAGTTCTCGGGGATTTCCAATTCAGCACTTGAGTGATCTTGCTCGGGTCCACAGCGATACCCTCCGCTGAGATGATATGCCCGAGGAAAGGCTCTTGCGATATCCAAAACTCGCATTTGCTGAATTTTGCGTATAACTTGTGATCCCGCAGCCGTTGCAAGACTATACACAGATGTTTCTTGTGATCTTCCTCCGAATTGGAATATACCAGGATGTCGTCGATGAAGACCACGACAAACTTGTCCAGCTCCGGCATGAATACCGAGTTCATCAAGTACATGAAATGAGCTGGAGCATTGGTGAGGCCGAAGGACATAACCAGGTACTCATAAAGTCCGTACCTCGTCGAGAATGCCGTCTTCGAAATGTCCTCAGCCCTTATCTTAATCTGATGGTACCCAGATCTTAAATACATCTTGGAAAAGATCCTTGCTTCGACCAACTGATCAAACAACATGTCGATCCGTGGCAACGGGTACTTGTACTTGATGGTTACGGCATTTAATGGGCGATAGTCCATGCAAAGCCGCAACGTCTCATCCTTCTTCTTGACAAATAACGCCGAACAGCCCCATGGCGAGGAGTTTGGCCTAATAAAACCCTTCTCCAGAAGGTCCGTGAGCTGAGTCTTCAATTCAGCCAATTCCTTGGGCGCCATCTTGTACGGCCTTCGGGATATCGGCATGGTTCCCGGTGCGAGTTCAATCTTGAACTCCACCTCTCTATCAGGCGGCATCCCCGGCAAATCGTCCGGGAATACATCAGGGAACTCTCGGACCACTGGAATATCCTCCAATCTGATGGTTGTAGCTTGATGGACACTTGGAAGTTTTATTTCTGGACTGTCCAGAAATAATGAGTGAGACTCGTGCACTTTTGAGTTCAAGTGCACAACTCGGAGGACGGTGTCTAAAACAGCGCCGTGGCGGTTTAACCACGACATCCCTAAGATGACATCGACCTTTTGTCCCTCTAATATTATGAGAGACGTAGGGTAAACTCTACCCTCTAAGCACAATGGCGCTTTTGGGACCATCATGCTTGCTGAAATTTTCCCACCCGGTGAACAGATCACATAAGGACTATCGGTGGGTAGTATTTGCAAGCTATATTTATGAATGAAAGCTTGGCTAATGAAGCTATGCGTGGCGCCTGAATCAAATAGTACTATAGCGGGATAATGGTGGAGTTGGAACATACCCGCAAGGATTGGCTCGCCCTCCGGCACGTCCTCAATGGCAAGCTGGTGGACGGTGCCGGGCCTAGGGTTTTAGTGGACGCCCTGGTTGGGCTGTCCACGAGAGCCCGAGGTGCGGCGGTTCCATGTCCCGAATTTGATCTTTCGGCACAGCCGATATCAATCGGTTTCAACTGAATTCTAGCAACGGGGAGGATGGAGGAAGGTCTCTAGTACCTTGCTGGGGCTCTGGAGTGGACGGAGGGAGCTGCGATCGGCGTTCTCCGATCGATTCGGAACTGCGGAAATTTTCGGCCGGCGCTGAGTTCTTGCGGGGAAGAACGGCGGTGCCTCGGCCGGGGAGGGGGGCAGGCGCCTTAAGAAGGCTCTGCACCGCCTCGCGCCCGCGCGTGGGCAAGCAGCTGCTGGCGCGGCGGCTGCCCTCGGTGGCGATCACCGCTGCGGCTCGGCGACCCGAGTGAAAAAGTCTCAGTCGGTTTGATCTGAGCAGTGGCTGACATGTGGGTCCCACTTCCAGTTTTAACCTCTGAAATTTACTCCTAATCACTGTTGTAAACAGTGAACCCCATACTACCCTTGGCAATTCAGATTATTCACCCATGAGCCATTTGAATTGATCAAAGTTCAAATAAGGTTTGGTTTGAATGAGTTTCAGCACAAGTTCAGTTTGGAATTCAAATAAAGTTTGAATTTCTCCTACTTAGCTCATGTCAAGATCAACTCAAAATGGAGTGAAAATTGGTGTGTGAGCTCACAAAAATGTGCTGAGTAAGAATATGCCTCCCACTTTTAAATTTATGGGATAAAAACAGTTTGAATTTGAATATGGTTTCAAACTCCCCTCTTCCTAACTATACCCAAAATGACCTCAAAAAGGTGTTGAATTTGGGTGAAACTTGGCATGGACATCCTTAGTAAAGTGTAGGAGTTTTCATATGTCCAGCCCATCTATATCATATTTGGGAAATACCACTTTTGCAATGTGTGAGTTTGTTCTCTAATGAGCATGTTGATAATTGTTACTTGCTCTTCATTTGTGTTCATCATCCTTCCTCAAATGAGGTGTGTGGTGTGGTGATGAACACTGCAAATGTGTGTCAAAAACTGAGGCCCTTACAGCGTCACAACCCGAAAACACGAAGGGATCACCGCCCCAACTGCCACTTCGACGAGCACCGCAAGCCGCCGCCGCCTATCCTCGTCGCCGACCGGGTTCCGAGTCTTTGAGGCCTAAGAAATTAGCCTAGGTGAGCTCCCCTACCTCCCCTCTGCCGTTTGCTACCAAAAAGGGCGGGTGTTAGCGTCTGTAGATGAAGATCCGCGACCTCGCCGGCGAGATCGCGCCTCTGCCGCCGTGCACCGCCGCGCGCACGTGCGAACTCCGGCCAGGAGCGACGTGGCCTCTTGTGCGCTGTCTATTTTAAATCGCACGGTAGAAATAAAACCCATGCGTACCGGTTCGGCGATCTAATCTTAGCCGTCTGTTTTAAATCGGACGGTCCACGTCAGCCCCTCGTTATAAAGGCCGGGATTCTTATGCGCTACCCCCTGGGGATCTGGAAAATACGAGCTAGCCCTGGAAACTTCTGATCTAGCCCCTGGAACTTCAGAAATTCGTGAAAATTCATTTAAAAAAAATCAGTTTTAGCCCCTGGACTTAATAAAAATTAAGAAAACCCCTCTGTTATGTGTAGTTAGACCCCTGGAAATTTATGAAATAGCAAACTAGACCCTGCAGTAGGGTGGATTTACCTTTTTGACCCTATATGATATTAAATTCAGAAAATTGAATATGTGATTAGGATTTAAATTTAAAAGGTAAGGCAAACACATGTGCAAATTCAAATTTAAATTTTCCTAGCACTTGGAAAACTTTAGAATGAATTAAAAATAGATTTTAGGCTGAAATGAAATCTTCTTAAGTGTTGTTCATATTTATTAGTTCTAGAAACACATTTTTAGGCTAGGAAATAATTCTGAAAACTGATAAAATAAATTTAAATTAGTTCACATCAGAGGAGAAGTTCAAAAATATATTATTTAATATTTTAGATCAGAACCTATTCTATTTAGATGATAAGTCCTGCTATATAATATTAAAACTCACTTTTAGGCATAGAAAATAAATCTGGAAAATATAGGAAAATAGGTATGCATAATTAGAAAATGATAAATGAAGTCTCCAAATCCAAAGACCTCAGTTTAGGATTTGGTAGAAGATCTGAAAACTTATTTGGAGTAGGAAATTGCCTTTCATGCAAACTTTGTGGCTAAGAAGTGTATTAATCAAATATAAAGGATTTGTTCAAATTGGAAATTCATATATAGAGTGCATGTAGGCCTAAAATCAACACATCTAGGGTGACACACAACACTTAGAAATGTGAATGACTTTAATATGTATGTATGTGTGGTTTGCATGAGTGAAAGTGTGAACTATGGCTTATGGATTGTTGTTTTCTTTTGCTATGTGTATTGGCATGAGTAGAACCTGCCCCAGAGCAAGTTCTCTCCTTCCAAGACCAAGACTTTCCATCCCCAGAGCAGCATGAAGAAGGAAAGTGTCCTTGACCACTTTGATCCTATAATAGGATATGTAGATAGAATTATTTGCATTGTCAATTGAAATATGAAACCCATGCTAGGAAGTTTCCCTAGAATTGCATTACCTTGTTTCCTTGTAGCTTGGGTTGGAATCTATTTTATCATGTCATTTATTTATATGCTTATGCTTAGCCATGCTTAGAATGGGATAATTGGTACATGAGATCATCAATTTATTTACCTTACTCTTGAATGAGATATGATGAGTTATGTAGAGGTAGGGATCGAGGCAAGTTGGATGATTTGGTTGGTGCTGGGTGCACGAGACTCGGGTTTGTGTTTAGTACTTGCCTGGATCCTAAGGACCGGTTCATGGAGCATGTAACCTGGCTTTACCGTGCCAACCACATGCTGAGATGGGGCAGCTTGGCCAATTAATTAGGTGTATCCCCGGCGTAGTATGGGTGTGTTGGATGGTGCGGGGAATAGGTGTTAGCTGGACTACCACAGGAACCGCAAGGCTCAAGGTGGGGCCACTGCAGCGGGGTTGGAGCCTCTTGTATGCTGTTAGGGGTGAAACCTCAGTGGGCCCACGCTCGTCGGAAATCCCTTTGTAAAGGCCTCGTAGTGATCTCCTGGCTACACACCTGGGAAGTGTGAACGTGGTTCGCGGTCAATAGCAAAATGGAGTTTCTTTTAGTCCACCCGGCAACGGGGGATGAAATCACTACATGTGGGTACAGTGGTGCAAACTCTGCAGAGTCAAAACTGTCATGACAGCCGTGCTCACGGTCAATAGCGGCTTGGACTTATTCATGATTAGAGGATGATGGATTGGGAAGTTGAGGATGTTAAGCGAGAAGCTTAACATTGGAGCTGAGACTATGTTTACTTGACAATGATGATGGGTTGAGGGATTGGGATCCATTTCACCTGTGTAGTAATGTAGGTGCTTAATAAGCTAAGGTGATAGATAATAATTGCGTAGTGCTTTAACCATGAGTTCAACCTCTCCTTGCTCTAGCCATTCATGACATAACTTTCCCACACTTCCTGACTATCCAAGGTACTCAAACTTGCTTTTCTGTTGGTTTATATTGCTGCTTAGGTCAAGAGAATGATGTGGTGTTTAATGACCAAGACTTTGGTCCAGAAGAAGGATTCTAGGTTCACGGAGTCCACCGGGCAACGCCTGTGACGGAGCCCACAAGATTTATTTTCCGCTGCTGTTTTATTTACATGTCATGAACTTATTATCGTCCATCGAGACGTATGCTATGTAAGACTTATTTATATTCAACACCTGGCTTGTAATAAATGATGCTTCACTATTTGTCATCACATGTATGAGAGAATGATCCTGGCATACATGTGATTTCACTCGGTTGTTCTTCAGAGAAACCGGGTGTGACAGAAGGTATCTTGGACGTCGTTGGAAGATGTGTGCACGTGTGCAAGGAGTGCATGGACGTGGCTGCATGGTTCCAAGGCGTGATGAAGAGATGTGGGGTAAAGAATTGGTCGGAAAGGTCCAACCGACTAGGTTATAGACTCAGGCTGCGGCTGAGTCGTGTTTGACTCAAATATGGAAATTTTTGAGTTGGTTATGATAGGATTTCGTGTGGGTCACGAATTTGAGTTGTTTTAGGAATGTTTGGGACGTTCCTAAGGTGTTTGGAAGTCTTAAGATTGCTTCTATCTGTGTATAGAAGAGTCTTGAGCAGTATTGGAAAGTTACAGTTTGAATCCAAGTAGGAGTAGGAGTCCTAGTTTGAATTGGATTGGCCATAGAGCTGGTTATATAAGCAAGGGAGGCCAGAGCTCGTGGAGCACGACTTTGGTGCTGTTCCTCTTGTGTTTTGATAAATAAAATTCGTATTCTAAAGGAACTTTTGTGCCTTGTTCATCCGACTAGTTTGAGACAAGTTTTTCTCGTCGAGTTTCTGTTCAGCACTACCTTGCTTTGGTGGTTTTATCATAACTTAAGTTTTACAGATCCAATTGATATGATTCTTTTTGGGTTGTCTTCACAACTTGATTATCTATAATCTGTGAAAATTTCACAGTCATTTAATTTGTGGTTTCCGATATACACGAGTTTGTTTGCAGTATTCCAGAACTGTTTTTCTCGCGTAGGACAGAGTGACCTTTGTTCGATCTTTCGATCGTAACTTGAGTTTCTCTCAACGGATTTTCATGATTCTTGTTGTGACGTCTTCGTGACTTGATTATCTACAATTTACACTAGTTTTGTCACAGTTGAACACGTTTAGATTAGTCACACACACGGTTTCTTTAACAGATCGGTTTTCTGCTGAGGGGTGTTTTGTTGCTTCTGCTGAAAATTTTTATGTACCATTCACCCCCCTCTGGTAGCTTTACATGTGTACTTTGATCCTACAATTGGTATCAGAGCCAGGTTGCTCTAATCTTTGTGATTTGAACGTGTTTTGACTAATCATCATGGAGAAATACTCCGCCAAACCTTGTGTGTTTAGTGGTATTGATTTTCAGGTTTGGAAGGCACACATGGAAGCTTTCATCCAGGCGCAAGGATTTGCAATATGGGAAAAGGTGTACAAGCCTTACGATGTGCCTTCAAACGATCAAGTCACGGCTACAAACATGAGAGATGTCGACAACAACAACAAGGCTCGGAACTTGATCATACAAGGACTAACTCAGAGCGACTTCGACCGTGTTGCACACCTCCGATCGGCGTACGATGTGTGGAGAGCACTTTGTGACTACCACGAAGGATCCAACACGATCAAGGAGGTAAGACAGGATATGTTCAAGAAAGAATACATGCGCTTTGAGATGCAACCCGGTGAGTCCATTGATGACCTCTTTGCTCGCTTTAATAAAATTCTCAGCAACTTGTGTAGCGTCAATGTTAATTTTTCAGATGCTGAAAATGCTAGGCAATTACTAAGTGCATTAGACATGTCAATTTGGGAGATGAAAGTAACATCCATACGTGAATCCACTGTCATGAGTACTCTTACATTAGATGTGCTTTATTCTAAGCTAAAAACTCATGAAATTGACATTATATCACGTAAGAACCCAAATAACACTATTGCATTTGTCTCACAACGTGATATGCCTGGCTCGGGCCAATCATCTAACAATACACTTGCTTTGCTGTCTTCACTAACCCTGGAACATATTGAGGAGTTTCCAGAGGAGGAGCTAGTACTTTTTTCTACTAGTTTCTCAAAAGCATTGCGAAATGTGAGAACTAGAAGGAGAGGAAGCTCCGGATCTCAACGATGCTTTGAATGTGGTAAGACAGGACACTTTCGTAAAGATTGCCCTAACCTTTCAGATCCTTCTAACCGTGATGAAAAGCAGAATAAAGTCAAGTCCTCTTTTGGCAACACCAACAAGAGAAAGAAGGGTTTTATAGGACGCAAACTGATAAACAGTTTCATCACCTCACTTCAAGAAATTGGCTTGAGTGATGTAGACATTGGAAGTGATGAAGATGAAGATGATCTGGCAAACTTGTGCTTCATGGCGGGCAAATCAAAATCAAGTACGGAGGATGCAGAACACAACAGTGACAACGAAGAGGTATGTCCTACTTGCGAAGAAATGTGTGATGCTATTTCTCGTGCCACTATTATTGTTAAGAAAAAGGACAAAAAGCTTAGGGACAATGCTGTTAAAATTGAGTCACTAGAATATGAAATTAATCGTTTAAAATCCTTGAGTCCTAGTGATGATTCTTGTTCCTCATGTGATTTAATATATGAATAATTGTCCTCTCTAAGAATTGCACACACCTCCACACTTGATAAACTTGAACTTGAAATCGAAAAGAACAAAAAGCTTGCTGCACTTAATGATAAAAACTTGAAAGATGCTTGTTGTTCTACAATTGATTTGCATTGTTCTACTTGCAATGATCTTGATAAGAAACTACAAGATGCTATGAAAAAAATTTCTATATTGAACAATGCTTTACGTTCTCATGAAGTTAAATATTGTTACAATTGTAAATTAAAAGGAAAAACTTCATGTGAAAATTGACTTGATCTATCAAATAAACTTGATAACATGCATAGGACATTAGATCGGTTTTGTAATGGGAATAAGAACCTAAACTTGCTGCTGAATTCTTCCAAGTCTTGCAATGATAAAACTGTGTAGGATCGAAGAGCACGTGAAAAGCTACCAGAGGGGGGTGAATGGTAGATTAAAACTTTTCGCAGCGGAAACAACAAAAACCCCTCAGTAAAAAATCAATCGGTTAAAGAAACCGTGTGTGCAAGTGTTTTCAAACGTGTTCAACCGTGACAAATCAAGTAGAGAGGTAGAGAATCAAGTCACGGATCTAATGCAACAAGAATCACTTGAAAACACGAAGTAAAACTTGAGATACGATCAAAACATTAAACGAAAATCAATCTGTTCTACCCGATATAAAACAGATCTGCAACGCTGCAAAGGAACTCTTGTATCTCAAAAACTACAGATCTGAAGCTCGTGAAAATTTCACAGATGATAGATAATTGAGTTGTGAAGACAACCCAAAAAGAATCACGTCAATCGGATCTGTAAAACTCGAGTTATGAATGAAACACCGAAGCAACGCCGGTCTGTCCAAAAACTCGGCGAGAAAGACTTGATGACAAACAAGTCGGACGAACAAGGCACAAAAGCTCCTCGAAACTATGAACTTTATTCAATAGAAACACAAGAGGAACAGCCCAAAGTTCTCTCCCCACGAGAGCTCTGGCCTCCCTTGCTTTTATAGCCAGCCCTCGGGCTAAACAATCCAATCTAGGACTCCTACTCCTAATTGGACTCGTATCCTAACTTACCATAACTGCTCAGGACTCTCCTATTCGCAGATAGAAGTAATCGTGAGACTTCCAAACACCTTAGGAACGTCCTAAACATTCCTAAAACAACTCAACTTCGTGCCTAGCATGAAATCCTATCATAACCAACTCAAATCTTCCATATTTGAGCCATATCCTACTCAGCCTCAGCCTGAGTACGCAATCCAGCCGGTTGGACTTTTCCGACCATTTCTTTACGTCCACTTCTCTTCATCACGTCTTGGAACAATGTTGCCACGTCCATGCACTCCTTGCACACGTGCAAACACCTTCCAACGACGTACATGCAACCTTCATATGCACTGCCCTTGATCCAAACATGTTGCGCGACCTCCCGATCAACTCAACCACAGCTCCTCCCGAACTTGGTTGTTGGAACCTCATCTCCTCCCTGAGACTAGTCCAAGGATCCCGTCACCAGCCATGTCTTGAACTCAAGCAACACCTGCACATGAATAAACAACCAATTCTTCCGAGCACAAGTCCTCGACTTGACTCACGTTAGTTCGAAAACCACAACACCTTACATGAGCACGTCACATAAGCATGTTGCAGACCATATCAAATGATAACAGCCATAACCACCAAAACACACCAAAAACTTAGAAAATTAATACTAAGCGAACCTTCCCATAAAGCAAGTTTGAAACATTGCGAGTTAAAAGCAAAAACAAGATGCTGCAGTTCTACGAGTTGAACTTCACGGGAGCTCCCTAAAAACAAGCTCCGGACCTCACAGAAGCTCTCCGGACCTTGCAGGAGCTCTCCGGACCTTGCGTCGGACCTTTCCAACACTTGGCGGACCTAAAAAAGAACTTGTCGGACCTTGCCACAGAAGAATATTTTGGCAATATTCAAAACTTTGAATGTTAATGCTAACTTTTATCCTAATTGCCAATGTATTCAGCACACATAGGTCTCACAATCTCCCCCTTGATGAATGCATTGGCAACACCAATTAAAATCCGAACATTGGCTTATGAAAAGTTTTGAAAAGCTTTGAAAACTCATTTCTCCCCCTTTATTAATTTCTCCCCATTTTTGAAAATCAGAGAAGGAAGAAAGTGTATAACATATGCAAAGTGTAAAAAAAATCTCTCCTTATACATATTTCTCCCCCTTTGACAATGTATTCAGCAAGGTTCAAAAGAGAAATTTTTAAATGTTATGAGCATATTATAACATATACATACAAAACAAAGCTCATCCAAGTCATACTATCAGGTTACTTACACTATCACATCAATGAGATACATAAAGTAGTGTAAGTCATGCTAGAGATCAAATGTATTTTTCAGTTTAAGCAAGTCATGATCTCCCTTACTCAACTATTTCAAAACCTGAAAACATGACACTTGTTGCTGCATTTTTATTACTCATAATCATTTAAGGCACAAAGTTGATCATATGATATTTGCAAGAGATTATATGCCGCATCAGCCTTATTCTAACCAACCAAGCCAAGCCTATGTCATTTGACAATCAGAAGCTTAAGGACATGGTTTTAGTCATACACAATTCCTTCCAAGTTCATAACTTAGTGCAATGATAAGCAATCTCGAAAGAAGAAGTGTGATGCATGCATATTCTCTTGATCTTTTCTCAATTTTTTATTTGAAAACTCAACATGTGAGCTGATCACTTGATTATTTTTTTATGATTAAAAGCACTTGTGAGCACACAACAAGTTCAAAACAGCAAGAAAGTTTGGTCATGACCAGATTTAGTGTAAGTAATTATTCCAATTACTAGTCATGGCAAAAACTACAAAATGTATAACATGAGTAATGTAGTAAGAACTTTCAGCCTGTAAAAGGAATCACAAAGTCATATATGTATGAAATACTATGCTCATATTATTTTAGTTTCAGATTCACACATAGACTTTCAAAGTTTCAAAAACTCCCCCTCAATGTAAGCCATGAGGATGCATAACCCCTATTTCACTACAAATGAAACAAAAACTAGTGAAATCCAAAGGTTTTGTAAAAATATCAGCCAATTGTTGTTCGGTATCGACATGGTGAAGCATAATGTTTCCTTTTTCAACATTATCACGAAGAAAGTGATACCAAATGTCAATGTGCTTAGTTCTAGAGTGTTTCACGGGGTTTTTAGCAATACAAATTGCACTAGTGTTATCACAAAACAGTGGAACACTATCTAAATCAACCCCATAGTCCTTAAGTGTTTGAACAATCCAAAGAATTTGTGAGCAAGCGCTAGCCGCAGCTACATATTCAGATTCGGCCGTGGATTGTGCAACTGAACTTTGTTTTCTAGAGGACCAAGCAACAAGTGAATTACTAAAAAAATGACAAGCACCCGAAGTACTTTTCCTATCAATCCTACAACTCCCAAAATCAGCATCCGAAAAAGCTTTCAAAGAAACAGTTGAGGAAGAAGGAAGAAAAATGCCAAATTCTTGAGTTCCATGTAGGTACCTGAGAATCCTTTTGATGGCTTGGCGATGTGAAGCACGTGGAGAAGCTTGAAAACGTGCACAAAGACATACGCTGAATTGTATGTCCGGTCTTGACGCCGTGAGATACAAAAGTGATCCAATCATACTTCTGTATTCTTTTTTATCGACCGGGTCACCATCTTCGTCAAGTTCAAGTGTTGTTGCTGTTCCCATTGGTGTCCGAAGAGGCTTGCATTTGTCCATGTTGAAGCGCTTAAGAAGGTCCTTTGTATACTTAGTTTGATGCACAAAAGTTCCTTCTTTTTTTTGTTTGATTTGCAGCCCCAAAAAGTATGTGAGTTCTCCCATCATACTCATCTCAAATTCTGAACTCATCATAGCTGAAAACTTGGACACGAGATCATGAGAAGCACAACCAAAGATAATATCATCCACATACACTTGAACGAATAATGAGTCATTGCCATGCTTAAGTACAAAAAGAGTTTTATCAACCTTGCCCATGGTAAACCTCTTTTCAAGTAAGAATGTTTTTAACCTATCATACCATGCTCTAGGGGCTTGTTTTAGACCGTACAAGGCTTTGGACAGTTTGTAAACATGATTAGGAAAATTTGGATTTTCAAAACCCGGTGGCTGCTTAACATAAACCTCCTCCTCTATGTAGCCATTAAGAAAAGCACTTTTAACATCCATTTGATATAACTTGAAACCTTTAGATGCAGCAAATGCTAATAAAATTCTTATAGCTTCTAATTTAGCAACAGGAGCAAATGTTTCATCAAAATCTAGACCTTCAATTTGAGTGAAACCTTGAGCAACCAACCTAGCTTTATTCCTAACCACAACCCCATCCTCACTTTGCTTATTTTTAAATACCCATTTAGTTCCAATTATGTGTGACCTTGAGGTGGAGGTACAAGTTTCCAAACATTATTTCTTTCAGAATTTTCTAACTCTTCTTGCATGGCATTAATCCAAGATTCATTAGTGAGTGCGTGTGATATATCCTTGGGTTCAAAAGAAGCAACAAAAGCAGAATGAGCATGAGAGTTTGGATCGCAAAACCTGGACCGAGTGACTCGTTCATGCAAGCTTCCAATGATTTGTTGTGGAGGATGACTTTTGAGTACTCGGAGGGGAGTAGACACTTCACAAGCACCTTCTTCTTCATGTTCGGACCTTTGATTAGGAGAGCTTGTTGATTGAGGAAGGTCCGAACCAGCAGTAGTGACTGTTGGTGCTGGTTGTGGTGCAAAATCAGCAGCTTGATCGTTATTTACTTCCGAGTTTTCGGGCAGCAGCACCACTTCTTCATCTTCTTCAATAAAAATACTCTCCCCCTGTGGATATGGATCCGGACCATTTACCTCCGAAGGATTGAACACGTGCCGGACCTACTGTGTCAAGATGTAAAAGTTGTCCCGGTTCAGCTGTCATGGTCATTGTGAGAGGAGCATGTGAACCTGCAACAAACTTAGCATGTCTACAAGAAGAGCACACAATATCATTGTCCTTTTTAAGCTTCGGCAGCCCACGTATGCGATCGAGAGCACTAACACGAGTGAGATGATCAAAGCCTATGTGACCAAGTCTACGATGCCAAAAATATAGATCCTTTGTATCATTAGCAACTAGACACCGATGCTTAGAAGTTGACAAATCAAAATCAGCTTTAAAAACTCTTCCAAACCTAGACATGTTAAACAAAAGCTCACCTTTTGAATCTACAACCTTGCAGTAACTTTTAGCAAAGCTAACCTCTAGATTTTCATCTAGCAATTGTGAAACCGAAAGCAAGTTGTATTTCAAATTTTTAACAAGTGCCACATCTTTCAAAGTGTAGAGATTGTTTACTCTAACCGAACCTTTAGCAATTATGGGAGTAGAAGAGTTATCAGCGAAAGTAACATTTTCTACACGTGACACAAAAGAGAGAGAGGAGAACCATTCTTTGTTACCGGTCATGTGGCATGAGCAACCTGAATCCACAATCCAAATGTTCTCCTTCCTCAAACGTGAAACCTACACAGCAGCACAATACGTCGATGACTCATACTGGGGTTAGTTAAAAGACTTTTAGGTATCCAGTACTGAGTCACACGACGTCCAGCAGGAATAACACGCGAAAGCTGAGAAGGTACAGCAGGTTTATGAGCCAAACATCGAAATTTTTTGTTCCCAACTACTGACTTAGAAGATGTGTTATATGTAGCACAAAAAACAGTAGGTCCGGGAGCAAGTTTTTGACTCATTACAGCAGGTTGCAAGCTCCGAACATTCGGTCTAGCAGATTTTGCTTGGTTGTTATGTGATCTAGCAAGTATTCTTTGTTTCCTATCGTGTTTAGCTAGTCTATAACAAAAATCCGTGACATGACCATCTCTACCACAGTAGGTATAATGAAAAATAACCTTATTATCATGTCTAGATGAGCAAGCAACACGTTTATTAGAACCCGAATGGGACAGTACTGCTGCAGATTTGAAAATCACCTCTTTTTGTCTAGGAGCTGTTTGAATCAAACCGCTTCCTAATGACTTTACAACTTTAGGTGGGTGTGCCTTAGCATGAGCATGAGAGTTAAAACCTAAACCAGTTTTATCATTACAAGACTTGGAAGAATTCAGCAGCAAGTTTAGGTTCTTATTTGCATTAGAAAACCGATCTAGTGTCCTATGCATGTCATCAAGTTTATTGGACAGATCAAAGCAGTTTTCACATGAAGTTTTTCCTTTTAGTTTGCAATTTGAACAATATTTAACTTCATGCACACGTAAAGCATTGTTCAAAATAGAAATCTCATTCATAGCATCATTTAGTTTCTTATTCAGATCATCACATGAAGAACAATGCAAATCAATTGTAGAACAACAAGCATCTTTCAAATTTTTATCATTAAGTGCAGCAAGCTCTTTGTTCTTTTCAATTTCAAGTTCAAGTTTATCAAGTGTAGATGCGTGTGCACTTCTTAAAGAGGATAATTTTTCATAAATCAAATCACATGAGGAACAAGAATCATCACTAGGAATCAAAGTTTTTAAACGATTAATTTCAGATTCTAGTGATTCAATTTTAACAGCATTGTTCCTAACTTTTTTATCCTTTTTCTTTAATATAACAGTGGCACGAGAAATAGCATCACACATTTCTTCGCAAGTGGGACATACCTCTTCATCGTCGCTGTTGTGTTCTGCCTCCTCGGAGCTTGAACTTGACTTTCTCGCCATGTAGCACATATTTGCCATAGCTTCTTCATCTTCATCACTACCGGTGTCCACATCACTTGAGCCGAAATCTTGAAGTGCAGAGATCATACTATGCACTATGTTGCGCATTGATAAATCTTTCTTCTTCTTATTCTTTGCAAATGATTTCTTCGGCCTTGTTTGCTTTTCTTCACGTGAAGTCGGACCTGAAAGGTTAGGGCACTCCGTACGAAAATGTCCTGTCTTACCATATTCAAAACATCGTTGAGGTCCGGAGCTTCCTCTACTTCTAGTTCTCACATTTTGCAATGCTTTTGAGAACCGAGTAGAGATGAGTGCAAGCTCCTCCTCTGGAAACTCTTCAATCTGTTCAAGGGTTAGAGAGGACAGCAAAGAGAGTGCACCACTAGATGATGATTGACTAGAACTAGACATGTCACGTTGCGAAACAAATGCAATAGACTTGTTGGGGTTTTTACATGAGATGATGTCAATTTCATGAGTTTTCAATTTAGAATAAAGCACGTCTAAAGTAAGAGAACTCATGACAGTAGATTCACGAATAGATGTAACTTTCATCTCCCAAATTGACATATCTAATGCTCCTAACAATTGTCTAGCATTTTCAGCATCTGAAAAGTTAACATTGACACTACGCAAGTTGCTGAGAATTTTATTAAAGCGAGCAAAAAGGTCGTCAATTGACTCACCGGGTTGCATCTCAAAACGCATGTATTCTTTCTTGAACATATCTTTCCTTACCTCCTTTATCGTATTGGATCCTTCATGGTAGTCACAAAGAGCTTTCCAAACATCATATGCAGATCGGAGGTGTGCAACACGGTCGAAGTCGCTTTGAGTCAAATCCTTGGATGATCAAGTTGCGAGCCTTGTTGTTGTTGTCAACATCTCTCATGTTCGCAGCCGTAACTTGATCGTTGGGTGGTACATCGAAGTTCCGGTAGACCTTTTCCCATATGGCGAAGCCTTGCGCCTGTATGTAGGCCTCCATCCACGCCTTCCAAACCTGAAAATCGATGCCATTGAACACACAAGGTTTTGCGGAGTACTTCTCCATGATGGTTAGTCAAAACACGTGCAAATCACAAAGATTAGAGCACCTTGGCTCTGATACCAATTGTAGGATCGAAGAGCACGTGAAAAGCTACCAGAGGGGGGTGAATGGTAGATTAAAACTTTTCGCAGCGGAAACAACAAAAACCCCTCAGCAAAAAATCAATCGGTTAAAGAAACCGTGTGTGCAATGTTTTCAAACGTGTTCAACTGTGACAAATCATGTAGAGAGGTAGAGAATCAAGTCACGGATCTAATGCAACAAGAATCACTTGAAAACACGAAGTAAAACTTGAGATACGATCAAAACATTAAACGAAGATCAATCTGTTCTACCCGATATAAAACAGATCTGCAACGCTGCAAAGAAACTCATGTATCTCAAAAACTACAGATCCGAAGCTCGTGAAAATTTCACAGATGATAGATAATTCAGTTGTGAAGACAACCCAAAAAGAATCACGTCAATCGGATCTGTAAAACTCGAGTTATGAACGAAACACCGAAGCAACGTCGGTCTGTCCAAAAACTCGGCGAGAAAGACTTGACGAAAAACAAGTCGGACGAACAAGGCACAAAAGCTCCTCGAAACTATGAACTTTATTCAATAGAAACACAAGAGGAACAGCCCAGAGTTCTCTCCCCATGAGAGCTCTGGCCTCACTTGCTTTTATAGCCAGCCCTCAGGCTAAACAATCCAATCTAGGACTCCTACTCCTAATTGGACTCGTATCCTAACTTACCATAACTGCTCAGGACTCTCCTATTCGCAGATAGAAGCAATCGTGAGACTTCCAAACACCTTAGGAACGTCCTAAACATTCCAAAAACAACTCAACTTCGTGCCTAGCACGAAATCCTATCATAACCAACTCAAATCTTCCATATTTGAGCCATATCCGACTCAGCCTCAGCCTGAGTACGCAATCCAGCCGGTTGGACATTTCCGACCAATTCTTTACGTCCACTTCTCTTCATCATGCCTTGGAACAATGTTGCCACGTCCATGCACTCCTTGCACACGTGCAAACACCTTCCAACGACGTACAAGCAACCTTCATATGCACTGCCCTTGATCCAAACATGTTGCGCGACCTCCCGATCAACTCAACCACAGCTCCTCCCGAACTTGGTTGTTGGAACCTCATCTCCTCCCTGAGACTAGTCCAAGGATCCCGTCACCAGCCATGTATTGAACTCAAGCAACACCTGCACATGAATAAACAACCAATTCTTCCGAGCACAAGTCCTCAACTTGACTCACATTAATTCGAAAACCACAACACCTTACATGAGCACGTCACATAAGCATGTTGCAAACCATATCAAATGATAACAGCCATAACCACCAAAACACACCAAAAACTTAGAAAATTAATATGAAGCAAACCTTCCCATAAAGCAAGTTTGAAACATTGCGAGTTAAAAGCAAAAAGAAGACGCTGCAGTTCTACGAGTTGAACTTCACGGGAGCTCCCTAAAAACAAGCTCCGGACCTCACAGAAGCTCTCCGGACCTTGCGTCGGACCATGCCAACACTTGGCGGACCTAACAAAGAACTTGTCGGACCTTGCCATAGAAGAATGTTTTGGCAATATTCAAAACTTTGAATGTTAATGCTAACTTTTATCCTAATTGCCAATGTATTCAGCACATATAGGTCTCACAAACTGGTTTAGGTTTTGATTCACATGCTCATGCTAAGGAACATCCACCTAAAATTGTAAAATCATTAGGAAGTGGTTTGATTCAAACAGTTTCTAAAGAAAAAGAAGTGGTTTTTAAATCTGCAGGAGTGTTGTCACATTCGGGTTCAAATAAACATACTGCATGCTCATCTAGACATGAACACAAAGTTAAATTTCATTGTACCTATTGTGGTAGAGATGGTCATGACATAGATTTTTGTTATAGACTAGCTAAAAAACATAAAAAGGAAAGAATGCAAGCCAGATCTTATAACTCTCATGCAAAATTTACTGCACATACTAAACCGAATGTCAGGAACATGCAACCTGCTGTTATGGGTCAGAAATATTCAAAGTTTACCTCTGGAGCTTCAGTTTTTGCCTCCGGAGCTTGAGTTTTTGCCTCCGTACCTTCTGTTTTTTCTTCTGGAGCTACTGATTTTCGTGCTACACAAGTAATACCTCATAGGTCAGTAGTTAAGAACAAAAAATCTCAAACTTTGACTCATAAACCTGCTGTTTTATCTCAGCTTTCGCATGTTATTCCTGCTGGACGTCGTGTGACTCAGTACTGGATTCCTAAATGCCTTTTAACTAACCCCAGTATTGAGTCATCGACGTATTGTGCTTCTATGTAGGTTACACGCTTGAGGAAGGAGGACATTTGGATTGTGGATTCAGGTTGCTCACGCCACATGACAGGTAACAAAGAATGGTTCTCCTCTCTCTCTTTTGTGTCACGTGTAGAGAATGTTACTTTTGCCGATAATTCTTCAACTCCTATAATTGCTAAGGGTTCGGTTAGAGTAAATGACCACTACACTTTGAAGGATGTGGCACTTGTCAAAAATTTGAAATATAACTTTCTTTCTGTTTCACAATTGCTAGATGAAAATCTGGAAATTATTTTCAATAAAAACTGCTGCAAAGTTGTAGGTTCAAATAGTGAGCTTATTTTTAACATGTCTCGGTTTGGAAGAGTTTTTAAAGCTGATTTTGATATGTCTTCCTCTAAGCATAGATGTCTAGTTGCAAATGATTCCAAAGATTTATATTTTTGGCATCGTAGACTTGGTCACGTAGGCTTTGATCATCTTACGCGTGTTAGTGCTCTTGATCGCGTACGTGGGCTGCCTAAGCTTAAAGGGGACAAAGAAATTGTGTGCTCTTCTTGTAGACATGCTAAGATGGTTGCAGGTTCACATGTCCTCTCACAATGACCATGACCAGTGAACCGGGTCAACTTTTACACCTTGACACCGTAGGACCTTCACGTGTTCAATCCTACGGAGGTAAATGGTATGTTCTTGTGATTGTTGATGACTATTCTAGATACTCTTGGGTTTACTTTATGGCATCTAATAATGAAGCTTTTAGTCACTTTAGAACTTTATTTCTTAGATTATCAATTGACCTCCCAGGATTTTTAAGAGCAATTAGAAGTGATAATGGAACCGAATTTAAAAATCAATCGTTTGATCACTTTTGTGCTGAAAATGCAATAGATCATCAATTTTTTTCACCATATGTATCTGAACAAAACGGTGTTGTAGAGAGAAAGAACAGAACCTTAGTTGAGATGGCAAGGACTATGCTTGATGAATATCAAACTCCTGGGAAATTTTTGGTTGATGCAATTGCAACAGCTTGATATGTCTCAAATCGTGTTTTCTTGCGTGCTAAGCTAGGTAAAACACCATATGAGCTCAGGTTTGGACATAGGCCTAGTGTCACACATTTTAGGGTCTTTGGTTGCAAATGCTTTGTTAAGAAACATGGTAATCTTGATAAATTTGAAGCTAGATCTGTTGATGGCATGTTTCTTGGTTATCCATCTCATACTAGAGGCTACCGTGTGCTTTTACTTGATACTAACAAAATTGTGGAGACTTGTGAGATTTCTTTTGATGAAGCTAGCCCAGGTACTAGTTCAAATATTGCAGGTCCGGATACATATCCACAGGGGGAGAGTATTTTCGTTGAAGAAGAGGAAGAAGTGGTGCTGCTGCCCAAAAATTCAGCAGCTAATGACATTGTTCCAGCTCCTGATCTTGATTCACAGCCAGCACCGATGACCACCATTGCTGGTCCAGATTCTCCTCACGTCACAAGCTCATCTATTTGTGATGAACATGAAGAAGAAGAAGCTTGTGAAGTGTCCACTCCCCTCCGGATTCTCAAAAGTCATCCTCCACAATAAATTATTGGAAGCTTGCATGAACGAGTTACAAGATCAAGGTTTTTCGACCCCAATCCTCATGCTCATTCTGCTTTTGTTGCTTCTTTTGAACCCAAAGATATATCACACGCACTCACTAATGAATCTTGGATTATTGCCATGCAAGAAGAGTTAGAAAATTTTGAAAGAAATAATGTTTGGAAACTTGTACCCCCACCTCAAGGTCACACTTTAATTGGAACTAAATGGGTGTTTAAAAATAAACAAAGTGAGGATGGGGTTGTGGTTAGGAATAAGGCTAGGTTGGTTGCTCAATGTTTCACACAAGTTGAAGGTCTAGATTTTGATGAATCTTTTGCTCCTGTTGCTAGATTAGAAGTCATAAGAATTTTGTTAGCTTTTGCTGCATCTAAAGGTTTTAAGCTATATCAAATGGATGTTAAAAGTGCTTTTCTTAATGGCTACATAGATGAGGAGGTTTATGTCAAACAATCACCTGGTTTTGAAAATCCAAATTTTCCTAATCATGTTTACAAACTGTCCAAAGCCTTGTACGGTCTCAAACAAGCCCCTAGAGCATGGTATGATAGGTTAAAAACATTCTTACTTGAAAAGGGGTTTACCATGGGCATGATTGATAAAACTCTTTTTGTGCTTAAGCATGACAATGACTCATTATTCGTTCAAGTGTATGTGGATGATATTATATTTGGTTGTGCTTCTCATGATCTTGTGTCCAAGTTTTCAGCTATGATGAGTTCAGAATTTGAGATGAGTACGATGGGAGAACTCACGTACTTTTTGGGGCTCCAAATCAAGCAAACCAAGGATGGTAAAAGATCTCCTATGGCGCTTCAACATGGACAAAAGAAAGCCTCTTAGGACACCAATGGGAACAACAACAACACTTGAACTTGATGAAGATTGTGATCCCGTTGATCAAAAAGAATATAGAAGCATGATCGGATCACTTTTGTATCTCACGGCATCAAGACCGGACATACAATTCAGCGCATGTCTTTGTGCACGGTTTCAAGCCTCCCCACGTGCTTCACATCGTCAAGCCGTCAAAAGGATTCTCAGGTACTTACATGGAACTCAAGAATTTGGCATTTTTCTTCCTTCTTCCTCAACCGTTACTTTGAAAGCTTTTTCCGATACTGATTTTGGGGGTTGTAGGATTGATAGGAAAAGTACTTCTGATGCTTGTCATTTTCTTGGTAATTCACTTGTTGCCTGGTCCTCTAGAAAACAAAGTTCAGTTGCACAATCCACAGCCGAATCTGAATATGTAGCTTCTGCTAGTGCTTGCTCACAAATTATTTGGATTGTTCAAACACTTAAGGACTATGGGGTTGATCTAGATAGTGTTCCACTGTTTTGTGATAACACTAGTGCCATTTGCATTGCTAAAAACCCCGTGCAACATTTGAGAGCTAAGCACATTGACATTAGGTATCACTTTCTCCGTGATAATGTCGAAAAAGGGAACATTGTGCTTCACCATGTAGATACCAAACAACAATTGGCTGACATTTTTACAAAACTTTGGATTTCACTCGTTTTTGTTACATTCGTAGTGAAATAGGGGTTATGCACCCTCATGGCTTAAATTGAGAGTGAATTTTGAAACTTGGGAAGTCTATGTGTGAATCTGAAATTAAAATAATATGAGCATAGTATTTCATGCATATATGACTTTGTGATTTCTTTTTCATGCTGAAAGTTCTTACTACATTACTCGTGTTATACATTTTGTAGTTTTTACCATGTTTAGTAATTGGAATAATTACTTACACTAAATCTTGTCATGGTCAAACTTTCTTGCTGTTTTGAACTTGTTGCATGCTCACAAGTGCTTTTAATCATAAAGAATTAATCAAGTAATCAACTCACATGTTGAGTTTTTTTGTTCAAATAAAAAAATGAGAAAAGATCAAGAGAATATGCATGCATCGCACTTCTTCTTTTGAGATGGCTTATCATTGCACTTAGATATGAACTTGAAAGGAGTTGTGTATGACTAAAATCATGTCCTTAAGCTTCTGACTGTCAAATGACATAGGCTTGGCTTGGTTGGTTAGAATAAGGCTGATGCTGCATATAATCTCTTGCAAATGTCACAAGATCAAAATTTGTGCTTTAAATGATAAATAAAATGCAGCAACAAGTGTCATGCTTTGAGGTCTTGAAATAGTTAAGTTTGTGAGATCATGACTTGCTTAAATTGAAAATTACACTTGATCTCTAGCATGGCTTACACTACTTTATGTATCTCATTGATGTGGTAGTGTAAGTTACTTGATAGTATGATTTGGATGATCTTTGTTTTATATGTATATGTTATAATGTGCTCATAACAAATTAAAATTTCTCTTTTGTACCTTGCTGAATACATTGTCAAAGGGGGAGAAATTGATCACACATTGCACACATTCACAAGTGTTTTGGCACGATTCTTCTCAGGGGGAGAATTTTTGGTATTTTTGTTTTTCTTCTCATTTTATTTCTGATTTACAAAGGGGGAGAAATTGTTTTCAAAAATTTTCATGTGAATAAACCAATGTTCGGATTTTAAGTGGTGTTGCCAATGCATTCATCAAGGGGGATATTGTGAGACCAATGTGTGTTGAATACATTGGCATTGACGATAAAAGTTTTGAATACTACCAAAACACCTTTTTAACAAGGTCCGACTCTAGGTCCGAGCTCCTGCAAGGTCCGATGATAGGTCCGACGTAAGGTCCGACTTGCTTTGTCTAGGTCTGACTTATTTTGGCTAGGTCCGACTTGTTTTTGCTAGCTCCGGTGCTAGGTACGACTAGATTTGGTAAGTTTCGTGCTAGGTCCGACTAAGCTTTAATAAGCTCCGGCGCTAGGTCCGACTAGCTTTGGTAAGCTCCGGTTCAAGGTCCGGTTAGCTTTGGTAAGGTTCGGAGCTTGATTGCAATGGTTCTGCTTTTAACTTGCAATGTTTCGAACTTTCTTTACTCTTATGGAAAGTTTGCTTAGTATTATTTTACTAAGTTTTTGGTGTGTTTTGGTGGTTATGGCTGATATCATTTTGCTATGGTTTACATCATGCTTATGTGAGGTGCTCACGTAAGATGTTGTAGTTTCGGAACTAACGAGAGTCAAGTCGAGGACTTGTGCTCGGAAGTATTGGTTGTTTATTCATGTGGAGGTGTTGCTTGAGTTCAAGACATGGCTGGTGACGGGATTCATTGAACTAGTCTTAGGGAGAAGATGAGGTTCAACAACCAAGTTTGGGAGGAATTGTGGTTGAGTTGATCGAGAGGCTGCGCAGTATGTTTGAATCAAGAACAATGCATATGAAGGTATCTTGGACATCGTTGGAAGATGTTTGCACATGTGCAAGGAGTGCATGGACGTGGCTGCATGGTTCCAAGGCGTGATGAAGAGATGTGGACGTAAAGAATTAGTCGAAAAGGTCCAACCGACTAGGTTATGAACTCAGGCTGCGGGTGAGTCGTGTTTGACTCAAATATGGAAAGTTTTGAGTTGGTTATGATAGGATTTCGTGTGGGTCACGAATTTGAGTTGTTTTAGGAATGTTTGGGACGTTACTAAGGTGTTTGGAAGTCTTAAGATTGCTTCTATCTGCGTGTAGAAGAGTCTTGAGCAGTATTGGAAAGTTACAGTTTGAATCCAAGTAGGAGTAGGAGTCCTAGTTTGAATTGGGTTGGACTCAGGGCTGGTTATATAAGCAAAGGAGGCCAGAGCTCGTGGTGCACGACTTTGGGGCTGTTCCTCCTGTGTTTTTATAAATAAAATTCGTATTCTAAAGGAACTTTTGTGCCTTGTTTGTCCGACTTGTTTCAGACGACTTTTTCTTGTTGAGTTTCTGTTCAGCACTACCTTGCTTTGGTGGTTTTATCATACTCGAGTTTTACAGATCCAGTTGATGTGATTTTTTTTGGGTTTTCTTCACAACTTGATTATCTATCATCTGTGAAAATTTTACGGTCATTGAATTTGTGGTTTCTGATCTACACGAGTTTCTTTGCAGTATTCCAGAACTGTTTTTCTCGCGTAGGACAGATTGACCTTTGTTCGATCTTTCGGTCGTAACTTGAGTTTCTCTCAACGGATTTTTATGATTCTTGTTGTGACGTCTTCGTGACTTGATTCTCTACAATATATACTAGTTTTGTCACAGTTGAACACGATTAGATTAGTCGCACACACGGTTTCTTTAACAGTTCAGTTTTCTGCTGAGGGGTGTTTTGTTGCTTCCGCTGAAAAGTTTTTATCTACCATTCACCCTCCTCTGGTAGCTTTACACGTGTACTTCGATCCTACAACACCCTAAATTCTGTGGTAAACCATGGAACCGAGAACTGATGCATATGTGTGCCCAGGATGTTCATCACACATACACATATGTTCCACAAACTGGATTCAGAATATATATAACCACGAATAACAGAGTTTATTACAATGTCTCATGAGTCTTGGACTCATGATCAGAGCGGAAGTCTTATTTCTATGCAGCGGAAGTCTTCTAACTAGTGCGGAAGCAATCTAAGCAGTAGCAGCAGCTCCATCTCTGCTCCATTCCTATAGGCAAGGTTGAGGACAGATTACACGCCTAATACTCCACCTGGTCTTCATAGTAATCTTCTCCTGTTGCTGATGATGAAATAATAATGCAAGTTTGAGACAATAATATACTCAGCAAGTGCGGGAAAATATGATATGTAGCTCACAACAAGGTAGGTATAAAAAGGCTCATTGCAGAAAGCAAAATTATTTATCAAACCATGATAAAACAGCAACTTAACTTTAAGTGAACGTAATCCCAACATGTATTAAAATACCAATCATATCTCCATTATGTTCATTACCTTCCATGTCCCAACCACACATTAATCAACCTCATTCTTGCTCACGAATGCCTTCTCGTATTCGCTACCATCTCACGAATACCATCTCGTATTCGCTACCATTTCATCTCATAAACAATTCCGTCTCACACCGAGACTAATCTCGTTGCCATGACTCAACGGTCATGCAACCCAATCTTATTACCCGGACTCAACAGTCCCGAAAACCAAACAAAAATCAAACCATAACCAAACCAAATACCAAAACCATCCCAAAATAACCATCCAACTAATCATGGAAGTTGGCCAGGCGCTCGTGACCGTAAGCTAGACTATCATGATAGTTTTAAGACTGCAGAGTTTGCACCTCTTTACCCACAAGTTTGTGATTTCATCACCCGTCGGTGACTGCAGAACCTCCATTATACCAGTACACAACCATCGGTGTATGGCCAAGATATCACAAAATAGCCTTTACGAAGGAGCTACTAGATGTATGGAGTCACTAAGGTTTCACCAGCAGGCTAGAATCTCCAATTCTCCCACCCACGGGCCCCCTCTTGTGCCGTGCAGTTCCCAGGGCAGTCCTCACTCGACTCCCATTCCCCGCGCCTTCCATGGTCCATAACAATCTAGCAACTTACCTAATTACTCAGCTAAGCCGCACCCATACTTGGCCTTGTGGTGGCACTGTTATCCTGGCATGTGCTCGCATGAACCGGTCCTTAGATCTACGTCAAGTAAACCACCATCTCATTGTACCTCATTCAGAAACCCAGGCTTGTCTAGATCTCCCTCCGATCCATGTTCATTAACAACATCAGTTTCTCATTATCATTACGAGTGCAGTTAGCTAGACACATCTATCTCACTTCCCAATCCCATGGACTTAGCGAAGCATAAAAGCAATAACCATACCCGACTCATAAACTTCCCTGGCGACAAGGGTGGTTTAACCAAAACTAGTAAACTCCTATAAAAAGGGTTTCCCATCATGTTTGACTCAGCACACACACCTTTTCGCAAACAAAACAGTTTTTCCAAAACATAGGATCAATATATTCAAGGGGCACTTGCCTTGTTCTTGCTGTTCCGGTTGCTCAAAATCTTGTTGTTGTAGTCCGTCGTAGGTAGCTCCTTGAGCTTGTCCTTTTATACGCGATCACGCACATACAAGATTCACAACAATCAATATCATGCACAAACTTTAACTAGTTGTGATGATGCATATGCATGCTATCCTATGATCAGTTTCTATTAGATCAGTTTGTACGTGTTCTTGCATGGTTTGCATGGGTTTACAAGGAACACAGGTGTTCGGATCAAATGTGGACATGGCGATGATCTTGACTCTAGATCAAACCGATCAACACGAAATCTGTCCATGAAAAAGCTTCTGTTCGAAAGAAATCAAAGAACAGATGCAAAAAAAATGCGATGACGTCGTAAGGTAGTATTGGAGACCTACCTTACGTTCTTCTTGGTCTCAGGGTCCTTCTTCTAGCAAGACAGATCGTTGGGGCTCTCTTCCGGCGATCTCCCTCGACTGAACTCCGGCGAAGGTTTTATTCGGCGAGTTGGGGCTTGGGCTCTAAGTCGTCAGCTCAGGAGTTGGAAAAGAAGTTCGTGGTTTCGGCCAAAGGTTTTGGGTTCTATTTATAATCGGGAGGAAAGAGTTCTAATCTGATTGGACTTTGAATAAGAGTCCTATTCAAACTGTTTTTTAAATCTTAACAACTTATCTTTAGTTGATTTGGTGTGGTAACATTGTGGAATTCGTCTCGGCTTCCTCCCTACCGGTATTCCCGCGCGTACAGAAGCAAAAACCGCTCCAGAACTTGTTACCTCCACGGTGATGAGCTCCGGAAGCTCCACGTGTCCATCGGGGGCCAGATCTCCCCTTTTCGCAGAGACGAGCTTCGGTTGTGCCGCATGTCAAGCGGGTGAGACCTCCCTCTTCTTCGGAGGTGAGCTCCACATGCTCCACGTATCCTGGCGGTCGGGACCTCCTCTCTATTCATTGGTGGCTCCGCGCACGCCACGTGTCAGTGCCGGACCTTCCCTCTCTTCGGAGGTGGCTCCGGGTGTGCCATGTGTCCTAACAGCGCCAGACTTCCTTTCTTATCAGAGACAAGCTCTGAGGTTGAAACGTGTCCAACAGTGACGGACCTCTCGGAGAAAAGCTCCGGAGGTGACACGTGTCCAATAGAACCGGACCTCTCGGAGCTGAGCTCCGAGATCGACACGTATTCTGCGCGACTGGTCCTCTAATTTCCACGGTGACTAGCTCCGAAGGTGACACGTGTCCTGCGAGCTGGCCACGCTCCTCCGCAGAGGCTAGCTCTGGGGGCACCTCTACGGGCAACACGTGACCCACAGGGTCGGACCTCTCCCCCTTTGCGGGGATGAGCCCCGAGCCTGCCACATAGCCAGTTTAGCGGCGGACCTCTCCCCACTTCGCAGGGATGAGCTCCGAACACGCCTCGTGGCCAGCAGGCTGCGGGAGTTGTCTTCAGCGCTCTCTGTGAACTGGATTTGGCTCTTTTTGACTATCTTTTTGATATTTTCTCTGTTTCAGCTTCTTTGAAAAATGTTGTTCTACATGAAACATGAATACATGAAGAAAAAAAATGATGGTGTCACAAATCTACCCCCCTTAAATTGAATCTTGCCCTCGAGATTCGTTAGTAGAGAATAGATGAGGGAATTCTGCCTTGATGTCTTCTTCACGCTCCCATGTGCCTTCAGCTTCGGTGTGATGGCTCCATTGTACCTTGCACCATCAGATTACTTTGTTCCTCGTGACCCTTTCCCGTACGTCCAAAATTCGGACGGGATGCTCCGCATAGGTCAGGTCCTCTTGAAGTTCAAGCACTTCCATTGGTACTTGCTCCTCTGGTACTCTCAAGCACTTCTTGAGCTGGGATACATGAAACACGTCATGTACATCGGAGAGGTATGTTGGGAGCTCTAGTTGATAGGCTACTTCTCCTCGCTTGTCCAAAATCTGAAATGGTCCGATGTAGCGAGGTGCTAGCTTGCCTTTGACGTTGAAACGTCATTGGCCACGGATAGGTGATACGTTAAGGTATACGAAGTCTACTACTTCGAAAGTCAACTTCCTTCGCCTATTGTCCGCATAGCCTTTCTGTCGTGACTGAGCAGCCTTTAAGTTCTCCCGTATCGTTTGGACTTGCTTTTCAGCTTCTTGTAGCACTTCGGGTCCAAACACCTGGTTCTCTCCGGTCTCGTTCCAAAAAAGCGGCGTTCTACACTGTATACCGTACAATGCTTCGAAAGGCGACATCTTCAAGCTAGCTTGATAGCTGTTGTTATAGGAGAATTCGGCGTATTGTAAACTCCTATCCCAACTATGCCCATGTTTCAAGGCGCAAGCTCCCGACATGTCCTCCAAAATTTGGTTTGTCCTTTCGGTTTGTCCATCGGTTTGTGGGTGATAGGCGGAGCTAAAATCCAGTCGTGTACCCATATCTTTCTGCAGCTTCCTCCAAAATATAGAGGTAAACTGAGAACCTCGATCTGAGACTATCCACCTCGGAACTCCATGACGGCACTCGATCTGCTCCATGTACAACTCGGCTAATTGTGCAACGTTGTACTTGGCCCTTACAGGGAGAAAATGGGTTGTTTTCGTCAATCGGTCCATGATAACCCAGATGGAGTCATGACCCGACTGAGTACGTGGCAATCCGACGATGAAATCCATACTGATGTCCTCCTACTTCCACTCGGGTACCTTCAAGGGTTGCAACAATCCAGCGGGTCTTTGATGTTCGGCCTTCACCCATTGGCACGTGTTGCATAGGGCAACATATTCGGCTATGTCCCTTTTCATACCATCCCACCAATAACAAGTCTTCAAGTCCTTGTACATTTTGGTACTTCCGGGATGTATGCAATAAGGTGAATCATGTGCCTCTTTTAATATCATGTCGCGGATGTGCTTTACGTTAGGCACACAAATCCTTTTTCCTAGCCAAAGCGTACCTTTCTCATCTTCCTTGAAGTCCTTCTCTTTTCCTTGTTGGATCCTTTCCTTGATTTCCTTAATCTCCTCATCCGTTGCTTGGCCATCTCTTATCTCTTGCTCCAATGAAGAAGGGAGCTCCATCACTTCCATCTTGTTCAAGAATCCGAGGTGTAACTGTTTGAGCTCCTTACATAGTTCGGGTGGTAGCTCCAGAACCGTGAGTTGGTGACATGCTCCCTTCCGGCTCAATGCATCAGCTACTACATTGGCCCTTTTAGTGTGGTAGTTGATTCCAACATCGTAATCCTTGATGAGTTCCAACCATCGACGTTGCCTCAAATTCAAGTTTGTTTCTGTGAATATGTACTTGAGGCTTTTATGATCCGTATAGATCTCACATCTATGACCAAGGATATAATGTCTCCAAATCTTTAATGCGTGCACCACGGCTGCGTGTTCCAAGTCATGCGTGGGATAATTAAGCTTGTGCTTCTTCAATTGTCATGAGGCATAGGCTACCACTTGTCCTTCTTGCATGAGCACACATCCGAGCCCTTGTCTGGATGCGTCACAATATATGTCAAAGCTCTTGCTTACGTCCGGCAATACCAAAACCGGTGCTGTGGTTAGCCTTTTCTTGAGCTCCTCAAAACTTTCTTGGCATGCTGGTGTCCATTGGAAGGCTTTTCCCTTCGTTAGAAACTCCGTCATAGGCTTTGCTATCTTAGAGAAGTCCTTGATGAACCTTCGGTAGTATCCAGCCATCCCAAGAAAACTCCGAACGTCCTTCACTTTTTGCGGTTGGTTCCACTTCAGAACATCTCCAACTTTTCCGGGATCAACCGATACTCCTTCTTCGGGGAGATAATGTGGCCTAGGAACGATATCTCCTTTAGCCAAAATTGACACTTGTTAAGCTTGGCATACAATTGATGCTCGCACATTTTCTGCAAGGTCAATCTTAAATGTTCTTCATGCTCCTCCTCACTTTTTGAATACACCATAATGTCGTCGATGAAAACTACGACGAACTTATCCAAGTACTCCATAAAAACCTTGTTCATAAGGTACATGAAGTATGCGGGTGCATTTGTTAACCCAAAATACATAACGGTATATTCATACGAACCATACCATGTTCAAAAGACAGTCTTGGGTATATCGGAGGGCTTAATCTTCAGCTGGAAGTATCCCGGTCGAAGATCAATCTTGGAGAACACTCGGGCTCCTTTCATTTGATCGAATAGGTCTTCTATACGGGGCAGAGGGTATTTGTTCTTGATTGTCACCTCGTTGAGAGACCTATAGTCCACGCACATCCTTTGGGTCCCATCCTTCTTGTCTACGAAGAGCACGGGGGCTCCCCATGGTGACGATCTTGGACGTATAAAACCCTTCTCCAACTGCTCCTGAATTTGCTTCTTGAGTTCCACTAGTTCATTGGTGGGCATCCTATAGGGTCTCTTTGCTATAGGTGCAGTTCCGGGTACCAGATCAATGGAAAACTCAATGTCCCGGTCAGGTGGCATACCTGGAAGCTCTTCCGGAAACATGTCCGAGAATTCTTGAACCACTGGAATGCTGTCCAATGTTGCTCCTTCGACATGGTTCAAAATTGCCTTCTTGGTTGTTTGTTGGGCTGACTCAAACTCGATACGAATACCGTGCTCGTTTGTCAACTGCACGCTCCTCTCAGCACATTGGATTACTCCGTTGTGCTTGCTTAAGCAATCCATCCCGAGTATTATGTCAAGCCCTTGGGAATCCAAGACAATGAGGTTGGCAAGGAAGTCTACCCCCCTTATTTTAAGGCTTACTTTCGGACATACTATATTAGTCCTCATCTCTCCACCGGGAGAATTAACCAACATAGTACATTTTAAGTGTGATATGGGTAGATTATGCTTGGCAGCATACTTGGATGATATGAAGGAATTTCATGCTCTAGAATCAAATAAAATGGTGGCTGGATTGGAATCAGCAAGGAACGTACCAATTACGACGTCCTCAGCCTGTTGTGCTTCCTCAGCAGAGACATGATTCACGTTGCCGCGAGCATAGTACTGCTGTCCACGGTTTCCTTGGTTGTCTCTTCCGTTCGGTCGTGGGTTCTGCTTGGTCACGTTGCCTTGCTGTCCAGGACCTCTCCTCGGGCACTGGCTCGCGAAGTGTCCTGTTTCCCCGCATGCCCTGTTGCCCATGGCAGCAGGTACGTTGGGACGGGGGTTTTGAACAGGAGCGCCCGTGTTGGGTCGGGGCACAGGAGGCAAGGGCACACGAGGTGCTTGTGCAACGGGTCGTTGCTGTGGTGGCTGACTAGGGCGGTATGCAGGAGCGGTCGATCCATACTGCGGTGTGGCTGAGGGCATGTACCGAGGTTGTACATTGCTCCCTTGGGGCTGGTATGGCATCTTCCTCTTGCACTCTCGCTCGATCTCTCGGATCTTGCTTTCAACCACTATGGCCTTATCAACCAGCTTCTGGAAGCTCGTGTAGTCATTGTTGAGGAGCTGAACGTGGATCTCATTGTTCAACCCTCTCATGAACAGGTACTGCTTCCTCTGGTCCGAGTTGACATCTTCGGGGGTGTACCGGGACAGTTGCGTGAACTTGTTGAGATACTCATTCATGCTTCTCTGTCCTTGGCGGAGGCCTTCGAACTCCTGTCTCTTGAGCATCATTACACCAGCAAGGATGTAATGAGAGCGGAAACTCTCCTTGAACTCAGTCCAAGTGATTGTCTCCGGGTCGACATGAGCGTTGCATAGGGCATCCCACCAGTCAGCGGCAGCTCCCATGAGTTGGTGTGACGCAAAAATAACCTTCTCTCGGTCATTGCACTGCACTATGGCAAGCTTCTTATCCATGTATTTCAACCAGTCGTCAGCTTGAGCAAAGGCAGGTGGTCGAGTCCTCATGAACTCTCCCAGTCTGTTATGAGCCGGCGGTGGTGCTGGAACGGGGTTGTTGTTGTTGGCCTGCAACTGACCCAAAGTTTGGATCATGGTTTGCATAAGTTGATTCTGCATGGCCATCAACCGTTCTAGGTTGTTCTCACCAGCTCCGGGCTTAACAGGAACTTCATCGTGGCCATCCTCTTGGTTGCCACGGACGTTCCTTCCTTGCAGCCGGCGTTTCCTCTCACCATCTGTGAGAGAGAACAAAATAAAATAGAGGTTAGAATATTAGATGGATCCCCCTAACTATATGCATCAAGGTGGATTGGACTATATATTATCCCATATGAGGATGTGAACAAGTGCCGAGGCATCTCACACCTCCTTTCTACTTATGTATGGGTATGGACAACGCTTGAGACGTACCACAACTCACACCAAGAACACAATCACGAACAATCATCACAAGGGCTCACACAACTCCTATTCAAGGCTTATTCAATGGGGGTCCTATATGGCTTAGGGTGATGCCAATCTGTGATCCAACTATGGCTTCTCCTAGGCTTGTATCCTATGTCATGGTAGTTCCAATGCCAATCTATGCATCCTATGTTTGCATCCTATGGTCAGCGTGGCTCAGCCATCAATCTATGATTATTCTAGGTTGTGTGATCTACGATCAAAACATGGCAGGTTGATACCAATCTGTGCCTGATACCAACTTGTGACTTCTATCTAAGCGTGTAACCTACCGTCAACCCGTGGCTCTGATACCAATCTGTGACGCCCTCAATTTTGTGGAAAACCACGGAACCGAGAACTGATGCATATGTGTGCCCAGGATGTTCATCACACATACACATATGTTCCACAAACTGAATTTAGAATATATATAACCACGAATAACAGAGTTTATTACAATGTCTCATGAGTCTTGGACTCATGCTCACAGCGGAAGTCTTAATCTAACAGCGGAAGTCTTATTTCTATGCAGCGGAAGTCTTCTAACTAGTGCGGAAGCAATATAAGCAGTAGCAGCAGCTCCATCTCTGCTCCATTCCCACAGGCAAGGTTGAGGACAGATTACACGCCTAATACTCCACCTGGTCTTCATAGTAATCTTCTCCTGTTGGTGATGATGAAATAATAATGCAAGTTTGAGTACAATGATGTACTCAGCAAGTGCGGGAAAATATGATATGTAGCTCACAACAAGGTGGGTATAAAAAGGCTCATTGCAGAAAGCAAAGTTATTTATAAAAACCATGATAAAACAGCAACTTAATTTTAAATGAACGTAATCCTAACATGTATTAAAATACCAATCATACCTTCATTATGTTCATTACCTTCCATGTCCCAACATGACATTAATCAACCTCATTCTTGCTCACGAATACCTTCTCGTATTCGCTACCATCTCACGAATACCATCTCATATTCGCTACCATTTCATCTCATAAACAATTCCGTCTCACACTGAGACCAATCTCGTTGCCATGACTCAACAGTCATGCAACCCAATCTTATTACCCGGACTCAACAGTCCCGAAAAACCAAACCAATATAAAACCATAACCAAACCAAATACCAAAACCATCCCAAAATAACCATCCAACTAATCATGGATGTTGGCCAGGCGCTCGTGACCGTAAGCTCAGCTATCATGATAGTTTTAAGACTCTGCAGAGTTTGCACCTCTTTACCCACAAGTTTGTGATTTCGTCACCCGTCAGCGACTGCAGAACCTCCATTATACCAGTGCACAATCGTCGGTGTATGGCCAAGAGATCACAAAATAGCCTTTACAAAGGATCTACTAGATGTATGGACTCACTAAGGTTTCCACGGCAGGCTAGAATCTCCAATTCTCCCACCCACGGGCCCCCTCTTATGCCATGCAGTTCCCAGGACAGTCCTCACTCGAGTCCCATTCCCCGCGCCTTCCACGGTCCATAACAATCTAGCAACTTACCTAATTACTCAGCTAAGCCGCACCCATACTTGGCCTTGTGGTGGCACTGTTATCCTGGCATGTGCTCGCATGAACCGGTCCTTAGATCTATGTCAAGTAAACCACCATGTCATTGTACCTCATTCACAAAGCCATGCTTGCCTAGATCTCCCTCCGATCCATGTTCATTAACAATATCAGTTTCTCATTATCATTACGAGTGCAGTTAGCTAGACACATCTATCTCGCTTCCCAATGCCATGGACTTAGCGAAGCATAAAAGCAAAAACCATACCCGACTCATAAACTTCCCTGGCGACAAGGGTGGTTTAACCAAAACTAGTAAACTCCTATAAAAAGGGTTTCCCATCATGTTTGACTCAGCACACACACCTTTTCGCAAACAAAACAGTTTTTCCAAAACATAGGATCAATATGGTCAAGGGGCACTTGCCATGTTCTTGCTGTTCTGGTTGCTCAAAATCTTGTTGTTGTAGTCCGTCGTGAGTAGCTCCCTGAGCTTGTCCTTTTATACGCGATCACGCACATACAAGATTCACAACAATCAATATCATGCACAAACTTTAACTAGATGCGATGATGCATATGCATGCTATCCTATGATCAGTTTCTATTAGATCAGTTTGTACATGTTCTTGCATGGTTTGCAAGGGTTTACGATGAACAGAGGTGTTCGGATCAAATGTGGACATGGCGATGATCTTGACTCTAGATCAAACCGATCAACACGTGATCTGTCCACGAAAAAGCTTCTGTTCGAAAGGAATCAAAGAACAGATGCAAAGAAAACGCGATGATGTCGTAAGGTAGTATTGGAGACCTACCTTACGTTCTTCATGGTCTCAGTGTCCTTCTCCTTGCAAGACAGATCGTTGGGGCTCTCTTCCGGTGATCTCCCTCGACTGAACTCCGGCGAAGGTTTTATTCGGCGAGTTGGGGCTTTGGCTCTAAGTCGTCGGCTCAGGAGTTGGAAAGAAGGTTCGTGGTTTCGGCCAAAGGTTCTGGGTTCTATTTGTAATCGGGATGGAAGAGTTCTAATCTGATTGAACTTCAAATAAGAGTCCTATTCAAACTTTTTTTAAAATCTTAACTACTTATCTTTAGTTGATTTGGTGCGATAACATTGTGGAATTCGTGTCGGTTTCCTCCCGTACCTGTATTCCCACGCCTACAGAAGCAAAAACCGCTCCAGAACTCGTTACCTCCACGGTGATGAGCTCCGGAAGCTCCACGTGTCCATCGGGGGCCTGGTCTCCCTTTTCGCAGAGACGAGCTCCGGTTGTGCCGCGTGTCAAGCGGGCGAGACCTCCCTCTTCTTCGGAGGTGAGCTCCGCGTGCGCCACGTATCCTGGCGGTCGGGACCTCCTCTCTATTCGGAGGTGGCTCCGCGCACGCCACGTGTCAGTGCCGGACCTCCCCTCTCTTCGGAGGTGGCTCCGAGTGTGCCACGTGTCCTAACAGCGCCAGACTTCCTTTCTTCTCAGAGACGAGCTCCGAGGTTGACACGTGTCCAACAGTGACGGCCTCTCGGAGATAAGCTCCAGAGGTGACACGTGTCCAATAGAACCGGACCTCTCGGAGGTGAGCTCCGAGATCGACACGTATTCCGCGCGACTGGTCCTCTGATTTCCGCGGTGACTAGCTCCGAAGGTGACATGTGTCCTGCGGGCTGGCCTCGCTCCTCCGCAGAGGCTAGCTCTGGAGGCAACACGTGTCCACGGGTCGGACCTCTCTCCCTTTGCGGGGATGAGCCCCGAGCCTGCCACGTAGCCAGTTTAGCGGTGGACCTCTCCCCACTTCGCAGGGATGAGCTCCGAACACACCACGTGGCCAGCAGGCCGCAGGAGTTGTCTTCGGTGCTCTCTGTGAAATGGATTTGGCTCTTTTTGGCTATCTTTTTGATATTTTCTCTGTTTCAGCTTATTTTAAAAATGTTGTTCTACATGAAACATGAATACATGCAGAAATCAAAAATGAGGGTGTCACAGGGGACGAAGCTGATCCGTAGTTCAGCATACCACCCGCAGACGGATGGACAAACTGAGCTGGTGAATCAGATTTTAGAAGACATGCTGCGAGCTTGCGCCATCAGCCACGGTAAGAATTGGGACGATCACTTACCGTTGGCCGAGTTCTCGTACAACAATGGGTACCAAGCCAGCATCAAGATGGCGCCTTATGAGGCGCTATATGGGAGGAAATGCCGCACACCACTGAATTGGTGTGAGTCTGGCAAAAGGGCCACCTTCGGGATTGATCTTGTCAACAACGTGGAGGAAAAAGTTCGGCTGATTCAAGCAAACTTAAAAGCCACCCAATCCCAACAGAAACAGTATGCGGACCGGAGAAGATGCCCATTACAGTTCGAAATCGGGGATCACGTATATCTATGTGTGTCTCCAATGAAGGGTGTGAACAGATTTGGGGTAAGAGGAAAGTTGGCACCCCGATTCATCGGTCCATTTCAGCTTACCGAAAGATGGGGATCGGTAGCATACCAGCTGAATCTACCAGAAGAACTCTCCGGTGTGCACGACGTCTTTCACGTCTCCCAGCTGAAGAAGTGTCTCAAGTTATCAACTACCATTCAGCTGGAGGATATTGAAGAACTGAAACTGGATCTCATGTATCGGGAGGAACCGGTTCAAATAATTGATGAAAAGACCTGAACCACATGCAACCGCACGTTGTGGTTCTACAAAGTTCTATGGAGTAATCACTCTGTAGATGAAGCGACATGAGAGAGCGAAGGATTTCTTCGCGCTAACTACCCTGACTTTTTCACGTCGCATATACTGTAATTTTCCACCATCCTGTCTCAATTTCACCTTATAATCTCGGGACGAGATTCTTTTCAGGGGGGAGGAATGTAAGGGCCTAAGTTTTTGCACACATTCAAAGTGCTCATCACACCACACACACCTCATTCGAGGAAATGATATGAACACCTTTGAAGAGCAAGTAAACACCATCAACATGGTCATTAGGGGATAAACTCACAAAATGCAAAAGTGGCATTTCCCACATGAATCATATAGGGGATGGGCATATGAAAAACTCCTACACCTTGCTAGGAATGTCCATGCCAAATTTCACCCAAATCCAAAACCTTTTGAGGTCTTTTTGGGAATAACTAGAAAGAGGGTAGTTTGAACTCAAATTCAAATTTAAACTATTTCCATCCCATGAATTCAAAAGTGGGAGGCATATTCTTACTCAGCACATTTTAGTGAGCTCACACACCAATTTTCACTCCATTTGGAGTTGATCTTGACATGAGCTAAGTTTAGCAAATTCGAACTCCATTTTGAATTTCAAACTGCATATGTGCTGAAAATATATTCAAGCACTTCCCAATTTGAATTCTATCCTATTCAAATGGACAGAGGGTAGAAAATTCAAATGACCAGGGTTATTTGGGTCTCTACTGTTTAGAGCAGTGGGAAAAATTTAATTTCAGAGGTTAAAACTGGAGTGGGAGCCACATGTCAGCCTCACTAGTGTTTAACCGACTCAGATCACCGCAACCCGGTTCCTGCTTGCGACCACGCAAGCTTCACGGCGCTGTCGACCGCTGCCACCTGCTGGTCGCCGATCAGAGCCACGAACCGATGTCCCCAGCTATTTAGCTGCGAGCTGCCGCCGGAAGCAGCTCGTTTTCACGCCGCCTCAACGTTTTCAGCGCTGAGAAACCCGAGCTGATCGCCGCTCAGCTCCACCACACAACCTCGCCGTTGACCGGCCAAAACAGTTCCTTCGACCACGAGATAAGGCCACAAACGGCACCACCGGTCCTCGCTCGATATGTTACAGCCCTCAGCTGTTCGCGGTCACCTTCGATTGAGCTTGTCCGAGCCAATCTTCCATTACCCGGTCAGCCTGAGAGCTCCTCTGACTCGACGCCATCGTCCGAGCAGCTCTAAGATTCTCCAGCGCGACAAACAGGTCTCTGAGGTTAGCATCGAAGTCTAGTAGCTCTCCCCGAACTCCCTAGGTCCCTCTTAGCGCCGGTTAGCTGGAATTTCCATTTTTCCCGATGATCACCGTATAGAACACCGAGAACCAAAACTCAAAATTTATCTCGATCACTTGATCACTGGTAATCCTGGTCGAGCTGAAGCTAGAGTAGCACCTCACCTCAGCAAAAATCCTAGTGGTGATGATCAACCAAGTGAGCAGAGCACCTGAGTTTAGCCATCGCCGGTGAAAACGGCACGGGTCGCCGGTGAAGTCTAATTTCCCGGCGATCTCCGGTAAAGAGGAGGGCAGGATTAGCTTCCCCATGCCCCAGTGGTGCTTTGTGACTCATTGGCTGATCGTGTTCACCACCGATACGAGCTAGCACTGTCGGACCCGAGCTCATCTCCCGCCTCCGCCGTCGCTGACTAGGTTTCCGGCGATGTCGAGGTCCGAGAAGTTACCCGGCATGTGCGCCGTGCTCCAAGGATCACGTAGGAAGAAACCATGTCGACAATTAGGCAGTAGCGGCCGGGAATGAACCGCACCACCGTCTCTGGGCGTCACGCGCTCGGGCGCTGGCGGGAGGTAGATGAAGACACTGTGCGTGGGACCCACGTGCACTGTTTTAAATATTTCCCTGATTTTCAGTTTTAGTTCAAACTTCAAACCCAAATAACTTTGGCTAGGAAACTCCAAATCGAGTGAACCAAATTTTGTTGGATTCAGCTCTCTGAGTTCTTTACAGAAAATCAAGTTTCACTTCATGAAAATCCTTAGTTCTCCAGAATTAATTCTTTAAAGTTTAAATTGTTTAGAATTTTAACTGGAGAACCCTTTGAATGAAAATTCTGAAATTTTGCTAGGATTTTCACCAAAATGTCCCTGAGATACCATAAAAATTTCAGATCCATTTGAGCTATTTGATCCACCTAATGATGTGATTAATAAAACTGTTCCAGAGAAAATGAAAAATGTCCAGAAACATTTTTTAGAAATTTTCTGAAATTCTTTAGCTCATATCTTTAGCTAGGAACCTTAAAATTAAGTGAGACCAACTCCATTAGAACCCTCTGAAAATCTAGTTTTCATGAAGTCATGGCTTGCTCCATGAAAATCATTAGAACACCCTAGGAGCTCCAATTAAGGTCAAGTACACAAATATTTGTGGAGAGCTCAAATGAGCATTGCTGCCGATGAAACTTGCTGAAGTCCCTGTTTAGGTTGTATCCAAACCATAGTAAAAATTTCAGAGTCATTGGGTCTGTCTAGTAAAACTTATAGTCCTCATAAGTTTTAACTTCAATTCAAATGCATATAATTTGACACATATTTATATTTATCATATGCAGTCGCTAAGGTTGAGGAGGAATCCGAAGTCTTAGACTTCGTCTCTCCAGAGGAACAGCTAGCCTACGGCCAAGAGCAGCAAGGCAAGCCCCCGTTTGCATTAACCCTTTTTACAAATTTTTACTGTTTTGAGAACTTACTTTGAGCACCCACTTACTTCTTGCATTAGAGTCTTGTTTGAAACCCAAATGCATAGCGGAGAAAACCCTGGGTTGGGATTAGGTTTGAACACCTCGCTAGGTACTGCAATGCTAAGATAGTATAGGATTCGGTACAAGTCGAGTAGTTGGAACTGCTCGCGAGAATAGGCTAGAGGCACATCACTCGGGTAAAGATAGCAAATGAAACACATGGCAATAAAAATGAGGCCGAGCGGAGAGTAAGGGCAGCAGGACTCTGGGGACTGGGTGCAATAGCTCCACTTGTGTCGATTGAGGACCGAGCCGTGTGCGGGCCCGTTGAACAAGCTAGAACAGTACCGAAGACCTACCGGCTATATGGGAACCGGGAAACCGATGTAACTCGGGTAGCTGGGTGTTGAGGAATAGGTGGTCGTTCAGAGGGTAGGTTGAGAGCTCGAGGTGTAAATCGGCTGGCGGCACTGTGGATGCGCGTGCAGAGACCTCTTGCTCGGGACGATTGGACCAGTTCAACATTTGGCTGACGGGTGAAAGGTGGTTGCGTACGACGTCCGTGATGGTTGATGTAGGCAACATCGAGTACAGGCGTACATGACGGGTTATTCGGGTAACCCTGCAGGTGTAAATCGATTATAATCGCCATCCCTCACGGTCAGTGAGTACCACTTGTTCACTGTACCGTAACGTAGAACGAACAGGCTAGATACATGTTAAAAGTTTTCTGATTTGAAAGTTATACTTTGCTTGTTAATGTCTTGTTGTAGCTTAGAGCTAATTAAATTTCTTTTCAACTTTGGGAAAAGTACATGAGAGAAATGCGTTTCTTGTTTGATTGCGGCTCTCTCATGTGCCTTAGCGTAAGGATCTCCATGACCTGCTGCTAAAACTTGAAAGTAAGGTTCAAATAATTAGGCGAGTCCTTTGCAAATTACTTACCTAATGTACCCTATACCCTTCATGTAGAAGTCTCATGTATAGGAGAGACGGGTCAGTCTTGCTGAGCCATCATGCTCACTGCTTGTGTTTGAAGCTTTTGCAGGGCTTTATGAGGAAGGGACTCCCGAGGAGGAGACAGAACCCCAAGTGGGGAACTCCGTATAGTGGGAGTCATGCACGCCGCCGTGTTTGTGTGTGTGCGTGCTAGCGGGGACACGTTCACGGTCTGAACATGAACTCGAGGCGTAGTCTACGCCCGTGAGTGTAGACTGAACATATTTTGTTTTAAAATGTTTATAAACTGGTTTATGTAATAAAACTTTGCTTCCGCTTTGTATCTTTGATGTGCGTTATCCGGTGCTGTGCAACGCAGGACCCCTCAACGTGATCCTGGCTCGACGAGGCCGTGGGGCCGCGTCACGTTTCCGGGGTGATAGTTGATTCCGACATCATAATCCTTGATGAATTCCAAACATTGACGTTGCCTCAAATTCAGATCCGTTTGTGTGAATATATACTTGAGGCTTTTGTGAACCGTATAGATCTCACATCGGTGGCCAAGGATATAATGCCTCCAAATATTCAATTGCATGTACCGCGGCTGCAAGTTCCAAGTCAGGTGTGGGGTAATTCAGCTCATGTTTCTTTAGTTGTATCGACGCATAGGCTACCACTTGTCCTTCTTGCATGAGCACACATCCAGTCCCTTGTCTTGATACGTCACAATATATGTCGAAGCTCTTGCTCACGTCCGGCAATACCAAAACCTGCGCTGTGGTTAATCTCTTCTTTAGCTCCTCAAAGCTTTCTTGACACGCTGGTGTCCACTGAAATGCTTTCCCCTTCATTAGCAATTCAGTCATAGGATTCGCTATTTTGGAGAAATCCTTGATGAACCGGTGGTAGTATCCAGCCATCCCAAGGAAACTTCGAATATCTCTCACATTCTACGGTTGGTTCCACTTCAGAACATTTCCCACTTTTCCGGGATCAACCGATACTCCTCCCTCGGAGATGATGTGGCCTAGGAACAATATCTCCTTTAGCCAAAATTGACACTTGCTGAATGTAGCATACAATTGATGCTCTTGCAGTTTCTGCAATGTTAACCTCAGGTGTTTTTTGTGTTCTTCCTCGTTTTTCAAATACACCATGATATCGTCGATGAAAACCATGGAGAACTTGTACAAGTACTCCATGAATACCTTATTCATGAGGTACATAAAGTATGTTGGTGCATTCGTTAACCCAAAAGACATAATGGTATATTCATACGAACCATACCGTGTTCGAAATGCAGTCTTGGGTATGTCGGAGGGCTTATTCTTCAGCTGGAAGTATCGCGACCGAAGATCAATCTTGGAGAAAATTCGGGCACCTTTCATTTGATTGAACAGGTCCTCTATGCGTGGCAGCGGGTATTTATTCTTGATCGTCACTTTGTTGAGAGACCTATAGTCCACACACATCCTTTGGGTCCCATCTTTCTTATCTACGAAGAGCACGGGGGCTCCCACGATGACGAGCTTAGGCATATAGAATCATTTTCTAGCTGCTCTTGAATTTGTTTCTTGAGCTCCACTAATTCATTAGTAGGCATCCTATACGGCCTCTTCGCTATAGGTGCAGTTCCGGGTACTAAATCAATGGTAAATTCAATGTCCCGGTCATGTGGCATACCTGGAAGTTCTTCTGGAAACACATATGAATATTCTTGAACCACCGGAATGCTTTCCAATGTCGCTTCTTCGATGTGGTTCGGCACAGCCTTCTCCGTTGTATGTTGGGCTGCCTCGAACTCAATACGAGTACTGTGCTCACTCGTCAACTGCACGATCCTCTGAGCATATTGAATCACTCCATTGTGCTTGCTTAACCAGTCCATTCCAAGTATTATGTCAATCCATTGGGAATCCAAGACAATAAGGTTGGCAAGAAAGTCTACCCCCCTTATTTTAAGGCTTACTTTCGGACATACTATATTAGTAGGAGCTAGAATTCAGAATTGAAAGAAGTGATTTCCCAACTATATGCATCAGGGTGTATGAACTAAGCAACTTCTTTTATTAATTTCAGCCTATATGAGGATCTGAACACGTGCTGAAGCATCTCACATCTCTCCACTATGTGTGGATGTGGACATTAGCCGAAGCGTCCCACAACTCACACCAAGCACACAAACACATGTAATCATCACAAAAGTTCAGCACAACACTCTTATTCAAGCTACTACGATCTAAGCGTTCGTATTACAGCTTTATTCAATGGAAACCTAAACTTAATTGTGAGAACCGGTGCTGTTCTCGCCGTGTAACGGGGGTGGTCCATATATGGGCGCATACCATGGTGAGTCGGCAGTCCATGTAGTGATAGATGACGGTGGTGCTCCATTTGCTCCCTCGTTGGCACGAGTCTCCTCTTGTTTCTCCAGCAAATATAGCTTCTTGTGGGGGTAACGGATCTCTTCTTATGCGCTTGCATAGCGGTTTCCCAACTCCACGAGCAACCTCTGAGACTTGTCAGCAGCTTGTAGGTTGGAAAGAGCTGTTACATGGGGTCCAATGATCTCCCTTGTACCACTCTTCTGGTACGGGTGTAGCTCAAAAGTAGTGTTCCCAAGCTGATCACGGAAGGCGTAGCACAGTCCAGTGAGTGCATCCCATGCAGCATCATCGATAGCTTCTGCCCTTGTACCTCTCCATATGGGAGTGAAGTGCTGAGTGACTGTAACACCCCAAAATCTTGTTAAGACCCTAAATCCTGTTAAGAGGGGAATTAAAAAATTTTTGGACGTGTTGCATGTTTTGCAACAATTTAAATTCAAACTAGAATTCAATTTAAACTCAAAACAGAAAAAAAAAGAAAACAGAAAAAAAAGAAAACAGAAAAAAAACCGGCCAGTGGGTCGAAACCCACCAGCCGGCCCAATCAGCACCCGCGCCAGCCCGCAGCCGCGCGCGCCCCCTTCCACCCACTGACAGGCGGGGCCCGCCAGCCTTCTTCTTCCTCGCGCCCGCGCCGCGATCGGCCGGACTCTCTCTCACCCCGAATCCAAACCGACCCGGATTTCTGCGTATCCCAGCCGAATTTTGCTCGTGGGCGACGCAAACTCGATCACAACCGAACACCGCCCTCCCCCGTCTATAAAAACCCCGGCCTTGTCCCGTTTTTCCCACGCGATCGGCCGATTTTTACTCCGGTGAGAACCCGAGCACCTCCGGCGAATTCTGCCCGATCTACGCTCGGGAATTCCGATCTAACTCGCTGGTCTTGATCCACCGCCTCCGGGTAACCTCGCAGGTGCAGAAAACTCGGTGGTTTGCGGCTCAAACACAGCGCCGACGAGCCTCGCCGTGAATTCACCTCGGACCTCGTCGCCGATCGCTTTCCAGGACCTCCGAGCTCAAGAAAACCCCCGAGGTGAGATCCCCGACCTCCCCTCCACCGATCCATGCCATAAAATCACAGTTTTAGGAAGAATTGACGAAGATCCGAAACTCTCCGGCGAGATCGCCGCCTCCCGCCACCGTGCGCCGCTGGGCAGCGCCGCCCGCGCTTGATCAGAGCGACGTGGCCACTTGTGCGCCGTTTATTTTAAATCGCACGGTAGAGTTTAAATCCCCGCGTACCTGTTCGGCGTTATAATCTCAGCCGTCTGTTTTAAATCGGACGGTCCACGTCAGCCCCGCGTTCTAAAGACTGGAAATCTTACGTTCTACCCCCTGGGGTTCTCGGGAAGTAAGAGCTAGCCCCGGAAACTTCTGATCTAGCCCCTGGAACTTCAGAAAATCATGAAAATTCATTTAAAAATCAGTTTTAGCCCTGGACTTAATAAAAATTAGGAAAAACTCCTCTGTTATGAGTAGCTAGACCCCTGAAAATTGTTAAAATAATATTATAGACCCTGTAGTGGGGTGAGTTTACCTTTTTAACCCTGTTTGACATTTAATTTATGAAATTGAATATGTGGCTAGTATTTAAAATTTAAAAAGTGGGACAAACATATTGTCAAAATTAAATTAAAAACTTTCTCAGTACTTAGAAAACTTTGGAGTGAGATAAAAATATATTTTGGTCTGAAATGAATCTGTTTAATTTATTATTCACATTTATTAGTTATAGGAACACATTTTTAAGTAAAGAATAGTTCTGAAAATAGGGAAAATAAATGTAAAATAGTTTACATCAGAGGAAAAGGTCAAAAATATATTATTAAATATTTTAGATCAGAACCTATTCTGTTTAGATGATGTGTCTTGTTATTTTCATAATAAAGTTCACATTTAGGCATAGGAAATAAATCTGAAAATATAGCAACTAGTAAATGATAAATGAAGTTTCTAAAATCCAAAGAATTCAGTTTAGGGTTGGTAGAAATTCTGAAGACACATATGGAGTCGGAAAATACCTTTTATGCATACTTGGTAGCTAAAAGGTGTAGTAATTAAATATAAGGAATTTATTTAAATTGGAAACTCATATATAAAGTATGCAAGCATAAATGTGAATACTAAAGTAGGAATCATATACACATGATTAAAAGTGCATGTAAGCCACAAATCAACACCCATAGAGTAACCACAACACATATAATTGTGAATGACTTTCATAAATATGAATGTGTGGTTTGTATGAAGTGGAAGTGTGAACTATGTCTTATGGATTGTTGTTTTTCTTTTGCTATGTGTGATGGTATGATGTAGAACCTGCTCCAGAGCAAGTTCTTCCTTTCCAAGATCAGGACTACCCATTCCCAGAGCAGCAGGAAGGAGGCAAGTGTCCTTGACCACTTTGATCCTATACTAGGATGTGTAGATAGAATTATTTGCATTGTCAAATGAAATATGAAACCCATGCTAGGAAGTTTCCCTAGAATTGCATTACCTTGTTTCCTTGTAGCTTGGGTTGGGATTTATTTTATCATGTCATTTATTATTATGCATATGCTTAGCCATGCTTAGAATGGGATATTTGGGATATGAGATCATCAGTTTATTTTACCATACTCTTGAATGAGATATTGTGAGTTATGTAGAGGTAGGGATCAAGGCAAGTTGGATGTTTTGGTTGTGTGCTGGGAGCACGAGACTCGGGTTTGTGTTTAGTACTTGCCTGGATCCTAAGGACCGGTTCATGGAGCATGTAACTTGGCTTTACCGTGCCAACCACATGCTGAGATGGGGCAGCTTGGCCAATTAATTAGGTGTATCCCCGGCGTAGTATGGGTGTGTTGGATGGTGCGGGGAATAGGTGTCAGCTGGACTACCATATGAACCGCAAGGCTCAAGAGGGGGCCACTGCAGCGGGGTTGGAGCCTCTTGTATGCTGTTAGGGGTGAAACCTCAGTGGGCCCACGCTCGTCGGGAATCCCTTTGTAAAGGCTTCGTAGTGATCTCCTGGCTACACACCTAGGAAGTGTGAATGTGGTTCGTAGCCACTGGCAAAATGGAGGTTCTTTTAGTCCACCCGGCAACGGGGGATGAAATCACTACATGTGGGTACAGTGGTACAAACTCTGCAGAGTCAAAACTGTCATGACAGCCGTGCTCACGGTCAAGAGCGGCTTGGACTTATTCATGATTAGAGGAGTGATGGTTTTGGAAGTTGAGAATGTTAAGCGGGGAGCTTAACATTGGAAATGATGTTATGGTTATTTGATTGTGATGATGGGATGGGAGTTTGGGACCATTTCACCTGTGTAGTAATGTAGGTGCCTAATAAGCTAAGGTGATAGGTATTACTTGCGTAGTGCTTTAACCATGGGTTCAACCTCCCCTTGCTATAGCCATGCATGACATAACTTTCCCACACTTGCTGAGTACCATCGGTACTCAACCTTGCATATTTGTTGGTTTATATTGCTGCTCAGGTCAAGATAATGAGGTGGTGTATGATGACCAAGATTTTGGACCCGAAGAATGTTTCTAGGTTCATGGAGACCCCCGGGCAACGCCTGTGATGGAGCCCTCAAGAATAATATTCCGCTGCTAGTTTATTTACTTATGATGAACTTATTATTGTCCATCGAGACATTTGCTATGTAAGACTTATTTATACTCGACCCCTGGCTTGTAATAAATGATGCTTCACTATTTGTCATCACATGTATGAGAAAATGATCCTGGCATACATGTGATATTCACTTGGTTGTTCTTCGGAAAAACCGGGTGTGACAGAAGTGGTATCAGAGCCAAGGTTGCCCGTAGGAACGTGGATCTAGGTAGAAATGGACGTATTTAAGGGCCTTATTTTCTTAAAAACTATTTTTACAAGGTGTGTGTTGAAAAGTGTTATTTAATGAGTCACTTTTTTCATCTTACCCCCAATTTTCATTCAAAATAGGATTTTTGTTTAAAAAGTTTATCTAACCCAAGTTTAAATGCTTTTTGTTTTAGATGGTTCGCATGATTCGCACCGCTCGTAAGTCCACAGGAGGGAGAGTTCCCGTAGTTGCCCTTGCCGAAATAGAGGAGAGCCGTCCGGTGACGTACCTTTCCAACGGATTGACAGTAGGAGGCTTGTTGCGCCATCTTTGACGTATGCTCGTAGCCGCCGGCAATACGGGCAAGCTAATCATACACTATAGCCCCACCAGGACCATCCGTGAGAAGAGGGAAGAATGGAGTTCAGAGATGAGGATTATCCACGAAAATCAGCTGCTCAAGATCCACCGCTCTCCAGCTTGTCGAGCGACACAAGTCGATGCGGAGAAGGATGTCACCTCGGAGGCCATCACCTGCCAGAGTCACATCTATCGTCGACACCTGGACAGGACTGAGTACATGTATGTCCTCCAGCGTGAGAGTGGTACCACGGAGTACAAGTACCCGCCAGTGCAGCAAGGGACTTCCCATGAGCACATGGACTTGTGCTTGGAGGACGCTGCTATGCTCAGCACTCGACTGCAGCAGTGTCAGCAGGAGCTTCAGGATGTTCGTGACACCCTGAAGGAAACCGAGGCGTTGCTTCGAGCCTGCTTGAGGGCGAGAGAAAGAGGAGATGGGAATGAACTGTGTGTCACCATGAATGATACATGGACTCCTGACTCCCCAGATCGCCGAGCGATCAGGCGTCGTCGCACTTCTCCACCAGCAGCCTACCCACCCAAAGCAGAGTCAGAAGGCAGCCGAAATGATGAGGAAGATCCCGAGGAGCCAGCTCAAGAAAACGAGTAACGTAGAGCCTTTCCCTTAAATTAGAAGGATGTCGAGTAGTCGAGTCGTTACGTTTGTTAATGGTGTGTTAATGCTTGGTGTGTGACGTGAGTTGTGGAAGCCATGAGCAGTTGTCCATAGCCTCGTCTTCAGATTGTTTTGCTTTGGTGTGTGAACCCACATGAAATAATATTGCATTTATTTTTGTGTGAGAATTGAACCCTCAGAAAAGTATAACAAAGACTCAACACTTCAAAGTACAAACAAGTGAAAGTAATAAGATGATACAAAATGCTTTCAAATTAACATTGGTTGATTCTGCCAGATGGCCGGAAGAGGAAAAGGACGTGCTGCCAACCCCGCCAACAACAACGATGAGGCCTGAAACCCTCATCTTTCTGGAGGCCAAGACAGGGGTGGTTGCCGTGAGGGAGTTGATCCCATCCACCAAATGCTTGAAAATCAAAATTAGCTCATCCAGAACCTGACTCAAGTGGTGGCCAACTTGCATCAAGTTCCACCTCCACAAGCTGCACCACGCCAACCAAGGTTGAGTGAGTTTCTAGGAACTCAACCTCCAAAGTTTGCAAGTGATGCTGAACCTCTGGAAGCAGATGATTGGCTAAAGACCATTGAGAGCAAGATGAGGATCATACAGTGCCAAGGGTATGAGAGGGTGCTGTTTGCCTCTCATCAATTGCATGGACCTGCTGCTGATTGGTGGACCGCCTACGTGGCCGCCCATCATGACCCTGAGAACATCACTTGGGAAGAGTTCAAGCGTAGCTTCCACAATCATTACATACCAAGGGGTGAACTCAAAAACAAGAGGAAGGAGTTTTTGGGGTTGCAGCAAGAAAACATGACGGTGAGGGAATACCTCACTAAATTCACTCAACTCTCCCGTTATGCCCCACGGGACATAGAGACTGATGAGCAGAAACAGGATTGTTTCGTGGAAGGACTTACCACAGAAATGCAGTGTGCAATGTCCTCCAATGAGTATGAAAGCTTCCAAAAGATGGTGGACAGAGCGTTTGTGGTGGAAAGGAAACTGAAGGCCTTGGAAAATGAGAATAAGAGGAAGGCCGGGTGGTCACATCAAGCCTCAGGAAGCAACACCCGCCCACGTCTGATGCAGCAACCCGCAGGGCAGACGAACCGTGCTGCGGTACCCTACTCAGCACCAAGAGGGTACAACCCGAACTTCAGGCCTCCGGCAGCACCAGCACCACCACAACGTCAGTTTGTACAGCAGACTCGCCCCGCATATCCACCTCGACCAGCAGCACAAGGCCCTCCAAACCAACCCCAAGACAACAAAGGCCAGGCACCTAAGGTTGGGGTGCAATGTTTTAGCTGTGGTGAAGTGGGGCACTACGCCCATAAGTGCCCAAAGAAGAAGCCCACGCAGCCACAACAGCAGAATGTAATGAGAGTACGGGTGAACCACGTCACTATGGAGGAAGCGCAAGAGGCACCCGACGTGGTAGTTGGTAAGTTTCCTGCCAATTTACACATTGCAACCCTGCTGTTTGATTCTGGTGCTACCCACTCGTTCATTGCTCAAGGGTTTGTTAAGAAGCATGATCTAGCAACAACACAAATGAACTATATGCTAGCAGTAAACTCTCCAGGTGGAGAAATAAGGACAAGACAAGTGTGTCCCAAGGTGAATCTAGACATTAATGGGGTAGTGTTTACTGCTAACCTCATAGTGATAGATTCCCATGGGATCGATATTATTTTGGGCATGGACTGGTTGACCAAACATAAGGGAATCATCCATTGTTCGACCAGAACGGTGGAACTAACGCACCCTAGTGGCACAAATGTAAAGTTTATAACAATACAAGAGCCTAGGAGGGACGTTAAATTAAATCAAATTGAGGTGAAAGTGGAGGAGATCAGGACCATCAGGGAATATTCAGATGTTTTTCCGGAGGAGTTGCCAGGTATGCCTCCTGATCGTGAAGTGGAATTCGCAATTGAGCTAGTGCCTGGAACAGCCCCGATATACAAGAGACCTTATCGGATGGACTCCAAGCAGCTGGGAGAACTCAAGGATCATTTGAGAGAATTGACGGAGAAGGGATATATTCGTCCTAGTTCCTCACCATTGGGAGCTCCGGTGATATTTGTGCCCAAAAAGGACGGAACCCAAAGGTTATGCATGGACTACCGTGCCTTGAATGAGGTAACCATCAAGAATAAGTACCCATTACCCCGCATTGAAGACTTGTTTGATCAGTTGAGGGGAGCTTGTGTGTTCTCGAAAATTGATCTCAGGTCGGGATACCACCAACTTAAGATAAGGCAATCTGATATTCCCAAGACAGCTTTCGTATCTCGGTATGGACTGTATGAATACACTGTCATGCCTTTCAGGCTAACTAATGCCCCGGCGTACTTCATGTATCTCATGAACAAGGTATTCATGGAATATCTGGACAAATTTGTGGTGGTTTTCATAGATGACATTCTCGTCTTCTCCAAAGATGAAGAAGAACATGAGAAACATCTAAGGTTGGTGTTGCAAAGCCTGAGAGAACACCAACTATATGCCAAGTTGAGCAAGTGTGAGTTTTGGCTGAAGAGAGTTCCCTTCTTAGGGAATATAATCTCAGAGGGGGGAATCTCCATGGATCCCGCCAAAATTGAGGTTATACAGAAGTGGAAGACCCTTGAAAATGTCGGGGAAGTTCGAAGCTTCTTGGGATTGGCAGGATACTATCGACGGTTTATTGAGGGATTCTCTAAGATCTCGAGACCCCTCACCAAACTGTTGGAGAAGGGAATCACATTCACATGGACGCTGCAGTGCGAGACGAGTTTTCAGGAGTTAAAGGAAAGATTGACAACAGCCCCAGTGCTAGTTATGCCAGATATGCAGAAGAACTTTACGGTGTACTGCGATGCCTCTAGAAACGGGTTGGGATGTGTTCTCATGCAAGAAGGGCATGTCATGGCTTATGCATCCCGACAACTCCGGAAGCACGAGAAAAACTATCCTACACATGACCTAGAACTAGCCGCAGTGGTACACGCTTTGAAAATTTGGCGGCACTATTTGATGGGGAAGAGGACAGAGATATATACGGATCATAAGAGTTTCAAGTACATTTTCACACAGCCAGATCTCAACCTTAGACAAAGGAGATGGTTAGAGCTAATCAATGACTTTGATGTGGGCATCAACTATCATCCTGGGAAAGCAAACGTCGTGGCCGATGCTTTAAGTTGGAAAGTGCAGGTCAATAAGTTGAGCTTGAAGGACATGCCTGCAGAATTGAAGGACAAGATTATAAGGCTCAATCTATGCCTTGTGAATAGTGGTGAAGCCATCGCCATGGATGTGGACTCCACACTAGAGCAAGACATACGCGATGGTCAAAAGAACGACGAGAAGATACAAGAAATTAGGAAACTCATCAAGGAAAATAAAGCTCCTGGTTTCAGAGAGGATGAACAAGGTACGGTGTGGCACGGGAAAAGAATCTGCGTGCCTGAAGTGAAAGAGATTCGTGAATTGATTTTGAAGGAGGCTCACGATTCCGACTATTCCATCCATCCTGGGAGTACAAAGATGTACCAGGACCTCAAGAGCAGGTATTGGTGGTATGGCATAAAGCGAGATGTCGCGGAATATGTTGCCCTATGTGACACACGTCAGTTGGTGAAAGCAGAACATCAACGACCCGCAGGATTATTGCAACCACTCAAAGTGCCTGAATGGAAATGGGAAGAAATCGGCATGGATTTCATAGTGGGATTGCCTAGGACCCAATCAGGATATGATTCAATATGGGTCATCATTGACAGGCTAACCAAGGTAGCTCATTTCATCCCCGTGAAAGAAAGCTACAGCGGATCCAAATTGGCAGAGTTGTACATGTCAAGGATCGTGTGTTACCATGGAGTGCCAAAGAAGATTGTGTCGGATCGAGGGACGCAGTTCACCTCAAGGTTCTGGCAAAAATTGCATGAAACCATGGGAACCCATCTGAATTTCAGCTCTGCCTATCATCCCCAAACTGACGGGCAGACGGAGAGAACCAATCAGATCCTTGAAGGTATGCTGAGGGCATGTGCACTCAAAAATAATAGGAGTTGGGACAAGAACTTACCTTATTCGGAGTTTTCCTATAACAACAGCTATCATGCTAGTATGAAGATGTCACCATTTGAAGCCTTGTACGGGAGGAAGTGCAGAACTCCCCTATTTTGGAACCAAACGGGGGAAAGTAAAGTGTTTTGTCCAGAAGTACTACAAGAAGCCGAGGCGAAGGTGAGGGAAATTCGCAACAATTTGAGGATAGCACAGACACGCCAAAAGAGCTATGCCGATGTACGAAGAAGAGAGCTCGTTTTCAACGTGGGAGACTATGTCTATCTCAAGGTGTCCCGTATCAGAGGACTTCGTCGGTTCAAGGTGAAAGGGAAGTTGTAACCTCGATACATCGGACCCTTTCAAGTTCTGGAAAGGAAAGGCGAAGTGGCGTATCAACTAGAGTTACCGGCTCGTCTAGCGGATGTGCATGATGTATTCCATGTGTCACAACTCAAGAAATGCCTGAGGACGCCTAAAGAGGTGTTACCCATGAATGAAGTGGACGTAGCTGAGGATTTGTCTTATGCCGAGCAACCATACAAGATTTTGGAGACAATGGAACGCCTCACCAAAAATAAAAGAATCCAGATGTGCAAGTTGCAGTGGAAGCATCACTCAGAAGAGGAAGCCACCTGGGAACGGGAAGATGAGCTCAAGGCACAATTTCCGGAATTGTTTTCTTAGAACCACCAATCTCGAGGACGAGATTTCTTTTAAGGGGGGTAGAGCTGTAACACCCCAAAATCTTGTTAAGACCCTAAATCCTGTTAAGAGGGGGATTTAAAAATTTTTGGACGTGTTGCATGTTTTGCAACAAATTAAATTCAAACTGGAGTTCAATTTAAACTCAAAACAGAAAAGAAATAGAAAAAGAAAAAAAAGAAAACAGAAAAAAAACCGGCCAGTGGGCCGAAACCCACCAGCCGGCCCAATCAGCACCAGCGCCAGCCCGCAGCCACGCGCGTCCCCTTCCTCCCACTGACAGGCGGGGCCCGCCAGCCTTCTTCCTCGCGCCCGCGCCGCGATCGGCCGGACTCTCTCTCACCCCGAATCCAAACCGACCCGGATTTCTGCGTATCCCAGCCGAATTTTGCTCGTGGGCGACGCAAACTCGATCACAACCGAACACCGCCCTCCCCCGTCTATAAAAACCCCGGCCTTGTCCCGTTTTTCCCACGCGATCCACCGATTTTTACTACGGTGAGAACCCGAGCACCTCCGGCGAATTCTGCCCGATCTACGCTCGGGAATTCCGATCTAACTCGATGGTCTTGATCCACCGCCTCCGGGGAACCTCGCAGGTGCAGAAAACTCGGTGGTTTGTGGCTCAAACACAGCGCCGACGAGCCTCGCCCTGAATTCACCTCGGACCTCGTCGCCGATCGCTTTCCAGGACCTCCGAGCTCAAGAAAACCCCCGAGGTGAGATCCCCGACCTCCCCTCCACCGATCCATGCCATAAAATCACAGTTTTAGGAAGAATTGACGAAGATCCGAAACACTCCGGCGAGATCGCCGCCTCCCGCCGCCGTGCGCCGCTGGGCAGCGCCGCCCGCGCTCGATCAGAGCGACGTGGCCGCTTGTGCGCCGTTTATTTTAAATCGCACAGTAGAGTTTAAATCCTCGCGTACCGGTTCGGCATTATAATCTCAGCCGTCTGTTTTAAATCGGACGGTCCACGTCAGCCCCGCGTTATAAAGACTGGAAATCTTACGTGCTACCCCCTGGGGTTCTCGGGAAATAAGAGCTAGCCCCGGAAACTTCTGATCTAGCCTCTGGAACTTCAGAAAATCATGAAAATTCATTTAAAAATCAGTTTTAGCCCTGGACTTAATAAAAATTAGGAAAAACTCCTCTGTTATGAGTAGCTAGACCCCTGAAAATTGTTAAAGTAATATTATAGACCCTGTAGTGGGGTGAGTTTACCTTTTTAACCCTGTTTGATATTTAATTTATGAAATTGGATATGTGGCTAGTATTTAAAATTTAAAAAGTGGGACAAACATATTGTCAAAATTAAATTAAAAACTTTCTCAGTACTTAGAAAACTTTGGAGTGAGATAAAAATATATTTTGGGCAGAAATGAATCTGTTTAATTTATTATTCACATTTATTAGTTATAGGGAAACATTTTTAAGTAAAGAATAGTTCTGAAAAACGAGAAAATAAATGTAAAATAGTTTACATCAGAGGAAAAGGTCAAAAATATATTATTAAATATTTTAGATCAGAACCTATTCTGTTTAGATGATGTGTCTTGTTATTTTCATAATAAAGTTCACATTTAGGCATAGGAAATAAATCTGAGAATATAGCAACTAGTAAATGATAAATGAAGTTTCTAAAATCCAAAGAATTCAGTTTAGGGTTGGTAGAAATTCTGAAGACACATATGGAGTAGAAAAATACCTTTTATGCATACTTGGTAGCTAAAAGGTGTAGTAATTAAATATAAGGAATTTATTTAAATTGGAAACTCATATATAAAGTATGCAAGCATAAATGTGAATACTAAAGTAGGAATCATATACACATGATTAAAAGTGCATGTAAGCCACAAATCAACACCCGTAGAGTAACCACAACACATATAATTGTGAATGACTTTCATATATATGATTGTGTGCTTTGTATGAAGTGGAAGTGTGAACTATGTCTTATGGATTGTTGTTTTTCTTTTGCTATGTGTGATGGTATGATGTAGAACCTGCTCCAGAGCAAGTTCTTCCTTTCCAAGATCAGTACTACCCATTCCAAGAGCAGCAGGAAGGAGGCAAGTGTTCTTGACCACTTTGATCCTATACTAGGATGTGTAGATATAATTATTTGCATTGTCAAATGAAATATGAAACCCATGCTAGGAAGTTTCCCTAGAATTGCATTACCTTTTTTCCTTGTAGCTTGGGTTGGGATTTATTTTATCATGTCATTTATTATTATGCATATGCTTAGCCATGCTTAGAATGGGATATTTGGGATATGAGATCATCAGTTTATTTTACCATACTCTTAAATGAGATATTGTGAGTTATGTAGAGGTAGGGATCAAGGCAAGTTGGATGTTTTGGTTGTGTGCTGGGAGCACGAGACTCAGGTTTGTGTTTAGTACTTGTCTGGATCCTAAGGACCGGTTCATGGAGAATGTAACCTGGCTTTACCGTGCCAACCACATGCTGAGATGGGGCAGCTTGGCCAATTAATTAGGTGTATCCCCAGCATAGTATAGGTGTGTTGGATGGTGCGGGGAATAGGTGTCAGCTGGACTACCATATGAACCGCAAGGCTCAAGAGGGGGCCACTGCAGCGGGGTTGGAGCCTCTTGTATGCTGTTAGGGGTGAAACCTCAGTGGGCCCATGCTCGTCGGGAATCCCTTTGTAAAGGCTTCGTAGTGATCTCCTGGCTACACACCTGGGAAGTGTGAATGTGGTTCGTAGCCACTGGCAAAATGGAGGTTCTTTTAGTCCACCCGGCAACGGGGGATGAAATCACTACATGTGGGTACAGTGGTACAAACTCTGCAGAGTCAAAACTGTCATGACAGCCGTGCTCATGGTCAAGAGCGGCTTGGACTTATTCATGATTAGAGGAGTGATGGTTTTAGAAGTTGAGAATGTTAAGCGGGGAGCTTAACATTGGAAATGATGTTATGGTTATTTGATTGTGATGATGGGATGGGAGTTTGGGACCATTTCACCTGTGTAGTAATGTAGGTGCTTAATAAGCTAAGGTGATAGGTATTACTTGCGTAGTGCTTTAACCATGAGTTCAACCTCCCCTTGCTATACCCATGCATGACATAACTTTCCCACACTTGCTGAGTACCATCGGTACTCAACCTTGCATATTTGTTGGTTTATATTGCTGCTCAGGTCAAGATAATGAGGTGGTGTATAATGACCAAGATTTTGGACCCGAAGAAGGTTTCTAGGTTCATGGAGACCCCCGGGCAATGCCTGTGACGGAGCCCTCAAGAATAATATTCCGCTGCTAGTTTAATTACTTATGATGAACTTATTATTGTCCATCGAGACATTTGCTATGTAAGACTTATTTATACTCGACCCCTGGCTTGTAATAAATGATGCTTCACTATTTGTCATCACATGTATGAGAAAATGATCCTGGCATACATGTGATATTCACTTGGTTGTTCTTCGGAAAAACCGGGTGTGACAGTGACAACCCTACCGTTAGATAGGATGGTTACGTCAGCCTTCCACTCTTCATGTCCGAGACGAGGGACTTTCTTGAGAAGATATTCTGGATATAAGCTGCAGCAATCCAGAAATTCTTTGAGCTCCCTAGATATGTGTCCTCCTTCCATTCTGTCGGACCGAAATTCTTGAACTGAATGGTTGGCCCATTCATCACCTTCATGAGACGGCCCGATGCCACCCGTTCAGTCACGGGGACGTGGCACTCGCCCGGGAATCGTATTGGGTGGTGCCGTGTTGTGCGGCACCCAACAGCACACATATAAGGAACAATGTATTACATAAAACAATAGAGGAAGCTTACAAGTCTTTCTTTGTAATAATTTACATCAAGTAACTACAGCGGAAGTCTAATAACAGCTCACATCAAATAACTAAAGAGCACTCGAGAAGAGGTCCAGCCTGCGGACTTCTCTCGCTAGCAACACGAAGACATTGCAGTGGCCGGGTTCTCCATGTGTTAAACGACTCGGAAGTCTCCGAGTCTCACCGGACAACCTTCTTCTTAGCATCGATGTAACCTGCAAAACCACTCATATAGCAAGCGTGAGCACATAGGCTCAGCAAGACTGATCCGACTATCCTAAGCAAGAAACTCTACATGCACAATGGTTGCAATTGGGTTAGCTAGATTTGCATAAAGGACTCGCCTAATGTAGATCCTTAACTTTCAGATTTTAAGCCTCATAGTACAGACCTTGAGCCAAACAGCATCGCAACTCCACAATCAAACAAGAAACGCTTTGTTGCGATGGTCCTTGCACAAGGTGAAAGTAAAGTTTAATGAGCCTATCCCTAATTCAATCATGGTTGCAATACAAGCTACATCATAGCCTTATCAAGTTCAAAAGAAAACTGTTTCAGTTGTTACTACGTCAAGATGCAGTGGGCAGGTATGCTCATATAACCGCGAGCGGCGGTGATTCGAATCAGTACACGTCTGGACTACACGACACGTACACCCGTACTCCGAGTTGCCGACAGCAACCTCAACTGACGTTATACGCGGCCACCTTTCCCAAGATCTTCCACACAGGATGCAGTCTAACTGCCCCGAGTCCGCAAGCTCCCTCAAGGTACATACCCGCTGTGGTATGTTCTTGAGCAAGTTACCTCCTGCTACCTTGACGCCGAAAGCCTAAGGCAGTTAGAAAAGTTCCAATGTGGATCTCCCAAGGTACATCGGTTTCCTTGGTCCCATATAGCCAGTATGTGCCCGGTACACAACTCAAACTTGTCCAACAGGGCCAAGCACGGACGGGCCTTAACCGACACAGGCAGGGCTATGCACGCATGGTCCGAATCCTGCTGCATCTAAATCTCCCTGCCCGGTCTCCATTTCTTATGTGTGAACTTTCCTCATCATTCCTATTTTTGACTAGCTCCGAATAAACCAGCCTTAAACTCGCGAGTAGATTCCAACTACTCGACTTCTACCGGACCTTTCCTACTAACATTAGCGTAGCCAAATTCACTCGAGGTGCTATTCTACCCTTCTCTTTCTTAGATATTTCTGGTCATGCAACTGGGGTTTCAATATCAACTAGACTTAATGCAAACAAATAATTCAAGCTATGATCTCTAGAAATGGAAATGTTCATAAATCTGTTCAAATGCAAACTGGGGCTTGCCTGTTTTGCAGGTGACTAAGATTACAATCAGTTAGTGAAGATCAGTTGGAGCTTGATCACTCGCTTTCCTCTCACCTTGATCTTCACTTCAAGTCCTTCTCACGTTCTCACGTATATGCTACACGATATGAATACTTATATGCATTTAATTGTAAAGATTTTGCTAATAAGATCTAATGACAGTTTAAAAACTGGAACTCTGTTCAAGAATTTAAGATGACACTGGTGCTAGGGGTTTTGGGTTGGGTTTAAACACTATGATCAAGTGTTGAGTCATATCTCCACTTGTCTGTTGATCACCTTAAGAGGTTACACAGGACAGTGGTGATCCAAGGCTCCAATGGAGATGAAAATTTTCATGCAAGTTCCTGGTCAAAAAAAAGTAATATGGACCAAAAATTAGCACTTTTCATTGAGTGGTTTATTCATAACAATTCTCTAAGTAATTAAGCAAAGAGGAATTAATTCTGAGGTAACACCCATATTCATGTCAAACTTAGTGAACTAAAATTTCAATTATAGTTCATAGAGCCTACATGAATTTTCCTAGGATTTTTGGAGCTAAGAATTTCCCAGAACTGAATTTCCAAGTTTTTGAAATTCTCTGAAAATGTTTCTGTATTCATTTGAACAGCAGAATTTACAATCTGAATTCTCCTGATCAAATCAACTCTAAATGATCTGAAACTTTTACAGCAGTATAGTAACATCCAAAATAATATTCTGGCAAAATGTTATGATTTTTGGATGAACAAAACTCCCTCTAAAATTCTTTTTATGAAAAGCATTAAAGAATTTTCGAGAATTAAATAATGACTTTCATACAAATTGGGTTGCATATTTGGATAGAGTTTTTCAATCTGAATCTAACCCAATTAGAAGCACTAAATTTGGAGTTTCCTAGCAAAAGTTACGCTCTTCTAAAGTTTGGGGTAAAATCTGGGATTTGAATAAATCGTGGAAAAGTTTAAATCCTGTCTGTGAGACCAGGGGGCACGTGTCACTCGCTGGAACCAAGCCACACGTGGTTACAGAGCTGTTTCCCACGTTGACACAGTTAATCCGGTGCCACAGAAGATCTGGTCTCTTTCCTCAGCGCCACTGACACGCGGGTCCGGCGACATTGTCTTCAACCTCGCGCTCCCGCGCGCCCGCGCCGCCGGAGGTCGCCGGAGCCCCTCTGAAATCAGTCGTCCGGCCATCTCCAATGCTCAAACTCACCGCTAAGCCCTAGTTTCGTGCGAGGAACACGCTGGTGCGGTCCTCCCGAGCCGGCAGAGCCCCCAAAGAAGCTCGCGATGGCGTGACGGCTCGGTGGAAGTCCGGCGATGTCGCCCCGACGCCCTATGCCCTCCAAGCTTCGGTTTCCAAGCTCTAAAGCACTGGCGGATGCTAGGGAAAGTCTACATGGGGATGAAATGGCTTGGAAATGTCTCTAAACTAGGGTTCATCGTGCACCCGAACCTTCCCACCAGAGTCGCTGTCGGAAAGACCGGAAATACGCCGTGCAACGTGTGTTTCATGCTAGGTTTTCAAAAGGGAAATTGTTGCTAAGCACGTCTAGGTCATGTGAGTGTAATTTGCAGAGCTCTAAACCATTATAGTGCAAGAATTTAACGGATTTTTACCCGAACCTCGGTTTGAACCGGCCGGAGGGAAATTCTGAAATTCGTCGGCAAGAAGAAACGGCTAGATCTGAGCTTCGGATGGAAGCTGCAGGAAGCTCTTGCGCGTCCAAAGGTTGCCTTGCTCGGCCGTGAGACGCTCTGGGTGAGGCTGTCCACGAGAGCCGCCCGTGGCGGTTTCTTTCGGCCGCCGCGGGAACTCGGCGTTATCGGTCGTTGGAGGCGGAGCTCACGTGGAACATTGGGAAGAGGTCGTGGGGATTGCTCGGGTGCGGTTTTGCTGCTCAGTCGAAGCTTTGCACGCTAGCCATGGTGGCGGCCGAGGGATCGGAAGGTTGCGGCAGCAACTGTCGGTTTCTCGCTCGAGGAGGGAAAGGATGGCGCCGAGTCTTCGGTGCTGTGGGCGGAAAAGAGCACGGCAGTGAGGTAAAAACTTCCAGACACCTCGCCAGCGCGATGGAATTCGGTGGGAGGTGGCGCCGGCTCATCTCGGTGTCGCCCAGAGGGCTGCTGCGGTCTAACGAGTGAACCGAATGAAGAGCCAAAACAGAGACCACCCTCTAAGATCTTTTTGCAAATTGAATTGTCCAATTGACATGTGGTCCCACAGTTCAGTGCCTCCTTATCCTCTAAAATATCTCCCAAAATTGGCAAATGATGGAAATCAATTGTGGAAGTTCAAATCTGAGATGCATTTGGACAATTTTGGCAAGTTTCATCCAAATTCAAATGGGTATTTGAATTTTTTGCAATTTAAAGTCCATTTTGGAAAATGAGTTACAAAACCTTTCAACAAATCATGAAACTTTGCATACCCACTAATTTGGACCTAAGGAATTCAAATATGAAATCTGATTTTTAATTTGGCTGCTGCAAATGAGATTTTTAGCACAATAGTTTTGAAATTCATTGTGTTGCTCTCATTTAAATTTTGAGTTGAACAAATTTGTTCCAAATCTGACTTTAGCTTTCTCACACATATGGGAACTTCCCATCTTGGTTTTTGTCCCCTCTTGGGTTCTAAGTTTTCAAACAATTATTTGAACTTGTGTGAAGAGAGCTCTCATGTGTATTTATCACATGTGGAAAAAGTTTTTAACAAGTCCAATTTTCCATACATATGAAACCACTTTTGCAAACAAGAGTTCCTTTGTATTCACAAATTTTGGGACCTTTACATTCCTCCTCCCTTAAAAGGAATCTCGTCCGGAGATTACAAAAGAAGAACGAGACGGGAGGGTAATTACAAAGTTTATGACAAAAGTTCCAGATAGTTCTGTTGGATGTAATCTTCGCTTTCCCACGTCGCCTCCTCCGGGGTATCATTACTCCACAGGACTTCATAAAATTTCAATGTCCGGTTTCGGGTGATCCGGGTCTTTTCATCGATAATCTGAATATGTTGCTCGGTGTATGTGAGATACGGCTTCAACTCGTCGATATCTTCGCTGCGGACAGCAGCGGTAAACTTTAGACATTTCCGCAGCTGGGACACGTGAAATATGGCGTGAATACAGGCAAGGCTTGACGGTAGTTCAGGCCGGTAGGCTACGGTCCCACACTTCTCTGTGATGGCAAACAGACCAATGAATCGGGGAGCAAGTTTCCCCTTGACACCGAACCGATGAATCCCTTTCATCGGAGACACACAAAGATACATGTGCTCTCCGACGTCTAAATGCGGTTGACACCTTTGATCCACATAGCTTTTCTGATGAGATTGGTCAGCTTTGAAGTTCTCTTGTATTATCCGAACTCTCTCTTCGGCTTCATTGACAAGATCAACCCCGAACGTGACTCGTTCGCCGGACTCGCACCAATTCAATGGTATACGACACTTCCGGCCGTATAGAGCTTCATATGGTGTAACAACTCTCTAGCATCATAGACTAGCCCCACATACCACCACTCGTCTTTTCTGTGCACTTTGTCCTCACTCCTGCGGACCCGGGAAAACTTCCTGGTTGGTCACCCATCCCCAAATTCCTCCGGGCCAAGCACGCTTAACCCCGGAGTTCTTTGTAGGTGGGCTTCCGGAAAAAAAGGTATACCTTGGTGCTATGAGTACTCTATCAATCCTATTAAGTCGGGAGTCAGGATATCACACAATCCACCCCCCTTAGAAGACCGACATCCTCGTCGGTCAATGCCAAGACAGGAACGTCCCCTCTTGGCCACGTCCGTACGTTCAGTGCTGGCATACGCATACCGTACGTCCGGTTAGTAGCATACGTACCATACCGTGTCCCACACAGAGGACCCATGCGTCATGCATACGTACCCACGTCCCCAACCTGTACGCTACCGTATCCTTCTCACTGACCCGTACGCACCCGTGAAACTGCAAGGGTCCGCTCTGATACCATTTGTGATGGCTCTCTAGGATCATAGACTAGCCCCACATACCACCACTCGTCTTTTCTACGCACTTTGTCCTCACTCCTGCGCACCCGGGAAAACTTCCCGGTCGGTCACCCATCCCCAAATTCCTCCGGGCCAAGCACGCTTAACCCCGGAGTTCTTTGCAGGTGGGCTTCCGGAAAAAAACGGTATACCTTGGTGGTATGAGTACTCTATCAATCCTATTAAGCCGGGAGTCAGGATATCACACAATTGACTTCTGTCACACCTGGTTTTTCCGAAGAACAACCAAGTGAATATCACATGTATGCCAAGATCATTTTCTCATACATGTGATGACAAATAGTGAAACATCATTTATTACAAGCCAGGTGTCGAATAAGTCTTACATAGCAAATGTCTCGATGGACAATAATAAGTTCATCACAAGTAAATAAACTAGCAGCGGAATATTATTCTTGAGGGCTCCGTCACAGGCGTTGCCCGGGGGACTCCATGAACCTAGAAACTTTCTTCGGGTCCAAAGTCTTGATCATTATACACCACCTCATTATCTTGACCTGAGCAGCAATATAAACCAACAAATATGCAAGGTTGAGTACCGATGGTACTCAGCAAGTGTGGGACAGTTATGTCATGCATGGCTAGAACAAGGGGAGGTTGAACTCATGGTTAAAGCACTACGCAATTATGTCACACCCGGTTTTTCCGAAGAACAACCAAGTGAATATCACATGTATGCCAGGATCATTTTCTCATACATGTGATGACAAATAGTGAAGCATCATTTATTACAAGCCAGGTGTCGAATATAAATAAGTCTTACATCACAAATGTCTCAATGAACACTAATGCTTCATCACAAGTAAATAAACTAGCAGCGGAATATTATTCTTTAGGGCTCCATCACAGGTGTTGCCCGGGGGTCTTCATGAACCTAGAAACCTTCCTCGGGTCCAAAATCTTGATCATTATACACCATCTCATTATCTTGACCTGAGCAGCAATATAAACCAACAAATATGCAAGGTTGAGTACCAATGGTACTCAGCAAGTGTGGGAAAATTATATCATGCATGGCTAGAACAAGGAGAGGTTGAACTCATGGTTAAAGCACTACGCAATTAATACCTATCACCTTAGCTTATTAAGCACCTACATTACTACACAGGTGAAATGGTCCAAATCTCCCATCCCATCATCATAAACCAATAACCATAATCATCATTTCCAATGTTAAGCTCCCCGCTTAACTTCCAAAACCATCAACTCTCTAATCATGAATAAGTCCAGGCCGCTCTTAACCGTGAGCACGGCTGTCAAGACAGTTTTGATTCTGCAGAGTTTGTACCACTGTACCCACAAGTAGTGATTTCATCCCCCGTTGCCGGGTGGACTAAAAGAACCTCCATTATGCCAGTGGCTACGAACCACATTCACACTTCCCAGGTGTGTAGCCAGGAGATCACTACGAAGCCTTTACAAAGGGATTCCCGACGAGCGTGGGCCCACTGAGGTTTCACCCCTAACAGCATACAAGAGGCTCCAACCCCGCTGCAGTGGCCCCCTCTTGAGCCTTGCGGTTCATATGGCAGTCCAGCTGACTCCTATTCCCCGCACCATCCAACCACCCATACTACGCCGGGGATACACCTAATTAATTGGCTAAGCTGCCCCATCTCAGCATGTGGTTGGCACTGTAAAGCCGGGTTACATGCTCCATGAACCGGTCCTTAGGATCCAGGCAAGTACTAAACACAAACCCAAGTCTCGTGCACCCAGCACACAACCAAAACATCCAACTTGCCTTGATCCCTACCTCTACATAACTCACAATATCTCATTCAAGAGTATGGTAACATAAACTGATGATCTCATGTCCCAAATATCCCATTCTAAGCATGGCTAAGCATATGCATGGACATAAATGACATGACAAAATAAATCCCAACCCAAGCTTCAAGGAAATAAGGTAATGCAATTCTAGGGAAACTTTCCTAGCATGGGTTTCATATTTAACTTGACAATGCAAATAATTCTATCTACACATCCTAGCATAGGATCAAAGTGGTCAAGGACACTTGCCTCCTTCTTGCTGCTCTTGAAATGGGTAGTCTTGGTCTTGGAATTGAATAACTTGTTCTTGAGCAGGTTCTACTTCATACCATCACACATAGCAAAAGAAAAACAACAATCATAAGACATAGTTCACACTTCTACTTCATACAAACCACACATTCACATTTATGAAAGTTTCTTTACCATTTTATGTGTTGTGGATACTCTATGTGTGTTGATTTGGGGCTTGCATACACTTTCATTTACATGTATAGGATTCTTACTTTGGTGTTCATATTTATACTCACATACTATATATATATATACATATATATATGTGTGTTTCAGTTTTAAATAAATTCCTTATATATTAAACTACCAAGTATGTATGAAAAGTATTTTTCTTCTTCATATGTGCCTTCATAATTTCTATCAACCCTAAACTGAATTCTTTGTTCTTTAGAAACTCCATTTATCATTTACTAGTTTCTATATTTCCAGATTTATATTCTCATGCATAATTGTGCATTTTATTATTAAATTAGTAATACACACTACCTAAACAGATTAGGTTCTGGTCCTAAATAATTTAAGATCATATTTTGACCTTGGCTTCTGATGTATACTATTTCATAATTATTTTCCCCATTTTTCTTTAACTATTCTTTACTTAAAAATGTGTCCCTATACTATTAAATGTGAATAATAGATGAAACAGATTTATTTCAGCCCAAAAATATATTTTTATCTCACTCCAAAGTTTTCTAAGTACTGAGAAAGTTTTTAATAAGTTTGACAATTATGTTTGTCCCCCTTTTTAATATTTAAACACTAGTTACATATTCAATTTTCTAAATTAAATACTAAACAGAGCTAGAATAATGAATTCATCCCATTACAGGGTCTATAATATCATTTTCATAATTTCCAGGGGTCTAGCTACACTTTTCAGAGGTGTTTTTCTTAATTTCTATTAAGTCCAGGGGCTAAAACTGATTTTTAAATGAATTTACATGATTTTCTGGAGTTCCAGGGGCTAGATCTGAAGTTTCCGGGGCTAGCTCTCAATTCCAGAGAACCCCAGGGGGTAGCACGTAAGAATTCCAGTCTTTATAACGCGGGGCTGACGTGGACCGTCTGATTTTAAACCGACGGCTGAGATTATAACATCGAACCGGTACGCGGGGTTTTAAAGTCTACCGTGCGATTTAAAATAAACGGCGCACAAGCGGCCACGTCGCTCTGATCGAGCGCGGGCGGCGCTGCCGGCGGCGCACGGCGGCGGGAAGCGGCGATCTCGCCGGAAACTTTCGGATCCTCGAGAATTCTGCCTAGAACTGTGATCTTATGGCCTAGATCGGTAGAGGGGAGGTCAGGGATCTCACCTCGGGGGTTTTCTCGAGCTCGGGGGTCCTGGAAAGTGCTCGGCGGCGAGGTCCGAGGCAAAACCACGGCGAAGCTCGTCGGAGCTGGATTTGCACCGTATATCTTCGGGTTTTCTGCACCTGCAAAGTTCCCCGGAGGCGGTGGATCAAGACCAACGAGTTAGATCAGAGTTTCCGAGCTTAGATCGGCCAGAATTCACCGGCGAAGTCTCGGTGCTCACCGGAGTGAAAATCGGCGATCGCGTGCGAAAAACTGATCGGATCGGTTGTTTTTATAGCCGGGGGAGGGCGGTGGTTCTGTTGTGATCGAGTTAGAGCCCTCAGGGTCCAGAATTCTGCTGCGGAGCGCGGTTTCCCGATCGGTTGCGATCGCGCGCGCGCGGAGAAGAGTCCGGGGTCGCGGGGTTAGGGATGACAGGCGGGTCCCACCCGTCAGCGAGGGGCAGCGCGGCGCGCGCGGGGGCGGGCTGCGCGGGGGTTAGCTGGGCCGGCTGGGGTTTCGGCCCACTGGCCAGTTTTTTTCTGGTTTTCCTTTTTCTTTTTCATTTCTTTTCTGTTTTGAGTATAATTTGAATTCCAGTTTGAATTTGAATTTTTGCAAAACATGCAATACGTCCAAAAATTTCTAAATTCCCCTCTGAACATGGTTTATGGTTCTAAATCAAAATTTTGAGTCTTGACTAAAAAATTTGGGGTGTTACAGCTCTACCCCCCTTAAAAGAAATCTCGTCCTCGAGATTGGTGTTTCTAAGAAAACAATTCCGGAAATTGTGCCTTAAGCTCATCTTCCCGTTCCCAGGTGGCTTCCTCTTCTGAGTGATGCTTCCACTGCACCTTGCACATCCTGATTCTCTTATTTCTGGTGAGGCGTTCCATTGTCTCCAAAATCTTGTATGGTTGCTCGGCATAAGACAAATCCTCAGCTACATCCACTTCGTTTATGGGTAACACCTCCTCAGGCGTCCTCAGACATTTCTTGAGTTGCGACACATGGAACACATCGTGCACGTCCGACAGATGAACCGGCAACTCTAGTTGGTACGCCACTTCGCCTTTTCTTTCCAAAACTTGAAAGGGTCCGATGTATCGAGGTGACAACTTCCCTTTCACCTTGAACCGACGAAGTCCTCTGATAGGGGACACCTTGAGATAAACATAGTCTCCCACGTTGAAAACGAGCTCTCTTCTTCGTACATCAGCATAACTCTTCTGGCGTGTCTGTGCTATCCTCAAGTTGTTGCGAATTTCCCTCACCTTTGCTTCGGCTTCTTGTAGCACTTCGGGACCAAACACTTTACTTTCTCCTGTTTGGTTCCAAAATAGGGGAGTTCTGCATTTCCTTCCATACAAAGCTTCAAACGGTGACATCTTCATACTAGCTTGATAACTGTTGTTATAGGAAAACTCCGCATACGGTAAGTTCTTGTCCCAACTCCTATTGTTTTTGAGTGCACATGCCCTTAACATATCTTCAAGGATCTGATTGGTTCTCTCCGTCTGCCCGTCAGTTTGGGGATGATAGGCAGAGCTGAAATTCAGATTGGTTCCCATGGTTTCATGCAACTTCTGCCAAAACCTCGAGGTGAACTGTGTCCCTCGGTCCGACACTATCTTCTTTGGCACTCCATGGTAACACACAATCCTTGACATGTACAATTCTGCCAATTTGGATCCGCTGTAGCTTTCTTTCACAGGGATGAAATGAGCTACCTTGGTTAGCCGATCAATAATGACCCATATTGAATCATACCCGGATTGGGTCCTAGGCAATCCCACGACAAAATCCATGCTGATTTCTTCCCATTTCCATTCAGGCACTTTGAGTGGTTGCAGCAATCCCGCGGGTCGTTGATGTTCTGCTTTCACCAACTGACATGTGTCACATAGGGCAACATGTTCCGCGACATCTCGCTTCATGCCATACCACCAATACCTGGTTTTGAGGTCCTGATACATCTTCGTACTCCCAGGATGAATGGAATAGTCGGAATCGTGAGCCTCCTTCAAAATTAATTTACGAATCTCCTTTACTTCTGGCACACAGATCCTTTTCCCGTGCCACACCGTTCCTTGTTCATCCTCTCTAAAACCAGGAGCTTTATTTTCCTTGATGAGCTGTCTGATCTCTTGTATCTTCTCATCATTCTTTTGTCCCTCGCGTATGTCTCGCTCAAGTGTGGAGTCCACTTCCATGGCGATGGCTTCACCACTGTTTACTAGACATAGATTGAGCCTTATAACCTCGTCCTTCAATTCTGCAGGCATATCCTTCAAGCTCAACTTATTGACCTGCACTTTCCGACTCAAGGCATCGGCCACGACGTTTGCTTTCCCGGGATGATAGTTGATGCCTACATCAAAGTCATTGATTAGCTCTAACCATCTCCTTTGTCTAAGGTTGAGATCTGGCTGTGTGAATATGTACTTCAAACTCTTATGATCCGTATATATCTCTGTCCTCTTCCCCATCAAATAGTGCCGCCAAATTTTCAAAGCGTGTACCACTGCAGCTAGTTCTAGGTCATGTGTAGGATAGTTCTTCTCGTGCTTCCGAAGCTGCCGGGATGCATATGCCACGACATGTCCCTCTTGCATGAGAACACATCCCAACCCGTTTCCAGAGGCATCGCAGTACACCGTGAAATTCTTCTGCATATCTGGCATAACCAACACGGGGGCTGTTGTCAATCTCTTCTTTAGCTCCTGAAAGCTCGTATCGCACTGTGGCGTCCAAGTGAATGTGATTCCCTTTTCCAACAGTTTGGTGAGAGGTCTCGAGATCTTGGAGAATCCCTCAATAAACCGTCGATAGTATCCAGCCAATCCCAAAAAGCTTCGAACTTCCCCGACATTTTCAGGGGTTTTCCATTTCTGGATATCTTCGATTTTGGTGGGATCTACGGAGATTCCTCCCTCCGAGATTATATGTCCCAAAAAGGGAACTCTCTTTAGCCAAAACTCACACTTGCTCAACTTGGCATATAGTTGGTGTTCTCTCAGCCTCTGTAACACCAACCTTAGATGTTTCTCATGTTCTTCTTCATCTTTGGAGAAGACGAGAATATCATCTATGAAAACCACCACAAATTTGTCCAGATATTCCATGAATACCTTGTTCATGAGGTACATGAAATATGCCGGGGCATTGGTTAGCCCGAAAGGCATGACAGTGTATTCATACAGTCCGTACCGAGATACGAAAGCTGTCTTGGGAATATCAGATTGCCTTATCTTGAGTTGGTGGTATCCCGACCTGAGATCAATTTTCGAGAACACGCAAGCTCCCCTCAACTGATCAAACAAGTCTTCAATGCGGGGTAATGGATACTTGTTCTTGATGGTCACCTCATTCAAGGCACGGTAATCCACGCATAACCTTTGAGTTCCATCTTTCTTAGGCACAAATATTACCGGAGCTCCCCATGGTGAGGAACTAGGGCGAACATACCCCTTTTCCGTCAATTCCCTCAAATGATCCTTGAGCTCTTCTAGCTGCTTGGAGTCCATTCGATAAGGTCTCTTGTATATCGGGGCTGTTCCCGGTACTAGCTCGATTGCGAATTCCACGTCACGGTCGGGAGGCATTCCTGGCAACTCCTCCGGAAAAACATCTGGATATTCCCTGATAGTCCGGATTTCCTCAACTTTCACCTCCACTTGATTTAATTTAATGTCCCTCCTAGGCTCGTGTATCGTTATGAACTTTACTCTTGTGCCACTAGGGTGAGTTAGTTCCACCGTTCTGGTCGAACAATGGATGATTCCATTATGTTTGGTCAACCAATCCATACCCAAAATAATATCTATCCCTTGTGAATCGATCACTATGAGGTTAGCGGTAAATACTACCCCATTAATGTCTAGGTTCACTTTGGGACACACTTGTCTTGTCCTTATTTCTCCACCTGGAGAATTTACCGCTAGCATATGGTTCATTTGTGTGGTTGCTAGGTCATGCTTCTTAACAAACCCTTGAGCAATGAACGAATGGGTAGCACCAGAATCAAACAGCAGAGTTGCAAGGTGTAAATTGGCAGGAAACTTACCAACTACCACGTCGGGTGCCTCTTGTGCTTCCTCCATAGTGACGTGGTTCACCCGTCCTCTCATTACGTTCTGCTGCTGTGGCTGCGTGGGCTTCTTCTTTGGGCACTTATGGGCGTAGTGCCCCACTTCACCACAGTTGAAACATTGCACCCCAATCTTAGATGCTTGGCCCTTGTTGTCTTGGGGTTGGTTTGGGGGTCCTTGCACTGCTGGTCGAGGTGGATATGCAGGGCGAGGCTGTTGTACAAACTGACGTTGCGGCTGTGCTGGTGCGGCGGGAGACCTGTAGTTTGGGTTGTACCCTCTTGGTGCTGAATAGGGTACCGCAGCACGGCTCGTCTGCCCCGTAGGTTGCTGCATCATACGTGGGCGGGTGTTGCTCCCTGAAGCTTGATGTGACCACCCAGCCTTCCTTTTATTCTCATTTTCCAGGGCCTTCAGCTTCCTTTCCACCACAAACGCTCTGTCCACCATCTTTTGAAAGCTTTCATACTCATTGGAGGACATTGCACACTGCATCTCTGCGGTAAGTCCTTCCACGAAACAATCTTGTTTCTGCTCATCTGTCTCTATGTCTCGTGGAGCATAACGGGATAGTTGAGTGAATTTAGTGAGGTATTCCCTCACCGTCATGTTTCCCTGCTGCAGTCCCAAAAACTCTTTCCTCTTGTTTTTGAGTTCACCTCTTGGGATGTAATGGTTGCGGAAGCTACGCTTGAACTCTTCCCAAGTGATGCTCTCAGGGTCATGATGGGCGGCCACGTAGGCGGTCCACCAATCAGCAGCAGGTCCCTGCAATTGATGAGAGGCAAACAGCACCCTCTCATACCCTTGGCATTGTATGATCCTCATCTTACTTTCAATGGTCTTCAGCCAATCATCTGCCTCCAGAGGTTCAGCAGCACTTGCAAACTTTGGAGGTTGAGTTCCCAGAAACTCACTCAACCTTGGTTGGCGTGGTGCAGCTTGTGGAGGTGGAACTTGATGCAAGTTGGCCACTACTTGAGTCAAGTTCTGGATGAGCTGATTTTGATTCTCCAGCATTTGGTGGAGAGGATCAACTTCTTCACGGCGACCACCCCGGTTCTGGCCTCCAGAAAGATGAGAGTTGCATGCCTCATCATTGTTGTTGGCGGGGTTGGCAGCACGTCCTTTTCCTCTTCCGGCCATCTGGTAGAATCAACAAATGTTAATTTGAAAGCATTTAGTATCATCTTACTACTTTCACTTGTTTGTACTTTGAAGTGTTGAAGTTTTGTTAAAATCTTACGAGGGTTTTATATCTCACACCCAATAAATGCACTATTATTTCCTGTGGGTTCACACACCAAAGCAAACAATCTGAAGACGAGGCTGTGGACAATTGCTCATGGCTTCCACAACTCACGTCACACACCAAGCATTATCACACCATTAACTACGTAACGACTCGACTACTCGACCTCTTGCTAGTTAGGGGAAAGACTCTACACTACTCGTCCTCTTGAGCTGGCTCCTCGGGATCTTCCTCCTCATTTCGGCTACCTTCTGACTCTGCTTTGGGTGGGGAGGCTGCTGGTGGAGAAGTGCGACGACGCCTGATCGCTCGGCGATCCGGGGAGTCAGGGGTCCATGGATCACTTACGGTGACACACAGTTCATTCCCATCTCCTCTTTCTCTCGCTTTTAAGCACGCTCGCAGCAATGCCTCCGTCTCCTTCAGAGTATCTCGGACATCCTGAAGCTCTTGTTGACACTCCTGCAGTCGAGTGCTGAGCATAGCAGCATCCTCCAAGCATAAGTCCATGTGCTCATGGGAAGTCCCTTGCTGCACCGGTGGGTACTTGTACTCCGTGGTACCACTCTCACGTTGGAGGACATACATGTACTCAGTTTTGTCCAAGTGACGACGATAGATGTGACTCTGGCAGGTGATGGCCTCCCAGGTGACATCTCTCTCCGCGTCAACTTGCGTTGCTCGACAAGCTGGAGAGTGGTGGATCTTAAGCAGTTGATTCTCGTGTATAATCCTCATCTCCGAACTCCATTCTTCCCTCTTCTCCCGGATGGTCCTGGTGGAGTTATAGTGGATGATGAGCTTGCCCGTATTGCCGGCGGCTTCGAGCATACGTCGAAGACGGCGCAACAAATCTCCCACTGCCAATCCGTAGGAAAGGTACGTCACTGGACGACTCTCCTCTCTTTCAGCAAGAGCAACTACGGGAACTCTCCCTCCCGTGGATTTACGAGCGGTGCGAATCATGCGAACCATCTAAAACAAAAGAATTTAAAATTAGGTTAGATAAAATTTCAAACAAAAATCCTATTTTTGAATGGAAGTTGGGGTAAGATGAAGAAAATGACCCTTAAATAACACTTTTCCACCCACACCTTGGAAAATAGTTTTTAAGAAAAATAGGGCCCTTAACTACGTCCATTTCTACCTAGGTCCACGTTCCTACGGGCAACCTTGGCTCTGATACCACCTCTGTCACACCCGGTTTTTCCGAAGAACAACCAAGTGAATATCACATGTATGCCAGGATCATTTTCTCATACATGTGATGACAAATAGTGAAGCATCATTTATTACAAGCCAGGTGTCGAATATAAATAAGTCTTACATCACAAATGTCTCAATGAACACTAATGCTTCATCACAAGTAAATAAACTAGCAGCGGAATATTATTCTTTAGGGCTCCATCACAGGTGTTGCCCGGGGGTCTTCATGAACCTAGAAACCTTCCTCGGGTCCAAAATCTTGATCATTATACACCATCTCATTATCTTGACCTGAGCAGCAATATAAACCAACAAATATGCAAGGTTGAGTACCAATGGTACTCAGCAAGTGTGGGAAAATTATATCATGCATGGCTAGAACAAGGAGAGGTTGAACTCATGGTTAAAGCACTACGCAATTAATACCTATCACCTTAGCTTTTTAAGCACCTACATTACTACACAGGTGAAATGGTCCAAATCTCCCATCCCATCATCATAAACCAATAACCATAATCATCATTTCCAATGTTAAGCTCCCCGCTTAACTTCCAAAACCATCAACTCTCTAATCATGAATAAGTCCAGGCCGCTCTTAACCGTGAGCACGGCTGTCAAGACAGTTTTGATTCTGCAGAGTTTGTACCACTGTACCCACAAGTAGTGATTTCATCCCCCGTTGCCGGGTGGACTAAAAGAACCTCCATTATGCCAGTGGCTACGAACCACATTCACACTTCCCAGGTGTGTAGCCAGGAGATCACTACGAAGCCTTTACAAAGGGATTCCCGACGAGCGTGGGCCCACTGAGGTTTCACCCCTAACAGCATACAAGAGGCTCCAACCCCGCTGCAGTGGCCCCCTCTTGAGCCTTGCGGTTCATATGGCAGTCCAGCTGACTCCTATTCCCCGCACCATCCAACCACCCATACTACGCCGGGGATACACCTAATTAATTGGCTAAGCTGCCCCATCTCAGCATGTGGTTGGCACTGTAAAGCCGGGTTACATGCTCCATGAACCGGTCCTTAGGATCCAGGCAAGTACTAAACACAAACCCAAGTCTCGTGCACCCAGCACACAACCAAAACATCCAACTTGCCTTGATCCCTACCTCTACATAACTCACAATATCTCATTCAAGAGTATGGTAACATAAACTGATGATCTCATGTCCCAAATATCCCATTCTAAGCATGGCTAAGCATATGCATGGACATAAATGACATGACAAAATAAATCCCAACCCAAGCTTCAAGGAAATAAGGTAATGCAATTCTAGGGAAACTTTCCTAGCATGGGTTTCATATTTAACTTGACAATGCAAATAATTCTATCTACACATCCTAGCATAGGATCAAAGTGGTCAAGGACACTTGCCTCCTTCTTGCTGCTCTTGAAATGGGTAGTCTTGGTCTTGGAATTGAATAACTTGTTCTTGAGCAGGTTCTACTTCATACCATCACACATAGCAAAAGAAAAACAACAATCATAAGACATAGTTCACACTTCTACTTCATACAAACCACACATTCACATTTATGAAAGTTTCTTTACCATTTTATGTGTTGTGGATACTCTATGTGTGTTGATTTGGGGCTTGCATACACTTTCATTTACATGTATAGGATTCTTACTTTGGTGTTCATATTTATACTCACATACTATATATATATATACATATATATATGTGTGTTTCAGTTTTAAATAAATTCCTTATATATTAAACTACCAAGTATGTATGAAAAGTATTTTTCTTCTTCATATGTGCCTTCATAATTTCTATCAACCCTAAACTGAATTCTTTGTTCTTTAGAAACTCCATTTATCATTTACTAGTTTCTATATTTCCAGATTTATATTCTCATGCATAATTGTGCATTTTATTATTAAATTAGTAATACACACTACCTAAACAGATTAGGTTCTGGTCCTAAATAATTTAAGATCATATTTTGACCTTGGCTTCTGATGTATACTATTTCATAATTATTTTCCCCATTTTTCTTTAACTATTCTTTACTTAAAAATGTGTCCCTATACTATTAAATGTGAATAATAGATGAAACAGATTTATTTCAGCCCAAAAATATATTTTTATCTCACTCCAAAGTTTTCTAAGTACTGAGAAAGTTTTTAATAAGTTTGACAATTATGTTTGTCCCCCTTTTTAATATTTAAACACTAGTTACATATTCAATTTTCTAAATTAAATACTAAACAGAGCTAGAATAATGAATTCATCCCATTACAGGGTCTATAATATCATTTTCATAATTTCCAGGGGTCTAGCTACACTTTTCAGAGGTGTTTTTCTTAATTTCTATTAAGTCCAGGGGCTAAAACTGATTTTTAAATGAATTTACATGATTTTCTGGAGTTCCAGGGGCTAGATCTGAAGTTTCCGGGGCTAGCTCTCAATTCCAGAGAACCCCAGGGGGTAGCACGTAAGAATTCCAGTCTTTATAACGCGGGGCTGACGTGGACCGTCTGATTTTAAACCGACGGCTGAGATTATAACATCGAACCGGTACGCGGGGTTTTAAAGTCTACCGTGCGATTTAAAATAAACGGCGCACAAGCGGCCACGTCGCTCTGATCGAGCGCGGGCGGCGCTGCCGGCGGCGCACGGCGGCGGGAAGCGGCGATCTCGCCGGAAACTTTCGGATCCTCGAGAATTCTGCCTAGAACTGTGATCTTATGGCCTAGATCGGTAGAGGAGAGGTCAGGGATCTCACCTCGGGGGTTTTCTCGAGCTCGGGGGTCCTGGAAAGTGCTCGGCGGCGAGGTCCGAGGCAAAACCACGGCGAAGCTCGTCGGAGCTGGATTTGCACCGTATATCTTCGGGTTTTCTGCACCTGCAAAGTTCCCCGGAGGCGGTGGATCAAGACCAACGAGTTAGATCAGAGTTTCCGAGCTTAGATCGGCCAGAATTCACCGGCGAAGTCTCGGTGCTCACCGGAGTGAAAATCGGCGATCGCGTGCGAAAAACTGATCGGATCGGTTGTTTTTATAGCCGGGGGAGGGCGGTGGTTCTGTTGTGATCGAGTTAGAGCCCTCAGGGTCCAGAATTCTGCTGCGGAGCGCGGTTTCCCGATCGGTTGCGATCGCGCGCGCGCGGAGAAGAGTCCGGGGTCGCGGGGTTAGGGATGACAGGCGGGTCCCACCCGTCAGCGAGGGGCAGCGCGGCGCGCGCGGGGGCGGGCTGCGCGGGGGTTAGCTGGGCCGGCTGGGGTTTCGGCCCACTGGCCAGTTTTTTTCTGGTTTTCCTTTTTCTTTTTCATTTCTTTTCTGTTTTGAGTATAATTTGAATTCCAGTTTGAATTTGAATTTTTGCAAAACATGCAATACGTCCAAAAATTTCTAAATTCCCCTCTGAACATGGTTTATGGTTCTAAATCAAAATTTTGAGTCTTGACTAAAAAATTTGGGGTGTTACAAATTAATAACTATCACCTTAGCTTATTAAGCACCTACATTACTACACAGGTGAATTGGTCCCAATCTCCCATCCCATCATCATAATCAAATAACCATAACCTCATTTTCAATGTTAAGCTCCCCGCTTAACATCCTAAACTTCCAAAACCATCACTCCTCTAATCATGAATAAGTCCAAGCCGCTCTTGACCGTGAGCACGGCTGTCATGATAGTTTTGACTCTGCAGAGTTTGCACCACTGTACCCACATGTAGTGATTTCATCCTCCGTTGCCGGGTGGACTAAAAGAACCTCCATTATGCCAGTGGCTACGAACCACATTCACACTTCCCAGGTGTGTAGCCAGGAGATCACTACGAAGCCTTTACAAATGGATTCCCGACGAGCGTGGGCCCACTGAGGTTTCACCCCTAACAGCATACAAGAGGCTCCAACCCCGCTGCAGTGGCCCCCTCTTGAGCCTTGCGGTTCATATGGAAGTCCAGCTGACACCTATTCCCCGCACCATCCAACACACCGATACTACGCCGGGGATACACCTAATTAATTGGCCAAGCTGCCCCATCTCAGCATGTGGTTGGCACGGTAAAGCCAGGTTACATGCTCCATGAACCGGTCCTTAGGATCCAGGCAAGTACTAAACACAAACCCGAGTCTCGTGCACCCAGCACCAACCAAAACATCCAACTTGCCTTGATCCCTACCTCTACATAACTCATAATATCTCATTCAAGAGTATGGTAAAAATAAACCGATGATCCCATATCCCAAATATCCCATTCTAAGCATGGCTAAGCATATGCATAATAATAAATGACATGATAAAATAAATCCCAACCCAAGCTACAAGGAAACAAGGTAATGCAATTCTAGGGAAACTTCCTCGCATGGGTTTCATATTTCATTTGACAATGCAAATAATTCTATCTACACATCCTAGCATAGGATCAAAGTGGTCAAGGACACTTGCCTCCTTCCTGCTGCTCTTGGAATGGGTAGTCCTGATCTTGGAAAGGAAGAACTTGCTCTGGAGCAGGTTCTACATCATACCATCACACATAGCAAAAGAAAAACAACAATCCATAAGACATAGTTCGCACTTCCACTTCATACAAACCACACATTCACATTTATGAAAGTCATTCACAATTATATGTGTTGTGGTTACTCTATGGGTGTTGATTTGTGCTTACATGCACTTTTAAACCTGTGCATATGATTTCTACTTTTGTATTCATATTTATGTTTGCCTACGATATATGAGTTTCCAAATTTAAATAAATTCCTTATAGTCAATTGATACACCTTTTTGCTACCAATTGTGCATGGAAGGCATTTTCCTACTTCAAATATGTCTTCATACCTTCTACCAACCCTAACTAAATTCTTTGGATTTTGGAAACTTCATTTATCCATTTATAGTTATTTATACCTAGCTTGCTATATTTTCAGATTTATTTCCTATGTCTAAATGTGCACTTTATTATGAAAATAGTAAGACACCTTATCTAAACAGAATAGATTTTGGGTCTAAAATATTAAATAATATATTTTTGAACTTCTCTTCTGATGTGAACTATTTTACATTTATTTTACCAATTTTCAGAATTATTCTCTACTTAAAAAAATGTGTCCCTATTACTAATAAATATGAATAATCAATTAAACAGATTCATTTCAGCCAAAAATCTATTTTTATCTCACTCCAAAGTTTTCTAAGTACTGGGAAAGTTTTTAATTTGTCTTTGACAATATGTTTGTCCCACCTTTTAAATTTTAAATACTAGTCACATATTCAAATTCCTAACTTTTATATCAAATAGGGTTAAAAAGGTAAACTCACCCCACTATAGGGTCCATTAATTTATTTTAAGAATTTCCAGGGGTCTAACTACACTTAATAGAGGGGTTTTTCCTAATTTTTATTAAGTCCGGGGGCTAAAACTGATTTTTAAATGAATTTACATAATTTTCTGAAGTTCCAGGAGCTAGATCAGAAGTTTCCGGGGCTAGCTCTTATTTCCCGAGAAACCCAGGGGGTAGCACGTAAGAATTCCAGACTTTATAACGCGGGGCTGACGTGGACCGTCCGATTTAAAACAGACGGCTGAGATTATAACATCGAACCGGTACGCGGGAATTTAAACTCTACCGTGCGATTTAAAATAAACGGCGCACAAGCGGCCACGTCGCTCTAATTGAGCGCGGGCGGCGCTGCCTGGCGGCGCACGGTGGCGGGAGGCGGCGATCTCGCCGGAGAGTTTCGGATCTTCGTCAATTCTTCCTAAAACTGTGATTTTATGGCATAGATCGGTGGAGGGGAGGTTTGGGATCTCACCTCGGGGGTTTTCTTGAGCTCGGAGGTCCTGGAAGGCGGTCGGCGACGAGGTCCTAGGTGAATTCACGGCGAGGCTCATCGGCGCTGTGTTTGAACCGCAAACCACCGCGTTTTCTGCACCTACGAGGTTCCCCGGAGGCGGTGGATCAAGACCAGCGAGTTAGATCGGAATTCCCGAGCGTAGATCGAGCAGAATTCGCCGGAGGGGCTCGGGTTCTCACCGGAGAGAAAGTCGGCGGATCGTGGGGGAAAACGGGACAATGTCGGGGTTTTTATAGACGGGGAAAGGGCGGCGTTCGGTTGTGATCGAGTTTGCGTCGCCCACGAACGAAATTCGGCTGGGATACGCAGGAATCCGGGTCGGTTTTGATTCGGGGTGAGAGAGTCCGGCCGAGCGCGGGCGCGAGCGCGAGGAAGAAGAAAGACTGGCGGGCCCCGCATGTCAGTGGGAAGAAGGGGGCGCGCGCGGCTGCGGGCTGGCGCGGGGTCGGTGGGCCGGCTGGTGGGTTTCGGCCCACTGGCCGGTTTTTTTCTGTTTTCCTTTTTCTTTTGTCTATTTCTTTTCTATTTAGAGTTTAATTTGAATTCCAGTTTGAATTTGAATTTTTGCAACACATGCAATACGTCTAAATTTTTTTAAACTCCCCTCTTGACAGGATTTTGGGGTGTTACAGTTCTACCCCCCTTAAAAGAAATCTCGTCCTCGAGATTGGTGTTTCTAAGAAAACAATTCCGGAAATTGTGCCTTAAGCTCATCCTCTCGCTCCCAGGTGGCTTCCTCTTCTGAGTGATGCTTCCACTGCACCTTGCACATCCGGATTCTTTTATTTCTGGTGAGGCGTTCCATTATCTCCAAAATCTTGGATGGTTGCTTGGCATAAGACAAATCCTCAGCTACGTCAACCTCATTCATGGGTAATACCTCTTCAGGCGTTCTCAGACATTTCTTGAGCTGTGACACATGGAATACATCGTGCACATCCGATAGGCGAGCCGGTAATTCTAGTTGATACGCCACTTCGCCTTTCCTCTCCAGAACTTGAAAGGGTCCGATGTATCGAGGTGTAAATTGGCAGGAAACTTACCAACTACCACGTCCGGTGCCTCTTGCGCTTCCTCCATGGTGACGTGGTTCACCCGTCCTCTTATTACATTCTGCTGTTGTGGCTGCGTGGTTTTCTTCTTTGGGCACTTATGGGCGTAGTGCCCCACTTCACCACAGCTAAAACATTGCACCCCAACCTTAGGTGCCTGGCCTTTGTTGTCTTGGGGTTGGTTTGGGGGTCCTTGCACTGCTGGTCGAGGTTGATATGTGGGGCGAGGCTGCTGTACGAACTGACGTTGTTGCTGTGCTGGTGCTGCCGGAGGCCTGTAGTTCGGGTTGTACCCTCTTGGTGCTGAGTAGGGTACCGCAGCACGGTTCGTCTGCCCTGCAGGTTGCTGCATCAGACGTGGGCGGGTGTTGCTCCCTGAGGCTTGATGTGACCACCCGGCCTTCCTCTTATTCTCATTTTCAAGGCCTTCAGCTTCCTTTCTACCACAAACGCTCTGTCCACCATCTTTTGGAAGCTTTCATACTCATTTGAGGACATTGCACACTGCATTTCTGCGGTAAGTCCTTCCACGTAACAATCTTGTCTCTGCTCATCAGTCTCTATGTCCCGTGGGGCATAACGGGAGAGTTGAGTGAATTTAGTGAGGTATTCCCTCACAGTCATGTTTCGTTGCTGCAGCCCCAAGAACTCCTTCCTCTTGTTTTTGAGTTCACCCCTTGGTATGTAATGGTCGCGGAAGCTACGCTTGAACTCTTCCCAAGTGATGTTCTCAGGGTCATGATGGGCGGCCACGTAGGCGGTCCACCAATCAGCAGCAGGTCCATGCAATTGATGAGAGGCAAACAGCACCCTCTCATACCCTTGGCACTGTATGATCCTCATCTTGCTCTCAATGGTCTTTAGCCAATCGTCTGCCTCCAGAGGTTCAGCAGCACTTGCAAACTTTGGAGGTTGAGTTCCTAGAAACTCACTCAAACTTGGTTGGCGTGGTGCAGCTTGTGGAGGTGGGACTTGATGCAAGTTGGCCACTTGAGTCAAGTTCTGGATGAGCTGATTTTGATTCTCAAGCATTTGGTGGAGGGGATCCACTCCTTCACGGCGTCCACCCCTGTCTTGGCCTCTAGAAAGATGAGGGTTGCAGGCCTCATCGTTGTTGTTGGCGGGGTTGGCAGCACGACCCTTTCCTCTTCCGGCCATCTGGCATGATCAACCAATGTTAATTTAAATCATTACGTATCATCTTACTACTTTCACTTGTTTGTACTTTGAAGTGTTGAGGCTTTGTTATACTTTTCTGAGGGTTCATATCTCACACAAAATAAATGCAATATTATTTCATGTGGGTTCACACACCAAAGCAAAACAATCTGAAGACGAGGTTGTGGATAATTGCTCATGGCTTCCACAACTCACGTCACACACACCATTAACTAAGATTACGACTCGACTACTCGACATCCTGCTAAACTAAGGAAAGGACTCTACACTACTCGTACTCACTGAGCTGGCTCCTCGGGGTCTTCCTCATCATTGCGGCTGCCTTCTGACTCTGCTTTGGGTGGGGAAGCTGCTGGTGGAGAAGTGCGACGACGCCTGATCGCCCGGCGATCTGGGGAGTCAGGAGTCCATGTATCATTCACGGTGACACACAGTTTATTCCCATCTCCTCTTTCTCTCGCCCTCAAGCAGGCTCGCAGCAATGCCTCCGTTTCCTTCAGGGTGTCCCGAACATCCTAAAGCTCTTGCTGACACTCCTTCAGTCGAGTGCTGAGCATAGCAGCATCCTCCAAGCACAAGTCCATGTGCTCATGAGAAGTCCCTTGCTGCACTGGGGTACTTGAACTCCGTGGTACCACTCTCACGCTGGAGGACATATATGTACTCACTCTTGTCCAGGTGGCGACGATAGATGTGACTCTAGCAGGTGATGGCCTCCCAGGTGACATCCTTCTCCTCATCGACCTGTGTCACTCGACAAGCTGGAGAGCGGTGGATCTTAAGCAGCTGATTTCATGGATAATCCTCATTTCTGAACTCCATTCTTCCCGCTTCTCCCGGATGGTCCTGGTGGAGCTATAGTGTATGATTATCTTGCCCGTATTGCCGGCGGCTTCGAGCATACGTCGAAGACGGCGCAACAAGCCTCCTACTGCCAATCCGTAGGAAAGGTACGTCACCGGACGGCTCTCCTCCCTTTCGGCAAGGGCAACTACGGGAACTCTCCCTCCTGTGGACTTGCGAGCGATGCGAATCATGCGAACCATCTAAAACAAAAAGCATTTAAACTTAGGTTAGATAAACTTTTAAACAAAAATCCTATTTTGAATGAAAATTGAGGTAAGATGAAGAAAGTGCCTCCATTAAATAACACTTTTCAACACACACCTTGTAAAATAGTTTTTTAAAAAATAGGGCCCTTAAATACGTCCATTTCTACCTAGGTCCACGTTCCTATGGGTAACCTTGGCTCTGATACCACTTGTAACAGCTCTCTAGGATCATAGACTAGCCCCACATACCACCACTCTTCTTTTCTGCGCACTTTGTCCTCACTCCTGCGCACCCGGGAAAACTTCCCGGTCGGTCACCCATCCCCAAATTCCTCTGGGCCAAGCACGCTTAACCCCGGAGTTCTTTGCAGGTGGGCTTCCGGAAAAAAAGGTATACCTTGGTGGTATGATTACTCTATCAATCCTATTAGCCGGGAGTCAGGATATCACATATGGTGCCATTTCGATGCTCGTCTGATATCCGTTGTTGTACGAAAACTCCGCCAACAGTAAGTGATCATCCCAGCTCTTACCATGGTGGATGGCGCATGCTCTTAGCATATCTTCCAGTATTCGATTCACCCTCTCAGTTTGCGCATCGGTTTGAGGGTGATACGCGGAGCTTCTAATCAGTTTGGTTCCCAAGGATGCGTGTAGCTGCTCCCAGAAATGGGCTACGAACAGCGATCCTCTATCGGACACAATGGTACAGGGAACACCATGTAAGCACAAGATCCGTGCTATGTACAGCTCCGCATACTGCTTTGCGTTATATCTTGTATGCACAGGGACGAAGTGTGCTGATTTGGTTAACCGATCAACGATTACCCAAATCAAATCATGGTTGTGGGAGGTCATCGGCAACCCGACGATGAAGTCCATACTCATGTCTTCCACTTCCATGCCGGTACTTGCAATGGCTGCAACAGGCCCGACTTCTACACATGGTCGGCCTTGACTCTCCGACACGTATCACATTCTGAAACGTACTTTGCAACTTCACGTTTCATACGTGTCCACCAAAACGTCTTCCGGAGATCATGGTACATTTTATTGCTGCCTGGATGAATGGAAAATTTGGACAAATGAGCTTCATCCAAAATTTTCTTCCATAGTCCCATATCCCAGGGTACTACAATCCGGTCGTTGAACCACAAAGTACCTTCATCGTCTTTATGGAAACATTTCATTTCTCCGTTATCTATTCTCCATCGTATGTGAGACATACCCTTGTCTTTTCGTTGAGCTTCAATGATCTCCTCTCGGATGGTAGGAATGAAGCGAGATTATACAGAGCTCCATACAGAATGACACGGAGGCTTGGTTCTTCATAATCCATTTCAGTGATAGTTAGGTGATGGATATGCGCCTTACGACTGAGCGCATCGACGACCATATTCGCCTTTCCTGGATGATAATGAATCTCAAGTTCATAATCTTTAATGAGCTCTAGCCATCTTCGTTGCCTCATGTTTAATTCTTTCTAGGTGAAGATGTACTTCAAGCTCTTGTGGTCGGTGTATAGGTGTACAAGATTTCCGAGCACGTAATGCCTCCACATCTTCAAAGCAAGGACCACGGCAGCTAACTCAAGATCATGAGTGGGATAATGCTTGAATTTAGCCTAGAGGGGGTGCATAGGCTTTTCGAATTTTGTTAATCCATGAAGCACTTAATAGATTTGTCAAATACAGGGAAATTGGACTAGTCTGATAGAGTGCGGACTAGTCCATTTTCTACTCAGAGAAAAATTGGACTAGTCCGGTACTGTGCGGACTAGTCCGGTATGCATGGACTAGAGAGATCAAGGTTGATCAATATTTTCACTTCTATTACCCTATGCAGCGGAAATTAATTGATAGCTTAGATGTATTACAACAGTGAAACAATGAATTACAGAGATCAACTTTGATTTCAATGCTTCAACGTGAATTTCACAAGATTAGTTAAACACTAGAATATGATGAACAATAAATGAACACGAGTAAGAGACAAGATTTTATCCCGAGGTTCGATTCCACGAAGGAAATCTATGTCCCCGTTGAGGAGTCCACTAAGGACCGGGTCTTCACCAACCCTACCCTCGTTGAATTGACACGGAGGCCGATTCTCTTCCACTAATCACAAAGGGAAAATAAATTGTTCAAGGGGTCTTCTCACAAGTTGAGGGCACCCCGAGAATTACAATGAATGAACACAACCAAACACACTCAACAGATGAACAATAATTGAACAAGAGTGTGTGAGAGATCAAACCCAAGAGCTCAAGATGTGTAGAACAAGTCTCTCCTTTGACCAATTGCTAATCCCCAAATATTTGATCCTTTTTGGGTTAGAATGTGTGGAGAGATGTGAATTTTGGGCTCTTGGGAGGTGTGACAGCGCAAGGGGTCGAGTTTTTTCTGTTGGTATGGCCGTACTCCTCTTTTTATACATGGGTTTCCAAAGGTTACGTTATGGTTTGCGATGTTCGGACTAGTCCATGGTGGACTCCGGACTAGTCCGGTGTGCGGCGTGTGGAAAACCCTAAGTGTTGTGAGATACCGGACTAGTCCGTAAGAGTGCGGACTAGTCCGATGTCTACTCAGAGATATATTGGACTAGTCCGGTCCATATCGGACTAGTCAGTTTTCTAGTCAGAGAGAAAGTCGGACTAGTCTGGTTGATATCGGACTAGTCCGCACATTCTGATTTTTGTGCAGTTAGTGTGATTTCTTTCACTTGAGCTCTTGTGGTGTGTTTCTCCAACACACTCTATACTAAGTAATCTAATCTTTTCAGCTCCTGAGCTCTTATCAATTTGGATCCTCCTTCTCCTTTCTTTTTGGGCTTTCTTCCTAATTTCTTTAAGAACCTGCGCTTATCTCGACAATTTTTGTAGGGTCTCATTTGTTTGTCATAAATCAACCAAAACCCACAAGGGATGCCTAGATGCACTTTCAATCTCCCCCTTTTTGGTGATTGATGACAACCAATTGAGATCACACAAATATGAAAAAAAAATCAGATTTTCATAGAGTGTGCACATATGAGCTTTGAGCAAAATAGGCAATGTAGACATAAGATATATGTGCACTCTTTATGGTGGTGTGAAAAACAATGTGTGTGAGCAATAATTTTGATGTGAATATCATAATGAATATAATCATGAAATCATCAAGAGTCTCAATCCTACATGGCAGTTTTAAATATACACCATTAACCATAAGCATAACATAGTTATCATTTCAAATCATATGTCCAAAAGCATAATGATAGCATAAGTCTTACAAAATCTCATTTCTTAAACTAGGACATAAAAGAAAAAAGCGCCTACGACCTAAGACCCCCCCTCAATCTCTCCCCCTTTGGCATCAAGGCACCAAAAAGAAGGAGAGGAGGGATCTACTTGACGTCGCCGGCTCACTCCTCGTTGTCGGTCCTTTCTTTGTCTTCATCATCAGGCTTAGGAGGAGGAGGAGGAGGAGGAGAGGAACCACTCGTCGTGCCAAAGTAGGCACACTCTAATGGAGAAAGAGGAGGAAGCTCTGTGAAGTCAGATGCGGAGTCCTCTAAGATGACTGGAGATCCAATGGGCTCCATCTCCAGTTTTTGGCATATTGCTTTAACATTTGCCTTCATGTATCTCATTTCTTCTTTTCTTGCCTTTTTCATCTTATGAAGCTTTACCTCAGTTTTGCCGCAAGAACCAAAGATAGCATCCAAAAACTTCATAATCCCACTAGGCGACCCTTTGTGAGGAGGGGCTCTAGTCTTGGATGAAGGCCCTGCATCTTCTCGAGCTCTCTCTGGATGTTCTTAATGTGATCCAGTTGAGGGAGCAGCTGGGAGAGTGGCTTGAGGAGGCCTCTGAGGCCTTAGAGCAGTGTGCTCTACATCCTTCACAAACTCAATTCCTATGACTTTTTCAATCATGAACATCAAGTATGGCGCATAGCCACAGGAACGGTTTGGTGTGCAGGATATGTTCACCATGTCATTCCAAATGTAATCGAAGATATCAAATCTTCTCCTCCTGCTGATTACTTTCATCAAGGTTCTAAAGTAACCTTGGACACTCCCGGCATCTCCATCTTTTGGAGCAATGGTCTTCCGGAGCACTCTGTTGAGAACAATGAAGAAGGGCTTCATGTTCTTGGTTGAGGGAGGATTGTATGGGAGTCGAGTATCATAGAGGAATTCCATCTTGTCCTTCTCCACAACACCAAGATTGTGAATCACAATCTCATCAGTGCTGGTTTCCTCAAGGTGCAGCAGTCTGGCAAACTCAGTATAGGAAATTGTGTACTTGGATCCATGAGTCATCCAAGTCACTTTGTCTTCTCCATCGTGGACAAAGTGGCAAGTTGCATAGAATTGGGCGATGATCTCATCATTCCAGTTGTATCTGAAGGAGAGCCGGTCCTTGAGTCTGTGTCTCTCTGCAGCCTCTATTACCTCCTCAAAGGCTTCACAACTCTTCCTTTCAAAATATGTCCAGTCGATCCATTGACTACGGACCACTGGAGTCTTCATTTGGAGGTACACTGAACTGTAGTAGTCCGAGTGAAAGTTGCTCCAAAATCTCTTGTCAGCTGCCCTTTTGGCAGTGCTATAGGCATCAACCTTTCTCAGGTTCCATGCCACATCACTCCCCTTGCCATTGAACTTCTCCTGCGAGGGATCCCTATTTCCCTGCCTTGGAGCTGTCATCTTAAGGGGACCAATTGGGCCGGAAGCAAGATCCTTTCCCTTGCCCTTTGTTTGGCATTGAGCCGCCGAGCTAGAATCAGCCATATTTGCTCTTGAAGTTGTTCTCTTGATTGTAACCTTTCGGCGAACCCTAGGTGGGGTGAGAGAGGACTCGGCAGCATGATCTTGTCTCCTTTTGGAGCAAGACTCCTGAATATGCGACATCACATCTTGATTTTGATCCATCTCGGCTTCAAAGTCGGAGAGATTCTCATTCAATCCCGACATGATTTCTGACAAGGAAGATATAAAGGATATGAATAATCAAGGATGACAAGGGATTGCATTGAATTGACATAAGCTAAGATTCTGATCAGGGCATACCAGACTAGTCCGGTGTTCAGGGACGGACTAGTCCATAGTACCAAACTTGTCCGCCCTAAGAACGGACTAGTCCGTTATGTTGCTGCTCAAACCCCAACTTGTCAAAATTTGAGGTTATTCAATGCAAATATGGTCTAGGGTATATGGAATACATCAATAAAGCATGTATTGACTAGCGGAGCTAAGCTAATTGAGCAAAAACAAGGAAAATCGAAGGTTCTAGGGTTTGGAGAGAAGTTTACCAATTCCTTCGATTCGAGGCGTTGAAGGAGTTCTTGATGCGGACTAGTTCGGGGTCTTCGGTCCCTTTGCAGTGGAGATCGATTCCCACGGAGATTTGGGTGGTTTTGATGGAGAAATCACAAATCCGCCTTGGGAGCACTTGAGTGAGGAGAGAGAACGTGGGAGGGGTTGTGAGGATAAAGGAGATTAGGTCTGAGCCAGCCCTAGGGTTATGGAGTCGAAATATCAGACTAGTCCGTGGTTGTCCGGACTAGTCCGGACTAGCGTACCAAGTGCGGACTAGTCTGCAAGTGCGGACTAGTCCGGGGTGACCACGGACTAGTCCGTGGTCCCTTGTACAGAAAAGTACAAAACACTTATATATATGTATTCAATGGTTCCTAATTAGGAATAGTGGACAAAGACACACATATATTCTTGATGAATATGATCAGTTAACATACAACAATCAAGCTATGACCATAATTCATCAAGATCAAGTAACTAACATAGTTTTAGGAGAAAAATAGAGAGAGATAATTTTTCAACACAATTAACATGATTTTGAGGATGGCAAACAGATATGCAAGTTTTCAGGCCACATTCCGAGCATCAAGGATATTTAGTTCATTTCGGAGCTCAAAAAAGCGTTTTTCATCAAGTGGCTTGGTAAAGATATTGGCTAGTTGTTTGTCAGTGTAGACATGGGAAATGGCTATGTCTCCTTTCGTTGAGTGATCTCTCAAAAAATGATGCCAGATATCTATGTGTTTGGTTCTAGAGTGGTCAAAAGGGTTATGGGCAATTTTAATTGCACCCTCATTGTCACAAAGGAGTTGAATACGGCTCATATTGTAACCTAATCCCTTAGAGTTTGTCGCATCCAAAGGAGTTGTGCACAACAACTCCTGGCTGCAACATACCCCGCTTCAGCCGTGGATATGGTAATTAAATTTTGTTTCTTGGAGGACCAAGAAACTAAGGATCTACCTAGGAATTGGCAAGTACCGGAAATACTTTTTCTATCTACCTTGCATCTGGCATAATCTGCATCGGAGTATCCAATGAGATTGAATTTTGAACCTTTGGAATACCAAAGGCCTAGGTTGGGTGTATGAACTAAATATCTCAAGATCCTTTTAACGGCTGTCAAATGACATTCCTTAGGTATCCCAAACATACACTCAACATGATATCAGGTCTAGATGCACATAAATAAAGTAAGGAGCCAATCATGGAACGATATACCTTTTGATCTACATTTGATCCATCTTCATTGAGATCCAAGTGTCCATTAGTCGCCATGGGAGTCTTTATGGGTTTTGCTTTGTCCATTCCAAACTTCTTGAGAATATCTTGAGTGTACTTTGTTTGGCTTATGAACGTCCCGTCCTTTTGTTGCTTCACTTGGAATCCCAAAAAGTACCTCAACTCTCCCATCATGGACATCTCGAATCTATCTGTCATAATCTTACTAAATTCCTGACAAAAGGATTTGTTAGTTGAACCAAATATAATATCGTCAACATAGATTTGGCAAATGTAGAGATCATCATCAAAGTGTTTAGTGAACAAGGTGTAATCAGCTTTTCCAATCTTGAAGTCATTTTCAATAAAAAAATCTCTAAGGCACTCATACCAAGCTCTAGGAGCTTGTTTGACGCCATAGAGAGCCTTACGCAGCTTGAACACATAGTCAGGGTGCTCTTGATCTTCAAAACCGGGTGGTTGCTCCACGTACACCTCCTCCTTGATCGGTCCGTTGAGAAAGGCGCTTTTCACGTCATTTGGTAAAGCTTGAAATCATGGTGAGTAGCATATGCAAGTAATATATGAATCAATTCAAGCCTAGCTACAGGAAAAAAGTCTCGTTGAAATCCAAATCTTGGCAATTTCGAGTCCGTCCACCTTGGTGAACTCGTCTCGGCTCAGTGATGACGTGATCACAGCTGCAGCTTGAGCATTCCGATGAACGGCTTGTTCTTGGCTTGGAGTCAGCTCTTCATCATCATCCAGGATATCTATTCCTGTACACACTATATGCCACAAAATTGGGTTAAGAGATATAAGGTGCATTTTCATGTTTTGTCTCCACATTGAATAGTCATTGCCATCAAAGTAAGGTGCTTTTCCTAGAGGAATTGATAAGTAATGACTATTGTTAGAATTCAAACGCTCATAGTCAAAAGGATATCGGGAGTAGTATGTGTGACTACCCCCTTTCTTCTTCTTTTCATCATCGATCTTGTTCTTCCCTTTTAGGGAGAGTGCCTTCTTCCGTAGAAGAGTCTTGAGTTGGAGCACCTCTTCATCATCGTCCTCACTGTCTTGAATGGCGTTGAGTAGCTTCTTTAGCTTTTGAGTCCTTTCATCATCATCCTTTTCATCGTTGATCTTCTTGTGTACGTCCTTGATGTCCGACATTGTCTCTTCGAGCGGTGAGTCTCTTTTGAAGAGTTTGGCTCTAATACCAATTGAATGTAGCCTAGAGGGGGGTGAATAGGCTTTTTGAATTTTGTTAATACCTGAAACACTTAATAGATTTGTCAAATACAGGGAAATCGAACTAGTCAGGTAGAGTGCGGACTAGTCTGTTTTCTACTCAGAGAAAAATCGGACTACTCCGGTACTGTGCGGACTAGTCCGGTATGCATGGACTAGAGAGATCAAGGTTGATCAATATTTTCACTTCTAGTATACTATGCAGAGGAAATTAATTGATAGCTTAGATGTATTACAACAGTGAAACAATGAATTACAGAGATCAACTTTGATTTCAATGCTTCAACGTGAATTTCACAAGATTAATTAAACGCTAGAATATGATGAACAATAGATGAACACGAGTAAGGGACAAGATTTTATCCTGAGATTCGATTTCACGAAGGAAATATACGTCCCCTTTGAGAAGTCCACTAAGGACCGGGTCTTCACCAACCCTACTCTTGTTGAATCGCCACGGAGGCCAATTCTCTTCCACTAATCACAAAGGGCAAATAAATTGTTCAAGGGGCCTTGTCACAAGTTGAGAGCTCCCAAAGAATTACAATGAATGAACACAACTAGACACATTCAACAGATGAACAATAATTGAACAAGAGTGTGTGAGAGATCAAACCCAAGAGCTCAAGATGTGTAGAACAAGTCTCTCCTTTGACCAATTGCTAATCCCCAAAGATTGATCCTTTTTGGGTTAGAATGTGTGGAGAGATGTGAATTTTGGGCTCTCGGGAGGTGTGACGGCGCAGGGGGTCGAGTTTTTTCTGTTGGTATGGCCATACACCTCTTTTTATACTGGGGTTTCCAAAGGTTACGTTAGGGTTTGCGATGTCCGGACTAGTCCGTGGTGGACTCCGGACTAGTCCGATGTGCGGTGTGTGAAAAACCCTAAGTGTTGTAAGATACCGGACTAGTCCGTAAGAGTGCGGACTAGTTTGATGTCTACTTAGAGATATATCGGACTAGTCCGTTTTCTAGTCAGAGAGAAAATCAGACTAGTCCGGTTGATATCGGACTAGTCCGCACATGCTGATTTTTGTGCAGTTAGTGTGATTTCTTTGACTTGAGCTCTTGTGGTGTGTTTCTCAAATACACTCTATACTAAGTAATCTAATCTTTTCAGCTCCTGAGCTCTTATCAATTTGGATCCTCCTTCTCCTTTCTTTTTGCGCTTTCTTCCTAATTTCTTTAAGAACCTGCGCTCATCTCAACAATTTTGTTAGGGTCTCATTTGCTTGTCATAAATCAACCAAAACCCACAAGGGATGCCTAGATGCACTTTCAATGCTGCTCGTGATTTCTGAGTTGACGAGATCCATAAGCAACCACTCGTCTTTCTTGCATCAGCACGCAGCCAAGACCGATGCCAGATGCATCGCAATACATGTCAAATGGCTTCGTCGTATCCGGCTAAGCAAGAACTGGAGCTGTTGTGAGATGCTTCACTAGAGTCTTGAAGGCTTGTTCACACACAGCACCCCACACAAATATGGTATTCTTCTTTAATAATTCCATCATCGGCTTAGCGATCTTGGAGAAATCCAGAATGAACCTCCGGTCATAACCCGCTAACCCGAGGAAGCTACGGATTTCATGTACTGACTTTGGTGACTCCCATTTCTGTACTTGGATAATCTTACTCGGATCTACAGCGATGCCCTCCGCTGAAATAATGTGTCCGAGAAACGGTACTTGATTAATCCAGAATTCACACCTGCTGAATTTTGCATAGAGCTGATGATCTCGCAATCTTTGTAGCACAATATGCAGATGTTCAGCATGTTCTTCCTCTGACTTGGAGTACACCAAGATATCGTCGATGAAGACCACGATGAATTTATCCAACTCCGGCATGAACACTGAATTCATCAGGTACATAAAGTGTGCCGGGGCGTTGGTCAAGCCAAAAGACATAACGAGATACTCATACAGCCTGTATCTCGTTGTGAATGCCGTCTTTGGAATATCTTCTGCCCGGATTTTAATCTGGTGATATCCGGACCGAAGATCATCTTCGAAAATACCTTTGCACCCACTAATTGATCGAAGAGCATATCAATGCAAGGTAGTGGATACTTGTTCTTGATGGTAACGACGTTCAAAGGATGATAATCAACACAAAGCTGTAGTGTTTCGTCCTTCTTCTTGACAAACAACTCTGAACAACCCCAAGGTGACGAACTCGGTCGTATAAAGCCCTTGCTCATTAGGTCATTCAGCTGTGTCTTCAATTCTGCCAGTTCATTGGGTGCCATCTTGTACGGCCTTCGTGATATCGGTGTTGTTCCCGCTATAAGTCATCGGGAAACACATCCGGATACTCACGTACCACCGGAACGTCCTCTATCTTAACAGCTTCCGTGTGGTTCACTGTTGCAATCTGTTGCCGTTTGGCGCCCAGAATTAATATTTGAAGATCGTGCTGTGGGGAGTTGAGCTCAATGGTCCTAGAGCTGATGTTAAGAACCGCCTTGTGGTAACTCAACCATGACATCCCCAAAATGATGTCGATCTTCAGACCCTCAAGAGTAATGAGAGTCATAGGGTATATTCTACCCCCCGAACAAAGAGGTGCTCGGGAGACAACCTCGCTCGCAGTACTGCTGCCCCCAGGCGAGGATATGAGGTATTGCCTCTTTGTATAAACTGTTTGGAGATGATGTTGAGCCACAAAAGATTGGCTAATGAAGTTGTGTGTGGCACCGGAATCAAAGAGAATTAAAACCGGTAGCTGACTCAGAGAAAACATCCCTGCTAAAGCGGCTTCTCCTTCAGGAACATCATCAATCACAGTATAGTGAATATTACCCCTTATCTGCCCTCCTGTCTGCAGATTGAGGTACGGGTTGTATTGTTGTAAATATGATGCCCCGTAGCCTTGAGTTCCCTCCAGACAATGCCTAGCATAATGGCCCATATGCTGACAAGTGAAACACGGATGTCTCTCCGGTTCTTCGTTGACTTGTGGTTGGATGCTAGGTAGACATGGCTGCAGCGATGGAGCACAATCCACCGTCTGGTGCTGCTGCTGTGGAGGTGGTGCAAGTTGTGGAACTTGACCAGCAATCAACCTCTGAGGAGTTGATCGTACAGGTGGCCTCCATCATTCACCGGATGGCGTTCGATACACCAAACGGTATTTCTGAGGCACATAACTTGTGCTGGCCTGCTCGATCTCACTCATTTTTATTTTCTCAGCTTGCCACTCAAGTGTCGGCTTCTCTTGGACGAGAGCTGCATCGACCATATCGGTGTAACTGCCGTTATTGTGTACGGCCAACTTATTCTGTAATATGACACTCAGGCCATGGAAGAATAAGTCACACCGTGTCTTTTCTTTCGCCACATAATTGGGAGCATATTGGGCCAAAAGGTTAAATCTTCTGACATACTCGAGGACACTCATGTCCCCTTGCTTCAAGCCTAAAAATTCCTCCCGCTTTGCTTTCACAATACCTAGTGGTATGTGACGAGTACGAAAGGTTTCACAAAACTCACTCCATGTCACTTCATGGACCTCCGGAATGGTGGCGAGATGTTCAACCCACCAATTCCCGGCAGCTGCATGGAGTTGCTGAGCGGCAAACCTTGTCTTTTGCCCATCATCACACTCGAATACTCTGAATTTTGACTCCATGACACGAAGCCATTGATCTGCTTCCACAGGTTTGGTGGCTTCAGTAAAAATTGGCGGTTGAGTCGCCAAGAACTCCAGATAAGCGATCCGAGGTGGAACGACTTGTTGCGTGTTCTGGAGTACGCCTTGCTGTACCAAGGTTTGGAGTAAGCGTGTGTTCTCTTGAGTGCTTCTTGGAGTAGCCTTGTGCTCTCTTGGTTAGACTCGATGACTCGAGTCATAAGATCCATCCATCCCGTGGATGGTGGTTCCGACGGTGGAATAGAAGCATCACGGCCTCGACGAGAACTCCCGGCCCTACTCCTAGAGCGAGTATGAACCATACTGCAAAAATGTAGTTGAGAAGAGTTAAACAAGAACTAAGCAGTATGTGAGACTAAAGAAAACATTAATATTTCAAAACTTTACGAAAGCAGTAACAAAATCCATGTTTACACAACTCCTTAGAGTAGGCATAACTAACCAGCCTATCTGTACAGAACAGACCTTTATGCACTATCTCCAGATTTTGATCTAGTTAAATCATTTTAATAGCTCAATCTGAATACCAAAGTTAAAGATAACTTCAGTATATTTCCAACGAATACTCATATGCCTCCATATCAACTCTGGATTAAAAGTTATGATTTTCCGAAGTTGACAGAATTCCTGGATAAAATTTGCCAGCATCTCCTTTGTATGTGGCTGATTTTATCACAGTTGTATATGCAAATACAATAAGAATATGAACAAACTTTTATCTACAAAAATGTTGAACAATTCATAACCTTTCCAACAGTGTATCATAGTCTTCTTGAGGATTTTTTCTACAGAAAGTTATAGCTTAAAAACAGAAAGGTCCAGAGAGGTTTTGCTACTGTCCTGGTTCTGGATAGTTTACCTTCATCTGAACTTTCCACCCATTTAGCATGTGATTTTGCTCTGGAGGTATACAAGGAAGATGTAGATCACATTAAAATATTTCAAGAAATGTATCATACACCTTAATTGGGTCAAGCTACTCAGAGTTATGCTCTGTTAAAGTCCAGCAAGAATTCCTGCCGAAAACAGAGCACTCTGTTTTTTAAAACATTGAAGCCTAGTCTTCCTCTCATTTGAATCTTAGCTCAAAATAAGAGTTCAGTAACTAATATTTGTTTCAAACTTCCATTTTAGTTAATAGTTAGTTCATGAGTCATTTCTTCAAAGTAAAGAGGTTATAAAGTTTAGTACGGCGTCGATGCACCGTAAGAAACATGTCGGTACTACATAGCCTCACCAAAATAAAAATCCCTAACCGGATTATACCGGCATAACGAATCATAGGTGGCACTAAAACGGTCACTCACAAACGTGTTCTACACGGAATACGTACATGGTTAGTACCTACAGAAGAACACTCAATGATGATGCACACATAGGTTTTTCTCATTTCAGGCAGTTCCATATCATACTAAAACATACGCCCCGTATCATTTCCATATGGGCTGTCCTTGAGTCAAGTCATGTCTCAAGGTACGTGATCGTGTTTTCACACCACATGACGGGGAACCCTAGTAGAGCGCCAACGGGTCGTCACGGTCGGGAATTTTATCAACCCAACAGATACCACCTACTGCCCTGCAGGGCACGCCGATAGCAAGCGCTGCGTATGTCCTTCTAGGCAATTTGCAGAAGAACACACTATCGCGTTACTAGGACCACACGATGGGGTATCCACTTTATTGCCTAATGCACGCTAGGGATCAGCGTTTCATATGAACTCAGGAACATGGAGAGTTCAAGAGTTTCATATTAATGTCTCACACCAAGCTGTGAGACCTATCCCTGAACCACATTCCTCGTCAGGGGAGCTAACTGAAATTGAACCGCTTCCGGTAGCGTTCCTTACCATGCTTACCTGAGCGTAGGTGCGTCGTAACATAATCAAAAGTCAGAATTATAATCACATATGTTAGTCATGCCACTTTAAGTAACTATAATACTATAGTCCTTATGTGGGCCTAATACTGTTTCCTCACCGTAACCTAAGTTTTTGTCGTAATACGATCCTTATTCCGTGCGCTATTACCAATGCGGCTCTGATACCATGCTGAGACGGTCCGACGCCACCCGTTCAGTCACGGGGACGTGGCACTCGCCCGGGAATCGCATTGGGTGGTGCCGTGTTGTGCGGTACCCAACAGCACACATATAAGGAACAATGTATTACATAAAACAATAGCGGAAGCTTACAAGTTTTTCTTTGTAAATAATTTACATTAAGTAACTACAGCAGAAGTCTAATAACAGCTCACGTCGAATAACTAAAGAACACTCGAGAAGAGGTCCAGTCCGCGGACTCCTCTCGCTAGCAACACGAAGACATTGCAGCGGCCGGGTTCTCCATGTGTTAAACGACTTTGAAGTCTCCGAGTCTCACTGGACAACCTTCTTCTTAGCATCGATGTTAACCTGCAAAACCACTCATACAGCAAGCGTGAGCACATAGGCTCAGCAAGACTGATCCGTCTCTCCTAAGCAAGAAACTCTACATGCACCACGGTTGCAATTGGGTTAGCTAGATTTGCATAAAGGACTCGCCTAATGTAGATCCTTAACTTTCAGATTTTAAGCCTCATTGTACAGACCTTGAGCCGAACAGCATCGCAGCTCCACAATCAAACAAGAAACACTTTGTTGCGGTGCTCCTTGCACAAGGTGAAAGTAAAGTTTAATGATCCTATCTCTAGTTCAATCATGGTTGCAATACAAGTTACATCATAGCCTTATCAAGTTCAAAAGAAAACTGTTTCAGTTGTTACTACGTCAAGACGCAGTGGGCAGGTATGCTCATATAACCACGAGCGATGGTGATTCGAATCAGTACATGCCAGGACTACACGACACGTACACCCATACTCCGAGTTGCCGGCAGCAGCCTCGACTGACGTTATACGCGGCCACCTTTCCCAAGATCTTCCACACAGGACGCAGTCTAACTGGCCCGAGTCCGCAAGCTCCCTCAAGGTACATACCCGCTGTGGTATGTTCTTGAGCGAGTTACCTCCTGCTACCCTGACGCCGAAAGCCTAAGGAAGTTAGAAAAGTTCCAATGTGGATCTCCCAAGGTACATTGGTTTCCTGGGTCCCATATAGCCAGTATGTGCCCAGTACACAACTCAAACTTGTCCAACAGGGTCAAGCACGGACGGGCCTTTACCGACACAGGCAGGGCTATGCACGCACGGTCCGCAGTCTGCTGCATCTAAACCTCCCTGCCTGGTCACCATGATGTGGACATCACTCCTACAGATATACACAACACTCACATGGTAGACATGCAAGGTCCAATTACTAGAGCTCGAGCACGAAAATTGAATTTAGAGGTGAGCTCGTTCCTGAACAATTCTTTATATGTGAATTTTGAGAGTATGTTGCTACCTAATGGATTAATTATGATTAGGAACCATGGAGAGGACATGGAGATACATGGAGAGGGGTTTGGAGGCGTGGAGGACCAGAAAATACGCCAACAAGAAGTTAGAGACCGAGCCCAACTCAAACTCGAGTCCAACTCGGGCCCAGGAGCAGTCCACCTTAAAATGGATGCACAGGAGGCATACGGACTCCATTTTTGAAGTTCTACATATGCACGGAAAGCTAAGAGGATAAACTTTGGCCCCACGTCAAAATTCCCTCGGAGTCGATGGGAAACTTCGAAACAATATAAAGTTTAGAGTCTGTCAGGGTGTTGCATCACCTAGTTGGGCCATTGGGCCTTGTATCGAGTCCATGTCCATTATGTACGTGTATTAGGGTTAGGTCATGACCCCAGGACCCCCCTGGTCGTCCCCCACCTCTTTTATACCCCCTAGCCGCCGTCACAAACAGCTGGGTTTTGCTTAGTTACAATCTGTCATTTAACAGTTTGCCGATCATCGGTTGTGAGACCCCAAATTCGTGATCAATTCAGTTTTGATTGCAACTTCTCTGTTCTTGCTTGTGTTCTTGATTGCGCTTGCAGGGATAAGCCTTCGTGGCGAGGTCATTCGTGTGACACGGGTGATAACCAACGGAGCAGTGGTGTAGTGATTGCGGGGTTTCGTTCATTCGGAGCCTTGGATCATCAACGTCGATATCTCCACCCAATCAAGTTTACCCTACCTCTCGGAAGATCGGGACTCATCCTCCTATCAATTGGTATCAGATTTCCAGGTTCACCGTGAGGTATACTTGTGTGCCCTTTAGATTTATTTTGTTTCAGTCCCATCGTCCACAAAAAGCCACAAAAAAATTTTTAGTTTCCCTGACCTACAACCCCCGCTCAACCGTTTGCACAATTTAGTTTCGGAGTCCGTAGTTCTGAGTTCGTGTCCTAGGTTGAGTCTGGTTGCTGGTTTAGATTTGTTTTGGTTCAGTTTTGTTTCTTCCATCCGCTGCCATCTACAAAAAACCAATCTACAAAAGAATTCCATCCACCGATTCGTTTCTGTTGCAGTTTCCACCACCACCAAAACCTGATTCGGGGTATCCTCCTTAAAACGGGCATAACTTTTCGCTCGTAACTCCGATTGAGGCGCATTTTTTCCCAGAAAGGTCTTGAAAAAGTCCACATACGGCATTTTCAAAAAAATTAAAAAAATTAAGAAGGCCCTCGTTTCGAACTCCGAAGTTCCAGCACCAGTTTTTCCAATCGCTCCTGAATTTGTGCCGATCTCTTCTTTCATTGGTTTGAGCTAATACGTGGTGCTGTTTCTATTCTTGTGCCCCTGGTTGAGAAAAAAAATATCAAAAAAAAGAGAAAAAAAGATTTTGATTTCGACTAGTGCTTCAAGACAAAAACAGGAGGCTAAGGGGTGTGCTATTTTTGTGCGAGTGCTGGATACTTGCTGATATTATCCTTGTTGTTCATCATCATTCATCCTTGTCCTTGCTTGTTGCCACAACTGTTCTAATACATTCTTAGGCCAGCAACTAGGTGAAATTCTTTGGACAATTATTCAGCATTGCTATCTGTTACTAACTTGTGTGCCACATACATATACTGCATTTGAGCCTTCCAAGCTCCACCTTCTCTCGAGCAGAACAGGTAACCTTTGCAATCACACTCACTCTCTGCTTCCTTCACACCGGTCACCGTTGGCCACCTGTAGTGCTGGTAAGAAACTTGTAAGAGCGGGGTAAGACGCATCTTACTAATCGATTTTCCACCCACTTTGGAGAGCGTAGTAATAGGGTAGTTCTTCACGATCTTTTTATCTTCGTTTCTGTTTTGTACTAACAATGACAGGAAAGAAGCCTATGGATAAGACCTCTGGTTCTAAACCTCTGGATGATGATGAGTGCGTGTCCCATATGGAACTAAAGGACATGATGCGGGCAATGACCGAAGATTTCAACAATTACCAGACCACTACAACAGCCACCTTTCAGAGGTTCCATACAAGTGTTGCTGGTCTGACCACACGGTTGGACGAGATGGAGACTCGTCTTCCCCAACAAGCTACACCCTCTGTCATCCTTGATGGTGATGCACATGCTCACTACGACACAGAGGATGACTTCAATAACGATGAGGTTGATGCACGGCAGCACCGTCGCCCTCGACGAAATCGTCAAGGTATGGGAGGTAGACCTCGTCCGCATGCTCCTGAACAAGATAATGATCCTTATGCTAAGATTAAGTTTTCTATTCCAACATTTTATGGATCTTATGATGCTGAGACTTACTTGGATTGGGAGATGACGGTAGAACAAAAATTTAGCTCTCATCTTGTTCCTGAGCGACATAGAGTTAGACAAGCCACTAGTGAGTTTAAAGATTTTGCTATAATTTGGTGGAATGAACTTGTCAATACACGTAATGCACCACAGACATGGGCTGCGTTAAAAGAAGAGATGCGCGCTAGGTTTGTTCCTCCTTCATATAGACGTGATCTTCTTAAGAAATTGCAACGCTTTGATCAGGGTAACATGACTGTCCAAGAGTACTACCAAGAGTTGCAGAAAGGTATGCTTCGTTGTGGGGTAGTTGAGGATCAGGAAGACCAAATTGTTAGGTTTTATGGGGGCTTGTGGCGTGAGATCCAGGACATAGTTGACTACAAGGAATATCATTCTATTCAACGTTTATTTCAACTTGCCATGTTACCAGAAAAAGAAGTGCAGTGTCACCAACAGCAGCGGCGGAACAACACCTTCACGCCACGACATTTTCCGGTGCCATCCAAAGCAGCACCCTCCTCGAGCGTACGTGATTCTACACCACCCTCCACGGGTGTTGTACGCAGCAGCATCGCACCTTCTACATCACGGGGACAAGATAACAGCAAGTCCTAGATGCCTCCAGGTGTTGCAGCAAAGGCGGCTGCACCCAACACTTCGACAAGTCGCAGCTCCGACATCAAGTGCCACTGCTGCCAGGGACTTGGCCATATGCAACGAGATTGCCCCAGCAAACGGGCGATCATTGCCACTGCTGATGGTGGGTATGTTAGTGCTTCTGATATTGAAGATGAAAATATTATTGCAACTAACATTTTAGGTTCGGATGATGGTGCTGAGGAGGTTCTTGGTACATCTGCGACAAACAACTATAGGACTTTGATTGTGCAGCGAGCTTTGAGTGCCACGGTTCGAGAGGACGACAACCGCCAACGTCACAACCTTTTCAACATGTTTCTCGTCGTCAAGGACTGCTGTGTACATACCATCATTGATGGTGGTAGCTGCAACAATTTGGTGAATGTTGAGGTGGTCAAGAAGCTTGGCTTGACCACACGGGAGCATCCCCACCCTTATCACATTCAATGGTTTAACAACAATGGTAAGGTTAAGGTAACATAAACAGCAAGGATACATTTTTCCATTGGTTCTTATCATGATTTCGCTGATTTTGATGTGGTACCTATGGATGCTTGTTCTCTTTTGTTGGGACGTCCTTGTGAGTTTGATACTGATGCTATTCACCATGGTCGATCTAATAAGTATACTCTCATGCATAAGGGCAAGAAAATTGTGTTGCTTCCTATGAGTCCCACTGAAATTGTACAATTTGAGCAGGAGAAAAAGAATAATGCTAAGCAAAAGGGTGTTTTCAATTCTGAAATTCAGCAACCTATTAAGTTGAACAATCCTATTTTGCTTGCGACTAAATCTGATATTGATGATTTATATGCCTCTAATGGAACTTGCTATGCTTTAGTGTGCAAACATGCTTTATATTCCATTGAGGATACATTCATTGTCTTGCCACCTGCTGTTGCTAACCTTCTGCAGGAATGTATGGATGTTTTTCCATCAGAGATACCCCCTGGATTACCACCTGTGCGAGGCATTGATCACAAGATTGATTTGGTTCCAGGGGCGAGCTTGCCAAACCGTGCTGCCTACAGGACCCACCCCGACGAGACTAAGGAAATTCAGCGACAAGTCCAAGATCTTCTGGACCGTGGGTACATTCGTGAGAGTCTTAGTCCTTGTTCTGTTCCCGTTCTTTTGGTTCCAAAAAAAGATGGCACTTGGTGCATGTGTGTTGATTGTAGAGCCATCAATAACATTACCATTCGTTATCGCTATCCTATTCCTAGATTGGAAGACATGCTTGATGAGTTGAGTGGTTCTGTTATTTTCTCCAAGATTGATTTGCGTAGTGGGTATCATCAGATTCGTATGGCTTTAGGTGATGAATGGAAAACTGCTTTTAAAACTAAATTCGGACTTTATGAATGGTTAGTCATGCCATTTGGTTTAACTAATGCGCCCAGCACTTTCATGAGGTTGATGAATGAGGTTTTACGTGCTTTCATTGGTAAATTTGTGGTGGTTTACTTTGATGATATCCTTATTTACAGCAAGTCATATGATGAGCATCTTGAACATTTGCGTGCTGTTTTTAATGTCTTGCGCGATGCATGTTTATATGGTAACCTTGAGAAGTGCACCTTTTGCACCGATCGTGTGTCTTTTCTTGGGTATGTTGTTACTTCGCAGGGCATTGAGGTGGACGAGGCAAAGATTGTTGCCATCACAAGCTGGCCACTTCCGACTACGGTCACACAGGTTCGGAGTTTTCTTGGTCTCACAGGTTTCTACCGGTGTTTCGTGCGGGATTTGAGCACCATTGCGGCACCTCTCCAAGAGTTGACAAAGCATGGAGTGCCGTTTCGATGGGGACCAGCACAACAACAAAGTTTTGATGTTCTCAAGTCGATGCTCACACAAGCACCATTGCTGCAAATTCCTGATTTTGAGAAGACCTTCGAGCTTGAATGTGACGCGAGCGGCATTGGCATTGGAGGAGTGCTAATTCAAGAAGGTAAACCTGTTGCCTTCTTTAGTGAAAAAATTGCATGGGTCTTCGCTGAATTATTCTACATATGACAAAGAACTTTATGCTTTAGTGCGTGTCTTGCAAACTTGGCAACATTACCTATGGTCTAAAGAATTTGTCATACATTCAGATCATGAGTCTTTGAAGTATCTTAAAGGACAAGCTAATCTGAACAAACGTCATGCTAAATGGATTGAGTTCATAGAATAATTTCCTTACATCATTAAACATAAGAAAGGGAAAGACAATCTGATTGCCGATGCTTTATCTAGACGTTATACCATACTATCCCAACTTTCTCATAAAATTTTTGGTTTGGAAACCATAAAGAGGTTATATGCTACTGATTTGGACTTCAAAGATGCCTTTGAAAATTGTAGAGAGGGAAGAACGTGGCAAAAATTCCTGCTGCGTGAAGGCCTTCTCTACCGTGCTAACAAGCTGTGTGTTCCAGCTAGCTCCGTTCGTCTTTTGTTGTTGCAGGAAGCGCATGGAGGTGGTTTGATGGGACATTTTGGTGTTAAAAAGACAGAGGATGTGCTGGCCACTCACTTCTTTTGGCCACGAATGAGGCGTGATGTGGAGCGCTACGTTTCACGTTGCACGACATGCAACAAAGCTAAGTCTTGACTTAACCCACATGGTCTTTATATGCCTCTTCTGGTTCCTAGTGCACCTTGGGAGGATATTTCTGTTGACTTTGTTTTAGGATTGCCTAGAACAAAGAGGGGGAGGGATAGTGTCTTTGTGGTTGTTGATCGTTTCTCTAAAATGGCACATTTTATACCCTGCCACAAGACCGATAATGCTTCACATGTTGCTGATTTGTTCTTTAATGAGGTTGTGCGTTTGCATGGTGTTCCCAATACTATTGTTTCTGATAGGGATGCTAAGTTTTTGAGTCACTTTTGAAGAACTTTATGGTATAAATTGGGAACAAAGTTGTTATTTTCTACTACTTGTCATCCACAAACTGATGGGTAAACGGAGGTAGTTAATCGTACCTTATCTACTATGTTGCGGGTTGTTTTGAAAAACAATTTGAGGTTGTGGGAGGAGTGTTTGCCACATATTGAGGTTGCTTATAACAGGTCTATTCACTCCACAACCAAGTTAAGTCCGTTTATGGTAGTCTATGGTTTCAATCCACATGCTCCAATTGATTTGCTACCTTTACCACATACTGAAATTGTGAACTTAGATGCTACACAACGTTCTGAATTTATTCTTAAGTTGCATGAAACTACTAAGTTACAAATTGAAAAAATGAATGAAAAGTATCGCATTGCTGCTAGTAAAGGTAGGAAGGAGGTAAAATTGGAACCCGGTGATTTGGTGTGGGTTCATTTGAGAAAAGATAGGTTCCCGGATTTGAGAAAGTCCAAACTCATGCCACGTGCTGCTGGACCTTTTAAGTTTCTTGAGAAGATAAATGACAATGCATATAAACTTGAGTTGCCTCCCGAGTTTGGGGTTAGTCCAACATTTAACATTTCAGATTTGAAGCCATACTTGGGAGAAGAAGATGAGCTTGAGTCGAGGACGACTCCAATGCAAGAGGGGGAGGATGATGTGGACATCACTCCTACAGATATACACAACACTCATATGGTAGACATGCAAGGTCCAATTACTAGAGCTCGAGCATGAAAATTGAATTTAGAGGTGAGCTCGTTCCTGAACAATTCTTTATATGTGAATTTTGAGAGTATGTTGCTACCTAATGGATTAATTATGATTAGGAACCATGGAGAGGACATGGAGATACATGGAGAGGGGTTTGGAGGCGTGGAGGACCAGAAAATATGCCAACAAGATGTTAGAGACCGAGCCCAACTCAAACTCGAGTCCAACTCGGGCCCAGGAGCAGTCCACCTTAAAATGGATGCACAGGAGGCATACGGACTCCGTTTTTGACGTTCTACATATGCATGGAAAGGTAAGAGAATAAACTTTCCAATGGAACTGGCCCCATGTTAAAATTCCCTCGGAGTCGACGGGAAACTTCGAAACAATATAAAGTTTAGAGTCTGTCAGGGTGTTGCATCACCTAGTTGGGCCATTGGGCCTTGTATCAAGTCTAAGTCCATTATTTACGTGTATTAGGGTTAGGTCACGACCCCAGCACCCCCCTGGTCGTCTTCCACCTCTTTTATACCCCCTAGCCGCCGTCACAAACAGCTGGGTTTTGCTTAGTTACAATCTGTCATTGAACTGTTCGCCGATCATCGGTTGTGAGACCCCAAATTCGTGATCAATTCAGTTTTGATTGCAACTTCTCTGTTCTTGCTTGTGTTCTTGATTGCGCTTGCAGGGATAAGCCTTCGTGGTAAGGTCATTCCTGTGACACGGGTGATAACCAACGGAGCAGTGGTGTAGTGATTGCGGGGTTTCGTTCGTTCGGAGTCTTGGATCATCAACGTCGAGATCTCCACCCAATCAAGTTTACCCTACCTCTCGGAAGATCGGGACTCATCCTCCTATCACTCCATTTCTTATGTGTGAACTTTCCTCATCGTTTCTATTTTTGACCCGCTCTGAATAAACCAGCCCTAAACTCGCGAGTAGATTCGAACTACTCGACTTCTACCGGACCTTTCCTACTAACATTAGTGTAGTCAAATTCACTCCATGAGATGCTATTCTACCCTTTTCTCTCTTAGTTATTTCTGGTCATGCAACTAGGGTTTCAATATCAACTGGACTTAATGCAAACAAATAATTCAAGCTATGATCTCTAGAAATGAAAATCTTCATAAAACTGTTCAAATGCAAATCGGGGCTTGCCTGTTTTGCAGGTGACTAAGATTACATTCAGTGAGTGAATATCACTTGAAGCTTGATCACTCGCTTTCCTCTCTCCTTGATCTTCACTTCAAGTCCTTCTCACGTTCTCACATATATGCTACACGATATGAATACGTATATGCATTTAATTGTAAAGCTTTTTCTAATAAGATCTAATGACAGTTTAACAACCGGAACTCTGTTCATGAATTTAAGACGACACTGGTGCTAGGGGTTTTGGGTTGGGTTTAAACACTATGATCAAGTGTTGAGTGATATCTCTACTTGTGTGTTGATCACCTTAAGAGGTTACACAGGACAGTGGTGATCCATGGCTCCAATGGAGCTGAAAATTTTCATGTGAGTTCCTTGTCACAAGAAAGTCATCTGGACCAAAAATTAGCACTTTTCATGGAGTGGTTTATTCAAAACAATTCTCTAAGTAATTAAGCAAAGAGGAATTAATTCTTAGGTAACACCCATGTTCATGTCAAACTTAGTGAACTAGAATTTCAATTATAGTTCATAGAGCCTACATGAATTTTCCTAGGATTTTTGGAGCTAAGAATTGCCCAGAACTGAATTTCCAAATTTTGGAAATTCTCTGAAAATGTTTCTGTATTTATTTCAACAGAGGAAATTACAATCTGAATTCTCCTGATCAAATCAACTCCAAATGAGCTGTAAATTTTTCAGGACTCTTGTAACACCTTGAAGAATATTCTGGCAAAATTTGAGGATTTTTGGATGAACCAAACTTCCTCTAAAATTCTTTTTTATGAAAAGCTTTAAAGAATTTTCCAGAACTAAATAATGAATCTCATGCAAATTGGGTTGCATATTTGGATAGAGTTTGTCAATCTGAATCTAACCTAATTTGAATCACTAAATTTGGAGTTTCCCAGCAAAAGTTATGCTCTTCTAAAGTTTGGGGAAAAATCTGGGATTTGAATAAATCGTGGAAAAGTTTAAATCCTGTCTGTGGGACCAGGGGACACGTGTCACTCGCTGGAACCAAGCCACATGGGGTTACAGAGCTGTTTCCCGCGTTGACACAGTTAATCCGGCGCCACAGAAGATCTGGTCTCTGTCCTCAGCGCCACTGACACGCGGGCCCGGCGACATCGTCTTCAACCTCGCGCTCGCGCCGCCAAAGCCCCTCTGAAGTCAGTCTTACAGCCATATCCAACGCTCATACTCACCGTAAATCCCTAGTTTCGTGCCAGGAAGACGCTGGTGCGGTCCTCCCGAGCCGGCAGAGCCTCCAAAGTAGTCCGGCGATGTCGCCCCGACGCCCTAAGCCCTCCAAGCTTCGGTTTCCAAGCTCTAAAGCACCGGCGGACGCTAGGGAAAGTCGACATGGGGATGAAACGGCTCGGAAATGGCTCTAAACTAGGGTTCATCATGCACTCAAACCTCCCCGCCATAGCCGCCGTCGGAAAGATCGGAAATATGCCGTGCACCATGTGTTTCATGCTAGGTTTTCAAAAGGGAAATTGTTGCTAAGCACGTCTAGGTCATGTGAGCGCAATATGCAGAGCTCTAAACCATTATGGTGTGAGAATTTAATGGATTCTTACCTGCACCTCGCTTTGAACCGGCTGGAGGGAAATTCTGAAACTCGTCGGCAAGAAGCAATGGCTAGAGCTGAGCTTCGGATGGAGGCTGCAGGAAGCTCCTGCGCGTCCAATGGTGGCCTTGCTCGGCCGTGAGACGCTCTGGGTGAGGCTGTCCACGCGAGCCACCCGTGGCGGTTTCTTTCGGCCGCCGCGGGAACTCGGCGTTCTTGGTCTTTGGAGGCTGAGCTCACGTGGAAACGATGTGAGGAGGTCGTGGGTATTGCTAGGGTGTGGTTTCGCTGCTCAGTCGAAGCTTTGCACGCTAGCCATGGTGGTGGCCGAGCGATCGGAAGGTAGCGGCATCTACTGTCGGTTTCTTAAGCGAGGAGGGAAAGGATGGCGCCGAGTCTTTGGTGCTGTGGGTGAAAAAAGAGCACGGCAGTGAGGTAAAAACGCCCAGACACCTCGCCAGAGCGATGGAATTCGGTGGGAGGTGGCGCCGGCTCATGTCGGTGTCGCCCGGAGGGCTGCTGCGGTCTTCCGAGTGAACCGAATGAAGAGCCAAAACAGAGACCACCCACTAAGATCTTTTTGCAAATTGAATTGTCTCATTGACATGTGGGTCCCACAGTTCAGTGTTTCCTTATCCTCTAAAATATCTCCCGAAATTGGCAAATGATGGAATTCAATTGTGGAAGTTCAAATCTGAGATACATTTGGACAATTTGGGCAAGTTTCATCCAAATTCAAATTGGTATTTGAATTCATTGCAATTTAAAGTCCATTTTGGAAAATGAGTTGCAAAACCTTTCAACAAATCATGAAACTTTGCATACCCACTAATTTGGACCTAAGGAATTCAAATATGAAATCTGATTTTTAATTTGGCTGCTGCAAATGAGATTTTTAGCACAACAGTTTTGAAATTCATTGTGATGCTCTCATTTGAATTTTGAGTTGAACAAATTTGTTCCAAATCTGACTTTAGCTTTCTCACACATATGGGAACTTCCCATCTTGGTTTTTGACCCCTCTTGGGTTCCAAGTTTTCCAACAATTATTTGAACTTGCGTGAAGAGAGATCTCATGTGTGTTTATCACATGTGGAAAAAGGTTTTAACAAGTCCCATTTTTCATACATATGAAACCACTTTTGCAAACAAGAGTTCCTTTGTATTCACAAATTTTGGGACCTTTACACTTCATTATTGGTCTCAGCAAGGGGTGGCTCCTCCTCAGGTTCATCTCCTCCCATCATAGTTTCATGAGGCTGCACGAGGTGTAAGCCCGCGTGAAACTCCTCGTGAGGTGCGTACCAATGCCGTTCTTGTGGATCATCCTCCATATCGTCTTCGAATGGTTCCACCTCTTCTGGGTGCTCTTCCTCATGCATAGAGCTATTGACTTCCTCTTCATCATGAGGTTCCGTCTTCACCTCCTCCCAGTATGGTCCATCGGACACCTCAATGGGGTTAAGTGCACTCCCACTTGGTGGTGGACCAGTACTTATCCGTGCCGTGCTCCTAATCACCGGCATCTATAAGACATGACAATCTTTTTGAGAAGAAGAAAATACTCCAAAAGTTTAGAAGCTATGAAACAAGAAAGCAAAAGTGTTACTATCCAGAAGAAGAGAAAAAGAAGGGCTGAAAATAGCACTTTGCGGTGGCTGAATTGACAAGTAAAGTGCAGCAGCAAGCAATTTTCGAAGATAGCAGTTTAGAGGGGTGTTCCTATGTGTTTTAGAGTGTCCATTCTACCAATGCTTGCGTCCTATGGTCAACGTGGCTCTGATACAATCTGTGACACCCGGTTCCGAAAATAGAACCAAGTGAATGCATATATGTGCTCAGGATGTTCATCACACATACATATGTAATCCACAAACTTAATTCAGAACATAACCACGAATAAATAGTGTTTAAGTACTTTATTACATCGACTCATTGTCTCACTCATGAATCTCTAACTTATTCTTGCAGCGGAAGACTCTAACGACAGCGGAAATAACTAAACAGCAGGCTCCAATCTTCATCTCCACAGGCATGTTGACGGTAGTCCGCATGCCTAGTACTCCACATGTTCCTCGAAGTACTCTTCTCCTGTGGCTGATGTTTATGTGGTAATGCAAGGGTGAGTACATGTTGTACTCAGCAAGTGCAGGAAAAGTATGACATGTAGCTTACAACAAGGTAGGCATTAAAAAGGCTCATTGCAGCAAGCAAATTTTATTTCACAAACATGATAAAAACAGGAACTATTTCTAGGTGAAATAAAGCACAATATATCCAAGTAAATCAGCAACATTCTTTCATCATAATGCACCATTTATCAAGTCTCATCCAGCCATTAATCTTTCTCAAATTTATCTCATGCTCATAAATATTCATAATCATCTCATATTCGTATATCCAAAACCAAACTCATTGGCATGACTCAAAACAGTCCCAAAACCAATCCCAATGACCATACCATAACCATACCGAATAACCATCCCAAGTTTTCCCTCTAATCATGGAAGTTGGCCAAGTGCTTGTGACCGTAAGGACGGCTATCATGATAGTTTTACACTCTGCAGAGGTGGCACCACTTTACCCATAAGTTCGTGATTTCGTCACCCGTCGGCGACTGCAGAACCTCCATTATACCAATACACAGCCGTGGGTGTATGGCCAAGAGATCACAAAATAGCCTTTACAAAGGGGCTACTAGATGTATGGACTCACTAAGGTTTCACCGGCAGGCTCGAATCACCATTCTCCCACCCACGAGCCCCCTCTTGTGCCATGCAGTTCCCAGGGCAGTCCTTCTCGACTCCCATTCCCTGCACCATCCATGGTCCATAAAAAGCTCAACACACCTAATTAATCAGCTAAGCCGCACCCATGCTTGGCCTTGTGGTGGCACTGTTTTCCTGGCATATTCTCGCATGAACCGGTCCTTAGATCTACTGCAACTTCCACCATCTCATCCAGCAACATTCACGAACTAAGCTTGCCTAGTTTTCCATGATTCCATGCTCATTAACATCATTAAGATCTCATCATCATTATTCATATGAGTGCAGTAGCTAAAAATATTTTATTTCAGCTTCCCGTATCCCATGAATTAAGCGAATCAAAAAAGGAAAAACAACCTTACCCGACTTCTCAACTTTCCCGTTGACAGGGATGGTTAACAAACTAGTAAACTCCTATAAAAAGGGTGTCCCATCAAGTTGACTCAAGCATACACGTTTTCGCAAACAAAACAGTTTTGAAACATGGGATCAATATGGTCAAGGGGCACTTGCCTTGCTCCCGTGGTTCTTGTTGTTCGAGCGTCTCGAAGTCTTGGTGCTGTAGATCCTCATAGATTGCCTCTTGAGCTTGTCCTTCTACTCACGACCACACACATACAAAATTTACAACAATCAATAATCATGCACAAACTTTACTCAAGATGCAATGGGGTAGATGAATGTAAATCCTATGGTGCAGTTTTATTAATCCAGTTTGTACGTGTTCTTGCATGTTTTAACGGACTTTTATGGGGTTTTGTGATTAACAAGGGTGCAGGGATCAAGTGTGGATGTGGTGATGATCTTGACTCATGATCTAGATCAATTCCACTGTCAAAAATCGATCAAAACGCGATCTGTCCACACATAAAAGTTTCTGCTCGAAGGGGGCGAAGAAAACGGATGCGTAGAAACAGCGACGACGTTGTAAAATGGGTAACGAAGACCTACCTCACTTCCTTTTGGTGGAAGGGCCTTCCTCCTAGCAATGGCAGCAGCAGAGATTTTTTCTATGGAAAATTTTTGTAGGACAGATCGTCGGGCTTCTTCTCCAGCGACGGCGGGGCTGGACGGGGCTCGACGGCGGCCAAATTCCAGAAAGGGGGGAAACTTGGTAACTTGGCAGCAAGGAAGGCGGCTTGGCAGCAGGGGGACGACCAAAAGAGAGATGATTTCTGCCAGGGGTGGGGGTTATATTTATAAGGGGGGAAAGAGGAGTCCTACTCCAATTGGAGCTCAAATAAGAGTCCTATTCAATTTTTTTTGGATCTTAACAAACTTATCTCTTGTGGTGTGGCAGCCTTGGGGATTTTATCCCCAAAATGTGGGGAAAATTCCTTTTTTTTGGAAATTGGGGAATTTAGAAATTTTGGGGGAAATTTGGGAATGGCTCGTTTCAGCTATCTTTTTCCCATTTCTCACCATTTCTATGTCACTTGCTCCATTTCTACATTCCCCTCTCCATTTCTATGTCCTATTCTCCATTTCTACATTCCCCTCTCCATTTCTATGTCCCATTCTCCATTTCTACATTGCCCTTCTCCATTTCTATGCCCCATTCTCCATTTCTATGGTTCCTTCCTCCATTTCTATGGTTCTTTCTCCATTTCTATGGTTCTTTTCTCCATTTCTATGGTTCTTTCTCCATTTCTATAGTTCTTTCCCCATTTATATAGTTCTTTCTCCATTTCTACTTCTTTTATAATGTTTCTCTACATGAAAAATGTATGCAATGCATGGAAATGAATTTGAGGGTGTTACAGTTATCTTCGAGTCCCGGACGCCACAAAGCTATTTCGCTACTGCCCCGAGGCCTCCTCGCTCTGAGAACTCGGAGAGAACCGCCGCACCACCCGACCTCACACCCTCACCGTCGACCGGCCAAACTCGCCCCTTCCACATCGATCTGAAGCCATAAACGGCACTACCAACCTTCACTCGACGTGCCCCATCCCTCAGCTGCTCGTGATCAGCTTCCTTTGAGCTTCCCCGAGCCGGTTTCCACTGTTCTGTTCATTCTGAAGCACCTCTGACTGAACACCGTCGCCCGGACAGCTCCGAGCCTCTCTGGTGCAACCAACTGCTCTCTGAGATTAGCATCGAAGTCTAGTAGCTCATCCCGAACCCCCTAGCTCCCTCTTAGCGCCGGCTAGCCAGAATTTTACGTTTTCTGATGATCGCCGTATATAACCGAAGCCCACCAAAACTTGAAATTCCTTTCGCATGGTTGATCATTACCAAAACTGGTCGAGCTATAGCAACTAGGGTCCTTCACGACCACCCTGACCAAAAACCACGAAGAAACCTCCATCCGACGGGCTGAGCAACGCAAACTTGCCGCCGCCGGCCGAAATGGTTCGGGTCGCCGTTGAGCTCGTTGCTCCGGTCGTTTTCTGCGGGGCTTGAGTGCACCATCACCTTCCTCGAGCTCCAGTGGTGCTTTACGGCCGCTTCGGGCATCGGGATAAGTGTGGGACACGTTGGTCCTCGTCGGCACCGCACCACCGATTGCCGGCATCGATGCCGGTCGGTTTCCCCTCGATGGCATGCTACACAACCTTGTCCCGCCGCTAGGGTTTGGTCTGAGGAGCGTGTAGCACGAAAGATCACCGAAAATGGTCCACCGTAGCCGGAGAACGGGCCTCGCCATGGCCTCTGTTCGTCGCGCATTCGAGCACCGGTGGGAGGTTGAAGACGACGCTGTGCGGTGGGCCCGGGTGTCAGCCGTTCAAACATTTCGGCTTCTTTTTCCAGTTTTCCCTTCAAAAGTTTAGAAGCCCATAACTTTGGCTAGGAGTATCCGAATCGAGTGAACCAAATTCTGTTGGATTCATATCTCTGATTAGTTTCGAACAAATCAAGTTTCACTCTATGAAAATCTTTATTTCCCCAGAATTAATTCTCCAAAATTTAAATGTTTATATTTTTAACTGGAGAACCCTTTAGTTGAAAATTCTGAAATTTGGCCAGGATGTTTCTTATAATATCCCTGAGGTTCCATAAAAAATTCGGATCCATTTGAGCTCAATTGATCCACCTAATCATGTGATTAATTAAACTGTTCCAGAGAAAATGAAAAATGTCAGGAAACATTTTTCAGATTTTCCCTGAACTTGTGTAGCTCATATCTTTTGCTAGGACTCTTCAAATTGGATTAAACCAATTCCATTAGAACCCTCTAAAAATATAGTTTCCATAAAGTCATGGCTTGCTCCATGAAAATCTTTAGAACACCCTAAGAGCTCCAATTAAGGCCAAATACACATTTATTTGTGCAGTGCTCAAATGAGCTTTGCTTCAGATGGAATTTGGCCAAGTCTCTGTTTAGGTTGTATCTAAACCACTGTAAAAAATTCAGAGTCAGTAGCACTGTCTATCTATACTTATAAACTTCACAATATCAACTACAAAATCATATGCATTTAAATTGACATGCATATATGGTTATCTCATGTAGTCGCTGAGGTTGAAGAGGAGCCGGAGGTGTTGGATTTCATCACTCCGGAGGAACAGCTAGCTTACGACCAGCAACAAGGCAAGCTCCGGTTTGCATTAGCCTTTTTATAAACTTTATTGTTTTGAGAACTTACATTGAGTATCCATTTCAATCGTGCATTAGAGTCTTGTTTGAAAAACCCAACTGCATAGCCAAGAGAACCAGGGTTTTGGGCTTAGGTTTTAATCCTAGAGTAGTGACTGCAATGCTAAATCAGTGTAGGATTTGGTACATGTCGAGTAGTTGGAACTGCTCGCGAGAATAGGCTAGAGGCACACCACTCGGTTAGAGATAGCAAATGGAATACATGGCAAGAAAAATGAGACCGAGTGGAGAGTAAGAGAAGCAGGACTTTGGGGACTGGGTGCCATAGCTCCGCTTGTGTCGATTGAGGACCGAGCCGTGTGCGGGCCTGTTGAACAAGCTAGAACAGTACCGAAGACCTATCAGATATATGGGAACCGGGAAACCGATGTAATTCGGGTAGCGATCTGTTGAGGTATTGCTTATCGTCCAGAGGGTAGGTTGAGAGCTTGAGGTGTAAGTCGGCTGGCGGTACTGCAGATGTGCACGCAGAGACTTCTTGCTCGGGACGATAGGACCAGTTAACCACTTGGCTGACGGATGAAAGGTGGTTGCGTATGACGTCCGTGGTGGTTGCTGTAGGCAACATCGAGTACGGGTGTACGTGACGGGTTATTCGGGTAACCCTGCTGGTATAAAACGATTATAATTGCTGTCCCTTGCGGTCAGTGAGTATCACTTGTTCACTGTACCGTGACGTAGAAAGAACAGGCTAGTGTCATGTTAAAAGGTTGCTGATTGAAAGATGTACTTTAGTTGCTAATTATTTGATGTAGTTTAGAGCTAACTAAAGTTCTTTTCAACCTGTGGCAAAGCACATGAGAAAAATGTGCTTCTTGTTTGAATGCGGCTCTCTTATGTGTCTTAGCACGAGGTTCTCCACAACTTGCTGCTAAAACAGAAAGTAAGGTTCAACTCAGTAGGCATGTCTTTTGCAACTTACATTCCATTCTACACTGCAAACCCAGAATGTAGAGTTTCATGTGTAGGTAAGATGGGTTAGTCTTGCTGAGCCATCGTGCTCACTGTTTGTGTTTGAAGCGTTTGCAGGGTGTTATGAGGAGGAAGCTACAGAGGAGGAGACAGAACCCCAAGAGGGCAACACCGTCGAGTGGGAGCCGTGCACCCCGCCGTGTTAGTGTGCGCGTGTGCTAATGGGAACACGTTCACGGGCTGAACGTGAACTATTTTTCTTAGTCTATGCCCGTGAGTGTAGACTTGACGTATTCTGGATGTAATTATGTTTATGAACTCTTTTATGTAATAAAAATTTTCTTCCGCTTTGTACCTTTTACGTGTGTTATCCGGTGTTGTGCAACGCAGCACCCCTCAGCATGATCCAGGCTAGTCGAGACCGTCAGGTCCTCGCATAGCTATGCTAAATGTTACTTCCGAAGGACTGGTAAAAGTCGAGCAGTTGGAATCTACTCAAGAGTTTATGGCTTGGTTTCATCGGAACAGGTTATAAATAGAATCAGTGAGGAAAATTCACAAGTGAGAAATTGAGACCGGGCAGGGAGAGCGAGATGCAGCAGGCTGCGGACCGTGCGTGCATAGCCTTGCCTGTGTCGGTTAAGGCCCATCCGTACTTGGCCCTGTTGGACAAGTTTGAGTTGTGTATCGGACGCATACTGGCTATATGGTACCCAGGAAACCGACGTACCTCGTGAAATCCACGTGGGAACTTTTCCGATTGGCTTAGGCTTTCGGCGTCAGTAAAGCAGGAGGTAACTTGCTCAAGAACATATCACTGCGGGTATGTACCTTGAGAGAGCTTGCTGTTCGGGTTGATGGGACCGCGTATGGTGTGGATGAACTTGGGAAAGGTGGCTGTGTATGACATCGGTCGAGTCCGCTGCCGGCAACTCAGAGATGGGTGTACGTGTCGTGCAATCTGGACGTGTCCTTGTTTGAATCACCGTCTCTCGCGGTTATATGAGCATACTTCTACACTGAGTCTTGACGTAGTAAGAACTGAAGTGAATTACTTTGAATTGATAAGGATTGTACTTTAAATTGTATTGCAACCATGCTTGAATTAGAGATAGTGCCAATTAAACTTTACTTCACCTTGTGCAAGAAGCGTCTAGGAAAGCGTTTCTTGTTTGATTGTGGAGTTGCGATGCTGCTCGGATAAAGGTCTTTAAAATGAGGCTTACATCTGAAAGTTAAGGATCAACTGTAGGCGAGTCCTTTATGCAAATTCAGCTACCTTATTCAATCCGTCATGCATGTAGAGTTTCTTGTTTAGAGGAGACGGATCAGTCTCGCTGAGCCTATGTGCTCACGCTTGCTATATGAGTAGTTTTGCTGGTTAACATCAATGCTATGAGGAGGTTGTACGGTGAGACTCGGAGACTTCCGAGTTGTTTAACACATGAAGAACCAGCCGCTGCCGTATGTTTTCGTGTTGCTAGCCAGAAGAGTCCGCGGGCTGGAAATCTTCTCGAGTGCTTAGTAGATAATAAAAGTGAGATGAACTAGTCTTCCGCTGTACCTATTTGATGTAAATTATTTACAAAGAACACTTGTACGCTTCCGCTTTTGATTTATGTGATACATTTTCCTTATATGTGTTCTGTTGGGTGCCGCATTCAAGGCACCACCCAATGCGATTCCTGCGAGGGCCCCACGGCCTCGTCGAGCCAGGATCACGCTGAGGGGTGCTGCGTTGCACAGCACCAGATAGCACACATAAAATGGTACAAAGGGGAAGAAAAGTTTTATTACATAAACAAGTTAATGAATATTTTTACAACAAAATATGTTCAGTCTACACTCACGGGCATAGACTACGCATCGAGTTCATGTTCAGCCCGTGAACGTGTCCCTGCTAGCACACACGCACAACAACACGGCGGTGTGCACGACTCCCACTCGACGGGGTTTCCCTCTTGGGGTTCTGTCTCCTTCTCGGGAGTCCCTTCCTCATAACTCTCTGCAAGAGCTTCAAACATAAGCAGTGAGCACGGTGGCTCGGCAAGTCTTACCCGTCTCTCCTATACATAAAACTTCTACATGAGGGATTACAGGGTACATGAGGCAACTAAGTAGCAAAGGACTCGCCTAATTATTTGAACCTTACTTTCAAGTTTTAGCAGAAAGTTGTGGAGAACCTCACGCTAAGGCACATGAGAGAGCCGCAATCAAACAAGAAACACATTTCTCTCATGTACATTGCCCATGGTTGAAAAGAACTTTAATTTGCTCTAAACTACAGCAAGTCGTTAACAATCAAGGTATAGCTTTCAATCAGCAACTTTTACATTACTCTAGCCTGTTCTTTCTACGTCACGGTACAGTGAACAAGTGGTACTCACTAACCGTGAGGGATGGTGATTATAATCGATTTACACCTGTAGGCTTACCCGAATAATCCGTCATGTATGCCAGTACTCGATGTTGCCTACAGAAACCATCACGGACGTCGTACGCAACCACCTTTCATCCGTCAGCCAAATGTGGAACCGGTCCAATCATCCTGAGCAAGAGGTCTCTGCGCACGCATCCGCAGTGCCGCCAACCGATTTACCCCTCAAGCTCTCAATCTACCCTCTGGACGACAAGCAATGCCTCAACATCCAGCTACCCGAATTACATCGGTTTCCCGGTTCCCATATATCCGGTAGGTCTTCGGTACTGTTCTAGCTTGTTCAACAGGCCTGCACACGGCTCGGTCCTCAATGGACACAAGTGGAGCTATGGCATCCAGGCCCCAACGTCCTGCTTCCCTTACCCTCTGCTTGGTCTCATTTTTCTTGCCATGTGTTTCATTTGCTACCTTTACCCGAGTAGTGTGCCTCTAGCCTATTCTCGCAAGCAGTTCCAACTACTCGACTTGTACCAAATCCTACACTATCTTAGCATTGCAGTAGATAATCGAGGTTTACAAACCTAAGCCCAACCCAGGGTTTTCTTGGCTATGCATTTGGGTTTTCAAACAAGAGTCTAATGCAGAATTTAAGTGGGTGCTCAAAGTAAGTTCTCAAAACAGTAAAATTTATAAAAAGGGTAATGCAAACCGGAGCTTGCCTTGCTGCTGTTGGTCGTAGACTAGCTGTTCCTCTAGAGTGATGAAGTCTAAGACTTTGGGCTCCTCCTCAACCTTAGCGACTACACTAGATAAATACATATATGTATCAGTCTGAATGCATTTGAATTGAAGTTGAATTTGTGAGGACTATAAGTCTTACTAGACAGGCCCAATGACTCTGAAATTTTTTTATGGTTTGGATACAACCTAAACAGAGACTTGGCCAAGTTTCATTTGCAAGAAAGCTAATTTGAGCTCTCCACAAATAATTGTGTATTTGGCCTTAATTAGAGCTCTTAGCGTGTTCTACGGGTTTTCATGGAGCAAGCCATGCCTTTATGAAAACTAGATTTTCAGAGTGTTCTATTGGAGTTGGTTTCACTTAATTTGAAGGTTCCTAGCTAAAGATATGAGCTACACAATTTCAGGGAAAATCTGAAAATGTTTCTGGACATTTTCCATTTTCTCTGGAACAGTTTTATTAATCACACCATTAGATGTATCAAATTAGCTCAAATGGAAATTAAAATTTTGTGGTAGCTCCACGATATTATGGTGAACATCCTGGCCAAATTTCAGAATTTTCCTCCACAGGGTTCTCCACTTAAAATTCCAAACATTTTAAATTTTGAAGAATTAATTCTGGAGAAATAAGGATTTTCATAAAGTTAAACTTGATTTGTTGAAAAGTACTCAGAGAGCTTCATCTAACAAAATTTGGTTCACTCGATTTGGAGTTTCCTAGCCAAAGTTATGTAGGTTTGAAGTTTGAACTAAATCTGAAAATCAGATAAAAGTTTAAACTTCTGCCGGTGGGCCCCACACGCACTGCTTCTTCTTCCTCCTCGCGCCAAACACCCGGCGGCGGCGGTATCCGGCTAGACTCACCGGAATCGAGTTCCCGGCCACCTCTCGGCCCGAAAATCGCCGCCTCCCCATTTTCTGACCTCCTGAACTCAGCTGTAAGCTCGCCGGCCGCCAGCGATGGCTGGAAACACGTGTGCACCGATGACAGCGGAGCCTAGGGTCCCGGCGAGGTCGGTCTTGCACTACCTGGCACCAAATCAATCAGAAATTGCTCGGATAGCATCAGTGGAGCACGATGATCATGAAACGAAACCTTTTGGAAGCTAGAAACGCCGGCAACCATACTCTCGACGGTGAGCCGAGGTACTTTGCACCGGCGGCGAGGAAAACGGCCATATCATGGCCGATCCTCAACGGTTTCCCTTGCTTCTTCCTTGAGCGTGTGCGCTAGTATGTGTAAAACCTACTGGCCAACCGGCTCAACTAATAACAGTGCGTGGAATCCGAATTTCAGTCTAAGGTGAGCTTGGGCCATATGAACTAGCTTTCGGTATATTTGGAAATTTCTCGTCCTATGATTAATCATATGCCAGACGACTTTCGCCTACACCTTATACACCCAGTGAAACACTTTTCTTGTATAGAGAAGTGGAGGTGAGGATGGCTGTAGCGTGCTGTCGACGGCGACCCGAAGTGGAGTTCCGCCGGTACATGCGAGAGCTCGGTGAAACTCATCAATTTGCCGCCAAACACCACAAGAAAACCCCGGTGTGATGTGCTAGTACGGTAGAGCATGAGATGGTGATCGTTTTTTCTGTAGAGGACTCACTCAATCGAAGTGTGGTGACGGTGGGCGATCGGCGACTGCGAGAGCGAGGTGGCGGTGACGTTTTTTGCAGAAGCGGCACTAAGGGCGAGTGAACGCGTGAGAACAGAAGAGAACCTGGCTTTGAGCTGCTCGGGAAAGAATATCAACGCCGAACGGCGGCTCCAGCGGGGCGTGGATGAAGCAGCTACTGGCGCCGATGCCTTGGCGCGGTGGCGACCACGGCTGTAGCCCGAGAACCCAAGTGTTCTATTCTTCGGTCGGTTCTCTCCCTTGTGAGGCTTACATGTGGGCCCCACTCCCAGTTTTAACCTCCTAAATTCAATTTTCCCACTGCTCTAAACAGTAGAGCCCATAGTACCCTGGAAATTTGAATTATCTACCAACTGCCCATTTGAACTTGATAGAATTCAAATTATGAAGTGTTTGAATGTATTTACAGCACATATGCAGTTTGAAATTCAAATTGAATTTGAATTTGCTAAAATTGGCTCATGTCAAAATCAACTCCAAAGGGAGTGAAATTGGTGTGTGAGCTCCCAAAAATGTGCTGAGTGTGAATATGAATGCCACTTTTGAATTCATGGGATGAAAGGAGTTTGATTTTGAATTTGAGTTCAAACTAGCCTCTTTCCAATTATACCCAAAAATACCTCAAAATTGTTTTGGATTTGGGTGAAATTTGGCATGAGCATTCCTATCAAGGTGTAGGAGTTTTTCATATGTTCAGCCCCTATATGATGCATGTGGGAAATACCACTTTTGCATTTTGTGAGTTCATCCTCTAATGATCATATTGATTGTGGTTACTTGCTCTTCAAATGTGTTCATAAGTTGTCCTCAAATGAGGTGTGTGTGGTGTGATGAACACTTTGGATGTGTGCGAAAACTTAGGCCCTTACATTCCTCCCCCCTTAAAAGAATCTCGTCCCGAGATTATAAGGTGAAAATGAGAGAGAGGATGGTGGGAAAATACCGTATGTGCGACGTGAAAAAGGCGGGTAGTTAGCGCGAAGAAATCCTTCGCTCTCCCATGACGGTTTATCTATGGAGTGATTACTCCATAGAACTTTGTAGAACCACAACATAGGGTTGCGTGTGGTTTGGGCCTTTTCATCAATTATCTGAACCGGTTCCTCCCGATACGTGAGATCCGGTTTCAGCTCTTCAATATCCCCCAGCTGAATGGTAGTTGATAGCTTAAGACACTTCCTCAGCTGAGAAATGTGAAAGACGTCGTGCACACCAGAAAGTGTCGCCGGTAATTCCAGCCGGTATGCAACTGATCCACGTCTTTCCACAATCTGAAATGGATCGATGAATCGGGGTGCCAACTTTCCTCTCACCCCGAATCTGTTTACGCCCTTCATTGGAGACACACGTAGATACACGTGGTCCCCGACTTCAAATTGTAACGGGCGTCTTCTCCAGTCCGCATACTGTTTTTGTAAGGATTGGGTGGCCTTTAGGTTCACTTGAATCAGCCGAACCTTTTCCTCCGCATGGTTGACAAGAACAATCCCGAAGGTTACCCTTTCGCCAGACTCACACCAACTCAGCGGTGTGCGGCATTTTCTCCCATATAGCGCCTCGTAAGGCGCCATTTTGATGCTGGCTTGGTACGCGTTGTTGTACGAAAACTCTGCTAACGGTATATGATCATCCCAATTCTTACCGTGGTTGATAGCACTAGCTCGTAGCATATCCTCTAGAATCTGATTTACCCGCTCGGTTTGCCCATCCGTCTGCGGGTGGTATGCTGATCTATGGATCAGCTTCGTCCCCAACGCAGCATGTAGCTGCTCCCAAAATGGGACACAAATAAAGTGTCCCGATCCGATATGATGGTGCGGGGTACACCGTACAAACATAAGATCCGTGAGATGTACAATTCGGCATACTTCTTGGTGTTGTAGTTTGTGTTGACCGGGATAAAATGGGAAACTTTGGTGAGCCGGTCGACGATCACCCACACAGAATCATGCTTCTGAAATGTGGTGGGTAAACCGATGATAAAGTCCATGCTCACATCCTCCAACTTCCAGGCAGGAACGCCCAGAGGTTGTAGCAGTCCGGGTTTTTTCATATGGTCTGCGTTCACCCTTCAACATGTATCACACTCGGACACATACTTTGCGATCTCCCACTTCATTCGTGTCCACCAAACCTTGTTTCTGAGTTCTTGATACATTTTGTTGCTGCCGGGGTGAATAGAAAACTTTGACAAGAGAGCCTCATCAAATATTTTCTTCTGTAACTCCGGGTTACGGGGTACGACGATCCGGTGCTTGAAACATAGGACGCCGTCTCCGTCGTTCCGGAAACATTTCAGCTCCCCACTGTCTACACGTCTCCGCAAATGAGACATGCCCTTGTCATGTTTCAGAGCTGCCGCTATCTCTTCATGGATGGTGGGGATCAAAGCTAAGTTGTAGAGAGCTCCATGTGGAATCACATGCAATGGTGGCTCGCTCTCTTCCAACGGTGATGGTCAGATTGTTGACTTGTGACTTGTGGCTCAGTGCATCCGCCACTACGTTTGCCTTGCCAGGATGATAATGGATCTCTATTTCGTAATCCTTTATCATCTCTAACCATCTTTGCTGCCACATGTTCAGCTCTTTCTGAGTGAATATGTACTTGAGGCTTTTGTGGTCGGTATATAAATGCACGAGGTTACCGAGTAGGTAGTGCCTCCACATTTTGAGTGCGAGTACCACGGAAGCGAGCTCTAAATCTTGACTTCGATAATTCTGCTCATGGTTTCTGATCTGCCGTGATCCATATGCGACCACTCTTCGATCTTGCATCAGCACACATCTGATCCCAATGCCGGATGCATCGCAGTACACATCAAACGGTTTTGTTGTGTCTGGCTGCGCCAAAACCGGTGCTGATGTTAGGTGCTTCACTAATGCCTTGAACGCTGCTTCACATGCTGGACTCCAAACATATTTGGTAGCCTTCTTCAGCAGCTCAGTCATAGGCTTTGCAATCTTTGAGAAGTTCGGAATGAACCTCCAATAATATCCAGCGAGTCCGAGGAAACTCCGTACCTCGTGAACAGTTCTCAGGGACTTCCAATTCAGCACTTGTGTGATTTTACTCGGGTCTACAGCGATGCCCTCCGCTGAGATAATACGCCCGAGAAAAGGCACCTGCGATATCCAGAATTCACACTTGTTGAATTTCGCGTATAGTTGGTGATCCCGCGGCCATTGCAAGACTATAAGAAGATGCTTCATGTGTTCTTCCTCCGACTTGGAATATACCAATATGTCGTCGATTAAGACCATGACAAACATGTCCAGCTCTGGCATGAATACCGAGTTCATTAAGTACATGAATTGAGCTGGAGCATTAGTGAGGCCGAAGGACATGACCAGGTACTCATAAAGTCCGTACCTCGTCAAGGACGCAGTCTTCGGAATATTCTCAGCCCGTATCTTAATCTGATGGAACCCGGATCTTAAGTCCATCTTGGAAAAGATCTTTGCTTCGACCAACTGATCAAACAACATGTCGATCCGTGGCAACGGGTACTTGTTCTTGATGGTTACGGCGTTTAGTGGACGATAGTCCATGCAAAGCCGCAACGTCTCGTCTTTCTTCTTCACAAATAATGCCGAACAGCCCCATGGCGAGGAGCTCGGCCTAATAAAACCCTTCTCCAGCAGGTCCTTTAACTGTGTCTTTTAGTTCAGCCAATTCCTTGAGCGCTTTGGGATATTGGCATAGTTCCCGGTGCAAGTTCAATCTTAAACTCCACCTCTCGGTAGGGAGGCATCCCCGGTAAGTCATCCGGGAACACGTCAGGGAACTCACGGACTACTGGAATGTCTTCCAATCTGAGGGTGGTAGCTTTATATACACTTGGAAGTTATTTTTGAATTGTCCAGAAACAATGAATGTGACTAGTGCATTTCTGAGTGTAGATGCACGACTCGGAGGACGGCACGAAGGCGCCTGTGCTAACCGGGCGCTGGTGATCAACGAAGTCGGCCGGAGTGGAGTGTCTCGGTCGAGCGAGGGAGAAGGAAGAGTGCGAGGACTGCACGTAGTCGCGGGGTTACTCGATCCCGGCGTCTCCCCTACACCCTTAGCCTCTCCCTCGAGCAGGAGGGTGCACCGGTCGAAGCGGTCGGGCGCCGGTGCGATCGCGCTGGCGCGCGCGTGAGGCTTCGGCCGAAGAAAATATCACCCGAGGGAAAACTTCAGAGTGAAGGGTTCTTACATGTGGGTCCCTCCCCTCTAATACCCCCTTAATTCTTTTCATCTCTGTTTTTGGTGAAATATCCCCAGCTACTCACAATTGAATGTGAGATTTAATCACCAAGTCTTGGTTTGAATTTGAGTCCTCAAGTTTGAACTTTGTTTGGCTAAATTTGCTTCATGTTTAAACTGAAATTCAAATTCAGTTTTGAATTATTGCAAATTTAGCTCCCGACAAGATGAACTCCAATGGAGATGAAAATTGGTGGGCTAACTCAGAAAAATGTGCTGAGTTTGAATATGAAGCTAACTTTTGAATTTGAGTGATGAAAGTTGCTGCAATTTGAATTTACATTCAAATTGGTCTCTCTTTCAAATGCCTCCAAAAGTGCCTCAAAAAGTGTTAAATTTGCATGAAATTTGGCCTGAACCTTCCCAAGACTTTTTAAGTCCTAGGGGTGAGCTCAACCTCTCATGTTCATGTGTAGAGATCCTATTTTGTGAAAGTTAGGGCTTTCCCCTCTAATCATCCTTTTGATGGAGGTTACTTGCTCTTCACAAGATATTCACAACAAAAACTGTGGTGTTGTGAGGTGATGAAAAGTTTTTGCAAGTCTCTTTTTCTTGGGCTTTTACATCCCTCCCCCCTTAAAGGAATCTCGTCCCGAGATTACAAAAGAAGAGACAGCGATGTAATAGGGACTTACCCGTGCTGAGATGCCATGAACTCCGGGTAATTTGAGCAAAGGAATTCCTCGCTCTCCCACGTCGCTTCTTCGGCGGTGTGGTTACTCCAGAGTATCTTGTAGAACCAAAACGTTCAGCTACGCGTGGTCCGGGCTTTCCCATCAAGAATTGCCACCGGAATTCATCATATGTCAAATCCGGTTGCAATTTGACGATGTCTTCGGTAGGAACAGCAGTGGTATGCTTTAGACATTTTCGTAGTTGGGAAACATGGAAAATGTCATGAACACCAGCAAGAGATGCCGGTAGCTCCAGTCTATACGCCGCTGGTCCGCACTTCTCAGTGATAGCATAGGGTCCAATAAAACGGGGAGCGAGTTTCCCCCTCACGACGAATCGGTGCACGCCCTTCATCGGAGACACACGGAGATACACGTGTTCTCTGATGGCAAAGTGCAGCGGTCTACGCCTCTTATCAGCGTAGCTCTTCTGCCGGGATTGAGCAGCCTTCAAGTTGGCTTGAATCGTCCGAATGCGCTCTTCGGCGTCGTTCACCACGTCAACCCCGAATGTGACCCTTTCACCGGACTCGCACCAGTTTAATGGGGTGTGGCATTTGCGACCGTGGAGAGCTTCATAGGGTGCCATATTGATACTTGCCTGATAGCCATTGTTGTACGAGAATTCCGCCAACTATAGGTGAGCATCCCAGTTCCTACAGTGGTGGATGGCACACGCCCTCAACATGTATTCTAATACTTGATTCACCCTCTCTGTTTGCCCATCTCTCTGAGGGTGATAGGCAGAGCTCCTAATCAGCTTGGTACCCAATGCATCGTGTAACTGCTCCCAAAAGCGAGATACAAATAATGCACCTCGATCTGAAACGATGGTCTTGGGTACACCATATAAGCATAGAATCTTCAGTATGTACAGCTCCGCGTATTTGCTGGCATTGTAATGTGTATGCACCAGGATGAAGTGAGCCATCTTGGTTAACCGGTCAACAATTACCCAAATGGAATCATGCTTGTTGGACGTCAGAGGTAACCCCACAATGAAATCCATGCTCACATCTTCCCATTTCCATGCCGGGATCTTCAGGGTTGCAACAGCCCTGATTTTCTCATATGATCAGCCTTCACTCATCTACACGTATCACACTCGGATACGTACTGCGCTACCTCCCGGTTCATCCGCGTACACCAAAATTTCTTTTTCAAATCTTGGTACATTTTGTTGCTGCCCGGATAAATGGAGTATCTAGACAAGTGAGCTTCATCGAGGATCTTTCTCCTCAGCTCCATATTCTGGGGTACGACTATGCGGTCATTGAACCACAGCGTCCCCTCATCATCCTTTTGGAAACATTTGATCTCCCCATTGTCTATCCGTCTCCGGAGATGTGCCATGCCCTTATCAATCTTCTGAGCTGCAATGATGTCCTCCCTAATAGTAGGGATGAGGGCAAGGTTGTAAAGCGATCCATAAGGAACCAAGTATAAACTCGGCTCTTCCTCCTCCATCGGTGTAATGGTGAGGTTATGGACATGTGATTTCCGACTCAGCGCGTCGGCAACCACATTCGCCTTGCCGGGGTGGTAGTGAATCTCAATCTCATAGTCTTTGATTAGTTCTAACCACCTCCTTTGCCTCATGTTCAGGTCCTTCTGGGTGAAAATGTACTTCAAGCTCTTGTAGTCGGTGTAGAGATGCACCAAGTTCCCTAGGAGATAGTGCCTCCACATTTTCAATGCCAACACCACAGCAGCAAGCTCAAGATCATGAGTTGGATAGTGCTGCTCATGGTTCCGAAGTTGGCGTGAGCCATACGCTACCGCACGTCCTTCCTGCATCAATACGCAGCCGAGCCCAATACCGGACGCGTCGCAATACACGTCCAAGGGCTTGGTTGTATCCGGTTGAGCTAAGACCGGGGCTGTGGTGAGATGCTTCACTAATGCTTGGAACGCTCCTTCACACGCCGTGTTCCAAACATATTTCGTTCCCTTCTTCAGCAATTCTGTCATCGGCTTAGCGAAGTTGGAGAAGCTTGGAATGAATCTCCGATAGTATCCCGCTAACCCGAGGAAACTTCTGACTTCATGGACTGAAGTGGGAGCTTTCCATTTCAGCACTTGCTCTATTTTGCTTGGGTCAACCGCAATGCCTTCCACGGAGATGATATGTCCCAAGAATGGCACTTGGCTGATCCAAAACTCACATTTGCTGAACCTGGCGTAGAGCTTGTGGTCTCGCAATCGTTGAAGAACGACCCTCAAGTGTTCGGCATGTTCTGCTTCTGTCTTGGAGTACACCAAGATATCATCAATGAACACCACTACGAACTTATCCAGCCCTGGCATGAACACCGAGTTCATGAGATACATGAAATGTGCTGGAGCATTTGTGAGACCAAAAGACATGACGAGATATTCATATAAGCCGTATCTCGTCAAGAAGGCCATCTTCGGGATATCCTCCGCTTGGATCTTTATCTGATGATACCCAGAGCGAAGGTCCAACTTGGAGAACATACTTGCACCCACAAGTTCATCAAACAAAATGTCAATGCGGGGCAGTGGGTACTTATTCTTGATGGTGACGGCGTTGAGCGGCCGGTAGTCCACACACAGCCTCAAGGTTTCATCCTTCTTTTTCACGAACAGCGCCGAGCATCCCCAAGGCGAGGAACTAAGCCTAATGAAATATTTGCTCAACAGGTCATTGAGCTGTTCTTTCAGTTCAGCCAGCTCATTTGGAGCCATTTCGTATGGTCTCCGTGATATGGGTGTACTCCCGGGTGCAAGTTCAATCTTGAACTCGACATCCCGCTCGGGTGGCATGCCCGGAAGATCATCCGGAAACGCGTCGGGGTACTCCCGGACTACGGGGATGTCCTCTAACTGGAGAGCTTCAGCATTATTAATTTTTGAAACTTCCCGGACTGGATTGTCTAACACCATGGAGTGTGGATGGTGGAATGGAGAATTCAGATGAACCGTCCGTGTCCGAGTGTTCAGGACAGCGCCATGGTAGTTTAGCCATGACATCCCTAAGATTGCATCAATCTTTTGCCCCATAAGGATTATTAAGGTGGTGGGATATAACTGCCCACCTAAGCGCAGAGGTGCTTTTGGAATCATCATATTTGCTGAAATCTTCCCTCCCGGTGAGCAGATCATATATGTGCAGTCGGTTGGGAAGACTTGCATTTGATGCTTAGGCACATAGGATGCACTTATAAAACTGTGGGTTGCCCCCGAATCGAACAATATGATGACGGCTTGATCGTTGAGAGTGAACGTACCCGCCAGCACGTTGTCTCCCTCCGGCGCGTCCTCATTGTTGAGGTTGCGAACGCCCAAAGTCCGCTGACCAACCTTCTTGACTGCAGGTCGGCCTCGAGCACCGCCCTGGAATTGGGCTTGCCCGCTGCTTTTCTGCCCCTGCGGACAGTCCTTCGCGAAATGGCCCGCCTGGCCACACGTGAAGCAAGTGAAGCGGGGCGGTCCTCCGCTGATCGGCGGACGGAAACCCGGGGCGCGTTGTGGCGGTTGGAACGCCCGGGGTGTCGCCTGCTGCTGCTGTTGCTGTCTCGGTGGTGGCATCGGTGGTCGGAACGGAGGTCACTGATAAGGACGACCCCCGAACCGCTGAGGTCGCGCCGGTGGATGCCACTGCTGTCCAGATGGTGTCCGATACACCATGCGGTACTTCTGGGGAGCGCCACACCCACTGTTGGGTGGAGTGCTGCGCTTCCGCTGCTCAGCCGCCAACTCCCACTGAGCATCTTCTTGCATTATCGCGGCATTGATGAGGTCGTTGAAGGTGCAGCGATTGCTTTGGGCGAGATGTGTCTTCATCTCAGGGTGTAACCCCCGATAGAAATGCTCCCGCTTCTTCTCCTCGGTGGAGACGTAATCCAACGCATATTGCGCTAGATGGTTGAAAGCACGGGAGTAGTCGTGAGCACTCCTCCCGCCCTGCTTCAGCTCTAAGAATTCTTGGAACTTCCACTTCATTACCCTGGGAGGAATATGATAGGCGTGGAACGCCTCCCGAAACTCTTCCCACTCCACGGCATGGCCAGCCGGACGTGAGGCGACGTAGTTCGCCCACCACGCACCAGCGGCACCGTGAAGCTGCTGCGCCGCGAACACAGTCTTTTGCCACTCCGTGCATTGGAGCAGCCCGAACTTTGACTCTATTGTCCGCAGCCAGTTGTCGGCCTCCAGTGGTTCTTCTGCTTCAGTGAACACTGGAGGGTGCGTACTCATGAAGTCTGAGTACGTCACCTCACGGGGCTCATGAGGCCCCCTCTCTTGACGCCCCCCTGCCTTGGACGTATTCTGCACGATCATGCGGAGCAGGTCGGTCTGCTCCTCACGACCACCCACCAGTGCCGCTATGACATCCGCTAGGGTAAGCGGAGGCGGCGGTGGTGGTTGCTGCTGCGGGGTGCTGTCGTAGGCAGGTGGCTGGGAGTCATCGCCTCCCTGCTGGCTAGAGCCACCAGTCTCTTGCGTGGTCTGAGTGCGAACCATCTGCAACCATACGACATTAAACATCAGTCCCGCAACATATTGCATGCAGTCCAATAAAATAGGCGTAAAACATAATGATATTAAAAACATGCGATACATCTCGTATACAGATAATGCACAAGCTACACCATTACCAGACCAAATACAAGCTAGTTAAAATCCAACTTGATGAACCTCCTCTTTGGAAGCTCACCACAACTAGGTTTGGTCACTACGAGACGTTACTATCGCTTGGTCATCACGTACACCACCCTTTTATCTTCAATACGACACAAACATGGTCTCTAGCGAAAGAAACTTGAATAAAGCATATACTCAATCTTTCACTAGTTGAAGATACCCAATCATATGTTCTACCCCATAGGAAGTACTTAAACCCCCTAGGGTACAACAATCTCTCAAATGAATTCACTGTCATTCCTCTGCCAGAATGACCAGCTTTTACATATCCAAGATTTTGATCTGGTTCTGTGCATTTTCATGACTCAAGTTGAATACCAAAGTTAAAGTTAACTTCAGTATATTTCCAACGAGTATTTATTTGCCCTCAGATCAGCTGTGGTTTAAAAGTTATGGTAATTTAAAGTCAACAGAATTTCTTGAAGAATTTCAACAGCACCTCCCTTGGAAGTTGCTGTTTTCAACCCTGGGTTACACTGAATTCCGTGCTGAAAATACAGAAACTTTGAATTACACAGATGTAACACATCTCCTACCCTTTCCAAAGATGTATTATATGATAATTTCAGATTTTTCTACAGGAAGTTACGCTTGAAAGAAACAGGACAGTCCAGAGAGTGTTTTAAATCTGTCCTGGTTCTGGACCGTTTACACTCCTCTTGGATTTAAGCCACCTTAAGGTGTGATTCAGCTCTGGAAGTGTACAACAAAGTTGTGGAGTACTTAAACACCTTTCCAGAACTATATCCCACACCTCCATTAGCTAAATGATCTGTGAGTTATGCCCTGTCAAAGTTCAGCAAACTTGCTGCCCAAAACAGAGCATTCCGTTTTTCAATCCTTTGGAACTACACTGAGCAACTATCACATTTTCCTACCCAACCCAGATCCTAAATGTTGAAACTTAGTGATTTTTAATTCCTTTTTATCATTATCTCTCATGCACATGCCTATGGTATATCGGTACTATGTTCCTCACAAAAAGGAAATCCTAACCGGATTATACCGGCATATACGTCTCAAGTGTGGCACTAAACGGTATATCGTACACGTTTACTACACGGATACGTACGTGGTTAGTACCTGCAGAAGACCACACAATAGTGATGCACTCAAAGGTTGTGTTTCCATTTCAGGCAGGACCATATTTGAAATTAAAACAAACACCCGTATCATTGCCATACGGTCGTCCTTGAGTTAAGCCATGTCTCAAGGTACGTGATCGTGTTTCAACACCACACGACATGGAACCCGAGTAGATCATGAACTGGTCATCATGGTTGGGAATGTTATCAACCCAACAGATATCACCTACTACCATGCAGGGCACGCCGATGGCAAGCGCTGCGTATGTCCTCCTGGGCTATTTCCAGACGAACACACTCTCGCGTTACTGACCATGTGATGGGGTCTCCACTTACTTGCCTAATGCACGCTAGGGATCAGCGTTTCATATGAACTCAGGAACATGAGGAGTTCAAGAGTTTCATATTGACGTCTCACACCAAGCTGTGAGACCTATCACTGAACCACATTCCTCGTCAGGGGAGCTAACCGAAATTGAACCGCTTTCGGTAGCGTTCCTTACCATTTTTACCAGAGCGTAGGTGCGTCGTTACATAATGAAAATTCAGAATTATAACCCATATATTAGTCTGGCCACTTTAAGTAACTATGCTAATATAGTCCTTACTTGGGCAAACTACCGGATCCTCACCGTAAGCCTAAATTTTCCCGTAATACAGTCCTTAAGTCTTGTGCTATCCCCAATGCAGCTCTGATACCAGGCTGTGGCGGACCGGAATCCGCTCATCCAGGATCGCAGAGGGTGGTGCCGCACGATGCGACAGCTGACAGCACACATCATAATGACACCATTTGTTACATGGGAAACCAACTGAACTGTACAAACAGGTACAATCTTCAGTTTCAAACTATTGTTTATATTACACAGCGGAAGTCTAAATTATACAACTCATGCCCGCCTATCTAGCAAAAGTCGGCTGCCCAGCCCTAGGGCAACCCACACTAGCTGCACTCCTAAGCTCAGCGCGGCGTGTACGGCTCCCTCTCAGCCGTGGTCCCCGACGGAGGGTAACCCTCGCCGGTGGACTCGTAACCATAGTCCGTGGGTGGCTCCTCACCTGAAAAACACTTAAGCAGCAACCATGAGCACGATGGCTCAACAAGAATTACCCGACTCACCTAGGCATGAAACTCTATATGTAGAGTACAATAACATGGGATGGTAGGGTTTCGGCAAATGGACACGCCTATAGTTTATCCTTAGTTCATCTTTTAGCCACAAGTTAACAGTTCAAGAAACGGAAATTTTAATGAGCAATATTTGGTGGCACACATGTAACAATACATTTATATCATAACAGCAGTATTTAACCATCACATTTCATATATTAGCCTACGTCACGACTCAGTGAACAAGCGGTACTCGTCACCGTGAGGGACGGCGAATTGACTGGATATACACCTGCAGGGATACCCAAAGAGCATGTCACGTACGCCCACCCGTGGAGCTGTACAGCACGCTCACTCGATGTCGTACGGGACAACCTTTCACCCAACAGCCCACACGTCGAACCGGTCGCACAGAAACGGACAGGAGGTTCCCTACACGGAGCATCTCTCTATGCCCGTTAGCGTATTTCCACCTTGCTGCCCTCAACCTACACCTATAAATCGGTGTGCTATGCCTCGACGTCCGAAGGTTTAGGTTACATCGGTTTATCGGGGCCCATATATCCGATATGCCTTCGGTACGTTCAATACTTGCTCAGCAGGGCCGCACACGGATCGGTCCTCAATCGTCAGGGACAGGGCTGCGCACACAAGACTTCCTCTTGCTGTGCCCTAGCCCCTGCCTAGTCTCATTTTCATTACTAAAGTGATCTCACATCACTCGAAGCAAACCCGTGTGTCCCAAACCAAACTCGCGAGTAGATTCCAACTACTCGACTTGTACCGAAGTCCTATAAATCGTTAAGCATAGCCTGTCTACTCGAGGTCTTAGACACTACCCTCACTCTTATGGGCAAATTTCTGGTTATGCACGTGGGGTTCCATCCATCCTACACCTAATGCACATTCATACTTCACATTAGATATGTAAACAAAGCAAACTTTTAAAAAGGTTAATGCAAACTGGGGCTTGCCTTATTGCTGCTGGTCAGTGGTTAGGTCTTCGTCCAGAAGAAGGAAGTGAAGTACTTCCGGAGTCTCCTCGCCTTCAGCGACTATACGTTAATGAGATACTACATGTCAATTCAAATGCAATGTATAAACTTGAATAAGTAATTCCTATAACTCTAGCTAGCCCTCCCCTTTGGCTCAGAAATTTTTATGGTGGCTTGGTATGGTCCTAACTAGAGTCTTGACCAAGTTTCATTTGAAACAAAGTTCGTTTGAGCTTTGTACAAATAAAATCCTATTTGGTCAATATTTGAGCCTCTAAGTAATTCCAGGGATTTTCATGGCTCCAACCATTACTTTCTGGAAACTAGTATTTAGTATGGTTCTAATGGACTTGGTTTCATGGCATTTGAAGAATTCTAGAGGAAGTTGTGCCCCAAACAAGATTTGAGAAAATCTGAAAAATGTTTCTGTACATTTTTCTATTTTCTCAGGGCAGTTCACTTAATCACACCATTAGAGGGACTAAATGAACTTGGATGAGTCTGCAAATTTTACTGAGACTCAAGGATTTTCCAATGAAACTCTCAGCCAAATTTCAGTATTTTCCATAAAGTAATTCTCCAGATAAAATCCCCAACAGTTTGAACTTTAGGGATTTAATTCTGGAAAACTATTAAGTTTCATGAGCTGAAATTTGTATTGCTGGAAAGTACTCAAAATTTTGAGTTCAGCAAAATTTGGTTCCCTGAATTTGGAGCTTCCTACACAAGGTTATGAATTTCTAAAATTTGAGCTAAAACTGAAAATTCCTGGAAAAATTCAAACTCTGCGTGCGGGCCCCACAACACAGTATCGTCGTCTTCCTCGCGCCAACGGCTCGCTGCGGCGTTAATCTCCGGCGAGCTCGTCGGACCCTGACTTTCCTGCCTTCCCCAGCCTGGAGATTTGCCGCTCCCCCTTTTGGACCCCGGGCAACTCATCCCCGAGGTCGGCCGGGGGCTCCGGTCATCGGAAACCTATCGGCGACGGGCGGCAGTGGCGGTGGGAGTCCGGCAACGTCGCTCTCATGCTAGGAGAGCTCAAACACCTCGGTCTTTCTCCCTAGAGCACCGTGGCGACCTCCCATACCCCGGCGTGGACTCAAATCAGCTCAACAGAGGCCGCAACTACGAGTTCATCGGCGACCTAGGACGGAAATCGGCACCTATGCAAAAATCTCGAAGAACATCGCCCAGACTCGATGAAACTCGATGGTTTTTTATCTTAGAGGCGCGTGGGTAAGTCTAGATCACGTTGTTAGCTCGGCCTATGGAGTAGTGGCTCACTGGCTACGAATTCCCGGATTTCGTGTGGCTCGGTTCTACACACCCCGACGCACAAATTCACCAAATTCTCTGCCGATCATGCGAGAGAGAGGGCGAGGACGGTACGGTTGTGATCAGAACTTTGGAGCGGACCTTCTTCGTGTAGCTCGTCGGCCATGAAGGTGCCTGTGCTGCCCGGGCGATGGTGATCAACAAAGTCGGCCGGAGTGGAGTGTCTCGGTCGAGCGAGGGAGAAGGAAGAGTGCGAGGACTGCACGTGGTCGCGGGGTTACTCGATCCCGGCGTCTCCCCTATGCCCTTAGCCTATTCCCCGAGCAGGAGGTGGCACCGGTCGAGGCTTTTTCTTGGGCTTTTACATGAAGCTCAAAGAAAAGACAAAGGTATGTCTCACGGCGAAGAATAGACAACGGAGAGATGAAGTGCTTCCGGAAAGATGAATAGGGTACGTTGTGGTTCAATGACCGGATAGTAGTACCCCAGGATATGGGACCGTGGAAGAAAATTTTGGATGAAGCTCATTTGTCCAAATTTTCCATTCATCTGGACAGCAATAAAACGTACCAAGATCTCCGGAAGATATTTTGGTGGACACGTATGAAACATGAAGTTGCAAAGTACGTTTCAGAATGTGATACGTGTCGAAGAGTCAAGGCCGACCATGTGAAGAAGTCGGGCCTGATGCAACCATTGCAAATGCCGGCATGGAAGTGGGAAGACATGAGTATGGATTTCATCGTCGGGTTGCCGATGACCTCCCACAACCATGATTCGATTTGGGTAATCATTGACCGGTTAATCAAATCAGCATACTCAATCCCTGTGCATACAAGATACAACGCAAAGCAGTATGCGGAGTTGTACATAACACGGATCTTGTGCTTACATGGAGTTCCCCGTACCATTGTGTCTGACAGAGGATCGCTGTTTGTAGCCCGTTTCTGGGAACAGCTACACGCATCCTTGGGAACCAAAATGATTCGAAGCTCCGCGTATCATCCTCAAACCGATTAGCAAACTGAGAGGGTGAATCAAATACTTGGAGATATGCTAAGAGCGTGTGCCATCCACCACGGTAAGAGCTGGGATGATCACTTACCGTTGGCGGAGTTCTCGTACAACAACTGGTATCAAACGAGCCTCAAAATGGCACCATATGGAGCTCTTTACGGCCGGATGTGCCGTACACCATTGAATTGGTGCGAGTCTGGTGAACGAGTAACGTTCAGGGTTGATCTTGTCAATGAATCTGAAGACAGAGTTCGGATAAAACAAGAGAACCTCAAAGCTGCTCAATCTCATCGAAAGAGCTATGCGGATCAGAGACGTCGACCGCTGCTTTTCATCGTCGGAGAGCACATGTATCTTCGTGTATCTCCGATAAAAGGGATTCATCAGTTCAGTGTCAAGGGGAAACTTGCTCCCCGATTCATCGGTCCGTTTGCCATCATGGAGAAATGCGGGACCGTAGCCTACTGGCTGGAACTACCGGCAAGCCTTGCTGGTATTCACGGCATATTTCACATGTCACAGCTGCGGAAATGTTTCAAATTTAGCGCTGCTGTCCGCACCAAAGACATTGACGAGCTAAAGCCGGATCTCACCTACACCGAGCAGCCCATTTAGATTATCGACGAAAAGACCCGGATCACCCGAAACCGGACTTTGAAATTTTACAAAGTCCTGTGGAGTATTCATACCACGGAAGAGGCGGCGTGGGAAAGTGAAGATTAAATCCACAAGAACTATCCAGAACTTTTGTCATAGACTTTGTAGTTACGCTCCCATCTCGCTCTTCTTTTGTAATCTCGAGACGAGATTCATTTTAAGGGGGGGAGGAATGTAATGGTCCCGAAAAAGTGAATACAGATGAACAAAATTTGAATGAAAATTGGTTTCATATGTAGGAAAAATGGGACTTGTGTAAACATTCACATGTGATGATGCACATAGAGCTCTCTCCACACAAGCTTATGTTTATTTACATGCTTGGACCAAGGTGGATTAAAACCACATATTTAAAGTCTCATGTGCAATGGAAAGTTTAAAAATCAAATTTTGAACCCATTTTGTTCAATACAAATTTCAAATGAGGGCAACACAATGGATTGCAAACTGTTATGTTAAAAAGCTCATTTGCAGCAGCCAAACCAAAAATCAGATTTCATATTTGAATTCCTTAAGTCCAAAATAGCGGGTATGCAAAGTTTCATGAATTTTTGAAATGTTTTTCTAACCATTTTTAAAATAGACTTATGTTTGCCATAAAATTCAAATATACATTTGAATTTGGATGAAATTTTCCCAATTATCCAAATGCAGTTCAGTTTTCAACTCCCACAATTGATTTTCATCATTTTCCAAATTTTGGAGATATAGGCTGTAGGACCCACTTGGCAGTTGCACTCAAAAGATCAACAGTGAGGCACCAAGTCTCTGTTTTGCCTCTGTTGAGCGTTCGACAGCAGGGGTAGTTGGCGCCAGCGCGCGTGCGCTCGATGTTTCGGCCGAGCACATGGTGAAAAGACTCACAGCGCCGATAAGATCTTCTCAGCAAGCCCAGCACTCGGAAAAATGGGTTCCTCGACTTCCTCTCGAGCTCCCTCGCTGCTGCCTCCCCGCACGAACAGCTCCGGCTTCTGACAAACCGCCACTACCGGTCCACCGGCGCCCGGCCGTCTTCACAGTTGCATGCCGAGCTGAGCCTCCCCACAGTGTCACCGTGTCCTCCTCGACGTGTCCGACGCAAGAGCTCGACGTTTCTTCCACTGGAACCCGGAGCCGAGATCGGTTTTTCCACGACGCCACAGCGAGCCGCCGGTCACAAGAACCAGTTGCCACAGTTCATCTTCCACCGAGCTTCAAAAGCAAAAAGGTTTGCCTAGACCTTCTCTTGCTTCACCGCAATACCCGACAGCTTGTCACGAACCGTGCTCGCCGGAATTTTACTTTTCCCGCCGACATGCGGTATGAACTGTGAGGAGAAAATCGGGAAATTAGTGTGACACGGTGCACCACTCATCACCTAACTTAGAAAACCAGCTTTAGACGTCCGTTCGAGTGCGTGGGATCAAGAACCAGGGAGAACCATGGAGAAAACCTTCGGTTCTTCGAGTTTTCTGAGTTTTCACCGAATTTGACCTAGGTCGCACGGTGAACTCGTATTTGCTGAGGTTTCTCGCAAGATCAGAGCCTTGAGCATTGCTCCCTAGGTCGTGGCGATGCTGTAGGAGCTAACCGAAGGAAGGTTGCGGCACTACAACATCCTCGCGACGTCGCCGGAGTTGTCACAGAGGCTGTCACCGTCGCGAAGCCAGTTCCGGTGATTGCCAGTCGGCGGCAAGGGTGGCAGTGTGTTCCCCAAACGATTTTAGGTAGAGGCGGCGAGATTTGTTGAGTTCGGTGCACGGGAACCACCTCTCGGAGAGAACTCCGGCGAGGTGGGCGGCGGACCGGCGCGGGACGGCTGGAGGTTGAAGAAGTCGCCGGACCCGCGTGTCAGTCACTCGGTGAGAAGGAGTTAGATTCTCTGCGGCACCAGATCAACCTGTGACTTGCGGGGATAACTCTGTGGTCCCGTCTGTCTTCGTCTCAGGCAGTGACACGTAGCCCCAGGCCCTCTGTCAGGGATTTAAAATTTTCCCGGTTTAATTTGAATTACAGATTTTGATCAAACTTTGGAAGAGCATAACTTTTGCTAGGAAACTCCAAATTTAGTGATTCAAATTGGGTTAGATTCAGGTTGACAAACTCTATCCAAATATGCAACCCAATTTGTATGAAAGTCAATATTTAGATCTGGAAAATTCTTTAAATATTTTCAGAGAAAGAATTTTAGAGGGAGTTTGGTTTATCAAATTTTTTTTGCCAGAATAATACTTATGATGTTACAGATCTTCTGTAAAAATTTCAGCGCATTTGGAGTTGATTTGGTTTGGATAATTCAGATTTCAAGTTGCTGTGTTCAAATGTATACAGAAACTTTTTCAGAGAATTCCCAAAACATATAAATTCAGTTCTGGGCAATTCTTAGCTCCAAAAATCCTAGGAAAAATCATTAAATCTCTATGAACTATAATTGAAATTGTAGTTCACTAAGTTTGACATGAACATGTGATTTACTTCAGAATTAATTCCTTTTTGCTTAATTGCTTAGAGAATTGTTCTAAATAAACCATTAAATGAAAAGTGCTAATTTTTGTCCAGAACACTTTATTCTGACAAGGAACTCACATAACAATTTTTAGCTCCATTGGAGCTCTGGATCATCACTGTCCTATTTAACCTCTTTAGGTGATTAAAATACAAGTGATGAAATGCACTTATCACTTGATCATGTTGCTTAACCCAAACCTTAGCACCAGTGTCATTTTAAATTCTTAAACATAGTTCTAGTTTTAAACTTCTCCTTAGGCTTGAAAGCAGAATCTTTTCAATTAAATACATATGCATGTTCATATCGTATAGTTATCAACGTGAGGACTTGTGAAGGAAGTGAAGTGGGATTCAAGGACCCGGTGATCAAGTGACCAAGCCTCAAGTGATCAACTACACTAACTGTTTGTATTTTTAGTCACCTGCAAAACCGGCAAGCACCGGTTTGCATTCAATCAATTTTATAAAGTCTTTTAATTTCTAGAGATCATAGCTTTGAATGGATGATTGCATTAGGTCTAGATGATACTGAAAATCCAATTGCATGACTAGAATTACCTAAGAGAGAAAGGGTAGATTAGCACCTCCTCGAGTGGTTTTGGGCTACGCTAATTGTTAGTTTGAAAAGACCGGTAGAAGTCGAGTAGTTGGAATCTACTCGCGAGTTTAGGGTTTGGTTTCATCGGAGCAGGTCTGGAATAGAATCATTGAGGAAAGTTCACAAGTAAGAAATGGAGACCGGGCAGGGAGATTGAGATGCAGCAGGCTGCGGACGGTGCGTGCATAGCCCTGCCTGTGTCGGTTAAGGCTTGTCCATCCTTGGCCCTGTTCGATAAGTTTGAGTTGTGTACTGGGCGCATACTGGCTATATGGGACCCAGGAAACCGATGTACCTCGTGAGATCCACATTGGAACATTTCTAATCTTCTTAGGCTTTCGGCGTCAGGACAGCAGGAGGTAACTCGCTCAAGAGCATATCACTGCAGGTATGTACCTTGAGAGAGCTTGCTGTTCGGGGCAGTTGGACTACGCCTTGTGTGGAAGAACTTGGGAAAGGTGGCCGCGTACAACATCAGTTGAGGTTGCTGCCGGCAACTCGGAGTATGGGTGTACGTGTCGTGTAGTCCGGGCATGTACTGATTTGAATCACTGTCGCTCGCGGTCATATGAGCATACTTGCCCACTGCGTTTTGACGTAGTAAGAACTGAAGTGATTTCCTTTGAACTTGATAAGGTTTATGATTTAAGTTGTATTGAAACCATGCTTGAAGTATAGATAGTGCTCATTAAACTTTACTTCACTTTGTGCAAGAAGCATCGCAACAAATCGTTTTTTTGTTTGATTGTGGAGTTCCGATGCTGTTCGGCTCAAGGTCTTTAAAATGAGGCTGAAAACCTGAAAGTTAAGGATCAACTGTAGGCGAGTCCTTTATGCAAATTCAGCTAACTTTTTCAATCCATCGTGCATGTAGAATTTCTTGTTTTAGAGGAGACGGATCAGTCTTGCTGAGCCTATATGCTCACACTTGCTATATGAGTGATTTTGCAGGTTAACATCGACGCTTATGAGGAGGTTGTCCGGTGAGACTCTGAGACTTCCGAGTCGTTTAACACATGGAGAACCAAGCCGCTGCAGTTGTCTTCGTGTTGCTAGCGAGAAGAGTCCGCGGGCTGGACATCTTCTCGAGTGCTTAGTAGTTATTCAACGTGAGATGATTATAGACCTCCGCTGTAGTTAATTGATGTAAATTATTTACAAAGAACATTTGTAAGCTTCTGCTTTTGATTTATGTAATACATGTTTCCTTATGTATGTGCTGTTGGGTGCCGCATATCATGGCACCACCCAATGCGATTCCCGGGCAGGCTGCACGGCCCCGTGAACGGGTGGTCAGGCCCCGTCATGTGAGAGGTAATCCGACAATGAAATCTATACTCACATCTTCCCACTTCCATGTCGGAATACTCAGGGGCTGCAGCAATCCAGGTTTCTTCATGTGATCGGCTTTCACCCTCCGACACATATCGCAGTCGGATACGTATTTAGCTATTTCCCGCTTCATCCTGTACACAAAAATTTGTTTCTCAAATCCTGGTACACCTTGTTTCTGCCCGGATGAATGGACAATTTTGATAAATGTGCTTCGTCTAATATTTTCTTACGAAGCTTCATGTCCCGCGGTACGACTATACGGTTCTTGAACCATATCGTACCGTTCTCATCTTTCCGGAAGCACTTAACCTCTCCTTTGTCTATTCTCTCCCGAATATGTGCCATGCCTTCATCTTTCTTTTGAGCATCTACAATTTCATCTCGAATTGTAGGAATTAGAGCTATATTAAATAGCGACCCATAAGGAACCAAGCGCAGGCTCGGTCCTTCTTCTTCCATTGAAGCCATGGTTAGGTTATGAACATGTGAGTTCTGACTAAGTGCGCCGGCAACCACATTATCTTTTCTAGGATGGTAATGAATTTCTATTTCATCATCCTTGATTAACTCTAACCATCTTCGCTGTCTCATATTTAATTCCTTTTTTGTGAAGATGTACTTGAAACTTTTATGGTCGGTGTAGAGGTGGACCAAGTTTCCAAGTAAATAATGCCTCCACATTTTTAGAGCAAGGATAACAGCAGCTAGCTCGAGGTCTCGTGTCAGATAATTCTGCTCATGACTCCGACGCTGCCGGGATCCATACCAGACCACTCTTCCCTCTTGCATAAGCACGCAGCCAAGACTGATGCCGGACGCATCGCATTAAACATCAAAAGCCTTAGTTGTATCAGGCTGCGCCAACACCGGGGCTGTTGTGAGGTGCTTAACCAATGCATTGAACGCCTCGTCACATGCTTCACTTCACACATATTTCTTGACTTTCCTCAGAAGTTCCGTCATCGGTTTAGAAATTCTGGAGAAATTCGGAATGAATCTCCGGTAGTAACCCGCTAAACCAAGGAAGCTACGGACTTTGTGGACTGACTTTGGCGAACTCCAATTCAGCACTTGGACAATTTTTCTCAGATCTACCGTGATGACCCTCCACTGCGACAGTGTGCCCTAGAAATGGCACTTGGTTGATCTAAAACTCGCACTTGCTGAATTTTGCATATAGCTTGTGGACGGTTAGGCGTTGGAGCACAATATGCAGATGTTCGGCGTGTTCTTCCTCTGATTTAGAATAGACTAAGATATCGTTGATGAAGACCACGACGAACTTGTCCAACTCTGGCATGAATACTGAATTCATCAAGTATTTAAAAAGGGCCAGAGCATTGGTGAGTCCGAATGACATTACGAGATACTCGTATAACCCGTATCTCGTCGAGAATGCTGTTTTTGGTATGTCTTCTGCCCGGATTTTGATTTGGTGATAGCCGGACCGAAGATCCATCTTTGAGAAGACCTTAGCACCCACTAACTAATCAAAAAGCATATCGATACGTGGTAGGGGATACTTGTTCTTGATAGTTACGGCATTTAGCGGACGATAGTCCATACATATCCTCAGAGTCTCGTCCTTTTTCTTTACGAACAGCGCGGAGCATCCCCACGGTGATGAATTTGATTGAATCAAGCATTTACTTAACAAATCATTCAGTTGTTCTTTCAGCTCCTTGAGTTCCTTCGGTGCCATTTTATACGGCCTCCGAGAGATGGGTGTGGTTCCCGGTGCTAGTTCGATCTTGAAATCCACCTCCTGTTCGGGCGGCATGCCCGGTAAATCATCAGGAAACACATGCGGATATTCCCGGACCACTGGAATGTCCTCCATTTTATTAGCTTCAACATTTTCTACAGCTGTAACTTCCGGTGTAACATTTCTCAGAATTAACGTATGTTGACCATGCCTCTTTGAATTCAGCTGCACCGTTCGTGAACTAATATCAAAGATAGCTTGGTGATGTGTCAACCAAGCCATTCCCAAGATGATGTTAATCTTTAGGCCTTCTAAGATGATGAGAGTAGTAGGATATATCATCCCATCCAAACATAGAGGCGCTAGAGCAACAATCCTGCCTGCTATCCTACTACCTCCCGGTGAATTTATCTGATAAGATGCGGCCAAGGTGGTTGATGGTATTTGGTGCTTAACCACATAATGTTTGCTGATAAAATCATGTGTGGCACCCGAATCGAACAACATGAACGTGGGATGATCACGTAAGCTGACCACACCCGCAAAAACGGGATCTCACACGGAGACATCCACAATGCCATATAGTTCACATTTCCCACTTTCAGTGCTGTCCTCCTTGGCTGACCATGGAATTTCTTTGCAGCTTGAGATGATGTGTTACTGCTGCTCTGCTTGGTCACATGGCACTCCTGAGTGTTATGCCCCATATCGCTACGAAAATATCTCGAATAAGAATTCTAGGATTCGATTCTTTTACCATATTGGGATATTTTGAATTTTTGAATAAACCAATTCGAGAACAGTTGGATGCCGACAAAATCATCAAAGATGGGTATTCTTTATTTCGATTCAACAAAGTGCCAATAGCTTCTTGATGTTGGCTAAGTGATTGAATCTTCGCCTTGGAATAAAAGGAATTGGTATTGTTGCGATCTAACCTATTATTGGGAATCGGTCCTGCTCTTTTTTGGTGAGAAATACAACGATTTAAAGACCTTGTTACTGGAAGCGCGTAGCCCGAAAGGATGAATTGAGCCACAGGTCCTTAGTTAGGGGGAGACCTTGAGAGAAAGTGGTGCCCAAGTATCGTACAATGCAAGCTCAGCACCTTCATACGATGGAAGTGGTTGATATACTTGTGCACTTTGCTGAGGAGGGGTGCACAAATACTCAATTGCTGCTGCTGCTGCATTTGTGGCTGAACATCCAGGGTTGGATAGGGACGGAATCGCATAAGCGGGGGTCCATCAAAGGACTGAATTTCCAACCCGGATGGTAAGCAATATATCGCTGGTTGTTTCTGGGGATAATCATCCATACTTTCAAGCGATAAGCTCCTCTTCCTCAAACTTTCCCTATACTGGAGTTCAGTTTTTTCTTGAATCATAGAGTCATTGACTAACTCGATATAATTTCCTTGATTGAATAGTGCCACTTTCGCCCGAATCTCAACATTCAGGCCTCGAAGAAGTACTTGCACTTAATTGTTTCTTTGTCTACATAAGTGGATGCATATTGTACTAAACGGTTAAATTTTGTGAAGTACTCCATAACACTCATCCCTTCTTGCTTGAGTTTATAGAACTCTTCCACTCTGGTTTGAATGATTCCCGTACAGATATGACGTACATGGAAAGCATCATGGAACTAACTCCAAGTCACACGATGGTCCTCAGCAATTGTAGCAAGATACCCAGACCACCAAGCCCCAGTGGATCCATGGAGTTGCTGAGCGGCAAATAAAGCCTTCTCATATTCATCACACAGGAGAATTTCAAATTTTGATTCAATAACCCGGAGCGAATAATCTGCCTCCAAGGCTTCTTTAGCTTCCAAGAATACCGGTGGTTGTCTTGCTAGAAAATCCAAATAAGTATTCAGTGTGGGATTATGCTGTAGTGTCTCCTGTCGGATGCCTTGCTGCACCAACATGTCAAGAGACTCGGCCATTTTTCCCAACACCTCCACCAATCCGGTTGATGATGGCGGTGATCGTCGCTGCGATGAATCATTTCCATAACAACTGGAACCACCAACCTCACACCTAAAATGAGTGTGATCCATACTGCAAGAGCGAGCAAATTACTGTTAATTTCCAAGATTGTACTCAACTTGAACTCAAAATTATTAACCATAAAAGCATCACATCAAAGGTGCAGCATACATGGGTTTGAACAAGGATTTTGACAATTTTGGAATATCAACAACGATCGATCGAATTTGTAAAACACTTAAATCAACAACAAGGAATGATGAAAGATAACTAATGAATATTTCATGGAACTTAGAGAAGTATAAAACCTTCATGTCCACAACAAGTCCTAAACAGATTGGGGTTGAGCAAACCTCTGCTCAGATATGACCAGGTTCCACTAAATCCATAATTTGAATATGAAAATCGCAATTTCATGTCCCAAGTTGAATATCAAAGTTACAGATAACTTCAATATATTTCCAACGAGTATTCATTTGCCTTTGTATCAGTTCTGGATCAAGAGTTATGATATTTCAAAGTTAACAGATTTCTCAAGAATTTATGACAGCACGTCCTTTGGATGTGGCTGTTTTCTTCACAAAATTCCAACTATTTCTGCGCAAATCTGGGAAAACATTGAACTACAAAGTTGTAGAAAATATCGTACACTTTTCAAAGGTGTCTTGCATGACCCTTAGAGATTTTGATACCAGAAGTTATGGTTTAAATACAGAAAATTCCAGAGAGTATTTTGCCTGCCCTGTTTTCTGGACAGTTTGTACTCATCTGAGATTTTCACCAATTTGAAGGGAGATTCTGTTCTGGAGTTCTACATAGAAGTTTTAGAAGACATTAAAAACATTCCAGAAATGTATACCATACATCCATTGGTTATTAGAACATCTCTCCTTTGCATGCAATACAAGGACTGATCACTAGATCACGTGCGCGACAGTTGGATCTCTAGGTACGTTCTAACATTGTCAATTGTTTTTCAGAACATAGGCTTGTTTCCATGCATTTTTTATTGAGTAGGAACAATGGAGAGGACCAGCAAGGGCTTGAACAAGTCCAAGGAGTCAAGGAGGAGGATATAGGACGTTCACAACAAGGAGGAGCCCAAGCCCAACTCGACTTCGACTCCACCTCGGATTCCAGGAGCCACCTTCACAGAAATTGATGCCCTGGACACATAAGAAGTCAGATTTGGACGTTATATATATGGTTGGAACTAGAATTACATAAGGCTTCCAATGGAACCGGTCCCACCTCATAATTCCTTCTGAGTTGACGGGAATAGGCAAAACAAGTGGACATCCAGAATCTGTCAGGGTACTGCATCACCATCCTTTGGGCCGCTGGCCCGTGTATCGTGTGGAAGCCCATTAGGGTTGTGTCCAGGGGTCTTCCACGCCCCAAACTCCTTTTTATTCAGCAGCCATCACCACATTAGGGTTGGATTTTTCTTAGTTTCAATCTGTCATTGAACATTGTCACCGTTCATCAGTTTGTGAGACCCCACTTCGTGATCAATTCAGTTTTGATTGCAATTTCTCTGTTCTTGCTTGTGTTCTTGATTGCGCTTGCAGGGATAAGCCTTTGTGACGAGGTCATTCGTGTGACATGGGTGATAACCAACGGAGCAGTGGTGTAGTGATTGTGGGGTTCCGTTCGTTCGGAGCCTTGGATCATCAACAACGAGATCTCCACCCAATCAAGTTTACCATACCTCTCGGAATATCGAGACTCATTCTACTATCAACTGGTATCGGATATCAGGTTGACCGTGAGGTATACTTGTGTGCCCTTTAGATTCATTTTGTTTCAGTCCTATGGTACACAAAAAACCACAATTTTTTTTACTTTCCCTGACCTATTGTGACACCCTCATTTTCGATTTCTGCATAAACATTTTTATAAGATTGAAACAGAGAAGAGAGCCAAAAGGAGCCAATTTCAGTTCGCCTAGAGCGCCGTAGACATTTTTCGCGGGCCGCTGGCCATGTGGCGCCTTCAGAGCTCATCTCCGCAAATGGGGAGAGGTCCGCCCCCGTGGGACACGTGTTGCCCCCGGAGCTAGCCTATGTGGAGAAGCGAGGCCAGTCCCGCAGGACACGTGTCACCTTAGGAGCTATTCACCGCGGAAAACAGAGGACCAGTCGCGCGGGATATGTGTCGATCTCGGAGCTCACCTCCAAGGGGTCCGGTTCTATTAGACACGTGTCACCACCGGAGCTTATCTCCGGGAGGTCCATCACTGTTGGACACGTGTCAACCTCGGAGCTCGTCTCTGAGAAGAAAGGAAGTCTGGCCTGTTAGGACACCTGGCACTCCCGGAGCCACCTCCGAAGAGAGGGGAGGTCCGACACTGACACGTGGTGTGCGTGGAGCCACCTCCGAATAGAGAGGAGGTCCCGACCGCCAGGATACGTGGCGCACGCGGAGCTCACCTCCGAAGAAGAGGGAGGTCTCGCTCGCTTGACACGCGGCACAACCGGAGCGCGTCTCTACGGAAAGGGGGAGACGAGGCCCCGATGGACACGTGGAGCTTCCGGAGCTCATGACCGCGGAGGTAACGAGTTCTGGAGCGGTTTTTGCTTCTGTACGCGTGGGAATACCGGTACGGGAGGAAACCGACATGAATTCCACAATGTTACCGCACCAAATCAATTAAAGATAAGTTGTTAAGATTCAACGACAATTTGAATAGGAATCTTATTCGAAGTCCAATCAGATTAGAACTCTTTCCTCCTGATTATAAATAGAACCTAGAACTTTGGCCGAAATGATGAACTTATTTTCCAACTCCTGAGCCGACGACTTAGAGCCCTAGTCCCAACTCGCCGAATAAATCCTTCATCGGAGTTCAGTCGAGAGAGATCGCCGGAAGAGAGCCCCAACGATCTGTCTGACAGGTGAAGGACACCAAGACTAAGAAGAACATAAGGTAGGTCTCCAATACCACCTTACGACATCATCGCATTTTCTTTGCATCTGTTCTTTGATTCCTTTCGAACAGAAGCTTTTTCGTGGACAGCTCACGTGTTGATCGGTTTAATCTAGAGTAAAGATCATCGCCATGTCCACATTTGATCCGAACACCTTTGTTCATCGTAAAACCCATGCAAACCATGCAATAACACGTACAAACTGATCTAATAGAAACTGATCATAGGATAGCATGCATATGCATCATTGCATCTAGTTAAAGTTTGTGCATGATATTGATTGTTGTGAATCTTGTATGTGCATAATCATGTATAGAAGGACAAGCTCAGGGAGCTACCTACGACGGACTACAACAACAAGATTTTGAGCAACCAGAACAGCCAAAACAAGGCAAGTGCCCCTTGACCATATTGATCCTATGTTTTGGAAAAACTGTTTTGTTTGCGAAAAGGTGTGTGTGCTGAGTCAAACATGATGGGAAACCCTTTTATAGGAGTTTACTAGTTTTGGTTAAACCATCCTTGTCGCCAGGGAAGTTTATGAGTTGGGTATGGTTTTTACTTTTATGCTTCGCTGAGTACATGGGATTGGGAAGCGAGATAGATGTGTCTAGCTAACTGCACTCGTAATGATAATGAGAAACTGATGTTGTTAATGAACATGGATCGGAGGAAGATCTAGGCAAGCCTAGGTTTGTGAATGAGGTAGAAAGAGATGGTGGTTTACTTGCCGTAGATCTAAGGACCGGTTCATGCGAGCACATGCCAGAATAACAGTGCCACCACAAGGCCAAGTATGGGTGCGGCTTAGCTGAGTAATTAGGTAAGTTGCTAGATTGTTATGGACCGTGGAAGGCGCGGGGAATGAGTTGAGTGAGGACTGCCCTGGGAACTACATGGCACAAGAGGAGGCCCATGGGTGGGAGAATTGGAGATTCTAGCCTGCCAGTGAAACCTTAGTGGGTCCATACATCTAGTAGCCCCTTTGTAAATGCTATTTAGTTATCTCTTGGCCATACACCGACGGTTGTGTACTGGTATAATGGAGGTTCTGCAGTCGCCGACGAGTGATGAAATCACAAACTTCTGGGTAAAGAGGTGCAAACTCTGCAGAGTCTAAAACTATCATGATAGCCGAGCTTACCGTCACGAGTGCCTGGCCAACTTCCATGATTAGTTGGATGGTTATGGTTTTGGATGGTTCTGGTTATGGTTTGATTTTGGTTTGGTTTTTGGGACTGTTGAGTCTGGGTAATAAAATTAGGTTGCATGACTATTGAGTCATGGCAACGAGATTGGTCTCGGTGTGAGACGGAATTGTTTATGAGATGAAATGGTAGCAAATGCGAGATGGTATTCGTGAGATGGTAGCGAAAACGAGAAGGTATTCGTGAGCAAGAATGAGGTTGATTAATGTCTAGTTGGTACATGGAAAGTGATTAACAAAAATGGAAGTATGATTGGTATTTTAATACATGTTGAGATTATGTTCACTTAAAGTTAAGTTGCTGTTTTATCATGGTTCTGATAAATAACTTTGCTTTATGCAATGAGCCTCTTTATACCTACCCTGTTGTGAGCTACATGTCATATTTTCCCGCACTTGCTGAGTACATCATTGTACTCAAACTTGCATTATTATTTCATCATCAGCAACAGGAGAAGATTACTATGAAGACTAGGTGGAGCATTAGGCGTGTAATCTGTCCTCAACCTTGCCTGTGAGGATGGAGTAGAGATGGAGCCGCTGCTGCTTAGATTGCTTCCTCACTAGTTAGAAGACTTCCTCTGCCAGAATAAATACTTCCGCTGTTAGATTTAGACTTCCGCTGTGAGCATGAGTCCAAGACTCATGAGACATTGTAATAAACTCTGTTATTCGTGGTTATATATATTCTGAAATTCAGTTTATGGATGATGTGTATATGTGTGATGAACATCCTGGGCACACATATGCATCAGTTCTTGGTTCCGTGGTTTTTCCACAGAATTGAGGGCCTCGCACCTATAGCCCTCGCTCAGCCTTTTGCACAATTTAGTTTTGGAGTCCGTAGTACTGAGTTCGTGTCCTAAGTTGAGGTTGGTTGCTGGTTTAGATTTGTTTCGTTCAGTTTTGTTTCTTCTATCCGCTGCCATCTACAAAAAACCAATCTACAAAAAAAATTCCATTCACCAATTCGATTCGTATCTGTTTCAGTTTCCGCCACCACCAAAACCTAATTCGGGTATCCTCCTTAAAACGGGCATAACTTTTCGCTTGGAACTACGATTGAGGTGTACTTTTTTCTGGAAAGCTATTGAAAAAATCCACATACGATTCACCTGCTATGCCTGTCACGGCGATTTCAAAAAAAATTAAGAAAAATCAGGAAGGCCCTCGTTTCGAACTCCGAAGTTCCAGCACCCATTATTTCAAACACTCCTGAATTTGTACCGATCACATCTTTCATCGGTTTGAGGTAATACTTGGTTCTGCTTCTATTCTTATGCCCCTGGTTGAGAAAAAATATCAAAAAAATAAAAAACAAGATTTTGATTTCTACTAGTGCTAAAAGACAAAAACAGGAGGCTCAAGGGGTTTCTACTTGTGCTGTTTTCTGTGTGAATGCTGAATACTTGCTGATATTGTCCTTGTTGTTCATCATTATTCATCCTTGTTTTCATCATCATTCATCCTTGTTTTCACAACTTGCTGATATTGTTCCTTGCTTGTTGCCACAACTGTTCTAATACAATTTTAGGCCAGCAACTAGGTCAAATTCTCTGGACACTTATTCAGCATTGCTATCCTTTACTAACTTGTGTGCCACATACATATACTGCATTTGAACCTTCCCATGCTCCACCTTCTCTCTAGCAGAACACGTGACCTCTGCAATCACACCCACTCCCGGCTTGCTTTCACACCGGTCACCGTTGGCCACCTACAATGCTGGTAAGATACTTGTAAGAGCGGAGTAAGACGCATATTACTGCTTCATTTCCACTTCCACTTCCACTTCAGAGAGCGTAGTAATAGGGTTCCTCACGATCCTTTTGCCTTCATTTCTGATTTGTACTAACAATGACAGGAAAGAAGCCTATGGATAAGACCTCTGGTTCTAAACCTCTGGATGACAATGAGTGCGTGTCCCATCTGGAACTAAGAGACATGATGCGGGCGATGACTGAAGCATTCAACAACTACCACACCACTACAACAGCCACCTTTTAGAGGCTTCATACAAGTGTTACTGGTTTGACCACGTGGTTGGACGAGGTGGAGGCTCGTATTCCCCAACAAACTCCAGCCCCTATCAACCTTGATGCTGACGCACATGATCACAACGACACAGAGGATGACTTCAATAACGACGAGGTTGATGTACAGTAGCACCGTCGCCTTCGACGAAATCTTCAAGGTATAGGATGTAGACCTCGTCCTCATGCTCCCGAACAAGATAATGATCTTTAAGCTAAGATTAAGTTTTCTATTCCACCGTTTTATGGATCTTATGATGCTGAGACTTACATGGATTGGAAGATGATGGTAGAACAAAAATTTAGCTCTCATCCTGTTCCTGAGCGATATAGAGTTAGACAAGCCACTAGTGAGTTTAAAGATTTTGCTATCATTTGGTGGAATGAACTTGTCAATACAAGTAATGCCCCACAGACATGGGCTGCGTTAAAAGAAGAGATGCGCGCTAGGTTTGTTCCTCCTTCATATAGACGTGATCTTCTTAAGAAATCGCAATGCTTTGATCAGGGTGAAATGACTGTCCAAGAGTACTACCAAGAGATGCAAAAAGGTATGCTTTGGTGTGGGGTAGTTGAGGATCAGGAAGACCAAATTGTTAGATTTTATGGGGGATTGCAGCGTGAGATCCAGGACATAGTTGATTACAAGGAATATCATTCTATTCAATTTTTATTTCAACTAGCTATGTTAGCAGAAAAAGAAGTGCAGGGTCGCCAACAGCAGCGGCGGAACAACACCTTCACTCCACGACAGCTTCTGGTGCCATCCAAAGAAGCGCCCTCCTCGAGCGTACGTATGTCTACACCACCCTCCACCGGTATTTTACGCAGCACCGCGCCTTATACATCACAGGGACAGGATAACAGCAAGTCCTAGACGCCTCCAGGTGTTGCAGCAAACACTGCTACACCCAACACTTCCACCAGTCGCACCTCCGACATCAAGTGCCACTGCTGCTAGGGACTTGGCCATATGCAACGAGATTGCCCCAGCAAACGGGCGATCATTGCCACTGCTGATGGTGGGTATGTTAGTGCTTCTGATATTGAAGATGAAAATATTATTGCAGCTAACATTTCAGGTTCTGATGATGGTGCTGAGGAGGTTCTTGGTACATCTGCGACAAACAACTATAGGACTTTGATTGTGCAGTGAGCTTTGAGTGCCACGGTTGGAGAGGACGACAACCGCCAATATCACAATCTTTTCAACATGTTTCTCGTAATCAAGGACTGCCATGTGCATACCATTGTTGATGGTGGTAGCTGCAACAATTTGGTGAATGTTGAGGTGGTCAAGAAGCTTGGCTAGACCACACGGGAGCATCCCCACCCTTATCACATTCAATGGTTTAACAACAATGGTAAGCTAAAGGTAACACAAACAGCAAGGATACATTTTTTCATTGGTTCGTATCATGATTTTGTTGATTTGATGTGGTACCTATGGGTGCTTGCTCTCTTTTGTTGGGACGTCCTTGGGAGTTTGATACTGACGCTATTCACCATGGTCGATCTAATAAGTATACTCTCATGCATAAGGGCAAGAAAATTGTGTTGCTCCCTATGACTCCAACTGAAATTGTGCAATTTCAGCATGAGAAAAAGAACAATGCTAAGAAAAACGGTGTTTTCAATTCTGAAATTCAGCAACCTATTAAGTTGAAAAATCCTGTTTTTCTTGCAACTAAATCTGATCTTGATGACTTATATGCCTCTAATGGAATTTGCTATGCTTTAGTGTGCAAACATGCTTTATATTCCATTGAGGATGCATCCATTGCTTTGCCACCTGCTGTTTCTAACCTTTTGCAGGAGTATATGGATGTTTTTCCATCAGAGATGCCCCCTAGATTACCACCTGTGCAAGGCATTGAGCACAAGATTGATTTGATTCCAGGGGCGAGCTTGCCAAACCGTGCCGCCTACAGGACCAACCCCAATGAGACTAAGAAAATTCAGCGACATGTCCAAGATCTTCTGGACCGTGGGTACATTCGTGAGAGCCTTAGTCCTTGTTCTGTTCCAGTTCTTTTGGTTCCTAAGAAAGATAGCACTTGGCACATGTGTGTTGATTGTAGAGCCATCAATAACATTACCATTCGTTATCGCTATCCTATTTCTAGATTGGATGACATGCTTGATGAGTTGAGTAGTTCTGTTATTTTTCTCCAAGATTGATTTATGTAGTGGGTATCATCAGATTTATATGGCTTTAGGTGATGAATGGAAAAATGCCTTTAAAACTAAATTCAGATTTTATGAATGGTTAGTCATGCCATTTGGTTTAACTAATGCACCCAACACTTTTATGAGAATGATGAACGAGGTTTTACGTGCTTTCATTTGTAAATTTGTGGTGGTTTACTTTGATGATATCGTTATTTACATCAAGTCATATGACAAGCATCTTGAACATTTGCGTGTTGTATTTAACGTCTTGCGTGATGCACGTTTATTTGGTAACCTTGACAAGTGCATCTTTTGCACCGATCGTGTGTCTTTTCTTGATTATGTTGTTACTTTGCAGGGCATTGAGGTGGACGAGGCAAAGATTGTTGCCATCACGAGCTGGCCACTTCCGAGTATGGTCACGCAGGTTCGTAGTTTTCTTGGTCTCGCAGGTTTCTACCGGTGTTTCGTGCGGAATTTCAGCACCATTGCGGCACATCTCCACGAGTTGACAAATCATGGAGTGCCATTTTGATGGGGACCAGCACAACAACAAGCTTTTGATGCTCTCAAGTCGAAGCTCACACAAGCACCATTGCTGAACTTTCTGATTTTGAGAAGACCATCGAGCTTGAATGTGATGCGAGCAGCATTGGCATTGGTGGAGTGCTCATTCAAGGAGGTAAACCTGTTGCTTTCTTTAGTGAAAAATTGCATGGTCCTTTGCTTAATTATTCTACATATCACAAAGAACTTTATGCTTTAGTGCGTTTCTTGCAAACTTGGCAACATTACCTATGGTCTAAAGAATTTGTCATATATTCAGATCATGAGTCTTTGAAGTATCTAAAGGACAAGATAATCTGAACAAACATCATGCTAAATGGATTGAGTTCATAGAGTCATTTTCTTACATCATTAAACATAAGAACAGGAAAGACAATGTGATTGCCGATGCTTTATCTAGACGTTATACCATGCTGTTTCAACTTTCTCATAAAATCTTTGGTTTGGAAACCATAAAGAGATTATATGCTACTGATTTGGACTTCAAAGATGCTCTTGACAATTGTAGAGAGGGAAGAACATGACAAAAATTCCCGCTGCGTGAATGCCTTCTCTACCGTGCTAACAAGCTGTGTGTTCTAGCTAAGCTCCGTTCGTCTTTTGTTGTTGCAGGAAGTGCATGGAGGTGGTTTGATGGGACATTTTAGTGTTAAAAAGACAGGATGTGATGGCTGCTCATTTTTTTGTCCATGAATGAGGCGTGATGTGGAGCGCTACATTTCACGTTACACGACATGCAACAAAGCTAAGTCTCGACTTCACCCACATGGTCTTTATATGCCTCTCCCTTTTCCTAGTGCACCTTGGGAGGATATTTCAATGGACTTTGTTCTAGGATTGCCTAGAACAAAGAGGGGGAACGATAGTGTCTTTGTGATTGTTGATCGTTTTTCTAAAATGGCACATTTTATACCCTGCCACAAGACCGATAATGCTTCACATGTTGCTGATTTGTTCATTAATGAGGTTCTGCGTTTGCATGGTGTTCCCAATACTATTGTTTCTGATAGGGATGCTAAGTTTTTGAGCCACTTTTGGAGAACTTTATGGTATAAATTGGGAACAAAGTTACTGTTTTCTACTACTTGTCATCTACAAACTGATGGGCAAACGGAGGTAGTTAATCGTACCTTATCTACTATGTTGCGGGCTGTTTTGAAAGATATTTGAGATTGAGGGAGGAGTGTTTGCCACATATTGAGTTTGCTTATAACAGGTCTATTCGCTCCACAACCAAGTTAAGTCCATTTATGGTAGTATATGGTTTCAATCCTCATGCTCCAATTGATTTGCTACCTTTACCACATTCTGAAATTGTGAATTTAGATGCTAAACAACGTTCTAAATTTATTCTTAAGTTGCATGAAGCTACTAAGTTGGAATTTGAAAAAAAATGAATGAAATGTATCGCATTGCTGCTAGTAAAGGTAGGAAGGAGGTAAAATTGGAACCCGGTGATTTGGTGTGGGTTCATTTGAGAAAAGATAGGATCTCGGATTTGAGAAAGTCCAAGCTCATGCCACGTTCTGTTGGACCCTTTAAGGTTCTTGAAAAGATAAATGACAGTGCATATAAACTTGAGTTGCCTCCCGAGTTTGGGGTTAGTCCCACATTTAACATTTCAGATTTGAAACCATACTTGGGTGAGGAAGATGAGCTTGAGTCGAGAGGGGAAGGATGATGAGGACATCTCTCCTTTGCATACAATAATTTACCGATCACTAGAGCACGTGCGCGACAGTTGGATCTCCAGTTACGTTCTAACCTGGTCAATTGTTTTTCAGAACTTACGCTTGTTTCCATGCATGTTTTATTGATTAGGAACAATGGAGAGGACCATAAAGGGCTTGGAGAAGTCCAAGGAGTCAAGGAGGAGGAGATTGGACGTCCACACCAAGGAGGAGTGCAAGCCCAACTTGACTTCGACTCCACCTCGGATTCCAGGAGCTTCCTTCACCAAAATTGACGCCACGGACACATACGGAGTCGGATTTGGACGTTATATATATAGCTGGAACCAGATTTACATAAAGCTTCCAATGGAACTGGTCCCACCTAAAAATTCCTTCTGAGTTGACAGAAATTAGCAAAACAAGTGGACGTCCAGAATCTGTCAGGGTGCTGCATCACCGTCCTTTGGGCCGCTGCCCCGTGTATCATGTGGAAGCCCATCAGGGTTGGGTCCATGGGTCTTGCATGCCCCTAAATCCTTTTTATTCAGCAGCCGTCACCACATTAGGGTTAGGTTTTGCTTAGTTTAAGTCTGTCATTGAACAGTGTCACCATTCATCGGTTTGTGAGACCCCACTTCGTGATCAATTCAGTTTTGATTGCAATTTATATGTTCTTGCTTGTGTTCTTGATTGCGCTTTCAGGGATAAGCATTCGTAGCGAGGTCATTCGTGTGACACGGGTGATAACTAACAGAGCAGTGGTGTAGTGATTGTGGGGTTCTGTTCGTTCGGAGCCTTGGATCATCAACGTTGAGATCTCAACCCAATCAAGTTTACCATACCTCTCGGAAGATCAGGACTCATTCTACTATAAATTGGTTCAAACAAACAAGCATTATGTCCTGTTCAATTTCAGCAAAAATACTGCTGAAACAGGGGAGGTTGTTTCTAAGTCTTTTAGAAGAAACTCATACTCCCAATTGACTCTTAGTTCAATATAGGAGTTTAACAAGCCCTAACTTAATCCTAAACTCCAAATTGACTCTTTTCTTTGAAAACTTCCATTTTATGCAATTAAGAAAATATCTCGGTACTACGTTTCCTCACCAATTCAAAAATCCTAACCGGCGTTATACCGGCACATATGTCTCAAGTGGTGGCAATAGAAACGGTCACTCACAAACGTTTTCTAAACACAATGTGCTAACGTGGTCAAAGTACCTGCATAAACCCACTCAATAATGATTCACACAAGAGGTTTACATTTCAGGCAGATCCATATCATACTAAAAACATACGCCCCATATCATTGCCATAAGGGTCGTCCTTGAACCAAGCCACGCCTCAAGGTACATGATCGGGTTATTCACCACCCGACGGAGGGCTCCACACCTTTGTAATTAAGCACACCGGTGGAACAGCGCTTTCATATGCCTCATAGGACATGAAGAGTCCTAGAGAACATATTTCGTGTTACTAACCACGTGATGGGATCTCCTCCTCTTGCCCCTGGTTTTGCACACTGGAGGCTAGTGAATTTCATATGTCTCTAAGACATGAAGAGTCTTAGAAAACATATTCACTTCCAGTCTATTTCTGAATGGAACATTCCACACTACATTCCTCGTTGGCGTTCCTTACCATGCTTACCTCCACGTAGGTGCGTCGTTACTGAATTGAAATACTGAATAATAACATAATGTCAGCTTGCCACCTTAAGTAACGGTGCTATTGATAGTCCTTATTTGGGCATACTGTAAAAGCCCAAGAATTGACTTGCTAAAATGTTCATCACATTACCACACCACAGCTCATTTGGTGGACAGTTTATGAACATTTGTGAAGAGCAAGAAAACACCATCAAGAGGGTGATTACAGGACAAACCCATAACTCCAAAAAGTAGGAGCTCACACACATAAACATGAGAGGATGAGTTTACCATGAGGCCCTAAACATTCTTAGGGGTGCTCACGCCAAGTTTCATCCAAATCCAAATCAGTTTGAGGCACTTTTGAAGACATTTGTAAAAAGGGCTAATTTGAATGCAAATTCAAAGTTCAGCTACTTTCATCACTTGGATTCAAAAGTGGACTTCATATTCAAACTCAGCACATTTTTCTGAGTTAGTCCACCAATTTTCATCCTCATTGGAGTTCATCTTTTCGTGAGCTAAATTTGCATTAATTCAAAACTGAATTTGAATTTCAAATTCAAATGTGAAGCAAATTTAGCCAAACCAGTTTCAAATTGAGGAAATTAAATTCAACTCATGACTTTGGGGCTAAGTATCTCATTCAATTGTTAGTAGCTGAGATCTTTTCAGTGAAAACAAAAATGAAAACGAGAAAAGGATTAGAGGTGAGGGGGACCCACTGGTCAGTGAGCCACTCAATCTTGCAACCAAAGTCACCGGGCCTCTGCTCTCATTCCTAGTTACATGTTTACTTACAGCAACGAAGAATAAAACTATCACTAACAGAAGCAGGGGAAGGCGAAAAGGGATTGCAGTGCCCTCCCAGCAGGAGGGCTAAAACCTGTAGTTTTTAAGTTGCAAACTCCAGCTTCGAAGCTGGATGCGCAATGGCTTTCACGCTAGTTGCTCAACTCAACTGTCAGCTTCCTGCCTGATTAGTGCTGAGTGACTTTTATTGCTAACCAATACGAATTGCTCCTATGATTCCCAGCGGGTCTGACTCGAAGCAACCGACTCACGTCCGGGCGCCACCGCGTGAGCCACAGAGGCCACCTCCTGCTTCATTTATTGAGCTGGCGAGCTGCTCCCGACGTTGTCTCCGCACGAGGCACTCAGGCGCTCACCGAACCGCCACCCCGAGACTTTATTCCTCCTCACACAAGCAAAGAACCGAGCTCGGTGCCGCTGCTCGAACTCGATCGGGAACTCGGCAAAACCACCACGCACCGTGCCCTATGAGCGGCAAAACGGTGCTGGGAGTCTTCCCTCTACTTTCTCGTCGCAAAACCGAGCGGATTCCAGTTGCCACGCACCGAGAACGTTGCTTGCCACGGCGACCCAACCTCACGGCGGCTTGGTGTGCACGTGGACAGCCCACACCGGGGACTTTCACGCCTGCGCAAGGACACCCACTGACGTGTTGGTGATCCGTGCTGCTCCTCCCCGAATCTTAACTCCAGCCGTAGCTCCTCGCCGGCGAATTCAGCGAAATTCGTCTGAGCCCGGCAACTCGGCAACTCGGTATGAAACCAATAAATTCTTACTTCATGATGGTTCTTAGGTCACAAGACCTTACAAATAAGATCTAGGCTAGTAGCCGATCATATTCGCTTCACAACCCTAGCTCTAACAGCCACGTAGACCAAACAATTCCGATTTTCCCGAGCGCAAACTCGGTGGCGCATCTCGGGCGCACGGTAAAAGCATGGTAGCTGCCGTTCCCGTGCTTGCTTGAGTCTTTGCCGAGCTTCCCTCGCATCCAAGGATTCTTTAGAGCCGATCACTTGAGAATTTGGCGGGCTAGGACCACCGGCCGACAGCGCCGACCCTCTCCCGAGGCCACCGCACGTCGCCGGCATAGTTCTGGTCCTTTAGCGGCCCTACCAACTCCACCAATGGGTTCCCCGACCCCGAAAACCCCTGTGCGGCGAGTCCCCGGCCAGGAATGCGCAGCCAGCGAGGCGCCGCCTTGGTCTGGCGAGGAGGGCGCGCGAGGGGGAAGAATGCACCGGAGGTTGAAGCGGGGGGGGGGGGGGGGGCTCGCCCACTTGTCAGCGAGGTTAATTTAAAACCAGGATCTGTTGTGGCCAGGGATCTTGTGTGACTACACAGCTGGAAACCCTGTAGCCAGTGTGTCCTCAAATCCTATTGGCTGCAGTTTAAACCGTGAGCCCAGCTCGAATTTGCAATAGAAAAACAATTCCAGATTTACCTCAAATTTTAGAAATTCATAACTGTGTATAGGAAGCTCCAAATTTAGTGAACCAAATTTTGTTGGATCCAGCTTTTTGAATACGATCCAGCAAAACAAGTTTCAGTTCATGAAACTTATTAATTTTCCAGAATTAATTCCCTAAACTTTAAACTGTTGGGAATTTTATCTGGAGCATTCTATTATGGAAAATTCTGAAACTTTGGTAGTAGGTTCATTTGAAAATCCTTGAGTCACAGGAGAAATTTAATATCCATCCAAGTTCATTTAGTCCCCCTAATGGTGTGATTAAGTGAACTGTCCTGAGAAAATAGAAAAATGTACAGTAACATTTTTTTTCAGATTTTCTCAAATCTTGATTAGGGCATAAATTCCTCTAGGATTCTTCAACTTACATGAGACCAACTCCATTAGAAACATCTCAAACTCTATTTTTCATAAAGTAATGGTTTGAGCCATGAAAATCCCTGGAAATCCATAGAAGCTCTACTAATGACCAATTAGACTTTTATCTCTGGGCAGAGCTCAAATGAGCTTAGGTTCAAATGAAATTTGGTCAAGTCTCTGGTTAGGTCCTCACCAAGCCACCATAAAAATTTCAGAGCCAAATGGGATGTCTAACTAGAGTTACAGTCTTTACACACTAAATTTAAACGTTGCATTTAAATTGACATATCGTTAATGTACTTACGTGTAGTCGCTGAAGGCGAAGAGACCCCGGAAGTGTTGGACTTCCTACTTCCAGACGAGACCCTAACCCCTGACCAGCAGCAACAAGGCAAGCCCCGGTTTTGTAAAGGTCCCAAAAATATGATTACAAAGAAACTCATGTTTGCACAAGTTGGTTTCATATGTATGAAAAATGGGACTTGTTTCAACTTTTTCACATGTGATAATACACATGAGAGCTCTCTTCACACAAGTTCAATTATTTATTTGAATGCTTGGAACCCAAAGGGGATTTGAAACCAAGGTGGGAAGTTCCCATAAATGTGAGGAAGTTAAATTCAGATTTCGGAACAAATTTTTTCAACTCAAAATTCAAATGAGGGCAACACAATAAATTTCAAACTGTTGTGTTAAAAAGCTCATTTGCAGCAGCCAAATTTAAACTCAGATTTTGTATTTGAATTCCTTAGGTCCAAATTAGTGGCTATGCAAAGTTTCATGAACTATTGAAATGTTTTGCAACTCATTTTCTAAAAAGGACATTAAATTGCAAAGAATTCAAATACCCATTTGAATTTGGATGAAACTTGCCCAATCATCCAAATGCACATCATATTTGAACTCCCACAATTGAATTCCACCATTTGCAAAATTTGGGAGATATTTTAGAGGATAAGAGGGAGCTGTTGGTGGGACCCACATGTCATTGAGGCAATTGAAATTTTCAAAAGATCTCAGAGCACAGTCTCTGTTTTTGCTCTTCAGTCGGTTTACTCGAGCAGAGCAGCAGCTTCCCATGGGCGACACCGAGGGCAGCCGAGCCACCTCCTCCTTGGGTTTCCCTCACGCTGGCACTCCCTCAGCATCCTCATCACTCCTCTGCCGTGCTCTTGTTGCCCACAGAACCAAAAACCCTGAGGCTTTCTTCTCTTCCTCGCGCAAGAACTCAACAGAGCCGCTGCCGCACACCGTCGATCGATCGGCCACCCGATAGCTCGCCTGCAAACCTTGACTGAGCAGCAAAACCGTACCACGGTCTCCTCCACGACCTCCTCGCACCTTCACCGAGTGAGCTCAGCCCCCCTACACCGGGAAGACAAGTTTTCTGCGACTGCCGAAACAAAACCGAGAGGAGGTGCTCTCGTGGACAGCCCTACAGAGAGTCTTTCATGACCGAGCATAAGGACCGTTGGACGCGCAGAGCCTCCACGCAGCTCACCTCTAAAGCTCAAGTCCAACTGGGGATCATCGCCGGCGGAATTCCAGTTTTTGTCCCGGCTGGTGCAAAACCACCTTCAGGTAAGGACACTCCAAATTCCTGGTTGATACTTGCTTAGAAGCCACAAAACTTCACACACAGGAGCTAGACTTGATGGCAAACGAGTTTGCTTTACAAAACTAGAATGAAACCACGTTTAGCCGGTGTATTTTTAGCTTTCCCGACTGCAGCCGTGGCAGGAAGCTTCGGGCGCACGGTGATGTCGTGGTTAGAGCCATTTCTGAGCCTGTTAACCACCATGCCGAGCTTCTTTAGCCATCACTGGTGCTGTAGGGTAGAAATCCATAGATTTTAGTGGGCTAGCACATCGGGGCGACGTCGCCGAACCTCCACCAAGCCGCCACGCCATCGCGAGCTAGGTTAGAGCCGACGTCGGTGTGGGTAAAGCTCACCAATGTGTTCAGCGCGTGGGATAAGGGGCTAGCAGCGAGTGGCAGCTCGGGATGTGGCCGTAGAATCAAAAACCGATGAGCTCCGGTGCAAAGGTCCCAAAAGCATGAATCCAAAGAAACTTGAGTTTGCACAAATGTTGGTGTCATGTGTATGAAAAAGGGGGCTAGTTTAAACTTTTTACACATATGATAACACATGAGAGATTCTTCTAGAACCAACTTAGGGTTACTTGCATGTTTGGACCCAAGGCGGGTTAAGACCACAGAGTTGAAGTACTCAAGTGCAATGGAAGGGTTTAAAAATCAGAATTTGAACTAAGTGTTCAACTCAAATTTCAAATGAGGGGAGGACATAATGGTATTTCAAACTGTTGTATTCAAACTCTTGTTTGCAGCAGCTAACACAAGAATCAAATTGCATATTTGGATTCCTTAGGTCCAAATTAGTGGGTAGGAAAAGTTTCATTAATTTTTAAAAAGGTTTGCTATCCATGTTTCCACAAAGGATATAGATGTGCAAAGAATTCAAATATACATTTGAATTTGGATGGAGTTTGTTCAACTATCCAAATGTAGCTCAGTTTTCAACTCCAAACATTTGAATTGGTCACTTGCCAAATTTTGGAGATCTTTTGATGGATGAGAAGAGACTGCCGGGTGGGACCCACATGGCATAGAGGCAGTAAAAACTTGCAGCTAAAGTCAGAGCAAAGTCTCTGTTTTATGTCTTCTCACCCGAGCCGGTCTGCCGCAGCGTGACACCTAGAGGGCACCGAGCGACCGCCTCACTGTTCCCTCCTCACGCTGGCGATCTGCTCGTGCCCGCCTTTACTCCCGGCCGTGTCCTGTTTCACCACAATGCCGAAGACACGGGTTCTACCCCTCTTGCGCGCAAGAGCGGCACAGAGTAGCCGCCGCCATTCTCTATCGCTTGGGAGCTGTTGTCCCTCGCGTGCAAACGCCAGGCGGTAGCAAAACGCTCCTGCAGTCTTCTCCACAGCTTCCTCGGGCAACAACCGAGAATGTTCGGCCCTCACAACCCCGGCATCACCAAGTTTGCGCGGCGGCCGAGAGAAGCTGCGTAGGGGTGCTCTCGTGGACAGCCTTGCAGAGAGCTTGGCATGCCCGAGTAAGAGTTCCCTCGGACGCGCTAGGACCCGGTGGTGCTCGTATCCGAAGCTCAAGCCGTGACATGATCCACCGAGCACGAATTTGAGAAAGTTCCTCCGGCAGGCGCAAACCGACCTTCCGGCATGGTAATCCCGAATTCAATCGCTTTTCTCGTTCCTAGGTCGTGAAAACTTGCATACAAGACCGCCAGTAGTCGGCGATCATTAGCCCTTCACATCCCTAGCGTGAAAATGCATGTAGGCCGAGTATTTCTAGGTTTTCTAACGGTGACCGAGGCAGGGAGAATCGGGTTCACGGTGCAACCATGGTTAGAGCCTTCCCCGAGCCTTTGTATGGCCATGTCGACCTCCCCTGGGATCAAACCGGTGCTGTAGCGCCATTTCACCGATGTTTTGGCGGGCTAGGTTGGCCGGGCGACGTCGCCGAATAGGTACCGAGCTGCCGCACCGTCGCCAGCTAGGTTAGAGCCACCTCCGGTCAGGGGAAATGGTTCTATCATGTTCAGCATGTGGGTTTAGTCCCTAGCTGCGAGAGGTGTAAAAGTCCAAGAAAAGGGACTTGCAAAAATTTTTCATTACCTCACAACACCACAGTTTTTGTTGTGGATATCTTATGAAGAATTGTGAAGAGCAAGTAACCGCCATCAAAAGAGTGATTAGAGGGGAAAGCCCTAACTTTCACAAAGTAGGATTTCTACACATGAACCTGAGAGGTTGAGCTCACCCCTAGAACTTAAAAAGTCTTGGGAAGGTTCAGGCCAAATTTCATGCAAATCCAACACTTTTTGAGGCACTTTAGGAGGCATTTGAAAAGAGGCCAATTTGAATGTAAATTCAAATTTCAGCAGCTTTCATCACTCAAATTCAAAAGTTAGCTTCATATTCAAACTCAGCACATTTTTCTGAGTTAGTCCACCAATTTTTATCGCAATTGGAGTTCATCTTGTCGGGAGCCAAATTTGCAACAATTCAAAACTGAATTTGAATTTCAGTTTAAATGTGAAGCAAAGTTGGCCAAACAAATTTCAAATGGAGAACCCAAATTCAAACTGTGACTTGGTGGCAAAGTCTAGCATTCAATGTTTAGTAGCTTGGATATTTACAGCAGAAGGGGGAGAAAGAATTTGAGGGGAGAAGAGGGCCCACTTGTCAGTAGACTTAACATAGAAGCATACTCAGCCGACTCTCTCTCGACCGAGCACGCTCGCCAGCCATCCACGGCGTCGGCGCCCGACAGCCTCAGCCGGCCAGTTCCTGCTTCGGCGTGGGAGGTGGCACAGCAGGTGTCGCGCCCTCCACTGCCCTCAGTGGCCTATAAAAGGCACGAGACCGCCAGCTAGTTTCTGTTTTCTCGAGTTTCTGCAACCAGCCACCCAATCGCCCGAGCTCCGATCGTTTGCCACCCGAGCTGTGATCATCCTCCAGCCTCGACGTCCATAGGAAAGTGGAGCGCTAGCTTGTCCTCGAGACCACCACGCAAACCGTTCCAAGGTTCAACCTTTGTGCGCGGAGAATTTTCCAGTTTAGGGCGGGGAGCTCATTTCGGGACCCGATTAGGTTTAGGAGAAATTCGGGAAGATTGTCGGGTGGGAGGTCGAACGGAGCTGTGAGAGAGCATCTAGAGGTTCTTGCGACCCTTCTCGATCAAAACTCAAAAGGAAACCACCGCCGGAACCCTAGGTTCACCATAGAACAGTTTGGCGGAAGAGGGGGTCGCCGGTGAGGTCCGGGTTGCCGGCCGTTTTGGTTCCATCCGAGGTCATGCCGAGCTTCCCGAGGTCCCCCTGAACGTGGTGACGCGATTAGCGCGTGAAGGAGATGGTCAGGAGGGCGGGAACACATTGCCGAGGTAGCACAGAGGCATATAGCTTATCGCCGGCGAGCTACGACGGTTAGCCGATGGCGGCAGGGTGTCTAGCGTGTTCAGCATCCGAAATTATGTGGGGGCGGCGAGTCTCACCATCGCCGAAATTATGTGGGAACGCCAACCTCGCCGGAGCTCCGGCGGCTCGGGGCGGCGGCTTCGGGAGGTAGACGAAGGGAGGGGTCCCATGTGTCAGCCGCTGTGCTAATCGCGCGCGAGCGCGCGGTTAGTTCAAATTAAATGTGCGGGCCCCGCTGTCAGCCTCTGGTTTAGCGCGGGAGAGGATTCTCTGTAGGAAAATAATTCAGGGATCAGCCCAAACTTTAGAAATTCATAACTTTGTGTAGGAAGCTCCAAATTCAGTGAATCAAATTTTGCTGAACTCAGGATGGTGAGTACTTTCCAGCAATACAAAGTTCAGCTCATGAAAGTTAATAGTTTTCCAAAATTAAATCGCTAAACTTTAAACTGTTGGGAATTTTATCTGGAGAATTACTTCATGAAAAATTCTGAAATTTGGCTGAGAGGTTCAGTGGAAAATCCTTGAGTCACACTAAAATTTTCAGACTCATCCAAGTTCATTTAGTCCCCCTGATGGGGTGATTAAAAGAACTGCCCTGATAAAATAGAAAAATGTACAGAAACATTTTTCGGATTTTCTCAAATCTTGTTTAGGGCATAACTTCCTCTAAAATTCCTCAAATGACATGAAACCAATTCCATTAGAACCATCTTAAATTCTAGTTTCCAGAAAGTAATTGTTGGAGCCATGAAAACCCCTGGAATTACTTAGAGGCTCAATTATTGACCAAAAAGGCTTTTATTTGTACAAAGCTCAAATGAACTTTGTTTCAAATGAATCTTGGTAAAGACTCTGGGTAGGACCCTACCAAGCCACCATAAAAATTTCAGAGCCAAAGGGGAGGGCTAGCTAGAGTTATAGGAATTACTTATTCAAGTTTACACATTGCATTTGAATTAACATGTAGTATCTCATTAACTTGTAGTCGCCGAAGGCGAGGAGACTCCGGAAGTACTTGACTTCCTCCTTCCGGACGAAGACCTAACCCCTGACCAGCAGCAACAAGGCAAGCCCCGGTTCGCATTAACCTCTTTCATAAAGTTTTGCGTTGTTCACATGTCTAGTGTGAAGTATGAATGTGCATTAGGTGTAGGATGGATGGAACTCCACTTGCATAACTTAAAAGTTCCCTATAAAAGTGAGGGTAGTGTCTAATACTTTGAGTAGACAGGCTATGCTTAATGATTGATAGGACTTCGGTACAAGTCGACTAGTTGGAATCTACTCGTGAGTTTAGGCTTGGGACACACGGGTTCGGTTGAGTGATGTGAGATCACTTTAGTAACGAAAATGAGACTAGGCAGGGGCTAGTGCGCAGCCCTGTCCGTGTCGATTGAGGACCGATCCATTTGCGGCCCTGCTGAGCAAGTATTGAACGTACCGAAGGCATATCGGATATATGAGCCCCGATAAACCGATATAACCTAAACCTCCGGGCGTCGAGGCATAGCACACCGATTTATAGGTGTAGGTTGAGGGCAGCAAGGTGGAAATCTGCTAACGGGCATAGAGAGATGCTCCGTGTAGGGAACCTCCTGTCCGTTTCGGTGTGACCGGTTCAATGTTTGGGCTGTTGGGTGAAAGGTTGTCCAGTACGACATCGAGTGAGCGTGCTGTGCAGCTCCACGGGTGGGCATACATGATGTGCTCTTTGGGTATCCCTGAAGGTGTATATCGAGTCGATTCGCCGTCCCTCGCGGTGACGAGTACCGCTTGTTCACTGCATCGTAACATAGATAATTTATGGAATGTTATTATTCAATATTGCTGTTATGATCTAATTGTATTGTTACATGTGTGCCACCAAATATTGCTTACTAAATTTCAGCTTCATGAACAGTTAACTAGTGGCTAAAAGATGAACTAAGGATGAACTATAGGCGTGTCCATTTGCCGAAATCTTACCATCCCATGCTATTGTACTCTACATACAGAGTTTCATGCCTAGGTGAGTCGGTTAAGTCTTGTTGAGCCATCATGGTCACGGTTGCTGCTTAAGTGTTTTTCAGGTGAGGAGCCACCCATGGACTCGGGTTACGAGTCCACCGGCGAGGGTTACCCTCCGTCGGGGACCACGGCTGAGTGGGAGCCGTACACGCCGCGCTGAGCTGAGGAGTGCAGCTAGTGTGGGTTGCCCTAGGGCTGGGCAGCCGACTTTTGCTAGATAGGCGGGCGTGAGTTGTATAATTTAGACTTCCGGTGTGTAATATAAACAATAGTTTATAACTGAAGATTGTACCTGTTTGTACAGTTTCAGTTTGTTTTCCCTGTAATAAAAACGGGTCCTTATAACGTGTGCTGTCGGGTGTCGCATCGTGCGGCACCACCCTCTGCGATCCTGGATGAGCGGATTCCGATCCGCCACAAGAGGTAGCTCGGGGGATGGCTGAGAAGCCGGAATCCAGCGAACTCCGGCGAGCCCGGTGGCGCGCGGGCGCGGGTGGCCGGAGGTTGAAGAAGACCCGGCAGGTCCCGCGTGTCAGCAACAGAGAAGTGAATTTCTGATCCGCTGCGGTACTGGGATCTAGTGTGGCTGCACGGGAAGAGTCCAGTGGCCCCATGTGGCTTAACCCGGCAAGTGACACATGGTCCCCCTTGGACCCACGCGCAGGATTTAAACTTTTCCGGTTTATTTGAATTCCAAAGTTTCCCCCAAACCTTAGAACCACAGAACTGTTGCTAGGAAGCTCCAAATTTAGTGATTAAAATTGGGTTGGATTCATATTGAATAGCTCTGTCCAAATATACAACCTAATTTGAATGAAACCCATTATTTAATTCTGGAAAATTCATTAAATCTTTTCAGCAAAAGAATTTTTGAGGGAGTTTGGTTTATCCAAAAATCCTCCATTTTTGCCACAATATTCTTTAGGATGTTATTGAACTACTATAAACGTTTCAGCTCATTTGGAGTTTATTTGATTAGGGAAATTCAGATTTGAGGTTGCTGTGTTCAAATGAGTACAAAAACAATTTCAGAAAATTTCCAAAACATGGAAATTCAGTTCTAGGAAATTCTTAGCTCCAAAAATCCTAGGAAAATTCAAGCATACTCTCTGAGCTATGTTTGAAAGGGTAGTTCACTTGAATTTGCATTGAAGTGCCAATTTATTCAGAATTAATTTCTTTTTGCCTAAATTCTTAGGGAATTGTTCTGAGTGATCTATTCATTGAAAAAATCTAAATTTTGGTCCAGATGACTTTCTTGTGACAAGGAACTCACAAGAAAATTTCTAGCTCCATTGGAGCCCTGTATCAGTAATGTTCTGTTCAACTTCATTAGGTGATCACCACCCAAGTGATGAACCCCACTTATCACTTGATCATAATACTTAAACCCAAACCCAACCCAATAGCACCAGTGTCATTTTAAATTCTTAAACAGAGTTCCAGTTTTAAACCTTTCTTTAGCACTTGTTAGCAAAAGTTTTACAATCAAACATATATGCATATTCATTACATGTAGCATCTACGTGAAGAATTTGAAGTCATCGGAGTGGAGATCAAGGAAGGAGGGAAGCACTTGATCAAGTCAAGTGATCTTCACTAACTGAACCTCATATATATAAGTCCCTACAAAACAAAGGCAAGCCTCGGTTTGCATAAAAATTTACATGTTTTTATTTGTATTCACTTTATAATGTCTAGTATTTTGGTTATTGCATTAAGTCTAGATGGTATGAAGCTCCAAATGCATGACCCAGAAAACCCTGGAGTAAAATGTAGAATAGGTTATCAATTGATTATAACTGCTGATCTCAAGTTACCAAAAGTGGATTAAAAGAGGTATAACTCGAGTAGGCAGTTTCCTACTCGTGAACCGGGATTAAGGGGGATCAATCGGAAGAGTTGGGAATTGATCCTCATAGTTGAGAATGGAGACCGGGCAGTGGATGGAAGGCTCAAGGAGGTGGTCCTGTGAACCTAGTCTATGTCTGAGTCGATTAAGGCCCGTTCTTGTGTGCAGCCCCGCTGGACAAGTTTGAGATGTGTACCGGATGCATACTGGCTATATGGGACCCAGGAAACCGATGTAACATGTTAACCTGGGTGTCGAGGCATACCTCACCGTCTGATGCCGATGCTGAAAGAATAGAGAAGTTGGCTCTACGAGGGTTTTCCGTAGAGAGACTTAATCCCAGTCGGTGGGACCGGTTCGACATTTGGGTGTCGTGTGAAAGGTTCCCATGTACGAAGTCAGTGATGGTTGCTGTGTGCAACGTCGAGTACGGGCGTACGTGTCGTGTCAGCCGGGTATTTTTTATTGCAATCTCCGTCGCTCGCGGTAGTGAGCATACTTGTACACTGAATCGTTACGTAGTAATAAACTGGGAAAAACCTTAATATGCTTCAGGAGTAATCCTCATAATGGAGATGAGGAATGATTAACACTTTCACTAAATTTATTTTCCACCTTGGGCTAGTAGCGTCGAGGCAAAGCGTTTCTTGTTTGATTGTGGAGTCTCGACATTAATGGCGCAAGGTCCGTATTAGTCTAGGGTAGCTCACTAAAGTTACTTTCACCTCAGGCAAGTGACATCGAGATAAAGCGTTTCTTGTTTGATTGTGGAGTCTCGATGTAAATTGCACGAGGGCTATAAAAGTTGCTTAAAACTGGAAGTAAGGACTCTCCTTTAGCTCAAGAGCATCGTTTGTGCAAACTGCTATATTCAGCCCTCTATTTTCAGCATGTAGAGTTTCATAACTAGGGTGACGGTTAAGTCTTGCTGAGCCTTGTGCTCACAGATACTGCATAAGTTGTTTTGCAGGTAATAACTGTATGCTGATATGTACGGGTGTCCGATGAGACTCGGAGCTCTCCGAGTGGTGAACTCATGGCAACCCCTGCCGCTGCTACTGTGATAGTGTGCTAGCGAGAAGGGTCCGCGGGCTGGACACCTTCTCTGTTGCTTAGTATAGGTATGAGACGTGAGTTATATTAGTCTTCCGCTGTAGAATATTTTGAGAAGTATTTGTAAAATTTACACTGTGTAAGCTTCCGCTTGATTTATGTAATATGATGCTTTATTATGTGTGCTGTTGGGTGCCGCATCACACGGCACCACCCAATGCGATTTCCGGGCGAGCGGCACGGCCCCGTGATCGGGATCGGGCCCTCACACCGTGGTATCAGAGGCGCATTGGTAATAGCGCACTGAATAAGGATCGTATTACGACAAAAACTTAGGATACGGTGAGGAAACGGTATTAGGCCCACATAAGGACTATAGTAGTATAGTTACTTAAAGTCGCATGGCTAACATACTTGTTATAATTCTGAAATATTGATTATGTAAGACGCACCTACGCTCAGGTGAGAATGGTAAGGAATGCTACCAAAAGCGGTTCAATTTTGGTTAGCTCCACTGACGAGGAAAGTGGTTCAGGGATAGGTCTCACAGCTTGTTGTGAGACGTCAATATGAAACTCTTGGACTCTTCATGTTTCTGACTTCATATGAAGCGTTGATCCCTAGCGTGCATTAGGCAAGTAAGTGGAGACCCCGTCGTGTGGTCAGTAACGCGATAGTGTGTTCTTCTGGAAATAGCCTAGAAGGACATACGCAGCGGTTGCCATCGGCGTGCCCTGCAGGGCAGTAGGTGGTATCTGTTGGGGTGATAAAATTCCCAACCATGACGACCCGTTCGCGTTCTACTCGGGTTCCCCGTCGTGTGGTGTTAAAACACGATCACGTACCTTGAGACGTGGCTTAACTCAAGGACGGCCGTATGGCAATGATACGGGCGTTTGTATTTAGTTTCAAATATGGAACTGCCTGAAATGAACAACCTTTGAGTGCACCACTATTGAGTGTTCTTCTGCAGGTACTAACCACGTGCGTATCCCGTGTAGTACACATGTGCGAGAGACCGTTTAGTGCCACTGATAAAATGAATATGCCAGTATAGTCCGGTTAGGATTTTCTTTGGTGAGGCTACGTAGGACCGACATGTTTCTTACGGTGCATCGACACCGTACTATAGTTAATAACCTCTTCCCTATGAAGAAATGATTCATGAGCTAACTTTCAACTAAAAATGGAAGTTTGAAACAAATATTAGTGACTGAACTCTTATTTTGAGCTAAGATTCAAATGAGAGAAGGTTTAGGTTTCAAAGATTTCAAAAACAGAGTGCTCTGTTTCTAGCATAAATTCTTGCTGTACATTAACAGAGCATAACTCTAAGTAGCTTGAAACAATTAAGGTGTATGATACAGTTCTGGAAAGATTTTCAAGTGTTTTACAACTTTATTGTAGACCTCCCAAGCAAAATCACACCTTAAGTTGGTGAAAATCCAGTTGAAGGCAAACTGTCCAGAACCAGGACAGCAAAAAAACCTCTCTGGACCTTTCTGTTTTTAAGCTATAACTTCCTGTAGAAAAATCCATAAGGAGCCTATGATGCATCGTCGGAAAGGTTATGAAATGTGCAACCTTGTTGTAGTTCAAAGTTGGTTCAGATTCATATTGTGTCTGTGTATACAACTGTGATAAAATCAGCCACATACAAAGGAGATGCTGGCAAATTTTGTCCAGGAATTCTGTCAACTTTGAGCAATCATAACTTTTGATCCAGAAGTGATATGGAGGCATTTGAATACTCGTTGGAAATATATTGAAGTTAACTTTATCTTTTGTATTCAACTTGAGTTATGAAAATGCTTTTAACTGGATCGAAATCTAGTTTGTTTAAGGACCGGTCAATCTGCTTTTAAATCCTTGCTGTTAGCTACATCCGTTTGCGCTTAAATAATTTTGCTTACATGTTAAGATTTCATTAAGTGTTTCACTACTTTGTTCATGGAATAAATCAAGTGATAGTGTTGAACTTATAATGAACTCTTGCAATTGCAGAATGGTGCGAACTCGTTCCATGGGTGAGGTGGGTGGTGCTAGTGGTGGTGGTGGTGATAACTCTCCACAGCGGAGCAGCGAGCTCCGCAACCGCAGCCGCCACCAGGACCTTCATCTACAGTCACAATGGCAGACATTCTGGCTGTCATGACGGGTGCAAGTGATGAGCGAACTGACTTGCTCCGCACCCTGGTGATGAATACATCCCGTCAAGGGGGATGACAAGATGGAGACTTGCGCCAACCTCAACTGGATTCCTATGTTGAGTTCTTAGCAACTCAACCACCGGTTTTCATTGAAGCTGAGGATCCTATGGTGGCGGATAGCTGGATCCGTACCATTGAGTCTAAGTTCGGGTTGCTCCAATGCACTGAACATCAGAAGGTTCTATACACAGCGCAACAACTTCACGGGTCCGCCAGTGCATGGTGGGCAAATGAACTCGCCTCCGTACCAGCTGGACATGATTTTACATGGACAGAATTCCGGAAGGTATTTCTTGCATATCATGTTCCTTCCGGAATAATTCAGCGGAAACCCGAGGAGTTTCTGGTTTTAAAATAAGGAGGGAGGGATGCATACGAGCATTCGCGAGTGTTCAACAAGCTGGCACAGTATGCGCCTCAACATGTGAACACTGAGGCACAAAAGTGTGAATGGTTCTTCCGCAGCCTCAATCCCAAGATAAAGGAAAGACTCGTTTTAGCTGATTGAAAGAACTTCAACGAATTGATGAGTGCTGCCATCATGGTTGAAGATGCTCAGCGGGAAGTTCAGGCTGAGAAAAGAAAAAACCGTATACCACCGGAGAGTAGCCGTAGTGCTCCTCATAAATACAGGGTGGTAGACAGTACCTTAAACTGTCAAACAATGCAGCCGGCTCGACGACACCAGCAATATTCGGGTCGTTCATCTCAATACTCTGGATTCGGACAGCTGCAACAACGGTATATGCAGCCACATTATTCTGTTCCTCAAGCATTCTTGCTGCAGCAGAATACAACTAGTGTCTGTACTCAGAGCAACCTGGAACCGGCTGAGAAACCGTGCTTCACGTGCGGGTATTTGGGTCACATCAGCAGGAAGTGTCCAGAAAGGATACGCTACAGAGGAACTACATCGGAGCAGGGTATAAATCTGTAGGATCAAAGAGCACGTGAAAAGCTACCAGAGCGGGGGGTGAATGGTAGATTAAAACTTTTCGCAGCGGAAACAACAAAAACCCCTCAGCAAAAATCAATCGGTTAAAGAAACCATGTGTGCAAGTGTTTTCAAACGTGTTCAACCGTGACAAATCAAGTAGAGAGGTAGAGAATCAAGTCACGGATCTAATGCAACAAGAATCACTTGAAAACACGAAGTAAAACTTGAGATACGATCAAAACACTAAACGAAGATCAATCTGTTCTACCCGATATAAAACAGATCTGCAATGCTGCAAAGAAACTCGTTTATCTCAAAAACTACAGATCCGAAGCTCGTGAAAATTTCACAGATGATGGATAATTGAGTTGTGAATACAACCCAAAAAGAATCACGTCAAACGAATCTGTAAAACTCGAGTTATGAACGAAACACCAAAGCAACGTCGGTCTGTCTAGAAACTCGGCGAGAAAGACTTGACGAAAAACAAATCGGACGAACAAGGCACAAAAGCTCCTCGAAACTATGAACTTTATTCAATAGAAACACAAGAGGAACAGCCCAAAGTTCTCTCTCCACGAGAGCTCTGGCCTCCCTTGCTTTTATAGCCAGCCCTCAGGCTAATCAATCCAATCTAGGACTCCTACTCCTGATTGGACTCGTATCCTAACTTACCGTAACTGCTCAGGACTCTCCTATTCGCAGATAGAAGAAATCGTGAGACTTCCAAACACCTTAGTAACGTCCTAAACATTGCTAAAACAACTCAACTTCGTTCCTAGCACGAAATCCTATCATAACCAACTCAAATCTTCCATATTTGAGCCATATCCGACTCAGCCTCAGCCTGAGTACGCAATCCAGCCGGTTGGACCTTTCCGACCAATTCTTTACGTCTACTTCTCTTCATCACGCCTTGGAACAATGTTGCCACGTCCATGCACTCCTTGCACACATGCAAACACCTTCCAACGACGTACACGCAACCTTCATATGCACTGCCCTTGATCCAAACATGTTGCGCGACCTCCCGATCAGCTCAACCACAGCTCCTCCCGAACTTGGTTGTTGGAACCTCATCTCCTCCCTGAGACTAGTCCAAGGATCCCGTCACCAGCCATGTCTTGAACTCAAGCAACACCTGCACAAGAATAAACAACCAATTCTTCCGAGCACAAGTCCTCGACTTGACTCACGTTAGTTCGAAAACCAAAACACCTTACATGAGCACGTCACAAAAGCATGTTGCAAACCATATCAAATGATAACAGCCATAACCACCAAAACACACCAAAAACTTAGCAAATTACTAAGCAAACCTTCCCATAAAGCATGTTTGAAACATTGCGAGTTAAAAGCAAAAACAAGACGCTGCAGTTCTATGAGTTGAACTTCACGGGAGCTCCCTAAAAACAAGCTGCGGACCTCACAGAAGCTCTCCGGACCTTGCAGGAGCTCTCCGGACCTTGCGTCAGACCTTGCCAACACTTGGCGGACCTAACAAAGAACTTGTCGGACCTTGCCACAGAAGAATGTTTTGGCAATTTTCAAAACTTTGAATGTTAATGCTAACTTTTATCCTAATTGCCAATGTATTCAGCACACATAGGTCTCACAATCTCCGCCTTGATGAATGCATTGGCAACACCAATTAAAATCCGAACATTGACTTATGAAAAGTTTTGAAAAGCTTTGAAAACTCATTTCTCCCCCTTTATTAATTTCTCCCCATTTTTTAAAATCAGAGAAGGAAGAAAGTGTATAACATATGCAAAGTGTAAAAAAATCTCTCCTTATACATATTTCTCCCCCTTTGACAATGTATTCAGCAAGGTTCAAAAGAGAAATTTCTAAATGTTATGAGCATATTATAACATATACATACAAAAGAAAGCTCATCCAAGTCATACTATCAGGTTACTTACACTATCACATCAATGAGATACATAAAGTAGTGTAAGCCATGCTAGAGATCAAATGTATATTTCAGTTTAAGCAAGTCATGATCTCCCTTACTCAACTATTTCAAAACCTGAAAACATGACACTTGTTGCTGCATTTTTATTATTCATAATCATTTAAGGCACAAAGTTGATCATATGATATTTGCAAGAGATTATATGCCGCATCAGCCTTATTCTAACCAACCAAGCCAAGCCTATGTCATTTGACAATCAGAAGCTTAAGGACATGGTTTTAGTCATACACAATTCCTTCCAAGTTCATATCTTAGTGCAATGATAAGCAATCTCAAAAGAAGAAGTGCGATGCATGCATATTCTCTTGATCTTTTCTCAATTTTTTATTTGGAAACTCAACATGTGAGCTGATCACTTGATTAATTTTTTATGATTAAAAGCACTTGTGAGCACGCAACAAGTTCAAAACAGCAAGAAAGTTCGATCATGACCAGATTTAGTGTAAGTAATTATTCCAATTACTAGTCATGGCAAAAACTACAAAATGTATAACATGAGTAATGTAGTAAGAATTTTCAGCCTGTAAAAGGAATCACAAAGTCATATATGTATGAAATACTATGCTCATATTATTTTAGTTTCAGATTCACACATAGACTTTCAAAGTTTCAAAAACTCCCCCTCAATTTAAGCCATGAGGATGCATAACCCCTATTTCACTACGAATGAAACAAAAACGAGTGAAATCCAAAGGTTTTGTAAAAATATCAGCCAATTGTTGTTCGGTATCGACATGGTGAAGCACAATGTTTCCTTTTTCAACATTATCACGAAGAAAGTGATACCTAATGTCAATGTGCTTAGTTCTAGAGTGTTTCACGGGGTTTTTAGCAATACAAATTGCACTAGTGTTATCACAAAACAGTGGAACACTATCTAAATCAACCCCATAGTCCTTAAGTGTTTGAACAATCCAAAGAATTTGTGAGCAAGCGCTAGCCGCAGCTACATATTCAGATTCGGCCGTGGATTGTGCAAATGAACTTTGTTTTCTAGAGGACCAAGCAACAAGTGAATTACCAAGAAAATGACAAGCACCCGAAGTACTTTTCCTATCAATCCTACAACCCCCAAAATTAGCATCCGAAAAAGCTTTCAAAGAAACGGTTGAGGAAGAAGGAAGAAAAATGCCAAATTCTTGAGTTCCATGTAGGTACCTGAGAATCCTTTTGATGGCTTGGCGATGTGAAGCACGTGGAGAAGCTTGAAAACATGCACAAAGACATACGCTGAATTGTATGTCCGGTCTTGACGCCGTGAGATACAAAAGTGATCCAATCATACTTCTGTATTCTTTTTTATCGACCGGGTCACCATCTTCGTCAAGTTCAAGTGTTTTTGCTGTTCCCATTGGTGTCCGAAGAGGCTTGCATTTGTCCATGTTGAAGCGCTTAAGAAGGTCCTTTGTATACTTAGTTTGATGCACAAAAGTTCCTTCTTTTGTTTGCTTGATTTGCAGCCCCAAAAAGTATGTGAGTTCTCCCATCATACTCATCTCAAATTCTGAACTCATCATAGATGAAAACTTGGACACGAGATCATGAGAAGCACAACCAAAGATAATATCATCCACATACACTTGAACGAATAATGAGTCATTGCCATGCTTAAGTACAAAAAGAGTTTTATCAACCTTGCCCATGGTAAACCCCTTTTCAAGTAAGAATGTTTTTAACCTATCATACCATGCTCTAGGGGCTTGTTTTAGACCGTACAAGGCTTTGGACAGTTTGTAAACATGATTAGGAAAATTTGGATTTTCAAAACCCGGTGGCTGCTTAACATAAACCTCCTCCTCTATGTAGCCATTAAGAAAAGCACTTTTAACATCCATTTGATATAACATGAAACCTTTAGATGCAGCAAATGCTAATAAAATTCTTATAGCTTCTAATCTAGCAACAGGAGCAAATGTTTCATCAAAATCTAGACCTTCAATTTGAGTGAAACCTTGAGCAACCAACCTAGCTTTATTCCTAACCACAACCCCATCCTCACTTTTCTTATTTTTAATACCCATTTAGTTCCAATTAATGTGTGACCTTGAGGTGGAGGTACAAGTTTCCAAACATTATTTCTTTCAAAATTTTCTAACTCTTCTTGCATGGTATTAATCCAAGATTCATTAGTGAGTGCGTGTGATATATCCTTGGGTTCAAAAGAAGCAACAAAAGCAGAATGAGCATGAGAGCTTGGATCGCAAAACCTGGACCGAGTGACTCGTTCATGCAAGCTTCCAATGATTTGTTGTGGAGGATGACTTTTGAGTACTCGGAGGGGAGTAGACACTTCACAAGCACCTTCTTCTTCATGTTCGGACCTTTGATTAGGAGAGCTTGTTGATTGAGGAAGGTCCGAACCAGTAGTAGTGACTGTTGGTGCTGGTTGTGGTGCAAAATCAGCAGCTTGATCGTTATTTACTTCCGAGTTTTCGGGCAGCAGCACCACTTCTTCATCTTCTTCAATAAAAATACTCTCCCCCTGCGGATATGGATCCGGACCTGCAATATCGGAGCTAGTACTTGGGCTAGCTTCATCAAAAGAAACCTCGCAAGTCTCCATAATTTTGTTAGTGTCAAGTAAAAGCACACGGTAGCCTCTAGTATGAGATGGATAACCAAGAAACATGCCATCAACAGATCTAGCTTCAAATTTATCAAGATTACCATGTTTCTTAACAAAGCATTTGCAACCAAAAACCCTAAAGTGTGTAACACTAGGCCTATGTCCAAACCGGAGCTCATATGGGGTTTTTCCAAGCTTAGCACGCAAGAAAACACGATTTGAGACATAACAAGCGGTTGCAATTGCATCAGCCCAAAATTTCCTAAGAGTTTGATATTCATCAAGCATAGTCCTAGCCATCTCAACTAAGGTCCTGTTCTTTCTTTCTACGACACCATTTTGTTGTGGTACATAGGGTGAAGAGTATTGATGATCTATTCCATTTTCAGCACAAAAGTGATCAAAGGATTGGTTTTTAAATTCAGTTCCGTTATCACTTCTAATTGCTTTTAATGATCCTGGGTGATCAATAGATAATCTAAGAAATAAAGTTCTAAAATGACTAAAAGCTTCATTCTTAGATGCCATAAAATAAACCCAAGAATATCTGGAATAATCATCAACAATCACAAGCACATACCATTTACCTACGAAGGATTGAACACGTGCCGGACCTACTGTGTCAAGATGTAAAAGTTGTCCCGGTTCAGCTGTCATGGTCATTGTGAGAGGAGCATGTGAACCTGCAACAAACTTAACATCATAGAAAGAACTGGGATAACCATTTGCCATTAGCGGAGTTCTCCTACAACAATGGTTACCAATCCAGTATTAAAATGGCACCGTACGAAGCACTTTATGGCAGGAAGTGCCGCACGCCATTCAATTGGTGTGAATCCGGCGAGAGGAAGATTTTCCGCATTGATCTTGTAAAAGATGCCGAAGAGCAGGTCCAGCTTATTCAAGCAAACCTCAAAGCCGCTCAATCTCGCCAGAAGAGCTATGCGGACAAGCGACGCCGACCCTTGTATTTTGAAGTCGGAGATCACGTCTATCTCCTAGTATCCCCGATGAACGGAATTCATTGATTCGGAGTCAAGTGAAAGCTAGCTCCTCGCTTTGTTGGTCCATTCGTTACTACAGAATGGTGTGGGCCTGTAGCCTACCGTCTGAAGCTGCCACCATCTTTATCAGGCGTCCACGACATCTTCCATGTCTCACACTTGAGAAAGTGTTTGAAGCCGACAGAAATTCTTTCGGGAGACATGGAGATATTACAACCAGATCTTACCTACGCCGAGCAGCCCATCCAGATTATCGACGAGAAGACCTGCATCACTCGAAATCGGACTTTGAAATTTTACAAAGTCCTGTGGAGTAATCATACCTTCGAAGAGGTGACTTGGGAGAGTGAAGATTACATCCACAAGAACTATACAGAACTTTTGTCGTAGCTTTTGTAATTACCTTCCGCCTCATCTTTCTTTTGTAATCTTGGGACGAGATTCCCTTTTAAGGAGGGAGGAATGTAAAGGTCCCAAAAGCATGAATCCAAAGAAACTTGAGTTTGCACAAATGTTGGTGTCATGTGTATGAAAAAGGGGGCTAGTTTAAACTTTTTACACATATGATAACACATGAGAGATTCTTCTAAAACCAACTTAGGGTTACTTGCATGTTTGGACCCTAGGTGGGTTAAGACCACAGAGTTGAAGTACTCAAGTGCAATGGATGGGTTTAAAAATCAGAATTTGAACTAAGTGTTCAACTCAAATTTCAATTGAGGGGAGGACATAATGGTATTTCAAACTGTTGTGTTCAAACTCATGTTTGCAGCAGCTAACACAAGAATTAAATTGCATATTTGGATTCCTTAGGTCCAAATTAGTGGGTAGGCAAAGTTTGATTAATTTTTAAAAAGGTTTGCTATCCATGTTTCCAAAAAGGATACAGATGTGCAAAGAATTCAAATATACATTTGAATTTGGATGGAATTTGTCCAACTATCCAAATGTAGCTCAGTTTTCAACTCCAAACATTTGAATTGGTCACTTGCCAAATTTTGGAGATCTTTTGAGGGATGAGAAGAGACTGCCGGGTGGGACCCACATGGCATAGAGGCAGTAAAAACTTGCAGCTAAAGTCAGAGCAAAGTCTCTGTTTTATGTCTTCTCACCCGAGCCGGGCTGCTGCAGCATGACACCGAGAGGGCACCGAGCGACCGCCTCACTGTTCCCTCCTCATGCTGGCGAGCTGCTCGTGCCTGCCTTTACTCCCGGGCGTGTCCCGTTTCGCCACAACGCCGAAGACACAGGTTCTACCCCTCTCGCGCGCAAGAGCGGCACAGAGAAGCTGCCGCCATTTTCGATCTCTCGGGAGCTGTTGTCCCTCACGTGCAAACGCCCAGGCGGTAGAAAAATGCTCCTGCAGTCTTCTCCACAGCTTCCTCGGGCCACAACCGAGAGCATTCGGCCCTCACAACCCCGGCATCACCAAGTTTGCGCGGCGGCCGAGAGAAGCCGTGTAGGGGTGCTCTCGTGGACAGCCTTGCAGAGAGGTTGGCATGCCCGAATAAGAGTACCCTCGGACGCGCTAGGACCCGGTGGTGCTCGTATCCGAAGCTCAAGCCGTGACATGATCCACCGAGCACGAATTTGAGAAAGTTCCTCCGGCGGGCGCAAACCGATCTCCCGGCATGGTAATACCGAATTCGATCGCTTTTCTCTTTCCTAGGTCGTGAAAACTTGCATACAAGACCGCCAGTAGTCGGCGATCATTAGCCCTTCACATCCCTAGCGTGAAAATGCATGTAGCCCGAGTATTTCTTGGTTTTCTAACGGTGACTGGGGCAGGGAGAATCGGGTTCACGGTGCAACCATGGTTAGAGCCTTCCTGAGATTTTGTATGGCCATGTTGACCTCCCCTGGGATCCACCGGTGCTGTAGCAACATTTCACCGATGTTTTGGCGGGATAGGTTGGCCGGGCAACGTCGCCGAATAGGTATCGAGCCGCCGCACCGTCGCCGGCTAGGTTAGAGCCACCGCCGGTCGGGGGAAATGGTCTCATCGTGTTCAGCATGTGGGTTTAGGCCCTAGCGGCGAGTGGTAGCTCGGGGGATGGCCGAGAGGCCGGAATCCAGCGAACTCCGGCGAGCCCGGCGGCGTGCGGGCGCGGGTGGCCGGAGGTTGAAGAAGACCCGGTGGGTCCCGTGTGTCAGAAACAGAGAAGTAAATTTCCGATCCGCTGCGGCGCTGGGATCTAGTGTGGCTGCACGGGAAGAGTCCAGTGGCCCCATGTGGCTTAACCCGGCAAGTGACACGTGGTCCCCCCTGGACCCACGCGCAGGATTTAAACTTTTCCGGTTTATTTGAATTCCAGAGTTTCCCCCAAACTTTAGAACCTCATAACTGTAGCTAGGAAGCTCCACATTTAGTTATTCAAATTGGGTTGGATTCATATTAAATAGCTCTGTCCAAATATACAACCCAATTTGTATGAAACCGATTATTTAATTCTGTAAAATTCTTTAAATCTTTTCATCAAAAGAATTTTTGAGGGAGTTTGGTTTATCCAAAAATCCTCCAATTTTGCCAGAATATTGTTTAGGATTTTAGTGAAATACTGTAAAAGTTTCAGCTCATTTGAAGTTTATTTGGTTAGGGGAATTCAGATTTGAGGTTGCTGTGTTCAAATGAGTACAAAAACAATTTCAGAAAATTTCCAAAACTTGGAAATTCAGTTCTAGGAAATTCTTAGCTCCAAAAATCCTTGAAAAATTCATGCATACTCCCTGAGCTATGTTTGAAAGGGTAATTCACTTAAATTTTCATTAAAGTGCCAACTTATTCAGAATTAATTCCTTTTTGCGTAAATGCTTAGGGAATTGTTCTGAGTGATCTATTCATTCAAAAATTCTAAATTTTGGTCCAGATGGCTTTCTTGTGACAAGCAACTCATAAGAAAATTTCTAGCTCCATTGGAGCCCTGGATCAGTAATGTTCTGTTCAACTTCATTAGGTGATTTCCACCCAAGTGATGAACCCCACTTATCACTTGATCATAATACTTAAACCCAAACCCAACCAAATAGCACCAGTGTCATTTTAAATTCTTAAAAAGAGTTCCAGTTTTAAACCTGTTTTTAGCACTTGTTAGCAAAAGTTTTACTATCAAATATATATGCATATTCATTACATGTAGCATCTACGTGAAGAATTTGAAGTCATCAGAGTGGATATCAAGGAAGGAGGAAAGCACTTGATCAAGCCAAGTGATCTTCACTAACTGAACCTCATATATATAAGTCCCCTGCAAAACAAAGACAAGCCCCGGTTTGCATAAAAATTTACAAGTTTTTATTTGTATTCACTTTATAATGTCTAGTATTTTGGTTATTGCATTAAGTCTAGATGGTATGAAGCTCCAAATGCATGACCCAGAAAACCCTGGAGTAAAATGTAGAATAGGTTATCAATTGATTATAACTGCTGATCTCAAGTTAACAAAAGTAGATTAAAAGAGGTATAACTCGAGTAGGCAGTTTCCTACTCGTGAACCGGGATTAAGGGGGATCAATCGGAAGAGTTGGGAATTGTTCCTCATAATTGGGAATGGAGACCGGGCAGTGGATGGAAGGCTCAAGGACGTGGTACTGTGAATCTAGTATATGTCTGAGTCGATTAAGGCCCGTTCTCGTGTGCGGCCCCGCTGGACAAGTTTGAGATTTGTACCGGATGCATACTGGCTATATGGGACCCAGGAAACCGAAGTAACATGTTAACCTGGGTGTCGAGGCATACTTCACCATCTGATGCCGATGCTGAAAGGATAGAGAAGTCGGCTCTACGAGGGTTTGCCGTAGAGAGACTTAATCCCAGTCGGTGGGACCGGTTCGACATTTGGGTGTCGTGTGAAAGGTTGCCACGTATGACGTCAGTGATGGTTGTTGTGTGCAACGTCGAGTACGGGCGTACGTGTCGTGTCAGCCGGGTGCTTTTGATTGCAACCACCGTCGCTCGTGGTAGTGAGCATACTTGTACACTGAGTCGTGACGTAGTAATCAACTGGGAAAAACCTTAATATGCTTCGGGAGTAATCCTCATAATGGAGATGAGGAATGATCAACACTTTCACTAAATTTATTTTCCATCTTGGGCTAGTAGCGTCGAGGCAAAGCGTTTCTTGTTTGATTGTGGAGTCTCGACGTTAATGGCGCAAGGTCCGTATTAGTCTAGGGTAGCTCACTAAAGTTACTTTCACCTCGGGCAAGTGACATCGAGATAAAGCGTTTCTTGTTTGATTGTGGAGTCTCGATGTAAATTACGCGAGGGCTATAAAAGTTGCTTAAAACTGGAAGTAAGGACTCTCCTTTAGCTCAAGAGCATCGTTTGTGCAAACTGCTATATTCAGCCCTCTATTTTCAGCATGTAGAGTTTCATGACTAGGGTGATGGTTAAGTCTTGCTGAGCCTTGTGCTCACAGATACTGCATAAGTTGATTTGCAGGTAATAACTGTACGTTGATATGTACGGGTATCTGATGAGACTCGGAGCTCTCCGAGTGGTGAACTCATGGCAACCCCTGCCGCTGCTACTGTGATAGTGTGCTAGCAAGAAGGGTCCGCGGGCTGGACACCTTCTCTGTTGCTTAGTATAGGTATGAGACGTGAGTTGTATTAGTCTTCCGCTGTAGAATATTTTGAGAAGTATTTGTAAAATTTACACTGTGTAAGCTTCCGATTGATTTATGTAATATGATGCTTTATTATGTGTGCTGTTGGGTGCCGCATCGCACGACACCATCCAATACGATTCCCGGGCGAGCGGCAAGGCCCCGTGATCAGGATTGGGCCCTCACATCCAGCGAGCTCAGCGGCACAGTCATGCGGGGGCGGGAGGTAGACGAAGAAGCTGTCGGGCCCCCGTGTCAGTCGCTCGGGAAGGAGAGGCTGGATTCTCTGTTGCACCGGATCAGGCTGTGGCAACGCGGGAAATAACTCTGTGGCCCGTGTGGCTTGTTCCAGCGAGTGACACATGTTCCCCTGGACCCACAGTCAGGTTTAAACATTTTCCCGGATTAATTCAAATTGCAGATTTCCTTCAAACTTTAGAAGACCATAACTTTTGCTAGGAAACTCCAAATTTGGTGATTCAAATTGGGTTAGATTAATATTTAACAACTCTATCCACATATGCAACCCGATTTGTATTAAAGTATTATTTAATTCTGGAAAATTCTTTAAATCTTTTCAGATAAAGAATTTTAGAGGTAGTTTGGTTTATCCAAAAATCCTCAAATTTTGCCAGAATATTACTTAGGATGTTATTGAAATCCTGTAAAAATTTCAGATCATTTGGAGTTGTTTTGATTAGGAGAATTCAGATTACAAGTTGCTGTGTTCCAAAGAATACAGAAACATTTTCAGAGAATTCCCAAAACATGGAAATTCAGTTCTGGGTAATTCTTAGCTCCAAAAATCGTAGGAAAATTCATGCAGACTCCATGAACTATAATTTAAATTGTAGTTCACTAAGTTTGACATGAACATGGGTGTTACCTCAGAATTAATTTCTTTTTGCTTAATTGCTTAGAGAATTGTTCTGAATAAACCACTTAGTGAAAAGTCCTACTTTTTGGTCCAGATGACTTTTTTCTGACAATGAAATCACAAAATTTTCAGCCCCATTAGAGCTAAGGATCACCACTGTTCTGTTCAACCTCTTAAGGTGATCAACACACAAGTGGGGAAAACATTTAGCACTTGATCATATTGCTTAAACCCAACCCAAACCACTAGCATCAGTGTCATTATAAATTCTTGAACAGAGTTCCAGTTTTTAAACTTATCATTAGAGCTTATTAGCAAAAGTTTTACAATTAAATACATATGCATATTCATATCCTGTAGCATCTTTGTGAGAACGTGTGAAGGAATTGAAATGGAGATCAAGGAGGGAGGAAAGCGAGTGATCAAGCCCCAAGTGATCTTCACTAACTGTTAATATTAGTCACCTGCAAAACAGGCAAGCCCCGGCTTGCATTTGAGAAGTTTTATAAAGTATTTCCATTTCTAGAGATCATAGCTTTGTATGTTTGATTGCATTAGGCCTAGTTGATAATGAAAACCCAATTGCATGACCAGAAATTCCTAAGAGAGAAAGGGTAGACTAGAACCTCCTCGAGTGGGATTTGTCTACGCTAAATGTTAGTAGGAAAGGTCCGGTAGAAGTTTAGTAGTTAGAATCTACTCGCGAGTTTAGGGCTTGGTTTTATTGGAGCGGGTCAAGAATAGAAACATTGAGGAAAGTTCACAAGTAAGAAATTGAGACCAGGCAGGGTGGTTTAGATGCAGCAGGCTGCGGACCCTGCGTGCATAGCCCTGCCAGTGTCGGTTAAGCCCCGTCCGTACCTGGCCCTGTTGGACAAGTTTGAGTTGTGTACCAGGCGCATACTGGCTATATGGGACCCAGGAAACCAATGTACCTTGTGAGATCCACATTGGAACTTTTCTAACTGTCTTAGGCTTTCGGCGTCAGGGTAGCAGGAGGTAACTCGCTCAAGAACATATCACTGTGGGTATGTACCTCGAGGGAGCTTGCTACTCGGGGCAGTTAGACCGCGTCCAGTGTGGAAGAACTTGGGAAAGGTGGCCGCGTACAACGTCAGTCGAGGTTGCTGCCGGCAACTAGGAGTACGGGTGTACGTGTCATGTAGTCCGGGCGTGTACTGATTCAAATCACCGTCTCTCGCGGTCTATGAGCATACTTGCCCACTGCGTCTTGACGTAGTAAGAACTGAACTGGTTTTCTGTTGAACTTGGTAAGGCTGTGATGTAACATGTATTGCAAACATGCTTGAAGTAGAGATAGTGCGAATTAAACTTTCTTTCACTTTGTGCAAGAAGCATCGCAATAAAGCGTTTCTTGTTTCATTGTGGAGTTGCGATTCTGTTCGGCTCAAGGTCTTTACAATGAGGCTTAAAATCTGAAAGTTAAGGATCAACATTAGGCGAGTCCTTTATGCAAATTTAGCTACCCTATTTCATTCCATCGTGCATGTAGATTTTCTTGTTTAGGAGAGACGGATCAGTCTTGCTGAGCCTATGAGCTCACGCTTGCTATATTAGTGGTTTTGCAGGTTAACATCGACACTAAGGAGGAGGTTGTCCGGTGAGACTCGGAGACTTTCGAGTCGTTTAACACATGGAGAACTCAGCCGCTGCAATGTTTTCATGTTGCTAGCGAGAGGAGTCTCCGGGCTGGACCTTTTCTCGAGTGCTCATTAGTTATTCTACGTGATTTTATAGTCTTCCGCTGTAGCAGTTTGATGTAAATTATTTACAAAGAAAAACTTGTAAGCTTCCGCTATTGTTTTACGTAATACATGTTTCCTTATATGAATGCTGTTGGGTGCCACACAACACGGCACCACCCAATGCGATTCCCGGGCGAGTGGCTTGGCTCCGTGAATGAACGGGTGGCCGGGTCCCTGTCAGTTTTGCATTTAACAAAGTTATAAATTTTTGCTTTATATACACATTTAGCTTGAGGTATTTATGTGCATTAGGTGTAGGATCGATGAACACCCAAAGGCATAACCAGATCATTCCAACAAGAGTGAGGGTAGTGTCTAAGTCCTCGAGTAGTTTATGCTCTGCTTAGTGTGTATAGACTTCAGTACAAGTCGGGTAGTTGGAATCTACTCGCGAGTATAGGCTTCGGGACACACGGGATTGGTTTGAGTGATGTGAGATCACTTTAGTAAGAAAATGAGACTAGGCAGGGGCTAGGGCGCAGCAAGAGGAAGTCTTGTGGGAGGAGCCCTGTCCGTGTCGATTGAGGACCGATCCGTGTGCGGCCCACGCTGATCAAGTTTCAACGCACCGAAGGCATATCGGATATATGGGCCCCGATAAACTGATGTAACCTATACCTCCGGGCGTCGAGGCATAACACACCAATTTATAATTGTAGGTTGAGGGCAGCAAGGTGGAAATTCGCTAACAGGCATAGAGATATGCTCTGTGTAGGGAACCTCCTGTCCGTTTGGGTGCGACCGGTTCGACGTTTGGGCTGTTTGGTGAAAGGTTGTCCCGTACGACATCGAGTGAGCATGCTGTACAGCTCCATGGGTGGGCATATGTGACATGCTCTTCGGGTATCCCTGCAGGTGTATATCGAGTCGATTCACCGTCCCTCACGGTGATGAGTACCACTTGGTCACTGAGTCGCGATGTAGGTTAACATATAAAATGATGTGATTCAATATTGCTGTTATGAATAACTTGTATTGCTACATGTATGCCACCAAATATGGCTCAGTAAATTTCAGATTCCTGAACTGTTAATTTGTGGCTAAAAGATGAACTAAGGATGAACTTGTAGGCGTGTCCGCTTGCTGCAATTTACCATCCTATCTTCGTATGACCTGCATGTAGAGTTTCCTGTGTAGGAGCGTCGGTTAAGACTTGCTGAGCCATCATGCTCATGGTTGCTTCTATTGAGTGTTTGCAGGTGAGGAGTACCCCATGGACTCGGGGTACGAGTCCACAGGTGAGGGCTACCCTCTGCCAGGGACCACGGCTGAGTGGGAGCCGTACACACCGCGCTGAAGAAGAGTGCTGCTACTGTGGGTTGTCAGTAGGGCTGGACAACCGACTTTTGCTAGTTAGGTGGGCGTGAGTTGTAAAAATTATCTTCCGCTGTAGAACTCTGTACTTAGGTGTAAAACTGAAGGTTTGTACTACCTTTTGTACATATTCAGTTTGTTTTTAATGTAATACAATGGTTTCCTTATGATGTGTGCTGTCAGGTGTCGCATCATGCGGCACCACCCTCTGAGATCCTGGGCGTACGGATTTCGGTCCGTCACAGGCTGGCATCAGAGCTGCTTAGGGGATAGCACACTAAATAAGGACAGTATTACGAGAAAAGCTTAGTATTACGGTGAGGATTCGGTGGTATGCCCAAATAAGGACTACTATATTAGTCTAAGAGGAAGGTGGCAACCTAACTTATATGTTATGTCGGAAAATCGTGCATCTCGGGACTTCATATGTCTTGGGGAGTGCACGTAAGCGCTGTCCACCAGTGCGCACAAGCTGAAAGGTGGAGCCTCATGGTTGGCAGGTAACCCAGCCCACTTCAGTATCCTCTACGACTCTTCATGTTGTTTGGCAGATTCGAGCAACGCCCTTCCCTGGCGTGCTACGGGCAAGTATGGGAGACCCCGTCACGTGGTTAGTAACATGAACACGTAGCTCAAGGCGTGTTTTGCTTGAGAACACCCGGGCGAGTGATGACGGACGGGTGTATGAAACTGTATTGGGACCGGGTTTGGTGTGCAGCCGGACCTGACGATTGTGTGAATTTATGCAGGTACTAACCACAAAACCGTAGTACGAGTAGTACACGTTTGCGAGTGACTGTTTTAGTGCCACCGATGGATACGTATATGCCGGTGTAAGCTGGTTAGGATTTTTCAGTTTGTGAGGAATGTAGTACCGACATGTTGTAATCATGATTGCATTAAAAACAATGTTAAAAATAAACTAAGATAACTAAGTGTTAATCTTTAGGACTCTGGTCTTGTAGAAAAGTTCAAAAGTTATTTAGTTCAGCTAAAAGGGAATTGAAAAACAGAGTGCTCCGTTTTGGCAGCAACTTTGTTGAATTTTAACAGAGCATAACTCACAGGTTACTTAGCCAATGGAGGTGTGGGATATATTTCTGGAAATAGATTTAAATGCTCTACAACTTTGTTGTGGACTTTCATAACAGAATCAGACTTCAAATTGGTTGAAAGTCCAGATGATTGTAAACTGTCCAGAAACAGGACAGAGGCAAAAACTCTCTCTGGACTGTTCTGTTTTTTCAAGCATAACTTCCGGTAGAAAAATCTAGAATTATCAAATGGTACATTTTTGGAAAGGTTAGGAGATATGTTACATCTCTTTAATTCAATGTTTCTACAGTTGTAGCACGGAATTAAGTGGAATTTAGAGTTAAAAATAGCAACATCCAAAGGAGGTGCTGTTGAAATTCTTCAAGAAATTCTGTTGATTTTGAATTATCATAACTTTTAACCATAGATTATCTGGGGGCAAATAAATACTTAATTGAAATATACTGAAGTTAACTTTAACTTTGGTATTCAACTTGAGTTATGAAAATGCCAATTATCAGGTCAAAATCTGGGATAAGTAAAAACTGGTCATTCTGGGCAGAGGAACGAACAGTTGAACTCATATGAGCGATTGTTGTACCCTAGTGGGTTTGATTACTTCCAATGGGGTAGAACATACTCATGAGTTTCTATCTTCAACTAGTGAAAGATTTTAGTACATTTCCTACTCAAGTTTCTTTTGCTATAGACCATGTTGGTGTCGTATTGAAGATAAAGGGTCGTATACGTGATGACAAAGCGATATTAACGTCTCGTAGTGACCAAATCTACTTGAGATGAACTTTCAAAGAGGAAGTCCGTCAATTTGGATCTCACTAATGTATATTTGGTCTGGTAATGGTGTATCTTGTGAAAAGTTATTACATTATCCATGTACGAGATGTATCGCATGTTTACTGTCATTATGTTTTACTCCTATTTTATTGAAATATATGGAGTATGCTGTGGGACTGATTCTATCGTCGTATGGTTGCAGATGGTTCGTACTGACGCAGCCCCACGGCTTCGTCGAGCCAGGATCACGCTGAGGGGTGCTGCATTGCACAGCACCGGATAACGCATATCAAAGATACAAAGCGGAAGCAAAGTTTTATTACATAAACGAGTTTATGAAGATTTTTACAACAAAATATGTTCAGTCTACACTCACGGACATAGACTACGCATCGAGTTCACGTTAGGCCCGTGAACGTGTTCCCGCTAGGACACACGCACACTAACACAGCGGCATGCACGACTCCCACTCGACGGGGTTTCCCTCTGGGGGTTCCATCTCTTCCTCGGGCGTCCCTTCCTAATAAACCCCTGCAAAAGCTTCAAACACAAGCAGTGAGCATGATTGCTCAGCAAGTCTGACCCGTCTCTCCTATACATGAAACTTCTACATGAATGGTTTTAGGTTACATGAGGAAAAATAAGTTGCAAAGGACTCGCCTAATTATTGGGACCTTACTTTCAAGTTTTAGCAGCAGGTTGTGGAGAACCTTATGCTAAGGCACATGAGAGAGCTGCAATCAAACAAGAAACGTATTTCTCTCATGTAGTTTGCTCGAAGTTGAAAAGAACTTTAATTAGCTCTAAACTACAACAAGGCATTAACAAGCAAAATATTTCTTTCAAATCAGCAAACTTTTAACATGTATCTAGCCTGTTCTATCTACGTCAAGGTACAGTGAACAAGTAGTACTCACTGACCGTGAGGGACGGCGATTATAATCGATTTACACCTGCAGGGTTACCCGAATAACCCGTCACATACGCCCGTACTCGATGTTGCCTACAGCAACCATCACGGACGTCGTACGCAACTACCTTTCACCCGTTAGCCAAATATTGAACCGGTCCTATCGTCCCGAGCAAGAGGTCTCTGCACGTGCATCTGCAGTGCCGCCAGCCGATTTACACCTCAAGCTCTCAACCTACCCTCTGAACGACAGGCAATGCCTCAATACCCAGCTAGCCGAGTTACATCGGTTTCCTGGTTCCCATATAGCCGGTAGGTCTTCGGTACTGTTCTAACTTGTTCAACAGGCCCGCACACTGCTCGGTCCTCAATAAACACAAGCGGAGCTATGGCACCCAGGCTCCAATGTCCTGCTGCCCTTACTCTCCACTTGGTCTCATTTTTCTTGCCATGTGTTTCATTTGCTATGTTTTCCCGAGCAATGTGCCTCTAGCCTATTCTCGCGAGTAGTACCAATTACTCGACTTGTACCGAATCCTACACTATCTTAGCATTGCATAAGCTAAACAAGGTTTACAAACCTAATCCCAATCCAGGGTTTTCTTGGCTATGCATTTGGGTTTCAAACAAGAGTCTAATGCAAGAATTAAGTGGGTGCTCAAAGTAAGTTCTCAAACAATAAAAATTTGTAAAAGAGTTAATGCAAAACGGAGCTTGCCTTGCTGCTCTTAGTCGTAGGCTAGCTGTTCCTCTGGAGTGACGAAGTCTAAGACTTCAGGTTCCTCCTCAACTTAGCAACTACAAATGATAAATACAAATATGTATCAATTTAAATGCATTTGTATTGAAGTTAAACTTGTGAGAGTTATAAGTCCTTCTAGACAGACCCAATGACTCTAAAATTTTACTGTGGTTTGGGTACAACCTAAACAGGTACTTGGCCAAGTTTCATTTGCAGAAATTCTCATTTGAGGTCTCCACAAATAATTATGTACTTGGCCTTAATTGGAGCTCCTAGGGTGTTCTAAGGGTTTTCATGGAGCAAGCCATGACTTTCTGAAACCTAGATTTTTAGAGGGTTCTCATAGAGTTGGTCTCACTTAATTTGAAGGTCCCTAGCTAAAGATATGAGCTAAGAAATTTCAGAAAATTTCTGAAAAATGTTTCTGGACATTTTTCATTTTCTCTGGAATAGTTTTATTAATCACATGAATGTGGCCTAGAGGGGGGGTGAATAGGCCTTTAAAAGATTCCTGCACACTTAATAGAGTTATCAGAAACTTGATTGACCGGACTAGTCCGGTTGTGTGGGCGGACTAGTCCGGTGTGCTGAATTATGTGAGTTAATTAAGTGTGTTTCAGAAATTGAATCTTTCAGCAGCGGAATGAGAACAATAGTTTTTATAAATTAAGTTTATTGTATGAATGCACGTGCAAACTTATAAGAAACTCAAATGATAATTAGCAAACTAGTGATCTAATGTATCAAAATGTAAAGTAAATGAGAGACAAAAGACACGAATTTTTACCGAGGTTCGATCTCACCAAGAGATCTACGTCCTCGTTGAGGAAGCTCACACAGAGCCGGGTTCCTAACCCTTTCCCTCTTCAAGTCACCACAAAGGCCGACTTGACTCCACTATCACGGGCAATCACCGAGTTTGTGAGGCTACCTCACAAGTTGAGGGCTCCCACGAGAATTACAATAAGAACATGATCAAATACACTCGAAAATAGTACAATGCAGAATAAGAGTGTAGAAAGATCAAACACCAAGAGCTCACAATGAAAGAACGACGATCTCCCAATCCTGAATCCAAGTGTTCAATTGATTTTGATCTTTTTGCACTTTAGATGTGTGGGGAGATGTGTTTTGGGCTCTTGGGACAAGGTGGCGGCGCTAGGGTTTGTGTTTTCTGCAGTATTAGTCGTGTATGTCTTGAGAAAAAACGAAGGACCTCTTTTTATAGGGTTTCCAAAAAAAGTTACCGTTGTTAAACCTAATACCGGACTAGTCCGGTGCTGGTCCGGACTTGTCCGGTCACAGTGAATCATGATGTCCAGAAAGTCTGGCGGACTAGTCTGGTGTGCACAAGGACTAGTCCGTTTTTGGAACAGAGAGTTTGGCGGACTAGTCTGGTCCATGATCGGACTAGTCCGGCCTCCAGAGATAGGAGGTTCCAGAAAGTCTTGCGGACTAGTCCGGTTTGCACACGGACTAGTCCGTTTAGGGAACAGAGAGTTTGGCAGACTAGTCCGGTCCAAGATTGGACTAGTCCGGTGCACTGTGAAGAGTTTGGATAATTTTAAAACCCTTTCCCATGCGCAAAGTCGTGAGCTCTTGGAGTGTGTCTTTCATACACACCCTATACACTTAAATTCTAATTAATTCTTCTAAATTTCCATCAAGGTATTCTTCTTTTGGACACCACTTCATTTTTCACCTTTTTGTGTGCACCGAGCTGTTTCACTTTGTTTATCCTGCAATCATCTCAATAGTTTCATTAGGATCTCATATGTCCGTCATCAATTAGCCAAAACCCACAAGGGATATCCTAGATGCACTTACAATCTCCCCCTTTTTGGTGATTGATGACAACTATTTGAGATATCACAATTGAGAATAAAAAGTTGATTTTCATAAGGTGTGCACATATGAGAATAATAAAGAATTCACAAAAAGCTTCTCACATATGCACACACCTTATGGTGGGGTGCCTAACAGGTGTGTGATAAACAAAATGTGATAAATTAAAGACAAACAATAGTGAACATATAAGTAGGCATTAGAGCATAGTGCATCACACATAAGAAAAGAAATAGTGCATTACAAGATTTTAAAATAGGTACATGTCCTTGATCACAAAAGAGCTTAATAACTAATACTAGATAGTTCGAGTCCAAATCTAATCTCAATCTCTCCCCATTTGGCATCAAGGCACCAAAAAGGGAAAAATTGAGGGGAATCACTCATCGCTGCCTCCTCCTTCAGTCTCAGTCTGATCTTCATCTTCACCAACTTCGGCATCCACGGGAGCAGGATCTTCCTCTGAGTCCTCGGAGGCGGGCGGTGATCCAACGGGCTTAATCTCAAGCTTTGCACAGATAGACTTGATATTGGCATTGACATACTGTTGATGTTTCTTCCTTGCAGGCTTTTCCTTGCGCTGCCTGTCTTCGATCTTGCGGCAGCAGGCAAAGATGGAGGAGAGCACCTTGAGGATGCCACTGGATGACTCTTAGGCAGGTGGAGACCCAGGAGGAGCAGCTGCAGATCTAGTGACATCATGAGCTTGCTTTGATCTCCTCTCCACTGGTGGAGAGGATGGGGCAGTTGGAGCCGGGGGGAGAGTGTACTCGGTGGGTTTTTGTGGCTTCAACCCCACATGCTTGACATCCTTGACGAACTCGAGTCCCATCACTTTCTCAATCATGTACATGATATACGGTGCATATCCACAGGACCTATTGGGGGTGATTGAGATGTTCACGATGTCGTTGTAGATATACTCAAAAACATTGAATGGTCTCCTTCCACTAATGACCTTCATGAGAGTCCTCAAGGTCCCTTGTATAGTTCCCGCATCTCCATCCTTCGGAGCTATAGTCTTTCTCAAGACTCTATTGAGGACCACAAAGAAGGGCTTCAGATATTTGATGGTGGGAGGAATATATGACATCCTTGTGTCATAGAGAAACTCAAGCTCTTCCTTCTCCAGGGGTTTCAGATTATGGATGACCAGTTCATGATCCAAAGTGTGTGGAGGTGAAGAATCCTAGATAAATTCATCATAAGTTACACTATACTTTGAACCATGAGTCATCCAAGTAAGACTGTCTCCATCACCACGAGCAAAGTAGAGAGTGTAGTAAAACTGGGTAGTGACTTCATTGTTCCAGTCATACTCAAAGGATAGCAGGTCCGTCAGACCGTGCCTCTCTAAGGCCTCCACCATCTCACGAAAGGCAGGATACCTCTTCGACTTCAGGTATCCAACATTTAGCCATTGACTCTCTACTACAGGATTCTTCATCTTCATGTACACATGCTCGTAGTAGTCTGCATGGAAGTTGCTCCAGAACCTTGGATCAAAACCTTGTTTAGCTCGGTCATACACTTCAATCTTCCTGAAGTTATCAGCTAGCTCACCCCCTTTTCCAGTGAAATCCTCACTTGAAGGCTGCCTGTTGCGGTGAATAGGGTTTTTCATCTTCAAGGGCCCAAGGAGACCACTAGCAAGTCCCTTCCCTTTATTGAGAACTCTTTTTGGTCCTGACGAGCCCTCAGCAGCATCTTTCCTTTGAGGCTTTATGACAATGACTTTCCTCTTCTTAGGTAGATTGTCGTCGGAGGGTGGATAGTGAGCATTGACATCATGTCTCTTCTTCATAACTCTCTCCTGGGCCCTCCTCACTTTCTCGCGTTGAACGTCTTCATCAATGTGAAAAGAGTTGTCATCCGAGCCTGAAGACATTGTGCCTGATAAGGAGTTCACGGATTAGATAAGAATGAATCAAGGATACAAGGTAATGTAGGGATTCAGATGACAGGGACCGGACTAGTCCGCACCTGAGAACGGGACTAGTCCGCCCCGACATAGGAACCCTAGCATTTTGATCAAAAAATCTATCTAAGGATGCAAAGGAGTAGAAAAGTGGTGGGAATACATCTCTAAGGCCAATGTATACCCTTGGAATCAAAGGAAACAAGCTAGAACGAGGAAAGTTGAGAATTTGGTTTTGGGGAGAAATTTACCAAGATTTGAAAATCCGCGTCGAAGAAGTAGAAATCAGTCCGGATGAATCCGGAGGAGGGAATCCAATCGTCAAGGGGAGGATTTCCCACGGAGAAAATCTCGATTTTGAGGGTTTAACCCGAAAATCACTTTGGGGGCTAGGGTTTGGAAGAGGAGAGGGAGAGGTCTGGGCCGGCCAAGGGCTTATATATGCGATGGACCGCACTAGTCCGGTCTATGTGGCGGGCTAGTCCGAGCCCCTTGAAATGACCTAACTAGTTTCGTCTGTCCGGACTAGTCCGGTTGAAAATCGGACTAGTCCGTTTCCAACAGACCTGATACATATATAGATGATTAATAGTGATCCAAGGACAATAATTTTGCAAATAGTCTTGGTGATTACGACCAGTAGGCAATCAGCAATCAAACAATGGTCATAATCCACAAGATTTCTTCATTAAAATTGTTTTCTGAGTAGAAAAGGAGAAGAGGAGCATTTTTAACAATACAAAGGAACATTTTAAGTTGCAACCAGGTATGCAATGTTTCAAGCCACATTTCGAGAGTCAAGAATGTTTAGCTCATTTATTAGTTCACAAAACCTTTACTCATCTAATGGTTTGGTAAAAATATCCGCAAGTTGTTTTTCAGTCCTAACATGTGAAATAGCAATGTCACCTTTTAATGAATGATCTCTAAGAAAGTGATGACGGATATCTATGTGCTTAGTTCTTTTGTGCTCTACAGGGTTGTGTGCAATTCTTATAGCACTTTCATTATCGCATAGAAGCGGGATATGACTTAGATTGTAGTCGTAGTCCCTAAGAGTCTGTCGCATCCAAAGTAGTTTGCACAACAACTACCGGCTGCAACATACTCCGCTTCTGCTGTGGAAAGAGCAAAGGAGTTCTTCTTTTTAGATGATCAAGAAACTAGGGACCTACCAAGAAATTGACAAGTCCCTGACGTGCTCTTTCTATCGACTTTGCATCCTGCATAGTCGGCGTCGGAATACCTATCAAGTTAAACTTGGATCCTTTGGGATACCAAAGGCCAAAGTTGGGTGTGTGCACAAGGTACCTTAGGATTCTTTTTACAGCAATTAAGTGACACTCTTTAGGTGCGGCTTGAAACCTTGCACACATGCAAACACTAAGCATAATATCTGGCCTAGATGCACATAAATAAAGTAAGGAGCCAATCATGGACCGATATACCTTTTGGTCCACATTTGGATCGTCTTCATTGAGGTCGAGATGTCCGTTGATGGCCATGGGTGTCTTGATGGGCTTGGCTTTGTCCATATTGAATTTCTTGAGAATGTCTTGTGTATATTTAGTTTGGCTTATAAATGTACCTTCTCTCAGTTGCTTCACTTGAAATCGCAAGAAGAACTTCAATTCACCCATCATTGACATCTCGAACCTGTCTGTCATTATTTTGCTAAATTCTTCACAGAAGGACTTGTTAGTGGATCCAAAGATAATGTCATCAACATAAATTTGACATACGAATAAATGATCATCAAAATGTTTAGTAAAGAGTGTATAGTCAGCTTTACCAATTTTGAATCCATTTTGAGTCAGAAAATCTCTAAGGCACTCATACCAGGCTCGAGGAGCCTGTTTGAGGCCATAGAGAGCCTTACGCAGTTTATAGACATGGTCGGGATACTCCTGATCTTCGAACCCCGGTGGTTGCTCCACATAGACTTCCTCCTTTATCGGACCATTGAGGAAGGCACTCTTGACGTCCATTTGATACAACTTAAAATTATGGTGAGTAGCATATGCCAATAAAATGCGAATGGACTCAAGTCTAGCTACAGGAGCGAAAGTTTCATCAAAGTCCAAACCTTCCACCTGAGAATAACCTTTGGCCACCAACCTCGCTTTATTTCTTGTCACTACTCCATGTTCATCTTGCTTGTTCCGAAAGACCCATTTGGTTCCAACGATGTTCGCCCTTGGTCTTTCCACCAGATCCCACACTTCATTTCTTTTGAAGTTGTTCAGCTCCTCTTGCATCGCAATCACCCAGTCTGGATCACTTAAGGCTTCTTCTACCCTGTATGGCTCCAGAAAAGACAAAAAAGAATAGTGTTCACAAAAATTTGCAATTTGAGATCTAGTAGTTACTCCCTTAGCAATATCTGCAATGATATTGTTGACAGGATGGTCTCTTTGCACACACTGATGTACTCTTGGGTGTGGAATTTGTATAGTTGCTTGTTCTTCATTTCTTCATGTGTCATGTCTCCCCCTAGATCATTGCTTCCATGATCATCTTGATCTTCTTGACCTTCCTCAACCTGATCTTTTGTAGGAGCTCCCCCTTGATCATTGCTTCCTTGTTGAAATTCGTCTTGTGTTTCCTCTCGTCGTAGGATATCACCAAGTGCCATTTTCTTCAGCGCTTCACATGGAGCTTCCTCCTTATCTAGCATAAACTTATCGACTTGCTCCACTTGCGAGCCGTTAGTTTCATCGAACACTACGTCACGTGCTACTTCAACAAGGCCGGACACCTTGTTGAAGACACGATAGGCGTAGGTATTCGATTCATATCCGAGGAAGAATCCTTCATCGGACTTCGAAGCGAACTTCGAGGCCCTTGGTTTCTTGTTCAGAATAAAACATTTGCAACCAAAAACCTTGAAATAAGAAACATTAGGCTTTTTACCCGTGAGAAGCTCATATGGAGTTTTCTTCAGTAGTCGATGAAGGTACAACCGATTTGTGGCATGACAAGCGGTGTTCACCACTTCTGCCCAAAATCGGTCTGACGTCTTGTATTCATCCAACATTGTTCTCGCCATTTCGATCAATGTTCTGTTCTTCCTTTCGGCCACCCCGTTCTGTTGACGAGTGTAGGGTGCCGAGAATTCATGCTTTATACCTTCTTCATTGAGATATTCTTCAACTTGGGTGTTCTTGAATTCTGTCCCATTGTCACTTCTGATATTATTTTAACAATTTTCAGGGGTCTAGCTACACATAACAGAGGAGTTTTTCCTAATTTTTATTAAGTCCAGGGGCTAAAACTGATTTTTAAATGAATTTACACAATTTTCTGAAGTTCCAGGGGCTAGATCAGAAGTTTCCGGGGTTAGCTCTTATTTTCCGAGAACCCCAGGGGGTACCACGTAAGATTTCCATTCTTTATAACGCGGGGCTGACGTGGACCGTCCGATTTAAAACAGACGGCTGAGATTATAACATCGAACCGGTAAGCGGGGATTTAAACTCTACGTGCGATTTAAAATAAACGGCGCACAAGCGGTCACGTCGCTCTGATCGAGCGCGGGCGGCGCTGCCCGGCGGCGCACGGCGGCGGGAGGCGGCGATCTCGCCGGAGAGTTTCGGATCTTCGGGAATTCTTCCTAGAACTGTGATTTTATGGCATAGATCGGTGGAAAGGAGGTCGGGGAAGCTCTTGTGGAGGGCTGTCCACGAGCGCCTGATCACGTTCTTGAGCTAGGTCACCGCTGTGGCGGTTGTTCTAGGGCAAGGGAGGCCGGAACTCGCTCGTTTCCGGGTCGGGGAGGTGTGTGCGGAGCTCAGAGTGTGGTTTAGCAGCTCGAGGAGGGAAGGGCGCGAGTGTTTTACCGTTCTTCCGATCGGGCCGAGCAGCGGAGGTGAGAGGCACTCGGTCCGGTGTCTGTTCGTGAGGGGAAGAAAGCAAATGGACTTTGCTTCGGTCAGGGGGGGGGTGATCACGCTGCAGGAACCGCCTCTGGGCGCCTGTGCTTGGGAGAACACAGCAAGAGGTGGTCTGGCCAGCCCTCGGTGGCACCACGGTGGGAGAGCTGCTCGGCTGGCTTGAACAGAGATATGCTTAGGGTGCAAGTCTCCACCTTCAGCTCAGTGCCATGTGGGTCCCACCCCACATGTTCCTCCTAAAATACCTTCTCAAGTTAATCCTCCCAATTTCACACTTTTGAGTTTGAAAAGTGGGCTGGAATTTGAATCCTCCAAATTCAGTTTGAATTTGCACGACAAATTTGAATTTCTGGTTGAAGTTTGGAAAATACTTCCATAATTCCTTTTTGTAGCCCACCCTAAAAATGAAAAGTTTGGCATCCACTTTTTCCCACATTTCCCACTCTAGAGCTGCATGGTTATTCCAAAGTTTTGGCCACCGTTGGGTGAACTTTGAATTTCAAATCTGATTTTTAAACTTGCATGCAAAGAGGTATTTAACTCCTTATTGGTTCAACACTTTCAAATAAAAATGTGAGCCTCATTTTGGATGGTCATCCATGTATTACTTTGCATGAAGAAAAGTTTTAGCAAGTCCCATTTTCATGTCTTTGCCACACGTATGAACTCAAACTTTAGTTTTATTCATGTACATGTTTTGGGACTTTTACACCCCCCTTAAAAGAATCTCGTCCCGAGATTACAATAGGAGAACAAGACAGGAGAGGTAATTACAAACTGTACAAAGCTAAAAGTTCCGGATAGTTGGTGCGGAGGTAATCTTCACTTTCCCACGTCGCCTCTTCTGCGGTATGATTACTCCGCAGCACATTCAAAAATCTAATCGTCCAGTTACGAGTTACCCAGGTCTTTTCATCCAAAATCTGAACCGGTCGCTCGGCGTAGGCCAGGTCCGGTTTCAATTCGTCGATGTCCTCGGTGCAAACAGCAGCAGTGAATTTGAGGCACTTCCGCAGCTGTGACACATGAAATACATCATGGACACCCGCTAGACTTGCCGGTAATTCCAGCCGGTAGGCTACGGGTCCGCACTTCTCCGTAACAGCAAAAGGACCAATAAAACGGGGAGCGAGTTTCCCCTTTACACCGAACCGGTGAATTCCCTTCATCGGAGATACACGAAGATACACATGCTCTCCGACGTCAAAATGCAATGGCCTACGCCTTTGATCAGCGTAGCTCTTCTGTCAGGATTGTGCAGCCTTCAAATTTTCTTGTATCAACTGAACTCGGTCTTCGGCTTCGTTGACAAGACCAACCCCAAACAGGAGTGTTTCACCGGACTCACACCAAATCAGCGGTGTGCGAAAATTCCGGACGTAGAGAGCTTCATACGGTGCCATTTTAATACTCGCCTGATACCCGTTGTTGTATGAAAACTCCGCCAATGGTAAGTGATCATCCCAATTCTTACCGTGGTGGATGTCACACACTCTCAACATGTCCTCACGTACTTGGTTCACCCTCTCAGTTTGTCCATCAGTTTGAGGGTGACATGAGGAGCATCTAATTAGCTTGGTGCCTAACGAGGCATGCAGCTGCTCCCAAAAACGAGCAACAAACAATGCACCTCGATCTGAAATGATGGTCTTTGGGACACCATGTGAGCATAAAATTCTGGAGATGTATAACTCCGCATATTGCTTGGCTGAAAAATGAGTGTTCACCGGTATGAAATGAGCCGACTTCGTCAACCGGTCAACGATTACCCATATCGAGTCATGCTTCCGGGATGTGAGCGGCAATCCGACGATGAAGTCCATACTCAAATCTTCCCATTTCCATGCCGGTATCCTCAAAGGTTGTAGCGGTCCGGCTTTCCGCATATGATCAGCCTTGACCCGTCTACACGTATCACACTCGGATACGTATTTAGCGATCTGCCTCTTCATCCTTGTCCACCAAAATTTCTGTTTCAAATCTTGCTACATCTTGTTACTTCCGGGATGAATGGAAAACTTACACAGGTGGGCTTCATCCAAGATCTTCTTCTGGAGTTTCATATTTTAAGGTACCACTATACGGTCGTTAAACCATATCGTACCGTTCTCATCCTTCCGGAAACATTTCACTTCTCCGTTTTCTAATCTTCTCCGTATGTGAGACATACCTTTGTCTCTTCTTTGAGCTTCAACAATCTCTTCATGGATCGTTGGAATGAGAGCGATATTGTAAAACGCTCCATACGGGATGACACGGAGACTTTGTTCTTCCTCTTCCAACTCAGCAATCGCTAAGTTGTGAACGTGGGCCTTTCGACTAAGCGCATCGGCAACCATGTTGGCTTTACCTGGATGATAGTGGATCTCAATTTCATAATCTTTTATGAGCTCCAACCATCTCCGTTGTCTCATATTCAGCTCCTTCTGCGTGAAGATATACTTCAAGCTTTTATGGTCGGTGTAGAGGTGAACAAGATTACCATGTAGATAATGCCTCCACATCTTTAACGCCAACACCACTGCAGCAAGCTCGAGATCATGAGTTGGATAATACTGCTCGTGGTTTTGCAGTTGATGAGACCCATAGGCGACTACACGCCCTTCTTGCATCAGAACGCAGCCGAGACCGATGCCGGATGCATCACAGTATACTTCAAATGGCTTCGTCGTGTCCGGCTGAGCATGAACTGGAGCTGTTGTGAGATATTTCACCAGAGTTTTGAATGCGGCTTCACATGCTGCATTCCACATGTATTTAGTGCCCTTCTTCAGCAGCTCCGTCATTGGTTTAGCAATTTTTGAGAAGCTCGGAATGAACCTCCAATAATACCGCGCTAAACCTAGGAAACTTCGGACCTCATGGACAGATTTGGGAGATCCCCACTTCAGCACTTGTTCAATTTTGCTGGGGTCCATGGCAATGCCCTCTGCTGAAATAATATGGCCTAGGAAAGGCACTTGATCAATCCAGAATTCGCACTTGCTTAACTTGGCATATAATTTGTGCTCCCTCAACCGTTGTAGCACGATACGCAGATGTTCAGCGTGCTCTTCTTCAGATTTGGAGTAAACCAATATGTCGTCAATGAATACCACGACGAACTTTTCTAACTCCGGCATGAACACCGAATTCATCAAGTACTGTTCGTTAACCCAAATGACATGACGAGGTACTCAAAGAGTCTGTATCTCGTCGAGAAACCTGTCTTCGGTATGTCCTCCGGTCGGATCTTGATTTGATGATACCCCGACCGAAGATCCATCTTCGAAAATACCTTTGCACCCACAAGTTGATCGAACAGGATGTCGATGCGGGGCAAAGGATACTTGTTCTTTATCATGACAGCATTTAGAGGACGGTAATCAGCACATAGCCACAGTGTTTCGTCCTTCTTCTTAACGAACAGCGCAGAGCAACCACAAGGTGAAGAACTTGGTCATATGAAACCCTTTCTCATGAGTTCATTCAGTTGCTCTTTCAACTCCGCTAGCTCGTTAGGTGCCATCTTGTAAGGCCTTCATGAGATAGGCGTCGTTCACGGCGCCAGTTCAATCTTGAACTCGACGTCCTGTTTGGGTGGCATGTGTAAAAGTCCCAAAACTTGTAAATGGAAAACTTGATCTATGAATAAAGATAAGTTTAAATACAAGAAATGGGACTTGCAAAAACTTTTGTTTACTCATGAAAGTGTTGGCATGTGCCATAAAACTTTGAATTCAGTTTGAACAACAAGGGTCACTTCAAAAAGAAGAAGGGCATTTCCAAAAAGGGGAATTTCAAACTGATGTTTAATAAGATGTATTTGCAGTGGCCAACTTGAAAATCAGAGGGCATATTTAAATTCCTCAGGTCCAAATTATGAGGTAGCCAAATTTTGAGAAAATTTGGAGGTGCTTTGACACGAGTATCAAAGGGGCCTATGCATTTCTTTGAAATCTGAATTTAAATTGCAACTGAAGAACATCATGTCAAAACTCCAAACAGCTTTTGAATCTGAGCTCTTCAGGATTTAAATTTGCATTGTTCCAAATTGGAGATCTTTTGGGAAGAGAAGAGCTGTGGGACCCAATTGTCATTGAGAGGGGAAAACTTAGCACAGAAGTATCTGTTATCTGATCAGACTCACCCGAACCGACTGAGTTCAGTACGGGCGCCACCGAGCTGCTCGGCAAACCGACGTCCCGCTGTTCTCACGATCAGGGTGCCGAGTGGAGAAAATATCATCGGGTGCACCCCCCTCTCAGTGGATAAACACTCCCGGTCCTTTCTCTCTTCGTTGCACCGAGTCCCGCGACAGTTTCTGCCGCCCCGAGCTCCGGCGTCCCGACTTGTCGCAACGGCGCGACCTGAGTTTTGACGCCCGGCCGAGAGCACAGGCAGCATCGCCCGCGCCCCCTCGAGCTTCCTGGATCATTTCCCCCTTGAAGTACATATTCACTCAAAAAGAGTTGAATATGCGGATAGTCGTACCCCGTGATATGAGGCTGCGGAAGAAAATTTTGGATGAGGCTCACTTATCCAAATTTTCTATTCACCCGGGCAGCAATAAAATGTACCAAGACCTCCGGAAGAAGTTTTGGTGGACACGTATGAAACGTGAAGTTGCAAAATACGTTTCAGAATGTGATACGTGTCGAAGAGTTAAGGCCGACCACGTAAAGAAGTCGGGCCTGCTGCAACCACTACAAATACCTGCATGGAAGTGGGAAGACTTGAGTATGGATTTCATCGTTGGGTTGCCGATGATCTCCCACCATCATGATCCAATTTGGGTAATCGTCGACCGATTAACCAAGTCAGCACGTTTCATTCCGGTGCATACCAGCTACAGCGCCAAGCAATATGCGGAGTTATACATAGCACGAATCTTATGCTTGCATGGAGTTCCCCGTACATTGTCTCCGACAGAGGATCGCTGTTCGTATCCCGCTTCTGGGAACAGCTACACACATCCTTGGGAACTAAACTGATTCGAAGCTCCGCGTATCACCCTCAAACCGATGGGCAAACTGAGAGGGTGAATCAAATCCTTGAAGATATGCTAAGGGCCTGTGCCATCCACCACGGTAAGAACTGGGATGATCACTTACCGTTGGCGGAGTTCTCGTATAACAACGGTTATCAAATGATCATAAAAATGGCACCTTATGAGGCTCTCTACGGCCGGAAGTGCCGCACACCCTTGAACTGGTGTGAATCCGGCGAGAGGGTAATTTACGGTATTGATCTCGTAAATGAAGCAGAAGAGCGGGTAAGGCTTATTCAAGCAAATCTTAAAGCCGCTCAATCCAGGCAAAAGAGCTATGCGGATAAGAGACGTCGTCCTCTGAACTTTCAAGTTGGAGACCACGTATACCTCCGCGTATCTCCTATGAGGGGCATTCACCGATTCGGAGTGGAAGGAAAATTAGCTCCACGTTTTATCGGTCCCTTCGCCATCATTGAAAGGTGTGGACCCGTGGCATACCGCTTGGAGCTACCGGCAGCCTTAGCCGGAGTTCATAACGTCTTCCACATATCCCAGTTGCGGAAGTGTTTGAAAGTTCCAACGGAGATTCTCACAGAAGGCATAGCAGATTTGAAGCCGGACCTCACATATGTTGAGCATCCAACCCAGATAATTGATGAAAAGACTCGCGAGACCAGAAACCGGACGCTGCGATTTTTCAAGGTTCTATGGGAAAATCACACGTCCGACGAAGCTACATGGGAAAGCGAGGAATATTTACAACACAATCATCCGGAGTTGCTAGTGGATTATATTTAGTAGTTGTCCTCTCCACGTTGTCCTTAATCATGAATCTCGGGACGAGATTCTTTTTAAGGGGGGAGGAATGTAAATGTCCCAAAACTTGTAAATGGAAAACTTGAGCTATGAATAAAGTTAAATTTAAATACGAGAAATGGGATTTGCAAAAACTTTTGTTTACTCATGAAAGTTTTGGCATGTGCCATAAAACATTGAATTCAGATTGAACAACAAGGGTCACTTCAAAAAGAAGAAGGGCATTTCCAAAAAGGGGAATTTCAAACTGATGTTTAAGAAATTGTATTAGCAGTGGCCAACTTGAAGATCAGAGGGCATATTTAAATTCCTCAGGTCCAAATTATGAGGTAGCCAAATTTTGAGAAAATTTGGAGGTGCTTTGATATGAGTATCAAAGGGGCCTATGAATTTCTTTGAAATTTGAATTTAAATTGGAACTGAAGAACATCATGTCAAAACTCCAAACAGCTTTTGAATCTGAGCTCTTCAGGATTTAAATTTGCATTGTGCCAAATTGGAGATATTTTGGGAAGAGAGGAGCTGTGGGACCCAATTGTCATTGAGAGGGGAAAACTTAGCACAGAAGTATCTATTATCTGATCAGACTCACTCGAACCGACTGAGTTCAGTATGGGCGCCACCGAGCTGCTCGGCAAACTGACATCCCGCTGTTCTCACGATCAGGGCGCCGAGTGGAGAAAAGATCATCGGGTGCACCCCCCTCTCAGTGGATAAACACTCCTGGTCCTTTCTCTCTTCGTTGCACCGAGTCCCGCGACAGTTTCTGCCGCCCCGAGCTCCGGCGTCCCGACTTGTCGCCACGGTGCGACCCGAGTTTTGACGCCCGGCCGAGAGCACAGGAAGCATAGCCTGCGCCCCCTCGAGCTTCCTGGATCATTTCCCCAACGTGCCATGGTCGATAACAAGTGCCGAGCGTGTTTTCATGCCGGAAAACGGACCTAGACATCTCGACACCACAACAAGACCTTGCCACGTTTCACGAGCAACTAAGCCCGTTGAAGGTCAGTAATCATCCGCTCGTGCTGTCCCTCCAATTTGGTGCTAGCTTGTGGGCGTAGCCGGCCGGAATTTGGTGTTTCTCACCGGCGGGTTCTTCGGACCGCCGCGCCAAAATCCAAAAATTAGCCTCCCATAGTTAGTCGTTTCCAGTTATGATCTACGGGCATGTTCTATAGACTCCGACGGTCCTCCTCGTCCAATCGGTGGTTGTTTTCATCAACCCTAGCCACGGAACACCGTGTTTTTCACTGCCGTCGGAAAATCCACCTCGGGCGCACGGTGGGGACCTATTTCGAGATGTTTCCGATCCAAACCAAGTCCATGTAAAGCATGCCCATGACTCATTGATGCTTTAGGAGCTAACGGCGCAGCGTTTTGTGTGGCACCGCGCCCTAGCGACGTCGCCGGAGTTGCCGCAGTCACTGTCGCCGTCGCGCCTAGGGTTCCGGCCATCCTCGATCTGAGATGAGACCGGCAGCGTGTTCCTCACGTGAAAATATGCAGTGGAGGCGAAAACTAGCAAGTTCAGAGGACCAGAACCCCTTTCCGGCGAGGGCTCCGGCGAGCTCGGTGGCGGGGGTCGCACGGGAGCCGGAGGAAGACGAAGGGGGTCGGCCCCACTCGTCAGCGGCTGGAGTTAAACATGCGGGATCCTATGTGGCCTCGGATCAAACTGTGACAACGCGGGAACGAGTCTGTGGCCCCGTGTGGCTCAGTTCCAGCAGCTGACACATGTGCGTTGGGCCCACGGTCAGAATTTAAACTTTTCCCCGATTTATTTGGATTTCCAGATTCAGTTCAAACTTTAGAATCTCATAACTTTTGCTAGGAAGATCCAAATTTAGTGATTCAAATTGGGTTGGATTCAGGATGAAAAACTCTATCCAAATATGCAACCCAATTTTCAAGAAAACTAATAGAAAATTCTGGAAAATTCATTAAAGCTTTTCAGCAAAAGAATTTTAGAGGGAATATGGTTCATCCAAAATACTCAAATTTTGCCAGAAGATTCTTTAGGATGTTAGGAGACTCCTGTCATAGTTTCAGATCATTTGGAGTTAATTTAGTTAGGGTAATTCTGATTTCAAGTTTCTGTATTCAAATGAATACAGAAACATTTTCAGAGAATTTCCAAAACTTGGAAATTCAGTTCTGGGCATTCCTTAGCTCCAAAAATCCTAATAAAATTCATGCATGCTCCCTGAGCTATGTATGAACTTGTAGTTCACTTGAATTTGCATGAAAGTGCAAATTTATTCCGAATTAATTCCTTTTTGCCTAAATGCTTAGTGAATTGTTCTGGGTGATCTACATAGTGAAATATTCTGAATTTTTGTCCAGTACGACTTTCTTGTGACAAGGAACTCACCTGAAAATTTTCAGCTCCATTAGAGCTCTGGATCACCACTATCCTGTTCAACCTATTTAGATAAGTAGCACACAAGTGATGAAATGTAATTATCACTAGATCATGTTGCTTCACCCAAACCAAACCACTAGCCCCAGTGTCATTTTAAATTTTTAAACAGAGTTCCAGTTTTAAAACTTGTCTTTAGCACTTGTTAGCAAAGGTTTTATAATTAAACATGTATACATATTCATAACGTGTAGTGATTAAACGTGGAAAGTGAAGAAGGAGAAGTTGAGCTTGGATCAAGGAGCAAGAAGGCAGTGATTGAGCTTCAAGTCATCAGCAACTAACATCACATTATCTGACTTTAGTCACCTGCAAAACCAAGGCAAGCCCTGGTTTGCATATAAGTTGTTTTCTAAAGTTTTTTACTTTGTTCACTACTATGGGTCAAAGTTTGTATGTGCATTAGGTCAAGGATGTTTTATACTCCACTTGCATGACCAAAAAGAACCCTGGGATCAAGGGTAGAAATGGGTCATCGCTGTAGAATAAGGCCGTGCTAAATAGGCTAGGACATCCGGTAGAAGACGAGTAGTTGGAATCTACTCGCGAGTTATAGTTCAGGATTTCATAAGGATGGTTGGAAGAGAGAGGCAAACTAAAGTTTACATTTCTAAAGAGGAGACCGGGCAGAGGGATTAGGCAACGACAAGACGAGGTCTTGGTCGAGTAGCTCTACCTGTGTCGTTTAAGGACCGATGCGTATGCCGCGTCCAGGAGCAAGTATTGAGTTGTGTACCGGATGCTTACTGATATATGGGAACCAGGAAACCGATGTACCAGGTTCACTAGACTGTAGAGGCATACCACATCGTCTTGTTAGACCTATGAGCCCGAGACGGCGCGACCGGTTCTACAGTCTAGTGTCCTGAGAAAGATTGCCACATACAACGTAATGAAGGATGCCAGATTTGGGTCTTTAGAGGCGGGTGTATGTGTCGAGTTATCCGGGTAGTGTTTGATTCGAATCACCGTCCCTCGCGGTTATTGAGTACCGCTTACTCCCATGTTGTGACGTAGTAATCAACTTGTGTGAAAACCGTTTGCAAAGTTTAACTGCTACTATGAATACTGTAAATTGCATGAAAACCTTGTTTGAAGTAGAGATAGAGCAAACTAAAGTTTTTTTCCACCTTGGGACAAGTAACACTGGAATGAAGCGTTTCTTGTTTGATTGTGGAGTTCCAATGTTGCTGGGCGCAAGGTCACTACTATTATGGCTAAAATCTGAAAGTTAAGGATGAACTCGTAGGCGAGTCGTTTCGCAAATTACAGGATTAGGTCTTAAGTTACCCTCATGTAGAGTTGCATGCTTTAGAAGAGACGGTTAAGTCTTGCTGAGCCTTTGTGCTCACTCTTGCTACATAAGTGGTTTTGCAGGTAAACCTCGACGCTATAAAGAAGGTTGTCCGGTGAGACTCGGGAACTTCCGAGTCATGTCACACTTGGAGATCCTAGCCGCTGCCATGTCTTCGTGTTCCTAGCGAGAGGAGTCCGCGGGCTGGACCTCTGCTCGAGTGCTGTCTAGTTATTTAATGTGAGCTGTTTATAGACTTCCGCTGTAGCTATTTTATGTAAATTATTTACAAAGAACAATTGTAAGCTTCCGCTTTTGATTTATGTAATACATTATTCCTTATATGTGTGCTGTTGGGTGCCGCATAACACGGCACCACCCAACGCGATTCCCGGGCAAGGTGCCCCGTCCCCGTGACGTGAACCGGGATGGCGGCGGGGCCATCTCAGCGTGGTATCAGAGCCGCATTGGTAATAGCGCACGGAATAAGGAGCGTATTACGACAAAAACTTAGGATACAGTGAGGAAACGATATTAGGCCCACATAAGGACTATAGTAGTATAGTTACTTAAAGTGGCAGCACTAACATATTTGTTATAATTCTGAACTTTGATTATGTAAAGACGCACCTACGTTCAGGTAAGAATGGTAAGGAACGCCACCGAAAGCGGTTCAATTTCGGTTAGCTCCCCTGACGAGGAAAGTGGTTCAGGGATAGATCTCACAGCTTGGTGTGAGACGTTAATATGAAACTCTTGGACTCTTCATGTTCCTGAGTTCATATGAAACGCTGATCCCTAGCGTGCATTAGGCAAGTAAGTGGAGACCCCATCGTGTGGTCAGTCACGCGATAGTGTGTTCGTCTGGAAATAGCCCAGGAGGACATACGCAGCGCTTGCCATCGGCGTGCCTTGCGGGGCAGTAGGTGGTATCCATTGGGTTGATAACATTCCCAACCGTGACGACCCGTTCATGATATACTCGGGTTCCCCGTCGTGTGGTGTTGAAACATGATCACGTACCTTGAGACGTGGCTTAACTCAAGGACGGCCGTAAGGCAATGATATGGGCGTTTGTATTTACTTTCAAATATGGAACTGCCTGAAATGAAACAACCTTTGAGTGCACCACTATTGCGTGTTCTTCTGCAGGTACTAACCACGTACGTGTCCTGTGTAGTACACATGTGCGAGAGACCGTGTTAGTGCCACTGATAAAACGGATATGCCAGTATAATCCGGCTTATGATTTTCTTTGGTGAGGTAACGTAGTACCGACATGATTCTTACGGCGCATCGACACCGTACTAAACATATAATCCTCTTCCCTATGAAGAAATGATTCATGAACTAACTTTCGACTAAAAATGGAAGTTTGAAACAAATATTAGTTACTGAACTCTTATTTTGAGCTAAGATTCAAATGAGAGTATAACTCGGTGTCAAAGTTTTCAAAAACAGAGTGCTCTTTTTCTGGCAGAAATTCTTGCTGGACTTCAACAGAGCAAAACTCTGAGTAGCTTGACCCAATTAAGGTGTATGATACAGTTATGGAAAGATTTTCAAGTGCTATACAACTTCTTTTTAGATCTCAAGAGCAAAATTACACGTTAATTTGGTGAAAAGTCCAGTTAAAGGCAAACTGTTCAGAACCAGGACAGTACCAAAAACCTCTATGGACCTTTATGTTTTTAAGCCATAACTTCCTGTAGAAAAATCCTTAAGGAGCCTATGAGTACTCGTTGGAAAGATAATGAAGTCTACTAAAACTTTGGTATTGAACTAAAGTCAAGAATCTGTATATAACTTGAGAAAAATTTGGAATTTGTGTGAAATGGTCAGGGTAGTCCCCCTGATTAGTTTAGCGTACGTAAGATTTGTTTAAACATGAATGCGGTTATGCTTTCATAAATTTCATGACATGTTCATGTTTTACTTATCTTTACTCACTACTGAAATAGAATTTTGATTGACTCAAAATTTTATTTCGTGCAGTATGGTGCGCGCGTACTCTCAATTGGAGATTGGATGTTCAAGTCGTGGTGGGAATGACTCGACTTCATCACAAGAGCCATCACCAACCGGATTGGCTGAAATTATGGCAAGGATGAATGAAACTCTCTAAACTCTAGTTCATCAAGGCATAAATAGAGAAGCTCAACATCACATGCCAACCCCGAGCACGTATCTGGGTTTCTTGGTGACACAACCGCCGGTATTCTCTGAGGCGGCTCACCATTGTGAAGCAAATCACTGGTTACGTGTCATTGAGTCCAAGTTCGGGTTGATCCAATGTGATGAATTCTCGAAGACTCTAGTTGCCGCTCAGCAGCTTCACGGCTTTGCTGGAGCATGGTGGGCAGAATACCTTGCTGCCCAACCAGCAGGGCATCGTGTCACATGGGCGGAGTTCCAGGATGCATTTCGTGCTCGTTTCATTCCTGCGGGCATAATGCGAACAAAGTCATGAGGAATTCTGGAATTTAAAGCAAGGGGAAAAGAGTGTTATTGAGTATGCGAAGGAATTCAATCGCTTGGCTCAATATGTCCCTGACTATGTGAAATCACCATCCTTGAAGGGTTATCATTTTTACCGAGGGCTGACTGCTAGGCTGCGATGTGAATTGGCTCAAGTTAGCCAAGAGAATTTTGATGAGTTTGTGAGCTGTGCTATCACTCAGGAATATTATTCCAATCACTACCTCAAATAAAAGAGGGAGAGGGACTCATCACAGGATGAATGCAATCATCTACCTAGAAGTATCGTTGGGTAATCCGTTCACCTTCCGGCCGAGAGGTTACACAAGAAGTGCAGTCATTCTTGGAGTATGACGACTCGTATACTCCACAGAGGTCTTATTCACCTCCACCACAACAGCAACTTATTTCTCTTGCACCTCAGTATCAACAAGGTGCACCAGAACGTTATTTCCCTCATGAGGTTGAAGATGATCACGGTGATTTCTCAGCTGAACTGAGTAGTGTCCCACTTCATATTGACCATAAACTCAACGTCAATGAAGCAACTGAACCGAGCAGCAACATTATGTCCGCGGGTCCTGTTCCAAAGAGTGATCTGGGACAGCAAAGAAAAGCCATGTCCAAAGTGGGAACAGTCAATTATGTGTCAGTCAATGATCTGCCAAAGGGAGGACCTGTTCTTGCCGGCAAGTTCACCTTAAATGACAAGCCGGTTGTCATTTTATTCGACTCTGGTGCAACACATAACTTCATTAGCAGGGCAACGGTGATCCGAGATCAGATCTCCACAACTATCACAAAAGGTTCTTACCTTATTCATTTGCAGGTGGAGACATATCAACTAATGAAGTCGTTTCTCGAGCACCACTTTGTTTGGGTGGAAAAATTTATCCTAGCACCCTCATTATTCTCGAAGACCAAGGAATCAATGCCATATTGGGACTATCATGGTTGATCATCCATAAGGCCATTCTAGACATCGAGAACAGGAGTGTTCACTTGGACTCTCCACTTTACGGATGTCAAACACTGTATCTTGGCGAAGCGGTTTCCAAAGACCCGGAAGTATGTAATGCCGAGGCTTGCAAGTTAGAAGACATTCTGGTAGTCCGTGAATATCCGGACGTGTTTCCCGAAGATCTTCCAGGCTTACCACCTGAGCGCGAGGTGGAATTCAAAATAGAGTTGATACCGAGAACCACGCCGATCTCTCGGAGACCATACAAAATGGCTCCGAATGAATTAGCCGAGCTGAAGGAGCAACTCAAAGATCTGATGGACATGGGGTTTATTCATCCAAGTTCATCACCATGGGGTTGCTCGGCTTTATTTGTGAAGAAGAAGGATGAGACGCTGAGGCTATGCGTCGATTATCGTCCTTTAAATGCTGTGACAATAAAGAACAAGTATCCACTACCACGAATTGATATCCTCTTCGATCAGCTAGTGGGTGCTAAAGTCTTCTCCAAGATGGACTTAAGGTCGGGATATCATCAAATCAAGATTCGAGCGGAAGATATCCCGAAAACAGCATTCTCGACAAGATATGGACTCTATGAGTATCTTGTCATGTCATTTGGGTTGACCAATGCTCCGGCTCACTTTATGTATCTTATGAACTCGGTGTTCATGCCATAGCTGGATCAGTTCGTCGTGGTATTCATCGACGACATCTTGGTCTATTCCAAATCTGAAGAGGGACACGCTAAGCATTTGCATATTGTGCTCCAATGCTTGAGAGATCACAAGCTCTATGCAAAGTTTAGTAAATGTGAATTCTGGATCAACCAAGTGCCGTTTCTTGGACATATTATTTCAGCGGAAGGCATTGCTGTTGATCCAAGTAAGATTGAACAAGTGCTGAAGTGGAAGCCTCCAACATCAGTCCATGAAGTTCGCAGCTTCTTGGGTTTGGCGGGATATTACCGGAGGTTCATCCCGTGCTTCTCAAAAATCTCCAAAACTATGACGGAGCTACTGAAGAAGGGCATCAAATATGATTGGAGCAAGCCATGTGAGGAAGCTTTTCAAGCGTTGGTGAAACACCTCACGACAGCCCCGGTTTTAGCTCAACCGGATATAACCAAGAATTTTGATTTTTATTGTGATGCATCCGACATCGGACTTGGTTGTGTACTCATGCAAGGAGGACGTGTGGTCGTGTATGGATCACGGAAATTATGGAATCATGAGCAACATTATCCAACTCATGATCTCGAGCTTGCTGCCGTGGTATTAGCTTTGAAGATGTGGAGACATTACCTATTGGGAAATGTGGTTCATCTCTACACCGACCAAAAAAGTTTGAAGTACATATTCACTCAAAAAGAGTTGAATATGCGGCACGGCGATGGTTGGAGCTGATAAAGGACTATGAGATTGAAATTCATTATCATCCGGGCAAGGCAAATGTGGTTGCCCATGCACTCAGCCGGAAGACTCATATTCATAACCTGACCATCGCGCCGATAGAAGAGGAAGAACCAAGTCTCTACATGGTTCCATATGGAGCTTTACATAATCTGGCTCTCATACCCACAATAAGAGAGGAGGTGATGAAAGCTCAAAAACAAGACAAGGGCATGGCTCATATCAAAAGGAGATTGAAGAACGGGGAGATGAAATTATTCCGGTTAAATGATGAAGACACCCTATGGTTCAAGGACCGGATAGTCGTACCCCGTGATATGAGGCTGCGGAAGAAAATTTTGGATGAGGCTCACTTATCCAAATTTTCTATTCACCCAGGCAGCAATAAAATGTACAAAGACCTCCGGAAGAAGTTTTGGTGGACACGTATGAAACGTGAAGTTGCAAAATACGTTTTAGAATGTGATACGTGTCGAAGAGTTAAGGCCGACCACGTAAAGAAGTCGGGCCTGCTGCAACCACTACAAATACCGGCATGGAAGTGGGAAGACTTGAGTATGGATTTCATCGTTGGGTTGCCAATGACCTCCCACCACCATGATTCGATTTGGGTAATCATCGACCGATTAACTAAGTCAGCACGTTTCATTCCGGTGCATACCAACTACAGCGCCAAGCAATATGCGGAGTTGTACATAGCACGAAACTTATGCTTGCATGGAGTTCCCCGTACCATTGTCTCCGACAGAGGATCGCTGTTCGTATCCCGCTTCTGGGAATAGCTACACGCATCCTTGGGAACTAAACTGATTCGAAGCTCCGCGTATCACCCTCAAACCGATGGGCAAACTGAGAGGGTGAATCAAATCCTTGAAGATATGCTAAGGGCGCGTGCCATCCACCACGGTAATAACTGGGATGATCACTTACCGTTGGAGGAGTTCTCGTATAACAATGTTTATCAAACGAGCATAAAAATGGCATCTTATGAGGCTCTCTACGGCCGGAAGTGCTGCACACCCTTGAACTGGTGTGGATCCGGCGAGAGGGTAATTTACGGGATTGATCTCGTAAATGAAGCAGAAGAGCGGGTAAGGCTTATTCAAACAAATCTTAAAGCCGCTCAATCCAGGCAAAAGAGCTATGCGGATAAGAGACGTCATCCTCTGAACTTTCAAGTTGTTGACCACGTATACCTCCGCGTATCTCCTATGAAGGGCATTCACCGATTCGGAGTGGAAGGAAAATTAGCTCCACGTTTTTTCGGTCCCTTCGCCATCATTGAAAGGTGTGGACCCGTGGCATACCGCTTGGAGCTACCGGCAGCCTTAGCCGGAGTTCATAACGTCTTCCACATATCCCAGTTGCGGAAGTGTTTGAAAGTTCCAACGGAGATTCTCACAGAAGGCATAGCAGATTTGAAGCCGGACCTCACATATGTTGAGCATCCAACCCGGATAATTGATGAAAAGACTCGCGAGACCGAAAACCGGACGCTACGATTTTTCAAGGTGCTATGGGAAAATCACACGTCCGACGGAGCTACATGGGAAAGCGAGGAATATTTACAACACAATCATCCGGAGTTGTTAGAGGCTTACATTTAGTAGTTGTCCTCTCCACGTTGTCCTTAATCATGAATCTCGGGACATGATTCTTTTTAAGGGGGGAGAAATGTAAAAGTCCCAAAACTTGTAAATGGAAAACTTGAGCTATGAATAAAGTTAAATTTAAATACAAGAAATGGGACATGCAACAACTTTTGTTTACTCATGAAAGTGTTGGCATGTGCCATAAAACTTTGAATTCAGTTTGAACAACAAGGGTCACTTCAAAAACAAGAAGGGCATTTCCAAAAAGGGGAATTTCAAACTGATGTTTAAGAAGTTGTATTTGCAGTGGCCAACTTGAAAATCAGAGGGTATATTTAAATTCCTCAGGTCCAAATTATGAGTTAGCCAAATTTTGAGAAAATTTGGAGGTGCTTTGATATGAGTATTAAAGGGTCCTATGAATTTCTTTGAAATTTGAATTTAAATTGGAACTGAAGAACATCATGTCAAAACTCCAAACAGCTTTTTAATCTGAGCTCTTCAGGATTTAAATTTGCATTGTGCCAAATTGGAGATCTTTTGGGAAGAGAGGAGCTGTGGGACCCAATTGTCATTGAGAGGGGAAAACTTAGCACAGAAGTATCTGTTATCTGATCAGACTCACTCGAACCGACTGAGTTCAGTACGTGCGCCACCGAGCTGCTCGGCAAACCGACGTCCCGCTGTTCTCATGATCAGGGCGCCGAGTGGAGAAAAGATCATCGGGTGCACCCCCCCTCTCAGTGGATAAACACTCCCGGTCCTTTCTCTCTTCGTTGCACCGAGTCCCGCGACAGTTTCTGCCGCCCCGAGCTCCGGCGTCCCGACTTGTCGCCACGGTGCGACCCGAGTTTTAACGCCCGGCCGAGAGCACAGGCAGCATCGCCCGCGCCCCCTTGAGCTTCCTGGATCATTTCCCCAACGTGCCGTGGTCGATAACAAGTCGCCAAGCGCGTTTTCTTGCCGGAAAACGGACCTAGACGTCTCGACACCACAACAAGACCTTGCTGCGTTTCACGAGCAACTAAGCCCCGGTGAAGGTCAGTAATCATCCGCTCGTGCTGTCCCTCCAATTTGGTGCTAGCTCGTCGGCGTAGCCGGCCGGAATTTGGTGTTTCTCACCGGCGGGTTCTTTGGACCGCCGCGCGAAAATCTGAAAATTAGCCTCCTATAGTTAGTCGTTTCCAGTTATGATCTACGGGCATGTTCTTTAGACTCCGACGGTCCTCCTCGTCTAATCGGTGCTTGTTTTCATCAACCCTAGCTGTGGAACACCGTGTTTTTCACTGTCGTTGGAAAATCCACCTCGGGCGCACGGTGGGGACCTATTTCGAGACGTTTCCGATCCAAACCAAGTCCATGTAAAGCATGCCACGACTCACTGATGCTTTAGGAGCAAACGGCGCAGCATTTTGTGTGGCACCGCGCCCTAGCAACGTCGCCGGAGTTGCCGCAGTCACTGTCGCCGTCGTGCCTAGGGTTCCGGCCATCCTCGATCTGAGATGAGAACGGAAGCGTGTTCCTCGCGCGAAAATATGCAGTGGCAGAGAAAACTAGCAAGTTCCGAGGACCAGAACCCCTTTCCGGCGAGGGCTCCGGCGAGCTCGGCGGCGGGGGTCGCGCGGGAGCCAGAGGAAGACGAAGGGGGTCGGCCTCACTCGTCAGCGGCTGGAGTTAAACATGCGGGATCCTATGTGGCCTCGGATCAAACTGTGACAACGCAGGAACGAGTCTGTGGCCCCGTGTGGCTCAGTTCCAGCAGCTGACACATGTGCGATGGGCCCACGGTCAGAATTTAAACTTTTCCCCGATTTATTTTTATTTCCAGATCTAGTTCAAACTTTAGAACCTCATAACTTTTGCTAGGAAGCTCCAACTTTAGTGATTCAAATTGGGTTGGATTCAGGATGAAAAACTCTATCCACATATGCAACCAAATTTGCATGAAAACTAATAAAAAATTCTGGAAAATTCTTTAAAGCTTTTCAGCAAAAGAATTTTAGAAGGAATTTGGTTCATCCAAAAATCCTAAATTTTGCCAGAATATTCTTTAGGATGTTAGGAGACACCTGTAAAAGTTTCAGATCATTTAGAGTTGATTTAGTTAGGGTAATTCTGATTTCAAGTTTCTGTATTCAAATGAATACAGAAACATTTTCAGAGAATTTCCAAAACTTGGAAATTCAGTTCTGGGCATTCCTTAGCTCGAAAAATCCTAAGAAAATTCATGCATTCTCCCTGAGCTATATATGAACTTTTAGTTCACTTGAATTTGCAAGAAAGTGCAAATTTATTCCGAATTAATTCCTTTTTGCCTAAATGCTTAGGGAATTGTTCTGGATGATCTACTTAGTGAAATATTCTGAATTTTGGTCCAGAGGACTTTCTTGTGACAAGGAACTTACCTGAAAATTTTCAGATCCATTAGAGCTCTGTATCACCACTATCTTGTTCAACCTATTTAGATAAGTAGCACACAAGTGATGACATGTAATTATCACTTGATCATGTTGCTTCACCCAAACCAAACCACTAGCCCCATTGTCATTTTAAATTCTTAAACAGAGTTCCAGTTTTAAAACTTGTCTTTAGCACTTGTTAGCAAAGGTTTTATAATTAAACATGTATACATATTCGTAACGTGTAGTGATTAAACGTGGAAAGTGAAGAAGGAGAAGTTGAGCTTGGATCAAGGAGCAAGAAGGCAGGGATTGAGCTTCAAGTCATCAGCAACTAACATCACATTATCCGACTTTAGTCACCTGCAAAACCAAGGCAATCCCTGTTTTGCATATAAGTTGTTTTCTAAAGATTTTACTTTGTTCACTACTATGGGTCAAAGTTTGTATGTGCATTAGGTCAAGGATGCTTTATACTCCACTTGCATGACCAAAAAGAACCCTGGGATCAAGGGTACAAATGTGTCATCGCTGTAGAATAAGGCCGTGCTAAATAGGCTAGGACATCCGGTAGAAGACGAGTAGTTGGAATCTACTCGTGAGTTATAGTTCAGGATTTCATAAGGATGGTTGGAAGAGAGATGCAAACTAAAGTTTACATTTCTAAACAGGAGACCGGGCAGAGGGGTTAGGCAGCGACAAGACGAGGTCTTGGTCGAGTAGCTCTGCCTGTGTCGGTTAAGGACCGATGCGTATGCCGCGTCCAGGAGCAAGTATTGAGTTGTGTACCGGATGCTTACTGATATATGGGAACCAGGAAACTGATGTAACAGGTTCACTGGATTGTAGAGGCATACCACATCGTCTCGTTAGACCAATGAGCCCGAGACGGCGTGACCGGTTCTACAGTCTAGTGTTCTTAGAAAGGTTGCTTTGCCACATTCGACGTAATGAAGGACGCCATATTTGGGTCTTTAGAGGCGGGCCTATGTGTCGAGTTATCCGGGTAGTGTTTGTTTCGAATCACCGTCCCTCGCGGTTATTGAGTACCGCTTGCTCCCATGTTGTGACATAGTAATCAACTTGTGTGGAAACCGTTTGCAAAGTTTAACTGCTGCTATGAATACTGTAAATTGCATGAAAACCTTGTTTGATGTAGCGATAGAGCAAACTAAAGTTATTTTCCACCTTGGGACAAGTAACATTGGAATGAAGTTTTTCTTGTTTGATTGTGAAGTTACAATGTTGCTCGGCACAAGGTCACTACTATTATGGCTAAAATCTGAAAGTTAAGGATGAACTCGTAGGCGAGTCTTTTCGCAAATTACAGGATTAGGTCTTAAGTTACCCTCATGTAGAGTTGCATGCTTTAGAAGAGACGGTTAAGTCTTGCTGAGAGTATGTTCTCACTCTTGCTATATAAGTGGTTTTGCAGGTAAACCTTGACGCTATAAAGAAGGTTGTCCGGTGAGACTCGAGAACTTCCGAGTCATGTCACACATGGAGAACCTAGCCGCTGCCATGTCTTCGTGTTGCTAGCGAGAGGAGTCCGCGGGCTGGACCTCTACTCAAGTGCTGTCTAGTTATTTAACGTGAGCTGTTTATAGACTTCCGCTGTAGCTATTTTATGTAAATTATTTACAAAGAACAATTGTAAGCTTCCGCTTTTGATTTATGTAATACATTGTTCCTTATATGTGTGCTGTTGGGTGCCGCATAACACGCACCACCTAATGCGATTCCCCGGCAAGGTGCCCCATCCCCGTGAGTGATCAGGACGGCGGGGTCCCGTCGGCATGCCCGGTAAATCATCGGGAAATACGTCGGGATAATCACGTACCACCGGAATATCTTCAAGCTTCAGTGCTTCCATGTGGTAGGCCTCTACCATATCTGGGTCTTCGCTGTCTAAAAACAGCGTGTGCTGTCCGTGAATCGGCGAGTCAATTTGGACAGTCCATGAGAACGGCACCGTGGCGATTTAACCAAGACATCCCCAATATTACGTCTATCTTCTGCCTATCCAACATAATCAGCGATGTTGGGTAAATTTTTCCGTCCAAACATAAAGCTGCTTGAGACACAATCTGATTAGCAGAGATATTTCCTCCCGGTGAACGGTTAAGATAACTCGTTGTGGGAGTATTAGTGGATAATTGGTGCTGATCCACACATGTTTTGCTGATAAAATTGTGGGTTGCACCGGAATCAAAAAGTATGAGCACGGGCACGTTTTTGAGAGTGAACATGTCCGCTAACACTGATGCTCCCTCCGTGACATCCTCAATAGCAAGATGTTGCACACTCCCGGATAGCAATGCTGCTATATTGACTTGAACAGGTGGTGGCATACCACCTGATGATGATGGTTGTCTACTGTCAACAACTTCTCCCGGCATTCCTGCCTAAAATGCCCAGAGCGGTGGCAATACGAACACGGAGGTTTCCCCGGTTCTTCATTGACTTATGGTTGAGAAGTTGACGTACTTGGCTGCAGCAATGATGCAACAGGTGTCATTCGTTGCTGCGGCAAAGGTATTGCTTCAAGACAAGATTCTTGAGCAGGAAATCTGTACGGAGTTGATCTTACTGGTGTTTGCCATATTTCATCGTATGGTGTGTGATACACCACACGGTACTTACGAGGAACAACTGGTGTGTCTTCCTGCACATCATCCCGGTCCCTCTTCTCTGCTTGACACTCAAGTGTCGCTTGTTCTTGCATCAGGGCAGCACTGATCAACTCAGTGTAACTGCCTTGATTGAACAAAGCTAACTTTTCTTTTAGTATGGCACTCAAGCCATAGAAGAAGTAGTCACACCTTGCAGCTTCACTCGTCGCATAAGCAGGAGCATATTGTGCCAAATGGTTAAAACGTTTGACATAATCGAGGACACTCATGTCCCCCTGCTTCAAGTTCCTAAATTCTTGCTGCTGGGCCTTGATAAAACCCATAGGAATGTAACGAGCACGGAATGCTTCACGAAATTCTGTCCGTTCCACTTTATGGCCTTCCGGAACGGTGGCGAGATAAGCAAACCACCAATTTCCGGTGGCTCCATGGAGCTGTTGAGCTGCGAACAAAGTCTTCTGATATTCATCGCACTCAAACACTCCAAACGTGGACTCCATAACCAGAAGCCACTGATCATCTTCCACTGTTTTGTTGGCTTCCGTGAAAATTGGCGGTTGTGTCGCCAAGAAGTCCAAATATGCGTTCCGAGGTGGAACGACCTGCTGTGTACGTTGGAGTAAGCCCTGTTGTACCAAGGGTTGGAGTAGTCTTGTGTCATCTTGACTTGACTCGACCATATGAGCCATGACATCCGCCCATACCGTTGATGGCGGTGCCCGTGGTGGAGTCGAGTCATCACCGTCTTTGCGAGAACTTTCAGCCCTACTCGGAGAATGACTACGCACCATACTGCAAAAGAATAATTTTGAGGGGAGTCAAAACTTGATATCAGTATGTGAAAGTATGTAAAACATGAACATGCTAAAACTTTATAAAAGCATAACAAAATTTCATGTTTACACATCTTCCTAAAGCCAACCTAATCAATCCCCTATTCGGTACTGAACAGACCTTTCTGTACTTAACCCAGATCTTGATCCGGTTAGAAGCATTTTCATAACTCAAGTTGAATACCAAAGTTAAAGTTAACTTCAGCATATTTCCAACGAGTACTCACATGCCTCTGGATCATCCCTTAATCAGAAGTTTTGATTGTTCAAAGTTGACAGAATTTCTGGATAAAAATTGCCAGCACCTCCTTTGTATGTGGCTGTTTTCATCACAGTTTTACATACAAATGGAGTACAATTCTGAACAGACTATGAACTACAAAATCGTTGCAAGTTTCATAACCTCTCCTACGGTGTATCCTATGACCCTTAGAATTTTTTCTACAAAAAGTTATGGACAATTTACAGAAACATCCAGAGAAGGTTGCGGCGGTTCTGTTTTCTGAACAGTTTGAGTTCATCGGGACATTCAACCAAGTTGGCATCTGATTTTACTCTGGAGTTCTACAGAAAAGTTGTAGAGTACTTAAAAAACTTTCCAAAACTGTATCATTCACCTCCATTGGGTCAAGCTACTCAGATTATGCTCTGTCAAATTCCAGCAAACTTTCTGCCAGAACAGAGCACTCTGTTTCTTAGATCAAAAGAAGCCTAATAAGTCTCTTCTTTGAAACTTAGTCCAAACGAAGAGCTTAGTATCTAATATTTGCTTTCCAACATCCATCTTTAGTTTGAAAGTTAGTCATGAATGATTTCTTCATAGGAAAGAAAACTATCCAGTATAGTACGGCGGCGATGCACCGTAAGACATAAGACGGTACTACGTTGCCTCACCAAAGAAAAACCTAACCGGATTACACCGGCATATACGTATCCTTAGGTGGCACTAAAAAGTTCACTCGCAAACGTGTTCTACACGCAGTAAGGTTTTCGTGGTTAGTACGTACATAAAACACACTCAATCATTAGGTTCGGCTGCACACCGAACCTGGTATCCATAACAGTTTGTACGCCCGGCCGTCATCACTCGCCCAGGTGTTCTCAAGCCAAACATGCCTTGAGCTATGTGTTCACGTTAGTGACCACGTGACGAGGTCTCCCATGCTTGCCCAAAGCACGCCAGGGAATGGCGTTGCTCGAATACCCCAAACGACATGAAGAGTCGTAGAGGATATTAACGCGGGTCGGGTTACATGCCACCTGTGGGGCTCCACCCTTCAGCTTGTGCGCACTGGTGGAGTGCTTACGTACACCTCCCAAGACATAAACCGTCCCGAGATGCACGATTTTCGGACATAACAAATAAGTTAGGTTGCCACCTTCATAATATGCTAATAGTAGTCCTTATATGGGCCTAGTACCATTATCTCACTGTATCCTAAGTTTTTAACGTAATTTGATGCTCAATCCATGTGCTATTCCCAACCTGGCTCTGATACTAAGCTGTGAGGGACGCCCCTCGACAGGACCACGTCGGGTGGTGCCGTGATATGCGGCATCCAACAGCACACGGGTCGATGAAAACACATCATATTACATAAATAAATTTGTGGAAGCGTACAAAAGTGTTTTACAAATAATTATATCAATGTAAGCTACAGTGGAAGACTATCACTCTCACGACTCTTTTCTAAACTAGCAACAAAGAAAACAGTCCAGCCCACGGACGTTTCTTACTAGCGACACGAAGACCATCTGCAGCGGCGAGGATGCTCTTTGAGTAAGCACTCGGAGGTTCCCGACTCTCATCGGCATCTCTTCTCTTAAGCATGAAGTCAAATACCTGCAAAACAACTTGGATAGCATCCATGAGCATAACGCTCAGCAAGACTTAACCGTCACCCTAAACATGAAACTCTATGTGAGGTTATGAACCTAAAATAGGATGGCATAAGCATAATTAAACTCGCCTAAAAGTGAATCTTTACTTTCAGGTATTAATTGCAGCATTTTATGTAACCTTGGGCACGCCACATCGGGAGTCCACAATAACACAAGAAACGCTTTCCCCCGATGTAAATTGCTCATGGCACAAAAGAATCGAGTTTGCACTAGCCTATTCATCAAGATCCAATACAAAGCTAGTATGAAACTTTAAAGCAATGTGATTAGTTCCTTTCTCATGCAAGTTTTTACTACGTCACGACTGTGAAAACAAGTATGCTCGGTCCATTCCGCGAGCGATGGTGATTCGAATCAATAAAACCCGGACTACACGACACGTGCGCCCGTACTCGATGTTGCCTACAGCAACCATCACTGACATCGTACGCGGCAGCCTTTCCTCCGTTTCACCCCCGTTGAATCGATCAAGTCGCCCCGTACAGTAGCCACTCTCATGGTGCACCTACTGACGTGAGATGTCATGAGAATGTTCCCCACACACTGCACACCGGCCATCCGCCTGAGGCGACCCGAAAAGTCCCAACGACAGCTTCCCGAGGTACATCGGTTTACTGGGTCCCATAATACCAGCATGAGTCCGGTACAAAACTCAAACTTGTTCAACAGGGCCGCATACGGATCGGTCCTTGACCGACACGGACAGGTCTATAGCACCCAGACCCCTATGTCCTGCTGCCCCTACAACCTTCCGGTCTCGACTTAAACTTGCTAATTCATTTTTGAACCAATCCCGTATGCCCCTGTTGTTCCTGAACCTGCGAGTAGCATCTCACCACTCGACTTCTACCGAACCTTACTTAAGCATGGAAGTTCTACACGGTGTAAAGACACCTACCCAATACTCCATGGGTTCATTTGGTTATGCAAGAGGAGTATCAAACACTAGACCTAATGCACAATTCATATCTTAACTGAAAGTTAATACAAAATAAAAACTTAACAGTTGTTAAATGCAAACCGGAGCTTGCCTGTTTTGCAGGGTAGTCGTATATAAGCAGTTAGTATCCTTGCTGATCAACCCTCGATTCTTCGGAGCTTGATCCACTTCAATGAATCGCTCCTTTGAATCCCCTTCGTTGTGGTTCCTATTGAAATGCATATGCACATGTTCTGTAGAATGTAAAGGAAAGAAGTTATAGAATGAAGTTCTTAGTAACAGAGGTTGTGTGGAAGAGCCAGGAATGGCTTGGTTTGCCTCTGTTGTGCAAAGAAACAGAAATGACTAAATTGATCTTAGTGTTTTAGCTATACACTAATCACTTTCCCTAATGAACATAATAGATGAGCTGAAAAGATTTGAATGCAACTGAAGAACAAGAACTCAAATGGACTCAAAACTTTTACAGAAGGTTCTACACTAGCTAGGGATTTAGCTTGCCAAATTGCAGCTAATGTGGAGTCAAATTGTTTCTCCATAATTCTCATAATGTCCCTTATGTATATCCACATATACATAAGTATGGAGAATAAGAACAGGGAGTTCAAGGGCTCAACTTGAGCTGATACTTTACATGTGAGTTCCAGGTCACATGAAGGTCATTTGGTCCAAAATTCAGATCTTTTTCTTGAGTAGTTCTTCCAGAACAATTCTTTAAGCATTTCGACTCAAAAGAATTAATTTTGAAGTAATGTGCATTTTCATGCCCAATTAAGTGAATTACAATTTCAAGTATGCCTCATAGAGCTTACCTAAATTTTCCTATGATTTTTAGAGCTAGGGATTGCCCGGAATAGATTCTAGAAGTGGGAAACATTTTCTGAAAATGTTTCTGGACTCTTATGAACACAGTAGTTTGTATTTAGCAAATTCCTACTCAAATGAGCTGACAATCTGCTAGAAGGTCCACAATATGCTAAAGAATATTCTGGCAAAATTTGGGAATTTTTGGATAAACCAAATTCCCTCAATAATTCTTTTTCAGAAAATTTTCAAAGAATATTCCAGAATATAATATTGACTTTCATACAAATCTGAGTTCATATTGGGTAGAACTCTGAAAGATGAATCCAACCCAATTGGAATCACTCAATTTGGAGGTTTCTACAGAGAGCTATGAATTTCCAAAGTTTGAGAAACAACTGGAATTGTTTTCCTACTTAAAAGTCTACTGGGCCCACGTTTTTAAACCTCAGCCGACAGAATTGCAGATACACCGGGTGCACAGAGTCTTCGCGCGCCAGCACACCGGATCCAGGCCACAGCCGATCGGGGATTTAAATTTTGAGCCACTGACAGCCGGGCCCGACCCCTTTCTTCTACCTCCCACCGTTCCTCGCCCACGCCGCCTCTCTCTCGCCGGAGTAATTCGCAGCTCGCCGGATCGCTCCTGCCGGCCACCGCACGATCTGAAACTCGCCGCCAGTGGGTTTAGGACACCGAGGAACACGGTTGTGGGGTTATCTAGGGCTGCCGGTGACCGGAGCTACCTCGGCGACGTGCGGCGGCCTCGGTTGGGGTTCGGCGCCGTCGGCCGTGGTTTCTAACCCGCCAAAACCTCGACCAAATAGTTCTACAGCATCAGTACACCTCTAGGAAGCTCGACAAGGCCTCATAGGTGTTCAAAAACGGCTGCAAGTTGGTCGGCACCGTGTGTCCAATCAGGTCCACCATGAACGCCCTTGATCGAGCTCAAAATCCGTTGTCCCTAGCCGGTTTCATGCAACGGATGCTAAAAGTATTCTGATCGCCGGCTAGTCCAGCACCGACGTGCCAAGTTTGATAACCTAAGAAGGATTGGAGAGGGGGAATTTACCGGCCGCTCGGGTTGAACTTGCCGGAGCAAAACTTCGAAATTCCCTGTTGATTCTTCACGGTTTGCTCCACAAATTGGAGGAGAGTAGCACCACTGTAGCGTGCTCCCGTAGCTGTGATCGCTCGGCCGTGAAAGCTCTTGTGGAGGGCTGTCCACGAGCGCCTGATCACGTTCTTGAGCTAGGTTGCCGCTGTGGCAGTTGTTCTCGGGCAAGGGAGGCCGGAACTCGCTCGTTTCCGGGTCGGGGAGGTGTGTGCGGAGCTCAGAGTGTGGTTTAGCAGCTCGGGGAGGGAAGGGCACGAGTGTTTTGCCGTTCTTCCGATCGGGCCGAGCAGCGGAGGTGAGAGGCACTCAGTCCGGTGTCTGTTCGCAAGGGGAAGAAAGCAAATGGACTCTGCTTCGGTCGGGGGGGGGGGGGGGGGGTGATCACGCCGAAGGAACCGCCTCTGGGCGCCGGTGCTTGGGAGAACACAGCAAGAGGTGGCCGGCCAGCCCTCGGTGGCACCACGGTGGGAGAGCTGCTCGGCTGGCTTGAACAGAGATATGCTTAGGGTGCAAGTCTCCACCTTCAGCTCACTGCCATGTGGGTCCCACCCCACATGTTCCTCCTAAAATATCTTCTCAAGTTAATCCTCCCAATTTCACACTTTTGAGTTTGAAAAGTGGGCTGGAATTTGAATCCTCCAAATTCATTTTGAATTTGCACGACAAATTTGAATTTGGTTGAAGTTTGGAAAATACTTCCATAATTCCTTTTTGTAGCCCACCCTAAAAATGAAAAGTTTTGCATCCACTTTTTCCCACATTTCCCACTCTAGGGCTGCATGGTTATTCCAAAGTTTTGGCCACCATTGGGTGAACTTTGAATTTCAAATCTGATTTTTAAACTTGCATGCAAAGAGGTATTTAACTCCTTATTGGTTCAACACTTTCAAATAAAAATGTGAGCCTCATTTTGGATGGTCATCCATGTATTACTTTGCATGAAGAAAAGTTTTAGCAAGTCCCATTTTTCATGTCTTTGCCACACATATGAACTCAAACTTTATTTTTATTCATGTACATGTTTTGGGACTTTTACAAAACACCTCTGTACATCAACATAAAAGTTGTAAAGCTCTTCCAAATATTTCCAGAAATGTATCGTATGACCCCAACCTCGAAAGAACTCAACCTCTAACCTCTGATTAACTTCAGCCTTATTTCAGCTTAAAACAGGGGACTCTGTCCTTAGTATCCTATAAGTTGAAAACTTGTTAACTTTGAACATCCTGATTAAGGAAAGCAGTTACATCAAAGTTTTAGTGCTCTAGATTAAAACTTTCCAGTTTTACAATGACGTTGCTCATTTATTGGGGTGTGACATCGATGCGTCAGAAGATCATGTCGGTACAACGTTCGTCACAAAGAAAAACCTATACGGGACTTAGCCGGCTTCATTAGTTCAGTGGCACTAAACATCTCTCGCACACGGGTGTTACACGTCTACCGTTTCGTGGTTAGACTACCTGCAAATAACTCATACAATCGTCAGACCCGGCTGCACACCGAGCCCGATATCCATACAGTTCACACACCCGGTCGTCATCACTCGCCCAGATGTTCTCAAGCCAAACAAGCATTGAGCTACGTGTTCACGTTACTGACCACGTGACGGGGTCTCCCAAATTTGCCCAAAGGACGCCAGGGAAAGACGTTGCTCGAATACCCCAAACGACATGAAGAGTCATAGAGGATATTAAAGCGGGTCGGGTTACCTGCCACCCGTGAGGCTCCACCCTTCAGCTTGTGCGCACTGGTGGACAGTGCTTACGTGCACCCCAAAGACATAAAGTGTCCCGAGATGCACGATTTTCCGACATAAGCAAATAGGTTAGTATGCCACTTTTATACACTCATAACATCCTTATATGGGCTACTAACTCGTTCCTCACCAAATTTTTGAAAAAGATGACCTTTGTAGTGCGTTAAACCTCAAGCGACCTCTGATACCATGCTGACGTGGCCCCACGGCCTCGTCGAGCCAGGATCACGCTGAGGGATGCTGCGTTGCACAGCACCGAATAACGCATATCAAAGATACAGAGCGGAAGCAAAGTTTGTTACATAAATGAGTTTATGAACATTTTTACAACAAAATATGTTCAGTCTACACACACGGGCGTAGACTACGCATCGAGTTCACGTTCAGCCCATGAACGTGTTCCTGCTAGCACACACGCACACTAACACGGCGGCGTGCATGACTCCCACTCGACGGTGTTTCCTTCTTGGGGTTCCATCTCTTCCTCGAGAGTCCCTTCCTCATAAACCCCTGCAAAAGCTTCAAACACAAGAAGTGAGCACGATGGCTCAGCAAGTCTGACCCGTCTCTCCTATACATGAAACTTCTACATGAATGGTTTTAGGGTACATGGGGAAAAATAAGTTGCAAAGGACTTGCCTAATTATTGGGACCTTACTTTCAAGTTTTAGCAGCAGGTTGTGGAGAACCTTACGCTAAGGCACATGAGAGAGCCGCAATCAAACAAGAAACACATTTCTCTCTTGTACTTTGCCGAAAGTTGAAAAGAACTTTAATTAGCTCTAAACTACAACAAGGCATTAACAAGCAAAATATATCTTTCAAATCAGAAAAATTTTAACATGTATCTAGCCTGTTCTTTCTACGTCACGGTACAGTGAACAAGTGGTACTCACTGGCCACGAGAGATGGCAATTATAATCGATTTACACCTGCAGGGTTACCCGAATAACCCGTCACATACGCTCGTACTCGATGTTGCCTACAGAAACCATCACGGACGTCATACGCAACTACCTTTCACCCGTTAGCCAAATATTGAACCGGTCCTACCGTCCCAAGCAAGAGGTCTCTGCGCGTGCATCCACAGTGCCGCCAGCCGATTTACACCTCAATCTCTCAACCTACCCTCTGAACGACAGGCAATGCCTCAATATCAAGCTACCCGAGTTACATCGGTTTCCCGGTTCCCATATAGCCGGTAGGTCTTCGGTACTTTTATAGCTTGTTCAACAGGCCTGCACACGGCTCGGTCCTCAACCGACACAAGCGGAGCCATGACACCCAGGCCCCAAAGTCCTGCTGCCCTTACTCTCCACTCGGTCTCATTTTTCTTGCCATGTGTTTCATTTGCTATGTTTACCCGAGCAATGTGCCTCTAGCCTATTCTCGCGAGTAGTTCCAATTACTCGACTTGTATGTGGCGGACCGGAATCCGCTCATCCAGGATCGCAGAGGGTGGTGCCGCACGATGCGACACCTGACAGCACACATTATAAGGACACAATGTACTACATGGGAAACCAACTGAATTGTACAAACAGGTACAGCCTTCAGTTACAAACTATTGTCTTTATTACACAGCGGAAGTTTCTTTTATACAACTCACGCCCGCCTATCTAGCAAAAGTCGGTTGCCCAGCCCTAGGGCAACCCACAATAGCTGCACTCCTCAGCTTAGCGCGGCGTGTACGGCTCCCACTCAGCCGTAGTCCATGCCGGAGGGTAACCCTCGCCGGTGGACTCGTAACCCGAGTCCGTGGGTGGCTCCTCACCTGAAAAACACTTAAGCAGCGACCGTGAGCATGAGGGCTCAACAAGACTTAACCGACTCACCTAGGCATGAAACTCTACATGAGGTGTACAATTAACATAGGATAGCAACATTGCAGCAAATGGACACGCCTACAAGTTCATCCTTAATTCATCTTTTAGCAACAAGTTAACAGTTCAGGAATCTGAAATTTAGTAAGCAATATTTGGTGGCACACATGTAGAAATACAATGATATCATAACAGCAATATTGAATCATCACATTTCATACATTAGCCTACGTCAAGACTCAGTGACCAAGTGGTACTCTTCACCGCGAGGGACGGCAAATCGACTCGATATACACCTGCAGGGACACCCAAAGAGCACGTCACGTATGCCCACCCGTGGAGCTGCACAGCACGCTCACTAGATGCCGTACGGGACAACCTTTCACCCAACAGCCCAGACGTCGAACTGGTCGCACCGAAACGGACAGGAGGTTCTCTACACGGAGCATCTCTCTATGCCCGTTAGCAGATTTCCACCTTGCTGCCCTCAACCTACACCTATAAATCGGTGTGCTATGCCTCGACGCCCGGAGGTTTAGGTTACATCGGTTTATTGGGGCCCATATATCCGATATGCCTTCGGTACGTTCAAACTTGATCAGCGTGGGCCACACAAGGATCGGTCCTCAATCGACACGGACAGGGCTGCGCACACAAGACTCCGTCTTGCTGTGCCCTAGCCCCTGCCAAGTCTCATTTTCATTACTAAGGTGATCTCACATCACTCGAACCAATCCCGTGTGTCCCAAGCCTAACTCGCGAGTAGATTCCAACTACTTGACTTGTACCGAAGCCCCCTATGAATCATTAAGCATAGCCTGTCTATTCGAGTCCCTAGACACTACCCTCACTCTTGGGGGAGAAATTCTGGTTATGCAGTTGGGTTTTCATCCATCCTACACCTAATGCACATACATACTGCACACTACGTATGTAAACAAAGTAAACCTTTATAAACGGCTTAATGCAAACCGGGGCTTGCCTTGTTGCTGCGGGTCAGTAGTTAGGTCTTCGTCTGGAAGGAGGAAGTCGAGCACCTCCGGAGTCTCCTCGCCTTCAGCGACTACACGATAATGAATATGCACATATGTTAATTGTAATGATTCTGCTACAAGTTCTAATAACAAGTTTTTAACAACTGGAACTCTGTTTACGAATTTAAAATGAAACTGATGCTAGTGGTTGGGGTTTGGACCTAAGCACATGATCAAGTGCTAAGTGGTTTTCCCCCTCTTCCATATTGATCACCTCAAGTGGTTAAACAGAACAGGGGTGATCCAGAGCTCCAATGGAGCTGAGAATTTTTGTGTGAGTTCCTTGTCACAAGAAAAACCCTCTGGACCAAAGATTAGCACTTTTCGTTGAGTGGTTTGTTCAGAATAATTTTCTAAGCAATTAAGCAAAGAAGAATTAATTCAGAGATAACACCCATGTTCATGCCAAACTTAGTGAACTACAATTTCAATTATAGCTCATAGAGTTTGCATGATTTTTCCTAGTATTTTTGGAGCTAAGATTTATCCAGAACTGAATTTCCAAGTTTTGGAAATTCTCTGAAAATGTTTCTGTATTTAAGTGAATACAGCATCTTCAAATCTGAATTGCCCTAATCAAATCAACTCCAAATGGTCTGAAACTTATGCAGGAGTTCACTAATCCTAAAGAATATTCTGGCAAAATTTGAGGGATGAACTAAACTCCCTCTAAAATTCTTTTGCTGAAAAGTTTAACGAATTTTCCAGAATTAAATAATGGGTTTCATACAAATTGGGTTTCATATTTGGATAGTACCCTATTAGAGGAATCCAACAAACTTTGTTTCACAATTTTTGGATTCTCCTACACCAAGTTGTGGCCCTCCAAAGTTTAAACTAGAAACTGAAATCCCTGAAAAGTTTAAATGCCTGTTAGTGGGTCCCACCTGGCAGGCTTTCTTCTTCCTCACGCCAAACAGGGCCCGAGGCGGCGTCCTCCGGCGAGCGTCGCCAGAATCGCTTTCCCGGCCATCTCCCGGCCTCAGACTTGCCATCTTACCCTAACTAGCGACGCTGAACTCGGCTCGGGTGTCGCCGGCGGCCGTAGCTCACCGGAGCAGGGCGCCCGACGGTGGCAGCGGCTGTTAGGGTTCCGGCGTGGTCGGGAATGCACTACACCGCATCAAAACGATCGGAAAATGATCGGAAGCACCGTGGGAGCTCGCGGGTGTCAAAAATGGCCGCCAAACCCCGTGAAAAGGTTGGCAACATAGAGCTCCACAGTGACCCGAGCTGTTATTACATGGCGGCCCGAAAAATAACAAGAACCCGGTCATTTCTGGACCATACCACTTGATTCTTGGTCGAGGAGGGCCGCTAAGAAGTGTGGAAGGTTTGTGCAAGCTCGCCCGAGCTGGGGTGGACCGTGAAATCCTAATTTCAGAGTAGACCGAACCCTACCCGCATGCACTAACTTTTGGAAATCTTGGGAATTCTCCACGCTCGGTCAATCAATTGCTATGAGGGTTGCAGCTACACTATCTGGAGACTAAGGCGCACCTTTTTCGTGTAGAGAATGAGCGGTGAAAATGGCCGTGGTGTGCTGTCCATGGAGAGCAACTTCGGTTTCCCGCCGGTGGGCCTCGGTTCTCGGCGGCGATCATCGAATTGTGGCTAAACGAAGCGCCAACGCCTTGAAGTAGCAGGGTGGGTAGCTAGAGCACACGCTGGTGCTCACTTTTTGTGTTTGTGGCTCGGGCAAAGGCCCAGCAGGCGCCGGTGTACGGTGGAAATCGGAGGAGCAGCGCCGGTGAGTGAAACAGAGCCCGGTGTGGTGCTGTTCGTGCAGAGGAAGCAACGCGTATGGCTCAGCTGCGTGGAGAGGTGGTCACGTAGAGGAGAGGTGAGCTGCTGCCCGATTGCCAGCGCGAGAGAGGAAACCAGGAGGTGGCTTTCCCGGGCGGTGGTGCGCCCGGCAGCTGGGCGGTTCGGGCGACTCCCCTCGGTTGAGTGAGAGACAGAGGGAAAAACTTTGGGGTTAAATCTACTCAGCCCTATGACATGTGGGCCCCACTGGTCAGTACCCCCTCATCTCTCAAAAGATCTCCAAAATTTGGCAAATGATCAATTCAAATGTATAGTTCGGCAGATTTCCCCCAGATTCAAATGTATATTTGAATTCTTTGCACATTTGAATCCTTGTTGGAAAAATGGGTAGCAAACCTTTCCAAAAAATTATTGAAACTTTGCCTACCCACTAATTTGGACCTAAGGAATCCAAATATGCAATTTGATTCTTGTGTTAGCTGCTGCAACCAAGAGTTTGAATACAACAGTTTTGAATCACCATTATGTCCTCCCCTCATTTGAATTTTTGAGTTGGGCATTTGGTTCAAATTCTGATTTTTAAACCCTCCTATTGCACTTGAGTACTTCAACTTGGTGGCCTTAATCCAACTAGGGTCAAAACATGCAAATGACCCTAAGTTGGTTTTAGAACAACCTCTCATGTGTTAACCTATGTGTATAAAGTTTGAACCAATCCCCTTTTGATGGAGGTTACTTGCTCTTCACAATTTTTCACAAGATGTCCACAATAAAAATGGTGGTGTTGTGAGGTGATGAAAAGTTTTTGCAAGTCCCTTTTCTTGGGCTTTTACATCCCTCCCCCCTTAAAAGAATCTCGTCCCGAGATTACAAAAGAAGAGACAGCGATGTAACAGGGACTTACCCGTGTTGAGACGCCATGAACTCCGGGTAATTTGAGCGAAGGAATTCCTCGCTCTCCTACGTTGCTTCTTCGGCGGTGTGGTTGCTCCAGAGTATCTTGTAGAATCACAACGTTCGGCTACGTGTGATTCAGGCTTTCTCATCAATAATCGCCACCAGATATTCATCATATGTCAAATCCGTTTGCAACTCGCCGATGTCTTCGGTAGGAACAGCAGCTGCATGCTTCAGACATTTTCTCAGTTGTGAAACATAGAAGACGTCATGGACACCCGCAAGAGATGCCGGCAGTTCCAGTCTATACGCCGCTGGTCCACACTTTTCGGTGATAGCATAGGGTCCAATGAAATGGGGAGCGAGTTTCCCCTTCACACCGAACCGGTGCACGCCCTTCATCAGAGACACGCGGAGGTATACGTGTTCCCCGACGTCAAAGTGCAGCGGTCTACGCCTCTTATCAGCGTAGCTCTTTTGCCGCGATTGAGCGGCCTTCAAGTTAGCTTGAATCGTCCGAATGCGCTCTTCGGCGTTGTTCACCACATCAACCCCGAATGTGACCCTTTCACCGGCTTTGCACCAGTTTAATGGGGTGCGGCACTTGCGTCCGTAGAGAGCTTCCTAGGGTGCCATCTTGATACTCGCCTGATAGCCGTTGTTGTACGAGAATTCCGCCAACGGTAGGTGATCATCCCAGTTCCTACCATGGTGGATGGCACATGCTCTCAACATGCCTTCCAGAACTTGATTCACCCTCTCTGTTTGGCTATCGGTCTGAGGGTGGTAGGCGGAGCTTCTAATTAGTTTAGTACCCAAAGCAGCGTGCAACTGCTCCCAAAAGCGAGATACAAACAATGCACCTTGATCCGAGACTATGGTCTTGGGTACACCATGCAAGCATAGGATCCTGGCAATATATAACTCCGCATATATGTTTGCATGGAAATGTGTATGCACGGGAATGAAGTGAGCCGACTTGGTTAGTCGGTCAACGATCACCCAAATGGAATCATGTTTGTTGGATGTTAGGGGTAATCCCACAATGAAATCAATGCTCACATCTTCCCATTTCCATGCCGGAATCTTCAGGGGTTGCAACAGCCCTGACTTCCTCATATGATCTGCCTTCACTCGTCTACACGTATCGCACTCGGATACGTACTTCGCTACCTCCCGCTTCATCCGTGTCCACCAAAATTTCTTTTTCAAGTCTTGATACGTTTTGTTGCTGCCCGGATGAATGGAGTATTTAGACAAGTGAGCTTCATCGAGGATCTTCTGCCTCAGTTCCATATCCCGGGGTACGACTATGCGGTCATTGAACCATAGCGTCCCCTCATCATCCTTCCGGAAACATTTGATCTCCCCGTTGTCTATCCGTCTCCGGAAATGTGCCATACCCTTATCGATCTTCTGAGCTGCAATGATGTCCTCCCTAATGGTAGGGATGAGGGCAAGGTTGTAAAGCGATCCATAAGGAACCAAGTATAAACTCGGCTCTTCCTCCTCCACCGGTGTAATGGTGAGGTGATGGACATGTGATTTCCGACTTAGCGCGTCGGAAACCACATTCGCCTTGCCGGGGTGGTAATGGATCTCAATTTAATCTTTCATTAGTTCTAACCACCTCCTTTGCCTCATATTCAGCTCCTTCTGGGTGAAGACGTACTTCAAGCTCTGTGGTCGGTGTAGAGATACACCAAATTCCCCAGGAGATAGTGTCTCCACATTTTTAGCGCCAAAACCACGGCAGCAAGCTCAAGATCATGAGTCGGATAGTGCTGCTCATGGTTCCGAAGTTGGCGTGAGCCATAGGCGACCACACGTCCTTCCTGCATCAACACGCAGCCGAGCCCAATACCCGACGCATCACAGTACACGTCAAAGGGCTTGGTTGTATCCGGTTGAGCTAAGACCGGGGCTGTTGTGAGATGCTTCACCAATGCTTGGAACGCTATTTTACACGCCTTGTTCCAAACATATTTTGTTCCCTTCTTCAGCAATTCTGTCATCGGCTTAGCAATCTTGGAGAAGCTTGGAATGAATCTCCCATAGTATCCCGCTAACCTGAGGAAGCTTCTGACTTTATGAACTGAAGTGGGAGCTTTTCATTTCAGCACTTGCTCTATTTTGCTTGGGTCAACCGCAATGCCTTCCGCGGAGATGATATGTCCCAAAAATGGCACTTGGCTGATCCAAAACTCGCATTTGCTGAACTTGGCGTAGAGCTTGTGGTCTCGCAATCGTTGAAGAATGATCCTCAAGTGTTCGGCATGTTCGGCTTCTGTCTTGGAGTAAACCAAGATATCATCGATGAACACTACCACGAACTTGTCCAGCTCCAGCATGAACACCGAGTTCATGAGATACATGAAATGGGCTGGAGCATTCGTGAGACCAAAGGACATGACGAGATATTCATATAATCCATATCTCGTCGAGAAAGCCGTCTTCGGGATATCCTCCGCCCGGATCTTTATCTGATGATACCCAGAGCGAAGGTCCATCTTGGAGAACACCCTTGCACCCACAAGTTGATCAAACAATATGTAGATGCGGGGCAGTGGGTACTTATTCTTGATGGTGACGGCGTTGAGCGGACGGTAGTCCACACACATCCTCAAGGTTTCATCCTTCTTCTTCATGAACAGTGCCGAGCATCCCCAAGGCAAGGAACTTGGCCTAATGAAACCCTTGCTCAACAGATCATTGAGCTGTTCCTTCAGTTCAGCCAGCTCGTTCGGAGCCATTTTGTATGGTCTCCGTGATATGGGCGTAGTCCCAGTGCAAGTTCAATCTTGAACTCGACATCCCGCTCAGGTGGCATGCCCCAGAGGATCATCCGGGAACACGTCAGGGTACTCCCGGACTACGGGGATGTCCTCTAACTTGAGAGCTTCAGCATGATTAATTTCTGAAACTTCCCGGACTGGATTATCTAACACCATGGAGTGTGGACGGTGGAATGGAGAATTCAGATGAACCGTCCGTGTCCGAGTGTTCAGGACAGCACCATGGTAGTTTAGCCATGACATCCCTAAGATTGCATCAATCTTTTGCCCCATAAGGATTATTAAGGTGGTGGGATATAGCTTCCCACCTAAGCACAGAGGTGCTTTTGGAATCATCATATTTGCTTAAATCTTCCCTCCCGGTGAACAGATCATATATGTGCAGTCGGTTGGGAAGTCTTGCATTTGATGCTTAGCCACATAGGATGCACTTATAAAACTGTGGGTTGCACCCGAATCGAATAATATGATGATGGCTTGATTGTTGAGAGTGAACGTACCCGCTAGCACGTTGTCTCCCTCCGGGGCGTCCTCATTGTCGAGGTTGCGGACGCCCCCAGTCCGCTGACCAACCTTCTTGACCAGAGGTCGGCCTCGAGCACCGCCCTGGAACTGTGCTTGCCCGCTGCTCTGCTGCCCCTGGGGACAGTCCTTCGCGAAATGGCCCGCCTGGCCACACGTGAAGCAAGTGAAGCGGGGCGGTCCCCCGCTGATCGGCGGACGGAAGCCCGGGGCGCGTTGTTGCGGTGGAAACGTCCGGGGTGCCATCTGCTGCTGCTGCTGTTGTTGTGGTCGCGGTGGTGGCATCGGCGGTCGGAATGGAGGTGACTGAAAAGAACGTCTCCCGAACCGCTGAGGTCGCGCCGGTGGATGCCACTGCTGTCCGGATGGTGTCCGATACACCATGCGGTACTTCTGGGGAGCGCCACCCCCACTGCTGGGTGGAGCGCTTCGCTTCCGCTGCTCAGCTGCCAACTCCCGCTGAGCGTCCTCTTGCATAATCGCGGCATTGATGAGGTCGTTGAAGGTGCCGCGATTCCACTGAACGAGATGCGTCTTCATCTCGGGGTGTAACCCCCGATAGAAGTGCTCCCGCTTCTTCTCCTCAGTGGAGATGTAGTCTGACGCATATTGTGCCAGATGGTTGAAGGCACGGGAGTAGTCATGGGCACTCTTCCCGCCCTGCTTCAGTTCCAAAAATTCTTGGAACTTCCTCTTCATTATCCCGGGAGGGATATGATAGGTGCGGAACGCCTCCCGGAACTCTGCCAACTCCACGGCATGGCCAGCCGGACGTGAGGCGACATAGTTCGCCCACCACGCACCAGCGGCACCATGAAGTTGCTGCGCCGCGAACAGAGTCTTTTGCTGCTCCGTGCATTGGAGCAGCCCGAACTTGGACTCGATGGTCCGCAGCCAGTTGTCGGCCTCCAGTGGTTCTTCTGCTTCAGTGAACACTGGAGGGTGCGTACTCATGAAGTCCCAGTACGACACCTCACGGGGATCACGGGGCCCCCTCTCTTGACGCCCCCCCCCCCCCCCGCCTGAGAGGTATTCTGCACGATCGTGCGGAGAAGATCGGTCTGCTCCTCACGACCACCCACCAGTGCCGCTATCACATCCGCTAGGGTAAGTGGAGGCGGCGGTGGTGGTTGCTGCTGCGGGGTGCTGTCGTAGGCAGGTGGCTGGGAGTCATCGCCTCCCTGCTGGCTAGAGCCACCAACCTCGTGTGTGGTCCTAGTGCGAACCATCTGCAACCATACGACAATTAAGCATCAGTCCCGCAACATATTGCATGCAGTCCAATAAAATATGCGTAAAACATAATGACATTAAAACATGCGATACATCTCGTATACGGATAATGTAATAACTTTGCACAAGCTACACCATTACCAGACCAAATACAAACTAGTTAAATCCAACTTGACGGACTTCCTCTTTGGAAGTTCATCACAACTAGGTTTTGTCACTATGAGACGTTACTATCGCTTTGTCATCATGTATACTACCCTTTTATCTTCAATACGACACAAACATGGTCTCTAGCAAAAGAAACTTGGGTAAGACATACCCCACAATCTTTCACTAGTTGAAGATATCATCTCATGAGTATGTTCTACCCCATTGGAAGTACTTAAACCCCCTAGGTACAACAATCTCTCCCATGAGTTCAACTGTCATTCCTCTGCCAGAATGACCCGTTTCTACACATTCCAGATTTTGACCTGGTTCTGGGCATTTTCATGACTCAAGTTGAATACCAAAGTTAAAGCTAACCTCAGTATGTTCCCAACGAGTATTTATTTGCCCTAAGATAAGCTCTGGTTAAAAAGTTGTGATAATTCAAAGTCAACAGAATTTCTGGAAGAATTTCAACAGCACCTCCTTTGAGAAGTTGCTGTTTTCAACTCTGATTTCCACTGAATTCTGTGCTGATATTTCAGAAACTTTGAATTATAAAGATGTAACACATCTTCTACCCTTTTTAGAGATGTATCATATGAAAATTTAGATTTTTCTACTGGGAGTTATGCTTGAAAAACAGAACAGTCCAGGGAGTGTTTAACTCTGTCCTGGTTCTGGACAGTTTACATTCCTCTGGAATTTAGGCCATCTTAAAATGTGTTTCACCTCTGGAAGACTACAACAAAGTTGTAGAGTACTTAAACACCTTTCCAGAACTATATCCCACACCTCCATTGGCTAATTAATTTGTGAGTTATGCCCTGTCAAAGTTCAGCAAACTTGCTGCCCAAAACAGAGCACTCTGTTTTTCAATCTTTTGGCACTACACTCATCACTATCCAATTTTTCTACCCAACCAGGGTCCTAAATGTTGCAACTTAGTGAATTTAGTTCCTTGTTATTATTAACTTTCATGCACATTCCTATGATATGTCGGTACTACGTTTCTCACAAAAGTAAATCCTAACCGGACTATACCGGCATATACGTCTCAAGTGTGGCACTAAACGGTCTCTCGCACACGTTTACTACACGGATACGTACGTGGTTAGTACCTGAAGAAGACCACACAATAATGATGCACTCAAAGGTTGTTTCATTTCAGGCAGTTCCATATTTGAAAATAAATACAAACGTCCGTATCATTGTCATACGGCCATCCTTGAGTTAAGTCACGTCTCAAGGTACGTGATCGTGTTTCAACACCACACGACGAGGAACCCGAGTAGGTCATAAACGGGTCGTAACGGTTGGGAATGTTATCAACCCAACAGATACCACCTACTGCCCTGCAGGGCACACCGATGGCAAGCGCTGCGTATGTCCTCCTGGGCTATTTCCAGACGAACACGCTCTCGCATTACTGACCACGCGATGGGGTCTCCACTTATTTGCCTAAGGCACGCTAGGGATCAGCGTTTCATATGAACTCAGGAACATGAAGAGTCCAAGAGTTTCATATTGACGTCTCACACCAAGCTGTGAGACCTATCCCTGAACCACGTTCCTCGACAGGGGAGCTAACCGAAATTGAACCGCTTTCGGTGGCGTTCCTTACCATTCTTACCAGAGCGTAGCTGCGTCGTTACATAATTAAAATTCAGAATTATAACACATAAGTTAGTCTTTGCCACTTTAAGTAACTATGCTAATATAGTCCTTACTTGGGCAAACTACCGATTCCTCACCGTAAACCTAAGTTTTCCCGTAATACAGTCCTTAAGTACTGTGCTATCCCCAATGCGGCTCTGATACCAGGCTGTGGCGGACCGGAATCCGCTTATCCAGGATCACAGAGGGTGGTGCCGCGCGATGCGACACCTGACAGCACACATCATAAGGACACAATATATTACATGGGAAACCAACTGAATTGTACAAACAGGTACAACCTTCAGTTACAAACTATTGTCTTTATTACACAGCGGAAGTTTCTTTTATACAACTCACGCCCGCCTATCTAGCAAAAGTCGGTTGCCCAGCCCTAGGCAACCCACACTAGCTGCACTCCTCAGCTTAGCGCGGCGTGTACGGCTCCCACTCAGCCGTAGTCCCTGACGTAGGGTAACCCTCACCGGTGGACTCGTAACCAGAGTCTGTGGGTGGCTCCTCACCTGAAAAACACTTAAGCAGCAACCGTGAGCACGAGGGCTCAACAAGACTTAACCGACTCACCTAGGAATGAAACTCTACATGAGGTGTACAATGAACATAGGATAGCAACATTGCAGCAAATGGACACGCCTACAAGTTCATCCTTAATTCATCTTTTAGCAACAAGTTAACAGTTCGGGAATCTGAAATTTAGTAAGCAATATTTGGTGGCACACATGTAGCAATACAATTATATCATAACAGCAATATTGAATCATCACATTTCATATGTTAGCCTACGTCACGACTCAGTGACCAAGTGGTACTCTTCACCGCGAGGGACGGCGAATCGACTCGATATACACCTGCAGGGACACCCAAAGAGCACGTCACATACGCACACCCGTGGAGCTGCACAGAACGCTCACTCGATGCCGTACGGGACAACCTTTCACTCAACAGCCCAGATGTCGAACCGGTTGCACCGAAACGGACAGGAGGTTCTCTACACGGAGCATCTCTCTATGCCCGTTAGCAGATTTCCACCTTGCTGCCCTCAACCTACACCTATAACTTGGTGTGCTATGCCTCGACGCCCGGAGGTTTAGGTTACATCGGTTTATCGGAGCCCATATATCCGATATGCCTTCGGTACGTTCAAACTTGATCAGCATGGGCCGCGCACAGATCGGTCCTCAATCGACACGGACAGGGCTGCGCACACAAGACTCCCTCTTGGTGCACCCTAGCCCCTGCCAAGTCTCATTTTCATTACTAACGTGATCTCACATCACTCGAACCAATCCCGTGTGTCCCAAGCCTAACTCGCGAGTAGATTCCAACTACTCGACTTGTACCGAAGCCCTATGAATCATTAAGCATAGCCTGTCTATTCGAGTCCCTTGACACTACCCTCACTCTTGGGGGAGAAATTCTGGTTATGCAGTTGGGTTTTCATCCATCCTACACCTAATGCGCATACATACTGCACACTACGTATGTAAATAAAGTAAAACTTTATAAATGGCTTCATGCAAACCGGGGCTTGCCTTGTTGCTGCTGGTCAGTAGTTAGGTCTTCGTCCAGAAGGAGGAAGTCGAGCACCTCCGGAGTCTCCTCGCCTTCAGCGACTACACGTTAATGAATATGCACATATGTTAATTGTAATGATTCTGCTACAAGTTCTAATAACAAGTTTTTAACAACTGGAACTCTGTTTAAGAATTTAAAATGAAACTGGTGCTAGTGGTTTGGGTTTGGACCTAAGCACATGATCAAGTGCTAAGTGGTTTTCCCCCTCTTCCATATTGATCACCTCAAGTGGTTAAACAGAACAGGATTGTCACAAGAAAAACCCTCTGGACCAAATATTAGCACTTTTCATTGAGTGGTTTGTTCAGAATAATTTTCTAAGCAATTAAGCAAAGAAGAATTAGTTCTGAGATAACACCCATGTTCATGCCAAACTTAGTGAAGTGCACTTTAAATTATAGCTCATAGAGTTTGCATGAATTTTCCTAGTATTTTTGGAGCTAAGATTTGTCCAGAACTGAATTTCCAAGTTTTGGAAATTCTCTGAAAATGTTTCTGTATTTAAGTGAATACATCATTTCAAATCTGAATTGCCCTGATCAAATCAACTACAAATGGTCTGAAACTTTTACAGGAGTTCACTAACATCCTAAAGAATAGTCTTGCAAAATTTGAGGATTTTTGGATGAACCAAACTCCCTCTAAAATTATTTTGCTGAAAAGATTTAAAGCATTTTCCAGAATTAAATAATGGGTTTCATACAAATTGGGTTTCATATTTGGATAGTACCCTATTACAGGAATACAAAAAACTTTGTTTCACAATTTTAGGATTCTCCTACACCAAGTTGTGGCCCTACAAAGTTTAAACTAGAAACTGAAATCCCTGAAAAGTTTAAATGCCTGTTAGTGGGTCCCACCCGGCAGGCTTTCTTCTTCCTCGCGCCAAACAGGGCCCGCGGCGGCGTCCTCCGGCGAGCGTCACTGGAATCGCTTTCCCGGCCATCTCCCGACCTCAGACTCGCCGTCTTACCCAAACTCGCGACGCTGAACTCGGCTCGTGTGTCGCCGGCGGCCGTAGCTCACCGGAACAGGGCGCCTGACGGTGGCAGCGGCTGTTAGGGTTCCGGCCTGGTCGGGAATGTGCTACACCGCATCAAAACGATCGGAAAATGATCGGAGAGCACCGTGGGAGCTCGCGGGGTGTCGAAAATGGCCGCCAAACCCCGTGAAAAGGTCGGCAACATAGAGCTCCACGGTGACCCGAGCTGTTATTCCATGGCGGCCCGAAAAACAACAAGAACCCGGTCATTTCTGGACCATACCACTTGATTCTTGGTCGAGGAGGGCCGCTAGGAAGTGAGGAAGGTGTGGGCAAGCTCGCCCGAGCTGGGGTGGACCGTGAAATCCTAATTTCAGAGTAGACCGAACCCTACCCGCATGCACTAACTTTCGGAAATCTTGGGAATTCTCCGTGCTCGGTCAATCAATTGCTATGAGGATTGCAGCTACATGATCTGGAGACTAAGGCGCACCTTTTTTGTGTAGAGAATGGGCGGTGAAAACGGCCGTGGTGTGCTGTCCACAGAGAGCAACTTCGGTTTCCCGCCAGTGGGCCTCGGTTCTTCGCGGCGATCGTCGAATTGTGGCTAAACGAAGCGCCAACGCCGCGATGTAGCAGGGTGGGTAGCTAGAGCACACGCTGGTGCTCACTTTTTGTGTTGGTGGCTCGGGCAAAGGCCGAGCAGGCGCCTGTGTACGGTGGAAATCGGAGGAGCAGCGCCGGTGAGCGAAACAGAGCCCGGTGTGGTACTGTTCATGCAGAGGAAGCAACGCGTATGGCTCAGCTGCGTGGAGAAGGGGTCACATAGAGAAGGGGTGAGCTGCTGCCTGACTGCCAGCGCGAGAGAGGAAACCTGGAGGTGGCTTTCCCGGGCGGTGGCGCACGCGGCAGCTGGGCTGTTCGGGCGACTCCCCTCGGTTGAGTGAGAGACAGAGGGAAAAACTTGGGGGTTAAGTCTACTCAGCCCTATGACATGTGGGCCCCACTGGTAAGTACCCCCTCATCTCTCAAAAGATCTCCAAAACATGGAAAATGATCAATTCAAATATTTGGAGTCTAAAACTGAGCTATATTTATATAGTTGGGCAGATTTCCCCCAAATTCAAATGTATATTTGAATTCTTTGCACATTTGAATCCTTGTTGGAAAAATGGGTAGCAAACCTTTCCATAAGATTATTGAAACTTTGCCTACCCACTAATTTGGACCTAAGGAATCCAAATATGCAATTTGATTCTTGTGTTAGCTGCTGCAACCAAGAGTTTGAATACAACAGTTTTGAATCACCATTATGTCCTCCCCTCATTTGAATTTTTAAGTTGGGCATTTGGTTCAAAATCTGATTTTTAAACCCTCCTATTGCACTTGAGTACTTCAACTTGGTGGCCTTAATCCAACTAGGGTCAAAACATGCATATGACCCTAAGTTGGTTTTAGAACAACCTCTCATGTGTTAACCTATGTGTAGAAAGTTTGAACCAATCCCCTTTTGATGGGGGTTACTTGCTCTTCACAATTTTTCACAAGATGTCCACAACAAAAACGGTGGTGTTGTGAGGTGATGAAAAGTTTTTGCAAGTCCCTTTTCTTGGGCTTTTACATTGTACCGAATCCTACACTATCTTAGCATTGCAGTAGCTAAACGAGGTTTACAAACCTAATACCAACCAAGGGTTTTCTTGGCTATGCATTTGGGTCTCAAACAGGACTCTAATGCAAAAATTAAGTGGGTGCTCAAAGTAAGTTCTCAAAACAATAAAAAATTGTAAAAGGGTTAATGCAAACTGGAGTTTGCCTTGCTGCTCTTGGTCGTAGGCTAGCTGTTCCTCTGGAGTGATGAAGTCTAAGACTCGGGTTCCTCCTCAACCTTAGCGACTACATAGATAAATACAAATATGTATCAATTTAAATGCATTTGTATTGAAGTTAAACTTGTGAGAGTTATAAGTCCTGCTAGACAGACCCAATGACTCTGAAATTTTTACTGTTGTTTGTGTACAACCTAAACAGGAACTTGGCCAAGTTTCATTTGCAGCAATGCTCATTTGCGCTATCCACAAATAATTATATACTTGGACTTAATTGGAGCTCCTATGGTGTTCTAAGGATTTTCATGGAGCAAGCCATGACTTTCTGAAAACTAGATTTTCAGAGGGTTCTAGTAGGGTTGGTCTCACTTAATTTGAAGGTTCCTAGCTAAAGACATGAGCTAAGAAATTTCAGAGAATTTCTGAAAAATGTTTCCGGACATTTTTCATTTTCTCTGGAACAGTTTTATTAATCACACCATTAGGTGGATCAAATAGCTCAAATGGATCTGAAATTTTTATGGTAGCTCAGGGATATTTTGGTCAACAACCTAGCAAAATTTCAGAATTTTCCTCCAAAGGGTTCTCCAGTTAAAATTCTAAAGAATTTAAATTTTGAAGAATTAATTCTGGGTAACTAAGGAATTTCATGAAGTGAAACTCAATTTTTTGGAAAGTACCTACAGAGCTGAATCCAACAAAATTTGGTTCACTCGATTTGGAGTTTCCTAGCCAAAGTTATGTGGGTTTGAAGTTTAACTAAATCTGAAAATCGGGGAAATGTTTAAATTGCTGCACGTGGGACCGGTCTACGTGTCAACTTCTCAGCGGTCGACACACGGGGCTACGGAGTCTTTCGCACGCAGCCGCACCCGATCCGGTGCCACAGCTAATCCCAGGTTTTAAAATATCGGACGCTGACACGTGGGACCGGGGCCTTCGTCTACCTCCGGCTTCCCGCGCTCGACCACCGCGAACCCTCGCCGGAGTGCTCTCCGGTGGACTCTGCCGTGTGCCAAACTCCATGATCTTGGCCGCCTCTACCTAATTCCACCCAGGAAACACGATGCTTAGCTCAGCTCGTCATGACAACCACCGGAACACGGCTGGCAACGAGTGGCGGCTTCGGAAGAACTTCGGCCGCATCAACAGGGCTTCTGAGCCTCTCAAACGATCGAGCAAAAGGCCGTAGAGCATCAGTGGACCCTAGGGAAGCTCGGTATGGGCTCGAGGCTGCTCGGGAGAGGTCCTAGGTAAGCTCTCACCGTGTGCCCGAGGGCTTCCGCCATTAGAGCCGGTAGAGAAGCTAGAACTGGCCAGTCTACCAAGGTTTTCTTGCCAAGGCTGTGAAGGAGAGTTGATCGCTACCAAGCCTAGCTCGTGTAGGATCAGTTTGAGGATCTCTAAACAACCATGGGGCAAGAATTTGGCGGATCCGCACCTGAACGTTGGTCTGCGCCGGATGAAAGGGAAAACTGAAATTCGTCGCCGGTGATCCAACACTGGGGCTGTGGTTCGGGGGTGAGCAGCACCAGACTCTACCACGTCCAAGGACGCCTTAGCTTGGGCATGAAACCCTCCCGTTTGGGCTGTCCACGGGAGTCCGAAGTGCGGCGAACTTATGTCACCGGGAAAAACATTCGGTATGGGCAAGATCATCCGAATCCGGCTAATTCCTACGACGGGGAAGGAAGAGGAGAACTTCTAGAATAGCTTGGAGGGAGTGGAGCGGCTGTGATCACTGCTTCTCTGATCAACTCCAAGCGAGCGGCGGTGAGGCGATGCTTTTCTTGCGTGGGAGCGAAGAAACGATCGGTAATGCCTCGGTTTAGCTCAGCTGCAGGGATAAGAGGGAGGGTGAGGCGGTTCAGTGGTCGGGGGCGGCAACCAGCTGCTGTCCCGACCAATCCTCACCGTGGCAGCAGCCTGAGCCGGCGCAAGAAACTGGGCTGAGTTCCTCAGTCGGTTGATTTTGCTATTGAGGCTGACATGTGGGTCCCACCTAAGTTTTAACCTCTGAAATTAACTCTCCTCTACTGCTCCAAACAGTAACCCCTCTAATACCCTCTAGAATTTGAATTATCTACCAAATGCCCATTCGGAGTTGATAGAATTAAAATTGTGAAATGTTTGGAATTAATTTTCAGCACATATGCAGTTTGAAATTCAAATAGAGTTTGAATTTGCTAAACTTAGCTCATGTCAAGATCATCTCCAAATGGATTGAAAATTGGTGTGTGAGCTCACAAAAATGTGCTGAGTAAGAATATGCCTCCCACTTTTGAACCTATGGGATGGAAGTGGTTTGAATTTGAATTTGGGTTCAAATTAACCCCTTTCTAGTTATAGGCAAAAATACATCAAAAAGGTTTCGGATTTGGGTGAATTTTGGCATGAGCATCCCTAGCAAGGTGTTGGAATTTTTCATATGCTCCGCCCCTAGATGATGCTTGTGGGAAATGCCACTTTTGCATTTTGTGAGTTTATTCTCTAATGACCATGTTGATGGTGTTTACTTGCTCTTCAAATGTGTTCACAAAGTTTCCTCAAATGAGGTGTGCGTGTGGTGATGAACACTTTGAATATGTGCCAAAAACTTAGGCCCATACACATACTTTGGCCACGCATGAGGTCGGGGGCTCTAGTCAGCAGGAGAGTGATGACTCCCAGCCACCTGCCTACGACAACCACCACTGCCGCCTCCTCTTACACTAGCGGATGTGATCTCGGCGTTGATGGGCTCTCGTGAGAAGCAGACCGACCTGCTCTGCATGATTGTGCAGAATACGTCCCAGGCGAGGGGGCGTCAAGAGAGGGGGCCTTGTGGGCCCCACGTCACGACGTACTCGGATTTCATGAGTACGCATGCTCCGGTGTTCACCGAAGCGGCAGAAGCACTAGAGGCAGACAACTGGCTGCGGACGATCGAGTCCAAATTTGGGCTGATCCAATGCACGGAGCGGCAGAAGACTATCTCACAGCGCAGAAGATTCACGGTGCCGCCGGTGCGTGGTGGGCAAACTATGTCGCCTCACTGCCTGGTGGCCACGCCATGGAACGGGCAGAATTCCGGGAGGTTTTCCGCGCCTATAATATTCCTCCCGGAATGATGAAGAGGAAGTTCCAAGAGTTCTTGGAACTGAAGCAAGTCGGTAGGAGTGCCCATGACCATCCCCGTGCGTTCAACCATCTGGTGCAGTATGCGTCGGATTATATCTCCACTGAGGAGAAGAAACGCGAGCAATTCTATTGGGGTTTAAACCCCGAGATGAAGAGTCATCTCGTGCAGTGCAATCGCGGCACCTTCAACGACCTCGTCAATGCCACGATTATGCAAGAGGATGCTCAGCGTGAATTGGCGGCTGAGCAGAGGAAGTGAAGCGCTCCACCGAGTAGCGGGGGTGAAGCACCTCAAAAATACCGCATGGTGTATCGGACACCATCCGGTCAGCAGTGGCATCCACCGGCACGACCTCAGCAGTTTGGGGCTCGTTCTTTTCAGCCACCACCATTCCGACCGCCAATGCCACCACCACGTCTGCAACAGAAGCAGCACCAGCAGATGGTACCCCGGGCGTTTCCACTGCCACAACGCACCCTGGGATTCCGTCCGCCGATCAGCAGAGGACCGCCTCGCCACACCTGCTACACTTGTGTCCAGGCAGGTCATTCTCGAAGGACTGTCACCAGGGGCAGCAAAGCAGCGGGCAAGCCTAATATAGGGGCGGTGCTCGAGGCTGATCACCAGTCAAGAAGGGTGGTCAGCGAGCCGGAGGCGTTCGCAACCTTGACAATGAGACTCCCCGGATGGAGAAAACATGCTAGCTGGTACGTTCACTCTCAACGATCAATCAATCATCATTTTATTTGACTCTGGTGCAACCCACAACTTCATAAGTGCATCATATGTGGTTAAGCATCAACTGGAAGTCTTTCCAACCGAGTGCTCTTATATGATCTGCTTGCAAGGAGGGAAGATTTCAGAAAATGTCATGATTCCGAAAGCACCACTGTGCTTAGGTGGGAGATATATCCCACTACTATGATTGTTCTTGAGAGGCAGAAGATTGATGCAACCTTAGTTATGTCATGGCTAAGTTACCATGGCGCTGTCCTAGAAACTTTGGCATGGATGGTTCATCTCAACTTCCCACTCCATCGTCCGTATTCTCTCATACTAGACAATCCTATCCCAGAAGTTTCAGCCGCCTATAATACTGAAGCTCCCTGTGAGACCTATGTGTGCTGAATACATTGGCAATTAGGATAAGAGTTAGCATTAACATTCAAAGTTTTGAATATTGCCAAAACATTCTTCTGTGGCAAGGTCCGACAAGTTCTTTGTTAGGTCCGCCAAGTGTTGGCAAGGTCCGACGCAAGGTCCGGAGAGCTTCTGTGAGGTCCGGAGCTTGTTTTTAGGGAGCTCCCGTGAAGTTCAACTCGTAGAACTGCAGCGTCTTGTTTTTGCTTTTAACTCACAATGTTTCAAACTTGTTTTATGGGAAGGTTTGCTTAGTATTAATTTGCTAAGTTTTTGGTGTGTTTTGTTGGTTATGGCTGTTATCATTTGATATGGTTTGCAACATGCTTATGTGATGTGCTCATGTAAGGTGTTGTGGTTTTCGAACTAACGTGAGTCAAGTCGAGGACTTGTGCTCGGAAGAATTGGTTGTTTATTCATGTGCAGGTGTTGCTTGAGTTCAAGACATGGCTGGTGACAGGATCCTTGGACTAGTCTCAGGGAGGAGATGAGGTTCCAACAACCAAGTTCGGGAGGAGCTGTGGTTGAGTTGATCGGGAGGTCGCGCAACATGTTTGGATCAAGGGCAGTGCATATGAAGGTTGCGTGTACGTCGTTGGAAGGTGTTTGCACGTGTGCAAGGAGTGCATGGACGTGGCAACATTGTTTCAAGGCGTGATGAAGAGAAGTGGACGTAAAGAATTGGTCGGAAAGGTCCAACCGGCTGGATTGCGTACTCAGGCTGAGGCTGAGTCGGATATGGCTCAAATATGGAAGATTTGAGTTGGTTATGATAGGATTTCGTGCTAGGCACGAAGTTGAGTTGTTTTAGGAATGTTTAGGACGTTTCTAAGGTGTTTGGAAGTCTCACGATTGCTTCTATCTGCGAATAGGAGAGTCCTGAGCAGTTATGGTAAGTTACGATACAAGTCCAATTAGGAGTAGGAGTCCTAGATTGGATTGATTAGCCTGAGCGCTGGCTATAAAAGCAAGGGAGGCCAGAGCTTTCGTGGGTAGAGAACTTTGGGCTGTTCCTCTTGTGTTTCTATTGAATAAAGTTCATAGTTTCGAGGAGCTTTTGTGCCTTGTTCGTCCGACTTGTTGTTCATCAAGTCTTTCTCGCCGAGTTTCTGGACAGACCGACGTTGCTTCGGTGTTTCATTCATAACTCGAGTTTTACAGATCGGATTGACGTGATTCTTATTGGGTTGTCTTCAAAACTCAATTATCTATCATCTGTGAAATTTTCACGAGCTTCGGATCTGTAGTTTTTGAGATACACGAGTTTCTTTGCAGCGTTGCAGATCTGTTTTATATCGGATAGAACAGATTGATCTTCGTTTAATGTTTTGATCGTATCTCAAGTTTTACTTCGTGTTTTCAAGTGATTCTTGTTGGATTAGATCCGTGACTTGATTCTCTACCTCTCTACTTGATTTGTCACGGTTTAACACGTTTGAAAACACTTGCACACATGGTTTCTTTAACCGATTGATTTTTTTGCTGAGGGGTTTTTGTTGTTTCCGCTGCGAAAAGTTTTACTCTACCATTCACCCCCCTCTGGTAGCATTTCACGTGCTCTTCGATCCTACACTCCCAAGCTAGAGAACATCCCCGTAGTCCGAGAGTGTGGCGGACCGGAATCCGCTCATCCAGGATCGCAGAGGGTGGTGCCGCGCGATGCGACACCTGACAGCACACGTCATAAGGATACCATATATTACATGGGTAAACAAACTGAAACTGTACAAACAAGTACAATACTCAGTTACAAACTAGGGTCTTTATTACACAGCGGAAGTTTCTTTTGTACAACTCACGCCGCCTATCTAGCAAAAGTCGGTTGCCCAGCCCTAGGGCAACCCACACTAGCTGCACTCCTCAGTTCAGCGCGGCGTGTACGGCTCCCACTCAGCCGTGGTCCCCGACGGAGGGTAACCCTCGCCGGTGGACTCGTACTCCGAGTCCATGGGTGGCTCCTCACCTGAAAAACACTTAAGCAGCACCCGTGAGCACGAAGGCTCAGCAAGGCTTAACCGACTCACCTAAGCATGAAACTCTACATGAGGTGTACCCTGACTTAGGATACAATGTTGCAGCAAATGGACACGCCTACAAGTTCATCCTTAGTTCATCTTTTAGCATCAAGTTAACGGTTCATAAAGCTGAAATTTAGTGAGCAATATTTGGTGGCACACATGTCACAATACAATTATATCATAACAGCAATATTGAATCATAACATTTCATTCATTAATCTACGTTACGGCGCAGTGAACAAGCGGTACTCGTCACCGCGAGGGACGGCGAATCGACTCGATATACACCTGCAGGAAAACCCAAAGAGCACGTCACGTACGCCCACCCGTGGTGCCTCGACGCCCGGAGGTTTAGGCTACATCGGTTTATCGGGGCCCATATATCCGATATGCCTTCGGTACGTTCAATACTTGTTCAGCAGGGCCGCACACGGATCGGTCCTCAATCGACACGGGCAGGGCTGCGCACACAAGACTCTCTCTTGCTGCGCCCTAGCCCCTGCCTAGTCTCATTTTCATTACTAAGGTGATCTCACGTCACTCAACCGAACCCGTGTGTCCCCATGCCTATCTCGCGAGTAGATTCCAACTACTCGACTTGTACCGAAGTCCTATGAATCATTAAGCATAGCCTGTCTACTCGAGGTCTTAGACACTACCCTCACTTTTAGGAAAAAGTTCTGGTTATGCAAGTGGGGTTTCATTCATCCTATACCTAATGCACAATCATACTTCATATGACACATGTAAACAAAGTAAAACTTATAAAAAGGTTAATGCAAACCGGGGCTTGCCTTGTTGCTGCTGGTCAGTAGTTAGTTCTTCGTCCGGCAGAAGGAAGTCCAACACTTCCGGAGTCTCTTCTTCAATGACTACACGTTGAATATAATACTACATGTAAATTTAAATGCAATGTGTAAACTTGAATACTTAATTACTAATAACTCTAGCTAGCCCTCCCCTTTGGCTCTGAAATCTTTATTGTGGTTTGGTAGGGTCCTAACCAGTGTCTTGACCAAGTTTCATTTGAAACAAAGTTCATTTGAACATTGTACAAATAAAAGCCCGTTTGGTCAATATTTGAGCCTCTAACTAATTCCAGGGGTTTTCATGGCTCCAACCCTTACTTTCTGGAAACTAGAATTTAGGATGGTTCTAATGGAGTTGGTTTCATGTCATTTGAAGAATTCTACAGAAAGTTATGCCCTAATTAAGATTTGAGAAAATCTGAAAAATGTTTCTGTACATTTTTCTATTTTCTCAGGGCAGTTCTCTTAATCACCCCTTTAGGGTAACTAAATGAACTTGTATGAGTCTGAAAATTTTACTGGGATTCAGGGATTTCCTAATGAACCTTTCAGCCAAATTTCAGAATTTTTCATAAAGTAGTTCTCCAGATAAAATTCCCAACAGTTTAAATTTTACGGCTTTAATTCTGGAAAATTATTCACTTTCATGAGCTGAATTTGGTATTGCTGGAAAGTGCTCAGAGAGCTGAATCCAACAAAAATTGGTTCACCCGATTTGGAGCTCTCTAGCCAAAGTTATGAGGATTTGAAGTTTGGAAGAATTCTGAAAATCGGGGGAAAGGTTTAAACTCTCGGGGCCAACGGGGACACGTGTCGAGCGGGAGGTGTCCGGCACACCGGGGATACCACACGTGTCGAGCGCGGAGGTGTCCGGCACACCGGGGCTCACACGATATTTGCGCGCCAGCACAGCCAATCCCCGGCCACACCCGATCCTGATTTAAATTCTTCAGCCGCTGACACGTGGGCCAGCCGGCTTCGTCTTCCTCCCGCCGTTCTCTCGCGCCCGCGCCGCCGACCTCGCCGGAGCAGACTCGGGGCTCGCCGGCTCGCCGCTGCCGGACCTCCCATGGTCTGAAAATCGCCGCCAGGGGGTTGTCGACGTCGAGGAACACGTCGGTGGTGACAGGTCGGGCTGGGGGTGACCGGAAATAGCTCGGCGACGTGCCGCGGCCTCGGTTGAGGTTCGACACCGTCGACCGTGGTTTCTAAACCCGCCAACACCTCGAACAAATGGCCCTACAGCATCAGTGTACCTCTAGGAAGCTCGACAAGGTGTCAAAAGGGTTCAGGGATGGCGGTAAGTTGGTCGGCACCGTGTGACCGACCGTGCCCGTCATGACCGCCCTCGATCAAGCTCGAAATTCGTCACTCCTAGACAGTTTCACGCTACGGATGCAGAAAAGAACTTGATCGCCGGCTAGTCCAGCGTCTATGTGCAAGATTTGATGACCTCCGAAAGATCATAGAGCGAGAATTTAAAGAAACCGTACCGGAAGCTCGGTTTACGGTCGCCAGAGCAAAAACTGGAAATTCTCTGCGGATTCTTCACGGTTGGCTTCCAAACTTGGAGGAGAGCAGCACGGTGGTTGCGCGCTCCTGTTGCCTCTCTCGCTGGACCGTGAAAACGCCTGTGGAACACTGCCCACGGGCGCCTGACTCTCGGCTGAGGCTAGGTCGCCGCGGTGGCCATCGTCTTCGGGCAAAGGAGGTCGGAGCTCGGGGTTTCTGGCGTTTGGGAGGTGAAGTGCGAGCTCAGGTGGCTGTCTAGCAGCTCAGGGACTAAGGAGGAGATGGTTTTGCTGGTTTTCCCGATTGAGCAAAGAGCTGTGGCGAGAAACAATGCCGCTGCTCGGGTTTGCCCACGAGAAGATAAAGCCGGCCGACTCCTGCTCCGCTGAGGCGGTGCCGGTCTCGTGGGGGCGCGAGCCAGCCGCCCTGGGCGCCAGCGCGCGGAGAGGGAAGCAGCTGGTGGCGCCGGTAGCTGCTCGGTGGCACAGCCGACAGCTGCTCGGCGGAATTTCCCACCGAGACTCTGACTTTGGGTGCAAGTTTCTCCTTCTTCCCTCTATGACATGTGGGTCCCACCTGGGGTTTTAACCTCTGGAATTTACTCCTAATCACTGTTGTAAACAGTGAGCCCCATAATACCCCTGGTGATTCAAATTATTCACCCCTGAGCCATTTGAATTGATTAGAATTCAAATTGGGTTCGGTTTGAGTGAATTTCAGCACAAGTTCAGTTTTGAATTCAAATAAAGTTTGAATTCGTCCCACTTAGCTCATGTCAAGATCAACTCCAAATGGAGTGAAAATCGGTGTGTGAGCTCACAAAAATGTGCTGAATAAGAATATGCCTCCCACTTTTAAATTCATGGGACAAAAACAGTTTGAATTCGAATGTGGTTTCAAACTGTTCTCTTTCTATCTATACCCAAGATAACCTCAAAAAGGTTTTGAATTTGGGTGAAACTTGGCATGGACATCCTTAGCAAAGTGTAGGAGTTTTCCTAAGTCCAGCACACCTATATCACATGTGGGAGATACCACTTTTGCAATATGTGAGTTTGTTCTCTAATGAGCATGTTGATGGTGGTTACATGCTCTTCATTTGTGTTCATCATCTTTCCTCAAATGAGGTGTGTGGTGTGGTGATGAATACTTAAAATGTGTGCCAACACTGAGGCCCTTACAGAGAGTACCCCGCATGCCACCTGAACGGGATGTGGAGATCAAAATTGAACTTGCACCTGGGACTACACCAATATCACGGAGACCGTACAAAATGGCTCCGAATGAGCTGGCTGAGTTGAAAGAACAGCTCAATGACTTGTTGAGCAAGGGTTTCATCAGACTGAGTTCCTCGCCTTGGGGATGCTCGGCGCTGTTCGTCAAGAAGAAGAATGAAACCTTGAGGCTGTGTGTGGATTACTGGCCTCTCAACGCCATCACCATCAAGAACAAATATCCACTGCCCCGGATTGACATCCTGTTTGATCAGCTTGTGGGTGCAAGTGTGTTATCTAAGATGGACCTTCGCTCTGGGTATCATCAAATAAAAATCCAGGCGGAGGATATCCCGAAGACGGCCTTCTCGACGAGATATGGCCTATATGAATATCCCGCCATGTCTTTTGGTCTCACCAACGATCCGGCACATTTCATGTACCTCATGAACTCAGTGTTCATGCCGGAGTTGGACAAATTCATGGTGGTGTTCATTGATGATATCTTGGTTTACTCCAAGACAGAAGCAGAACACGCCGAACACTTGAGAATCGTCCTTCAATGACTGCGAGACCATCAGCTTTATGCCAAGTTCAGAAAATGTGAGTTTTGGATCAGCCAAGTGCCATTTTGGGACATATCATCTCAGCGGAAGGCATTGCGGTTGACCCAAGCAAAATTGAACAAGTGCTGAAATGGAAAGCCCCCACTTCTGTCCATGAAGTCAAAAGCTTCCTCGTTTTAGCAGGATATTACCGGAGATTCATCCCGAGCTTCTCCAAGCTTGCTAAGCCGATGACAGAATTATTGAAGAAGTGAATGAAATATGTTTGGAACTCAGCTTGTGAAGGAGCGTTCCAAGCATTGGTAAAGCATCTCACAACAGCCCCAGTCTTAGCTCAACCGGATACGACCAAGCCTTTCGACGTATATTATGATGCGTCCGGTATCGGGCTTGGCTGCGTGTTGATGCAAGGAGGACGTGTGGTCGTGTATGGCTCACGCCAACATCTAGACCATGAGAAGCACTATACGACTCATGATCTTGAGCTCGCTGTTGTAGTTTTGGCGCTGGAAATGTGGAGGCACTATCTCCTGGGGAATTTGGTGCATCTCTACACCGACCATGAGAGCTTAAAATATATCTTAACCCAGAAGGAGCTTAATATGAGGCAAACAAGGTGGTTAGAATTAATCAAAGACTATGAGATTGAGATTCATTATCACCCCGGCAAGGCGAATGTGGATGCCGACGCGCTGAGTTGGAAATCACATGTCCATAACCTCACCATTGCACTGATGGAAGAGGAAGAACCGAGTTTATACTTGGTTCCATATGGATCACTCTATAACCTTGCTCTCATCCCTACCATTAGGGAGGATATTATTGCAGCACAGAAGGTTCACAAGGGCATGGCACACCTCCGGAGACGGATAGACAGCGGGGATATCAAATGTTTCCAGAAGGATGATGAGGGGACGCTGTGGTTCAATGACCACACAGTCGTACCCTGGAATATGGAGCTGAGAAAGAAGATCCTTGATGAAGCTCACTTGTCTAAGTTCTCCATTCATCCGGGCAGCAACAAAATGTACCAAGATTTGAAGAGAAAATTTTGGTGGACACGGATGAAGCGGGAAGTTGCAAAATATGTATCCGAGTGTGATACGTGTAGACGAGTGAAGGCGGATCACATGAGAAAATCAGAGCTGTTGCAACCCCTGAAAATTCCAGCATGGAAATGGGAAGATGTGAGCATGGATTTCATTGTGAGATTACACATGACCTTTAACAAGCATGATTCCATTTGGGTAATCGTTGACCGGTTAACCAAGTCGGCTTACTTCATTCCATTGCATAAACATTTCCATGCCGGTAGGTATGTGGAGTTGTACATTGCAAGAAATTTATGCTTGCATGGAGTACCCAAGACTACAATCTCAGATCGAGGGGCACTGTTCATGGCTCATTTCTGGGAGCAGTTGCACACTGCTTTGGGTACTAAGCTGATTAGAAGCTCCAACTATCACCCTCAGACAGATGGGCAAACTGAGAGGGTGAATCAAGTGTTAGAAGACATGTTGAGAGCATGTGCCATCCATCACGGTAGAAACTGCGATGATCATCTACCGTTGACGGAATTCTCGTACAACAATGGCACCATATGAGGCTCTCTACGGACGCAATTGCCACACCCGATTGAACTGGTCCGAGTCCGGTGAAAGGGTCTCGTTCGGGATTGATTTGGTGAACGACGCCGAAGAGCGCGTTTGGAATACTCAAGCAAACTTGAAGGCCGCTCAATCCGGACAGAAAAGTTATGCTGATAAGAGGCATAGGCCGCTGCACTTCGACGTCGGGGAACATGTGTACCTCCGTGTATCTCCGATGAAAGGCGTGCACCGATTTGGCGTTAAGGGGAAGCTCGCTCTCCGATTTATTGGACCCTATGCTATCACCGAGAAGTGTGGACCACTGGCTTATCGACTAGAACTACCGGCCTCTCTCGCTGGTGGTCACGATGTTTTCCATGTTTCACAACTCCGAAAATGTCTGAAGTATACGGCTACTGTTCCCACCGAAGACATTGGCGAGCTACAACTGAATTTTACTTATGATGAATATCTGGTGGCGATTATTGATGAGAAGGCCCGTACCACGCGTAATCGAACACTGTGGTTCTACAAGATATTGTGGAGCAACCACACCGCTAAGGAAGCGACGTGGGAGAGTGAGGAGTTCCTTCGCTCAAACTACCCGAACTTATTGGCATCTCATCGCATGGTAGCTGCCGTTCCCGTGTTTGCTTGAGTCTTCGCCGAGCTTCCCTAGCGTCGAAGGACGCTATAGAGCCGATCACTAGAGAATTTGGCAGGCTAGGACCACCGGCCGATGACGCCGAACCTCTCCCGAGGCCGCCGCACGTCGTCGGCATAGTTCCGGCCCTTTAGCAGCCCTACCAACTGCACCAACGGGTTCCCCGACCCTAAAAACCCCTGGGCGGCGAGTCTCCGGCCGGGAGATGACCGGGAATGCGCGGCGGTTGAAGAAGGGGGATGGCTAGTCCACTTGTCAGCGAGGTAAATTTAAAACCGGGATCGGTTGTGGCCAGGGATCTTGTGACTACACAGCTGGAAACCCTGTAGCCCGTGTGTCCTCAAATCCTATTGGCTGCAGTTTAAACCGTGGGCCCAGCTCAAATTTGCAATAGAAAAACAATTCCAGATTTAGCTCAAACTTTAGAAAATCATAACTTTGAGTAGGAAGCTCCAAATTTAGTGAACCAAATTTTGTTGGATTCAGATTTTTGAATACTATCCAGCAAAACAAGTTTCAGTTCATGAAACTTATTAATTTTCCAGAATCAATTCCCTAATTATTAAACTGTTTGGAATTTTATATGGAGAATTCTTAGATGGAAAATTCTGAAATTCGGCTAGGAGGTTCATTTGAAAATACTTGAGTCACAGGAAAGAATTCAGATCCATCCAGGTTCATTTAGTCCCCCTAATGGTGTGATTAAGTGAGCTGCCCTGAGAAAATAGAAAAATGTACAGAAATATTTTTTAAGATTTTCTCAAATCTTGATTAGGGCATAACTTCCTCTAGGATTATTCAAATTACATGAGACCAACTCCATTAGAACCATCTCAAACTCTAATTTCCAGAAAGTAATGGTTTGAGCCATGAAAATCCCTGGAAATCCTTAGAAGCTCTAGTAATGACCAAATAGACTTTTATTTGGGCAGAGCTCAAATGAGCTTAGGTTCAAATGAAATTTGGTGAAGTCTCTGGTTAGGTCCTTACCAAGCCACCATAAAGATTTCAGAGCCAAATGGGATATCTAGCTAGAGATACAGTCTAGCTAGAGATACAGTCTTTACATACTAAATTTAAACGTTGCATTTAAATTGACATATCGTTAATGTACTTACGTGTAGTCGCTGAAGGCGAAGAGACCCCAGAAGTGTTGGACTTCCTACTTCCGGACGAGACCCTAACCCCTGGCTAGCAGCAACAAGGCAAGCCCCGGTTTGCATTTAATAAAGTTATAAAGTTTTGCTTTTTATACACATTTAGCTTGAGGTATTTATGTGCATTAGGTGTAGGATGGATGAAAACCCAGATGCATAACTAGATCATTCCAACAAGAGTGAGGGTAGTGTCTAAGTCCTCGAGTAGTTTATGCTCTTTTAGTGTGTATAGACTTCGGTACAAGTCGAGTAGTTGTAATCTACTCGCGAGTATAGGCTTCGGGACACACGGGATTGGTTCGAGTGATGTGAGGTCACTTTAGTAAGAAAATGAGACTAGGCAGGCGGTAGGTCGCAGAAATTGGAAGTCTTGTGGGCGCAGCTCTGTCTGTGTCGACTAAGGACCGATCCAAGTGCGGCCCATGCTGATCAAGTTTGAATGTACCGAAGGCATATTGGATATATGGCCCCCGATAAACTGATATAACCTATATCTCCGGGCGTCGAGGCATAACGCACCGATTTATAGGTATAGGTTGAGGGCAGCAAGGTGGAAATTCTCTAACGGGCATAGAGAGATGCTCCATGCATGTAGGGAACCCCCTGTCCGTTTGGGTGCGACCAGGTGGGTGTACGTGACGTGCTCTTCGGGTATTCCTGCAGGTGTATATCGAGTCGATTCGCTGTCTCTCGTGGTGATGAGTACCACTTGGTCACTGAGTCGTGACGTAGGTTAACATATGAAATGATGTGATTCAATATTGCTGTTATGAATAACTTGTATTGCTACATGTGTGCCACCAAATATGGCTCACTAAATTTCAGATTCCTGAACCGTTAATTTGTGGCTAAAATATGAACGAAGGATGAACTTGTAGGCGTGTCCGTTTGCTGCAGTTTACCATCCTATCTCCGTATGACCTGCATGTAGAGTTTCCTGTGTAGGACCGTCGGTTAAGACATGCTGGCCATCGTGCTCATGGTTGCTGCTATTGAGTGTTTGCAGGTTAGGAGTACCCCATGGACTCGGGGTACGAGTCCATCGGCGAGGGCTACCCTCCATCGGGGACCATGGCTGAGTGGGAGCCGTACATGCCTCGCTGAAGATGAGTGCTGCTAGTGTGGGTTGTCCGTAGGGCTGGACAACCGACTTTTGCTAGTTTGGTGGGCGTGAGATGTAAAAATTATCTTCAGCTGTAGAACTCTGTACTTAGGTGTAAAACTGAAGGTTTGTACTACCTTTTGTACATATTCAGTTTGTTTTCAATGTAATACAATGGTTTCCTTATGATGTGTGCTGTCGGGTGTCGCATCGTGCGGCACAATCCTCTGAGATCTTGGGCGTACGGATTTCGGTCTGTCACACATACTATACGTTTCTCACTCGTATACTTCTAAGTTTTTGAAAATGTACTCTTTTCATGCGTGCTATTCCCAATGCGGCTCTGATACAACGCCAGTGGGGAACCCCTTCCGGGATCCACACTCCAGGAATCACATTGGGTTGTGTCGTGTGATGCAGCACCCAACAGCATACACGAAAAGAAACCATAAAGATACAAATCTTTTATTTCTCAACATAATATCATTTACAACATAATGTACCTGAAGGTACACACCGCGTAATATACATAAACACGTGAAAGGTACCCCGCCATCCTGCCTGGTTCACGTCACGGGGACGGGGCACCTCGCCCGAGAATCGCATTGGGTGGTGCCGTGTTATGCGGCACCCAACAGCACACAAAAAAGGAACACTGTATTACATAAATCCAAAGCGGAAGCTTACGATTGTTCTTTATAAATAATTTACATAAATAACTACAGCGGAAGTCTATAAACAGCTCACGTCGAATATCTAAGAAGCACCCAAGAAGAGGTCCAGCCCGCGGGCTCCTCTCGCTAGCAACACGAATACATGGCAGCGGCTAGGTTCTCCAGGTGATACATGACTCGGAAGTTCTCGAGTCTCACCGACAACCTTCTTTATAGCGTCGAGGTTTACCTGCAAAACCACGTATATAGCAAGAGTGAGCACAAAGGCTCAGCAAGACTTAACCGTCTCTCCTAAAGAATGTAACTCTACATGAGGGTAAGTTAAGACCTAATCCTGTAATTTGTGAAAAGACTCGCCTATGAATTCATCCTTAACTTTCATATTTTAGCCATAATAGTAGTGACCTTGCGCACAGCAATATTGGAACTCCACAATCAAACAAGAAACGCTTCATTCCAATGTTACTTGTCCCAAGGTGGAAAATAACTTTAGTTTGCTCTATCTCTACTTTAAACAAAGTTTTCATGCAATTCCAATAATCGTAACAACAATTAAAACTTTGCAAACTGTTTCCAGACAACTTGATTACTACGTCACAACACAGTGAGCAAGCGGTACTCATAACCGCGAGGGACGGTGATTCGAATTAAACACTACCCGGTTAACTCGACACATATGCCCGCCTCTGAAGACCCAAATCTGGCGTCCTTCATTACGTCGTATGTGGCAACCTTTCGTAGGACACTAGACTGTAGAACCGGTCGCGCCGTCTCGGGCTCATAGGTCTAACGATACGATGTGGTATGCCTCTACAATCCAGTGAACCTGGTACCTCGGTTTCCTAGTTCCCACATATCAGTAAGCATCCGGTACACAACTGAATACTTGCTCAGCGGGGCTGCACACGCTTCGGTCCTTAACCGACACATGCAGAGCTATTCGACCAAGACCTCGTCTTGTCGCTGCCTAACCCTCCTGCCCGGTCTCATCTTTAGAAATGTAAACTTTAGTTTGCCTCTTTTCCAACCCCACTGATGTAACCCGAACTATAGCTCGCGAGTAGATTCCAACTACTCGACTTCTAGCGGATGTCCTAAGCTATTTAGCACGGCATTGTCCTACAGCGATGATACATTTCTACCCTTGACCTCAGGGTTCATTTTGGGTTATGCAAGTGGAGTATAAAACATCCTTGACCTAATGCACATACAACCCCTGACCCATAGTAATGAACAAATGAAAAACTTTATAAAACAACTTAAATGCAAACCGGGGCTTGCCTTGGTTTTGCAGGTGACTAAAGTTAGAAATTTATGAAGTTAGCAGATGATGACTTGGAGCTCAATCCCTGCCCTTCTTGCTCCTTGCTCTAAGCTTAACTCTTCCTTCACTTCTCCACGTTTAATCACTACACATTATGAATATGCATACATGTTAAATTGTAAAACCTTTGCTAACAAATGCTAAAGATAAGTTTAAAGCTGGAACCCTGTTTAGGAATTTAAAATGACACTGGTTCTAGTGGTTTGGGTTTGGGTTAGCACTATGCTCAAGTGAGATGGGTGTTTCCTCACTTGTGGGTTGATTATCTAACGTGGTTGAACAGAACAGTACTGATCCAGGGCTCCAATGGAGCTGAGAATTTTCTTGTGAGTTCCTTGTCACAAGAAAGTCATCTGGACCAAAATTCAGAATATTTCATCTATGTAGATCACTCAGAACAATTTCCTAAGCATTTAGGCAAAAAGAAATTAATTCTGAGTAAATTTGAACTTTCATGCATCAAGTGAACTAAAATTTCATACATAACTAAAATTTCATGCATCAAGTGAACGTGCGCCGTTGCCAAAAACCAAATTCCGGCTAGCCGGCGTCGGGGAAGGGCAAGAGGACCATGGGAGGAGTAGCAAGATGTCATGGCGCACCTTAGGGCGAAGTTTGTTGTGCCGTAGAGGCACTGGAGTGACCAGAAGACCAAGAACAGTGAGGCAACGTTGTATGGACTGAGGAGAAGGAAAAACCTTCATGCGCCAACCCTAGGACGCCGGAAGCTGCTGGTTTTCACGCTGAGGAGTTGAAGGACGAGTGCGTGGTGCTGTTTTGCAGCTGGCTGAGGCCTGATGCGCACAAAATCGCCGGCTCCCGAATCAACCGAGGCTAGCATGGAGCTCTGTTCCGTTTCTGCGTGGGAGGGAGGGCAAAGCACCGAGGCTTCGGATGAGGAGGCAAGATGATCAAGCTGAGGACGCAGGAGATCCACGAGCAGCTCTCCAGCGCTGCTCCAGCAGCTGGGAGGTGGCGGCAGCTCCTTCCCCTCGGTAGCGCACGTCCTGTTGCCCGGGTTCAAGTCTGAACAGAAGAACAGGTTGCCTTCAGTTGCAAGTTTCCTCCCAAAGACAAGTGGGTCCCACAGCTCCTTTCTCCCAAAAGATCTCCAATTTTTGGCACAATGCAAATTTAAATCCTGAAGAGCTCATATTCAAAAGCTGTTTGTTGTTTTGACATGATGTTCTTCAGTTCAAATTTAAATTCAAATTTCAAAAAAATTCATAGGCCCCTTTGATACTCATATCAAAGCACCTCCAAATTTTCTCAAAATTTGGCTACCTCATAATTTGGACCTGAGGAATTCAATTATGTCCTCTGATCTTTGAGTTGGCCATTGCAAATACCCCTTCTTAAACAACAGTTTGAATTTTTCCTTTTTGAAAATGGCCCTCTTCTCTTTGAAGTGAACCCTTTAGCTCAAACTGAATTTAAAGTCCTATTGCACCTGCAAACACTTATATGATAAAACAAAAGTTTTTGCAAGTCCCATGTCTTGGATTTAAACTCAACTTTATTCACAGCTCAAGTTTCCCATTTACAAGTTTTTGGGACTTTTACATTCCTCCCCCCTTAAAAAAAATCTCGTCCTGAGATTCAAGATTAAGGACAATGCGGGGAGGATGACTACCGAACATAAGCCTCTAATAACTCCGGGTGATTGCGTTGCAAATACTCCTGGCTTTCCCATGTAGCTTCCTCACACGTGTAATTTTCCCATAGCACTTTCAAAAATCGCAACGTCTGATTTCTTGTCTCACGAGTCTTCTCATCAATTATCCGGGTTGGTCGCTCAACATATGTAAGGTCCGGCTTCAAATCTTCTATGCCTTCTGTGAGAATCTCCGTTGGAACTTTCAAACACTTCCGCAACTGAGATATGTGGAAGACGTTATGAATTCCGGCTAAGGCTGCCGGTAGCTCCAAACGGTATGCCACGGTTCCACATCTTTCAATGATGACGAAGGGACCGATAAAACGCGGAGCTAATTTTCCTTTCACTCCGAACCGGTGAATGCCCTTCATAGGAGATACGCGGAGGTATACGTGGTCCCCAACATGGACATCCAGAGGACGTCGTCTCCTTTCCGCAAAGCTCTTTTGTCTGGACTGAGCGGCTTTAAGATTTTCTTGAATAAGCCTTACCTGCTCTTCTGCTTCATTTATGAGATCAATCCCGTAAATCACTCTCTCGCCCGATTCACACCAGTTCAAGGGTGTGCGGCACTTTCGGCCGTAGAGAGCCTCATAAGGTGCCATTTTGATGCTCGCTTGATACCCATTGTTATAAGCGAATTCCGCCAACGGTAGATGATCGTCCCATCCCTTACCGTGGTGAATGGCACATGCTCGAAGCATATCTTCGAGAACTTGATTCACCCTCTCCGTTTGCCCATCGGTTTGAGGATGATATGTAGAGCTTCTAATCAATTTGGTCCCCAGTGAGGCATGTAGCTGCTCCCAGAAGCGAGCAACGAACAACGCACCTCGATCGGAGATGATCGTCCGGGGAACTCCATGTAGGCATAGTATTCTTGCAATATATAGCTCCGCATACTTCTTGGCATGGTATCCCGTATGTACCGGGATGAAATGGGCTGACTTGGTTAACCGATCCATGATTACCCAAACCGAATCATGCTTATTAGCCGTGAGAGGTAGTCCAATAATGAAGTCCATACTAATATCCTCCCACTTCCATGCCGGAACACTTAGCGGTTGTAAGGTTCCCGCTTTCTTCATGTGGTCGGCTTTAACTCGCCAACACGTATAACATTCTGATACGTATTTAGCAACCTCACGCTTCATCCGGGTCCACCAAAATTTAGTCTTCAATTCCTGGTACATCTTGTTGCTGCCCGGATGAATAGAAAATTTGGATAAGTGGGCCTCATCCAAAATTTTCTTCCGCAGCCTCATATCACGGGGTACGACTATCCGGTCCTTGAACCATAGGGTATCTTCATCATCTAACCGGAAACATTTCATCGCCCCGTTCTTCAACCTCCTTCTGATATGAGACATACCCTTGCCTCGCTTTTGAGCTTCCATAACCTCCTCCTTTAATGTGGGTATGAGAGCTAGATTATGTAGAGCTCCATATGGAACAAAGTAGAGACTTGGTTTCTTCCTCTTCTATCGACGTAATGGTCAGATTATGAATATGAGACTTTCGGCTGAGTGCATCGGCAACCACATTTGCCTTGCCCGGATGATAATGAATTTCAATCTCATAGTCCTTGATCAGCTCCAACCATCGCCGTTGACGCATATTCAACTCTTTCTGAGTGAATATGTACTTCAAACTTTTGTGGTCGGTGTAGAGATGAACCAGATTTCCCAATAGGTAATGTCTCCACATCTTCAAAGCTAATACCATGACAGCAAGCTCGAGATCATGAGTTGGATAATGTTGCTCATGATTCCATAATTGTCGTGATCCATATGCGACCACGCGTCCTCCTTGCATGAGTAAACAACCAAGCCCGATGCCGGATGCATCACAATAAACACCAAAAGGCTTGGTTGTATCCGGTTGAGCTAGAACCGGGGCAGTTGTGAGGTGCTTCACCAACGCCTGAAAAGCTTCCTCACACGGCTTGCTCCAATCATACTTGATGCCCTTTTTCAGTAGCTCTGTCATAGATTTGGAGATTTTTGAGAAGCCCGGGATGAACCTCCGGTAATATCCCGCCAAACCCAAGAAGCTACGAACTTCATGGACTGATGTTGGAGACTTCCACTTCAGCACTTGCTCAATCTTGCTTGGATCAACAGCAATTCCTTCCTCTGAAATAATATGTCCAACAAATGGCACTTGGTTGATCCAGAATTCACATTTACTAAACTTTGCATAGAGCTTGTGATCTCTCAGTCGTTGGAGCACAATATGCAAATGTTTAGCGTGTTCCTCTTTAGATTTGGAATAGACCAAGATGTCGTCGATGAATACCATGACGAACTGATCCGGCTCCGGCATGAACACCGAGTTCATAAGATACATAAAGTGAGCCGGAGTATTGGTCAACCCAAATGACATGACAAGATACTCATAGAGTCCATATCTTGTCGAGAATGCCGTTTTCGGGATATCTTCCGCTCGAATCTTGATTTGATGATATCCTGACCTTAAATCCATCTTGGAGAAGACTTTAGCACCCATTAGCTGGTCGAAGAGAATATCAATTCTTGGTAGTGGATACTTGTTCTTTAATGTTACAACATTTAAAGGACGATAATCGACGCATAGCCTCAGCATCTCATCCTTCTTTTTCACAAATAAAGCTGAGCAACCCCATGGTGATGAACTTGGACGAATGAACCCCTTGTCCATCATCTTTTAGTTGCTCTTTCAGTTTGGCTAATTCATTTGGAGCCATTTTATATGGTCTCCGAGAGATCAGCGTGGTTCCCGGTATCAACTCTATTTTTAATTCCACCTTGCGCTCAGGTGGTAAGCCTGGAAGATCTTCGGGAAACACGTCCGGATATTCACGGAGTACCGGAATATCTTCTAACTTGCAAGCCTCGGCATTACATACTTCTGGGTCCTTGGAAACCGCTTCGCCAAGATACAATGTTTGACGTCTGTGAAGTGGAGTGTCCAAGTGAACACTCCTGTTCTCGATGTCCAGAACAGCCTTATGGAAGGTCAACCATGATACTCCCAATATGGCATTGATTCCTTGGTCTTCGAGAATAATGAGGGTGGTAGGATAGATTTTTCCACCCGAACAAAGTAGTGCTCGAGAAATGACTTCATTAGTCGATATGTCTCCACCTAGCGAATCAATAAGGTAAGAACCTTTTGTGATAGTTGTGGAGATCTGATCCCTGATCACCGTCGCCCTGCTAATGAAGTTATGTGTTGCACCAGAGTCGAACAAAATGACAACCGGCTTGTCATTTAAGGTGAACCTGCCGGCAAGAACAGGTTCTCCCTTTGGCAGATCATCGACCGACACATAATTTACTGTTCCCACTTTGGACATGGCTTTTCTTTTCTTTCCAAGATCCCTCTCTGGAACTGGAACCGCAGACATAATGTTGCTGCCCGGTTCAGTTGCTTCATTGACTTTGAGCTTGTTGTCAACATAAAGTGGGACAGCACTTGTCTCAGCTGAGAAATCACCTTGTTCATCTTCAACCTCTTGAGGGAAATAACATTCTGGTGCACCTTGTTGATACTGAGGTGCAGGAGAAATAAGTTGCTGCTGCGGTGGAGATGAATAAAACCTCTGTGGAGTAGAAGAGTTGTCATACTCCAAGAATGACTGCACCTTTTGTGGAACCTCTCGACCGGAATGTGAACGGATTACCCACCATACTTCTGAGGTAGATGATTGCATTCATCCTGTGATGAGTCCCTCTCCCTCTTTTCTTTAAGGTAGAGATTGGAATAATATTCCTGAGTGATAGCACAGCTAACAAACTCATCAAAGTTTTCTTGGCTAACCTGAGCCAACTCACATCGCAGCCTAGCAGTCAGCCCTCGGTAAAAATGATAACCCTTCATGGATTGTGATTTCACATAATCGGGGACATATTGAGCTAAGCGATTGAACTCCTTCGCATACTCAATAACACTCCTGTCACCTTGCTTTAGATTCCAGAATTCATCATGACTTGTTTGCATTATGCCGGCTGGAAAGAAACGAGCACGAAATGCATCCTGGAACTCCGCCCATGTGACACGATGCCCTGCTGGTTGGACAACAAGGTATTCTGCCTACCATGCTCCAGCAAAGCCGTGAAGCTGCTGAGCGGCATATAAAGTCTTCGAGAATTCATCACATTGGATCAACCCAAACTTGGACTCAATGACACGTAACCAGTGATTTGCTTCACAATGGTCAGCCGCCTCAGAGAATACCGGCGGTTGTGTCGCCAAGAAATCTAGATAAGTGCTAAGAGTTGGCATGTGATGTTGAGATTCTCTGTTTATGCCTTTCTGAACTAGGGTTTGGAGAGTTTCATTCATCTTTGCCATAATTTCAGCCAATCTGGTTGGCGATGGATCTTGTGATGAAGTCGAGTCATTCCCACCTCGACTTGAACCTCCAGTCTCCATTTGAGAGTGTGCGCGTACCATACTGCATGAAACAAAATTTTAAGTCAATCAAAATTCTATTTCAGTAGTAAGTAAAGATAAGTAAAACATGAACATGTCATGAACTTTATGAAAGCATAACCACATTCATGTTTAAACAAATCTTAAGTACGCTAAACTAGTCAGCTGGACTACCCTGACCAGTTCACACAAACTCCAAAATTTACTCAACATATCTACAGATTCTTGACTTGAGTTCAATACCAAATTTTTGTAAACTTCAGTATCTTTCCAACGAGTACTTATATGCTCCTTAAGGATTTTTCTACAGGAAGCTATGGCTAAAAAAACAGAAAGGTCCAGAGAGGTTTTTGCTACTGTCCTGGTTCTGAACAGTTTGTCTTCAACTGGACATTTCACCCACTTAACCTGTGATTTTGCTCTGGAGGTCTACAAAGAAGTTGTAGAGAACTTGAATATCTTTCCAGAACTGTATCATACACCTTAATTGGTTAAATCTACTCAGAGTTATGCTCTGTTAAAGCCCAGCAAGAATTCCTGCCAGAAACAGAGCACTCTGTTTTTGAAATCTTTGAAACCTAGACCTTCTCTCATTTGAATATTAGCTCAAAATAAGAGTTCAGTAACTAATATTTGTTTCAAACTTCCATTTTTAGTTGAAAGTTAGTTCATGAATCATTTCTTCATAGGAAAGAGGATTATTAAGTGTTGTACGGTGTCGATGCACCGTAAGAATCATGTCGGTACTACGTTACCTCAACAAAGAAAATCCTACGACGGATCACACCGGCATATATGTATTATTAGTGGCACTAAGACGGTCTCTCGCACACGTGTACTACACGGGATACGTACGCGGTTAGTACCTGCAGAAGATCACTCAATAGTGGTGCACTCAAAGATTGTTTCATTTCAGGCAGTTCCATATCTGAAAGTAAATACAAACGCCCGTATCATTGTCATACGGCTGTCCTTGAGTTAAGTCACGTCTCAAGGTACGTGGTCGTGTTTCAACACCACACGACGGAGAACCCGAGTATATCATGAACGGGTCATCACGGTTGGGAATGTTATCAACCCAACGGATACCACCTACTGCCCTGCAGGGCACGCCGATGGCAAGCGCTGCGTATGTCCTCCTGGGCTACTTCCAGACAAACACACTCGCGCGTTACTGACCACGCGATGGGGTCTCCACTTACTTGCCTAAAGCACGCTAGGGATCAGCATTTCATATGAACTCAGGAACATGAAGAGTTCAAGAGTTTCATATTAACGTCTCACACCAAGCTGTGAGACCTTTTTCTGACCACATTCCTCGCCAGGGGAGCTAACCAAAATTGAACCGCTTTCGGTGGCGTTCCTTACCATGCTTACCTAAGCGTAGGTGTGTCGTTACCTAATCAAAAATTCAGAATTATAACAAGTATGTTAGTTATGACACTTAAGTAACTATACTACTATAGTCCTTATGTGGGCCTGATACCGTTTCCTCACCGTATCCTAAGTTTTTGTCGTAATACGATCCTTATTCCGTGCGCTATTACCAATGCGGCTCTGATACCACGCTGACAGGTACCCCGCCATCCCGCCCGGTTCACGTGACGGGGACGGGGCACCTCGCCCGGGAATCGCATTGGGTGGTGCCGTGTTATGTGGCACCCAACAGCACACAAAAAGGAACACTGTATTACATAAATCCAAAACGGAAGCTTACGATTGTTCTTTATAAATAATTTACCTAAATAACTACAGCGGAAGTCTATAAACAGCTCACGTCGAATATCTAAGAAGCACTCGAGAAGAGGTCCAGCCCGCGGACTCCTCTCGCTAGCAACACGAATACATGGCAGCGGCTAGGTTCTCCAGGTGATACATGACTCGGAAGTTCTCGAGTCTCACCGACAACCTTCTTTATAGCGTCGAGGTTTACCTGCAAAACCACTTATATAGCAAGAGTGAGCACAAAGGCTCAGCAAGACTTAACCGTCTCTCCTAAAGCATGCAACTCTACATGAGGGTAACTTAAGACCTAATCCTGTAATTTGCAAAAGACTCGCCTATGAGTTCATCCTTAACTTTCAGATTTTAGCCATAATAGTACTGACCTTGCGCCCAGCAACATTGGAACTCCACAATCAAACAAGAAACGCTTCATTCCAATGTTACTTGTCCCAAGGTGGAAAATAACTTTAGTTTGCTCTATCTCTACTTAAAACAAAGTTTTCATGCAATTCCAATAATCATAACAACAATTAAAACTTTGCAAACTGTTTCCACACAACTTGATTACTACGTCACAACACAGTGAGCAAGCGGTACTCATAACCGTGAGGGACGGTGATTCGAATCAAACACTACCCGGATAATTCGACACATACGCCCGCCTCTGAAGACCCAAATCTGGCGTCCTTCATTACGTTGTATGTGGCAACCTTTGGTAGGACACTAGACTGTAGAACCGGTCGCGCCGTCTCGGGCTCATAGGTCTAACGAGATGATGTGGTATGCCTCTACAATCCAGTGAACCTGGTACATTGGTTTCCTGGTTCCCATATATCAGTAAGCATCCGGTACACAACTCAATACTTGCTCAGCGGGGCTGCACACGCTTTGGTCCTTAACCGACACAGGCAGAGCTATTCGACCAAGACCTCGTCTTGCCACTGTCTAACCCTCCTGCCCGGTCTCATCTTTAGAAATGTAAACTTTAGTTTGCCTCTTTTCCAACCCCACTGATGTAACCCAAACTATAGCTCGCGAGTAGATTCCAACTACTCGACTTCTACTGGATGTCCTAAGCTATTTAGCACGGCATTATCCTACAGCGATGATACATTTCTACCCTTGACCTCAGGGTTCCTTTTGGGTTATGTAAGTGGAGTATAAAACATCCTTGACCTAATGCACATACAAGCCCTGACCCATAGTAATGAACAAATGAAAAACTTTATAAAACAACTTAAATGCAAACCGGGGCTTGCCTTGGTTTTGCAGGTGACTAAAGTCAGAAATTTATGAAGTTAGCTGATGATGACTTGAAGCTCAATCCCTGCCCTTCTTGCTCCTTGCTCTAAGCTTAACTCTTCCTTCACTTCTCCACGTTTAATCACTACACGTTATGAATATGCATACATGTTTAATTGTAAAACCTTTGCTAACAAATGCTAAAGATAAGTTTAAAACTGGAACTCTGTTTATGAATTTAAAATGACACTGGTGCTAGTGGTTTGGGTTTGGGTTAGCACTATGCTCAAGTGAGATGGGTGTTTCCTCACTTGTGGGTTGATTATCTAACGGGGTTGAACATAACAGTACTGATCCAGAGCTCCAATGGAGCTGAGAATTTTCTTGTGAGTTCCTTGTCACAAGAAAGTCATCTGGACCAAAGTTCAGAATATTTCACTATGTAGATCACTCAGAACAATTCCCTAAGCATTTAGGCAAAAAGAAATTAATTCTGAATAAATTTGCACTTTCATGCAAATTCAAGTGAACTAAAATTTCATACATAGCTCAGGGAGCATGCATGAATTTTCCTATGATTTTTGGAACTAAGGAATTCCCAGAACTGAATTTCCAAGTTTTGGAAATTCCCAGAAAATGTTTCTGTATTCATTTGAACACAGATGTTTAAAATTAGGATTACCCTAACTAAATTAACTCCAAATGAGCTCAAACTTTTACAGGAGTCTCATAAAATCCTAAAGAATAATCTGGCAAAATTTGAGGATTTTTGGATAAACCAAACTCCCTCTAAAATTCTTTTGCTGAAAAGCTTTAAAGAATTTTACAGGCTTTTCTATTCGTTTTCATGGAAATTGGGTTGCATATTTGGATAGAGCGTTTCATCCTGAATCCAACCCAATTTGAATCACTAAATTTGGAGCTTCCTAGCAGAAGTTATGGGGTTCTAAAGTTTAAACAGCCTTCTGTTTGAATTCTACACAGAACAATTCAAAAGTGGGGCCCACAAATCAGGTGTTTCTTCAACCTCTCGCCAGAGCCCGCGGGTGCACGCCGGACAGAAGAGTGGCGCGCCCCGTTCTCCCTCATTTCTCCACCATTTTTGCTTTGGTTTTGCCCTACACACTCCTCACACACTGGCCTAGCAGCCGGGCAAGGTTTCCCCGCATGAAAATGGCTGTAGGTGGGTCGGCACCGGCGGGGCGGCTCGGGAGCTCGGCATGGACGCGTTCCAGCGTGTCCAAGGCTTCTCCCAGCGAGCTACGATGCCCTAAAGCATCCCTAGTGGTCGAGGAACGTGGAACGGAGATCACATCGTGCAGAAAATGGCTGTAAACTAGTCGTCACCGTGGACCGTGGCAGTTTTGGCCGCCGGCGGCGATTTCTCGTCGCCCGGGATATAGGAGGGTCGCTTTGCTTCTTGCTTCGGTGTGGAAGGGTGCTAGGAACCCTAGTAGCTGTGGTTTGAATTGTAGAACGAATGATCAAGCGATTGGAACTAATTTCAGAAATTTGCTGAGGTCGGTCCTTTACGTGCGCCGTTGCAAAAAACCAAATTCCGGCTAGCCGGCGTCGGGGAAGGGCAAGAGGACCATGGGAGGAGCAGCTAGACGTCATGGCGCACCTTAGGGCGAGGTTTGTTGTGCCGGAGAGGCACCGGAGTGACCAGAAGACCAAGAACAGTGAGGCAACGTTGTATGGACTGAGGAGAAGGAAAAACCTTCATGCGCCAACCCTAGGACGCCGGAAGCTGCTAGTTTTCACGCTGAGGAGGTGAAGGACGAGTCCGTGGTGCTGTTTTGCAGCTGGCTGAGGCCTGATGCGCACAAAATCGCCGGCTCCCGAATCAATCGAGGCTAGCGTGGAGCTCTGTTCCGTTTTTGCGTGGGAGGGAGGGCAAAGCACCGAGGCTTCGGATGAGGAGGCAAGATGATCAAGCTGAGGACGCAGGAGACCCACAAGCAGCTCTCCAGCGCTGCTCCAGCAGCTGGGAGGTGGCGGCAGCTCCTTCCTCTCGGTGGCGCACGTCCTGCTGCCAGGGTTCAAGTCTGAACAAAAGAACAGGTTGCCTTCAGTTGCAAGTTTCCTCCCAATGACAAGTGGGTTCCACAGCTCCTTTCTCCCAAAAGATCTCCAATTTTTGGCACAATGCAAATTTAATTCCTGAAGAGCTCAGATTCAAAAGCTGTTTGGAGTTTTGACATGATGTTCTTCAGTTCAAATTTAAATTCAAATTTCAAAGAAATTCATAGGCCCCTTTGATACTTATATCAAAGCACCTCCAAATTTTCTCAAAATTTGGCTACCTCATAATTTGGACCTGAGGAATTCAATTATGTCCTCTGATCTTTGAGTTGGCCATTGCAAATACCCCTTCTTAAACAACAGTTTGATTTTTTCCTTTTTGAAAATGGCCCTCTTCTCTTTGAAGTGAACCCTTTAGCTCAAACTGAATTTAAAGTCCTATTGCACCTGCCAACACTTATATGATAAAACAAAAGTTTTTGCAAGTCCCATGTCTTGGATTTAAACTTAACTTTATTCACAGCTCAAGTTTCCCATTTACAAGTTTTTGGGACTTTTACAACGCATACTCTCGATCCTAGCTACGCAAAAGAGAAGACGTCCAGTCCGCGGACCCTTCTTACTAGCTTCAACAAGAGTGTAGGCAGCGGCAAGGTTTTTGGTGAGTCTCCGATGTCTCACCGAACAACCCTCTTCATAGCAATTATTAATATAACCTGCAAAACACTAATAATGCAACCCTGAGCTCGAAAGCTCAGCAAGGCTTAACCGTCTACCCTAACAAAGAACTCTACATGCAGGAATTTATAAAGTAGGACAGCAGCTATTGCATTAGTGACTCGCCTAAAAGTACATCCTTATTAGCAGTTTTACAGCAGCAATTTAATATGCCCTGAGCCTCCCAACATCAGAAATCCACAATCAAACAAGAAATGCTTCTTTCGGATGTTGTTTTGCCCAAAGTGGAATATAAATTTAGTGAGCTCTACAACTATACCATACATGGTTGCAATACACTGAACTTCTGAATTTCATAACATCAATTATTTATCTCAATTCATCTAGAAGTACTTACTACGTCATAACTCAGTGAACAAGTGGTACTCAATAACTGCGAGGGACGGTGATTCGAATCAGGACACACCAAGAACACACGACACATACACCCGCCTCGAAAGACTCACATAAGAGCTCTTTCTTACGTTTTATGCAGCAACCTTTCACTCGTCACCCCATTGTCGAACCAGTTCTAGTGACCCATAAGAAGGGCCACTACACGGAACACGTCGAAGTTGCTCCGCTAGTGGGTTTACACCCCTGACACCAACCCCCAAAAGACGGTGGTATAAGTTTCGACATGAGGGTAACCGAGTTACATCGATTTCCTGGACCCCAAAATATTCAGTATGCATCTGTTACTGTTCAAACTTACTCAACAGGGCGGCACACACATCATTCCTTAACCGACACAAGCAGAGCTATGGCAAAACAGGCCAACATCCTGCTGCTCCTACTCTCTGCTCGGTCTCATTTTCCATTCCAGTAATTCCATTCTCTAGAATCGTACCCCTTTGAACCAATTCCTTAGCCTCGCTAGTAGCTTCCAACTACTGGACTTGTACCGATTCCTATACAACTTAAGCCTAGCAGAAACTACACAAATGTAACCTGTTGTACCATTCCACTCCAAGGATTTTTGGTGCATGCAATTGGAGTGTCAATCATCCTTGACCTATTGCACAATACATACTAGACCAATGAAAGTGATACAAAGTAAAATATATCTAAAAGTTGTTAAATGCAAACCGGGGCTTACCTTGTTCTCATATACTACTATCTTGTCAGGAATCATGTGCGTTCAAAGGATCTATATAATAGACATAAGAAGAAAGTTGGAAGGGACAGCAGAAAACTGGAGAAGATAAATTTAAATTGCTCTGAAATTTTATAGTTGTCCATAGATCCTACAGAGGTATGGCTTGCAAAACTTCAGATAAAATGGGTGGAACATATGGTCTAAAGAATTCTCTAAGCTATTTGGCTTTTCTGAATTCCTAAGGAAATTCTAGGGTCTTGGCATGCTCCAATTTTGAGTTTTCAGAATCTTGTGTGTATTATGAGTCCATAGGATTTGGTTTCATCATTTTTTTGAGTTTCCTACATGGAGATATGGAATTTACAAGATTTGGAAAATCTCTGAAAAAAATTATCTGTTCTTTTTCCTATTTTTCAGAGAACTAGAGGATTGAAGCAACATTGGGCCAAGCAAATGAAGTCCAATGCCTCTGAAATTTTTACTGGAGTTCAAGTGTATTTAGGGGAAGGTTCTTCCCAAAATTTGGAACATTCCAATAAACAGAACTCCTTTAATTAATTCCCTAATTTTTTATTTAATTGAATTAATGAGCCAAATCCAGGGATTTTCAATATTGGGATGCCCCCCTTGATAGTACTCACTGAGAGGAATCCAATGAAGTTATTTGACAATTTTTGGAGGTTACTACAGAAAGTTATAAGCTTGCAAAGTTTGATGAAAATCTGGACCGGAAATTGAAAATTTCAAACTGCTGACAGTGGTGCCCACGGCCTTTCTTCAACCTTGCGCGCAGGCAGAGCCGAGCGGCGGTGGTCTCCGGCAAGAGTCACTGGACCCTGGCTCCCAGCCATCTTCAGGGCTGAAACCCGCCGCTAGTAAATTTGGGAGCAAGAGCAACCCGTTTGTGGGGTCGACGACGGCCACCGTTCACCGGAAACCCGTCGGCGACGGGCGGCGGCGTCGGCACAACTCTGGCGGTGTTAAACTGACTCCACAGTGGCTCAAAGGCTTCGGTTCTTCTTCCTACAGCACCGTGGTGGAACCCTAATCACCGATATGCACCCACATCAGCTCGAGACGGGCTGCAAGTACGAGTCCATCGGTGACCTATGTTAAAATCCGACGGCAAAAATTCAAAGAACCAAGCCCTTACGCAATGGTTTTATATATCTCGATCCTAGATGAGCGTGGGGAAGTCTGGAACGTGTGTGTAGCTCGGCATAAGCTGTGGTGGACTAATCACCACAAATTTTGGAATTGCGATCATCTCTCTTCTATGAGCAAGCATGTGGTAAACGGGGAAATTCTCCCTCGGTGATGCATGAGAGGACGAGCGGGTTGCACTAGCGTGTCGAGCACCTTAGGGTGTTTCTTTTTGGTATAGATTGTTAGCCACGAAATGGCTCGGAGCGTCCGGGCGCCAGGAAACCGAAGGACAACCGGGCGACGGCAAATGTTTCTGAGCTGAGTGGGGTGGTGTGAACAGCGAAGGAGGAGGGTTTCACGTGGAAGGAGCACAGGGATTACTTCACTCGGCATCCTCAGCTGCAGAGCAGGAGCTGGCATGATTAATGTCGGTTGAGCGCTGGACATCGGGAGGTGGCGTGCATTCGGCTGAGAAAAAACATAGCACGGCGTGGAGACTTCAATAGTGTCACTGATCAATGGGGTCCCCGGCTCCTCTCCCGCTTATCCTCCCAATTCGGTTTAAAAATAGCAAAAGTACCCCAAAAATGATAAAGATTGGTAAATGATCTAAACAGGATATGAGGAACATAATGGGGCACTCAAATTTGTATTTTGATGTAATTGGCATTTGAAACTGAAATTCAAATTCGAATTTGAATTGCCTCATGTTTTAACTTTCAACAACAAGTAAATCTTTAACCAATAAACTGAAATTTTGCAGGGTTTCTCTTTGGTTTGTGGGGACTCAATTGGTGGATTTAGATCTCCCGTTTGGAAATTTTTGCAAGTTGGATTTAGCACTTTGAGCTCACACCTTTATATTCAAAAGTTTAAATTCCTTCTCATTTTCCTAGGTGTGATTGGGCAGCTCAACTTGCTAGAATTTTGGGGTTTTCAGAGTTATCATCAATCACCAAAAAGAGGGAGATTGTAAGTGCATCTAGGCATTCCCGTGTGGGTTTTGGATGATCGATGACAAACAAGTGAAGAGCTAATCAAACTTGCTAAGTGTGAGCAGGTCACATGAAGAAAAAGGAGAATCATACAAAAACGGAAAAAGGTGGCCTTGTTGAGAAAAGGAAGAATTATGAATGAAAAGACCCAAGTAAAGGAGAAAAACCATGGCTCCTAGTATAAGTATAGAGTGCGTGTGATAGACACCACTAAGAGCTCGATGGTAATCTCAAGTTAGTGCGGGAAGGGTGAGTGAAAAACAACACATGGTCCAAAAAAAACAGACTAATCCGGTCAAGAACGGACTAGTCCGGTGCACGCGGACATGTCGGGTGTGTTATAGAGAAAAACTCTATGTGTGACAACGGACTAGTCTGTGTTGTAATGGATAGTCCGGTATGGCCAGACTTGTCCGATTTCCAACAGCCTACCCTTCTCTATGTGACATCGGACTAGTCCGTATTCAAACGTACAAGCACTCTCTGTGTGGCATCGGACTTGTCTGATGTCATACGGACTAATCCATATGATTAGGGTTTAACTCATTTAAACCCAATTGGCAGCGAGACACAATTTCAAAGAGAACACCGGACTAGTCCGGTGTTGACCACAGACTTGTCCGGACTCCTCAGATCCCAACAAAAACATATCGGGACCTCTATAAAAAGGGACCCTTGGACTCATTTTAAAGGTGACACAAACCCTAGCGTCACCACAGCATCCAAGAGCACAAAAACACTCCTCTCCACACATTGTAAAGCCCTAAGGATAGAGTTCTTGGGATTTGGGAGATTGGAAAAGGGAGAGGGAAGAATTCATCTTCATTGAGCTCTTGGTTTGATTTCTCTCACACACTCCTGTTGATTATTGTATAATTTTCGAGTGTGTTGATCTTCATTCATTTGTAAACTTTTGGGAGCCCTCGACTTGTGAGGAAGCCCCATAAACTTGGTGATTACCCTGATTGATAGTGGAGATCAAGTCGGCATTGGTGGTGATTTGATGAGGAAAGGGTTGGTTAAGAACCGGCTCTGTGTGCGCTCCTCAATGATGACATAGATCCCTTGTGCAGGATTGAACCTCGTTAAAAATCATTTATTTCGTGTGCTTTTAATTCAGACTTTTTAATATCATCACTAGTTAGGTTTTAACTTTGTGATTTTAATAAATCTCGTGATCCACGTGGTATTAAGTTCTCATAAACACTAGTTGAAATAACTAAAATAGTTGCATACTTTGCGCTGTGAGAAATTTGGAGAAAAACACAAAAGGTTCAACCTTGATCACTGTGTTGTTGAATCACGGACTAGTCCGCAGTGCACCGAACTAGTCCAGACTCTGGAATCATTGTGTTGTTCATCTCGAGAATTGTGTGTTTACACGGGGTTCCCCGCACCATCGTTTCTGACCGAGCTGCATTATTCGTATCCAGATTTTGGGAGCAACTGCATGCTTCCCTGGGAACCAAGTTAATTCGGAGTTCAGTGTATCATCAGCAAAGTGATGGTCAAACGGAGAGAGTAAATCAGATTCTGTAGGATATGCTACGGGCATGTGTCATCAATCATGGGAAGAATTGGGTTGACCATCTACCGTTAGCAGAATTCTTATATAATAATGGTTATCAATACAGCATCAAGATGGCCCCATATGAAGCTCTTTATGGCTGGAAATGCTGCACACCGCTGAATGGTGTGAGTCCAGCGAGAGAGTGGTCTACGGGATTGATCTTGTGAACGAAGCCGAGGAATGAGTGCTAGTGATTCAAGCCAACTTAAAGGCTGCTCAATCTCGGCAGAAAAGCTATGCAGATAAACGACGTCGACCTCTGCACTTCGACATCAGGGACCACGTTTATCTTCGTGTCTCTCCGATGAAAGGGGTTCATCGCTTCGGAGTTAAGGAAAAACTAGCTCCGCGATTCATCGGGTCGTTTGCCGTTGTTGAAATATGCGGACCCGTAGCTTATCGGCTGGAGTTGCCGGCATCACTTTCGGGTCTTCACAATGTTTTCCACGGCTCTCAGCTGCAGAAATGTCTTAAGTACCCAACTGCAGTTCATATGGAGAACATTGAGGATCTTCAACCGGATCTCACTTATTCTGAGTATCCGATCCAGATTATCGACGAGAAGACTCACGCCACAATTTGAATCTTTTAAAAAGGGTTCATATTCAGATTGCCCAAATACATACAAATGATTTCATCAATGCATTTTCCATGTATTAAGGAGCTTCTGGTCCAAATTTGAAAAATTGTGGAGATCATTTACTATTTATTCAAAGGGTTAAATGAGGTTACGTTCAAATTCAAACATGAATTTGAATTCTGAACCAAACAAACTCAATTTCAAAATCTGATTTCAGATTCAAGTTCCTCATAATTTTTTGGCCTACTCTCCAAATTTGGTGAGAATCAGATAATATTTGTGTGGGAATCTCAAAGAACAGAGGACAGAATAGAAATGTGGTGCTGTGGCCCACATGTTATACACACACAACGCAAAACAGACTTGCTCAGTTCTTCAGCGCGCGCCACCTCCCGGCAGACCCGTTACCGACGTTTGTCTGGCGCCAGCTCCTGCTTCTCGACCGGTTGCATGCTCTTATCTCCCGTACACGACGGCAAAATGAAGTTGCTTGCTTCCCCAGCTTGTGCCGCCTCTCTGTTCTTCTCCCGCACGCGAAGAACAGCCGCCCAGTACCTCTCTGTTTCCTTGATCGCACGCCGGCGCCGATCATCGAGGGCTCGAGTGATATACATAAAAGTGGGTGCCAACACGTGCTTTATCTACTCCCCTCGCTACTCCGAAGCTTCGTCACTTCTGTTGATCACAATTCAACGGTCACTGCCGAGGATCGGGGAGAAACAGGCGGACTTTGCTTCGGCTCACCGTGGACAGAGCGCCACGGCCGTCGTCGCCTCCAACTTCCTGCACAATAAAGGTGCGCTATCCTTCCTAGATCATGTATCTGCAATCCTTATAGCAAATGATCAACCGGGTGTGGAGAATTTCAAATATTCCTGAAAACTAAGGAAAACTAGCCAAGCTCGGTTTAAACCAAAATTCGGGTTACACGATCCCCCAACGCTTGAGCCAGCTTGCATGTAGTTTATACACCTCCTAGCGCTCCTCCTCGATGAAGAACCAAGCAAAAAGACCCAGAAATGACCGAGTTTTCACTGTTTTTCGTGCCGCCATGGGGAAACGACCTCGGGTCACCGTGGAGCTTGGATTTGCCGGCCGTTTCACCTGTATTGGCCTCCATTTGTAGCTTCTACACCTTCCACTGGTGCTCTAGATCCAAAAATCCGAAAGTTTGGTGAAGGATTGGGCTCGGATGACCTCGCCAGAACCCTAGTGGGGGCTGCCGCCTTCGCGCACCGCTTTCCGGCAAACGCCGGCCGCCGGCGACCCCACCAATGCGTTCAGCATTTCTAAAAATGGGGAGGCGTCAAGTTTCAGCTGGAGAGGTGGCCGGGAAGGTGATTCTGGCAACCCTTGCCGGACAGCGCCGCCGCTCGGCTGTTTGGGGCGAGGTTGAAGATGCAGCCGTGGCATGGGACCCTCTGGCAGCGTCTTAAACTTTTCTCTGTTTTCAGAAAATAGTTCAAATTTCCAATAACCATAACTTTGTGTAGGAGTGTCCAACAATTCCCAAATAAATTTTGTTGGATTCCTCTCAGAGAGTACTATCCAGGGGTGCATCCCAATATTTATGAAAATCCCTGGATTTGGCTCATTAATTCATTTAAAGAAAATGTTGTAGGATTTATTTGAGGAGTTCTGTTTATGGTAAAATTCCCAATTTTGGAAAGAAGTTTCCCCTAAATATACTTGAACTGTAGTACAAATTTCAGAGGCATTGTAACTCATTTGCTTGTCCAAATGTAGTGTAAATCTTTTATGTCTCTGAAAATCAGGAAAAAGGACAGAAACATTTTCAGACATTTCCCCAATCCTTGTAAAATCCATATCTCCATGTACAAAACTCCAAAAATGGTAAAACAAAGTCCTATGGACTCATGAGAAAGTGTACTTCAAAAAAAGTCCATTTCTCAACATTTCAAAAACATAGAATGGGTCTGTTAGATCAAATAAGCATGATAACTTAAGAATTTCTTAGGCCCACATCCTTTATCATCTTCCTCTTAAATTTGGCAGGCAGGATCTCCGAGTAATCTTTGATCTACTGTATAAACTTCAGAGGTATTAGAATTCATCATCTACTGTTTCCAGCCAAATTACTTCAAATGCTTGCATATGTCTCTCAAAAGACATATGTATGTTTTAGCTTATCAAATATGAAGTTAAATCATTTAAATCATCATCTCTAAGATTGTAGATCCAACAACAGAAACCTTGCTGTTGTTTCCCTCTTTTAGTCTTAGTTAACTTGTGCAACCACATTAAATCACTTTCTAAGTAACTTTTGAATATATGTGCATTGCATCTCAATAGCACGTGACGTCGACGTTCGACGAGGACTCAACTCAGCAGCGAGGATCTCCATCTCGTGACGAGTTTGGCAGATTCTCCAGAGGAAGACTAACTCCTAGCCTCTAACAAAACCGTTGAGCAAGGCAAGCCCCGGTTTGCATATAATTACCGTTTTTAAATTTTTCTTTACCTTCACCTCATGTTTATTAGACTTGATATTGTGCATTATGTCTAGGATGCCAGAAACCCACTTGCACAGCTATTAAATCCCTGTGTAGAAGGTTTAGTGTAGAAATTGGCTCTTCGTAGATGGCTAGGCTAATGTTGTAGCTAGCTCGGTAGAAGTCTAGTAAAAAGCTACTTGCGAGAAAGGTCGAGTAACAGAGTTTACTCGCGAGAGGTTGATGATAAGAGCACCTCATGAAAAATGAGATGGGGATGGGGAGTTCCTGTAGGATGGAGCGATCAAGGTTGTCTCGACCTGCGATGGGTGTGACAATGCTTGAGACCAAATTGGGCCTGGGTGGGAGGGTAAGGCAAATGTGGAGGTTGGTTTTTAGCCCCGTCCGTGTCGGTTAAGGACCGTGCGTATGCGGCCCTGCTGGATAAGATTGAGCTGTACCGGATATATAGTGGGGTATGGGACCCATGAAACCGATGTAACTCGATGGACCGTGATATAGAAACTCATCCTTCGTGTGGGAATGACGTTGAGAAGGTGGGAGGTGTAAATCCTTTAGCCGGTAACATCGACGTGTTCGCGTAGAGGACTATCCTGCTCGGCGCGAAATGTTTTTCTATGTCAGGGTGTCGTGTGAAAGGTTGCTGCATACAACGTAAGAAAGAGTGATTCTTTCAAGTCGGGTGTATGTGTCGTGTATTCCGGGTTGTTATTGATTTGAATCACCGTCGCTTGAGGAAGAGGATTGAGCGTACTTGCCCACTGCACCGGGACGTAGTAAGAAGAGGAACTAAGTCTCCTAACATGTTATTTATGGCTTAATAATTGTATTAGAACCTTGAATGAAGTAGATATAGTGCCAACAAAGTTTCTATTCCACCTTGGACTAGCAACATCGGGAAAAGCGTTTCTTGTTTGATTGTGGACTTCCGGTGTTGTGAGGCATGAGGACCACTAAAATGAATGCTATGAGAATTTGAATATAAGGTTCATGTTTAGTCAAGATTCATTTTGAAAAATCATGTTGCTACTGTCTTACTACCCCTGCATGTAGAGTTACATGTTTAGGATTGACGGTTGAGTCTTGCTGAGCCTTAGTGCTCACGGTTGCTTCTTAGTTGTTTTTGTAGGTAGCAGGATGCCTGCTATGGAGAGCGTTGTTTAGTGAGATGATGAACCTCACGGTCCGTTTAACTCACGGTCTGAGCCGGCCCTAGGGTTATGGAGTCAAAATATCGGACTAGTCCGTGGTCGAACCGGACTAGTCCGGACTAGCGGACCAAGTGTGGACTAGTCTGCAATGTGCGGACTAGTCCGGGGTGACCACGGACTAGTCCGTGGTCCCTTGTACAAAAAAGTACAAAACACTTATATATATGTATTGAATGGTTCCTAATAAGGAATAGGGGACAGACACACGGATATTCTTGATGAATATGATCAGTAAACATACAACAATCAAGCTATGACCATAATTCATCAAGATCAAGTAAGTAACATAGTTTTTAGGAGAAAAATAGAGAGAGATGATTCTTAAACACAATTAACATTATTTTGAGGATGGCATACAGGTATGCAAGTTTTCAAGCCACGTTCTGAGCATCAAGGATATTTAGTTCATTTCGGAGCTCAAAAAAGCGTTTTTCATCAAGTGGCTTGGTAAAGATATCGGCTAGTTGTTTTTTAGTGTTGACATGGGAAATGGGTACGCCTCCTTTCATTGAGTGATCTTTCAAAAAATGATGTCGGATATCTATGTGTTTGGTTCTAGAGTGCTCAACAGGGTTATGGGCAATTTTAATTGCACTCTTATTGTCACAAAGGAGTGGAATACGGCTCATATTGTAACCGTAATCCCTTAGAGTTTGTCGCATCCAAAGGAGTTGCGCAAAACAACTCCCGGCTGCAACATACTCCGCTTCGGCCGTGGATAAGGCAATTGGATTTTGTTTCTTGGAGGACCAAGAAACTAAGGATCTACCTAGGAATTGACAAGTACCGCAAGTACTTTTTCTATCTACCTTGCATCCGGCATAACCTGCATCGGAGTATCCAATGAGATTGAATTTTGAACCTTTGGGATACCAAAGGCCTAGGTTGGGAGTATGAACTAAATATCTCAAGATCCTTTTAACGGCTGTCAAATGACATTCCTTAGGATTGGCTTGAAACCTTGCACGCAAACATACACTCAGCATGATATAAGGCCTAGATGCACATAAATAAAGTAAGGAGCCAATCATGGAACGATATACCTTTTGATCCACATTTGGTCCGTCTTCATTGAGATCCAAGTGTCCATTTGTCGCCATAGGAGTCTTTATGGGCTTTACTTTATCCATTCCAAACTTCTTGAGAATGTCTTGAGTGTACTTTGTTTGGCTTATGAACATCCCGTCATTTTGTTGCTTCTCTTGGAATCCCAAAAAGTACCTCAACTCTCCCATAATGGACTTATCGAATCTATCTATCATAATCTTACTAAAATCTTGACAAAAGTATTTGTTAGTTGAACCAAATATAATACCATAAACATAGATTTGGCAAATAAAGAGATCATCATCAAAGTGTTTAGTAAACAAAGTGTAATCAGCTTTTCCAATCTTGAAGTCATTTTCAATCAAAAAATCTCTAAGGCACTCATACTAAGCTCTAGGAGCTTGTTTGAGGCCATAGAGAGCCTTACGCAGTTTGCACACATAGTTGGGGTACTCTTGATCTTCGAAACTGGGTGGTTGCTCCACGTACACCTCCTCCTTGATCGGTCCATTGAGAAAGGCGCTTTTCACGTCCATTTGATAAAGCTTCAAATCATGGTGAGTAGCATATGCAAGTAATATACGAATCGATTTAAGCCTAGCTACGGGAGCAAAAGTCTCGTCGAAATCCAAACCTTCGACTTGTGAGTACCCTTTTGCCACAAGTCGTGCCTTGTTCCTTGTTACCACTCCATGTTCGTCTTGCTTGTTGCGGAAGACCCATTTAGTGCCGACGACGTTGGACTTGGGTCTTTCAACAAGCTCACACACTTCGTTCCTTTTGAAGTTGTTCTATTCTTCTTGCATCGCCATCACCCAATCCGGATCTTTTAATGCATCCTCAACCCTGTATGGTTCCAAAGAAGATACAAAAGAATAGTGTTCACAAAAAGTAGCTATGCGAGATCAAGTTATTACTCCCTTTTGGATGTCACCGATTATGTTGTCGACGGGGTGATCTCTTTGGATGCTTTGGTGTACTCTTGGATGTGGAACTTGTGGTCTTGAATCTTCATTATCATCTTCTTCTCCCCCTGGATAGTTGCCCTCATTGATGTTTTGATCTTCTTGATTTTCTTGAGGTTGATCTTGTATGGAAGCTCCCCCTTGATCATTTTCCTCCACCTGTGGTTCATTTTCTTCATTCGCATTTAAAGGTGGCACTTGTGGTCGAACATCGCCCAATGCCATTCTTCTCAATGCTTGACATGGAGCTTCTTCTAGATCTAGCACACATTGATCAACTTGCTCTTCTTGAGAGCCGTTAGTTTCATCGAACACTACACACGTGCTACTTCAACAAGTCCGGAGGTTTTGTTGAAGACACGATAAGCGTAGGAGTTCAAATCATAGCCAAGTAAGAAACCTTCATCGGACTTCAAAGCAAACTTCGAAGCCCTTGGCTTCTTGTTTAGCATTTTGAACCAAAAACTCAAAAATATGAAATATTCGGCTTGTTACCCGTGAGTAGTTCATATGAAGTTTTCTTGAGCAACTGATGAAGATATAGTCGGTTTATCGCGTGACAAGCGGTGTTAACCGCTTCAGCCAAAAACCTGTCCGAAGTCTTGTATTCATCGAGCATTGTCCTCGTCATCTCAATGAGAGTTCTATTATTCCTTTTGGCTACTTTGTTTTGTTGAGGAGTATATTGTGCTGAAAATTCGTGCTTTATCCCTTCTTCGTCTAGATACTCCTCAACTTGGGTGTTCTTGAATTCTGTCCCATTGTCACTTTATATGTTCTTGATCTTCAATGAGAATTCATTTTGGGCGCGCTTGATGAACTTCTTGAGGGTTCCTTGAGTTTCTGTCTTATCATGCAAAAAGACAACCCACGTGAAGCGTGAAAAATCATCAACAATGACTAGACCGTATTTATTACCGCCGGTGCTTATGTAAGCAATTGGACCGAATAGATCCATGTGGAGGAGCTCAAGCGGTCTTGTTGTAGTCATGACATTCTTCGTGGGATGGGATGCTCCTACTTGCTTCCCTGCTTGGCACGCTCTACAAGGCCTGTCTTTCTCAAAAACATCACCCTTTAAACCTCGGATGTGATCGCCTTTAAGGAGTTTTTGAAGATTCCTCATACCAACATGTTCTAGCCGTCTATGCCACAGCCAACCCATGTTGGTCTTTGCAATCAAGCATGTGTCAAGTTCGGCTTTATCTTTGTTGAAGTCAACTAGATAAAGTTTTTCCCTTTAACACATCCTTGAATGCAATTGAGTTATCACTCCTTCTAGAGACAGTCACACCCTCATTAGTGAATAAACAATTATAACCCTTGTCACATAATTGAGACATGGACAAAAGGTTATAATCCAAGGAGTCAACGTGTAAAATATGAGAGAAAGTATGTTGTGATGAAATTGTAATTTTATTGGTACCAAGCACTCTTCCTTGACTATTATCACCAAAGTAAATGCCTTTGCTTGGATCTTCATTTTCTTCATATTCCACGAACATTCTTCTTTCTCCGGTCATGTGATTGGTGCATCCACTATCTAGCACCCATTTTGCTCCACCGGATGAATAAGTCTGCAAAAGACAAATTATGCCTTGGTCTTAGGTACCCAAGCATGCTTGGGTCCTTTGAGGTTGGTCACAAGTGAATTGGGCACCCACACATGAGACTTGGTGTTCCCATGGCGTGGGCCAACATATTTAGCATAAACTCTTCCAAGATTACTTTTCGTAAGTACATATGAAGCATAAAAAGTTCTAAATAGAAGTTGGTGTTCATATGTGTCACAGTGTCAAATTTATCAACATTATTAAGTTTTCTAACTTGAGAAGAGTTTCCCTTGACAAAGGCAATGCACCCCTTGTTATTCTTGTGGCTTCTAGCATTTTGCTTTTCACCATAAGAATATCCAATGCCATATTTGACATTAGGAGGTCTTGTGACCGAGTATGCACTGCGTGCATACTTGATCTTCTCCTTGTAAAATATGCCATTTTGAGAAGATTGCTTGTCCTTTGTCGAGTTTGGCTTTTTCTTCAAGTTAGTGTCACTTTTGGCACAAGCACAAGTAATACTAGTTTCAGATTTTATATGTTGAGAAGGTGAGCTTGAAGTGGATGAAGAACCACTTTGCTTGAGTGACTCAACTTGTACCTCAAGGATCTTGTTAACTTTGGTTAAGTTAGCAAGTTCATCCCTGATGGTGGCGTTTGAGTCTTTTAACTTCAAGCAAGCTTCCTTGCTTGAAGCTAACTCAAGTTCTAGTGTTTACTTCACTCCTTTTCAAGTTCATGAAGCTTTTCAATCTCAAGATATTCCTCCTTTTGGGAGATGATCATATCTTCCTGACGATTGACTAACTCCTCCATATCAACAAGCTTATCAAATAGAAATTTCATCTTAGCAGTTGTCTTTTTGTCTAAACCCCTAAGCATATATTCATTTTCATCACTGCTATCATCCTCACTAGAATTATCACTATCACTAGTAAAAGAATGCGAGAAGGAAGATTTAGTTGTTACCTTTCTTTTTACCTTCCTTTGCCATTAGACAAGTGTTGTCGGTGTCCTTCCATGCGCCCATGGTTGGGAAGAGAGTGGATTTCTTGGTAGTCTTCTTTATGGCTATGGTGGCCATCTCCTCTTCTTCTTCAGATGAGGATTCATCATTGGAGTCCCACTCCTTCCCTAGATGCGCTTGGCCATATTGCTTCTTCTTCTTGAACATTTTCTTTGGTTGAGGCTTGTTGTCTTTAGTCTTCTTCTTATTTTCTTCATATGGACAATCTACTATGAAGTGATCATATTCTCCGCAGTTATAGCACGCCCGTCTCATCTTGGGTTTTTGTTTGTCCCTTTGTATTCCTTCGTTTGAGCTGCTACCCTTTCTTCTTCTCATCCTTTTCTTGAACTTCTTCATGAACAAGATCATGTCTTCTTCATCAATATCACTACTTTCATCATCACTTCCATCTTCTCCATGAGCTTCTCGAGCTTCTTTTGATACGGGTCTACATGTTGACTTCAAAGCAACTCCTTTCTTCTTTGCCAAGGTGAGATTTGTAATTTCCTTGACATGCTTGGCTTGCTTCTCCATCATTTCAAAGTTGATGATCTTGCCAAGAAGTTTGCCTGGGGTCATTTTCCGATACCTGGGGCTTTCTCTAATCATATAGCAAAGAGTCACGTTGCGAGGCATGAATGCTCTGACAATCAACTTCACGACCTCATGATCATTCCACTTTTTGCTGCCATAAGCTCGGACTTTGTTGATAAGATTCTTCAGTCGATTGTACATATCTTGTGGTGATTCATCTTCTTCTATCGTGAATTTTCCCAATTCACCTTCAATCATTTCTATCTTAGCTTCGCGTACATGATGGTCACCTTCATGTGCGGTTTGTAGTGTGTCCCGTATGTCCTTGGCAATTTCGAGTCCATCCACCTTGGTGAACTTGTCTCGGCTCAGTGATGACGTAATCACAGCTACGGCTTGAGCATTCCGATGAACGGCTTGTTCTTGGCTTGGAGTCAGCTCTTCATCATCATCCGGGATATCTATCCCTGTACACACTATATGCCACAAACTTGGGTTAAGAGATATAAGGTGCATTTTCATGTTTTGTCTCCATATTGAATAGTCATTGCCATTAAAGTAAGGTGCTTTCCCTAGAGGAAATGATAAGTAATGACTATTGTTAGAATTCAAACGTTCATAGTAAAAATGATATCGGGAGTAGTCTGTGTGACTACCCCCTTTCTTCTTCTTTTCATCATCGATCTTCTTCTTCCCTTTTGGGGAGAGTGCCTTCTTCCTTAGAAGAGCCTTGAGTTGGAGCACCTCCTCATCATCGTCCTCACTATCTTGAATGGCGTCGAGTAGCTTCTTTAGCTTTTGAGTCCTTTCATCATATCCCTTTTCATCGTCGATCTTCTTGTGTACATCCTTGATGTCCGACATCATCTCTTCGAGCGGTGAGTCTCTTTTGAAGAGTTTTGCTCTGCTACCAATTGAATGTAGCCTAGAGGGAGGTGAATAGGCTTTTCGATTCTTTGTTAATCCCTGAAACACTTAATAGATTTATCAAATACAGGGAAATCAGACTAGTTCGGTACTGTGCGTACTAGTCCGGTATGCGTGGACTAGAAAGGTCAAGGTTGATCAATATTTTCACTTCTAGTACCCTATGCAGCAGAAATTAATTGGGAACTTAGATGTATTACAACAGTGGAACAATGAATGACGGAGATCAACTTTAGTTTCAATGTTTCAACGTGAATTACACAAGATTAAGTCAACCCTATAATATGATGAACAATAAAACACAAGAGCAAGAGACAAGATTTTATCCCAAGGTTCGATTCCACGAAAGAAATCTACGTCCCCATTGAGGAGTCCACGAAGGACCGGGTCTTCACCAACCCTACCCTCATCGAATCGCCACGGAGGCCCCTTCTCTTCCACTAATCACAAAGGGCAAATAAATCGTTCAAGGGGCCTTCTCACAAGTTGAGGGCTCCACAAGAATTATAATGAATGAATACCACCAAGCACACTCAAAAGATGTACAATAAATGAACAAGAGTGTGGGCGAGATCAAACCCAAGAGCTCAAGATGTGTAGAACAAGTCTCTCCTTTGATCAATTGCTAATCCTCAAAGATTTTATCCTTTTAGGGTAACAATGTGTGGAGAGATGTGAATTTTGGGCTCTTGGAATGTGTGACGGTGCAGGGGGTCGAGAGAGGTCGTAGTATGGCTGTACACCTCTATTTATACTAGGGTTTCCAAAGGTTACCGTTAGGGTTTGCGATGTACGGACTAGTCCGTGGTGGATTCCGGACTAGTACGGTGTGCGGTGTGTGGAAAACCCTAAGTGTTGTGAGATAGCGGACTAGTCCGTAAGAGTGCGGACTAGTCCGTTGTCTACTCAGAGACAAATAGGACTAGTCCGGTCCATATCGGACTAGTCCGCTGTGGTGAGAACTTTATAGATTACGAACAAGTCCGGACTTGGCGGACTTGTCCGTTCTCTAGTCAGAGACATATCGGACTAGTGCGGTCCATAACGGACTACTACGCTGTGTGGAGAAAGTGAGGACTGAGGACAAGTCCGTACTTGGAGGACTTGTCCGTTTTCTAGTCATAGAGAAATCGGACTAGTCCGGTTGATATCGGACTAGTCCGCACATGCTGATTTTTGTGTAGTTAGTGTGATTTCTTTCACTTGAGCTCTTGGGGTGTGTTTCTCCAACACACTCCATACGAAGTAATCTAATCTTTTCAGCTCCTGAGCTCTTATCATTTTAGATTCTCATTCTCCTTTCTTTTTGCGCTTTCTTCCTAATTTATTTAAAAAACTGCGCTCATCTCAACGATTTTGTTAGGGTCTCATTTGTTTGTCATAAATCAACCAAAACCCACAAGGAATGCCTAGATGCACTTTAACCAAATACATACAAATGATTTCACCAATGCATTTTCCATGTATTAAGGAGCTTCTGGTCCAAATTTGAAAAATTGTGGAGATCATTTACTATTTATTCAAAGGTTTAAATGAGGGCACGTTCAAATTCAAACTTGAATTTGAATTCTGAACCAAACAATCTCAATTTCAAAATCTGATTTCAGATTCGAGTTCCTAATAATTTTGTTGGCCTACTCTCAAAATTTGGTGAGAATCGGATAATATTTTTGTGGGAATCTCAAAAAACAGAGGATAGAATAGAAATGTGGTGATGTGGCCCACATGTTATACACACACAATACAAACAGACTTGCTCAGTTCTTCAGCGCGCGCCACCTCCCGGCAGACCCGTTTCCGACATTTGCCAGGCGCCAGCTCCTGCCTATCGACCGATTTCTTGCTCTTATCTCCCGTACACGACGGCAAAACGAAATTGCTTGCTTCCCCAGCTTGTGCCGCCTCTCTGTTCTTCTCCCGCACGCGAAGAACAGCCGCCCAGTACCTCTCTGTTTCCTCGATCGCAAACCGGTGCCGACCATCAAGGTCTTGAGTGATATACAGCAAATGTGGGCGCCAACACTTGCTTTAGCTGCTCCCCTCGCTACTCCGAAGCTTCATCGCTTCTGTTGATCACAAGTCAACGGTCACCGCCGAGGATCAGGTAGAAACCGGCGGATTTTGCTTTGGCTCACCGTGGACAGAGTGCCACGGCTGTTGTCGCCTCCAACTTCCTGCACAAGAAAGGTGCGCTATCCTCCGTAGATTGTGTAGCTGCAATCCTTATAGCAAATGATCAATCGAGTGTGGAGAATTTCAAAAATTCCTGAAACCTAGGGAAAACTAGCCGAGCTCGGTTTACACCCAAATTCGGGTTACACGATCCCCCAACGCTTGAGCCGGCTTGCACGTAGTTTGTACACCTCCTAGCGTTCCTCCTAGAAAAAGAACCGAGCAAAAAGACCCAGAAATGACTGAGTTATCACTGTTTTTTGTGCCGCCATGGGGAAACGACCTCGGGTCACCGTGGAGCTTGGGTTTGCTGGCCGTTTCACCAGTGTTGGCCTCCATTTCTAGCTTCTACACCTTCCACTAGTGCTCTAGAGCCAAAAATCCAAAAGTTTGGTGAAGGATTGGGCTCGGCCGACCTCGCCGGAACCGTAGCGGGCGCAGCCGCCGTCGCGCACCCCTTTCCGGGCATTGCCGGCTGGCGGCGACCCCACCAATGCGTTCAGCATGTCTGAAAATGGGGAGGGTTAAGTTTTGGCCAGAGAGGTGGCCGGGAAGGCGATTCCGTCAACCCTCGCCGGAGGGCGCCACCGCTCGGCTATTTGGCGCGAGGTTGAAGATACAGCTGTGGCATGGGACCCACTGGCAGTGTTTTAAACTTTTCTCTGTTTTCAGAAAATAGTTCAAATTTCCAATAGCCATAAGTTTGTGTAGAAGTGTCCCAAAATTCCCAAATTATTTTTTTGGATTCTAGAGTACTATCCAGAGGTGCATCCCAATATTTATGAAAATCCATGGATTTGGCTCATTAATTCATTTAAGGAAAATATTGTAGGATTTATTTCAGGAGTTCTGTTTATGGTAAAGTTCCTAATTATGGGCAGAAGTTTCCCCTAAATATACTTGAACTCCAGTAAAAATTTCAGAGGCATTGTATCTCATTTGATTGGCCAAATGTGGTGTCAATCTTTTATGTCTCTGAAAAATAGGAAAAAGGACAGAAACATTTTCAGACTTTTCCCCAATCCTTGTAAAATCCATATCTCCATGTAGGAAACTCCAAAAATGGTAAAACAAAGTCCTATGGACTCGTGAGAATGTGTACTTCACAAAAAGTCCATTTCTCAGCATGTCAAAACCATAGAATGGGTCTGTTAGATTAAAGGAGCATAATAACTTAAGAATTTCTTAGGACCACATCCTTTATCATCTTCTTATGAAATTTGGCAGGCAGGATCTCTGAGTAATCTTTGATCAACTTTAAAAATTTCAGAGGTATTAGAATTCATCATCTACTGTCTCCAGCCAAATCACTTCAAATGCTTGCATATGTCTCTCAAAAGACATACGTATGTTTTAGCTTATCAAATATCAAGTTAAACCATTTAAATCATAATCTCTAATATTGTAGATCCAACAACAGAAACCTTGCTGTTGTTTCCCTCTTTTAATCTTAGTTAACTTGTGCAACCACATTAAATCACTTTCTAAGTAACTTTTGAATATATGTGCATTGCATCTCAATAGCACGTGACGTCGACGTTCGACGAGGACTCAACTCGGCAGCTAGGATCTCCATCTCATGAAGAGTTTGGAGGATTCTACAGAGGAAGACTAACTCCTAGCATCTAACAAAACCATTGAGCAAGGCAGGCCCCGGTTTGCATATAATTACCGTCTTTAAATTTTGCTTTACCTTCACCTCATGTTTTTTAGACTTGATATTGTGCATTATGTCTAGGATTCTTGAAATTGCCTCGTTGTAGATGGCTAGGCTAATGCTGTAGCTAGCTCGGTAGAAGTCGAGTAGTAAAAAGCTACTCGCGAGAGGTTGATGATAAGAGCACCTCATAAACATGAGATGGGGATGGGGAGTTCCATTAGGATGGAGCGGTCAAGGTTGTCTCGACCTGCGATGGGTGTAACAATGCTTGAGACCACATTGGGCCCAGGCCGGGAGGGTAAGGCAAATGTGATGGTTGGTTTTTAGCCCCGTCCGTGTCGGTTAAGGACCGCGCGTATGCGGCCCTGCTGGACAACATTGAGCTGTACCAGATATATAGTGGGGGTATGGGACCCATGAAACCAATGTAACTCGATGGACCGTGATATAGAAACTCATCCTTCGTGTGGGAATGGCGTTGAGAAGGCGGGAGTGGTAAATCCTTTATCGTGCAACTTCGATGTGTCCACATAGAGGACCATCCTACTCGGTGCGAAATATTTTTCTATGTCGGGGCGTTGTGTGAAAGGTTGCTGCATACAACGTAAGAAAGAGTGATTCTTTCGAGGCGGGTGTATGTATCGTGTATTCTGGGTTGTTATTGATTCAAATCACTGTCGCTCGCAGAAGAGGATTGAGCATACTTGCCCACTGCGCCGTGACGTAGTAAGAAGGGGAACTAAGTCTCTTAACATGTTGTTTATGGCTTAATCATGGTATTAGAACCTTGACAAAAGTAGATATAGTGCCAACTAAGTTTCTATTCTACCTTGGGCTAGCAACATCGGGATAAGCGTTTCTTGTTTGATTGTGGACTTCCGGTGTTGTGAGGCATGAGGACCACTAAAATGAATGTTGTGAGAATTTGAATATAAGGATCAAGTTTAGTCAAACTTCATTTTGAAAATTCATGTTCATACTGTCTTACTACCCCTGCATGTAGAATTACATGTTTAGAATTGATGGTTAAGACTTGCTGAGCCTTAGTGCTCACGGTTGCTTCTTAGTTGTTTTTGCAGGTAGAAGGATGCCTGCTATGAAGAGGGTTGTTCGGTGAGATGATGAACCTCACGGTTCGTTAACTCACTGGAAACCTAGCCGCTGCCTTACTTTCGTGGAGCAAGTAGGAAGCGTTCACGGGCTGAACGACTTCTCTTCGGCGTAGTTAGTGTCGAGAGTGAGTAGATGTCCAGCTTTTATATTCCGCTGCGTGTGTACATTATGTTGTAAAAGATCTTATCTTGAGTAAAATAAATGGTTTCATATGTTCTTACAGTCATTTCGTGCATGGTGTTGGGTGCCGCATCGCACGGCACCACCTAGTGCGATTCCCGGGCGAGCGGCACAACCCCGTCGAGGGCAGGGCGGTCACAGCCCCCTCTAGGCACATTCAGCCACTGCGGCGGCCTGTTCAAAAGAATGTTGCTCACACAGAAAGGCATGCAGGAACTTTGCATCCGCAGTGATGATACCCCTGGGGCCGAGCATCTTTATCTTGAGGTACGTATAGTTTAGGACGGCCAAAACCTTCGCGTAGGCTAGACATCCCAAGATGGCGAGATAGGTGCCCCCGAAGTTGGGGACCTCGAAGGTGAGGGTCTCCATGCGGAAGTTGGACTCGTCCCCAAAAGTGATGAGGAGTTCGATCTTCCCCAACGGCACGGCCTGTTGGCTGGGGATGATGCCTGGAAGGGTGCTTGGGTCGGACGGAAGCTCGTGCGTGGGATCCCAATGGCGTCGAGGGTCGCAACATAGAGTATGTTGAGCCTGCTACCTCCGTCCATCAGTACCCTTGTTAGGTGCTTTGTGCCTACGACCAGACCCACAACCAGGGGGAAGCGCCTGGGTTGTGGCATGACGTCAAGGTGGCCCGATCGGTCAAACGTAACCGCCATTTTGGACCACCACAGGAAGGTCAGGATTGCGGGAGAAACGATACTGACCTCACTGGCAGTCAGCATCTGCCAGCAGCGGCTCGCGTAGGCTTGACCCCCTCCCCCCCCCCGAAGATAACGAGGCAACCCTCTGGCATGGGGAAGCTTGGTTCGTCAGGCTCTGAGCTTACCTCGGCGGGTACATTTCCCCTGTCTCCGCCGCCTCTGCCTCCGTGCTGATGAAGCGCTTTAGCAAGGCGCAATGTTTGAGGATGTTCCTTACCAGGTAGGCGTGGTTAGTGCTTGGCTTCTTGAGGAACCTCTCGATGTAGTCGATTGGACCGGTGGCCGGTCTCTTGCCTTCGCGGCGCTCTACGTCCGCGACGAGGTCCAAACTACTGTTGGCTGGGACCGAACGTCTACCGTCCTTTGTTTGCCTCCTCTTGTCACTCTTATGGGGCGGCTCCCTCGCTGCCTATGGTGGCAGTGAACTCGAAGTCGCCGAAGGACATCATCATGCCAGGTGCGAGAGTTGGTCATGAGGAAGCCATCGAGGTGGTGGGAATGGAACGCGCGGTAGTCCCCTAGCTGGCATGCCAACTGTCAGTGTTTCGGATTTCCGACAAGTAATCGAATGTACCGCACATTCTACCTCAAGGTGGCCTAACTAAGAACACACAAAGATTTATCCTGGTTCGCGAAGAAGTGCCCTACGTCCAGCCGGGGTGTCTCGCTTGCACTTAATCAAGAATTGGGGTTGTTCTTACAGAACCCCGTCAGTAGGCATGGCACCAATTGAAGAGAAGTTAGTCCAACATCGACTAATGCGGTTTGGACATATCCAGTAGAGACATTCAAAAGCACCAGTTAACAGTGGGATTTCAAGAGGTAGAGAAAATATTAGGAGGGGTAAAGGACGACCAAGGTTTACTCGGGAAGAGGCGGTAAAACGATTCATGATAGGACTGTATGAAATGTAACAAGGGTAGAAGACTTAGCTCATGATAGGACTATATGAAAAGTAACAATTCATGTGCCAGAATCTTTAGTTTTTTCTCTTTCTCTTTTTTTTTTCCTTGTTACTCATATATCTCTTCTTCTCTTATACTTCATTTAAAAAATAAAAAATATTTCAGTTTCATGTCTATCCTATCCCAACGTGTTTGGGATAAAGGCGTTCTTGTTGTTATTGTTGTTGCTGCTGCTGTTGTTGTTGTTGTTGCTGCTGCTGTTGTTGTTGTATTTTCTCAACGGGGCAAAAGAAATACAAAAATTCATGATCAGGGTTGTCAATTATTCGAAAATGAACAAGTCAATATAAAAATATATCGATTATGGTCGAAAAGTGTCAGGACCCACCTTTCTCGGGGCCCACTTGTGCATTTCGTACCAATCCCTGCATCAGTAGTTGGTACGCACAATAGAATTGATTGAATGCCATACATTAACTTAGTATCAACATGACCTTTACGGTCTTACAAGCATGTCTTAGGTTACAAACCATGGGCCTCGCAGGGCCTCGAAAGTACATAAAACAATCAAAGTGCAGCAGATTAAGTGGCTCTCATTCCCCTCAGGCAGCCTTGGGCACAGGACTAAACGTACTCGTCATTGTATTGCGCTTCATCCTCTTCTTCCCTTTCCTCTTCTGCTTCTAAGGGTCGTGAAGAAAGCAAGAGCGGGTACGGAAGGTACTCAGCAAGCCCTAACACTACTCAAGGGGATGTGTTTCATGCAACAGGGTTGTAGCAAGGTAGGGCCATACGGCTTAGGGTTGCCGAAAAGCATTCATCCCGCCAGTTCCCTAAGTTTTTGCAGCCACTACAGCCCGATTTTAGTTTGTGGGACCTGGGGGAGTTTGAGCTCCATCCCGCCAGTTCCCTAAGTTTGTTTGAACGTTCAAGCTCACGGCTTTACTAGTTCCCGGCACACAGCCGTAATTTCCAAAACACGACATACACTACCACCCAACATATCAAGGAATCACATTAAGGCTAATCAAAAAGAGCTTGGGACATAGTGTGCCAAGACCGTGACAACGGTTATCCGGATTTTACAGTCTACAGAGGTTGTACACTTTACCCACAGGTCAAGCACTCCTAGCAAGGGAATAGCGTAAAATTCACCTCATCTTCCCCGAGTAACCCCACAATCACACCTTGAGATGCACCTAGGGCTATTTGGGCAATTACTCTCCCAGCCAGACCATGGGTAATGACTCCCTCGTGTCTTTTTTCTGGTCCCTCGTGCCCTACTGGCCGCCAGATGGCTCATGTGGTAGTCACCAAGAAGGTAGAGGGAGTCCTTCCCATACATGTTCTTTCGTTGCACGAAATCACTATGACGAAGTCATATGAACCGGTCCATAAGTTGGTGAGGCGCCTCAACCACCTTAACCCGCCTCAACCACTCCTTTTTCCCCAACTTTTCACCCCACACACATTGTATAACACAAATTCCCATCCAACTTCATAACTCACACCACCAAGACACCTTTCAACACTTTCCGCAAATCTGATGGTTAAGTGTAGTGAGTCGCGATGCAAACATCGTGAGGGTTCCTAAGCATTCTACTTTCAAGGAATCACACGTGTCGTCACGTTATAGTATTACGACGGGGCCTTAGGCATCAAGGAAGTAATTTGGCAAGGTCAAGGAGGGGTTCGTGACACTTCACATGTCAAGCACGTGACTAAGCAACCACTAGTCAAGTGGGTCTTAGCTACTACAACGTTTGAAAATAATAACGGGAAAACATGCACATTAAAAACAGGCTATCAGGGCAATTTTGAAAACTCATAGGAGCAATCATGATCAAGGAGGTTAGAGCTTGCCTTCAAAAGCTTCTAGGAATTCCTCGTCAGCTTCCTCGTTTGCTATAGTACGTAAATTGTTCGAATTAGCATCAAACCCAAAAGATTCCAAGAACTTAGGTAACATCCCAGTAATGTGGTTGTAGGGGTTTTAGGGGGTTTCCTAACAACAAACATATTTTACTTGGGCTTTTGGAGGGGGTTGTGACTTTGGCCGGAGGGTCTCACCCTATCAACGTTTGCCGTTCACTTAATTAGTTGGTTAGCACAATTACTAACAATTATCAATGCTCTAAAATGGTTTTTAGCATTTTTTCGCATGCTACTATCCTCTAATGACTAATTCCTATTTTTAGGGGTTTTTCTGGAATTTTTCTACCCCTGAAAATGCCTTTAGGTCACTTTAGCGGGTGTGTCTAGTATTTTTCCAGCGTATTGCGGCGGACAGGCGGGCCCAGACCCCTTTAGGTCACTGATCTGTGCGCCGCACGGGGATGGGCCGGGGGAAGGGAAATGGGCCACGTGAGGGAGGGGAGGAAAGTAGGCCAGGTTGCTGGGCTGTGCCCGCAAGAGGTCCATTCCCCCCCCCTTTTTGTTTTTCTTTTTCTCTTTCTTGTTTGTTTTGATGTCAGTTTCAGTTTGAATCAAATTTTGATCTCTTTGAATGTGTGGCTGTTACAGATCTACCCCACTTAATTAGAATCTCATCCTCGAGATTCAGTTGTTCCTTCAAATAGGTGGGGAAACTTCCTCCTCAGGTCGTCCTCACGCTCCCAAGTAGCTTCTGCTTCGGTATGGTTAGTCCACTAGACTCGACAAAATCGAACTGCACTCCTACGTGTCTGCCGGGTGATGACGTCTTGGATCCTTGTGGGCAGCTCTTGATATCTTAAGTCCGGCTGTACATCCATTGTATCACATGATACCCGCTCCTCGGGTACTCTTAGGCATTTCTTGAGCTGCGATACATGGAACATGTTGTGGACGTCGGACATAGTCTCTGGCAACTTCTAACGGTAGGCCACTGCTCCTATTCTTCCAAGTATTTAAAATGGTCCGATATATCGTGTGGACAACTTCCCCCGTATCTGGAACCTCCTCGTGCATCGGATAGGTGACACCCTGAGGTATACGAAGTCACCCTTGTCAAAAGTAAGCTCCCTTCGGTGGGTGTCGGCATAGCTCTTTTGCCTGGTCTAAGCTACCTTGAGATTCTCTCTAATTATGGCCACCCGTTCCTCTGCGTCCTTAATTATGTCAGGACCAAAATACGAACGTTCTCCAACCTCTGACCACATCAGTGATGTTCGGCACTTTCTTCCGTACAATGCCTCAAATGGTGACATCTGCAAGCTGACCTAGTAGCCGTTGTTGTAGGAGAACTCCGCGAATGACAGACTTCTTTCCCAGTCCTTTCCGTATGTCAGTGCACATGTGCGTAGCATGTCTTCTAATATCTGGTTCACCCGCTCAGTCTGACCGTCCGTCTGCGGATGGTAGGCGGAACTATAATCCAGTTTGGTTCCCAGAAGCGCATGCAAACTCTTCCAGAAGTGCGCCGTGAACTGGGAGCCACGATCTGATACTATTCGGCTCAGTACTCCGTGCAGTCCACGATCTGACACCACCCAGCAGCTTCTTCAACCACCAGCCGCCTTGCGCGCCCACGCTGCCGTAGCTCATCGGATACCACTTCTCTGGCCACCTCCCAAGCTCAAACTCGCTGCTAGCCCCTTATTTCACGTGCTGAACACGTTGGTGAGCTTTCCCAACAACTGCGTCGGCTCTAACCTAGCTCGCACGGTGCAGCGACTCGGTGAAAGTTAGGCGACCTCGCCCAGCTCTTCTAATCTGCCAAAACCTTGGTGGAGTGGCTCTACAGCACCGGTGGAACATGGAGGAACTTGATAAGGGGGAAAAGAGGATCGGGAATGGCTCTAACCATGATCTCACCGTGCGCTCGAGGCTTCCCGCTACTGCCGCCATCGGGAAAGCTCAAAATACACCGGCTACACGTGGTTTCATGCTAGGTTTCTAAAGAAAAACGGTTGCTAAGCAAGTCTAGCTCATGTGAGTGCAATTTTGTGGCCTCTAAACAAGAATCAATCGGGAATTTAAAGTTTCATACCCGTGGTTTGTTTTGCGCCGATCAGAGGAAAACTTCAAAATTCGTCGTCAATGATCAACCACTCGGGTTGAGCTTTGGAGGTGAGCAGAGTGGAGATCGTGCGCGCCCAAAGGTGCCCTTGCTTGGCCGTGAGAAGCTACGGTTGAGGCGGTCCACGAGAGCATCATCCCTCGGATATGGTTCGACCGCCGCGGAAGAAGGTGTCCCTGCATGAGGAGAGGCCTAGCACACTCGAGGGCGTGTTGAGGAACTACGGGGTGATGGCTTGGTGCCGTTTTGCTACTTTGCCAAGGCTTGCACGCAAGCTGGTGGGTGGCCGAGCGATCGATGGAGTAGCGTCTATGGTTCAGCTTGTGCGCACTGGTGGACAGCGCTTACGTACACCCCCCAAGACATAAACGTCTCGAGATGCACGATTTTCCGACATAAGCAAATAGGTTAGTATGCCATTTTCTATACACTAATAACATCCTTATATGGGCTACTAACTCATTGCTCACTGGATTTTTGAAAAAGATGACCTTTGTAGTGCGTTAAACCTCAAGCGAGCTCTGATACCAACGCTGACACGACCCCACGGTCTTGTCGAGCCAGGATCACGCTGAGGGGTGCTGCGTTGCACAGCACCGGATAACACACATCAAAGGTACAAAGCGGAAGCAAAGTTTTATTACATAAACAGGTTTATGAACATTTTTACAACAAAATATGTTTAGTCTACACTCACGGGCGTAGACTACGCATCAAGTTCACGTTCAGCCCGTGAACGTGTCCTTGCTAGCACGCACGCACACTAACACGGCGGCGTGCATGACTCCCACTCGACGGGGTTCCCCTCATGGGGTTCCGTCTCCTCCTCAGGAGTCCCTTCCTCATACATCCCTGCAAAAGCTTCAAACACAAGCAGTGAGCATGAAGGCTCAGCAAGACTGAACCGTCTCTCCTAAACATGAAACTTCTACGTGCGGGGTGATGATAGGTGCATGAGGTAAAGTAAGTTGCAAATGACTCGCCTATTTAGTGGAACCTTACTTTCAAGTTTTAGCAGCAGGTTGTGGAGAACCTTATGCTAAGGCACATGAGAGAGCCGCAATCAAACAAGAAATGCATTTCTCTCATGTACTTTGCCCAAACTTGAAAGGAACTTTAATTAGCTCTAATCTACAGCAAATCATTAACAATCAAAGTCCATCTTTCAATCAGCAACATTTTAACATGTACTAGCCTGTTCTTTCTACGTCACGGTACAGTGAACAAGTGGTACTCACTGACCGTGAGGGACGGCGATTATAATCAATTTACACCTGCAGGGTTACCCGAATAACCCGTCACGTACGCCCGTACTCGATGTTGCCTACAGCAACCATCACGGACGTCATACGCAACCACCTTTCACCCGTCAACCAAATGTTGAACCGGTCCAATCATCCTGAGCAAGAGGTGCCGCCAGCCGATTTACACCTCGAGCTCTCAACCTACCCTCTAAACGACCAGCTATGCCTCAACACCCAGCTACCCGAGTTACATTGGTTTCCCGGTTCCCATATAGCCGGTAGGTCTTCGGTACTGTTCTAGCTTGTTCAAAAGGCCCGCACACGGCTCGGTCCTCAATCGACACAAGCGGAGCTATAGCACCCAGGCCCCAAAGTCCTGTTGCTCTTACTCTCCGCTCGGTCTCATTTTTCTTGCCATGTGTTTCATTTGCTATCTCTACCCGAGTCGAGTGCCTCTAGCCTATTCTCGCGAGTAGTTCCAACCACTCGACTTGTACCGAATCCTACACTACCTTAGCATTGCAGTAGCTACACGGAATTTTCAATCCTTATCCCAACCCATGGTTTTCTGGGCTATGCATTTGGGTTTTCAAACAAGACTCTAATGCAAGCAGTAATGGTACTCAAAGTAAGTTCTCAAAACAGTAAAAATTTGTAAAAGGGTTAATGCAAACCGGAGCTTGCCTTGCTGCTCTTGGTCGTAGGCTAGCTGCTCTTCCGGAGTTTCGAAGTCTAAGACTTCGGGTTCCTCCTAACCTTAGCGACTACATGATATAACAAGTACATGTGTTAATTAAATGTATTTCAATTGAATTTCAACTTGTGAGGCCTGTAAGTCCTACTAGACAGATCCAATGACTCTGAAATTTTTACTGTGGTTTTGATACAACCTAAACAGAGACTTGGCCAAGTTTTATTTGCAGCAAAGCTCATTTGAGCTCTCCAAAAATAATTATGTACTTGACCTTGATTAGAGCTTCTAGGGTGTTCTAGGGATTTTCATGGAGTAAGCCTTGACTTTCTGAAAACTAGATTTTCAGAGGGTTCTAATGGAATTTGTTTTACTTAACTTGAAGGTTCCTAGCCTAAGATATGAGCTAAACAATTTCAGAGAAATTTTGAAAATGTTTTTGGACATTTTCTATTTTCTCTGGAACAGTTTTATTAATCATACCATTAGGTGGAACAAATAACTCCAATGGATGTGAAATTTTTATGGTAGCTCAGGGTTATTTTGGTGAACATCCCAGCAAAATTTCAGAATTTTCGTCCAAAGAGTTCTCCAGTTAAAATTCTTAACATTTTAAATTTTGAAGAATTAAGGATTTTCATGAAGTGAATCTTTATTTTCTGGAAAGTACTCGGAGAGGTGAATCCAACAAATTTTGGTTCACTCAATTTGGAGCTTCCTAGCCCAAGTTGTGAGGATTTGAAGTTTGAATGAAATCTGAAAATCGGGAAAAGTTCAAATCACTGCGCGTGGGACCTGGGGCTACGTGTCGGCCCCTCATCAGATGACACACGCGGCTACAAATTCTTTCGCGCGCAGCCGCACCCGATCCGTGCCACAGCAGATCCGGTTTTTAAAATATCTGCCGCTGACAGCCGGGACCCACCCCCTTCGTCTTCCTCTCGCCTCCCGCACTCAGCCGCCGCGGCACCTCGCCAGAGAGCTCGCCAGCAGCCTCCGTGGTGCTCCAAACTTCATGATTATGGCCGCCCCTGCCTAAATCCACTCGGGGAACATGATTCTGGGCTCAGCTTGTCATGAAAATGGCCGGCAGACGGTCGGCGACGAGCTGTAGCCTCGGAAGAACTTCGGCCGTGTCGGTCGGCCTTCCTAGCACCTCATCCGATCGAACAAAAGGTCGTTGAGCACAAGTGGACCCTAGGAAGGATCAACATGAGCTCCACGGAGCCCGGAGATGACTGTACCAGGCTGCCACCGTGTGACCTAGGCCGGAAATCGGGAATTCTCCTAAAACTCGAGAAACAGTGGCTTCCCTCCACGGTTCTCGTGGTTCCTGCTCCTATTGACTCGCACGGGCACCAAGAAGTGCTTCCCCCCGTGAGAGGATGAGTGGTGCGGTGTGGACTACGAATTTTGTGAATCGGTTCGGGCTCCCCTTTTGCACACCGTCGCAAAATCATGAAATTCCGGCGTGAGCAGTCTATGTCATGCCGCCGGAGCTTGCGGTAATGAAAGAGGGTCTGAAGGTGAACCTGTTTGTTGTTTACAGCTCGGCGAACGGCAGGCTGTGGTGGCCATACAGATCGTTCCCGCGATGGCGGCTCGAGCTGAACTGGGAAATGAAAGATCGTCGCGGTGGAGCTCGGGAAGGACTGCTCAGGGCCTGGAACCGGCTCGAGGGCGTCAAGGAAGACTTGGCGCACCCGGTGCTGGTCTCAGATCGCCGTGGAAGCCACAGGATCGGCCGGGTGACGACGGACTGAGGGTTCAACCGAGCGGCGAGGAGTTTCAGTTTTCTGGGTGGGAACACGTCGGGACAGCGGTGAGAAGCACCAGAGACCGCTCGGGCGCATAGATAAAGGCCCCGAGAGGCGGTTCAGCGGCCGAGGGCGGCAAGCAGCTGCTGTCCTCGCCGTTTTCTCGCCGTGGCGGCAGCTCGGTCGGGCGCAAGAAACCGAGATCAGTCTTCAGTCGGTTGAATTCTCTCCAGTGGATGACATGTGGGTCCCATCTCCCTTTTAACCTCTGAACTTAACTACCTCTTACTGTTGTAAACAGTAATCCCCCTTATACCCATGGTGATTTGAATTATCTACCCATGAGTCATTTGAATTGGTTAGAATTCAAATTGGTTTTGGTTTGACTAGATTGCAGCACATATTCAGTTTGAAATTCAAATAAAGTTTGAATTTGCTACACTTAGCTCATGTCAAGATCAACTCCAAATTGAGTGAAATTGGTATGTGGGCTCATAAAAATGTGCTGAGTAAGAATATGCCTCCCACTTTTGAACTCATGTGATGGAAGTAGTTTGAATTTGAATTTGAGTTCAAACCACCCTCTTTCTAGCTTTACCCAAAAGGGCTTCAAAAAGGTTTTGAATTTGGGTGAAACTTGGCATGGACATTCCTAGCAAGGTGTAGGAGTTTTCATATGCCCAGCCCTTAGATGATGCATGTGGGAAATGCCACCTCTGCATTGTGTGAGTTGGTTCTCTAATGATCATGTTGATGGTGGTTACTTGTTATACAAATGTGTTCATCCACTTTCTTCAAATGAAGTGTGTGTGTGTGTGTGTGTGGTGTGATGAGCACTTTGAGTATGTGCCAAAAACTTAGGCCAATACAGTAGGGAAGCTGAGCACGGCTTGAGCTGTGAAGAACCGCACAGGGAGCTCACCAGCGCGAGGAAATCAGCTGGGAGGTGGCGCGCGTTCCGTGTCTCGGTGTCGCCCGGGTGCTGCTCGCCTCTGTCTCGGTGGCTTCGGTTGCTTCAAGTGAGAGAAGAAAAAGACAGAGACTGTGCACTTAGATGTTTTGCAATTCTAACTGCCTCAATGACATGTGGGTCCCACAGTCAGCTCCCTCTTATCCTCCAAAATATCTCCAAAATTTGGAAAATGACAATTTAATTATTTGGAGTAGAAATCTGAACTGAATTTGGATATTTGGGCAAGTTTCATCCAAATTCGAATATGTATTTGAATTCTTTGCAAATTTAAGTGTATTTGGAAACTGGATAGCAAAACATTTCTAAAATTCATGAAACTTTGCATACCCACTAATTTGGACCTAAGGAATTCAAATATGAAATCTGATTTTTGGTTTGGCTGCTGCAAATGAGCTTTTTAACACAACAGTTTGCAATCCATTGTGTTGCCCTCATTTCAAATTTGAGTTGAACAAAGTTTGTTCACAATCTGATTTTTTTAACTTTCCATTGCACATGAGACTTCAAACATGTGGTTTTAATCCACCTTGGTCCAATCATGTAAATAAACATAAGCTTGTTTAGAGAGAGATCTCATGTGTATTATCACATGTGAAAGTTTTAACACGTCCCATTTTTCATACACATGAAACCAACTTTGTGCAACATGAGTTTATTTGTATTCATATTTTTGGGACCTTTATATTCCCCCGACCCTTAAAAGGAATCTCATCCCGAGATTACAAAAGAAGAGCGAGATGGGGCGGTAATTACAAAGCTTATGACAAAAGTTCCGGATAATTCTTGTGGATGTAATCTTCACTTTCCTACGTCGCCTCTTCCGGGGTATGATTACTCCATAGGAGTTTGTAAAATCTCGAAGTCTGGTTTCGGGTGATCCGGGTCTTTTCGTCCATAATCTGAATGGGCAGCTCCGCATAGGTGAGATCTGGCTTTAACTGGTCAATATCTTCGGTGCGGACAGCAGCGGTAAACTTGAGACATTTCCGCAGATGGGACACGTGAAATATGTCGTGAATACCAGCAAGGCTTGCCGGTAGTTCCAGCCGATAGGCTACATTCCAGCACTTCTCCGTGATGGCAAACAGAACGATGAATCGGGGAGTAAGTTTGCCCTTGACACCAAACCGATGAATCCCTTTCATCGAAGATACACGTGCTCTCCGACGTCGAATTGCAGCGGTCGACGCCTCTGATCCTCGTAGCTCTTTTGACGAGATTGGGCAGCTTTGAGGTTCTCTTGTATTATCCGAACTCTCTCTTCGGTTTCATTGACAAGATCAACCCCAAACGCTACTCGTTCACCGGAATCGAACCAATTCAATGGTGTACGGCACTTCCGGCCGTATAGAGCTTCATATGGTGCCATTTTGATGCTCGTTTGATAACTGTTGTTGTACGAGAATTCCGCCAACGGTAAGTGATCATCCCAGCTCTTACCGTGGTGGATGGCACATGCTCTTAGCATATCTTCAAGTATTTGATTCACCCTCTCAATTTGCCCATCGTTTTGAGGGTGATACGCGGAGCTTCGAATCAATTTGGTTCCGAAGGATGCGTGTAGCTGCTCCTAGAAATGGGCTACGAACAGTGATCCTCTATCGGACACAATGGTATGGGGAAGTCCATGTAAGCACAAGATTCATGCTATGTACAACTCCGCATACTGCTTTGCATTGTATCTTGTATGCACAGGGATGAAGTGTGCTGATTTGGTTTACCTGTCAATGATTACAAATTGAATCATGGTTGTGGGAGGTCAACGGTAACCCGACGATGAAGTCCATACTCAAGTCTTCCCACTTCCATGCTGGTACTTGAAGTGATTGCAGCGGGCCCGACTTCTTCACATGGTCGGCCTTGACTCTACGACACGTATCACATTCTGAAACGTACTTTGCAACTTCACGTTTCATACGTGTCCACCAAAACTTCTTCCGGAGATCTTTGTACATTTTATTGCTGTCCGGATGAATGGAAAATTTGGACAAATGAGCTTCATCCAAAATTTTCTTCTGTAGTCCCATATCCCGGGGTACTACTATCCGGTCATTGAACCACACCGTACCTTGTTCATCTTTCCGGAAGCACTTCATTTCACCTTGGCCAATTCTCTGCCGTATGTGAGACATTCCTTTGTCTTTTCTTTCACCTTCAATGATCTCCTCTCGGATGGTAGGAATGCAAGCGAGATTGTAGAGTGCTCCATACGGGATGACACGGAGAGTTGGTTCTTCATCATCCATTTCAGCAATGGTCAAGTGGTGGATATGCGCCTTACGAATGAGCGCATTGGCGACCACATTCGCCTTTCCGGGATGATAATGAATCTCAAGTTCATAATCTTTAATGAGCTCAAGCCATCTTCGTTGTCTCATGTTCAGTTCTTTCCGAGTGAAGATGTATTTCAAGCTCTTGTGGACGGTGTAGAGGTGTACATGATTTCCGAGCATGTAGTGCCTCCACATCTTCAAAGCAAGGACCACGGCAGCTAACTCAAGATCATGAGTTGGATAATGCTGCTCATGATTTCTGAGTTGACGAGATCCATAAGCGATCACTCGTCCTTCTTGCATCAGCATGCAGCCAAGACCGACGCCAGATGCATCGTAATAAATGTCGAATGGCATCATCGTATCCGGCTGAGCAAGAACTGAGGCTGTTGTGAGATGCTTCACTAGAGTCTTGAAGGTTTGTTCACACGTAGCACCCCACACAAATATGATATTCTTCTTTAATAATTCCATCATCGGTTTAGCGATCTTGGAGAAGCCCGGAATGAGCCTCCGGTAATAAACCGCTAAACCGAGGAAGCTTCGGATTTCATGCACAGAATTTGGTCACTACCATTTCTGCACTTGGATAGTCTTACTCGGATCAACAGCGATGCCCTCTGCTGAAATAATGTGTCCGAGAAAAGGTACTTGATTAATCCAGAATTCACATTTGCTGAATTTTGCTTAGAGCTAGTGATCTCGCAATCTTTGTAGCGCAATATGCAGATGCTCAGCATGTTCTTCCTTTGACTTGGAGTACACCAAGATATCGTCGACGAAATCCATGATGAATTTATCCAACTCCAGCATGAACACTGAATTCATCAGGTACATAAAGTGTGCTGGGCATCAGTCAAACCAAAAGACATGACGACGTACTCGTATAGTCCGTATCTCGTTGAGAATGCCGTCTTCGGAATATCCTCTGCCCAGATTTTAATCTGATGATATCTGGACCGAAGATCCATCTTCGAGATAACTTTAGCACCCACTAATTGATCGAAGAGCATATCAATGCAAGGTAATAGATACTTGTCCTTGATGGTAACGGCATTCAGAGGATGATAATCAACACAAAGCCGTAGTGTTTCGTCCTTCTTCTTGACAGACACCGCTGAAAAATCCCAAGGTGACGAACTCGGTCGCACAAAGCCCTTGCTCATTAGGTAATTCAGCTGTGTCTTCAATTCTGCCAGTTCATTGGGTGCCATCTTGTACGGTCTTCGTGATATCGGTGTCGTTCCTGGCACAAGTTCAATCTTGAACTCCACGTCCTGTTCAGGCGGCATGCCAGGTAAATCATCGGAAAACACATCCAGATATTCACGTACCACTGGAATGTCCTCTATCTTCGCAGTTTCCGTGTCGTTCCCTGTTGCAATCTGTTGCCGACTGGTGCCCAGAAATAATATATGAATACCGTGCTGTGGGGAGTTGAGCTCAACGGTCCTAGAGCTGATGCTAATAACTGCATAGTGGTAATTCAACCACGACATCCCCAATTTGACATCGATCTTCAAACCCTCAAGAATAATGAGAGTTGTGGGGTATATTCTACCCCCCAAACAAAGAGGTGCTCGGGAGACAATCTCACTTGTGGTACTGCTGCCCCCAGGCTAAGATATGAGGTATTGACTCTTTGTAAAAGTTGTTTGGAGCTGATGTTAAGCCACAAAAGCTTGGCTAATAAAGTTCTGTGTGGCACCGGAATCAAAGAGAATTAAAACCGGTAGCTGATTCAGAGAAAACATCCCTGCTAACGCAGCTTCTCCTTCGGGAACATCATCCATCACTGTGTAGTGAATACTGCCCCTTGTCTGCCCTCCTTTCTGCAGATTTAGGTACGGGTCGAAATATTGCAAATATGATGACCCACAGCCTTGAAGTCCCTCCGGACAATATCTACCATAATGACTCATACGCCAACAAGTGAAACACGGATGTCTCTCTGGTTCTTCGCTGACTTGCGGTTGGATGCTAGGTACACATGGCTGCAGCGATGGAGCACAAATCACCATCTGATGCTGCTGCTGTGGAGGTGGTGCAAGTTGTGGTACTTGACCAGCAATCAACTTCTGAGGAGCTGATCGTACAGGTGGCCTCCATCTTTCACCAGATGGCGTTCGGTACACCAAACGGTACTTTTGAGGCACATAACTTGTGCTGGCCTACTCGATCTCACTCATTCTTCTTTTCTTTGCTTGCCACTCAAGTGTCGGCTTTTGTTGGATGAAAGCCGGATCGATCATGTCGGTGTAACTGCCTTTGTTGAACACAGCCAACTTCTCCTGTAATATGGAACTCAGGCCATGGAAGAATAAATCACACCGTGCCTCTTCTATCGTCACATATTCGGGATCATATTGAGCCAAAAGGATAAACCTTCGGACATACTCAAGGACACTCATGTACCCTTGCTTCAAGTTCAAAAATTCCTCCCACTTTGCCTTGATAATGCCTATCGGTATGTGGCGAGTACGAAAGGCTTCACAAAACTCACTCCATGTCACTTGATGACCTTCCGGAATGGTGCCAAGATGTTCAACCCACCGATTTCCGGTGGCTCCATGAAGTTGTTGAGTGGCAAACATTGTCTTCTGATATTCATCAAAATCGAATACTCCAAATTTAGACTCCATGACACGAAGCAACTGATTTGCTTCCACAGGTTCGGTAGCTTCAGTAAAGATTGGCGGTTGAGTCGCCAAGAAATCCAGATAAGCGTTCGAAGGTGGAACGACTTGTTGCGTGTTTTGGAGTATGCCCTGCTGTACCAAGGCTTGGAGTAAGCGTGTGTTCTCCTGAGTTGCTTCTTGGAGTAGCCTGGTGTTCTCTTGGATAGACTCGACAAGTACGAGTCATAAGATACATCCATCCCGTGGATGGTGGTTCCGACGGTGGAATAGATTCATCACCACATCGGCGAGAACTCCCGGCCTTACTCTTAGAGCGAGTACGAACCATACTGCAAAATATATTTCTAAATGAGTTAAACATGAACTCAGCAGTATGTGAAACTAATGAAAACATGAATATGTCAAAACTTTATGAAAGCAGTAACAAAATCCATGTTTACACAACTCCTTAGAGTATGCATAGCTAACAAGCCTATCTGTACAGAACAGACCTTTATGCACTAACTAAAGATTTTGATCTAGTTAAAAGTATTTTCATAACTCAGGTTGAATACGAAAGTTAAAATTAACTTCAGTATATTTCCAACTAGTATTCATGTGCCTCCATAAGGGCCTCAGTTTTTGACACACATTTGAAGTGTTCATCACCACACCACACACCTTATTTGAGGAAAGTTGATGAACACAAATGAAGAGCAAGTAACCACCATCAACATGCTCATTAGAGAACAAACTCACATATTGCAAAAGTGGTATTTCCCACATGTGATATAGAAGGGCTGGACATATGAAAACTCCTACACATTGCTAAGGATGTCCATGCCAAGTTTCACCCAAATTCAAAACCTTTTTGAGGTCATTTTGGGTATAGCTAGAAAGAGGGCAGTTTGAAACCATATTCAAATTCAAACTGTTTTTACCCCATGAATTTAAAAGTGGGAGGCATATTCTTACTCAGCACATTTTTGTGAGCCCACACACCAATTTTCACTCCATTTGGAGTTGATCTTGACATGAGCTAAGTGGGACAAATTCAAACTTTATTTGAATTCAAAACTAAACTTGTGCTGAAATTCATTCAAACCAAACCCAATTTGAATTCTACTCAATTCAAATGGCTCATGGGTGAATAATTTGAATACCCAGGGTTATTTTGGGGCTCACTGTTTACAACAGTGATTAGGAGTGAATTTCAGAGGTTAAAACCCCGGGTGGGTCCCACATGTCAGCCACAGAGAAGAATCAACCGACTGAGACTTTTCTCACTCGGGCCGCCGAGCCGCCGCTGCGATCGCCACCGAGGGGAGCCGCCGCGCCAGCAGCTGCTTGGCCACGCGTGGGCGTGAGGCGGTTCAGAGCCTTCTTAAGGTGTCTTCCCCCCTCCTCGGCTGAAGCCTCGCCCATTTCTTCCTCCGCAAGAACTCAGCGCTGGCAAACTCCTCCCACAGCTCGGAATCGATCGGAGAGCGCCGATGACAGCCTTCCCGTCCCCTCTTGAGCCACGGAAAGGTACTAGGAACTCTTCTCCTTCCTCCCCGTTGCTAAAACTCAGCTGAAACCAATTGATCTCGGCTATGCCGAAAGATCAAGTCGGTGACATAAAACCGCCGCACTTCGGGCTCCCGTGGACAGCCCAACCGGGGCGTTGTCACGCCCGAGCCAAGGCACCCTTGGACGCGCTGGTGACCGGTGCTGCTCACCCCCGAGCCACAGCCCGAGTGTTTGCTCACCGGCGACGAATTTCCAGTTTTCCCCTTTCTGTGTACAGAATGACCTTCGGGTGCGGTTCCGTTGAATTCGTACTCTAGAAAGGATTAGAGGGCCTCAATCCGCTCTCACACAAACTAGACACGGTAACGCACAAGTTGCCTTCACCACCTTTGGCCGGAGAACCTCTGTACCCGGCGTAATTCGAGGTTTACCAATGGCGGAACAAACGGGAGGCATCGGGCGCACGGTGAGGACCTACTTCGGGCCTTCTCCGAGCTGCCTCGAGCTCGTGTCGACCTTCCCTGAGTTCCACTGATGCTTCCCGACCGGTTCCTCGAGTAGTTGAGGTGCTAGGGGAGTCAGCCGACACGGCCGAAGTTTTTCTAAGGCGGCGGCTCGTCGCCGACCATGTACCGGCCGTTGTCATGACGAGCTGACCCAAGAATCCTGTTCCCCGAGTGAAAGTAGGCAGGGGCAGCCAAGATCGTGAAGTTTGGAGCTTTACAAAAGCTGCCGGCGAGCTCTCCGGCGAGGTCCCTCGGCGGCGGAGCGCGGGCGACGCGAGGTTGAAGAAGAGGGTGGACCCCAGCTATCAGCGACCGATATTTTAAATCTGGATCGGGCCGCAGCCGGGATCAGGTGTGCTGGCGCGCAAAAACCTTGTGGGCCGCGGTGTGCTGTCTCCTCAGCGCTCAACACGTGTCCCTGCAGGCCCCGGCAGATTAAAACTTTTCCCCCCGATTTTCAGATTCCTTCCAAACTTCAAATCCTCATAACTTTGGCTAGGAAGCTCCAAATCGTGTGAACCAAATTTTGTTGGATTCAGCTCTCTGAGCAATTTCCAGAAAATCAAGTTTCACTTTGTGAAAATCCTTATTTCTCCAGAATTAATTCCTGAAAATTTAAACAGTTTGGAATTTTAACTGGAGAATCCTTTGGAGAAAAAATCCTGAAATTTTGCTGGGATGTTCACCAAAATATCCCTGAACTACCCTAAAAATTTCAGATCCATTTGAGCTCATTTGATCCACCTAATGGTGTGATTAGTGAAACTGTTCCAGAGAAAATAGAAAATGTTCAGAAAACATTTTCAGAATTTTCTCTGAAATTGTTTAGCTCATATGTTTAGCTAGGAACCTTCAAATTAAGTGAGACCAAATCCATTAGAACCCTCTGAAAATCTAGTTTTCATAAAGTCATAGTTTGTTCTATAAAAATCCTTAGAACACCCTAAGAGCCTTCGATTAAAGTCAAGGACATAATTAATTGTGGGGGCTCAATTGAGCTTTGCTGCAACTAAAACTTGACCAAATCTCTATTTAGGTTGTAACCCAGCCACATTAAAAGTTTCACAGTCATTGGGCTTGTCTAGTAAGAGTTATAAACTTCACAAGATTAAAAGTTAATACAACTGCATTTAAATTAATACATGTATTGCTTCTATCATGTAGTCGCTAAGGTCGAGGAGGAACCCGAATTCCTAGACTTCGATACTCTGGAGGAACAGCTAGCCTACGACCAAGAGCAGCAAGGCAAGCTCCGGTTTGCATTAACCTTTTACAAATTTCCATTGTTTTGAGCACTAACATGGTATTATGATTCCTTAGATTAGAGTCTTGTTTGGAAACCCAATTGCATAGCCAAGAAGACCATGGGTTGGATTTAGGATTGCAAACCCCATTAGCTACTGCAATGCTAAGATAGAGTAGGATTCGGTACAAGTTGAGTAGATGGAACTACTCGCGAGAATAGGCTAGAGGCACATCGCTCGGGTAGAGATAGCACATGATACACATGGCAAGAAAGATGAGACCGAGCGGAGAGTAAGGGCAGCAGGACTTTGGGGCCTGTGTGCTGTAGCTCCGCATGTGTCGATTGAGGACCGAGCCGTGTGCGGGCCTGTTGAACAAGCTAGGACAGTACCGAAGACCTACCGGCTATATGGGAACCGGGAAACCGATGTAACTCGGGTAGCTGGGTGTTGAGGCATAGCTGGTCATTCAGAAGGTAGGTTGAGAGCTCGAGGTGTAAATCGGCTGGCGGCACTGAGATGCGCGTGCAGAGACCTCTTGCTCGGGACGATTGGACCGGTTCAACATTTGGCTAACGGGTGAAAGGTAGTTGCGTACGGCGTCCGTGATGGTTGTTGTAGGCAACATCGAGTACGGGCGTACGTGACGGGTTGTTCGGGTAACACTGCAGGTGTAAATCGATTATAATCGCCGTCCCTCACGGTCAGTGAGTACCACTTGTTCACTGTACCGTGACGTAGAAAGAACAGGCTAGTCACATGTTAAAATGTTGCTGATTGAATGATGGACATTGATTGTTAATGATATGCTGTAGCTTAGAGCTAACTAAAGTTCTTTTCAAACTTTGGGCAAAGTACATGAGAGAAATGTGTTTCTTGTTTGATTGCGGCTCTCTCATGTACCTTAGCGTAAGGTTCTCCACAACCTTCTGCTAAAACTTGAAAGTAAGGTTCTACTAATTAGGCAAGTCCTTGCAAATGATATTTACCTCTTGTAACCCACCACCCCTCATTTAGAAGTTCCATGTTTAGGTGAGACGGGTCAGACATGCTGAGCCTTCGTGCTCACTGCTTGTGTTTGAAGCTTTTGCAGGGTTCTATGAGGAAGGGACTCCCGAAGAGGAGACGGAACCCCAGGAGGAGAACCCCGTCGAGTGGGAGTCGTGCACGCCGTAGATTTAGTGTGCGTGTGTGCTAGCAAGGACACGTTCAAGGTCTGAACGTGGACTTGATGCGTAGTCTACGCCCGTGAGTGTAGACTGGAAGTATTTTGATGTAAACATGTTCATAAACTTGTTTATGTAATAAAATTTCGCTTCCGCTTTGTACCTTTGACGTGTGTTATTTGGTGCTGTGCAACGCAGCACCCCTCAGCGTGATCCTGGCTCGACAAGACCTTTGGGGTCGTGTCAGCGTGGTATCAGAGCTCGCTTGAGGTTTAACATACTACAAAGGTCATCTTTATCAAAAGTCCAGTGAGGAACGAGTTAGTAGCCCGTATAAGGATGTTATTAGCATATAGAAAGTGGCATACTAACCTATTTGTTTATGTCGGAAAATCGTGTATCTCTGGACGTTTATGTCTTGGGGGTACACGTAAGCGCTGTCCACCAGTGCGCACAAGCTGAAGGGTGGAGCCCCACGGGTGGCAGGTAACCCGACCCGCTCTGATATGCTCTACGACTCTTCATGTCGTTTGGGGTATTCGAGCAACGTCTGTCCCTGGCGTGCGTGGTGCAATCTGGGAGACCCCGTCACGTGGTCTGAAACGTGAACACGTAACTCAAGGCGTGTTTGGCTTGAGAACATCCGGGCGAGTGATGACGGCCGGGTGTACGAACTGTATGGATTCCGGGCTCAGTGTGCAGCCGAGTCTGATGATTGTTTGAGTTTCTGCAGGTAGTCTGACCACGAAATGGTAGACGTGTAGCATCCGTGTGCGAGTGACGTTTAGTGCCACTGAAATAACGAAGCCGGCTAAGTCCGGTATAGGATTTTCTTTGTGAGGACGTAGTACCGACATAATCTGGAGACGCATCGACGTCACACCCTAACTAAATGAACGACTTCATGGTAAAAACTTGAAGGTTTTGATCCAGAGTAGTAAAACTTGATGTAACTCCTTCCCTTGAACAGGATATTCAAAGTTAACAAGTTTTCAACTTATAGGTTGTTAAGGACAGGGCACTCTGTTTTCAGCTAAATTAAGGCTGGAGTTAATCAGAGGTTAGAGATTGAGCTCTTTCGAGGTTGGGGTCATATGATACATTTCTGGAAAGCTTTGGAAGAGCTTTACAACTTTTCTTTTAAGATCCAGAGGTGTTTCATCCCTTAACCAATCGAAAAATGCAGTAGAGTTGAAACTGTCCAGAAAACAGGGCAGAGCAAAGACTCTCTGTAAACTCTCTGTAAAATTAAGCATAACTTCCTGCATAAAATTCAAAAATAGCAAATGAGGTAGTTATGGAAAGCTTATGAGATGGGTTACAACTTTGTAACAGAAAGTTTTGTCGGATTAGGAACAGAATTAACTGGGATTCTTGGATCAAAGCAGTACCTAAAGCAGGGAGGTGCTGTCCGATTTTCTCCAGAAATTCTGTTAACTTTGACATCTCATAACTTTTGAACCAGGACAGATCTTAGGCCAAGCAAATACTTTCTGGAAAGCTATTGAAGTTAGATTTAACTTTGATGTTGAGATCCAGAATTGGTTTTGCTTTAGCATGGCCTAAGTCAGGTTGAAATGGAAACTGGTCAGGGCTGTCATGTTGAACAGCAGATCAGCAGTCAAATTTGCTTAAAAATTTGAACTATGTTTCCAAGTTTTATGGGTTCAATGACATGTCTTATGTTATAACTCATTGGTTTACTGTTTAAATAAATATTTGACATTTCTCAAATATATTTTTACAGATGACAGCAGATAAACAGTTGGAGAACGGATGGGTGGTGTCCCACTGTTCTCACCGTAGCGGCTACCCGGAAGCATTGTGGCAAATGCTCCAATATTTCGAGTACAACCAGATGCCGCAGTACTTTGCCAAGGAAGAAGGCGAAGAGGGGAACAAGACGTGGACAATCCATGTCGAAGTCCCTGCAGGACCTACGCCACCTGGTTGGATGCTGTTCACCGTCACGGTGAGAGGAAGACAGCCGGAAGGTATGTGACAAGTGGCAGCCCGTGACACCATGTCACGTTTCTGCCAACTACACGTGCAGGCTATGGGGGGCACTCCATACGCGCTCATTCCAGTGGAGGGACGGGCTCAGCATGTGTGGGAAGAGAGGCACCTGGAGGCAACGGACCCGAGTTGCCCAAGGTACAACCCCGCGGAGGCAAATCTCAGCCTCCAGAAGAGGGCGGGAAACGCCGTGATGGACAGCCAAGCTGTTCATACGGAGCATCTCGCCACAAAGCTCAAGGAGAGCACGAGCCGTGGAGACCATTTCGAGAGTGCTCACACCGCACTCCACAATGTGCTCCTTCTGACGATCAAGCGACTGAATGAACAACACAATCAGTTGCATCGTCTGAAGAAGGCGAAGAGAAAAAGCCGTGTCGACATCGCGGCGTTGCAAGAACTGGTACAGAATCTGACCCAGCAGAACGAGGAACTTACTCAAGAGCGGGACGACGCTATTGAGGAAGGGCAAGGCTGGGAAGAAGATTACAACCAAGCCATGGACGAGGTGCATGCATTGCAGGACCTCGTACCTCCGGTGGAAGAGAGCGAACCACCACTACATGTGATTCCACACGGAGCTCTCTACAACCTAGCTTTGATCCCCACCATCCGTGAAGAGATAGCAGCAGCCCAGAAGAATGACAAGGGCATGTCGCATTTGCGGAGACGTGTAGACAGCGGGGAGTTGAAATGTTTCCGGAAGGACGGAGACGGCGTCCTATGGTTCAAGGACCGGATCGTCGTACCCCGTAACCCGGAGTTACGGAAGAAAATCTTTGATGAGGCTCACTTGTCAAAGTTTTCTATTCACCCCGGCAGCAACAAGATGTATCAAGAACTCAGAAGCATGTTTTGGTGGACACGGATGAAGCGTGAGACTGCAAAATACGTGTCCGAGTGTGATACATGTCGAAGGGTGAAGGCAGACCATATGCGGAAACCGGGACTGCTGCAACCACTGGGCATTCCTGCCTGGAAGTGGGAGGATGTGAGCATGGACTTCATCGTCGGTTTACCCACCACTCTTCAGAAGCATGATTCTGTGTGGGTGATCGTCGATCGACTCACCAAAGTTGCCTATTTCATCCCTGTCAACACCAACTACAACGCCAAGAAGTACGCTGAACTGTACATCTTACGGATCCTATGCTTGTACGGCGTACCCCGTACCATTATATCGGATCGGGGCACTTTATTTGTGTCCCGTTTTTGGGAGCAGCTGCACGCTGCCTTGGGGACGAAGCTGATCCGTAGTTCAGCATACCACCCGCAGACGGATGGGCAAACCAAGCGGGTAAATCAAATCTTAGAAGACATGCTACGAACTTGTGCTATCAACCACGGCAAGAATTGGGATGATCACTTGCCGTAAGCCGAGTTCTCGTACAGCAATGGGTACCAATCCAGCATAAAGATGGCGCCCTACGAGGCGCTATACGGAAGAAAATGCCTCACACCATTGAACTGGTGTGAGTCTGGCGAAAGGGTTACTTTCGGGATTGACCTCGTCAACAACACGGAAGAAAAGGTTCGACTGATTCAAGCGAACCTAAAAGCCGCTCAATCCCGTCAGAAACAGTATGCGGACCGGAGAAGGCGCCCATTACAATTCGAAGTTGGAGATCACGTATACCTACGGGTGTCTCCAATGAAGGGCGTAAACAGATTTGGGGTGAGAGGAAAGTTGGCACCTCGATTCATCGGTCCAATCCAGATTACCGAAAGATGTGGATCAGTGGCATACCGGCTTAAATTACCAGAAGCACTTTCTGGTGTGCACGACGTCTTTCACATTGCCCAGCTGAGGAAGTGTCTTAAGCTACCAACTACCGTTCAGCTCGAAGATATTGAAGAACTGCAACCGGATCTCACCTATCGGGAGGAACCGGTGCAGATTATCGATGAAAAGGCCCGAACCACACGCAACTGTACGTTGTGGTTCTACAAGGTTCTATGGAGTAATCACTCCATGGACGAAGCGACATGGGAGAGCGAAGAATTCCTTCGCACTAACTACCCCGACTTTTTCACATCACATGTCCGGTAATTTTCCACCATCCTCTCTCTCATTTTCACCTTATAATCTCGGGACGAGATTCTTTTAAGGGGGGAGGAATGTAGGGGCCTCAGTTTTTGACACACATTTGAAGTGTTCATCACCACACCACACACCTTATTTGAGGAAAGTTGATGAACACAAATGAAGAGCAAGCCACCATCAACATGCTCATTAGAGAACAAACTCACATATTGCAAAGTGGTATTTCCCACATGTGATATAGAAGGGCTGGACATATGAAAACTCCTACACATTGCTAAGGATGTCCATGCCAAGTTTCACCCAAATTCAAAACCTTTTTGAGGTCATTTTGGGTATAGCTAGAAAGAGGGCAGTTTGAAACCATATTCAAATTCAAACTGTTTTTACCCCATGAATTTAAAAGTGGGAGGCATATTCTTACTCAGCACATTTTTGTGAGCTCACACACCAATTTTCATTCCATTTGGAGTTGGTCTTGATATGAGCTAAGTGGGACAAATTCAAACTTTATTTGAATTCAAAACTGAACTTGTGCTGAAATTCATTCAAACCAAACCCAATTTGAATTCTACTCAATTCAAATGGCTCATGGGTGAATAATTTGAATACCCAGGGTTATTTTGGGGCTCACTGTTTACAACAGTGATTAGGAGTGAATTTCAGAGGTTAAAACCACGGGTGGGTCCCACATGTCAGCCACAGAGAAGAATCAACCGACTGAGACTTTTCTCACTCGGGTCGCCGAGCCGCCGCTGCGATCGCCACCGAGGGGAGCCGCCGCGCCAGCAGCTGCTTGGCCACGCGCGGGCGTGAGGCGGTTCAGAGCATTCTTAAGGCGTCTTCCCCCCTCCTCGGCCGAAGCCTCGCCCGTTTCTTCCCCCGCAAAAACTCAGCGCCGGCAAACTCCTCCCACAGCTCGGAATCGATCGGAGAGCGCCGATCACAGCCTTCCCGTCCCCTCTCGAGCCACGGCAAGGTACTAGGAACTCTTCTCCTTCCTCCCCGTTGCTAAAACTCAGCTGAAACCAATTGATCTCCGCTATGCCGAAAGATCAAGTCGGTGACTTAAAACCGCCGCACTTCGGGCTCCCGTGGATAGCCCAACCGGGGTGTTGTCACGCCCGAGCCAAGGCACCCTTGGACGCGCTGGTGACCGGTGCTGCTCACCCCGGAGCTACAGCCCGAGTGTTTGCTCACCGGCGGCGAATTTCCTGTTTTCCCCTTTCTGTGTACAGAACGACCTTCGGGTGCGGTTCCGTTGAATTCATACTCTAGAAAGGATTAGAGGGCCGCAATCCGCTCTCACACAAACTAGACACGGTAACGCACAAGTTGCCTTCACCACCTTTGGCCGGAGAACCTCTGTACCCGGCGTAATTCGAGGTTTACCAACGGCGGAACAAACGGGAGGCATTGGGCACACAATGAGGACCTACTTCGGGCCTTCCCCGAGCTGCCTCGAGCTCGTGTCGACCTTCCCTGAGGTCCACTGATGCTTCCCGACCGGTTCCTCGAGTAGTTGAGGTGCTAGGGGAGTCAGCCGACACGGCCGAAATTTTTCCGAGGCGGCGGCTCGTCGCCGACCATGTACCGGCCGTTGTCATGACGAGCTGACCCCAGAATCCTGTTCCCCGAGTGAAAGTAGGCAGGGGCGGCCAAGATCGTGAAGCTTGGAGCTTTACAGAAGCTGCCGGCGAGGTCCCTCAGCGGCGGAGCGCGGGCGACGCGACGTTGAAGAAGGGGGTGGACCCCAGATGTCAGCGACCGATATTTTAAATCGGGATCGGGCTGCGGCCGGGATCAGGTGTGCTGGCGCGCAAAAACCTTGTGGGCCGCGGTGTGCTGTCGCCTCGGCGCTCAACACGTGTCCCTGCGGGCCCCGGCAGATTTAAACTTTCCTCCGATTTTCAGATTCCTTCCAAACTTCAAATCCTCATAACTTTGGCTAGGAAGCTCCAAATCGAGTGAACCAAATTTTGTTGGATTCAGCTCGTTGAGTACTTTCCAGAACATCAAGTTTCACTTTATGAAAATCCTTATTTCTCCAGAATTAATTCCTCAACATTTAAACTGTTTGGAATTTTAACTGGATAATCCTTTGGAGAAAAATCCTGAAATTTTGCTGGGATGTTCAACAAAATATCCCTGAACTACCCTAAAAGTTTCAGATCCATTTGAGCTCATTTGATCCACCTAATGGTGTGATTAGTGAAACTATTCCAGAGAAAATAGAAAATGTTCAGAAAACATTTTCAGAATTTTCTCTGAAATTGTTTAGCTCATATGTTTAGCTAGGAACCTTCAAATTAAGTGATACCAACTCCATTAGAACCCTCTGAAAATCTAGTTTTCGGAAAGTCATAATTTGTTCTAGGAAAATCCTTAGAACACCCTAAGATCCTTCAATTAAGGTCAAAGACATAATTAATTGTGGGGGGCTCAATTGAGATTGGCTGCAACTAAAACTTGACCAAATCTCTGTTTAGATTGTAACTCAGCCACAGTAAAAGTTTCACAGTCATTGGGCTTGTCTAGTAAGAGTTATAAACTTCACAAGATTAAAAGTTAATACAACTACATTTAAATTAATACATGTATTGCTTCTATCATGTAGTCTCGCTAAGGTCGAGGAGGAACCCGAAGTCCTATACTTCGTTACTCCGGAGGAACAGCTATCCTACGACCAAGAGCAGCAAGGCAAGCTCCGGTTTGCATTAACCTTTTACAAATTTCCATTGTTTTGAGCACTTACTTGGTATTATGATTCCTTGCATTAGAGTCTTGTTTGGAAACCCAATTGCATAGCCATGAAGACCATGGGTTGGATTTAGGATTGCAAACCCTGTTAGCTACTGCACTGCTAAGGTAGAGTAGGATTCGGTACAAGTCGAGTAGTTGGAACTACTCGCGAGCATAGGCTAGAGGCACTCGACTCGGGTAGTCATAGCACATGAAACACATGGCAAGAAAATGAGACCAAGCGGAGAGTAAGGGCAGCAGGACTGTGGGGCCTGTGTGCTATAGCTCCGCTTGTGTCGATTGAGGACCGAGCCGTGTGCGGGCCTGTTGAACAAGCTAGAACAGTACCGAAGACCTACCGGCTATATGGGAGCCGGGAAACTGATGTAACTCGGGTACCTGGGTGTTGAGGCATAGCTGGTCGTTCATAGGGTAGGTTGAGAGCTCGAGGTGTAAATCGGCTGGCGGCACTGAGGTGCGCGTGCAGGGACCTCTTGCTCGGGACGATTGGACCGGTTCAACATTTGGCTAACGGGTGAAAGGTAGTTGTGTACGGCATCCGTGATGGTTGCTGTAGGCAACATCGAGTACGGGCGTACGTGACGGGTTGTTCGGGTAACCCTGCAGGTGTAAATCGATTATAGTCGCCGTCCCTCGCGGTCAGTGAGTACCACTTGTTCACTGTACCGTGACGTAGAAAGAACAGGCTAGTCACATGTTAAAATGTTGCTGATTGAATGATGGACATTGATTGTTAATGATATGCTGTAGCTTAGAGCTAACTAAAGTTCTTTTCAAACTTTGGGCAAAGTACATGAGAGAAATGTGTTTCTTGTTTGATTGCGGCTCTCTCATGTACCTTAGCGTAAGGTTCTCCACAACCTGCTGCTAAAACTTGAAAGTGAGGTTCTACTAATTAGGTGAGTCGTTGCAAATGATATTTACCTCATGTAACCCACCACCCCTCATTTAGAAGTTCCATGTTTAGGTGAGACGGGTCAGACTTGCTGAGCCTTCGTGCTCACTACTTGTGTTTGAAGCTTTTGCAGGGTTCTATGAGGAAGGGACCCCCGAAGAGGAGACGAAACCCCAGGAGGGGAACCCCGTCGAGTGGGAGTCGTGCACGCCACAGAGTTAGTGTGCGTGTGTGCTAGCAAGGGCACGTTCAAGGGCTGAACGTGGACTTGATGCGTAGTCTACGCCCGTGAGTGTAGACTGGAACTATTTTGATGTAAACATGTTCATAAACTTGTTTATGTAATAAAATTTTGCTTCCGCTTTGTACCTTTGACGTCTGTTATCCGGTGCTGTGCAACGCAGCACCCCTCAGCGTGATCCTGGCTCGACAAGACCTTTAGGGTCGTGTCAGCGTGGTATCAGAGCTCGCTTGAGGTTTAACACACTACAAAGGTCATCTTTATCAAAAGTCCAGTGAGGAACGAGTTAGTAGCCCGTATAAGGATGTTATTAGCATATAGAAAGTGGCATACTAACCTATTTGTTTATGTCGGAAAATCGTGTATATCGGGACGTTTATGTCTTGGGGGGTACACGTAAGCTCTGTCCACCAGTGCGCACAAGCTGAAGGGTGGAGCCCCACGGGTGGCAGGTAACCCGACCCGCTCTGATATCCTCTACGACTCTTCATGTCGTTTGGGGTATTCGAGCAACGTCTGTCTCTGGCGTGCGTGGTGCAATCTGGGAGACTCCATCACGTGGTCTGAAATGTGAACACGTAACTGAAGGCGTGTTTGGCTTGAGAACATCCGGGCGAGTGATGACGGCCGGGTGTACGAACTGTATGGATTCCGGGCTCGGTGTGCAGCCAGGTCTGATGATTGTTTGAGTTTCTGCAGGTAGTCTGACCACTTAATGGTAGACGTGTAACATCCGTGTGCGAGTGACGTTTAGTGCCACTGAAATAACGAAGCCGGCTAGGTCCGGTATAGGATTTTCTTTGTGAGGACGTAGTACCGACATAACCTGGTGACGCATCGACGTCACACCCCCACTAAATGAACAACTTCATGGTAAAAACTTGAAGGTTTTGATCCAGAGTAGTAAAAATTGATGTAACTCCTTCCCTTGAACAGGATATTCAAAGTTAACAAGTTTTCAACTTATAGGTTGTTAAGGACAGGGCACTCTGTTTTCAGCTGAATTAAGGCTGGAGTTAATCAGAGGTTAGAGGTTGAGCTCTTTCGAGGTTGGGGCCATATGATCCATTTCTGGAAATCTTTGGAAGAGCTTTACAACTTTTCTGTTAAGATCCAGAGGTGTTTCATTCCTTAACCAATCGAAAAATGCAGTAGAGTTGAAACTGTCCAGAAAACAGCGCAGAGCAAAGACTCTCTGTAAACTCTCTGTAAAATTAAGCATAACTTCCTGCATAAAAATCCAAAAATAGCAAATGAGGTAGTTCTGGAAAGATTATGAGATGGGTTACAACTTTGTAACAGAAAGTTTTGTCAGATTAGGAACAGAAATAACTGAAATTCTTGGATCAAAGCAGTACCTAAAGGAGGGAGGTGCTGTCCAATTTTCTCCAGAAATTCTGTTCACTTTGACATCTCATAACTTTTGAACCAGGACAGATCTTAGGCCAAGCAAATACTTTCTGGAAAGCTATTGAAGTTAGATTTAACTTTGATGTTGAGCTCCAGAATTGGTTTTTCATTTAGCATGGCCTAAATAAGGTTGAAATGGAAACTGGTCAGGGCTGTCATGTTGAACAGCAGATCAGCAGTCAAATTTGCTTAAAAATTTGAACTATGTTTCCAAGTTTTATGGGTTCAATGACATGTCTTATGTTATAACTCATTGGTTTACTGTTTAAATAAATATTTGACATTTCTAAAATATATTTTTAAAGATGACAGCAGATAAACAGTTGGAGAACGGATGGGTGGTGTCCCACTGTTCTCACCGTAGCGGCTACCCGGAAGCATTGTGGCAAATGCTCCAATATTTCGGGTACAACCAGATGCCGCAGTACTTCGCCAAGGAAGAAGGCGAAGAGGGGAACAAGATGTGGACAATCCATGTTGAAGTCCCTGCAGGACCAACGCCACCCGGTCGGATGCCGTTCACCATCACGGTGAGAGGAAGACAGCCGGAAGGTATGTGGCAAGTGGCAGCCCGTGACACCATGTCACGTTTCTGCCAACTACACGTGCAGGCTATGGGGGCCACTCCATACGCGCTTGTTCTGGTGGAGTGACAGGCTCAGCATGTGTGGGAAGAGAGATACCTGGAGGCAACGGGCCCGAGTTGCCCAAGGTACAACCCCGCGGAGGCAAACCTCAGCCTCCAGATGAGGGCGGGAAACGCCGTGATGGACAGCCAAGCTGTTCATACGGAGCATCTAGCCACAAAGATCAAGGAGAGCACGAGCCGTGGGGACCATTTCGAGAGTGCTCACAGCGCACTCCGCAATGTGCTCCTTCCGACGATCAAGCGACTGAATGAACAACACAATCAGTTGCATCGTCTGAAGAAGGCAAAGAAGAAGAGCCGTGTCGACGTCGCGGCGTTACAGGATCTGGTACAGAATCTGACCCAGCAGAACGAGGACCTTGCTCAAGAGCGAGACGACGCTATTGAGGAAGGCCAAGCCTGGGAACAGGACTACAACCAGGCTATGGACGAGGTGCATGCTTTGCAGGACCTCGTACCTCCGGTATTGGGCATACCGGTGGTCTTGGGTTTTCCGGCAATGGGAGAACCCGGGATGGGAGAAGAGGTGGTAGATCCAGAGCCACCAGCAGATGTACCGGAGGAGGACAACCCACAGGAGGTCGAGTTCTACTCCAAGTAGGGGGTTACAGTTGCCAAGTAGGGCAGCTAGGGTAGTGTAACCCAACTTTTGTAATCGGTGATATGTCGTGTAGACAGTAGCGTATGTATAGGTAGTGACGACATGAGCACCACTTCTCGGAGACCCGAGAAGAATGTATCTTGTATAAAGTTTATGCTTTATCAATATATGTGAATGTTGTGCAAATTAATCATGTGTCACTTCAATACCTACTGTTACATACAGAATTTTAAGTAAGACATGTGCTAATCGCTGCTGTTTTGAATTTCAGAATGACGCGTACTCGTGCCAACCCTGATGTTGGGGGTACTAGCCAAGGGGGAGAGGCCTCCCCACAGCCTCCCAAGGACTCCTCGGGACAACAGCAGCAGCAACAGCAACAGCAAACACCGCCACCGCCACTGCCAACGGTTACATTGGCCGACATCGTCACGGCAATGGCGGGTTCACATCAGCAGCACACAGAGTTGCTGCAAACGCTTATCGCCAATATGTCTCGCCCAGAGAGACGTCAAGATCGTGAGGAGCATCAATAGAGCAACTACTCCGACTTCCTGGCGACTCATCCCCCGGTATTCTCAAGGGCGGATGAACCTCTTGACGCAGACAACTGGCTCCGCGTGATAGAGATGAAGTTCGGGCTGCTCCAGATAATCGAGCAGCGCAAAACTCAGTTCGCGGTCCAGCAGCTCCAAGGATCCGTGAGCGCGTGGTGGGCCAACTTCTGTGCTTCACAGCCCACTGACCGAGTGATGACCTGGACGGAGTTCTGGACGGCCTTCAGGGCCTATCATATACCGCCAGGTTTGATGAAGAGGAAGACGCAGGAGTTTTTACACCTGCAACAAGGGTGCCGGAACGCGCTAGAATACTCAAGAGCGTTCAACGATCTCGCGCTCTACGCGTCGTATCACGCAGATACTGACGAGAAGCGGCGGGACCACTTTTACCAGTGGCTTAACCCGCTCCTGAAGGACAAGTTGGCGATATTCAATCGCGGCAGCCTCAACGACATCATTGATGCTGCGATTGTTTAGGAGGACTCCGGCAAAGAGTTAGCGGCGGCGGAGAGAAAGCGAAGCGCGCCGCAGAGCAGCGGAGAAGGAGGCGGTCCTTCTCAGAAGTTTCGGACGGTGAATCGCCCACCATCAGGTCCACGCTGGCATCCACCACAGCGGTCGATGCCGTTCCGCAGTCGGCCGTACTCTTCACCGGCATTCAGGCCGGCACTGCCAGTACCACCTCCGCAACAACAGCAGCAGCGGGCGATGCCGCGTGCTTATGCACCTCAGCAGCACATGCTGGGCTTTTGTCGCCCGAGCACTGCACCAGCAGCGGCCACATGTTACAAGTGTGGTCGTCCAGGACACTTCACGAGCAGCTGCCCGGAGAGGCAAGGCGGCGGAGTGGCACCGCTGTTTCCGGGGAGGAATCAACCCCGGAACCCTATTAATGCATGGTGGGCAAACCCTAGGCCCGGCACCGTCCACCAGCTTGCCATTGAGGACGTGCCGGAGGGCGAGCCAATCCTTGCGGGTATGTTCCAACTCCACCAGCATCCCACTATAATATTATTTGATTCAGGCGCCACGCATAGCTTCATTAGGCAAGCTTTCATTGATAAGTATAGCTTGCAAATATTACCCACCGATAGTCCTTATGTGATCTGTTCACCGGGTGGTAAAATCTCAGCAAGCATGATGGTCCCAAAAGCGCCATTGTGCTTAGAGGGTAGAGTTTACCCTACGTCTCTCATAATCCTAGAGGGACAAAAGGTCGATGTCATCTTAGGGATGTCGTGGTTAACCCGCCACGGCGCTGTTTTAGACAGCGTCCTCCTAGTTGTGCACCTGAACTCAGAAGTGCACGAGTCTCACTCATTATTTCTGGACAGTCCAGAAATAAAACTTCCAAGTGTCTATCAAGCCACAACTACCAGATTGGAAGATATTCCAGTGGTCCGAGAGTTCCCTGATGTATTCCCGGACGATTTGCCGGGGATGCCACCCGATAGAGAGGTGGAGTTGAAGATTGAACTTGCACCGGGAACCATGCCAATATCCCGAAGGCCGTACAAGATGGTGCCCAGGAATTGGCTGAACTGAAGACTCAGCTCACGGACCTTCTGGAGAAGGGTTTTATTAGGCTGAGCTCCTCGCCATGGGGCTGTTCGGCATTATTTGTAAAGAAGAAGGATGAGACGTTATGGATTTGCGTGGACTATCGTCCACTAAATGCCGTAACCATCAAAAACAAGTACCCATTGCCACGGATCGACATGTTGTTTGATCAGCTGGTCGAAGCAAAGATCTTTTCCAAGATGGATTTAAGATCCGGGTACCATCAGAATAAGATAAATGCTGAGGACATTCCGAAGACAGCTTTTTCGACGAGGTACGGACTTTATGAGTACCTGGTCATGTCCTTTGGCCTCACCAATGATCCAGCTCACTTCATGTACTTGATGAACTCGGTATTCATTCAGGAGCTGGACAAGTTTGTCGTGGTCTTCATCGATGACATCCTGGTATATTCCAAGTCGGAGGAAGATCACAAGAAACATCTGCGTATAATCTTGCAACGGCTGCGGGATCACAAGTTATACGCGAAATTCAGCAAATGCGAGTTCTGGATATCGCAAGTGCCTTTCCTCAGGCATAACATATCTGCAGAGGGTATCGCTGTAGACCCGAGCAAGATCACTCAAGTGCTGAATTGGAAATCCCCGAGTACTGTTCACAAGGTACGGAGTTTCCTCGGACTCGCGAGATATTATCGGAGATTCATTCCGAACTTCTCGAAGATTGCCAAGCCAATGACAGAGCTGCTGAAGAAGGTTACCAAATACGTTTGGAGTCCAGCATGTGAAGCAGCATTCAAGGCTTTAGTCAAGCACCTAACATCAGCACCAATTTTGGCGCAGCCAGACACAACAAAACTGTTCGATGTGTACTGCGATCCATCCGGCATTGGGCTCGGATGTGTGCTGATGCAAGACCGAAGCATGGTCGTGTATGGATCACGGCAGCTTAGAAACCATGAGCAAAATTATCCAACTCACGACTTGGAGCTCGCTGCCGTGGTACTTGCACTGAAAATGTGGAGGCACTACCTACTCGGTAACCTCGTACATTTATATACCGACCACAAAAGCCTCAAGTACATATTCACTCAGAAGGAGCTGAACATGAGGCAACGAAGATGGTTAGAACTAATAAAGGATTACGAAATAGAGATCCATTATCATCCGGGCAAGGCAAACATAGTGGCAGATGCGCTGAGCCGCAAGTCACACGTCAACAATCTGACCATCACACCGTTGGAAGAGAGCGAACCACCACTAGATGTGATTCCACACGGAGCTCTCTACAACCTAGCTTTGATCCCCACCATCCGTGAAGAGATAGCAGAAGCCCAGAAGAATGACAAGGGCATGTCACATTTGTGGAGACGTGTAGACAGTGGGGAGTTGAAATGTTTCCGGAAGGAAGGAGACGGCGTCCTATGGTTCAAGGACCGGATCGTCGTACCCCGTAACCTGGAGTTACGGATGAAAATCTTTGATGAGGCTCACTTGTCAAAGTTTTCTATTCACCCCGGCAGCAACAAGATGTATCAAGAATCCAGAAGCAAGTTTTGGTGGACACGGATGAAGCGTGAGACTGCAAAATACGTGTCCGAGTGTGATACATGTCGAAGGGTGAAGGAAGACCATATGCGGAAACCGGGACTGCTGCAACCACTGGGCATTCCTGCCTGGAAGTGGGAGGATGTGAGCACGGACTTCATCGTCCGTTTACCCACCACTCTTCAGAAGCATGATTCTGTGTGGGTGATCGTCGATCGGCTCACCAAAGTTGCCCATTTCATCCCGGTCAACACCAACTACAATGCCAAGAAGTACACTGAACTGTACATCTCACGGATCCTATGCTTGTACGGCGTACCCCGTACCAATATATCAGATCGGGGCACTTTATTTGTGTCCCGTTTTTGGGAGCAGCTGCACGCTGCCTTGGGGACGAAGCTGATCCATAGTTCAGCATACCACCCGCAGACGGATGGCCAAACCGAGTGGGTAAATCAAGTCTTAGAAGACATGCTACGAGCTTGCGCTATCAACCACGGCAAGAATTGGGATGATCACTTGCCGTTAGCTGAGTTCTCGTACAACAATGGGTACCAAGCCAGCATAAAGATGGCTCCCTACGAGGCGCTATACGGAAGGAAATGCCACACACCATTGAACTGGTGTGAGTCTGGCGAAATGGTCACCTTCGGGATTGACCTCGTCAACAACCCGGAAGAAAAGGTTCGACTGATTCAAGCGAACCTAAAAGCCGCTCAATCCCGTCAGAAACAGTATGCGGACCGGAGAAGGCGCCCATTACAATTCGAAGTTGGAGATCACGTATACCTACGGGTGTCTCCAATGAAGGGCGTAAACAGATTTAGGGTGAGAGGAAAGTTGGCACCCCGATTCATCGGTCCATTCTAGATTACCGAAAGATGTGGATCAGTGGCATACCGGCTGAAATTACCAGAAGCACTTTCCGGTGTGCACAACGTCTTTCACATTGCCCAGCTGAGGAAGTGTCTTAAGCTATCAACTACCGTTCAGCTGAAAGATATTGAAGAACTGCAACCGGATCTCACCTATCGGGAGGAACCGGTGCAGATTATCGATAAAAAGGCCCGAACCACACGCAACCGTATGTTGTGGTTCTACAAGGTTCTATGGAGTAATCACTCCATGGACGAAGCAACATGGGAGAGCGAAGAATTCCTTCGCACTAACTACCCCGACTTTTTCACGTCACATGTCCGGTAATTTTTCACCATCCTATCTCTCATTTTCACCTTATAATCTCGGGACGAGATTCTTTTAAGCGGGGAGGAATGTAAGGGCCTCAGTTTTTGACACACATTTGAAGTGTTCATCACCACACCACACACCTTATTTGAGGAAAGTTGATGAACACAAATGAAGAGCAAGTAACCACCATCAGCATGCTCATTAGAGAACAAACTCACATATTGCAAAAGTGGTATTTCCCACATGTGATATAGAAGGGCTGGACATATGAAAACTCCTACACATTGCTAAGGATGTCCATGCCAAGTTTCACCAAAATTCGAAACCTTTTTGAGGTCATTTTGGGTATAGCTAGAAAGAGGGCAGTTTGAAACCATATTCAAATTCAAACTGTTTTTACCCCATGAATTTAAAAGTGGGAGGCATATTCTTACTCAGCACATTTTTGTGAGCTCACACACCAATTTTCACTCCATTTGGAGTTGATCTTGACATGAGCTAAGTGGGACAAATTCAAACTTTATTTGAATTCAAAACTGAACTTGTGCTGAAATTCATTCAAACCAAACCCAATTTGAATTCTACTCAATTCAAATGGCTCATGGGTGAATAATTTGAATACCCAGGGTTATTTTGGGGCTCACTGTTTACAACAGTGATTAGGAGTGAATTTCAGAGGTTAAAACCCCGGGTGGGTCCCACATGTCAGCCACAGAGAAGAATCAACCGACTGAGACTTTTCTCACTCGGGCCGCCGAGCCGCCGCTGCGATCGCCACCGAGGGGAGCCGCCGCGCCAGCAGCTGCTTGGCCACGCGCAGGCGTGAGGCTGTTCAGAGCCTTCTTAAGGCGTCTTCCCCCCTCCTCGGCCGAAGCCTCGCCCGTTTCTTCCCCCGCAAGAACGCAGCGCCGGCAAACTCCTCCCACAGCTCGGAATCTATCGGAGAGCGCCGATCACAGCCTTCCCGTCCCCTCTCGATCCACGGCAAGGTACTAGGAACTCTTCTCCTTCCTCCCCGTTGCTAAAACTCAGCTGAAACCAATTGATCTCGGATATGCCGAAAGATCAAGTCGGTGACTTAAAACCGCCGCACTTCGGGCTCCCGTGCACAGCCCAACCGGGGCGTTGTCACACCCGAGCCAAGGCACCCTTGGACGCGCTGGTGACCGGTACTGCTCACCCCCGAGCCACCGCCGCACTTCCAGTTTTCCCCTTTCTGTGTACAGAACGACCTTCGGGTGCGGTTCCATCGAATTCATACTCTAGAAAGGATTGGAGGGCCTCAATCCGCTCTCACACAAACTAGACACGGTAACGCACAAGTTGCCTTCACCACCTTTGGCCGGAGAACCTCTGTACCCGGCGTAATTCGAGGTTTACCAACGGCGTAACAAACGGGAGGCATCGGGCGCACGGTGAGGAGCTACTTCGGGCCTTCCCCGAGCTGCCTCGAGCTTGTGTCGACCTTCCCTGAGGTCCACTGATGCTTCCCGACCGGTTCCTCGAGTAGTTGAGGTGCTAGGGGAGTCAGCCGACACGGCCGAAGTTTTTCCGAGGCGGCGGCTCATCGCCGACCATGTACCGGCCATTGTCATGACGAGCTGACCCCAGAATCCTGTTCCCCGACTGAAAGTAGGCAGGGGCGGCCAAGATCGTGAAGTTTGGAGCTTTACAGAAGCTGCCGGCGAGCTCTCCGGAGAGGTCCATCGGCGGCGGAGCGCGGGCGACGCGAGGTTGAAGAAGGGGGTGGACCCCAGATGTAAGCGACCGATATTTTAAATCGGGATCGGGCTGCATCCGGGATTGGGTGTGCTGGCATGCAAAAACCTTGTGGGCCATGGTGTGCTGTCGCCTCGGCGCTCAACACGTGTCCCTGCGGGCCCCGGCAGATTTAAACTTTTCCCCCGATTTTCAGATTCCTTCCAAACTTCAAATCCTCATAACTTTGGCTAGGAAGCTCCAAATCGAGTGAACCAAATTTTGTTGGATTCAGCTCTCTGAGCACTTTCCAGCAAATCAAGTTTCACTTTATGAAAATTCTTATTTCTCCAGAATTAATTCCTCAAATTTTAAATTGTTTGGAATTTTAACTGGAGAATCCTTTGGAGAAAAATCCTTAAATTTTGCTGGGATGTTCACCAAAATATCCCTGAACTATCCTAAAAATTTCAGATCCATTTGAGCTCATTTGATCCATCTAATGGTGTGATTAGTGAAACTGTTCCAGAGAAAATAGAAAATGTTCAGAAAACATTTTCAGAATTTTCTCTGAAATTGTTTAGCTCATATGTTTAGCTAGGAACCTTCAAATTAAGTGAGACCAACTCCATTAGAACCCTCTGAAAATATAGTTTTCAGAAAGTCATAATTTGTTCTATGAAAATCCTTAGAACACCCTAAGAGCCTTCAATTAAGGTCAAGGACATAATTAATTGTGGGGGGCTCAATTGAGATTTGCTGCAACTAAAACTTGACCAAATCTCTGTTTAGGTTGTAACCCAGCCACAGTAAAAGTTTCACAGTCATTGGGCTTGTCTAGTAAGAGTTATAAACTTCACAAGATTAAAAGTTAATACAACTACATTTAAATTAATACATTTATTGCTTCTATCATGTAGTCGCTAAGGTCGAGGAGGAACCCGAAGTCCTAGACTTCGTTACTCCAGAGGAACAGCTAGCCTACGACCAAGAGCAACAAGGAAAGCTCCGGTTTGCATTAACCTTTTACAAATTTCCATTGTTTTGAGCACTTGCTTGGTATTATGATTCCTTGCATTAGAGTCTTGTTTGGAAACCCAATTGCATAGCCAAGAAGACCATGGGTTGGATTTAGGATTGCAAACCCCGTTAGCTACTGCACTGCTAAGGTAGAGTAGGATTCGGTACAAGTCGAGTAGTTGGAACTACTCGCGAGCAAAGGCTAGAGGCACTCGGCTCGGGTAGTGATAGCACATGAAACACATGGCAAGAAAATGAGACCAAGCGGAGAGTAAGGGCAGCAGGACTGTGGGGCCTGTGTGCTATAGCTCCGCTTGTGTCGATTGAGGACCGAGCCGTGTGCGGGCCTGTTGAACAAGCTAGAACAGTACCGAAGACCTACCGGCTATATGGGAACCGGAAAATTGATGTAACTCGGGTAGCTGGGTGTTGAGGCATAGCTGGTCGTTCAGAGGGTAGGTTGAGAGCTCGAGGTGTAAATCGGCTGGCGGCACTGAGATGCGCGTGCAAAGACCTCTTGCTCGGGACGATTGGACCGGTTCAACATTTGGCTAACGGGTGAAAGGTAGTTGGGTACGGCGTCCGTGATGGTTGCTGTAGGCAACATCGAGTACGGGCGTACGTGACGGGTTGTTCGGGTAAACCTGCAGGTGTAAATCGATTATAATCGCCGTACCTCGCGGTCAGTGAGTACCACTTGTTCACTGTACCGTGACGTAGAAAGAACAAGCTAGTCACATGTTAAAATGTTGCTGATTGAATGATGGACATTGATTGTTAATAATATGCTGTAGCTTGGAGCTAACTAAAGTTCTTTTCAAACTTTGGGCAAAGTACATGAGAGAAATGCGTTTCTTGTTTGATCGCGGCTCTCTCATGTACCTTAGTGTAAGGTTCTCCACAACCTGCTGCTAAAACTTGAAAGTAAGGTTGTACTAATTAGGCGAGTCCTTGCAAATGATATTTACCTCATGTAACCCACCACCCCTCATTTAGAAGTTCCATGTTTAGGTGAGACGGGTCAGACTTGCTGAGCCTTCGTGCTCACTGCTTGTCTTTGAAGCTTTTGCAGGGTTCTATGAGGAAGGGACTCCCGAAGAGGAGACGGAACCCCAGGAGGGGAACCCCGTCGAGTGGGAGTCGTGCACGCCGCAGAGTTAGTGTGCGTGTGTGCTAGCAAGGACACGTTCAAGGGCTGAACGTGGACTTGATGCGTAGTCTACGCCCGTGAGTGTAGACTGGAACTATTTTGATGTAAACATGTTCATGAACTTGTTTATGTAATAAAATTTCGCTTCCTCTTTGTACCTTTGACGTGTGTTATCCGGTGCTGTGCAACGCAGCACCCCTCAGCGTGATCCTGGCTCGACAAAACCATTAGGGTCGTGTCAATATCATCTCTGGATCAAAAGATATGATTTTCCAAAATTGACAGAATTCCTGGATAAAATTTGCCAGCATTTCCTTTGTACGTGTGGCTATTTTCATCACAGTTGTATATACAAAATAAGAATCTGAACAAGCTTTGACCTACAACAATGTTTCATATTTCATAACCTTTCCAACAGTATATGATAGGCTACTTATGGATTTTTCTACAGAAAGTTATGTCTTAAAAACAGAATGGTCCAGAGAGGTTTTGCTGTTGTCCTGGTTCTGGACAGTTTACCTTCAACTGGACTTTCCACCAATTTAACTTGTGATTTTGCTCTGGCGGTATACAAAGAAGTTGTAGATCACTTGAAAATCTTTCCAGAACTGTATCATACACCTTAATCGGGTAGAGTTACTCAGAGTTATTCTCTGTCCAATTCCAGCAAGAATTCCTGCCAAAAACAGAGCACTCTGTTTTTGAAATCTTTGAAGCTTAGTCATCCTCTCATTTGAATCTTAGCCCAAAATAAGAGTTCAGTAACTAATTTTTCTTTCAAACTTCCATTTTTAGTTGAAAGTTAGTTCATGAATAATTTCTTTATAGGGAAGAGGATTATTAAGTTTAGTACGGTGTCGATGCACCATAAGAATCATGTCGGTACTACGTAACCTCACAAAAGAAAAACCTAACCGGATTATACTGGCATATCCGTATCATAGGTGGCACTAAAATGGTCACTCGCAAACGTGTGCTACTCGTACTACGGTTTCATGGTTAAACCTGCATAAATGACACACAATCATCAGGTTCGGTTGCACACCGAACCCGGTCCCAATACAGTTCGTACACCCGTCCGTCATCACTCGCACAGGTGTTCTCAAGCCAAACACGCCTTGAGCTACGAGTTCACGTTACTAACCACATGACGGGGTCTCCCATACTAGGCCGGAGCACGCAAAGGAAGGGCGTTGCTCGAGTACAACAAACGACATGAAGAGTCATAGAGGATACTAAATCTGGTCGGGTTACCTGCCACCCGTGAGGCTCCACCCTTCAGCTTGTGCGCACTGGTGTACAGCGCTTAAGTTAGGTTGCCACCTTCATATTAGGTTAATATAGTAGTCCTTATGTGGGCCTAGTACCGTATCCTAAGTTTTTGTCGTAATATGATCCTTATTCCGTGCGCTATTACCAATATGGCTCTGATACCATGCCGAGAGGGACCCAGCCACCCATTCATTCACGGGGCCGTGCCACTTGCCTGGGAATAGCATTGGGTGGTGCCGTGTTATGCGGCACCCAACAACACACATATAAGGAAAACATGTATTACATAAATCAAAAGCAGAAGCTTACAAGTGTTCTTTGTAAATAATTTACATCAAATAGAAAAATGAAAGACTATAAACAGCTTACAACGAATAACTAATGAGCACTCTAGAAGAGGTCCAGCCCGCGGACTCCTCTCACTAGCAACATGAAGACAACTGCAGCGGCTGGGTTCTCCATGTGTTACACGTCTCGGAAATCTCTGAGTCTCACCGGACAACCTTCTTCTTTGCATCGGCGTTAACCTGCAAAGCCACTCATATAGCAAGCATGAGCACATAGGCTCAGCAAGACTGATCCGTCTCTCCTAAACAAGAATCTCTACATGTACGACGGATTGAAATAGGTTAACTAACTTTGCATAATGGACCCGCCTACAGTTGATCCTTAATTTTCAGATTTTTAGCCTCATTGTAAAGACCTTGAGCCGAACAGCATCGCAACTCCACAATCAAACAAGAAACACTTTGTTGTGATGCTACTTGCACAAAGTGAAGTAAACTTTACTTAGCACTATCTCTACAGAAAGCATGGTTCCATTACAAGTTAAATCATAAGCCTTATCATTATTGAAGGAAACCAGTAAAGTTCTTACTACGTCAAGACGCAGCGGACAAGTATACTCATATGACCGCGAGCGACAGTGATTCTAATCAGTACATGCCCGGACTACATGACATGTACACCCATACTCCGAGTTGCCGGCAGCAACCCTGACTGATGTTGTACGCTGCCACCTTTCCCAAGTTCTTCCACAAAGGACACGGTCTAACTGCCCCGAATAGCAAGCTCCCTCAAGGTACATACCCGCAGCGATATGTTCTTGAGTGTGTTACCTCCTGCTATCCTGACACCGAAAGCCTAAGACGGTTAGAAAAGTTCCAAGGTGGATCTCCCGAGGTACATCGGTTTCCTGGGTCGCATATAGCCAGTATGCGCCCGGTACACAACTCAAACTCGTCCGACAGGGCCAAGTATGGACAGGCCTTAACCGAAACAGGCAGGGCTATGCACGCAAAGTGCGCAGCCTGCTCTAAACTTTCCTGCACGGTCTCCATTTTTTATTGTGAACTTTCCTCATTGTTTCTATTCCCGACCCACTCCGAAGAAACCAAGCCCTAAACTCGCGAATAGATTCCAACTACTCGACTTCTACCATACCTTTCCTACTAACATTTAGCATAGCCAAGTCCACTCAAGGAGGTGCTACTACCCATTCTCTCATTGGTAATTCTTGTCATGCAGTTGTGTTTTCCATATCAACTAGACCTAATGCAATCAAACATGCAAAGCTAAGATCTCTAGAAATGAAAAGACTTTATAAAATGCTTAAATGCATACCGAGGCTTTCCTGTTTTGCAGTGGCTAAGATTACAATCAGTTAGTGTCATCGATCACTTGAGGCTTGATCACTCGATCACCTGGTCTTTAAAATCTCACTTCACTTCCTTCACAAGTCCTCATGTAGATGCTACACATTATGAATATGCATATGTATTTAATTATAAAGCTTTTTGCTATCAAGTTCTAGTGACAAGTTACAAACTGGAACTCTGTTTAAGAATTTAAAATGACAGTAAATTAAATTCTCAATTCTCCTAATCAAATCAACTCCAAATGAGCTGAACATCCAATAGAACATTCTGGCAAAATTTGAGGATTTTTGGATGAACCAAACTCCCTCAACAATTCTTTTTCTGAAAAAATTTAAAGAATTTTCCAGAATTAAATAATTACTTTCGTACAAATTGGGTTGCATATTTGGATAGAGTTTTTCAAACTGAATCTCCCAATTTGAATCACTAAATTTGGAGTTTCCTAGCAAAAGTTATGCTCTTCTAAAGTTTGGGGAAAATCTGGAATTCAAATAAACCGGGAAAAGTTTAAATTCTGATTGTGGGTCCAGGGGGGCACGTGTCACGTACTGGAACAAATACACACGGGCCACAGGATTATTCCTGCATGGACAAAAACTGATCCGGTGTTACAGAGGTTCCGGCCTCTTCTTCCCGAGTGACTGATGCGGGCCCGGCAGCTTCTTCAACCTCCAGCCGCCCCGCGCCGCCGGAGCTCATCGGATACCGCTTCTCCAGCCACCTCCTGAGCTCAAACTCGCCGCTAGCCCCTTATTTCACCTGCTGAACACACTGGTGAGCTTTCCCCACACCGGCGTCGGTTCTAACCTAGCGTGCGATGGTGCAGCGGCTCGGTGAAACTTTGGAGACCTCGCATGGCTCTTCTAGTCCGCCAAAACCTTGGTGGAGTGGCTCTACAGCACTTGTGGAACATGGAGGTGCTCGAAAAGGAGGCAAAAGGGATCGGAAATGGCTCTAACCATGATCTCACCGTGCGTCCGAGGTATCCCGCCACTGCCGCCGTCGGGAAAGCTCAAAATACACCGGCTACATGTGGTTTCATGCTAGATTTCTAAAGAAAAATGGTTGCTAAGAAGTCTAGCTCATGTGAGTGCAATTTGATGGCCTATAAAGAAGAATCAATAAGGAATTTCGAAGTTTCATACCCGCGGGTCGTTTTGCCCCGATCGGAGGAAAACTTCAAAATTCACCGTCAACGATGAACCACTCGGCTTGAGCTTCAGATGTGAGCAGAGTGGAGGTCGTGCGTGCCCAAAGGTGCTCCTGCTTGGCCGTGAGAAGCTACGGTTGAGGCTGTCCATGAGAGCACCTTCCCTCGGATATGGTTCGGCCGCCGTGGAAGAAGGTGTCCCCGCGTGAGGAGAGGCCTAGCACACTCGAGGGCGCGTTTAGGAAGTAGAGGGTGATGGCCTGGTGCCGTTTTGCTACTTTACCGAGGCTTTCACGTGAGCCGGTGGGTGGCCGAGCGATCGAAGGAGTAGCTGCTATGGTTCTGTTCTCGTGAGCGAGGGAGAAGGACACAGAGAACCGCCTCGGGTTAGTAGGGAAGCTGAGCATGGCTTGAGCTGTGAAGAACCACACAGGGAGCTCGCCAGCGTGAGGAAATCAGCTGGGACGTTGCGCGCGCACCGTGTCTTGGTGTCGCCCAGGTGCTACTCGCCGCTGTCTCGGTGGCTTCGGTTGCTTCGAGTGAGAGAAGAAAAAAACAGAGACTGTGCACTGAAATCTTTTGCAATTTTAACTTCCTCAATGACATGAGGGTTCCACAGTCAGCTCCCTCTTATCCTCCAATATCTCCAAAATTTGGCAAATGACCAATTCAATTATTTGGAGTAGAAATGTGAACTGAATTTTGATATTTGATTCATCCAAATTCGAATATGTATTTGAATTCTTTGCAAATTTAAGTCTATTTAGAATATGGATAGCAAAACATTTCAAAAATTAATGAAACTTTGCATGCCCACTAGTCTTGACCTAAGGAATTCAAATATGAAATCTGATTTTTGGTTTGGCTGCTGCAAATGAGCTTTTTAACACAACAGTTTGCAATCCATTGTGTTGCCCTCATTTGAAATTTGAGTTGAACAAAGTTTATTCACAATCTGATTTTTTAAACTTTCCATTGCACATGAGACTTCAAACATGTGGTTTCAATCCACCTTGGTCCAAGCATGTAAATAAACATAATCTTGTTTAGGGAGAGCTCTGATGTGTATTATCACATGTGAAAGTTTTAACACGTCCCATTTTTCATACACATGAAACCAACTTTGTGCAAACATGAGTTTCTTTGTATTCATATTTTTGGGACCTTTACAATGAGTGGTTTTGCAGGTTAACTTTGGTGCTTATGAGGAGGTTTTCCGGTGAGACTCGGAGACTTCCAAGTCATTTTACACATGGAGAACCCGGTCGCTGCCGTTTGACTTCGTGTTGCTAGCGAGAAGAGTCCGCGTGCTGGACATCTTCTCGTGTGCTTAGTAGATGTGAAACGTGAGATAAACTAGTCTTCCACTGTAGTTATTTGATGTAAATTATTGTGGGGACCACCCCGTGGTTCACCCACTCCAGGATCGCATAGGGTGGTGCCGTGCGATGCGGCACCCAACAGCACACGCGAAAAGAATTAAGAACAACATACAAACTTTTATTTGATTTAAAACAGCAGAAGTTTTTTTACAAAACTTAATTATACAGCGGAAGTAATGTACATTGCTACTCTCTAATCCTAACTAAGCAAAAGTGCAGCCGTCCAGCCCTGGGACGCTACACACTAGCAACATGGAACCGGAGAATCACGGCGGCGTGCAGGGCTCCAACTCGGCCGTGTACCCCGATGGGGGCATCGCCTCATCCTCGGAACCTTCCTCATAACTCTCACCTGCACACAGCTCAAATATTGCAACCATGAGAACGATGGCTCAGCAAGTCTTAACCGACAACCTTAGGCATGGAACTCTACGTGCAAGGATGTGTAAGATAGGAAAAAGGACTTTGCAATAAAGACACACCTACATGTTTATCCTTACTTTCAGTTTTATAGCAATAGTTTAATGAGCTTTAGGCAGCCCTCACATTGGAAGTCCACAATCAAACAAGAAACACTTTCCTCCAATGGTAATGTCCAAAGTGGAATATAAACTTAATTAGCTCCATAACTACAGCATACAAGGTTTCAAGACATTAATAGTTCAATACAGCATATTCAGTTGGCTTATTTCACTTCTTACTACGTCACAGCGCAGTGAACAAGCGGGTACTCAAATAACCGCGAGAGATGGTGATTGCAATCAGGAGACACCCGGATAACACGTCACATACACCCACTTTCAGAAGCATGATTCCACACCCCTTCCTACAATGTTGTACGTAACAACCTTTCAAAGGCAACACAAATGCCGAACCGGTCCATCCGTAACGGGCAGGAGGTCCCCGCGTGGAGCGTGACTGTGCCCACCGGCAGATTTACACCTTGCTACCCTCAACCCACTCCTATAAAACGGTTGGGTAAGCCTCGGCATCCAGGTTAACCAATTGCATCGGTTTCCTGGTTCCCATATGCCAGTATGCATCTGGTACTGTTTGATACTTGTCCAGCAGGGCCGCACATGGCTCAGTCCTCAATCGACACCAAAAGGGCTACGCACGTGAGATCTCCGCTCACTGCATCCTATCCCCCCTACTGGGTCTCAGTTTCACAACTTAAGCCATTATCTACCTCTTCTCATCGCGTGTGATAAATACCTATCTCCCGAGTAGATTCCAACCACTCGACTTCTACCAAGATCCTAAGAACATTAGCACGGTATTTTCTACTCGTTGAGTCTATAAACTACCCAACTCTCCATATGATTTAAAAGGTTATGCAAGTGGGGTTTCAATCACCCTAACTCTAATGCAAGCATTCACCCTAGACATAAGTGATACAAATAAAGAATTTGCAAAAGTACAAAAATTCATACCGGGGATTGCCTGGTTGCGAGTCAAAAGAGAAGTTAGCGTTTCGTGGGAGGACGTCCAATGGCTCCGGTGCGTCCTCAACTTCGGTCACTATTATGAAATGTAGCAAAATACATGCATAAGTGCAAGTTTTATATAAGAAGTACACTTTTATTTAGAGCTACTGTTATTTAGGTCCCTTAATTGGCTTTTGGGATTTTTACAGTGGATACTAGACTCTTTAAGGATGATCTGAGCCAAATTTGGAGAATTTTCATTGCACCATGTTGTCTTCAAAATTCCCACAGGTACAAGGCTTCTCTGAATTTTTAGACCAAATCTGGAGTTTTAACATAGCTAACAGTGGAATATCTGATTAGGGTAAGTCTCCATGGTTCTAACAAAATTTGTTTCACCATTTTTGGAGCTACCAACAGAGAGATATGAATTTTTGAAGTTGGAAAGGAGTTCTGAAAAGTTTCTGTTGAAATTTGAATTTTCAAATAAAGGCTGAACTTTGGAAGGCAATTTAGTCTAGCAACTCCATTGAAGCCCAAATTTTTACTAGAGATCAGTAACTATGAAAAGGATTAGCTTCCCAAATTTGGGAATGTTTCATAAAGAATTGCTCCTGTAATAAATATCTAAAGTATTTACTAAAAGCAATTCTACAGAAATTTCTAGGCATTTTCATAGACAGAATTTTGTTCCTTTGTGAAGTACTCCTTATGAGGATTCCAACAAAATTGGTCTCACCCTTTTTGGAGTTCTCTACAAAAAGTTATGGATTTTTCAAACTTGAATAATTTTCTGTTTAAAATTTACACAGAGACTCAAGGGGGGGGCACTGGTCAGATGCTTCTTCCACATCTCGACAGGCCCCACGCGCTCGCCGGAACCGACGATGGCGCGCCATGTTCTCACCCGTTTCTCGACCATTCTCCCTGCGGTTTTGTGCTACATCACCTTTGGATCACTGCCTAGCAGCCGGGCAAGGTTTTGAAGCATGAAAATGCCGGGAAACTCATCGGCAACGGCGAGGCGGCTCGGTGGCGCGGCGCCGGCGATGAAACGCACGTCCCAAGCCTGAACCGGTGATCGAAGGGTCCGTACACCATCCCTGGAGTACGTAGATCATGATGCTACCCCTAGCCCAAGCTGGAAATGCCCACAAATGGGAGCTCCACGGTGAACCGAGGTGTTTTGGCCGGCGCCGACGGATTGTCGTCGCCCAGCGTGAAGAAGAGGTGATTTCCTTCATGCTTAGGCGTGGGAGGGTGCTAGGATGGTCTGATGCTATGGCTTGAACGGAAGGAAGAACGATCAAGCATGTTGGAAGAATTTCCCGGTTTGGTTTGATCGGTTCTTCACGTGCACTGGCGCCAAAACACAAATTCCGGCAAGCTGGCGACAGGGAAGAGCAAGGGGACTGCGGTACCATGATCTACACAGCTTGGCGCACCTTAGGGAGGTGTTGGTCGTGCGGGAGAGGCGTTAGATCGGCTGGAAGTCGTGGAGCAGCAAGGTGCGACGTCGGCTCTGTTTTGCCGGGGGAAAACTAGTTGGCACCGATCGGAGAAGGCCGGGCACGAGCTGTGGAGGTCCGGATGACGTCCATTGAAGGTCAGTGCACTCTCTGGTCAGCTCAGCTGGGTGCTAAAGTGGCCGGAGGCCGAGCAGCAACGATGACAGAGGCAGGCACATGGTGTTTCTCTCGTGAGCGCTCGAGCACGGGGCTGGGGAGGCTGCGGGAAAACGTGGATAAGCGATAACAGGCACTCGGCTGCCGCTTGATCACCACGCGAACGAACCAACGTCGGGAGCAGCGAGGAAGCAGCTCGGTGGAAGCGTCAGGCAGAGGGCATGCCGGGAGCTGGCGCGCTGTGGTCAACCGGGAAAACAGAGAGAGGGAAAAATGAATTTGTGAGGCTGACAGTTGGGCCCCACCACTTTATTTTCTTAATCCAAATTTTCCCGCAGCAACTCATGATTGAATGCCTTACTTCACCCCAAAGTTAAGGTTTGAATTTGCTGAATTCAAATGGTTTGAATTCTAGTGTGGAGTTTGAATTGTTTTTGATCATTTGAATTTGAATGAAATTTGAATTCTCCTTTTTGCATTGCTCCAAGAGCATAGCAAACCAACTCCAAAATTTCTCATTTTTGGCATGGATGCTAATTCAAATGTGTAGAACACATTTGTGGAACCAAATTTGCAAATTGAGGAATTTGGGATTTGAAACTGAAATTAAAATTCAGATTAGAGGCTTCCTCTTTTAATCCCAAACAAATACTGAAACCCCTCCAAATGAGTTGAAATTTGGAAGGTCAAATATTTGAAAAATGAAGATCCAAGTTATGAATTTAGATCTCCATGTTTGGAAGTTTTGGGGAGTTTGAATCCTCACTTTGAACTTACACCGTTATAATTCAAAGTTTTAGTTCCCCTCATTTTTCCTAAGTGTTCATGAGTTGAAATTCTTGCTACCACTTTTTGGGGATTTTACATCCCTCCCCCCTTAAAAAGAATCTCATCCCGAGCTTCCAAAAGATATGCAAAGTTGGGGAAAACTTTACCGGGTATACGATGATAGCAAGTCTGGATAATATGTTTGTAGATAGTCCTCGCTTTCCCATGTCGCCTAATCAGCGGTATGGTTACTCCACAAGACCTTGTAGCACCATAAGGTTCGGTTTCTTGTGGCGCAAGTCTTTTCATTGGTAATCCGGATTGGATACTCCGTGTACGTGAGGTCCGGTTGAAGAACTTCTATGTCTTCAGTGCGGATTTCAGCCGAGGGTTTGAGGCATTTCCTCAGCTGAGAGATATGGAAGACGTTGTGAATTCCTGCAAGCGACGCCGGTAACCCCAAGCGATAGGCCACGGGTCCGCATTTTTCAATTACGGCAAAGGGACCAATGAACCGCGGCGCAAGTTTACCCTTCACTCCGAAGTGATGAACTCCCTTCATCGGAGACACACGGACATAAACATGGTCCCCTATGTCAAAGTGGAGAGGGCGGCGTCTTTTATCCGCATAGCTCTTCTGACGAGATTGAGCAGCCTTGTGATTGGCTTGTATTACTTGCACTCGTTCTTCAGATTCATTCACAAGTTCAATGCCGTAGATAACTCGCTCGCCGGACTCGCACCAGTTAAGTGGTGTGCGGCATTTCCGGCCGTAGAGAGCTTCATAAGGCGCCATCTTGGTGCTAGCTTGATAGCCATTGTTGTAAGAAAACTCCGCCAACGGCAAATGATCGTCTCAATTCTTGCCGTGGTGGATGGCACAAGCGCGTAGCATGTCTTCAAGCACTTGATTCACCCGATCAGTTTGACCATCCGTCTGCGGGTGATACGCGGAGCTGCGGATCAGTTTGGTCCCCAATGACACGTGTAGCTGTTCCCAAAACCGAGCGACGAACAGCGCACCACGATCTGAAATAATGGAGCGGGGAACACTGTGCAAGCACAAGATTCTTGCGATATACAACTCCGCATATTGCTTGGCCACGTACTTTGTATGTACGGGGATAAAATGAGCCGACTTGGTTAGTCGATCGACTATTACCCAAATCGAGTCATGCTTGTGGTACGTGAGAGGTAAACCAACAATGAAGTCCATGCTAATATCATCCCACTTCCACGCCGGAATGTTCAATGGTTGCAGCGGTCCGGCTTTACGCATATGATCGTCTTTTACACGCCGACACGTATCACATTCGGATAAGCACTTTGCAATTTCTCTTTTCATTTGCGTTCACCAAAACCTGGTTTTCAGATCCTGGTACATCTTGTTGCTGCCCGGATGAATAGAATACTTGGACAAATGAGCTTCATCCAAGATTTTCTTCCGAAGCTTCATATCACAGGGTACCACTATACGGTCTTTAAACCATAGAGTGTTGTGTTCATCCCTTCGGAAGCATTTTATCTCATCATTCTTCATTCTTCTCTGAATGTGTGACATTCCCACGTCTTTCTTCTGAGCTTCCATAATCTCCTCTCGTATTGTAGGGACAAGAGCAAGATTATACAATGCCCCATATGGAACCAAGTACAGACTCGGCTCCTCCTCTTCAAGTGGGGTGATACATAGATTGTTGACATGAGATTTGCGGCTTAAAGCATCGGCAACCACGTTTTCTTTACCGGGATGGTAGTGAATCTCGATCTCATAGTCTTTGATCAGTTCTAGCCATCTCCGTTGCCGCATATTCAACTCCTTTTGAGTGAATATATACTTCATACTCTTGTGGTCGGTATAGAGGTGCACTAAGTTCCCGAGTAAATAGTGCCTCCACATTTTCATGGCCAACACCACAACAGCGAGCTCAAGATCATGAGTCGAATATTGCTGCTCGTGGTTACGAAGTTGACGTGAGCCATAGGCGACCACTCTTCCTTCTTGCATTAATACACAGCCAAGTCCGATACCGGACGCATGACAATATACGTCGAAGGGCTTGATTGTATCCAGTTGAGCTAACACCGGGGCTGTTGTAAGATGCTTCACTAATGGTTGGAAAGCTTCTTCACAAGCTGAGCTCCAAACATATTTGATCCCCTTCTTCAACAGTTCAGTCATCGGCTTAGCAAGCTTAGAGAAGTTCGGTATGAATCTCCGATAGTATCCTGCTAACCCGAGGAAACTCCTGACTTCGTGGAGTGATGTGGGGGACTTCCATTTCAGCACTTGTTCGATTTTGCTTGGATCAACTGCAATGCCTTATGCAGAAATAATATGACCAAGAAATGGCACTTGGCTGATTCAAAACTCGCACTTGCTGAACTTGGCATAAAGCTTATGGTCTCACAATCGTTGAAGCACGATATGCAAGTGTTTGGCGTGCTTTTCTTCAGACTTGGAATAAACAAAGATGTCATCTATGAACACCACCACGAACTTGTCCAACTCCGGCATGAACACTGAGTTCATGAGATACATGAAATGTGCCGGGGCGTTGGTGAGACCAAAGGACATGACGAGGTATTCATACAACCCATATCTCATCCAGAAGGCTGTCTTCATAATATCCTCCGCTCGGATCATGATTTGGTGATATCTGAAGCGAAGATCCATCTTAGAAAATACACTCGCACCCACAAGTTGATCGAATAAGATATCGATGCGGGCAAGTGGATATTTATTCTTGATGGTGACGGCGTTGAGAGGTCGGTAGTCCACACAACCTCAAGGTTTCATCCTTCTTCTTCACAAACAGCGCTGAGCATCCCCATGGCGAGGAACTCGGTCGAATGAAACCCTTATTCATTAAATCGTTGAGCTGCTCCTTCAGTTCAGTCAGCTCATTCGGAGCCATCTTGTACGGTCTCCGTGAGATCAATGTCATCCCAGGTACAAGTTCAATCTTGAACTCGACATCTCTTTCGGGTGGCATACCCGGAAGATCATCCGGAAAGACATCCGGTTATTCACGGACCACATGAATATCCTCAAGTTTTGTGGCTTCCGTGTTATATGTGGATGGAGCTTCTTGAACCGAACGGTCAAGAATAAGAACATGTGGTTCAAGAAGTGGAGAGTTTAAACGAACCACACGTGGAATGATGTCAAGAACAGCACCATGGCGATGTAGCCATGACATTACTAAAATGACATCAAGTTTTTGACTCTCTAACATGATTAGAGAAGTCGGATATAGATTCCCACACAATTGTAATGGTGCTCTATAGACCATCTTATCAGCTGTTATTTTCCCACCCGGAGAGCATATCAAGTATGAACTATTTGTGGGAATGATAGGCAATTGATACTTAATAACATAAGATTGACTTATAAAATTATGGGTGGCACCGGAGTCAAAAAGTATGACTACGGGATGATCTAAGTAAGAAAACGTACCTGCGAGGATGGGTTCGCCTTCCGGCACGTCTTCGATGGCTAAGTGGTGGACGTTGCGGGGTTTTGGTGCTGGTTTCTTGGGCTGATTACGGGACTGATTAGCACCCTGATACGGTGCTGCACCCCTACCCTGTTGCGGCTCGGGGCAGTCCCTTGAAATATGCCCGACACGGCCACACGTGAAGCACGTGTAAGGTGTCGGAGTCCCGGCGACTTGAGGACGGAATTCCGGTGCACGCAGTTGAAACTGAGGCACACGCGAGACCATCCTTTGCTGCTGCTGTTGCTGTGGTGGATACGTTGGTCGGAAGCCTGGCGCATTATATTGTCGACCGCGGAACTGAGGCGGTCGCGCCGGTGGCTGCCATCTCTGACCGGATGGTGAGCGATACACCACGCGGTATTTTTGTGGCGTCCCACCACTGCTGCTCGTCAGCGTGCTACGTTTCCTCTTATCAGAACCGCGCTCGCGCTGAGCATTTTCTTGTAGAATCGCGGCACTAACTAGGTTGTTGAAGGTGCCGCAATTACTTTGGGCGAGATGGACCTTCATTTTTGAATTCAGGCCCCGTAAGAACGTGTTGCGCTTGTCGTCTTCCGTTCCCACAAATCCTGGTGCATACTGCGCCAGTCGGTTGAATAACCTGGAGTACTCATGAGCACTCCTCTCGCCTTGTCGTAGCGCCAGGAACTCCTGGAGCTTCCTTTCCATGACCCCGGGAGGTATGTGATAGGCGCGGAGCACCTCCCGGAACTCCGTCCATGTGATGGCATGACCAGCCGGTAAGGCGGCGGTGTAGTTCGCCCACCAGGTACCTGCTTCTCCTTGAAGCTGTTGCGCTGCATACAGCGCCTTCTGGTGAGCCCGAACTTTGCCTCCAGAGTGCGGATAAAGCTGTCTGCCTCCAAAGGCTCTTCGGCCTCCGTAAAGACCTGTGGATGGGTCGCCAGGAAGTCTGAATATGAACTTTGTTGGGGCTGGCGTTGCCCATTGTCTTGGCGTCCTCCTGAACGGGATGCATTCTGCTGAACTAGCATCCGCAGCAACTCGGTTTGCTCGTCGCGCGAGCCGATCACTGCGGCGAGAACCTCCACAAGATTTCTTGGAAGTTCTGGCGGTGGAGGAGGTGGTTGCTGCTGCGTCGTGGTTTGCTCCGGAGGTGGAGACTCATCACCACAAACCTGACTCGGACCTCCCTCCTCTTGCGTGGACCGTGTACGCACCATTTGCATTCATACCATTCAGACGATCATCACATGTTGGATTATTGCATCCAGTTTATACAATAGTAGTGCGAGAATGGAATAAATAATATGCATAAAAATCACACATATGGATAAAGTATAAACTTTATACAACATATACATCCCAGGACCACGTCACACGATCGAGTTCAAAAGTATTGAACTTTATGGGTTAAAGCTCATTCCGACCATCGTGGGTCCCCACGGGATGTTAAGTGTGATAGCATGCGTAATTCCTCGCTATTGTACTGGACTCAAACATGTCCTAGCTCAAAGTGATATGTCGAATGCATAAAATTTTCGACTCCAATTCGCTGTTTTACGACAGCTGCTGGATATCGAAAGGTGAAACTAAATGTTTTGGTTGAAAAACTTCAACATGGTGTTCTGTCCATTTTCTGGCCCAGCAGACCAGTTGAAAGAATTTAACTGTTTTGGCCAACTTGGAAGCAAAATCTGGACTAGAGTTCAACAACAAAGTTGTAGTAGACTCAACAAGGAATCCAGATCGTATTTATCTGCCTCTATAGCCATCCTAGTTTTTGAGTTATGACTTCTAAAAGTTTACAGAATTTTCTTAGGAATTTTGACAGCGCCTCCTTTGCAAGTGGCTGTTTTATTCACAAAATTCCAACTAATTGTGTCCTCAATCTTGGGAAATACTGAACTACAAAGTTGTAGAACATTTCCTATACTTTCTAATGATGTCTTGCTTGACCCTAAGAAATTTTTCTACAGAAAGTTGTGGTCGAAATACAGAGAATTCCTGAGAGCATTTTGGTCTGCCCTTTTTCTTGATAGTACCTACTCATCTGAGATTTTCATCCCTTTGAAGGGAGATTTTGTTCTGGAGCTCTACAGAAAAGTTGTAGGGGACTTCACAATCTTTCCAGAATGGTATCCCACACTTCCATTGGTTTGACCAATCCTATGTTATACCCTGTTTATGTTCAGCAAAATTTCTGCTGAAAACAGGGGAGGTTGTTCCTAAGTCTTTGAAATTGAATCTATACTTCCAATTGACTCTTAGTTCAATATGGAAGTTCAATAACCCCTAAATGGAATCCTAAACCTCATTGTAACTCTTTTATTTGAAATTATACTTTTTTGCAGTCTCGGTACTACGTTTCCTCACCAGAGAAAAATCCTAAACCGGTATTCTGGCATATACGTGTCAAATGGTGAAACTAAAGACGTCACTCACAAACGGTTTCTACACATCATGCACTAACGTGGTTAATGTACCTGCAGAAGAACACACAATAATGGTGCACACAAAGGTTTTCGAAATTTCAGGCAGTTCCATATCATAATAAAAACATACGTTCCATATCATTGCCATATGGATCGTTCTTGAGTCAAGCCACATCTCAAGGTACATGGTCGTGTTTTCACACCACACAACGGGGAACCCGAGTAGAGGCGAACGGGTCGTCACAGTTGGGAATTTTATCAACCCAACGGATACCACCTACTGCCTCAGGACCGTTGAGACACGGCGATGGCGAGCACTGCGTATGGCCCTTTGAATATTGAACGTTCAAGAGTTGCATACTATCGTGTTGCTTACCACACGATGGGGTATTCTCACTTTTGCCTAAAGCATGCTGGAGATCAGCGTTTTCATATGCTCTCAGAACCATAGAAAGGTTCAGAGACTCGTATTCACTACCGTGCCAAGTCACGGTATATCCTTCCATACTATTACTCGTATGGTAAGTTACCGCAATTGATCCAACTGCGTGGCGTACCTTACCTCTTACCTGACGTCGGAGCGTCGTTACAGAATGTATAACATATAAGTTAGCTTTTCCACCATCATATCTAGTACTATCATAGACCATATGTGGGCTTAATGACTAATCATCACTCGACTACTTCTAAATTTTCAAAATAGGCTCTTTTCGAGCGTGCTATTCCCAATGCGGCTCTGATACCACGACTATGGGGACCACCCCTGTCACACCCGATTTTTCCGAAGGACAACCGAGTGAATGTCACATGTATGCCAGGATCATTTTCTCATACATGTGATGACAAATAGTGAAGCATCATTTATTACAAGCCAGGTGTCGAATATAAATAAGTCTTACATAGCAAATGTCTCGATGGACAATAATAAGTTCATCTCAAGTAAATAAACTAGCAGCGGAATATTATTCTTGTGGGCTCCGTCACAGGTGTTGCCCGGGGTCTCCATGAACCTAGAAACCTTCTTCGGGTCCAAAGTCTTGATCATTATACACCACCTCATTATCTTGACCTGAGCATGAGTATAAACCAACAAATATGCAAGGTTGAGTACCGATGGTACTCAGCAAGTGTGGGAAAGTTATGTCATGCATGGCTAGAACAAGGGGAGGTCGAACTCATGGTTAAAGCACTACGCAATTAATACCTATCACCTTAGCTTATTAAACACCTACATTACTACACAGGTGAAATGGTCCCAATCTCCCATCCCATCATCAAAATCAAATAACCATAACATCATTTCCAATGTTAAGCTCCCCGCTTAACATCCACAACTTACAAAGCCATCATCCTCTAATCATGAATAAGTCCAAGCCGCTCTTGACCGTGAGCACGGCTGTCATGACAGTTTTGACTCTGCAGAGTTTGCACCACTGTACCCACAAGTAGTGATTTCATCCCCCATTGCTGGGTGGACTAAAAGAACCTCCATTATGCCAGTGGCTACGAACCACATTCACACTTCCCAGGTGTGTAGCCATGAGATCGCTACGAAGCCTTTACAAAGGGATTCCCGACGAGCATGGGCCCACTGAGGTTTCACCCCTAACAGCATACAAGAGGCTCCAACCCCGCTGCAGTGGCCCCCTCTTGAGCCTTGCGGTTCATATGGTAGTCCAGCTGACACCTATTCCCCGCACCATCCAACACACCCATACTACGCCGGTGATACACCTAATTAATGGGCCAAGCTGCCCCATCTCAGCATGTGGTTGGCACGGTAAAGCCAGGTTACATGCTCCATGAACCGTTCCTTAGGATCCAGGCAAGTACTAAACACAAACCCGAGTCTCGTGCACCCAGCACCAACCAAAACATCCAACTTGCCTTGATCCCTACCTCTACATAACTCATAATATCTCATTCAAGAGTATGGTAAAAATAAACTGATGATCCCATATCCCAAATATCCCATTCTAAGCATGGCTAAGCATATGCAGAATAATAAATGACATGATAAAATAAATCCCAACCCAAGCTACAAGGAAACAAGGTAATGCAATTCTAGGGAAACTTCCTAGCATGGGTTTCATATTTCATTTGACAATGCAAATAATTCTATCTACACATCCTAGCATAGGATCAAAGTGGTCAAGGACGCTTGCCTCCTTCCTGCTGCTCTTGAAATGGGTAGTCCTGATCTTGGAAAGGAAGAACTTGCTATGGAGCAGGTTCTACATCATACCATCACACATAGCAAAAGAAAAACAACAATCCATAAGACATAGTTCACACTTCCACTTCATACAAACCACACATTCACATTTATGAAAGTCATTCACAATTATATGTGTTGTGGTTACTCTATGGGTGTTGATTTGTGGCTTACATGCACTTTTAATCATGTGTATATGATTCCTACTTTTGTATTCACATTTATGCTTGTATACTATATATATGAGTTTCCAATTTAAATAAATTCCTTATATTCAATTACTACACCTTTTAGCTACTAAGTATGCATGAAAGGTATTTTCCTACTCCATATGTGTCTTCAGAACATCTACCCACCCTAAATTGAATTCTTTGGATTTTGGAAACTTCATTTATCATTTTCTAATTATTTATACCTAGCTTGCTATAATTTCAAATTTACTTCCTATGCCTAAATGGGTACTTTATTATGAAAATAGTAAGACCCATCATCTAAACAGAATAGATTCTGATCCAAAATAGTTAATAATATATTTTTGATCTTTTCCTCTGATGTAAACTATTTTACATTTATTTTTCTAATTTTCAGAATTATTTTCTACTTAAAAATGTGTCCCTCTAACTAATAAATGTGAATAATCAATTATACAGATTCATTTCAGCCAAAAATCTATTTTTATCTCACTCCAGGGTTTTCTAAGTACTGGGAAGGTTTTTAATTTGAATTTGACACTATGTTTGTCCCACCTTTTAAATTTTAAATACTAGCCACTTATTCAAATTCCTAACTTTAATATCAAATAGGGTTAAAAAGGTAAACTCACCCCACTACAGGGTCCATTAATTTATTTTAAGAATTTCCAGGGGTCTAACTACACTTAACAGAGGGGTTTTTCCTAATTTTTATAAAGTCCAGGGGCTAAAACTGATTTTTAAATGAATTTACATGATTTTCTGAAGTTCCAGGGGCTAGATCAGAGTTTCTGGGGCTAGCTCTTATTTCCCGAGAACCCCAGGGGGTATCGCGTAAGAATTCTAATCTTTATAACGCGGGGCGGACGTGGACCGTCCGATTTAAAACAGACGGCTGAGATTATAACATCGAACCGGTACGCGGCGATTTAAAATAAACGGCGCATAAGCGGCCACGTCGCTCTGATCGAGCGCGGGCGGCGCTGCCCGGCAGCGGGAGGCGGCGATCTCGCCGGAGAGTTTCGGATCTTCGTAAATTCTTCCTAGAACTGTGATTTTATGGCATAGATCGGTAGAGGGGAGGTCGGGGATCTCACCTCGGGGGTTTTCTTGAGCTCAGAGGTCCTGGTGGGCGGTCGGCGACGAGGTCCGAGGTGAATTCACGGCGAGGCTCGTCGGCGCTGTGTTTGAACAGTAAACCACCACGTTTTCTGCACCTGCGAGGTTCCCTGGAGGCGGTGGATCAAGACCAGCGAGTTAGATCGGAATTCCCGAGCGTAGCTCAGCCAGAATTCGCCGGAGGGGCTCGGGTCCTCACCGGAGAGAAAATCGGCAGATCGTGGGGAAAACGGGACGATGTCGGGGTTTTTATAGACGGGGAAAGGGCGGCGTTCGGTTGTGATCGAGTTTGTGTCGCCCACAAACGAAATTCGGCTGGGATACGCAGGAATCCGGGCCGGTTTTGATTCGGGGTGAGAGAGTCCGGCCGAGCGCGGACGCGAGCGCGAGGAGGAAGAAAGAGTGGCGGGCCCCGCATGTCAGTGGGAAGAAGGGGGCGCGCGCGGCTGCGGGCTGGCGCGGGATCGGTGGGCCGGCTGGTGGGTTTTGGCCCACTGGCCGGTTTTTTTTTCTGTTTTCCTTTTTCTTTTTTTTTTCTATTTCTTTTCTATTTTGAGTTTAATTTGAATTCCAGTTTGAATTTGAATTTTTGCAATACATGCAACACGTCCAAAAATTTTTAAATTCCCCTCTTAACAGGATTTTGGGGTGTTACAGCTCTACCCCCCTTAAAAGAAATCTCGTCCTCGAGATTGGTGGTTCTAAGAAAACAATTCCGGAAATTGTGCCTTGAGCTCATCTTCTCGCTCCCAGGTGGCTTCCTCTTCTGAGTGATGCTTCCACTGCACCTTGCACATCCGTATTCTTTTATTTCTGGTGAGGCGTTCCATTGTCTCCAAAATCTTGGATGGTTGCTCGGCATAAGACAAATCCTCAGCAACGTCCACTCCATTCATGGGTAACACCTCTTCAGGCGTCCTCAGGCATTTCTTGAGTTGTTACACATGGAATACGTCGTGCACATCCGATAGGCGAGCCGGTAATTCTAGTTGATACGCCACTTCGACTTTCCTCTCCAGAACTTGAAAGGGTCCGATGTATCGAGGTGACAACTTCCCTTTCACCTTGAACCGACGAAGTCCTCGGATAGGGGACACCTTGAGATAGACATAGTCTCCCATGTTGAAAACGAGCTCTCTTCTTCGTACATCGGCATAACTCTTTTGGCGTGTCTGTGCTATCCTCAAGTTGTTGTGAATTTCCCTCACCTTCGCCTCGTCTTCTTGTAGTACTTCGGGACCAAACACTTTACTTTCCCCTGTTTGGTTCCAAAATAGGGGAGTCCTGCATTTCCTCCCGTACAAAGCTTCAAACGGTGACATCTTCATACTAGCTTGATAGCTGTTGTTATAGGAGAATTCCGCATACGGTAAGTTCTTGTCCCAACTCCGATTGTTTTTGAGTGCACATGCCCTCAGCATATCCTCAAGAATCTGATTGGTTCTTTCCGTCTGCCCATCAGTTTGGGGATGATAGGCAGAACTAAAGTTCAGATGGGTTCCCATGGTTTCATGCAACATCTGCCAGAACCTTGAGGTGAACTGTGTCCCTCGATCCGACACTATCTTCTTTGGCACTCCATGGTAACACACGATCCTTGACATGTACAATTCTGCCAATTTGGATCCGCTGTAGCTTTCTTTCATGGGGATGAAATGAGCTACCTTGGTTAGCCTGTCGATGATGACCCATATTGAATCATATCCTGATTGGGTCCTAGGCAATCCCACTATGAAATCCATACCGATTTCTTCCCATTTCCATTCAGGCACTTTGAGTGGTTGCAATAATCCCGCGGGTCGTTGATGTTCTGCTTTCACCAACTGACATGTGTCACATAGGGCAACATGTTCCACGACATCTCGCTTAATGCCATACCACCAATACCTGCTCTTGAGGTCATGGTACATCTTCCTACTCCCAGGATGAATGGAATAGTCTGAATCATGAGCCTCCTTCAAAATCAATTCGCGGATCTCCTTTACTTCAGGCACACATATTCTTTTCCCGTGCCACACCGTACCTTGTTCATCCTCTCTGAACTCAGGAGCTTTATTTTCCTTGATGAGTTCTCTAATTTCTTGTATTTTCTCGTCATTCTTTTGACCATTGCGGATGTCTTTCTCTAAGGTGGAATCCACTTCCATGGCAATGGCTTCACCACTATTCACCAGACATAGATTGAGTTTTATAACCTCTTCCTTCAATTCTGTAGGCATGTCCTTCAAGCTTAACCTATTGACCTACACCTTCCGGCTTAAAGCATCTGCCACAACATTTGCTTTCCCAGGATGATAGTTGATCCCCACATCAAAGTCATTGATTAGCTCTAACCATCTCCTTTGTCAGAGGTTGAGATCTGGCTGTGTGAAAATGTACTTCAAACTCTTATGATCCGTATATATCTCTGTCCTCTTCCCCATCAAATAGTGCCGCCAAATTTTCAACGCGTGTACCACTGCGGCTAGTTCTAGGTCATGTGTAGGATAGTTTTTCTCGTGCTTCCAGAGTTGTCAGGATGCATAAGCCACGACATGCCCTTCTTGCATGAGAACACATCCCAACCCGTTTCCAGAGGCATCGCAGTACACCGTAAAGTTCTTCTGCATATCTGGCATAACTAGCACAGGGGCTGTTGTCAATCTCTCCTTTAACTCCTGAAAACTCGTCTCGCACTGTGGCGTCCATGTGAATGTGATTCCCTTCTCCAACAGTTTGGTAAGGGGTCTCGAGATCTTAGAGAATCCCTCAATAAACCGTCGATAGTATCCAGCCAATCCCAAGAAGCTTCGAACTTCCCCGACATTTTCAGGGGTCTTCCACTTCTGTATATCCTCGATTTTGGCGGCATCCACGGAGATTCCTCCCTCCAAGATTATATGTCCTAAGAAGGGAACTCTCTTCAGCCAAAACTCACACTTTCTCAACTTGGCATATAGTTGGTGTTCTCTCAGCCTCTGCAACACCAACCTTAGATGTTTCTCATGTTCTTCTTCATTTTTGGACAAGACGAGAATGTCATCTATGAAAACCACCACAAATTTGTCTAGATATTCCATGAATACCTTGTTCATGAGATACATGAAGTATGCCGGGGCATTAGTTAGCCCGAAAGGCATGACAGTGTATTCATACAGTCCGTACTGAGATACGAAAGCTGTCTTGGGGATATCAGATTGCCTTATCTTGAGTTGGTGGTATCCCGACCTGAGATCAATTTTCGAGAACACACAAGCTCCCCTCAACTGATCAAACAAGTCTTCAATGCGGGGTAATGGGTACTTGTTCTTGATGGTCACCTCATTCAAGGCACGGTAATCCACGCATAACCTTTGGGTTCTGTCCTTCTTGGGCACAAATATGACCGGAGCTCCCCAAGGTGAGGAACTAGGACGAATATACCCCTTCTCCGTCAATTCTCTCAAATGATCCTTGAGTTCTCCCAGCTGCTTGGAGTCCATCCGATAAGGTCTCTTGTATATCGGGGCGGTTCCGGGCACTAGCTCAATTGCGAATTCCACTTCACGATCGGGAGGCATACCTGGCAACTCCTCCGGAAAAACATCTGGATATTCCCTGATGGTCCTGATCTCCTCAACTTTCACCTCAACTTTATTTAATTTAACGTCCCTCCTAGGCTCTTGTATTGTTATAAAACTTACTTTTGTGCCACTAGGGTGCGTTAGTTCCACCGTTCTGGTCGAACAATGGATGATTCCTTTATGTTTGGTCAACCAATCCATACCCAAGATAATATCTATCCCTTGTGAATCTATCACTATGAGGTTAGCAGTAAATACTACCCCATTAATGTCTAGGTTCACTTTGGGACACACTTGTCTTGTCCTTATTTCTCCACCTGGAGAGTTTACTGCTAGCATATGATTCATTTGTGTTGTTGCTAGGTCATGCTTCTTAACGAACCCTTGGGCAATGAACGAGTGGGTAGCACCAGAATCAAACAACAGGGTTGCGAGGTGTAAATTGGCAGGAAACTTACCAACTACCACGTCCGGTGCCTCTTGCGCTTCCTCCATGGTGACGTGGTTCACCCGTCCTCTTATAACATTCCGCTGTTGTGGCTGCGTGGGCTTCTTCTTTGGGCACTTATGGGCATAGTGCCCCACTTCACCACAGCTAAAACATTGCACCCCAACCTTAGGTGCCTGGCCTTTGTTGTCTTGGGGTTGGTTTGGGGGTCCTTGCACTGCTGGTTGAGGTTGATATGTCGGGCGAGGCTGCTGTACGAACTGACGTTGTGGCTGTGCTGGTGCTGCCGGAGGCCTGTAGTTCGGGTTGTACCCTCTTGGTGCTGAGTAGGGTACCGCAGCATGGTTCATCTGCCCTGCGGTTTGCTGCATCAGACGTGGGCGGGTGTTGCTCCCTGAGGCTTGATGTGACCACCCGGCCTTCCTCTTATTCTCATTTTCCAAGGCCTTCAGCTTCCTTTCTACCACAAACGCTCTGTCCACCATCTTTTGGAAGCTTTCATACTCATTTGAGGACATTGCACACTGCATTTCTGCGGTATGTCCTTCCACGAAACAATCTTGTTTCTGCTCATCAGTCTCTATGTCCCGTGGGGCATAACGGGAGAGTTGGGTAAATTTAGTGAGGTATTCCCTCACAGTCATGTTACCTTGCTGCAGTCCCAAGAACTCTTTCCTCTTGTTTTTGAGTTCACCCCTTGGTATGTAATGGTTGCGGAAGCTACGCTTGAACTCTTCCCAAGTGATGTTCTCAGGGTCATGATGGGCGGCCACGTAGGCGGTCCACCAATCGGCAGCAGGTCCATGCAATTGATGAGAGGCAAACAGCACCCTCTCATACCCTTGGCACTGTATGATCCTCATCTTGCTCTCAATGGTCTTTAGCCAATCGTCTGCCTCCAGAGGTTCAGCAGCACTTGCAAACTTTGGAGGTTAAGTTACTAGAAACTCACTCAACCTTGGTTGGCGTGTTGCAGCTTGTGGAGGTGGGACTTGATGCAAGTTGGCCACCACTTGAGTCAAGTTCTGGATGAGCTTATTTTGATTCTCAAGCATTTGGTGGAGGGGATCCACTCCTTCACGGCGTCCACCCCTGTCTTGGCCTCCAGAAAGATGAGGGTTGCAGGCCTCATCGTTGTTGTTGGCTGGGTTGGCAGCACGACCCTTTCCTCTTCCGGCCATCTGGCATGATCAACCAATGTTAATTTAAAGCATTACGTATCGTCTTACTACTTTCACTTGTTTGTACTTTGAAGTGTTGAGGCTTTGTTATACTTTTCTGAGGGTTCATATCTCACACAAAATAAATGCAATATTATTTCATGTGGGTTCACAGACCAAAGCAAAACAATCTGAAGACGAGGCCGTGGACAATTGCTCATGGCTTCCACAACTCACGTCACACACACCATTAACTAAGATAACGACTCGACTACTCGACATCCTGCTAAACTAAGGGAAGGACTCTACACTACTCGTATTCACTGAGCTGGCTCCTCGGGGTCTTCCTCATCATTGCGGCTGCCTTCTGACTCTGCTTTGGGTGGGGAAGCTGCTGGTGGAGAAGTGCGACGACGTCTGATCGCCCGGCGATCTGGAGAGTCAGGAGTCCATGTATCATTCATGGTGACACACAGTTCATTCCCATCTCCTCTTTCTCTCGCCCTCAAGCAGGCTCGCAGCAATGCTTCCGTTTCCTTCAGGGTGTCCCGAACATCCTGAAGCTCTTGCTGACACTCCTGCAGTCGAGTGCTGAGCATAGCAGCATCCTCCAAGCACAAGTCCATGTGCTCATGGGAAGTCCCTTGCTGCACTGGTGGGTACTTGAACTCCGTGGTACCACTCTCAAGCTGGAGGACATACATGTACTCAGTCCTGTCCAGGTGGCGACGATAGATGTGACTCTGGCAGGTGATGGCCTCCCAGCTGACATCCTTCTCCGCATCGACCTGTGTCGCTCGACAAGCTGGAGAGCGGTGGATCTTAAGCAGCTGATTTTCATGGATAATCCTCATTTCTGAACTCCATTCTTCCCGCTTCACCCAGATGGTCCTGGTGGAGCTATAGTGTATGATTAGCTTGCCCGTATTGCCGGCGGCTTCGAGCATACGTCGAAGACGGCGCAACAAGCCTCCTACTGCCAATCCGTAGGAAAGGTACGTCACCGGACGGCTCTCCTCTCTTTCGGCAAGGGCAACTACGGGAACTCTCCCTCCTGTGGACTTGCGAGCGGTGTGAAACATGCGAACCATCTAAAACAAAAAGCATTTAAACTTAGGTTAGATAAACTTTTAAACAAAAATCCTATTTTGAATGAAAATGAGGTAAGATGAAGAAAGTGCCTCCATTAAATAACACTTTTCAACACACACCTTGTAAAATAGTTTTTAAGAAAATAGGGCCCTTAAATACGTCCATTTCTACCTAGGTCCACGTTCCTACGGGCAACCTTGGCTCTGATACCACTTCTGTCACACCCGGTTTTTCCGAAGGACAACCGAGTGAATGTCACATGTATGCCAGGATCATTTTCTCATACATGTGATGACAAATAGTGAAGCATCATTTATTACAAGCCAGGTGTCGAATAAAAATAAGTCTTACATAGCAAATGTCTCGATGGACAATAATAAGTTCATCTTAAGTAAATAAACTAGCAGCGGAATATTATTCTTGTGGGCTCCGTCACAGGCATTGCCCAGGGTCTCCATGAACCTAGAAACCTTCTTCGGGTCCAAAGTCTTGATCATTATACACCACCTCATTATCTTGACCTGAGCAGCAGTATAAACCAACAAATATGCAAGGTTGAGTACCGATGGTACTCAGTAAGTGTGGGAAAGTTATGTCATGCATGGCTAGAACAAGGGGAGGTCGAACTCATGGTTAAAGCACTACGCAATTAATACCTATCACCTTAGCTTATTAAACACCTACATTACTACACAGGTGAAATGGTCCCAATCTCCCATCCCATCATCAAAATCAAATAACCATAACATCATTTCCAATGTTAAGCTCCCCGCTTAACATCCACAACTTCCAAAGCCATCATCCTCTAATCATGAATAAGTCCAAGCCACTCTTGACCGTGAGCACGGCTGTCATGACAGTTTTGGCTCTGCAGAGTTTGCACCACTGTACCCACATGTAGTGATTTCATCCCCTGTTGCCGGGTGGACTAAAAGAACCTCCATTATGCCAGTGGCTACGAACCACATTCACACTTCACAGGTGTGTAGCCAGGAGATCACTACGAAGCCTTTACAAAGTGATTCCCGACGAGCGTGGGCCCACTGAGGTTTCACTCCTAACAGCATACAAGAGGCTCCAACCCCGCTGCAGTGGCCCCCTCTTGAGCCTTGCGGTTCATATGGTAGTCCAGCTGACACCTATTCCCTGCACCATCCAACACACCCATACTACGACGGGGATACACCTAATTAATTGGCCGAGCTGCCCCATCTCAGCATGTGGTTGGCACGGTAAAGCCAGGTTACATGCTCCATGAACCGGTCCATAGGATCCAGGCAAGTACTAAACACAAACCCGAGTCTCGTGCACCCAGCACCAACTAAAACATCCAACTTGCCTTGATCCCTACCTCTACATAACTCATAATATCTCATTCAAGAGTATGGTAAAAATAAACTGATGATCCCATATCCCAAATATCCCATTCTAAGCATGGCTAAGCATATGCAGAATAATAAATGACATGATAAAATAAATTCCTACCCAAGCTACAAGGAAATAAGGTAATGCAATTCTAGGGAAACTTCCTAGCATGGGTTTCATATTTCATTTGACAATGCAAATAATTCTATCTACACATCCTAGCATAGGATCAAAGTGGTCAAGGACACTTGCCTCCTTCCTGCTGCTCTTGAAATGGGTAGTCCTGATCTTGGAAAGGAAGAACTTGCTCTGGAGCAGGTTCTACATCATACCATCACACATAGCAAAAGAAAAACAACAATCCATAAGACATAGTTCACACTTCCACTTCATACAAACAACACATTCACATTTATGAAAGTTATTCACAATTATATGTGTTGTGGTTACTCTACGGGTGTTGATTTGTGGCTTACATGCACTTTTAATCATGTGTATATGATTCCTACTTTTGTATTCACATTTATGCTTGTATACTATATATATGAGTTTCCAATTTAAATAAATTCCTTATATTCAATTACTACACCTTTTAGCTACTAAGTATGCATGAAAGGTATTTTCCTACTCCATATGTGTCTTCAGAACTTCTACCCACCCTAAACTGAATTCTTTGGATTTTGGAAACTTCATTTATCATTTTCTAATTATTTATACCTAGCTTGCTATATTTTCAAATTTACTTCCTATGCCTAAATGGGTACTTTATTATGAAAATAGTAAGACACATCATCTAAACAGAATAGATTCTGATCCAAAATAGTTAATAATATATTTTTGATCTTTTCCTCTGATGTAAACTATTGTACATTTATTTTTCTAATTTTCAGAATTATTTTCTACTTAAAAATGTGTCCCTCTAACTAATAAATGTGAATAATCAATTATACAGATTCATTTCAGCCAAAAATCTATTTTTATCTCACTCCAGGGTTTTCTAAGTACTGGGAAGGTTTTTAATTTGAATTTGACACTATGTTTGTCCCACCTTTTAAATTTTAAATACTAGCCACTTATTCAAATTCCTAACTTTAATATCAAATAGGGTTAAAAAGGTAAACTCACCCCACTAGAGGGTCCATTAATTTATTTTAAGAATTTCCAGGGGTCTAACTACACTTAACAGAGGGGTTTTCCCTAATTTTTTATCAAGTCCAGGGGCTAAAACTGATTTTTAAATGAATTTACATGATTTTCTGAAGTTCCAGGGGCTAGATCAGAAGTTTCCGGGGCTAGCTCTTATTTCCCGAGAACCCCAGGGGGTAGCGCGTAAGAATTCCAGTCTTTATAACGCGGGGCTGACGTGGACCGTCCGATTTAAAACAGACGGCTGAGATTATAACATCGAACCGGTACGCGGGGATTTAAACTCTACCGTGTGATTTAAAATAAACGGCGCACAAGCGGCCACGTCGCTCTGATCGAGCGTGGGCGGCGCTGCCCGGTGGCGCCCGGCGGCGGGAGGCGGCGATCTCGCCGGAGAGTTTCGGATCTTCGTAAATTCTTCCTAGAACTGTGATTTTATGGCATAGATCGGTAGAGGGGAGGTCGGGGATCTCACCTCGGGGGTTTTCTTGAGCTCGGAGGTCCTGGTGGGCGGTCGGCGACGAGGTCCGAGGTGAACTCACGGCGAGGCTCGTTGGCGCTGTGTTTGAACCGCAAACCACCGCGTTTTCTGCACCTGCGAGGTTCCCCGGAGGCAGTGGATCAAGACCAGCGAGTTAGATCGGAATTCCCGAGCGTAGCTCGGCCAGAATTCGCCGGAGGGGCTCGGGTTCTCACCGGAGAGAAAATCGGCAGATCGTGGGGAAAACGGGACGATGCCAGGGTTTTTAAAGATGGGGAAAGGGCGGCGTTCGGTTGTGATCGAGTTTGCGTCGCCCACGAACGAAATTCGGCTGGGATACGCAGGAATCCGGGTCGGTTTTGATTCGGGGTGAGAGAGTCCGGCCGAGCGCGGGCGCGAGCGCGAGGAAGAAGAAAGAGTGGCGGGACCCGCATGTCAGTGGGAAGAAGGGGGCGCGCGCGGCTGCGGGCTGGCGCGGGGTCGGTGGGCCGGCTGGTGGGTTTCGGCCCACTGGCCGGTTTTTTTTTTCTGTTTTCCTTTTTCTTTTTTCTATTTCTTTTCTGTTTTGAGTTTAATTTGAATTCCAGTTTGAATTTGAATTTTTGCAATACATGCAACACGTCCAAAAATTTTTAAATTCCCCTCTTAACAGGATTTTAGGGTGTTACAACCCCGTGGTTCACCCACTCCAGGATCGCATAGGGTGGTGCCGTGCGATGCGGCACCCAACAGCACACGCGAAAAGAAATAAGAATAACATACAAACTTTTATTTGATATAAAACAGCGGAAGTCTTTTTACAAAACTTAATTATACAGCGAAAGTAATGTACATAGCTACTCTCTAATTCTATCTAAGCAAAAGTGCAGCCGTCCAGCCCGGGGACGCTACACACTAGCAACATGGAACCGGAGAATCACGGCAGCGTGCAGGGCTCCAGCTCGGACGTGTACCCCAATGGGGGCATCGCCTCAACCTCGGAACCTTCCTCATAACTCTCACCTGCGCACAGCAAAAATATTGCAACCCTGAGCACGATGGCTCAGCAAGTCTTAACCGACAACCCTAGGCACGGAACTCTAGATGCAAGGATGTGTAAGATAGAAAAAAGGACTTTGCAATAAAGACACGCCTACATGTTGATCCTTACTTTCAATTTTATAGCGACAGTTTAATGAGCCTTAGGCACCCCTCACATCGGAATTCCACAATCAAACAAGAAACTCTTTCCTCCGATGTGGTGATGCCCATAGTGGAATATAAACTTAATTAGCTCTATAACTACAGCATACAAGGTTTCAAGACATTAATAGTTCAATACAGCATATTTAGTTGGCTTATTTCACTTCTTACTACGTCACAGCGCAGTGAACAAGTGGGTACTCAACTAACCCCGAGGGACGGTGATTGCAATCAGGAGACACCTGGATAACACGTCACATACACCCACTTTCAGAAGCTTGATTCCACACCTCTTCCTACTCTGTTGTATGCAACAACCTTTCAAAGGCAACCCAAATGCCGAACCGGTCCATCCGTAACGGGCAGGAGGTCCCCGCGTGCAGCGTGACTGTGCCCACCGGCAGATTTACACCTTGCTACTGTGAGGAGCCCGGCCCAGGAATCGCAGTGGGTGGTGCCCTGCGATGCGGCACCCAACAGCATGCACGAAAAGAGGCTCAAGAACATAACGGAACCATTTTGTTACTTAAGATAAGTTCTTTTACAACATATTGTACATACGCAGCGGAAATTAAAACTAGCTGGACAAACTACTAACTCTCGACCCTAACTACGCCGAAGAGAAGTCGTTCAGCCCGTGAACGCTTCCTACTAGCTTCACCAAAGAAAGGCAGCGGCTAGGTTTCCGATGAGTTGAACAAACTGTGAGGTTCGTCGTCTCACCGAACAACCCTCTTCATAGCAGGCATCATGCTACCTGCTAAAAGAACTCAGAAGCAACCGTGAGCACTAAGGCTCAGCAAGACTTAACCGTCACTTCTAAACATGTAACTCTAAATGCAGGGGTAGTAAGACAGTAGGAACAGGAATTTGCAAAATGCAGCTTGACTAAACTTGATCCTTATATTCGGATTCTTATAGCCTTCATTTTAGTGGTCCTCATGCCTCACAACATTGGAAGTCCACAATCAAACAAGAAATGCTTATCCCGATGTTGCTAGCCTAAGGTGGAAATGAAATTTAGTTGTCTATATATCTACTGCAGTCAAGGTTCCAATACAGTGATTGATCCACAAACAGCAAGTTAAGAGACTTAGTTCCTATTCTTACTACGTCACGGTGCAGTGGGCAAGTATGCTCAATCCTCTTCCACAAGCGACGGTGATTCGAATCAATAACAACCCGGAATACACGACACATACACCCATCTCGAAAGACTCTCTCAAGAGCTCTTTCTTACGTTGTATGCAGCAACCTTTCAGACGACACCCCGACATAGAAAAAAGCTTCGCGCCGAGCAGGATGGTCCTCTACGCGGACACGTCAAAGTTGCCCTCTAAAGGATTTACACCTCCCGCCTTCTCAACGCTATTCCCACGTGGAGGATGAGTTTCTACATCACGGTCCATCGAGTTACATCGGTTTCATGGGTCCCATACCCCACTATATATCCGGTACAGCTCAATCTCGTCCAGCAGGGCCGCATACATACGGTCCTTAACCGACACGGACGGGGCTACAACCAACCTCCACATTTTCCTTACCATCCCGGTCCAGGCCAAATGTGGTCTCAAGCATTGTCACACCCATCGCAGGTCGAGACCAACCTTGAGCGCTCCATCCTACAGGAACATCCCCGTCCCCATCTTATTTTCATGAGGGTGCTCTTATCATCAACCTCTCGCGAGTAACTCCATTACTCGAACATTCTCGCGAGTAGCTTTTTACTACTCGCCTTCTATCGAGCTAGCTACAACATTAGCCTAGCATCTACGACGAGGCAAAGCCTACACTAAACCTTCTACTAAGGGATGCAATAGCCATGCAAGTGGGTTTCAAACATCCTAGACATAATGCACAATATCAAGTCTAATAACCATGAGGTGAAGTAAAGCAAAATTTAAAACGGCAACGATATGCAAAACGGGACTTGCCTTGCTCAACGGTTTTGTTAGAAGCTAGGAGTTAGTCTTCCTCCGGAGAATCTTCCAAATTCGTCACGAGATGGAGATCCTCGCTGCAGAGTCGAGTCCTCGTCGAACGTCGATGTCACGTGCTATTAAGATGATTTATGCACATGTATTCAAAAGCATTTTAGAAAATGATTCAAAACTATTGTACCAGTTAACTCACACATAAGATAGATAAACAACAGCAAGGTTTCTTTTGTTGGATCTAAACCTTAGAGATGATGAAAGCTAGGTGAAAAGGAGATACTAATAATCACCATGTGATTAAGTCCATTATATGAACACTTAAACCTAAAAGATGGTAGCTCAAGTTCCAGAGGTCCAACGAATCTGAGAATTTAACCACAGCTTCTATGGAAGCTATTTAGGCAGTGTGCAAAAATTGAGCTCATGAAATGGCTTCATGTGAGCACAAAAAATCCTTATGTGGTTTTCACTAATCTGCCTTTACCCCCTAGATATTAAGCTTTCCTATGCTGCAAAGTAGACTTTTTGTGAATTACAAAATGTCCTGAGTTCATAGGAATTGGTTTTACCATTTGTGGAGTTTCCTACATGGAGATTTGAATTTTACAAAGATTGAGGAAAAGCTGAAAACGTCCCTGTTCATTTTTCCCATTTTTCAGAGACATAAGGAATGAACACATCATTTGACCAAGTAAATGAGGTCCAATGCCTCTGAAATTTTTACTTCAGTTCAAGGAACTTTGGAAGAATGTCCTGTACAAATTTGGGAATTTTCCAATAAACAGAACACCTGTGAAAATTCATACAAGATTTTATTTAATTGAATTAATGAGCCAAATCCAGGGATTTTCATAAACATCGGGATGCACCCCTGGATATTACTCTTTGAGCGGAATCCAACAAAATTTGTTTCACAATTTTCGGACACTCCTTCACAAAGTTATGACTCTCCAAAGTTTGAACTGAATTGGGAAAATCTGGAAAATGTTTAAATGCCGACAGTGGGTCCCACTAGTCATCCCTAACCTCCAGCCTCGCGCCAAACAGGGCAGTGGCGGCTCCCTCCAGCGAGGTCGCCGGGAAGTCATTTCCCAGCCACCTCCAGACCCCCTGCTGGCCGCCCTCCATTTTCCCCCACGCTGAACACGTTGGTGAGGTCACCGGCGGCTGAAACTCGCCGGAAAACAAGTCGCACCGGCAACAGCAAACCGTAGCGCTCCGGCGAGGTCGTGCACGGTGAATTCTCCATCAAATTGTCGGTTCCTGGGCTCTAAAGCACCAGGGAATCATGTAGAAGACCGACATGAGGTCTAAACAAGCCGGGGAGTGCTCTAAACCTGTCAGCACCGTGCGCCCGATATTGTGCAGCGCTATACCCTCAAAAAGAACTCGGATTCCTCACTCTACACTCAATTTCGTAGTCTAAAATCGATGGAGGAGGTGTGCTAGGCAGTTAACATCCTGTGTGTGAAGTTTGAAACACAAAAAACACGATTTGAGGACGAATTTTGCAATTCCTTACCTCAAGGTCAGTTTCTGCCGCCCGGGAGAAAATCTTGAAATTCTCCCTCTGTGATCAATGGCTAGGGCTGAGCTTCGGAGGTGAGCAACTAGACTTGTAGGTGCACCTATGGGGTGGCTTACTTGGGCGTGATCACTCCTGGCTTGGGCTGTCCACGGTGATCATTTTGGTTCCTTGAGTTTGAACTCGGGAGCAGTGGCAAACAAACTGTCTCTAGGCACCAGAGAGCTCGGGGCGGCGGGGTGAAGATGCTAGCCGGCTAGAGTACTCATGAACCAAGGCTTTTTCTGTGGGGAGCTCGAGCAAAGGTCGCTGGTTTGCGGGGGCGATCAGAGGAAAACAGAGGAAATGGTGGCTGCTGTTTTTCTTCTCGGGAGCAAACGCATGGGAGCAGTCGAGCTGGGAGAGGCAAAAGAATGTTGTGGCGCTCGTGGTAAGTGGATCAGACCAGCAAGCAAGCAGGAGCTGGCCTCGGTGGTACGTCGGTTGACGCCGGTGAGCAGGAGGTGGCGTGCTCCAGTGGACAGAGTCGGTTCTGCGATTTATGAGAGTGACCGGTGGGGTCCACAGCCACAATTCTCCCTCTCATCCCCCATTCCGATTTAAAATAGCAAACGAGCTCCGAATTTGATCAAACTTGGAGTATAGGTCAAAAGAATTATGAGGAACACAAATCTGAAATCAGATTTTGAAATGAAGTTTGTTTGGTTCAAAATTCAAATTTAAGTTTGAATTTGAACGTGCCCTCATTTAATCCTCAGAATAAATAGTATATGAAACATAAAATTCTCCAAATTTGAAACTTAGGCTTTTGAATACATGAGAAATGCATCTATGTTCTCATATAAAGGCCTTTGGACAATCTGAATAGGAATTCTTTCAAAAGATTCAAAATGGTGTTTAAATTTCCTCCACTCTCCTCATAGAGAAGGGTGCACATGAGTTAGAGTTTTTGGGAGTGTAATTCTTTCCCCTAGGTTAACATGTGTTGAGCATGGGCTAGAGAAAATTTTTAGCTCCCTCACATGTCCATATTTGTGTTCATCATTTCATGTGACACAACTATAGTCTTTTATCTCCTTAACTTTGTTTCATAAGTTGACATTAAACTTTACAAAAGTTAGGGCTGTTACATTCCTCCCCCCTTAAAAGAATCTCGTCCCGAGATTACAAAAAGAAAGAAGAAGGGAGAATGACTACTGGACATATGGTACAAACAAGTCGGGAAAATTTAAACGGAGAAAATCATCGCTTTCCCACGTGGCTTCATCAGCGGTGTGGTTGCTCCACAAGTCTTTGTAAAATCGCAATATCCGATTTCTTGTGGCGCGAGTCTTCTCGTCAATAATCTGGATCGGATACTCCGAATAAGTGAGATCTGGTTGAAGATCCTCAATGTTCTCCATATGAACTGCGGTTGGGTACTTAAGACATTTCCGCAGCTGAGAGACATGGAAAACATTGTGAATACTCGAAAGTGACGTCGGTAACTCCAGACGATACGCCACGGGTCCGCATATTTCAACCACTGCAAACGGCCCGATGAATCGCGGAGCTAGTTTTCCCTTCACTCCAAAATGATGAACTCCTTTCATCGGAGAGACACGAAGATAAACGTGGTCCCCGATGTCGAAGTGAAGAGGTCGACGTCTTTTGTCTGCATAGCTTTTCTGCCGAGATTGAGCAGCCTTTAAATTGGATTGAATAACTCGCACTCGTTCCTCGGCTTCATTCACAAGATCAATCCCGTAGATCACTCTCTCGCCGGACTCACACCAATTCAGTGGTGTGTGGCACTTCCGGCCATAAAGAGCTTCATACGGAGCCATCTTGATGCTGGATTGATAACCGTTATTATATGAGAATTCTGCTAACGGTAGATGGTCATCCCAATTCTTCCCATGATTGATGACACATGCCCGTAGCATATCCTCTATAATCTGATTTATCCTCTCTGTTTGACCATCAGTTTGCGGATGATATGCTGAACTCCGAATTAACTTGGTTCCCAAGGAAGCATGCAGTTGCTCCCAAAATCTTGATATGAATAACGCACCTCTGTTAGACATGATGGTGCAGGGAACCCCGTGTAAACACACGATTCTCGAGATGAACAGCTCCGCATACTTCTTTGCCACATATTTGGTATGGACTGGAATAAAATGAGCTGTTTTGGTCAAACGATCGACGATTACCCAAATAGAATCATGCTTGTTGATGGTCATGGATAAACCGACGATGAAGTCCATACTTATGTCTTCCCACTTCCATGCTGGAACCTTCAGCGGTTGAAGTGGTCCGGCTTTCCGCATATGGTCGGCTTTAACCCGCCGACTTGTATCACACTCGGATACGTACTTTGCAATCTCTCTTTTCATCCGTGTCCACCAGAACTTAGATTTCAAGTCCTGGTACATCTTATTGCTTCCCGGATGAATGGAGCACTTGGATAAATGCGCTTCATCCAATATCTTCCTCCGTAATTTCATGTTTCAGGGTACAACTATTCGGATGTTAAACCATATAGTACCCTCTTCATCATTGCGGAACATCTTCAACTCACCGCTGTCCACTCTCCTCCGGATGTGAGACATACCTCTATCTCTCTTCTGAGCCTCTACAATCTCATCTCGGATTGTAGGAATAAGAGTGAGGTTGAACAGCGATCCATAGGGAACTAAGCGCAGCTTGGTTCTCTTTCTTTATCTGCAGCCATGGCTAAATGGTGAATGTGGGCTTTCCGACTAAGTGCGTCGGCAACCACATTCGCTTTGCCCGGATGGTAATGAATTTCAAGTTCATAGTCCTTGATCAATTCTAGCCATCTTCGCTGCCTCATACTCAATTCTTTCTGTGTGAAGATATACTTCAAGCTTTCGTGGTCAGTGTAGAGATGTACTAGATTGCCTAGTAGATAATGTCTCCACATTTTCAACGCTAAGACCACTGCAGCTAGTTCAAGGTCGTGCGTCGCGTAATTCTGCTCATGACCCCTGAGTTGTCGGGATCCATACGCGACCACACATCCTTCTTTCATCAACACACAACCCAAACCAATACCGGATGCATCACAATAAACATCAAACGGCTTCGTGGTGTCCGGCTGGGCCAAAACTGGGGCTGTAGTGAGATACTTCACTAAAGTTTGAAAAGCTTGTTCACATTAATTGCTCCAATCATACTTGGTGCTTTTCTACAACAGCTCCGTCATAGGTTTAGCGACTTTGGAGAAGTATGGAATGAATCTCCGGTAATATCCCGCTAAACCAAGGAAACTCCTCACTTCATGAACAGATGTTGGAGATTTCCAATTCAGCACATGCTCGATTTTACTTGGGTCCACAGCGATGCCTTCCGCTGAAATAATATGCCCAAGAAATGGCACTTTGCTGATCCAAAACTCACATTTACTGAACTTTGCATAAAGCTTGTGATCTCTCAAGCATTGGAGTACAATACGCAAATGTTCAGCGTGTTCTTCTTCTGACTTTGAATAGACCAAGATGTCGTCGATGAACACCACGACAAACTTGTCTAACTCCGGCATGAGCACAGAGTTCATGAGATACATAAAATGAGCCGGAGCATTGGTCAATCCGAAGGACATGACAAGATATTCATAAAGACCATATCTTGTCGAGAACACCGTCTTAGGTACGTTTTCTGCCCGGATTTTTATCTGCTGATACCCGGACCGAAGATCCATCTTGGAAAATACCTTAGCACCCACTAGTTGATCAAACAAGATATCAATGCGTGGTAGTGGATACTTATTCTTGATAGTGACAGCATTCAGTGGACGATAATCTACGCATAGTCTTAAAGTCTCGTCCTTCTTCTTCACGAAGAGTGCGGAACAGCCCCAAGGTGATGAACTCGGGCGTATAAAACCTTTGTCCATGAGGTCATTAAGTTGCTCCTTCAATTCTGCTAGCTCCTTCTGTGCCATTTTGTACGGTCGCCGAGAAATAGGTGTGGTTCCCGGTGCTAGTTCAATCTTGAACTCTACAACACGTTCGGGGGGCATGCCCGGTAAATCTTCGGGAAACACATCTGGATATTCACATACCACTGGAATATCCTCAAGTTTAGGAGCTTCAATCTGATGCACCGCTGCAACTCGTTGTGATGGATCCACAAGATTCAATATGTTGCAACCCTGTATTAGGTAATTCAGTTGGACAGTCCGAGAGCTGATGTCAAAGATAGCTCCATAATGTGTCAACCATGACATCCCCAAGATAATATCAATCCTTTGGCCTTTGAGTATGATAAGGCTCGCAGGATAGATGTTTCCACCCAAACATAAAGGTGCCCGTGAGACCATCTCATCTGTTGATATCTTGCCTCCGGTTGAGCTGATATGAAACGGATGCTTAACTGTGTTAAATGGAAGATTATTCTTCAGCACATAGTATCTGCTAATAAAATTGTGGGTGGCCCCGGAATCAAACAACACGAAAGTGGGCTGTTCATGTAAAGTGAACATGCCCGCTAAAACTGGTTCGCCTTTAGCAATGTCCTCAATAGCAGTGTAATTAACCCTGCCAGCTTTTGAAAGATTCTTCTTTGAATGTTCATGATGCTGATCTGAGCATTGACGAGATGACACACAAGTGTGACTCTTGTCAGCACCACGAAGGTTTCGTGTTGTAGAAATCCTCAGCTCTCTACTAACACGAGGTGGAGATAATTCGTGCGTAGTTGGTTGCGGTAGGGTTGCACGAATAATTTCTGACCGCTGCTGTTGAGGTGGAGGCTCATAAGTGATCAACTCCAGCCGTGGTTGTGAGAGTTGCACAACAGGCTGAATTTGTTGCCTAACTGGCGAGTAATATCGCACTCGATAGTTCGGATGAACCTCGATATTGCTGTCTGGCGGTATACTTCTTTTCAGCTCCACTTCACAACGAAGATGCATGTCTTCCTTAATGATAGCGGCATTTACCAACTCATTGTAAATACCGTTATTGAACAAGGTCACTTGTTCCTTAAGTTCGACATTCAAACCTCGGAAGAAATACTCGCACTTCAACGCTTCCGAGTCTACCACATGAGTGGCGTATTGCATCAAGTCTTCAAACTCTTTGAAGTACTCGTACGCACTCCTTTCCCCTTGCTTTAGCTCCAGAAAATCTTGATACTTTGTTCGAAGAATTCCCAAACAAACGTGATGTGCCCGGAAAACATTCCGGAATTTATCCCACGTCAATCGATGACCTTCAGGAAGAGTAGCGATGTACTCCACCCACCAAGCTCCAGCGGCTCCGTGGAGTTGTTGAGCGGCAAATAGAGTCTTCTGATATTCATCGCACTCAAGCATATCAAACTTGGCTTCAATACATTGGAGCTAATGAGCCGACTCCAACGGTTCTTTTGCTTCCGAGAAAACCGGTGGTTGTCTTGTTAAGAAATCCAGATAAGTGCTTGGTGGGGGATTTTGCTGTAGTGTCTCCTGTCGTATGCTTTGTCGCACCAACAGATCCAGAGACTCAGCCATCTTTGCCAAGATTCCCGCCAATCCGGTTGATGATGTCGGCACTTCTTTGTTGTGGCGAATTACTTTCACCGTTACTCGACTCACCAACCTCACTCCTGGAATGAGCATGATCCATGCTGTAAGAGTGAGCAATTTACGGTTAAAATTCAAAGTTTAAACTCAACTTGAATTCAAAAACATAATCGTAAAAGCATCACATAGACATTGCAGCACTACACAATCTAACCAGGGTTTCGACAATTCTGATATCTACCAACTTTAACAAGTTTGTCCAAACCCTTAATTCCAACAGTAGTACAAACTGAAAAATAACTCAAGAACATGTTATGAAGCTTAGAGAAGTCTAAAACATCCCTGTCCACAACAAGTCCTAAGTTACATAGGCAATAAGCACTACTCTGTTCAGAATGACCAATTGGTCTTAACCCCAGAATTTGAATATGAAAATGGCAATTTCATGTCTCAAATTGAATATAGAATTATAGTTAACTTCAATATCTTTCCAATGAGTATTCATTTGCCTTCATATAAGTTCTGGATCAAAAGTTGTGATATTTCAAAGTTAACAGAAATCTGGAACAATTTTGACAGCACCTCCTTTGAAACTGGCAGTTTTGTCCGCAAGATTTCATACAATTAAACTCCAAATCTGGAGAAACTTTGGACTACGAAGTAAGAGCATATATCACAAGCTTTCCGACGATGTATTACCTGACCCTTAGAAAAATTTCTACAGAAAGTTATGGTCGAAATACAGAAATTTCCAGAGATCAATTTGTGCCTGCCCTGTTTTTGGGCAGTTCACACTGCTCTGAGAATTTCATCCATTTGGAAGGTGATTCTGATATGGAGTTCTACTGAAGAGTTGTAGAAGACTTCAATAGATTTCCATAAATGTATCGCTCACCTCCATTGGTTCAACCAAACAAAAGTTATGTCCTGTTCAACTTCAGCAAAATTCTGCCAAAAACAGGGGAGGTTTCTCCTAAGTCTTGATGAATAAATCTATACTCCCATTTGACCCTTAGTTCAATATAGGAGTTCATTAACCCCTAATAGAATCCTAGACTCCAAATTTACTCTTTTTCTTTTAAAACCTTCCTTTTCATGCAGTTCAAAACACATCACGATACTACGTTTCCTCACCAAATTAAAATCCTAACCGGCTTTATACGGCGTATACGTCTTAAGTGGTGGCACTAAAACGATCACTCACAAACGTTTTCTACACGACATGTTCTAACGTGGTTAAGGTACCTGCAGAAAACAACTCAATAATGATGCACACATTGGTTTGTCATTTCAGGCAGGTCCATATCATAGTAAAAACATACGCCCCGTATCATTGCAATACGGGCCGTCCTTGAGTCAAGCCACGTCTCAAGGTACATGATCGGGTTATTCACCACCCGACGGGGGCTCCACACCTTTGCAATAAAGCACACCGGTGGAACAGCTCTTTCGTAAGCCTCATAGGACATGAAGAGTCCTAGAGAAATTACTTCGTGTTACAAACCACACAATGGGGTCTCCTCCTCTTGCCCCTGGGTTTGCGCACTGGAGGCAAGTGACATTCATATGTCTCTAAGACATGAAGAGTCTTACAAAACATATTCACTTCCCGTCCATTGCTGAACGAGACATCCCACATTACTTTCCTCGTATGGGTGAGCTAACTGAAATTGATCCGCTTTCGGTGGCGTTCCTTACCATTCTTACCTCCGCGTAGGTGCGTCGTTACAGAATTGAAATACTGAATGATAACACACTGTTAGCTTGCCACCTTAAGTAACTATGCTAATAATATTCCTTATGTGGGCATACTATACGTTCCTCACTCGTATACCTCTAAGTTTTCGAAAATATGCTCTTTTCATGCGTGCTATTCCCAATGCGGCTCTGATACCACGTCTGTGAGGAGCCCGGCCCAGGAATCGCAGTGGGTGGTGTCGTGCGATGCGGCACCCAACAGCATGCACGAAAAGAGGCTCAAGAACATAACGGAACGATTTTTTTACTCAAGATAAGTTCTTTTACAACATATTGTATACACGCAGCGGAAATTAAAACTAGCTGGACAAACTACTCAGTCTCGACCCTAACTACGCCGAAGAGAAGTCGTTCAGCCCATGAACGCTTCCTACTAGCTTCACCAAAGAAAGGCAGCGGCTAGGTATCCGATGAGTTGAACGAACCATGAGGTTCGTCGTCTCACCGAACAACCCTCTTCATAGCAGGCATCCTGCTACCTGCAAAAACAACTCAGAAGCAACCGTGAGCACTAAGGCTCAGCAAGACTTAACCGTCACTTCTAAACATGTAACTCTAAATGCAGGGGTAGTAAGACAGTAGAAACAGGAATTTGCAAAATGCAGCTTGACTAAACTTGATCCTTATATTCAGATTCTTATAGCCTTCATTTTAGTGGTCCTCACGCCTCACAACATCGGAAGTCCACAATCAAACACGAAACGTTTATCCCGATGTTGCTAGCCTAAGGTGGAAATGAAATTTAGTTGACTATATATCTACTGCAGTCAAGGTTCCAATACAGTGATTAATCCACAAACAGCAAGTTAAGAGACTTAGTTCCTCTTCTTACTACGTCACGGCACAGTGGGCAAGTATGCTCAATCCTCTTCCACGAGCGACGGTGATTCGAATCAATAACAACCCGGAATACATGACACGTACACCCGCCTCGAAAGACTATCTCAAGAGCTCTTTCTTACGTTGTATGCAGCAACCTTTCACACGACACCCTGACATAGAAAAACGCTTCTCGCCGAGCAGGAGTGTCCTCTACGCGGACACGTCAAAGTTGCCCGCTAAAGGATTTATACCTCCCGCCTTCTCAATGCCATTCCCACACGAAGGATGAGTTTCTACATCACGGTCCATCAAGTTACATTGGTTTCATGGGTCCCATACCCCACTATATATCCGGTACAGCTCAATCTTGTCTAGCAGGGCCGCATACATACGGTCCTTAACCGACACGGACGGGGCTACAACCAACCTCCACATTTGCCTTACCATCCCGGTCCAGGCCAAATGTGGTCTCAAGCATTGTACACCCATCGCAGGTCGAGACCAATCTTGAGCGCTCCATCCTACAGGAACATCCCCGTCCCCATCTCATTTTCATGAGGGTGCTCTTATCGTCAACCTCTCGCGAGTAACTCCATTACTCGAACATTCTCGCGAGTAGCTTTTTACTACTCGACTTCTATCGAGCTAGCTACAACATTAGCCTAGCATCTACGACGAGGCAAATCCTACACTAAACCTTCTACTAAGGGATGTAATAGCCATGAAAGTGGGTTTCAAACATCCTAGACATAATGCACAATATCAAGTCTAATAACCATGAGGTGAAGTAAAGCAAAATTTAAAACGGTAACGATATGCAAACCGGAGCTTGCCTTGCTCAACGGTTTTGTTAGAAGCTAGGAGTTAGTCTTCCTCTGGAGAATCCACCAAACTCATCACGAGATGGAGATCCTTGATGCAGAGTCGAGTCCCTGTCGAACGTCGACGTCACGTGCTATTAAGATGATTTATGCACATGTATTCAAAAGCATTTTAGAAAATGATTCAAAACTGTTGTACCAGTTAACTCACACATAAGATAGATAAACAACAGCAAGGTTTTTGTTGTTGGATCTAAACCTTAGAGATGATGAAAGCTAGGTGAAAAGGATATACTAATAATCACCATGTGATTAAGTCCATTATATGAACACTTAAACCTAAAAGATGGTAGCTCAAATTCCAGAGGTCCAACGAAGCTGAGAATTTAACCACAGCTTCTATGGAAGCTATTTAGGCAGTGTGCAAAAATTGAGCTCATGAAATGGCTTCATGTGAGCACAACAAATCCTTATGTTGTTTTCACTAATCTGCCTTTACCCCCAAGATTTTAAGCTTTCCTATGCTGCAAAGTAGACTTTTTGTGAAGTACAAAATGTCCTGAGTCCATAGGAATTGGTTTTACCATTTTTGGAGTTTCCTACATGTTGATATGAATTTTACAAAGATTGGGGAAAAGCTGAAAATGTCTCTGTTCATTTTTCCCATTTTTCAGAGAAATAAGGAATGAACACATCATTTGACCAAGTAAATGAGGTCCAATTCCTTTACAATTTTTACTGCAGTTCAAGGAATTTTGGAAGAATGTCCTGTACAAATTTGGGAATTTTCCAATAAACAGAACTCCTGTGAAAATTCATACAAGATTTTATTTAAATGAATTAATGAGCCAAATCCAGGGATTTTCATAAACATTGGGCTACACCCCTGGATATTACTCTTTGAGTGGAATCCAACAAAATTTGTTTCACAATTTTCGGACACTCCTACACAAAGTTATGGCTCTCCAAAGTTTGAACTGAATTGGGAAAATCTGGAAAATGTTTAAATGCCGACAGTGGGTCCCACTAGTCATCCCTAACCTCCAGCCTCGCGCCAAACAGGGCAGTGGCGGCTCCCTCCGGCGAGGTCACCGGGAAGTCATTTCCCAGCCACCTCCGGACCCCCTGCTGGCCGCCCCCCATTTTCCCCCACGCTGAACACGTTGGTGAGGTCGCCGGCGGCTGAAACTCGCCGGGAAACAGGTCGCACCGGCAACAGCAAAACGTAGCGCTCTGGCGAGGTCGTGCACAGTGAATTCTCCATCAAATGGTCGGTTCCTGGGCTCTAAAGCACCAGGGAATCATGTAGAAGACCGACATGAGGTCTAAACAAGCCGAGGAGTGCTCTAAACCTATCAGCACCGTGCGCCCGATATTGTGCAGCGTTATACCCTCGAAAAGAACTCGGATTCCTCACTCTACACTCAATTTCGTAGTCTAAAATCGATGGAGGAGGTGTGCTAGGAAGTTAACATCCTGTGTGTCAAGTTTGAAACACAAAAAACACGATTTGAGGACGAATTTTGCAATTCCTTACCTCAAGGTCAGTTTCTGCCGCCCGGGAGAAAATCTTGAAATTCTCCCTCTGTGATCAATGGCTAGGGCTGAGCTTCGGAGGTGAGCAACTATACTTGTAGGTGCACCGATGGGGTGTCTTACTTGGGCGTGATCACTCCTGGTTTGGGCTGTCCACGGTGATCAGTTTTGGTCCCTTGAGTTTGAACTTGGGAGCAGTGGCAAACAAACTGTTTCTAGGCACCAGAGAGCTCGGGACGGCGGGGTGAAGATGCTAGCCGGCTAGAGTACTCATGAGCCAAGGCTTTTGCTGTGGGGACCTCGAGCAAAGGTCGCTGGTTTGCGGGGGCGATCAGAGGAAAGCAGAGGAAATGGTAGCTGCTGTTTTTCTTCTCGGGAGCAAACGCACGGGAGCAGTCGAGCTGGGAGAGGCAAAAGAAGGTTGTGGCACTCGTGGTAAGTGGATCAGACCGGCAAGCAAGCAGGAGCTGGCCTCGGTGGTCTGTCGCTTGACGCCGGTGAGCAGGAGGTGGCGTGCTCCCATGGACAGAGTCGGTTCTGCGATTTGTGGGACTGACAGGTGGGGTCCACAGCCACAATTCTCCCTCTCATCACCCATTTCGATTTAAAATAGCAAACGAGCTCCGAATTTGATCAAACTTGGAGTATAGGTCAAAAGAATTATGAGGAACTCAAATCTGAAATCAGATTTTGAAATTGAGTTTGTTTGGTTCAAAATTCAAATTTAAGTTTGAATTTGAACGTGCCCTCATTTAATCCTCGGAATAAATAGTATATGAAACCAAAAATTCTCCAAATTTGAAACTTAGCCTCTTGAATACATGAGAAATACATCTATGATCTCACATATAGGCCTTTGGACAATCTGAATAGGAATCCTTTCAAAAGATTCAAAATGGTGTTTAAATTTCCTCCACTCTCCTCATAGAGAAGGGTGCACATGAGTTAGAGTTTTTGGGAGTGTATTTCTTTCCCCTAGGTTAACATGTGTCGAGCATGGGCTAGAGAAATTTTTTAACTCCCTCACATGTCCATATTTGTGTTCATCATTTCATGTGACACAACTATAGTTATTTATCTCCTTAACTTTGTTTCATAAGTTGACATTAAACTTTACAAAAGTTAGGGCTGTTACAGCTACTCTCGACCCACTCCTATTAAACGGTTGGGAAAGCCTCAGCACCCAGATTAACCAATTACATCGGTTTCCTGGTTCCCATATGCTAGTATGCATCCGGTACTATTCGATACTTGTCCAGCAGGGCCACACACGGCTCGGTCCTCAATCGACACCAACAGGGCTACGCACGTGAGACCTCTGCTCACTGCATCCTATCCCCCCTACTGGGTCTCAGTTTCACAACTTAAGCCATTATCTACCTCTTCTCACCCCGTGTGATAAATACCTATCTCATGAGTAGATTCCAACCACTCGACTTCTACCGAGATCCTAAGAATATTAGCACGGCATTCTCTACTCGTCGAGTCTATAAACTACCCAACCCTCCATAGGATTTAAAAGGTTATGCATGTGGGGTTTCAATCACCCTAACTCTAATGCAAGCATTCACCCTAGACATAAGTAATACAAATAAAGAATTTGCAAAAGTACTTAAATGCAAACCGGGGCTTGCCTGGTTGCGAGTCAAAAGAGAAGTTAGCGTCTGGTGGGAGGACGTCCAACGGCTCCGGTGCGTCCTCAACTTCGGTCAGTATTATGAAATGTAGCAAAATACATGCATAAGTGCAAGTTTTATATAAGAAGTATACTTTTATTTAGAGCTACTGCTATTTAGCTCCCTTAATTGGCTTTGGGATTTTTACAGTTGATACTAGACTCTCTAAGGATGATCGGAGCCAAATTTGGAGAATTTTCATTGCACCATGTGGTCTTCAAAATTCCCACAAGTACAAGGCTTCTCTGAATTTTTTGCCCAAATCTGGAGTTTTAACATAGCTAACAGTGTAAGATCTGATTAGGGTAAGTCTCCATGGTTGTAACAAACTTTGTTTCACCATTTTTGGAGCTACCAACAGAGAGATATGAATTTTTGATGTTGGACAGGAGTTCTGATAAGTTTCTGTTTAAATTTGAATTTTCAAATAAAGGCTGAACTTTGGAAGGCAATTTAGTCTAGCAAATGTATTCCAATGAAGCCCAAATTTTTAGTAGAGATCAGTAACTATGAAAAGGATTAGCTGCCCAAATCTGGGAATGTTTCATAAATAATTGCTCCTGTAATAAATCTCTAAAGGATTTATTAAAACAATTCTACAGAAATTTCTGGGCATTTTCAATGCCAGAATTTTGTTCCTCTGTGAAGTACTCCTTCTGAGGATTCCAATAAAATTGGTCTCACCCTTTTTGGAATTCTCTACACAAAGTTATGGATTGTTCAAACTTGAATAATTTTCTGTTTAAAATTTACACAGAGACTCAAGGGAGGGCCCATTGGTCAGATGCTTCTTCCACCTCTTGACAGCCCCCCGCGCGCACGCCGGACCAGACGATGGCGCACCATGTTCTCGCATGTTTCTCAACCAGTCTCCCTGCGGTTTTGTGCTACATCACCCTTGGATCACGGCCTAGCAGCCAGGCAAGGTTTTGAAGCATGAAAACGCCGGGAAACTCATCGGCAACAGCGAGGCGGCTCGGTGGCGTGGCGCCGGCGATGAACCGCACGCCTGAACCGGTGATCGAAGGGGCCATACACCATCCCTGGAGTACGTAGATCATGATGCTACCCCTAGCCCGAGCTGGAAATGCCCGCAAATGGGAGCTCCTCAGTGAACCGAGGTGTTTTGGCCGGCGGCGACGGATTGTCGTCGCCCGGGTGAAGAAGAGGTGATTCCCTTTGTGCTTCGTTGTGGGAGGGCGCTAGGATGGTGTGATGCTATGGCTTGAACCGAAGGAAGAATGATCAAGCGTGGTTGAAGAATTTCTCGGTTTGGTTTGATCGGTTCTTCACATGTACCGGCGCCAAATTCCGGCGAGACGGCGACGGAGAAGAGCAAGGGGACTGAGGTAGCATGATCTACACACCTTGGCGTACCTTAGGGAGGTGTTGGTCGTGCGGGAGAGGCGTTAGATCGGCTGGAAGTCGTGGAGCAGCAAGGTGCGACGTCGGCTCTGTTTTGCCGGAGGAAAACTGGTTGGCACCGATCGGAGAAGGCCGGGCACGAGCTATGGAGATGCGGATGACGTCCAGTGAAGGTCGGCGCACTCTCTGGTCAGCTCAGCTAGGCGCTAAAGTGGCCGGAGGTCGAGCAGCAACGATGACAGAGGCAGGCGCACGGTGTTTCTCTCGTGAGCGCTCGAGCACGGGGCTGGGGAGGCTGCGGGGCAACATGGATAAGCGATAACAGGCACTCGGCTGCCACTTGATCACAACGCGAACGAACCCACATCTGGAGCAGCGAGGAGGCAGCTCAGTGGAAGCATCGGGCAAAGGGATTGCCGGGAGCTGGCGCGCTGTGATCAACCGGGAAAACAGAGAGAGGGAAAAATGAATTTGTGAGGCTGACTGTTGGGCCCCACCACTTTATTTTCTTAATCCAAATTTACCCCCAGCTACTCATAATTGAATTCCTTACCTCACCCCAAAGTTAAGGATTGAATTTCCTGAATTCAAATGGTTTGAATTCTAGTGTGGAGTTTGAATTGTGTTTGATCATTTGAATTTGAATAGAAATTTGAATTCTCCTTTTTGCATTGCTCCAAAAGCATAGCAAACCAACTCCAAAGTTTCTCATATTTTGCATGGCTGCTAATTCAAATGTGTAGAACACATTTGTGGAACCAAATTTGCAAATTGAGGAATTTGGGATTTGAAACTGAAATTTAAATTCAGATTAGAGGCTTCCTCTTTTAATCCCAAACAAATACTGAAACCCCTCTAAATGAGCTGAAATTTGGAAGGTCAAATATTTGAAATATGAAGATCCAAGTTATGAATGTAGATCTCCATGTTTGGAAGTTTTGGTGAGTTTGAATCCTCACTTTGAACTTACGCCGTTATAATTCAAAGTTTTGATTCCCCTCATTTTTTTCTAAGTGTTCATGTGTTGAAATTATTGCTACCACTTTTGGGGATTTTACAATTATTTACAAAGAACAGTAATACATGTTTCTTTATATGTGTGCTGTTGGGTGCCGCATATCACGGCATCACCCAATGCGATTCCTGGGCGAGTGGCACGGCCCCGTGATCGGGTCCGGGCCCTCACATTGGGTTGACGGGGACTCACCGGAGCGGGTTCGGGAGTTGGCTGGACTTGGGGAAGAAGGCGTCGTTTTTGCAAAATTCGGAGCCGGCAGTTCCTTTCCTTTCTCAATCTGGGAGCTATGGGGTTCAGTGGCGAGTGTGTGAGGGAGGATCGGAGAGGAAGCAGCCTTTTGTAGCCAGGAGAAGGCGGTGCCGGTGGTCGGCGCGCGGAAGCTCCTGTCGTGCGGCAATTGATGCGGACGCCGGGAATCCGGGGCGAAGGAGAGGCTGCGGGGCTCTGAGCGTGCTGTGCAGCCGGTATTGAAGGCGGCGCTGCGTAGAACAGGGGCGGCCGGCGCAATATCCAGCGGTGGCAGCCGTGTGGGCAACCGGCCGGTCCCGTGCTCGCGCGATTCGGCGGTCCCATCGGCCGGGATCCGCGCAGCAGCGCTGCAGTAGCCCGGAAGCGGGGGAAAGGGAAGCCATCAAGTGTGGCACGGCTGAAGGGACAGCGGGTGGCGACGTAGCCCGGCGCCGGCAGGTTTTTGGGGAGGCGGCGGCGGGAGGTAGGGGAAGGCGCTGTGCGCTGTGGGCCTCGTGGGGATGGGCCAGGGGAATGGAAATGGGCGACGCGAGGGAGGGGAGGAAGCGGGCCAGTTTGCTGGGCTGCGCCCGGGAGAGGTCCATTTCCCCATTTTTTGTTTTCCTTTTTTCTCTTTCTTGTTTGTTTTGATGTCAATTTCAGCTTGAATCGTATTTTGATCTATTTGAATGTGTGTCTGTTACAGAAAGTGATAATTCAAGTCAGCATTACAAGAATAACAAACTAGTTAAATTAAACATAATATAATAGTACTTAGTTAAATAAAACATTGTCAGATGTAATCATACAGTATATTATCATACGTCATACATAGTCATACATTAATAAATAGTGATAGTAACATATCATTCGTCATTTGTCAATCTTAAGTTTTAAGCAATTGACAATTAATATTGAATATTCTCATCCAACAAGATAAATTTGATGAAAGTAAAATTGTTACACATTTTCTTAAACGGCAGAGATTTGATAAAAGTAGCATCCTTTAGTTTGGGAGTTACAACAGCTTTATTCTTCAACCGGTGATCCCACAACAGAGCGGCAAACCTGTGTTTGTCCATGAAGACACTTACAATCAGCAGCAGTCATTGAGCATATTCTATTATTGATGGGCAACTCTGACGAGCCGTCATTACAGAAAAGCGCAAAATTTACGACGCCAAAATTATTTACAACAGTTTTAGAGTTGGTCATGATAAATTAAGTAATTTATGACAGTTAATTCTGACCGTCATAAATAGAAACTTATTTACGATGGTCAGGAACCGACTGTCATAAGTTAAGTTGCTATTTACGACAGCGAGTATCAGTCATTGTAAGTTAAGTTTTGTTTACGACGTCGTAAATAAGGAACCACATACCGTCTGCGCTCATGGCCCATTCACCGGTCTCCGCGCCTCTGCACCCTATGCCGCCGGAAGCCGCTGCCGCACCCCCGCGCCACCCCGTCGTCGCCGTCGAGTTTAGTTTTTTATTAGTTAGTTAAATAATTTGATTGGTTACTATAATTTTTTATTAGTTATTTGATTAGCTAGTTTTGTTAGTCTAATTAATTAATAAGTTTAATCATTTGTAATCATTTCAATTAAATTAATAATATAATATATTGATTAGTTTGATTAGTTTAATTACTTTAACTAGTTTACTTAGTTGATTGATTACTTTATTTAATTGATTGATTAACTAATTAGTTAGTTATTTGTTTCAGACAAAGCATGCGAGAGCCATCTTTAACAAGAATGCGAGAAAGCTTGTTACGCAAGCGATATCCAATGTTCAGATTCAAGCAACCAATGAATACTTGAAGAAGCATGAAGGGTATGGATCGGGATCTGATGCCCAGTCTGTCGAGCTAAGCCTGTAATTGCAAAATATTATAACATACATAGTAATGGAAAGATATGGATTTAAATTAAATTACATTGAATTTCTTACCTCTATTGCTGTCTGCATCTGAGCCATGTAGTTTGCCATATAGGCAGCATGTTGCTCTGGTGATGTCCGGGCATCTCCCTCTCTCTCTGGAGCTCCTCTCTCTCCCTCTGAGTCCCGTCTCTCTCTCTCTCTGGAGCTCTATCTCTCTCTGGGAGAGCCGACGACTTGTCTGGCCAACGGAGGAACTCTTGATCGATAGAGTGATGATCTAAGGTCACGCTACCCTCGAGTCGACAACTTTGAATATGGCAAACCTATAAAAGGATAATAATCAAAAGAAATAAGATTGTAAAGAAATAAACAAAATCACCAACTAACAGTCTATGTGCCTTCCCGCCTCCGCTAGCGTACATGGCTTAAGGGTCAATTGGCGTATTTTCCCAATCGTACCCTTCCCAGTGTATCCTCGCGACCTCTTGCCCATACATTTCCTAAAAGCAGTAAAATTGCGTATTAGTAACAAATGAATATATGATTTTTGAGAACTTACCAGTCGATAGGCCACGACCCCACTGCACTGCCTAGGCTGGGATGGGTCCTTTTGACCCCGCTTTTAGACTTGAGTGGCGATCAATACCTGACCAGTCTCGTGCTCGTGTAGATATGTGTTAGTATGCTAATTATATTATGAAGACGTATAATAAAGGGTTATTACTCTTACTATGTGTTTAGCCAAATGTAAATGGCCATCTGGGCCATAGGAGTGCTTCCCGTTGAAACCTCTACATCCACGAGTCCTCCTGGACTTAGCAATGAAAGCATCGCTAGCCCACATCTGGCAGAGAGCTCGGTATGCTTCGGGCCGACCCTCTAGCCAGGAAATACTGACATGCACATATTTGTTATGTATTGAAATACGATTTACATAAATAAGTATTGAAATAATTAAACACAAACTACTTACCTTCGCGTACTGCTCCTCCATCAAGCACGTGTCTGAGGCCCTCCTAAACGACCCTGACTTGTGCTCCTGATGCCGCTTGAGGTTCTCGTTCTCGCTTTAATATGAGCGTAGGACAACGCTTGCATTACAATCTTCCGAGCGTTCCTGTTGAACACGGTGCTAGCATGGTCCAACATGGTCTGGCTCGTGTCCTCTAAACGGTACCTCGGCTATAAGAAAACAAATATTGAAGAAATATGCATTACCAATTTAAGTGAGTTGAAGAATACTAACTTACCAAATTTTATTAAGCAGACTTACCATAAAATCCGCCCACATAGACCCCTGAAAGTTGTTGTGCACCTTGTGAGAGACACGAGCGTAGTCGCACCACGACATCACAGGGACCCCATCGATCACACCGGAATTGTGCAGATGCACTAAAGACCCGATGCAACCCGGCACCTGTTTGTGGTACCCCTGACCCTTGAACGAGCAGTCGTACTAGGAGCTGCAAGAATTTAGTGAACACATTAATGTACCCACAAGCAAAAGAACCCAGAAGTTGAATACTATGTAATAGTTTGCTTTCGTGTCAGCCATAGGCGACCCCGAAGGCTGTGGTGGCGCCCTAGCCTTTGACTCTAACTCAGATAATTTTATGTTAGACTGCAAAAATGAAGAATTGATAAGAATAATTAATTGGTAAGTGATATATAAGATAACGTAATCCGCAATAGAATTGTATCTCCATGCGCCGTAAGGCCAGAGGTCTGCCCGCTAGGTCTGGGAAGTGTCTCATCAGCTAAGAGCGTCTGCTTCACCCTGATGAACTACCCCTAAAAAGGGTGTTTCGTGCTTGCCTAAGGAAGCCCATAGCCCCCTTCCCTTTTCCCTTGTGTTATGACATCTTGTTGTAAGGAGTAATTGATCAATATGCTAAGAAAATATACAAAGTTATTATAATTTATAAAAAATTGTTACTTGTAGTCTATTACAAAATTTATCAATATCACGAACCCTACTCCTTAAACTAGACCGTATTAGAAGTCTCTACATCATCAATGTCACCAACTAAGTCATCGAGTTCAACATCAGGCTCGACGAAAAACGAGTCCGGCAACTCTTGTTCTTGGTAAACCTCATCAATGTCATTGATATCATGGTAATCATCATCTCTTGGAGTATATAACTGCTCACAAGGATTCACCTTATGTACCACCCACCAAGCATTAAGCTTTTGACATGGATAAGGTAAATAATACACTTGCTCCACTTGATGTGCAAGAATAAATGTACCGTAGCCTCGTAGTCATTCACTGTGTTTGACTTCCACCATGCCAAATTCGTTTTGTCGTGTTCCATGATTGTTATCAAACCAATCACATCCAAAGAAGACGATTCGAAGTTCCTTATTCCCGAAAAAAGTAAATTCAAGGATTTTGTTACTGATCCCATAGTAATTAGTTTCACGTCCTTGAGAGTCAATTGCCCTCATCACAACATCAGTATTACATGTTGCCGCGAGAGGACGAAGAGCTTCAAATTTAGTTGTACTAAATCGAAATCCGTTGACATCATATCGACCATAGCTTCTAACGTTAACCAATCCATGGGATAGTTGTCGCTAGTCTTCATGGACGTCGGGCTCTTTCACACACTATACAAAATATGAAGTTATAAGAATACTTTATAATACTTATAAGTTATAAGAATACTTTATAAATACTCATAAGTTAACGAGAAAACATTAAATATTCTTGAAACCACGAAAGGAAATTAAGTCGTCCATTTATTCTGTACCATCGCATCGTTTCTACTTGATACTCGTAGGTTGATGCCTATGTGTCCAATTTTGGTTGTGGAACTCAGTGGACGAAAAAAACTTTCACGAAGATATATGTTGCATAATATGCTGACAAACATCAATGTTAGGACAAAAACTTACTCGAATTTTTTGTCCATCCCATCAATGTTCATCCATATTGTACCGCTTCATCGAAGTATTTATATTGTGTTCCTCTGTAAAGTAAACACTTGAAAAGGATCCCACTTCCTTAAGGGTAAATACTTCGGTGATACACCCTTCCACCCTTGCCTGGTTGCCAACCCTTGGCTTCAGATATCTAAGTGCTCTTTCAATGTAATACATCCATGTATATTGCACAGGACCGCCCACTTTATCCTCAAATGGAAGATGGATAAAAGATGTTGCATTGTATTGAATAAACCTTGAGGGAATTTTTTTACATCTTAACGCATGGTTGGAGGCAAGAAAAGCAGAAGAACCAATGACCTAGCCACCGATCAGTATATTAGAAGGTTTTATAAGAAGCTCATTCTTAGCTTATATAACTGCACAATATCCAATGTACGCTCATATAGGCTCAACTAGTAATACCAATGTAGGAACTCCGATTGGTTTTGTGAGGGCCCGTGTCCCGATCACGGGGACGGGGCACCTCGCCCGGGAATCGCATTGGATGGTGCCGTGCGATGCGGCACCCAACAGCACGCATAATAAAGCATCATATTACATAAAACAAGAGGAAGCTTACAAATAGTTAACTTTACAATTACTTCTGAAAATAATCTACAGCGGAAGACTGATACAACTCACGTCTCATATCTATGCTAAGCAATAGGGAAGACATCCCGCCCGTGGACCCTTCTCACTAGCATCACAAGGACAACAACAGCGGCAAGGGTTTCCATGAGTTTCCCACTCAGAGAGTTCCTAGTCTCATCGGACAACCGTACTTAGGCGCGTAGTGTTATTACCTGCAAAACAGCTTGTAAAGTATCCGTGAGCATAACGCTCAGCAAGACTTAACCGTCGGTCCTAAGCATGAAACTCTACATGATGGTAAAAACTTAACATAGGATAGTACATTGCATATGAACTCGCCTAAGAAACGCTTCCTCCCGATGTAACTTGCTCATGGTGGAAATGAATCGAATTTGACCTAACCTATTCACAAAACATAACATTATATTACTAGTATTAACTTCAAACCAATGGTGATTATTCCTTATCTCAGTGCAAGTTACCTCTACGTCATGATGCAGTGAACAAGCGGTACTCATAACCGCGAGGGACGGCGAATCAACTCGTTATACACCTGCAGGGATACCCGAATAGCACGTCACGTAAGCCCATATTCGGAGCCACACACAGCACGCTCCACTGATGTTGTATGGGACAACCTTTCACCAAACAGCCCAAACGTCGAACCGGTCGCACCGAAACGAGCAGGGGGTTCCCTACACGGAGCATCTCTCTATGCCCGTTAGCTGATTTCCACCTTGCTGCCCTCAGCCTACACCTATAAATCAGTGCGTTATGCCTCGACACCTGGAGGTATAGGTTACATCGGTTTATCGGGTCCCATATATCTGATATGCCTTCGGTACGTTCAATACTTGTTCAGCAGGGCCGCATACGGATCGGTCCTCAACCGACACGGACAGGTCTAAGCACCCAGGCCCCCATGTCCTGTTGCCCTTACACCCTGCCCGGTCTCATTTCAACTTACTAACAACTTTTTGACTCAATCCCCTGTGCTCCCAAATTCTAATACTCGCGAGTAGCGTCCAGCCACTCGACTTCTACCGAGTCCTACTTAAGCATGGCATATTCTACATGGTGGAGGGACACCTACCCAAATACTCCATAGGTTTTCTGGTCATGCAAGAGTAGTATCAAACATCTAGACTTAATGCACAATTCATCCTAACCGACGTATTGTATACAAAGTAAAATCTTAGTGGTAGTTAAATGCAAACCGGGGCTTGCCTGTTTTGCAGGGTCTAATGGTATATAATTCAGTTAGAATCTTGTCTCCCTTGAGACTTGATCAACTGATCCACTTCAATGGAATCACTCCGTCGAACTTCTCCATTGGTTGCCTCCGTCGTAAGTCCTATTGATATGTATATGCATATGTTCTTATAATCCAATTTAAAGAAGTAAAGACTCAACTTGTTAATAACAGGGAACTGTGTGGGAGTACTAAGAATGAAGTTTTTGTCCCCGTTGTGCAGAGGAATTATAGGAAAAACCACATGTCCATAAGAATTCCCATTAACATGTTCTATGGTTCCTAATGGACATGTGACATGAGTTGAAATGGGTTGAAAAGAACTAAAGGTCCTGATCTCCAATGACTTCAAAATTTTTACCTGAAGTCATACATTACACAGAGACTTAGCTGGCCAAATTGCAGCTAATGTGAGTGGAAGTTTTGTCTTCCCTAATTCCCACTATAATTACCTATGTGTTGCTCATATACACAAGCATGGAGAACAAGAACAGGTAGATCTAAAGTTCAATTTGAGCTGAAACTTTACAGGTGAGTTCCTGGTCACCTGAGAGTACTTTGGTACAAAATTCAGACTTTTTACTTGAGTAGTTCTCACAGAATAATTCTAGAAGCAGTTATGCTACAAGGAATTAATTCTGGACTAAGGTGCATTTTCATGCCCAATCACATTAACTATTCTTTCAAGTATGGCTAATAGAGAATGTCTGAATTTTTCCTATGATTTTTGAAGCTAAGGATTTTCCAGAACTGATTTTTCAAAGGAAAAACCATTTTCTGGAAAAGTTTCTGGATAATTTTGAGTACAGCAGATTGTACTCTGGAAATTCCTACTCAAATCAACATCAATTGAGCTGAAACTTTGCTGAAAGTCCAATAATATCCAAAAGAATATTCTGGCAAAAATTGAGGAATTTTGGATAAACCAAACTCTCTCAATAATTCTTTTACAGAAAAACTTAAAAGGATTATCCAGAATATAATACTGAATTTCATACAAATTGGGGTTCATATTTAGATATACCTTTGCAAAAGGAATCCAACCCAATTTCAATCACCTAATTTGGAGTTTCGTACACAAAGTTATGAATTTTCCAAGTTGGAGCTGAAACTGGAATTGTTTTGCTATTGGAAAAAAAAGACTTGTGCCCACGCTTTAAATCGCAGCCACTGAAAACCGAGAACACACGGGGCTACACGGTTCCAGCGCACAGCCACAGTGGATCCCCAGCCACAGCAGATCAAATTTTTAAACCGCAGTCACTGACGGCTGGGAACTCCGCCTATGTTGTAATAACATAGCCGGTCCCAAGCCCGGGTAAAGGAGGAGGGGTTGTGATAGGCGTGGCGAGCCAACAACTACACTTAGCCATTCTCATGGAAACGAAACCCAATAGAAATTCGTTAGGGCGTAACCCTCTTAGCGACGCACCATATCGGAACCCGGGTATGGTGTTAAGTGGGCAAGGGCCGGGTCGCCACCGCCTTAGTGGCGCGCCATATCGAAACCCGGATATGGTGTTAAATGAGCAAGGGCCGGATCGCCACCACCTTAGTGGCGCGCTACATCATCGCCCGGATGTAGTGATAAGTGAGCAAGGGTCTTTGCATCTTACTCGACGGGTGCAAAGCGTAAGGAAGCTAGCCGAGGAACATAGATGTCGGGTTGGTAGTTGGAATGTAGGATCCTTGACGGGGAAGTTACGTGAGTTAGCAGATGTTGCCATTAGGAGACGAGTAAATATCCTTTATGTACAAGAGACTAGATGGGCGGGTCAAAAGGCGAGAGAAGTCGAGAATATCGGTTTCAAGCTTTGGTATTCTGGATCGGCTGGGACTAGAAATGGCGTAGGTGTTCTAATAGATAAGAGTCTTAAGGATGGAGTAGTGGATGTTCGAAGACGAGGAGATAGGATCATCTTAATCAAGATAGTAATTGGGGACATTGTCTTGAACGTCATTAGTGCTTATGCCCCACAAGTTGGGCTCAACATGAGTGCTAAGAGGCAATTTTGGGAGGACTTGGAGGATATGGTTAGTAGTGTACCGGTAACCGAGAAACTCCTCATAGGAGGAGATCTCAATGGTCATGTGGGTGCAACTAACCTAGGATTTGAGGGAGTACATGGAGGCTTTGGATGCGGCGATAGAAATCAAGAGGGTAAGGACATCCTAGACTTTGCCGTAGCCTATGATCTGTTGGTAGCTAACACCCTCTTTAGGAAGAGGCAATCTCACCTAGTGACCTTTAGTAGTGCCCAACACTCTAGCCAGATTGACTTTGTCCTCACTAGGAGAAGGGATAGACAGGAGTGTCTAGATTGTAAGGTGATCCCCGGGGAGTGTGTTGTGACACAACATAAGCTTGTGGTAGTTGACTTTCGCTTCCATACATGTTCTTTGCGGGACAAAGGTGTCAAAATCACAAGAACAAAGTGGTGGAAGTTGAAAGGAGAACCACAAGAATCCTTTAAAAATAGGGTGATCACAGAAGGACCCTGGGCAGAAAATGGAGATGCAGATAGTATGTGGGTGAAGATGGCAACTTGCATTAGGAAGGTAGCTAGTTAGGTGTTCGGGGTGACAAAAGGAAGGAAACTTGTAGATAAAGACACTTGGTGGTGTAATGAGGATGTACAAAAAGCCATTAAGGAGAATAAGGAGTGTTTCAAGAGTTGGAATAATGATAGAAGCGCAAGCAACATGCTTAAGTACAAAGAGGCCAAGAAAAATGCAAGGCGGGCTGTGAGTAAGGCAAGAGGACAGGCCTATGATGAGTTATATGAGATACTAGAGACAAAAGAAGGTGAAAAGGACATATACAAGATAGCAAAAATCCGCGAGAGAAAGATGAGGGATTTCAATCAAGTTAAATGCATCAAAGGTGAGACTGACCGCATTCTAGTGAAGGATGAAGAGATTAAGAATAGACAGCGGGATTACTTTAATGGGCTATTCAATGATGAGAATGGGAGTGCTATTGTTGAGTTGGATGACTCCTTTGATGACTCCAACAGGCGGTTCGTGCGGAAGATACAAGAGTTTGAGGTTAAGGAGGCCTTAAAAAGGATGAAAGGAGGAAAGGCTCTCGGCCCTGATGATGTCCCTATTGAGGTGTGGAGATGCCTAGGGGACATGGCAATAGTATGGCTCACAAGGCTATTCAACCACATTTTTCAGTCAAACAAGATGCCTGAAAAATGGAGGAAAAGTATATTAGTACCTATCTTCAAAAATAAAGGAGATATTCAAAGTTGTACTAATTATCCAGGGATTAAGCTTATGAGTCATACTATGAAGCTTTGGGAGAGAGTGATTGAACACCGACTGAGGAAAGTGACCAATGTCACTAAAAACCAGTTTGGTTTTATGCCTGGGAGATCTACAATGGAGGCGATTTTCTTGCTTCGTCACCTTATGGAGTGATACAGGGAGCAGAAGAAGGACTTGCATATGGTGTTCATTGACTTGGAGAAGGTGTACGACAAGATACCAAGGTCAGTCATGTGGTGGGCACTAGAGAAACATAAAGTGCCAACAAAGTGCATTACCCTTATCAAGGATATGTACAATAATGTTAGGACAAGTGTGCGCGTAAGTGATAGTGAGACTGATGCATTTCCTATCACGGTAGGACTACATCAAGGATCAGCTTTGAGCCCATACATCTTTTCCTTGGTGATGGATGAGGTGTCGAAGGATATACAAGGGCAATCCCTTGGTGCATGCTCTTTGCCGATGATGTAGTGCTGGTAGATGAAACTAGGGATGGTGTTGATAAGAAATTAGAGTTATGGAGACAAACCTTAGAGTCCAAGGGGTTTAGACTTAGTAGGACCAAGACCGAGTATATGAGGTGTGACTTTAGTGGTATTGCTTGTGAAGAGGGAAATGTTAGTCTACAAGGACAAATAGTACCTAGAAGGGACTCTTTCCGATACTTAGGATCAATATTACAAAGCAATGGCGATATTGATGAGGATGTTTGCCACAGGATCAAGGTAGGGTGGATGAAATGGCGACAAGCCTCTGGAATCCTATGTGATAGGAAGGTCCCACAAAAGCTAAAAGGGAAGTTCTATAGGACGGTGATTAGACCCGCGATGCTTTATGGGGCGGAGTGTTGGCCAACTAAAAGGCAACATGTCCAACAAATGAGTGTCGCAGAGATGCGCATGTTACGGTGGATGTGCGGGCACACGAGAAGAGACCCAATAAGGAATGAGGCGATTCGTGATAAGGTAGGGGTGGCGCCGATTGAAGAGAAGTTAGTCCAACATCGACTTAGGTGGTTTGGACATATCCAGCGGAGGCCTCCAGAAGCACCGGTTAACAGTGACATTTTAAGAGGTAGAGAAAATATTAGGAGGGGTAGAGGACGACCAAGGTTGACCTGGGAGGAGGCGGTAAAACGAGATTTGAGAGATTGGAATGTATCTAGAGACTTAGCTTATGATAGGACCGCATGGAAAGTAGCAATTCATGTGCCAGGACCTTAGTCTTGTTTCCTTTTTCTTTCTTTCTTTTTTCCTTTTTTTCTTTTTTTTTCTTCTCTTTTTTCTCTTTTTTTTTTCTTTTTTGTCTTTTTTTCTTTCTTTTTTTCTTGTTCTTATATCTCTTCCTCTCTTTTACTTCATTGCTATTGGGTTTCATGTCTAGCCGACCCGAACATGCTTGGGATAAAGGCTTGGCTGTTGTGGTTGTTGTTGTTGTAGTCACTGACAGCTGGGCCCGTCCCTTTCTTCTTCCTCCTGCCCGCGCTCTAGCGCGCGCCGTCGCCGCCTAGCCGGACTGAGGCGGTGCCTCACCGGAGGGGCGTTCCCGGCTGCCATCCGACCGGAAGGTCGCCGCCCGTGGGTTTACAGTGACGGGAAATCGATTGGAGGGGTCGGCGTAGGCGGTAGACCACTGGAAATGTGTCGGCGTCGTGCGGCCACCTCAGGAGAAGTCCGGCCCCGTCGACCGGTGATCCTAGCCCGCCAAACTTTCGAGGAATTGGCTCTACAACATCCTTGGATGCTAGGGAAGCTCGGCATAGCCTTGGAATTGCTCGGCAACAGCGGCAAATGGGTCTTCACTGTGCACCCGAGACACCTTCCATGTTTGAGCTCGGAAAAACTGAGAATTTGTGCGGTCTACATGCGTTTCCAGGCTAGGGTTGTGAAGAACAAATGTTCGCCGACTAGTTTCGGTCCTTTGTGCAAGATTTGGAGAGCTAAGAGCAAAAATTGAGATCGAATTTGAGAGTGCATTACCGGAAGGTCGGTTTATGCCCGCCGGAGAACTTCTCTCGAATTCGTGCTCTGTCGTCCATGTCACGGCCTGTGCTTCGGAGGTGAGCATCACCGAGTACTAGCGCGTCCGAAAATGCTCTTTCTCGGGCACGAGAAGCTCTCTGTGGAGCTGTCCACGGAAGCTCGATCGTGGTTGGTCCTCGGGTCGTCGCAGGCCGACGGCGTTCTTGGTCAGGGCAGCGGGAAATCTCTCGGGCTTGTGCCTGGCAGGTAGAGGAAAGTCCCCTGGTGCCGTTTCTCCGCTTGGGAAGCTCTGTGGCATGGTTTTGGGCGGCTCCCAGTCAATAGTCCGAGGCGGCAGCAACGCCTCTGCACTTTAGCCGTGCGAGGAGAAAATGGGGTGGTGTCTCTGTCTCGTGAGCGAGCGGATCACTTCATCCCTGGAGGTGGCCCGAGATGGTTGCCAGCGCTTCACAGCCGCAGGAGGTGGCGGCAACTCCCCCACCTCGGTAGCGCGCTCTCGGCTGCACGGGTTCGAGTTTGATCCGCGCGTGAAGACTTCGGGTGCAAGTCTCCTTGGCTCACTGCCAGGTGGGCCACCCCCCTCATATGATATTTCTCCACTGCACTTTGAGATTCCCACACAACCGTGATCCGAATTTGACTAAATTTGGAGGGTAGGCCAAACATGATGTGAGGAGTTTGAATCTGAACTCAGATTTCAAAATTGAGCACGTTTGGTTCAGTTTCCAAATTCAAATTTGAATTTGAATGTGATCTCAAATAATGCTTGAACAATTGGTATATCAGCTCAAAATTTCTTCAAATTTGGAACTTAAACTCTTTAATACCTGAGAAATGCAATGGTCACCTCACATATGGGCCCTTGGGCAATCTAGACATGAATTATTTGCCAAGATTCCAATTTGGGTTTAAATTTCCCTCCCCTCTACTCATAGAGGATGTACACTTGAGTTAGATCTTTAGGAGTGAAATTCTATCCCTGGGTCAACATGTTTCAGTATAAGCTAAAGAAAATGTTAGCTTTCCCCACATGTCCATGTTTGTGTTCATCATTTCATGTGACACAAACTCAAGTCATTCCTTTGCCTTAACATGTTTGAATTTAACATGAATTCAAACATGATCATAATTCACTCCTCTCTAGCTCACCCTCAAAACAGAAAGTTGCCACCATAACTCTCCTCACCTTCAAAAGTGGGAGGTCCCATGTGTGTTCAAGAATTTGGCGGCACTTTGAGGTGAGCATTTGAGTCTAAAGAGCTGCTTTTAATTCTTCCTCATACACATGTATGATCACACATGAGTTCAACCCCACCTTGGTCCAACACATCCAAATTAATGCTTGAACCCGTGTTGTTAAACCCCACGTATACCATCCTGTGTAAGAAAGTTTTTCGTAAGTCCCATTTTCCATGAACCCAAAACACAATGATGCTCAAACATCCATCTCTTGGCATTCACGTTTTTGGAGCTTTTACATTCCCCCCCCCCCCCCTTAAAAAGAATCTCGTCCCGAGATTCCAAGTAGGAGAACGAGACAGGAGAGGTAATGTCAAGTGGTATGACGATCAGAATTTCCGGATTGTTAATGCGGAGGTAATCTTTGCTCTCCACGTTGTTTATTCCGTGGTATGATTACTCCACAGCACCTTGTAACAGCTTAATGCCCGATTCCAGGTGTTCCGGATCCTTTCATCAATAGTCTCACCTGTTTACTCGGTGTAAGCCCGACCCGACTTTCACTTCGTCGATTTCTTCGGTGTGGATAGCAGCGGTAAGTTTGAGGCACTTCCGCAGCTGTGACACATGACTATGTCGTGGACACCCGTGATACATGCCGGTAGTTCCAGCCGGTAGTCTGTGGGTCTGCACTTTTTGTGATAGCAATTGGATCAACAGATCGGGAAGCAAAATCTCTCCTTTACATCATACCGGTGAATTCCTTTCATCGGAGACACATGAAGATAAATGTGTTCTCCGACGTCCAAATGCCACGGTCTACGCCTTTGATCCTTGTAGCTTTTCTGTCGGGATTATTTAGCCTTCAAGTTCGCCTCTTAATGTTCAAACTCGGTCATCGGCTTTGTTGACTAATAAACCCCGAACAGTACCCTTCCGCCGTACTCACACCACTTCAGCGGTGTGCGACATTTCTGGCAATGGAGTGTTTCATCTCATGAGGTATAACTATACGGTCTTTAAACCATAGAGTACCCTCACTGTCCTTTATAGTGACGGCATTGAGTGAACGATAATCAACACTTAATCTTAGTGTCTCATCGTTCTGCTTAACGAACAGCGCAGAGCAATCCTAAGGTGATGAGCTGGGTCAGATAAAACCATTGCTCACGAATTCCCTTAGTTGCTCCTTCTACTTCGCCAGTTCATCGGGTGCCATCATATACGGCTTTTGTGAAATCGGTGTTGTTTCCGGTGCCAGTTCAATCTTGGACTTGACGTCCCATTGGCCGGCATGACCGGTACTCATTGGAAACACATCGGATATCCACATACCACCGGAATATCCTTGGATTTAGTCACTTCCGTGTGATAGGCTTACCTAACCCTCCTTGCTGTAAAGAACAGACCCGGCTGTCCTAACCCAGATTTTAATCCGTCTACTAGCATTTTCATAACTCATGTTGAATACCAAAGTTAAAATTAACTTCAGTATCTTTCCAACGAGTACTCATATGCCTCTAGATCATTTTTGGATCAACGGTTATGGTTGCTCAAAGTTTGACCAAATTCCTGGATAAAATTTGCCAGCATCCCCTTTGTATGCGGCTATTTCTATCACAGTTGTATATGCAAATACAATAAAAATCTGAACAAACTTTGAACTACAACAATGTTGCAAATTCCATAACCTTCCCATCGGTGTATCATCTGACCCTTAGAAATTTTTCTACAGACTGTTATGTTTAATTTACAGAAACATCCAGAGAGTGTTGCAGCTGTTCTGTTTCCTGAACATTTTGCATTTACCTGGACATTTAACAAAGTTGGCATGTGATTCTGCTCTGGAGTTCTACAGAAAGGTTGTTGACCACTTAAAAATATTTCCAGAACTCTATCAAACACCTTCATTGAGTCAAGCTACTCCGTGTTATGCCCTGTCAAGTTCCAGCAACATTTCTGCCAGAACAGGGCACTCTGTTTTTGAAATCAATGGAAACCTAGCAAGCCTCTTCTTTGAAACTTAGTCAAAACGAAGAGCTCAGTAACTAATATGTGCTTTTAACCATCCATTTTTAGTGTGAAAGTTAATCATGAATGATTTCTTCATAGGAAAGAAACTATCCAATGTAGTACGGTATCGATGCACCGTAAGACATATGACGGTACTACGTTGCCTCAGCAAACAAAAACCTAACCGGATTACACTGGCATATACGTATCCTTAGGTGGCACTAAAACGATCACTCGCAAACGGGTTCTACACGTACTAAAGTTCTCGTGGTTAGTACCTACATAAAACACACTCAATCATCAGGTTCGGCTGCACACCGAACCCGGTATCCATACAGTTGGTACACCCGTCCGTCATCACTCGCACAGGTGTTCTCAAGCCAAGCACGCCTTGAGCTACGTGTTCACGTTGCTGACCACATGATGGGGTCTCCCATACTTGCCCAAAGCACGCTAGGGAAAAGCGTTGCTCGAATACCCCAAACGACATGATGAGTCATAGAGGATACTAAAGCGGGTCGGGTTACCTGCCACCCGTGGGGCTCCACCTTTCAGCTTGTGCGCACTGGTGGACAGCGCATACGTGCACCCCCCAAGACATAGACGTCCCGAGATGCACGATTTTCGGACATAACAAATAGGTTAGCTTGCCACCTTCATAATATGCTAATAGCAGTCCTTATGTGGGCTTAGTACCGTTATCTCACCGTATCCTAAGTTTTTGTCATAATATGATCCTTATTCGGTGCGCTGTTACCAATGCGGCTCTGATACCACGCTGTGAGGGCCTGTGTCCCGATCACGGGGACGGGGCACCTCGCCCGGGAATCGCATTGGGTGGTGCCGTGCAATGCGGCACCCAACAGCACACATAATAAAGCATCATATTACATAAAACAAGCGGAAGCTTACAAATAGTTAACTTTACAACTACTTCTGAAAATAATCGACAGCGGAAGACTGATACAACTCACATCTCATATCTATGCTAAGCAATAAAGAAGACATCCCGTCCGTGGACCCTTCTCACTAGCATCACGAGGACAACAGCAGCGGCAAGGGTTTCCATGAGTTTCCCACTCGGAGAGTTCCGAGTCTCATCGGACAACCGTACTTAGGCGCGTAGTGTTATTACCTGCAAAACAGCTGGTATAGTATCCGTGAGCATAACGCTCAGCAAGACTTAACTGTCGGTCCTAAGCATGAAACTCTACATGATGGTAAAAACTTAACATAGTATAGTACATTGCATATGAGCTCGCCTAAGAATGGGTCCTTACTTTCAATTGTTATTAGCATTAAATTAAGTATACCCGTGGGCACCTCACATCCAGAGTCCACAATCAGACAAGAAACGCTTCCTCCCGATGTAACTTGCTCATGGTGGAAATGAATCGAATTTGCACTAACCTATTCACAAAACATAACATTATATTACTAGTATTAACTTCAAACCAATGGTGATTATTCCTTATTTCAGTGCAAGTTACCTCTACGTCACGATGCAGTGAACAAGCGGTACTCATAACCGTGAGGGATGGCGAATCGACTCGTTATACACCTGCAGGGATACCCGAATAGCACGTCACGTACGCCCATATTCGGAGCAGCACACATCACGCTCCACTGATGTCGTACAGGACAACCTTTCACCAAACAGCCCAAACGTCGAACCGGTCGCACCGAAACGAGCAGGAGGTTCCCTACACGGAGCATCTCTCTATGCCCGTTAGCAGATTTCCACCTTGCTGCCCTCAGCCTACACCTATAAATCGGTGCGTTATGCCTCGACGCCCGGAGGTATAGGTTACATCGGTTTATTGGGTCCCATATATCCGATATGCCTTCGGTACGTTCAATACTTGTTCAGCAGGGCCGCATACGGATCGGTCCTCAACCGACACGGACAGGTCTAAGCACCCAGGCCCCCATGTCCTGTTGCCCTTACACCCTGCCCGGTCTCATTTCACCTTACTAACAACTTTTTGACTCAATCCCCTGTGCTCCCAAATTCCAATACTCGCGAGTAGCGTCCAGACACTCGACTTCTACCGAGTCCTACTTAAGCATGGCATATTCTACATGGTGGAGGGACACCTACCCAAATACTCCGTAGGTTTTCTGGTCATGCAAGAGTAGTATCAAACATCTAGACTTAATGCACAATTGATCATAACCGACGTATTGTATACAAAGTAAAAGCTTAGTGGTAGTTAAATGCAAACCGTGGCTTGCCTGTTTTGCAGGGTCTAATGGTATATAATTCAGTTAGAATCTTGTCTCCCTTTAGGCTTGATCAACTGGTCCACTTCAATGGAATCACTCCGTCGAACTTCTCCATTGGTTGCCTCCGTCGTAGGTCCTATTGATATGTATATGCATATGTTCTTATAATGCAATTTAAAGAAGTAAAGACTCAACTTGTTAATAACAGGGAACTGTGTGGGAGTACTAAGAATGAAGTTTTTGTCCCTGTTGTGCAGAGGAATTATAGGAAAAACCACATGTCCATAAGAATTCCCATTAACATGTTCTATGGTTCCTAATGGACATGTGACATGAGTTGAAATGGGTTGAAAAGAACTAAAGGTCCTGATCTCCAATGACTTCATAATTTTTACCTGAAGTCGGACATTACACAGAGACTTAGCTGGCCAAATTGCAGCTAATGTGAGTGGAAGTTTTGTCTTCCCTAATTCCCACTATAATTACCTATGTGTTGCTCATATACACAAGCATGGAGAACAAGAACAGGTAGATCTAAAGTTCAATTTGAGCTGAAATTTTACAGGTGAGTTCCTGGTCACCTGAGAGTACTTTGGTACAAAATTCAGACTTTTTACTTGAGTAGTTCTCACAGAATAATTCTAGAAGCAGTTATGCTACAAGGAATTAATTCAGGACTAAGGTGCATTTTCATGCCCAATCACATGAACTATTCTTTTAAGTGTGGCTAATAGAGCATGTCTGAATTTTTCCTATGATTTTTGAAGCTAAGGATTTTCCAGAACTGATTTTTCAAAGGAAAAACCATTTTCTGGAAAAGTTTCTGGATAATTTTGAGTACAGCAGATTGTACACTGGAAATTCCTACACAAATCAACTTAAATTGAGCTGAAACTTTGCTGAAAATTCCAATAATATCCTAAAGAATATTCTGGCAAAAATTGAGGAATTTTGGATAAACCAAACTCTCTCAATAATTCTTTTACAGAAAAAATTAAAAGGATTATCCAGAATTTAATACTGAATTTCATACAAATTGGGGTTCATATTTGGATAGACCTTTGCAAAAAGAATCCAACCCAATTTTAATCACCTAATTTGGAGTTTCCTACACAAAGTTATGAATTTTCCAAGTTGGAGCTGAAACTGGAATTGTTTTGCTATTGAAAAAAAAAAGACTTGGGCCCACGTTTTAAATCCCAGCCACTGAAAACCGAGAACACACGTGGCTACACGGTTCCAGCGCACAGCCACAGTGGATCCCCAGCCACAGCAGATCAAAATTTTAAACCGCAGTCACTGATGGCTGGGCCCGGCCCTTTCTTTTTCCTCCCGCCCGCGCTCTCGTGCGCGCCGCCGCCGCCTCGCCAGACTGAGGCGGTGCCTCACCGGAGGGGCGTTCCCGGCTGCCATCCGACCGGAAGGTCGCCGACAGTGGGTTTGCAGTGACGGGAAATCGATTGGAGGGGTCGGCGTAGGCGGTAGACCACCAGAAATGTGCCGGTGTCGTGCGGCCACATCGGGAGATGTCCGGCCCCGTCGACCGGTGATCCTAGCCGCTAAACTTTCGAGGATTTGGCTCTACAGCATCCTTGGATGCTAGGGGAGCTCGGCATAGCCTTGGAATTGCTCGGCAACAGCGGCAAATGGGTCTTCACCGTGCACCCGTGACACCTTGCATGTTTGAGCTCAGAAAAACTGAGAATTTGTCGGTCTACATGCGTTTCCAAGCTAGGGTTGTGAAGAACAAATGTTCGACGACTAGTTTCAGTCCTTTGTGCAAGATTTGGAGAGCTAAGAGCGAAAATTGAGATCGAATTTTAGAGTGCATTACTGGAAGGTCGGTTTATGCCCGCCGGAGAACTTCTCTCAAATTAGTGCTCTGTCGTCCATGTCACGGCCTGTGCTTCGGAGGTGAGCATCACCGAGTACTAGCGCGTCCAAAAATGCTCTTTCTCGGGCACGAGAAGCTCTCTGTGGAGCTGTCCATGGAAGCCCGATCGTGGTTGGTCCTCGGGTCGCCGCAGGCCGACGGCGTTCTTGGTCAGGGCAGCGGGAAATCTCTCAGGCTTGTGCCTAGCAGGTAGAGGAAAGTCCCCTGGTGCCGTTTCTCCGCTTGGGAAGCCCTGTGGCATGGTTTTGGGCGGCTCCTGGTCGATAGTCCAAGGCGGCAGCGACGCCTCTGCACTTTAGCCGTGTGAGGAGAAAACGGGGCGGTGTCTCTGTCTCGTGAGCGAGCGGATCACTTCGTCCGTGGAGGTGGCCCGAGCTGGTTGCCAGCGCTTCACAGCAGCAGGAGGTGGCGGCAACTCCCCCACCTCGGTGGCGCGCTCTCGGCTGCACGGATTCGAGTTTGATCCGCGCGTGAAGACTTCGGGTGCAGGTCTCCTTCGCTCACTGCCAGGTGGGCCACCCCCCTCATATGATATTTCTCCACTACACTTTGACATTGCCACACAACCGTGATCCAAATTTGACCAAATTTGGAGGGTAGGCCAAACATGATGTGAGGAGTTTGAATCTGAACTCAGATTTCAAAATTTAGCATGTTTGGTTCAGTTTCCAAATTCAAATTTGAATTTGAATGTGATCTCAAATAATGCTTGAACAATTGGTATATGAGCTCAAAATTTCTCCAAATTTGGAACTTAAGCTCTTTAATACCTGAGAAATGCAATGGTCACCTCACATATGGGCCCTTGGGCAATCTAGACATGAATTCTTTGCCAAGATTCCAATTTGGGTTTAAATTTCCCTCCCCTCTACTCATAGAGGATGCACACATGAGTTAGATCTTTAGGAGTGAAATTCTCTCCCTGGGTCAACATGTTTCAGTATAAGCTAAAGAAAATGTTAGCTTTCCCCACACGTCCATGTTTGTGTTCATCATTTCATGTGACACAAACTCAAGTCATTCCTTTGCCTTAACATGTTTGAATTTAACATGAATTCAAACATGATCATAATTCACTCCTCTCTAGCTCACCCTCAAAACAGAAAGTTGCCACCATAACTCTCCTCACCTTCAAATGTGGGAGGTCCCATGTGTGTTCAAGAATTTGGCAGCACTTTGAGGTGAGCATTTGAGTCAAAGAGCTGCTTTTAATTCTTCCTCATACACATGTATGATCACACATGAGTTCAACTCCACCTTGGTCCAACACATCCAAATTAATGCTTGAACCCGTGTTGTTAAACCCCACGTATACTATCCCGTGTAAGAAAGTTTTTTGTAAGTTCCATTTTCCATGAACCCAAAACACAATGATGCTCAAACATCCGTCTCTTGGCATTCACGTTTTTGGGGCTTTTACAGGTTTCTCACAGATCGGATCCAATAATAAATAGACTTTATGGTAAGGAGAACGAGGCTAGCAAAGCCAGGCCGAGAGAGTTCTTCTTGATAGGAATATCGGGATAAGTCGCATGCTCATGCTCAGCCCTTTCTAGCCGAGCTTTGCTCCTGACTAACCCTTCCCACCTTATTTGGCGGGCCTCCTCTAAGGACCTCCTAGAGGCGCTTTTGGCATCAAGGGCGTCCCGGTTGTGGGTTACCGCCTCCAAATAAAAAATGGATTCTCTCTCATTCTCCCGCAGATCTTGATAAGCTGCTTGGAGAATAGAAAGATTATTCGATCCATTCAGATGTCCATAATAGTGTCGGTATCTCTTTCTCTAACTTATTCATCATCTCTACCGTGATCTCTTTAGCACAGATCTGTCTATAGAAGTAGCTAAGCTCGGCTATCACCTTCAACACCGCATCATCAAAATAGCCGTGAAAACATAACAGGTAGGAGCCTTTCCATGATTATGGGATAATCTTGACTTTTTAACCCAGTGACCTTTCCCGTCTTCACATTCACGGCTCGTTTCAGATTAGCTGCGTAACCATCTCGGAATTTCTAACTTTTCAACCATTTGATGACTTCTTTCTTTTCTTTAGATCAAAGAAAGAAAGAAGCATATGACTTACTACCACTATTGGAGAGCTCAAGAGTTGGACGGTTACAAAGCTCTGCCAGATCCTTTTGAGCCTTTATATTGTCTTTCGTTTTGCCCATCATATCCAGCATGTGCTTATTATACATTCATCCATGTTTACGCTCCTGATACATGACATCAATTATGTGTATTAAAATCAAGGATTTCACATACGGTAGCTCCCATATTGTGTTCCTCTCCGTAACCTACAAAATATCCAGAGTGACTTCCATCTGCCACTAGTTTGTCCAACATACCAGAAATTTCTGACCTATTTTGACGTTTCGGTGGTCCTTTTGTGACAAATGTGTCCTTCCTGAAGTCAACCTTCTGTTGTCTAAACAAGTGATTTCGAGGCAACGGACGTCTATAACAATCGAAGAAGCATATCTTGCCTCCATAAGTAAGTCAAAATTCATGGACGGACCGCAAGTAAGCAGACTGCAGGTTGAATTTATGCTTCTTATAATAGTCGTACGTTTAGACCCTGGCCAGGATGATCCGGTCCAGGTACGATGAGTCAAAGAAACAAGAATTCATACTTCATAGAAAGAGATGGTCGTAGGTTGTATGAAATAATAAAAACGGGCCAACACAAGTATGGAGTGGCGTTTGTACTAAACGGCAAAAAGTCATCTATCGCCAACCTGATGCGATAATTTCTTGCATCACTGGCAATGTCTGGATCAAAGCGGTCCAGCGTCTTCCATGCCTCAACACCGGACAGGTGCGACATGACTCCATTATTCTGACGTACACCTTCTTTGTGCCATCTCATGTGTGTGGCTGTTTTTTTCAAATAAACAACTGCTTCAATTGAGGTGTCAGAGGTAAGTACCAAGTTGCTTATGTTTGATTTCTATCATCACATTATCACCATCATCATTAACAACTTTAACAAACCTCGATTTACCACATTTTAAGCACTTGTTCTCTTTCGCATGCTCTTTTCGAAACAGCATACTGTGGTCTGGACACACATCAATCTTCTCATATTTCATACCGATACAAGAGAGCAATTTCTTCGACTGATACATATCTTTAGGCACTTTTTGGAGTTGTGAAAGGATATCGCTGATCAATTTGATTAGGTCATTGTAACAGTTGTTGGAAATAAAATAGTTAGACTAAATTGCCATAAGTATGGTGATGAACATAAGGAGAGTCACTTTTGTGTATTCATGAAGCGGCTCTTCTGAAGCTTTGAGAAGCTTGAAGAATGCTTCTACCTTCGTTGTTATAGGATCCTTAGTAGCCTCTGGTTCACTAGCTTCTAGCATCTTATCCATACGATGAACCCTCGTGTTATCATCATCCTTTTTCACTTCTTGTACGGCTTGAGAAGTTGTCTCGAAGTGAAAGCTCCACACCTCATAATATGGCATGTAACCATTTTGACACAAGTGTATTGAAACAGTCATTTTATCAAACCACTTTATGTTTGGCATTTCGTACATAGGCATCGCACCTTATCGATCGTCAACAACAAAAAAGCTCGATCTATAAAAGCATTTGTTTTTGCAAACCATTCATTTGAGTGACCACCTTTCTTGTTCCAACTAGTATACATCGGACTACGGTCTTCACCCATGTTTGAGGGTACAAATTAAAGACAGGAAAATATCATTAATTTATACTTTACTAAATGTCACGGCCCTACTTCAATTGGGACGTATAGATCTTAAAATCCACCCAAGAGTGACCGAGAGGAACGTGCTTCTAATGAGACTCCAGGTCCTACTCCAGACAAAATTTTGGCAGCATAACTCCGTTCTTCTATTACACGCCTGATAATGGTGCAGCGAAGAACATCAGGGTTATGCTATCGAAATCTTGTCCGGATTCAGACCCACGTCTCATCATAGGACCGCCCCCTCGATCACTCCGAGACTGTCGAAAAAGGGACAATTTCAAACATACCCGGCTCACATGCGTAACACATGTGAGACGTGCCGGTTCGAACGGGTGATGCATATTCTAAAGGTTTACGTTACTCGTTCATTTGTGAGTCATTTATGAGAGAGAGAGAGAGAGAGAGAGGAAAGAACGAAACAGAGAGAGAGGGGGGAAGAATAGGTGTGACCGTCAACACGCGGGTCTACGTCCATGCGACACGACAGCATGGAGGCGGGTGGCATGGGGAGGGAGGAGGAGAGGGAGGCACGGCGGTGTTAGAAGGGAGGAGGAGAGGGTGGCGCACACCCGTGTTTGTGTACACCCTCGTGTTCTGCCTGTCCACACGCGAGTGCTTGGCGTCCTCACCGGCACCATTCGCCTCGCTGCCCGGCTCGACCTACTCATGGTCCTACTACTGGTGTTAGCATAGTCCGGAGCCGTCATAAATAATATATTATTTATGCTCTCATGACGATGTATATAGCTAACCATCGTGAAGCAAATAATTAACAATCAGTGTTCTACTAAATTAGTTACTCAACCAATTAATACAACAAATTATTAATAAAATAATCACGACAATAAGTTTATTTTCAAATAATGTTAATAGTTATCAATTTTCCTAACTAAATATTAAACTAAGTAATTAAAACATTAAACTAAGTAATTTATCCGGGGCGGCTGAAGGCCAGGGGGTGGCGCACTCTGGCGGCGGTGCCGCAGTCCGGCGACGGTGCAAGGAGCGGGCGGCAGCGTGGGGCAGGCGCGGCGCTGAGAGCTCTGCAGCGGCACGGGGCAGGCGCGGTGCTGAGAGCTCGGCGGTGGCGGGGTAAAGACTGGCTGCGGGAGCCTCGGGCCAGATATAAGAGGCCTATTTACGATGGTCGGAGCTTAGATGTCGTAAATAAAAGTTATTTATGATGGCCAGCGCTGGGTCATCATAAATAGGTTCTTATTTACGACGGTCAGGCCGTAGCCATCGTAAATAGGACCTTACTTACGACGGCCAATCCTAAAACCATCGTAATTGAGGTTGGCCATCATAATGATGCGCTTTGTTGTAGTGTACCCATAGGAGCATAAGAACGGTGAACGACCGAGTGATGTTCATGTGTGGAAGAGAGCTCACAGGGCAAGTGACCCTTCACACATCGACCAGCTCTGCACTCCGGTGGTGATAGCTCAACTGGTGAGTTGTCGACATACTTTAATTTATTTCTAACTAATATTGTGGTTGACACATTTACACGTTTTGGTTGTATTTGTAGGAGAAGTATGGAGAGGAGGTGTTGAAGATTCACGATGAAGACTATGATTGGCAAAACACATCAATGGACGTCAATGTCGTGTATGCAAGCTATGAAATCTTACTCTTGATCTTCGCCTTTTGTAGTTTTACCATATTCAACGTAGTGGTTGACTCGAGGGAGGCAAGACCATCAAGGGACTTTTAATCGCAGTCTTCGTCAGCTGGATCCAGCCGCCGGATATCACAGAGAGATCTATAGCTCTAAAGTGTCCAGGAGGATCCAAGGTTGACACAGGAGAAGCTTCAGAAGCAAGAAGCTCTTGCCAAGGCAAGGGAGGAGTATCAAGCGTCTTATTTAGCACAGATGCAAGCGGTGATACAGGTAAGAATTTAAAGTACCTAACATCCATAGCATTTATTAAGATGCATGTGCTAATGCTTTACTGTGACAGGCCTCGTCCCAGCAGCATGGGCAGCAGGTTGTCATTTCCTCATGGCAGCCACAGATGGAGCCACAGGTGTCGGTGGAACAACACTCTTTTTTAGGAGCACGGGTAAGATACAATTGTTTAAATGAAGCTAAATTAGAGAAATATAGCAAACTGAGCCAAATTTAGTAAAACTTAGTTAAATATTGCCAAATACAGGCAAACTTTGCTAAATCTAACCTAACTTAGCCAAAGTTAGCTAAATTTGCTCAAATTAAACAAATATAGGTAAGTTACTTAAACATAGCCAAAGCTAGTTAAACTTACTCAAATATAGCCAAAGCTTGGTAAACTTGCTCGATTCTATCTCGTCATAAGAAAATTTAGTCAAACATACGTTTTAAAAGCTACAACTTACCTAATTACAATTGTACATCACAGGGATTGGCAACCGAGGCTCACACTCCATCACCACAGCTACCAACACCTAGAGCACGGCGTGAGGATGACTTTCTGAACTCTCGAGGTAGTGTACGTGGGAGTGTGTTTTGTCGGTGATGTTGTTCATATTATTGAGATGTGATAATATGCCTGTGATGTGATATTATACCCGTGATCTCATGTTATGTTTGTGAGCTGGCCATCGTGCCAGGTTAGCAGTTTCTATTTTTTAAACGATGACACTTATTTACTACGGTCAGGATCCCGACCGTCATAAATAAGTCAAAGTTAATTACAACGGCTAGTGCGGAGCTGTCGTAAATAAGCCATTCTTATTTACGACGGTTCCTCTAGCCTACGTAACTAAGGACCCCGCCACATGGGTAGGGCCTCCTTATTTACGATGACCTAGCCTCGGCATCATAAATAATGTTATTTATGATGGTCGTCATTGTAAATATGCTTATTTACAAAGTTTAACTGGTTACGGCTATAAACCATCTTAAATAATTGTTTGCCGTTGTAAATAAGCTATTTACGATGGTTAATGATGACTTGTGAAGGGTGGTTTGTAGCCGTCGTTAGTTGTCTTGTTTCCTGTAGTGCGTGCTCGTATGTTTGGTTTGTATAGTTTGCATCGATGTTTTATTTTACATGGATAGGGTAATGTTGAAGAGCTTTATATCTAGCCTGCTTGTTAAGAGGATAATTCTATTATTATATGGACAAGTATGATGTAATACTGAAAGGAATCACATTCGGAGATAAGTAATAGTCGATGCTAGCTCATCCTTGACGTGGTGGTGGCGCGGCACGCGGTTGCGGCAGCTACAGATAGCATCGCTTCCACTGGGCCTGTGGAGCATCGAAGTAGTTAGTACTCTTTTATGTCGTGTAGACCGTGAAGAGGTTAGGGTTTGTCTGTTAGTTGGGCTTGGGCTAATAGTCTTGTATTGTTGTGCTGAATTCTGAATAATATAAAAAATGAGAAAAAACGAGATCATCTTGAATAAAAGTAGGAATCGTGAAATGATCAAAAAGATACCTAAATTGTTTTCGATCCTGTTCCTGACGATCACCGATCTGTTTTTGTTCTAATCTTTAATAATTCTTGAATAAATTCAAAACAAATAGAAAAACAGTATAAGGGACGGGATTTTTCCACCCGTTCCCACCCGTGCTCACCACTCTTAAACTCATTATCTTGTTGCTGGGCGCTGTCCTTAACTCTCTTCCACTGGGCATCCAGGATGGTTAATGAACGTCCTTCCACCCCTTCATCTGATTGTGGGGTAGTCGGTCATGCTCGCTCAGCAGGGATGGCAGCCTTCTGCATTACACTATAGAAAATAATATTGGTGGGTTTAGGCCTTTTTTACATGCCAAAAGGCCACGAATCTAAACCGTCAAAAATAAAATTATTTTTGTGGGTCGCCCATGAAAATAACATTATTTTCATCAGCCCGTTCTTCAAAACTTTTTATTTCTTCTCAACTATAACTCTTTAAACATATTTCAAAACTGCAGCAACTATTTCCTTCTTATTTCTTTTCTAAACTACAGATGTAGACCAACACAAAAAGGACTCCTTAATCACACTCTACCCCGAAACGGATAATGATTCCTACTATCCAAAATATAATATTTATTTCTAACAACCACTCTCTTAATCTTGTTTTCTTATGAAATTCAATCTTGGCACACTTAGGCAGGATGATAAACACTTCTTCATTGTCCCTCACACACTTGCATTAATTTAGGATGGCAATACAACTATCCCACCCAGAAATTAATTTTAGGATGGACACATCTTCATCTACAGGGTAGCGATAAACTTTTTCACCTAACACTCAATTCGGGATAGACACATCTTTATCTGCAGGATGGCGATATAGCTTTTTCACCTTGCACTCAAATTCGAGATGAACACAACTTAATCCCGAGCACACCTCAATCATGACTAATGAGAACATAAATATATCATTCCTTCCTTTCATATACATGGGCCAATCACAAAAGCAAGAGTATGACAATTAAATAATCAGGTCAGCACCAGACTTGTACCCGTTGTTGCATCACAATCTGACTTGCATCATGGTGTCTATTTCTGATTCTATAATGCAGTTGTGGTGGAAGTAAACGAATTTATGAAAAGTACATTGAATTCTTCAATAAAATAAATCCTCTGGCGGTCATCTTTTAGTAATATAATGTTAAACTTAATGTAGTAACAAATGATATTTTTCTGCTCTAGTTGTCTTTTCACACCCATTGTAGGTTCTAAATCCATGAATCTTCTTTTTATTTGTAGTATCTTGTCTTTTTTTCTACCGATAGATTACAATTGCAAGATGGTAAGTGTGGTGGGTTAATAAAAATTAAGTGTACTACCCTCATTGGCAGTACTACCTACTCTCGCATGATAGAAGTTGGTTGTAATTTATTTAATAAGATTTATGCTTAAATATCTAGCTCTGATTTCATATTGAGCTACTATGCACCATCAATTACACCTAAAAGCCAAAGCTGATGAGAAGGATGAATAATTTACTTATACTTCAACATCCTTTAATCGGAACTGTCGGTACCCTACAGACCGGGTACCCCCGCGTAGTGGGTAAAAGACAGCCTGAGCCCCGCCTCCCTGTTGAGACGGGCCCCAGTATAGCCACGTGTCCTTGGCTCCAAGGTCAGCCCTGGGGTTGCCACATGCGCTTAAGTTCCAGAGCCGACGCGTGCCGTGGGCTCCGGCCCGAGCCTCCCCGCTGAGGTGAGGTCCAGAGCTGCCATGTGTCCCCTGGCTCAGAGCCGCATCCCTGCTAAGGACAGCACCGGTGCTGACACGTGCAGTGGGCTCCGGTCCGAGCCCCCCGCTGAAGTGAGGTCCAGCACTGCCACGTGTCCCCTGGCTTAGAGCCACCTCCCTGCTGAGGACATGTCCGGTGCTGACACGTGCCCTGGGCACTGGTCCAAGCCTCCCCGCTAAGGTGAGGTCCGGAGCTGCCACGTGTCCCCTGGCTTAGAGCCACCTTCCTGCTGAGGATGGCTCCGGTGCTCACACATGCCCTGGGCTCCGGCCCGAGCCTCCCCACTGGAGTAAGGTCCGGGGCTGCCACGTGTCCCCTTGCTCCAAACCCGGCGATAAGGGCTCCAGAGCTGCCAAGTGCCGCACAATCCATTCTGGGCCGTGGGTCGATGAATTATGTGCGCTGTTAGGCTTCGCATTCAAGGCTCACACCTTCCTGAGAAGCATGGCGCACTACACACACCTTCGTCCTCTGTCCGTTTGCCATTATGGTGACAAGACAGAACGGCAAGGCGTGACAGTAGTACAGTGCCGCCCAACGGCACGAAGCCGCCCAAGCAGGGCGAGGAGACGCAGCGACAAGACGGCGTCTTCATCATCACCTGACACGTGGTCAAGAGTTCTCAGCGCACTGGCAGGCGGGACATAACTCCCCCGTCGACCACTCTACTCGGAGGACGAAGCCCTAGATCATGTATAGGGTTCACATAGCTTTGGGGCCACCTGTTAGGCCCCAAGAATCATTGTAACCACCCCGGGCCTTGAATTATTAAAAGGACCGTGGTGACCACCCAACAAAGGGTTTGTAAAAGTCCCAAAACTTGTGAATAGAAAACTTAAGCTATGAATAAAGTTGAGTTTATATGCAAGAAATGGGACATACAAAAACTTTTGTTTACTCATGAAAGTGTTGGCATGAGCAATAAAAACTTTGAATTCAGTTTGAATTAAGAGGGTCACTCCCAAAAGAGGAGGGGCCATCTCCAAAAAGAAAAATGCAAACTGATGTTTAAAAAGTTGTATTTGCAATGACCAACTCATAGATCAGATGGCATATTCAAACTCCCCAGGTTCAAATTGTAGAGGGGGCAAATTTGGAGCAAATTTGGAGGTGCTTTGATAGGAATATCAAAGGAACTTGTAAATTTCATCCAAATTTGAATCTAAACTCAAAACTGAGGAGTAACTTATCAAATTGCCAAATGACTTTTGGATTTAAGTTCCTCAGAGCTGAAGTTTACAATGTGCCAAAAATTGGGATATTTAGGAGAGGAGGTGAGTGGGACCCAATTGTCATAGAAGAGGAGGGAAAAACTTAGCACATAAGTCTTTGCTCTCGGGTTAGACCGAGCTCCCGGCACCACTGAGGCGGCAGCCACCGCCACCTCCTGCTCGAGCTGTCCCCCCCCCCATGCGCGGGCGCCAGAGGCGGTTCATCCGGCGCTTATCCCTCCCACCGAAGCAAACACGAAGCCTCTCACTCGTACCGGGGCCTCCTTTTGCTTCTGCGCCCAAAAAACAACCGCCGGCGACGCCTCCGTTTCCCTCGGTTGTCCACCAGCTCACGCCCTCTTCTGCTCGAGCCGTCCACACAAAAAGGGAGCGCAATCGAGTGCCCAAGATCCTCCACAGCTCGGCCCCGTCGTTCCTGGCTCGTGGGGCGCCCAAATCAACGATCAACGTGAGGTACTAACGCTCACCGGCGAAAGGGCAACTCGGGTCACCATGGACAGCTAATACCGAGGCTTTTCACGGCCGAGCAAGCACCCTCCGAGACGCGCCGGGACGTCACGCTGCTCTCCCCCGAGTTTCAGACCAAGCCGTGCAACGTAGCTTGGGAATTTCAAGTTTTTCCCTCGGACGAGGAAAACCTACCCGCGGGTAAGAACTGTTGAAATTAACGATTAATTCTCAGTTAAAGTTGTTCATTTTGCGCACACCAGAGCTAGAGAGGATAGGGAACCTTTTTCCTCCACAACCCTAGCTAGAAACACCGTGGTTACAGCTAATTTTGAGCTTTTCGGTCGGCGGCTATGGCGGGAACGCGCGGGCGCACGGTGACAGCCGGTTTGCCGTCGTTTCTGAGCCAGGTTGAGGCCACGCCGAGCTTGCCTGACCTCCACCGATGCTTTAGAGCGGATCCGCCGAGCTTTTGGCGGGCTAGTGTGCTCGGGCGACGGTGCCGATCATCACCGAAGGCCGCGGCTCGTCGCCGGCCTACTTCCGGCCACCGGCAGCCCGAGCCAACCCCGTAGACATGTTCCCCGACCCTGAAAACCCCCAGGCGGCGAGTACCGAGCCGGGAGACGGCCGGGAAGCCGACTCCGGCGAGCCCCGATGAGTTGCCGGCGAGGGGGCGGCGCGGGAAAAAGGGGACGGGCCGAGGTTGAAGACGACCGGCCGGTCCCACCTGTCAGCGGCGATATTTTAAATCTTCGATCCGCTGCGGCCCCGGATCCGGTGTGGTGGCGCGGGAAAAGGTATGTGGCCCCGTGTGGCTCGTGTTTCAGCGGTCGACACGTGGCCCTGTGGCCCGCAGTCAGGGTTTAAATTTTTCCGAATTAATTTGAATTCCGGATTTAGTTCAAACTTTAGAACTGCATAACTTTTGCTAGGAAGCTCCAAAATTAGTGATTCAAATTGGGTTTGATTCAGGATGAAGAGCTCTATTCAAACATACAAACCAATTTGCATGAAAACCAATAGAAAATTCTGGAAAATTCTTTAAAGCTTTTCAGCAAAAGAATTTTAGAGGGAGTTTGGTTCATCCAAAATTCCCCAAATTTTGCCAGGATATTCTTTAGGATATTAGGAAACTCCTGTTAAAGTTTCAGCTCATTTGGAATTGATTTATTTGGGATAATTCCAATTTCAATTTTCTGTATTCAAATAAATACAGAAATATTTTCAGAGAATTTCCAAAACTTCGAAATTCAGTTCTAGCCATTTCTTAGCTCCAAAAATCCTAGGACAATTTAGGCATACCCTCTGAGCTATGTAGGAGATTATGGTTCACTTAGATTTGCATGAAAGTGCAAGTTTAATCAGAATTAATTCCTTTATGCTTAAATGCTTAGGGAATTGTTCTGGGTGATCCACTTAGTGAAATGTTCTGAATTTTGTTCCAGAGGACTTTCTTGTGACAAGGAACCCCCGAGAAAATTCCCAGCTCCATTGGAGCCCTGGATCATTATGTCCTGTTCAACCTCATTAGGTGATCACCACCCAAGTGTTGAACCTCACTTCTCACTTGAGGATAGTGCTTAGACACACATCCAAACCACCAACACCAGTGTCATTTTAAATTCTTAAACAAAGTTCCAGTTTTAAATTTGTCTGTAGCATTTGTTAGCAAAAAGTTTTACAATTAAAGATATGCATGTTCCTAACGTGTAGTGATTAAACGTGGAAAGTGAAGAAGGAGGAGGTGAACTTGGATCATGGAACAAGAAGGGCAGGAGTGAACTTCAATACATCAGAAACTGACTTTCTCTCAACTAACTTTAGTCACCTGCAAAACCAAGGCAAGCCCCGGTTTGCACTTAAGTTGTTTTTAAAGTTTTTCCTTTGTTCACTACAGTTGGTCAAGGTTTGTATGTGCATTAGGTCAAGGATGTTGATACTCCACTTGCATAACCAAACATGAACCCTGAAGTCGAGGGTAGAAATGTGTCATCGCTGTAGAATAAGGCCGTGCTAAATAGACTAGGGCATCCGGTAGAAGACGAGTAGTTGGAATCTACTCGCGAGCTATAGTTCAGAAAACCAAAAGTGTGGTTGGGGAAGGAAGCAAACTAAAGTTTACATTTCTAAAGATGAGACCGGGCAGAGGGGTTAGGCTGCGACAAGACGAGGTCTTGGTCGAGTAGCTCTGCCTGTGTCGGTTAAGGACCGATGCGTATGCCGCGTCCAGGAGCAAGTATTGAGTTGTGTACCGGATGCTTACTGATATATGGGAACCAGGAAACCGATGTACCAGGTTCACTGGATTGTAGAGGCATACCACATCGTCTCATTAGACCTATGAGCCCGAGACGGCGCGACCGGTTCTACAGTCTAGTGTCCTGAGAAAGGTTGCCACATACGACGTAATGAAGGACGCCAGAGTTGGGTCTTCAGAGGCGGGCGTATGTGTCGAGTTATCCGGGTAGTGTTTGATTCGAATCACCGTCCCTCATGGTTATTGAGTACCGCTTGCTCCCATGTTGTGACGTAGTAATCAACTTGTGTGGAAACAGTTTGCAAAAAGTATAATTGCTGTTATGATTATCTTAAGTTGCATGAAAACCATGTTTGAAGTAGAGATAGAGCAAACTAAATTTATTTTTCACCTTGGGACAAGTAACATCGGAATGAAGCGTTTCTTGTTTGATTGTGGAGTTCCAATGTTGCTAAGCGCAAGGTCACTACTATTATGGCTAAAACCTGAAAGTTAAGGATGAACTCGTAGGCGAGTCTTTTCGCAAATGACAGGGTTAAGTCTTAGGTTAGTTTCATGTAGAGTTTCCTGCCTTAGGAGAGACGGTTAAGTCTTGCTGAGCCTTTGTGCTCACTCTTGCTATATAAGTGGTTTTGCAGGTAAACATCGACGCTATAAAGAAGGTTGTCCGGTGAGACTCGGAAACTTCCGAGTCATGTCACATTTGGAGAACCTAGCCGCTGCCTTGTCTTCGTGTTGCTAGCGAGAGGAGTCCGCGGGCTGGACCTCTTCTCGGTGCTTCATAGTTATTCAACGTGAGCTGGTTATAGACTTCCGCTGTAGTTATTTTGTGTAAATTATTTACAAAGAATAATTGTAACCTTCCGCTTTTGATTTACGTAATACTGTGTTCCTTATATGTGTGCTGTTGGGTGCCGCATAACACGGCACCACCCAATGCGATTCCTCGGGCAAGGCGGCACGGCCCCGTGATCGGGATCGGGCCCCCTCAGGGTTCGTATTACATATCCCGCAACACACAAGCACACACGCTCAAGCAGTAGAACAAACACTCCCGTGGACGTATGGTATTATGCTCCAGTGGCCCGAACCACGTAAATCTCAGTGTTCATCTGCTCCCTCGAGCCCAGGTCGCGTAGGGCGCCAAGCCCCCTCCGAAAAAAAAGAACCTCGCGGGCTGCTTCCGAGCTGGCGGGGAGGAGTGTCGCAGCTCATGCACTCCGACATTTGGCATGCCAGGTAGGGGGCTTTCTGCACTCTCCACGCGACCATGGTGCACATCACCTCCCATGGCGAGTCTCCTCACCCAGTTCGTCATCGTCTCCAGACGGGAGACAACGGGGCTACCTCCCGGTCCAGAGCGGGCAGGTCTGGCCAAGCCGGCAGCCAAACGGCCAGTGCCCTCTGCGTGATGTACGGTGGTTCTTCCGACGTCTCGTCTAGGTGAGCCGTCAAGACCCTCCGTCGAGCAGTGGCAGCGGCCGCCCCAGTCCTGGAGCTGGCGCCGCATCGCAAGTGGATGGAGATGCCGATCAGCTTTGACACCTGCGACTGCCCCAAGAACATGGCAGGTGCCGGGAAGCTGCCTCTCCTCATTGCCCCGACCATCTCCAATGTGAAGTTCTACCACGTCCTGATCGATGGCAGGGCGTCCCTCAGCGTTATCAGCCTTATAGCCTTCAAGAAGCTGCAAATCCCTATGTCCCAGCTTGCCCCGTCGAGACTGTTCTCAGGGCTAGGTCGGGACCCAATCTTCCCGTGTGGTAGCATCTCCCTTCCGGTGACATTTGGGACGCCTGAGAACTACCAACGAAAAATGTCATCTTTGACGTGGCGGAGGTCAGCCTCCCCTTCAACGCCATAATCGTCAGACCATGTGTACCGGTTCATGGCGGTAGCCCACTACGGCTACTTAGTCCTGAAGGTGCCAACCCTGAGTGGCGTCCTCAAGATCTGCAGTGACCGCACCACGGCTGTCTCAGCGCTGTAAAAGCTCCAAGCGTTGGCTGCGAAAAAAGAGGTCGCTTCCGGTCACGTTGAAGCTTGCCGGACATACAAGTCAATGTCGTCCAAGTCAGTCCTGATGTCGTCCAGACCACCTGAATTGCCGGGGGCCTGGGTGACAAATAGGAAGACATGCTCGTCACCTTCCTCCAGGCCAATGTCGACGTGTTTGCATGGCAACCGTCGGAAATGCCCAGGATCCTCGGGGAGGTGATTGGGCACCAACTGAAGATCCATCCCGATGCTAAGCCGGTCCAACAGAAGCCTTGGAAGCAATCCATCGAGCGGCAAGACTTCATCTGTGAACAAATCAAGAAGCCGCTTGATGCTGGCTTCATCCAATAGGTCCACCATCCACGATGGTTGGCCAACCTTGTTGTCATCGCCAAGGCTGGAGGGAAGCTTCGCATATGCATCGACTACACCAACCTTAATAAGGCATGTCCAAAGGATCCATTCCCTCTCCTTTGTATAGACCGAATAGTCGATTCCACATAGGGCTGTGATCTACTGTTTCCCAGACGCATATTCAGGTTTCCACCAGAAACCTATGTCTAGGAAAGAAGAAGAACATACCACCTTCATCACAGAAGATGGTCTATACTTCTATGTGTCCATGCCTTATGGTCTTAGAAATGCCCTTCCCACTTTTGTGCGTGCAATGCACAAAACATTGGGGAACCTCATTCGGGACGTGGTAGAGGTTTATGTCGATGAAATCATAGTAAAGGTTATGTCGCAAGCATCTCTGCTTCACAACCTAGCCCTATTCTTTGACAGACTACGTTCGACACGCACGAAGATGAACCCAGACAGATGTGTCTTCGAGGTCTCTGTCGGGAAGTTGCTTGTTTTCTTGGTCTCACATGGAGGAATTGAAGCTAACCCAGAGAAGATATAGGTGATAGAACTGATGCGGCCCCCTGCCTGCATCAAGGATGTGTGTAAGCTTACTGGATGCTTGGCTGCGCTCAGTCGGTTTATCTCTAGGCTGGCTGGGTGGACTCTTCCGTTCTTCAAGCTTCTACATAAATCTGGTCTATTCGTATGGACCGAAGAGGCGGATGAGGCATTCTTGGAGCTGAAGAAGTTCCTCACAGCACTACCATCATAGTGGCCCCAAAACGAGGCAAGCCTCTAGTCCTCTACACCGCCACCACAACTGAGGTCGTGAGCATGGTTTTGGTAGTGGAATGGCAAGAACTCCATTGGCCTCAAGTCCCATGGCTTAGACTCCGCAAGAGACCTTTGGTATGGAGAGATAATCAAGTCACAAGAAGGAGAACCTGATGATCAATGCATATCCGGGTCCAATCTCACGGAATGCAGTCCGGCACCCAGAGGCCTAGGGGCCTCGAGTCCCGGACCTCCGCAGGAAGAACCAGTCGGGTCTCAGCCATCTAGACCTGGCAACCTGTGTGCCTCTGGGTCCGATCTCTCGGAGTGCAGTCCCGGACGTGGGGGCCGGCGGCCCCCGAGCCCCGGACCTCTACAAGAAGATGTTCCGCACCCCTCCGGAGGGTTCAAACTATCCAGCATCCAGTCTACTTCATTAGTGAGGTCCTCCACGATGCCAAGACAAGATATCTGGAGGTGCACAAGCTGCTCTATGCAGTCATTATTGCATCAAGAAAGCTGTGCCATTACTTCCAAGCTAACAAGATCTCGGTGGTTACCTCGCACCTACTAAGAACCGTCCTCCACAGCCCCAATGCCAATGGAAACATAGCTAAATGGGCTGTGGAGATGGCATAGTTCAAGCTGGACTTCTTACCACGCCATGCGGTGAAAAGTCAGGCGTAGTTCTTACCGCGACATAGTTCGAGCTGACTTCGTGGCAGAGTGGACTCCACCACCATGCCATCCAGGGGGCCAGGACATCGGTGAACCAGAGCCTAGAGCTCCGGTCTTTATTGGGCCCTACTGGACTCTCTTCTTCGCCGGCTCCTTGTGGAAGCAAGGTGCCAAAGCGGGGGTTCTGCTCATTACACAACCGGAGAGCAGCTCAAATACATAGTGCGACTTGACTTCAAGGCAACCAACAACATGGTGGAGTATGAGGCTCTCATCTTCGGGTTAAAGACCATGCTGTGCCTCGGCGTCCAGAAGTTGTTGGTCAAGGGCGATTCTCAATTGATCATCAAGCAAGTCAAGGGAGAGTGCTTCTGCAACGACCCACAGCTTGCAGCCTATCTCCTCCAAGTACGGAAGTTGGAGAAGGATTTCTTATCTTTGGACTTGTTCCATGTTCCCCGTGCTAATAATAGAATAGCCGACGACCTGTCAACGAAGGCTTTTACTTGGGCTCCGGTGCCTGAGGGGGTCATTGAAAGGAAGTTTCTGCGACCTACCACCTGGCCAGCCAAAACAGGCGAAGGGGGCGGGACCATCACCTCGAAGCTGGCGGTCCTGGCAGCCATGTTACCATGGCGCCCGCCAAGGATCGTAAGCGTCACCAGGGACTCCGTGCAACTCGGCGCTCAAGATCCAAGTGCTCAAGTAGGTCCCAACGCATGGATCACGGAGAACTGGGACTACTTGTGTAAAATCCCCAAAAGTGGTAACAAAGATTTCAGCACATTTACACTTAGGAAAAATGAGAATTAAAACTTTGAATTATAACGGTGTAACTTTAAAGTGAGGATTCAATCTTCCCAGATCTTCCAAACATGGAGATATGAATTCATAACTTGGATCTTCATATGTCAAATATTCAACCTCCCAAATTTCAGCTCATTTGGAGGGGTTCTAATATTTGTTTGGGATTAAAAGAGGAAGCCCTCAAATCTGAATTTAAGTTGCAGTTTCAAATCCCAAGTTGCTGAATTTGCAAATTGGGTTCCACAAATGTGTTCTCCACATTTGAATTAGCAGCCATGCCAAAATTCAGAAATATTGGAGTTGGTTTGCTATGTTTTTGGAACAATGCAAAGGGAGAATTCAAATTCCAATTCAAATTCAAATAACAAAAATCAGTTCAAATTCCATCCTAGAATTCAAATAATTTGAATTCAAAGATTTCAAACCATGACTTTGGGAGGAAGCAAAGGAGTTAATTTGGAGACCAAAGGGAATGTATCAGTGAAAAAATTAGGTGGGAGGGGCCCCGCTGGTCAGACACCCACAGAAGAACTCTCTGTTTTCCTCGGTTGATCACTAGCGTACCAGCTCCCGCAGAACACTCTCACTCGAAAGCTCCACCGAGCTGCTTGCCGCAGTGTGCTCCCGAAGGCAATTCGTGTGTGGTTTCTCCAGAGCTAAAGCAGCAGCACAATTGAGTTTCTTCTATTCTCCACGTTACACCGAAGCACCCTCAGCCTCTCGAGCGCTCACCAGAAACACACCGCGCCACCTCTGTGCTTATCGTTCAGCAGCCTCCGGTCAACCTAGCGCCTGGTTGGTGCATCCAGGAGCTGCGCCGGCGCCTCCTCGATGATCTTCACTGCTCCTCAGCTCATCCCCGAGCTTCCCTCGCAGTGCCCGACCTGTTCGTCACCGGGAGAAAACAGAGCACCGTCGGCCTCACTGCTCCTCGTCTTCCAGCCAGTCCAGCGCCTCTCCTACATGACCAACACCTCCCTAAGTCCACCAAGGTGTGTAGATCATGCTCTCATAGTCCCCTTGCTCGTCCCCACCACCATCTGGCTGAATTTTGAAGTTTTGCACCGGTGTACATGATGAACCGGCGCCCCTCTAATCGGGAAATTCGTCCAACTGGCTTGATCATCCTTCCTTTGGTTCAGGCCATAGCAACTACAGCTCCTAGCACCATCCCATGCTGAATACCAAAGCCATCCATCCAACGCCCCGGGCAACGAGAATTCGCCACCGGCGGCAAAAACGGGTCGGTCCTCCGGTGAACCCCCTTTTGCTGCAAGGTTTGGCATGCGTTTTATGTTCCCTGACCACTAGGGATGCTCTAGGGCAACTTATCTCTTCGGAAGAAGCTTGGGACATGCCGGAACATGTCGATACCGTGCCGCCGAGCACCGCCACCGATGTCGACCCACTCCGGCCATTTTCAAGCGGTCAGACCTTGCCCGGCAGCTGCGCCACGTTCCAACGGTCGTGTAGGGCGAAATCGGAGCTGATTTGGTTGAGAAACGAGGGACAACGGCGCGCGCCATGATCCGGTTTTCTGTGCGCGCGAGTTCACTGTCGAGAGGTTCAACAAAGAACTGACGAGTGGGCCCCACATTTGAGTTCTATGTGTAAACTTCAAACAGAAAGTTATGCAAATTTGAAAAATCCATAACTTTGTGTATAAAACTCCAAAAAGCGTGAGACCAATTTTGTTGGAATCCTTATAAGGATTACTTCACATAGGAACAAATTGCTTGCTATGAAAATGCCCATGAATTTCTGTAGAATTGTTTTTATAAATCCTTTAGAGATTTATTCCTGGAGCAATACACATTCCCAAATATGGGCAGCTAATCCTTTTCATAGTTACTGATCTCCAGTAAAAATTTGAGCTTCATTGGAGTTCATTTTCTAGACTAAATTTGCCTTCCAAAATTCAGGCTTTATTTGGAAATTCAAATTCTAAACAGAAAATTTTCAGAACTCCTGTCCAACTACAAAAATTCATATCTCTCTGGTTGTAGCTCCAAAAATGGTGAAACAAATTTTGTTAGAACCATGGAGACTTACCCTAATTAGATACTCTACTGTTAGCCATGTCAAAACATCAGATTTGGGATCAAAACTCAGAGAAGCCTTGGACTTGTGGGAATTTTGGAGACCACAAGGTTCAATGAAATTTCTCCAAATTTTGTTCAGATCATCTTTATAAGATCTAGTATCCACTGGAAAAATCCCAAAGCCAATTAAGGAACATAAATAGCAGTAGCTATGAATAGAAGTTAATTGTTATATTTCATTAGCACTTATACATATATTTTGCTACATCTCATATAGTGACCGAAGTTGAGGACACACCGGAGCCATTGGACGTCCTCCCACCAGATGCTAACTTCTCCTTTGACTCGCAACCAGGCAATCCCCGGTTTGCATTTAAGTACTTTTGCAAAGTTTTCATTTGTATCACTTATGTTTAGGGTGTAATGCTTGCATTAGAGTTAGGGTGATTGAAACACCACTTGCATAACCTTTAAATCCTATGGAGGGTTGGGTAGTTTACAAACTCGACGAGTAGAGAATGTCATGCTAATGTTCTTAGGATCTCGGTAGAAGTCGAGTAGTTGGAATCTACTTGCGAGATAGGTAGTTGCTCACACGGTATGGAAAGAGGTAGATAATGGCTTAAGATTGTGAAACTGAGACTCAGTAGGGGGGATAGGATGCAGTGAGCGGAGATCTCACGTGCGTAGCCCTGTTGGTGTTGATTGAGGACCGAGCCGTGTGCGGCCCTGCTAGACAAGTTTGAACAGTACCGGATGCATACTGGCATATGGGAACCAGGAAATTGATGTAATTGGTTAACTTGGGTGCCGAGGCTTACCCAACCATTTTATAGGAGTGGGCTGAGGGCAGCAAGGTGTAAATCTACCGGTGGGCACAGACACGCTCCACGCGGGACCTCCTGCCCGTTACGAATGGACCGGTAAGGCATTTGGGTTGCCTTTGAAAGGTTGTTGCATACAACAGAGTAGGAAGGTGTGAAGCACCACACTTCTTAAAGTGGGTGTATGTGACGTGTTATTCGGGTGTCTATTGATTGCAATCACCGTCCCTCACGGTTATTTGAGTATCGCTTGTTCACTGCGCTGTGACGTAGTAAGAAGTAAAATAAGCCAGATGAATATGATGCATTGAACTATTAATGTCTTGAAACCCTGTATGCTGTATTTGTAGATCTAATTAAGTTTATCTTCCACTTTGGGCATCACCACATTGGAGGAAAATGTTTCTTGTTTGATTGTGGACTTCCGATGTGAGGGCTGCCTAAGGCTCATTAAACTGCTGCTATAAAACTGAAAGTAAGGATTAACATATAGGTGTGTCTTTGTTGCAATGCCTTTTTCCTATATTACTAATCCCTGCATGTAGAGTTCTATGACTAGGGTTGTCGGTTAAGCCTTGCTGATCCATCATGCTCACGGTTGCAATATTTGAGCTGTGTGCAGGTGAGAGTTATGAGGAAGGTTCCGAGGATGAGGCGATGCCCCCGTCGGGGTACACGGCTGAGCTGGAGCCCTGCACGCCTCCGTGATCTCCGGTTCTATGCTGCTAGTGTGTAGCGTCCCCGGGCTGGACGGCTGCACTTTTGCGTAGATAGGATTAGACACTAGCTATGTATAATACTTCCGCTGTATAATTAAGTTTTGTAAAAAGACTTCCACTGTTTTATGTCAAATAAAAGTTTGTATGGTGTTCATATTCTTTTCCTATGTGTTGTTGGGTGCCGCATCGCACGGAACCACCCTCTGCGATCCCGGAGTGGGTGAACCACGGGGTGGTCCCCACAACTTGAAAGACAATTTCCTTCCCGATGAACGTGTATCTGCTGAACGGATCGCTCGATGGCTAAGAGATACACGCTGGTAGAAGGGGATCTCTACAGGCGTGGCGCTGATGGCATCCTATTGCTGTGCATAACCTAGGAGGAGGGTTGTGACCTGCTTGCAGAGATCTATGGAGGCGAGTGCAGGAACCATGCATCTTCCTGCACGCTGGTTGGTAAAGCCTTCTGGCATGGCTTTTACTGGCCGACAGCTTTCCCGGATGTCGTAGACCTGGTTAAGAGATGCAAGGTGTGCCAGATCCATGCTATGCAGATCCACACACCAGTGTAGACGCTGCAGATGATCCCTCCCTCATGGCCCTTCGCTGTGTGGGGGTTGGACATCCTGAGACCATTTTCCAGATCTGTCGGAGGGTACCGGTACCTCTACTGTAAGGGCTCAAGTTTTGCATACACTCAAAGTGTTCATCACCCCACACACACACCTCATTTTAGGAAGTTTTATGAACATCTTTGAAGAGCAAGTAAACACCATCAACAAAGTCATTAGATGATAAACTCACAAAATGCAAAAGTGGTACTTCCCACATGCATCATATAGGGGCTGAGCATATGAAACTCCTAAACTTTGCTAGGAATGCTCATGCCAAATTTCACCCAAATTCAAAACCTTTTGAGGTATTTTTGGGTATAATTAGAAGGAGGCTAGTTTGAACTTAAATTCAAATTCAAACCCTTTTATCTAATGATTTCAAAAGTGGGATTCATATTCACACTCAGCACACTTTTGTGAGCTCACACACCAATTTTCACCCCATTTGGAGTTGATCTTCACATGAGCCTTTTGCTGCAAATTTGATCAAACCAAATCACACTTCAAATTATTCAAAGTCAATTGGCCATTTTGAAGTTTGATCAAATTTCAAAGGGTATTAGGGTCTCTACTGTTTAGAGCTGTGGTGAAATTTAATTTGTGTGGTTAAAAATGGAGAGTGGACCCTCCTGTCGGCCTCTCCTTTGATCAACCGACTGAAGGAAACGAGCGCTCTGTTTCTCGGGCTGCAGCTGACCGCGCCACCGAGCGGAGGACCGACGCCAGCTCCTGCTTCACTTCCCCACGCTGGAGACCAGCTGCCCGACATCTTATCCCTCTTCGATGTGCTCTGTTTGCTCGCAACCCGAATTCACAGCGTGTTCGTCCTCTCTCATGCCGAGCTCAACTGAAAGCGCGCCGCCCTCTCGGTCCCGCTCGCGAGCAGGCCGATCACTCGTGAACAGAGGTTTCCCAGTACAAAAACGGCGTCGCTGGTTTGTGAGCAACATCCTCGACGCCTTATTGCCCCGTAACCAAACTCCCTCGAGTTAACTGAGCGTTTTTTCGGCAACCCGAGAGTTGCCGCCGTTCGGTGCTCCCGCAGACAGCTCGGCACAGCCATCCTCGCCTCCACCTTCCTACACAAGAAAGGTGTGTCGTCATGCATAGAAGGTGTAGCCGAAAGCCGTTTAGCAAATGATCAACTCTAGAGCGAGATTTTTTCTGGTTTCCGAACCTTAGCGTAGAAGAACCGAGGTCGGTTAAAACTCGAATTCGAGTACATGATCAATCAACAACCGAGCTGACTTGCACGTAGCTTATATACTTCCTAGTGTCCATCCTCGAATAAGAGCCGAGCAAAAAGATCTAGAAATGCCCGAGTTCTCACTGTTTTTCATGCCGCCTTGGGGAAACGGTCTCGGGTCACCGTGGAGCTCGGTGTTGCAGGCTGTTTCATCGGAATGGGGGTCCATGTTCATCATCCTCGAGCTTCCACAGTGCTCTCTGAGCAATTTTCGACCATTTTGGAGCCGTGCAGCGCAATACGACCATGCCGGAACCCTAGGTCCCGCTGTCGCAGGTGCGCGCATGTTTCCGGGCATCGCCGGTCGCTGGCGAGCCTAAATATGCGCTCAGCATGGGAAAGTACTTGGGTGCGGCGAGTTCCAGCCCGAGAGGTGTCCGAGAACTTAGTTCTGGTGAGTCTTGCCGGAGACCGCCGCCGTCGGGCGCATTTGGCACGAGAAAGAAGAAGCCGGGGCGCGTGGGGCCCACCGACAGGAGTTTAAACTTTTCTCCGATTTTCAATTTCTAGATGAAACTTCAAACCTACATAACTTGGGCTAGGAAACTCCAAATTGAGTGAAACAAATTTTTTTGGATTCAGCTCTCTGAGTAATTTCCAACTAATCAAGCTTCACTGTACGAAAAATCTTATTTCTCCAGAATTAATTCCTGAAAATTTAAACTGTTTAGAATTTTAACAGGAGAACCCTTTAATGGAAAATTCTGAAATTTGTCCAGGATGTTCATCATAATATCCCTGAGCTACCATAAGAATTTCAGGTCCAGTTGATCTTATTTGATCCACCTAATGGTGTGATTAAGGAAACAGTTCCAGAGAAAATGAAAAATGTCCAGAAACATTTTCAGATTTTCTCTGAACTTGTTTATGTGGCGGACCGGGATCCGCCCATCCAGGATCGCAGAGGGTGGTGCCGCACGATGCGACACCCGACACCACACGTCATAAGAACACAATATATTACATGGGAAAACAACTGAACTGTACAAACGGTACAATACTCAGTTACAAACTATTGTCTTTATTACACAGCGGAAGTCTACTATTCTACAACTCACGCCCGCCTACCTAGCAAAAGTTGGTTGCCCAGCCCTAGGGCATCCACACTAGCTGCACTCCTCAGCTCAGCGTGGCATGTACGGCTCCCACTCAGCCGTGGTCCCCGACGGAGGGTAACCCTCGCCGGTGGACTCGTACTCCGAGTCCGTGGGTGGCTCCTCACCTGAAAAACACTTAAGCAGCAACCGTGAGCACGAAGACTCAACAAGACTTAACCGACTCACCTAAGCATGAAACTCTACATGAGGTGTACAAAGCACATAGGATAGTAACATGGCAGCAAATGGACACGCCTATAAGTTCACCCTTAATTCATATTCTAGTAACAAGTTAACAGTTTAGGAATCTGAAATTTAGTAAGCAGTATTTGGTGGCACACATGTAGCAATACAATTATATCAATCAGAAATATTGAATCATCATATTTCATACATTAGCCTACGTCACGACTCAGTGACCAAGTGGTACTCTTCACCGCGAGGGACGGCGAATCGACTCGATATACACCTGCAGGGAAACCCAAAGAGCACGTCACGTACGCCCACCCGTGGAGCTGCACAGCACGCTCACTCGATGTCGTACGGGACAACCTTTCACCCAACAGCCCAAACGTCGAACCGGTCGCACCGAAACGAGCTGGAGGTTCCCCACACGGAGCATCTCTCTATGCCTGTTGGCAGATTTCCACCTTGCTGCCCTCAGCCTACACCTAGAAATCGGTGCGTTATGCCTCGACGCCCGGAGGTTTAGGCTACATCGGTTTATCGGGGCCCATATATCCAATATGCCTTCGGTACGTTCAAATTTGATCAGCGTGGGCCGCACACGGATCGGTCCTCAATCGACACGGACAGGGCTGCGCACACAAGACTCCCTCTTGTTGCGCCCTAGCCCCTGCCTAGTCTCATTTTCATTACTAAAGTGAACTCACATCACTCAACCGAACCCGTGTGTCCCAAGCCTATCTCGTGAGTAGATTCCAACTACTCGACTTGTACCGAAGTCCTATGACTCATTAAGCATAGCCTATCTATTCGAGGTCTTAGACACTACCCTCACTCTTATAGGAAACTTTTGGTTATGCAAGTGGGGTTCCATCCATCCTATACCTAATGCACATTCATACTTGATATGGCACATGTAAACAAAGTAAAACTTATAAAAAGGGTAATGCAAACCAGGGCTTTCCTTGTTGCTGCTGGTCAGGGATTAGTTCTTCTTCCGGAAGTAGGAAGTCGAGTACCTCCGGAGCTTCCTCGCCTTCAGCGACTACACGTTAATGAAGTACTACATGTTAATGAATATGCACATGAATTTATTGTAATACTTCTGTTACAAGTTCTAATAACAAGTTTTTAACAACTGGAACTCTGTTTAAGAATTCAAAAATGAAACTGGGGCTAGTGGTTTGGGTTTGGGCCTAAGCACATGATTAAGTGCTAAGTGGTTTTCCCCCTCTTCCATCTTAATCACCTCAAGTGGTTACACAGAACAGGGGTGGTCCATAGCTCCAATGGAGCTGAGAATGTTTGTGTGAGCTCCTTGTCACAAGAAAACCCTATGGACCAAAAATTAGCACTTTCATTGAGTGGTTTGTTCAGAATAATTCTCTTAGTAAATAAGCAAAGAAGAATTAATTCTGAGGTAACACCCCTGTTCATGCCCAACTTAATGAATTACAATTTGAATTATAGCTACTAGAGTTTGCATGAATTTTCCTAGCATTTTTGGAGCTAAGATCTGCCCAGAACTGAATTTCCAAAATTTGGAAATTCTCTGAAAATGTTTCTGTATTCAAATGAACACAGCACTTTCAAATCTGAATTGCCCTAGTCAACTCAACTCCAAATGGTCTCAAATTTTTACAGGTGTTCACTAACATCCTAGAGAATAGTCTGGCCAAATTTGAGGATTTTTGGATGAACCAAACTCCCTCTAAAATTCTTTTGCTGAAAAGCTTTAAAGAAATTTCCAGAATTAAATAATGGGTTTCATAAAAATTGGGTTGCATAATTGGATAGAGCTATGCAATATGAATCCAACCAAATTTGAATCACTAAATTTTGGGCTTCCTAGCAAAAGTTATGAGGTTCTAAAGTTTGGGGAAATTCTGGAATTTGAATTAACCGGGAAAAGTTCAAATCCCTGACAGCGGGCCTGGCCCCCACGTGTCACCACCTCGGCTACACCACACAGGGCCACAGGACTGTTCTCTGCGTTGTCACTGATGATCCGGTGCAACAGAAAATCCCTACACTGTGTATTGAGCGACTAACGAGCGGGCCCGGCCAGCTCGTCTTCTTCCTCGTGCCAGCCCCTTTCCCGCGCCGCCCCCTCGCCGGCAGCTCACTGAAGCTCGCCGGACCCGGCTTCCCGGCCGTCTCTCGGCCGGAAACTCGCCGCCTGGGCCTAATTTCGTGCGCTGAACACGATGGCACCAACTGCTCCGGCCGGCGGTGGCCCTAACCTAGCCGGCGACGATGCAGAGGCTCTGGATCACTTCGGCTATGTCATCCGGCCAGCTTAGCCTGCCAAAACCTCGGTGGAAGGGCTCTACAGCACCAGGAAATCTCAGGGAAGGTTGACGAGGCCATGCAATGGCTCGGGGAGAGCTCTAACCTAGCCGTCACCGTGAGCCCGACCCTTCCCGCCATAACCGCGGTTGGAAAACCGGGAAATACGCTAGCTACAGCCAAAATCAGGATAGGGTTGTGAAGTGAACTTGGGCGCCGTCAAGTCTAGCTCCTGTGAGTGCAGTATTATGTGCTCTATGCAAGTATACGTCGGGAATTTGCGGTTTTCTTACCAGAAGGTGGTTCTGCACCGGCCGGAAGTGTTTTGCGAAATTCAACGGCAATGATCGGTCACTGGGTCTAGGCTTTGGGGTTGAGCAGCGTTGAGCCTGGGCGCGTCCAAAACCGCTCCTTCTTGGTCGTGACAAGCCCTCAGCCGAGCTGCCCACGGGAGCACCTTTGCTCGGTTCTTCCCGGCTGCCGCGAAAAACGCCGTTTGCTCGGGTTGTGGTGGCTCAGCTCGTCTGGAACTGGTGCGGGGAGGTCGTGGGATGTTTGGGAATGCTGGTTTGCTGGGCTGCCGATGCTTGCACGCGAGCTGAAATCGCTCCCGAGCGATTTGCCGATGGCGGCGGCGCCTCTGTTCTCTGGCGGTGAGAGTGAGGGAAACGGGTTTCTCTCGGTGCTGTGGCTCGCCGAGGCACGGCTGAGAGTTAAGGCCCCCCACGAGGAGCTTGCCAGCGTGTACGATTCAGCAGGAGGTGGCATCTGGCTCCCCCCCCCCCCCCCGTGGTGTCGCTCGGTGAGCTTCTCTCGGTGGAGTGCAACCCGATCACAATACTTAGGGGTTAAGGCAACTGAGCCCTATGACATGTGGGACCCACTTGGCAGTGCTCCCCCACCTCTCAAAAGATCTCCAAAAACCTGGCAAGTGATGAATTCAAATGTTTGGAGTCTCAAAATGAGCTACATTTGTATGGTTGGGCAAATTTCACCCAAATTCAAATGTAAATTTGAATTCTTTGCACATTTGGATCCTTTTTGGAAAAATGGGTAGCAAACCTTTTCAAAAATTACTGAAACTTTGCCTACCCACTAATTTGGACCTAAGGAATCCAAATATGCACTTTGATTCTTGTGTTATGTAAAGGCCTCAGTTTTTGGACACATATTTAAAGTGTTCATCACCACACACACACGTCATATCAAGAAAGTTGATGAACACATTTGAAGAGCAAGTAACCACCATCAACATGCTCATTAGAGAACAAATTCACATATTGCAAAAGTGGTATTTCCCACATGTAATATATAGGTGATGGGCATATGAAAAACTCCTACACATTGCTAGGAATGTCCATGCCAAGTTTCACCCAAATTCAAAACCTTTTGAGGTCATTTTAGGCATAGCTAGAAAGAGGGCAGTTTGAAAACTACATTCAAATTCAAACTGTTTTTATCCCATGGATTCAAAAGTGGGAGACATATTCTTACTCAGCACATTTTTCTGAGCTCACACACCAATTTTCACTCCATTTGGAGTTGATCTTGACATGAGCTAAGTGGGGCAAATTCAAACTTTATTTGAATTTCAAACTGAACATGTGCTGAAATTTATCCAAACCAAACCCAATTTGAACTCTAACGAATTCAAATGGCTCAAAGGTTGATAATTCAAATCACTAGGGGCTTTGTGGGAACTACTATTTACAACAGTAAATTGGAGTTAAGTTCAGAGGTTAAAATTGAGGGTGGGACCCACATGTCATAGAGATAAGAGGGAAGACTTGCACACAAAGTCACAGCCTCAGTGGGAAATTCCACCGAGCAGCTGCCGGCTGTGCCACCGAGAAGGAACCGGTGCCACCAGCTGCTTCCCCCTTCGCACGCTGGCGCCTAGGGCGGCCTTCTCGTGCCCCCACGCGACCGTCACCGCCTCAGCCCGAGCGAAGACCAGTTGCCTTATCTCCTTGCGGGCGACATCGAGCAGCGCCATTGTTCTTCCTCTGAGCGCTCGGTCGATCGGGAAAACGAAGAAAACAATCGCACCCTCATTCCCTCGAGTTGCTAGGCAGCACGCTGAGCTCAAGCACCACCCTCCCAACGCCTGAACCACCGGGTTTCGGCTTCCGTTCACAAGATCAACGACGACCGCCGCGACTGAGCTGAAGAACGGCGATCGGTCTCACGTGGACAGCGTTCCACAGGGGCTTTCACGGGTCAGCAAGAGCGGCAACAGGAGCGCGCGACCACCGTGTTGCTCTCCTCCAAGTCTTGAAGCAAACCGTGAAGAATCCGCTACGAATTTCCAGATTTTGCTCCGGCGGTCTTAAACCGAGCTTCCGGTACAGATTCTTCAAATTCCCGCTCTATGATCCTTCTTAAGTTATCAAATCTTGCACATAGGCGCTGGACTAGCCGGCGATCAATTTCCTTTCTGCATCCGTGGTATGAAACCGACTAGGAGGGACGAATTTTGAGCTTGAATGAGGACGTTCATGGTGGGCACGATCGGTCACACGGTGCCGACCAACTTGCCGCCATCTTTGAACACCTCTGCAACCTTGTCGAGCTTCCTAGAGGTGTACTGATGCTGTAGAACCGATTGTTCGAGGTCTTGGCAGGATAGAACCCACGGCCGACGGCGCCGAACCTCAACCGAGGCCGCCACACGTCGCCGGGTTATTTCCGGTCACCGCCAGCTCGAAATGACACCGCAGACGTGTTCCTTGACGTCGATAACCCCCTGGAGGCAAGTTTCAGACCGTGCGATGGCCGGAAGCGACAATCCGGCGAGCTCCGGGTCTGCTCCGGCGAGGGGAGGCGGCGAGGGCGCGACGGCGCGTCGGGAGGAAGAAGAAGACGCGGGGCCCGGCCGTCAGCAACTTAAAAATTTAAATCGGGATCGGGTGTGGCTGGGATCCATTGTGCTGGCGCGCAGGAACCCCGCAGACCACGGTGTGCCGACGTCTCAGCGCGCAACACGTGTCCCCGTGGCCCACCCGCAGGTTTAAACTTTTCCCCGATTTTCAGATTTCATTCAAACTTCAAATCCTTATAACTTGGGCTAGGAAACTCCAAATCGAGTGAACCAAATTTTATTGGATTCAGCTCTCTGAGCACTTTCCAGCAAATCAAGTTTCACTTCATGAAAATCTTTAACTTTCCAGAATTAATTCCTCAAAATTTAAACTGTTTGGAATTTTAACTTGAGAATTCCTTGGAGGAAAATTCTGAAATATTGCTGGGATGTTCACGAAAATATCCCTGAACTACCATAAAAATTTCGGGTCCATTTGATCTAATTTGATTCTCCTAATGGTGTGATTAGTGAAACTGTTCCAGAGAAAATAGAAAATGTTCAGAAACATTTTCAGAATTTTCTCTGAAATTGTTTAGCTCATATCTTTAGCTAGGAACCTTCAAATTAAGTGAGAACAACTCCATTAGAACCCTCTGAAAATCTAGTTTTCAGAAACTCATGGCTTGTTCCATGAAAATCCGTAGAACACCCTAAGAGTTCTAATTAAGGTAAAGGACATAATTATTTGTGGAGGGCTCAATTGAGTTGTGCTACATCTAAAACTTGACCAATTCTCTCTTTAGGTTGTAACCAAGCCACAGTAAAAATTTCAGAGTCATTGTGTCTGTCTAGTGGAACTTATAAACTTCACAAGTTCAAACTTAATACAAATGCATTCAAATTAATACATGTACTTCTTATATCATGTAGTCGCTAAGGTCGAGGAGGAACCCGAAGTCCTAGACTTTGTTACTCCGGAGGAGCAGCTAGCCTACGACCAAGAGCAGCAAGGCAAGCTCCGGTTTACATTAACTGTTTTACAAATTTTTATTGTTTTGAGCACTTACTTGAGTATGACGATTCCTTGCATTAGAGTCTTGTTTGGAAACCCAACTGCATAGCCAAGAAAACCATGGGTTGGGTTTAGGATTGCAAACCCCGTTAGCTACTGCAAAGCTAAGTTAGGGTAGGGTTTGGTACAAGTCGAGTAGTTGGAACTACTCGCGAGCATAGGCTAGAGGCACTCGACTGGGGTAGAGATAGCACATGATACACATGGCAAGAAAATGACACCAAGCGGAGAGTAAGGGCAGCCGGACTTTGGGGCCTGCATGATGTAGCTCCGCTTGTGTCGATTGAGGACCGAGCCGTGTGCGGGCCTGTTGAACAAGCTAGAACAGTACCGAAGAACTACCGGCTATATGGGAACCGGGAAACCGATGTAACTCGGGTAGCTGGGTGTTGAGGCTTAGCTGGTCGTTCAGAGGGTAGGTTGAGAGATTGAGGTGTAAATCGGCTGGCGGCACTGAGATGCGCGTGCAGAGACCTCTTGCTCGGGACGATTGGACCGGTTCAACATTTGGCTAACGGGTGAAAGGTAGTTGCGTACGACGTCCGTGATGGTTGTTGTAGGCAACATCGAGTACGGGCGTATGTGACGGGTTGTTCGGGTAACCCTGCAGGTGTAAATCGATTATAATCGCCGTCCCTCGCGGTCAGTGAGTACCACTTGTTCACTGTACCGTGACATAGAAAGAACAGGCTAGTTACATGTTAAAATGTTGCTGATTGAAAGATGGACCTTGATTGTTAATGATTTGTCGTAGTTTAGAGCTAACTAAAGTTCTATTCGACTTTGGGCAAAGTACATGAGAGAAATGCGTGTCTTGTTTGATTGCGGCTCTCTCACGTGCCTTAGCGTACGGTTCTCCACAACTTGCTGCTAAAACTTGAAAGTAAGGTTCCACTAATTAGGCGAGTCCTTTGCAACTTGTTTTTATGTCATGTACCCATCACCCCTCATGTAGAAGTTCCATGTTTAGGAGAGACGGGTCAGTCTTGCTTAGCCTTCGTGCTCACTGCTTGTGTTTGGAGCTTTTGCAAGGATCTATGAGGAAGGGACTCCCGAAGAGGAGGCGGAACCCCAGGAGGGGAATCCCGTCGAGTGGGAGTCGTGCACGCCACCGTGTTAGTGTGCGTGCGTGCTAGCAAGGACATGTTCACGGGCTGAACGTGAACTTGGTGCGTAGTCTACGCCCGTGAGTGTAGACTGGACCTATTTTGATGTAAAAATGTTCATAAACCACTTTATGTAATAAAAGTTTTGCTTCCGCTTTGTAACCCAACTTCTGTAATCGGTGACATGTCGTGTAGGCAGTAGCGTATGTATAGGTAGTGACGACATGAGCACGACTTCTCGGAGACCCGTGAATAATGTATCTTGTATAAAGTTATGCTTTAGCAATATATGTGAATGTTGTGCAAATTATTCATGTGTCACTTCAATACCTACTGTTGCATATGGAATTTTAAGTATGACATTTGCTAATCGCTGCTGTTTTGAATTTCAGAATGACTCGTACTCGTGCCAACCCCGACGTTGGGGGTACTAGCCAAGGGGGAGAGACCTCCCAACAGCCTCCTGAGGACTCCTCGGGACAGCAGCAGCAACAGCAGCCACAGCAACAGCAAACACCACCACCGCCACTGCCAACGGTTACATTGGCCGACATCGTCGCGGCAATGGAGGGTTCGCTTCAGCAGCACACGGAGTTGCTGCAAACTCTCATCGCCAATACGTCTCGCCCAGAGAGACGTCAAGATCGTGAGGAGCGTCAACAGAGCTCCTACTCCAACTTCCTAGCGACTCATCCCCCGGTATTCTCAAGGGCGGATGAACCTCTCGACGCGGACAACTGGCTCCGCGCAATAGAGATGAAGTTCGGGCTGCTCCCGATAAGTAAGCAGCGCAAGACTCAGTTCGCGGTCCAGAAGCTCCAAGGATCCGCGAGCGTGTGGTGGGCAAACTTCTGTGCTTCACAGCCCACCGACCGAGTTATGACCTGGGCGGAGTTCCGGACGGCCTTCAGGGCCTATCACATACCGCCAGGTCTGATGAAGAGGAAGACGCAGGAATTCTTACACCTGCAACAAGGGAGCCGGAACACGCTGGAATGTTCCAGGGCGTTCAATGATCTCGCGCTCTATGCGTCATATCATGCCGATACTGACGAGAAGCAGCGGGACCACTTTTACCAGGGGCTTAACCCGCTCCTGAAGGACAAATTGGCGATATTCAATCGCAGCAGCCTCAACGACATCATTGATGCTGCGATTGTTCAGGAGGACTCCGGCAAGGAGTTAGCGGCAGCGGAGAGAAAGCGAAGCGTGCCACAAAGCAGCGGAGAAGGAGGCGGTCCTTCTCAGAAGTTTCAGATGGTGAATCACCCACCATCAGGTCCACGCTGGCAGCCACCACAAAGGCCGATGCCATTCCGCAGTCGGCCGTATTCGTCACCGGCATTCCGGCCGGCACTGCCAGTACCACCTCCGCAACAACAACAGCAGCAGCGGACGATGCCGCGTGCGTATGCACCTCAGCAGCGCATGCCGGGCTTTCGTCCCCTGAGCACCGCATAAGCAGCGGCCACATGTTACAAGTGTGGTCGTCCAGGACACTTCGCCAGCAGTTGCCCAGAGAGGCAAGGCGGCAGAGTTGTACCACAGTTTCCGGGGAGGAATCAACCCCAGAACCCTACTAATGCGCGGCGGGCAAACCCTAGGCCCGGCACCGTCCACCAGCTTGCCATAGAGGACGTGCCGGAGGGTGAGCCAATCCTTGCGAGTATGTTCCAACTCCACCAGCATCCCGCCATAGTACTATTTGATTCAGGCGCCATGCATAGCTTCATTAGCCAAGCTTTCATTGATAGATATAGCTTGCAAATACTACCCACCGATAGTCCTTATGCGATCTGTTCACCGGGTGGGAAAATTTCAGCAAGCATGATGGTCCCAAAAGCGCCATTGTGCTTGGAGGGTCTCTCATAATTTTAGAGGGACAAAAGGTCGATGTCATCTTAGGGATGTCGTGGTTAACCCGCCACGGCGCTGTTTTAGACACCGTCCTCCGAATCGTGCATTTGAATTCAGAAGTGCATGAATCTCATTCTTTATTTCTGAATAGTCCAGAAATAAAACTTCCAAGTGTCTATCAAGCCACAACCATCAGATTGGAAGATATTCCAGTGGTTCGACAGTTCCTTGACGTATTCCCGGACGATTTGCCGGGGATGCCGCCCGATAGAGAGGTGGAGTTCAAGATTGAACTTGCACCGGGAACCATGCCAATATCTCGAAGGCCGTACAAGATGACGCCCAAGGAGTTGGCTGAACTGAAGACTCAGCTCACGGACCTCCTGGAGAAGGGTTTTATTAGGCCGAGCTCCTCGCCATGGGGCTGTTCGGCATTATTCGTAAAGAAGAATGATGAGACGTTACGGCTTTGCGTGGACTATCGTCCATTAAATGCCGTAACCATCAAGAACAAGTACCCGTTGCCACGGATCGACATGTTGTTTGATCAGTTGGCCAAAGCAAAGATCTTTTCCAAGATGGACTTAAGATCCGGGTACCATCAGATTAAGATACGGGCTGAGGACATTCCAAAGACGGCTTTCTCGACGAGGTACGGACTTTATGAGTACCTGGTCATGCCCTTTGGCCTCACCAATGCTCCAGCTCATTTCATGTATTTAATGAACTCAGTGTTCATGCCGGAGCTGGACAAGTTTGTCGTGGTTTTCATCGACGACATACTGGTATATTCCAAGTCGGAGGAAGATCATAAGAAACATCTGCATATAGTCTTGCAACGGCTGCGGGATCACAAGCTATACGCGAAATTCAGCAAGTGCGAATTCGGGATATCGCAAGTGCCTTTCCTCGGGCATATCATCTCAGCGGAGGGTATCGCTGTAGACCCGAGCAAGATCACTCAAGTGCTGAATTGGAAATCCCCGAGAACTGTTCACGAGGTACGGAGTTTCCTCGGACTCACGGGATATCATCGGAGGTTCATTCTGAACTTCTCAAAGATTTCCAAGCCTATGACAGAGCTGCTAAAGAAGGCTACCAAATATGTTTGGAGTCCAGCATGTGAAGCGGCATTCAAGGCTTTAGTTAAGCACCAAACATCAGCACCGGTTTTGGCGCAGCCAGACACAACAAAACCGTTCGATGTGTACTGCGATGCATCCGGCATCGGGCTCGGATGTGTGCTGATGCAAGACCGCAGAGTGGTCGCGTATGGGTCACGGCATATTAGAAACCATGAGCGGAATTATCCAACTCACGACTTGGAGCTCGCTGCCGTGGTACTCGCACTCAAAATGTGGAGGCACTACCTACTCGGTAACCTCGTACATTTATATACCGACCACAAGAGCCTCAAGTACATATTCACTCAGAAGGAGCTGAACATGAGGCAGTGAAGATGATTAGAATTGATAAAGGATTACGAAATAGAGATCCATTATCATCCAGGCAAGGCAAACGTAGTGGCAGATGCGCTGAGCCGCAAGTCATACACCAACAATCTGACCATCACACCGTTGGAAGAGAGCGAACAACCACTACATGTGATTCCACACGGAGCTCTCTACAACCTAGCTTTGATCCCCACCATCCGTGAAGAGATAGCGGCAGCTCAGAAATATGACAAGGGCATGTCGTATTTGCGGAGACGTGTAGACAGTGGGGAGTTGAAATGTTTCCGGAAGGACGGAGACGGCGTCCTATGGTTCAAGGACCGGATTGTCGTACCCCGTAACCCGGAGCTACGGAAGAAATTTTTTGATGAGGCTCACTTATCAAAATTTTCTATTCACCCCGGCAGCAACAAAATGTATCAAGAACTCAGAAGTAAGTTTTGGTGGACACGGATGAAGCGGGAGATCTTGAAGTACGTGTCCGAGTGTGATACATGTCGAAGGGTGAAGGCGGATCATATGCGGAAACCGGGACTGCTACAACCACTGGGCGTTCCTGCCTGGAAGTGGGAGGATGTGATCATGGATTTCATCGTCGGTTTACCCACCACCTTTCAGAAACATGATTCTGTGTGGGTGATCGTCGACTGCCTCACCAAAGTTGCCCATTTCATCCCGAGTCAACACCAACTACAACGCCAAGAAGTACGCTGAACTGTACATCTCACGGATCCTATGCTTGTACGGCGTACCCCGTACCATCATATCGGATCGGGGCACTTTATTTGTGTCCCGTTTTTGGGAGCAGCGACAAGCTGCATTGGGGACAAAGCTGATCCGTAGTTCAGCGTACCACCCGCAGACGGACGGGCAAACCGAGCGGGTAAACCAGATCCTAGAAGACATGCTACGAGCTTGCGCTATCAACCACGGCAAGAATTGGGATGATCACTTGCCGTTAGCCGAGTTCTCGTACAACAATGGGTACCAAGCCAGCATCAAGATGGCGCCCTACGAGGCGCTATACGGGAGAAAATGCCGCACACCATTAAATTGGTGTGAGTCTGGCGAAAGGGTTACCTTCGGGATTGACCTTGCCAACAACGCGGAGGAAAAGGTTCGACTGATTCAAGCAAACATAAAAGCCGCCCAATCCCGTCAGAAACAGTATGCGGACCGGAGAAGACACCCATTACAATTCAAAGTCAGGGATCACGTATATCTACGTGTGTCTCCAATGAAGGGCGTAAACAGATTTGGGGTGAGAGGAAAGTTGGCACCCCGATTCATCGGTCCATTCCAGATTACCGAAAGATGTGGATCAGTAGCATACCGGCTGAAATTACCAGAAGCACTTTCCGGTGTGCACGACGTCTTTCACATTTCCCAGCTGAGGAAGTGTCTCAAGATATCAACTACCGTTCAGCTGGAGGACATTGAAGAACTGCAACCGGATCTCACCTATCGGGAGGAACCGGTTCATATCATTGACGAAAAGGCCTGAACCACACGCAACCGCACGTTGTGGTTCTACAAAGTTCTATGGAGTAATCACTCCATGGACGAAGCGACATGGGAGAGCGAAGGATTTCTTCGCGCTAACTACCCCGACTTTTTTCACGTCGCACACCCGGTAATTTTCCACCGTCCTCTCTCTCATTTTCACCTTATAATCTCGGGACGAGATTCTTTAAGGGGGGAGGAATGTAAAGGCCTCAGTTTTTGGACACATATTTAAAGTGTTCATCACCACACACACACCTCATATGAAGAAAGTTGATGAACACATTTGAAGAGCAAGTAACCACCATCAACATGCTCATTAGAGAACAAATTCACATATTGCAAAAGTGGTATTTACCACATGTAATATATAGGGGCTGGGCATATGAAAAACTCCTACACATTGCTAGGAATGGCCATGCCAAGTTTCACCCAAATTCAAAACCTTTTGAGGTCATTTTGGGCATAGCTAGAAAGAGGGCAGTTTGAAAACTACATTCAAATTCAAACTGTTTTTATCCCATGAATTCAAAAGTGGGAGACATATTCTTACTCAGAACATTTTTCTGAGCTCACACACCAATTTTCACTCCATTTGGAGTTGATCTTGACATGAGCTAAGTGGGGCAAATTCAAACTTTATTTGAATTTCAAACTGAACATGTGCTGAAATTTATCCAAACCAAACCCAATTTGAACTCTAACCAATTCAAATGGCTCAAAGGTTGATAATTCAAATCACTAGGGGCTTCTGTTTACAACAGTAAATTGGAGTTAAGTCCCGAGGTTAAAATTGAGGGTGGGACCCACATGTCATAGAGATAAGAGGGAAGACTTGCACACAAAGTCACAGCCTCGGTGGGAAATTCCACCGAGCAGCTGCCGGCTGTGCCACCGAGAAGGAACCGGTGCCACCAGCTGCTTCCCCCTTCGCACGCTGGCGCCTAGGGCGGCCTTCTCGTGCCCCCACGCGACCGTCACCGCCTCAGCCCGAGCGAAGACCAGTTGCCTTATCTCCTTGCGGGCGACATCGAGCAGCGCCATTGTTCTTCCTCTGAGCGCTCGGTCGATCGGGAAAACGAAGAAAACAATCGCACCCTCATTCCCCCGAGTTGCTAGGCAGCACGCTGAGCTCAAGCACCACCCTCCCAACGCCTGAACCACCGGGTTTCGGCTTCCGTTCACAAGATCAACGACGACCGCCGCGACTGAGCTGAAGAACGGCGATCGGTCTCACGTGGACAGCGTTCCACAGGGGCTTTCACGGGTCAGCAAGAGCGGCAACAGGAGCGCGCGACCACCGTGTTGCTCTCCTCCAAGTCTTGAAGCAAACCGTGAAGAATCCGCTACGAATTTCCAGATTTTGCTCCGGCGGTCTTAAACCGAGCTTCCGGTACAGATTCTTCAAATTCCCGCTCTATGATCCTTCTTAAGTTATCAAATCTTGCACATAGGCGCTGGACTAGCCGGCGATCAATTTCCTTTCTGCATCCTTGGTATGAAACCGACTAGGAGAGACGAATTTTGAGCTCGAATGAGGACGTTCATGGCGGGCACGATCGGTCACACGGTGCCGACCAACTTGCCGCCACCTTTGAACACCTTTGCAACCTTGTCGAGCTTTCTAGAGGTGTACTGATGCTGTAGAACCGATTGTTCGAGGTCTTGGCGGGTTAGAACCCACGGCCGACAGCGCCGAACCTCAACCGAGGCCGCCGCACGTCGCCGGGTTATTTCCGGTCACCGCCAGCTCGAACTGACACCACAGACGTGTTCCTTGACGTCGATAACCCCCTGGCGGCGAGTTTCAGACCGTGTGATGGCCGGCTGCGACAATCCGGAGAGCTCCGGGTCTGCTCCGGCGAGGGGAGGCGGCGCGGGCGCGAGGGCGCGTCGGGAGGAAGAAGAAGACGCAGGGCCCGGCCGTCAGCAACTTAAAAATTCAAATCGGGATCTGGTGCAGCTGGGATCCGTTGTGCTGGCGCGCAGGAACCCCGCAGACCACGGTGTGCCGACGCCTCAGCGCGCAACACGTGTCCCCGTGGCCCACCCGCAGGTTTAAACTTTTCCCTGATTTTCAGATTTCATTCAAACTTCAAATCCTTATAACTTGGGCTAGGAAACTCCAAATACAGTGAACCAAATTTTGTTGGATTCAGCTCTCTGAGCAATTTCCAGCAAATCAAGTTTCACTTCATGAAAATCTTTAATTCTCCAGAATTAATTCCTCAAAATTTAAACTGTTTGGAATTTTAACTGGAGCATCCCTTGGAGGTAAATTCTGAAATTTTGCTGGGATGTTCACCAAAGTATCCCTGAACTACCATAAAAATTTCACGTCCATTTGAGCTCATTTGATCCACCTAATGGTGTGATTAGTGAAACTGTTCCAGAGAAAATAGAAAATGTTCAGAAACATTTTCAGAATTTTCTCTAAAATTGTTTAGCTCATATCTTTAGCTAGGAACCTTCAAATTAAGTGAGACCAACTTCATTAGAACCCTCTGAAAATATAGTTTTCATAAACTCATGGCTTGTTCCATGAAAATCCCTAGAACACTCTAAGAGTTCCAATTAAGGTCATGGACATAATTATTTGTGGAGGGCTCAATTGAGCTGTGCTACATCTAAAACTTGACCAAGTCTCTGTTTAGGTTGTAACCAAGCCACAGTAAAAATTTCAGAGTCATTGTGTCTGTCTAGTGGAACTTATAAACTTCACAAGTTCAAACTTAATACAAATGCATTCAAATTAATACATGTACTTCTTATATCATGTAGTCGCTAAGGTCGAGGAGGAACCCGAAGTCCTAGACTTCGTTACTCCGGAGGAGCAGCTAGCCTACGACCAAGAGCAGCAAGGCAAGCTCCGGTTTACATTAACCGTTTTACAAATTTTTATTGTTTTGAGCACTTACTTGAGTATTACGATTCCTTGCATTAGAGTCTTGTTTGGAAATCCAATTGCATAGCCAAGAAAACCATGGGTTGAGTTTAGGATTGCAAACCCTGTTAGCTACTGCAAAGCTAAGTTAGGGTAGGGTTCGGTACAAGTTGAGTAGTTGGAACTACTCGCGAGCATAGGCTAGAGGCACTCGACTCGGGTAGAGATAGCACATGATACACATGGCAAGAAAATGAGACCAAGCTTAGAGTAAGGGTAGCAGGACTTTGGGGCCTGCGTGCTGTAGCTCCGCTTGTGTTGATTGAGGACTGAGCCATGTGCGGTCCTGTTGAACAAGCTAGAACAGTACTGAAGACCTACCGGATATATGGGAACCGGGAAACCGATGTAACTCGGGTAGCTGGGTGTTGAGGCATAGCTGGTCGTTCAGAGGGTAGGTTGAGAGCTTGAGGTGTAAATCGGCTGGCGGCACTGAGATGCGCGTGCAGAGACCTCTTGCTCGGGACGATTGGACCGGTTCAACATTTGGCTAACGGGTGAAAGGTAGTTGCGTACGGCGTCCGTGATGGTTGTTGTAGGCAACATCGAGTACGGGCGTACGTGACGGATTGTTCGGGTAACCTGCAGGTGTAAATCGATTATAATCGCCGTCCCTCGCGGTCAGTGAGCACCACTTGTTCACTGTACCGTGACATAGAAAGAACAGGCTAGTTACATGTTAAAATGTTGCTGATTGAAAGATGGACCTTGATTGTTAATGATTTGTCGTAGTTTAGAGCTAACTAAAGTTCTTTTCGACTTTGGGCAAAGTACATGAGAGAAATGCGTTTCTTGTTTGATTGCGGCTCTCTCACGTGCCTTAGCGTAAGGTTCTCCACAACTTGCTGATAAAACTTGAAAGTAAGGTTCCACTAATTAGGCGAGTCCTTTGCAACTTGTTTTTATCTCATGTACCCATCACCCCTCATGTAGAAGTTCCATGTTTAGGAGAGACGGGTCAGTCTTGCTGAGCCTTCGTGCTCACTGCTTGTGTTTGGAGCTTTTGCAGGGTTCTATGAGGAAGGAACTCCAGAAGAGGAGGCGGAACCCCAGGAGGAGAATCCCGTCGAGTGGGAGTCGTGCACGCCGCCGTGTTAGTGTGCATGCGTGCTAGCAAGGACACGTTCATGGGCTGAACGTGAACTTGGTGCGTAGTCTACGCCCGTGAGTGTAGACTGGACCTATTTTGATGTAAAAATGTTCATAAACCACTTTATGTAATAAAATTTTTGCTTCCACTTTGTACCTTTGATGTGTGTTATCTGGTGCTATGCAACGCAGCACCCCTCAGCTTGATCCTGGCTCGACAAGACTGTGGGGTCGTGTCATGTTAGCTGCTGCAACCATGAGTTTGAATACAACAGTTTTGAATCACTATTATGTCCTCCCCAAATTTGAATTTTGAGTTGGACATTAGTTGAAATTCTGATTTTCAAACCCTCCCATTGCACTTGAGTACTTCAACTCAGTGGTCTTAATTCAACTAGGGTCCAAACATGTGAATGACTCTAAGTTTGTTTTAGAATCACCTCTCATGTGTTATCACATGTGTGGAGAGTTTGAACCAACACCCTTTTGATGGAGGTTCCTTGCTCTTCACAATATATTCAGAACAAAACTGTGGTGTTGTGAGGTGATAAAAAGTTTTTGCAAGTCCCTTTTTCTTGGGCTTTTACATCCCTCCCCCCTTAAAAGAATCTCGTCCCGAGATTATAAAAGAAGAGACAGCGATGTAATAGGGACTTACCCGTGTTGAGACGCCATGAACTCTGGGTAATTTGAGCGAAGGAATTCCTCGCTCTCCCACGTCGCTTCTTCGGCGGTGTGGTTGCTCCAGAGGATCTTGTAGAACCACAACGTTCTGCTACGCGTGGTTCGGGCTTTCTCATCAAGAATTGTCACCGGATACTCATCATATGTCAAATCCGGTTTCAGCTCGCCGATGTCTTCGGTAGGAACAGCAGCTGTATACTTTAAACATTTTGGCAGTTGCGAAACATGGAAAACGTCATGGACACCACCAAGGGATGCCGGTAGCTCCAATCGATACGCCGCTGGTCCGCACTTCTCGGTGATAGCATAGGGTCCAATGAAACGGGGAGCGAGCTTCCCCTTCACACCGAACCGGTGCACGCCCTTCATCGGAGACACGCGGAGGTACACATGTTCACCGACGTCAAAGTGCAACGGTCTACGCCTCTTATCAGCGTAGCTCTTCTGCCGGGATTGAGCGGCCTTCAAGTTGGCTTGAATCGTCCGAACGCGCTCTTCGGCGTTGTTCACCACATCAACCCCAAATGTGACCCTTTCACTGGTCTCGCACCAGTTTAATGGGGTGCGGCATTTGCGACCATAGAGAGCTTCGTAGGGCGCAATCTTGATACTCGCCTGATAGCCGTTGTTGTACGAGAATTCCGCCAATGGTAGGTGATCATCCCAGTTCCTACAGTGGTGGATGGCACATGCTCTCAACATGTCTTCCAGAACCTGATTCACCCTCTCTGTTTGGCCATCTGTTTGAGGGTGGTAGGCGGAGCTTCTAATCAGTTTAGTACCCAAAGCAGCATGCAACTGCTCCCAAAAGTGAGATACAAACAATGCACCTCGGTCTGAGACTATAGTGTTGGGTACACCGTGCAAGCATAGAATCCTGGCGATATATAACTCCTCATATCTGTTGGCATGGAAATGTGTATGCACGGGAATGAAGTGAGCCGACTTGGTTAGTCGGTCAACGATTACCCAAATGGAATCATGCTTGTTGGATGTTAGGGGTAATCCCACAATGAAATCCATGCTCACATCCTCCCATTTCCATGCTGGAATTTTCAGGGGTTGCAACAGCCCTGATTTCCTCATATGATCCGCCTTCACTCGTCTACACGTATCACACTCGGATACGTACTTCGCTACGTCCCGCTTCATCCGTGTCCACCAAAATTTCTTTTTCAAATCCTGGTACATTTTGTTGCTTCCCGGATGAATGGAGTACTTAGACAAGTGAGCTTCATCGAGGATCTTCTTCCTCAGCTCCATATCCCGGGGTACGACTATGCGGTCATTGAACCATAGCGTCCGCTCCTCATCTTTCCGGAAACACTTGATCTCCCCATTATCTATCCGTTTCCAGAGATGTGCCATGCCTTTATCAGTCTTCTGAGCTGCAATGATGTCCTCCCTAATAGTAGGGATGAGGGCAAGGTTGTACAGCGACCCATAAGGAACCAAGTATAAACTTGGCTCTTCCTCCTCCACCGGTGTAATGGTGAGGTGATGGACATGTGATTTCCGACTCAGTGCGTCGGCAGCCACATTCGCCTTGCCGGGGTGGTAATGAATCTCAATTTCATAATCTTTGATCAGTTATAACCACCTCCTTTGCCTCATGTTCAGCTCCTTCTGGGTGAAAATGTATTTCAAGCTCTTGTGGTCGGTGTAGAGATGCATCAGATTTCCTAGGAGATAGCGCCACCACATTTTTAGCGCCAACACCACGGCAGCAAGCTCAAGATCAAGAGTCGGATAATGCTGCTCATGGTTCCGAAGTTGGCGTGAGCCATATGCGACCACACGTCCTTCCTGCATCAACACGCAGCCGAGCCAAATACCGGACGCGTCACAATACACGTTGAAGGGCTTTGTTGTATCCGGCTGAGCTAAGACCGGGGCTGTGGTGAGATGCTTCACCAATGCTTGGAACGCTCCTTCACACGCCGTGTTCCAAACATTTTTTGTTCCCTTCTTCAGCAATTCTGTCATCGGCTTAGCGAGCTTGGAGAAACTGGGAATAAATCTCCGATAGTATCCCGCTAACCCGAGGAAGCTTCTGACTTCATGAACTGAAGTGGGGGCTTTCCATTTCAGCACTTGCTCTATTTTTTCTTGAGTCAACCGCAATGCCTTCTGCTGAGATTATATGTCCCAAGAATGGCGCTTGGCTGATCCAAAACTCGCATTTGCTGAACTTGGCGTAGAGCTTGTGGTCTCGCAATCGTTGAAGAACGATCCTCAAGTGTTCGGCTTCTGTCTTGGAGTAAACCAAGATATCATCGATGAACACTACCATGAACTTGTCCAACTCCGGCATGAACACCGAGTTCATGAGATACATGAAATGGGCTGGAGCATTTGTGAGACCAAAGGACATGACGAGATATTCGTATAATCCATATCTCGTTGAGAAGGCCGTCTTCGGAATATCCTCCGCCCAGAATCTTTATCTGATGATATCCAGAGCGAAGGTCCATCTTGGAGAACACACTTGCACCCACAAGTTGATCGAACAATATGTCAATGCGGGGCAGTGGGTACTTATTCTTGATGGTGACGGCGTTGAGCATCCGGTAGTCCACACACAGCCTAAAGGTTTCGTCCTTCTTCTTCACGAACAACGCCGAGCATCCCCAAGGCGAGGAACTCGGCCTAATGAAACCTTTGCTCCACAGATCATTGAGCTGTTCTTTCAGTTCAGCCAGCTCATTTGGAGCCATTTTGTATGGCCTCCGTGATATGGGCGTAGTCCCGGGTGCGAGCTCGATCTTGAACTCGATATCTCGCTCAGGTGGCATACCCGGAAGATCATCCGGGAACACGTCGGGGTACTCCCGGACTACGGGGATCTCTTCTAACTTGAGAGCTTCAGTATTATTGATCGCTGAAACCTCTCGGACTGGATCATCTAATAGGAGGGACTGCGAACGGTGTAATGGGGAGTTGAGGTGAACCGTCCGTGATATGGTTTCCAGGACAGCGCCATGGTAGCTTAGCCATGACATTCCCAAGATTACATCAATCTTCTGCCCCTCAAGGATAATCATAGTGGTGGGATATATCTTCCCACCTAAGCACAGTGGTGCTTTCGGAACCATCATCGTTGCTGAAATCTTCCCTCCCGGTGAGCAGATCATATAAGAACACTCGGTTGGAAAGGCTTCCAGCTGATGCTTAACCACATATGATGCACTTATGAAGTTGTGGGTTGCACCAGAATCAAAAAGTATTATGATGGCTTGATGGTTGAGAGTAAACGTACCCGCCAGCACGTTGTCTCCCTCTGGGGTGTCCTCATTATCGAGGTGGCGAACGCCCCCAATCCGCTGACCAACCTTCTTGACCGGAGGTCGGTCTCGAGCACCGCCCTGGAATTGGGCTTGCCCGCTGCTCTGCTGCCCCTGGGTACAGTCCTTCGCGAAGTGGCCCGCCTGGCCACACGTGAAGCAGGTGAAACGGGGCGGTCCCCCGCTGATTGGTGGACGGAAACCCGGGGCGCGTTGTGGCGGTGGAAACGCCCGGGGTGCCGTCTGCTGCTGCTGCTGCTGCTGCTGCTGCTGTCTTGGTGGTGGCATCGGCGGACGGAACGGAGGTGACTGAAAGGATTGTCCCCCGAACCGTTGAGGTCACGCCGGTGGGTGCCACTGCTGCCCGGATGGTGTCCGATACACCATGTGGTACTTCTGGGGAGCGCCACCGCCACTGCTGGGTGGAGCGCTGCGCTTCCGCTGCTCAGCTGCCAACTCCCGCTGAGCGTCCTCTTGCATGATCGCGGCATTGACTAGGTCGTTGAAGGTGCCGCGATTCCACTGAACGAGATGTGTCTTCATCTCGGGGTGTAACCCCTGATAGAAGTGCTCCCGCTTTTTCTCCTCGGTGGAGATGTAGTCTGACGCATATTGTGCCAGGTGGTTGAAGGCAGGAGAGTAGTCATGGGCACTTCCCCCGCCCTGCTTCAGCTCCAAGAATTCTTGGAACTTCCTCTTCATTATTCTGGGAGGAATGTGATAGGCGCGGAACGCCTCCCGGAACTCTTCCCACTCCACGGCATGGCCAGCCGGACGTGAGGCAACATAGTTAGCCCACCACGCACCAGCGGCACCATGAAGTTGCTGTGCTGCAAACAAAGTATTTTGCCGCTCCGTGCATTGGAGCAGCCCGAACTTGGACTCGATGGTCCGCAGCCAATTGTCGGCCTCCAGTGGTTCTTCAGCTTCTGTGAACACTGGAGGGTGCGTACTCATGAAATCCGAGTACGACACCTCACGGGGCTCACGAGGCCCTCTGTCTTGACGCCCCCCCCCCCGCCCTCCCGCCTGGGACGTATTCTGCACGATCGTGCGGAGCAGGTCGGTCTGCTCCTCACGACCACCCACCAGTGCCGCTATCACATCCGCTAGAGTAAGCGGTGGCGGCGGTGGTGGCTGCTGCTGCCGGGTGCTGTCGTAGGCCGGTGGCTGGGAGTCATCGCCTCACTGTTGGCTAGAGCCACCAACCTCGTGCGTGGTCCTAGTGCGAACCATCTGCAACCATACGACAATAAGCATCAGTCCCGCAACATATTGCATGCAGTCCAATAAAAATAGGCGTAAAAACATAATGACAATAAAACATGCGATACATCTCGTATGTAGATAATGTAATAACTTTGCACAATCTACACCATTACCAGACCAATTACAAGCTAGTTACATCCAACTTGATGAACCTCCTCTTTGGAAGCTCACCATAACTAGGTTTAGTCACTACGAGACATTACTATCGCGTTGTCATCACGTAAACCACCCTTTTATCTTCAATACGACACAAACATGGTCTCTAGTTAAGGAAACTTGAGTGAGACCTATACTCAAATCTTTCACTAGTTGAAGATAACCTCTCATGAGTATGTTCTACCCCATTGGAAGTATTCAAACCCCCTCTAGGGTACAATAATCTCTCACACGAGTTCAACTGTCATTCCTCTGTCAGAATGACCAGTTTCTACATATCCGCGATTTTGATCTGGTTCTGCGCATTTTCATGACTCAAGCTAATACCAAAGTTAAAGTTAACTTCAGTATCCTTCCAAGGAGTACTCATTTGCCCTCATATAGGCTCTGGTTCAAAAGTTATGGTAATTCAAAGTCAGAAGAATTTCTGGATGAATTTCAACAGCACCTCCCTTGGAAGTGGCTGTTTTCAATCCTGGCTTCCATTGAAATCTGTGCTGAAATTTCAGAAACTTTGAATTGCAAAGATGTAACACATCTTCTACCCTTTCTAAAGATGTATCATATGAAAATTTTAGATTTTTCTACTGGGAGTTATGTTTGAAAAATAGAACAGTCCAGAGAGTGTTTAACTCTGTCCTGATTCTGGACAGTTTACATTTCTCTGGGATTTAAGCCATCTTAAGGTGTGTTTCAGCTCTGGAAGTCTACAACAAAGATGTATAGTACTTAAATACCCTTCCAGAACTATATACCACACCTCCCTGGACTAAAATACCTGTGAGTTATGCCCTGTTGAAGATCTGCAAACTTGCTGCCGAAAACAGAGCAATCTGTTTTTCAGTCTTTGAGAACTACACTCATCACCCTCCAACTTTTCTACCCAACCAGGCCCTAAATATTCAACCTAGGGATTTTAATTCCTTTTTATAATTATTTTCATGCATATGCCTACAATATCTCGGTACTACGTTGCTCACAAAAGAAAATCCTAACAGGATTATACCGGCATATACGTCTCAAGTGTGGCACTAAACGGTCTCTCGCACACGTTTTCTACACGGATACATACGTGGTTAGTACCTGCAGAAGACCAAACAATAGAGATGCACTCAAAGGTTGTTTCATTTCAGGCAGTTCCATATTTAAAAGTGAATACAAACGCCCGTATCATTGCCATACGGCCGTCCTTGAGTTAGGTCACGTCTCAAGGTACATGATCGTGTCTCAACACCACACGACGGGGAACCCGAGTATGTCATGAACGGGTCGTCATGGTTGGGAATGTTATCAACCCAACAGATACCACCTACTGCCCTTCAGGGCACGCCGATGGCAAGCGCTGCGTATGTCCTCCTGGGCTACTTCAAGACGAACACACTCTCGCGTTACTGACCACGCGATGGGGTCTCCACTTACTTGCCTAATGCACGCTAGGGATCAGCGTTTCATATGAACTCAGGAACATGAAGAGTCCAAGAGTTCAATATTGACGTCTCACACCAAGCTGTGAGACCTAGACCTGAACCACGTTCCTCGTCAGGGGAGCTAAACGAAATTGAACCGCTTTCGGTGGCGTTCCTTACCAATCTTACCAGAGCGTAGGTGCGTCGTTACATAAGTAAAATTCAGAATTATAACACATAGGTTTGTATTTGCCACTTTAAGTAACTATGCTAATATAGTCCTTACTTGGGCAACTACCGATTCCTCACTGTAAACCTAAGTTTTCTCGTAATATAGTCCTTAAGTACTGTGCTATCCCCAATGCAGCTCTGATACCAGGCTGTGGCGGACGGGATCCGCCCATCTAGGATCGCAGAGGGTGGTGCCGCACGATGCGACACCCGACAGCACACGTCATAAGAACACAATATATTACATGGGAAAACAATTGAACTGTACAAACGGTACAATACTCAGTTACAAACTATTGTCTTTATTACATAGCGGAAGTCTACTATTCTACAACTCACGCCCGCCTACCTAGCAAAAGTCGGTTGCCCAGCCCTAGGGAAACCCACACTAGCTGCACTCCTCAGCTCAGCGCGGCGTGTACGGCTCCCACTCAGCCATGGTCCCCGACGGAGGGTAACCCTCGCCAGTGGACTCGTACTCTGAGTCCGTGGGTGGCTCCTCACCTGAAAAACACTTAAGCAGCAACCGTGAGCACGAAGGCTCAACAAGACTTAACCGACTCACCTAAGCATGAAACTCTACATGAGGTGTACAAAGCACATAGGATAGTAACATGGCAGCAAATGGACATGCCTATAAGTTCACCCTTAATTCATCTTTTAGCAACAAGTTAACAGTTTAGGAATCTGAAATTTAGTAAGCAGTATTTGGTGGCACACATGTAGTAATACAATTATATCAATCAGCAATATTGAATCATCATATTTCATACATTAGCCTACGTCACGACTCAGTGACCAAGTGGTACTCTCCACCGCGAGGGACCACGAATCGACTCGATATACACCTGCAAGGAAACCCAAAGAGCACGTCATGTACGCCCACCCGTGGAGCTGCACAGCACGCTCACAAGATGTCGTACGGGACAACCTTTCACCCAACAGCCCAAACATCGAACCGGTCGCACCAAAACGAGCAGGAGGTTCCCCATACAGAGCATCTCTCTATGCCTGTTGGCAGATTTCCACCTTGCTGCCCTCAGCCTACACCTATAAATCGGTGCATTATGCCTCGACGCCCGGAGGTTTAGGTTACATCGGTTTATCGGGGCCCATATATCCGATATGCCTTCGGTACGTTCAAAGTTGATCACATGGGTCGCACACGGATCAGTCCTCAATTGACACGGACAGGGCTGCGCACACAAGACTTCCTCTTGTTGCGCCCTAGCCCCTGCCTAGTCTCATTTTCATTACTAAAGTGATCTCACATCACTCAACCGAACCCGTTTGTCCCAAGCCTATCTCGCGAGTAGATTCCAACTACTCGACTTGTACCGAAGTCCTATGACTCATAAAGAATAGCCTGTCTATTCGAGGTCTTAGACACTACCCTCACTCTTATAGGAAACTTTTGGTTATGCAAGTGGGGTTCCATCCATCCTATACCTAATGCACATTCATACTTCATATGGCACATGTAAACAAAGTATAACTTATAAAAAGGTTAATGCAAACCGGGGCTTGCCTTGTTGCTGCTGGTCAGGGGTTAGTTCTTCTTCCGGAAGTAGGAAGTCGAGTACCTCCAGAGCTTCCTCGCCTTCAGCGACTACACGTTAATGAAGTACTACATGTTAATGAATATGCACATGAATTTATTGTAATGCTTCTGTTACAAGTTCTAATAACAAGTTTTTAACAACTGGAACTCTGTTTAAGAATTTAAAAATGAAACTGGGGCTAGTGGTTTGGGTTTGGGCCTAAGCACATGATTAAGTGCTAAGTGGTTTTCCCCCTCTTCCATCTTAATCACCTCAAGTAGTTACACAGAACAGGGGTGGTCCAGAGCTCCAATGGAGCTGAGAATTTTTGTGTGAGCTCCTTGTCACAAGAAAACCCTATGGACCAAAAATTAGCACTTTTCATTGAGTGGTTTGTTCAGAATAATTCTCTTAGTAAATAAGCAAAGAAGAATTAATTCTGAGGTAACACCCCTGTTCATGCCCAACTTAATGAACTACAATTTGGATTATAGCTCCTAGAGTTTGCATGAATTTTCCTAGCATTTTTGGAGCTAAGATCTGCCCAGAAATGAATTTCCAAGTTTTGGAAATTCTCTGAAAATGTTTCTGTATTCAAATGAACACAGCACCTTCAAATCTGAATTGCCCTGGTCAAATCAACTCCAAATGGTCTGAACCTTTTACAGGGTTCACTAACATCCTAAAGAATATTCTGGCCAAATTTGAGGATTTTTGGATGAACCAAACTCCCTCTAAAATTCTTTTGCTGAAAAGTTTTAATGAATTTTACCGAATTAAATAATGGGTTTCATACAAATTGGGTTGCATAATTGGATAGATCTATGCAAGATGAATCCAACCCAATTTTAATCACTAAATTTGGGGCTTCCTAGCGAAAGTTATGAGGTTCTAAAGTTTGGGGAAATTCTGGAATTTGAATTAACCGGGAAAAGTTCAAATCCCTGACAGCGGGCCCGGCCCCCACGTGTCACCACCTCGGCTACACCACACGGGGCCACAGGACTGTTCTCCTCGTTGTCACAGATGATCCGGTGCAACAGAAAATCGCCACACTGTGTATTGAGCGACTGACGAGCGGCCCCGGCCGGCTCGTCTTCTTCCTCGTGCCAGCCCCTTTTCCCGCGCCGCACCCTCGCCGGCAGCTCACTGAAGCTCGCCGGACCCGGCTTCCCGGACGTCTATTGGCCGGAAACTCGCCGCCTGGGCCTAATTTCGTGCGCTAAACACGATGGCACCAACTGCTCCGGCCGGCGGTGGCCCTAACCTAGCCGGCGACGATGCAGTGGCTCTGGATCACTTCAGCTATGTCACCCGGCCAACTTAGCCCGCCAAAACCTCGGTGGAAGGGCTCTACAGCACCAGGGAATCTCAGGGAAGGTCGACGAGGCCATGAAATGGCTCGGGGAGAGCTCTAACCTAGCCGTCACCGTGAGCCCGACCCTTCCCGCCACAACCGCGGTTGGAGAACCGGGAAATACGCCGGCTACAGACAAAATCAGGCTAGGGTTGCGAAGTGAACTTGGGCGCTGTCAAGTCTATCTCCTGTGAGTGTAGTATTATGTGCTCTATGCAAGTATACGTCGGGAATTTTCGGTTTTCTTACCAGAAGGTGGTTCTGCACCGGCCGGAAGTGTTTTGCGAAATTCACCGGCGATGATCGGTCACTGGGTCTAGGCTTTGGGGCTGAGCAGCGTGGAGCCTGGGCACGTCCAAAACTGCTCCTTCTTGGTCGTGACAAGCCCTCAGCCGAGCTGTCCACGGGAGCACCTTTGCTCGGTTCTTCCCGGCCGCCGCGAAAAATGCCGTTTGCTCGGGTTGTGGTGGCTCAGCTCGACTGGAACTGGTGCGGGGAGGTCGTGGGATGTTTGGGAATGCTGGTTTGCTGGGCTGCCGATGCTTGCACGCGAGCTGAGATCGCTCCCGAGCGATTTGGCGATGGCGGCGGCGCCTCTGTTCTCTGGCGGTGAGAGTGAGGGAAACGGGTTTCTCTCGGTGCTGTGGCTCGCCGAGGCACGGCTGAGAGTTAAGGCCCCCCACGAGGAGCTCGCCAGCATGTACGATTCAGCAGGAGGTGGTGTCCAGCTCCCCCCCCCCCCCCCCCCCCGCGGTGTCGCTTGGTGAGCTTCTCTCGGTGGAGTGCAACCCGATCACAATACTTAGGGGTTAAGCCAACTGAGCCCTATGACATGTGGGACCCACTTGGCAGTGCTCCCCCACCTCTCAAAAGGTCTCCAAAAACTTGGCAAGTGATGAATTCAAATGTTTGGAGTCTCAAACTGAGCTACATTTGTATGGTTGGGCAAATTTCCCCCAAATTCAAATGTATATTTGAATTCTTTGCACATTTGGATCCTTTTTGGAAAAATGGGTAGCAAACCTTTTCAAAAATTACTGAAACTTTGCCTACCCACTAATTTGGACCTAAGGAATCCAAATATGCACTTTGATTCTTGTGTTAGCTGCTGCAACCATGAGTTTGAATACAACGGTTTTGAATCACTATTATGTCCTCCCCTCATTTGAATTTTGAGTTGGACATTAGTTGAAATTCTGATTTTCAAACCCTCCCATTGCACTTGAGTACTTCAACTCAGTGGTCTTAATCCAACTAGGGTCCAAACATGTGAATGACTCTAAGTTGGTTTTATAATCACCTCTCATGTGTTATCACATGTGTGGAGAGTTTGAACCAACACCCTTTTGATGGAGGTTCCTTGCTCTTCACAATATATTCACAACAAAACTGTGGTGTTGTGAGGTGATAAAAAGTTTTTGCAAGTCCTTTTTTCTTGGGCTTTTACAGTTTAGCTCATATCTTTTGATATGAATATTCAAATTAGGTGAAACCAATTCCATTAGAACCATATGGAAATCTAGTTTGCAGAAAGTCATGGCTTGCTCCATGAAAATCCTTAGAACACCCTAAGAGCTCCAATTAAGGCCAAATGCACATTTATTTGTGAAGGGCTCAAATGAGCTTTGCTGCAAATGAAATTTGGCCAAGTATCCGTTTAGGTTGTATCCAAACCACAATAAAAAAATTTAGAGTCGTTGGGCCTGTCTAGCAGTACTTTTATACTTAACAAATTCAACTTCAAATTCAAATAACATTTAAATTAACATATACATGTATTTGTCTCATGTAGTCGCTAAGGTTGAGGAGGAGCCCGAAGTCATAGACTTCATAACTCTGGAGGAACAGCTAGCCTACGACCAACAGCAGCAAGGCAAGCTCTGGTTTGGATTAGCCTTTTATAAACTTTATTGTTTTGATAACTTACATTGAGTACCCACTTTAATTATGCATTAGAGTCTTGTTTGAAAACCGAAAAATGCATAGCCAAGAAAACCCTGGTTTTGGGCTTAGGTTTTCAAACCTCGAGTAGCCACTGCAATGCTAAGATAGTGTAGGATTTGGTACAAGTCGAGTAGTTGGAACTGCTCCCGAGAATAGGCTAGAAGCACATCACTCGGTTAGAGATAGCAAATGGAACGCATGGCAAGATAAATGAGACCGAGCGGAGAGTAAGTGCAGCAGGACGCTGGGGCCGGGTGTCATAGCTCCGCTTGTGTCGATTGAGGACTGAGCCGTGTGTGGCCTGTTGAACAAGCTAGAACAGTACCGAAGACCTAGCGGATATATGGGGACCGGGAAACCGATGTAATTCAGGTAGCTAGGTGTTGAAGCATTGCTTGTCACCCAGAGGGTAGGTTGAGAGATTGAGGTGTAAATCAGCTGGCGGCACTGCAGATGCGCGCGCAGAGATGTCTTGCTCGGGACGATAGGACCGGTTCAACATTTGGCTGACGGATGAAAGGTGGTTGCGTACGACGTCCGTGATGGTTGCTGTAGGAAACATCGAGTACGGGCGTACGCGACGGGTTAATCGGGTAACCCTGTAGGTGTAAATCGATTATAATCGCCGTCCCTTGCGGTCAGTTAGTACCACTTGTTCACTGTACCATGACGTAGAAAGAACAGGATAGAGTCATGTTAAAGTTGCTGATTGAAATCTATATCTTAGTTGCTAATGATCTGTTGTAGTTTAAAGCAAATTAAAGTTCTTTTCGACCATGGGCAAAGCACATAAGAGAAATATGTTTCTTGTTTTATTGCGGCTCTCTTATTTGTCTTAGCGTGAGGTTCTCCACAATTTGCTGCTAAAACTTGAAAGTATGGTTCAACTATTTAGGTGTGTCCTTTGCAACTTACATTCCCATTTACATTGTAATCCAGCATGTAGAAGTTTCATGTATAGGAAAGACGGGTGAGTCTTGCTGAGCCATCATGCTCACTGCTTGTGTTTGAAGCTCTTGCAGGGTGTTATTAGGAGGAGACTCCCGAGGAGGAGAATGACCTCCAAGAGGGAAACCCCATCGAATGGGAGTCGTGCACGCCGCCGTGTTAGTGTGTGTGCGTGCTAGAGGGAACATGTTCACGGGCTGAACGTGAACTCTGAGCTTAGTCTACATCCGCGAGTGTGGACTGAACATATTTTGTTGTAAACATGTTTATAAACTCTTTTATGTAATAAAACTTTGCTTCCGCTTTGTATTTTTACGTGTGTTATCCGGTGCTGTGCAATGCAGCACTCCTCAGCATGATCCGGGCTAGTCAAGGCCGTGAGGCCCTCGCAGCGTGGTATCAGAGCTCGCTTGAGGTTTAACGCACTTAAAAAGGTCATCTTTTCAAAAACTCGGTGAGGAACGAGTTAGTAGCCCATATAAGGATGTTATTAGTGTATAGCAAGTGGCAAATCTAAACTAATTGTTTATGTCGGAAAATCATGCATCTCGGGACGTCATATGTCTTGGGGGTGCATGTAAGCGCTGTCCACCAGTGTGCACAAGCTAAAGGGTGGAGCCTCACGGGTGGCAGGTAACCCGGCCAGCTTTAGTATCCTCTACGACTCTTCATGTCGTTTGGGGTATTTGAGCAAAGCCCTTCCCTGGCGTGCTAGGGCAATTGTGGGAGACCCCGTCACGTGGTTAGTAACATGAACACATAGCTTAAGGCGTGTTTGGCTTGAGAACAACCGTGCGAGTGATGACGGACGGTTGTATGGACTGTATTGGGACCGGATTCAGTGTGCAGCCGAACCTGACAATTGTGTGATTTTATTGCAGGTAGTCTAACCACGAATCGGTAGACGAGTAGCACACGTGTGGGAGATACATTTAGTGCCACTGAATTAACGAAGCCGGCTAAATCCGGTATAGGTTTTTCTTTGTGAGGAACGTAGTACCCGCACGAACTGGTGATGCTTCGACGTCACACCCCACTAAATGATCAACACCATTATAAAACTTGAAGTTATCCAGAGCATTAAAACTTTTATATAACTTCTTTCCTTGATCAGGATGTTCAAAGGTAACAAGTTTTCAACTTATAGGATATTAAGGACAGAGTCCCCTGTTTTCAGCTGAAATAAGGCTGAAGTTAAACAGAGGTTAGAGGTAGAGTTGTTTCGAGGTTGGGGTCATATGATACATTTATGGAAATATTTGGAAGAGCTTTACAACTTTTCTATTGATGTCCAGAGGTGTTTCATCCCTTAACCAGTCGAAAAATGCAGTAGAGTTGAAACTGTCCAGAAAACAGGGCAGAGCAAATACTCTCTGTAACTCTCTGTAAATTGAGCATAACTTCCTTCATAAAAATCCAAAAATAGAAAATTTTGTAGTTCTGAAAATTTCATGAGATAGATTACAACTTTGTAACAGAAAGTTTTGTCAAATTCGATGTATAATTAACTGGAATTCTTGGATCAAAGCAATACCTTGAGCTGGGAGGTGCTGTCTAATTTCCTCCAGAAATTCTGTCAAATTTTGCATATTATAACTTTTGAACCAGGACAGATATGAGGCCAAGAAAATACATTCTGGAAAGATATTGAAATTTTCTTTAACTTTGATCTGGAGCTCAAGAACTGGTTTTGCTTTTAGCATGGTCTAAATCAGGTTGAAAGGGAAACTGGTCAGAGCTGTCAGTTTGAACAGCAGACCAGCAATCAAATTTGTTTTAAGTTTGAATTGTGTTTCCAAGTTTTATGAGTCCAATGACATGTTTTATGTTATAACTTAATGATTTACTGTTGAAATAAATATTTGACCTTTTTCAAATATATTTCTACAGATGGCAGAGGATAAACAACTGGAGAACGGGTGGGTGGTATCCCACTGTTCTCAACACAGAGGTTATCCGGAACTATTGAAGCAAATGCTTCAACATTTCAGGTACGTGGAGACGCCGCGTTACCTCGCCAAGTAAGAAGGCGAGGAAGGGAACAAGACATGGACCATCCATGTCGATGTTCCAGCAGGACCTAGGCCACCCGGTTGGGCACCGTTCACTGTCACGGTGGGGGGTAGACAACCGGAGGAGATGTGGCAGGTGGCAGCCCGCGACACCATGTCGCGTTTCTGCCAACTACACGTGGGAGCTATGGAGGGCACTCCATATGCGCTTGTCCTGGTGGAAGGGCGAGCTAGTCACGTGTGGAGGGAGAGGTACTTGGAGGCAACAGATCCAGGTTGTCCAAGGTACAACCCCGCGGAGGCGAATCTCAGCCTCCAGTTGATGGCAGGAAGGACGGTGATGGAAAGCCAAGCTGTCCACGTGGATCAACTTGCCGTGAAGCTCAAGGAGAACAACAGCCACCAAGACTTTTTCGATAGTGCTCACAGCGCACTCCGTAATGTGCTCCTTCCGACGATTTAGAGACTGAATGAACAGCACAATCAGTTGCATCGTCTTAAGAAAGCGAAGAAGAAAAGCCATGTCGACATCATGGATTTACAGCAGCAAGTACAGGCCTTGACCCAGCAGAACGAGGTCCTGACCCAAGAGCATGATGACGCGATTGAGGACAGGCAGGGATGGGAAGAGGACTACAACCAGGCCATGGATGAGGTGCATGCGTTGCAAGACCTCGTACCTCCGGTAGTGGGCCTACAGATGGTAGGTGCCGTACCCGTGGTTTTGGGTATCCCGGCGTTGTGGGAACCTGAACCGGAAGAGGAGATCATGGACACAGAACCACCAGCAGAGGTAGCGGAGGAGGACGACCCACGTGAGGTCGAGCTCTACTCCGAGTAGTGAGTTACCGTTGCCAAGTAGGGCAGCGAGGGTGGTGTGTAGAAACTTTTGTAATCGGTGACATGTCGTGTAGACAGTAGAATGTGTATAGGTAGTGATGACATGAGCACAACTTCTCGGGTATCTGAGAATAATGTATCTTGTATAAAGTTTATGCTTTATCAATATATGTGAATGTTGTGCAAGTTTATTCATGTGTCACTGCAATACCTACTGTTTTATATGAAATTTTAAGAATGTCATGTGCTGACTGTTGCTGTTTTGAATTTCAGAATGACTCGCACTCGTGCCAACCAGGAGGTTGGGAGTTCTAGTCAGGGGGGAGAGGCCTCCCAACAGACCTCCGAGTATTCCTCGGGACAGCAACAGCAACAACCGCCACTGCCACAGCCAACAGTTACATTGGCTGACATCGTTGCGGCCATTGCAGGCTCACATCAGCAGCATACAGTGCTGCTGCAAACTCTTATTGCGAATACGTCTCAACCAGAGAGGCGTCAAGACCGAGAGGAGCACCAACAAAGATCCTACTCCGACTTTCTGGTTATTCGTCCACCGGTATTCTCAAGGGCGGATGAACCCCTCGATGCGGACAGCTGGCTCCGCTCGATGTTGATGAAGTTCGGGCTGCTCCAAGTGAGTGAGCAGCGCAAGACTCAGTTCGCGGCTCAGCAGCTTCAAGGGTCCACGAGCGCTTGGTGGGCAAACTTCTGTGTCTCACAACCCACCGAGCGATTAATGACCTAGGCGGAGTTCCGGACTGCCTTCAGGGCCTATCACATACCGCCGGGTCTTATGAAAAGGAAGATGCAGGAGTTCCTTCGCCTGCAGCAAGGCAGCAGGAACGCGCTGGAGTACTCCAGGGCGTTCAATGATCTGGCGCTGTACCCCTCCTATCACGCCGATACTGATGAGAAGCGGCAGGATCACTTTTACCAGGGGCTTAATCCGCTACTGAAGGACAAGCTGGCGATGTTCAATCACGACAGCCTCAGAGATATTATTGATGCTGCGATTGTTCAAGAGGACTCCAGTAAGGAGTCAGAGGCGACAGAGAAGAAACGAAGCGCGCCGCAGAGCAGCGGAGAGGGAGTGGTCCTCCCCAAAAATACCGGATGGTGTATCGCTCACCATTGGGTAAACGCTTGCAGCCACCACAGCAGCTGATGCAATTCCGCAGTCTGCCATATTCTCCACCGATGTTCCGGCCGGCATTACCAGCACCACCTCCACAGCAATAACAGCAGCAGCGGGCGATGCCACGTGCGTTTCTACCTCAGCAGCGCATGCCGGGCTTTCATTCTCCAAGCACGGTGTAAACATCAACCGCATGTTACAAATGCGGTCGCCAAGGGCACTTCGCCAATAACTGCCCTGAGAGGCAAGGCGGCGGAGTGGCATCACAGTTTCCAGGGAGGAATCAGTCCTGGAACCCCATTAATGCACGATGGGCAGATCCTAAGCCCGGCACCGTCCACCAACTCGCCGTAGAGGATGTGCCGGAGGGGGAGCCAATCCTTGCGGGTATGTTCCAACTCCACTAGCATCCTGCTATAGTTTTATTTGACTCAGGCGCCACGCATAATTTCATTAGCCAAGATTTTATTGCTAAACACAGCTTGCAAATATTACCGATCGAAAGTCCTTACTTGATTTGTTCACCGGGTGGGAAAATTTCAGCAAGCATGATGGTTTCGAAAGCGCCGTTATGCTTAGGGGGTAGAGTATACCGTACGTCTCTCATATCTTTAGAGGGACAAAAGGTCGATGTCATCCTAGTAATGTCGTATTTAACCCGGCACGGCGCTGTTTTAGACACCGTCCTCCGAGTCGTGCATTTGCACTCAGAAATGCACGAGTCTCACAAATTATTTCTGGACAGTCCAGAAATAAAACTTCCAAGTGTATACCAATCCACCACCATCAGATTGGAAGACATTCCAGTAGTCCGTGAGTTCCCTGACGCGTTCCCGGATGATTTACCGGGGATGCTGCCCGACCAAGATGTGGAGTTCAAGATTGAACTTGCACCGGGAACTATGCCAATATCCCGAAGGTCGTACAAGATGGCGCCAAAGGCATTGGCGGAATTGAAAACGCAGTTGACGGACCTGCTTGAGAAGGGGTTTATTAGGCCGAGCTCCTCGCCATGGGGCTGTTTGGCATTATTTGTGAAGAAGAAAGATGAGACTTTGCGGCTTTGCATGGACTATCATCCACTAAATGCCGTAACTATCAAGAACAAGTACCCGTTGCCACGGATCGACATGTTGTTTGATCAGTTGGTCGAAGCAAAGATCTTTTCCAAGGTGGACTTAAGATCTGGGTACCATCAGATTAAGATACAGGCTGAGGATATACCGAAGACGGATTTCTCGACAAGGTACCGGCTTTATGAGTACCTGGTCATGTCTTTCAGCCTCACCAACGCTCCAGCTCACTTCATGTGCTTGATGAACTCGGTATTCATGCCGGAGCTGGACAAGTTTGTCGTGGTCTTCATCGACAACATATTGGTATATTCCAAGTCGGAGGAAGAACACGCGAAGCATCTGCGTATAGTCTTGCAAAGGTTGCGGGATCACAAGCTATACACGAAATTCAGCATGTGCGAATTCTAGATATCGCAAGTGCCTTTTCTCGGGCATATTATAGCAGCGGAGGGCATCGCTGTAGACCCAAGTAAGATCACACAAGTTCTGAATTGGAAGTCCCCAAGAACTGTTCATGAGGTACGGAGTTTCCTCGGACTCACGCGATATTATGGGAGGTTCATTCCGAACTTCTCGAAGATTGCCAAGCCTATGACAGAGCTGCTGAAGAAGATTACCAAATATGTTTGGAGTCCAGTCTGTGAAGCAGCGTTCAAGGCATTAGTGGAACACCTAACATCAGCACCGGTTTTGGCGCAGCCAGACACAACAAAGCCGTTCCGTAAAATCCCCAAAAGTGCTAACAAAGCTTTCAGCACATTTGCACTTAGCAAAAATGAGGGGAATTAAAAACTTTGAATTATAATGTTGTGAGTTTAAAGTAAGGATTCAAAATTCCCAAAACTTCCCAACATGGAGATCTAAATTCATAACTTGGATCTTCATATTTCAAATATTCAACCTTCCAAATTTCAGCTTATTTGGAGGGGTTCTAGTATTTGTTTGGGATTAAAAGAATGCCCTCGAATCTGAATTTAGACTTCAGATTCAAATCCCAACTTCCTCAATTTCCAAATTTGGTTCGATAAATGTGTTCTCTACATTTTAATTAGCAGCCATGCCAAAATTTAGAAATATTTGAGTTGGTTTGCTATGCTTATGGAACAATACAAAAGGGAAGATTCAAATTCCAATTCAAATTCAAAGATACAAATACATTTCAAATTCCACACCAGAATTTAAGTCCATTTGAATTTCAAAAATTCAAAACATCACTTGGTGTGGAAGTATGGCTTTTAATTTTCAGTAGCTGTGGTGAAAAGATCAGTGGAAAAATTGACTAAGAATTGAGGGGATGGGGTCCACATGTCAGCCACCCAATTTCCTTTACCGCCTCTGTTTTGCCTTCGGTCGAACAGCGAGCGAACGCCAGCGCCGGCTGCGACCCACTCCCTCTGATTTCAACCGCGCCACCTCCTACTCGGGAGATCAGCACGCCGAGAGGGATATTTCACCGCCCCGTTGCCCACGTGAACATTGCATCACTCTTTCGTTCGCTCCTCTGCTCAGCTAGAGTAGCTTTGACCGCTGCTCGGTTGTGCCACGCCGCCCTCCCATTGCCGATGCCACCCCGGCGTTGTCACGCCTGGTTGAGGTCATAGGAAGGTGCGCAAGGATCTCTGGTTCCTCCCGGACAACAGTCCACGACGTTCCTCCCAACCGATCACAAGAACTGAGCGTAGTTGGTTCTTCCACGTTCAACTTTGCTGGCACGACGCTGCACCGTCGACCGGCCGCCTCAGACACGTTCACGCTCAACCAACCGGCACCTAGGTGCGTTGTCGACCCTTCTTGCTGTCCTCCCAGTTTGGAGCTAGGTCATAGCCTAGGTCGGCCGGAATTTGAAGTTTGTCGCCGGCGTTTTCTTTGAACCGAGGTGAAGGAAATGGGAAATTCCTCGGCCATATGGAGTTAGGGTTCACCAGAGGCTAGGCATAGGTTTTCCGAACATAGCTATCATTCTCGAGCAAACGACAAGCAAAACCGTGCAGATACCGAAGGGTTCTCCGTGTTTTCCCTCACGGCGGAGCAAAACCACTTCGGTCGCACGGTGAGCTTTTGCTTACGGCTGTTTTCTGAGGGATCAGGGTAGTGTTCCGGGTTCCCCATGTCACGGTTGTACTGTTAAACCAAACCGTGGCTGATTTCCAGGCTCGCCGAGGCAGTAATATGTCGCCGGAGTCACCAAAGTCGCTGCCACCGTTGCACACCCATCTCCGGCCATCGTCGGTAAGGGGTAAGACCGGTAGCATGTTTCCTATGTGGAAATAGGCAGTAGCGGTGAGTTTGGTGAAGGTTGGGGCACGGGAACACCGTTCTGGCGAGCTCTCCAGCGAGGGCAGCCGCGGGGAGGCGCGGGGGTGTGAGGAGGAAGAAGACGGGTGGGGCCCGATCGTCAGTGAGCGGAAGAAAACCGGGAGGATCCTGTGTGGTGCGGGGATTTTCTGTGACAACACGGAAATAACCCTGTGGCCTCGGTGTTGCCGTCATCTGAGTGGATAGCGCCACGGGTGGGGCCCACAACCAGAGTTTAAACATTTCTTCATTTTTCAGATTTAGTGCAAACTTCAAATGACCATAACTTTCAGTAGGAATGTCCAAAATTTGTGAAAAAAATATGTCGGATTCCTCTCAGTCAGTACTTTGCAGAACTGCGAAGAAATTGATCTGAAGATCTCTGGAATTTTCTACAAAATTCAGCAAAATTAAATCTTTGGGAATAAATTCCAGAAGATTCCTGTTATGGAATTTCCTGAAATTTGGCCAGAGAATTCCTCATGATATTATTGATCTCCTGTAAAAATTTAAGATTCATTGGAGTTAATTTGCTAGGCTAAATTGCCTTCCGAAGTTCAGCCTTTATTTGGAAATTCAAATTCTAAACAGAAACTTTTCAGAACTCCTGTCCAACTTCAAAAATTCATATCTTTCTGTTGCTAGCTCCAAAAATGGTGAAACAAATCTTGTTAGAACCATGGAGACTTACCCTAATTATATCTTCCCCTGTTAGACATGTTAAAACTCCAGATTTGGGTTCAAAATTCAGAGAAGCCTTGTACTTGTGGAAATTTCGGAGATCACAAGGTGCAACGAAATTTCTCCAAATTTTGCTCAGATCATCCTTAGAGAGTCTAGTATCCGCTGGAAAAATCCGAAAGCCAATTAAGGAACCCAAATAGCAGTAGCTATGAATAGAAGTTTACTTCTTATAATTCCATAGCACTTATGCATATATTTTGTTACATTTCATATAGTGACCGAAGTTGAGGATACGCCGAGCCGTTGGAGGTCCTTCCACCAGACGCTGACTTTCTGTTTAACTCCCAACCAGACAAGCCCCGGTTTGCATTTAAGTACTTTTGCGAAATTTCCATTTGTATCACTTATGTTTAGGGTGAATTGCTTGCATTAGAGTTAGGGTTATTAAAACCCCACTTGCATAACCTTTAAATCCTATGGAGGGTTGGGTAGTTTACAAACTCGACGAGTAGAGAATGCCATGATAATGTTCTTAGGATTTTAATAGAAGTCGAGTGGTTGGAATCTACTCGCAAGATAGGTATTTATTCACACGGTATGGAAAGAGGTAGATAGTGGCCTAAGATTATGAAACTGAGACCCAGCAGGGGGATAGGATGCAGTGAGCGGAGGCCTCACGTGCGTAGCCCTGTTGGTGTCGATTGAGGACCGAGCCGTGTGCGGCCCTGCTGGACAAGTTTGAACAGTACCGGATACATAGTGGCATATGGGAACCAGGAAACCTGTAATTGGTTAACCTGGGTGCCGAGCTTACCCAACCGTTTTATAGGAGTCGGTTGAGGGTAGCAAGGTGTAAATCTGCCGGTGGGCACAGACACGCTCCACGCGGGGTTCTCCTGCCCATTATGGATGGACCGGTTTGGCATTTGGGTTGCCTTTGAAAGGTTGTTGCATACAACAGAGTAGGAAGGTGTGAAGCACCACACTTCTGGAAAATGGGTGTATGTGACGTGTTATCCGGGTGTCTCCTGATTGCAATAACCCTCCCTCGCGGTTATTTGAGTACCGCTTGTTCACTGCGCTTTGACGTAGTAAGAAGTGAAATAAGCTAGATGAATATGCTGCATTGAACTATTAATGTCTTGAAACCCTGTATGCTGTAGTTGTAGAGCTAATTAAGTTTATCTTCCACTTTGGGCATCACCGCATCGGAGGAAAGGTTTCTTGTTTGATTGTGGACTTCCGACGTGAGGGCTGCCTAAGGCTCATTAAACTGCTTCTATAAAACTAAAAGTAAGGATTAACATGTAGGCGTGTCTTTATTGCAAAGTATTTTCCTCTATTATACATCACTGCATGTAGAGTTCCATGACTAGGGTTGTCGGTTAAGCCTTGTTTAGCCATCGTGCTCATGGTTGCAATATTTGAGCTGTGTGCATGTGAGAGTTATGAGGAAGGTTCCGAGGATGAGGTGATGCTCCCATCGGGGTACACGGCCGAGCTGGAGCCCTGCACGCCGCCGTGATCTCTGGTTCTGTGTTGCAATTGTGTAGCGTCCTCGGGCTGGAGAGCTGCACTTTTGCATAGCTAGGCTGAGAGTTTAGCTGTTAATAAGACTTCCGCTGTATAATTAAGTTTTGTAAAAGATTTCCACTGTTTTTATATCAAATAAAAATGTGTATGTTGTTCTTAATATTTTCTTGTGTGCTGTTGAGTGGCGCATCGCACATGGCACCACCCTCTTTGATCCATGAGTGGGCGAATCACGGGGTGGTCCCCACAGTCATGGTATCAGAGCCGCACTGGGAATAGCACGCTCGAAAAGAGCCTATTTTGAAAACTTAGACGTAGTCGATTGTGGATTAGTCACTATGCACACATAAGGTCTATTTTAGTAATAGCTACTAAGGTGGAAATGCTAACATACTTGTTGTACATTCTATAACAACGCTTCGACATCAGGTAAGAGGTAAGGTACGCCACCGCAGGCTAATCAATTGCGGTAATCTCGCCATACGAGCAATGGAATGGAATGGTTTACCATGGCTTGGCACGGTAGTTAATATGAGTCTCTGAACCTCTACATGGTTCTGAGAGCATATGAAAACGCTGATCTCCAGCGTGCTTTAGGCAAAAGTTAGAATACCCCATCGTGTGGTAAACAACACGATAGTATGCAACTCTTGAATGTTCAATGTTCAAAGGGCCATACGCAGCGCTCACCATCGGCATGCCTCAACGGTCATGAGGCAGTAGGTGGTATCCATTGGGTTTGATAAAATTACCAACCATGATGACCCGTTTGCGCTCTACTCGGGTTCCCCGTCGTGTGGTGTGAAAACACGACCATGTACCTTGAGACGTGGCTTGGCTCAAGGACGATCCGTATGGCAATGATACGGACTGTATGTTTTTACTATGATATGGAACTGCCTGAAATGTCAAAGACCCTTGTGTGCACCATTATTGTTTGGTTTTCTGCAAGTACATTAACCACATTAGCGCATGACGTGTAGAAACCATTTGTGAGTGATGCCTTTAGTTCCACCAATTGACACGTATATGCCGGAATACTGGCTTAGGATTTTTCTTTGGTGAGGAAACATAGTACTGAGATGAGTATTAGTTGCATAAAAGTATATTTTCAAAGAAAAAAGTTAAAATGAAGTTTAGGATTCCATTTAGGGTTTATTGAACTCCCATATTTATCTAAGAGTCAATTGGGAGTATAGATTCAATCTCTAAGACTTAGGAACAACCTCCCCTGTTTTAGGCACAAACTTTGCTGAATTTAAACAGGGTATAACTCAGGATTGGTTGAACCAATGAAGGTGTGGGATACCATTCTGGGAACGTTTTGAAGTCCTCTACATCTTTTATGTATAGCTCCAGAACAAAATCTCCCTTCAAATGGATGAAAATCTCAGATGAGTATGCACTGTCCAGAAACAGAGCAGTCCAAAAATGCTCTCTGGAAATTTCTGTATTTCGACCACAAATTTCTGTAGAAAAATTTCTAGGGGTCAAGTAAGATACTGTTGGAAAGCGTAGGAAATGTTCTACAACTTTGTAGTTCAGTGTTTTCCTAGATTGAGGGCAGAAATAGTTGGAATTTTGCGAACAAAACAGCCACTTGCAAAGGTGGTGCTGTCAAAATTCCTGAGAAAATTCTGTCAATTTGTACAAATCATAACTCAGAAACTAGAAAGCCATGGAGGCAAATAAATACAATCTGGATTCCTTTTTAGTCTACTACAATTTTATTGTTGAACTCCAGTCCAGGTTTTGCCTCCAAAGTGGTCAAAACAGTTGAATTATCCTGACTGGTCAGCTGGACCAGAAGCTGTACAGTGAACACCATGTTGAAGTTTTTCAACGAAAGCACTTAGTTTCACATTTCGATATCCAGTGGCTGTTGTAGAACAGCGAGTTGGAGTCGAAAAGTTTATGCATTCGACATATCACTTTGAGCTAGGACATGTTTGGGTCCAGTACAATAGCGAGGAATTACGCATGCTAATGCACTTAACATCCCGTGGCGACCCACGATGGTTGAAATGAACTTTTAATCCATAAAGTTCATTGCTTTGGAACTTGATCGTGTGACATGGTCGAGGGATGTATATGTTGTATAAAGTTTATACTTTATCCATATGTGTGAATGTTATGCGTATTATTTATTCCATTCTCGTACTACTATTGTTAGACTGGATGAAGTAAACAAACATGTGCTGATCGTTTGAATGGTATGAATGCAGAATGGTGCATACACATTCAACGCAAGAGGAGGCAAGTCAGGTTCGTGGTGATGAGTCTCCAACTCCGGAGCAAACCACGACGCAGCAGCAACCACCTCCTCCACCGCCAGAACTTCCAAGAAACCATGTGGAGGTTCTCGCTGCAGTACTCGGCTCGCGCAACAAGCAAACCGAGTTGCTGCAGATGCTAGTGCAACAAAATGCGTCCCATCCAGGAGGACGCCAAGACAATGGGCAACGCCAGCCCCAACAAAGTTCATATTCAGATTTCCTGGCGACCCATCCACCGGTCTTTACGGAGGCCGAAGAGCCTTTAGAGGCAGACAGCTTCATCCGCACTCTTGAGGCGAAGTTCGGTTTACTACGCTGCACCGAACATCAGAAGGCGCTATATGCAGTGCAACAGCTTCAAGGGGAAGCCGGTACATGGTGGGCGAACTAAACCACCTCCTTACCGGCTGGCCATGCCATCACATGGATGGAGTTCCGGGAGGCGTTCCGCGCCTATCATATACCTCCCGGTGTTATGGAGAGGAAGCTCCAGGAGTTCCTGGCGCTGAAACAAGGCTAGAGGAGTGCTCATGAGAACTCCAGGTCACACAACCAGCTGGCGCAGTATGCACCAGGATTTGTGGGAACGGAGGAAGATAAGTGTTCTTCTGGGGCCTGAATTCTAAAATGAAGGTCCATCTCGCCCAAAGCAATCGCGGCACATTCAACAACCTTGTTAATGCCGCGATTTTACAATAAAATTCTCAGCGAGAGCGCGGTTCTGATAAGAGGAAACGCAGCACGCTGACGAGCAGCAGTGGTGGGGCACCACAAAAATACCGCCTCAGTTTCACGGTCGATAATATAATGCGCCAAGCTTCTGACCATCGTATCCACCACAGCAACAACCGCAGCAAAGGATGGTCCCGCGTGCGCCTCAGTTTCAACCACGTGCACCGGGATTCTGTCCTCGAATCGGAGGGACCCCGACACCTTACACGTGCTTCACGTGTGGCTGTGTCGGGCATATTGCGAAGGACTGCCCCGAGCAGCGACAGGGCAGGGGTGCAGCACTGTATCAGGGTGCAAATCAGCCCCGCAATCAGCACAAGAAACCAGGACCAAAACCCGGCAACGTCCACTATTTAGCCATCGAAGACGTGCCAGAAGGTGAACCCGTCCTCGCGGGTACATTTTGTTATTTAGATCATCCCGTAGTCATACTTTTTGACTCCGGTGCCACCCATAATTTCATAAGTCAATCTTATGTTACTAAATATCAATTGCCTATCATTCCCACAAATAGTTCATACTTGATATGCTATCCGGGTGGGAAAATAACAGCTGATAAGATGGTCTATAGAGCATTATTACAATTGGGTGGTAATCTATACCTGACTTCTCTAATCATGTTAGAGAGTCAAAAACTCGATGTCATTTTAGGAATGTCATGTCTACATCGCCATGGTGCTGTTCTTGGCATCATTCCACGTGTGGTTGTTTTAAACTCTCCACTTCATGAACCACATGTTCTTATTCTTGACTGTTCGGTTCCAGAATCTAACCCCACATATAACACGGAAGACACAAAGCTTGAGGATATTCGTGTGGTCCGTGAATACCTTGATGTCTTTCCGGATGATCTCCCGGGCATGCCACCCGAAAGGGATGTCTTGTTCAAGATTGAACTTGTACCTGAGACGACACCGATATCACGGAGACCATATAAGATGGCTCCAAATGAGCTAGCTGAACTGAAGGAGCAGCTCAATGATTTAATGCAAAAGGATTTCATTCGACCGAGTTCCTTGCCATGGGGATGCTCGGCACTGTTTGTGAAGAAGAAGGATGAAACCTTGAGGTTGTGTGTGGATTACCAACCTCTCAACACCGTCACCATCAAGAATAAATATCCACTGCCCCACATCGATATTCTCTTCGATCAACTTGTGGGTGCAAGTGTATTTTCAAAGATGGATCTTCGCTCCGGATATCACCAAATCAAGATCCGAGCAGAGGATATTCCGAAGACGGCCTTCTCGATGAGATATGGGTTGTATGAATACCTCGTCATGTCCTTTGGTCTCACCAATGCCCCGGCACATTTCATGTACCTCATGAACTCAGTGTTCATGCCGGAGTTGGACAAGTTCGTGGTGGTGTTCATAGACGACATCTTGGTTTATTCCAAGTCTGAAGAAAAGCACGCCAAACACTTGCATATCGTGCTTCAACGATTGCGTGACCATAAGCTTTATGCCAAGTTCAGCAAGTGCAAGTTTTGGATCAGCCAAGTGCCATTTCTTGGTCATATTATTTTGGCAGAAGGCATTGCAGTTGATCCAAGCAAAATTGAACAAGTGCTGAAATGGAAGCCCCCCACATCTGTCCATGAAGTCAGGAGCTTTATCAGTTTAGCGGGATACGATCATAGATTCATACCGAACTTCTCCAAGCTTGCTAAGCCGATGACGGAATTTTTGAATAAGAGGATCAAATATGTTTGGAGCTCAGCTTGTGAAGGAGCTTTCCAAGCATTGGTGAAGCATCTTACAATAGCTCCGGTGTTAGCTCAACCTGATACGACCAAGCCCTTTGACGTATATTGTGATGCGTCCGGCATCGGGCTTGGCTGTGTATTGATACAAGGAGGAAGAGTCGTCGCCTATGGCTCACGTCAACTTCGTTATTATGAGAAGCACAATCTGACTCATGATCTTGAGCTCACTGCTTTGGTGTTGGCATTGAAAATGTGGAGGCACTATTTGCTTGGGAACTTAGTGCACCTCTATACCGACCACAAGAGTCTGAAATATATATTCACTAAAAAAGAGTTGAATATGCGGCAACGGAGATGGCTAGAGCTGATCAAAGACTATGATATCGAGATTCACAACCATCCAGGAAAGGCAAATGTGGTTGCTGATGCCTTAAACCGCAAATCTCATGTCAACAATCTGTTCATCACCCCACTTGAAGAGGAGCCGGGTCTATACTTGGTTCCATATAGGGCATTATATAATCTTGCTCTCGTCCCTACCATACGAGAGAAGATTATGGAAGCTCAGAAGGAAGACATGGGAATGTCGCACATTCAGAGAAGAATGAAGAATGGCGAAATGAAATGCTTCCGGAGGGATGAACACGGTACTCTATGGTTTAAAGACCATATAGTGGTACCCCGTGATATGAAGCTTCGGAAGAAGATATTGGACGAAGCTCATTTTCCAAGTATTCTATTCATCCAGGCAGCAACAAGATGTACCAGGATCTGAAATTGCAAAGTACGTATCCGAATGCGATACGTGTCGGCGGGGGAAAGCCGACCATATGCATAAAGCCGGACAGCTGCAACCCTTGAACATTACAGCGTGGAAGTGGGAGGATATCAGCATGGACTTCATAGTCGGGTTACCTCTCACATCTTACAAGAATGATTTGATTTGGGTGATAGTCGATCAACTAACCAAGTCGGCTCATTTTATTCCCGTACATACAAGTTACGTGGCCAAACAATCAAGGATCTTGTGCTTGCACGGTGTTCCTCACTCCATTATTTCAGATTGCGGTGCGCTGTTCGTCGCTTGGTTTAGGGAACAGCTGCACACGTCGTTGGGGACCAAACTGATCCAAAGTTCCGCGTATCACAGATGGTCAAACTGAACGGGTGAATGAAGTATTTGAATACATGCTACGCGCTTGTGCCATCCACCATGGTAAAAACTGGGACGATCATTTGCCGTTGGAGGAGTTTTCGTATAACAATGGCTATCAAGTTAGCATTAAGATGGCACCGTATGAAGCTCTTTATGGCCAGAAATGCCGCACACCACTCAACTGGTGTGAGTCTGGTGAGCGAGTGATATATGGCATCGAACATGGGAATGAGGCTGAAGAACGAGTGCAAATAATACAAGCCAATCTCAAGGCTGCTCAATCTCGTCAGTAGAGCTATGCAGATAAAAGACGCCGTCCTCTCCACTTCGACATCGGGGACCATGTTTATGTCCGTGTGTCTCCGATGAAGGGAGTTCATCGTTTCGTAGTGAAGAGCAAACTTGTGCCACGATTCAATGGTCCGTTCGCCGTCATTGAAAAATGCGGACCCGTGGCTATCGCTTGGAGTTACCGGCGTCACTCGCAGGAATTTACATCGTCTTCCACATCTCTCAGCTGAGGAAGTGCCGCAAACCATCGGCTGAAATCCGCACTGAGGACATAGAAGTTCTTCAACTGGACCTAATGTATTCCGAGTATCCGATCTGGATTATCGATGAAAAGACTCACGCCACAAGAAACCGGACTTTATGGTTTTACATGGTCTTGTGGAGTAACCATACCGCTGATGAGGCGACATGGGAAAGCGAGGACTATCTTCAAGCAAATTATCCGGAATTGCTATCATCGTATACCTGGTAAAGTTTCCCCACTTTGCTTTTCTTTTGGAATCTCGGTACGAGTTTCTTTTTAAGGGGGGAGGGATGTAAAATCCCCAAAAAGTGGTAGCAAGAAATTCAGCACATTTACACTTAGAAAAAATGAGGGGAATTAAAACTTTGAATTATAACGGTGTGAGTTCAAAGTGAGGATTCAAACTTCCCAAAAACTTCCAAACATGTAGATCTGAATTCATAAATTGGATCTTCATATGTCAAATATTTAACCTCCCAAATTTCAGATCATTTGGAGGGGTTCTAATATTTGTTTGGGATTAAAAGAGGAAGCCCGTGATTTTGAATTTAAATTTCAGATTCAAATCCCAACTTCCTCAATTTGTAAATTTGGTTCGACAAATGTGTTCTCCACATTTGAATTAGCAGCCATGCCAAAATTCAGAAATATTGGAGTTGGTTTGCTATGTTTTTGGAACAATGCAAAAGGAGAATTCAAATTCCAAATCAAATTCAAATAACCAAAAACCAGTTCAAATTCCACACTAGAATTCAAATAATTTGAATTCAAAGATTTCAAACCATTACTTTGGGAGGAAGCAAAGGAGTTAACTTGGAGACCAAAGGGAAAATATCAGTGGAAAAATTAGGTGGGAGGGGCCCCACATGTCAGCCACACAATTTCCTTTTTCCTCTATGTTTTCTCCTCGGGTGATCACCGCGCGCCACCGAGCTGCGGTCGCTCCACCGAGCTTCTTGCCTCGCGTGCTCCTGTAGGCAGCTCATGCATGGGTGATCAAAGCAGCAGCACAAGTGAATTTCTTCTCTTCACCACATTTCACCGAAGCACCCTCAGCTTCTTTGCTCGAGCACATGACCAAACCACCTGAGAAACATCGCTTCTCTCGGTCCCTCATCGCCGTTCACCCTCCGTCAATGTTAGCGCCTAGCTGAGCCGCCCACAAGCTCCGCCGGCGCCTCCTCGATGATTTTCACCAATCCTCAACTCGTCCCTGACCTCCCCCCACCGTGCCCGAGCCGTTCTTCACCAGAAGAAAACCGAGCTCATCCGCCTACTCGGTTCCACTTCTCCCGGCCGATTCCAACCTCCCCAGCGCGAGAAAAACCACACAAAGGTGCATCATGGAGTCTAGTTTCTCATACCGAAGCCCTTTTGTTCTTTACCACCACCTCGGCTAACCGGAATTTGTGGATTACCGCCGGTGCATGTGAGGAACCGACTTTGGCAAAGTCTTGAAATTTTTCTAAACCGCTTGATCATTCGTTCTACACTTCAAATCATAGCAACTACAGCTCCTAGCGCCCTCCTATGCCAAATACTGAAGCCAACCGGCCACCCTACAAGCGGGGCGATGGAAAATAGCCGCCGCCGGCAAAAATGGGGCGGTTCACCGGTGACAGCCATGTTGCCGCCGTTGTTAGCTTGGGCTAGGGGTAGCATCTTGTTCTATGTGCTCTAGGGATGCTGTACGGTACCTTATCTTGCCGAGTGAAGCTTGGGATGTGCTGTTCCTGGCCGGCGCCGCGCCGCCGAGCCGCCTCGCCTGTGCCGATGGTTTTTCCAGCGCCTTCATGCCTCGAAACCTTGCCCGGCTGCTATGCTGTGGTCTTAGGGTGGTGTAGCATGAAACCGCATCGAGAATGGTTGAGAATCATAGGAGAACGAGGCGCGCCATTTTCGGTTCCGGCGTGTGCGCGCGGGGTCTGTCGGGAGGTCGAAAACGACCGACCTGTGGACCCCACTGTCAGCCGCCGGTGGGAATTATTTGAAGTTTCTGTTAAGCAAATAATTCCAGAAATTGACTAGTCTTTGCAAGCCCATAACTTTGTGTTGAAAACTCCAAAAAGGGTGAGACCAATTTTGTTGGAATCCTCATAAGGAGTACTTCACAGAGGAACAAATTGCTTGCTATGAAAATGCCCAGGAATTTCTGTAGAATTGCTTTTAGTAGATCATTTAGAGATTTATTCCCGGAGAAATTATTTATGAATCATTCCAAAATTTTGGCGCTAATCCTTTTCATAGTTACTGATCTCCAGTAAAAATTTGATCGTCATTGGTGTTCATTTGCTAGGATAAATTGCCTTCCAATGTTCAGCCTTTATTTGGAAATTCAAATTCTAAACAGAAACTTTTCAGAACTCCTGTCCAACTTCAAAAATTCATATCTCTCTGGTTGTAGCTCCAAAAATGGTGAAACAAATTTTGTTAGAACCATGGAGACTTACCCTAATTAAATATTCCACTGTTAGCCGCGTGAAATCTTCAGATTTGGGATAAAAAATCAGAGAATCCTTTGACTTGTGGGAATTTTGGACACCACAAGGTTCAATGAAATTTCTCCAAATTTTGCTCAGATCATCTTTATAGGATCAAGTATCCACTGGAAAAATCCCAAAGCTAATTAAGGAAAATAAATAGCAGTAGCTATGAATAGAAGTTAATTCTTATATTTCATTAGCACTTATACATATATTTTGCTACATCTAAATATAGTGACCGAAGTTGAGGATACACCGGAGCCATTGGACGTCCTCCCACCCGATGCTAACTTCCCCTTTGACTCGCAACCAGGCAAGCCCCGGTTTGCATTGAATTACCTTTTACAAAGTTTTTCATTTGTATCACTTATATCTAGGTTGGAATGGTTGCATTAGAGTTAAGGTGTTTGAAACCCCACTTCCATGATTTTAAATCCTATGAAGGGTTGGGTAGTTTACAGAATCGACGAGTAGAGAATGCTCTGCTAATGTGCTTAGGATCTCGATAGAAGTCGAGTAGTTGGAATCTACTCGCGAGGTAAGGTTTTATCACACGGTATGGAAAAGAATAGAGAATGGCATAAGAGTTGTGAAACTGAGACCCGGCAGGGAGGATAGGATGCAGTGAGCGGAGGTCTCACGTGCGTAGCCCTGTTGGTGTCAATTGAGGACCAAGTCGTGTGTGGGCCTGCTGAACAAGTATCGAACAGTACCGGATGGCATAATGACATAAGCAGGAAACCGAAGTAATTGGTTAACCTGGGTGCCAAGGCTTACCCAACCGTTTTATAGGAGTGGGTTGAGGGTAGCAAGGTATAAATCTTCCGGTAGGCACAGTCACGCTCCACGCGGGGACCACCTGCCCGTTACGGATGGACCGGTTCGGCATTTGGGTTTCCTTTGAAAGGTTGTTACATACAACAGAGTAGGAAGGTGTGAAGCACCACACTTCTGAAAGTGGCTGTATGTGACGTGTTGTCCGGGTGTCTCCTGATTGCAATCACCGTCCTCCGCGGTTATTTGGTTACCGCTTGTTCAATGTTCTGTGACGTAGTAAGAAGTGAAAGAAGCCAGATGAATGATATTATGCTGTGATGAACTATTAATATTTTGAAACTATGCCTTCTGTAGATGTAGAGCTAATTAAGTTTATTTTCCACTTTGGGCATCACCACATCGTAGGAAAGCGTTTCTTGTTTAATTGTGGACTTCCGATGTGAAGGCTGCCTAAGACTCATTAAACTGCTGCTAGAAAACTGAAAGTATGAATTGACATGAAGGCGTGTCTTTATTGCAAAGTCTTTGTCCTATATTATACATCCCTGCATGTAGAGTTCTAAAACTGGGGTTGTCCGTTAAGCCTTGCTGAGCCATCATGCTCACGGTTGCAATATTTGAGATGTGTGGAGGCGAGAGTTATGAGGAAGGGTCCAAGGACGAGGCGGTGGCCCCGTCGGGGTACACGGCCGAGCTGGAGCCCTGCACGCCGCCGTGATCTTCGGTTCTATGTTGCTAGTGTGTAGCGTCCCCAGGATGGACGGCTACACTTTTGCTTAGTTATGATTAGAGACAAGCTATGTATAATACTTCCACTGTATAATTAAGTTTTTAAAAAGACTTCTTCTGTTTTATGTAAAATGAAAGCTTGTATGTTGTTCATATTCTTTTCTTGTGTGCTGTTGGGTGCCGCATCGCACGACACCACCCTACGCGATCCCGGAGTGGGTGAACCATGGGGTGGTCCTCACATCGTCTACCGGTTCGGGGTCATGTAAAGGTCCCAAAAATATGAAAATAAAGAAACTTATGTTTGCACAAGCATATGGTTTCATGTGTATGAAAAACGGGACTTGTTTAAACTTTCACATGTGATAATGCACGTGAGAGCTCTCTCTCCACAAGCTCATGTTTAATTGCATGATTGGAACCAAGGTAGATTAAAACCACAGGTTGGAAGTCACAGGTGCAAGTGAAAGTTTATAAATCAGATTTTGGAACTAAATGGTTCAACTCAAATTTCAAATGAGGGAAACACAATTGGAATGCAAACTGTTGTGTTCAGACTCTTGTTTGCAGCAGCTAACTCAAAAATCAGATTTCATATTTGAATTCCTTAGGTCCAAATTAGTGGGTATGCAAAGTTTCATATAATTTTTTAAATGTTTTGCTATCCATTTTCCAAATGGACTTAAATTTGCAATGAATTCAAATATACATTTGAATTTGGATGAAACTGGTCCAATTATCCAAATATAATTCAAATTTGGACTCCCACAATTTATTTTCATTATTTGCCAAATTTTGGAGATATTTTAGAGGATAAGAGGGAGTGAAGGGTAGAACCTACATGTCTTGGGAGGAGGGCAGTAGTCTTGCAAACTAAGTCTTGCTCTCTGTTCTCCACTCGAAGGACACTGAGGCAAAGCACCGTGCGACACCGAGCGGCACCGAGGGCCACCTCCTCGCCGTTTTTCCTTGCACTGGCACTCTCCTCACGATCTTTTCACCTCTAGTCGTGCTCAGCTTCACTACCAACCGAGGTGGTTCTCTGTTTCCTTCTCCCTCGCGCAAGAACCCAACAGAGCCATCGCCGCCACTGCCTTTGAACGCTCGGCCACTCACCAGCTCGTGAGCAACCCCCAGAACAGTAGCAAAACGGTACCACAGTAATCCTCACACCCTCCTCGGACCACAACCGAGTGAGCTCGGCTTTCCCAAACCCGAGCACGCGATTTCCCGTGGCGACCGAAAGCAAAAAGTGACAAGGAGCTCACGTGGACAGCTCGACTGGGAGCTTCTCACGCCCAAGCAAGGACGCCCAGAGGAGCGCTAGGATCACGTGTTGCTCACATCCAAAGCTCAGCTCGAACCCGTGCTCGTCCTCAGAGAATTTCCAGTTTTTCCTCCGGACGGCTCAAACCGAGGTGCAGGTAAGAAATCTTCAAATTATTGATCAATTCTTGTTTAGAGGCCACTAAATTGCACTCACACGAGCTAGACATGCTTAGAAACAATTCTTCTTTGGAACCCCAGCGTGAAATCCTCGGTAGAGGTCCTATTTGCAGTTTTTCCATCGGCGGCCATGCCAAACCCTGTCGGGTGCACGGTGCGGCCCTAGGTAGAGCTTCTACCGATCGAATTTGCATGCACGTCGATGATCTAAACACTCCAATGGTGCTTTAGGGCCGTTGTTCATCGGGTTTGGCAGGCTAGAACGGCAGGGCGACGTCGCCGAACCTACACCGAGCCGCCGCACCGTCGCAAGCTATGTTAGAGCCGACGCCGGTGTGGGGAAAGCTCACCAATGTTTTCAGCACGTGAAATAAGGGGCTAGCAGCGAGTGGGAGCTCGGGAGATGGCCGGAGAGGCGTTATCCAGTGAGCTCCGGCGAGCTCGGTGGTGCGGGCACGCGGGGGGCTGGGGGCAGACGAAGGGGGGGTCGGCCCCACATATCAGCATCTGAATTGAAAAGGGAATGATCTTCTGTGGCCTCAGATTACACTGTGTCTACGAGGGAAAGATCCTGTTGCCCGTGTGGCTTTGTTCCAGCGAGTGACACGTGGACCCTGGACCCACAGTCAGAGATTTAAATTTTTCCAGGGTTGATATGAATTCCAGATTTCCACCAAACTTTAGAATAGCATAACTTTTGCTAGGAAACTCCAACTTTAGTGATTCAAATTGGGTTAGATTAAGGTTGACAAACTCTATACAAATATGCAACCCAATTTGTATGAAAGTCATTATTTAATTCTGGAAAATTCTTTAAAACTTTTCAGCAAAAGAATATTTGAGGAAGTTGGGTTCATCCAAAAATCCTCAAATTTTGTCAGAATACTTTTAGGATTTTATTGAACTCCTGTAAAATTTTCATATCATTTGAAGTTGATTTGATTAGGATAATTCAGATTTTAAATTGCTGTGTTCAAATGGATACAGAAACATTTTCAGAGAATTCCCAAAACTTGGAAATTCAGTTCTGGGCAATTCTTAGCTCCAAAAAACCTAGGAAAATTCATTCAGGCTCTATGAACTATAATTAAAATTGTAGTTCACTAATTCTTACATGAACATGTGAGTTACTTCAGAATTAATTCCTTTTCGCTTAATTGCTTAGAGAATTGTTCTGAATAAACCACTTAGTGAAAAGTGCTAAAATTTGGTCCAGGTGACTTTCTTGTGAAAAGGAACTCACATGAAAATTTTCAGCTCCATTGGAGCTCTGGATCACCACTGTTCTGTTTACCCTCTTTAGGTGATCAAAATACAAGTGATGAAAAGCACTTAGCACTTGATCAATTTACTTAACCCAAACCCAACCACTAGAAGCAGTGTCATTTTAAATTCTTATACAGAGTTCTGGTTTTAAACTTGTCATTAGAACTTGATAGAAAAATCTTTACAATAAAATACATATGCATATTCATCACCTGTAGCATCTACGTGAAGATTATGAAACAATCGAAGTGGAGATGAAAGAGGGAGGAAAGCGAGTGATCAAGCCCCAAGTGATCTTCACTAACTGAACATTATATACTAGTCCCCTGCAAAACAAAGGCAAGCCCCAGTTTGTATCCAAAAATTTATAAATTTTTATTTGTATACATTTTATATTGTCTAGAATATTAGTTTTGCATTATGGCTAGGTTTTATGACACTCCACATGCATGACCCAGAAAATCCCTGGAGTTTTATTTAGAGTAGGTTTTTACCTAATTATAACTGTTGTGATCAAGTTAAGAAAAGTGGATTAAAAGAGGCATAACTCGAGTAGGCCGTTTCCTACTCGTGAACCGGGATTAAAGGCGATCAATCGGACAAGTTGGGAATTGATCCTCTTAGTTGGAAATGGAGACCAGGCAGTATGGATGGAAGGCTCAAGGACGTGGTCCTGTGAATCTAGTCTCTGTTTGAGTCGATTAAGGCCCGTTCTCGTGTGCGGCCCTGCTGGACAAGTTTGAGTTGTGTATCGGATCCATACTGGCTATATGGGACCCAGGAAACCGATGTAACATGTTAACCTCGGTGTCGAGGAAATCCCCACCGTCTTATGCAAATGCTGAAAGGATAGAGAAGTCGGCTCTACGAGGGTTTGCCGTAGTGAGACTTAATCCAAGTCGGTGGGACCGGTTCGGTATTTGGGTGTCATGTGAAAGGTTGCCACATACGACGTTGAGGGGATCGGTTGGTCACCGGTCTTGGATGGGCGTATGTGCCGTGTCAGCCGAGTAATTTTGATTCGAATCACCATCACTCGCGGTAGTTAGCATACATGTACACTGAGTCCTGACGTAGTAAGAAACCGGGGAAACGTTAATATGCTTCATGAGTAATCCTCATATTGGAGATGAGGGATGATCAACACATTCACTAAATTTACTTTCTACCTTGGGCTAGTAGCGTCGAGACAAACAGTTTCTTGTTTGATTGTGGAGTCTTGGCGTTGATGGCGCAAGGTATGTATGGATCTAGGGTAGCTCACTAAATTTACTTTCTCCTAGGGCAAGTGGCATCAAGATGAAGCATTTCTTGTTTGACTGTGGAGTCTCGATGTAGATTGCACGAGGGCTATAAAAGTTGCTTAAAACTTCAAGTAAGGACTCTCCTGTAGATCAAGTTCATTGTTTGTGCAAACTTCTCTATTAATCCCTCTATTTTCAGAATGTAGAGTTTCATGATTAGGGTTGACCGTTAAGTCTTGCTGAGCTTTTTGCTCACGGATGCTACACGAGTTGTTTTGCAGGTAATAACACTATGCTGATGAGTACGGTTGTCCGATGAGACTCGGAACTCTCTGAGTGGTGAACTCATGGAAACCCCTGCCGCTGCTATTGTGATCGTGTTGCTAGTGAGAAGGGTCCGCGGGCTGGACGTCTTCTCTGTTGCTTAGCATAGATATGAGACGTGAGTTGTATCAGTCTTCCGCTGTAGATTATTTTGAGAAGTATTTGTAAAATTCACACTTTGTAAGCTTCCGCTTGATTTATGTAATACGATGATTTATTATGTGTTCAGTTGGATGTCGCATCGCACGGCACCACCCAATGTGATTCCCAGGCGAGCGGCACAGCCCCGTTATTTGGTTCGGGCCCTCACAGCGTGGTATCAGAGCCGCATTGGTAATAGCACACAGAATAAGGATCGTATTATGACAAAAACATTGGATACGGTGAGGAAACGGTATTAGGCCCACATAAGGACTACTATATTAGTCTAATATGAATGTGGCAACCTAACTTATGTGCTATATCATGCATCTCGGGACTTCATATGTCTTGGGGGTGCATGTAAGTGCTGTCCACCAGTGCGCACAACGCTAAAGGGTGGAGCCTCACGGGTGGCAGGTAACCCAGCCAGCTTTGATATCCTCTACGACTCTTCATGTTGTTTGGGGTATCCGAGCAACGCCCTTCCCTGGCGTGCTACGGGCAAGTATGGGAGACCCCGTCACGTGGTTAGTAACGTGAACACGTAGCTCAAAGCATGTTTGGCCTGAGAACACCTGTGCTAGTGATGACGGACGGGTGTACGAACTGTATTGGGACCGGGTTCGGTTTGCAGCCAAACTTGACGGCAGCATGGGCTGTTGAAATCAGCTTGGGACACGCTGGAACGAGTTGATGCCGCGCCGCCGACGGTGCCGACCTGTTTCCGGTTGTTTTCATGAGGTGAGACCTTGCCCGGAAGGTGCGCCACGTTCCAACGGTCGTGTAGGGCGAAACCGGAGCAAAAATGGTGGAGAAATGAGGGAGAACGGGGCACGCCATCCCCCTGTTCCGGCGTGCGCGCGGGCTCTGTCCCGAGGTAGAAGAAGGGTCTGACAGTGGACCCCAGAAAATGTTCAAACTTTGAATGTAGGAAACTCCAAATTGGGTGATTCAAATTTGGTTAGATTCAGTTTGCAAAGATATATTCAAATGTGTACCCCAATTTGTATGAAAGTCAATAATAAATTCTGCATAATTCTTTTATTATTTTCTGTAACATTATTATGGAGGGAGTTTGGGTAAGCCAAAAATATTCAATTTTTTCCGGAATATTCTTTATGGTATAATTGAACTTCCAGCAAAGTTTCAGCTCATATGGAGTTGATTTGAGTAGGATTTTTCAGAGTCCAAGCTGTTGTGTTCAAAAGTGTCCAGAAACTTTTCAGAAAAAGTTTCTACTTTGTAAAATTCATCCTAGGCAATCCTTAGCTCCAATAAATAGTGAAACAAATTTTTCTGGAATCGTTAGGAAGAGTACTTTGCAGAGGAACAAAGTGCTTGATATGAAAATGCCCATTTTCTGTGGAATTCATTTTTAGTAAATCCTTTAGAGTTTAATTCCAGTAAGGATTCTCTTTGAAGAATTTCCAATTTTGGGAAGCAAATCCTTTTCCTAGTTCCTGAGCTTCAGTAAAAATCTTAGGACTTTTGGAGCTCATTAAGAGGGCTTAATCAGTAGGTTATATCAGGGTTAAATAAAGTAGCTAAAAATCATAGAATTAATTCCAGGAAAATGGTTCAAACTTCACACCTCCATAACTTTCTGTAGGGATGTCCAAAATTTGTGAAACTAATTTTGTCGAATTCCACTATGTCAGTACTTTGCAGAAATGCAAAGAACTTGATCTGAAGATCTCCGGAATTTTCTACAAAATTCATCAAAATTAAATCTTTGGGAATTAATTCCAGAAGATCCCTGTTATGGAATTTCCTCAAATTTGGCCAGAGTATTCCTCATGATATTAGTGATCTCCTGTAAAAAGTTTAGCTTCATTGGAGTTAATTTGCTAGACTAAATCGTCTTCCCAAGTTCAACCTTCATTTGAAAAATTCAAACCAAACAGAAATTTTTCAGAATTGTTCACCAACTTCAAAGATTCATATCTCCCTGTAGGTTGCTCCAAAAAATGATAAAACAAATTTTGTTAGAACCATATAGGCCTACTCTAATTAGATCTTCCACTTTTAGCCATGTCAAAACTTCAGATCTGGGCTCAAAATTCAAAGAAGACTTGTACTTGTGGGAATTTTGGAGACCACAAGCTTCAATGAAATTTCTCCAAATTTTGCTCAGATCATCCTTCGAGGGTCTAGTATCCACTGGAAAAATCCCAAAGCCAATTAAGGAACCTAAATAGCGGTAGCTATGAATAGAAGTGTAATTCTTATATAACACTAGCACTTATACATATATTTTGCTACAGTTCATATAGTGACCGAAGTTGAGGACACACCGCAGCCGTTGGACGTCCTCCCGCCAGATGCTAACTTTCCTTTTGACTTGCAACCAGGCAAGCCCCGGTTTGCATTTAATTACCTTTTGCAAAGTTTTCATTTGTATAACCTATGTCTGGGTTGAATGGTTGCATTAGAGTTAAGGTGTTTGAAACCCCACTTGCGTGACTTTAAAACCTATCAAGGGTTGGGTAGTTTACAAACTTGACTAGTAGAGAATGCCATGCTAATGTTCTTAGGATCTCGCGAGAAGTCGAGTAGTTGGAATATACTCGCAAGGTCAGATTTGATCACACGAGATGGAAAAGAGTAGAGAATGGCTTAAGATTGTGAAACTGGGACCCAACAGAGGGGATAGGATTCAGTGAGCGGAGGTATCACGTGTGTAACCCTGTTGGTGTCGATTGAGGACCGAGACGTGTGCGGGCCTGATGGACAAGTTTCGAACAGTACCGGATGGCATACTGACATAAGCAGGAAATCGATGTAATTGGTTAACCTGGGTGCCGAGGCTTAACCAACCGTTTTATAGGGGTGGGTTGAGGGTAGCAAGGTGTAAATCTGCCGGTGGGCACAGTCACGCTCAACGCGGGGACCTCCTTCCCGTTACGGATGGACCGGTTCAACATTTGGGTTTCCTTTGAAAGGTTGTTGCATACAACAGAGTAGTAAGGTGTGAAGCACCACACTTCTGAATGTGGGTGTATGTGACGTGTTGTCCGGGTGTCTCCTGATTGCAATCACAGTCTCTCGCGGTTATTTGAATACCGCTTGTTCACTGTTCTGTGACGTAGTAAAAAGTGAAATAAGCCAGATGAATGTGCTCTATTGAATTAATATTGTCTTGTTACCATGTATGCTGTATATGTAGAGCTCATTAAGTTTATTTTCATCTTTGGGCATCACCACATCGGAGGAAAGTTTCTTGTTAGATTGTGGACTTCCGATGTGGGGGCTGGCTAAGGCACATTAATATGCTGCTATAAAACTGTAAGTAAGGATTAACATGTAGGTATGTCTTTATTGCAATGCCTTTTTCCTATATTACTAATTCTCTACATGTAGAGTTTCATGATTAGGAGTGTCGGTTAAGCCTTGCTGAGCCATCGTGCTCACGGTTGCAATATTTGAGCTTTGTGTAGGTGAGAGTTATGAGGAAGGGTTCAAGGACGAGGGAGATTCCCCCGTCGGGGTACAAGGCTGAGCTGGAGCCCTGCACGCTGCCGTGACCTTCGTTTGAGTGCTGCTACTGCGTAGCGTCCCTGGGCTGGACGGCTACACTTTTTGCTTAGTTAGTAGGATAGTGGAGATATGTATATTACTTCTGCTGTTTTATATAAAATAAAAGTTTGTATGTTATTCGTATTCTTTTCTTGTGCGCTGTTGGGTGTCGCATCGCACAGCACCACCCTCTGCGATATCGGAGTGGGTGAACCACGGGGTGGTCTCCACAGTACGGCCACACCCTCCGCTGAAATAATGTGGCCAAAGAATGGTACCTTGCTGATCCAAAATTCACACTTGCTGAATTTGGCATACAGCTTATGTTCTCGCAATCGTTGGAGCACAATATGGAGATGTTTGGTGTGCTCTGTAAAAGTACCAAAACTTGTAAATGGAAAACTGGAGCTATGAATAAAGTTGAGTTTAAATACAAGAAATGGGACCTGCAAAAACTTTTGTTTACTCATGAAAGTGTTCGCATGTGCAATAGGACTTTAAAGTCAGTTTGAGCTAAAGGGTTCGCTTCAAATAGAAGAGGGCCATTTTCAAAAAGGGAAAATATTCAAACTGTTGTTTAAGAAGGGGTATTTGCAATGGCCAACTCAAAGATCAGAGGGCATAATCGAATTCCTCAGGTACAAATTATGAGGTAGCAAAACTTTGCGCAAATTTGGAAGTGCTTTGATATGTATATCAAAAGGGACTTGTAAATTTCATCAAAATTTTAATCCAAATTTGAAACTGAGGCACAACTTGTCAAATTGCCAAATGACTTTTGAATTTGAGTCCCCCATAGCTGAAGTTGCAATGTGCCAAAAATTTGGAGATATTTGAGAGAGGAACTTGGTGGGGCTCAAATGTCACGGAGAAGAGGAAAACTTAGCACACAAGTCTTTACTTTCTCTGTTCAGACTCATTCAGCCGACTGAATAACCGGTTTTCTGTTTTTCGCTCGAAGGGCCGAACACAGCATGCGCGCCACCGAGGCAACGCTGCCACCAGCTCCCGAGCTGCTCCGGAGTCGGTTCCCCTCGCCCTTATCAGTCTTCCACCGGGAGCGTGCACCTCACAGCACCGAGAAAACGCCCGAGCTACGCCTCTTCCACGCCACAGCACCGTTCCCGGGAGTTTTTGCCGCCACCGCGTACACACTCTCGGGTTCCCGTCGCCAACCGTCTCCCCAAGCCGTGACACCCGGACAATCTCGGAAGCGACGTCGCCCACGCTCCCTGAAGCCTGCCAAAGCAAATTCTGAGGGTGCAGCGGGCTACAATAGCTCGGCAAGCCTTTTCTTCCCCGGCGGACCGACCTCGGCGGCTTCACTTCAAACCAAGTCTCTCCAGTGTTTCATTCACAACAAAACCACGAATAAGGTTGGTTACCACCTTCCCTTGCTGTCCGCCGAGTTTGGGATCATTTCATAGGATCACCTAGCCGGAATTTGAGTTTTCCTCACGGCGGGTTCTTCGGGTCGCCGGTGCCAGACCGTGAAATCCTCTTCCGAGGTGTAGAGGCTCCCGGTTGTGTTCTGGGTCATGATCCTTAGCCTTCTACGGACTCCTCGACCAAACAGAGCACGATTCCATCAACCCTAGCCGAAGAAAGCCAAGTTTTTCTCTGTCGCCGCAAAAACCGTCTCGGGCGCACAGTGACGGCATAGCTAGCGGCCTCCCCAAGCAAATTTGTGCACACGTCGATGAGCTACACCTTCCACTGATGCTGTAGCACTAATCCCTCGTGTATTGGGCAAGCTAGAACGTCGGCGCTACGTCGCCGAAGCTCGGTTAAACCGCCGCGCCGTCGCGAGCTCGGTTAGGGCCGATGTTGGTGTGGGGAAACCCTCTCCACGTGTTCAGTGCACGCAACTAGGGACTGGCAGCGAGTTTGAGCACGAGAGGTAGACGGAAGACCGGGTTCCGAAGTTCTCCGGCGAGCTCCGGCGGCGGGGTCGCGCGGGAGCAGGAGGAAGACGAAGGGGGGCTGGCCCCACTCGTCAGCAGCTGGAGTTAAACGTGCGGATCTTCTGTGGCCTCGGATCGGTCTGTGAATATGCGGGAATGGGTCTGTGGCCCCGTTTGTCTCAGTTCCAACAGCTGACACGTGTATGATGGACCCACAGTCAGAGTTTGAACATTTCCCGATTTATTTGGATTTCCAGATTCAGTTAAAACTTTAGAACCTCATAACTTTTGTTAGGAAGCTCCAAAATTAGTGATTCAAATTGGGTTGGATTCAGATTGAAATACTCTATCCAAATATGCAACCCAATTTGTAAGAAAATGACCAATTAATTCTGGAAAATTCCTTAACAATTTTCAGCAAAAGAATTTTAGAGGGAGTTTGGTCCATCCAAAAGTCCCGAAATTTCTCCAGAATATTCTTTAGGGTATTAGTGAACTCATGTAAAAGTTTCAGCTCATTTGGAGTTGATTTATATAGGGTAATTCTGATTTCCAGTTTCTGTGTTCAAATAAATACAGAAACAATTTCAGAGAATTTCCAGAACATGGAAATTTAGTTCTGGGTAGTTCTTAGCTCGAAAAATCGTAGGAAAATTCATGCATGCTCCCTGAGTTATGTTTCAACTTGTAGTTCACTTGCATTTGCATGAAAGTGCAAATTTATTCAGGATTAATTCCTTTTTGCCTAAATGCTTAGGGAATTGTTCTGGGTGATCTACTCATTGAAATATTCTGAATTTTGGTCCAGATGAATTGCTTGTGACAAAGCACTCACAAGAAAATTTTCAACTCCATTGGAGCCCTGGATCAGTACTGTTCTGTTTAACCTCTTAGATACTCAACACACAAGTGAGGAAACACACATCTCACTTGAGCATAGTACTTAAACCCAAATCCCAAACCACTAGCACCAGTGTCATTTTAAATTCTTAAACAGAGTTCCAGTTTTAAACTTGTCCTTAGCACTTGTTAGCAAAAGTTTTACAATTAAACATATATGCATATTCATAACGTGTAGTGATTAAACGTGGAGAAGTGAAGGAGGAGTTAAGATTGAATCAAGGAGCAAGAAGGGCAGGGATTAAGTTTCAAGTCATCAGCAACTAACTTCATATTATCTGACTTTAGTCACCTGCAAAACCAAAGCAAGCCCCGGTTTGCATTTAAGCTATTTTATAAAGTTTTTCATTTGTTCACTACTATGGGTCAAAGTTTGTATGTGCATTAAGTCAAAGATGTTTTATACTCCACTTGCATAACCAAAAATGAACCCTGAGGTCAAGGGTAGAATGGTGTCATTGCTGTAGAATAAGGCCATGCTAAATAGGCTAGGACATCCGGTAGAAGACGAGTAGTTGGAATCTACTCGCGAGCTTTGTTTCAGGATCACATAAGTGTGGTTGGAAAGAGAGGCAAACTAAAGTTTACATTTCTAAAGATGAGACCGGGCAGGAGGGTTAGGCAGCGACAAGACGAGGTCTTGGTCGAGTAGCTCTTCCTGTGTCGGTTAAGGACCGATGTGTGTGCTGCATCCAGGAGAAAGTATTGAGTTGTGTACAGGATGCTTACTGATATATGGGAACCAGGAAACCGATGTACCAGGTTCACTGGATTGTAGAGGCATACCACATCGTATCGTTAGACCTATGAGCCCGAGACGGCGCGACCGGTTCTACGGTCTAGTGTCCTGAGAAAGGTTGCCACATACGACATAATGAAGGACACTAGATTTTGGTCTTCAGAGGAGGGCGTATGTGTCGCGTTATCCGGGTAGTGTTTGATTCGAATCACCGTCCCTCGCGGTTATTGAGTACCGCTTGCTCCCATGTTGTGACATAGTAATCAACTTGTGTGGAAACAGTTTGCAAAGTTTAATTGCTGCTATGATTACTGTAAATTGCATGAAAACCTTGTTTGAAGTAGAGATAGAGCAAACTAAAGTTATTTTCCACCTTGGAACAAGTAACATTGGAATAAGGTGTTTCTTGTTGATTGTGGAGTTCCAATGTTGCCGGGCACAAGATCACTACTATTATGGTTAAAATCTGAAAGTTAAGGATGAACTCGTAGGTGAGTCTTTTCGCAAATTATAGGATTGGGTCTTAAGTTATCCTCATATAGAGTTGCATGCTTTAGGAGAGACGGTTAAGTCTTGCTGAGCCTTTGTGCTCACTCTTGCTATATGAGTGGTTTTGCAGGTTAATATGACGCTATAAAGAAGGTTGTCCGGTGAGACTCGGAAACGTCCGAGTCATGTTATACATGGAGGACCTAGCCGCTGTCATGTCTTCGTGTTGCTAGCGAGAGGAGTCCGCAGGCTGGACCTCTTCTCGATTGCTTCGTAGTTATTCGACGTGAGCTGTTTATAGACTTCCGCTGTAGCTATTTTATGTAAACTATTTACAAAGAACAATTGTAAGCTTCCGCTTTGATTTATTTAATACAGTTTTCCTTATATGTGTGCTGTTGGGTGCCGCATAACACGACACCACCCAATGCGATTCCCGGGCGAGGTGCCCCGTCCCCGTGAACCGGGACGTTGGGGGCACTCTCAGCGTGGTATCAGAGCCGCATTGGTAATGGCGCATGGAATAAGGATCGTATTACGACAAAAACTTAGGATACGGTGAGGAAAACGGTATTATGCCCAAATAAGGACTATAGTAGCATAGTTACTTAAAGTGGCATGACTAACATACTTGTTATAATTCTGAATTTTAATTATGTAACGACACACCTACGCTCTGGTAAGCATGGTAAGGAACGCCACCGAAAGCAGTTCAATTTTGGTTAGCTCCCCTGACAAGAATGTGGTTCAGGGATAGGTCTCACAGCTTGGTGTGAGACGTCAATATGAAACTCTTGGACTCTTCATGTTCCTGAGTTCATATGGAATGCTGATTCCTAGCATTCATTAGGCACGAAAATGGAGACCCCATCGTATGGTCAGTAACGCGATAGTGTGTTCATCTGGAAATAGCCCAGGAGGACATACGCAGCGCTTGCCATCGGCGTGCCCTGCAGGGCAGTAGGTGGTATCCGTTGGGTTGATAACATTCCCAGCTGTGACGACCCGTTCATGATATACTCGGGTTCCCTGTCGTGTGGTGTAGAAACACGATCATGTACCTTGAGACGTGGCTTAACTCAAGGACGGCCGTATAGCAATGATACGGGCGTTTGTATTTACTTTCAAATATGGAACTGCCTGAAATGAAAACAACCTTTGAGTGCACCACTATTGAGTGTTCTTCTGCAGGTACTAACCACGTACGTATCCCGTGTAGTACACGTGTGCGAGAGATTGTCTTAGTGCCACTGATAAGTACGTATATGCCGGTATAATCCGGTTAGGATTTTTTTTTGGTAAGGCAACGTAGTACCAACATGTTTCTTACGGTGCATCGACACCGTACTACACTTAATAACCTCTTCCCTATTAATAAATGATTCATGAACTAACTTTCAACTAAAAATGGAAGTTTGAAACAAGTATTAGTTACTAAACTCTTATTTTGAGCTAGGATTCAAATGAGAGGATGACTAGGCTTCCAAGATTTCAAAAACAGAGTGCTCTGTTTCTGGCAGGAATTCTTGCTGGACTTTAACAGAGCATAACTCTGAGTTTATATAACCAATTAAGGTGTATGATACAGTTCTGGAAAGATTTTCAAGTGCTCTACAACTTCTTTGTAGACCTCCAGAGCAAAATCACACGTTAAGCTGGTGAAAAGTCCAGTTGAAAGCAAACTGTTCAGAACCAGGACAGTAGCAAAAAGCTCTCTGGACCTTTCTGTTTTTAAGCCATAACTTCCTGTAGAAAAATCCTTAAGGAGCCTATGATACACCATTGGAAAGGTTATGAGATGTACAACATTTTTGTAGTTCAAGGTTGGTTCATATTCTTATTGTATTTTCATATACAACTGTGATAATGTAGCCACATACAAAAGGGATGCTGCCAAATTTTATCCAGGAAAGCAATCATAACTTTTGATCCAGAGATGATCTAGGGACATATAAGTACTCGTTGGAAAGTTACTGGAGTTTACAAAAACTTTGGTATTGGACTCAAGTTATGAATCTGTACCTAATTTGAGTAATAATTTGGGGTTTGTGTGAACTGGTCAGGGTCGTCCAGCTGATTAGTTTAGCGTACTTAAGATTTGTTTAAACATGAATATGGTTATGCTTTCATAAAGTTCATGAAATGTTCATGTTTTACTTATCTTTACTTACTACTGAGATAGAATTTTGATTGACTCAAAATTTTGTTTCGTGCAGTATGGTACGCGCACACTCTCAAATGGAGATTGGAGGTTCAAGTCGAGGTGGGAATGACTCGACTTCATCACAAGAGCCATCGCCAACCGGATTGGCTGAAATTATGGCAAAGATGAATGAAACTCTCTAAACTCTAGTTCAGCACGGAATAAATAGAGAAGCTCAGCATCACATGCCAACCCCGAGCACTTATCTGGATTTCTTGGCGACACAACCGCCGGACTCGCGGGATATCATCGGAGGTTCATTTCGAACTTCTCGAAGATTGCCAAGCCTAGGACATAGCTGCTGAAGAAGGCTACCAAATAAGTTTGGAGTCCAACATGTAAGGCAGCGCTCAAGGAATTAGTGAAACACTTAATATCAGCACCGGTTTTGGCGCATCCAGACACAACAAAACTGTTCGTTGTGTACTGCGATGCATCCAGCTTTGGGCTAGGATGTTTGCTGATGGATGTTTGCTGATGCAAGACCAAAGGGTGGTCATATATGGATCACGGCAACTCAGGAATCATGAGCAACACTATCCGAGTTCTAGGATGCATTTTGTGCTCGTTTCATTCCTGCGGGCAAAATGCAAACAAGTCATGAGGAATTCTGGAATCTAAAGCAAGGGGAAATGAGTGTTATTGAGTATGCGAAGGAATTCAATCGCTTAGCTCAATATGTCCCTGACTATGTGAAATCACCATCTTTGAAGGGTTATCATTTTTACCGAGGGCTGACTGCTAGGCTGCGATGTGAGTTGGCTCAAGTTAGCCAAGAGAATTTTGATGAGTTTGTTAGCTGTGCTATCACTCAGGAATATTATTCCAATCTCTACCTTAAAGAAAAGAGGGAGAGGGACTCATCACAGGATGAATGCAATTATCTGCCTCAGAAGTATCAGTGGGTAATCCGTTCACCTTCCGGTCGAGAGGTTCCACAAGGAGTGCAGTCATTCTTGGAGTATAACGACTCATATACTTCGCAGAGGTTTTATTCACCTCCCCTGCAGCAGCAACTTATTTCTCATGCACCTCAGTATCAACAAGGTGCACCAGAATGCTATTTCCCTCAAGATGCTGAAAATGATCACGCTGATTTCTCAGCTGAACCGAGTAGTGTCCCACTTCATATTTACAATCAACTCAACGTCAATGAAGCAACTGAACTGAGCAGCAACATTATGTCTGCGGGTCCAGTTCCAAAAAGTGATCTTGGACAGCAAAGAAAAGCCATGTCCAAAGCGGGAACAGTTAATTATGTGTCAGTCGATGATCTGCCAAAGGGAGGACCTGTTCTTGCCGGCAGGTTCACCTTAAATGACAAGCCGGTTATCATTTTATTCGACTCAGGTGCAACACATAACTTCATTAGCAGGGCGACGGTGATCAAGGATCAGATCTCCACAACAATCACAAAAGGTTCTTACCTTATTCATTCTCCAGGTGGAGACATATCGACTAATGAAGTCGTTTCTCGAGCACCACTTTGTTTGGGTGGAAAAATTTATCCTACCACCCTCATTATTTTGGAAGACCAAGGAATCAATGCCATATTAGGAATATCATGTTTGACCTTCTATAAGGCTGTTTTGGACATCGAGAACAGCAGTGTTCACTTGGACTCTCCACTTCACGGGCGTCAAACATTGTATCTCGGCAAAGCGGTTTCCAATGAACCAGAAGTTTGTAATGGTGAGGCTTGCAAGTTGGAAGACATTCTGGTAGTCCGTAAATATCCGGACGTGTTTCCCGAAGACCTCCCAGGCTTACCACCTGAGCGCGAGGTGGAATTAAAAATAGAGTTGATACCAGAAACCACGCCGATCTCTCGGAGACCATATAAAATGGCTCTGAATGAACTAGCAGAAATGAAGGAGCAACTCAAAGATATGATGGACAAGGGGTTCATTCGTCCAAGTTCCTCACCATGGGGTTTCTTGGCTTTATTTGTGAAGAAGAAGGATGGGACGCTGAGGCTATGCATCGATTATCATCCTCTAAATGATGTGACAATAAAGAACAAGTATCCACTACCAAGAATTGATATTCTCTTCGATCAACTAGTGGGTGCTAAAGTCTTCTCCAAGATGGACTTAAGGTCGGGATATCATCAGACCAAGATTCGAGCGGAGGATATTCCGAAAACAACATTCTCGACAAGATATGGGCTCTATGAGTATCTTGACATGTCATTTGGGTTGACCAATGCTCTGGCTCACTTTATGTAACTTATGAACTCAGTGTTCATGCAGAAGCTGGATCAGTTCATCATGGTATTCATCGACGACATCTTGGTCTATTCCAAATCTGAAGAGGAACACGATAAACATTTGCATATTGTGCTTCAACGCCTGAGAGATCACAAGCTCTATGCAAAGTTTAGTAAATGTGAATTCTGGATCAACCAAGTTTAGTAAACTTGTCCTTAGCACTTGTTAGCAAAAGTTTTACAATTAAACATATATGCATATTCATAACGTGTAGTGATTAAACGTGGAGAAGTGAAGGAGGAGTTAAGATTGGATCAAGGAGCAAGAAGGGCAGGAATTAAGTTTCAAGTCATCAGCAACTAACTTCATATTATCTGACTTTAGTCACCTGCAAAACCAAGGCAAGCCCCGGTTTGCGTTTAAGCTATTTTATAAAGTTTTTCATTTGTTCACTACTATGGGTCAAAGTTTGTATGTGCATTAGGTCAAGGATGTTTTATACTCCACTTGCATAACCAAAAATGAACCCTGAGGTCAAGGGTAGAATGGTGTCATCGCTGTAGAATAAGGCCATGCTAAATAGGCTAGGACATCCGATAGAAGACGAGTAGTTGGAATCTACTCGCGAGCTTTGTTTCAGGATCACATAAGTGCGGTTGGAAAGAGAGGCAAACTAAAGTTTACATTTCTAAAGATGAGACCGGGCAGGAGGGTTAGGCAGCGACAAGACGAGGTCTTGGTCGAGTAGCTCTGCCTATGTTGGTTAAGGACTGATGCGTGTGCCGCATCCAGGAGCAGGTATTGAGTTGTGTACCGGATACTTACTGATATATGGGAACCAGGAAACCGATGTACCAGGTTCACTGGATTGTAGAGGCATACCACATCGTCTCGTTAGACCTATGAGCCCGAGACGGCGCGACCGGTTCTACGGTCTAGTGTCCTGAGAAAGGTTGCCACATACGACGTAATGAAGGACGCCAGATTTGGGTCTTCAGAGGCGGGCGTATGTGTCGAGTTATCCGGGTAGTGTTTGATTCGAATCACCGTCCCTCACGGTTATTGAGTACCGCTTGCTCCTATGTTGTGACGTCGTAATCAACTTGTGTGGAAACAGTTTGCAAAGTTTAATTGCTGCTATGATTACTGTAAATTGCATGAAAACCTTGTTTGAAGTAGAGATAGAGCAAACTAAAGTTATTTTCCACCTTGGGACAAGTAACATTGGAATGAAGCGTTTCTTTTTTGATTGTGGAGTTCCAATGTTGCTGGGCACAAGGTCACTACTATTATGGTTAAAATCTGAATGTTAAGGATGAACTCGTAGGCGAGTCTTTTCGCAAATTACAGGATTGGGTCTTAAGTTACCCTCATGTAGAGTTGCATGCTTTACGAGAGACGGTTAAGTCTTGCTGAGCTTTTGTGCTCACTCTTGCTATATGAGTTGTTTTGCAGGTTAATACGACGCTATAAAGAAGGTTGTCCAGTTGACACGACCCCACGGTCTTGTCGAGCTAGGATCACGCTGAGGGGTGCTGCGTTGCACAACACCGGATAACACACATCAAAGGTACAAAGCGGAAGCAAAGTTGATTACATAAATGGGTTTATGAAAATTTTACAACAAAATATGTTCAGTCTACACTCACGGGCGTAGACTACGCATCAAGTTCACGTTCAGCCCGTGAACGTGTCCTTGCTAGCACACACGGACACTAACACGGCGGCGTGCACGACTCCCACTCGACGGGGTTCCCCTCCTGGGGTTCCGTCTCCTCCTCGGGAGTCCCTTCCTCATAGAACCCTGCAAAAGCTTCAAACACAAGCAGTGAGCACGAAGGCTCAGCAAGACTGACCCGTCTCTTCTAAACATGGAACTTCTACATGAGGGGTGATAGGTACAGGAGATAAAACAAGTTGCAAGGACTCGCCTAATTAGTGGAACCTTACTTTCAAATTTTAGCAGCAGGTACTTTAAACATGTGTCAAAAACTGAGGCCTTTACACCGGTGAGACTCGGAAACGTCCGAGTCATGTTACACATAGAGGACCAAGCCGCTGCCATGTCTTCGTGTTGCTAGCGAGAGGAGTCCGCGGGCTGGACCTCTTCTCGAGTGCTTCTTAGTTATTCGACGTGAGCTGTTTATAGACTTCCGCTGTAGCTATTTTATGTAAATTATTTACAAAGAACAATTGTAAGCTTCCGCTTTGATTTATGTAATAAAGTTTTCCTTATATGTGTGCTGTTGGGTGCCGCATAACACAGCACCACCCAATGCGATTCTCGGGCGAGGTGCCCCGTCCCCGTGAACCAGGACGTCGGGGTCCCTCTCATGCTCTTCCTCCGATTTTGAGTATACGAGAATGTCGTCGATGAATACCACGACGAACTGATCCAACTCTGGCATGAATACGGAATTCATGAGATACATGAAATGTGCGGGTGCATTCTTTAACCCGAAAGAAATGACTAGATACTCATAGAGCCCGTATCTAATCGAGAAAACCATCTTTAGTATATCCCCCGCTCTGTATCTGATGATAACCTGACCTCAAGTCCATCTTGGAGAATACTTTGGCACCCACTAACTTATAAAATAATATATCGATCCGTGGCAGTGGATATTTATTTTTGATCGTCACTGCATTAAGCGGCCGATAATCCACGCATAACCAAAGTGATTCATCCTTTTTCTTCACAAAGAGGGTGTAACAGCCCCATGGTGATGAGCTTGGCCTGATGAACCCTTTGTCCATTAAGTCCTTTAGCTGCTCTTTCAGTTCAGCTAATTCCTTAGGAGACATTTTGTACGGTTGCCAAGATATCGGTGTGGTTCCCGGTGCCAACTCGATCTTGAATACCACGTCTCTTTCAGACGGCACCCCTGGAAGATCGTCGGGAAACACATCTGGATACTCACGTACCACTGGAATATCCTCTAGTTTCATGGTAACACTGTGGTACACAACTGGATTTCAGAATCCACGTCTTCAAGTATGAGTGTTTGAAGACCGTAGATCGGAGAGTCCAATTGAACAATCCATGGACCGATGTCAAGAACAGCCACGTGGTAGTTCATCCACGGCATTACCAGTATCACATTGATCTTCTGTCCCTCTAATACAATGAGGGTTGTGGGATATAATTTTCCACCTAAGCACAGGGGTGCTTTGATCACTACTTCATTAGCAGCTATATTTCCACCGGGTGAGCTGATAAGGTAGTGATCTTTGGGTGTAGTGGTGGAGAGCTCAGCTTTGCACACAAATAATCTGCTGATAAAATTGTGTGTGGCTCCAGAGTCGAATAAAATCACTACGGGTAGTTCATTGAGTGAGAACGTTCCCGCTAGCACAGGTGCACCTTCCGGCACATCCTCTAGAGCTGTATGATAGATACACCCGGACTTTGGTTCTGTTCCTTGGAGCTGAGCACGGGATTGATATATACCCTGCTCCGGTGTATTTCCTCTGTGCCGTATCCTTTCTGGACATCTCCTGCTGATTAGACCCAAATAACCGCACGTGAAGCACGGTTTCTAAGCCGGTTCTATGTTACTCTGAGTACGGACACTGGGTGCATTCTGTTGCGGCACGAACGCTTGAGTAACAGAATATTGCGGCTGCATATACCGTTGTTGCATCTGTCCGAATTCAGAATATTGAGATGAACGACTCGAATATTGTTGGAGTCGTCTAGCCAGCTGACAGTTCAAAGTACTATCTACCACCCGGTATTTATGAGGAGCAATGTTGCTACTATCCGGTGGTACACTGTTCTTTCTTTTCTCAGCCTTAACTTCTCGCTGAGCATCTTCAACCATGATGACAGCACTCATCAATTCGTTGAAGTTATTTCGATCTGCTAAGACGAGTCTTTCCTTTAACTTGGGATTGAGGCTGCAAAAGAACCATTCACACTTTTGTGCCTCAGTGTTCACATGTTCAGGCGCATACTGTGCCAGTTTGTTGAACACTCGCGAATGTGAGTATGCATCCCTCCCCCCTTGTTTTAACACTAGAAACTCCTCGAGTTTCCGCTGAATGATTCCGGAAGGAACATGATTGTAAGGGACTAAGTTTTTGGCACATATTCAAAGTGTTCATCACCACACACACACCTCATTTGAGGAAACTTTGTGAACACATTTGAAGAGCAAGTAAACACCATCACATGGTTATTAGAGAATAAACTCACAAAATGCAAAAGTGGCATTTCCCACATGCATCATCTAGGGGCTTAGCATATGAAAAACTCCAACACCTTGCTAGGAATGCTCATGCCAAATTTCACCCAAATCCAAAACCTTTTTGGGAATTTTTGGTATGACTAGAAAGAGGTTAGTTTGAACTCAAATTCAAAATCAAACTACTTCCATCCCATAAGTTCAAAAGTGGGAGGCATATTCTTATTCAGCACATTTTTGTGAGCTCACACACCAATTTTCACTCCATTTGGAGTTGATCTTGACATGAGCTATTTGTCTAAATTCAAAACAAATTTGAATTTTAACTAAACCTTTGCTGAAAATTTGATCAAATCAAATTCCATTTTGAATTATTCAAGTCCAGTAGCCATTTGGGAATTTGATCAAATCACCGAGGTTATTTGGGTCTCTACTGTTTAGAGCAGTAGGAAGATTCAAGTTTGGAGGTTAACACCGGGGTGGGACCCACATGTCAGCTTCACAAATCAGAGAACCGACTGAAGCACCGAATACTTGGGTCTCGGGCTCCCGCCGCAGTCGCCACCGCGCCAGTAGCTGCTTCCTCCATGCACCGCTGGAGCCGCTGTTCAGCGTTGATATTTTGTTCTGAGCAGCTCAAAGCCGTGTTCTCTTCTGTTCACAAGCGATCACCCGCACTCGGTGCTGCTCGCTCGATAAACGCTGCCACCTCCATTTCCGATCGCTCAAGCTAGCCAAGCCTCGGTTGCTCGAGCAGTCTACACCAAAGAGCATCACCATCTTGTGCTCCACCGGGCTGTCACAGTACTCCGGGGTTTGCCTGTGGGGTTTGGCGGCAAATTGAAAATTTCCACCAAGCTCTCACGAGTGCCGGCGGCACTTCACTTCGGGTCGCCATCAACAGAGCGCCACAGCCGTCGTCGTCGCCCGTTTGCTATACAAGAAAGGTGCGCTATACTTCCTAGGTTGTGTAGCTGCAAGCCTTGTGGCAAATGATCAATCCTAGAACGAGAATTTCCAAATATACCAAGAGCTAGTTCATATGAGCCAAGCTCACCTCTGATTGAAATTTGAACTCCACACACTCTTGTTGGTCAAGCCGGTTGGCCAGTAGGTTCTACACAGGCTAGTGCTCACTCTCGAGGAAGAAGCAAGGGAAACATTTGAGGATTGGCCATGATATGGTCGTTTTCCTCGCCTCCGTTGCAGAGTACCTTGGCTCACCGTCGAGGGTATGGTTGCCGGCGTTTCCAGCTTCCACAAGGCCTTGTTTCATGTTCCTCATGCTCTACTGATGCTCTCCGAGCAATTTCCAATTGATTTGGTGCACCGTGGTGCGTGACCGACCTCGCCGAAACCCTAGCGGGTTCTGTCGCCGGTGCACGCAGGTTTCCGGCCATCGCCGGGGGCCGGCGAGCTCACGGCTGAGTTCAGGAGGTCGAAAAAAGGGGAGGCGGCGAGTTTCGGGCCGAGAGGTGGCCGGAAACTCGGTTCCAACGAATCTCGCCGGAGACCGCCGCCGCCGGGTGTTTGGCACGAGGAGGAAGACGAAGCACTGTGTGCGGGACCCACCGGCAGAAGTTTAAACTTTTCTTCGTTTTTCAGTTTTAGTTCAAATTTCAAACCCACATAACTTTAGCTAGGAAACTCCAAATTGAGTGAACCAAATTTTGTTGGATTCAGCTCTCTGAGTACTTTCCAACAAATTAAGTTTCACTTCATAAAAAACCTTATTTCTCCAGAATTATTTCTTCAAAATTTAAACTGTTTAGAATTTTAACTGGAGAACACTTTGGAGGAAAATTCTGAAATTTTGCTAAGATGTTCACCAATATATCCCTGAGCCACCATAGAAATTTCAGATCCATTTGAGTTCATTTGATCCACCTAATGGTGTGATTAATAAAACTGTTCCAGAGAAAATTAAAAATGTCCAGAAACATTTTTCAGAAATTCTCTGAAATTGTTTATCTCATATCTTTAGCTAGGAACCTTCAAATTAAGTGAGGCCAACTCTATTAGAACCCTCTAAAAATCTAGTTTCATAAACTCGTGGCTTGCTCCATGAAAATTCTTAGAACACCCTAGGAGCTCCAATTAAGGCCAAGTACATAATTATTTGTGGAGAGCTCAAATGAGCATTGCTGCAAATGAAACTTGGCCAAGTCCCTGTTTAGGTTGTATCCAGATTACAGTAGAAGTTTCAGAGTCATTGGATCTGTCTTGCACGACTTATAACTCTCACAAGTTTAACTTCAATACAAATGCATTTAAATTGATACATATTTGTATTTATCATATGGAGTCGCTAAGGTTGGGAGGAACCCGAAGTCTTAGACTTTGTCACTCCATAGGAACAACTAGCCTACGACCAAGAGCAGCAAGGCAAGCTCCGGTTTGCATTAACCCTTTTTACAAATTTTTACTGTTTTGAGAACTTACTTTGAGCACCCACTTAATTCTTGCATTAGAGTCTTGTTTGAAACCGAAATGCATAGACAAGAAAACCCTGGGTTGGGATTAGGTTTCAAAACCTTGTTATCTATTGCAATGCTAAGATAGTGTAGGATTTGGTACAAGTCGAGTAGTCGGAACTACTCGCGAGAATAGGCTACAGGGACATTGCTTGGGTAAAGATACCAAATGAAACACATGGCAAGAAAAATGAGACCGAGTGGATAGTAAGGGCAGCAGGACTTTGGGGCCTTGGTGCCATAGCCCCGCTTGTGTCGATTGAGGACCGAGCCGTGTGCGGGCCTGTTGAACAAGCTATAACAGTACCGAAGACCTACCGGATATATGGAAACCGGGAAACCGATGTAACTCGGGTAGCTGGGTATTGAGGCATTGCCTGTCGTTCAGAGGGTAGGTTGAGAGCTTGAGGTGTAAATCGGCTGGCGGCACTGCAGATGCGAATGGGAGAGACCTCTTGCTCGGGACAACAGGACCGGCTCAATATTTGGCTGATGGGTGAAAGGTGGTTGCGTACGACGTCCGTGATGGTTGCTGTAGGCAACATCAAGTGCGGGCGTACGTGACGGGTTATTCGGGTAACCCTGTAGGTGTAAATCGATTATAATCGCCGTCCCTCACGGTCAGTGAGTACCACTTGTTCACTGTACCGTGACGTAGAAAGAACAGGCTATATACATGTTAAAAGTTTGCTTATTTGAAAGATATACTTTGCTTGTTAATGTCTTGTTGTAGTTTAGATCTAATTAAAGTTGTTTTCAACTTTGGGCAAAGTACATGAGAGAAATGCATTTCTTATTTGATTGCGGCTCTCTCATGTGCCTTAGCGTAAGGTTCTCCACAACCTGCTGCTAAAACTTGAAAGTTAGGTCTCAATAATTAGGCGAGTCCTTTGCAACTTATTTTTCCTCTTGTACCCTAAAACCATTCATGTAGAAGTTTCATGTATAGGAGAGACGGGTCAGACTTGCTGAGCCATCATGCTCACTGCTTGTGTTTGAAGCTTTTGCAGGGGTTTATGAGGAAGGGACTCCCGAGGAAGAGAAGGAACCCCAAGAGGGAAATCCCGTCGAGTGGGAGTCATGCACGCCGCCATGTTAGTGTGCGTGTGTGCCAGCGGGAACACGTTCACGGGCTAAACGTGAACTCGATGCGTAGTCTACGCCCGTGAGTGTAGACTGAACATATTTTGTTGTAAAAATGTTCATAAACTCGTTTATGTAATAAAACTTTGCTTCCGCTTTGTATCTTTGATGTGCGTTATCCGGTGCTGTGCAACGCAGCACCCCTCAGCGTGACCCTGGCTCGACGAGGCCATGGGGCCACGTCAGCGTGGTATCAGAGCTCGCTTGAGGTTTAACACACTGAAAAGGTTGTCTTTTTCAAAAATTCGGTGAGGAACGAGTTAGTAGCCCATATAAAGATGTTATTAGTGTATCAAAAGTGCCATACTAACCTATTTGCTTATGTCAGAAAATCGTGCATCTCGGGACACTTTATGTCTTGGGGGGTGCATGTAAGTGCTGTCCACCAGTGCGCACAAGCTGAAGGGTGGAGCCCCACGGGTGGCAGGTAACCTGACCCGCTTTAATATCCTCTACGACTCTTCATGTCATTTGGGATATTCGAGCAACGCCTTTCCCTAGCGTGCTTTGGGCAAGTTTGGGAGACCCCGTCACGTGGTCAGTAACGTGAACACGTAGCTCAAGGCGTGTTTGGCTTGAGAACATCCGGACTAGTGATGACGGCCGGGTGTATGAACTGTATGGATACCGGGCTCGGTGTGCAGCCAAGTCTGATGATTGTATGAGTTATTTGCAGGTAGTCTAACCACGAAATGGTATACGTGTAGCATCCGTGTGTGAGATACGTTTAGTGCCACTGAACTAACGAAGCCGGCTAAGTCCGGTATAGGTTTTTCTTTGTGAGGAACGTAGTACCGACATGAACTGGTGACACATTGACGTCACACCCCACTTAATGAGCAACTTCATTGTAAAACTGAAAAGTTTTAATCTAGAGCACTAAAACTTTTATATAACTCCTTCCCTTAATCAGGATGTTAAAAGTTAACAAGTTTTCAACTTATAGGTTACTAAGGACAGAGTCCCCTGTTTTCAGCTGAAATAAGGCTGAAGTTAATCAGAGGTTAGAGGTTGAGTTCTTTCTAGGTTGGGGTCATGTGATGCATTTCTGGAAAGCTTTGAAAGAGCTTTACCACTTTTCTGTTGATGTCCGGAGGTGTTTCATCCCTTAACCAGTCGAAAAATGCAGTAGAGTTGAAACTGTCCAGAAAACAGGGCAGGGCAAATACTCTCTGTAACTCTCTATAAATTGAGCATAACTTCCTGCATAAAAATCCAAAAATGGAAAACGAGGTAGTTCTGAAAAGTTCATGAGATGGGTTACAACTTTATAACAGAACGTTTTGTCTAATTTGGTTTAGAATTAACTGGAATTCTCGGATCAAATCAGTACCTAAAGCAGGGAGGTGCTGTCCAATTTTCTCCAGAAATTCTGTCAACTTTGACATCTCATAACTTTTGAACCAGGACAGATATTAGGCAAAGCAAAAACTTTCTGGAAATATATTGAAGTTATCTTTAAATTTGATGCTAAGCTCCAGAATTGGTTTTGCTGTTAGCATGGTCTAAATCAGGTTGAAATGGAAACTGGTCAGTGCTGTCATCTTGGACAGCAGATCAGTAGTCAAATTTGTTTAAGTTTGAACTATGTTTCAAGTTTTTGTGAGTTCAATGACATGTTTTATGTTATAACTCAATGGTTTACTTTTCAAATAAATATTTGACATTTCTCAAATATAATTCTACAGATGACAGCGGATAGACAGTTGGAGAATGGGTGGGTGGTGTCCCACTGTTCTCACAGCAGCGGTTATCCGGAAATGTTGAAGCAAATGCTTCAATATTTCGGATATGTGGAGACGCCGCAGTACTTCGCCAAAGAATAAGGCGAGGAAGGGAACAAGACGTGGACAATACATGTCAAAGTTCCTGCAGTACCCATGCCACCCGGTTGGTTGCCGTTCACCGTCACGGTGAGAGGTAGACAGCCGGAGGACATGTCGCAAATGGCAGCTCACGACACCATGTCGCGTTTCTGCCAACTACACGTGAGAGCTATGGAGGACACTCCATACGCACACGTTCCGGTGGAGGGACGAGCTAATCATGTCATGGGGGAAAAGGTACATGGAGGCAACAGATCCCGGTTGCCCATGGTACAACCCCGCGGAGGCAAACCTCAGGCTCCAATTGAGAGCAGGAAAAGCCGTAATGGACAGCCAAGCTGTTCATACGGATTATCTTGCTATGAAGCTCAAGGAGAGCAACAGCCGTGGAGATCATTTCGAGAGTGCTCACAGCGCACTCCGCAATGTTCTCCTTCCGACGATAAAGCGACTGAACAAACAACATAATCAGTTGCATCGTATGAAGAAGGCAAAAAAGAAAAGCCGCGTCGATATCACGGCTTTACAACAGGAAGTGCAGGCCTTGACCCAGCAGAACGAGGTCCTCACTCAAGAGCGTGATGACGCTATTGAGGAGGGGCAAGGCTAGGAAGAGGACTACAACCAGGCCATGGACGAGGTGCACGCGTTGCAAGACCTCGTACCTCCAGTAATGGGCATACCAATGGTAGGTGCCGTACCCGTAGTTTTGGGTCTTCCGGCAATGGGGGACCTGAACCGGAAGAGGAGGTTATGGACCCGGAGCCACCAGTAGAGGTTGTGGAGGAGGACGACCCACAGGAGGTCATGTTCTACTCTGGTAGAAGGTTACCGTTGCCAAGTAGGGCAGCGAGGGTGGTGTAAGAGAAAACTTTTGTAATCGGTGACATGTCGTGTAGACAATAGTATATGTATAGGTAGTGACGACATGAGCACGACTTCTCAGAGACCCGAGAATAATGTATCTTGTATAAAGTTTATGCTTTATCAATATATGTGAATGTTGTGCAAGTTATTCATGTGTCACATCAATACCTACTGTTTCATATGGAATTTTAAGTATGACATGTGCTGAATGCTGCTGTTTTGAATTTCAGAATGACTCGCACTCGTGCCAACCCAGACGTTGGGGGTTCCAGTCAGGGGGGAGAGACCTCCCAACAGCCTCCCGATGATTCCCCAGGACAGCAACAGCAGCAACAGCAACAACGATTTCGGATCAAAATGAGGTTCTCATCAGCAGCACACGGAGTTGCTGCAAAGCCTTATTGCGAATACGTCTCGACCGGAGAGGCGTCAAGATCGCGAGGAGTGCCAACAAAGCTCCTACTCCGACTTTCTGGCTACTCATCCCCCGGTATTCTCAAGGGTGGATGAACCCATCGATGCGGACAACTGGCTCCTGTAAGGGCCTCAGTTTTTGACACATATTTGAAGTGTTCATCACCACACACACACACCTCATTTGAGGAAAGTTGATGAACACAAATGAATAGCAAGTAACCACCATCAACATGCTCATTAGAGAACAAACTCACATATTGCAAAAGTGCTATTTCCCACATGTGATATAGAGGGGCTGGGCATATGAAAACTCCTACACATTGCTAAGAATGTCCATGCCAAGTTTCACCCAAATTCAAAACCTTTTTGAGGTCATTTTGGGTATAGCTAGAAAGGGAGCAGTTTGAAACCATATTCAAAATTCAAACTGTTTTTATCCCATGAATTCAAAAGTGGGAGCCATATTCTTATTCAGCACATTTTTGTGAGCTCACACACCAATTTTCACTCCATTTGGAGTTGATCTTGACATGAGCTAAGTGGGGCAAATTCAAACTTTATTTGAATTTCAAACTGAACATGTGCTGAAATTCATTCAAACCAAACCCAGTTTGAATCCTAATCAATTCAAATGGCTCATGGGTGAATAATTTGAATCACCATGGGTATTTTGGGGCTCACTGTTGACAACAGTGATGAGGAGTTAATTTCAGAGGTTAAACTTGAGTGTGGGACCCACATGTCATAGAGAGAAGAGGAGAGACTTGCACCCAAAGTCACAGTCTCGGTGGGAAATTCCACCGAGCAGCTGCCGGTTCAACGCCCGGGAGCAGCTGCGCTCGCCACCGAGAAGGAGCAGCGCCACCAGCTGCTTCCCGCGCCCACACACGAGCCCAAGGGCGGTTCCAGGGCCCTCTTAAGGCGCTCCACCGAGGCAGGCACCGCTCGCTTCCCCCTCTCCCGTGAACACCGAGTACCCGGCCTGCCGCTTCTCTGCTCGATCGGGAAACCGCGAAAACATCTCACCTCCTCCTTCCCTGAGCTGTTAGACGGCAACCTGAGATTGCACTCCACCTCCCCAACGCCAAAAACCCCGAGCTCCGACCTCCCTTGCCCGAGAACAATCGCCACGGCGGCGACCTAGCCTCAGCCGAAGGTCTGGCGCTCGTGGACAGCGTTCCACAGGCATTTTCACGGGCCAGCAAGAGAGGCAACAGGAGTGCGCGACCACCGTGTTGCTCTCCTCCATGTTTGGGAGCAAACCGTGAAGAATCCACTGCGAATTTCCAGCTTTTGCTCCGGCGACCTTAAACCGAGCTTCCGGTACGGATTCTTCAAATTCTCGCGCTGTGATCTTTCTTTAGTTATCAAATCTTGCACATAGGTGCTGGACTAGCTGGCGATCAATTTCCTTTCTGCATCCGTGGTATGAAACCGACTAGGGGTGACGAATTTTGAGCTCGATCAAGGGCGCTCATGGCGGGCACGCTTAGTCACACGGTGCCGACCGGCTTGCTGCCATCTTTGAACCCATTTGTGTAACACCCCAAAATCCTGTTAAGAGGGGAATTTAAAAATTTTTGGACGTGTTGCATGTTTTGCAACAATTTAAATTCAAACTTGAATTTAATTTAAACTCAAAAAAGAAAAGAAATAGAAAAAGAAAAAGGAAAACAGAAAAAAAACCGGCCAGTGGGCCGAAACCCACAAGCCGGCCCACCCTGCTCCGCGCCAGCCCGCAGCCGCGCGCGCCCCCTTCCTCCCACTGACAGGCGGGGCCCGCCAGCCTTTCTTCTTCCTCGCGCCCGCGCCACGATCGGCCGGGACTCTCTCACCCGAATCAAAACCGATCGGGAATTCTCACGTATCCCAGCCGATTTCCGGACCCCGAAGACTCCAGCTCGATCTAAACCAACCCACCGCCCTCCCCCGTCTATAAAAAACCCCGGCCTTGTCCCGTTTTTCCCACGCGATCCGCCGATTTTACTCCGGTGAGAACCCAAGCCCCTCCGGCGAATTCTGCCCGATCTACGCTCGGAAATTCCGATATAACTCGCTGGTCTTGATCCACCGCCTCCGGGGAACCTTGCAGGTGCAGGAAACTAGGTGGTTTGCGGTTCAAACACAGCGCCGACGAGCCTCGCCTTGAATTCACCTCGGACCTCATCGCCGACTGCCTTCCAGGACCTCCGAGCTCAAGAAAACCCCCGAGGTGAGATCCCCGACCTCCCCTCCACCGATCTATGCCATAAAATCACAGTTTTAGGAAGAATTGACGAAGATCTGAAACTCTCCGGCGAAATCGCCGCCTCCTGCCGCCGTGCGCCGCCGGGCAGCGCCGCCCGCGCTCGATCAGAGCGACGTGGCCGCTTGTGCGCCGTTTATTTTAAATCGCACGGTAGAGTTTAAATCCCCGCGTACCGGTTCGATGTTATAATCTCAGCCGTCTGTTTTAAATCGGACGGTCCACGTCAGCCCCGCGTTATAAAGACTGGAAATCTTACGTGCTACCCCACGGGGTTCTCGGAAAATAAGAGCTAGCCCCGGAAACTTCTGATCTAGCCCCTGGAACTTCAGAAAATCATGTAAATTCATTTAAAAATCAGTTTTAGCCCCTGGACTTAATAAAAATTATGAAAAACCCCTCTGCTATGTGTAGCTAGACCCCTGAAAATTCTTAAAATAATATTATAGACCCTGTAGTGGGGTGATTTTACCTTTTTGACCCTATTTGATATTAAATTTAGGAAATTGAATATGTGGTTAGTATTTAAAATTTAAAAGGTTGGACAAACATATTGTCTAATTCAAATTAAAAACTTTCCCAGTACTTAGAAAACTTTGGAGTGAGATAAAAATAGATTTTGGCTGAAATGAATCTGTTTAATTTATTATTCACATTTATTAGTTATAGGGACACATTTTTAAGTAAAGAATAGTTCTGAAAATAGGGAAAATAAATGTAAAATAGTTTACATCAGAGGAAAAGGTCAAAAATATATTATTAAATATTTTAGATCAGAACCTATTCTGTTTAGATGATGTGTCTTATTATTTTCATAATAAAGTTCACATAGGAAATAAATCTGAAAATATAGCAACTAGTAAATGATAAATGAAGTTTCTAAAATCCAAAGAATTCAGTTTAGGGTTGGTAGAAATTCTGAAGACACATATGGAGTAGGAAAATACCTTTCATGCATACTTGGTAGCTAAAAGGTGTAGTAATTAAATATAAGGAATTTATTTAAATTGGAAACTCATATATATAGTATATAAGCATAAATGTGAATACAAAAGTAGGAATCATACACATGATTAAAAGTGCATGTAAGCCACAAATCAACACACATAGAGTAACCACAACACATATAATTGTGAATGACTTTCATAAATGTGAATGTGTGGTTTGTATGAAGTGGAAGTGTGAACTATGTCTTATGGATTGTTGTTTTTCTTTTGCTATGTGTGATGGTATGATGTAGAACCTGCTCAAGAGCAAGTTATTCCTTTCCAAGATCAGGACTACCTATTTCAAGAGCAGCAGAGAGGAGGCAAGTGTCCTTGACCACTTTGATCCTATGTTAGGATGTGTAGCTAGAATTATTTGCATTGTCAATTGAAATATGAAACCCATGCTAGGAAGTTTCCCTAGAATTGCATTACCTTGTTTCCTTGTAGCTTGGGTTGGGATTTATTTTATCATGTCATTTATTATTATGCATATGCTTAGCCATGCTTAGAATGGGATATTTGGCATATGAGATCATCAATTTATTTTACCATACTCTTGAATGAGATATTGTGAGTTATGTAGAGGTAGGGATCAAGGCAAGTTGGATGTTTTGGTTGCGTGCTGGGTGCACGAGACTCGGGTTTGTGTTTAGTACTTGCCTGGATCCTAAGGACCGGTTCATGGAGCATGTAACCTGGCTTTACCGCCAACCACATGCTGAGATGGGGCAGCTTGGCCAATTAATTAGGTGTATCCCCGTCGTAGTATGGGTGTGTTGGATGGTGCGTGGAGTAGGTGTCAGCTGGACTACCATATGAACCGCAAGGCTCAAGAGGGGGCCACTGCAGCGGGGTTGGAGCCTCTTGTATGCTGTTAGGGGTGAAACCTCAGTGGGCCCATGCTCGTCGGGAATCCCTTTGTAAAGGCTTCGTAGTGATCTCCTGGCTACACACCTGGGAAGTGTGGATGTGGTTCGTAGCCACTGGCATAATGGAGGTTCTTTTAGTCCACCCGGCATCCGGGGATGAAATCACTACATGTGTGTACAGTGGTGCAAACTCTGCAGAGTCAAAACTGTCATGACAGCCGTGCTCACGGTCAAGAGCGGCTTGGACTTATTAATGATTAGAGTATGATGACCTTGGAGGTTGTAGATGTTAAGCGGGGAGCTTAACATTGGAAATGATGTTATGGTTATTTGATTATGATGATGGGATGGGAGTTTGGGACCATTTCACCTTTGTAGTAATGTAGGTGCTTAATAAGCTAAGGTGATAGGTATTAATTGCGTAGTGTTTTAACCATGAGTTCAACCTTTCCTTGCTCTAGCCATGCATGACATACTTTCCCACACTTGCTGAGTACCATCGGTACTCAACCTTGCATATTTGTTGGTTTATATTGCTGCTCAGGTCAAGATAATGAGGTGGTGTATAATGACCAAGACCTTGGACCCGAAGAAGGTTTCTAGGTTCATGGAGTCCCCCGGGCAACGCCTGTGACGGAGCCCTCAAGAATAATATTCCGCTGCTAGTTGATTTGCTTGTGATGAACTTATTATTGTCCATCGAGACATTTGCTATGTAAGACTTATTTATATTCGACACCTGGCTTGTAATAAATGATGCTTCACTATTTGTCATCACATGTATCAGAAAATGATCCTGGCATACATGTGATATTCACTTGGTTGTTCTTCGGAAAACCGGGTGTGACAATTTGACACCTTATCGAGCTTCCTAGAGGTATACTGATGCTGTAGAACCAATCGTTCGAGGCTATGGCGGGTTAGAACCCATGGCCGACTGCGCCGAACCTCAACCGAGGCCGCCGCACGTTGCCGGGCTATTTCCGGTCACCGACAGCTCGAGCTGACACCACAGACGTGCTCCTCGACGACGACAACCCCCTGGCGGCGAGTTTCAGACCAGGTGATGGCAGGCAGCGGCAAGCCGGTGAGCTCAGAGTCGGCTCCGGCGAGGGGAGGCGGCGTGGGCGCGAGGGCGCGTCGGGAGGAAGACGAAGCTGGCTGGCCCACGCGTCAGCGGCTCAAAATTTAAATCAGGATCGGGTGTGGCCGGGATCTGGTGTGCTGGCGCGCACGACTGTGGGGACCACCCTGTAGTTCACCCACTCCAGGATCGCATAGGGTGGTGCCATACGATGCGGCACCCAACAGCACACACGAAAAGAATAAAGAACAACATACAAAATTCCAGAGAGCATTTTTGGTCTGCCCTGTTTCTGGACTGTGCCCACTCATCTGAGATTTTCATCCCTTTGTAGAGAGATTTTGTTCTGGAACTCTACAGAAAAGTTGTAGAGGGCTTCAAATCCATTCCAGAATGGTATCCCACGCCTCAATTGGTTCAACCAATCCTAAGTTATGCCCTGTTCAAGTGCAGAAAAATTTCTGCCAAAAACAGGGGAGATTGTTCCTAAGATTTTGAGATTGAATCTATACTCCCAATTGACTCTTAGTTCAATATAGGAGTTTAATAACACCTAAATGAATTCTTAAACCTCATTGTGACTCTTTTCTTTGAAAATAAACTTTTATGCAGTCGGTACTACGTTTCCTCACCAAAGAAAAATCCTAAACCGGTATCCCGGCATATACGTATCAAATGGTGGAACTAAAGTCGTCACTCACAAACGGTTTCTAAACGCCATGCACTAACGTGGTTGGTGTACCTGCAGAGAAAGCACACAATTATGGTGCACACAAAGGTTTTAGCATTTCAGGCAGTTCCATATCATAGTTAAAAACATACGGTATGTATCATTGCCATACGGAGCGTCCTTGAGTCAAGCCACGTCTCAAGGTACATGGTCGTGTTTTCACACCACACGACGGGGAACCCGAGTAGAGCACGAACGGGTCGTCACGGTTGGGAATTTTATCAACCCAATGGATACCACCTACTGCCTCATGACCGTTGAGGCACACCGATGGCGAGCGCTGCGTATGGCACTTTGAACATTGAACGTTCAAGAGTTGCATACTATGGTCTTGCTTACCACACGATGGGGTATTCTCACTTTTGCCAAAAGCACGCTGGAGAACAGCGTTTTCATATGCTCTCAGAACCATTAAGAGGTTCAGAGACTCATATTCACTACCGTGCCAAGCCACGGTATATCCTTCCATACTATTACTCGTATGGGGAGTTACCGCAATTGATCCGCCTGCGGTGGCGTACCTTACCTCTTACCTGATATCAGAGCGTCATTACAGAATGTATAACAAATATGTTAGCTTTTCCACCATAATATCTACTACTATCATAGACCTTATGTGGGCTTAATGAGTAATCCTCACTCGACTACTTCTAAGTTTTCAAAATAGGCTCTTTTCGAGCATGCTATTCCCAATGCGGCTCTGATACCACGACTGTGGGTACCACCCCGTGGTTCACCCACTCCAGGATCGCATAGGGTGGTGCCGTACGATGCGGCACCCAACAGCACACACGTAAAGAATAAAGAACAATATACAAACTTTTATTTGATATAAAACAGCGGAAGTCTTTTACAAAATATATCTATACAGCGGAAGTAATGTACATTAGTAGCCTCTCATCCTAACTATGCAAAAGTGCAGCCGTCCAGCCTGGGGACGCTACACGCTAGCAGCATGGAACCGGAGAAATCACGGTGGCGTGCAGGGCTCCATCTCGTCCGTGTACCCTGACGGGGGCATCGCCTCATCCTCGGAACCATCCTCATAGCTCTCACCTGCATACAGCTCAAATATTGCAACCGTGAGCACGATGGCTCCGCAAGGCTTAACCGTATGATCTAGGCATGGAAGTCTACATGCAGGGATGTGTAAGGTAGGAAAGGACTTTGCAATAAAGACACACCTATAAGTTGATACTTACTTTCAGTTTTATGGCAGCAGATTTATGTGCCTTAGGCAGCCCTCACATCGGAAGTCCACAATCAAACAAGAAACACTTTCCTCCGATGTGGTGATGCCCAAAACGGACACAACAACAACAACCAAGCCTTTATCCCAAGCCTGTTGGGGTCGGCTAGACATGAAACCCAATATCAATGAAGTAAAACAGAGGAAGAGATATGAGAACAAGGAAAAAAGAAAAAAAAAGAGAAAAAAAAGGAAAAAGAAAAAAAGGAAAAAAGAAAAAGGAAAAAGAGAAAAGAGAAAAGAAATAAGAAAAAAGGAAAAGAAAAAGAGAAAAGAAAAAAAGAAAAAAAAACAAGACTACGATTCTGGCACATGAATTGCTACTTTCCATGCGGTCCTATCATGAGCTAAGTCTCTGGATACATTCTTTCCATCCTTTCCATGCCCAAAACGGAAAGTAAACTTAATTAGCTCTACATCTACAGCAGACATGGTTTCCAAAACATTACTATATCATCACAGCATATTATCATTCAACTGGCTTACTTCCTTCTTACTACGTCATGAAACAGTGAACAAGCGGTACTCAAATAACCGCGAGGGACGGTTATTGTACTCAGGAGACACCCGGACAACACGTTGCATACACGCACTTTCAGAAGCGTGATTCCACACCCCTTCCTACTCTGTTGTATGCAACAACCTTTCAAAGGCAACCTAAATGCCGAACCGGTCCATCTGTAACGGGCAGGAGGTCCCCGCGTGGAGCGTGACTGTGCCCACCGGCAGATTTACACCTTGCTACACTCAACCCTCTCCTATTTACGGTTGGGTAAGCCTCGACACCCAGGTTAACCATTTACATCGGTTTCCTGCTTATGTCAGTATGCCATCCGTTACTGTTCGATACTTGTTCATCAGGCCCGCACACGACTCGGTCCTCAATCGACACCAACAGGGCTACGCACGTGAGACCTCCGCTCACTGCTTCCTATCCCCCCCTGCTGGGTCTCATTTTCACAAATCTTAAGCCATTTTCTATTCTGACCAAACCTTGTGATAAACCTTACCTCGCGAGTAGATTCCAACTACTCGACTTCTACCGAGGTCCTAAGCATATTTGCGGGGCCTTGTCTACTCGTCGGCTCTGTAAGCTACCTAACCCTTCATAGGATTTAAAAGGTTATGCAAGTGGGGTTTCAATCACCTTAACTCTAATGCAAACATTCACCCTAGACATAAGTGATACAAATGAAAAGATTTATAAAATGTACTTAAGTGCAAACCGGGGCTTGCCTGGTTGTGAGTCAGAGAAGAAGTTAGCTTCTGGTGGGAGGACGTCCAACGGCTCCGGTGCGTCCTCAACTTCGGTCACTATTATGAAATGTAATAAAATACATGTGTAAGTATTAAGGATTTATAAGAATTGAACTTCTATTCATATCTACTGCTATTTAGGATCCTTAATTGGCTTTGGGACTTTTACAGTGGATACTAGACTCTCTAAGGATGATTTGCGCCAAATTTGGAGATATGTCATTGCACAATGTAGTATTTAAAACTCCTACAAGTGCAATGCTTCTCCGAATTTTGATCCCAATTCAGGAGCTTTGACATAGCTAATAGTGGAAGATCTGATTAGGGTAAGTCTCCACGGTTCTAACAAAATTTGTTTCACCATTTTTGGAGCTACCATCAAAGAGATATGAATTTTTGAAGTTTGGACAGGAGTGCTGAAATAATTTCTGTTTAAATTGGAATTTCCAAATAAAGGCTGAACTTGGGAAGGCAGTTTAGCCTAGCAAATGAACTCCAATGAAGCCCAAGTTTTTACTGAAAATCAGTAACTATGGAAAGGATTTGCTGCCCAAATTTGGGACTATTTAATAAAGAATTGCTCCTGTAATAAATCCCTAAAGATTTAATAAAAACAATGCTACAGAAATTCCTGGGCATTTTCATATCCTAAAATTGGTTTCTCTGTGAAGTACTCCTCATGAGGATTCTAACAAAATTGGTCTCACTCTTTTTGGAGTTTTCTACACAAAGTTATGGGCTTGCAAAGATCAGCTAATTCCTGGAACTATTTCTCTAATAGAAACTTCAAATAATTGGTCGGGGCCCACTGTTTTAAATCGGCCCAGTGAGATTTCGGCAACACCGGGGGCTACGGGGTTATTCCCGCGCAGCCGCACCGGATCCGGCGCCACAGACCGATCCCCGCGCGTATACGGCGGCTGACCGGTGGGACCCGACCCTCCTTCGTCTTCCTCGCGCTGCCCGCGCCTCCCGCGGCGGCGCACGCCGGCGAGGCTCGCCGGGACGGGGTTCCCGTGGTCCAAACTTCATCAAACTCGCCGCTCCCCCATATTTAACCATGCTGAGCACTTTGGGCGGGTCACCGGCGGCCGTAGTTCACCGGAACCCACCGCGCACCGGCGACAGCAATGTTTTGCACTCCGGTGCAATCGGGAGCCTTCATACCTCCACCAAATGATCGGTTCTCGGGCTCTAGAGCACCAGTGGAGGGAGTAGAAGCTCGACATGGGGTCTAAACTGATCGAGGATTGCCGGAACCCTATCGGCACCGTGCGCCCGAGGCGGTCCGGCGGTACGCCATGATCAAAACGTGGAAATTCTCCCTCTACACCCCATGTCTACGTCTAAAATCGAGGGAGGAAGTGCGCCAAGTAGTTAGGAAGCTTCGTGTACAGTTTTAATCAATGAGAACACGAATTAACGACGAATTTGGCAATTTCCTACCTCGAGGTCAATTTGTACCGTCCGGGAGAAAAACCCGGAATTCTTCTGCTGTGATCAACGTCCAGGGCTGAGCTTTGGGCTCGAGCAGCTGGGGTCGAGGACGTACCGAGGGGCTGACTTGTTTTGCCGTGATCTTGCTCGGTGTAAGCTGTCCACGGTGACCTCCCTCGGTTCTTCCCCGTTCACCCGAGGATCAAGGCTATTTTCCCAATTTCTGGAGTAATCACGCTCGGGACAGGACAGGAGAGGTGCTGGATGGCTAGAGCACTGGTGGGCGCAGCTTTCCGCTGTGGGGCGCTCGAGCAACCGAGCTCAGTAGCTGCGGCGTGATCGGGAGGAATGGCGGCGGTGTTCTGGGCGAAAGAAACGGCGGAGGCGCGAGTTATAGCAGGGGAAGAAGTGAAACAGCTCCGGCGCACCCCTTGCCGTGATCCAACCGAGCCACCAGGCAGCATGAGGTGGCGCGGGCTCTCCCTCGGGGGCGGGTTCAACCAGGAGCTGGCGCGCTCCCGCTGTTCGACCGCCGTCGGCTGAGGCGGTAGCTCCTGTAGGTGGCTGACAAATGGGACCCACCTCCCCCTTTGTTTAATCAAATTTTCCTGATGTTTTCTATCCAGCAACTCAACATTAAAGGCTTTACTTCACCCCAAAGTTAAGTTTGAATTTGCTGAATTCAAAGGGTTTGAATTCAGGTGTGAAATTTGGATGTGGTTTGATCATTTGAATTTGAAAAAGAGTTCGAATTCTCCACTTTGTATTGCCTCAAAAATATAGCAAACCAGCTCCAAAGTTTCCAATTTTTGGCATGGCTGCTCATTCAAAGGTGGAGGACTCAGTTGTGAAACCAAATTTTGAAATCGAGGGGATTGGAATTTGAAACTGAATTTGAAATTCAGATTAGAGGGCTTTTCCTTTTAATCCCAAACAAATATTGAAACTCCTCCAAATGAGCTGAAATTTGGAAGGTTGAATATTTAGACTATGAAGATCCAAGTTATGAATTTAGATCTCCATGTTTGGAAGTTTTGGGAAGTCTAAACCCTCACTTTGAACTCACCCCCTTATAATTCAAAGTTTTAATTCCCCTCATTTTTCATAAGTGTATATGAGCAGAATTTTCTTGCTACCATTTTTGGGGATTTTACAGCAAAGACCCTGTTGGCCGCAGTGTGCCATCGCCTCCGCACCTAACACGTGTCCTCGCGGGCCCCAGCAGATTTAAACTCTTCCCCCGATTTTCAGATTTCATTCAAACTTCAAAACCTCATAACTTTGGCTACAAAGCTCCAAATCGAGTGAACCAAATTTTGTTGGATTCAGCTCTCTGAGCACTTTCCAGCAAATCAAGTTTCAGTTCATGAAAATCCTTATTTCTCCAGAATTAATTCCTCAAAATTTAAATTGTTTGGAATTTTAACTGGAGAATCCTTTGGAGGAAAATCCGGAACTTTGGCTGGAATGTTCACAAAAATATCCCTGAACTACCATAAAAATTTCAGATCCATTTGAGCTCATTTGATCCACCTAATGGTGTGATTAGTGAAACTGTTCCAGAGAAAATAGAAAATGTTCAGAAACATTTTCAGAATTTTCTCTGAAATTGTTTAGCTCATATCTTTAGTCAGGAACCTTCAAATTAAGTGAGACCAACTCCATTAGAACCCTCTGAAAATCTAGTTTTCAGAAAGTCATAGTTTGTTCCATGAAAATCCCTAGAACACCCTAAGAGTGCCAATTAAGGTCAAGTACATAATTAATTGTGGAGGGCTCAAATGAGCTTTGCTGCAACTAAAACTTGACCAAGTCTGTACTTAGGTTGTAACCAAGCCACAAAAGTTTCACAGGCATTGAGTCTGTCTAGTAAGAGTTATAGACTTCACATGTTTAAATTCAATCAAATGCATTTAAATTAATACATATACTTGTATATCATGTAGTCGCTAAGGTCGAGGAGGAACCCGAAGTCCTAGACTTCGTTACTCTGGAGGAGCAGCTAGCCTACGACCAAGAGCAGCAAGGCAAGCTCCGGTTTGCATTAACCTTTTACAAATTTTTATTGTTTTGATCACTTACTTGAGTAACATTATTACTTGCATTACAGTCTTGTTTGGAAACCCGATTGCATAGCCAAGAAAACCATGGGTTGGGTTTAGGATTTCCAAACCCCGTTAGCTACTGCAAAGCCAAGTTAGGGTAGAGTTCAGTACAAGTCGAGTAGTTGGAACTACTCGCGAGCATAGGTTAGAGGCACTCGACTCGGGTACAGATAGCACTTGATACACATGGCAACAAAGATGAGACCGAGCGGAGAGTAAGGGCAGCAGGACTTTGGGGCCTGTGTGCTGTAGCTCCGTTTGTGTCGATTGAGGACCGAGCCGTGTGTGGGCCTGTTGAACAAGCTAGAACCGTACCGAAGACCTACCGGCTATATGGGAACCGGCAAACTGATGTAACTCGGGTAGCTGGGTGTTGAGGCATAGCTGGTCGTTCAGAGGGTAGGTTGAGAGCTTGAGGTGTAAATCGGCTGGCGGCACTGAGATGCGCGTGCAGAGACCTCTTGCTAGGGACGATTGGACCGGTTCAACATTTGGCTAACGGGTGAAAGGTAGTTGCGTACGGCGTCCATGATGGTTATTGTAGGCAACATCGAGTACGGGCGTACGTGACGGGTTGTTCGGGTAACCCTGCAGGTGTAAATCGATTATAATCACCGTCCCTTGCGGTCAGTGAGTACCACTTATTCACTGTACCATGACGTAGAAAGAACAGGCTAGTTACATGTTAAAATTTTGCTGATTGAAAGATGGACTTTGATTGTTAATGATTTGTTGTAGGTTAGAGCTAACTAAAGTTCTTTTCAACTTTGGGCAAAGTACATGAGAGAAATGTGTTTCTTGTTTGATTGCGGCTCTCTCATGTGCCTTAGCGTAAGGTTCTCCACAACGTTCTGCTAAAACTTGAAAGTAAGGTTCCAATAATTAGGCGAGTCCTTTGCAAATTGTTTTACCTCATGTACCCATCACCCCTCATGTAGAAGTTCCATGTTTAGGAGAGACGGGTCAGTCTTGCTTAGCCTTCGTGCTCACTGCTTGTGTTTGAAGCTTTTGCAGGGTTCTATGAGGAAGGGACCTCCGAAGAGGAGACGGAACCCCAGGAGGGGAACCCTGTCGAGTGGGAGTCGTGCACGCCGCAGAGTTAGTGTGTGCTAGCAAGGATACGTTCAAGGGCTGGACGTGAACTTGGTGCGTAGTCTACGCCCGTGAGTGTGGACTGGACTTATTTTGATGTAAAAATGTTCATAAACCACTTTATGTAATAAAAGTTTTGCTTCCGATTTGTACCTTTGATGTGTGTTATTCGGTGCTGTGCAACGCAGCACCCCTCAGCGTGATCCTGGCTCGACAAGACCGTGGGGTCGTGTCAGCTCCGCACGATGGAGATGAATTTTGGGCTGCTCCAAGTGACTGAGCAGCGCAAGACTCAATTCGCGGTCCAAAATCTTCAGGGATCTGCGAGCGCTTGGTGGGCGAATTTCTGCGCCTCACAACCCACCAAGCGAGTTATGACCTGGACGGAATTCCGGACGGCCTTCAAGGCCTATCACATATCGCCAGGTATCATGAAGAGAAAGACGCAGGAGTTCCTACGCCTGCAGCAAGGAAGCAGGAACGTGCTGGAATACTCAAGGGCGTTCAATGATCTTACACTCCGGCAAGGAGTTAGCAGCGGTGGAGAGGAAGCGAAGCGCGCCTCAAAGCAGCGGAGAAGGAGGTGGTCCTTCTCAAAAATACCGGATGGTGAATCGCCCACCATCGGGTCCACCCTGGAAGCCACCACAGAGGCCGATGCCATTCTGCAGTCGGCCATATTCTCCACCGGCATCCAGGCCGGCACTGCCAGCACCACCTCCACAACAACAACAGCAGCAGCGTGTGATGCCTTGTGCGTATGCACCTCAGCAGCACATGCCGGGATTCGTCCCCCAAGCACCGGTCAGGCAGCAGCCACATGCTACAAGTGTGGTCGCCCAGGACACTTCGCCAACAATTGTCCTGAGAGGCAGAGCGGCGGAGTTGCACAGCAGTTTCCAGGGAGGAACCAGCCCCGGAACCCTACTAATGCGCGGCGGGCAAATCCTAGGCACGGCACCGTCTACCAACTTGCTATAGAGGACGTGCCGGAGGGAGAGCCAATCCTTGCGGGTATGTTTCAACTCCACCAGCATCCCACTATAGGGTTATTTGATTCAGGCGCCATGCACAATTTTATTAGCCAAGCTTTCATTGCTAAACACAGCTTGCAAATACTACCCACCGAAAGTCCATATTTGATTTGTTCACCGGATGGGACTATTTAAGCAAGCATGATGGTTTCCAAAGTACCATTATGCTTAGCGGGTAGAGTATACCCTACGTCTCTCATAATTTTAGAGGGACAGAAGGTCGATGTCAACTTAGGAATGTCGTGGTTAACCCGCCACGCTGCTGTTTTAGACACCGTCCTCCGAGTCGTGCATTTACACCCAGAAATGCACGAGCCACATTCATTATTTCTGTACAGTCCAGAAATAAAACTTCCAAGTGTATATCAGTCCACAACCATCAGATTGGAAGACATTCCAGTAGCCCGTGAGTTTCCTGACGTGTTCCCAGATGATTCACCGGGGATGCCGCCCGGCCGAGAGGTGGAGTTCAAGATTGAACTTGCACCGGGAACTATGCCAATATCCCGAAGGCCGTACAAGATGGCACCCAAGGAATTGGCTGAACTGAAGACGCAGTTAACGGACCTGCGGGAAAAGGGTTTTATTAGGCCGAGCTCCTCGCCATGCGACTGTTCGGCATTGTTCGTGAAGAAGAAAGACAAGATGTTGCGTCTTTGCGTGGACTATCGTCCACTAAATGCCGTAACCATCAAGAACAAGTACCTGTTACCGCGGATCGACATGTTGTTTGATCAGTTGGTCGAAGCAAAGATCTTTTCCAAGATGGACTTAAGATCCGGGTACCATCAGATTAAGATACGGGCTGAGGATATTCTGAAGATGGCTTTCTTGACGAGGTACGGGCTATATGAGTACCTGGTCATGTCCTTTGGCCTCACCAACGCTCCAGCTCACTTCATGTATTCGATGAACTCGGTATTCGTGCTGGAGCTGGACAAGTTTGTCGTGGTCTTCATCGATGACATATTGGTATATTCCATGTCGTAGGAAGAACACAAGAAGCATTTGCGTATAGTCTTGCAACGGCTGTGGGATCACAAGCTATACGCGAAATTCAGCAAATGCGGATTCTGGATATCGCAAGTGCCTTTTCCCAGGCATATCATCTCAGCGGAGGGCATTGCTGTAGACCCCGGTAAGACCACATAAGTGCTGAATTGGAAGTCCCCAAGAACTGTTCATGAGGTACGGAGTTTCCTCGGACCCGCGGCATATTATCGGAGGTTCATTCCGAACTTCTCGAAGATTGCCAAGCCTATGACAGAGCTGCTGAAGAAGGCTACCAAATATGTTTATAGTCCAGCAAGTGAAGCAGCGTTCAAGGCATTAGTGAAGCACCTAACATCAGCACCGGTTTTGGCGCAGCTATACACAACAAAACCGTTCGATGTGTACTGCGATGTATCCGGCATTGGGCTCCGATGTGTGTTGATGCAAGACCAAAAGGTGGTCGCGTATGGATCACGGCAGCTCAGAAACCATGAGCAGAATTATCTAACACATGACTTGGAACTCGCTGCCATGGTGCTCACACTTAAAATGTGGAGGAACTACCTACTCGGTAACCTCGTACATCTATATACCGAACACAAAAGCCTCAAGTACATATTCACTTAGAAAGAGCTGAACATGAGGCAGCGAAGATGGTTAGAATTGATAAAGGATTACGAAATAGAGATCCATTATCACCCCGGCAAGGCAAACGTAGTGGCAGATGTGCTGAGTCGCAAGTCACACGTCAACAATCTGACCATCACACCGTTAGAAGAGAGCGAGCCACCATTACATGTGATTCCGCATGGAGCTCTCTACAACTTAGCTTTAATCCCCACCACCCGTGAAGAGATAGCGGCAGCTCAGAAACATGACAAGGGCATGTCGCATTTGCGGAGACGTAGACAGTGGGGAGCGGAAATGTTTCCAGAAAGACGGAGACGTCATCCTATGGTTCAAGGACCGGATTGTCGTAACCCAGAGTTACGGAAGAAAATCTTTGATGAGGCTAACTTGTCAAAGTTTTCTATTCACCCCGGCAGCAATAAAATGTATCAAGAACTCAGAAACAAGTTTTGGTGGACACGGATGAAGCGAGAGATTGCAAAGTACGTGTCTGAGTGTGATACATGTCGAAGGGTGAAAGCAGACCATATGAGAAAACCGGGACTGCTACAACCACTGGGCGTTCCTGTCTGGAAGTGGGAGGATGTGAGCATGGACTTCATCGTCGGTTTACCCACCACTTTTCAGAAACATGATTCCGGGTGGGTGATCGTCGACCGGCTCACCAAAGTTGCCCATTTCATCCCAGTCAACACAAACTACAACACCACGAAGTATGCTGAATTGTATATCTCACGGATCCTATGCTTGTACGGCGTACCCCGCACCATCATATCGGATCGGGGCACCTTATTTGTGTCCCATTTTTGGGAGCAGCTGCACGCTGCGTTGGGGACGAAGCTGATCCGTAGTTCAGCGTACCACCCGCAGACGGATGGACAAACCGAGCAGGTAAATCAGATTTTAGAAGATATGCTATGAGCTTGCGCTATCAACCACGGTAAGAATTGGGATGATCACTTACCGTTGTCCGAGTTCTCGTACAACAATGGGTACCAAGCCAGCAGCAAGATGGCGCCTTACGAGGCGCTATACGGGAGAAAATGCCGCACACCGCTGAATTGGTGTGAGTCTGGCAAAAGGGTCACCTTCAGGATTGATCTTGTCAATAACGCGGAGGAAAAGGTTCGACTAATTCAAGCGAACCTAAAAGCCGCCCAATCCCGACAAAAACAGTATGCGGCCCGAAGAAGACGCCCATTACAGTTCGAAGTCAGGGATCACGTATATCTACGTGTGTCTCCAATGAAGGGCGTGAACAGATTCGGGGTGAGAGGAAAGTTGGCACCCCGATTCATCGGTCCATTTCAGATTACAGAAAGATGTGGATCAGTAGCATACCGGCTGAAATTACCAGAAACACTTTCCGGTGTGCACGACGTCTTTCACATTTTCCATCTGAGGAAGTGTCTTAAGCTATCAACTACCATTCAGCTGGAGGATATGGAAGAACTGAAACCGGATCTCACGTATCTGGAGGAGCCGGTTCAGATTATTGATGAAAAGGCCCGAACCACACACAACCGTACATTGTGGTTCTACAAAGTTCTATGGAGTAATAACTCCATAGATGAAGCGACATAGGAGAGCGAAGGGTTTCTTCGCGCTAACTACCCCAACTTTTTCACGTCGCATATACGGTAGTTTTTCCACTGTTCTCTCTCTTATTTTCACCTTATAATCTCGGTATGAGATTCTTTTAAGGTGGGAGGAGTGTAAGGGCCTAAGTTTTTTGCACATATTCAAAGTGTTCATCACCACACACACACCTCATTTGAGGAAACTTTGTGAACACATTTGAAGAGCAAGTAAACACCAGCAACATGGTTATTAGAGAATAAACTCACAAAATACAAAAGTGGCATTTCCCACATGCATCATCTAGGGGCTGAGCATAAGAAAAACTCCAACACCTTGCTAGGAATGCTCATGCCAAATTTCACCCAAATCCAAAACCTTTTTGGGAATTTTAGGTATGACTAGAAAGAGGTTAGTTTGAACTCAAATTCAAACTACTTCCATCCCATAAGTTCAAAAGTGGGAGGCATATACTTATTCAGCGCATTTTTGTGAGCTCACACACCAATTTTCAATCCATTTGGAGTTGATCTTGACATGAGCTATTTCGCTAAATTCAAACCAAATTTGAATTTTAACTAAACCTTTGCTGAAAATTTGATCAAATCAAATTCCATTTTGAATTATTCAAGTCCAGTAGCCATTTGGGAATTTGATCAAATCACCAAGGTTATTTGGGTCTCTACTGTTTAGAGCAGTAGGAAAATTCAAGTTTGGAGGTTAAAACCGGGGTGGGACCCACATGTCGGCTTCACAAATCAGAGAACCGACTGAAGCACCGAATACTTGGGTCTGGGGCTCTCGCCGCGGTCACCACCGCGACAGGACGTCGGCGCCAGCAGCTGCTTCCTCCACGCACCGCTGGAGCCGCCGTTCAGCGTTGGTATTTTGTCCTGAGCAGCTCAAGGCCGTGTTCCCTTCTGTTCTCACGCGATCACCCGCACTCATTGCTGCTCGCTCGATAAACGCCACCACCTCCATTTCCGATCGCTCAAGCTAGCCAAGCCTCGGTTGCTCGAGCAGTCTACACCAAAGAGCATCGCCATCTTGTGCTCCACCGGGCTGTCACCGTACTCTGGGGTTTGCCTGCAGGGTTTGGCGGCAAATTGAGGATTTCCACCGAGCTCTCACGAGTGCCGGTGGAACCTCACTTCGGGTCGCCATCAACAGAGCGCCACAGCCGTCATCGTCGCCCGCTTGCTATAAAAGAAAGGTGCGCTATACTTCCTAGGTCATGTAGCTGCAAGCCTTGTGGCAAATGATCAATCCTAGAACAAGAATTTCCAAATATACCAAGAGCTAGTTCATATGAGCCGAGCTCACCTCAGATTGAAATTTGAACTCCACACACTCTTGTTGGTCAAGCCGGTTGGCCAGTAGGTTCCAGACAGGCTAGCGCTCACGCTCGAGTTAGAAGCAAGGGAAACCTTTGAGAATCGGCCGTGATATGGTCGTTTTCCTCGCCGCCGTTGCAGAGTACCTTGGCTCACCGTCGAGGGTATGGTTGCCGGCATTCCCAGCTTCCACAAGGCCTTGTTTCATGTTCCTTGTGCTCCACTGATGCTCTCTGAGTAATTTCCGATCGATTTGGTGCAACGTGGTGTGAGACCGACCTCGCTGAAACCCTAGCGGGTGCTGTCGCCGGTGCATGCAGGTTTCCGGCCATTGCCGGGGGCCGGCGAGCTCACGGCTGAGTTCAGGAGGTCAAAAAAAGGGGAGGCGGCGAGTTTCGGGCCGAGAGGTGGCAGGAAACTCGGTTCCGGCGAATCTCGCCGGAGACCACCGCCGCCGGGTGTTTGGCGCGAGGAGGAAGACGAAGCACTGTGTGCGGGACCCACCGGCAGAATTTTAAACTTTTCTTAGATTTTCAGTTTTAGTTCAAACTTCAAACCACATAACTTTGGCTAGGAAACTCCAAATTGATTGAACAAAATTTTGTTGGATTCAGCTCTCTGTGTACTTTCCAACAAATCAAGTTTCACTTCATAAAAATCCTTATTTCTCCAGAATTAATTCTTCAAAATTTAAACTGTTTAAAATTTTAACTGGAGAACCCTTTGGAGGAAAATTCTGAAATTTTGCTAGGATGTTCACCAAAATATCCCTGAGCCACCATAGAAATTTCAGATCCATTTGAGCTCATTCGATCCACCTAATGGTGTGATTAATAGAACTGTTCCAGAGAAAATTAAGAATGTCCAGAAACATTTTTCAGAAATTCTCTGAAATTGTTTAGCTCATATCTTTAGCTAAGAACCTTCAAATTAAGTGAGGCCAACTCTATTAGAACCCTCTAAAAATCCAGTTTCAGAAAGTCATGGCTTGCTCCATGAAAATTCTTAGAACACCCTAGGAGCTCCAATTAAGACCAAGTACATAATTATTTGTGGAGAGCTCAAATGAGCGTTTCTGCAAATGAAACTTGGCCAAGTCCCTGTTTAGGTTGTATCCAAATTACAGTAGAAGTTTCAGAGTCATTGGATCTGTCTAGCATGACTTATAACTCTCACAAGTTTAACTTCAATACAAATGCATTTAAATTGATACATATTTGTATTTATCATATGTAGTCGCTAAGGTTGAGGAGGAACCCGAAGTCTTAGACTTCGTCACTCCAGAGGAACAACTAGCCTACGACCAAGAGCAGCAAGGCAAGCTCCGGGTCGCCACCGCCTTAGTGGCGTGCCATATCGGAACCCGGATATGGTGTTAAATGAGCAAGGGCCGCATAGCCACCACCTTAGTGGCGCGTTACATCATCGCCCGGATGTAGTGATAAGTGAGCAAGGGTCTTTGCATCTTACTCGACGGGTGCAAAGCGTAAGGAAGCTAGCCGAGGAACATAGATTTCGGGTGGGTAGTTGGAATGTAGGATCCTTGATGGGAAGCTATGTGAGTTAGTAGATGTTGCCATTAGAAGACGAGTAAATATCCTTTGTGTACAAGAGACTAGATGGGCGGGTCAGAAGGCGAGAGAAGTCGAGAATACAGGTTTCTAGCTTTGGTATTCTGGATCGACTGGGACTAGAAATGGCGTAGGTGTTCTAATAGATAAGAGTCTTAAGGATGGAGTAGTGGATGTTCGAAGACGAGGGGATAGGATCATCTTAATCAAGATAGTAATTGGGGACATTGTCTTGAACGTCATTAGTGCTTATGCCCCACAAGTTGGGCTCAACATGAGTGCTAAGAGGCAATTTTGGAAGGACTTGGAGGATATGGTTAGTAGTGTATCGATAACCGAGAAACTCCTCATAGGAGGAGATCTCAATGGTCATGTGGGTGCAACTAACCTAGGATTTGAGGGAGTACATGGAGGCTTTGGATGCGGCGATAGAAATCAAGAGGGTAAGGACATCCTAGTCTTTGCCGTAGCCTATGATCTGTTGGTAGCTAAAACCCTCTTTAGGAAGAGGCAATCTCACCTAGTGTCCTTTAGTAGTGCCCAACACTCTAGCCAGATTGACTTTGTCCTCACTAGGAGAAGGGATAGACGGGAGTGTCTAAATTGTTAGGTGATCCCCGGGGAGTGTGTTGTGACACAACATAAGCTTGTGGTAGTTGACTTTCGCTTCCATACATGTTCTTTGCGGGACAAAGGTGTCAAAATCACAAGAACAAAGGGGTGGAAGTTGAAAGGAGAACCACAAGAATCCTTTAAAAATAGTGTGATCACAGAAGGACCCTAGGCAGAAAATGGAGATGCAGATAGTATGTGGGTGAAGATGGCAACTTGCATTAGGAAGGTAGCTAGTGAGGTGTTCGGTGTGAAAAAGGAAGGAAACATGTAGATAAAGACACTTGGTGGTGGAATGAGGATGTACAAAAAGCCATTAAGGAGAAGAAGGAGTGTTTCAAGAGTTGGCATAATGATAGAAGCGCAAGCAACATGCTTAAGTACAAAGAGGCCAAGAAAAATGCAAGGCGGGCTGTGAGTAAGGCAAGAGGACAGGCCTATGATGAGTTATATGAGAGACTAGAGACAAAAAAGGTGAAAAGGACATATACAAGATAGCAAAAATCCGCGAGAGAAAGATGAGGGATTTCAGTCAAGTTAAATGCATCAAAGATGAGACTGACCACATTCTAGTGAAGGATGAAGAGATTAAGAATAGATGGAAGGATTACTTTAATGGGATATTCAGTGATGGGAATGGGAGCACTATGGTTGAGTTGGATGACTCCTTTGATGACTCCAATAGGCGGTTCGTGCGGAGGATACAAGAGTTTGAGGTTAAGGAGGCCTTAAAAAGGATGAAAGAAGGAAAGGCTCTCGGCCCTTATGATGTCCCTATTAAGGTGTGGAGATGCCTTGGGGACGTGGCAATAGTATGGCTCACAAAGCTATTCAACCACATTTTCAGTCAAACAGGATGCCTGAAGAATGGAGGAAAAGTATATTAGTACCTATCTTCAAAAATAAAGGTGATATTCAAAGTTGTACTAATTATCGAGGGATTAAGCTTATGAGTCATACTATGAAGCTTTGGGAGAGAGTGATTGAACACCGCTTGAGGAAAGTGACCAATGTCACTAAAAACCAGTTTGGTTTTATGCCTGGGAGGTCTACAATGGAGGCAATTTTCTTGCTTCGTCACCTTATAGAGAGATATAGGGAGCAGAAGAAGGACTTGCATATGGTGTTCATTGACTTGGAGAAGGCGTACGACAAGATACCAAGGTCAATCATGTGGTGGGCACTAGAGAAACATAAAGTTCCAACAAAGTACATTACCCTTATCAAGGATATGTACAATAATTGTTAGGACAATTGTGCGCGTAAGTGATAGTGAGACTGATGCATTTCCTATCACGGTAGGACTACATCAAGGATCATCTTTGAGCCCATACATCTTTTCCTTGGTGATGGATGAGGTGTCTAAGGATATACAAGGGGATATCCCATGGTGCATGCTCTTTGCCGATGATGTAGTGCTGGTAGATGAAACTAGGGATGGTGTTGATAAGAAATTAGAGTTATGGAGACAAACCTTAGAGTCCAAGGGGTTTAGACTTAGTAGGACCAAGACCGAGTATATGAGGTGTGACTTTAGTGGTGTTGCTCATGAAGAGGGAAATGTTAGTCTACAAGGACAAGTAGTACCTAGAAGGGACTCTTTCCGATACTTAGGATCAATGTTACAAAGCAATGGCGATATTGATGAGAATGTTTGCCACAGGATCAAGGTAGGGTGGATGAAATGGCGATAAGCCTCTGGAATCCTATGTGATAGGAAGGTCCCACAAAAGCTAAAAGGGAAGTTCTATAGGACGGTGATCAGACCCGCGATGCTTTATGGGGCGGAATGTTGGCCAACTAAACAGCAACATGTCCAACAAATGGGTGTCGCAGAGATGCGCATGCTACGGTGGATGTGCGGGCACACAAGAAGAGACCGAATAAGGAATGAGGCAATTCGTGATAAGTTAGGGGTGGCACCGATTGAAGAGAAGTTAGTCCAACATCGACTTAGGTGGTTTGGACATATCCAGCGGAGGCCTCCAGAAGCACCGGTTAACTGTGAGATTTTAAGAGGTAGAGAAAATATTAGGAGGGGTAGAGGACGACCAAGGTTGACCTGGGAGGAGGCAGTAAAACGAGATTTGAGAGATTGGAATGTATCCAGAGACTTAGCTCATGATAGACCGCATGGAAAGTAGCAATTCATGTGCCAGAACCTTAGTCTTGTTTTTTTCTTCTTTCTTTTTCTTTTTCTTTTTTTTTCTTTTTTCTTTTTCCTCTTTTTTGTGTTTTTTCTTCTTTTTTCTTTTTCCCCTTTTTTCCTTTTTCTCCTTTTTCTATTTTTTATTTTTCTTTTTTCTTGTTCTTATATCTCTTCCTCTCTTTTACTTCATTGATATTGGGTTTCATGTCTAGCCGACCCCAACATTCATGGGATAAAGGCTTGGTTGTTGTTTTTGTTGTTTTGAGAACTTACTTTGAGCACCCACTTAATTCTTGCATTAGAGTCTTGTTTGAAACCCAAATGCATAGCCAAGAACACCCTGGGTTGGGATTAGGTTTCAAAACCTCGTTATCTACTGCAATGCTAAGATAGTGTAGGATTCGGTATAAGTCGAGTAGTCAGAACTACTCGCGAGAATAGGCTAGAGGCACATTGCTTGGGTAAAGATAGCAAATGAAACACCTGGCAAGAAAAATGAGACCGAGCGGAGAGTAAGGGCAGCAGGACTTTGGGGCCTGGGTGCCATAGCCCTGCTTGTGTCGATTGAGGACCGAGCCGTGTGCGGGCCTGTTGAACAAGCAAGAATAGTACCGAAGACCTACCGGATATATGGGAACCGGGAAACCGATGTAACTCGGGTAGCTGGGTATTGAGGCATTGCCTGTCGTTCAGAGGGTAGGTTGAGAGCTTGAGGTGTAAATCGGCTGGCGGCACTGCAGATGCGCGCACAGAGACCTCTTGCTCAGGACGACAGGACCGGTTCAATATTTGGCTGACGGGTGAAAGGTGGTTGCGTATGACGTCCGTAATGGTTGCTGTAGGCAACATCAAGTGCGGGTGTACGTGACGGGTTATTCGGGTAACCCTGTAGGTGTAAATCGATTATAATCGCCATCCCTCGCGGTCAGTGACTACCACTGGTTCACTGTACCGTGACATAGAAAGAACAGGCTAGATACATGTTAAAAGTTTGCTGATGTGAAAGATATACTTTGCTTGTTAATGTCTTGTTGTAGTTTAGAGCTAATTAAATTTCTTTTCAACTTTGGGCAAAGTACATGAGAGAAATGCATTTCTTGTTTGATTGCGGCTCTCTCATGTGCCTTAGCGTAAGGTTCTCCACAACCTACTGCTAAAACTTGAAAGTAAGGTCCCAATAATTAGGCGAGTCCTTTGCAACTTATTTTTCCTCTTGTACCCTAAAACCATTCATGTAGAAGTTTCATGTATAGGAGAGACAGGTCAGACTTGCTGAGCCATCGTGCTCACTGCTTGCGTTTGAAGCTTTTGCAGGGGTTTATGAGGAAGGGACTTCCGAGGAAGAGACGGAACCCCAAGAGGGAAACCCCGTCGAGTGGGAGTCATGCACGCCGCCATGTTAGTGTGCGTCTGTGCTAGCGGGAACACGTTCACGGGCTGAACGTGAACTCGATGCGTAGTCTACGCCCGTGAGTGTAGACTGAACATATGTTGTTGTAAAAATGTTCATAAACTCGTTTATGTAATAAAACATTGCTTCCGCTTTGTATCTTTGATGTGCGTTATCCGGTGCTGTGCAACGCAGCACCCCTCAGCGTGATCCTGGCTCGACGAGGCCGTGGGGTCGCGTCAGCGTGGTATCAGAGCTCGCTTGAGATTTAACACACTGAAAAGGTCATCTTTTTCAAAAATTCGGTGAGGAACGAGTTAGTAGCCCATATAAGGATGTTATTTGTGTATCGAAAGTGGCATACTAACCTATTTGCTTATGTCAGAAAATCGTGCATCTCGGGACACTTTATGTCTTGGGGGGTGCATGTAAGTGCTGTCCACCAGTGCGCACAAGCTGAAGGGTGAAGCCCCACGGGTGGCAGGTAAACTGACCCGCCTTAATATCCTCTACGACTCTTCATGTCGTTTGGGATATTCGAGCAACGCCTTTCCCTAGCATGCTTTGGGCAAGTTTGGGAGACCCCGTCACGTGGTCAAGAACGTGAACACGTAGCTCAAGGCGTGTTTGGCTTGAGAACATCCGGGCTAGTGATGACGGCCGGGTGTATGAACTGTATGGATACCGGGCTCGGTGTGCAGCCAAGTCTGATGATTGTATGAGTTATTTGCAGGTAGTCTAACCACGAAATGGTATACATGTAGCATCCGTGTGTGAGAGATGTTTAGTGCCATTGAACTAACGAAGCCGGCTATGTTGTAGGTTTTTCTTTGTGAGGAACGTAGTACCGACATGAACTGGTGACGCATTGACGTCACACCCCACTTAATGAGCAACTTCATTGTAAAACTGAAAAGTTTTAATCTAGAGCACTAAAACTTTTAGATAACTCCCTCCCTTAATCAGGATGTTCAAAGTTAACAAGTTTTCAACTTATAGGATACTAAGGACAGAGTCCCCTGTTTTCAGCAGAAATAAGGCTGAAGTTAATCAGAGGTTAGAGGTTGAGTTCTTTCGAGGTTGGGGTCATGTGATGCATTTCTGGAAAGCTTTGAAAGAGCTTTACCACTTTTCTGTTGATGTCCAGAGGTGTTTCATCCCTTAACCAGTCGAAAAATGCAGTAGAGTTGAAACTGTCTAGAAAACAGGGCAGGGCAAATACTCTCTGTAACTCTCTATAAATTGAGCATAACTTCCTGCATAAAAATCCAAAAATGGAAAATGAGGTAGTTATTAAAAGTTCATGAGATGGGTTACAACTTTGTAACAGAAAGTTTTGTCGAATTTAGTGTAGAATTAACTGGAATTGTTGGATCAAATCAGTACCTCAAGCAGGGAGGTGCCTTCCAATTTTCTCCAGAAATTCTGTCAACTTTGACATCTCATAACTTTTGAACTAAGACAGATATTAGGCAAAACAAATACTTTCTGGAAATATATTGAAGTTATCTTTAACTTTGATGTTAAGCTCCAGAATTGGTTTTGCTGTTAGCATGGTCTAAATCAGGTTGAAATGGAAACTGGTCAGCGCTGTCATCTTGGACAGCAGATCAGTAGTCAAATTTGTTTAAGTTTGAACTATGCTTCTAGTTTTTGTGAGTTCAATGACATGTTTTATGTTATAACTCAATGGTTTACTGTTAAAATAAATATTTTACATTTCTCAAATATAATTCTACAGATGACAGCGGATAGACAGTTGGAGAACGGGTGGGTGGTATCCCACTGTTCTCACCGCAGCGGTTATCCAGAAATGTTGAAGCAAAGGCTTCAATATTTCAGATATGTGAAGACGCCGCAGTACTTTGCCAAAGAATAAGGCGAGGAAGGGAACAAGACATGGACAATACATGTCGAAGTTCCTGCAGGACCCACGCCACCCGGTTGGGTGCCGTTCACCGTCACGGTGAGAGGTAGACAGCCGGAGGAAATGTGGCAAGTGGCAGCTCGCGACACCATGTCGCGTTTCTGCCAACTGCACGTGAGAGCTATGTAGGACACTCCATACGCACACGTTCCGGTGGAGGGATGAGCTAATCATCTTTTGGGGGAAAGGTATATGGAGCCAACAGATCCGGGTTGCCAAAGGTACAACCCCGCGGAGGCAAACCTCAGCCTCCAATTGAGGGCAGGAAAAGCCGTAATGGACAGCCAAGTTGTTCATACGGATTGTCTTGCTGTGAAGCTAAAGGAGAGCAACATCCGTGGAGATCATTTCGAGAGTGCTCACAGTGCACTCCGCAATGTTCTCCTTCGGACGATAAAGCGACTGAACGAACAACATAATCAGTTGCATCGTCTGAAGATGGCGAAAAAGAAAAGCCGCGTCGATATCACGGCTTTACAACAGCAAGTGCAGGCCTTGACCCAGCAGAATGAGGTCCTCACTCAAGAGCGTGATGACGCTATTGAGGAGGGGCAAGGCTAGGAAGAGGACTACAACCAGGCCATGGACGAGGTGCATGCGTTGCAAGATCTCGTACCTCCAGTAATGGGCATACCAATGGTAGGTGCCGTACCCGTAGTTTTGGGTCTTCCGGCAATGGGGGAACCTGAACCGGAAGAGGAGGTTATGGACCCGGAGCCACCAGTAGAGGTAGCGGAGGAGGACGACCAACAGGAGGTCGAGTTCTACTCTGAGTAGTAGGTTACCATTGCCATGTAGGGCAGCGAGGGTGATGTAAGAGAAAACTTTTGTAATCGGTGACATGTCGTGTAGACAGTAGTATATGTATAGGTAGTGACGATATGAGCACGACTTCTCGGAGACCCGAGAATAATGTATCTTGTATAAAGTTTATGTTTTATCAATATATGTGAATGTTGTGCAAGTTATTCATGTGTCACTTCAATACCTACTGTTTCATATGGAATTTTAAGTATGACATGTGCTGATCGCTGCTGTTTTGAATTTCAGAATGACTCGCACTCGTGCCAACCCAGATGTTGGGGGTTCCATTCAGGGGGGAGAGACCTCCCAACAGCCTCCCGATGATTCCTCGGGACAGCAACAGCAACAACCGCCCCCGCCGATGGTTACATTGGCCGACATCGTTGCGGCGTTGGTGGGTTCTCATCAGAAGCACACGGAGTTGCTGCAAAGCCTTATTGTGAATACGTCTCGACCGGAGAGGCGTCAAGATCGCGAGGAGCGCCTACAAAGCTCCTACTCTGACATTCTGGCTACTCATCCCCCGGTATTCTCAAGGGCAGATGAATCCATCAATGCGGACAACTGGCTCCGCGCGATGGAGATGAAGTTTGGGGTGCTCCAAGTGAGTGAGCAGCGCAAGACTCAATTCGCGGTCCAAAAGCTTCAGGGATCTGCGAGCGCTTGGTGGGAGAATTTCTGCGCCTCACAACCCACCGAGCGAGTTATGACCTGGAAAGAATTCCAGACGGCCTTCAGGGCCTATCACATACCGCCAGGTATCATGAAGAGAAAGACGCAGGAGTTCCTACTCCTGCAGCAAGGAAGCAAGAACGTGCTGGAATACTGAAGGGCATTCAATGATCTTGCACTTTACGCTTCTTATCACACCGATACCAACGAGAAGCGGCGGGATTATTTTTACCAAGGGCTTAACCCGCTCAAGAAGGAAAAGCTGGCAATGTTCAATCACGGCAGCCTCAATGATATTATTGATGCTGCGATTGTTCAGGAGGACTCCGGCAAGGATTAGCGGCAGCGGAGAGGAAGCGAAGCGCGCCACAAAGCAGCGCAGAAAGAGGTGGTCCTTCTCAAAAATACCGGATGGTGAATCGCCCACCATCGGGTCCACGCTGGCAGCCACCACAGAGGCCGATGCCATTCCGCAGTCGGCCATATTCTCCACTGGCATTCAGGCCAGCACTGCCAGCACCACCTCTGCAAGAACAACAGCTGCAGCGGGCGATGCCGTGTGCGTATGCACCTCAGCAGCACATGTCGGGCTTTCATCCCCCAAGCACCGGTCAGGCATCAGCCACATGCTACAAGTGTGGTCGCCCAGGACACTTCGCCAACAATTGTCCTGAGAGGCAGGGCGGCGGAGTTGCACAGCAGTTTCCAGTGAGGAACCAGCCCCGGAACCCTACTAATGCGCAGCGGGCAAATCCTAGGCCCGGCACCGTCCACCAACTTGCTATAGAGGACGTGCTGGAGGGAGAGGCAATCCTTGCGGGTATGTTTCAACTACACCAGCATCCCGCTATAGTGTTATTTGATTCAGGCGCCATGCACAATTTTATTAGCCAAGCTTTCATTGCTAAACACAGCTTGCAAATACTACCCACCGAAAGTCCATATTTGATTTGTTCACCGGATGGGAAGATTTTAGCAAGCATGATGGTTTCCAAACTACCATTATGCTTAGCGGGTAGAGTATACCCTACGTATCTCATAATTTTAGAGTGACAGAAGGTCGATGTCATCTTAGGAATGTCGTGGTTAACCCGCCACGGCGCTGTTTTAGACACCGTCCTCCGAGTCGTGCATTTACACACAGAAATGCACGAGTCACATTCATTATTTCTGTACAGTCCAGAAATAAAACTTCCAAGTGTATATCAGTCCACAACCATCAGATTGGAAGACATTCCAGTAGCCCGTGAGTTCCCTGACGTCTTCCCAGATGATTTACCGGGGATGCCGCCCAGCCGAGAGGTGGAGTTCAAGATTGAACTTGCACCGGGAACTATGCCAATATCCTGAAGGCCGTACAATATGGCACCCAAGGAATTGGCTGAACTGAAGACGCAGTTAACAAACCTGCTGGAAAAGGGTTTTATTAGGCCGAGCTCCTTACCATGGGGCTGTTCGGCATTATTCGTGAAGAAGAAAGACGAGACGTTGCGTCTTTGCGTAGACTATCATCCACTAAACGCCGTAACCATCAAGAACAAGTACCCGTTACCACGGATCGACATGTTGTTTGATCAGTTGGTTGAAGCAAAGATCTTTTCCAAGATGGACTTAAGATCCAGGTACCATCAGATTAAGATATGGGCTGAGGATATTCTGAAGATGGCTTTCTTGACGAGGTACGGGCTATATGAGTACCTGGTCATGTCCTTCGGCCTCACCAAAGCTCCAACTCACTTCATATATTTGATGAACTCGGTATTCATGCCAGAGCTGGACAAGTTTGTCGTGGTCTTCATCGACGACATATTGGTATATTCCATGTCGGAGGAAGAACACAAGAAGCATTTGCATATAGTCTTGCAACGGCTGCGGGATCACAAGCTATACGCGAAATTCAGCAAATGCGAATTCTGGATATAGCAAGTGCCTTTTCCCGGGCATATCATCTCAGAGGAGGGCATCGCTGTAGACCCGAGTAAGACTACACAAGTGCTGAATTGGAAGTCCCCAAGAACTGTTCATGAGGTACGGAGTTTCCTCGGACTCACGGCATATTATCGGAGGTTCATTCTGAACTTCTCGAAGATTGCCAAGCCTATGACAGAGCTGCTGAAGAAGGCTACCAAATATGTTTGTAGTCCAGCATGTGAAGCAGCGTTCAAGGCATTAGTGAAGCACCTAACATCAGCACCGGTTTTGGCGCAGCCAGACACAATAAAACCGTTTGATGTGTACTGTGATGCATCTGGCATTGGGCTCGGATGTGTGCTGATGCAAGACCGAAAGGTGGTCGCGTATGGATCACGGCAGCTCAGAAACCATGAGCAGAATTATCCAACTCATGACTTGGAACTCGCTGCTGTGGTGCTCACACTTTAAAATGTGGAGGCACTAACTACTTGGTAACATCGTACATCTATATACCGACCACAAAAGCCTTAAGTACATATTCACTCAGAAAGAGCTGAACATGAGGCAGCGAAGATGGTTAGAATTGATAAAGGATTATGAAATAGAGATCCATTATCACCCTGGCAAGGCAAACATAGTGGCGGATGTGCTGAGTCGCAAGTCACACGTCAACAATCTGACCATCACACCGTTGGAAGAGAGCGAGCCACCATTACATGTGATTCCGCATGGAGCTCTCTACAACTTAGCTTTAATCCCCACCATCTGTGAAGAGATAGCAGCAGCTCAGAAACATGACAAGGGCATGTCGCATTTGCGGAGACGTGTAGACAGCGGGGAGCTGAAATGTTTCCGGAAAGACGGAGACGGCATCCTATGGTCAAGGACCGGATTGTCGTAACCCGGAGTTACGGAAGAAAATCTTTGATGAGGCTCACTTGTCAAAGTTTTCTATTCACCCCGGCAGCAACAAAATGTATCAAGAACTCAGAAACAAGTTTTGGTGGACACGGATGAAGCGAGAGATCACAAAGTACGTATCCGAGTGTGATACATGTCGAAGGGTGAAAGCAGACCATATGAGAAAACCGGGACTGCTACAACTGTAAAATCCCCAAAAGTGGTAGCAAGAAAATTCAGCTCATGTACACTTAGGAAAAAATGAGGGGAATTAAAACTTTGAATTATAATGGTGTAAGTTCAAAGTGAGGGTTTAGACTTCCCAAAAACTTCCACACATGGAGATCTAAATTCATAACTTGGATCTTCATAGTCCAAATATTCAACCTTCCAAATTTCAGCTCATTTGGAGGAGTTTTAATATTTGTTTGGGATTAAAAGGAGGAGCCCATTAATCTGAATTTTAAATTCTGTTTCAAATTCCAATTTCCCCAATTTGAAGATTTGGTTTCATAAATGTGTTCTCCACCTTTGAATGAGCAGCCATGCCAAAAATTGGAAATTTTGTGGCTGGTTTGCTATGTGTTTGGGACAAACCAAAGTGGAGAATTCAAACTCCATTTCAAATTCAAAGGGGTCAAACACAATTCAAATTTTACACCAGAATCCAAACCATTTGAATTCAGCAAGTTCAAACCTTAACTTGGTGTGAAAGTCTAGCCTTAAATGTTGAGTTGCTGGGGTAAAATATCAGAGAAAAATTGGATTAAAAGAGAGGGAGGTGGGACCCAGCAGTCAGCCTCACGGAACAAATTTCCCTCTCTCTCTCTCTCTCTGTTTTCCGAGTTGATCACCGCGAGCCAGCTCCCGGATGACCCTTCGCCCGACGCTTCCACCGAGATGGTTCTCGCTGCCCGACGTCGGCGCGTGCGCGGGCGATAAGAGCGGCTGCCCGTGTGCCCCAGCTCTATTTCTCCTCCTCCTCCTCAGCTCGGTTGTCGCGGCTGCTTCGTTCACACCGAACACCACCGATAGCTCTCTCTCCCGATCGACCACAGCCTTCTGAGCTCGGCTGCTTGAGCCCTCCACAGCAAAGAGTAGCGCCTGGACATGCTCTAGCCGTCTACAAAGTTCCTCCGAGGTCTACCGATCAAAGCTGCTCGAAAAACTCGGATTGGCGCCAAAACTCTGAGGTGCACCGGAACTCGCCGTTCGGCTCACCGTCGACATCCTCATCCGGCCACCCTCTCCCCCGACTTCCTATACAAGAAAGGTGCGTGGGTAGCCCTGGATGGTGTAGCTGTCAGCCGTATGGCAAATGATTCATCGAGTAGCTCGAATTTCATTGTTTCCCGAACCCTAGTGTAGAAGAATGAGGCTCGGTTCATACCCAAATTCGGGTTGCACGATCAACCACGCCTCGAGATCACGTGCACATAGCTTCTGTATTCTCTAGCGCCCGTCCTCGACAAAGAACCAAGGAAAACCATCAAGTGCTGGCCGTGTTCTAGTCAATTTTCGTGCCGCCATGGGGAAAACGCTTCGGCTCACCGTTGAACCCTAGTTTGCCGGCTGTTTCATCGGGCAAGGCAGCCCATTCTAGCTCCTACATCTTCCACTGGTGCTCTAGAGCCTAAAAACCGATCGTTTGGTGGAGGAAGGAGGTTTCCCGACCTTGCCGGAGTTTGAAACCTGGCTGTCACCGGTGTGCGCCATCTTCCGCTGGGTTTTAGCCACCGGCGACACCACCAGAATGTTCAGTGGGGTCGATAATGGAGGGGCGGCGAGTTTGGGCCCGGGAGATGGCCGGGAAAGACGTTGCCGCCACCCTCGCCGGAGTAAATGTCGCGGGCTCCTCTGTTGGCGCAAGGGAGAAGAAAGAACTGACGGGTGGGACCCACCGCTGGGATTTAAACATTTCCAGAATTTCCTAATACGGTTCAAACTTTAGAGGCTCATAACTTTGTGTAGAAAACTCCAAAAAGGGTGAGACCAATTTTGTTGGAATCCTCATGAGAAGTACTTCACAGAGGAAAAAATTGCTTGCTATGAAAATGCCCAGGAATTTCTGTAGAATTGTTTTTAATAAATCTGTTAGGGATTTATTGCAGGAGCAATTCTTTATAAAATATTCCCAAATTTGGGCAGCTAGTCCTTTATAGTTACTGATCCCCAGTAAAAAGTTGGGATTCATTGGAGTTCATTTGCTAGGCTGAACTGCCTTCCCAAGTTCAACCTTTATTTAAAAATTCCAATTTAAACAGAAACTTTTCAGAACTCCTGTCCAACTTCAAGAATTCATATCCCTCTGTTGGTAGCTCCAAAAATGGTGAAACAAATTTTGTTAGAACCATGGAGACTTACCCTAATCAGATCTTCCACTATTAGCTATGTCAAAGCTCCTGAATTGGGATCAAAATTCAGAGAAGCATTGCACTTGTAGGAATTTTAAAGACTACATTGTGCAATGACATGTCTCCAAATTTGGCTCAAATCATCCTTAGAGAGTCTAGTATTCCCTGTAAAAATTCCAAAGCCAATTAAGGATCCTAAATAGAAGTAGCTATGAATAGAAGTTCAATTCTTATAAATCCTTAATACTTACACATATATTTTGTTACATTTCATAATAGTGACCGAAGTTGAGGATGCTCCGGAGCCCTTGGACGTCCTCCCACCAGAAGCTGACTTCCCCTTTAACTCGCAACCAGGCAAGCCCTGGTTTGCACTTAAGTACCTTTTATAAAGCTTTTCATTTGTATCACTTATGTCTAGGTTGAATTGTATGCATTAGAGTTAGGGTGATTGGAACCCCACTTGCATAGCCCTTTTTAAATCCTATGGAGGGTTAGGTAGTTTACAAACTCGACGAGTAGAGAATGTCATGCTAATGTTTAGGATCTCGGTAGAAGTCGAGTGGTTGGAAGCTACTCGCGAGATAGTATTTATTACACGGAATGCGAAGAGGTAGAAAATGGCTTGAGTTATGAAAATGAGACCCAGCTGGGGGGATAGGATGCAGTGAGCAGAGGTCTCACGTGCGTAGCCCTATTGGTGTCGGTTGAGGACCGTCCGTGTGTGGCCCTGCTGGACAAGTATCGAACAATACCGGATGCATACTGGCATATGGGAACCAGGAAACTGATGTAATTGGTTAACTTGGATGCCGAGGCTTACCCAACCGTAAATAGGAGTGGGTTGAGGGTAGCAAGGTGTAAATCTGCAGGTGGGCACAGTCACGCTCCACGCGGGGACCTCCTGCCCGTTACGGATGGACCGGTTCGGCTTTTGGGTTGCCTTTGAAAGGTTGTCGCATACAACAGAGTAGGAAGGGATGTCGAAGCACGCTTCTGAAAGTGGGTGTATGGGACGTGTTATCCGGTTGTGTCTTGATTGCAATCACCGTCCCTCGTGGTTATTTGAGTACCCGCTTGTTCACTGCACTGTGACGTAGTAAGAAGTGAAATAAGCCAACTGAAAATGCTGTATTGAACTATTAAATGTCTCGAAACCTTGTATGCTGTAGTTATAGAGCAAATTAAGTTTATATTCCACTTTGGTCATCTCCACATTGGGGGAAAGCGTTTCTTGTTTGATTGTGGACTTCCGATGTGAGGGCTGCCTAAGGCTCAATAAACTGTTGCTATAAAACTGAAAATAAGGATCAACATGTCGGCACGTCTTTATTGCAAAGTCCCTTTCCTATTTTACACATCCTTGCACGTAGAGTTCCATGCTCAGGGTTGACGGTTAAGACTTGCTGAGCCATCGTGCTCACGGTTGCAATATTTTGAGCTGTTTGCTGGTGAGAGTTATGAGGAAGGTTCCGAGGATGAGGCGATGCCCCCGTCGGGGTACACGGCCGAGCTGGAGCCCTGCACGCCGCCGTGATTCTCCGGTTCCATGCTGCTAGTGTGTAGCGTCCCTGGGCTGGACGGCTGCACTTTTGCATAGTTAGGATGAGAGGCTACTTATGTATATTACTTCCGCTGTATAAATAAATTTTGTAAAAACACTTCCGCTGTTTTATATTAAATAAAAGTTTGTATGTTGTTCTTAATTCTTTTCGTGTGTGCTGTTGGGTGCCGAATCGCACGGCACCACCCTATGCGATCTTGGAGTGGGTGAACCACGGGGTGGTCCCCACAGACGTGGTATCAGAGCCGCATTGGGAATACCACGCTCGAAAAGAGCCTATTTTGAAAATTTAGAAGTAGTCGAGTGAGGATTAGTCATTAAGCCCACATAAGGTCTATGATAGTAGTAGTTACTAAGGTGGAAAAGCTAGCTTATGTGTTATACATTTTGTAACAACGCTCCGACGTCAGGTAAGAGGTAAGATATGCCACCGCAGGCGGATCAATTGCGGTAACTCGCCATACGAGTAATGGTATGGAAGGTTATACCGTGGCTTTGCACTGTAGTTAATATGAGTCTCTGAACCTCTCCATGGTTCTGAGAGCATATGAAAATGCTGATCTCCAGTGTGCCTTAGGCAAAAGTGAGAATACCCCATCGTGTGGTAAGCAACACGATAGTATGCAACTCTTGAACGTTCAATGTTCAAAGGGCCATACGCAGCGCTCACCATCGGCGTGCCTCAACGGTCATGAGGCAGTAGGTGGTATCCATTGGGTTGATAAAATTCCCAACCGCGACGACCCGTTCGCACTCTACTTGGGTTCCCCGTCGTGTGGTGTGAAAACACGACCATGTACCTTGAGACGTGGCTTGACTCAAGGACGATCCGTATGGCAATGATACGGACCGTATGTTTTACTATGATATGGAACTGCCTGCAATGTTAAAACCTTTGGGTGCACAATTATTTTGTGTTCTTCTGCAGGTACATTAACCACCTTAGTGCATGACGTGTAGAAACCGTTTGTGAGTGACGACTTTAGTTCCACCAGTTGACACGTATATGCCGGAATACCGGTTTAGGATTTTTCTTTGGTGAGGAAACGTAGTACCGACTGCATAAAAGTTTATTTTCAATAAAAAGAGTCACAATGAAGTTTGGGAATTCATTTAGGGGTTAGTAAACTGCTATATTTAACTAAGAGTCAATTGGGAGTATAGGTTCAATCTCAAAAGCTTAGGGATAATCCACCCTGTTTTCGGCAGAAATTTTTCTGAATTTGAACAGGGCATAACTTAATATTGGTTGAACCAATGGAGGTGTGGGATACCATTCTGGAAAGGTTTAGAAGTCCTCTACAACTTTTCTGTAGAGCTCCAGAACAAAATCTCCCTCCCAATGGGTGAAAATCTCAGATGAGTAGGTACTGCCAAGAAACAGGGCAGACCAAAATGTTCTCTGGAAATTTTCTGTATTTCAACCACAACTTCCTGTAGAAAAATTTCTAAGGGTCAAGTAAGACACCGTTGGAAAGTACATGAAATGTTCTACAACTTTGTTGTTGAACGCTAGTCCAGATTTTGCCTCTAAGGTGGGCAAAACTGTTGGATTATCCAGGCTGGTCAGCTGGACCAGAAGCTGGACAGGGCACCATGTTGAAGTGTTTCAACCAAAACACTTAGTTTCACATCTCGAAGTCCAGTGGCTGTAGTAAAACAGCGAGTTGGAGTCGAAGGGTTTATGCATTTGACATATCACTTCGAGTTAGTACATGTTTGAGTCCAGTACAATAGCGAGGAATTACGCATGCTAACACACTTAACATCCCGTGGTGACCCCGATGGTCGAAATGAACTTTTAACCCATAAAGTTCAATACTCTGGAACTTGATCGTGTGACACGGTCCAGGGATGTATATGTTGCATAAAGTTTATACTTTATCCATATGTGTGATTGTTATGCGCATTATTAATTCCATTCTCGCATTACTATTGTATACAATGGATGAAATAAACCAACATGTGCTGATCGTTTGAATGGTATGAATGCAGAATGGTGCAGACACGTTCAACGCAAGAGGAGGGAGGTCCGAGTCAGGTTCGTGGTGATGAGTCTCCGCCTCCGGAGCAAACCACGACGCAGCAGCAACCACCTCCTCCACCGCCAGAACTTCCAAGAAACCTGGCAGAGGTTCTCGCTGCAGTGCTCGGCTCGCGCGACGAGCAAACCGAGTTGCTGCGGATGCTAGTCCAGCAAAATGCGTTCCATCAGGGAGGACGCCAATGGGCAACGCCAGCCCAACACAGTTCATATTCGGAATTCATGGCGACCCATCCACCGGTCTTCATGGAGGCCGAGGAACCTTTGGAGGCGGACAGCTTTATCCGCACTCTGGAGGCGAAGTTCGGGCTGCTACGGTGCACCGAACATCAGAAGGCGCTGTATGCAGCGCAACAGGTTCAAGGAGAAGCCTGTACCTGGTGGGCGCACTACGCCGCCTCCTTACCGGCTGGCCATGCCGTCACATGGAAGGAGTTCCGGGAGGCGTTCCGCGCCTATCACATACCTCCCGGGGTTATGGAAATGAAGCTCCAAGAGTTCCTGGCGCTACGGCAAGGCGAGAGGAGTGCTCATGACTACTCCAGGTTGTTCAACCGGCTGGCGCATTATGCGCCAGGATTTGTGGGGACGGAAGACAACAAGCGCAACGCGTTCTTCCGGGGCCTGAATTCCAAGATGAAGGTCCATCTCGCCCAGAGCAATCACGGCACATTTAATGACCTAGTTAATGCCGCAATGCTACAGGAGAATGCTCAGCACGAGCGCGGTTCTGACAAGAGGAAACGCAGCACGCTGACAAGCAGCAGTGGTGGAACGCCACAAAAATACCGCGTGGTGTATCGCTCACCATCCGGTCAGAGATGGCAGCCACCGGCGCGACCGCCCCAGTTCCGCGGTCGACAATATAATGCGCCGGGCTTCCGACCGACATATCCACCACAGCAACAGCAACAGCAAAGGATGGTCCCACGTGCGCCTCAGTTTCAACAGCGTGCACCGGGATTCCGTCCTCAAGTCGGCGGGACCCCGACACCTTACACGTTCTACACGTGTGGCCGTGTCGGGCACATTTCGAGGGACTGCCCCGAGCCGCGACAGGGCAGGGGTGCAGCACCGTATCAGGGTGCTAATCAGCCCTGCAACCAGCCCAAGAAAACAGCACCAAAACCCAGCAACGTTCATCACTTAGCTATCGAAGACGTGCCGGAAGGCGAACCCGTCCTCGCGGGTACGTTCTCTTACCTAGATCATCCCGTAGTCATACTTTTTGACTCCGGTGCCACCCATAATTTCATAAGTCAGTCTTATGTTATTAAATATCAACTGCCTATCATTCCCACAAATAATTCATATTTGATATGTTCTCCGGGTGGGAAAATAACAGCTGATAGAATGGTCTATAGAGCACCATTACAGTTGGGTGGGAATCTATATCCGACTTCTCTGATCATGTTAGAGAGTCAAAAACTTGATGTCATTTTAGGAATGTCATGGCTACATCGCCATGGTGCTGTTCTTGACATCATTCCACGTGTGGTTCGTTTAAACTCTCCACTTCATGAACCACATGTTCTTATTCTTGACCGTTCGGTTCAAGAAGCCCCAGACACATATAACACGGAAGCCACAAAACTTGAGGATATTCGTCTGGTCCGTGAATACCCGGATGTCTTTCCGGATGGCCTTCCGGGCATGCCACCTGAAAGGGATGTCGACTTCAAGATTGAACTTGTACCTGGGACGACACCAATCTCACGGAGACCATACAAGATGGCTCCGAATGAGCTAGCTGAACTGAAGGAGCAGCTCAATGATTTAATGAAGAAGGGTTTCGTTTGACCGAGTTTCTCACCATGGGGATGCTCGGCGCTGTTTGTGAAGAATAAGGATGAAACCTTGAGGTTGTGTGTGGACTACCGGCCTCTCAACGCCGTCACCATCAAGAATAAGCATGCACTGCCCCGCATCGATATTCTCTTCGATCAACTTGTGGGTGCAAGTGTATTTTCGAAGATGGATCTTCGCTCTGGATATCATCAAATTAAGATCCGAGCGGAAGATATTCTGAAGACGGCCTTCTCGATGAGATATGGGTTGTATGAATACCTCGTCATGTCCTTTGGTCTCACCAACACCCCGGCACACTTCATGTACCTCATGAACTCAGTGTTCATGCCGGAGTTGGACAAGTTCGTGGTGGTGTTCATAGACGACATCTTTGTCTACTCCAAGTCTGAAGAAGAACATGTCGAACACTTGCATATTGTACTTCAACGATTAAGAGACCATAAGCTTTATGCCAAGTTCAGCAACTGCGAGTTTTGGATCAGCCAAGTGCCATTCCTTGGTCACATTATTTCTGCACAAGGCATTGCAGTTGATCCAAGCAAAATCGAACAAGTGCTGAAATGGAAGTCCCCCACATCAGTCCATGAAGTCAGAAGTTTACTCGGGTTAGCAGAATATTACCGGAGATTCATACCCAACTTCTCCAAGCTTGCTAAGCTGATGACTGAACTGTTAAAGAAGGGGGGTCAAATATGTTTGGAGCTCAGCTTGTGAAGAAGCTTTCCAAGAATTAGTGAAGCATCTTACAACGGCCCCGGTGTTAGCTCAACCGGATACAACCAAGCCCTTCGATGTATATTGTGATGCGTCCGGTATCGGGCTTGGCTGTGTATTGATGCAAGGAGGAAGAGTGGTCGCCTATGGCTCACGTCAACTTCGTAACCATGAGCAGCACTATCCGACTCATGATCTCGAGCTCGCTGCTGTGGTGTTGGCCTTGAAGATGTGGAGGCACTATTTACTTGGGAACTTAGTGCATCTCTGCACCGACCACAAGAGTTTGAAATATATATTCACTCAAAAGGAGTTGAATATGCGGCAACGGAGATGGTTATAGTTGATCAAAGACTATGAGATAGAGATTCACTACCATCCCAGGAAGGCAAACGTGGTTGCCGACGCCTTGAGCCGCAAATCTCATGTCAACAATCTGTCCATCACCCCACTTGAAGGGGAGGAGCCGAGTCTGTACTTGGTTCCATATGAGGCGTTATATAATCTTGCTCTCATTCCAACCATAAGAGAGGAGATTATGGAAGCTCAGAAGAAGGACATGGGAATATCGCACATTCGGAGAAGGATGGAGAATGGCGAAATGAAGTGCTTCCGAAGAGATGAACACGCCACTCTATGGTTTAAAGACCGTATAGTGGTACACCGTGACATGAAGCTTCGGAAGAAAATCTTGGAGGAAGCTCATTTGTCCAAGTATTCTATTCATCCGGGAAGCAACAAGATGTACCAAGATCTGAAAACCAGGTTTTGGTGGACACGGATGAAAAGAGAAATCGCAAAGTACGTATCTGAATGTGATACGTGTCGGCGTGTGAAAGCCGACCATATGCGTAAAGCCGGACAGCTGCAACCATTGAATATTCCGGCGTGGAAGTGGGAGGATATCAGCATCGACTTCATTGTTGGTTTACCTCTCACATCTCACAAACATGACTCGATTTGGGTGATAGTCGATCGACTAACCAAGTCGGCTCATTTTATCCCCGTACATACAAAGTACGTGGCCAAGCAATATGTAAAAGTCCCAAAACTTGTGAATAGAAAACTTAAGCTATGAATAAAGTTGAGTTTATATGCAAGAAATGGGACTTACAAAAACTTTTGTTTACTCATGAAAGTGTTGGCATGAGCAATAAAAACTTTGAATTCAGTTTGAATTATAAGGGTCACTCCCAAAAGAGGAGGGGCCATCTCCAAAAAGAAAAATGCAAACTGATGTTTAAAAAGTTGTATTTGCAATGACCAACTCATAGATCAGAGGGCATATTCAAACTCCCCAGGTTCAAATTGTAGAGAGGGCAAATTTGGAGCAAATTTGGAGGTTCTTTGATAGGAATATCAAAGGAACTTGTAAATTTCATCCAAATTTGAATCTAAACTCAAAACTGAGGAATAACTTATCAAATTGCCAAATGACTTTTGGATTTAAGTTCCTCAGAGCTGAAGTTTACAATGTGCCAAAAATTGGGATATTTAGGAGAGGAGGTGAGTGGGACCCAATTGTCATAGAAGAGGAGGGAAAAACTTAGCACATAAGTCTTTGCTCTCGGGTTAGACCGAGCTCCCGGCGCCACCGAGGCGGCAGCCACCGCCACCTCCTGCTCGAGCTGACCCCCCCCATGCGCAGGCGCCAGAGGCGGTTCATCAGCGCTTATCCCTCCCACTGAAGCAAACACGAAGCCTCTCACTCGTACCGGGGCCTCCTTTTGCTTCCGTGCCCGAAAAACAACCGCCGGCGATGCCTCCGTTTCCCTCGGTTGTCCACCAGCTCGCGCCCTCTTCTGCTCGAGCCGTCCACACAAAAAGGGAGCGCAATCGAGTGCACAAGATCCTCCACAGCTCGGCCCCGTCGTTCCTGGCTCGTGGGGCGCCCAAATCAACGATCAACGTGAGGTACTAACGCTCACCGGCGAAAGGGCAACTCGGGTCACCGTGGACAGCTCATACCGAGGCTTTTCACAGGCGAGCAAGCACCCTCCTAGACGCGTCGGGACGTCACGCTGCTCTCCCCCGAGTTTCAGCCCAAGCCGTGCAACGTAGCTTGGGAATTTCAAGTTTTTCCCTCGGACGAGGAAAACCTACCCGCGGGTAAGAACTGTTGAAATTAACGATTAATTCTCGGTTAAAGTTGTTCATTTTGCGCACACCAGAGCTAGAGAGGATAGGGAACCTTTTTCCTCCACAACCCTAGCTAGAAACACCGTGGTTACAGCTAATTTTGAGCTTTTCGGTCGGCGGCCATGGCGGGAACGCGCGGGCGCACGGTGACAGCCGGTTTGCCGTCGTTTCCGAGCCAGGTTGAGGCCACGCCGAGCTTGCCTGACCTCCACCGATGCTTTAGAGCAGATCCGCCGAGCTTTTGGCGGGCTAGTGTGCTCGGGCGACGGTGCCGATCATCACCGAAGGCCGCGGCTTGTCGCCGGCCTACTTCCGGCCACCGGCAGCCCGAGCCAACCCCGTAGACATGTTCCCCGACCCTGAAAACCCCCAGGCGGCGAGTACCGAGCCGGGAGACGGCCGGGAAGCCGACTCCGGCGAGCCCCGATGAGTTGCCGGCGAGGGGGCGGCGCGGGAAAAAGGGGACGGGCCGAGGTTGAAGACGACCGGCCGGTCCCACCTGTCAGCGGCGATATTTTAAATCTTCGATCCGCTGCGGCCCCGGATCCGGTGTGGTGGCGCGGGAAAAGGTCTGTGGCCCCGTGTGGCTCGTGTTTCAGCGGTCGACACGTGGGCCTGTGGCCCGCAGTCAGGATTTAAATTTTTCCGAATTAATTTGAATTCCGGATTTAGTTCAAACTTTAGAACTGCATAACTTTTGCTAGGAAGCTCCAAAATGAGTGATTCAAATTGGGTTTGATTCAGGATGAAGAGCTCTATTCAAATGTACAACCCAATTTGCATGAAAACCAATAGAAAATTCTGGAAAATTCTTTAAATCTTTTCAGCAAAAGAATTTTAGAGGGAGTTTGGTTCATCCAAAATTCCCCAAATTTTGCCAGGATATTCTTTAGGATATTAGGAAACTCCTGTTAATGTTTCAGCGCATTTGGAATTGATTTAGTTGGGATAATTACAATTTCAAGTTTCTGTATTCAAATAAATACAGAAACATTTTCAGAGAATTTCCAAAACTTGGAAATTCAGTTCTAGCCATTCCTTAGCTTCAAAAATCCTAGGAAAATTTAGGCATACTCTCTGAGATATGTAGGAGATTATGGTTCACTTAGATTTGCATGAAAGTGCAAGTTTAATCAGAATTAATTCCTTTATGCTTAAATGCTTAGGGAATTGTTCTGGGTGATCCACTTAGTGAAATGTTCTGAATTTTTGTCCAGAGGACTTTCTTGTGACAAGGAACCCCCAAGAAAATTCCCAGCTCCATTGGAGCCCTGGATCATTATGTCCTGTTCAACCTCATTAGGTGATCACCACCCAAGTGTTGAACCTCACTTCTCACTTGAGGATAGTGCTTAGACACACATCCAAACCACCAACCCCAGTGTCATTTGAAATTCTTAAACAAAGTTCCAGTTTTAAACTTGTCTGTAGCATTTGTTAGCAAAAAGTTTTACAATTAAAGATATGCATGTTCCTAACGTGTAGTGATTAAACGTGGACAGTGAAGAAGGAGGAGGTGAACTTGGATCAAGGAACAAGAAGGGCAGGAGTGAACTTCAATACATCAGAAACTGACTTTCTCTCAACTGACTTTAGTCACCTGCAAAACCAAGGCAAGCCCCGGTTTGCACTTAAGTTGTTTTTAAAGTTTTTCCTTTGTTCACTACAGTTGATCAAGGTTTGTATATGCATTAGGTCAAGGATGTTGATACTCCACTTGCATAACCAAACATGAACCCTAAAGTCGAGGGTAGAATTGTGTCATCGCTGTAGAATAAGGCCGTGCTAAATAGACTAGGGCATCCGGTAGTAGACGTGTAGATGGAATCTACTCGCGAACTATAGTTCAGAAAACCATAAGTGTGGTTGGGGAAGGAAGCAAACTAAAGTTTACATTTCTAAAGATGAGACCGGGCAGAGGGGTTAGGCTGCGACAAGACGAGGTCTTGGTCGAGTAGCTCTGCCTGTGTCGGTTAAGGACCGATGCGTATGCCGCGTCTAGGAGCAAGTATTGAGTTGTGTACCGGATGCTTACTGATATATGGCAACCAGGAAACCGATGTACCAGGTTCACTTTATTGTAGAGGCATACCACATCGTCTCGTTAGACCTATGAGCCCGAGACGGCGCGACCGGTTCTACAGTCTAGTGTCCTGAGAAAGGTTGCCACATACGACGTAATGAAGGACGCCAGAGTTGGGTCTTCAGAGGCGGGCGCATGTGTCGACTTATCCGGGTAGTGTTTGATTCGAATCACCGTCCCTCGTGGTTATTGAGTACCGCTTGCTCCCATGTTGTGACGTAGTAATCAACTTGTGTGGAAACAGTTTGCAAAAAGTATAATTGCTGTTATGATTATCTTAAGTTGCATGAAAACCATGTTTGAAGTAGAGATAGAGCAAACTAAATTTATTTTTCACCTTGGGACAAGTAACATTGGAATGAAGCGTTTCTTGTTTGATTGTGGAGTTCCAATGTTGTTAAGCGCAAGGTCACTACTATTATGGCTAAAACCTGAAAGTTAAGGATGAACTCGTAGGCGAGTCTTTTCGCAAATGACAGGGTTAAGTCTTAGGTTACTTTCATGTAGAGTTTCCTGCCTTAGGAGAGACGGTTAAGTCTTGTTGAGCCTTTGTGCTCACTCTTGCTATATAAGTGGTTTTGCAGGTAAACATCGACGCTATAAAGAAGGTTGTCCGGTGAGACTCGGAAACTTCCGAGTCATGTCACATTTGGAGAACCTAGCTGCTGCCTTGTCTTCATGTTGCTAGCGAGAGGAGTCCGCGGGCTGGACCTCTTCTCGGTGCTTCATAGTTATTCAACGTGAGCTGGTTATAGACTTCCTCTGTAGTTATTTTGTGTAAATTATTTACAAAGAATAATTGTAACCTTCCGCTTTTGATTTACGTAATACTGTGTTCCTTATATGTGTGCTGTTGGGTGCCGCATAACACGGCACCACCCAATGCGATTCCTCGGGCAAGGCGGCACGGCCCCGTGATCGGGATCGGGCCCCCTCAGCGTGGTATCAGAGCCGCATTGGTAATAGCGCACGGAATAAGGATCGTATTACGACAAAAACTTAGGATACGGTGAGGAAACGATATTAGGCCCACATAAGGACTATAGTAGTATAGTTACATAAAGTGGCAAGGCTAACATATGTGTTTTGATTCTGAATTTTCATTATGTAACGACGCACCTACGTTCAGGTAAGAATGGTAAGGAACGCCACCGAAAGCGGTTCAATTTCGGTTAGCTCCCCTGACGAGGAAAGTGGTTCAGGGATAGGTCTCACATCTTTGTGTGAGACGTCAATATGAACTCTTGGACTCTCCATGTTCCTGAGTTCATATGAAACGCTGATCCCTAGCGTGCATTAGGCAAGTAAGTGGAGACCCCATCGTGTGGTCAGTAACGCGATAGTGTGTTCGTCTGGAAGTAGCCCAGGGGGACATACGCAGCGCTTGCCATCGGCGTGCCCTGCAGAGCAGTAGGTGGTATCCGTTGGGTTGATAACATTCCCAACCATTACAACCCGTTCATGACATACTCAGGTTCCCCATCATGTGGTGTTGAAACACGATCACGTACCTTGAGACGTGACTTAACTCAAGGACGGCCGTATGACAATGATACGGGCGTTTGTATTTACTTTTAAATATAGAACTGCCTGAAATGAAACAACCTTTGAGTGCACCACTATTGAGTGTTCTTCTGCAGGTACTAACCACGTACGTATCCCGGGTAGTACACGTGTGCGAGAGACCGTCTTAGTGCCACTGATAAAACGGATATGCCGATATAATCCGGCTTAGGATTTTCTTTGGTGAGGCAACGTAGTACCGACATTGTTCTTATGGTGCATCGACACCGTACCACACATAAGAACCTCTTCCCTATGAAGAAATGATTCATGAGCTAACTTTCAACTAAAAATGGAAGTTTGAAACAAATATTAGTTATTGAACTCTTATTTTGAGCTAAGATTCAAATGAGAGTATAACTAGGTGTCAAAGTTTTCAAAAACAGAGAGCTCTGTTTCTGGCAGGAATTCTTGCTGGACTTTGACAGAGCATAACTCTGAGTAGCTTTAACCAATTAAAGTTTATAATACAGTTATGGAAATATCTTTAAGTGCTCTACAACTTCTTTGTAGACCTCCAGAGCAAAATCACACTTTAAGTTGGTGAAAAGTCCAGTTGAAGGCAAACTGTTCAGAACCAGGACAGTAGCAAAAACCTCTCTGGACCTTTCTGTTTTTAAGCCATAACTCCTGTAGAAAAATCCTTAAGGAGCACATAAGTACTTGTTGGAAAGATACTGAAGTTTACTAAAACTTTGGTATTGAACTCAAGTCTAGAATCTGTTGATAACTTGAGTAAAATTTGGAGTTTGTGTGAGCTGGTCAGGGTAGTCCGGCTGATTAGCTTAGCGTACATAAGATTGGTTTAAACATGAATGTGGTTATGCTTTCATAAAGTTCATGACATGTTCATGTTTCACTTATCTTTACTTACTACTGAGATAGAATTTTGATTGACTCAAAATTTTGTTTCGTGCAGTATGGTACGCACACGTTCTCAAATGGAGCTTGGAGGTTCAAGTCGAGGTGGGAATGACTCGACTTCATCACAAGAGCCATCGCCAACCGGATTGGCTGAAATTATGGCGAAGATGAATGAAACTCTCCAAACTCTAGTTCAGCAAGGCATAAATCGAGAAGCTCAACGTCACATGCCAACCCAGAGCACGTATCTGGATTTCTTGGCGACACAACCGCCGGTATTCTCTGAGGCGGCTCACCATTGTGAAGCAAATCACTGGTTACGTGTCCTTGAGTCCAAGCTTGGGTTGATCCAATGTGATGAATTCTCAAAGACTTTATATGCTGCTCAGCAGCTTCACGGCTTTGCTGGAGCATGGTGGGCAGACTACCTTGCTGTCTAACCAGCAGGGCATCGTGTCACATGGGCGGAGTTCCAGGCTGCATTTCGTGCTCGTTTCATCCCTGCGGGCATAATGCAAACCAGTCTGGATGAATTCTGGAGTCTGAAGCAAGGGGACATGAGTGCTATTGAGTATGCGAAGGAATTTATTCGCTTAGATGTGAAATCACCAGCCATGAAAGGTTATCATTTCTACCGAGGACTGACTGCTAGGCTGCGATGTGAATTGGCTCAAGTTGGCCAAGAGAATTTTGATGAGTTTGTGAGCTGTGCTATCGCTCAAGAATATTATTCCAACCTCTACCTCAAGGAAAAGAGGGAGAGGGACTCATCACAAGATGAAGACAATCGTCTACCTCAGAAGTATCGGTTGGTAATTCGTTCACCTTCCGGTCAGGAGGTTTCACAAGAGGTGCAATCATTCTGGGAGTGTGACGACTCTTCTACTCCACAGAGGTCTTATTCACCTCCACCGCAGCAGCAACTTATTTCTTATGCACCTCAGTATCAACAAGGTGCACCAGAATACTTTTTCCCTCAAGAGGTTGAAGATGGACAAGGTGATTTCTCAGCTGAACCAAGTGCTGTCCCACTTCACATTGACAATGAGCTTAACATCGATGAAGCAACTGAACTGAGCAGCAACAATGTGTCTGCGGGTCCAGTTCCAAAAAGTGATCTTGGGCAGCCCAGAAAAGCTATGTCAAAAGTGGGAACAGTCAGTTATGTGTCAGTCAATGATCTGCCAAAGGGAGGACCTGTTCTTGCCGGCAGGTTCACCTTAAATGACAAGCCGGTTGTCATTTTATTCGACTCTGGTGCAACACATAACTTCATTAGCCGGGCAACGGTAATCCGGGATCAGATCTCCACAACTGTCACAAAAGGTTATTACCTTATTCATTCGCCAGGTGGAGACATCTCAACTAATGAAGTCGTTTCTCGAGCACCACTTTGTTTGGGTGGACAAATTTATCCTACCACCCTCATCATTCTCGAAGACCAGGGAATCAATGCCATATTGGGAATAGCATGGTTGACCTTCCATAAGGCTGTTCTGGACATCAAGAACAGGAGTGTTCACTTGGACTCTTCACTTCACGGACGTCAAACATTGTACCTCGGCGAAGCGATTTCTAAAGACCCGGAAGTATGTAATGCCGAGGCGTGCAAGTTAGAAGACATTACGGTAGTCCGTGAATATCCGGACGTGTTTCCCCAAAGATCTTCCAGGCTTACCACCTGAGCGCGAGGTGGAATTCAAAATAGAATTGATGCCGGGAATTACGCCAATCTCTCGAAGACCATACAAAATGGTTCCGAGTGAGTTAGCAGAATTGAAGGAGCAACTCAAGGATCTGATGGACAAGGGGTTTATTCATCCAAGTTCATCACCTTGGGGTTGCTCAGCTTTATTTGTGAAGAAGAAGGATGAGACGCTTAGGCTATGCGTCGATTATCGTCCTTTGAATGTTGTGACCATAAAGAACAAGTATCCACTACCAAGAATTGATATCCTCTTCGATCAGCTAGTGGGTGCTAAAGTCTTTTCTAAGATGGACTTAAGGTCGGGATATCATCAAATCAAGATTCGAGCGGAGGATGTCCCGAAAACAGCATTCTCGACAAGATACGGACTCTATGAGTATCTTGTCATGTCATTTGGGTTGACCAATGCTCCGGCTCACTTTATGTATCTTATGAACTCGGTATTCATGCCGGAGCTGGATCAGTTCGTCGTGGTCTTCATCGACGACATCTTGGTCTACTCCAAATCTGAAGAGGAACACGCTAAACATTTGCATATTGTGCTTCAACGCTTGAGAGATCACAAGCTCTATGCAAAGTTTAGTAAATGTGAATTCTGGATCAACCAAGTGCCGTTTCTTGGACATATTATTTCAGCAGAAGGCATTGCTGTTGATCCAAGCAAGATTGAACAAGTGCTGAAGTGGAAGTCTCCAACATCAGTCCATGAAGTTCGTAGCTTCTTGGGTTTGGCGGGATATTACCGGAGGTTCATCCCGAGCTTCTCAAAAATCTGCAAACCTATGACTGAGCTACTGAAAAAGGGCATCAAGTATGATTGGAGCAAGCCATGTGAGGAAGCTTTTCAAGCGTTGGTGAAACACCTCACAACAGCCCCGGTTCTAGTGCAACCGGATACAACCAAGCTTTTTGATGTTTATTGTGATGCATCCGGCGTCGGGCTTGGTTGTGTACTCATGCAAGGAGGACGCGTGGTCGCATATGGATCACGGCAATTACGGAATCATGAGCAACATTATCCAACTCATGATCTCGAGCTTGCTGCCGTGGTATTAGCTTTGAAGATGTGGAGACATTACCTATTGGGAAATCTGGTTCATCTCTACACCGACCACAAGAGTTTGAAGTACATATTCACTCAGAAAGAGTTGAGTATGCGGCAACGACGATGGTTGGAGCTGATCAAGGACTATGAGATTGAAATTCATTATCATCCGGGCAAGGCAAATGTGGTTGCCGATGCACTCAGCCGGAAGTCTCATATTCATAACCTAACCATCACGCCGATAGAAGAGGAAGAACCAAGTCTCTACTTGGTTCCCTATGGGGCCCTACATAACCTAGCTCTCATACCCACAATAAGAGAGGAGGTCATGGAAGCTCAAAGGAGAGACAAGGGCATGGTTCATATCAAAAGGAGGTTGAAAAACGGGGAGATGAAATGTTTCCGGTTAGATGATGAAGATACCTTGTGGTTCAAGGACCGGATAGTCGTACCCCGTGATATGAGGCTGCGGAAGAAAATTTTGGATGAGGCTCACTTATCCAAATTTTCTATTCATCTGGCAGCAATAAAATGTACCAAGACCTCCGGAAGAAGTTTTGGTGGACACGTATGAAACGTGAAGTTGCAAAATACGTTTCAGAATGTGATACGTGTCGAAGAGTTAAGGCCGACCATGTAAAGAAGTCGGGCCTGCTGCAACCGCTACAAATACCGGCATGGAAGTGGGAATACTTGAGTATGGATTTCATCGTTGGATTGCCGATGACCTCCCACCACCATGACTCGATTTGGGTAATCGTTGATCGATTGACCAAATCGGCACGTTTCATTCCAGTGCATACCAACTACAGCGCCAAGCAGTATGCGGAGTTATACATAGCACGAATCTTATGCCTGCACGGAGTTCCCCGTACCATTGTCTCCGACAGAGGATCGCTGTTCTTATCCCGTTTCTGGGAACAGCTACACACATCCTTGGGAACTAAATTGATTCGAAGCTCCGCGTATCACCCTCAAAATGATGGACAAACGGAGAGGGTGAATCAAATACTTGAAGATATGCTGAGAGCATGTGTCATCCATCACGGTAAGAGCTGGGATGATCACTTACCATTGGCAGAGTTCTCATATAACAACGGGTATCAATCAAGTATCAAAATGGCGCCTTATGAAGCTCTCTACGGCCGGAAATGCCGCACACCCTTGAACTGGTGTGAATCCGGCGAGAGTGTTATTTACGGGATTGATCTCGTAAATGAAGCCGAAGAGCGGGTAAGGCTTTTTAAAGCAAATCTGAAAGCCGCTCAGTCCAGGCAAAAGAGCTATGCGGATAAGAGACGTCGTCCTCTGAACTTTCAAGTTGGAGACCACATCTACCTCCGCGTATCTCCCATGAAGGGCATTCACCGATTCGGAGTGAAAGGGAAACTATCTCCGCGTTTTATCGGTCCCTTCGCCATCATGGAAAGGTGTGGACCCGTGGCATACCGTTTGGAGCTACCGGCAGCCTTTGCTGGAGTGCATAATGTCTTCCACATATCTCAGTTTCGGAAGTGTTTGAAAGTTCCAACGGAGATTCTCACGGGAGACATAGCAGATCTGAAGCCGGACCTCACGTATGTTGAGCATCCAACCCGGATAATTGATGAAAAGACTCGCGAAACCAGAAATCGGACGCTACGATTTTTCAAGGTGCTATGGGAAAATCACACGTCCGACGAAGCTACATGGGAAAGCGAGGAGTATTTGCAACGCAATCATCCGGAGTTATTAGAGGCGTATGTTGAGTAACTGTCCTCTCCCCGTTGTCCTTAATCATGAATCTCGGGACGAGATTCTTTTTAAGGGGGGAGGAATGTAAAAGTCCCAAAACTTGTGAATAGAAAACTTAAGCTATGAATAAAGTTGAGTTTATATGCAAGAAATGGGACTTACAAAAACTTTTGTTTACTCATGAAAGTGTTGGCATGAGCAATAAAAACTTTGAATTCAGTTTGAATTAAGAGGGTCACTCCCAAAAGAGGAGGGGCCATCTCCAAAAAGAAAAATGCAAACTGATGTTTAAAAAGTTGTATTTGCAATGACCAACTCATAGATCAGAGGGCATATTCAAACTCCCCAGGTTCAAATTGTAGAGGGGGCAAATTTGGAGCAAATTTGGAGGTGCTTTGATAGGAATATCAAAGGAACTTGTAAATTTCATCCAAATTTGAATCTAAACTCAAAACTGAGGAATAACTTATCAAATTGCCAAATGACTTTTGGATTTAAGTTCCTCAGAGCTGAAGTTTACAATGTGCCAAAAATTGGGATATTTAGGAGAGGAGGTGAGTGGGACCCAATTGTCATAGAAGAGGAGGGAAAAACTTAGCACATAAGTCTTTGCTCTCGGGTTAGACCGAGCTCCCGGCGCCACCGAGGTGGCAGCCACCGCCACCTACTGCTCGAGGTGCCCCCCCCCCCACGCGTGGGCGCCAGAGGCGGTTCATCCGGCGCTTATCCCTCCCACCGAAGCAAACACGAAGCCTCTCACTCGTACTGGGGCCTCCTTTTGCTTCCGCGCCCGAAAAACAACCGCCGGCGACGCCTCCGTTTCCCTCGGTTGTCCACCAGCTCGCGCCCTCTTCTGCTCGAGCCGTCCACACAAAAAGGGAGCGCAATCGAGTGCACAAGATCCTCCACAGCTCGGCCCCGTCGTTCCTGGCTCGTGGGGCGCCCAAATCAACGATCAACGTGAGGTACTAACGCTCACCGGCGAAAGGGCAACTCGGGTCACCGTGGACAGCTCATACCGAGGCTTTTCACGGGCGAGCAAGCACCCTCCTAGATGCGCCAGGACGTCACGCTGCTCTCCCCCGAGTTTCAGCCCAAGCCGTGCAACGTAGCTTGGGAATTTCAAGTTTTTCCCTCGGACGAGGAAAACCTACCCACGGGTAAGAACTGTTGAAATTAACGATTAATTCTCGGTTAAAGTTGTTCATTTTGCGCACACCAGAGCTAGAGAGGATAGGGAACCTTTTTCCTCCACAACCCTAGCTAGAAACACCGTGGTTACAGCTAATTTTGAGCTTTTCGGTCGGCGGCCATGGCGGTAACGCGCGGGCGCACGGTGACAGCCGGTTTGCCGTCGTTTCCGAGCCAGGTTGAGGCCACGCCGAGCTTGCCTGACCTCCACCGATGCTTTAGAGCGGATCCGCCGAGCTTTTGGCGGGCTAGTGTGCTCGGGCGACGGTGCCGATCATCACCGAAGGCCGCGGCTCGTCGCCGGCCTACTTCCGGTCACCGGCAGCCCGAGCCAACCCCGTAGACATGTTCCCCGACCCTGAAAACCCCCAGGCGGCGAGTACCGAGCCGGGAGACGGCCGGGAAGCCGACTCCGGCGAGCCCCGATGAGTTGCCGGCGAGGGGGCGGCGCGGGAAAAAAGGGGACGGGCCGAGGTTGAAGACGACCGGCCGGTCCCACCTGTCAGCGGCGATATTTTAAATCTTCGATCCGCTGCGGCCCCGGATCCGGTGTGGTGGCGCAGGAACAGGTCTGTGGCCCCGTGTGGCTCGTGTTTCAGTGGTCGACACGTGGGCCTGTGGCCCGCAGTCAGGGTTTAAATTTTTCCAAATTAATTTGAATTCCGGATTTAGTTCAAACTTTAGAACTGCATAACATTTGCTAGGAAGCTCCAAAATGAGTGATTCAAATTGGGTTTGATTCAGGATGAAGAGCTCTATTCAAATGTACAACCCAATTTACATGAAAACCAATAGAAAATTCTGGAAAATTCTTTAAAGTTTTTCAGCAAAAGAATTTTAGAGGGAGTTTGGTTCATCCAAAATTCCCCAAATTTTGCCAGGATATTCTTTAGGATATTAGGAAACTCCTTTCAAAGTTTCAGATCATTTGGAATTGATTTAGTTGGGATAATTCCAATTTCAAATTTCTGTATTCAAATAAATACAGAAACATTTTCAGAGAATTTCCAAAACTTCGAAATTCAGTTCTAGCCATTCCTTAGCTCCAAAAATCCTAGGAAAATTTAGGCATACTCTCTGAGCTATGTAGGAGATTATGGTTCACTTAGATTTGCATGAAAGTGCAATTTTAATCAGAATTAATTCCTTTATGCTTAAATGCTTAGGGAATTGTTCTGGGTGATCAACTTAGTGAAATGTTCTGAATTTTGGTCCAGAGGACTTTCTTGTGACAAGGAACCCCCAAGAAAATTCCCAGCTCCATTGGAGCCCTGGATCATTATGTCCTGTTCAACCTCATTAGGTGATCACCACCCAAGTGTTGAACCTCACTTCTCACTTGAGGATAGTGCTTAGACACACATCCAAACCACCAACCCCAGTGTCATTTTAAATTCTTAAACAAAGTTCCAGTTTTAAACTTGTCTGTAGCATTTGTTAGCAAAATGTTTTACAATTAAAGATATGCATGTTCCTAACGTGTAGTGATTAAACGTGGAAAGTGAAGAAGGAGGAGGTGAACTTGGATCAAGGAACAAGAAGGGCAGGAGTGAACTTCAATACATCAGAAACTGACTTTCTCTCAACTGACTTTAGTCACCTGCAAAACCAAGGCAAGCCCAGGTTTGCACTTAAGTTGTTTTTAAAGTTTTTCCTTTGTTCACTACAGTTGGTCAAGGTTTGTATGTGCATTAGGTCAAGGATGTTGATACTCCACTTGCATAACCAAGCATGAACCCTGAAGTCGAGGGTAGAATTGTGTCATCGCTGTAGAATAAGGCCGTGCTAAATAGACTAGGGCATCCGGTAGAAGACGAGTAGTTGTAATCTACTCGCGAGCTATAGTTCAGAAAACCATAAGTGTGGTTGGGAAGGAAGCAAACTAAAGTTTACATTTCTAAAGATGAGACCGGGCAAAGGGGTTAGGCTGTGACAAGACGAGGTCTTGGTCGAGTAGCTCTGCCTGTGTCGGTTATGGACCGATGCGTATGCCGCGTCTAGGAGCAAGTATTGAGTTGTGTACCGGATGCTTACTGATATATGGGAACCAGGAAACCGATGTACCAGGTTCACTGGATTGTAGAGGCATACCACATCGTCTCGTTAGACCTATGAGCCCGAGACGGCGTGACCGGTTCTACAGTCTAGTGTCCTGAGAAAGGTTGCCACATACGACGTAATGAAGGACGCCAGAGTTGGGTCTTCAGAGGCGGGCGTATGTGTCGAGTTATCCGGGTAGTGTTTGATTCGAATCACCGTCCCTCACGGTTATTGAGTACCGCTTGCTCCCATGTTGTGACGTAGTAATCAACTTGTGTGGAAACAGTTTGCAAAAAGTATAATTGCTGTTATGATTATCTTAAGTTGCATGAAAACCATGTTTGAAGTAGAGATAGAGCAAACTAAATTTATTTTTCACCTTGGGACAAGTAACATTGGAATGAAGCGTTTCTTGTTTGATTGTGGAGTTCCAATGTTGCTAAGCGCAAGGTTCACTACTATTATGGCTAAAACCTGAAAGTTAAGGATGAACTCGTAGGCGAGTCTTTTCGCAAATGACAGGGTTAAGTCTTAGGTTACTTTCATGTAGAGTTTCCTGCCTTAGGGGAGACGGTTAAGTCTTGCTGAGCCTTTGTGCTCACTCTTGCTATATAAGTGGTTTTGCAGGTAAACATCGACGCTATAAAGAAGGTTGTCCGGTGAGACTCGGAAACTTCCGAGTCATGTCACATTTGGAGAACCTAGCCGCTGCCTTGTCTTCGTGTTGCTAGCGAGAGGAGTCCGCGGGCTGGACCTCTTCTCGGTGCTTCATAGTTATTCAACGTGAGCTGGTTATAGACTTCCGCTGTAGTTATTTTTTGTAAATTATTTACAAAGAATAATTGTAACCTTCCGCTTTTTATTTACGTAATACTGTGTTCCTTATATGTGTGCTGTTGGGTGCCGCATAACACGGAACCACCCAATGCGATTTCTCGGGCAAGGCGGCACGGCCCCGTGATCGGGATCGGGCCCCCTCACAATATGCGGAGTTGTACATTGCAAAGATCTTGTGTTTGCACAGTGTTCCCCGCTCCATCATTTCAGATCGCGGTGCGCCGTTCGTCTCTCGGTTCTGGGAACAGCTGCACGCATCATTGGGGACCAAACTGATCCGAAGCTCCGCGTATCACCCGCAGACGGATGGTTAAACTGAACGGGTGAATCAAATGCTTGAAGACATGCTACGCGCTTGTGCCATCCACCATGGCAAGAATTGGGACGATCATTTGCTGTTGGCGGAGTTTTCTTACAACAATGGCTATCAAGCTAGGATCAAGATGGCGCCGTATGAAGCTCTCTACGGCCGGAAATGTCGCGCACCTCTCAACTGGTGCGAGTCCGGCGAGCGAGTTATCTACGGCATTGAACTTGTGAATGAGGCTGAAGAACGAGTGCGAGTAATACAAGCTAATCTCAAGGCTGCTCAATCTCGTCAAAAAAGCTATGCGGATAAAAGACGCCACCCTCTCCACTTCGACATCGGGGACCGGGTTTATGTCCGTGTGTCTCCGATGAAGGGAGTTCATCGTTTCGGAGTGAAGGGTAAACTTGCGCCACGGTTCATTGGTCCGTTCACCGTCATTGAAAGATGTAGACCTGTGGCCTCTCGCTTGGATTTACCGGCGTCGCTCGCAGGAATTCACAATGTCTTCCACATTTCTCAGCCGCGGAAGTGCCTCAAACCCTCAGCCGAAATCTGCACTGAAGACATAGAAGTTCTTCAACCGGACCTCACGTAGACGGAGTATCCGATCCGGATTATCGATGAAGAGACTCGCGCCACAAGAAACCGGACCTTATGTTTCTACAAGGTCTTGTGGAGCAACCATACCGCTGATGAGGCGACATGGGAAAGCTAGGACTATTTACAAACATATTATCCGGACTTGCTATCATCATATACCCGGTAAAGTTTTCTCCGCTTTGCATTTCTTTTGGAATCTCGGGACGAGATTCTTTTTAAGGGGGGAGGGATGTAAAATCCCCAAAAGTGGTAGAAAGAAAATTCAGCTCATGTACACTTAGGAAAAATGAGGGGAATTAAAACTTTGAATTATAATGGTGTAAGTTCAAAGTGAGGGTTTAGACTTCCCAAAAACTTCCACACATGGAGATCTAAATTCATAACTTGGATCTTCATAATACAAATATTCAACCTTCCAAATTTCAGCTCATTTGGAGAAGTTTTAATATTTGTTTGGGATTAAAAGGAGGAGCCATTTAATCTGAATTTTAAATTCAGTTTCAAATTCCAATTTCCCCAATTTGAAAATTTGGTTTCACAAATGTGTTCTCCACCTTTGAATGAGCAGCCATGCCAAAAATTGGAAATTTTGGGGCTGGTTTGCTATGTGTTTGGGACAAACCAATGTGGAGAATTCAAACTCCATTTCTAATTCAAAGGGGTCAAACACAATTCAAATTTTACACCAGAATTCAAACCATTGAATTCAGCAAGTTCAAACCTTAACTTGGTGTGAAAGTGTAGCCTTAAATGTTGACTTGCTGGGGTAAAATATCAGAGAAAAATTGGATTAAAAGAGAGGGAGGTGGGACCCAGCAGTCAGCCTCACAGAACCAATTTCCCTCTCTCTCTCTGTTTTCCGAGTTGATCACCGTGCGCCAGCTCCCGGCCGACCCTTCGCCCGACGCTTCCACCGAGCTGATTCTCGCTGCCCGAAATCAGCGCGCGCGTGGGCGATAAGAGCGGCCGCCCGAGTGCCCCAGCTCTATTTCTCCTCCTCCTCAGCTCGGTTGCCGCGGCTGCTTCGTTCACACCGAACACCACCTATAGCTCTCTCTACCGATCGACCACAGCCTTCTGAGCTCGGCTGCTCAAGCCCTCCACAGCAAAGAGTAGCGCCTGGACGTGCTCTAGCCATCTCCAAAGTTCCTCCAAGGTCTACCGATCAAAGCTGCTCGAAAAACTCGGATTGGTGCCAAAGCTCTGAGGTGCACCAGAACTCGCCGTTCGGCTCACCGTCGACAGCCTCATCCGGCCACCCTCTCCCCGACTTCCTATACAAGAAAGGTGCGTGTGTAGCCCTGGATGGTGTAGCCGTCAGCCGTATGGCAAGTGATTCATCGAGTAGCTCGAATTTCATTGTTTCCCAAACCCTAGTGTAGAAGAACGAGGCTTGGTTCATACCCAAATTCGGGTTGCACGATCAACCACGCCTCGAGCTCACGTGCACATAGCTTCTGCACTCTCTAGTGCCCGTCCCCGACAAAGAACCAAGGAAAACCATCAAGTGTTGGCCGTGTTCTAGTCAATTTTCGCGCCGCCATGGGGAAAACGCTTCGGCTCACCGTTGAACCCTAGTTTGCCGGCTGTTTCATCGGGCAAGGCAGCCCATTCTAGCTCCTACATCTTCCACTGGTGCTCTAGAGCCCAAAATCCGATCGTTTGGTGGAGGAAGGAGGTTTCCCAACCTCGCCGGAGTTTGAAACCTGGCTGTCACCGGTGTGCGCCATCTTCCGGTGGGTTTTAGCCGCCGGCGACAGCACCAGAATGTTCAGTGGGGTCGATAATGGAGGAGCAGCGAGTTTGGGCCCGGGAGATGGCTGGGAAAGCCGTGCCCGCCACCCTCACCGGAGTAAACGTCCCGGGCTCCTCTGTTGGCGCGACGGAGAAGAAAGAACTGACAGGTGGGACCCACCGCTGGGATTTAAACATTTCCAGAATTTCCTAATACAGTTCAAACTTTGGAGGCTCATAACTTTGTGTAGAAAACTCAAAAAAGGGTGAGACCAATTTTGTTGGAATCCTCATGAGAATTACTTCACAGAGGAACAAATTGCTTGCTATGAAAATGCCTAGGAATTTCTGTAGAATTGTTTTTCATAAATCTGTTAGGGATTTATTGCAGGAGCAATTCTTTATGAAATATTCCCAAATTTGGGCAGCTAGTCCTTTTCATAGTTACTGATCTCCAGTAAACATTTGGGCTTCATTGGAGTTCATTTGCTAGGCTGAACTGCCTTCCCAAGTTCAGCCTTTATTTAAAAATTCCAATTTAAACAGAAATATTTCAGAACTCCTGTCCAACTTCAAATATTCATATCCCTCTGTTGGTAGCTCCAAAAATGGTGAAACAAATTTTGTTAGAACCATGGAGACTTACCCTAATCAGATCTTCCACTATTAGCTATGTCAAAGCTCCTGAATTGAGCTCAAAATTCAGAGAAGCATTGTACTTGTAGGAATTTTAAAGACTACATTGTGCAATGACATGTCTCCAAATTTGGCTCAAATCATCCTTAGAGAGTCTAGTATTCCCTCTAAAAATTCCAAAGCCAATTAAGGATCCTAAATAGCAGTAGCTATGAATAGAAGTTCAATTCTTATAAATCCTTAATACTTAGACATATATTTTGTTACATTTCATAATAGGGACCGAAGTTGAGGACGCACAGGAGCCCTTGGACGTCCTCCCACCAGAAGCTGAATTCCCCTTTAACTCGCAACCAGGCAAGCCTCGGTTTGTACTTAAGTACCTTTTATAAAGCTTTTCATTTGTATCACTCATGTCTAGGTTGAATTGTATGCATTAGAGTTAGGGTGATTGGAACCCCACATGCATAGCCCTTTTTAAATCCTATGGAGGGTTGGGTAGTTTACAAACTCGACAAGTAGAGAATGTTGTGCTAATGTTTAGGATCTCGGTAGAAGTTGAGTGGTTGGAAGCTACTCGCGAGATAGTATTTATTACACAGAATGAGAAGAGGTGGAAAATGTCTTGAGTTATGAAAATGAGAGACCCAGCAGGGGGGATAGGATGTAGTGAGCAGATGTCTCACGTGCGTAGCCCAGTTGGTGTCGGTTGAGGACCGTTCGTGTGCGGCCCTGCTGGACAGGTATCGAACAGTACCGGATGCATACTGGCATATGGGAACCAGGAAACCGATGTAATTGGTTAACCTGAATGCCGAGGCTTACCCAACCGTAAATAGGAGTGGGTTGAGGGTAGCAAGGTGTAAATCTGCCGGTGTGCACTGTCACGCTCCACGCGGGGACCTCCTGCCCGTTACGGATGGACCGGTTCGGCATTTGGGTTGCCTTTGAAAGGTTGTCACATACAACAGAGTAAGAAGGGGTGGGGAAGCACGCTTCTGAAAGTGGGTGTATGTGACGTGTTATCCAGGTGTGTCTTGATTGCAATCACCGTCCCTTGCGGTTATTTGAGTACCCGCTTGTTCACTACGCTGTGACGTAGTAAGAAATGAAATAAGCCAACTGAAAATGCTGTATTGAACTATTAAATGTCTCGAAACCTTGTATGATGTAGTTATAGAGCAAATTAAGTTTATATTCCACTTTGGGCATCTCCACATCGGGGGAAAGTGTTTCTTGTTTGATTGTGGACTTCCGATATGAGGGATGCCTAAGGCTCAATAAACTGTTGCTATAAAACTGAAAATCAGGATCAACATGTAGGCACATCTTTATTGCAAAGTCCCTTTCCTATCTTACACATCCTTGCACGTAGAGTTCCATGCCTAGGGTTGACGGTTAAGACTTCTGAGCCATCGTACTCACGGTTGCAATATTTTAAGCTGTGTGCAGGTGAGAGTTATGAGGAAGGTTCCGAGGACGAGGCGATGCCCCCGTCAGGGTACACGGCCGAGCTGGAGCCCTGCACGCCGCCGTGATTCTCTGGTTCCATGCTGCTAGTGTGTAGCGTCCCTGGGCTGGACGGCTGCACTTTTGCATAGTTAGGATGAGAGGCTACTTATGTATATTACTTCCGCTGTATAAATAAATTTTGTAAAAAGACTTCCGCTGTTTTATATTAAATAAAAGTTTGTATGTTGTCCTTAATTCTTTTCGTGTGTGCTGTTGGGTGCCGCATCGCACGACACCACCCTATGCGATCTTGGAGTGGGTGAACCACGGGGTGGTCCCCACAACAACCACTGGGCGTTCCTGTCTGGAAGTGGGAGGATGTGAGTATGGACTTCATCGTCGATTTACCCACCACTTTTCAGAAACATGATTCCGTGTGGGTGATCGTCGACCGGCTCACCAAAGTTGCCCATTTCATCCCAGTCAACACAAACTACAACGCCAAGAAGTATTCTGAATTGTACATCTCACGGATCCTATGCTTGTACGGCATACCCCGCACCATCATATCGGATCGGGGCACCTTATTTGTGTCCCATTTTTGGGAGCAGCTACACGCTGCGTTGGGGACGAAGCTGATCTGTAGTTCAGCGTACCACCCGCAGACAGATGGACAAACCGAGCAGGTAAATCAGATTTTAGAATATATGCTACGAGCTTGCGCTATCAACCACGGTAACAATTGGGATGATCACTTACCGTTGTCTGAGTTCTCGTACAACAATGGGTACCAAGCCAGCATCAAGATGGCGCCTTACGGCTATACGGGAGAAAATGCCGCACACCGCTGAATTGGTGTGAGTCTGGCAAAAGGGTCACCTTGGGGATTGATCTTGTCAACAACGCGGAGGAAAAGGTTCGACTAATTCAAGGGAACCTAAAAGCCACCCAATCCCAACAAAAACAGTATGCGGACCGGAGAAGACGCCCATTACAGTTCAAAGTCAGGGATCACGTATATCTACGTGTGTCTCCAATGAAGAGCGTGAACAGATTCGGGGTGAGAGGAAAGTTGCCACCCCGATTCATCGCTCCGTTTCAGATTACAGTAAGATGTGGATCAGTAGCATACCGGCTAAAATTACCAGAAACACTTTCCGGTGTGCACGACGTCTTTCACATTTCCTAGCTGAGGAAGTGTCTTAAGCTATCAACTACCATTCAGCTGGAGCATATAGAAGAACTTAAACCGGATCTCACGTATCAGGAGGAGCCGGTTCAGATTATTGATGAAAAGGCCCGAACCACACGCAACCGTATGTTGTGGTTCTACAAAGTTCTATGGAGTAACGACTCCGTAGATGAAGCGACATTGGAGAGCGAAGGGTTTCTTCGCGCTAACTACCTCGACTTTTTCACGTCGCATATACGGTAGTTTTTCCACTGTTCTCTCTCTTATTTCCACCTTATAATCTCGAGATGAGATTCTTTTAAGGGGAGAGGAAAGTAAGGGCCTAAGTTTTTTGCACATATTCAAAGTGTTCATCAACACATGCACACCTCATTTGAGGAAACTTTGTGAACACATTTGAAGAGCAAGTAAACGCCATCAACATGGTTGTTATAGAATAAACTCACAAAATGCAAAAGTGGCATTTCCCACATGCATCATCTAGGGGCTGAGCATATGAAAAACTCCAAAACCTTTCTAGGAATGCTCATGCCAAATTTCACCCAAATCCAAAACCTTTTTGAGGTATTTTTGGTATAACTAGAAAGAGTTTAGTTTGAACTCAAATTCAAATTCAAACTACTTCCATCCCATAAGTTCAAAAGTGGGAGGCATATTCTTATTCAGCACACTTTTGTGAGCTCACACACCAATTTTCACTCCATTTGGAGTTGATCTTGACATGAGCTATTTGGCTAAATTCAAATCAAATTTGAATTTTAACTAAACCTTTGCTGAAAATTTGATCAAATCAAATTCCATTTTGAATTATTCAAGTCCAGTAGCCATTTGGGAATTTGATCAAATCACTAAGGTTATTTGGGTCTCTACTGTTTAGAGCAGTAGGAAAATTCAAGTTTGGAGGTTAAAACCGGGGTGGGACCCACATGTCAGCTTCACAAATCAGAGAACCAACTGAAGCACCGAATACTTGGGTCTCGGGCTCCCGCCGCGGTCGCCACCGCGACAGGACGTCGGCGCCAGCAGCTGCTTCCTCCACGCACCGCTGGAGCCGCCGTTCAGCGTTGATATTTTCTCCCGAGCAGCTCAAGGCCGTGTTCCCTTCTGTTCTCACGCGATCACCCGCACTCGGTGCTGCTCGCTCGGTAAACGCCGCCACCTCCATTTCCGATCGCTCAAGCTCCAAGCCTCAGTTGCTCGAAGAGTCTACACCAAAGAGCATCGCCATCTTGTATCCACCGGGCTGTCACCGTACAGTGGGGTTTGCCTGCAGGGTTTGGCGGCAAATTGAGGATTTCCACCGAGCTCTCACGAGTGCCGGCGGAACTTCACTTCGGGTCGCCATCAACAGAGCGCCACAGCCATCGTCGTTGCCCGCTTGCTATACAAGAAAGGTGCGCTATACTTCCTAGGTCGTGTAGCTGCAAGACTTGTGGTAAATGATCAATCCTATAATGAGAATTTCCAAATATACCGAGTGCTAGTTCATATGAGCCGAGCTCACCTCCGATTGAAATTCAAACTCCACACACTCTTGTTGGTCAAGCCGGTTGGCCAGTAGGTCCCACACAGGCTAGCGCTCACGCTCGAAGAAGAAGCAACGGAAACCGTTGAGGATCGGCCGTGATATGGCCATTTTCCTCGCCGCCGTTGAAGAGTACCTCAGCTCACCGTCGAGGGTATGGTTGCCGGCGTTTTCAGCTTCCACAAGGCCTTGTTTCATTTTCCTCGTGCTCCACTGATGCTCTCCGAGCAATTTCCGGTCAATTTGGTGCACCGTGGTGCGAGACCGACCTCGCCGAAACCCTAGCGGGTGCTGTCGCCGGTGCACGCAGGTTTCCGGCCATCGCCGGGGGCCGGCGAGCTCACGGCTGAGTTGAGGAGGTCGGAGAAAGGGGAGGCGGCGAGTTTCGGGCTGAGAGGTGGCCGGAAACTCGGTTCTGACGAATCTCGCCTGATACCGCCGCCGCTGGGTGTTTGGCGCGAGGAGGAAGACGAAGCACTGTGCATGGGACCCACCAGCAGAAGTTTAAACTTTTTTTTCGATTTTCAGTTTTAGTTCAAACTTCAAACCCACATAACTTTGGCTAGGAAACTCCAAATCGAGTGAACCAAATTTTGTTGGATTCAGTTCTCTGAGTACTTTCCAACAAATCAAGTTTCACTACATGAAAATCTTTATTTCTCCAGAATTAATTCTTCAAATTTTAAATTGTTTAGAATTTTAACTAGAGAACCCTTTGGAGGAAACTTCTGAAATTTCGCTAGGATGTTCACCAAAATATCCCTGAGCTACCATAAAAATTCCATATCCATTTGAGCTCATTTGATCCACCTAATGGTGTGTTTAATAAAACTGTTCCAGGGAAAATGAAAAATGTCCAGAAACATTTTTCAGAAATTCTCTGAAATTGTTTAGCTCATATATTTAGCTAGGAACCTTCAAATTAAGTGAGGCCAACTCTATTAGAACCCTCCAAAAATCTAGTTTCAGAAAGTCATGGCTTGCTCCATGAAAATCCTTAGAACACCCTAGGAGCTCCAATTAAGGCCAAGTACATAATTATTTGTGGAGAGCTCAAATGAGCATTGCTGCAAATGAAACTTGGCCAAGTCCCTGTTTAGGTTTTATCTAAATCACAGTAGAAGTTTCAGAGTCATTGGATCTGTCTAGCAAGACTTATAACTCTCACAAGTTTAACTTCAATACAAATGCATTTAAATTGATACATATTTGTATTTATCATATGTAGTCCCTAAGATTGAGGAGGAACCCGAAGTCTTAGACTTCGTCACTCCAGAGGAACAACTAGCCTACGACCAAGAGCAGCAAGGCAATCTCCGGTTTGCATTAACCCTTTTTACAAATTTTTACTGTTTTGAGAACTTACTTTGAGCACCCACTTAATTCTTGCATTAGAGTCTTGTTTGAAACCCAAATGCATAGCCAAGAAAACCCTGCGTTGGGATTAGGTTTCAAAACCTCGTTAGCTACTAGAATGCTAATATAGTGTAGGATTCGGTACAAGTCGAGTAGTCGGAACTACTCGCGAGAATAGGCTAGAGGCACATTGCTCGGGTAAAGATAGCAAATGAAACACATGGCAAGAAAAATGAGACCGAGTGGAGAGTAAGGGCAGCAGGACTTTGGGGCCTGGGAGCCATAGCTCCGCTTGTGTCGATTGAGGACCGAGCCATGTGCGGGCCTGTTGAAGAAGCAAGAACAGTACCGAAGACCTACCGGATATGGTATTGAGGCATTGCCTGTCGTTCAGAGGGTAGGTTAAGAGCTTGAGGTGTAAATCGGCTGGCGGCACTGCAGATGCGCGCGCAGAGACCTCTTGCTCGGGACGACAGGACTGGTTCAATATTTGGCTGACGGGTGAAAGGTGGTTGCGTGCGACGTCCGTGATGGTTGCTGTAGGCAACATCGAGTGCGGGCGTACGTGACAGGTTATTCGGGTAACCCTGCAGGTGTAAATCGATTATAATCGCCGTCCCTCGCGGTCAGTGAATACCATTTGTTCACTGTACCGTGACGTAGAAAGAACAGGATAGATACATGTTAAAAGTTTGCTGATTAGAAAGATATACTTTGCTTGTTAAGGTCTTGTTTTCATTTAGAGCTAATTAAAGTTCTTTTCAACTTTGGGCAAAGTACGTGAGAGAAATGTGTTTCTTGTTTGATTGCGGCTCTCTCATGTGACTTAGCGTAAGGTTCTCCACAACCTGCTGCTAAAACTTGAAAGTAAGGTCCCAATAAGGCGAGTCCTTTGCAACTTATTTTTCCTCATGTACCCTAAAACCATTCATGTAGAAGTTTCATGTATAGGAGAGACGGGTCAGACTTGCTAAGCCATCATGCTCACTGCTTGTGTTTGAAGCTTTTGCAGGGGTTTATGAGGAAAGGACCCCCGAGAAAGAGACGGAACCCCCAGAGGAAAATCCCATCGAGTGGGAGTCGTGCACGCCGCCGTGTTAGTGTGCGTGTGTGCTAGCGGGAACACGTTCACGGGCTGAACGTGAACTCGATGCGTAGTCTACGCCTGTGAGTGTAGACTGAACATATTTTGTTGTAAAAATGTTCATAAACTCGTTTATGTTATAAAACTTTTCTTCCGCTTTGTATCTTTGATGTGCGTTATCCGATGCTGTGCAACGCAGCACCTGACGTGGCCCCAAACGGCCTCGTCGAGCCAGAATAACGCTGAGGGGTTGCTGCGTTGCACAGCACCGGATAACGCATATCAAAGATACAAAGCAGAAGCAAAGTTTTATTACATAAACAGATTTATGAACATTTGTACAACAAAATATGTTCAGTCTACACTCACGGGCGTAGAGTATGCATCGAGTTCACGTTCAGCCCGTGAACGTTTCCCCACTAGCACGCACACACACTAACACGGCGGCGTGCACGACTCCCATTCGACGGGGTTCCCATCCTGGGGTTCCGTCTCCCCCTCGGGACTCCCTTCCTCATAGACTCCTGCAAAAGCTTCAAACACAAGCAGTGAGCACGATGGCTCAGCAAGATTGACCCGTCTCTCCTATACATGAAACTTCTACATGAATGGTTTTTGGGTACATGAGGTAAAATAAGTTGCAAAGGACTCACCTAATTATTTGAACCTTACTTTCAATGTTTTAGCAGCAGGTTGTGGAGAACCTTATGCTAAGGCACATGAGAGAGCCGCAATCAAACGAGAAACGCATTTCTCTCATGTACTTTGCCCAAAGTTGAAAAGAACTTTAATTAGCTCTAAACTACAACAAGACATTAACAAGCAAGCTATATCATTCAAATAAGAAACTTTTAACATGAATCTAGCCTGTTCTTTCTACGTCACGGTACAGTAAGCAAGTGGTACTCACCGACCGTGAGGGACGGCGATTATAATCAATTTACACCTGCATGGTTACCCGAATAACCCGTCACGTATGCCCGTACTCGATGTTCCCTACAGCAACCATCACGGACATCGTACGCAACCACCTTTCACCCGTCAGCCAAATGTTGAACCGGTCCAATCGTCCAGAGCAAGAGGTCTCTGTGCGTGGATCAACAGTGCCGCCAGCCGATTTACACCTCAAGCTCTCAACCTACCCTCTCAACGACCAGCTATGCCTCAACACCCAGCTACCCGAGTTACATCGGTTTCCCGGTTCCCATATAGCCGGTAGGTTTTCGGTACTGTTCTAGCTTGTTCAACAGGCCTGCACACGGCTCGGTCCTCAATCGACACAAGCGGAGCAATAGCACCCAGGCCCCAAAGCCCTGCTGCCCTTATTCTCCGCTCGGTCTCATTTTTCTTGCCATATGTTTCATTTGCTACTTTTACCCGAGCGATGTGCCACTAGCCTATCCTCGCGAATAGTTCCAACTACTCGACTTGTACCAAATCCTACACTATCTTAGCATTGCAGTAGCTAACGAGGTTTTAAAACGTAATCCCAACCCATGGTTTTCTATGCTATGCACTTGGGTTTCAAACAAGACTCTAATGCAAGAATTTATTGAGTGCTCAAAGTAAGTTCTCAAAACAGTAAAACTTTGTAAAAAGGTTAATGCAAACCGGAGCTTGCCTTGCTGCTCTTGGTCGTAGGCTAGTTGCTCTTCCGGAGTGACGAAGTCTAAGACTTCGGGTTCCTCCTCAACCTTAGCGACTACATGAGATAACATGTATATGTATCAATTTAAATGCATTTGAACTGAATTTAAACTTGTGAAAACTATAAGTCTTACTAGACAGACCCACTGACTCTGAAATATTTACTGTGGTTTGGTTACAACCTAAACAGAAACTTTGCCAAGTTTCATTTGCAGCAAAGCTCATTCGAGCTCTCCACAAATAATCATGTACTTGATCTTAATTGGAGCTCCTAGGGTGTTCTAGGGATTTTCATGGAGCAAGCCATGACTTTCTGAAAACTAGGTTTTCAGAGGGTTCTAATAGAGTTTGTCTCACTTAATTTGAAGGTTCCTAGCTAAAGATATGAGCTAAACAATTTCAGAGAAATTCTGAAAATGTTTCTGGACATTTTCTATTTTCTCTGGAACAGTTTTATTAATCAAACCATTAGGTGGATCATATGAGCTCAAATGGATATGAAATTTTTATGGTAGCTCAGGGATATTTTGGTGAACATCCTAGTAAGATTTCAGAATTTTCCTCCAAAGGATTCTCCAGTTAAAATTCTAAACAGTTTAAATTTTGCAGAATTAATTCTGGACAAATAAAGATTTTCATAGAGTGAAACTTTATTTGCTCGAAATTACTCAGAGAGCTGAATCCAACAAAATTTGGTTCACTCGATTTGGAGTTTTCTAGCCAAAGTTATGTGGGTTTGAGTTTGAACTAAATCTGAAAATCCGGGAAATGTTTAAATTGCTGCGCGTGGGAACGGGGCTACGTGTCAACTTCTCAGCGGTCGACACACGGGCAACGGAATCTTTTGCACGCAGCTGCATCCGATCCGGTGCCACAGCTAATCCCGGTTTTAAATATTGGTCGCTGACACGTGGGACCGGGGGCTTCGTCTACCTCCGGCCTCCCGCGCTCGGCCGCCGCGAACCCTCGCCAGAGAGCTCGCCGGAGGGCTTCTGCCGTGTGCCAAACTCCCTGATTTTGTCCGCCTCTCCCTAAATCCATCTGGGGAACACGATGCTGGGTTCAGCTCGTCATAAAAATCACCGGCACATGGCCGGTGACGAGCGGCGGCTTCGGAAGAACTTCGGCCATGTCGGCCAAACTTCCTAGCACCCCAACCGATCGAGCAAAAGGCCGAAGAGCATCAGTGGACCCTAGAGAAGTTCGGCATGGGCTCAAAGCAGCTCAGAATAGGCTCTAGGTAAGCTCTCACCGTGCGCCCGACGCGTCCCGAATAAGTCGCCATTGGCAAGCTTGGAAATACGCCATGTACAGGGGTTCTCATGCTAGGTGTTGTGAATCCAACTTGTGCGCCACTAAGTCTAGTTCGTGTAGGAACGGTTTGAGACTCTCTAAACAATTATGGAGTCAGAATTTGGCGGATCCGCACCCGAAGGTCGGTCTGCGCCGAGTGAAAGGGAAAACTAAAATTCGTCGCCGGTGATCAAACACTCGGGATGTGGTTCGGGGGTGAGCAGCACCAGTCTCTAACGCGTCCGAGGACGCCTTAGCTTGGGCGTGACACGCTCCTGTTTGGGCTGTCCACGGGAGCCCGAGGTGTGGCGAACTTAGGGTACTGGAAAGAACTTTCGGTATGGGCGGGATCATCTGAGTTCAGCTAATTTCCTACGACGGGGAAGGAAAGGGAGAGCCTCTAGTACCATTTTGCAGCTTGGAGGGAGTGGAGCGACTGTGATCACGGGTTCTCCGATCAGTTCCGAGCGAGCAGCGGTGAGGCGATTCTTTTCTTGTGCGAGAGCGAAGCAACGATCGATAACGCCTCGGTTTGGCTCAGCTGCGGGGATAAGAAGGGCAGCGAGGCCGTTCAGCGGCTCAGGGCGGCAAGCAGCTGCTGTCCTCGACGGCCTGGCGCGGTGGCGACCACGGCGGGAGCCCGAGACCCAAGTACTCGGTGCTTCAGTCGGTTCTTTGATCTGTGAAGATGACATGTGGGCCCCAGTCCAGTTTTAACCTCCAAAATTAACTTCCTCCCACTGCTACAAACAGCAACCCCCCTAATACCCTTTTGGATTTGAATTATCTACCAAATTCCCATTTGGATTGGAGAGAATTCAAATTGTGGAGTGTTTGAATATAATTTCAGCACATATGAAGTTTGAAATTCAAATTGAGTTTGAATTTGCTTAACTTAGCTCATGTCAAGAAACGGAGTGAAAATTGGTGTGTGAGCTCACAAAATTGTGCTGAGTAAGAATATGCCTCCCACTTTTTAATTCATGGGATGAAAGTAGTTTGAATTTGAATTTGAGTTCAAACTACCCTCTTTCTAGTTATTCCCAAAAAGACCTCAAAAGGCTTTGGATTTGGGTGAAATTTGGCATGGACATTCCTAGCAAGGTGTACGAATTTTTCATATGTCCAGCCCCTATATGATGCTTGTGGGAAATGACACCTTTGCATTTTGTGAGTTTATTCTCTAATGAGCATGTTGATGGTGTTTACTTGCTCTTCAAATGTATTCATAAAGTTTGTTCAAATGAAGTGTGTGTGTGGTGATGAATACTTTGAATGTGTACCAAAAACTTAGGCCCTTACATTCCTCCCCCGTTAAAAGAATCTCGTCCCGAGATTATAAGGGGAAAATGAGGGAGAGGACGGTGGAAGATTACCGTATATGCGACGTGAAAAATTCGGGGTAGTTAGCGCGAAGAAATCTTTTGCTCTCCCATGTCGCTTCATCTACGGAGTGATTACGCCATAGAACTTTGTAGAACCACAACGTATGGTTGTGTGTGGTTCGGGCCTTTTCATCAATAATCTGAACCGGTTCCTCCCGATACGTGAGATCTGGTTTCAGTTTTTCTATATCCTCCAGCTGAATGGTAGTTGATAGCTTAAGACACTTCCTCAGCTGGGAAATGTGAAAGACGTCGTGCACACCGGAGAGTGCTTCTGGTAAATTCAGCCGGTATGCTACCGATCCACATCTTTCTGCAATCTGAAATGGACTGATGAATTGGGGTGCCAACTTTCCTCTCACCCCGAATCTGTTCACGCCCTTCATTGGAGACACACGAAGATATGCGTGATCCCTGACTTCTAACTGCAATGGGCGTCCTCTCCGGTCTGCATATTGTTTCTGTCGGGATTGGGCGGCTTTTAGGTTCACTTGAATCATCCGAACCTTTTCCTCCGCATTGTTGACAATATCAATCCTGAAGGTGACCCTTTCGCCAGACAGACACCAATTCAGTGGTGTGCGGCATTTTCTCCCGTATAGCGCCTCGTAAGGCGCCATCTTAATGCTGGCTTGGTACCCATTATTATACGAGAACTCGGCCAACGGCAAGTGATCATCCCAATTCTTACCGTGGTTGATGGCGCAAGCTTGTAGCATGTCTTCTAAAATCTGATTTACCCGGTTTGTCCATCCGTCTGTGGATGGTACGCTGAACTACGGATCAGCTTTGTTCCCAACGCAGCGTGTAGCTGCTCCAAAAATGGGACACAAATGAAGTGCCCCGATCCGATACGATGGTGCGGGGTACGCCGTACAAGCATAGGATCCGTGAGATGTACAATTCAGCATACTTCTTGGCGTTGTAGTTTGTGTTGACCGGGATGAAATGGGCAACTTTGGTGAGCCGGTCGATGATCACCCACATAGAATCATGCTTCTGAAAAGTGGTTGGTAAACCGACGATGAAATCCATGCTCACATCTTCCCACTTCCAGGCAGGAACGCCCAGTGGTTGTAGTAGTCCCGGTTTCTTCATATGGTCTGCCTTCACCCTTCGACATGTATAGCACTCGCACACGTACTTTGCGATCTCCCGCTTCATCCGTGTCCACAAAAACTTGCTTCTGAGTTCTTGATACATTTTGTTGCTGCCGGGGTGAATAGAAAACTTTGACAAGTGAGCCTCATCAATGTTTTTCTTCCGTAACTCCTGGTTATGGGGTACGACGATCCGGTCCTTTAACCATAGGACGCCGTCTCCGTCTTTCCAGAAACATTTCAGCTCCCACTGTCTACACATCTCCGCAAATGCGACATGCCCTTGTCATTTTTCTGAGCTGCCTCTATTTCTTCACGGATGGTGGGGATCAACGCTAAGTTGTAGAGAGCTCCATGTCGAATCACATGCAATGGTGGCTTGCTCTCTCTCAATGGTGTGATGGTCAGATTGTTGACGTGTGACTTGCGAGTCAGCGCATCCGCCACTACGTTTTCCTTGCCGGGGTGATAATGGATCTCTATTTCTTAATCCTTTATCAATTCTAACCATCTTCGCTGCCTCATGTTCAGCTCTTTCTGAGTGAATATGTACTTGAGGCTTTTGTGGTTGGAATATAGATGCACGAGATTACCGAGTAGGTAGTGCCTCCACATTTTAAGTGCAAGTACCACGGCAGCGAGCTCCAAGTCATGAGTTGGATAATTCTGCTAATGGTTTCTGAGCTGCCGTGATCCATACGCGACAACCCTTCGGTCTTGCATCAGCACACATCCGAGCCCAATGCCGGATGCATCACAGTACACATCGAATGATTTTGTTGTGTCTGGCTGTGCCAAAACTGGTGCTGATGTTAGGTGCTTCACTAATGCCTTGAACGCTGCTTCACATGGTTGACTCCAAACATATTTGGTAGCCTTCTTCAGCAGCTCCGTCATAGGCTTGGCAATCTTTGAGAAGTTTGGAATGAACCTCCGATAATACACCGCGAGTCCGAGGAAACTCCGTACCTCGTGAACAGTTCTCGGGGACTTTCAATTCAGCACTTGTGTGATTTTACTCAGGTCTACAGCGATTCCCTCCGCTGAGATAATATGCCCGAGAAAAGGCACTTGCGATATCCAGAATTTGCACTTGCTGAATTTTGTGTATAGCTTGTGATCCCGCAGCCATTGCAAGACTATACGCAGATGCTTCTTGTGTTCTTCCGCCGACTTGGAATATACCAATATATCATCGATGAAGACCATGACAAACTTGTCCAGCTCCGGCATGAATACCGAGTTCATCAAATACATGAAGTGAGCTGGAGTGTTTTGAGGCCGAAGGACATGACTTGCTACTCATAAAGTCCGTACCTCATTGAGAAAGAGGTCATCGGAATATCCTCAGCCCATATTTTAATCTGATGATACCCGGATCTTAAGTCTATATTGGAAAAGATCTTTGCTTTGACCAACAGATCAAACAACATGTCGATCCGTGACAACGGGTACTTGTTCTTGATGGTTACGGCGTTTAGTGTTCTTGATGGTTACGGCGCTTAGTGGACGATAGTCCACACAAAGCCGCAACGTCTCGTCTTCCTTCTTCATGAATAATGCCAAACATCTCCATGGCGAGGAGCTCGGCCTAATAAAACCCTTCTCCAGCAAGTCCGTTAACTGTGTCTTCAGTTCAGCCAATTCCTTGGGCGCCATCTTGTACGGCCTTCGGGATATTGGCATGGTTCTCGGTGCAAGTTCAATCTTGAACTCCACCTCTCTGTCAGGCGGCATCCCGGGTAAATCATCCAGGAACACGTCAGGGAACTCACGGACTACTGGAATGTCTTCCAAACTGATGGTTGTGGATTGATACACACTTGGAAATTTTATTTCTGGACCGTCCAGAAATAAGGAATGAGATTCATGCACTTCTGAGTTCAAGTGCACAACTCGGGGGACGGTGTCTAAAACAGCACCGTGGCGGGTTAACCATGACATCCCTAAGATGACGTCGACCTTTTGTCCCTCTAAGACTATGAGAGACGTAGGGTATACTCTACCCTCTAAGCATAATGGCGCTTTTGGAACCATCATGCTTGCTGAAATTTCCCACCCGGTGAACAAATCAAGTATGAACTATCGGTGGGTAGTATTTGCAAGCTGTATTTAGCAATAAAAGCTTGGCCAATGAAGCTATGTGTGGCGCCTGAATCAAATAACACTACAGCGGGATTCTAGTGGAGTTGGAACATACCCGCAAGGATGGGCTCTCCTTCCGGCACGTCCTCTATGGCAAGATGGTGGACGGTGCCGGGACTAGGATTTGCCCACCGCGCATTAGTGGGGTTCCGGGGCTTATTCGTCCCCGGAAGCTGTGGTGCAACTCCGCCGCCCTGCCTCTCAAGACAATTGTTGGCGAAGTGTCCTGGGTGACCACATTTGTAGCATGTGGCTGCTTCTTAACCGGTGCTTGGGGGACGAAAGCCCGGCATGCGCTGCGGAGGTGCATACGCACGCGGCATCGCCCGCTGCTTCTGTTGTTGCTGCGGAGGGGGAACTGGCAGTGCCGGCCTGAATGCCGGTGGAGAATATGACCGACTGCGGAATGGCATCGACCTCTGTGGTGGCTGCCGGCATGGACACGATGGTGAATAATTCACCATCCGGTATTTTTGAGAAGGACCACCTCCTTCTCCGCTGCTTTGCGGCACGCTTCGCTTCCTCTCCGCCGCTGCTAACTCCTTGCCGGAGTCCTCCTGAACAATCGCACCATCAATAATATCATTGAGGCTGCCGTGATTGAACATCGCCAGCTTGTCCTTCAGAAGCGGGTTAAGCCCCTGGTAGAAATGATCCCGCCACTTCTCGTCAGTATCGGCGTGATACGAAGCGTAAAGCGCAAGATCATTGAACGCCCTGGAGTATTCCAGCGCGTTCCGGCTGAATGTAGCCTAGAGGGGGGTGAATAGGCTTTTAGATGCTTTGTTGAAACCTGAAACACTTAGTAGTCTATCAAATACAGGGAAATCGGACTAGTCCGGAAGAGTGCGGACTAGTCCATTTTCTAAACAGAGAAAAATCAGACTAGTCTGGTACTGGGCAGACTAGTTCGGTATACGTGGACCAGGGAGATCAAGATTGATCAATGTTCACTTCTAATACTTTATGCAGCGGAAATTCAACGATAACTTAGATGTATTGTAACAATAATACAATGAATGACAGGAATCAACTTGATTTTAATGTTTGAACGTGAGTTTCAAAGGATTGATTAAACACTCTAAAATGATGAACATTTAATAAACAAGAGTGGGAGACAAGTGTTTATCCAAGGTTCGATTCCATGAAGGCAATCTACGTCCCCGTTGAGGAGTCCACTAAGGACCGCGTCTTCTCCAACCCTACCCTCGTCTAATCGCCACAAAGGCTGATTCTCTTCCACTAATCACAAGAGGCAATAGAATTGTTCAAGGGGCCTTCTCAGAAGTTGAGGGCTCCCCAAGAATTACAACGAATGAATGAACACGACTCAACACACTGAACAGATGAACAATTAACAATGAAAAGTGTGCGAGAGATCAAACCCAAGAGCTCAAGATGGTGTAGAACTAGTCTCTCCTTTGATCAATTGCCAATCCACAAGAATTGATCCTTCTTGGGTTAGAATGTATGGAGAGAGGTGAATTTTGGGCTCTTGGGAGGTGTGATGGCGCAGGGGAGTCGAAAGTTGTGTTGGTATGGCCGTACACCTCTTTTTATAGTTGGGTTTCCAAAGGGTATGTTAGGGTTTTCGATGTCCGAACTAGTCCAGTGTGCGGTGTTTAGAAAACCCTAAGTGTCGTGAGATATTGGACTAGTCCGTGATATTGCGGACTAGTCCATTTTCTGTCCAGAGACAAAGTCGGACTTGTCCGGATGATATCGGACTAGTCCGTTTTCTGGTCAGAAAGAAAATCGGACTAGTCCGGCTGATATTGGACTAGTCAGGCCGTGTTGAAATTGTGCAGTAAGTTTGATTTCTTTCTCTTGAGCTCTTGGGGTGTGTTTCTCCAACACACTCTATACTAAGTGATCTATTCTTTTCAGTTCTTGAGCTCTTATCACTTTGGATCCTCCTTCTCCTTTCTTTTTGCTCTTTTCTTCTTAATTTCTTTGAGAACCTGTGCTCATTCTCAACAATTTTGTTAGGGTCTCATTTGTTTTTCATAAATCAACCAAAACCTACAAGGGGTGCCTAGATGCACGTTCAATCTCCCCTTTTTGATGATTGATGACAACCAATTGAGATCTAACAAATATGACAATAAGAATTCAGATTTTCATAAAGTGTGCACATATGAGTTTTGAACAAAATATGCAATGAAGACATGAGACATATGTGCACTCTTTATGGTGGGGTGAAAAACTACATGTGTGAGTAGTAATTTTGATGTAAATATCAATATGAGCATAATCATCAAGAGTTATAACATACATCATTCATCAAAAGCATAACACAGTCATCATTTCACATCATGAAAGCATAAAGATGGCATAATAGCATAAGTCTTACAACAACATAATGATAGCATAATAGTATAAGTCTTACAAATGACACGACCCCATGGTCTTGTCGAGCTAGGATCACGCTGAGGGGTGCTGCGTTGCACAGCACCGTATAACACACATCAAAGGTACAAAGCGGAAGCAAAGTTTATTACGTAAAGAGGTTTATGAACATTTTTACATCAAAATAGGTTCAGTCTACACTAACGGGCGTAGACTATGCATCAAGTCCACGTTCAGCCCGTGAACGTGTCCTTGCTAGCACACACGCACACTAACACGGCGGCGTGCACGACTCCCACTCGACGGGGTTCCCCTCCTGGGGTTCCATCTCCTCCTCGGGAGTCCCTTCCTCATAGAACCCTGCAAAAGCTTCAAACACAAGCAGTGAGCATGAAGGCTCAGCAAGACTGACCCGTCTCTCCTAAACATGGAACTTCTACATGAGGGGTGATAGGTGCATGAGATAAAACAAGTTGCAAAGGACTCGCCTAATTAGTGGAACCTTACTTTCAAGTTTTAGCAGCAGGTTGTGGAGAACCTTACGCTAAGGCACATGAGAGAGCCGTAATCAAACAAGAAACACATTTCTCTCATATACTTTGCCCAAAGTTGAAAGGAACTTTAATTAGCTCTAAACTACAGCAAATCATTAACAATCAAGTCCATCTTTCAATCAGCAACATTTTAACATGTAACTAGCCTGTTCTTTTTACGTCACGGTACAGTGAACAAGTGGTACTCACTGACCGCAAGGGACGGCGATTATAAATAATTTACACCTGCAAGGTTACCCGAATAATCCGTCACGTACGCCCGTACTCGATGTTGCCTACAGCAACCATCACGGACACCGTACGCAACCACCTTTCGCCCGTCAGCCAAATGTTGAACCGGTCCAATCGTCCCGAGCAAGAGGTCTCTGCACGAGCATCTCAGTGCCGCCAGCCGATTTACACCTCGAGCTCTCAACCTACCCTCTGAACGACCAGCTATGCCTCAACACCCAGCTACCCGAGTTACATCGGTTTCCCGGTTCCCATATAGCCGGTAGGTATTTGGTACTGTTCTAGCTTGTTCAACAGGCCCGGACACGGCTCGGTCCTCAATCAACACAAGCGGAGCTACAGCATGCAGGCCCCAAAGTCCTTCTGCCCTTACTCTCCGCTCGGTCTCATCTTTCTTGCCATGTGTATCATGTGCTATCTCTACCCGAGTCGAGTGCCTCTAGCCTATGCTTGCGAGTAGTTCCAACTACTCGACTTGTACCGAATCCTACCCTAACTTAGCTTTGCAGTAGCTAACGGGGTTTGCAATTCCTAGACCCAACCCGTGGTTTTCTTGGCTATGCAATTGGGTTTCCAAACAAGACTCCAATATAAAGAATAATAGTATTCAAGTATGTGCTCAAAACAATAAAAAGTTGTAAAAAGGTTAATGCAAACCAGAGCTTGCCTTGCTGCTCTTGGTCGTAGGCTAGCTGCTCCTCCGGAGTAACAAAGTCTAGGACTTCGGGTTTCTCCTCGACCTTAGCGACTACATGATATAAGAAGTACATGTATTAATTAAATGCATTTGAATTGAGTTTTAAACTTGTGACCCTTCTAAGTCTTACTAGACAGACTCAATGACTCTGAAATTTTTATTGTGGCTTGGTTACCACCTAGACAGAGACTTGGTCAAGTTTTAGTTGCAGCAAAGCTCATTTGGGCTCTCCACAAATAATTATGTCCTTGACCTCAATTGGTGCTATTAGGGTGTTCTAGGGACTTTCATGGAGCAAGCCATGACTTTCTGAAAACTAGATTTTCAGAGGGTTCTAATGGAGTTGGTCTCACTTAATTTGAAGGTTCCTAGCTAAATATATGAGTTAAACAATTTCAGAGAAAATTCTGAAAATGTTTCTGAACATTTTCTATTTTCTCTGGAACAGTTCCACTAATCACACCATTAGGTGGATCAAATGAGCTCAAATGGATCTGAAATTTTTAAGGTAGTTCAGGGATACTTTGGTGAACATCCCAGCAAAATTTCAGAATTTTCCTCCAAGGAATTCTCCAGTTAAAATTCCAAACAGTTTAAATTTTGAGTAATTAATTATGGAGAATTAAGGATTTTCATGAAGTGAAACTTGATTTGATGGAGAGTGCTCAAAGTGTTGAATCCAACAAAATTTGGTTCACTCAATTTTGATCTTCCTAGCCAAAGTTATGAGGATTCGAAGTTTGAACTAAAACTGAAAATCGGAGAAAAGTTTAAATCTGCCGGTGGACCACGGGGACACGTGTTGTGCGCTGAGGCGTTGTCACACCGGGGTCTAAGGAGTTCTTGCATGCCAGCACACCGGATCCGAGCCGCAGCCCGATCCCGATTTAAAATATGAACCGCTGCCAGCCGGGTCCCACCCCCTTCGTCTACCTCTCGCCGCCCGCGCTCAGCCGCCGCGATACCTCGCCGGAGAGCTCGCCGGTAGCCTCTGTGGAGCTCCAAGCTTCATGATTCCGGCCGCCCCTGCCTACTTTCACTCGGGGAACCTGATTCCAGGCTCAGTTTGACATGAAAATGGCCGGTACATGGTCGGCGACGAGCAGCAGCCTCGGGAGAACTTCGGCCGTGTCGGCCGACCTCCCTAGCACCCCACTCGATCGAGCAAACGGTCAGGAAGCATCAGTGGACCCTAGGAAAGGTCGACATAAGCTCCACGGAGCTCAGGAAGGGTCGTGTTGGGCTGTCACCGTGCGACCTAGGCCGGAAATCGGGATTTCTACTGGAACTCGAAGAACAATGGTTTCCCTCCATGGTTCTTCGTGGTTCCTGCTCCTATGGACTCGTACGGGATACTAGAAGTGATCCTCTCCATGAGAGAATGATTGATGCAGTGTGTCTTACGAATTTCTCTGATCGGTGCAGACTCCACTTTTGCACACCGTCGCGAAAACATGAAATTCTGGCCTGAGCAGTGTTTGTCACGCCGCCGGAGCTTGCGGGAATGAAAGAGGGACTGAAGGCGAACCTCTTTGCTGTTCACAGCTCGGTGAACGGTGGGCTGTGGTGGCCGGAAGGATGGTTCCTGCAGTGGTGGCTCGAGCTGAACCGGCAGAGGAAGGATCACCACGGTGGAGCTCGGGGAGGACTGCGCAGGGTCTGGAACCGGCGCGAGGGTGTCGAAGATGGCTTGGCGCACCCGGTGCTGGTCTCAGATCGCCGGGAGGATCACTGGATCGGCCGGGCGATGAGGAACCGAAAGTTCACTCGGGCGGCGAGGAGTTTCAGTCTGTTGGGCGAGAGTGCGTCGGGGTAGGGATGGGGAGCACCGGCGACCGCTCGGACGCCTAGATAAGGGCCCTGGAAGTCGGTTCAGCGGCTGTGGGCGGCAAGAAGGTGGTGGCGCGGCGGCCTCCTCTCTGTAGCGCTCTCGGGAGAAGCTCGGGGACCCGAGTACTGAAAGTCCACTCGGTTGAATTCCCTCACTGGCTGACATGTGGGTCCCACTCTCAATTTTAACCTCTGATCTTAACTCAAATTCACTGTTGTAAACAGTAGTCCCCACAAAGCCCATGGTGATTTGAATTATCTACCCTTGAGCCATTTGAATTGGTTAGAATTCAAATTGGGTTTGGTTTGAATGAATTTTAGCACATGTTCAGTTTGAAATTCAAATAAAGTTTGAATTTGCCCCACTTAGCTCATGTCAAGATCAACTCCAAATGGAGTGAAAATTGGTGTGTGAGCTCCCAAAAATGTGCTGAGTAAGAATATGCCTCCCACTTTTGAATTCATGGGATAGAAACAGTTTTCATTTGAATGTGGTTTCAAACTGCCCTCTTTCTAGCTATACCCAAAATGACCTCAAAAAGGTTTTGAATTTGGGTGAAACTTGGCATGGACATTCCTAGCACTGTGTAGGAGTTTTCATATGCCCATCCCCTATATATCACATGTGGGAAATACCACTTTTGCAACATGTGAGTTTGTTCTCTAATGAACATGTTGATGGTGGTTACTTGCTCTTCAAATGTGTTCATCCACTTGCTTCAAATGAGGTGTGTGTGTGTGTGGTGATGAACACTTCAAACATGTGTCAAAAACTGAGGCCCTTGGATTCCTCCCCCTTAAAAGAATCTCGTCCCGAGATTATAAGGTAGAAATGAGAGGGAGGACGGTGGAAAATTACCGGATATGCGACGTGAAAAAGTCGGGGTAGTTAGCACGAAGAAATCCCTACCTCTCCCATGTCGCTTCGTCCACGGATTGATTACTCCATAGAACTTTGTAGAACCACAACGTGCGGTTGCGTGTGGTTCGAGTCTTTTCATCAATAACCTGAACCGGTTCCTCCCGAAAGGTGAGATCCGGTTTCAGTTCTTCAATGTCCTCCAGCTGAACGGTAGTAGATAGCTTGAGACACTTCCTCAGCTGGAAAATGTGAAAGACGTCGTGCACACCGGAAAGTGCTTCTGGTAATTTCAGCCGGTATGCTACTGATCCACATCTTTCGGTAATCTGAAATGGACCGATGAATCGGGGTGCCAACTTTCCTCTCACCCCAAATCTGTTTACGCCTTCATTGGAGACACACGTAGGTATACGTGATCCCCGACCTCGAACTGCAATGGGCGTCTTCTCCGGTCCGCATACTGTTTCTGTCGGGATTGGGCGGATTTTAGGTTCGCTTGAATCAGTCGAACCTTCTCCTCCGTGTTGTTGACAAGGTCAATCCCGAAGGTAACCCTTTCGCCAGACTCACACCAATTTAATGGTGTGCGGCATTTTCTCCTGTATAGCGCCTCGTAGGGCGCCATCTTGATGCTGGCTTGGTACCCATTGTTGTACGAGAACTCGGCTAACGGCAAGTGATCATCCCAATTCTTGCCGTGGTTGATAGCGCAAGCTCGTAGCATGTCTTCTAGGATCTGATTTACCCGCTCGGTTTGCCCGTCCGTATGCGGGTGGTATGCTGAACTACGGATCAGCTTTGTCCCCAATGCAGCGTGTAGCTGGTCCCAAAAACAGGACACAAATAAAGTGCCCCGATCCGATATGATGGTACGGGGTATGCCGTATAAGCATAGGATCCGTGAGATGTACAGTTCAGCATACTTCTTGGCGTTGTAGTTGGTGTTGACCGGGATGAAATGGGCAACTTTGGTGAGCCGATCGATGATCACCCACACAGAATCATGTTTCTGAAAGGTGGTGGGTAAACCGACGATGAAGTCCATGCTCACATCCTCCCATTTCCAGGCAGGAACACCCAGTGGTTGTAGCAGTCCCGTTTCCGCATATGATCTGCTTTCACCCTTCAACATGTATCACACTCAGACACGTACTTTGCGATCTCCCGCTTCATCCGTGTCCACCAAAACTTGCTTCTGAGTTCTTGATATATTTTGTTGCTGCCGGGCTGAATAGAAAATTTTGATAAGTGAGCCTCATCAAAAAATTTCTTCCGTAACTCCGGATTACGGGGTACGACGATCCGGTCCTTGAACCATAGGACGCCGTCTCCGTCCTCCCGGAAACATTTCAGCTCCCCACTGTATACACGTCTCCGCAAATGCGACACGCCCTTGTCATGTTTCTGAGATGCCGCTATTTCTTCACAGATGGTGGGGATCAAAGCTAGATTGTAGAGAGCTCCGTGTGGAATCACATGTAGTGGTGGTTCGCTCTCTTCCAACGGTGTGATGGTCAGATTGTTGACGTGTGACTTGCGGCTCAGCGCATCTGCCACTACGTTTGCCTTGCCCGGATGATAATGGATCTCTATTTCGTAATCCTTTATCAATTCTAACCATCTTCGCTGCATCATGTTCAGCTCCTTCTGAGTGAATATGTACTTGAGGCTTTTGTGGTCGGTATATAGATGTACGAGGTTACCGAGTAGGTAGTGCCTCCACATTTTCAGTGCAAGTACCACGGCAGCGAGCTCCAAGTCATGGGTTGGATAATTCTGCTCATGGTTTCTAAGCTGCCGTGATCCATACGTGACCACTCTTCGGTCTTGCATCAGCACACATCCGAGCCCAATGCTGGATGCATCGCAGTACACATCGAACGGTTTTGTTGTGTCTGGCTGTGCCAAAACAGGTGCTGATGTTAGGTGCTTGACTAACGCCTTGAATGCTGCTTCACATGCTGGACTCCAAACATATTTGGTAGCCTTCTTCAGCAGCTCCGTCATAGGCTTGCCAATCTTTGAGAAGTTAGGGATGAACCTCCGATAATATCCCGCGAGTCCGAGGAAACTCCGTACCTCATGAACAGTTCTCGGGGATTTCCAATTCAGCACTTGAGTGATCTTGCTCGGGTCTACAGCGATACCCTCCGCTGAGATGATATGCCCGAGGAAAGGCACTTGCGATATCCAGAATTCACACTTGCTGAATTTCGTGTATAGCTTGTGATCCCGCAGCCATTGCAAAACTATACGCAGATGCTTCTTGTGATCTTCCTCCGACTTGGAATATACTAATATGTCGTCGATGAAGACCACGACAAACTTGTCCAGCTCCGGCATGAACACCAAGTTCATCAAATACATGAAGTGAGCTGGAGCATTGGTGAGGCCGAAGGACATGACCAGGTACTCATAAAGTCCGTACCTCGTCGAGAAAGCCGTCTTCGGAATATCCTCAGCCCTTATCTTAATCTGATGGTACCCGGATCTTAAGTCAATCTTGGAAAAGATCTTTGCTTCGACAAACTGATCAACAACATGTCGATCCGTGGTAACGGGTACTTGTTCTTGATGGTTATGGCATTTAATGGACGATAGTCCACGCAAAGCCGCAACGTCTCATCCTTCTTCTTTACAAATAATGCCCAACAGCCCCATGGCGAGGAGCTCGGCCTAAAAAAACCCTTCTCCAGGAGGTCCGTGAGCTGAGTCTTCAGTTCAGCGAACTCCTTGGGCGCCATCTTGTGCGTCCTTCGGGATATTGGCATGGTTCCCGGTGCATGTTCTGTGAGACTTATGTGTGCTGAATACATTGGCAATTAGGATAAAAGTTAGCATTAACATTCAAAGTTTTGAATATTGCCAAAACATTCTTCTGTGGCAAGGTCCGACAAGTTCTTTGTTAGGTCCGCCAAGTGTTGGCAAGGTCCGACGCAAGGTCCGGAGAGCTCCTGCAAGGTCCGGAGAGCTTCTGTGAGGTCCGGAGCTTGTTTTTAGGGAGCTCCCGTGAAGTTCAACTCGTAGAACTGCAGCGTCTTGTTTTTGCTTTTAACTCGCAATGTTTCAAACTTGCTTTATGGGAAGGTTTGCTTAGTATTAATTTGCTAAGTTTTTGGTGTGTTTTGGTGGTTATGGCTGTTATCATTTGATATGGTTTGCAACATGCTTATGTGACGTGCTCATGTAAGGTGTTGTGGTTTTCGAACTAACGTGAGTCAAGTCGGGGACTTGTGCTCGGAAGAATTGGTTGTTTATTCATGTGCAGGTGTTGCTTGAGTTCAAGACATGGCTGGTGACGGGATCCTTGGACTACTCTCAGGGAGGAGATGAGGTTCCAACAACCAAGTTCGGGAGGAGCTGTGGTTGAGTTGATCGGGAGGTCGCGCAGCATGTTTGGATCAAGGGCAGTGCATATGAAGGTTGCGTGTACGTCGTTGGAAGGTGTTTGCACATGTGCAAGGAGTGCATGGACGTGGCAACATTGTTCCAAGGCGTGATGAAGAGAAGTGGACGTAAAGAATTGGTCGGAAAGGTCCAACCGGCTGGATTGCGTACTCAGGCTGAGGCTGAGTCGGATATGGCTCAAATATGGAAGATTTGAGTTGGTTATGATAGGATTTTATGCTAGGAACGAAGTTGAGTTGTTTTAGGAATATTTAGGACGTTCCTAAGGTGTTTGGAAGTCTCACGATTGCTTCTATCTGCGAATAGGAGAGTCCTGAGCAGTTATGGTAAGTTAGGATACGAGTCCAATTAGGAGTAGGAGTCCCAGATTGGATTGATTAGCCTGAGGGCTGGCTATAAATGCAAGTGAGGCCAGAGCTCTCGTGGAGAGAGAACTTTGGGCTGTTCCTCTTGTGTTTCTATTGAATAAAGTTCATAGTTTCGAGGAACTTTTGTGCCTTGTTCGTCCGATTTGTTTTTCGTCAAGTCTTTCTCGCCGAGTTTCTGGACAGACCGATGTTGCTTCGGTGTTTCGTTCATAACTCGAGTTTTACAGATCCGATTGACGTAATTCTTTTTGGGTTGTATTCACAACTCAATTATCTATCATCGGTGAAATTTTCATGAGCTTCGGATCTGTAGTTTTTGAGATACACGAGTTTCTTTGCAGCGCTGCAGATCTGTTTTATATCGGGTAGAACAGATTGATCTTCATTTAATGTTTTGATCGTATCTCAAGTTCTACTTCGTGTTTTGAAGTGATTCTTGTTGCATTAGATCCGTGGCTTGATTCTCTACCTCTCTACTTGATTTTTCACGGTTGAACACGTTTGAAAACACTTGCACACATGGTTTCTTTAACCGATTGATTTTTTGCTGAGGGGTTTTTGTTGTTTCCGCTGCGAAAAGTTTTAATCTACCATTCACCCCCCTCTGGTAGCTTTTCACGTGCTCTTCGATCCTACAATTGGTATCAGAGCCAAGGTGCTCTAATATTTGTGATTTGCACGTATTTTGACTAACCATCATGGAGAAGTACTCCGCAAAACCTTGTGTGTTCAATGGCATCGATTTTCAGGTTTGGAAGGCGCGGATGGAGGCCTACAAACAGGCGCAAGGCTTCGCCATATGGGAAAAGGTATACCGGAACTTCGATGTACCACCCAACGATCAAGTTACGGCTGCGAACATGAGAGATGTTGACAACAACAACAAGGCTCGCAACTTGATCATCCAAGGATTGACTCAAAGCGACTTCGATCGTGTTGCACACCTCTGATCTGCATATAATGTTTGGAAAGCTCTTTATGACTACCATGAAGGATCCAATACGATCAAGGAGGTAAGGCAAGATATGCTCAAGAAAGAATACATGCGTTTTGAGATGCAACCCGGTGAGTCAATTGACGACCTTTTTGCTCGCTTTAATAAAATTCTCAGCAACTTGCGTAGTGTCAATGTTAACTTTTCAGATGCTGAAAATGCTAGACAATTGTTAGGAGCATTAGATATGTCAATTTGGGAGATGAAAGTTACATCTATTCGTGAATCTACTGTCATGAGTTCTCTTACTTTAGACGTGCTTTATTTTAAATTGAAAACTCATGAAATTGACATCATCTCACGTAAAAACCCCAACAAGTCTATTGCATTTGTTTCGCAACGTGACATGTCTAGTTCTAGTCAGTCATCATCTAGTGGTGCACTCTCTTTGCTGTCCTCTCTAACCCTTGAACAGATTGAAGAGTTTCCAGAGGAGGAGCTTGCACTCATCTCTACTCGGTTCTCAAAAGCATTGCAAAATGTGAGAACTAGAAGGAGAGGAAGCTACGGACCTCAACGATGTTTTGAATGTGGTAAGACAGGACATTTTCGTACGGAGTGCCCTAACCTTTCAGGTCCGACTTCACGTGAAGAAAAGCAAACAAGGCCGAAGAAATCGTTTGTAAAGAATAAGAAGAAGAATGATTTATCAATGCGCAACATAGTGCATAGTATGATCTCTGCACTTCAAGATTTCGGCTCAAGTGATGTGGACACCGGTAGTGATGAAGATGAAGAATCTATGGCAAATATGTGCTGCATGGCGAGCAAGTCAAGTTCAAGCTCCGAGGAGGCAGAACACAACAGCGACGATGAAGAGGTATGTCCCACTTGCGAAGAAATGTGTGATGCTATTTATCGTGCCACTGTTATATTAAAGAAAAAGGATAAAAAACTTAGGAACAATGCTGTTAAAATTGAATCACTAGAATCTGAAATTAATCGTTTAAAAACTTTGATTCCTAGTGATGATTCTTGTTCCTCATGTGATTTAATTTATGAACAATTATCCTCTTTAAGAAGTGCACACGCATCTACACTTGATAAACTTGAACTTGATATTGAAAAGAACAAAGAGCTTGCTGCACTTAATGATAAAAATTTGAAAGATGCTTGTTGTTCTACAATTGACTTGCATTGTTCTTCATGTGATGATCTGAATAAGAAACTAAATGATGCTATGAATGAGATTTCTATTTTGAACAATTCTTTACGTGTGCATAAAGTTAAATATTGTTCAAATTGCAAACTAAAAGGAAAAACTTCATGTGAAAACTGCTTTGATCTGTCCAATAAACTTGATGACATGCATAGGACACTAGATCCGTTTTCTAATGCAAATAAGAACCTAAACTCGATGCTGAATTCTTCCAAGTCTTGTAATGATAAAACTGGTTTAGGTTTTAATCCTCATGCTCATGCTAAGGCACACCCACCTAAAGTTGTAAAGTCATTAGGAAGCGGTTTGATTCAAACAGCTCCTAGACAAAAAGAGGTGATTTTCAAATCTGCAGGAGTACTGTCCCATTCGGGTTCTAATAAACGTGTTGCTTGCTCATCTAGACGTGATAATAAGGTTATTTTTCATTGTACCTACTGTGGTAGAGATGGCCATGTCATGGATTTTTGTTATAGACTAGCTAAACACGATAAGAAACAAAGAATACTTGCTAGATCACATAACAACCAAGCAAAATCTCCTAGACCGAATGTTCGGAGCTTGCAACCTGCTGTAATGAGTCAAAAACTTGCTCCCGGACCTACTGTTTTTTGTGCTACATATAACACATCTTCTAAGTCAGTAGTTGGGAACAAAAATTTTCGATGTATGGCTCATAAACCTGCTGTACCTTCTCAGCTTTCGCGTGTTATTCCTGCTGGACGTCGTGTGACTCAGTACTGGATTCCTAAAAGCCTTTTAACTAACCCCAGTATTGAGTCATCGACGTATTGTGCTGCTGTGTAGGTTTCACGTTTGAGGAAGGAGAACATTTGGATTGTGGATTCAGGTTGCTCACGCCACATGACCGGTAACAAAGAGTGGTTCTCCTCTCTCTCTTTTGTGTCACGTGTAGAAAATATTACTTTCGCCGATAACTCTTCTACTCCCATAATTGCTAAAGGTTCGGTTAGAGTAAACAATCTATACACTTTGAAAGATGTGGCACTTGTTAAAATTTTGAAATACAACTTGCTTTCGGTTTCACAATTGCTAGATGAAAATCTAGAGGTTAGCTTTGCTAAAAATTGCTGCAAGGTTGTAGATTCAAAAGGTGAGCTTTTGTTTAACATGTCTAGGTTTGGAAGAGTTTTTAAAGCTGTTTTTGATTTGTCAACTTCTAAGCATCGGTGTCTAGTTGCTAATGATACAAAGGATCTATATGTTTGGCAATGTAGACTTGGTCACATAGGCTTTGATCATCTCACTCGTGTTAGTGCTCTCGATCGCATACGTGGGCTGCCGAAGCTTAAAAAGGACAATGATATTGTGTGCTCTTCTTGTAGACATGCTAAGTTTGTTGCAGGTTCACATGCTCCTCTCACAATGACCATGACAGCTGAACCGGGACAACTTTTACATCTTGACACAGTAGGTCCGGCACGTGTCCAATCCTTCGGAGGTAAATGGTATGTGCTTGTGATTGTTGATGATTATTCCAGATATTCTTGGGTTTATTTTATGGCATCTAAGAATGAAGCTTTTAGTCATTTTAGAACTTTATTTCTTAGATTATCTATTGATCACCCAGGATCATTAAAAGCAATTAGAAGTGATAACGGAACTGAATTTAAAAACCAATCCTTTGATTACTTTTGTGCTGAAAATGGAATAGATCATCAATACTCTTCACCCTATGTACCACAACAAAATGGTGTCGTAGAAAGAAAGAACAGGACCTTAGTTGAGATGGCTAGGACTATGCTTGATGAATATCAAACTCCTAGGAAATTTTGGGCTGATGCAATTGCAACCGCTTGTTATGTCTCAAATCGTGTTTTCTTGCGTGCTAAGCTTGGAAAAACCCCATATGAGCTCCGGTTTGGACATAGGCCTAGTGTTACACACTTTAGGGTTTATGGTTGCAAATGCTTTGTTAAGAAACATGGTAATCTTGATAAATTTGAAGCTAGATCTGTTGATGGCATGTTTCTTGCTTATCCATCTCATACTAGAGGCTACCGTGTGCTTTTACTTGACACTAACAAAATTGCGGAGACTTGCGAGGTTTCTTTTGATGAAGCTAGCCCAAGTACTAGGTCCGACATTGCAGGTCCGGATCCATATCCGCAGGGGGAGAGTATTTTTATTGAAGAAGATGAAGTGGTGCTGCTGCCCAAAAACTCGGAAGTAAATAACGATCAAGCTGCTGATTTTGCACCACAACCAGCACCAACAGTCACTACTGCTGGTTCGGACCGTCCTCAATCAACAAGCTCTCCTAATCAAAGGTCCGAACATGAAGAAGAAGGTGCTTGTGAAGTGTCTACTACCCTCCGAGTACTCAAAAGTCATCCTCCACAACAAATTATTGGAAGCTTGCATGAACGAGTCACTCGGTCCAGGTTTTGCGATCCAAACTCTCATGCTCATTCTGCTTTTGTTGCTTATTTTGAACCCAAGGATATATCACACGCACTCACTAATGAATCTTGGATTAATGCCATGCAAGAAGAGTTAGAAAAAATTTTGAAAGAAATAATGTTTGGAAACTTGTACCTCCACGTCAAGGTCACACATTAATTGGAACTAAATGGGTATTTAAAAATAAGGAAAGTGAGGATGGGGTTGTGGTTAGGAATAAAGCTAGGTTGGTTGCTCAAGGTTTCACTCAAATTGAAGGTCTAGATTTTGATGAAACATTTGCTCCTGTTGCTAGATTAGAAGCTATAAGAATTTTATTAGCATTTGCTGCATCTAAAGGTTTCAAGTTATATCAAATGGATGTTAAAAGTGATTTTCTTAATGGCTACATAGAGGAGGAGGTTTATGTTAAGCAGCCACCGGGTTTTGAAAATCCAAATTTTCCTAATCATGTTTACAAACTGTCCAAATCCTTGTACGGTCTAAAACAAGCCCCTAGAGCATGGTATGATAGGTTAAAAACATTCTTACTTGAAAGGGGGTTTACCATGGGCAAGGTTGATAAAACTCTTTTTGTACTTAAGCATGGCAATGACTCATTATTCGTTCAAGTGTATGTGGATGATATTATCTTTGGTTGTGCTTCTCATGATCTCGTGTCCAAGTTTTCAGCTATGATGAGTTCAGAATTTGAGATGAGTATGATGGGAGAACTCACATACTTTTTGGGGCTGCAAATCAAGCAAATAAAAGAAGGAACTTTTGTGCATCAAACTAAGTATACAAAGGACCTTCTTAAGCGCTTCAACATGGACAAATGCAAGCCTCTTCGTACACCAATGGGAACAGCAACAACACTTGAACTTGACGAAGATGGTGACCCAGTCGATAAAAAAGAATACAGAAGTATGATTGGATCACTTTTGTATCTCACGGCGTCAAGACCGGACATACAATTCAGCGTATGTCTTTGTGCACATTTTCAAGCTTCTCCACGTGCTTCACATCGCCAAGCCATCAAAAGGATTCTCAGGTACCTACATGGAACTCAAGAATTTGGCATTTTTCTTCCTTCTTCCTCAACCCTTTCTTTGAAAGCTTTTTCGGATGCTGATTTTGGGAGTTGTAGGATTGATAGGAAAAGTACTTCGGGTGCTTGTCATTTTCTTGGTAATTCACTTGTTGCTTGGTCCTCTAGAAAACAAAGTTCAGTTGCACAATCCACGGCCCAATCTGAATATGTAGCTGCGGCCAGCGCTTGCTCACAAATTCTTTGGATTGTTCAAACACTTAAGGACTATGGGGTTGATTTAGATAGTGTTCCACTGTTTTGTGATAACACTACTGCAATTTGTATTGCTAAAAACCCAGTGAAACACTCTAGAACTAAGCACATTGACATTAGGTATCACTTTCTTCGTGATAATGTTGAAAAAGGAAACATTGTGCTTCACCATGTCGATACCGAACAACAATTGGCTGATATTTTTACAAAACCTTTGGCTTTCACTCGTTTTTGTTTCATTCGTAGTGAAATAGGGGTTATGCATCCTCATGGCTTAAATTGAGGTGAAGTTTTTGAAACTTTGAAATTCTATGTGTGAATCTGAAACTAAAATAATATGAGCATAGTATTTCATACATATATGACTTTGTGATTCCTTTTACAGGCTGAAAGTTCTTACTACATTACTCATGTTATACATTTTGTAGTTTTTGCCATGACTAGTAATTGGAATAATTACTTACACTAAATCTGGTCATGATCGAACTTTCTTGTTGTTTTGAACTTGTTGCGTGCTCACAAGTGCTTTTAATCATAAAAAATTAATCAAGTGATCAGCTCACATGTTGAGTTTTCAAATAAAAAATTTGAGAAAAGATCAAGAGAATATGCATGCATCGCACTTCTTCTTTTGAGATTGCTTATCATTGCACTAAGATATGAACTTGGAAGGAATTGTGTATGACTAAAACCATGTCCTTAAGCTTCTGATTGTCAAATGGCATAGGCTTGGCTTGGTTGGTTAGAATAAGGCTGATGCGGCATATAATCTCTTGCAATTATCATATGATCAACTTTGTGCCTTAAATGATTATGAATAATAAAAATGCAGCAACAAGTGTCATGTTTTCAGGTTTTGAAATAGTTGAGTAAGGGAGATCATGACTTGCTTAAACTGAAAAATACATTTGATCTCTAGCATGGCGTACACTACTTTATGTATCTCATTGATGTGATAGTGTAAGTAACCTGATAGTATGACTTGGATGAGCTTTGTTTTGTATGTATATGTTATAATATGCTCATAACATTTAAAAATTTCTCTTTTGAACCTTGCTGAATACATTGTCAAAGGGGGAGAAATATGTATAAGGAGAGATTTTTTTTACACTTTGCATACGTTATACACTTTCTTCCTTCTCTGATTTTAAAAAATGGGGAGAAATTAATAAAGGGGGAGAAATGAGTTTTCAAAGCTTTTCAAAACCTTTCATAAGCCAATGTTCAGATTTTAATTGGTGTTGCTTATGCATTAATCAAGGGGAAGATTGTGAGACCTATGTGTGCTGAATACATTGGCAATTAGGATAAAAGTTAGCATTAACATTCAAAGTTTTGAATATTGCCAAAACATTCTTCTGTGGCAAGGTCCGACAAGTTCTTTGTTAGGTCCGCCAAGTGTTGGCAAGGTCCGACGCAAGGTCTGCAGAGCTTCTGTGAGGTCCGGAGCTTGTTTTTAGGGAGCTCCCGTGAAGTTCAACTCGTAGAACTGCAACGTCTTGTTTTTGCTTTTAACTCGCAATGTTTCAAACTTGCTTTATGGGAAGGTTTGCTTAGTATTAATTTGCTAAGTTTTTGGTGTGTTTTGGTGGTTATGGCTGTTATCATTTGATATGGTTTGCAACATGCTTATGTGACGTGCTCATGTAAGGTGTTGTGGTTTTCGAACTAACGTGAGTCAAGTCGAGGACTTGTGCTCGGAAGAATTGGTTGTTTATTCATGTGCAGGTGTTGCTTGAGTTAAAGACATGGCTGGTGACGGGATCCTTGGACTACTCTCAGGGAGGAGATGAGGTTCCAACAACCAAGTTCGGGAGGAGCTGTGGTTGAGTTGATCGGGAGGTCGCGCAGCAGGTTTGGATCAAGGGCAGTGCATATGAAGGTTGTGTGTACGTCGTTGGAAGGTGTTTGCACGTGTGCAAGTAGTGCATGGACGTGGCAACATTGTTCCAAGGCGTGATTAAAAGAAGTGGACGTAAAGAATTGGTCGGAAAGGTCCAACCGGCTGGATTGCGTACTCAGGCTGAGGATGAGTCGGATATGGCTCAAATATGGAAGATTTGAGTTGGTTATGATAGGATTTCGTGCTAGGCACGAAGTTGAGTTGTTTTAGGAATGTTTAGTACGTTCCTAAGGTGTTTGGAAGTCTCACGATTGCTTCTATCTGGGAATAGGAGAGTCCTGAGCAGTTATGGTAAGTTAGGATACGAGTCCAATTAGGAGTAGGAGTCCTAGATTGGATTGATTAGCCTGAGGGCTGGCTATAAAAGCAAGGGAGGCCAGAGCTCTCGTAGAGAGAGAACTTTGGGCTTTTCCTCTTGTGTTTCTATTGAATAAAGTTCATAGTTTCGAGGAGCTTTTGTGCCTTGTTCGTCCGATTTGTTTTTCGTCAAGTCTTTCTCGCCGAGTTTCTGGACAGACCGACGTTGCTTAGGTGTTTCGTTCATAACTCGAGTTTAAAGATCCGATTGACGTGATTCTTTTTGGGTTGTCTTCACAACTCAATTATCTATCATCGGTGAAATTTTCACGAGCTTCGGATCGGTAGTTTTTGAGATACACGAGTTTCTTTGCAGCGCTGCAGATCTGTTTTATATCGGGTAGAACAGATTGATCTTCATTTAATGTTTTGATCGTATCTCAAGTTCTACTTCGTGTTTTGAAGTGATTCTTGTTGCATTAGATCCGTGACTTGATTCTCTACCTCTCTACTTGATTTGTCACGGTTGAAAACGTTTTAAACACTTGCACACACAATTCTTTAACCGATTGATTTTTTGCTGAGGGGTTTTTGTTGTTTCCGCTGCGAAAAGTTTTAATCTACCATTCACCCCCCTCTGGTAGCTTTTCACGTGCTCTTCGATCCTACAATTGGTATCAGAGCCAAGGTGCTCTAATCGTTGTGATTTGCTCGTCTGAACCCGGGACTGTTTCCCCGCGCGCGCGCGATCTTAACCGACCGGATTTCCGCCCAAATTCTGGTTCCGGAGGACTCCAACTCGATCTAAACTAACACGCCGCCCTCCCCCGTCTATAAAAACCCCGGCATCATCCCGTTTTTTTCCCACGATCCGCCATTTTTCTCTCCGGTGAGAACCCGAGCTTCTCCGGCGAATTCTGCTCGATCTTCGCTCGGGAATTCTAATCTAACTCGCTAGTCTTGATCCACCGCCTCCGGGGAACCTCGCAGGTGCAGAAAACTCGGTGGTTTGCGGTTCAAACACAGTGCCGACGAGCCTCGCCGTGAATTCACCTCGGACCTCGTCGCCGACCGCCTTCCAGGACCCCCGAGCTCAAGAAAACCCCTGAGGTGAGATCCCCGACCTCCCCTCTACCGATCTATGCCATAAAATCACAGTTCTAGGAAGAATTGACGAAAATCCGAAACTCTCCGGCGAGATCGCCGCCTCCCGCCGCTGGGCAGCGCCGCCCGCGCTCGATCAGAGCGACGTGGCCGCTTGTGCGTCATCTATTTTAAATTGCACGGTAGAATTTAAATCCCCGCATACCGGTTCGATGTTATAATCTCAGCCGTCTATTTTAAATCGGACGGTCCACGTCAGCCCCGCGTTATAAAGGCCGGGATTCTTACGTGCTACCCCCTGGGGTTCTCGGAAAATAAGAGCTAGCCCCGGAAACTTCTGATCTAGCCCCTGGAACTTCAGAAATTCATGTAAATTCAATTAAAAACCAGTTTTAGCCCCTGGACTTAATAAAAATTTGCAAAATCCCTCTGTTATGTGTAGTTAGACCCCTGGAAATTCCTAAAATAATATAATAGACCCTGTAGTGGGGTGAATTTACCCTTTTAACCCTATGTGATATTAAATTTAGGAATTTGACTATGTGTTTAGTATTTAAAATTTAAAAGATGGGACAAACACATTGCAAATTCAAATTAAAAACTTTCCTAGTACTTGGAAAACTTTGGAGTGAGATAAAAATAGATTTTTGGCTGAAATGAATCTGTTTAATTGATTATTCACATTTATTAGTTATAGGGACATATTTTTAAGTAGAGAATAATTCTGAAAATTAGTAAAATAAATGTAAAATAGTTCACATCAGAGGGGAAGTTCAAAAATATATTATTATATATTTTAGACCCAAAACCTATTCTGTTTAGATGAGGTGTCTTACTATTTTTATAATAAAGTTCACATTTAGGCATAGGAAATATAGCAAACTAGGTATGAATAACTAGAAAATGATAAATGAAGTTTCCAAAATCCAAAGAATTCAGTTTAGGGTTGGTAGAAGGTCTGAAGACACATATGAAGTAGAAAAATACCTCTCATGCATACTTGGTAGCTAAAAGGTGTAGTAATTGAATATAAGGAATTTATTTAAATTGGAAACTCATATATAGTATGCAAACATAAATGTGAATACAAAAGTAGAAATCATATACAAATGTTTAAAAGTGCATGTAAGCCAAAAATCAACACACATAGAGCAACCACAACACATAGAATTGTGAATGGATTCCATAAATGTGAATGTGTAGTTTGTATGAAGTGGAAGTGTGAACTATGTCTTAGTTTTCTTTTGCTATGTGTGATGGTATGAGTAGAACCTACTTCAGAGCAAGTTTTTCCTTTCCAAGATCAGGACTATCCATTCCCAGAGCAGCAGGAAGAAGGCAAGTGTCCTTGACCACTTTGATCCTATACTAGGATGTGTAGATAGAATTATTTGCATTGTCAATTGAAAATATGAAACCCATGCTAGGATGTTTCCCTAGAATTGCATTACCTTGTTTCCTTGTAGCTTGGGTTGGGATTCATTTTATCATGTCATTTATTATTATGCATATGCTTAGCCATGCTTAGAATGGGATATTTGGGATATGAGATCATCAGTTTATTTTACCATACGCTTGAATGAGATATTGTGAGTTATGTAGAGGTAGGGATCAAGGCAAGTTGGATGTTTTGGTTGGTGCTGGGTGCACGAGACTCGGGTTTGTGTTTAGTACTTGCCTGGATCCTAAGGACCGGTTCATGGAGCATGTAACCTGGCTTTACCGTGCCAACCACATGCTGAGACGGGGCAGCTTGGCCAATTAATTAGTTGTATCCCCGGCGTAGTATGGGGATGTTGGATGGTGCGGGGAATATGTGTCAGCTGGACTACCATATGAACCGCAAGGCTCAAGAGGGGGCCACTGCAGTGGGGTTGGAGCCTCTTGTATGCTGTTAGGGGTGAAACCTCAGTGGGCCCATGCTCGTCGGGAATCCCTTTGTAAAGGATTCGTAGTGATCTCCTGGCTACACACCTGGGAAGTGTGAATGTGGTTCGTAGCCACTGGCATAATGGAGGTTCTTTTAGTCCACCCGGCAACGGGGATGAAATCACTACATGTGGGTACAGTGGTGCAAACTCTACAGAGTCAAAACTGTCATGACAGCCGTGCTCACGGTCAAGAGCGGCTGGGACTTATTCATGAATAGAGGATGGTGACTTTGGAAGTTGTGGATGTTAAGCGGGGAGCTTAACATTGGAAATGATGTTATGGTTATTTGATTATGATGATGGGATGGGAGATTGGGATCATTTCACCTATGTAGTAATGTAGGTGCTTAATAAGCTAAGGTGATAGGTATTAATTGCGTAGTGCTTTAACCATGAGTCCAACCTCTCCTTGCTCTAGCCATGCATGACAAAATTTTCCCACACTTGCTAAGTACCATTGGTACTCAACCTTGCATGTTTGTTGGTTTATATTGCTGCTCAGGTCAAGATAATGATGTGGTGTATAATGATCAAGACTTTGGACCCGAAGAAGGTTTCTAGGTTCATGGAGTCCCCCGGGCAACGGCTGTGACGGAGCCCACGAGAATAATTATTCCGCTGCTAGTTTATTTACTTGTGATGAACTCATTATTGTCCATCGAGACATTGCTATGTAAGACTTATTTATATTCGACACCTGGCTTGTAATAAATGATGCTTCACTATTTGTCATCACATGTATGAGAAAATGATCCTGGCATACATGTGATATTCACTCGGTGGTTCTTCGAATAAACCGGGTGTGATAGAAGTGGTATCAGAGCCAAGGTTGCCCGTAGGAACGTGGACCTAGATAGAAATGGACGTATTTAAGAGACCTATTTTCTTAAAAGCTATTTTACAAGGTGTGTGTTGAAAAGTGTTATTTAATGAGTCACTTTCTTCATCTTACCCCAACTTTCATTCAAAATAGGATTTTTGTTTAAAAGTTTATCTAACCTAAGTTTAAATGCTTTTTGTTTTAGATGGTTCGCATGATTCGCACCGCTCGCAAGTCCACAGGATGGAGAGTTCCCGTAGTTGCCCTTGCCCAAAGAGAGGAGAGCCGTCCGGTGACGTACCTTTCCTACGGATTGGCAGTAGGAGGCTTGTCGCGCCGTCTTCGACGTATGCTCCAAGCTGCCGGCAATACGGGCAAGCTAATCATACACTATAGCTCCACCAGGACCATCCGGGAGAAGCGGGAAGAATGGAGTTCAGATATGAGTATTATCCATGAAAATCAGCTGCTTAAGATCCACCGCTCTCCAGCTTGTCGAGCGACACAGGTCGATGCGGAGAAGGATGTCACCTGGGAGGCCATCACCTGCCAGAGTCACATCTATCGTCGACACCTGGACAGGTCCGAGTACATGTATGTCCTCCAGCGCGAGAGTGGTATAACGGAGTACAAGTACCCGCCAGTGCAACAGGGGACTTCCCATGAGCACATGGACCTGTGCTTGGAGGATGCTGCTATGCTTAGCACTCAACTGCAGGAGTGTCAGCAGGAGCTTCAGGATGTTCGTGACACCCTGAAGGAAACCGAGGCGTTGCTTCGAGCCTGCTTGAGGGCGAGAGAGAGAGGAGATGGGAATGAACTGTGTGTCACCGTGAATGACACATGGACTCCTGACTCCCCAGATCGCCGGGCGATCAGGCGTCGTCGCACTTCCCCACCAGCAGCTTCCCCACCCAAAGCGGAGTCAGAAGGCAGCTGCAATAATGAGGAAGATCCCGAGGAGCCAGCTCAGTGATCCGAGTAGTGTAGAGTCCTTCCCTTAGATTGGCAAGATGTCGAGTAGTCGAGTTGATATCTTAGTTAATGGTGTGTTAATGCTTGGTGTGTGAGGTGAGTTGTGGAAGCTATGAGCAATTGTCCACAACCTCGTCTTCAGATTGTTTTGCTTTGGTGTGTGAACCCACATGAAATAATAGTGCATTTATTTTTGTATGAGACATGAACCCTCAGAAAGTATAACAAAGCCTCAACACTTCAAAGTAAAAACAAGTGAAAGTAGTAAGATAATACGCAATGCCTTAAATTAACATTTGGTTGATCATGCTAGATGGCCGGAAGAGGAAAGGGTCGTGCTGCCAACCCCGCCAACAACAACGATGAGGCCCGCAACCCTCATCTTTCTGAGAGCCAAGACAGGAGTGGACGCCGTGAGGGAGTTGATCCCATCCACCAAATGCTTGAGAATCAAAATCAGCTCATCAGAACCTGACTCAAGTGGTGGCCAACTTGCATCAAGTTCCACCTCCACAAGCTGCACCACGCCAACCAAGATTGAGTGAGTTTCTAGGAACTCAACCTCCAAAGTTTGCAAGTGCTGCTGAACCTCTGGAGGCAGATGATTGGCTAAAGACCATTGAGAGCAAGATGAGGATCATACAGTGCCAAGGGTATGAGAGGGTGCTGTTTGCCTCTCATCAATTGCATGGACCTGCTGCTGATTGGTGGACCGCCTACGTGGCCGCCCATCATGACCCTGAGAACATCACTTGGGAAGAGTTCAAGCGTAGCTTCCGCAACCATTACATACCGAGGGGTGAACTCAAAAACAAGAGGAAGGAGTTCTTGGGGCTGCAGCAAGGAAACATGACTGTGAGGGAATACCTCACTAAGTTTACTCAACTCTCCCGTTATGCCCCACGGGACATAGAGACTGATGAGCAGAAACAGGATTGTTTCGTAGAAGGACTTACCACAGAAATGCAGTGTGCAATGTCCTCCAACGAGTATGAAAGCTTCCAAAAGATGGTGGATAGAGCGTTTGTGGTAGAAAGGAAGCTGAAGGCCTTGGAAAATGAGAACAAGAGGAAGGCTGGGTGGTCACATCAAGCCTCAGGGAGCAACACCCGCCCACGTCTGATGCAGCAACCCGCCGGGCAGACGAACCGTGCTGCGGTACCCTACTCAGCACCAAGAGGGTACAACCCGAACTACAGGCCTCCGGCAGCACCAATACAGCCACAACGTCAGTTCGTACAGCAGCCTCGCCCTACATATCAACCTCGACCAGCCGTACAAGGACCCCCAAACCAACCCCAAGACAACAAAGGCCAGGCACCTAAGGTTGGGGTGCAATGTTTCAACTGTGGTGAAGTGGGGCACTACGCCCATAAGTGCCCAAAGAATAAGCTCACGCAGCCACAACAGCAGAATGTAATGAGAGGACGGGTGAACCACGTCACTATGGAGGAAGCACAAGAGGCACCTGACATGGTAGTTGGTAAGTTTCCTGCCAATTTACACATTGCAACCCTGCTGTTTGATTCTGGTGCTACCCACTCGTTCATTGCCCAAGTGTTTGTTAAGAAGCATGACCTAGCAACAACACAAATGAACCATATGCTAGCAGTAAACTCTCTAGGTGGAGAAATAAGGACAAGACAAGTGTGTCCCAAAGTGAACCTAGACTTTAATGGGGTAGTATTTATTGCTAACCTCATAGTGATAGATTCACAAGGGATAGATATTATCTTGGGTATGGATTGGTTGACCAAACATAAAGGAATCATCCATTGTTCGACCAGAACGATGGAACTAACTCACCCTAGTGGCACAAGAGTAAAGTTTATAACAATACAAGAGCCTAGGAGGGACACTAAATTAAATCAAGTTGAGGTGAAAGTGGAGGAGATCAGGACCATCAGGGAATATCCAGATGTTTTTCCGGAGGAGTTGCCAGGTATGCCTCCTGATCGTGAAGTGGAATTCGCAATTGAGCTAGTGCCTGTAACAGCTCCGATATACAAGAGACCTTATCGGATGGACTCCAAGCAGCTGGGAGAACTCAAGGATCATTTGAGAGAATTGACGGAGAAGGGGTATATTCATCCTAGTTCCTCACCATGGGGAGCTCCAGTGATATTTGTGCCCAAGAAGGACGGAACTCAAAGGTTATGCGTAGACTACCGTGCCTTGAATGAGGTAACCATCAAGAACAAGTACCCATTACCCCGCATTGAAGACTTGTTTGATCAGTTGAGTGGAGCTTGTGTGTTCTTGAAAATTGATCTCAGGTCGGGATACCACCAACTTAAGATAAGGCAAGCCGATATTCCAAAGACAGCTTTCGTACCTCGGTACGGATTGTATGAATACACCGTCATGCCTTTCGGGCTAACTAATGCCCCGGCATACTTCATGTATCTCATGAACAATGTATTCATGGAATAGCTGGACAAATTTGTGGTGGTTTTCATAGATGACATTCTCGTCTTCTCCAAAGATGAAGAGGAACATGAGAAACATCTAAGGTTGGTGTTGCAGAAGCTGAGAGAACATCAACTATATGCCAAGTTGAGCAAGTGTGAGTTTTTGCTGAAGAGAGTTCCCTTCTTAGGACATATAATCTCGGAGGGAGGAATCTCCGTAGATCCCACCAAAATCGAGGATATACAGAAGTGGAAGACCCCTGAAAATGTCGGGAAAGTTTGAAGCTTCTCGGGATTGGCTGGATACTATCGACGGTTTATTGAGGGATTCTCTAAGATTTTGAGACCCCTCACCAAACTGTTGGAGAAGGGAATCACATTCACATGGACGCCGCAGTGCGAGACGAGTTTTCAGGAGTTAAAGAAAAGATTGACAACAGCCCCAGTGCTAGTTATGCCAGATATGCAGAAGAACTTTACGGTGTACTGCGATGCCTCTGGAAACGGGTTTGGATGTGTTCTCATGCAAGAAGGGCATGTCATGGCTTATGCATCCCGGCAGCTCCGGAAGCACGAGAAGAACTATCCTACACATGACCTAGAACTAGCCGCAGTGGTACACGCGTTGAAAATTTGGCGGCACTACTTGATGGGGAAGAGGACAGAGATATATACGGATCATAAGAGTTTAAAGTACATTTTCACACAGCCAGATCTCAACCTCAGACAAAGGAGATGGTTATAGCTAATCAATGACTTTGATGTGGGCATCAACTATCATCCTGGGAAAGCAAACGTCGTGGCAGATGCTTTAAGTCGGAAAGTGCAGGTCAATAAGTTGAGCTTGAAGGACATGCCTGCAGAATTGAAGGACGAGGTTATAAGGCTCAATCTATGCCTTGTGAATAATGGTGAAGCCATCGCCATGGAAGTGGACTCCACACTAGAGCAAGAAATACGCGAGGGTCAAAAGGATGACGAGAAGATACAAGAAATCAGGCAACTCATCAAGAAAAATAAAGCCCCTGGTTTTAGAGAGGATGAACAAGGAATGGTGTGGCACGGGAAAAGAATATGTGTGCCAGAAGTAAAGAAGATCCGTGAATTGATTTTGAAGGAGGCTCACGATTCTGACTATTCCATTCATCCTGAGAGTACGAAGATGTACCAGGACCTCAAGAGCAGGTATTGGTGGTATGGCATGAAGCGAGATGTCGCAGAACATGTTGCCCTATGTGACACATGTCAGTTGGTAAAAGCAGAACATCAACGACCCGCGGGGTTATTGCAACCACTCAAAGTGCCTGAATGGAAATGGGAAGAATCGGTATGGATTTCATAGTGGGACTGCCTAGAACCCAATCAGGATATGATTCGATATGGGTCATCATCGACAGGCTAACCAAGGTAGCTCATTTCATCCCCGTGAAAGAAAGCTACAGCGGATCCAAATTGGCGGAGTTGTACATGTCAAGGATCGTGTGTTACCATGGGGTGCCAAAAAAGATAGTGTCGGATCGAGGGACACAGATCACCTCAAGGTTCTGGCAGAAATTGCACAAAACCATGGGAACCCATCTGAACTTTAGTTCTGCCTATCATCCCCAAACTGATGGGCAGACGGAAAGAACCAATCAGATTCTTGAGGATATGCTGAGGGCATGTGCACTCAAAAACAATCGGAGTTGGGACAAGAACTTACCTTATGCGGAATTCTCCTATAACAACAGCTATCAGGCTAGTATGAAGATGTCACCGTTCGAAGCTTTGTATGGGAGGAAGTGCAGAACTCCCCTATTTTGGATCCAAACAGGGGAAAGTAAAGTGTTTGGTCCCGAAGTACTACAAGAAGCCGAGGCGAAAGTGAGGGAAATTCGGAACAACTTGAGAATAGCACAGACACGGCAAAAGAGCTATGCCGATGTACGGAGAAGAGAGCTCATTTTCAACGTGGAAGACTATGTCTATCTCAAGGTGTCCCCTATCCGAGGACTTCGTCGATTCAAGGTGAAAGGGAAGTTGTCACCTCGATACATCGGACCCTTTCAAGTTCTAGAGAGGAAAGGCGAAGTGGCGTATCAACTAGAATTACCGGCTCGCCTATCGGATGTGCATGATGTATTCCATGTGTCACAGCTCAAGAAATGTCTGAGAACGCCTGAAGAGGTGTTACCCATGAATGAGGTTGACGTAGCTGAGGATTTGTCTTATGCCGAGCAACCCTCCAAGATTTTGGAGACAATGGAACGCCTCACAAGAAATAAAAGAATCCGGATGTGCAAGGTGCAGTGGAAGCATCACTCAGAAGAGGAAGCCACCTGGGAGCGAGAGGATGAGCTTAAGGCACAATTTCCGGAATTGTTTTCTTAGAAACACCAATCTCGAGGACGAGATTTCTTTTAAGGGGGGTAGAGCTGTAACACCCCAAAATCCTGTCAAGAGGGGAATTTAAAAATTTTTGGACGTATTGCATGTGTTGCAAAAATTCAAATTTAAACTGGAATTCAAATTAAACTCAAAACAGAAATGAAAAAGAAAAAGAAAAAGAAAAAACAAATCTTCCCGGCCAGTGGGCCGAAACCCACCAGCCGGCCCACCCAACCCCCGCGCCAGCCCGCAGCGGCACGCCCGCGCCCCCTCTCGTAGACAGGCGGGACCCACCTGTCATCCCCGAGCTCCCGCTCGTTCGAACCCAGGACTGTTTCCCCGCGCGCGCGCGCGATCTTAACCGACCGGATTTCCGCCGAAATTCTGGTTCCGGAGGACTCCAACTCGATCTAAACTAACACGCCGCCCTCCCCCGTCTATAAAAACCCCGGCATCGTCCCGTTTTTCCCCACGATCCGCCGTTTTTCTCTCCGGTGAGAACCCGAGCTTCTCCGGTGAATTCTGCTCGATCTTCGCTCGAGAATTCTGATATAACTCGCTGGTCTTGATCCATTGCCTCCGGGGAACCTCGCAGGTGCAGAAAACTCGGTGGTTTGCGGTTCAAACACAGCGCCGACGAGCCTCGCCGTGAATTCACCTCGGACCTCATCGTCGACCGCCTTCCAGGACCCACGAGCTCAAGAAAACCCCCGAGGTGAGATCCCCGACCTCCCCTCTACCGATCTATGCCATAAAATCACAGTTCTAGGAAGAATTGACGAAGATCCGAAACTCTCCGGCGAGATCGCCGCCTTCCGCCGCCGTGCGCCGCCGGGCAGCGCCGCCCGCGCTCGATCAGAGCGACGTGGCCGCTTGTGCGCCGTCTATTTTAAATCGCACGGTAGAATTTAAATCCCCGCATACCGGTTCGATGTTATAATCTCAGCAGTCTGTTTTAAATCGGACGGTCCACGTCAGCCCCGCGTTATAAAGGCCGGTATTCTTACGTGCTACCCCTGGGGTTCTCGGAAAATAAGAGCTAGCCCCGGAAACTTCTGATCTAGCCCCTGGAACTTCAGAAATTCATATAAATTCAATTAAAAATCAGTTTCAGCCCCTGGACTTAATAAAAATTTGCAAAATCCCTCTGTTATGTGTAGTTAGACCCCTGGAAATTCCTAAAATAATATAATAGACCCTGTAGTGGGATTAATTTACCCTTTTAACCCTATGTGATATTAAATTTAGGAATTTGACTATGTGTTTAGTATTTAAAATTTAAAATATGGGACAAACACATTGCAAATTCAAATTAAAAACTTTCCTAGTACTTGGAAAACTTTGGAGTGAGATAAAAATAGATTTTTGTCTGAAATGAATCTGTTTAATTGATTATTCACATTTATTAGTTATAGGGACATATTTTTAAGTAGAGAATAATTCTGAAAATTAGTAAAATAAATGTAAAATAGTTCACATCAGAGGGGAAGTTCAAAAATATATTATTATATATTTTAGACCCAATACCTATTCTGTTTAGATGAGGTGTCTTACTATTTTTATAATAAAGTTCACATTTAGGCATAGGAAATATAGCAAACTAGGTATGAATAACTAGAAAATGATAAATGAAGTTTCCAAAATCCAAAGATTGGCTCATACCCGCAAGGATTGGCTCATCCTCCGGCACGTCCTCTATGGCAAGCTGGTGGACAGTGCCGGGCCTAGGGTTTGCCCGCCGCGCATTTTTGGGTTCCGGGGTTGATTCCTCCCTGGAAACTGCGGTGCAACTCCACCGCCTTGCCTCTCCGGACAACTGCTGGAGAAGTGTCCTGGACGACCACACTTGTAACATGTGGCCGCTGCTTGTGCGGTGCTCGGGGGACGAAAGCCCGGCATGCGCTGCTGAGGTGCATACGCACGCGGCGTCGCCCACTGCTGCTGTTGTTGTTGTGGAGGTGGTGCTGGCAGTGCCAGCCTGAATGCCGGTGAAGAATACGGCCGACTGCGGAACGGCATCGACCTATATGGTGGCTGCCAGCGTGGACCTGATGGTGGGCGATTCACCATCCGAAATTTCTGAGAAGGACCGCCTCCTTCTCGGCTGCTTTGCGGTGCGCTTCGCTTTCTCTCCGCCGCCGCTAACTCCTTACCGGAGTCCTCCTGAACAATCACAGCATCAATGATGTCGTTGAGGCTGCCGCAATTGAACATCGCCAGCTTGTCCTTCAGGAGCGGGTTAAGCCCCTGGTAAAAGTGGTCCTGCCGCTTCTCGTCAGTATCAGCGTGATATGACGCATAGAGCGCGAGATCATTGAACGCCCTGGAATATTCCAGCGCGTTCCGGCTTCCTTGTTGCAGGTGTAAGAATTCCTGCGTCTTCCTCTTCATCAGACCCCGCGGTATGTGATAGGCCCTGAAGGCCGTCCGGAACTCTGCCCAGGTCATAACTCGGTCGGTGGGCTGTGAAGCACAGAAGTTTGCCCACCACGCGCTCGCGGATCCTTGGAGCTGCTGGACCGCGAACTGAGTCTTGCGCTGCTCACTTATTTGGAGCAGCCCGAACTTCATCTCTATCGTGCGAAGCCAGTTGTCTGCATCGAGGGGTTCATCCGCCCTTGAAAATACCGGGGGATGAGTCGCTAGGAAGTCGGAGTAGGAGCTCTGTTGACGCTCCTCACGGTCTTGACGCCTCTCTGGTCGAGACGTATTGGCAATAAGAGTTTGCAGCAACTCCGTGTGCTGCTGATGAGAACCCGCCATTGCCGCAACGATGTCGGCCAATGTAACCGTTGGCAGTGGCGGTGTTTGCTGTTGCTGTTGCTGCTGCTGTCCCGAGGAGTCCTCGGGAGGCTGTTGGGAGATTTCTCCCCCTTGTCTAGTACCCCCAACGTCCGGGTTGGCACGAGTACGAGTCATTCTGAAATTCAAAACAGCAGCGATTAGCACATGTCATACTTAAAATCCCATATGCAACAGTAGGTATTGAAGTGACACATGAATAATTTGCACAACATTCACATATATTGATAAAGCATAAACTTTATACAAGATACATTATTCTTGGGTCTCCGAGAAGTCGTGCTCATGTCGTCACTACCTATACATACGCTACTGCCTACACGACATGTCACTGGTTACAAAAGTTTGGGTCATACTACTATTGTTGCCCTACTTGGCAACGATAACACTCTACTCAGAGTAGAACTCAACCTCCTGCGGGTCGTCCTCCTCCGGTACCTCTGCTGGTGGCTCCGGATCTACCACCTCTTCTCCCATCTCGGGTTCTCCCATTGCTGGAAGACCCAAGACCACCGGTATGCCCAATAACGGAGGTACGAGGTCCTGCAATGCATGCACCTCGTCCATGGCCTGGTTGTAGTCTTCTTCCCAGCCTTGCCCTTCCTCAATAGCGTCGTCCCGCTCTTGAGTAAGGTCCTCATTCTGCTGGGTTAAAGTCTGCACCAACTCTTGTAACGCCGCGATGTCAACACGGCTTTTCTTCTTTGCCTTCTTCAGACGATGCAACTGATTATGTTGTTCGTTCAGTTGCTTGATCGTCGGAAGGAGATCATTGCGGAGTGCGCTGTGAGCACTCTCAAAATGATCTCCACGGCTTGTGCTTTCTTTGAGCTTTGCAGCAAGACAATCCGTATGAACAGCTTGGCTGTCTATCACGGCCTTTCCTGCTCTCAACTGGAGGCTGAGATTCGCCTCCGCGGGATTGTACCTTGGGCAACCCGGATCGGTTGCCTCTATGTACCTTCCCTCCCACACATGATTAGCTCGTCCCTCCACTGGAACGAGCGTGTATGGAGTGCCCTCCATAGCTCTCACATGTAGTTGGCAGAAACGCGATATGGTGTCGCGGGCTGCACTTGCCACATTTCCTCCGGCTGTCTACCTCTCACCGTGACGGTGAACGGTGCCCAACCAGGTGGCGGAGGTCCTGCAGGAACTTCGACATGGATCATCCACGTATTGTTCCCCTCCTCGCTTTCTTCCTTGGAGATGTGCTGCGGCATCTTGCTGTACACGAAATATTGAAGCATTTGCCTCAACGTTTCCGGATAGCCGCCGCGGTGAGAACAGTGGGATTCCACCCACCCGTTCTCCAACTGTCTATCCACTCATATCTGTAAAAACATATTTGAGAAATGTCAAATATTTATTTGAACAGTAAACCATTGAGTTCTAACATAAAACATGTCATTGAACCCATAAAACATGGAAGCATAGTTCAAACTTAAACAAGCTTGACTGCTGATCTGCTGTCCACTATGACAGCTCTGACCAGTATCCATTTCAACCTGATTTAGACCATCCTAAAGGCAAAAACAATTCTGGAGCTCAACAACAAAGTTAAAGTTAACTTCAAAAGATTTCCAGAACGTATTTGCTTGTCCTAAGATATGTCCTGGTTCAAAAGTTATGAGATGTCAAAGCTGACAGAATTTCTGGAGAAAATTGGACAGCACCTCCCTGCTTGAGGTACTGATTTGATCTAAGAATTCCAGTTAATTCTACACAAAATTTGCCAATAGTTTCTGTTACAAAGATGTAACCCATCTCATGAACTTTTCATAACTACCTAATTTTTTATTTTTGGATTTTTATGCAAGAAGCTATGCTAATTTTACAGAGAGTTACAGAGAGTGTTTGCTCTGCCCTGTTTTCTGGATAGTTTCAACTCTACTGCATTTTTCGATCGGTTAAGGGATGAAAAATCTCTGGACATCAACAGAAAAGTTGTAAAGCTCTTCCAAAGATTTCCATAAAGGTATCATATGACCCCATCCTCGAAAGAACTCAACCTCTAACCTCTGATTAACTTCAGCCTTATTTCAGCTGAAAACAGGGGACTCTGTCCTTAGTATCCTAGAAGTTGAAAACTTGTTAACTTTAAATGTCCTGGTTAAGGGAAGGAGTTACATCACAATTTTAGTACTCTAGATTGAAACTTTTCAGTTTTACAATGAAGTTGCTCATTTAGTGGGGTGTGACGTCGATGCGTCACCAGTTCATGTTGGTACTACGTCCTCACAAAGAAAAAAAACTATACCGGACTTAGCCGGCTTCGTGAGTTCAGTGGCACTAAGCGTCTCTCGCACACGGATACTACACCCTCTACTGATTCGTGGTCAGATTACCAGCAAATAAATCACACAATCGTCAGACTCGGCTGCATACCGAGCCCGGTATCCATACAGTTCATACACCCGGCCGTCATCACTCGCCCGGATGTTCTCAAGCCAAACACGCCTTGAGCTACGTGTTCACGTTACAGACCATGTGACGGGGTCTCCAAAATTGCCCAAAGCACGCCAGGGACAGACGTTGCTCGAATACACCAAATGACATGAAGAGTCGTAAAGGGTATTAAAGCGGGTCGGGTTACCTGCCACCCGTGGGGCTCCACCCTTCAGCTTGTGCGCACTGGTGGACAGCGCTTACTTGCACCCCGAAGACATAAAGCGTCCCAAGATGCACGATTTTCTGACATAAGCAAATAGGTTAGTATGCCACTTTCTATACACTAATAACATCCTTATATGGGCTACTAACTCGTTCCTCACCGAATTTTTGAAAAAGATGACCTTTGTAGTGTGCTAAACCTCAAGCGATCTCTGATAACACGATGACGCGGCCCCAAATGGCCTCGTCGAGCCAGTACCACGCTGAGGGGTGCTGCGTTGCACAGCACCGGATAACGCACATCAAAGATACAAAGCGGAAGCAAAGTTTTATTACATAAACAGGTTTATGAACATTTGTACAACAAAATATGTTCAGTCTACACTCACGGGTGTAGACTACGCATCGAGTTCACGTTCAGCCTGTGAACATGTCCCCGCTAGCACGCACAAACACTAACACGGCGGCATGCACGACTCCCACTCGACGGGGTTCCCCTCCTGGGGTTCTGTCTCCTCCTCAGGAGTCTATTCCTCATAGACCCCTGCAAAAGATTCAAACACAAGCAGTGAGCACAATGGCTCAGCAAGACTGACCCGTCTCTCCTATACATGAAACTTCTACATGAATGGTTTTAGGGTACATGAGATAAAATAGGTTGCAAAGGACTCGCCTAATTATTTGAACCTTACTTTCAATGATTTAGCAGCAGGTTGTGGAGAACCTTACGCTAAGGTACATGAGAGAGCCGCAATCAAACGAGAAACACATTTCTCTCACGTACTTTGCCCAAAGTTGAAAAGAACTTTAATTAACTCTAAACTACAACAAGACATTAACAAGCAATGTATATCTTTCAAATCAGCAAACTTTTAACAAGAATCTAGCCTGTTATTTCTACGTCACGGTACAGTGAACAAGTGGTACTCACTGACCGTGAGGGACGGCGATTATAATCGATTTACACCTGCAGGGTTACCCGAATAACCCGTCATGTATGCCCGTACTTGATGTTGCCTACAGCAACCATCACGGACGTCGTACGCAACCACCTTTCACCCGTCAGCCAAATGTTGAACCGGTCCAATCGTCCCGAGCAAGAGATCTCTGCGCGCATCCATAGTGCCGCCAGCCGATTTACACCTCGAGCTCTCAATCTACCCTCTGAACGACCAGCTATGCCTCAACACCCAGCTACCCGAGTTACATCGATTTCCCGGTTCCCATATAGCCGGTAGGTCTTCGGTACTGTTCTAGCTTGTTCAATAGGCTCGCACATGGCTCTGTCCTCAATCGACACAAGCGGAGCTATAGCAGCCAGGCCCCAAAGTCCTGCTGCCCTTACTCTCCGCTCGGTCTCATTTTTCTTGCCATGTGTTTCATTTGCTATCTTTACCCGAGCGATGTGCCACTAGCCTATCCTCGCGAGTAGTTCCAACTACTCGACTTGTACCGAATCCTACACTATCTTAGCATTGCAGTAGCTAACGAGGTTTTCAAACCTAATCCCAGCCCATGGTTTTCTTGGCTATGCATTTAGGTTTCAATCAAGACTCTAATTCAAGAATTTATTGAGTGCTCAAAGTAAGTTCTCAAAATAGTAAAACTTTGTAAAAAGGTTAATACAAACCGGAGCTTGCCTTGCTGCTTTTGGTCGTAGGCTAGCTGCTCTTCCGGAGTGACGAAGTCTAAGACTTCGGGTTCCTCCTCAACCTTAGTGACTACATGAGATAACATGTATATGTATCAATTTAAATGCATTTGAACTGAATTTAAACTTGTGAAGACTATAAGTCTTACTAGACAGACCCACTGACTCTGAAATTTTTACTGTGGTTTGTTTACAACCTAAACAGAGACTTGGCCAAGTTTCATTTGCAGCAAAGCTCATTCGAGCTCTCCACAAATAATCATGTACTTGACCTTAATTGGAGCTCCTAGGGTGTTCTAGGGATTTTCATGGAGCAAGCCATGAGTTTCAGAAAACTAGGTTTTCAGAGGGTTCTAATAAGTCGGTCTCACTTAACTTTGAAGGTTCCTAGCTAAAGATATGAGCTAAACAATTTCAGAGAAATTCTGAAAATGTTTCTGGACATTTTCTATTTTCTCTGGAACAGTTTTATTAATCACCCCATTAGGTGGATCAAATGGATCTGAAAATTTTTATGGTAGCTCAGGGATATTTTGGTGAACATCCTAGCAAAATTTCAGAATTTTCCTCCAAAGGATTCTCCAGTTAAAATTCTAAACATTTTAAATTTTGCAGAATTAATTCTGGAGAAATTAAGATTTTCATAGAGTGAAACTTGATTTTCTGGAATGTACTCATAGATATGAATCCAACAAAATTTGGTTCACTCGATTTGGAGTTTTCTAGCCAAAGTTATGTGGGTTTGAAGTTTGAACTAAATTTGAAAATCGGGGAAATGTTTAAATTGCTGCGCGTGGGACCGGGGTTACGTGTCAACTTCTCAGCGGAAGACACACGGGGCTACGGAATCTTTTGCATGCAGCCGCACCCGATCCGGTGCCACAGCTAATCCCAGTTTTAAAATATCGGCCCCTGACACGTGGGACCGGGGACTTCCTCTACCTCCGGCCTCCCGCGCTGGGCCGCCGCGAACCCTCGCCGGAAAGCTCGCCGGAGGGCTTCTGCCATGTGCCAAACTCCATGATTTTGGCTGCCTCTGCCTAAATCCATCCGGGGAACACGATGCTGGGCTCAGCTCATGAAAATCACTGGCACACGGCCGGCGACGAGCGGTGGCTTCGGAAGAACTTCGGCCGTGTCGGCCGAACTTCCTAGCACCCCAACCGATTGAGCAAAAGGCCGGAGAGCATCAGTGGACCCTAGGGAAGCTCGGCATGGGCTCAAATCAGCTCGGAATAGGCTCTAGGTAAGCTCTCACCGTGCGCCCGACGCGTCCTGAAAAAGCCGCCGTTGGCAAGCTTGGAAATACGCCATGTACAGGGGTTCTCATGCTAGGCGTTGTGAAGCCAACTTGTGCGCCACTAAGTCTAGTTCGTGTAGGAACGGTTTGAGACTCTATAAACAATTATGGAGTGAGGATTTGGCGGATCCGCACCCGAAGGTCGGTCTGCACCGAGTGAAAGGGAAAACTGAAATTTGTCGCTGGTGATCAAACACTCGGGCTGTGGTTCGGGGGTGAGCATCACCAGTCTCTAACGCGTCCGAGGACGCCTTAGCTTGGGCGTGACACGCTCCCGTTTGGGCTGTCCACGGGAGCCTGAGGTGCGGCGAACTTAGGTTACTAGAAAGAACTTTCCGTATGGGCGGGATCATCCGAGTTCAGCTATTTTCCTACGACAGGGAAGGAAAGGGAGAGCCTCTAGTACTGTTTTGCAGCTTGGAGGGAGTGGAGCGGCTGTGATCACGGGTTCTCCAATCAGTTCCGAGCGAGCGGCGGCGAGGCGATTCTTTTCTTGCGCGAGAGCGAAGCAACAATCGATAACGCCTCGGTTTGGCTCAGCTGCGGGGATAAGAAGGGCAGCGAGGCGGTTCAGCAGCTCGGGGCGGCAAGCAGCTGCTGGCCTCGACGGCCTGGCGCGGTGGCGACCACGGTGGGAGCCCGAGACCCAAGTACTTGGTGCTTCAGTCGGTTCTTTGATCTGTGAAGCTGACATGTGGGCCCCAGCCCAGTTTTAATCTCCAAAATTAACTTCCTCCCACTGCTACAAACAGTAATCCCCCTAATACCCTTTTGGATTTGAATTATCTACCAAATGCCCATTTGGATTGGAGAGAATTCAAATTGTGGAGTGTTTGAATATAATTTCAGCACATATGCAGTTTGAAATTCAAATTGAGTTTGAATTTGCTAAACTTAGCTCATGTCAAGAAATGGAGTGAAAATTGGTGTGTGAGCTCACAAAATTGTGCTGAGTAAGAATATGCCTCCCACTTTTGAATTCATGGGATGGAAGTAGTTCAAACTATCCTCTTTCTAGTTATTCCCAAAAATACCTCAAAAGGCTTTGGATTTGGGTGAAATTTGGCATGGACATTCCTAGCAAGGTGTAGGAGTTTTTCATATGTCCAGCCCCTATATGATGCATGTGGGAAATGCCACTTTTGCATTTTGTGAGTTTATTCTCTAATGAGCATGTTGATGGTGTTTACTTGCTCTTCAAATGTGTTCATAAAGTTTCTTCAAATGAAGTGTGCGTGTGGTGATGAATACTATGAATGTGTACCAAAAACTTAGGCCCTTACAGCACCCCTCAGCGTGATCCTGGCTCGACGAGGCCATGGGGCCGCGTCAATGATAAGCAAGAAATGCCTTCCAGAATTCCACCCATGTGAACTGATGTCCAGATGGTAGGGAGGGGAATTGATTTGCCCACCATGCATTGGCGGACCCTTGAAGTTGTTGCGCCGCGTATAAGACTTTCTGATGTTTGGTGCATTGGAGCAACCCGAACTTAGATTCAATGGTACGGATCCATCTATCCGCCATCAGAGGATCCTCGGCTTCAATGAAAACCGGTGGTTGAGTCACCAAGAACTCAACGTAGGAACTAATTTGATGTTGGCGAAAGTCTTCATCTTGACACCCCCCTTGACAGGATGTATTCATCACAAGGGTGCGGAGCAAGTCAGTTCGCTCATCGCTTGCACCCTTCATGGCAGCCGAAATGTCCGCCATAGTGACCGTAGGTAAAGGTCCTGGTGGCTTCTGCTTTTGCGGAGCTCGCTGCTCCTGCTGTAGAGAGTTATCCCCACCACCACCACTGGAACCACCCACTTCACCCATGGAAGGAGTTCGCACCATTCTGCAATTGCAAGAGTTCATTATCAACTCAACACTATCACTTGATTTATTCTATGAACAAAATAGTGAAACACTGATAATTAAGTCTTAACATGTAAGCAAAATAGTTTATGCGCAAACTTATTCAACTAACAGCAAGGATTTAAAGATTATCTGAAATAATCAGAGTTATGGTCACTCTGTCTTAGATTGACCAGTCCTCAAACAAACCAGATTTCTGTTGTCCAAACAGTTTCATGGTTTGGGTTAAATACCAAAGTTAAAGACAACTTCAATATATTTCCAACCAGTATTCAAATGCATCCATATCACTTCTGGATCAAAAGTTATGATTTTACAAAGTTGACATAATTCCTGGATAAAATTTGACAGCATCTCCTTTGTATGTGGCTGATTTTATCACAGTTGTATATACAAATACAATAAGAATCTGAACAAGCTTGAACTACAATAATGTTGAACATTTCATTATCTTTCCAACAGTATATCATAGGCTCCTTAGGGATTTTTCTACAGAAAGTTATGGCTTAAAAACTGAAAGGTCCAGAGAGGTTTTGCTGCTGTCCTGGTTCTGGACAGTTTTCTTTCAACTGGACTTTCCACCAATTAACGTGTGATTTTGCTCTGGAGGTCTACAAATAAGTTGTAGAAAACTTAGAAATATTTCCAGAACTATATCATACACCTTAATTGGGTAATACTACTCAGAGTTATTCTCTGTCAAAGTTCAGCACGAATTTCTGCCAGAAAACAGAGCACTCTGTTTTTGAGATCTTTGAAACCTAGACATTCTCTCATTGAATCTTAGCTCAAAATAAGAGTTCAGTAACTAATATTTGTTTCAAACTGCCATTTTTAGTTGAAAGTTAGTTAATTGATCATTTCTTCATAGGAAGAGATTATTAAGTGTAGTACGGTGTCGATGCACCGTAAGAATCATGTCGGTACTACGTAGCCTCACCAAAAGAAAATCCTAACCGGATTATACCGGCATATCCGTACTATAGGTGGCACTAAGACAGTCACTCGTAAATGTGTGGTACTCGTACTACAGTTTCATGGTTAAACCTGCATAAGTCATACACAATCGTCAGGTTCGGCTGCACAACGAACCCGGTCCCAATACAGTTCATACACCCGTCCGTCATTACTCGCACATGTGTTCTCAAGCCAAACACGCCTTGAGCTATGGTTCACGTTACTAACCACGTGACGGGGTCTCCCATACTTGCCCGTAGCACGCCAGGGAAGGGAGTTGCTCTGGTACCCCAAACGACATGAAGAGTCATAGAGGATACCAAAGCTGCCCGGGTTACCTGCCACCCGTGAGGCTCCAACCTTTAGCTTGTGCGCACCCCCAAGACGTGAAAAGTCTCGAGATGCATGATTTTCTGACATAAACAAATATGTTAGATTGCCACCTTCATAATATGCTAATATAGTAGTCCTTATGTGGGCCTAGTACCGTTATCTCACCGTATCCTAAGTTTTTATCATAATACGATCCTTGTTCCGTGCTCTATTACCAATGCGGCTCTGATACCACGCTATGAGGGCCCGAACCCGATCACGGGGCCATGCCGCTCGCCTGAGAATCGCATTGGATGGTGCCGTGCAATGCGGCACCCAACAGCACACATAATAAAGCATCTTATTACTTAAATCAAGTGGAAGCTTACAAAGTGTGAATTTTACAAATACTTCTCAAAATAATCTATAGAGGAATATTGATACAACTAACGTCACATATATATGATAAGCAACATAGAAGACGCCAGCCCGCGGACCCTTCTCACTAGCAACACGATCACAAAAGCAGCGGCAGGGGTTTCCATAAGTTCACCACTCGAAGAGTTCCGAGTCTCATCGGACAACCGTACTCATCAGCGTAGTGTTATTACCTGCAAAACAACCCAGGCAGTATCCGTGAGCATAAAGCTCAGCAAGACTTAACCGTCAACCCTAGTCATGAAACTCTACATGCTGAGAATAGAGGGCTGAATAGAGAAGTTTGCACAAACGCTGATCTTGAGCTAAGGGAGAGTCCTTACTTCAAGTTTTAAGCAACTTTTATAGCCCTTGCACAATTTACATCGAGACTCCACAATCAAACAAGAAACACTTCATGTCGATGCCACTTGTCCGAGGAGAAAGTAAATTTAGTGCGCTACCCTAGACCCGTACATACCTTGCGCCATCAACGCCGAGACTCCACAATCAAACAAGAAACGCTTTGTCTCGACTCTACTAGCCCAAGGTAGAAAATAAATTTAGTGAAGGTGTTGATCATCCCTCATCTCCAATATGAGCATTACTCACGAAGCATATTAACGTTTTTCCCAGTTTCTTACTACGTCATGACGCAGAGAACGAGTATCCTCACTACCACGAGAGACGGTGATTCGAATCAAAAACACCTGGCTGACACGACACATACGCCCGTCCGAGACCGGTGATCAACCGATCCCCTCAACGTCGTATGTGGCAACCTTTCACACGACACCCAAATATCGAACCGGTCCCACCGACTTGGATGAAGTCTCACTACGGCAAAGCCTCGTAGAGCTTACTTCTCTATCCTTTCAGCATCTGCATAAGATGGTGGGGATTGCCTCGACACCCAGGTTAACATGTTACATCGGTTTTCTGGGTCCCATATAGCCAGTATGCATCCGGTACACAACTCAAACTTGTCCCGCAGGGCCGCACACAAGAACGAGCCTCAATCGACTCAGACAGAGACTAGGTTCACAGGACCATGTCCTTGAGCCTTCCATCCATACTGGCCGGTCTCCATTCCCAACTATGAGGATCAATTCCCAACTCTTCCAATTGATCCCCGTTAATCCCGGTTCATGAGTAGGAAACGGCCTACTCGAGTTATGCCTCTTTTAATCCACTTTTGTTAACTTGAGATCTGCAGTTATAATTAAGTAATAACCTACTCTAAATCAAACTCCAGGGTTTTCTGGGTCATGAATGTGAAGTGTCATACAAACCTAGCCATAATGCAAAACTAATATTCTAGACAATATAAAGTGTTACAAATAAAAACTTGTAAATTTGGATGCAAACCGGGGCTTGCATTTGTTATGCAGGGGACTAGTATACAATGTTCAGTTATTGAAGACCACTTGAGGCTTGATCACTCACCTTCCTCCCTCTTTGATCTCCACTCTGATTGTTTCACAATCTTCACGTAGATGCTACACGTGATGAATATGCATATGCATTTAATTGTAAAGATTTTGCTAACAAGTTCTAATGACATGTTTAAAAACTGGAACTCTGTTTAAGAATTTAAAATGGCACTGGTGCTAAGGTTTGGGTTTGGGTTAATCAACATGATCAAGTGCTAAGCGTTTCCCCACTTGTGTTTTGAGCACCTAAAGAGGTTAAAAAGAACAGTGGTGATCCAGAGCTCCAATGGAGCTGAAAATTTTCATGTGAATTTCTTTGTCACAATAAAATCATCTGGTCCAAAATTTAGTACTTCTCACTGAGTGGTTTATTCAGAACAACCCTCTAAGAACTTAAGCAAAAAGGAATTACTTCTGAAGTAACTAACATGTTCATGTCAAACTTAGTAAAGTAAAATTTAAATTATAGTTCATATAGCCTGCAAGAATTTTTCTAGGATTTTTGGAGCTAAGAATTGCCCAGAACTGAATTTCTAACTTTTGGGAATTCTCTGAAAATGTTTCTGTATCCATTTGAACACAGCAACATAAAATCTGAATTTTCCTAAGCACATCAACTCCAAATGAGCTAAAAGTTTTACAGGTGTTCAACAACATCCTAGGAAATATTCTGGCGAAGTTTGAGGATTTTTGCATGAACCAAACTCCCTCTAAAATTATTTTGATGAAAAGCTTTAAAGAATTTTCCAGAATTAAATAATGACTTTCATACAAATTGGGTTGCATATTTGGATAGAGTTTTTCAACCTGAACCTAATCCAATTTTAACACTAAATTTGGAGTTTCCTAGCAAAAGTTATGGCCTCCTAAAGTTTTAAAGGAAATCTGCAATTTGAATTAAACCGGGGAAAAATTTAAACCTGACTGTGGGTCCAGGGGGCATGTGTCACGTGCTGGAACAAAGCCACACGGACCACAGAGATATCTCCGCGTTGCCACAGTCTGATCCGGTGCCGCAGAGGATTCCACACTTTTTAACTCCGACGCTGATGAGTGGGGCCGCCCCCTTCTTCGTCTACCTCCCGCCCCCACGAGACTGCACCGCCAAGCTCGCCGGAGCTCGTCGGATACCGCCTCGCCGGAGCACTAACTCACCGCTAGTGCCTAAATTCATGTGAGGAACACGTTAGGAGGACTTCCCCGGACCGGCGACGGCTCGAACATAGCTCGCACCGATGCAGCAGCTCGGTGAAGGTTCGGCAATGTCGCCCCGACGTGCTAGCCCGCCAAGTGCCTGTTTAAATGGCCCAACAGCATCAGTTGATGCTAGAGAATCTTTGCATGGTGGTGAAGTGTCCCGGGAATGGCTCCAAGTTAGGGTTCATCGTGCGCCCGAGGCTTTCCGTCATTGCTGCCGTTGGAAAAACTCGGATTAGGCCCTCTACAGTGGGTTTCATGCTAGGTTTCCGAAGCAAACTCATGCGACATAAAGTGTAGCTCCTATGAGTGCAATTTCGTGGGCTCTAAATAAGAATCAATCAAGAATTCGAAGCTTTCTTACCCGCACCTCGGTTTGAGCCGGCCGGAGGAAAAACTGGAAATTCTCCGAGGATGAGCACAGGTTCGAGCTGAGCTTCGGATGTGAGCAAAACGTGATCCTAGCGCTCCTCTGGGCGTCCTCACATGGGCGTGAGAAGCTCCCAGTCGAGCTGTCCACGTGAGCTTCTTGCCACTTTTTGCTTTCGGTCGCCACGGGAACTCACGTGCTCGGGTTTGGGGAAGCCGATCTCACTCGGTTGTGGTGCGAGGAGGGTGTGAGGGTTACTGTGGTGCCTTTTTGCTACTGTGCTGGGGGTTGCTCGCGAGCTGGTGGTTGTCCGAGCGATCGAAGGCAGTGGCGGCGATTGCTCTGTTGGGTTCTTGAGCGAGGGAGAGGGAAACCGAGAGTTCTCGGTTCTGTGGGCGAAAAGGAGCATGGCAAGGGTGATGAACCACAGACACAGCTATCCAGCGCGAGTAAACGGCAGTGAGGAGTCGGTTCTCGGTACTCTCGGTGTCACACGGTGCTGCGGCTCTGCTCGGGTGAGAGAAGAAAAACAGAAACTGTGCACAGAATTTCATTTGCAAGTTTTACTGCCTCAATGACTTGTGGGTCCCACAAGTCAGTCCCTCCTTATTCCTCAAAAGATCTCTAAAATTTGGAAAATGCTGGAAATCAATTATGGACAGTTTAAATATGAATTGTATTTGGATAATTGGGCAAATTTCATCAAAATTCAAATGTGTATTTGAATTCTTTGCAAATTTAAGTCCTTTTGGAAAATGGTTATCCAAACATCTCCAAAATTCATGAAACTTTGCATACCCACTAATTTGGGCCTAAGGAATTCAAATATGAAATCTGATTTTTGGTTTGGATGCTGCAAATGAGCTTTTTAACACATCAGTTTGCAATCCATTGTGTTACCCTCATTTCAAATTTGAGTTGAACCATTTACAAAATCTGATTTATAAACTTTCACTTGCACATGTGACTTCCAACCTGTGGTTTTAATCTACCTTGGTTACAAGCATGCAATTAAACATGTGCTTGGGGAGAGAGCTCTCATGTATATTGTCACATGTGAAAAAGTTTAAACACGTCCCATTTTTCATACACATGAAACCATATGCTTGTGCAAACTCAAGTTTCTTTGTATTCATATTTTTGGGACCTTTACAGTAGGCATCCATGACATCTTCCATGTCTCACAATTGAGAAAATGTTTAAAGGAGCCGACAGAGGTTCTTTCAGGAGACATGGAGACATTACAACCGGATCTCACCTACACCGAGCAGACCATTCAGATTATCGACGAAAAGACCCGGATCACCCGAAACCGGACTTTGAAATTTTACAAAGTCCTGTGGAGTAATCATACCCCGGAAGAGGCGACTTGGGAAAGTGAAGATTACATCCACAAGAACTATGTGGATCTTTTGTCATAGACTTTGTAATTATCTTCCGCCTCGCTCTTCTTTTGTAATCTCGGGACGAGATTCCTTTTTAAGGGGGGAGGAATGTAAAGGTCCTAAAAATATGAATACAAAGAAACTTAAGTTTGCACAAGCATATGGTTTAATGTGTGTGAAAAATGGAACTTGTTTAAACTTTCACATGTGATAATGCACGTGAGAGCTCTCTCTCCCCAAGCTCATGTTTAATTGCATGCTTGGAACCAAGGTAGATTAAAACCACAGGATGGAAGTCACAGGTGCAAGTGAAAGTTTATAAATCAGATTTTGGAACTAAATGGTTGAACTCAAATTTCAAATGATGGAAACACAATGGGAATGGAAACTGTTGTGTTCAGACTATTGTTTGCAGCAGCTAACACAAAAATCAGATTTCATATTTGAATCCCTTAGGTCCAAATTAGTGGGTATGCAAAGTTTCATAAATTTTTGAAATGTTTTGCTATCCATTTTCTAAACGGACTTAAATTTGCAATGAATTCAAATATACATTTGAATTTGGATGAAACTGGTCCAATTATCAAAATACAATTCAGATTTGAAACTCCCACAATTTATTTTCATTATTTTTCAAATTTTGGAGATATTTTAGAAGATAAGAGGGAGTGAAGGGTGGGACCTACATGTCATTATGAGGAGGGCAGTAGACTTGCAAGCTAAGTCTTGCTCTCTGTTCTCCACTCGAAGGCCACCGAGACAAAGCACCGTGCGACACTGAGCGGTACCGAGAGCCACCTCCTCGCAATTTTTTCTCGTGATGGCGATCTCCTCACAATCTTTTCACCTCTAGTCGTTCTCAGCTTCGCTACTAACCGAGGTGGTTCTCTGTTTCCTTCTCCCTCGCGCAAGAACCCAACAGAGCCATCGCCGCCACTGCCTTCAATCGCTCAGCCACCCACCAGCTCACGAGCAACCCCCAGCACAGTAGCAAAACAGCACCACAGTAACCCTCACGCCCTCCTTGGACCACAACCGAGTGAGCTCGGCTTCCCCGAACCCGAGCACGCGAGTTCCCATGGCGACCAAAAGCAAAAAAGTGACAAGGAGCTCACGTGGACAGCTCGACTGGGAGCTTTTCACGCCCAAGCGAGGACGCCCAGAGGAGTGCTAGAGTCACGTGTTAAAACTCCCATCCGAAGCTCATCTCGAACCCGTGCTCATCCTCGGAGAATTTCCAGTTTTTCCTCCGGCCGGCTCAAACCTAGGTGCGGGTAAGAAAGCTTCGAATTCTTGATCAATTCTTGTTTAGAGGCCACCAAATTGCACTCACACGAGCTAGACATGCTTAGCAACAATTCTTCTTTGGAACCCTAGCGTGAAATCCTTGGTAGAGGTCCTATTTGCAGTTTTTGCATTGGCAGCCGTGCCAAACTCTGTCAGGTGCACGGTGCCACCCTAGGTAGAGCTGCTACCGATCGAATTTGCATGCACGTAGATGATCTACACACTCCACTGGTGCTTTAGGGCCGTTGTTCATCAAGTTTGGCTGGCTAGCATGGCAGGGCGACATCGTCGAACCTACACCGAGCCGCCGCGCCGTCGCAAGTTAGGTTAGAGCCGACGCCGGTGTAGGGAAAGCTCACCAACGTGTTCAGCACGTGAAATAAAAGGCTAGCGGTGAGTGGGAGCTCGGGAGATGGCCAGAGAGGCGGTATCCGGTGAGCTCCGGCAAGCTCGGTGATGCGGGCGCGCGGGGGGCTGGAGGTAGACGAAAGGGGGGGTCGGCCCCACATATCAGTGTCTGAATTAAAAAGGAAAGGATCTTCTGTAGCCTCGGATTACACTGTGGCTACGTGGGAAAGATCCTGTGGCCTGTGTGGCTTTGTTCCAGCGAGTGAAACGTGGCCCCTGGACCCACAGTCAGAGATTTAAATTTTTCCCTGGTTGATATGAATTCCAGATTTTCCCCAAACTTTAGAAGAGCATAACTTTTGCTAGGAAACTCCAAATTTAGTGATTCAAATTGGTTTAGATTCAGGTTGACAAACTCTATCCAAATATGCAACCCATTTGTATGAAAGTCAAGATTTATTTCTGAAAAATTCTTTAAAGCTTTTCAGAAAAAGAATTTTTGAGGGAGTAGGGTTCATCAAAAAATCCTCAAATTTTTCCAGAATATTATTTGGATGTTATTGAACTCCTGTAAAAATTTCATCTCATTTGAAGTTGATTTGATTAGGGTAATGTAGATTTTAAATTGATGTGTTCAAATGATACAGAAACATTTTCAGAGAATTCCCAAAATTGGAAATTCAGTTATGGGCAATTCTTAGCTCCAAAAATACTAGGAAAATTCATGCAGGCTCTATGAACTATAATTGAAATTGTAGTTCAAGTCAGACATGAACATGTGAGTTACTTCAGAATTAATTCCTTTTTGCTTAATTGCTTATAGAATTGTTCTGAATAAACCACTCAGTGAAAAGTGCTAAATTTTGGTCCAGATGACGTTCTTGTGACAAGGAACTCACATGAAAATTTTCAGCTCCATTGGAGCATTGGATCACCACTGATCTGTTTAACCTCTTTAGGTGATCAAAATACAAATGATGAAAAGCACTTAGCACTTGATCAATTTACTTGACCCAAACCCAACCACTAGCACCAGTGTCATTTTAAATTCTTAAACAGATTTCTGGTTTGAAACTTGTCATTAGAACTTGATATCAAAAGCTTTACAACTAAATACATATGCATATTCATCACGTGTAGCATCTACGTGAAGATTGTGAAACAATCGGAGTGGAGATCAAAGAGGGAGGAAAGTGAGTGATCAAGCCCCAAGTGGTCTTCATTAACTGAAAATTATATACTAGTCCCCTGCAAAACAAAGGCAAGCCCCAGTTTGCATCTAAAAATTTACAAGTTTTTATTTGTATACACTTTATATTGTCTAGAATATTAGTTTTGCATTATGGATAGGTTTGTATGACACTGCACATGCATGACCCAGAAAAACCCTGGAGTTTTATTTAGCGTAGGTTTTTACCGAATTATGACTGTTGTGACCATGTTAAGAAAAGTGGATTAAAGGAGGCATAACTCGAGTAGGCCATTTCCTACTCGTGAACCGGGATTAAGGGGGATCAATCGGATGAGTTGGGAATTGATCCTCTTAGTTGGCAATGGAGACCGGGTAGTATCGATGGAAGTCTCAAGGACGTGGTCCTGTGAATCTAGTCTCTGTCTGAGTCGATTACGGCACGTTCTCATGTGCGGCCCGGCTGGACAAATTGAGTTGTGTACCGGATGAATACTCGCTATATGGGACCCAGGAAACCAATGTAACATGTTAACCTGGGTGTCGAGGCAATCCCCACCGTCTTATGCAGATGCTGAAAGGATAGAGAATTCGGCTCTATGAGGGTTTGCCGTAGTGAGACTTAATCCAAGTCGGTGGGACTGGTTCGATATTTGGGTGTCGTGTGAAAGGTTGCCACATACGACGTTGAGGGGATCCGTTAATCACCGGTCTCGGACGACCGTATGAGTCATGTCAACCGGGTGTTTTTGATTCGAATCACCGTCGCTCGCGGTAGTGAGCATACTTGTACACTGAGTCGTGATGTAGTAAGAAACTGGGGAAACGTTAATATGCTTCGTGAGTAATCCACATATTGGAGATTAGTGATGATCAACACCTTCACTAAATTTACTTTATACATTGGGCTAGTTACGTCGAGACAAAGCGTTTCTTGTTTGATTGTGGAGTCTCGATGTTGATGGCACAAGGTATGTATGGATCTAGGGTAGCTCACTAAATTTACTTTCTCCTCGGGCAAGTGGCATCGAGATGAAGCGTTTCTTGTTTGATTGTGGAGTCTCGATGTAGATTGTGCGAGGGCTATAAAAGTTTCTTAAAACTTGAAGTAAGGACTCTCCTGTAGCTCAAGTTCATTGTTTGTGCAAACTTCTCTATTCAGCCCTCTATTTTCAGCATGTAGAGTTTCAGGATTTGGGTTGACGGTTAAGACTTGCTGAGCTTTATGCTCACGGATACTGCACGAGTTGTTTTGCGGCTAATAACACTACGCTGATGAGTACGGTTGTCTGATGAGACTCGGAACTCTCCGAGTGGTGAACACATGGAAACCCCTGCCGCTGCTATTGTGATCGTGTTGCTAGTGAGAAGGGTCTGTGGGCTGGACGTCTTCTCTGTTGCTTAGCATACATATGAGACGTGAGTTGTATCAGTCTTCCACTGTAGATTATTTTGAGAAGTATTTGTAAAATTCACACGTTGTAAGCTTCCGCTTGATTTATGTAATATGATGCTTTACTATGTGTGCTGTTGGGTGCCGCATCGCACGGCACCACCCAATGCGATTACTGGGCGAGGACACGGCCCCATGATTGGGTCCGGGCCCTCACAGGTCCCGAATAGAATCATCACCGACAACGGGACCCAGTTCACCAGTACAGTATTCCAATACTGCTGCAATGACCACGGCATCCAAGTTTGCTATGATTTTGTTGCTCACCTAGAGAGTAACGGTCAATCCTAAAGAGCAAACGCCGAGATACTCAGGGGACTCAAGACGCGCACCTATAACAGCTTGAAGAAGCACGGTGGAAATTGGGTTGAAAAGCTTACGTGTGCATTGTGGGCTACCCGGACGTCCCTCAATTGCTCGACAGGGGAAACGCCCTTCTTCCTAGTGTATGGGGCTGAGGCCATCCCCCCCTGGAAATCTCCATGGGCTCATCCCGTGTCTGAGCGTACGATGCAGCCACACAGGATCAGCTCCGGCGTGACGATATCGACCTTGTCGATGAGCAAAGGTGGGAAGCAGCTGTCCGAAATGTGTGATACCATCAAGCGCTCCGGCGTTATCAGCAGTGGTTCATGCGGAGTAAACAGCTCGAGGTGGGTGACCTGGTGCTTCGGCGAATACTTTCTCGAGAAGGGAGGGGGGCAAACTCTCCTCCAGCTGGGAGGGCCCCTTCCGAGTGAGACAAGTATGCCGCTCCGGGTGGGTGCGCCTAGCCACAGAGGAAGGTGTACCTCTACCCAATCCATGGAACATAGAATACCTCCGTAAGTTCTATCCTTAGCGCAGCAGTAGGTTTTATTTTCTCTGGAAGGGTGTCATAGTGTCTAGGAACAGCGCTTTGAACAGCTAAGCCCTAGAGGAGTCCTGCTACTCTCGATGTCTGGGGCGGGTTGCTGCCTTCTAGTACGGCGTGTTTCCTCCTATGAGGGGAGCCTGAAGTGAGAAAGTTTTGCCTTGTCCTATGCATCCTCCCTGTACAGTTTGTGCTTGCTCATGCATATCAACTGTAGACGGACAAGCCACGTGTCCTTGGCCCTAAGGTCAGCCCTGGGGCTGCCACGTGCGCTTGAGTTCCAGAGCCGACGTGTGCCTTGGGCTCCGGTCAGAAGCGTCCCCGCTGAGGTGGAACCCGGAGCTGCCACGCATCACCTAGCTCAGAGCCTCCACCCCGCTGAGGATAGCTCCAGAGCTCACACGTGCCATGTGCATCTTCCCTTTACAGTTTGTGCTTGCTCAAGCATATCAACTGTAAACGGGCAAGCCACGTGTCCTTGGACCTAAGGTCAGCCCTGGGGCTGCCACGTGCGCTTGAGTTTCAGAGCCGACGCGTGCCCTGGGCTCCGGTCCAAAGCCTCCCTGCTGAGGTGGAACCCGAAGCTGCCATGCGTCACCTGGCTCAGAGCCTCCTCACCGCTGACGATAGCTACGGAGCTCACACGTGCCCTGGGCTCGGGTCCAGAGCCTCCCCAATGAGGGGAGGTCCAGAGCTTCTACGTGTCTCCCTGGGATAATCTGGAGACGAGGTCTGAACTTCCCTCGAGTCCTTGCACTGCCAAGAACCCGGAAGAAGTGGTAGCCACACTGCTGGAGCACCCCGGGTCCTTACACTGCTAAGGACATGGAGGAACAGGCTCAGGACATCGGCAAAGAGCAATCCACGTTGGCTAAGCCATTCCAGACCCTTGCGCTGCCAAGGGTTTGAAGTCTACATCGACAACTCAGGACAATACAAGACTTGAAACCAAGAGCTTTCATTAATGACAGAGTTCTGGCATTCAAAAGGGGATACAAGACAACTAAGGAACTTAGCAGCTACAAATCGAGCAATCTCCTACTCCATGGCATACTTGGTTGTCCCCCAACCCGATCTCTGTGCTGAGAGACGGTCACCTGCTAAAAGACCGAGGATGATAGCAACTTATGCTGGATCAAGCCAACGGTGACATCCAGTGTCATGTGGGCGAAATGCCATCTATGGAGAATTTGGTTGTCCACAACAGTACCTGGAGGAACTCTTTATCACTCTGGACTTAACCTTCCTCCGGTGCCGGCAGATCGCCCTTCTTCGGCAAGGTGCCTAGAGGACATGTCCCACATGACACTGGCGTATAGACTCTCCGCGAGTCAAAAATCTTGTCCCCGACGGCTCCCTTACCATCGGCATGCCATTTGGATGGCTTGTGCTTCTATCCGGGACCGTCAAGGAGAAGGATGCCTCAGGGAGCCGCACCGAAGGCCGCACACACATGAACATCTCGCAAAAGCGGACGAAGACTGCTATCGATGTAAGAGCATCTGGTGGGCGAGAATGCTGGGAAGCAGAGGCTTCCAGCCCGCGAGCCGGACGTCCCTCAATTGCTCAACAGGGGAAACGCCCTTCTTCCTGGTGTATGGGGCTGAGGCCATCCTCTCCCTGGAAATCTCCATGGTCTCATCCCGTGTCCGAGCATACGACAAAGCCACGGAGGATCAGCTGCGGCGTGAATATATCGACCTTGTCGATGAGCAAAGGTGGCAAGCAGCTGTCCGAAACGCGTGATACCGTCAAGCGCTCCGGCGTTATCAGCAGTGGTTCATGCCGAGTAGACAGCTCGAGGTGGGCGACCTGGTGCTTCGGTGAATACTTTCTCGAGAAGGGGGGGGCAAACTCTCCCCTAGCTGGGAGGGCCCTTCCGAGTGACACAAGTATGCCGCCCCCGGTGCATGCGCCTAGCAACAGAGGATGGTGTACCTCTACCCAATCGATGGAACATAGAACACCTCCGTAAGTTCTATCCTTAGCGCAGCGGTAGGGTTTTATTTTCTCTGAAAGAGTGTCATATTGTCTAGGAACAGCGCTTAGAACAGCTAAGCCCTGGAGGTGTCCTGCTACTCTCTACGTCCGTGGCGGGTCGCTGCCTTCTATTACGGCCTGTTTCCTCATATGAGGGGAGCCTGAAGTGAGAAAGTTTTCCGTGTCCTGTGCATCCTCCCTGTACAGTTTGTGCTTGCTCATGCATATCAACTGTAGACGGACAAGCCACGTGTCCTTGGCCCTAAGGTCAGCCCTGGGGCTGCCACGTGCGCTTGAGTTCAAGAACCGACGTGTGCCTTGGGCTCCGGTCAGAATCATCCCCGCTGAGGTGGAACCCGGAGCTGCCATGCATCACCTGGCTCAGAGCCTTCTCCCCGCTGAGGATAGCTCCGGAGCTCACACGTGCCCTGTGCATCCTCCCTTTACAGTTTGTGCTTTCTCAAGCATATCAATTGTAAATGGGCAGGCCACATGTCCTTGGCCCTAAGGTCAGCCCTAGGGCTGCCACGTGCGCTTGAGTTCCAGAGCCGATGTCTGCCCTGGGATCCGGTCAGAAGCCTCCCCGCTGAGGTGGCACCCGGAGCTGCCACGCATCACCTGGCTCAGATCCTCCTCCCCGCTGTGGATAGCTCTCGAGCTCACACGTGTCCTGTTCATTCTTCCTTTACCGTTTGTGCTTGCTCATGCATATCAACTGTAAACAGGCAAGCCACGTGTCCTTGGCCCTAAGGTCAGCCCTGGGGCTGCCATATACGCTTGAGTTCTGGAGACGATGCGTGCCCTAGGCTCCATTACGAAGACTCCCTGCTGAGGTGGGAACCGGAGCTGCCACGTATCACCTAGATCAGAGCCTCCACCCTGCTGAGGATAGCTCCGGAGCTCACACGTGCCCTGTGCATCCTCCCTTTACAGTTTGTGCTTGCTCAAGCATATCAACTGTAAACGGGCAAGCCACGTGTCCTTGGACCTAAGGTCAGCCCTGGGGCTACCACGTGCGCTTCAGTTTCAGAGCCGACACGTGCCCTAGGCTCCGGTCCGAAGCCTCCCCGCTGAGGTGGAGCCCGAAGCTGTCACGCGTCACCTGGCTCAGAGCCTCCTCAGCGCTGACGATAGCTCCGGAGCCAGACGTGCCCTGCACTCGAGTCCAGAGCCTCCCCGATGAGGGGAGGTCCGGAGCTCCTACGTATCTCCCTGGGATAAGCTGGAGACGAGGGCTGAACTTCCCTCGAGTTCTTTCTATGCCAAGAACCCGAAAGGAGTGGTAGCCACACTGCCGGAGCACCCCGGGTCCTTACACTGCTAATGATGCAGAGGAACAGGCTCGGGACATCGGCAAAGAGCAATACACGTTGGCTAAGCCATTCCACACCCTTGCGCTGCCAAGGGTTCAAAGTCTACATCGACAACTCAAGACAATACAAGACTTGAAACAAAGAGCTTTCATTAATGACGGAGTTCTGGCATTCAAAAGGGGATACAAGACAACTAAGGAACTTAGCAGCTACAAGTCGAGCAATCTCCTGCTCCATGGCATACTTGGTTGTCCCCCAACCAGATCTCTGTGCTGAGAGACGGTCACCTGCTAAAAGACCGAGGATGATAGCAACTTCTGATGGATCAAGGCAACGGTGACATCCAGTGTCATGTGGGCCAAACGCCATCTATGGAGAATTTGGTTGTCCACAACAGTACCTGGATGAAGGCTTGATCACTCTGGACTTAACCTTCCTCCGGTGCCGGCAGATCGCCCTTCTTCGGCAAGGCGCCTAGAGGACATGTCCCACACGACACTGGCGTATAGACTCTCTACGAGTCGAGGATCCTGTCCCTGATGGCCTCCCTTACCATCGGCATGCCATTTGGATGGCTTGTGCTTCTATCCGGGACCGTCAAGGAGAAGGATGCCTCAGGGAGCCGCACCGAAGTCTGCACACACACGAACATCTCGCAAAAGCAGACGAAGATTGCTATAGATGTAAGAGCATCTGGTGGGCGAGAATGCTGGGAAGCGGAGGCTTCCAGCGTGCAAGAGGAGAACAAAGTTCACATGACGAGGGAGGGTGCCACACAACATCTGAAGGCCTCCTTTTATGCACAACCGCGACCTCTGGCCGGGAAACAATTGCGACTATTGGGATTCCACCTCTGCACGCCGCGAGTTATTCACCACCCCGAGCGATGGGTAGGATCTAGGTCCACCCGTCAGACATTGGGGGCTGGGCGGATAAACTCTCGGGAACATCCAGCGGTTCCCGAGGAGAAGGGTGCGACCAACCAATCGGTTGCCACAGTAAGTGCCCCAAGGCAACCCCTTGGGCATGATACCTCGACACTCACCTCCCCCTTTGATGGGTAGGACCAAGGTCCACCCGTCAGACACTAGGGGTCAGGCGAGTAACATCTCGGGGACGTCCGACAGTCCCCAAGAAGAGTGGCATGGTGGAGCTGTAGCAACCAATCCGTTGTTTGCCGAAGTAAGTGCCCCGAGGCAACCCCTCGAGCACATCGCCTTGGCACTCGCCCCCCACCCAATGGCAGGTAGGACCCATATCCATTGGTCAGACACTGGGGGGTCAGGCGAGTAAAATCTCGGGAACATCCGGCAGTTCCCGAGGAAAGAAGCGTGGTATACCTGCGACCCATGGGCTGCCGCAGTAATTACCCCGAGGCAACCCCTCGAGTGCGTTGTCGTGACCCATCAATCAAGAGTAGACACGATGACACACTGCTGCTTTGACTAACGAATGCGTCTAATACACCAAGGACGTGCCGCCTTTTCGTCTACCAGGTACATCCACTCATCCACCACGCAAAAATCTTGCCACCACTTTGGTTTCCAAAGTACTGGTTCAAAACCACCACGCGGGGGACATGGGGACCTCACCTACGGGCTCGATGCCTCCCCCGAGATTGACCCAGGGGCCAATGTCGGTACCCTGCAGACTGGGTACCCCCTCGTAGTGGGTAAAAGACAGCCTGGGCCCCGTGCTCCCTGTTGAGGCGGGCCCTAGCATAGCCATGTGTCCATGGCCCCAAGGTAAGCCCTGGGGCTGCCACGTGCGCTTAAGTTCCAGAGCTGACGCGTGCCTTGGGCTCCAGCCCGAGCCTCGCCACTGAGGTAAGGTCCGGAGCTGCCACGTGTCTCCCGGCTCAGAGCCACCTCCCTGCTGAGGACAGCTCTGGGGCGGACACGTGCCATGGGCTCCGGTCCAAGCCTCCCTGCTGAGGTGCGGTCCGGAGCTGCCACGTGTCCCCTGGCTCGGAGCCGCCTCCCTGCTGAGGACAGCACCGGTGCTAACACGTGCCCTGGGCTTCGGTCCGAGCCTCCCCGCTGAGGTGAGGTCCAGGGCTGCCAAGTGTCCCCTAGCTCAAAGCCACCTCCTTTCTGAGGACAGCTCCGGTGCTGAAACATGCCCTTGGCACCGGCCTGAGCCTCCCCGCCGAGGTAAGGTCCAGGGCTGCCATGTGTCCCCTGGCTCCAAACCCGTCAATAAGGGCTCCATAGCCGCCACGTGCCCCATGATCCATCGTGGGCCGTGGGTCGACCAAGTCAAGATAGAAGTGCGCTGTAACACGCCTTCCCCAGAAGGATGGCGCACTACACACGCCTTTGTCCTCTATCCGTTCGCCATTATGGAGACGAGACAGGACGGCAAGGCGTGACAGCAGTAACAGTGCCGCCCAAGTAGGGCGAGGAGACGCAGCGACAAGACGGCGTCTTCATCATCACCTGACACGCGGTCAGGGGCGCTCAGCGCGCCGGGCGGTGGCACTTGACTTCCCCGTCGGCAACTCTACTCAGAGGATGATGCCCTAGATCATGGATAGGGTTCACATAGCTTTGGGGCCACCTATCGGGTCCCAAGGCTCATTGTAACCAGCCCTGCCTTGAACTATAAAAGGACCGGGGTGACCACCCAGCAAATGGTTTGCATTCCATATCCCACAACGCACAAGCAATAGAACAAACACCCCCGTGCACGTAGGGTATTACGCTCCGGCGGCCCGAACCACGTAAATCTCGGTGTTCATCTGCTCCCTCGAGCCCAGGTCGCGTAGGGCGCCAAACCCCCTCCGGAAAAAAAAAAAGAACCTCGCGGGCTGCTTCCGAGCAGCCCGGGAGGAGTGTCGCAGGTCACGCACTCCAACAGGAACCATACAATATATGTGTTATATAATATTGACCTTTATTGCACAACTAGATATGGTTCTATGCTCGTTGAAAAAAATGATCCTATACAATCTTCAAGTGTTATTCTGGTTTGTGAATATTTTGTCATTACTGTATTCTAATACTAAAATAACTTATGATATGCTGCTCTGACATATATTTAATCATTGGAATATTTTACATGGTCATGTAAAAAACAAGTTTCGCTGAAATTTGATATCTCACTGAATTTTGCTTATAACGGTCACGGGTGGTATCCTACTCTAAGCCATTTTTATTTAATTTTTGATAAAAATCATTTATTTTGAAAAGGTTTTCATGGAAAATTAAATAGTCTCGCACCAAAATTTGATGATTTTTGCCATACTGGTTTTATCAGTCAGCGCTGGTATTATTATAATCGAAAATTCTTTTCACCGCATACTCCCAAATGTTTGGTGTCACCCATCTTCGGCAGTATAACCTCTTATGGTTCTTTGTAATGCAAAGACAATACATGATAAATAATTGCTTTGTAAGTATGAGGGGCAGATTCCCGTGCTATAATATTAAAGAACCTGGTGCTTTAATTTGCTCCCAATATCTATGGGACTGAAAACTCAAGATATGGTACGTAGCTCAACTGGAATATACGAAAGATTAGAAGTCTTATTAGCATGGTTGATTAACTCTTCTGGCTATTAGATTTTTGGACCCTTGTGCATAAGGATATGATGAAGTTGGCATGTTCAGAGTTAGAAATGGTGGTCATGCAGCTGTTCATCAACAATGGATGGAGATTTAGCAATCAGATTACTTCTTAATATCTCTTTCATTCAAACATTTACTTTGATTAATATTATCAAATGCCACAAGCTGGTGAAAGTGCTACTATATATATTGTATTTGATTGGTCATAGACTCATATCTTGTCTGAAGAAAAGGCCGGGACTTTTTTTCCATTATCTAAAAAATAAATTTTATAAGCTTTTCTTTGGTACAGGGTGCATGCATGCAGCTGCAGTGCCACACGCCCTGAGAAACCAACTGACCACAAGCAGGCAAGCAATACCAGTGCTGGGTAAGGATATAGAGGCGAAAATGTGGTACATCTGTATGTTGAAGCAGCTGTATCTGTAGGAGAATATGGTGTTAGATCACCCGGGTAAGTGAGGCGGGACGGTGTCTCCAATGGAATATACAATTTCTAGTATATTTGACTATTTTCTTAATCTCTATTGGTATGACGAATGCAATGGCCCTCGGTCTTGGAGTTGCAGGAAGCAGCCTCTTACCTAACATATACGCAATCCACATAGAAAGTAGACAGCATCATGTCACTCAGTGCGATGAAGATACGCCTGAACTTGGCAGTCAGCAACATGCAATGAAAGAAAACATTTTCGTGCAATTTGGAGTTCGCACACACTTTCATAGAGGGTTGTTAAAATGTTTCTTTTTTATGATCACTATAGTTTGGCAACAAAATAAAATTTTCATTCATTATGGACTACAAAAAAATTTCTTGTTTATTACAAAGGAAACACTTGCAATCAACACAATGTAAAGACAGAATCTGTACGGGCCTAAGTTTTTGCACACATTCAAAGTGTTCATCACACCACACACACCTCATTTGAGGAAAACTTATGAACACCTTTGAAGAGCAAGTAAACACCATCACCATGGTCATTAGATGATAAACTCACAAAATGCAAAAATGGCATTTCCCACATGTATCTTATAGGGGCTGAGCATATGAAAAACTCATACACCTTGCTAGGAATTCTCATGCAAAATTTCACCCAAATCCAAAACCTTTTTTAGGTAATTTTTGGTATAATTCGAAAGAAGCTGACACGACCCCACGGCCTTGTCGAGCCAGGATCACGCTGAGGGGTACAACAAGACATTAACAAGCAAAGTATGTCTTTCAAATCAGCAAACTTTTAACATGTATCTAGCCTGTTCTTTCTATGTCACGGTACAGTGAACAAGTGGTACTCACTGACCGCGAGGGACGGTGATTAATAGATTTACACCTGCAGGGTTACCCGAATAACCCGTCACGTACGCCCGTACTCGATGTTGCCTACAGCAACCATTACGGATGTCGTACGCGACCATCATTCACCCGTCAGGCAAATATTGAACCTGTCCTATCGTCCCGAGCAAGACGTCTCTGTGCGCGCATCTGCAGTGCCGCCAGCTGATTTACACCTCGAGCTCTCAACCTACCCTCTGAACGACAGGCAATGCCTCAATACCCAGCTATCCGAGTTACATCGGTTTCCCGGTTCCCATATAGCCGGTAGGTCTTCGATACTGTTCTAGCTTGTTCAACAGGCCCACACACGGCTCGGTCCTCAATCGACACAAGTGGAGCTATAGCACCCAGGCCCCAACGTCCTGCTGCACTTACTCTCCGCTCGGTCTCATTTTTCTTGCCATGTGTTTCATTTGCTATCTTTACCCGAGTCGAGTGCCTCTAGCCTATCCTCGCGAGTAGTTCCAACTACTCGATTTGTACCGAATCCTACACTATCTTAGCATTGCAGTAGCTAAACGGGGTTTTCAATCCTAATCCAAACCCATGGTTTTCTTGGCTATGCATTTGGGTTTCAAACAAGACTCTAATGCAAGAAGTAAGTGGTACTCAAAGTAAGTTCTCAAAACAATAAAAATTTGTAAAAAGGTTAATGCAAACTGGAGCTTGCCTTGCTGCTCTTGGTCGTAGGCTAGCTGCTCTTCCGGAGTGATGAAGTCTAAGACTTCAGGCTCCTCCTCAACCTTAGCGACTACATGAGATTACAATTATATGTATCAATTTAAATGCTTTTGAATTGAATTTAAACTTGTGACGACTATAAGTCTTAGTAGACAGACTCACTGACTCTGAAATTTTTACTGTGGCTTGGTTACCACCTAAACAGAGACTTGGCCAAGTTTTATTTGCAGCAAAGCTCATTTCAGCTCTCCACAAATACTTATGTACTTGACCTTAATTGCGGCTCCTTGGGTGTTCTAGGGATTTTCATGGTGCAAGCCCTGACTTTCTGAAAACTAGATGTTCAAAGGGTTCTAATGGAGTTGGTCTCACTTAATTTGAAGGTTCCCAGCAAAAGATGTGAGCTAAACAATTTGAGAGAAATTCTGAAAATCTTTCTGGACATTTTCTATTTTCTCTGGAACAGTTTCATTGATCACACCATTAGGTGGATCTAATTAGCTCATATGGATCTGAAATTTTTATGGTAGCTCAGGGATAGTTTGGTGAACATCCTAGCAAAATTTCAGAAATTTCCTCTAAAGGGTTCTCCAGTTAAAATTCTAACAAATTTGAATTTTGAAGAATTAATTCTGGAGAAGTAAAGATTTTCATGAAGTGAAACTTGATTTTCTGGAAAGTACTCAGAGAGCCGAATCCAACGAAATTTGGTTCATTTGATTTGGAGTTTCATAGCCAAAGTTATGTGGGTTTGAAGTTTGAACTAAATCTGAAAATCAGGAAAAATGTTTAAACTGCTGCGCGTGGGACCGGGGCTACGTGTCAACTTCTCAGCGGTCGACACACAGGGCTACAGAATCTTTCACGTGCAGACGCACCCGATCCGGTGCCACAGCAGAACCTGGGGTTTAAAATATTGGCCGCTCACACGTGGGACCTGGGCCTTCGTCTACCTCCAACCTCCCGCGCTCGGCTGCCGCGACCCTCGCTGGAGAGCTCGCCGGTGGCCTCTGCCGTGTATCAAACTTCATAATCTTGGACGCCTCTGCCTAATTCCACCTGGGCAACATGATGCTGGGCTCAGCTCGTCGTGTCACTCGCCAGAACATGGCCGGCGACGAGCGGTGGCTTCGGAAGAACTTCGGCCGTGTCGGACGGCCTTCCTAGCACCCCAAACGATTGAGCAAAAGGCCATTGAGCATCAGTGGACCCTAGGAAAGATCGACATGAGCTCCAAGGAGCCTGGAAATGTCTGTACTGGGCTGTCACCGTGCCACCTAGGCCGGAAATTGGGAATTCTCCTAAAACTCGAAGAACAGTGGTTTCCCCCAATAGTTCTTCGTGGTTTCAGCTCCTATGGACTCGCACGGACACTTAGAAGTGCTTCCATCCGTGAGAGGATGAGTGGTGCGGTGTGTGTTACGAATTTTGCTAATCGGTCCAGGCATCCCTTTTGTATACCGTCGCAAAATCGTGAAATTCCGGCGTGGTTAGTTTATGTCACGCTGCTGGGGCTTGCGGTAATGAAAGAGGGACTGAAGGCAAACCTTTTTGCTATTCACAGCTCGGAGAATGGCGGGCTGTGGTGGACGGACCGGTCGTCCCCGTGACGGTGGCTCGAGCTGAACCGGGGAACGGAAGAACGTCGCGGTGGAGCTCGGGGAGGGTTGATCAGGATCTGGAACCGGTGCTAGGACGTCAAGGAAGACTCGGCACACTGGGTGATGGTCTCAGATCGCCATGACAACCACAGGATCGGCCGGGCGACGAGGTACCGAGAGCTCAGTCAAGCGGCGAGGTGTTTCAGTTTACTTGGTGAGAGCGCGTCGGAACAGCAGCGAGAAACACCGGGGACGGCTCGGGCGCATAGATAAGGGCCCAGGGAGGCGGTTCAGCGGCTTGGGCGGCAAGCAGCTGCTGGCCTCGACGGCCTGGCATGGTGGCGACCGCGGTCGAGCCCGAGACCCCAGTACTCGGTGTCCTCAGTCGGTTCTTTGAACTGTGAAGCTGACATGTGGGTCCCACCTGAGTTTTAACCTCTGAAATTGAATTTTTCCCCACTGCTCTAAACAGTAGAGACCCAATTAACCTTGGTCATTTGAATTATCTACCCCTTGGCCATTTGAATTGGGTAGAATTCAAATTGGGTTTTGTTTGAATATATTTTCAGCACATATGCAGTTTGAAATTCAAATAAAGTTTGAATTTGCTAAACTTAGCTCATGTCAAGATCAACTCTAAATGGAGTGAAAATTGGTGTGTGAGCTCACAAAAATGTGCTGAGTAAGAATATGCCTCCCACTTTTGAATTCATGGGATGGAAATAGTTTGAATTTGAATTTGAGTTCAAACCACCCTATTTCTATCTATACCCAAAAGGACTTCAAAAAGGTCTTGAATTTGGGTAAAATTTGGCATGGACATTCCTAGCAAGGTGTAGGACTTTTTCTTATGTCCAACCCCTATATGATGCATGTGGGAAATGCCACTTTTGCATTTTGTGAGTTTATTCTCTAATGATCATGTTGATGGTATTTACTTGCTCTTCAAATGTGTTCACAAAGTTTCTTCAAATGAAGTGTGCGTGTGGTGATGAGCACTTTGAATATGTGCCAAAAACTTAGGCCCTTACATTCCTCCCCCCTTAAAAGAATCTCGTTCCAAGATTATAAGGTGAAAATGAGAGAGAGGACGGTGGAAGAGTACCGTATATGCGACGTGAAAAAGTCGGGGTAGTTTGCGCGAAGAAATCCTTCACTCTCCCATGTCGCTTCATCCATGGAGTGATTGCTCCACATAACTTTGTAGAACCACAACGTATGGTTGCGTGTGGTTCGGGCCTTTTCATCAAAAATTTGAACCAGTTCCTCCCGATACGTGAGATCCGGTTTCAGTTATTCTATGTCCTCCAGCTGAATGGTAGTTGATAGGTTGAGACATTTCCTCAGCTGGGAGATGTGAAAGACGTTGTGCACACCGGAGAGTGCTTCGGGTAATTTCAGCCGGTATGCTACTGATCCACATCTTTCTGTAATCTGAAATGGACCGATGAATCGGGGTGCCAACTTTCCTCTCACCCCGAATCTGTTCACGCCCTTCATTGGAGACACACGTAGATATACGTGATCCCCGACTTCGAACTGTAATGGGCGTCTCCTCCGGTCCACATATTGTTTCTGTCGGGATTGGGCGGCTTTTAGGTTTGCTTGAATCAGCTGAACCTTTTCCTCCGCGTTATTGACGAGATCAATCCCGAAGGTAACCCTTTCGCCAGACTCACACCAATTCAGTGGTGTGCGGCATTTTCTCCCGTATAGCGCCTCGTAAGGTGCCATATTGATGCTGGCTTGGTACCCATTGTTGTACGAGAACTCGGCCAACGGCAAGTGATCATCCCAATTATTGCCATGGTTGATAGTGCAAGCTCGTAGCATATCTTCTAAAATTTGATTTACCCGCTCGGTTTGTCCATCCGTATGTGGGTGGTATGCTGAACTACGGACCAGCTTCGTCCCCAACGCAGCGTGTAGCTGCTCCCAAAAATGGGACACTAATAAAGTGCCCCGAAATGATATGATGGTACGGGGTACGCCGTATAAACATAGGATCCGTGAGATGTACAGTTCAGCATACTTCTTGGCGTTGTAGTTGGTATTGACCGGGATAAAATGGGCAACTTTGGTGAGCCGGTCGACGATCACCCACACAGAATCATGCTTCTGAAAAGTGGTGGGTAAACCGACGATGAAGTCCATGCTCACATCTTCCCACTTCCAGGCAGGAACGCCCAGTGGTTGTAGCAGTCCCGGTTTCCTCATATGGTCTGCCTTCACCCTTCGACATGTATCACACTCGGACACATACTTTGCGATCTCCCGCTTCATTTGTGTCCACCAAAACTTGCTTCTGAGTTCTTGATACATTTTGTTGCTGCCGGGGTGAATAGAAAACTTTGACAAGTGAGCCTCATCAAAGATTTTCTTCCGGAACTCCGGTTTACGGGGTACAACGATCCGGTCCTTGAACCATAGGACGCCGTCTACGTCTTTCCGGAAACATTTCAGCTCCCCACTTTCTATACGTCTCCGCAAATGTGACATGCCCTTGTCATTTTTCTGGGCTGCCGCTATCTCTTCACGGATGGTGGGGATCAAAGCTAAGTTGTAGAGAGCTCCATGTGGAATCACATGCAGTGGTGGTTCACTCTCTTCCAACGGTGTGATGGTCAGACTGTTGACGTGTGACTTGCGGCTCAGCGCATCCGCCACTACGTTTGCCTTGCCGGGGTGATAATGGATCTCTATTTCGTAATCCTTTATCAACTCTAACCATCTTTGCTGCCTCATGTTCAGCTCCTTCTGAGTGAATATGTACTTGAGGCTTTTGTGGTCGGTATATAAATGTACGAGGTTACCGAGTAGGTAGTACCTCCACATTTTAAGTGCATGTACCACGGCAGCGAGCTCCAAGTTTGAGTTGGATAATTCTGCTCATGGTTTCTGAGCTGCCATGATCCATACGCGACCACTCTTCGTTCTTGCATCAGCACACATCCGAGCCCAATGCCGGATGCATCGCAGTACACATCGAACGGTTTTGTTGTGTCTGGCTGCGCCAAAACCGGTGCTGATGTTAGGTGTTTCACTAATGCCTTGAACGCTGCTTCACATGTTGGACTCTAAACATATTTGGTAGCCTTCTTCAGCAGCTCCGTCATCGGCTTGGCAATCTTCGAGAAGTTCAGAATGAACCTCCGATAATATCCCGCGAGTCCGTGGAAACTCTGTACCTAGTGAACAGTTTTCAGGGATTTCAAATTCAGCACTTGTGTGATCTTACTCGGGTCTACAGCGCTGCCCTCCGCTGAGATGATATGCCCAAGAAAAGGCACTTGCGATATCCAGAACTCGCACTTGCTGAATTTCGCGTATAGCTTGTGATCCCGCAGCCGTTGCAAGACTATAAGCAGATGCTTCTTGTGTTCTTCCTCCAACTTGGAATATACCAATATGTCGTCGATGAAGACCACGACAAACTTGTCCAGCTCCGGCATGAATACCGAGTTCATCAAATACATGAAGTGAGCTGGAGCGTTGGTGAGGCCGAAGGACATGACCAGGTACTCATAAAGCCCGTACCTCGTTGAGAAAGCTGTCTTCGGAATATCCTCAGCCCTTATCTTGATCTGATGGTACCCGGATCTTAAGTCCATCTTGGAAAATATCTTTGCTTCGACCAACTGATCAAACAACATGTCAATCCATGGCAACGGGTACTTGTTCTTGATGGTCACGGCGTTTAATGGACGATAGTCCACGCAAATCCGCAACGTCTCGTCTTTCTTCTTCACGAATAATGCCGAACAGCCCCATGGCGAGGAGCTCAGCCTAATAAAACCCTTTTCCAGCAGGTCCGTTAGTTGAGTCTTCTGTTCAGCCAACTCCTTGGGTGCCATCTTGTACGGCCTTCGGGATATTGGCATGGTTCCTGGCGCAAGTTCAATCTTGAACTCCACTTCTTTGTCAGGCGGCATCCCCGGTAAATCATCCGGGAACACATCAGGGAACTCACGTACTACTGGAATGTCTTCCAATCTGATGGTTGTGCATTGATACACACTTGGAGGTTTGATTTCTGGACTGTCCAGAAATAAAGAGTGTGGCCTGTGCATTTCTGGATGTAGATGCACGACCCGGAGGACGGTGTCTAGAACAGCACCGTGGCGGGTTAACCACCACATCCCTAGGATGACATCGACCTTCTGTCCCTCTAAAATTATGAGAGACGTAGGGTACACTCTACCCGCTAAGCATAATGGTACTTTGGAAACCATCATGCTTGCTGAAATCTTCCCACCCGGTGAACGAATCAAATATGGACTATCGGTGGATAGTATTTGCAAGCTATATTTAGCAATGAATGCTTGGCTAGTAAAGTTGTGTGTGGCGCCTGAATCAAATAATACTATGACGGGATGTTGGTGGAGTTGGAACATACCCGCAAGGATCGGCTCTCCCTCCGGCGCGTCCTCTATGGCAAGTTGGTGGACGGTGCCGGACCTAGGGTTTGCCCGCCGCGCATTATTGGGGTTCCGGGGCTGATTCCTCCCCGGAAGTTGCAGTGCAACTCCGCCGCCTTGCCTCTCAGGACAATTGTTGGCGAAGTGTTCTAGACGACCACACTTGTAGCATGTGGCTGCTGCTGGTCCGGTGCTTGGGGGAAGAAAGCCCGGCATGCGCTGCTGAGGTGCATACACACGAGGCATCGCCCGCTGCTGCTGTTGTTGCTGCAGAGGTGGTACTGGCAGTGCTGGCCGGAATGCCGGTGGAGAATAGGGCCGACTGTGGAATGGCATCGACCTCTGTGGTGGCTGCCAGCGTGGACCCGATGGTGGGCGATTCACCATCCGATATTTCTGAGAAGGACCACCTCCCTCTCCGCTGCTTTGCGGCGCGCTTCGCTTCCTTTCCGCCGCCGCTAACTCCTTGCCGGAGTCCTCCTGAACAATCACAGCATCAATTATATCTTTGAGGCTGCTGCGATTGAACATCACCAGTTTGTCCTTCAGGAGCGGGTTAAGCCCCTGGTAGAAATGATCCCGCCGCTTCTCGTCGGTATCGGTGTGATACGAAGTGTAGAGCACAAGATCATTGAACGCCCTGGAGTATTCCAGAGCGTTCCGGCTCCCTTGCTGCAGGCGTAAGAACTCCTGCGTCTTCCTCTTCATGAGACCCGGCGGTATGTGATAGGCCCGAAGGCCGTCCGGAATTCCGCCCAGGTCATAACTCGCTCGGTGGGCTGTGAAGCACAGTAATTCGCCCACCACGCGCTCGCGGATCCCTGGAGCTGTTGGACCGCGAACTGAGTCTTGCGCTGCTCACTCACTTGGAGCAGCCCGAACTTCATCTCCATCATGCGGAGCCAGTTGTCCACATCGAGGGGTTCATCCGCCCTTGAGAATACCGGGGGATGAGTAGCCAGAAAATCGGAGTAGGACCTCTGTTGGCACTCCTCATGATCTTGACGCCTCTCTGGTCGAGACATATTCGCAATGAGGGTCTGCAGCAACTCCGTGTGGTGCTGATGAGAGCCCTCCATTGCTGCCACAATGTCAGCCAAAGTAACTGTTGGTGGTGGCGGTGGCGGTTGCTGCTGTTGCTGTCCCGAGGAATCCTCGGGAGGTTGTTGGGAGGTCTCTCCCCCCTGACTGGAACCCCCAACATCCGGGTTGGCATGAGTACGAGTCATTCTGAAATTCAAAACAGCAGCGATCAGCACATGTCATACTTAAAATTCCATATGAAACAATAGGTATTTGAAGTGACGCATGAATAATTTGCACAACATTCACATATATTGATAAAGCATAAACTTTATACAAGATACATTAGTCTCGGTCTCCGAGAAGGCGTGCTCATGTCGTTACTACCTTTACACACACTACTGTCTACACGACATGTCACTGATTACAAAAGTTTGGGTTACATCACCCTCGCTGCCCTACTTGGCAACGGTAACCTCCTACTCGGAGTAGAACTCGACCTCCTGCGGGTCGTCCTCCTCCGGTACCTCTGCTGGTGGCTCTGGGTCTACAACCTCCTCTTGTGGCTCGGGTTCTCCCATTGCCGGAAGACCCAAGACCACGGGTACGGCACCTACCACCGGTATGCCCATTACCGGAGGTACGACGTCCTGCAACGCGTGAACCTCGTCCATGGCTTGGTTGTAGTCCTCTTCCCAGCCTTGCCCCTCCTAAATAGCGTCGTCCCGCTCTTGAGTAAGGACCTCGTTCTGCTGGTTTAGAGTCTGCACCTGTTGTTGCAAGGCCGCAATGTCGACACGGCTTTTCTTCTTCGCCTTCTTCAGACGATGCAACTGATTATATTGTTTGTTCAGTCGCTTAATCGTCGGAAGGAGAACATTGTGGAGTGCACTGTGAGCACTCTCGAAATGATCTCCATGGCTGTTTCTCTCCTTGAGCTTCATGGCGATACATTCCGTATGAACAGCTTGGCTGTCCATCACGGCCTTTCCTGCCCTTATCTAGAGGCTGAGGTTCGCCTCCGCGGGGTTGTACCTTGGGCAACTCAGATCTGTTGCCTCCATGTACCTCCCTTCCCACACATGATTATCCCGTCCCTCCACCAGAACGAGCATGTATGGAGTGCCCTCCATAGCTCTCACGTGTAGCTGGCAGAAACGCGACATGGTGTCGCGGGCTGCCACTTGCCACATTCCCTCCGGTTGTCTACCTCTCACCGTAACGGTGAACGGCGCCCAACCGGGTGGCGTAGGTCCTGCAGGAACTTCGACATGGATCATCCACGTCTTGTTCCCCTCCTCACCTTCTTCTTTGGCAAAGTACTGTGGCATCTTGTTGTATCCCAAATATTGAAGCATTTGCCTCAAGGCTTCCGGACAGCCGCTGTGGTGAGAACAGTGAGATTCCACCCACTCGTTCTCCAACTGTCTATTCGCTGTCATCTGTAGAAACATATTTGAGAAATGTCAAATATTTATTTGAATATTAAACCATTGAGTTATAACATAAAACATGTCATTGAACTCATAAAACTTGGAAACATAGTTCAAACTTAACAAATTTGACTGTTGATCTGCTGTCCAATATGACAGCCCTGACCAGTTTCCATTTCAACCTGATTTAGACCATGCTAAAGGCAAAAACAATTCTGGAGATCAACATAAAAGTTAAATCTAACTTCAATAGCTTTCCAGAAAGTATTTACTTGGCCTAAGATTTGTCCTGGTTCAAAAGTTATGAGATGTCAAATTTAACATAATTTCTGGAGAAAATTGCACAGCACCCCCCTGCTTGAGGCACTGATTTGATCCAAGAATTCCAGTTAATTCCACACCAAACCTGACAAAACTTTCTGTTACAAAGTTGTAACCCATATCATAAAATTTCAAGAACTACCTCCTTTTCTATTTTTGGATTTTTATGCAGGAAATTATGCTCAATTTACAGAGAGTTACAGAGAGTGTTTGCTCTGCCCTGTTTTCTGGACAGTTTCAACTCTACTGCATTTTTCGATTGGTTAGGGGATGAAACATCTCTGGACATCAACTGAAAGGTTGTAAATCTCTTCCAAAGCTTTCCAGAAATGTATCATATGACCCCAACCTCGAAAGAACTCAACCTCTAACATCTGATTAACTTCAGCCTTATTTCAGCTGAAAACAGGGGACTCTGTCCTTAGTATCCTATAAGTTGAAAACTTGTTAACTTTGAATATCCTGATTAAGGGAAGGAGTTACATCATATTTTAGTGCTCTGGATTAAAACTGTCAAGTTTTACAATGAAGTTGTTCATTTAGTGGAGTGTGACGTCGATGCGTCACCAGAGCATGTCGGTACTACGTCCTCACAAAGGAAAACCTATACCGGACTTAGCCGGCTTCGTTAGTTCAGTGGCACTAAACGTCTCCCGCACACGGATGCTACATGTCTACCGTTTTGTGGTTAGACTACCTGCAGATGACCCAAACAGTCATCAGACTCGGCTGCACGCCGAGGCTGGTATCCATACAGTTCATACACCCGGCCATCATCACTCGCCCGGATGTTCTCAAGCCAAATACGCCTTGAGCTACGTGTTCACGTTACTGACCATGTGAAGGGGTCTCCCAAATTGCCCAAGGCATGCCAGGGACAGACGTTGCTTGAATACCCCAAACTACATGAAGAGTGATAGAGGATATTAAAGCGGGTCGGGTTACCTGCCACCCGTGGGGCTCCACCCTTCAGCTTGTGCGCACTGGTGGACAGCGCTTACGTGCACCCCCCCAAGACATAAAGCGTCCCGAGATGCACGATTTTCTGACATAAGCAAATAGGTTAGTATGCCACTTTCTATACACTAATAACATCCTTATATGGGCTACTAACTCGTTCCTCACTAAAATTTTGAAAAAGATGACCTTTTCAGTGCGTTAAACCTCAAGTGAGCTCTGATACCACGCTGACACGACCCCACAGCCTTGTCGAGCTAGGATCACACTGAGGGGTACTGCGTTGCACAGCACCGGATAACGCACATCAAAGATACAAAGCGAAAGCAAAGTTTTATTACATAATCACAGTTTATGAACATTTTTACAACAAAATAGTCCAGTCTATACTCATGGGCATAGACTATGCATCGAATTCACGTTCAGCCTGTGAACGTGTTCCCGCTAGCACGAACACACACTAACACGGCGGCGTGCACGACTCCCACTCGACGGGGTTCCCCTCCTGGGGTTCTGTCTCCTCCTCGGGAGTCCCTTCCTCATAAACCCCTGCAAAATCTTCAAACACAAGCAGTGAGCACGATGGCTCAGCAAGACTGACCCGTCACTCCTATACATGAAACTTCTACATGATGGTTGTAGGGTACATGAGGTAAATGATTTGTAAAGGACTCGCCTAATTATTTGAACCTTACTTTCAATGTTTTAGCAGCAGGTTGTGGAGAACCTTACGCTAAGGCACATGAGAGAGCTGCACTCAAACAAGAAACACATTTCTCTCATGTACTTCGCCCAAAGTTAAAAAGAACTTTAATTAGCTCTAAACTACAGCAAGACATTAACAAGCAAAGTATGTCCTTCAAATCAGCAAACTTTTAACATGTATCTAGCCTGTTCTTTCTACGTCATGGTACAGTGAACAAGTGGTACTCACTGACCGCGAGGGACGGCGATTATAATCGATTTACACCTGCAGGTTACCCGAATAACACGTCACGTACGCCCGTACTCGATGTTGCCTACAGCAACCATCACGGACGTCGTACGCAACCACCTTTCACCAGTCAGCCAAATATTGAACCGGTCCTATCGTCCCGAGCAAGAGGTCTCTGCGCGCGCATCTGCAGTGCCGCCAGCCGATTTACACCTCGAGCTCTCAACCTACCCTCTGAACGACAGGCCATGCCTCAATACCCAGGTACCTGAAGTACATCGGTTTCCCGGTTCTCATATACCCGGTAGGTCTTCGGTACTGTTCAAGCTTGTTAAACAGGCTCGCACACGGCTCGGTCCTCAATCGACACAAGCAGAGCTATAGCACCCAGGCCCCAATGTCCTGCTGCCCTTACTCTCTGCTTGGTCTCATTTTTCTTGCCATGTGTTTCATTTGCTATCTTTACCCGAGTCGAGTGCCTCTAGCCTATCCTCACGAGTAGTTCCAACTACTCGACTTGTACCGAATCCTACACTATCTTAGCATTGCAGTAGCTAAACGGGGTTTTCAATCCTAATCTCAACCCATGGTTTTCTTGGCTATGCATTTAGGTTTCAAACAAGACTCTAATGCAAAAAGTAAGTGATACTCAAAGTAAGTTCTCAAAACAATAAAAATTTGTAAAAAGGTTAATGCAAACCGGAGCTTGCCTTGCTGCTCTTGGTCGTAGGCTAGCTCCTCTTCCGGAGTGACGAAGTCTAAGACTTCAGGCTCCTCCTGAACCTTAGCGACTACATGAGATAACAAGTATATGTATCACTATTATGAAATGTAATAAAATATATGTGTAAGTATTAAGGGTTTATAAGAATTGGACTTCTATTCATAGCTACTGCTATTTAGAATCCTTAATTGGCTTTGGGAATTTTACAGTGGATACTAGACCCTCTAAGGATGATTTGAGCCAAATTTGGAGACATGTCATTGCATAATGTAGTCTTTAAAATTCCTACAAGTACAATGCTTATCTGAATTTTGAGCCCAAATCAGGAGCTTTGACATAGCTAGAATGGAGGATCTGATTAGGGTAAGTCTCCATGGTTCTAACAAAATTTGTTTCACCATTTTTGGGGCTACCATCAGAGAGATATGAATTTTTGCAGTTTGGACAGGAGTGCTGAACAGTCTCTGTTTGAATTTGAATTTCCAAATAAAGGCTGAACTTGGGAAGGTAATTTGAACTAGCAAATGACCTCCAATGAATCCCAAATTTTTACTGGAGATCAGTATCTATGAATAGGATTTGCTGCCCAAATTTGGGAATATTTCATAAAGAATTGCTCCTGTAATAAATCCCTAAAGGATTTATTAAAAACAATTCTACAGAAATTCCTGGACATTTTCATAGCCTAAAATTGGCTCCTCTGTGAAGTATTCCTCATGAGGAATCCAACAAAATTGGTCTCACTCGTTTTGGAGTTTTCTACAAAAAGCTATGGGCTTGCAAAGAAAAGCTAATTTCTGGAATTATTTCCCTAATAGAAACTTCAAATAATTAGAACTGGGCCCACTGTTTTAAATCGGACCAGTGAGATTTCGGCAGCACCGGGAGCTACGGGGTTATTCCCGCGCAGCCGCACTGGATCCGGCGCCAGAAGCCGATTCTCGCGCGAACACGGAGGCTGACAGGTGGGACCCGGCCCTCCTTCGTCTTCCTCACGCTGCCCGCGCCTCCCGCGGCGGCGCACGCCGGCGAGGCTCGCCGGGATGGGGTTCCCGTGGTCCAAACTTCGTCAAACTCGCCGCCTGTGAGTTCTACACCGTGCTGAACACGATGGTGGGGTCGGGAGCCGATGACAACGGCCGGAAAGGTGCTTGCACCGGCGACCATGTCGAACCGTACTCCGGCGACCTCGCTCTCCCTCAATAGTGGGTCTTCCGGGCTAGGGTTTGCTCCAAAAGCACCAGTGTCCCATGGACATCCTCGACCCATAGCTCGCTCTACCTGAAACACACCGGAGAGGGGACCTCATCGGCGACCCGAGCCCGCAAAACGCCGGCGGCGACAAAAACTCGAAGAACTCCTCCAGTTCTTGATGGTTTCCGGCGCCGTTTGAGCGAGAAGGATCGCAGGGATCTAACAAAGCTTCTCCTAGACCAGGATGAGCTCTAGCTATCGCAACACGAAGAATTTGATTGTCGACCGAGGAGTGTTGCTATGAACTAGGGTTTGGTAAAACCCGAAATTCTCGCTACCCAGTTGATCAATCATCCTGAGGCTTTTGGTAACACGATCTACGGACAACAACACACCTTTCTTGTGCAGGGAAGGGGCGGTGAAGCTGTCCGTAGCGCGCTGTCCACGGTAAACCGAACGGGGTTCCGCCGAGCACCTCCGACCGCCGGCGTCAATCTCTGGTTTGCGCGTAGCACGAGCTAGGAAGCTTAGGGGAAAGAAAGGTGGAGGCTGGAGCACTCTCTTGCTCTTCTTTTTGCTGTTTGGGGCTCGATCATCCGAGCTCGGGCGAGCGTGGGCGAGGGAGTAAACAGCGACGGCGCTGAGGCGGTTTCTCACGGGAGAGAACGAAAGGAGCAGCGAGGTACTAAGGGAAACGAAGACCGACTTCGTTGCTGCGACCGGGGGGGTGATGAAGCGGCTGGAGATCGAGGAACCAGGAGGTGGCGTGGTGGAATTCCTCGGGAGCGGGTTTCACCGGGCGCTGGCGGCCTCTCGGCGATCAGCCGATGAAAACAGAGGCGGTAGCTCTGTTGGGAGGCTGACTGCTGGGCCCCACCTCCCTCTTTGTTTAGTCAAACTTTTCTGATATTTTTCCCTCCAGCAACTCAACATTAAAAGCTTTACTTCATCCCAAAGTTAAGTTTGAATTTGCAGAATTCAAATGGTTTGAATTCTGGTGTAGAATTTGAATGGGGTTTGATCATTTGAATTTGAAAAGGAGTTTGAATTCTCCACTTTGTATTGCCTCAAAAATATAGCGAACCTGTTCCAAAATTTCCAATTTTTGGCATGGCTGCTCATTCAAAGGTGGAGAACACATTTGTGAAACCCAATTTTCAAATTGAGGGAATTTGAATTTGAAACTGAATTTGAAATTCAGATTGGAGGGCTTTTCCTTTTAATCCCAAACAAATATTGAAACTCCTCCAAATGAGCTGAAATTTGGAAGGTTGAATATTTGGACTATGAAGATCCAAGTTGTGCATTTAGATCTCCATGTTTGGAAGTTTTGGGAAGTCTAAACCCTCACTTTGAACTCACCCCATTATAATCCAAAGTTTTAATTCCCCTCATTTTCCATAAGTTTACATGAGCAGGATTTTTCTTGCTACCACTTTTGGGGATTTTACAGAGGGTGAGCCAGGGAAGGAATCGAGCGACACGTACTTGACAGGGGCGCAGTACGCAGAGGTAAAGATTTTAGTTTACTTTGCTTCATTATCTGATCGTGATCAATGTTTTCATTCAATATTAAATGTGTGCAGGTCGGCGTAGCGTGGCTTGACAGCCATCCGGACGCGTACCGTGCCCTGTGTGCTCTTTTGGCGAGTGAGGGCTCCAAGTCAGTTTCTAAAACCCGTCGAGAGAGTAGAGGGACAGGCGGGAAACATCGTTTGGGTGGGGACAGCTACATACGCCTCGCTAAACGGATGGTAAGTGCTATAAGCATTCTATTAAGTAATTTTATAATCTTTATTGTGCTAACATATATCGATAGGAGCACGAGAGCGGTCAGCAGCCGGCACCTATCGAGATGTGGAAGAGGGGTCACTTGGGAAGTGACCCGTCGCAGCCTGACCAGCTGTCTTCTCAGACGGCGACAGAGACTTTGGTGAGTTAATTTTTTCAACTTAATTGAATTCTATTTAATAGTACTAATGATGTTATTTTTCTGGTTTTTGCAGGCAAAGTACGGGGAGGAGGCACGGAGGCTTCGAGGTGAAGAGTTCGATTGGCACAGCGTGACTGTCATCCCTGAAGCCGCGTATGCAAGCGGTGGTGGTAAACCTCACGGACGGTGAGCTTTGTAATTTTTAATTTACTGTTATGAAGTTTGAGATACAAAATCTTCAGGGCGGGTCCAGCAGCAACCACGCTAGTCGAGATCTGGAGCTCCAGAGTCGAGATCAGGGAGCTCCAGAGGACGCAAGAAGCGCTCAGGGCTAGGGATGAGGCGTGGACAGCTGAGATCAGGGCTAGGGACGAGGCGCTAAGGGCTAGGGACGAGTATCAAAATTCGTTCATGTTACAGATGCAAGCTGTCATGCAGGTAATCTATTCTAGATGTTGTACTTAACATTTTTTACATATAAATGACATGCATAATGATTTGCTTTGTATTTGCAGGCTATCAGTGCAGGACAGGCGGTTGTCTTTCCGCAATGGGCGCCGCCAGCGATACAGATGCCGCCGGTGCTGCCGGTAGCCCAGATACAAACTTAGTAAATCGCACTTGCACTAGTTAAACTTGTTCAAATTTAGTAAAATATGCATTTTCTTGTAACATGTCTAACCACCCCTGCACTTCAGAAGCGTCAGGAACGGAGGCTCAAATTCCATCGCGTCAGATGCTTGGACGACTGCAGGAGGACGACTTTCCAAACTCCGGTGCCAGCAGACGGGGTAGCGTCTCTTAGTCAGGTCAGCCGAGCCTCATACTTGTGAGCTGAGTTCCCTCCTCTCTCAAAATGTGCGGTGTGAGACTTGTATGAAGAATTATGCAATAATATATTGTGTGATGTATTTTGCGGTGCTATGTGATATATATGCATGTTTGTGTCATGTTTTTCTGTCTCTGCGATCTGGTCATCGAGCCAGGGCTGGCCTCGAAGCCAGGGCAGCATTTTCTGTTTTTTAAAAAAAACTTAAAAAATTATCGACGACGGTTATCTAGAGGCCGTCAACGATACTGGCGAGTTATCATCGACAGTGACAAGGATACCGTTGACGATAAGTGTCCAGTATCGACGACAGTGCCCTTCTACCGTCAATGATACTGTAACTTATCGTTGACGGTGTCTCTGTCACTGTCGACGATAAGCTTCCCCCGCTGCCACGTGGAGGAAGTCACTTACCGACGACAGCTGGTTTTGGCCGTCATCAAATAGTTTATGGACGACGGTTCCCGTCGTCAATAACGTTATAGATGACAAAAGAAACGTATACGGCAGTATACCGTCGTCTATAAGCGTATACCGTCGTCAATAAGCTATTGACGACGGTTTGGGCCTTATAGACGACGGTTTGTGGCCGTCGTCTATTATCGCGATTCTTGTAGTGCACCTAAACTTTAGATGTCCATCATCGTTGGGACTGATTATTGTCCGTCATCATTGGAGGTCACGATCGCAGGCATAGTAACTTTAAGTCCTCATCGTAAAAATAATTTATGACAGCCAAGTGCTTTCTGAATCGGATTGATAAGATGCTGGATTATTTGTAGCCTTTAGGTTGGGATGGATAGAAACTATTGAAGAGATAGTGAGTATTTACTCTCTCCATTTCAAAATACTTGACGCTGGCTAGTGCAATTTTGGATCAATCAGAGTCCAATAATTTGAAACGGAGGGAGTAAATAGGAAGATAGGGATTGATTGGCATTAGATTTCGTGGAAGAGAGGAGTTTAAAGAAGCAGTAATAAGTACGGGCTGTCAGGAATAATCTTTGTGTGCCATGTGTTAGGCATTTCTTTGTGTTCTCTTTATCTGCCGGGGTCAATAGCTTAAGCGTGAAGTTAGGGTGGAGCTCGGCGGGGCATGATCAGGCCCAGAGCGGGTCGTGGTGCATGCCAACAGTAGCATACAGCACAAGTAAGGACACGTCCCTCATTTCCTGTTATTCGTATCCGCATTGGTATTCAGCAGTTCATTGAAAATCGGTGTCAGTTGCACCACCACATCGTGAGAGTTTGGTTCCGGCTCCGGGTGCTCTCCTCTCCCAGAGTGTTCGCGTGTGTTGTTTGCGTTCACCGGTGACATCTTGATATTGCTAGGCCGGTAATCTTCTGTCAAGTGGCATCAGAGCCGTTACGGCCTGGACGACGGGAGCGGCGACATGGCAGGCAGTGGCATGACCAGCGGAAAGGGCGACAACACCAAGAACGAGCGGAGCGGCTCGGTCCAGAAGGTGATTCATGAGGTAAGCTGAGGGACGAGTTATTCCCTCCTCACCAAGACCAATTACTCGGACTGAGCGCTGCTCATGAAGGTAAAGCTCAAGGCTCGTCTCCTCTGGACGGTGATCGAGACGGGAAAGGTGGAGCCACACGAAGACATGCAAGCTTTGGACGCACTCTGCAGTGCCGTTCATCTGGAAATGTGGCCGGTCATTGCAGACAAGGACAAGGCGAAAGAAGCCTGGGAGGCCGTTGCCACGATGAGGATTGGTGATGACCGTGTGAGGAAGATGTTGGCGCAGAACATGCGGCGGCAGTTCGAAGCGGCGACATTCAAGGAAGGCGAGTCTGTTGAGGATTTTGCCTTCCATCTCAGCGGTATGGCGTCGACACTGACGACGCTGGGTGACAAGGTCGAAGAAACCCAGGTGGTCGAGAAGCTGATTCGCAGTGTTCCACAGTGGTTTAGGCAGGTGGTGATTGCAATAACCACACTGCTTGATGTTTCAACGCTCACTGTGGCGGACTTGATGGGTAGGCTCAAGGCGGCTGAAGATGCGTTTAAAGAACCACCATCCGCCATGCATCATGAAGGAAGATTGTACCTGAAAGAGGTGGAATGGGAGTCTCGATGCAAGAAACGGGATTCTGAGAACCATTCTACCAGTCGAAGTGGATGCAGTGCTGGTTGCCGAGGAGGAGGGGGGCAGACGCCGTGGTGCAGAAAAGGGTTCGTCTTCGGGCGGGTCATCAGGTAACACACGGCGGCCAATAAGTGGTGATGAGTGCAGGAGATGCGGAAAACTTGGGCATTTGGCCTGGGACTGTCGTTCGAAGCCTAAGAAGGAACATGCTCATGTTTTTCAGGAAGAACAGGAAGCCTCACTGCTGGTAGTAAAGTCCACTCACGTCTGTGGTCGCTGCACCAAGGAATGATCAACTTGTTGAGGGTGCAGTTTCCCTCAAGGCTACTAGCGTGCAACATCAGAAGGTTGAAACTGTTGATCGTGTTATCTCCATCAGAGGAGAGACAAGTGTTGTGCCAAAGCCCGTTGTGATAAACGAAGGAAGGGTGCTCGTGCAGCAAGGAGATCGGAAGCAGTGTGATGAGAATGCATGGGTTATGGATACAGGAGCTACAAATCACATGACTTTGTTCCGTGGGGCATTAACTGAACTGGACACCGGAGTACTCAGATCTGTGTGTTTTGTTGATGATTCAGTAGTCAGGATTGAAGGTCGTGGAACGATCGTGTTCCTCTGCAGAAATGGCGAGCTCTGTACCTTCTCCTGGGTTTATTTCATCCCACAGCTGACGACAAATATCATTAGCATTGGGCAACTTGATGAGGCAGACTATCAAGTGGAGATTGCAAAAGAGGTTCTGAGGGTCCGTGAACCAGGGGGGACAGCTTCTAGCAAAGATGAAGCGTGAACAGAACCGGCTGTACACACTGCGTGTAAATCTGCTGCGGCAGACTATGGCAACGAGAGGTACAGCTGACGCGCAGCGATGGCATGCACGTTTTGGCCATGTGAACATGGCGGTGTTGAGGAAAATGGCTCGGGGGGAGCACTACAAGAATACTTTATTTTCATAGGCCAAAACCCATGAAAATATATAAAAACCCACGAAAATACTATTTTTCGTGGGTTTAGGCCTTATTTTCATGGGCCAAAAACCCCATAAAAATAAACCGACGAAAATAAATTTATTTTGGTGGGTGGCCCACGAAAATAAATGTATTTTCATTGGCCTTTTATGGCTCAAAGAAACATATTTTCATGCTCACAAAAATAATACCTAAGTATTTTCGTGGGCCAGGAAAAAACCCACGAAAATAACGGGGAGATATTTTCGTGGGCCAGGAAAAAAATCATCGAAAATAAGGGGGAGATATTTTCGTGGGCCATAAAACCCACGAAAAATTAGGTTGTTTTATGGCCCACGAAAATATCTCCCCCTTATTTTTCGTGGGTTTAAACAACCTAATTTTTTACTTTCTAGCACATGAATAAATATAATAGTTTAAATCAGAACATACACAACACATTATTATTTTTTTATAACAAATATTAACTCACAACCAATTTCAGTTCACATCAAAACATTCGTTACATAGTCATAATGAGTTCAATTCAACGAAGTCACTACATAGTCACATTGCAACTCACAATGAGTTCAATTCAAATTGAAACGTTAATTACATGGTTCATAGTAATTGCAACTCGCAATTAATTTGATAACACATTAGAACTCATCATCTCATCCCGTTCGCCGTTCTTCCTGTATCAACCAATTTAATAATACATTACAACCAATTTGATAAGATGTAAATGAAAAGTAACATGATATCTATTTTGGTATGACTTCTTAAAAATACATCATTTTGGAAACCGGAAGCGGAATGGATTTGTAACACAAGGACTCTAGATGCATCTTAGTTTGTTTTAATAACTTACCTAGTTGCTACTACCCGGAGCGAAGAGATGATCGACGAAGTCTTCTCCTCCACACCGTTCTCCTATAGATGATCTGGGCCAATTTGTAACACGAGGAGTCTGAAGGTTTTGTAGTCTCGAGGATGATCCCTAACGATAAACAATGATACATGTTATAAGTATACTATAAGTTTGTTAAAGTGAAAAGAACATTACGAGTATATATTACTTGTGTTCCAACAGGAAGAAGTTGTGGAAGCACCGGTATCGGTGGAGACGTCGGTAGCTATCGGGGCATCAGTAGCGGTGGCATGGCGGTAGACAATCCAAGCTGAGAAAAGTATCCCTAAATTGATTTTGAAATGTTTAGCATAATTCTTCTTTAAATGTTAACATAAATTCTTAAACTCTTATACTAATGTATCTGCATCGATTGTTGCCATGCTGTCAGGTTCGCAAAGTAGTCATTTTGTGCTTTATGCACTCTTCGTGTCGTCTCATGTGATCTTACTATCGTCTCATGTGTTCTCTCAATGCAGCCTACTCCTCCATTTGTTTGAACATGGACTCATCTCTAGTATGCGTACGTCGAGAAGAACTCGCTCCGCTCTTTGTCGATCGTGACTTCAAGAGAACCATATCAGTGTTCATCACACTATTAAACATTGAGTACCTACATAAAAGAATATGACATAATTATAGAATGACACTTGAAGCCAGTTTAGTATGTGAATAAAGGAATATGAGAGAAGTAAGTTCACCTCCCGTGAGGCTTTCCTCCACCAGATTGGTACAAAGCCATGACATCGACGTCTTCCTTTCTCCAATCATAGTCATCTCGTGACGCCGAGCCACCTCTTCAGCATATTTCTCCTACACAAAAAATAATTGTAAAGCAACTATCTATATTGTTTAATAATTAATTTGACTAATATGATATACCAAGTTTTCAGTTGCTGTCGGTGTGCACAATTGACTGTCATCGGAGCCCCTATGTCCTCTTATATAAATATTGATGAAAGAGTGCTCCTCGCCACTTTGAGCAGCCTACAGAGAAAAATTACAAACATATTGCCATAAAATCTACATAATAAGAACACTCTGTGTTAGGCATGTTATGTTTTCTTTGTGTTCTCTTTATCTACCGGGTCAATAGATTAAGCGTGAAGTTAGCGTGGAGCTCGGCGGGGCACGATCAGGCCCGGAGCACGTCGTGGTTCATGCCAATAAAAGCATGCAGCACAAGTCGGGAGTGTATGACCACATCCCTCATTTCCTGTTATTCGGATCCGCATTTGTATTCAGCAGTTCAATGAAAATCGGTATCAGTTGCACCACCATATTGTGAGTTTTGTTCCGGCTCCAGGCGCTCTCCTCTCCCAGAATGTTCACTTGTGTTGTGTGTGTTCGTCGGTGACGTCTTGAGATCGCTACACCGGCGATCTTCTGTCACGGGCTAGCAATGAGGAGATATAAATAGAATTCCCTAAGGATGAGAAAACTGGGATAAGATGCAAGTGCTCATGACAAGGATGTCCTTGGATGATATATGGTGATCTCAGGACAAAGAGTGACTGGTTCCAAGTGTAAGCGGGTTTGGAGAGCTCAGCGGTCCCCAAAGGGAGCCGAAACTTTGATCATGTCGAAGTGCTGAGACGGCATGAGGCAGACATGGAGTCGGTGCTTCATGCAAGGTATGTTTATTATTTTTTGAAATATATAATACCCAGTAGCCCCGAGTCTCTAGTTGAATCCTAAAGTTTGCTAGAGACTATAAGTAGAGAAAGATTATGGAGCTGCTTGGTCTATAGAAATATTTTAGAGACGGTATCCTTTGAGTATTCAATCAACTTATACAGTCATTTGTTGACTCATTCTTAAGAAAAACAGAGAGCCAGTAGCCTATGGGTCCTATACCGACTCGTAGAGTCAGTGGAATGTCATAGTCTTGGGAAAAATTTGGGAGCCGGTAGTCCCTGAGACTTCCATCGACTTGTAAAGCCAATTGGAGCCTCGTAGTTTTAATAAAAGTCTAGGAGCCGATAGCCCTCGAGTTTTCGATCGGCTTGTGGAGTAGGTTGGAGGCTCGTAGTCTTAGGACAAATTCAGCAGCCGATAGTCCCCGGGTCATTAATTGGCTTGTAGAATCGGTTGGATATTCGTATACTTAGAATTAGTTTAGGAGCTGATAGCCCCTAAGACTTGGATCAAGTTGTAGAGTCGGTTTGGGACTCGTAGTCTTGGAAAAAATCGAGAGTTGGTAGCCCCCAAATCTTTGATCGGCTTATAGAGTTAGTTTGAGACTCTCAAGCTTAGGAAAAGTTTCGTTGCCTGTCTTAGGAAATATTTTTATGACTTCCTAGGGTCACTACTACAAAAACCATTATCACAGACGCCTCGTTTTTCAGGACCAGGCGGTCCGTAAAAAATACGCTTGTGATGATGAATGAATTAATAGCCGTCTGTGATGAATGAACATCACAGACGACTCGCAACGGCAAACCGCCTATGTACACATATCAATCTTCACATGCGGACCGTGTAGTTGGAGCCGCCTGCAATATTGTCCATTAATACAAACGGCTGAAGTGACCGGGCATGCGCGCCTTTTCGGTTACAGAGAGGAACGCGCGCAGTACGTGCGTCCATTGAGTTCAATTCGAAGCCACCAAATGATGATGGATATAAATACGCACCCGCCTTTTCCAACTTTTACAGTCCTTAACCAATAGATGCCTGCGAAAATTGTATTTACCTTATCACATGCGCTTTGTAACGTAAGATTATCCGCGTGTGTAACTCTATTATCGCAGACGATTCTTTACCTATGACTAGCCGCCAATGAAATTATATTATCCCAGGCAGTTCGTTACCTACGATAAGCCGTCTATGAAATTATATCATCACAAGCGGTTTGTTAGGTACTACATGTTGTTATTTCTAATTTACAGGTCAATTTCATGTGCATATTCACACATAGTAGAAACAATATATTCTGACAAATATTATTGACACAATATCACCAAAAAAGTCATCTCATATACATATGTAAGTACAATACATCTCAATACATAGTCTACAAGTTTTTCACTAAAAACCAAATTGATGCTCAGTATACTGGCAAAGTTCTGGTACGTCAGCTATTAAAACATGCGTCATCAAAGAACTGCCCTTTTTGGTGGTCTTTACTTGAAGGGAAAACGGAGGAAAATTATATACACACACGAACAGAAGAAAAACATAGCTCACACATACACGTAGAGATGAAGCAGCACTTAGCCGGCAATGGCTTTAGGTGCAGTGTATTTCAATGTTGAAGTTTACGGCCAACTCAAAGTCATTATTTCACTGTATGAATTTTGTTAATTTTTTAAAGCATTCCAACATAACAAAATTCAAATATTAAAAGAGAAAACTTCATCAAATTAAAATATTAAAGCTTTATTACAATATTATAAATATACAAAATATATGTCATACATTTTTTCCAGGATTGACATTTTCTCGCATATAGGGTTTTAAATCCTTTTTAATGTTTCTTTCTACGCGCTTGATGTTGTCTGGATCGGTGAAAAGGTACATATCTTCATATTGATTATATTCCTCTTCATTATTTGCACATTCTCAATCCCAACAATATTTTGCTTTTCCAGAAACAACTACGTGCATCTTCTCAATTCATGGATCCTGTACATAAAAAACTTGTGTAACACGATCGGGACAACCCATGGGTCATCTTTATAACCCACTTTGTTTAAGTCTACCAGTATCAGCCCGTAGTTGTCAACTTTCACACCATCAGGATGTTTGACCCCATTGGCACTTAAACACGGGCATTTGCATTCTTTTGTCATAATCGAGTTCCCATATTTCCTCTATGAACCCGAAGTATGTGGTCTTCTACCCTTCTGGATCATAAGCCTCTATAAGAACACCACTATTTTGTGAAACACTCTTACCGTATTTTTTCTTAGTGTAAACTGTGTATCCATTGATGTCATATGCTTGCCATGATGTCACCAAAGCAGATGGGCCAGAAGCTAACTTCTTCGTTGTTGCCTATTCTATAGAGTCTCTGTATGGTATATTTTTGTCCATTAACCATTCAGTGAAATACCTTTTGTGCTCTTTCATGATCCAGTCTCTATGGGGCCTTGATTTTTTCTACGAAGCTCAATTTCATGTTCCTTGATGTACTACTTAGCAATTTCGAGCTATTGTAGTACTCCAAAATGTGCACAGTATGCTAATTTGTAATCCTGAACAATAAAAGTTTTCTTACCCACTTTGCCTCTCCCACATAGTCTACCCTCATGCATTGGTATAGGCACAACTATCGGCTTGCCATCTTTGATGTAATCAGCGCAACCCTCAATCACTTCTTCTGTAGTGTATCCTTTCATAATTGAACCCTCTGGGTGAGCACAGGTTCCGCACATAACCCTTTAATACTTCTAAATATCTCTCTAACGGAAATATATGATGTAAATATAGTGGACCCAATGCTTTTAACTGATTAACAAGATGTATGATTAGGTGTACATGCATATCAAAAAAGGATGGTGGGAAACACATCTCAAGCTTGCACATAGTCTTGACGATATACATTTTCAAATAGTCTAAGTCTTCCCAGGCTATCACCTTTTGTGATACTGCATTGAAGAAGTAACGCAAACGTGTGATGACAACCTTTACATGCTCAAGTTTGATGACCCTTATTACAGTGGCAAGGAACAATGTATCATCATGTGACAGTCGTGAGAATTATAGCCAAATAAAGACAAGTCTTTCATCGAGACTAGTTTGCGGATATTGGATGAGAAACTCACGGGCACTCTGATCTCACGCAATCATTCGCAAATTGCCTTTTTCTCTTGTAGTGTCATGTTGTAGCTAGCTGTGGCAAGGTAATACTTCCTGTTGGCCTTTTCTACCGGGTGAAGATTTGGTTTCATATCAAGATTTACTAGGTCCATACGTGATATTAATTCGTCCTTTGTTTTCCACGACATGTCCATCAAGGTTCCAATGATGCTGTCAAATACATTCTTTGTAACGTCCATCAAATCAATACTATGGCAAATTTCCAGGTTCTTCCAGTACGGAAGATACATAAAAAAATCAATTGTTTCTTGAAATTTGTGTCAATTATATCACCCGAAGATGTAGTTTTCTTTCTCTTTTTTCTTTACATTTTTTGCCCTTACCGAAAGCATCCTGAATGTTCTTGATCGTTTTGAACACGAGTTTTCCACTGTAAGGTTTTGGTGCAGTATCTTTTTCGATTGTGTTATCAAATTGTTCTTTCATCTTCCTGTACTTGTGTGTATCTGTCAAGAACCGCCGGTGTCTCATGTACACCGTCTTTCTGGATGAAGTGAGGTACAAAAACCAGTTCCATCTACGCACCTTACACAACCTTTCTTCGCTTTCATTTGTCCTGATAATTTAAACTGTTCAATATAATCATGCACGGTAACTCATATCATTGCTCTTAGCGTGAAATACTCTCGCTTGTACTCATCCCATGTACGTACCCTTTCATTCCACAGATTCACCAAATCTTCTATTAGAGGTTCCGAGAACACATCAATTTTGATGCCGGTTTTTCCGAACCTTGTATAAGAATAGATAACAGAATATATTTTCTTTTGTGACACAACCACGTCGGTAGGTTGTACATTGTTAAGACCACGGGCCATGTGCTGTGTATGCTCCTTTTTTCACGAAACGGATTCATTCCGTCTGTAACCAAGGCAAACCTTACATTTCTGATTTCCTTTGCAAACTCTGAATATCGAATATCAAAATTTTTTCACTGGGTTGCATCACTAGGGTGTCGAATATGTTTTTCATTTTTCCTGCGCTACTCGGAATGCCAACGCATAAGTTCAGCCTCCCTAGGGTTTGAGAACAAATGCTTCAAGCGATCAATTACTGGAAGGTACCACATCACCAAGGCAAGAATTTTTACTCTTATTCTTGCCACCTGCATCATCAGAAGTATTGTCATCGTCATCTTCGGGGCCAATAATATTCTTCTTATTCTTCAGGGTCTTATTCATGTTGGTAACATACTGGTGATTGTAGTCCTCCATGTAACTACTGACACCACGGATGGGGCATCTAGTTACGAGCTAATGCTCTTTACGATACAGAATACAATGGTTCGCTCAAGCGTGTACTTTTGTCACACCTAGTGACATCGAGCAAAGAAGTTTCTTCGCTTTATATGTTCTTCTGGGCAATTTATTGGGATTTAGAAGAATTTCTACCAAAAGATTCAAAAGACCAGAGAAACTTCCATCAGACCATCCGTGTGTGCTTTCAACTTTACTAGTTCTAGGACTGCACGCAATGTAGTAAACTCTTTGTCAGAACCCTTTGATTCATCATATAAGAGCTCCATCGCCGCATACTAAAATGTCTCCATTTTACTTAAACATTTACTTGCTCCCATAGAAATCAATAGATGTGGTTCGATTTGATGCAACATCTCCCCACAATCAAACTCATCATCATCATCCTGATTGTCACTACCATAATCGGTATGAGCATTATCATCATCAGAACCTCTCTCATCATCTTTATTCACCTCATGTGTATCTAACTCACCATGCTAGCGTACACTGATGACACTTGGAGGCGCGGACGATGACGTGGGCTCGGCGGTGAGGGAGAGGATGGCGGTGGCTGTGACGGCCAGGATGGCAGCGGTGGCAGCGAGGGGCAAATGTATTTTTTGGCAGTGTGATGGTGTCGATGTGAAATCTCCCGAGTTAGGTTTTTGCGGTGCCCGAGTGGTGCTTTATATAGTCGTCCATTATCACGGGCGGGTTTTAAGGTGGTCCATTAAAAACTGCGAGTGATAACTGCCTCTTCATAGGTCTGCTCTTCAGTTTCTTCTTCCTTTGCTTTATTTTTTATTTAGATTCCAATGTAAACACTCTACATGTATAGATTCTACAAATGAAGTCCAAACTCGATGATTATTTTTTTCTATATTCTTCAAAAATTAACATATACCAGATGGAACAAAAAGTTTAAAACTTATATAGGTAACATTGTTATGTTTTGGTAAATATAGAATTAATTTATATGCACATATTATTCAAATTTTCATTTCTCCTAAAAAATGGATCTTTCACTGAAAGTTAGTTTGTGTGAACATATTGTCTTATTTATACATGTATGAATTTTGTTAATTTTTATAAAGCAATCCAACATGTCAAAATCAAAATTATTCATCATTCTAATGAAATGCTCATATACATATGAGGCATTCTTCAAATTTTGAACACACATTGATTTAAACAATTTTGTAAAAATCTTTAAAAAATCATAGAGCTTGGTGTGATGACTAAAGAGTCCCATAAAAAATTCACTCACAAAATCATTGTATTATGCAGGATATAAAAATGACAAATAACCTATTTATTTGTTTTTATGTTTTGACCAATCTCAAAGGTTTTTCCAAGTGAAATTTAATGGGCACAAGTAATACTAAATCATATTACAAGAACTTGGAATTGGGCGTTTACAAGCCCCTCATTTTGATCAAGAATATTAATTAATCCTAAACTTAGTAAACTTTTTTCACAGACGATTCTATATTAAAAACCGCCCGTGATAATTGCCTCTTCATAGGTCTGCTCTTCAATTTCTTCTTCCTTTGCTTCATTCCAATGTATATACTCAAACATATATAGATTCTATAAATTAAGTCCAAACTCCATGATTCCTTTTTCATATTATTCAAAAATTAATATATACCAGATGGAACAAAAGGTTTAAAACTTATATAGGTAACATTGTTATGTTTTGTTAAATAAAGAATTAATTTATATGCACATATTATTCAGATTTTGATATCTCCTAAAAAATGGATTTTCCATTAAAAGTTGGTTTGTATGACCATATTTTCTTATTTATGCATGTATAAATTTTGTTAATTTATTTAAAGCAATCCAACATGTCAAAATTCAAATTATCCATCATTCTATTGAAATGCTCATATACATATGAGGCATTCTTCAAATTTTGAACACATATTGATTTAAGCAAAAAATCTGAAAAAAATCATATAGGTTGTATGATGAATATAAAGTCCCATAGAAAAATTCACCCACAAAATCATTGTATTATGCAATATACAAAAATGACAAATAACCTATTTATTTGTCTTTTATGTTGTGACCAATTTCAAAGTTTTTCCAAGTGAAATTTAATGGGCACTTGTAATACTAAATCATATTACAAGAACTTGGAATTTTGTCTTTTATAAGCCCCCTCATTTTGATCAATAATATTAATTAATCTTAAACTTAGTAAACTTTTTTCACATGTGGTTCTATATTAAAAACCGCTTGCGATAATTAATCTTCGCGGGTGGTGTTTAATTCATCTTCGAGGAGGAGGAGGTTCGTACGCCGGTCGCACTTCTCTGCACCACTAGCCGCAATTTAGTTCTCCGCAGCTCTTCCTCCTCAGGCTGCTCGTCTCCCTTTGTCAATAATAGAAGACACACTTTTATCTCACCCGTCTCTGCACCACCGGCCGCAATTAAGTTCTCTGCAGCTCCTCCTCCTCGGGTCACGCGTTTCCCTTCCATCCAACTCCAGCCGCCCTCTCTTCGAACCCTTAGTGATTTACCAACTCTAGTGCGACCGCCATCTTCCGTCCTCTGTTCACCATCGCCGTCGTCACCGTCACTACTCCCTCCTATTCTACATCGTCGTCGTCGTTCGTGGCTGGGAACTTTTTTATCGACTTGGCGCGTGGTCGACTCAAGGAGGAGCGCTCGGCATGGCGCAAGAACCACCCCCATGCATGTACATATGGCACATCGGTCGCTCAATAGTTTTGCTTTTCCGTCTTGTATGTTTTTGGTATTTGCAATTTCATGTCGGGTTTCAGCCTGAGTCGGGATATTTAATGATGTGGCAGTGCATCATCCCCAGTAAAGAAGGGGTAAGTCATGAAGAATAAGCATAAACCAATATAACCATCGTCCCCTTATTAATAAATTTCCTTTGTAGACTGACTGGGAAGGTGGTTACTATCCACTCACAATGTCTTTCTTGGAGGAATATCCCTTGGTACCTCCAAGATGCGCCTTTCCATCTGGTTTCTTCCACCTAAATGTCCATCACTCAGGAGCACTCTGCCTTGAGGTTCTTGATCAAGAGATTGTAAGATAGACTTATTTTGTTCATGTAATTAATAATTGTTGCCGAACTTATTTAAAGTGGTTTCTTATGTTGATTAAGTTGATATTTCGTAGGGGTGGTGTCCTAGTAATAATGTCAAAATTTTTACTACTTGAAGTTCAACGTTTGCTTCATTAGTCAAATGCGCCCAATGTTGAAAATGGTTGCTATAATCTACTTATCAAGGTTAGTAACTTTATATTAGTGAGCAATCTAGGTTATATATCATTCCTCTTTCGACTTTGTCAATTTAAAGAATGTCTATGTTATTTTCAGGATCCAGAGGAATATAAGAGACGTGTTTGGGAGCAAGCTCGACGGTACAGTTTAGATCGATCGATGGGAGCTTCATAGGAATATAAGTCTAAAATGTATAGTTTAGAGGGCACACAATGTGTGTAAACTATGAAATGTTCATTGAGCTGCAAATGTTTATCTCTAAATTGCAATGTGATTGCCGTTCTATATGTTCATTGTGACAACGATGCACATTTATTATCTCTGCGTGTGAAGTGACAACGGACAAATATAAAATAAATAACGTATTTTAAACATTTTTCATAGGCGGTATTTAACTAAGACCCGCCAATCAAATCTGAGCCTATATATGGCCGCTCAGACGGTTCTGTAACACCCTCAAAATTATTACCATGCATTGCATATATTTTTCATTTAGAGAAGCATTTGAAAAGAAGATGAACTAAAGAGAAGAATATAGAAGCAAATAAAATTATAAATGGAAATAGAAATGGAAAATAATGAAAATAAGTAGAAAAAGGAAAAGAAATAAAAATAAAAAATAAATAAAATAGCCAAATAGGGCCACCCCAATTTTTCCCCAAAATTCCCCAATTTTCCCCCAAATTCCCCTCTCCCCTAATTTTTCCAATTTTCTCCAAATTTCCTGATTTCCCCAATTTCCCCAAAATTCCCCTAGGACGATTTTTACCCACATTTGGGGGGGGGGGGGGATTTCCCCCCTATTTTGGCCGCACCACTAGGGGGGGAACCCTAATGGGCCCCACCCTTGGCCGCAGCCCACTAAGAGGGGAAACCCTAGCCGCCCCCCTTGTTGGATTTTTGTGGGCTTTTAGTTATCAATTAATCCCAGCCATTGGTTGGAAATAAATAATAAAATCCCAGCCCCTAGCTCCCACCTCTTTTAAAATTAAATCTCAGCCATTGGATGGAAATAAATAATAAAATCCCAGCCCCTAGCTCCCACCTCTTTTAAAATTAAATCTTAGCCACCGTAGCTCTTTCCCAACTTATAAATATAACTCCCCCCCTTAGCGCCACCACCCCTCTCTCTTTTTTTGGCCGCCGCCCCCTTCCCTCCACCTGGCTTCCAAGTCGCCTCCCCCTGCTGGAATTTAGCCGCCGTCAAGCTCCGTCACGCCTCGTCGTCGCCGGAGAAGAAGCCCCCGACGTTCTTCCCTAGCCGCAGCCTCATAATTCTCCACGGAAAAATCCTCCGCTGCTGCCATTGCAAGGGAGAAGGTTCTGCTGCAAGAAAGAGAGGAGGAAGAAGTGAGGTAGGACTTCGTTACCCCTCTTACAACATCACCGCTGTTTCCACGCACCCGTTTTCTTCACCCCCTGCGAGCAGAAAATTCTGCATGTGGACATACCATGTCTTGGTCGATTTTTGATGGTGGGATTGATCTACAAAGTCGGTCAAGATCATCAAAACGTCCACACTTGATCCCAGCAACCTTGATCATCATAAAACCCCATAGAAGCCTACTAAAACATGCAAGAACAAGTGCAAACTGATTTTATAAAACTGCACCACAGGAATTGCATTCATCCACCTCATTGCATCTTGAGTAAAGTTTGTGCATGATAATTGATTGCTGTAAATTTTGTATGTGCGTGGTGGTGAGTAGAAGGACACGCTCAAGAGACCGTCTACAAGTAACTACGGCACCAAGACTTCAAGACGCTTGAGCAACATGAACCACGGGAGCAAGGCAAGTGCCCCTTGACCATATTGATCCTATGTTTTTAAAACTGTTTTGCTTGCGAAAACTCATATGCTTGTGTCAACTTGATGGGACACCCTTTTATAGGAGTTTATTAGGTTTTTTAACCATCCTTGTCGCCGGGAAAGTTGACGAGTCGGGTATGGTCGTTTTTCCTTTTTGCTTCGCTTAACTTACGGGATACGGGAAGCTGAAATAAAACTTGTTACCTACTGCACTCATATGAATAAAGATGATGATAACTTGATGATGTTAATGGGCATGGAATCGGGGAGATCTATGCGAGCTTGGTTTGTGGATGTTGCTGAATGAGATGGTTGTTTGCTTCCCGTAGATCTAAGGACCGGTTCATGCAAGCACATGCCAGGAAAACAGTGCCACCACAGGGCCAAATATGGGTGCGGCTTAGCTTACTAATTAGGTGTGTTGCTAGTTTGTTATGTACCATTGGATGGTGCGGGGAATGGGAGTCGAGAAGGACTGCCCTGAAAACTGCAGGCACAAGAGGGGGCCCGTGGGTGGGAGAATAAAGATTCGAGCCTGCCGGTGAAAACTCAGTGGGTCCTTACAATCTAGTAGCTCCTTTGTAAAAGGCTATTTTGTGATCTCTTGGTCATACACCGATGGTTGTGTACTGGTATAATGGAGGTTTTCTCTAGTTGCCGACGGGTGACGAAATCATGAACTTATGAGTAAAGTGGTGCCACCTCTGCAGAGTGTAAAACTATCATGATAGCCGTTCTTCCAGTCACATGCACCTGGCCATCTTCCATGATTAGAGGCAAAACTTGCGATGGTTACTTGGGTATGGTCATTGGGATTGGTTTTTGGACTGTTTTGGGTCATGACAATGAGTTTGGTTTCGGTTATATGAAAATGAGATGGCTATGAATATTTATGAATATGAGATGAACTTGAGAAAGATTATTGGATGGATGAAGCTTGATAAATGTTGAATTATGATGAAGGAATGTTGATGAATTACTTGGTTATGATGGGATTAAACTAACCTAGAAATAGTTTCTGTTTTTACCATGTTTGTGAAATAAAATTTGCTTGCTGCAATGAACTTTTTTATTTCCCTACCTTGTTGTAAGATACATGTCATATTTTTCCTGCACTTGCTCAGTGCGACATGTGCTCACCCTTGCATTCCCATAAACAATTCAGCTACAGGAGAAGAGTACTTCGAGGAACAAGTGGAGTACTAGGCGTGCGCACTACCGTCAACATGCCTGTGGAGTTGAAGTTGGAGCCTGCTGTCTTAGCCATTTTCCGCTGTAGTTTAGAGTCTTCCGCTGCAAAAATAAGTTATATATTCATGAGTGATACAATGCGTCAATGTAATAAAGTACTTAAACATTATTTGTACATGGTTATATTCTGAATTTCAGTTTGTGAAGTACATCTGTATGTGTGATGAACATCCTGGGCGCACATATGCATTCACTTGGTTCATTTCCGGGACCGAGTGTCACAGGTTCTAAATTACAATTTACAAACCGCCTGCACTAATACATCTTCATAGGCGGTGTTTAACTAAGAGCTGCCTGTTAAAATCTGTGCCTATATAAGGCCGCTCGGTCTCCTCGAAAAAATCCAGCCCTGGAGATTTCACTTAGACGCCGTCAGGCTGCCAAAATTTTCCTTTGCCACCAAAACCCTCGCCACTGAGATTCGTCCTCGCCGTCCTCGCAGCCGAGCTTTATCCTCGTTGTCCTCGCCGCTGAGTTTCCTCCCTTCTCTCCCTCCTCCCTTCTTTGTCCCCCACGCCGCCTCCTTCCTCCCCCCCCTCCCCGTGTCGCCTCCCTCCTCAACCTCGCCGCCGGACGAGTGTCATCCTCGCCCTCGTCGCCGCCTCCCTCCTCCCTTTTCTGTCCCCCTATGGCACCATCGTCTCTGCACCCCTACGCCTTAATCCTCCACGCGCTGCCTCCTCCTTCCCGGCATCTACACTGTGCGCTGCCCTCTTTCTTTCCACCGTCCCCCATTGTCGTCGCTCTCCCACTGCGCCAAGCCCCCCCCTTATAGATTGATTAGATTACTTGTTTAGAGACCGTGACAATTGCTTAGATTATTTTTTTAGATTTTGTTTGAAGGTGGACCAGAGAGCAAATTGTGTAGAGAGCAAATTAATTGTTTACATCAGAAAGCAAAGCAAATTTAGCTCAATTGTTTCTTCTACCATGTTCTCTGTGTGTTCATACCGACAGCAAATAGTTGTTCAGAATAGTTGTTGTGTTAAAGGAGATAGTTTTGTTATGCTAACAAGTAGTCCATGTTGTCTTTGTAATCACTGAGTACTATAACAGGGATACATGTTGTCTTTATGAATCCACCATGTTCACTCTATTTTGTATATTAGGATGTGATTTTACATATTAGGATGTCTTTGTAATCACTGAGTACTATAACAAGAAACTCCTTGGGTTGCTTTTCAAGTTCTAGCATGGAAAGCCCTAAGAAGACTTATGCTGGTAGTAATAATGAAGTCGATGATGTTAAGTTTAGTGACTCCAGCAGTTAAGGCTCGTATCACAGTCCATCGGATCCTTTTCCAAATATAAAAATTAAAAACACATTAGAGGATCTCGACCCGGAATATGATCTTGTCGGCGAGGTATGGATCATGAATCTTAACTCTAGCAGTTTAAGTTAATGTTGGTTGTCAAGTATATGAAGTCTTATAATTCTTTTCTACCTAGCTTAATTGCCAAGACAACGAGGTGACTTCGGCTCCTAAAACCGCAGAAGGTTCTCCAATGGTCGAATCCTCAAATTCAGTCAAGCGAAAACGAGGGCAACGAGGTCCCAATAAGGGTCCATTGAACCGCATCATATACATAACAAGTGTCGGTCCAGGTGGGATTCCCCAAGAACCACTGGATTCAGTTACAAAGTACCAAAATGCATGCGGTTGTCTTGTTAGAGAGCTCGTGCCGATCACAACTGAGAATTGGAGAAAATTCCCTAAGGCGGACAAGAATGAGTTGTGGGAGAAGTTAAAGAAACAATTTAAGTTCCCAAAAGGCACCAAAGAAGCTGTAAAGAAAGCAACATTGGTCTCTTGCAGCAAGAAGTTTCGTGGCTGGAAGGGTGAAATGAATGCTTATGTTAAGGACAATAAGGTCCCTAGCCCAAAGAAGATGGGAAAATCACACAAGCTCAGTGGCAAGAATTTGTTCGTCAAAATACGACACCTAAGGCTAAAGCCCTATGTGAATCTAGGTCAGAGCTTGCCAAAAAACAAATACCATCAAGTTGAGAAATGGAATAAAATATTAGAGGGAACTATCAATAAGGGCAATCCTGACCCGCTACAAGGCTGCGATGAGAGAACTAAGCGGTGGGTCTTAGCTCGGTCAGGTTTGACCAGCGAGGGAAAACTTAAAAAGCCCGATTCTGTGAACCAAGTAGAGCAAAAAATGAAAGAAGTAATTGAAAAGCAACAGAAGGGTCTCTTCAGGCCGAAGAGGGAGAATGAACAACTTACCGCTATCCTAGGCAACCCTAAACACAGTGGACGGGTTCGAGCAATCTCTTCTCAGATGTCCTGGAGAGATGGTTTCCCGAACGATAAAGAGTTATATAGAATACGTGACAAGTTCAAGAAGACAATTGAAGATACGATTGATCAAAAGGTCAAGAAATCTCTGAAAGAAAGAATATATGAACTTATAAAATCGGGACAACTAACACCACAGAATAGAGCGATAGTTCCCGTGGCAATGAAGCATTTGATATCTCCAACTTCCTACCCTAGCAGTGTTGGTTCTGTGCCAGGCTTAGGGTCAAGCCATAAGTTCTCGGTCGATGATATTGTTAAGGACACATCTTGTCGTCTTCTTGTCCTGATCGGCAGAGCAGTGGACAAAACAAAACAGGTTGCCACTGCTATGGCAAAGCCAAATCTTATCTTCAACGGCAATTCACTTCCGTTATATTATGTCGTGGTGCAAGTTCTTTAGATCCTTGATAATGATTATGAAGATTATGAAATTGACCACATCACACCTGAGGGGATCCTGACTCTGGGACAGGCCATCAACCAGTTAATCCTTTGGCACCACGCGATATCGTGTTGGACGATGAGCCAGGGTCTAGCCCCCTCGCATCTCGAAAGACTAAAGCCCCGTCTTCTTCGCCGAAAGTCCAGGAAGATCCACTCCTGCTATGTCCCAGCAAGGATGATAGTAACATTTCTAGTAAAGATAACCAAGATCAACCAGTTGAACAACAGCTTGAAGCAGTACAAGAGCAAGCTGCTAGTAGTAAATAGCAATCAGTTGAACAACAGGTTCAACAACAGGCCAATGTACAACTTCCAATGACTACTCCTCGGTCAGTGCCTATGAAAGTTAGCTCGTACAAAAATAAGGAACCTTCTAAAGAAGTGTTAAAATCATTGGAAAAAATGAAGAAAAATATTAAAAAATCTAATGCATCTCGTGCTTCACATGAGCCAGCATTAGAAAATATTGAGGAGTGGGAAGAAGACATTGTCAAATATATTCACGAGATTGTTTTACTTAAACCAGGAGTTCCGGTATACAAGATTCAGGACGTTCCTCCCGAGTATGAGAATGGAAAGCCGTTCATGACATCGACACAGCTTAGCAAACAACCTTTCTCGCTCAGAAGAGTGCACGAGTGGTACATCACTGCCAGCACAAAATATGAAATTTGTTACGTCACACTTCGTGTGTCAAAAGAAGCATTCTGGAGCGTTGGAGAAGATAAACGAGCCCTTCTCTTTGCAGATATGCGGAGCCTTTTCTATCGAGGCATGCTCGAAATCAACCTGCTACTCGTCTGATGCTTGTAAGTGCCGCTAATATTTCGTATTTGGTTTTCTTACTACACGCATACACATCACACTGGAGATGCATGGGATGGTGTTCCTGACTAGGGATAACCACTGGATGAAGGATCGTAGCGACTCCCCATCACGCTGATGCACGGCGTGGACGTCGAGCTTAGTGCTGGGTCGCGTTTAGGAACTCCCAAAGTTGGTTGTGAATCTCCAGCACAACACTTCCCATGACGAGATGGACCCTGGGGGAAGGTTCATAAGCCATGACCGGGCTGTGCTGGTCAAAGCCACGGGGAAGTAGTTGGCCATGACAGCCTCATCCCCTCCTGCAGCTAGGATGAAGGTGGAGTAGATCTGCAGGAACTCGGTGGGATTGGCCGTCCCATCGTTTTTTCCAGCAGGTGGGGCCGGAACTTGGGTGGCCAGACCACCATACGAAGGTGCAGAGAAAGCGCCATGCAGCCTCCTGATGCCCCCTGTAGGATCGAAGAGCACGTGAGAAGCTACCAGAGGGCGGTGAATGGTATAAACTTTTTAGCGGAAGCAACAAAAACCTCCTCGGCAGAAAATCGATCTGTTAAAGAAACCAAGTATGCGACTGATCTAAACGTGTTCAACCGTGAAAATGTGGTATATATTATATAGAATAAATAATTCACGAAGACACGACAACAAGAATCACGGAAATCCGTCAAAGAAAACTCAAGTTATGATCAAAAGATCAAACAAGGGTCAATCTGTTCTACTCGAGTAAAAACCAGATCTGCAACACTGCAAACAAACTCGTGTAGATCAGAAACTAAAAATCTAATGAACCTGAAATTGTCACAGACGATAGATAATCAAGATGTGAAGACAACCCAAAAAGAATCACGTCAATTGGATCTGTAAAACTTGAGTTATGATCAAAACACCCAGGCACTGTCGTGCTGTCCAGAAACTCGACGAGAAAGACTCGACAAAAACAAGTCGGACGAACAAGGCACAAAAGCTCCTCTAAATTACGAATTTTATTGATCAAAACATAAGAGGAACATCCCAAAAACGTCTTACCATGAGCTCTGGCCTCCCATGCTTATATAACCAGCCTGGAGGCCAACCCAATCCTAACTAGGACTCTAATCCTACTCAGTTTCTGAATTGAAACATTCCATAACTGCTCAAGACTCTTCTATACGCAGATAGAAGCAATCTTAAGACTTCCAAACACCTTAGTAACGTATCCCACATTTCTAAAACAACTCAACTTCGTGTCCCACACGAAATCCTATCATAACCAACTCAAATCTTTCCATATTGGAGCCATAACCGACTCAGCCGCAGCCTGAGTCCATAATCCAGCCGGTTGGATCTTTCCGATCAATTCTTTACGTCCACAGCTCTTCATCACGCCTTGGAACCATGTTTCCATGTCCATGCACTCCTTGCACACGTGCAAACACCTTCCAACGACGTCCACGATACCTTCATATGCATTGTTCTTGATCCAAACATGGTGTGCGACCTCCCGATCAACTCAACCATAATTCCTCCTGACCTTGGTTATTGAACCTCATCTTCTCCCTAAGACTAGTTCAATGGATCCCGTCACTAGCCATATCTCGAACTCAAGCAACACCTGCACATGAATAAACAACCAATACTTTTGAGCACAAGTCTGCGACTTGACTCACGTTAGTTCCGAAAACCACAACACCTTACGTGAACACCTCACATAAGCATGTTGCAAACCATAGAAAAATGTTAACCACCGTAAACAGCCATAACACTTCAAAAACTTAGTAAAATAATACTAAGCAAACTTTCCATAGATGTAAAGCAAGTTCAAAACATTTGCATGGTAAAAACAGAACCATTGCGATTTAGCTCCGGACCTTGCCAAAGCTAACCGTAACTTGAGCCGGAGCTTACCAAAGCTAGCAGAACCTAGCATCACAATTTACCAAAACTAGTCGGACCAATTGCCGGATCTAACCAAACACATGTTGGACCTAGCCATAGCAAGTCGGACCTTACGTCAGATCTTGTCGGAGCACGGACCTAGAGTCGGACCTTGACAAAAAGAGTTTTTTGACAGAATTCCTAACTTTTATCGTCATAGCCAATGTATTCAGCACACATAGGTCTCACAATCTCCCCCTTGAAAAATGCATTGGCAACAACACTTAAAATCCGAACATTGGGCTATTCACATGAAAAGTTTTGAAAACAATCAAATGAGAAAGAAATTTTGAAACAAAAATTTCTCCTCCTATACATATTTCTCCCCCTTTGTAAATCAGAAATAAAATAAGAAGAAAAACAAAATTCTCCCCCTGAGGAGAATCGTGCCAAAACACTTGTGAATCGTGCAATGTGTGATCAATTTCTCCCCCTTTGACAATGTATTCAGCAAGGCTCAAAAGAGAAATTTTAATTGTTATGAGCATATTTATAACATATACATATATAACAAAGCTCATCCAAGCCATACTATCAAGTAACTGACGCGGCCCCAACGGCCTCGTCGAGCCAGGATCACGCTGTGGGATGCTGCGTTGCACAGCACAGGATAAGACACATCAAAGATACAAAGCGGAAGCAAAGTTTTATTACATAAACATGTTTGTGAACATTTGTACAACAAAATATGTTCAGTCTACACTCACGGGCGTAGACTACGCATCGAGTTCACGTTCAGCCCGTGAACGTGTCCCCGCTAGCACGCACATACACTAACACGGCGGCGTGCACGACTCCCACTCGACGGGGTTCACCTCCTAGGGTTCCGTCTCCTCCTCGGGAGTCCATTCCTCATACACCCCTACAAAAGATTCAAACACAAGCAGTGATCACGATGGCTCAGCAAGACTGACCCGTCTCTCCTATACATGAAACTTCTACATGATGGGTATAGGGTACATGAGGTAAATAATTTGCAAAGGACTCGCCTAATTATTTGAACCTTACTTTCAATGTTTTAGCAGCAGGTTGTGGAGAACCTTACGCTAAGGCACATGAGAGAGCCGCAATCAAACAAGAAACACATTTCTCTCATGTACTTTGCACAAAGTTGAAAAGAACTTTAATTAGCTCTAAACTACAACAAGACATTAACAAGCAAAGTATATCCTTCAATTCAGCAAACTTTTAACATGTATGTAGCCTGTTCTTTCTACGTCACGGTATAGTGAACAAGTGGTACTCACTGACCGCGAGGGACGGTGATTATAATCAACTTACACCTGCAGGGTTACCCGAATAACCCGTCACGTACGCCAGTACTCGATGTTGCCTACAGCAACCATCACGGACGTCGTACACAACCACCTTTCACCCGTCAGCCAAATGTTGAACTGGTCCAATCGTCCCGAGCAAGAGGTCTCTGCGCGCGCATCCACAGTGCCGCCAGCCGATTTACACCTCGAGCTCTCAACCTACCCTCTGAACGACCAGCTATGCCTCAACACCCAGCTACCCGAGTTACATCGGTTTCCCGGTTCCCATATAGCCGGTAGGTCTTCGGTACTGTTCTAGCTTGTTCAACAGGCCCGCACATGGCTCGGTCCTCAATCGACCCAAGCGGAGCTATAGCACCAAGGCCCCAAAGTCCTTCTGCCCTTACTCTCTGCTCGGTCTCATTTTTCTTGCCATGTGTTTCATTTGCTATCTTTACCCGAGTCGAGTGCCTCTAGCCTATCCTCGCGAGTAGTTCCAACTACTCGACTTGTACTGAATCCTACACCATCTTAGCATTGCAGTATCTAAATGGGGTTTTCAATCCTAATCCCAACCCATGGTTTTCTTGGCTATGCATTTGGGTTTCAAACAAGACTCTAATGCAAGAAGTAATGGGTGCTCAAAGTAAGTTCTCAAAACAGTAAAAAATTGTAAAAAGGTTAATGCAAACCGGAGCTTGCCTTGTTGCTCTTGGTTGTAGGCTAGCTGCTCTTCTGGAGTGATGAAGTCTAAGACTTCGGGTTCCTCCTCAACCTTAGCGACTACATGAGAGAATATATACATGTATCAATTTGAATGCATTTAAATTGAAGTTTAAACTTGTGAGGACTATAAGTCTTACTAGACAGACCCAATGACTCTGAAATTTTTACTGTGGTTTGGATACAACCTAAACAGAGACTTGGCGAAGTTTTATTTGCAGCAAAGCTCATTTGAGCTCTCCACAAATAATTATGTACTTGACCTTAAATGGGGCTCCTAGGGTGTTCTAGGGATTTTGATGGAGCAAGCCATGAATTTCTGAAAACTAGGTTTTCAGAGGGTTCTAATAGAGTTGGTCTCACTTAATTTGAAGGCTCCTAGGTAAAGATATGAGCTAAACAATTTCTGGGAAATTCTGAAAATGTTTCTGGACATTTTATATTTTGTCTGGAACAGTTTTATTAATCACACCATTAGGTCGATCAAATGAGCTCAAATGGATCTGATTTTGGTGAACATCCTAGCAAAATTTCAGAATTTTCGTCCAAAGGACTCTCCAGTTAAAATTCTAAACAGTTTAAACTTTGCAGAATTAATTCTGGAGAAATAAGGTTTTCATAGAGTGAAACTTGATTTGCTGGAAAGTACTCAGAGAGCTGAATCCAACAAAATTTGGTTCACTCGATTTGGAGTTTTCTAGACAAAGTTATGTGGGTTTGAAGTCTGAACTAAAACTGAAAATCAGGAAATGTTTTAAACACTGCACATGGGTCCCATGCACAGTGCCTTCGTCTACCTCCCGCCAGCGCCCGAGCGCGCGACGTCCAGCGAAGGTGGCGCGGTTCGTTCTCGGCCGCTACTGCCTAATTTTTGACACGGTTTCTTCCTACGTGACCCTTGGAGCATGGCACACACGCCGGGCATCTTCTCGGACCTCGACATCACCAGAAATCTAGTCGGCGACGGTGGAGGCAGAAGAGGAGCTCGGGTCCGACGGTGCTAGCTCGTCTCGGCAGTGAACATGATCAGCCAATGGGTCACAAAGAACCACTGGGGCACGAGGAAGCTAACCCTGCCCTCCTCTTGGCCGGAGGTCGCCGGGAAAGTAGACCTCACCGGCGACCCGAGCCATTTTCACTGGCGGTGGCCAAACTCCGGTGCTCTGCTCACTGGGTCGATCATCGCTGCTAGGATCTGGCTGAGGTGACCGTGAGGTGCTATCCTAGCTTCAGCTCGACCAAGGTTACCAGTGATCAAGTGATCGAGATGAATTTTGAGTTTTGGTCCTCGGTGTTCTATACGGTGATCATCGGGAAAAATGGAAATTCCGGTTAATCGGCGCTAAGAGGGACCTATGGAGTTCGGGGGGAGCTACTAGACTTTGATGCTAACCTAAGAGACACGTTGGTCACCCTGGAGAAGCTTAGAGCTGCTCTGGCGACGGCGTCGAGTCGGAGGAGCTCTCGGGTTGACAGAGCGATGGAAGATCTGCTCGGACAGGCTCAACCGAAGCTGATCACGAGCAGTTGAGGGCTGTAATACGTCGAGCAAGGACCGGCGGTGCCGTTTGTGGCCTCAGATAGCGGTGGAAGGGACTGTGTTGGCCGGTCGACGGCGAGGGGGTGCTGTGGAGCTGTGCAGCGATCAGCTCGGGTTTCTCAGCGCTGGAAACGTTGAGGCGGCATGAAAACGGGTTGCTGCTGGCGGCAGCTCGAAGATATATAGCTGGGAACGTCAGTTTGGGGCTCTGATCGGCGAGCAGGAGGTGGCAGCGGTCAGAAATCGCTGTGGCGCTCGCGCGGTCACGCGCAAGAACCGAGCTGCGGTGACTTCAGTCGGTTAAAACACTGGTGAGGCTGACATGTGGGTCCCACTCCGGTTTTAACCTCTGAAATTTAGTTTTCCCCACTGCTCTAAACAGTAGAGACCCAAATAACCTTGGTCATTTGAAATATCTACCCTCTGGCCATTTGAATTGGATAGAATTCAAATTTGGGATTGTTTGAATATATTTTCAGCACATATGCAGTTTGAAATTCAAATAAAGTTTGAATTTGCTAAACTTAGCTCATGTCAAGATCAACTCCAAATGGAGTGAAAATCGGTGTGTGAGATCACAAAAATGTGCTGAGTAAGAATATGCCTCCCACTTTTGAATTCATGGGATGGAAATAGATTGAATTTAAATTTGAGTTCAAACCACCCTCTTTCTAGTTATACCCAAAAGGACTTCAAAAAGGTTTTGGATTTGGGTGAAATTTGGCATGGACATTCCTAGCAAGGTGTAAGGGTTTTTCATATGCCCAGCCCTTATATGATGCATGTTGGAAATGTCACATTTGCATCTTGTGATTTTATTCTCTAATGAGCATGTTGATGTTGTTTACTTGCTCTTCAAATGTATTCATCAAGTTTCTTCAAATGAAGTGTGTGTGTGGTGATGAACACTTTGAATATGTGCCAAAAACTTAGTCCCTTACAGTAACTTACACTATCACATCAATGAGATACATGAAGTAGTGTAAGCCATGCTAGAGGTCAAGTGTAATAAGCAAGTCATGATCTCACAAACCTAACTATGTCAAGGCCTAAAAGCATGATATTTGTTGCTGCATTTTAATTATTTTTCAAAACACAAATTAAGATCATGTGACATTTGCAAGAGATTATATGCCGCATCAGCCTTATTCTAACCAACCAAGCCAACCCTTTGTCATTTGACAATCAGAAGCTTAAGGACATGGTTTTAGTCATACACAACTTCTTCCAAGTTCATATCTAATTGCAATGATAAGCCATCTCAAAAGAAAAAGTGTGATGCATGCATATTCTCTTGATCTTTTTCTCAATTTTTCATTTGAACATAGAAGCTCAACATGTGAATAGTTGATTGATTATTTTTTCATTATTAAAAGCACTTGTGAGCATGCAACAAGTTTAAAACAGCAAGAAGGTTCGATCATGACCAGATTTAGCGTAAATAATTATTCCAATTAGAAGTCATGGAAAAAAATAAAAAATGTATAACATGAGTAATGTAGTAAGAACTTTCAGCATATAAAAGGAATCATAAAGTCATATATGCTCATATTATTTTAAATTCAGATTCACACATAGACATCCCAAGTTTCAAAACTCCCCCTCAATTTAAGCCATGAGGATGCATAACCCTATTTCACTACGAATGAAAAAAACGAGTGAAATCCAAAGGTTTTGTAAAAATGTCAGCCAATTGTTGTTCGGTGTCTACATGGTGAAGCACAATGTTTCCTTTTTCAACATTATCACGGAGAAAGTGATACCTAATGTCAATGTGGTTGTTCTCGAATGTTGCACGGGGTTTTTAGCAATGCAAATGGCACTAGTGTTATCACAAAATAGTGGAACACTATCTAGATCAACCCCATAGTCCTTAAGTGTTTGAACAATCCAAAGAATTTGTGAGCAAGCGCTAGCAGCAGCTACATATTCAGATTTGGTTGTGGATTGTGCAACTGAATTTTGTTTTCTAGAGGACCAAGCAACAAGTGAATTACCAATAAAATGACGAGCACCCGAAGTACTTTTCCTATCAATTCTACAACCCCCAAATCAGCATCCAAAAAAGCTTTCAAAGTAACGGTTGAGGAAGAAGGAAGAAAAATCCCAAATTCTTGAGTTCCATGTAAGTACCTGAGAATTCTTTTGACGGCTTGACGACGTGAAGAACGTGGGGAAGCTTTAAATTGTGCACAAAGACATACGCTGAATTGTATGTCCTTTCTTGATGCCGTGAGGTACAAAAGTGATCCAATCATACTTCTATATTCTTTTTGATCCACTGGTTCACCATCTTCATCCAGTTCAAGTGTTGTTTCTGTATCCATTGGTGTCCGAAGAGACTTGCTTTTGTCCATGTTGAAGCGCTTAAGAAGGTCTCTTGTATTCTTTTTTTGTGCAAAAAGTACCCTCCTTGGTTTTCTTGATTTGCAGCCCCAAAAAGTATGTGAGTTCTCCCATCATACTCATCTCAAATTCTGAACTCATCATAGTTGAAAACTTGGACACAAGATCATGAGAAGCACAACCAAAGATAATATCATCCACATACAATTGAACGAATAATGAGTCATTGCCATGCTTAAGCACAAAAAGAGTTTTATCAACCTTGCCCATGTGTAACACCCCAAAACCTGTTAAGAGGGGAATTTAAAAATTTTTGGACATATTGCATGTGGTGCAGATATTCAAATTCAAATTGGAATTCAAATTCAACTCAAAACAGAAAAGAAAAAGAAAAAGAAAAAGAAAAAAACAAAACCCCGGCCAGTGGGCCGAAACCCACCAGCTGGCCCACCATACCCCCGCGCCAGCCCGCAGCCGCGCGCCCCTTTTCCCTCTCACTGACACGCGGGGCCCGCCGTAATCTTCTTCCTCGCGCGCGATCGGCCGACACCGGGACATCTCTCTCTCCCGAATCAAAACTACCCCCTGAAAACCGCGTCCCCCAGCCGAATTCTGGTCCCGGAAGACTCAAACTCGATCACAACCGACACACCGCCCTCCCCCGTCTATATAAACGCCGGTGTCGCCCCGTTTTCCCCACCCGATCAGCTGTTTTTCCTCCCGGTGAGAACCGAAGCTCCGATCACCGTTTTCTCTCGATCTTTGCTCGGGTTTTCTGATCTAACACGCCGATGCTGTTCCACCGCCTCTGGGGAATCACGCAGGTGCAGAAAACTCGGTAGATTTCGCCCCAGACACAGCGCCGACGAGCATCGCCGCGATTCCATCTCGGACCTTGTCGCCGACCGCCTTCCAGCGCCTCCGAGCTCAAGAAAAACCCCGAGGTGAGATCCCCGACCTCCCCTCTACCGATCTATGCCATGAAATCCCAGTTTTAGGAGGTATAGACGAAGATCCGAAGTTCTCCGGCGAGATTGCCGCCGTGCGCCGCCGGGCAGCGCGGGCTGGCTCCGGCCAGGGCGACGTGGCCGCTTGTGCGCCGTCTATTTTAAATCGCACGGTAGAATTAAAACCCGCGCGTACCGGTTCCGCGATCTAATCTGAGCCGTCTGTTTTAAATCGGACGGTCCACATCAGCCCCGCATTATAAAGGCCGGGATTCTTACGCGCTACCCCCTGGTGATCTTGGAAAATACGAGCTAGCCCCGGAAACTTCTGATCTAGCCCCTGGAACTTCAGAAATTCATGTAAATTCAATTAAAAATCAGTTTTAGCCCCTGGACTTAATAAAAATTAGCAAAACCCCTCTGTTATGCATATTTAGACCCCTGGAAATTTGTAAAATAATAAATTAGACCCTATAGTAGGGTGAACTTACCTTTTTGACCCTATATGGTATTAAGTTTAGAAATTTGAATGTGTGACTAGGATTTAAATTTAAAAGGAAAGACAAACACATGTGCTAATTCAAGTTTAAACTCTACTACGACTTGGAAAACTTTAGAATGAACTAAAAATAAATTTTAGGCTGAAATAAAATCTGTTTGGGTGTTGTTCATATTTATTAGTTCTAGGAACACATTTTTAGGTTAATAAATAATTCTGAAAATTGGTAAAATAAATTTAAATTAGTTCACATCAGAGGAGAAGTTCAAAAACATATTATTTAATATATTAGATCAGAACCTATTCTGTTTAGATGTTATGCCCTATTATTTAATATTTAAAACTCACTTTTAGGCATAGAAAATAAATCTGGAAAATAAAGGAAAAATAGGTATGCATAATTAGAAAATGATAAATGAAGTCTCCAAATCTAAAGACTTCAGTTTGGGATTGGGTAGAAGGTTTAAAAACCCACTTGGAATAGGAAATTACCTTCCATGCAAACTGGGTAGCTAAAGAGTGTGTTAATTGAATATAAAGAATTTGTTTAGAATTGAAGTTCATATATATAGTGTGCAAATAAAAATCTGAATACAAAAGTTAGAAATCATATACATATGTTTAAAAGTGCATGTAGGCCAAAAATTAACACATGTAGAGTAACCCCAACACTTAGAAATGTGAATGACTTTCATAGGTATGTATGCGTGTTTTGCATGAAGTGAAAGTGTGAACTATGTCTTATGGATTGTGTTTTCTTTGCTATGTGTATTGGCATGAGTAGAACCTTCCCCAGAGCAAGTTCTCCCCTTCCAAGACCAAGACTTTCCATTCTCAGAGCAGCAAGAAGAAGGCAAGTGTACTTGACCACTTTGATCCTATACTAGGATGTGTAGATAGAATTAATTGCATTGTCAATTGAAATATGAAACCCATGCTAGGAAGTTCCCCTAGAATTTCATTACCTTGTTTCCTTGTAGCTTGGGTTGGGATTTATTTTATCATGTCCTTTATTATTATGCTTAGCCATGCTTAGAATGGGATAATTAGGATACGAGATCATCAACTTATTTACCTTGCTCTTGAATGAGATATTATGAGTTATGTAGAGATAGGGATCGAGGCAAGTTGGATGATTTGGTTGGTGCTGGGTGCACGAGACTTGGGTTTGTGTTTAGTACTTGCCTGGATCCTAAGGACCGGTTCATGGAGCATGTAACCTGGCTTTACCGTGCCAACCACATGCTGAGATGGGGCAGCTTGGCCAATTAATTAGGTGTATCCCCGGCGTAGTATGGGTGTGTTGGATGGTGCGGGGAATAGGTGTCAGCTGGACTACCATATGAACCGCAAGGCTCAAGAGGGGGCCACTGCAGCGGGGTTGGAGCCTCTTGTATGCTGTTAGGGGTGAAACCTCAGTGGGCCCATGCTCGTCGGTAATCCCTTTGTATAGGCTTCGTAGTGATCTCCTGGCTACACACCTGGGAAGTGTGAATGTGGTTCGTGACCACTAGCATAATGGAGGTTCTTTTAGTACACCCGGCAACGGGGGATGAAATCACTACATGTGGGTACAGTGGTGCAAACTCTGCAGAGTCAAAACTGTCATGACAGCCGTGCTCACGGTCAAGAGCGGCTTGGACTTATTCATGATTAGAAGATGATGACCTTGGAGGTTGTGGATGTTAAGCGGGGAGCTTAACATTGGAAATGATGTTATGGTTATTTAATTATGATGATGGGATGGGAGATTGGGACCATTTCACCCGTGTAGGTGCTTAATAAGCTAAGGTGGTAGGCAATAATTGCGTAGCGCTTTAACCATGAGTTCAACCTCTCCTTGTTCTAGCCATGCATGACATAACCTTCCCCCACTTGCTGAGTACCAACGGTACTCAAACTTGCATATTTGTTGGCTTATATTCCTGCTCAGGTCAAGAGAATGATGTGGTGTTCAATGACCAAGACTTCGGACCCGAAGAAGGATTTTAGATTCATGGAGTCCCCCGGACAACTCCTCTGACGGAGCCCACAAGAATAATATCCGCTGCAATTTTATTTACATGTTATGAACTTATTATCGTCCATCGAGACATATGCTATGTAAGACTTATTTGTATTCGACACCTGGCATGTAATAAATGATGCTTCACTATTTGTCATCACATGTATGAGAAAATGATCCTGGCATACATGTGATATTCACTCGGTTGTTCTTCAGAGAAACCGGGTGTGACAGAAGTGGTATCAGAGCCAAGGTTGCCCATAGGAACGTGAACCTAGGTAGAAATGGACGTATTTAAGGACCCTATTTTTCTAAAAACTATTTTACAAAGGTGTGGGTTGAAAAGTGTTATTTAATGAGGTCACTTTATTCATCTTACCCCAACTTGTATTCAAAATAGGATTTTTGTTTAAAATCTTATCTAACTTAATTTTAAATGCTTTATGTTTTAGATGGTTCGCATTATCCGCACCGCCCGCAAGTCCACCGGAGGGAGAGTTCCCGTAGTTGCCCTTGCCCTGAGAGAGGAGAACCGTCCGGTGACGTATCTCTCCTACGGATTGGCAGTAGGAGGCTTGTTGCGCCGTCTTCGACGCATGCTCCAAGCCGCCGGCAATACGGGCAAGCTAATCATACACTACAGCTCTACCCGAACCATCCGTGAGAAGCGGGAAGAATGGAGTTCAGAAATGAGGATTTTCCACGAAAATCAGCTGCTCAAGATCCACCGCTCTCCAGCTTGTCGAGCGACACAGGTCGATGCGGAGAAGGATGTCACCTGGGAGGCAATCACCTGCCAGAGTCACATCTATCGTCGCCACCTGGACAGGACTGAGTACATGTATGTCCTCCAGCGTGAGAGTGGTACAACGGAGTACAAATACCCGCCAGTGCAGCAGGGGACTTCCCATGAGCACATGGACTTGTGCTTGGAGGATGCTGCTATGCTCAGCACTCGACTGCAGGAGTGTCAGCAAGAGCTTCAGGATGTACGTGATACCCTGAAGGAGACTGAGGCGTTGCTTCGAGCTAGCTTGAGGACGAGAGAAAGAGGAGATAGGAATGAACTGTGTGTCACCGTGAATGACACATGGACTCCTGACGTCGCCGCACTTCTCCACCAGCAGCTTCCCCACCCAAAGCGGAGTCAGAGGGCAGCCGCAATAACGAGGGAGATCCCGAGGAGCCAGCTCAGTGATACGAGTAGTGTAGAGTCCTTTCCCTTAGTTTAGCAGGATGTCGAGTAGTCGAGTCGTTACCTTAGTTCATGGTGTGTCAATGCTTGGTGTGTGACGTCAGTTGTGGAAGCCATGGGCGTTTGTCCACAACCTCGTCTTCAGGTTGTTTTGCTTTGGTGTGTGAACCCATATGAATTAAGAGTGCATTTATGTTCGCATAAGACATGAAACCCTCAGAAAATATAAATATAATAAGGTCTCAAAATTTTAAAGTTTAAACAAGCAAATTGGGAAGTTAATATGTAATGCTTTAAATTGACATTTGGTTGAACATAATAGATGGCCGGAAGAGGAAAGGGTCGTGGTGCCAACCCCGCCAACAACAACGATGAGGCCGGCAACCCTCATCTTTCTGGAGGACAAGACAGGGGTGGTCGCCGTGAAGGAGTTGATCCCATCCACCAAATGCTTGAAAATCAAAATCAGCTCATCCAGAGCCTAACTCAAGTGGTGGCCAACTTGCACCAAGCTCCACCTCCACAAGCTGCACCACGCCAACCAAGGTTGAGTGAGTTTCTAGGGACTCAACCCCCAAAGTTTGCAAGTGCTGCTGAACCTCTGGAGGCAGATGATTGGCTAAAGACCATTGAGAGCAAGATGAGGATCATACAATGTCAAGGATATGAGAGGGTGCTGTTTGCCTCTCACCAATTGCATGGACCTACTGCTGATTGGTGGACTGCTTACGTGGCCGCCCATCATGACCCTGAGAACATCACATGGGAAGAGTTCAAGCGTAGCTTCCGCAACCATTACATACCAAGGGGTGAACTCAAAAACAAGAGAAAGGAGTTCTTGGGGCTGCAGCAAGGAAACATGACTGTGAGGGAATACCTCACTAAATTCACCCAACTATCCCGTTATGCACCACGGGACATAGAGACTGATGAGCAGAAACAGGACTGCTTTGTGGAAGGACTTACAGCGGAAATGCGGTGTGCAATGTCCTCCAACGAGTACGAAAGCTTCCAAAAGATGGTGGACAGAGCATTTGTGGTGGACCGACATAATTCTTACTGTGCATCGACGCCGTACTAAACTTAATAATCCTCTTACTTATGAATAAATGATTCATGAACTAACTTTCAACTAAAAATGGAAGTTTGAAACAAATATTAGTTACTCAACTCTTATTTTGAGCTAAGATTCAAATGAGAGAATGACTAGGCTTCAAAGATTTCAAAAACAGAGTGCTCTGTTTCTGGCAGAAATTCTTGCTGGAATTGGACAGAGCCTAATTCTGAGTAGCTTTACCCAATTTATCTGTATACTACAGTTATGGAAATATTTTTAAGTGCTCTACAACTTCTCTGTATACCTCCAGAGCTAAATTACACGCTAAATTGGTGGAAAGTCCAGTTGAAGGCAAACTGTCCAGAACCAGGACAGAAGCAAAACTTCTCTGGACATTTCTGTTTTTAAGCCATAACTCTCTGTAGAAAGATCCCTAAGGAGCCTATGATATACCGTTGGCAAGGTTATAAAATGTGCAACATTGTTGTAGTTCAACGTTTGATCAGATTCTTATTGTATTTGCATATACCACTGTGATAAAAATAGCCACATACAAAGGAGATGTTAGCAAATTTTATCCAGGAAATCTGTCAACTTTGGAAAATCATAACTTTTGATACAGAGATGATCTGAAGTCATATGACTACTCTTTGGAAATATATGGAAGTTAACTTTTAACATTGGTATTCAACTTGAGTTATGAAAATGCTGTTAACTGGATCAAAAATTGGATTTAGTGCATAAAGGTCTGTTATGTACAGACAGGCTGGTTAGCTATGCCTACTCTAAGGAGTTATGTAAACATGGGTTTTGTTACTGCTTTCATAAAGTTGACATATTCATGTTTTCATTAGTTTCACATACTGCTGAGTTCATGTTTAACTCATCTCGAAATGTATTTTGCAGTATGGTTCGTACACACTCTCCGAGTAAGGCCGGGAGTTCTCGCCAAGGCGGTGATGAATCTATTCCACCGTCGGAACCTCCATCTGCGACATGGATGGATCTTATGACTCGAGTTGTCGAGTCTAACCAAGGGAACACCAGGCTACTCCAATAAGCAACTCAAGAGAACACACGCTTACTCCAAGCTTTGGTACAGCAAGGCGTACTCCAGAAAACGCAACAAGTCGTTCCACCTCGGAATGCTTATCTGGATTTCTTGGCGACTCAACCGCCAATCTTTACAGAAGATACCGAACTCGTGGAAGCGGATCAATGGCTTCATGTCATGGACTCCATATTTGAGTATTCGAATGTAATGAAGTTTAAAAGACAATATTTGCCGCTCAACAACTCCATGGAGCCGCCGGAAACTGGTGGGTGGAACATCTCGCCACCATTTCGGAAGGCCATCAAGTAACATGGAGTGAATTCTGTGAAGCCTTTCATGCTCATCACATACCAGTAGGAATTATCAAGGCAAAGCGGGAGGAATTTTTGAACTTGAAGCAAGGGGGCATGAGTGTCCTTGAGTATGTCAGAACGTTTAACCTTTTGGCTCAATATGCTCCCGAATATGTGGCAATAGAAGAGGCACGGTGTGATTTATTCTTCCATGGCCTGAGTGCCATATTACATGAGAAGTTGGCCGTGTACAACAAAGGAAATGACACCGACATGGTCGATGTGGCTCTCATCGAAGAAAAGCCGATACTCGAGTGGCAAGCTGAGAAAAGAAAAACGAGTGAGATCGAGCATGCCAGCACAAGTTATGTGCCTCAAAAATACCGTTTGGTGTACCGAACGCCACCCGGTGAAAGATGGAGGCCACCTGTACGATCAACTCCTCAGAGGTTGATTGCTGGTCAAGTACCACAACTTGCACCACCTCCACAGCAGCAGCATCTGACGGTGGTTTGTGCTCCATCGCTGCAGCTGTAACAGCCCTGACTTTTGTAAAGTTTGATTTCAACTGATGAAACAAAGTTAAGGTGAAGACAGATTACATTTGCGTCACATACAATGATAAACACAACAATGGACATGTGAGGGAGCTAAAAAATTTCTTCACCTCTTGATTAGCATACGCTAACATGAGGAGTGAACTTTACTCCCTAAATTGCACTCATGTGCGTCTACTCCATGTGTAGAGAATGGAGGGAAATTTAAACACCATTTTGAATCTTTTAAAAGGATTCATATCCAGATTGTATAAATGCATCCAAATTAATTCACCGATGCATTCCTCATGTATCAAAGAGCTGCTGGTCCAAAGTTGGATATTTTTTTGGAGCTCATCTACCATTTATTGGAAGGAATAGTTGAGAACATCTTCAAATTCCAATTTGAATTTGAAAACTGAAACAAACAAACTCAATTTCAAAATCCGAGTTTAGATTTGAGTTCTCCTTATTTGGTTTGGCCTACCCTTTAAATTTGGTGAGAATAGGATAACGTTTGCGTGGGAATCTCAAAGCACAGAGACTAGAAAAGCAATAGGGGCTGTGGACCCCAGTAGTCAGTGGCACAACCAATTCTACTGCCTCTATTTTTCCTCCCTCACTGGAGCACTCGACAGTGTGCCGGCAGAAGACTCCCGATGAAGTTTTGGTGCCACCTCCTGCTTGCTCGATCATTTGCTTGGTCTGATCACCACACATCGAGTGCAACAAAGCTCTTTTGCTTTCTCTCGCTCGTGCACACTCTATGTTTCCCTCCCGGGAAGAACACAGCCGCCGCCTCTGTTTGGCTCGATCGCACACTGGTGCTCCTCCTCCTTTGCTCGAGCTTCCCACAGCAAAAAGCATTGCCAACACGTGCTTTAGCATCTGCCAGTGCCAACTCCTGGTTCTCCCCGCTCCTTTGCACGCGGGAGTCCGAAGTTCTAGTTGCGCCCGTGTTGAAAACCGAAGAAACCGGATTCGGCTACCATGGACAGCCCACACCGTTCAAGTTCAAGCTCAAGCGAGCCATCCCATCGGTGCACCTACGACCCTAGTTGCTCATGCCCAAAGCTCAGCCGCAGCCATGACGTGCCAGAGGAGAATTTCGGGATTTCCTCCTGCGCGGCACAAACCGACACTGAGGTAGGAATTTGCAAAATTCACGTTCAATTCTTTTCCTTAGTGATTCAAACTTCGCACAAAGCTTCCTCACTACCTAGCGCACTTGTTCCATCGATTCTAGACCTATATATGGGGTGTAGAGGGAGAAAATCTAAGTCTTGTCTATGGCGCACCGCCGGACCACGTAAGGCGCACGGTGCCGATGGGTTTGGAGAGCTCCCCGACTCGTTTAGACTCCATGTCTAGCTTCTACACCTTACCCTGGTGCTCTAGAGCTAAAAACCTCACGATTTGGTGGAGAAACAAGCGTGCACAACCTCGCCGGAACCCAAATTCTTGCTGTCACCGGTGCGCGATGGTTTCCGGCGATCTACGGCCGCCGGCGACCCAACGTGTTCAGCGGGCCTAATAATGGGGGCGGGGCAAGAACTGGCGCGGGAGGTGGCCGGAAAGTGGCTTCCGGTGACCCTCTCCGGAGGGCGCCGCCGCCGGGTTGTAACACCCCAAATTTTTTAGTCAAGACTCAAATTTTGATTTAGAACCATAAACCATGTTCAGAGGGGAATTTAGAAATTTTTGGACGTATTGCATGTTTTGCAAAAATTCAAATTCAAACTGGAATTCAAATTATACTCAAAACAGAAAAGAAATGAAAAAGAAAAAGGAAAACCAGAAAAAAACTGGCCAGTGGGCCGAAACCCCAGCCGGCCCAGCTAACCCCCGCGCAGCCCGCCCCCGCGCGCGCCGCGCTGCCCCTCGCTGACATGTGGGACCCGCCTGTCATCCCTAACCCCGCGACCCCGGACTTCTCCCCGCGCGCGCGCGATCGCAACCGATCGGGAAACCGCGTCCCGCAGCCGAATTCTGGAACCTGAGGACTCTAACTCGATCACAACAGAACCACCGCCCTCCCCCGGCTATAAAAACAACCGATCCGATCAGTTTTTCGCACGCGATCGCCGATTTTCACTCCGGTGAGCCCCGAGACTTCGCCGGTGAATTCTGGCCGATCTAAGCTCGGAAACTCTGATCTAACTCGTTGGTCTTGATCCACCGCCTCCGGGGAACTTTGCAGGTGCAGAAAACCCGAAGATATACGGTGCAAATCCAGCTCCGACGAGCTTCGCCGTGGTTTTGCCTCGGACCTCGCCGCAGAGCACTTTCCAGGACCCCCGAGCTCGAGAAAACCCCCGAGGTGAGATCCCTGACCTCCCCTCTACCGATCTAGGCCATAAGATCACAGTTCTAGGCAGAATTCTCGAGGATCCGAAAGTTTCCGGCGAGATCGCCGCTTCCCGCCGCCGTGCGCCGCCGGCAGCGCCGCCCGCGCTCGATCAGAGCGACGTGGCCGCTTGTGCGCCGTTTATTTTAAATCGCACGGTAGACTTTAAAACCCCGCGTACCGGTTCGATGTTATAATCTCAGCCGTCGGTTTAAAATCAGACGGTCCACGTCAGCCCCGCGTTATAAAGACTGGAATTCTTACGTGCTACCCCCTGGGGTTCTCTGGAATTGAGAGCTAGCCCCGGAAACTTCAGATCTAGCCCCTGGAACTCCAGAAAATCATGTAAATTCATTTAAAAATCAGTTTTAGCCCCTAGACTTAATAGAAATTAAGAAAAACACCTCTGAAAAGTGTAGCTAGACCCCTGGAAATTATGAAAATAATATTATAGACCCTGTAATGGGGTGAATTCATTATTTTAGCTCTGTTTAATATTTAATTTAGAAAATTGAATATGTAACTAGTGTTTAAATGTTAAAAAGGGGGAACAAACATAATTGTCAAATTTATTAAAAACTTTCTCAGTACTTAGAAAACTTTGGAGTGAGATAAAAATATATTTTTGGGCTGAAATAAATCTGTTTCATCTATTATTCACATTTAATAGTATAGGGACACATTTTTAAGTAAAGAATAGTTAAAGAAAAATAGGGAAAATAATTATGAAATAGTATACATCAGAAGCCAAGGTCAAAATATGATCCTAAATTATTTAGGACCAGAACACTAATCTGTTTAGGTAGTGTGTATTACTAATTTAATAATAAAATGCACAATTATGCATAAGAATATAAATCTGAAAATATAGAAACTAGTAAATGATAAATAGAGTTTCTAAAATACAAAGGATTCAGTTTAGGGTTGATAGAAGTTATGAAGGCACATATGGAGAAGAAAAAAATACTTTTCATACATACTTGGTAGTTTAATATATAAGGAATTTATTTAAAACTGAAACACACATATATACATATATATATATATAGTATGTGAGTATAAATATGAACACTAAAGTAGGAATCATACACATATGAATAAAAGTGTATGCAAGTCCTAAAATCAACACACCTAGAGTATTCACAACACATAAAATAGTGAAGAACTTTTATAAATATGAATGTGTGGTTTGTATGAAGTAAGAAGTGTGAACTATGTCTTATGATTGTTGTTTTTCTTTTGCTATGTGTGATGGTATGAAGTAGAACCTGCTCAAGAACAAGTTATTCAATTCCAAGACCAAGACTACCCATTTCAAGAGCAGCAAGAAGGAGGCAAGTGTCCTTGACCACTTTGATCCTATGCTAGGATGTGTAGATAGAATTATTTGCATTGTCAAATGAAATATGAAACCCATGCTAGGAAAGTTTCCCTAGAATTGCATTACCTTGTTTCCTTGTAGATTGGGTTGGGATTTATTTTACCATGTCATTTATTTCCATGCATATGCTTAGCCATGCTTAGAATGGGGTATTTGGGACATGAAATCATCAGTTTATATTACCATACTCTTGAATGAGATATTGTGAGTTATGTAGAGGTAGGGATCAAGGCAAGTTGAATGTTTTGGTTGTGTGCTGGGTGCACGAGACTTGGGTTTGTGTTTAGTACTTGCCTGGATCCTAAGGACCGGTTCATGGAGCATGTAACCCGGCTTTACAGTGCCAACCACATGCTGAGATGGGGCAGCTTAGCCAATTAATTAGGTGTATCCCCGGCGTAGTATGGGTGTGTTGGATGGTGCGGGGAGTTGGTGTCAGCTGGACTACCATATGAACCGCAAGGCTCAAGAGGGGGCCACTGCAGCGGGGTTGGAGCCTCTTGTATGCTGTTAGGGGTGAAACCTCAGTGGGCCCACGCTCGTCGGGAATCCCTTTGTAAAGGCTTCGTAGTGATCTCTTGGCCGCACACCTGGGAAGTGTGAATGTGGATCGTAGCCACTGGCATAATGGAGGTTCTTTTAGTCCACCCGGCAACGGGGGATGAAATCACTACTTGTGGGTACAGTGGTACAAACTCTGCAGAGTTAAAAACTGTCTTGACAGCCGTGCTCACGGTTAAGAGCGGCCTGGACTTATTCATGATTAGAGGATTGATGGTTTTGGAAGTTGAGCGGGGAGCTTAACTTTGGAAATGATGTTATGGTTTTGGATGTTAAGCGGGGAGCTTAACATTGGAAATGATGATTATGGTTATTGGTTTATGATGATGGGATGGGAGATTTGGACCATTTCACCTGTGTAGTAATGTAGGTGCTTAATAAGCTAAGGTGATAGGTATTAATTGCGTAGTGCTTTAACCATGAGTTCAACCTCTCCTTGTTCTAGCCATGCATGATATAATTTTCCCACACTTGCTGAGTACCATTGGTACTCAACCTTGCATATTTGTTGGTTTATATTGCTGCTCAGGTCAAGATAATGAGGTGGTGTATAATGACCAAGACTTTGGACCCGAAGAAGGTTTTTAGGTTCATGAAGACCCCCGGGCAACGCCTGTGATGGAGCCCTAAAGAATAATATTCCGCTGCTAGTTTATTTACTTGTGATGAACTTATTATTGTCCATCGAGACATTTATTATGTAAGACTTATTTATATTCGACACCTGGCTTGTAATAAATGATGCTTCACTATTTGTCATCACATGTATGAGAAAATGATCCTGGCATACATGTGATATTCACTTGGTTGTTTCTTCGGAAAAACCGGGTGTGACAGAGGTGGTATCAGAGCCAAGGTTGCCCGTAGGAACGTGGACCTAGGTAGGAATGGACGTATTTAAGGGCCCTATTTTCTTAAAAACTATTTTCCAAAGGTGTGGGTGAAAAAGTGTTATTAAAAGAGTCATTTTCTTCATCTTACCCCAACTTCCATTCAAAAATAGGATTTTTGTTTGAAATTTTATCTAACCTAATTTTAAATTCTTTTGTTTTAGATGGTTCGCATGATTCGCACCGCTCGTAAATCCACGGGAGGGAGAGTTCCCGTAGTTGCCCTTGCTGAAAGAGAGGAGAGTCGTCCAGTGACGTACCTTTCCTACGGATTGGCAGTAGGAGATTTGTTGCGCCATCTTCGACGTATGCTCGAAGCCGCCGGCAATACGGGCAAGCTCATCATCCACTATAACTCCACCAGGACCATCCGTGAGAAGAGGGAAGAATGGAGTTCGGAGATGAGGATTATACACGAGAATCAACTGCTTAAGATCCACCACTCTCCAGCTTGTCGAGCAACACAAGTTGACGCGGAGAGGGATGTCACTTGGGAGGCCATCACCTGCCAGAGCCACATCTATCGTCGCCACTTGGACAAAACTGAGTACATGTATGTCCTCCAACGTGAGAGTGGTACCACGGAGTACAAGTACCCACCGGTGCAGCAAGGGACTTCCCATGAGCACATGGACTTGTGCTTGGAGGATGCTGCTATGCTCAGCACTCGACTGCAGGAGTGTCAACAAGAGCTTCAGGATGTCCGAGATACTCTGAAGGAGACGGAGGCATTGCTGCGAGCGTGCTTAAAAGCGAGAGAAAGAGGAGATGGGAATGAACTGTGTGTCACCGTAAGTGATCCATGGACCCCTGACTCCCCGGATCGCCGAGCGATCAGGCGTCGTCGCACTTCTCCACCAGCAGCCTCCCCACCCAAAGCAGAGTCAGAAGGTAGCCGAAATGAGGAGGAAGATCCCGAGGAGTCAGCTCAAGAGGAAGAGTAGTGTAGAGTCTTTCCCCTAGCTAGCAAGAGGTCGAGTAGTCGAGTCGTTACGTGGTTAATGGTGTGATAATGCTTGGTGTGTGACGTGAGTTGTGGAAGCCATGAGCAATTGTCCACAGCCTCGTCTTCAGATTGTTTGCTTTGGTGTGTAAACCCACAGGAAATAATAGTGCATTTATTGGGTATGAGATATAAAACCCTCGTAAGATTTAACAAAACTTCAACACTTCAAAGTACAAACAAGTGAAAGTAGTAAGATGATACCAAATGCTTTCAAATTAACATTTGTGATTCTGCCAGATGGCCGGAAGAGGAAGAGGACGTGCTGCCAACCCCGCCAACAACAATGATGAGGCATGCAACTCTCATCTTTCTGGAGGCCAGAACCGGGGTGGTCGCCGTGAAGAAGTTGATCCTCTCCACCAAATGCTGGAGAATCAAAATCAGCTCATCCAGAACTTGACTCAAGTAGTGGCCAACTTGCATCAAGTTCCACCTCCACAAGCTGCACCACGCCAACCAAGGTTGAGTGAGTTTCTAGGAACTCAACCTCCAAAGTTTGCAAGTGCTGCTGAACCTCTGGAGGCAGATGATTGGCTGAAGACCATTGAAAGTAAGATGAGGATCATACAATGCCAAGGGTATGAGAGGGTGCTGTTTGCATCTCATCAATTGCAAGGACCTGCTGCTGATTGGTGGACCGCCTACGTGGCCGCCCATCATGACCCTGAGAGCATCACTTGGGAAGAGTTCAAGCGTAGCTTCCGCAACCATTACATCCCAAGAGGTGAACTCAAAAACAAGAGGAAAGAGTTTTTGGGACTGCAGCAGGGAAACATGACGGTGAGGGAATACCTCACTAAATTCACCCAACTGTCCCGTTATGCTCCACGAGACATAGAGACAGATGAGCAGAAACAAGATTGTTTCGTGGAAGGACTTACCGCAGAGATGCAGTGTGCAATGTCCTCCAATGAGTATGAAAGCTTTCAAAAGATGGTGGACAGAGCGTTTGTGGTGGAAAGGAAGCTGAAGGCCCTGGAAAATGAGAATAAAAGGAAGGCTGGGTGGTCACATCAAGCCTCAGGGAGCAACACCCGCCCACGTATGATGCAGCAACCTACGGGGCAGACAAGCCGTGCTGCGGTACTCTATTCAGCACCAAGAGGGTACAACCCAAACTACAGGCCACCCGCAGCACCAGCACAGCCGCAACGTCAGTTTATGCAGCAGCCTCGCCCTGCATATCCACCTCGACCAGCAGTGCAAGGACCCCCAAACCAATCCCAAGACAACAAGGGACAAGCATCTAAGATTGGGGTGCAATGTTTCAGCTGTGGTGAAGTGGGACACTATGCCCATAAGTGTCCAAAGAAGAAGCCCACGCAGCCACAACAGCAGAACGTAATGAGAGGACGGGTGAACCACGTCACTATGGAGGAAGCACAAGAGGCACCCGATGTGGTAGTTGGTAAGTTTCCTGCCAATTTACACCTTGCAACTCTGCTGTTTGATTCTGGTGCTACCCATTCGTTCATTGCTCAAGGGTTTGTTAAGAAGCATGACCTAGCAACCACACAAATGAACCATATGCTAGCGGTAAATTCTCCAGGTGGAGAAATAAGGACAAGACAAGTGTGTCCCAAAGTGAACCTAGACATTAATGGGGTAGTATTTACCGCTAACCTCATAGTGATCGATTCACAAGGGATAGATATTATTTTGGGTATGGATTGGTTGACCAAACATAATGGAATCATCCATTGTTCGACCAGAACGGTGGAACTAACTCACCCTAGTGGCACAAGAGTAAAGTTCATAACGATACACGAGCCTAGAAGGGACATTAAATTAAATCAAGTGGAGGTGAAAGTTGAGGAAATCAGGACTATCAGGGAATATCCAGATGTTTTTCCGGAGGAGTTGCCAGGAATGCCTCCCGACCGTGACGTGGAATTCGCAATCGAGCTAGTACCGGGAACAGCCCCGATATACAAGAGACCTTATCGAATGGACTCCAAGCAGCTAGAAGAGCTCAAGGATCATTTGAGAGAATTGACGGAAAAGGGGTATGTTCGCCCTAGTTCCTCACCATGGGGAGCTCCGGTGATATTTGTGCCTAAGAAAGATGGAACTCAAAGGTTATGCGTGGATTACCGTGCCTTGAATGAGGTAACCATCAAGAACAAGTACCCATTACCCCGCATTGAAGACTTGTTTGATCAGTTGAGGGGAGCTTGTGTGTTCTCGAAAATTGATCTCAGGTCGGGATACCACCAACTCAAGATAAGGCAATCTGATATTCCCAAGACAGCTTTCGTATCTCGGTACGGACTGTATGAATACACTGTCATGCCTTTCGGGCTAACCAATGCCCCGGCATATTTCATGTACCTCATGAACAAGGTATTCATGGAATATCTGGACAAATTTGTGGTGGTTTTCATAGATGATATTCTCGTCTTCTCCAAAGATGAAGAAGAACATGAGAAACATCTAAGGTTGGTGTTACAGAGGCTGAGAGAACACCAACTATATGCCAAGTTGAGCAAGTGTGAGTTTTGGCTAAAGAGAGTTCCCTTTTTAGGACATATAATCTCGGAGGGAGGAATCTCCGTAGATCCCGCCAAAATTGAAGATATCCAGAAGTGGAAAACCCCTGAAAATGTCGGGGAGGTTCGAAGCTTTTTGGGATTGGCTGGATACTATCGACGGTTTATTGAGGGATTCTCCAAGATCTCGAGACCTCTCACCAAACTGTTGGAAAAGGGAATCAAATTCACCTGGACGCCACAGTGCGATACGAGCTTTCAGGAGCTAAAGAAGAGATTGACAACAGCCCCAGTGTTGGTTATGCCAGATATGCAGAAGAATTTCACAGTGTACTGCGATGCCTCGGGAAACGGGTTGGGATGTGTTCTCATGCAAGAAGGGCATGTCGTGGCATATGCATCCCGACAGCTTCGGAAGCACGAGAAGAACTATCCTACACATGACCTAGAACTAGCTGCAGTGGTACACGCGTTGAAAATTTGGCGGCACTATTTGATGGGGAAGAGGACAGAGATATATACGGATCATAAGAGTTTGAAGTACATATTCACACAGCCAGATCTCAACCTCAGACAAAGGAGATGGTTAGAGCTAATCAATGACTTTGATGTGGGCATCAACTATCATCCCGGGAAAGCAAACGTCGTGGCCGATGCTTTGAGTCGGAAAGTGCAGGTCAATAAGTTGAGCTTAAAGGACATGCCCGCAGAATTGAAGGACGAGGTTATAAGGCTCAATCTATGTCTAGTAAATAGTGGTGAAGCCATCGCCATGGAGGTGGACTCCACACTCGAGCGAGACATACGCGAGGGCCAAAGGAATGATGAGAAGATACAAGAGATCAGACAGCTCATCAAGGAAAATAAAGCTCCTGGTTTTAGAGAGGATGAACAAGGAACGGTGTGGCACGGGAAAAGGATATGTGTGCCAGAAGTAAAGGAGATCCGTGAATTAATTCTGAAGGAGGCTCACGATTCCGACTATTCCATTCATCCTGGGAGTACGAAGATGTACCAGGACCTCAAGAGCAGGTATTGGTGGTATGGCATGAAGCGAGATGTCGCGGAACATGTTGCCCTATGTGACACATGTCAGTTGGTGAAAGCAGAACATCAACGACCCGCGGGATTGCTGCAACCACTCAAAGTGCCTGAATGGAAGTGGGAAGAAATCAGCATGGATTTTGTCGTGGGATTGCCTAGGACCCAATCCGGGTATGATTCAATATGGGTCATTATTGATAGGCTAACCAAAGTAGCTCATTTCATTCCTGTGAAAGAAAGCTACAGCGGATCCAAATTGGCAGAATTGTACATGTCAAGGATTGTGTGTTACCATGGAGTGCCAAAGAAGATAGTATCGGACCGAGGGACACAGTTTACCTCGAGGTTTTGGCAAAAGTTGCATGAAACCATGGGAACCCATCTGAATTTCAGCTCTGCCTATCATCCCCAAACTGACGGGCAGACGGAGAGAACCAATCAGATCCTTGAAGATATGTTGAGAGCATGTGCACTCAAAAACAATAGGAGTTGGGACAAGAACCTACCGTATGCGGAGTTTTCCTATAACAACAGTTATCAAGCTAGTATGAAGATGTCACCGTTTGAAGCTTTGTATGGAAGGAAATGCAGAACTCCTCTATTTTGGAACCAAACAGGAGAAAGTAAAGTGTTTGGTCCCGAAGTGCTACAAGAAGCCGAAGCAAAGGTGAGGGAGATTCGCAACAACTTGAGGATAGCACAGACACGCCAGAAGAGTTATGCTGATGTACGAAGAAGAGAGCTCGTTTTCAACGTGGGAGACTATGTTTATCTCAAGGTGTCCCCTATCAGAGGACTTCGTCGGTTCAAGGTGAAAGGGAAGTTGTCACCTCGATACATTGGACCCTTTCAAGTTTTGGAAAGAAAAGGCGAAGTGGCGTACCAACTAGAGTTGCCGGTTCATCTGTCGGACGTGCACGATGTGTTCCATGTGTCGCAACTCAAGAAATGTCTGAGGACGCCTGAGGAGGTGTTACCCATGAACGAAGTGGATGTAGCTGAGGATTTGTCTTATGCCGAGCAACCATACAAGATTTTGGAGACAATGGAACGCCTCACCAGAAATAAGAGAATCAGGATGTGCAAGGTGCAGTGGAAGCATCACTCAGAAGAGGAAGCCACCTGGGAACGGGAAGATGAGCTTAAGGCACAATTTCCGGAATTGTTTTCTTAGAAACACCAATCTCGAGGACGAGATTTCTTTTAAGGGGGGTAGAGCTGTAACACCCCAAATTTTTTAGTCAAGACTCAAATTTTGATTTAGAACCATAAACCATGTTCAGAGGGGAATTTAGAAATTTTTGGACGTATTGCATGTTTTGCAAAAATTCAAATTCAAACTGGAATTCAAATTATACTCAAAACAGAAAAGAAATGAAAAAGAAAAAGGAAAACCAGAAAAAAACTGGCCAGTGGGCCGAAACCCCAGCCGGCCCAGCTAACCCCCGCGCAGCCCGCCCCCGCGCGCGCCGCGCTGCCCCTCGCTGACATGTGGGACCCGCCTGTCATCCCTAACCCCGCGACCCCGGACTTCTCCCCGCGCGCGCGCGATCGCAACCGATCGGGAAACCGCGTCCCGCAGCCGAATTCTGGAACCTGAGGACTCTAACTCGATCACAACAGAACCACCGCCCTCCCCCGGCTATAAAAACAACCGATCCGATCAGTTTTTCGCACGCGATCGCCGATTTTCACTCCGGTGAGCCCCGAGACTTCGCCGGTGAATTCTGGCCGATCTAAGCTCGGAAACTCTGATCTAACTCGTTGGTCTTGATCCACCGCCTCCGGGGAACTTTGCAGGTGCAGAAAACCCGAAGATATACGGTGCAAATCCAGCTCCGACGAGCTTCGCCGTGGTTTTGCCTCGGACCTCGCCGCAGAGCACTTTCGAGGACCCCCGAGCTCGAGAAAACCCCCGAGGTGAGATCCCTGACCTCCCCTCTACCGATCTAGGCCATAAGATCACAGTTCTAGGCAGAATTCTCGAGGATCCGAAAGTTTCCGGCGAGATCGCCGCTTCCCGCCGCCGTGCGCCGCCGGCAGCGCCGCCCGCGCTCGATCAGAGCGACGTGGCCGCTTGTGCGCCGTTTATTTTAAATCGCACGGTAGACTTTAAAACCCCGCGTACCGGTTCGATGTTATAATCTCAGCCGTCGGTTTAAAATCAGACGGTCCACGTCAGCCCCGCGTTATAAAGACTGGAATTCTTACGTGCTACCCCCTGGGGTTCTCTGGAATTGAGAGCTAGCCCCGGAAACTTCAGATCTAGCCCCTGGAACTCCAGAAAATCATGTAAATTCATTTAAAAATCAGTTTTAGCCCCTAGACTTAATAGAAATTAAGAAAAACACCTCTGAAAAGTGTAGCTAGATCCCTGGAAATTATGAAAATAATATTATAGACCCTGTAATGGGGTGAATTCATTATTTTAGCTCTGTTTAATATTTAATTTAGAAAATTGAATATGTAACTAGTGTTTAAATGTTAAAAAGGGGGAACAAACATAATTGTCAAATTTATTAAAAACTTTCTCAGTACTTAGAAAACTTTGGAGTGAGATAAAAATATATTTTTGGGCTGAAATAAATCTGTTTCATCTATTATTCACATTTAATAGTATAGGGACACATTTTTAAGTAAAGAATAGTTAAAGAAAAATAGGGAAAATAATTATGAAATAGTATACATCAGAAGCCAAGGTCAAAATATGATCCTAAATTATTTAGGACCAGAACACTAATCTGTTTAGGTAGTGTGTATTACTAATTTAATAATAAAATGCACAATTATGCATAAGAATATAAATCTGAAAATATAGAAACTAGTAAATGATAAATAGAGTTTCTAAAATACAAAGGATTCAGTTTAGGGTTGATAGAAGTTATGAAGGCACATATGGAGAAGAAAAAAATACTTTTCATACATACTTGGTAGTTTAATATATAAGGAATTTATTTAAAACTGAAACACACATATATACATATATATATATATAGTATGTGAGTATAAATATGAACACTAAAGTAGGAATCATACACATATGAATAAAAGTGTATGCAAGTCCTAAAATCAACACACCTAGAGTATTCACAACACATAAAATAGTGAAGAACTTTTATAAATATGAATGTGTGGTTTGTATGAAGTAAGAAGTGTGAACTATGTCTTATGATTGTTGTTTTTCTTTTGCTATGTGTGATGGTATGAAGTAGAACCTGCTCAAGAACAAGTTATTCAATTCCAAGACCAAGACTACCCATTTCAAGAGCAGCAAGAAGGAGGCAAGTGTCCTTGACCACTTTGATCCTATGCTAGGATGTGTAGATAGAATTATTTGCATTGTCAAATGAAATATGAAACCCATGCTAGGAAAGTTTCCCTAGAATTGCATTACCTTGTTTCCTTGTAGATTGGGTTGGGATTTATTTTACCATGTCATTTATTTCCATGCATATGCTTAGCCATGCTTAGAATGGGGTATTTGGGACATGAAATCATCAGTTTATATTACCATACTCTTGAATGAGATATTGTGAGTTATGTAGAGGTAGGGATCAAGGCAAGTTGAATGTTTTGGTTGTGTGCTGGGTGCACGAGACTTGGGTTTGTGTTTAGTACTTGCCTGGATCCTAAGGACCGGTTCATGGAGCATGTAACCCGGCTTTACAGTGCCAACCACATGCTGAGATGGGGCAGCTTAGCCAATTAATTAGGTGTATCCCCGGCGTAGTATGGGTGTGTTGGATGGTGCGGGGAGTTGGTGTCAGCTGGACTACCATATGAACCGCAAGGCTCAAGAGGGGGCCACTGCAGCGGGGTTGGAGCCTCTTGTATGCTGTTAGGGGTGAAACCTCAGTGGGCCCACGCTCGTCGGGAATCCCTTTGTAAAGGCTTCGTAGTGATCTCTTGGCCGCACACCTGGGAAGTGTGAATGTGGATCGTAGCCACTGGCATAATGGAGGTTCTTTTAGTCCACCCGGCAACGGGGGATGAAATCACTACTTGTGGGTACAGTGGTACAAACTCTGCAGAGTTAAAAACTGTCTTGACAGCCGTGCTCACGGTTAAGAGCGGCCTGGACTTATTCATGATTAGAGGATTGATGGTTTTGGAAGTTGAGCGGGGAGCTTAACTTTGGAAATGATGTTATGGTTTTGGATGTTAAGCGGGGAGCTTAACATTGGAAATGATGATTATGGTTATTGGTTTATGATGATGGGATGGGAGATTTGGACCATTTCACCTGTGTAGTAATGTAGGTGCTTAATAAGCTAAGGTGATAGGTATTAATTGCGTAGTGCTTTAACCATGAGTTCAACCTCTCCTTGTTCTAGCCATGCATGATATAATTTTCCCACACTTGCTGAGTACCATTGGTACTCAACCTTGCATATTTGTTGGTTTATATTGCTGCTCAGGTCAAGATAATGAGGTGGTGTATAATGACCAAGACTTTGGACCCGAAGAAGGTTTTTAGGTTCATGAAGACCCCCGGGCAACGCCTGTGATGGAGCCCTAAAGAATAATATTCCGCTGCTAGTTTATTTACTTGTGATGAACTTATTATTGTCCATCGAGACATTTATTATGTAAGACTTATTTATATTCGACACCTGGCTTGTAATAAATGATGCTTCACTATTTGTCATCACATGTATGAGAAAATGATCCTGGCATACATGTGATATTCACTTGGTTGTTTCTTCGGAAAAACCGGGTGTGACACGGGTGCTCTGTTGGCGCGAGGTTGAAGGTGAGGGATGACGTGTGGGGCCCGCGGCAGAGTTTAAACATTTCTATATTTTCCCATTTTAGTGCAAACTTTGAAGAGCCATAACTTTGTGTAGGAGTGTCCAAAAATTGTCAAATAAATTTTGTTGGATTCCTCTCAGAGAGTACTATCCAAGGGTGCAGCCTAATGGGTATGACAATCCCTGTATTTGGCTCATTAATTCATTTAAATAAAATTTGTAGGAATTATTACAGGAGTTCTGTTTATTGGAAAATTCCCAAATTTGGGCAGGACATTCTTCCAAAAATTCTTGAACTCCAGTAATAATTTCAGAGGCATTGGACCTCATTTGCTTGGCCAAATGTGGTGTCAATCCTTTATGTCTCTGAAAAATAGGAAAATAAACAGAGCCCATTTTCAGACTTTTCCCCAATCTTTGTAAAATCCATATCTCCATGTAGGAAACTCCAAAAATGGTAAAAACAATTCCTATGAACTCAGGACATATTGTACTTTACAAAAAGTCTACCTTTCAGCATAGGAAAGCTTAATATCTAGGGGGTAAAGGCAGATGAATGAAAATCACATAAGGAATTATTGTGATCACCTTGAGCCATTTCATGAGCTCAATTTTTGCACACTGCCTAAATACCTTCCATAGAAGCTGTGGTTAAATTTTCAGCTTCACTGGTCCTATGGAACTTGAGCTACCATCCTTTAGGTTTAAGTGTTCATATAATGGACTTAATCACATGGTGATTAATAGTACCTCCATTTCACATAGCATTTTCTTCTCTAAGGTTTAGATCCAAGAACAGAAACCTTGCTGTTGTTTATCCCTCTTATGTGTGAGTTAACTTGTACAACAGCTTGAATCATTTTCTAAATTTTTTCTGAATACGTGTGCATAAATCATCTTAATAGCTCACGTGACGTTGACGTTCGACGAGGACTCAACTCCGCAGCGAAGATCTCCATCTCTTGACGAGTTTTGCGGATTCTCTGGAGGAAGACTAACTCCGAGCTTCTAACAAAACCATTGAGCAAGGCAAGCCCCGGTTTGCATATAATTACCATTTTAAATTTTGCTTTACTTCACCTCATGTTTATTAGACTTGATATTGTGCATTATGTCTAGGATGATTGACACCCACTTGCATGGCTATTACATCCCTGAGTAGAAGGTTTACTGTAGGCTTTGCCTCATCGTAGATGGCTAGGCTAATTTTGTAGCTAGCTCGGTAGAAGTCGAGTAGTAAAAAGTTACTCACGAGAAAGGTCGAGTAATGGAGTTTACTCGCGAGAGGTTGATGATAAGAGCACCCTCATGAAAAATGAGATGGGGACGGGGAGTTCCTGTAGGATGGAGCGCTCAAGGTTGTCTCGACCTGCGATGGGTGTGACAATGCTTGAGACCACATTGGGTCTGGGCTGGGATGGTAAGGCAAATGTGGGGGTTTAGCCCCATCCGTGTCGGTTAAGGACCGCGCGTATGCGGCCCTACTGGACAAGATTGAGCTATACCGGATATATCATAGGGTATGTGTCACACCCGGTTTCTCCGAAGAACAACCGAGTGAATATCACATGTATGCCAGGATCATTTTCTCATACATGTGATGACAAATAGTGAAGCAACATTTATTACATGCCAGGTGTCGAATATAAATAAGTCTTACATAACTTATGTCTCGATGGACGATAATAAGTTCATAACATGTAAATAAAATTGCAGCGGAATATTATTCTTGTGGGCTCCGTCACAGGAGTTGCCCGGGGGGACTCCATGAACCTAGAATCCTTCTTCGGGTCCGAAGTCTTGGTCATTGAACACCACATCATTCTCTTGACCTGAGCAGCAATATAAACCAACAAATATGCAAGTTTGAGTACCGTTGGTACTCAGCAAGTGGGGAAGGTTATGTGATGCATGGATAGAGCAAGGAGAGATTGAACTCATGGTTAAAGCGCTACGCAATTATTGCCTACCACCTTAGCTTATTAAGCACCTACATTACTACACAGGTGAAATGGTCCCAATCTCCCATCCCATCATCATAATCAAATAACCATAACATCATTTCCAATGTTAAGCTCCCCGCTTAACATCCACAACCTCCAAGGTCATCATCTTCTAATCATGAATAAGTCCAAGCCGCTCTTGACCGTGAGCACGGCTGTCATGACAGTTTTGACTCTACAGAGTTTGCACCACTGTACCCACATGTAGTGATTTCATCCCCCGTTGCCGGGTGGACTAAAAGAACCTCCATTATGCCAGTGGCCGCAAACAACATTCATACTTCCCAGGTGTGTAGCCAGGAAATCACTACGAAGCCTTTACAAAGAGATTCCCGACGAGCGTGAGCCCACTAAGGTTTCACCCCTAACAGCATACAAGAGGCTCCAACCCCGCTGCATTGGCCCCCTCTTGAGCCTTGCGGTTCATATGGTAGTCCAGCTGACACCTATTCCCCGCACCATCCAAAACACCCATACTACGCCGGGGATACACCTAATTAATTGGCCAAGCTGCCCCATCTCAGCATGTGGTTGGCACGGTAAAGCCAGGTTACATGCTCCATGAACCGGTCCTTAGGATCCAGGCAAGTACTAAACACAAACCCGAGTCTCGTGCACCCAGCACCAACCAAAACATCCAACTTGCCTTGATCCCTACCTCTACATAACTCATAACATCTCATTCAAAAATAAGGTAAATAAATTAATGATCTCATATCCCAATTATCCCATTCGAAGCATGGCTAAGCATAAGCATATAAATAAATGACATGATAAAATGAATCCCAACCCAAGTTACAAGGAAACAAGGTAATGCAATTCTAGGGAAACTTCCTAACATGGGTTTCATATTTCAATTGACAATGCAAATAACTCTATCTACACATCCTAGCATAGGATCAAAGTGGTCAAGGACACTTGCCTTCTTCTTGCTGCTCTGAGAATGGAAAGTCTTGGTCTTGGAATGGGATAACTTGCTCTGGGGCAGGTTCTACTCATGCCAATACACATATCAAAAGAAAACACAATCCATAAGACATAGTTCACACTTTCACTTCATGCAAAACACACATACATACCTATGGAAGTCATTCACATTTCTAAGTGTTGGGGTTACTGTACATGTGTTGATTTTTGGCCTACATGCACTTTTAAACATATGTATATAATTTCTAACTTTTGTATTCAGATTTTTATTTGCACACTATATATATGAATTTCAATTCTAAAAAAATTCTTTATATTCAATTAACACACTCTTTAGCTACCAAGTTTACATGGAAGGTAATTTCCTATTCCAAGTGGTTTTTAAACCTTCTACCACATCCCAAACTGAAGTCTTTTGATTTGGAGACTTCATTTATCATTTTCTAATTATGCATACCTATTTTTCCTTTATTTTCCAGATTTATTTTCTATGCCTAAAAGTGAGTTTTAAATATTAAATAGTAGGGCATAACATCTAAACAGAATAGGTTCTGATCCAATATATTAAATAATATGTTTTTGAACTTCTCCTATGATGTGAACTAATTTAAATTTATTTTACCAATTTTCAGAATTATTTATTAACCTAAAAATGTGTTCCTAGAACTAATAAATATGAACAACACCCAAACAGATTTCATTTCAGCCTAAAATTTATTTTTAGTTCATTGTAAAGTTTTCCAAGTGTTAGTAGAGTTTAAACTTGAATTAGCACATGTGTTTGTTTTTCCTTTTAAATTTAAATCCTAGTCACACATTCAAATTTCTAAACTTAATACCATATAGGGTCAAAAAGGTAAGTTCACCCTACTATAGGGTCTAATTTATTATTTTACAAATTTCCAGGGGTCTAAATATGCATAACAGAGGGGTTTTGCTAATTTTTATTAAGTCCAGGGGCTAAAACTGATTTTTAATTGAATTTACATGAATTTCTGAAGTTCCACGGGCTAGATCAGAAGTTTCCGGGGCTAGCTCGTATTTTCCGAGATCACCAGGGGGTAGCGCGTAAGAATCCCGGCCTTTATAATGCGGGGCTGATGTGGACCGTCCGATTTAAAACAGACGGCTCAGATTAGATCGCCGAACCGGTACGCGCGGGTTTTAATTCTACCGTGCGATTTAAAATAGACGGCGCACAAGCGGCCACGTCGCCCTGGCCGGAGCCAGCCCGCGCTGCCCGGCGGCGCGCGGCGGCGGGAGGCGGCGATCTCGCCGGAGAACTTCGGATCTTCGTCTATACCTCCTAAAACTGGGATTTCATGGCATAGATCGGTAGAGGGGAGGTCGGGGATCTCACCTCGGGGTTTTTCTTGAGCTCGGAGGCCCTGGAAGGCGGTCGGCGATGAGGTCCGAGATGGAATCGCGGCAATGCTCGTCGGCGCTGTGTCTGGGGCGAAATCTACCGAGTTTTCTGCACCTGTGTGATTCCCCGGAGGCGGTGGAACAGGATCGGCGTGTTAGATCGGAAAACCCGAGCAAAGATCAAGAGAAAACGGTGATCGGAGCTTCGGTTCTCACCGGGAGGAAAAACAGCTGATCGGGTGGGGAAAACGGGGCGACGCCGGTGTTTAAATAGACAGGGGAGGGAGGTGTGTCGGTTGTGATCGAGTTTGAGTCTTCCGGGACCAGAATTCAGCTGGGGGACGCGGTTTTCAAGGGATAGTTTTGATTCGGAAGAGAGAGGTGTCCCGGGGTCGGCCGATCGCGCGCGAGGAAGAAGATGATGGCGGGCCCCGCGTGCCAGTGAGAGGGAAAAGGGGCGCGCGGCTGCAGGCTGGTGCGGGGGTATGGTGGGCCGGCTGGTGGGTTTCGGCCCACTGGCCGGGGGTTTTGTTTTTTATTTTTCTTTTTCTTTTTCTTTTCTGTTTTGAGTTGAATTTGAATTTCTGCACCACATGCAATACGTCCAAAAAATTTTAAATTCCCCTCTTAACAGGTTTTGGGGTGTTACAGCTCTACCCCCCTAAAAAGAAATCTCGTCCTCGAGATTGGTGGTTCTAGGAAAACAATTCCGGAAACTGTGCCTTAAGCTCGTCTTCTCGCTCCCATGTGGCTTCCTCTTCCGAGTGATGCTTCCACTGCACCTTGCACATCCGAATTCTTTTATTTCTTGTGGGGCGTTCCATTGTCTCCAAAATCTTGAATGGTTGCTCGGCATAAGACAGATCCTCAGCTACGTCAACCTCATTCATGGGTAACATCTCTTCAGGCGTCCTCAGACATTTCTTGAGCTGTGACATATGGAACACGTCATGCACATCTGCTAGGCGAGCCGGCAGTTCTAGTTGATATGCCACTTCACCTTTCCTCTCCAGAACTTGAAAGGGTCCGATGTATCGAGGTGATAACTTCCCTTTCACCTTGAACCGACGTAGTCCTCGGATAGGGGACACCTTGAGGTAGACATAGTCCCCCACGTTGAAAACGAGCTCTCTTCTTCGTACATCGGCATAGCCTTTTGTCGTGTCTGTTCTATTCTCAAGTTGTTGCAGATTTCCTTCACTTTCGCCTCGGCTTCTTGTAGTACCTCGGGCCCAAACACTTTACTTTCCCCTGTTTGGTTCCAAAATAGTGGAGTTCTGCACTTTCCCCCATACAAAGCCTCAAACGGTGACATCTTCATACTAGCCTGATAGCTGTTGTTATAGGAGAACTCCGCATACGGTAAGTTCTTATCCCAACTCTGATTGTTTTTGAGTGCACATGCTCTCAGCATGTCATGTCCTCAAGGATCTGATTGGTCCTTTCTGTTTGTCCGTCAGTCTGAGGATGATAGGCAGAGCTAAAATTCAGATGAGTTCCCATGGTTTCATGTAACTTCTGCCAGAACCTTGAGGTGAACTGTGTCCCTCGATCTGACACTATCTTCTTTGGCACTCCATGGTAACACACGATCCTTGACATGTACAACTCCGCCAATTTGGATCTGTTGTAGCTTTCTTTTACGGGAATGAAATAAGCTACCTTGGTTAGCCTGTCAATGATGACCCATATCGAATCATATCCCGATTGGTTCTAGGCAATCCCACTATGAAATCCATACCGATTTCTTCCCATTTCCATTCACGAACTTTGAGTGGTTGCAATAATCCCGCGGGTTGTTGATGTTCTGCTTTCACCAACTGACATGTATCACATAGGGCAACATGTCCCGCGACATCTCGCTTCATACCATACCAGCAATACCTGCTCTTGAGGTCATGGTACATCTTCGTACTCCCAGGATGAATGGAATAGTCGGAATCATGAGCCTCCTTCAAAATCAATTCACGGATCTCCTTCACTTCAGGCACACAGATTCTTTTCCCATGCCACACCGTACCTTGTTCATCCTCTCTGAAACCAGGGGCTCTATTATCCTTGATGAGTTGTCGGATTTCTTGTATCTTCTCATCATTCTTTTGACCATCGCGTATGTCTTGCTCTAATGTGGAGTCCACTTCCATGGCGATGACCTCACCACTGTTCACCAGGCATAGATTGAGTCTTATAACATCGTCCTTCAATTCTGTAGGCATGTCCTTCAAGCTCAACCTATTGACCTGCACTTTCCGGCATAAAGCATCTGCCACGACATTCGCTTTCCCAGGATGATAGTTGATGCCCACATCAAAGTCAATGATTAGCTCTAACCATCTCCTTTGTCTGAGGTTGAGATCTGGCCGTGTGAAAATGTACTTTAAGCTCTTATGATTCGTATATATCTCTGTCCTCTTCCCCATCAAGTAGTGCCGCCAAATCTTCAACACGTGTACCACTGCGGCTAGTTCTAGGTCATGTGTAAGATAGTTCTTCTCGTGTTTCTGGAGCTGCCGGGACGCATAAGCCACGATATGCCCCTCTTGCATGAGAACACATCCCAACTAGTACACCGAAAAGTTCTTCTGCATATCTGGCATAACTAGCACTGGGCTGTTGTCAATCTTTTCTTTAGCTCTTGAAAACTCGTCTCGCACTGTGGCGTCCATGTGAATGTGATTCCTTTCTCCAACAGTTTGGTCAGGGGTCTCGAGATCTTGGAGAATCCCTCAATAAACCGTCGATAATACCCAGCCAATCCCAAGAAGCTTCGAACTTCTCCAACGTTCTCAGGGGTCTTCCACTTCTGTACATCCTCGATCTTGGCGGGGTCTACGGAGATTCCTCCCTCCGAGATTATATGTCCTAAGAAGGGAACTCTCTTCAACCAGAATTCACACTTGCTCAGCTTGGCATATAGTTGGTGTTCTCTCAGTTTTTGCAACACCAACCTTAAATGCCTCTCATGTTCTTCTTCATCTTTGGAAAAGACGAGAATGTCATCAATGAAAATCACCACAAATTTGTCCAGATATTCCATGAATACCTTGTTTATGAGATACATGAAGTATGCCGGGTTATTAGTTAGCCCGAAAGGCATGACGGTGTATTCATACAGTCCGTACCGAGATATGAAAGCTGTCTTTGGAATATCAGTTTGCCTTATCTTCAGTTGGTGGTATCCCGACCTGAGATCAGTTTTCGAGAACACACAAGCTCCCCTCAACTGATCAAACAAGTCTTCAATGCGGGGTAAAGGTACTTGTTCTTGATGGTTACTTCATTCAACCCACGGTAGTCTACGCATAACCTTTGGGTTACGTCCTTCTTGGGCACAAATATCACTGAAGCTCCCCATGGTGAGGAACTAGGACGAATGTACCCCTTCTCTGTCAACTCTATTAAATGTTCCTTGAGTTCTTCCAGCTGTTTAGAGTCCATCCGATAAGGTCTCTTGTATATCGGAGTTGTTCCAGGCACTAGCTCAATCGCGAATTCCACTTCACGATCGGGGGGCATACCTGGCAACTCCTCTGGAAAAACATCTGGATATTCCCTGATGATCCTGATCTCCTCCACTTCCACCTCAACTTGATTTAATTTAATGTCCCTCCTAGGCTCTTGTATTGTTATGAACTTTACTCTTGTGCCACTAGGGTGAGTTAGTTCCACCGTTCTGGTCGAACAATGGATGATTCCTTTATGTTTGGTCAACCAATCCATCCCCAAAATAATATCTATCCCTTGTGAATCTATCACTATGAGGTTGGCAGTAAATACTACCCCATTAATGTCTAGATTCACCTTGGGACACACTTGTCTTGTCCTTATTTCTCCCCCTGGAGAGTTTACGGCTAGCATATGGTTCATTTGTGTTGTTGCTAAATCATGCTTCTTAACAAACCCTTGGGCAATGAACGAGTGGGTAGCACCAGAATCGAACAATAGGGTTGCAATGTGTAAATTGGCAGGAAACTTACCAACTACCACGTCAGGTGCCTCTTGCGCTTCTTACATGGTCACGTGGTTTACCCGTCCTCGCATCACATTCTGCTGTTGCGGCTGCACGGGCTTCTTCTTTGGGCACTTATGGGCGTAGTGCCCCACTTCACCACAGTTAAAGCATTGTACCCCGACCTTAGGTGCCTGGCCTTTGTTGTCTTGGGGTTGGTTTGGGGGTCCTTGTACTGCTGGTCGAGGTTGATATGTGGGGCGAGGCTGCTGTACAAACTGACGTTGTGGCTGTGCTGGTGCTGACGGAGGCCTGAAGTTCGGGTTGTACCCTCTCGGTACTGAGTAGGGTACCGCAGCACGGCTCGTCTGCCCTGTGGGTTGCTGCATCAGACGTGGGCGTGTGTTGCTTTCCGAGGCTTGGTGTGACCATCCCGCCTTCCTCTTGTTTTCATTTCCATGGCCTTCAGCTTCTTCTCCACCACAAATGCTCTGTCCACCATCTTTTGGAAGCTTTCGTACTCGTTGGAGGACATTGCACACTGCATTTCCACTGTAAGTCCTTCCACAAAGCAGTCATGTTTCTGCTCATCAGTCTCTATGTCCCGTGGTGCATAACGGGATAGTTGGGTGAATTTAGTGAGGTATTCCCTCACCGTCATGTTTCCTTGCTGCAGCCCCAAGAACTCCTTTCTCTTGTTTTTAAGTTCACCCCTTGGTATGTAATGGTTGCGGAAGCTACGCTTGAACTCTTCCCAAGTGATGTTCTCAGGGTCATGATGGGCGGCCACGTAAGCGGTCCACCAATCAGCAGCAGGTCCATGCAATTGGTGAGAGGCAAACAACACCCTCTCATATCCTTGGCATTGTATGATCCTCATCTTGCTCTCAATAGTCTTTAGCCAATCATCTGCCTCCAGAGGTTCAGCAGCACTTGCAAACTTTGGAGGTTGAGTCCCTAGAAACTCACTCAACCTTGGTTGGCGTGGTGCAGCTTGTGGAGGTGGAGCTTGGTGCAAGTTGGTCACCACTTGAGTCAGACTCTGGATGAGCTGATTCTGATTTTCAAGCATTTGGTGGATGGGATCAACTCCTTCACGGCGACCACCCCTGTCTTGTCCTCTAGAAAGATGAGGGTTGCCGGCCTCATCGTTGTTGTTGGCGGGGTTGGCACCACGACCCTTTCCTCTTCCGGCCATCTATCATGATCAACCAAATGTCAATTTAAAGCATTACGTATTAACTTACCAATTTTGCTTGTTTAAACTTTAAAATTTTGAGACCTTATTTCATTTATATTTTCTGAGGATTTCATGTCTTACGCGAACATAAATGCACTCTTAATTCATATGGGTTCAAACACCAAAGCAAAACAACCTGAAGACGAGGTTGTGGACAAACGCCCATGGCTTCCACAACTCACGTCACACAACAAGCATTGACACACCATTAACTAAGGTAACGACTCGACATCCTGTTAAACTAAGGGAAAGGACTCTACACTACTCGTATCACTGAGCTGGCTCCTCGGGATCTCCCTCGTTATTGCGGCTGCCCTCTGAATCCGCTTTGGGTGGGGAAGCTGCTGGTGGAGAAGTGCGGCGACGCCTGCTCGCCCGGCGATCTGGGGAGTCAGGAGTCCATGTGTCATTCACGGTGACACACAGTTCATTCCCATCTCCTCTTTCTCTCGCCCTCAAGCTGGCTCGAAGCAACGGCTCAGTCTCCTTCAGGGTATCACGTACATTCTGAAGCTCTTGCTGACACTCCTGCAGTCGAGTGCTGAGCATAGCAGCATCCTCCAAGCACAAGTCCATGTGCTCATGGGAAGTCCCCTGCTGCACTGGCGGGTACTTGTACTCCGTTGTACCACTCTCACGCTGGAGGACATACATGTACTCAGTCCTGTCCTGGTGGCGACGATAGATGTGACTCTGGCAGGTGATTGCCTCCCAGGTGACATCCTTCTCCGCATCGACCTGTGTCGCTCGACAAGCTGGAGAGCGGTGGATCTTGAGCAGCTGATTTTCGCGGATAATCCTCATTTCTGAACTCCATTCTTCCCACTTCTCACGGATGGTTCGGGTGGAGCTGTAGTGTATGATTAGCTTGCCCGTATTGCCAGCGGCTTGGAGCATGCGTCGAAGACGGCGCAACAAGCCTCCTACTGCCAATCCGTAGGAGAGATACGTCACCGGACGGTTCTCCTCTCTCAGGACAAGGGCAACTACGGGAACTCTCCCTCCGGTGGACTTGCGGGCGGTGCGGATCATGCGAACCATCTAAAACATAAAGCATTTAAAATTAAGTTAGACAAGATTTTAAACAAAAATCCTATTTTGAATAAAAGTTGGTGTAAGATGAATAAAGTGACCCCATTAAATAACACTTTTCAACCCACACCTTTGTAAAATAGTTTTTAGGAAAATAGGGTCCTTAAATACGTCCATTTCTACCTAGGTCCACGTTCCTACGGGCAACCTTGGCTCTGATACCACTTTTGTCGCACCCGGTTTCTCCGAAGAACAACCGAGTGAATATCACATGTATGCCAGGATCTTTTTCTCATACATGTGATGACAAATAGTGAAGCATCATTTATTACATGCCAGGTGTCGAATATAAATAAGTCTTACATAACATATGTCTCGATGGACGATAATAAGTTCATAACATGTAAAATAAAATTGCAGCGGAATATTATTCTTGTGGGCTCCGTCACAGGAGTTGCCCGGGGGGACTCCATGAACCTAGAATCCTTCTTCGGGTCCGAAGTCTTGGTCATTGAACACCACATCATTCTCTTGACCTGAGCAGCAATATAAACCAACAAATATGCAAGTTTGAGTACCGTTGGTACTCAGCAAGTGGGGGAAGGTTATGTGATGCATGGCTAGAACAAGGAGAGGTTGAACTCATGGTTAAAGCGCTACGCAATTATTGCCTACCACCTTAACTTATTAAGCACCTACATTACTACACAGGTGAAATGGTCCCAATCTCCCATCCCATCATCATAATCAAATAACCATAACATCATTTCCAATGTTAAGCTCCCCGCTTAACATCCACAACCTCCAAGGTCATCATCTTCTAATCATGAATAAGTCCAAGCCGCTCTTGACCGTGAGCACGGCTGTCATGACAGTTTTGACTCTGCAGAGTTTGCACCACTGTACCCACATGTAGTGATTTCATCCCCCGTTGCCGGGTGGACTAAAAGAACCTCCATTATGCCAGTGGCCGCAAACCACATTCACACTTCCCAGGTGTGTAGCCAGGAGATCACTACGAAGCCTTTACAAAGGGATTCCCGACGAGCGTGGGCCCACTGAGGTTTCACCCCTAACAGCATACAAGAGGCTCCAACCCCGCTGCAGTGGCCCCCTCTTGAGCCTTGCGGTTCATATGGTAGTCCAGCTGACACCTATTCCCCGCACCATCCAAAACACCCATACTACGCCGGGGATACACCTAATTAATTGACCAAGCTGCCCCATCTCAGCATGTGGTTGGCACGGTAAAGCCAGGTTACATGCTCCATGAACCGGTCCTTAGGATCCAGCCAAGAACTAAACACAAACCCGAGTCTCATGCACCCAGCACCAACCAAAACATCCAACATGCCTTGATCCCTACCTTTACATAACTCATAACATCTCATTCAAAAATAAGGTAAATAAATTGATGATCTCATATCCCAATTATCCCATTCTAAGCATGGCTAAGCATAAGCATATAAATAAATGACATGATAAAATGAATCCCAACCCAAGTTACAAGGAAACAAGGTAATGCAATTCTAGGGAAACTTCCTAACATGGGTTTCATATTTCAATTGACAATGCAAATAACTCTATCTACACATCCTAGCATAGAATCAAAGTGGTCAAGGACACTTGCCTTCTTCCTGCTGCTCTGAGAATGGAAAGTCTTGGTCTTGGAAAGGGAGAACTTGCTCTGGGGCAGGTTCTACTCATGCCAATACACATATCAAAAGAAAACACAATTCATAAGACATAGTTCACACTTTCACTTCATGCAAAACACACATACATACCTATGAAAGTCATTCACATTTCTAAGTGTTGGGGTTACTCTACATGTGTTGATTTTTGGCCTACATGCACTTTTAAACATATGTATATGATTTCTAACTTTTGTATTCAGATTTTTATTTGCACACTATATATATGAATTTCAATTCTAAACAAATTCTTTATATTCAATTAACGCACTCTTTAGCTACCAAGTTTACATGGAAGGTAATTTCCTATTCCAAGTGGTTTTTAAACCTTCTACCACATCCCAAACTGAAGTATCTGGATTTGGAGACTTCATTTATCATTTTCTAATTATGCATACCTATGTTTCCTTTATTTTCCAGATTTATTTTCTATGCCTAAAAGTGAGTTTTAAATATTAAATAGTAGGGCATAACATCTAAACAGAATAGGTTCTGATCTAATATATTAAATAATATGTTTTGAACTTCTCCTCTGATGTGAACTAATTTAAATTTATTTTACCAATTTTCAGAATTATTTATTAACCTAAAAATGTGTTCCTAGAACTAATAAATATGAACAACACCCAAACAGATTTCATTTCAGCCTAAAATTTATTTTTAGTTCATTCTAAAGTTTTCCAAGTGTTAGTAGAGTTTAAACTTGAATTAGCACATGTGTTTGTTTTTCCTTTTAAATTTAAATCCTAGTCACACATTCAAATTTCTAAACTTAATACCATATAGGGTCAAAAAGGTAAGTTCACCCTACTATAGGGTCTAATTTATTATTTTACAAATTTCCAGGGGTCTAAATATGCATAACAGAGGGGTTTTGCTAATTTTTATTAAGTCCAGGGGCTAAAACTGATTTTTAATTGAATTTACATGAATTTCTGAAGGTCCAGGGGCTAGATCAGAAGTTTCCGGGGCTAGCTCGTATTTTCCGAGATCACCAGGGGGTAGCGCGTAAGAATCCTGGCCTTTATAATGCGGGGCTGATGTGGACCGTCCGATTTAAAACAGACGGCTCAGATTAGATCGCTGAACCGGTACGCGCGGGTTTTAATTCTATCGTGCGATTTAAAATAGACGGTGCACAAGCGGCCACGTCACCCTGGCCGGAGCCAGCCCGCGCTGCCCAGCGGCGCGCGGCGGCGGGAGGCGGCGATCTCGCCGGAGAACTTCGGATCTTCGTCTATACCTCCTAAAACTGAGATTTCATGGCATAGATCGGTAGAGGGGAGGTCGGGATTTCACCTCGGGGTTTTTCTTGAGCTCGGAGGCCCTGGAAGGCGGTCGGCGACGAGATCCATGATGGAATCGCGGCGATGCTCGTCGGCGCTGTGTCTGGGGCGAAATCTACCGAGTTTTCTGCACCTGCGTGATTCCCTGGAGGCGGTGGAACAGGGTCGGCGTGTTAGATCAGAAAACTCAAGCAAAGATCGAGAGAAAACGGTGATCGGAGCTTCGGTTCTCACCGGGAGGAAAAACAGCTGATCGGGTGGGAAAAACGGGGCGACGTCGACGTTTATATAGACGGGGGAGGGCGGTGTGTCGGTTGTGATTCAGTTTGAGTCTTCTGGGACCAGAATTCGGCTGGGGGACGCGGTTTTCAGGGGGTAGTTTTTATTCGGGAGAGAGAGGTGTCCCGGGGTCGGCCGATCGCGCGTGAGGAAGAAGATGACGGCGGGCCCCGCATGTCAGTGAGAGGGAAAAGGGGCGCGCGGCTGCGGGCTGGCGCGGGGGTATGGTGGGCCGGCTGGTGGGTTTCGGCCCACTGGCCGGTGGTTTTGTTTTTTTCTTTTTCTTTTTCTTTTTCTTTTCTGTTTTGAGTTGAATTTGAATTTCTGCACCACATGCAATACATCCAAAAATTTTTAAATTCCCCTCTTAACAGGTTTTGGGATGTTACAGTATGGGATCCATGAAACCGATGTAACTCGATGGACCGTGATATAGAAACTCATCCTTCGCGTGGGAATGGCGTTGAGAAGGCGGGAGGTGTAAATCCTTTAGCGGGAAACTTCGACGTGTCTGCGTAGAGGACCATCCTGCTCGGCACGAAACGTTTTCTATGTCAGGGTGTTGTGTGAAAGGTTTCTGCATATAACGTAAGAAAGAGCTCTTGAGAGAGTCTTTCGAGGAGGGTGTATGTGTCGTGTATTCTGGGTTGTTATTGATTCAAATCACCATCGCTCGCGGAAGAGGATAGAGCATACTTGCCCACTGCGCCGTGACGTAGTAAGAAGAGGAACAAAGTCTCTTAACTTGCTGTTTATGGATAAATCATTGTATTGGAACCTTGACTGAATTAGGTATAGTGCTAACTGAAGTTCTATTCCACCTTAGGCTAGCAACATCTAGATAAGCGTTTCTTGTTTGATTGTGGACTTTCGGTGTTGTGAGGCGTGAGGACCACTAAAATAAAGGCTATAAGAATATGAATATACGGATCAAGTTTAGTAAAGCTTCTTTATGCAAAGTTCATGTTCCTACTGTCTTACTATCCCTGCATGTAGAGTTACATGTTTAGGTTTGACGGTTAAGACTTGTTGAGCCTTAGTGCTAACGGTTGCTTCTGAGTTGTTTTTGCAGGTAGCAGGATGCCTGCTATGAAGAAGGTTGTTCTGGGAGACGATGAACCACATGGTTCGTGCAACTCAACGGAAGCCTAGCCGCTGCCTTACTTTGGTGGAGCTAGTAGGAAGCGTTCACGGGCTGAACAACTTCTCTTCGACGTAGTTAGGGTCGAGAGTGAGTAGTTATCCAGTTTTATATTCCACTGTGTGTGTACATTATATTGTAAAAGATCTTATCTTGAGTAGTAAAAGGGTTTCATATGTTCTTAGGTTTCTTTTCGTGCATGCTGTTGGGTGCCACATCGCACGGCACCACCTACTGCGATTCCTGGGCGAGGGTGCCGACCCCGTCGGGGGCGGGCGCCCTCACAGCATAGTATCAGAGCCGCATTGGGAATAGCAAGCATGAAAAGAGCATATTTTCAAAAACGTAGAAGTATACGAGTGAGGAACGTCTAGTATGCCCACATAAGGACTATTAATAGCATAGTTACTTAAGGTGGCAAGCTGACATTATGTTAATATTCAGTATTTCAATTCTGTAATGACGCACCTACGTGGAGGTAAGCATGGTAAGGAACGCCACCGAAAGCGGGTCAATTTCGGTTAGCTCCCCCATATGAGGAAAGTAGTGTGGGATGTCCCGTTCAACAATGGACGGGAAGTGAATATGTTTTCTATGACTCTTCATGTCTTAGAGACATGAAATGCACTAGCCTCCAGTGCACAAACCTAGGGACAATGGGAGGAGACCCCACCGTTTGGTTTGGAACACGAAGTATGTTCTCTAGGACTCTTCATGACCTATGAGGCTTACAAAAGCGCTGTTCCACCGGTGGGCTTTATTGCAAAGGTGTGGAGCCCCCATCGGTTGGTGAATAACCCGATCATGTACCGTGAGACGTGGCTTGACTCAGGGACGACTCGCATGGCAATGATACGGGGCATATGTTTTTACTATGATATGGACCTGCCTGAAATGACAAACCAATGTGTGCATCCTTATTGAGTGATTTTCTGCAGGTACCTTAACCACGAGTAGAACATTGCATGTAGAAAACGTTTGTGAGTGATCGTGTTAGTGCCACCATTTGAGACGTATATGCCGGTATAAAGCCGGTTAGGATTTTAATTTGGTGAGGAAACTTAGTACCGTGATATGTTTTTGAACTGCATGAAAAAGGACGTTTGCAAAGAAAAGAGTAAATTTGGAGTCTAGGATTCCATTAAGGGTTAATGAACTCTTATATTGAACTAAGAGTCAATTGGGAGTATTAGATTCATTCACAAAGACTTAGGAATAAGCTCCCTTGTTTTCAGCAGAATTTTTGCTGAAATTAAACAGGACAGAAATTTTGATTGGTTGAACCAACGGAGGTTTGTGATATATTTCTGGAAAGGTCTTGAAGTCTTCTACAACTTTTCTGTAGAACTCCAGATCAGAATTGTGGGGAACCCCTTCCGGGATCCACACTCCAGGATACACATTGGGTGGTGCCGTGCGATGCGGCACCCAACAGCATACACGAAAAGAACCATAAAGTACAAAGTCTTTTATTTCTCAAGATAGTGTCATTTACAAAATAATGTACCACGAAGGTACACCAGCGGAATATACATACACACTTACTCTCGGTCCTAACTATGCAAAAGAGAAGACGTCCAGCCCGCGGACGCTTCTTACTAGCTTCCACAAAGATGAGTGCAGCGGCAGGGTTTCCGGTGAGTCTCTGATGGCTCACCGAACAACCATCTTCATAGCAAATTTTGTAACCTGCAAAACACTAATAATGCAACCGTGAGCATGATGGCTCAGCAAGACTTAACCGTCACTCCTAAACATGGAACTCTACGTGCAGGGATTACTAACATAGGAAAGGTATGATGCATTAACGACACGCCTAAATGTTAGTCCTTACTTTCAGTTTAATAGCAGCAGATTCTTATGCCTTAGGCAGCCCTCACATCGGAAGTCCACAATCAAACAAGAAACGCTTTCCTCCGATGTGGTGATGCCCAAAGAGGAAAATAAACTTAATGAGCTCTACAACTACAGCATACATGGTTGGCAATACAATGAATTTAAGAACTTCACATAAGCAATGATTCATCACAGTTCATCTGGAAATTATTACTACATCACAATGCAGTGAACAAGTGGTACTCATATAACCGCGAGGGACGGTGATTGCAATCAGGACACACCCGGAATACACGACACATACACCCGCCTCGAAAGACTCATGCGAGCTCTTTCTTACGTTGTATGCAGCAACCTTTCACCCGTCACTCCAATGCCGAACCAGTTCCGCCGACCCATCAGAACTGCCACTACACGGAACACGTCGAAGTTGCTCCGCTAGCGGGTTTACACCTCTGACACCAACCCCCAATGGACGGCCGTATAAGTTTCGACACGAGAGTACCCGAGTTACATCGGTTTATCAGGTCCCATATATCCGATATACATCCGGTACTGTTCAAACTTGTTCAGCAGGGCGGCATACGCATCGGTCCTTAACCGACACAAACAGAGCTACAGCCACACAGGCCCAACGTCCTGCTGCTCCTACTCTCTGCTCGGTCTCATTTTTCATTCCAGAACTTCCATTCTCTAGAATCATACCCCGCTGAACCAACATCCTAAACTCGCGAGTAGCTTCCAACTACCCGACTTGTACCGGATCCTATACAACTTAAGCCTAGCAGAATCTACACGAAGGTAAGCTATTCTACCCTGTACTCCAAGGGTTTGTGGGTCATGCATTTGGAGTATCAATCACCTTGACCTAATGCACAATACATGCTAGACCAATAGAAGTGATACAAAGTAAAATATAACTAAAAGCTGTTAAATGCAAACCGGGGCTTGCCTTATGTTGCTGCAGGTTTTGTTCTACTTTATAGTCAGTATCTTGGCAATGATTAAATCTTCAACTTGTTGATCCGAGTCTAGTTCCTTGTCGAACTCCTTCGTCGTTTTTCCTACCGATATGAATATGTACAGTTTTAATACGAGTAACTGAATTATAAAACAAATGTGTTTTAGGAACTAAGAATGGCTTAGACCAACTCTAAAGTGAGAGATGAGCTCTGTTATGGACAGAAACAGAGGATATCTTTAGTTGGGCAGTGGATGGTTGTTGGAGAAAATGCAAAGAGCCATTTATAATGGACATAAGAAAGGTAGTAGAAAGAACCAGAAGAAAATTGGAGAAGATGATCTCAATTTGCTATGCAATTTTTACAGTGGACAATAGATCATACAGAGGTAGGGCTTGCAAAATTTCAGACAAAGTTGATGGAAGATGTGGCCTAGGGAATTTTCTTATTATTTGGCTTCTCTGGATTCCTATGGCAACTATAGTGTCTTGGCATGCTCCAAATTTGGTTTTTCAGAAACTTTAGAGTCTCATGAGTCCATAGGACTTGGTTTCACCATTTTTGGAGCTTTCTACACAGAGATATGGATTTTAGAAGTTGGAGCTAAAAGCTGAAAACCTTTCTGCTATTTTTCCTAATTTTCAGAGGCATACAAGATTGAATCAACATTTGGCCAAGCAAATGAAGTCCAATGCCTCTGAAAATTTTACTGGAGTTCAAGGATTTCTGGAATACGGTCCTACCCAAATTTGGGAATTTTCCAATACACAGAACTCCTGTAAAAATTCCTCCAAGATTTTCCTTAAATGAATTAATGAGCCAAATCCAGGGATTTTCATCAATATTGGGCTGCACCCCTGGATAGTACTCTTTGATAGGAATCCAACAAAATTTGTTTCACAATTTTTGGACACTCCTACACAAAGTTATGGCTCTCCAAAGTTTGAACTGAAATGGGAAAATCTGGAAAATGTTTAAATGCTGACAGTGGGTCCCACTCATCATCCCTAACCTCCAGCCACGCGCCAAACAGAGCAGGGGCGGATCCCTCCGGCGAGGTCGCCGGAAAGGCACTTCCCAGCCACCTCTGGACCCCCTGCTGGCCGCCCCCCCATTTTTCCACATGCTGAACTCGTTGGTGAGGTCGCCGGCGGCTGAAACTCGCCGGAAAATGGGGCGCACCGGCAACAGCAAACCCTAGGGCTCCGGCGAGGTCGTGCGGTGATTTCTCCACCAAATGGTCGGTTCTTGAGCTCTAAAGCATCAGGAAATCATGGAGAAGACCGACATGAGGTCTAAACAGGCCGGGGAGAGCTCCAAACCTATCGGCACCGTGCACCCGACATGGTTCAGTGGTATACCCTCGAAAAGAACTCGAATTCCTCGCTCCACACTCAATTTCGTGGTCTAAAATCGATGGAGGAGGTGTGCTAGGCAGTTAAGAACTTGTGTGTGGAGTTTGAAACACAACCAACACGAATTGAGGACGAATTTTGCAATTACTTACCTCAAGGTCAGTTTCGGCCGCCGGGGAGAAAAACTTGAAATTCTCCTTCTGTGATCAATGGCTTGGGCTGAGTTTTGGAGGTGAGCAACTAGGCTTGTAGGTGCACCTATGGGGTGGCTTGCTTGGGCGTGATCACTTCTGGTTTGGGCTGGCCACGGCGACCAGTTCAGTTTTTTTTTCGGTGTTCACCCGAGAGTTGCAGACCTTTGCTGTTTTCCGGTGCCAACGAGCTCGGGGCCGTGGGGGAAAGTTGCTGGCCGGCTAGAGCACCCTTGGGCGCAGCTCTTTGCTGTTGGGGGCTCGAGCAATCGGCCTCCGGTGCTTGCTGTGCGATGGGGAGAAGAAGAGAGCGGCTGTTTTCTGCGTGCGGGAGGAACCACGAGAATGAGCTCGATCGGGGAGAAAGCGAAAAAGGGTTGTGGCACTCGTGGTGTTGATCAGGACGAGCGACCATGAGAAAATCAGGAGGTGGCACCTGCGGTGATCGGTCGAAGTCGGCTGCTGTCGTGCGCTCAACCGAGGAAGCAGAGGAGAGTCGGTTCATTTCAGTGTGTGTATGACATGTGGGGTCCACCTCTGCCTCTTATCCCCAATTCCTTTTTAAAATAGCAAACGAGCTCCAAATTTGATAAAATTTGGAGGACAGGCCAAAAGAAATATGAGAAACACAATGGTGCACTCAAATTTGGATTTCGGTGAAGTCGGAATTTAAAACTGAGATTTAAATTCAAATTCAAATTTTCTCCCGTTTTAATTCCAACAAATAGAAATCCTTTTCAAATGCTCTGAAAATTTCCCGGGCTATTATTGGATGTGTGGAGAACCAAATGATAGCTTTAGATCTACGTGTTCGGGAATTTTTGCAAGTTCAAGTTTCGACTTGGAGCTCACACCGTTAATTCAAACGTTTAAATTCCCTCTCCTTTTCTCGGTGTGAACTGAAGCTCCACTTGCTAGAATTTTGGGATTTCACAAGAATCACCTTCCAAATGGATGAAATTCTCAGATGAGTGTGGACTGTCCAAAACAGGGCAGACACAAAATGCTCTCTGGAAATTTCTGTATTTCGACCATAACTTTTTGTAGAAAAATTTCTAAGGGTCAAGTAAGACAACGTTGGAAAGTTTCTGATATGTTCTATGACATTGTAGTTCAAAGTTTCTCCAGATTTGGAGTGGAAATTGATGAAATCTTGGGGACAAACAGCTACTTCCAAAGAAGGTGCTGTCAAAATTGTTCCAGATTTCTGTCAACTTTTAAATATCATAACTTTTGATCCAGGACTGATATGAAGGCAAATAAATACTCGCTGGAAAGATATTGAAGTTAACTCTAACTTTGATATGCAACATGAGACATGAAATTGCCTTTTCATATTTAAATTCTGTGATTAAGTCTGATCGGTTATTCTGAACAGAGCATTGCTCGTTGCTCATGTAACTTAGGATTGTTGTGGACAGAGATGTTTTAGACTTCTCTAAGTTCCATAACATGTTCTTGAGTTGATCTTCAGTTTTTCAAACTGTTGGCACTAAGGGTTTGGACAAACTTGCTCAAGTTTGATAGATTTCAGAATTGTCGAAACCCTGGTTAGCTTGTGTAGTGCTGCAATATCTATGTGATGCTTTACGGTTATGTTTTTGAATTCAAGTTGAGTTTAAACTTTGAAATTTAATCATAAATTGCTCACTCTTGCAGTATGGATCGCACTCATTCCAGGAGTGAGGTTGGTGAGTCGAGCACGGCGGAAATAATTCGCCACGACAAGAAGTGCCGACATCACCAACCGGATTGGCGGAAGTCTTGGGAAAGATGGCTGAGTCTCTCGATTTGTTGGTGCAACAAAGAATCCGACAGGAGACCCTACAAAAAATCCCCCCGCCAAGCACTTATTTGGATTTCTTAGCAACACAACCACTAGTTTTCTTTGAAGCGAAGGAACCGTTGGAGTCGGCTCATTGGCTCCAATGTATGGAAGCCAAGCTCGAGATGCTTGAGTGCGATGAATTTCAAAAGACACTATTTGCCGCTCAACATCCCCATGGAGCTGCTGGAGCTTGGTGGGCGGAGTTGTGAGACCTATGTGTGCTGAATACATTGGCTATGACGATAAAAGTTTTGAATTCTGCCAAAACACTCTTTTTGTCAAGATCTGACGTAAGGTCCGACTTGCTATGGCTAGGTCTGACATGTGTTTGGTTAGCTCCGGCGGTAGGTCCGACTAGCTTTGGTAAGTTCCGGTGCTAGGTTCTTCTAGCTTTGGTAAGCTCCGGCTCAAGGTCCGGATAGCTTTGGCAAGGTCCGGAGCTAAATCGCAATGGTTCTGTTTTTACCATGCAAATGTTTCGAACTTGCTTTACATCTATGGAAAGTTTGCTTAGTATTCTTTTACTAAGTTTTTGAAGTGTTATGGCAGTTTACGGTGGTTAATATTTTGCTATGGTTTGCAACATGCTTATGTGAGGTGTTCACGTAAGGTGTTATGGTTTTCGGAACTAACGTGAGTCAAGTCGTGTACTTGTGCTCGAAAGTATTGGTTGTTTATTCATGTGCAGGTGTTGCTTGAGTTCAAGATATGGCTGGTGACGGGATCTATTAAACTAGTCTTAAGGAGAAGATGAGGTTCAACAACCAAGTTTGGGAGGAATTGTGGTTGAGTTGATCGGGAGGTCGTGCAGCATGTTTGGATCAAGAACAATGCATATGAAGGTATCGTGGACGTCATTGGAAGGTGTTTACATGTGTGCAAGGAGTGCATGGATGTGGCAACATGGTTCCAAGGCGTGATGAAGAGATGTGGACGTAAGAATTGGTCGGAAAGGTCCAACCGGCTGGATTGTGGACTCAGGCTACGGCTGAGTCGGTTATGGCTCATTTATGGAAAGTTTTGAGTTAGTTATAATAGGATTTCGTGTTAGTCATGAAGTAGAGTTGTTTTAGGAATGTTTGGGACGTTCCTAAGGTGTTTGGAAGTCTTAAAATTGCTTCTATCTGCGTATAGAAGAGTCTTGAGCAGTATTGGAAAGTTACAGTTTGAATCCAAGTAGGAGTAGGAGTCCTAGTTTGAATTGGGTTGGCCTTAGGGCTGGTTATATAAAGGGAGGCCAAGGCTCGTGGGGTGCATGACTTTGGGCTGTTCCTCTTATGTTTTGATCAATAAAATTCGTAATTTAGAGGAGCTTTTGTGCCTTGTTCGTCCGACTTGTTTTTATCAAGTCTTTCTCGTCGAGTTTCTGGACAGCACGACAGTGCTTCGGTGTTTTGATCATAACTCGAGTTTTACGGATCCAATCGACGTGATTCTTTTTGGGTTGTCTTCACAACTTGATTATATATCATCTGTGAAAATTTAACTGTAATTCGATTTGTAGTTTCTGATCTACATGAGTTTATTTGCAGTGTTGCAGATCTGGTTTTTACTCGAGTAGAACAGATTGACTCTTGTTTGATCTTTCGATCATAACTTGAGTTATTTTTGACGGATTTCCGTGATTCTTGTTGTCGTGTCTTCATGACTTGATTCTCTATAATATATACCACTTTTGTTATGGTTGAACACATTTATATCAGATGCATACACGGTTTCTTTAACATATCAATTTTCTTCCAAGGGGGTTTTTGTTGCTTCCGCTAAAAAGTTTAAATCTACCATTCACCCCCACCCCCTCTGGTAGCTTTTCAAGTGCTCTTCGATCCTACAGGTGTACATCGCAACTCGTCCGGAAGGTCATCGCGTGACGTGGGATGAATTATGGGATGTTTTCCGGGCACGTCACCTTTGTTCGGGATTTCTACGAACAAAGTATCAAGACTTTCTAGAATTAAAACAAGGAGAAAGAAGTGCGTATGAGTACTTCAAGGAGTTTGAAGACTTGATGCAATACGCCACTCATATGGTAGACTCGGAAGCGTTGAAGTGTGAGTATTTCTTCCGAGGTTTGAATGTCGAACTTAAGGAATAAGTGGCCCTTTTCAATAATGGTAGTTACAATGAATTGGTAAATGCTGCTATCATTAAAGAAGACATGCATCTCCATTGCCAAGTAGAGCTGAAAAGAAGTATGCCACCGGACAGTGATAGAAAAGTTTGTCCGAACTATCGAGTGTGGTATTACTCGCCAGTCAGGCAAGAAATTCAGCCTGTGGTGCAACTCTCACAACCACGGCTGGAGTTAATCACTTATGAGCCTTCACCTCAACAGCAGCGATCAGAAATTATTAGTGCAACCCTACCGCAACCAGCTATGCTCGTATCATCTCCACCTCGTGTTAGAAAAGAGCTGAGGATTTCTGTGGCACGAGATCGTCGTGGAGATGAGCAGAGCAACACCCGTGTGTCGTCTCAACAATGCTCAGATCAGCACCATAACCATTCTAAGAAGAATTTTTTAAAAGCTGGCAGAGTTAACTATACTGCTATTGAGGACATTGCAAAAGGCGAACCAGTGTTAGCTGGAATGTTCACTTTACATGAACAACCCACTTTCATGTTGTCTGATTCCAGAGCCACCCACAATTTTATTAACAGAGACAATGTGCTGAAGAATCATCTTCCATTTAGCACGGTCAAGCATCCTTTCCATATCATCTCACCCGTAGGCAAGATATCAACTGATGAGATGGTCTCTCAGGCACCTTTATGTTTGGGTGGAAACATCTATCCTGCAAGCCTTATCATACTCAAAGGCCAAAGGATTAATATTATCTTAGGGATGTCATGGTTGACACATTATGGAGCTACTTTGATATCAGCTCTCGGACTGTCCAACTGAATTCCCCAATACATGGTTGCAACACATTGAATCTTGTAGATCCATCACAACGTGTTGTGGCAGTGCATCAGACTAAAGCTCTTAAGTCTGAGGATATTCCAGTGGTATGTGAATATCCAGATGTGTTTCCCGACAATTTACCGGGCATGCCGCCCGAACGTGATGTTGAGTTCAAGATAGAACTAGCACCGGAAACAACACCTATTTCTCGGCGACCATACAAAATAGCACCGAAAGAGCTAGCAGAATTGAAGGAGCAGCTGAATGACCTCATGGACAAAGGTTTTATATGCCCAAGTTCATCACCTTGGAGGTGTTCCGCACTTTTCATGAAGAAGAAGGACGAGACTTTGAGACTATGCGTAGATTATCGTCCACTGAATGCTGTCACTATCAAAAATAAGTATCCAGTGCCGCGCATCGATATTTTTTTCGATCAACTATTGGGTGCTAAGGTATTTTCCAAGATGGATCTTAGGTCCGTGTATCACCAGATAAAAATCCGGGCAGAAGATGTACCGAAGACGGTGTTCTCGACAACATATGGTCTTTATGAATATCTTATCATGTCCTTTGGGTTGACCAATGCTCCGGCTCATTTTATGTATCTCATGAACTCTGTGTTCATGCCGGAGTTAGACAAGTTCGTCGTGGTTTTCATTGATGACATCTTGGTCTATTCAAAGTCAGAAGAAGAACACGCTGAACATTTGCGTATTGTACTCCAACACTTGAGAGATCACAAGATGTATGCAAAGTTCGGTAAATGTGATTTTGGATCAGAAAAGTGCCGTTTCTTGGGCATATTATTTCTGCGGAAGGCATCGCTGTGGACCCAAGTAAAATCGAGCAAGTGCTGAATTGGAAATCTCCAACATTTGTTCATGAAGTGAGGAGTATCCTAGGTTTAGCGGGTTATTACCGGAGATTCATTCCAATCTTCTTCAAAGTTGCTAAACCTATGATGGAGCTGTTGAACAAAAGCACCAAATATGATTGGAGTCACTCTTGTGAACAAGCTATTCAAACTTTAGTGAAGTATCTCACTACAGCTCCAGTTTAGCCCAGCCGGACACAACAAAGCCTTTTGATGTTTATTGTGATGCATCCGGCATTGGTTTGGGTTGTGTGTTGATGCAAGAAGGACGTGTGGTCACGTATGGATCCCGACAACTTAGCGGTCATGAGCAGAATTACCCGACGCACGACCTTGAACTAGCTGCAGTGGTCCTTGCATTGAAAATGTGGAGACATTATTTACTAGGTAATCTAGTACGTCTCTACACTGACCATAAAAGGTTGAAGTACATCTTGACACAGAAAGAACTGAATATGAGGCAGCGAAGATGGCTAGAATTGATCAAGGATTATGAACATGAAATTCATTACCATCTGGGCAAAGCGAATGTGGTTGCCGACGCACTTAGTTAGAAAGCCCACGTTCACCATTTAGCCATGGCTGCACATGAAGAAGGTGAACCAAGTCTGCGCTTAGTTCCCAATGGATCGCTGTACAACCTCGCTCTTATTCCTTCCGAGATGAGATTGTAGAGACTCAGAAGAGAGACAAGGGTATGTCTCATATCCAAAGAAGAGTGGACAGCGGTGAATTGAAGGTGTTCCGCAAATATGAAGAGGGTACACTCTGGTTTAACAACCGAATAGTGGTTGTGAGGAGCCACGCCCGGGAATCGCAGTGGGTGGTGCCGTGCAATGCGGCACCCAACAGCATGCATGAAAAGAGGCATAGGAACATAACGAAACCATTTTGTTACTCAAGATAAGTTCTTTTACAACATAAGTACACACGCAGCGGAATGTAAAAACTGGACAATCTACTCACTCTCGACCCTAACTACGCCGAAGAGAAGTCGTTCAGCCCATGAACGCTTTCTACTAGCTTCACCAAAGAAAGGCAGCGGCTAGGTTTCCAATGATTATAACGAACCGTGAGGTTCGTCGTCTCACCGAACAACCCTCTTCATAGCAGGCATCCTGCTACCTGCAAAACAACTCAGAAGCAACCGTGAGCACTAAGGCTCAACAAGACTTAACCGGCAATCCTAAACATGTAACTCTACATGCAGGGGTAGTAAGACAGTAGGAACAGGAATTTGCAAAATGCAGCTTGACTAAACTTGATCCTTATATTCAGATTCTTATAGCCTTCATTTTAGTGGTCCTCATGCCTCACAACACCGGAAGTCCACAATCAAACAAGAAACGCTTATCCCGATGTTGCTAGCCTAAGGTGGAAATGAACTTTAGTTGGCTCTATATCTACTTCAGTCAAGGTTTCAATACAAAGATTAATCCATAAACAGCATCTTAAGAGACTTAGTTCCTCTTCTTACTACGTCACGGCGCAGTGGGCAAGTATGCTCAATCCTCTTCCGCGAGCGACGGTGATTCGAATCAATAATAACCCGGAATACACGACACATACACCCGCCTCGAAAGACTCTCTGAAGAGCTCTTTCTTACGTTGTATGCAGCAACCTTTCACACGACAACCCGAGATAGAAAAACGCTTCGCGCCGAGCAGGATGGTCCTCTACGCCGACACGTCGAAGTTGCTCGCTAAAGGATTTACAGCTCCCGCCTTCTCAACGCCATTCCCACGCGAAGGATGAGTTTCTATATCACGGTCCATCGAGTTACATCGGTTTCATGGGTCCCATACCCCACTATATATTCGTTACAGCTCAATCTTGTCCAGCAGGGCCGCATACATACGGTCCTTAACCGACACGGACGGGGCTACAATCAACCTCCACATTTGCCTTACCATCCCGGTCCAGGCCAAATGTGGTCTCAGCATTGTCACACCCATCGCAGGTTGAGACCAACCTTGAGCGCTCCATCCTACAGGAACATCCCCGTCCCCATCTCATTTTCATGAGGGTGCTCTTATCATTAACCTCTCGCGAGTAACTCCATTACTCGAACTTTCTCGCGAGTAGCTTTTTACTACTCGACTTCTACCGAGCTAGCTACAACATTAGCCTAGCATCTACGATGAGGCAAAGCCTACACTAAACCTTCTACTCAGGGATGTAATAGCCATGCAAGTGCGTTTCAAACATCCTAGACATAATTCACAATATCAAGTCTAATACACATGAGGTGAAGTAAAGCAAAATTTAAAACGGTAACGATATGCAAACCGGGGCTTGCCTTGCTCAACGGTTTTCTTAGAAGCTAGGAGTTAGTCTTCCTCCGGAGAATCCGCCAAACTCGTCACGAGATGGAGATCCTCGCTGCAGAGTCAGTCCTCGTCGAACGTCGATGTCACGTGCTATTAAGATGATTTATGCACATGTATTCAAAAGCAATTTAGAAAATGATTCAAAACTGTTCTACCAGTTAACTCACACCTAAAAGTTACAAACAACAGCAAGGTTTCTGTTGTTGGATCTACAACCTTAGAGATGATGAAAGCTAGGGTGAAAAGAGATACTAGTAATCACCATGTGATTAAGTCCATTATATGAAGACTTAAACCTAAAAGATGGTAGATCAAGTTCCATAGGTCCAATGAAGCTGAGAATTTAACCACAGCCTCTATAGAAGGTATTTAGGCAGTGTGCAAAAATTGAGCTCATGAAATAGCTTCATGTGAGCACAACAAATCCTTATGTGGTTTTCACTAACCTACCTTTACCCCCTAGATATTAAGCTTTTCTTTGCTGCAAAGTAGACTTTTTGTGAAGTACAAAATGTCCTGAGTCCATAGGAATTGGTTTTACCATTTTTGGAGTTTCCTACATGGAGATATGGATTTTACAAAGACTGGGGAAAAGCTGAAAATGTCTCTGTTCATTTTTCCCATTTTTCAGAGACATAAGGAATGAACACATCATTTGACCATGCAAATGAGGTCCAATGCCTCTGAAATTTTTACTGGAGTTCAAGGAATTTCGGAAGAATGTCCTGTACCAATTTGGGAATTTTCCAATGAACAGAACGCCTGTAAAAATTCCTACAATGTTTTTTAAATGAATTAATGAGCCAAATCCAGGGATTTTCATAAACATTGGGATGCACCCCTGGATAGTACTCTTTGAGAGGAATCTAACAAAATTTGTTTCACAATTTTTGGACAATCCTACACAAAGTTATGGCTCTCCAAAGTTTGAACTGAATTGGGAAAATCTGGAAAATGTTTAAATGCCGAAAGTGGGTCCCATTCGTCATCCCTAACCTTCAGCCTCGCGCCAAACAGAGCAGTGGCGGCTCCCTCTGGTGAGGTCGCCGGAAAGGCACTTCCCAGCCACCTCCGGACCCCCTGCTGGCCGCCCCCCCCCCATTTTCCCCCACGCTGAACATGTTGGTGAGGTCGCCGGCGGCTGAAACTCGCCGGAAAACAGGGCACAGCGGCAACAGCAAACCTATCGGAAAACAGGGCTCCGGCGAGGTCGTGCACGGTTAATTCTCCACCAAATGTTTGGTTCTTGGGCTCTAAAGCACCAGGGGATCGTGTAGAAGACCGACATTAGGTCTAAACAAGCCGGGGAGCGCTCCAAACCTATCGGCATCGTGAGCCCGATATGGTCCAGCGGTATACCCTCGAAAAGAACTCGGATTCCTCGCTCTACACTCAATTTCTTGGTCTAACATCGATGGAGGAGGTGTGATAGGCAGTTAACATCCTGTGTGTGAAGTTTAAAACACAACAAACACGATTTGAGGACGAATTTTGCAATTCCTTACCTCAAGGTCAGTTTCTGCCGCCCGGGAGAAAAACTTAAAATTCTCCCTCTGTGATCAATGGCTAGGGCTGAGCTTCGGAGGTGAGCAACTAGGCTTGTAGGTGCACCGATGGGGTGGCTTGCTTGGGCGTGATCAACCTTGGTTCGGTCTGGCCACGGCGACCAGTTCGGTTCCTTCAGTTTGAACTCAGGAGCAGCAGCAATCAAGCCATTTCTAGGCGCAAGAATGCATGGAACAGTGGAGGAAGGGTGCTAGCCGGTTAGAGCATGAGTGTGCACTGATCTTTGCTGTGGAAGGCGCGACCAAGCGAGCTCCGGTGCTTGATGTGCTGTCGGGAGAAAACCGAACGGCCGATGGTTTCGTCTCGGGAGCAAAAGCACGGGAGCGAGGCAGCACGGGGAGGAAGCAAAGTAGCCCTGTTGCACTCGCTGTGGGGAGGATCAGACCGAGCAGAAACGAGGGAAGCAGGAGCTGGCGCTAAAAAAAAACTTCGCCAGATGTCGGTGGCGCGCAAGCCTGCGGCTGAGCGAAAAAAATAGAAAACTTGGGGTTTAAGTCTACTGACAAGTGGGCCCCATTTTGGAAGTTGCCTAGACGGGGGGTGAATAGGCTAATAAAACCTGAAACTATTGCAAACAGCGGATTAAACTTGAAGAAGGCCGGACTAGTCTGGTCTGAGGGCGACTAGTCCGGTCTAGGTAGAAAATTGTGTTTTAGGTTTTCCTTCTAAGTTTGTTTAAGCGTAAGATGTATAGTAGTGAAACAATCTCACTAATAAGTTGGGAATGATTAGATGGCAGGTCAGCGGAACAATTCACAAGTGTTAACAAGACGAAAGCTTAACAAGTAATTTAAGTGATCGAGCAAGAAGGTAAAGTAAGCAAGAGACACGATTTATCCTGAGGTTCGATTCCACACAGGAATCTACATCCTCGTTGAGGAGTCCACAAAGGACCGGGTCTTTTCCAACCATTTCCTCACCGAGCGATCACCAAGATCAAGCCCGGGCTCTTTCACTATTAATCAAATGTGAATACAATGCTCTTAGGGGCTACTCACAACTTGAGGCTCCCTTCAACAACCTAGCAGTTCTAGGAATCAAAATACAACAATCAGGAACTCAAATTAACAATCAGAGTGCAAGAGAGTCAAACCGAGAGCTCAAACGTCGATCACCACATCTTTCCTCTCACAAAACCACAAACTCCTAAAGATCCAATCTTAGGGGTCAAGAGGGTGAGGAAAGAGGCTTAGAAGAGCTCTAGGAATGAGTTATCAGTGCTAGGGTTGTTGTTGTATCAATTCTCAGCCGAGGGGTCTCCTTTTATAGAAATCCCGGCATCTAGCCGTTACCAACTAAAGTCCGGACTAGTCCGGTCCCAACCCCGGACTAGTTCATTCTTGAGGGACCACTCACGTCACAAGGCTACCAACTAAAGTATAGTGACCGTTGGACTCAAACGGTCATAAAACTCCAGACTAGTCCGGCCAAGAGCGTACTAGTCTGATCTCAGTTAGGAAACTTTTTTCCGTATGAGAACGGACTAGTCTGGTAAGGGCGGACTAGTACGGACCCAAGGGCGGACTAGTCCGGTCTTACCAGACTTAGTCTAAAAACTCTCTAAATCTAGAGCTGCGGACTAGTCCAGCCAACTTCGGACTAGTCCGAGCTCACACAGGAACCTTTGTTCCATTCTAAATCGGACTATTCTAAAGGGACCGGACTAGTCCGGCCTATGGAGCGGACTAGTCCGAAGACACTCAGAGACTCCTTCTCCGGACCCAAACGGCTTAGTCCGCTTAGCGGACTAGTCCGACCAACTAGGCGGACTAGTCCGGCCTTCCGAGACTTAGTCTCATAAAGGCTCAGACTCACTCGACAACAGACTAGTCAGGCCTAAAACGGACAAGTCCGAACTCACTCAGAGACTTTTTGTCCGGTCTAAAACGGACTAGTCTGTGCTGAACGGACTAGTCCGGCCCTTAGTCCGGACAAGTCCGGTCTTCCCTTTTTCAGCCATACCTATGACTACTTTCTCTCACGATTCTAACTTTCTAACTTTAGTTTGAGCTCTCTAATGATTCTCAAGCACTCTAAAAGAGAAGATCCTTTACACAACTCAAAGATGTAAAACTCAATAGAAAAATCCTATTTTCTACTCTTTCAAGTCTTCTTCTTTTCCCTTTTTTTTCTTCTTGAGAGCTCCACATGCATTCCTTTGATAAGAACCTGTGCTCATACTTAGTAAAATTCATTAGTATCTTAATTGTCGTCATCAATCATCCAAAACCCACGGGGATTACCTAGATGCACTTTCACATTTCTCCCCTCTTATCCCAAATTCCGTTTAAGATAGCAAACGAGCTCCGAATTTGATCAAACTTGGAGGATAGGTCAAAAGAATTATGAGGAACTCAAATCTGAAATCAGATTTTGAAATTGAGTTTGTTTGGTTCAAAATTCAAATTAAAGTTTGAATTTGAACGTGCCCTAATTTAATCCTCGGAATAAATAGTATATGAAACCTAAAATTCTCCAAATTTGAAACTTAGGTTCTTGAATACATGAGAAATGCATCTATGATCTCACATATAGGCCTTTGGACAATTTGAATAGGAATCATTTCAAAAGATTCAAAATGGTGTTTAAATTTCCTCCACTCTCCTCCTAGAGAAGGTGCACATAAGTTAGAGTTTTGGGAGTGTAATTATTTCCCCTAGGTTAACATGTGTTGAGCATAGGCTAGAGAAAATTTTTAACTCTCTCACATGTCCATATCTGTATTCATCATTTCATGTGACACAACTATAGTCTTTCTTTGCCTTAACTTTGTTTCATAAATTGAAATCAAACTTTACAAAAGTTAGGGCCATTACATTCCTCCCCCCTTAAAATAATCTCGTCCCGAGATTATAAAAAGAAAGATGAAGGAAGAAAACTACTGGACATATGGTACAAACAAGTCTGGAAAATTTAAATGGAGAAAATCCTCGCTTTCCCACGTGGCTTCATCAGCGGTGTGGTTGCTCCAGAATACTTTGTAAAATTACAATGTCCGATTTCTTGTGGCGCGAGTCTTCTCATCGATAATCTGTATCGGGTACTCAGAATAAGTGAGATCCGGCTGAATATCCTCAATGTTCTCCATATGAACTGCAGTTGGGTACTTAAGACATTTTCACAGTTGAGAGACGTCGAAAACATTGTGAATACCCGAAAGTGACGTCGGTAGCTCCAGACGATAGGCCATGGGTCCGCACATCTCAATGACAGCAAACGGTCCGATGAATCGTGGAGCAAGCTTTCCCTTCACTCCGAACCGATGAACCCCTTTCATCGGAGAGACACGAAGATAAACATGGTCCCCGATGTTGAACTGAAGAGGTCGACGTCTTTTGTCTGCATAACTCTTTTGCCGAGATTGAGCAGCCTTTAAATTGGCTTGAATTACTCGCACTCGTTCCTCGGCTTCATTCACAAGATCAATCCCGTAGACCACTCTCTCGCCGGTCTCACACCAATTCAGTGGTGTGCGGCACTTCCAGCCATAAAGAGTTTCATACGGGGCCATTTTGATGATGGATTGATAACCGTTGTTATATGAGAATTCTGCTAACAGTAGATGGTCATCCCAATTCTTCCCATGATTGATGACACATGCCCGTAGCATATCCTCCAGAATCTGATTTATCCTCTCCGTTTGACCATCAGTTTGCGGATGATACGCTGAACTCCGAATTAACTTGGTTCCCAATGAAGCATGCAGTTGCTCCCAAAATCTGGATACGAACAACGCACCTCGGTCAGACACGATGGTGCGGGGAACCCCGTGTAAACACAAGATTCTCGAGATGAACAGCTCCGTATACTTCTTTGCCACATATTTCGTATGGACTGAAATAAAATGAGCTGTCTTGGTCAAACAATCGATGATTACCCAAATAGAATCATGCTTGTTGCTGGTCATGGGTAAACCGAAGATGAAGTCCATACTTATGTCTTCCCACTTTCATGCTGGAACCTTCAGCGGTTGAAGTGGTCCGGCTTTCCTCATATGGTCGGCTTTAACCCGCCGACACGTATCACACTTGGATACGTACTTTGCAATCTCTCTTTTCATCCGTGTCCACCAGAACTTAGATTTCAAGTCCTGGTACATCTTATTGCTTCCCGGATGAATGGAGTACTTGGATAAATGTGCTTTATCCAATATCTTCCTCCGCAATTTCATGTTCCGGGGTACAAATATTCGGTTGTTAAACCAGAGCGTACCTTCTTCATCCTTGCGGAACATCTCCAACTCACCGCTGTCCACTCTCCTCCGGATATGAGACCTACCCCTATCTCTTTTCTGAGCCTCTACAATCTCATCTCGGATTGTAGGAATAAGAGCGAGGTTGAACAGCGATCCGTAGGGAACTAAGTGCAGGCTTGGTTCTCCTCCTTCATGTGCAGCCATGGCCAAATGGTGAACATGGGCTTTCCCACTAAGTGCGTCGGCAACCACATTCGCTTTGCCTGGATGGTAATGAATTTCAAGTTCATAGTCCTTGATCAATTTGAGCCATCTTCGCTGCCTCATATTCAATTCTTTCTGTGTGAAGATGTACTTTAAGCTTTTGTGGTCAGTGTAGAGATGTACTAGATTGCCTAGTAGATAATGTCTCCACATTTTCAATGCTAGGACCACTACAGCTAGTTCAAGGTCATGTATCGGGTAATTCTGCTCATGACCCCTGAGTTGTCGGGATCCATACGTGACCACACGTCCTTCTTGCATCAACACACAACCCAAACCTATGCCGGATGCGTCACAATAGACATCAAAAGGCTTCGTTGTGTCCGGCTAGGCTAAAACTGGAGCTGTAGTGAGATACCTCACTAACGTTTGAAAAGCTTGTTCGCATGAATTGCTCCAATCATACTTGGTGCTTTTTTCAACAGCTCCGTCATAGGTTTGGCGACTTTGGAGAAGTTTGGAATGAATCTCCGGTAATAACCCGCTAAACCTAGGAAACTCCTCACTTCATGAACTGATGTTGGAGATTTCCAATTCAACACTTGCTCGATTTTACTTGGGTCCACAGAAATTCCTTCCGCTGAAATAATATGCCCAAGAAACGGAACTTTGCTGATCCAAAACTCACATTTACTGAACTTTGCATATAGTTTGTGATCCCTCAAGCGTTGGAGTACAATACGCAAATGTTCAACATGTTCTTGTTCTGACTTCGAATAGACCAAAATGTCGTCGATGAAAACCACGACGAACTTGTCTAACTCTGGCATGAACACAGAGTTCATGAGATACATAAAATGAGCCGGAGCATTGGTCAACCCAAAAGACATGACAAGATATTCATAAAGACCATATCTCGTCGAGAACGCCGTCTTAGGTACGTCTTCTGCCCGGATTTTTATCTGATGATACCCGGACCAAAAATCCATCTTGGAGAATACCTTAGCACCCACTAGTTGATCAAACAAAATATCGATGCGCGGTAGTGGATACTTATTCTTGATAGTGACAGCATTCAGTGGATGATAATGTACGCATAGTCTCAAATTCTCATCCTTCTTCTTCACGAAGAGTGTGGAACAGCCCCAAGGTGATGAACTTGGGCGTATAAAACCTTTGTCCATGAGGTCATTAAGCTGCTCCTTCAATTCTGCTAGCTCCTTCGGTGCCATTTTGTATGGTCACCGAGAAATATCTGTTGTTCCCGGTGCTAGTTCAATCTTGAACTCTACATCACGTTCGGGCGGCATGCCCGGCAAGTCTTCGGGAAACACATCTGGATATCCACATACCACTGGAATATCCTCAAGCTTAGGAGCTTCAATCTGATGCACTGCTGCAACTCGTTGTGATGGATCCACAAGATTCAATGTGTTGCAACCGTGTATTGGGGAATTCAGTTGGACAGTCCGAGAGCCGATGTCAAAGATAGCTCCATAATGTGTCAACCATGACATCCCCAAGATAATATCAATCCATTGGCCTTTGAGTATGATAAGGCTCGCAGGATAGATGTTTCCACCCAAACATAACGGTGCTCATGAGACCATCGCATCTGTTGATATCTTGCCTCAGGGTGAGCTGATATGAAACGGATGCTTAACTGTGCTAAATGGAAGATTATTCTTCAGCACATAGTCTCAGCTAACAAAATTGTGAGTGGCCCCGGAATCAAACAAAATGAAAGTGGGCTGTTCATGTAAAGTGAACATGCCCGCCAAAACTGGCTCGCCTTTAGCAATGTCCTCAATAGCAGTATAATTAACCCTGCCAGCTTTCGAAAGATTCTTCTTTGAAGGTTCATGGTGCTGATCTGAGCATTGATGAGATGACACCCAAGTGTGGCTCTGCTTAGCTCCACAACGGTTTCGTGTTGTAGAAATCCTCAGCTCTCTACTAACACGAGGTGGAGATAAACTGTACACAGCTGGTTGTGGTAGGGTTGCGCAAACAACTTCTGATAGCTGCTGTTGAGGTGGAGGCTCATAAGTGATCAACTCCAGCCGTGGTTGTGAGAGTTGTACCACTGGCTGAATTTGTTGCCTAACTGGCGAGTAATACCGCACTCGATAGTTCGGACGAACCTCGATATCACCGCCCGGCGGTATACTCCTATTCAGCTCCGCTTCACAACGGAGATGCATGTCTTCTTTAATGATAGCGGCATTTACCAACTCATTGTAAATACCGTTATTGAACAAGGTCACTTGTTCCTGAAGTTCGACATTCAAACCTCGGAAGAAATACTCGCACTTCAATGCTTCCGAGTCAACCATATGAGTGGCGTATTGCATCAAGTCCTCAAACTCTTTGAAGTACTCGTAAGCACTCCTTTCTCCTTGCTTTAACTCGAGAAAGTCTTGATACTTTGTTCGTAGAATTCCCGAACAAACATGACGTGCCCGAAAAACAGTCCGGAACTCATCCCATGTCACCCTATGACCTTCAGGAAGAGTAGCGATGTACTCCGCCCACCAAGATCCAGCAGCTCCTTGGAGTTGTTGAGCGGCAAATAAAGTCTTTTGGTACTCATCGCACTCAAGCATCTCGAACTTGGCTTCAATACATTGGAGCCAATGAGCCGACTCCAACGGTTCTTTTGCTTCTGAGAAAACCGGTGGTTGTCTTGCTAAGAAATCCAGATAAGTGCTTGGTGGGGGATTTAGTGTCTCTTGTCGGATACTCTGTTGCACCAACAGATCGAGAGACTCAGCCATCCTTCCCAAAATTTCCGCCAATCCGGTTGATGATGTCAGCACTTCTTGTCGTGGCGAATTATTTTTGCCGTGACTCGACTCACCAACCTCACTCCTGGAATGAGCATGATTCATGCTGAAATAGTGAGCAATTTCCGGTTAAAATTCAAAGTTTAAACTCAACTTGAATTCAAAAACATAACTGTAAAAGCATCACATAGATATTGCAGCACTACACAATCTAACCAGGGTTTCGACAATTCTGAAATCTATCAAACATGAGCAAGTTTGTCCAAACCCTTAATTCCAACAGTAGGACAAACTGAAAAATAACTCAAAAACATGTTATGGAGCTTAGAGAAGTGTAAAACATCCCTGTCCACAACAAGTCTTAAGTTACATAGGCAATAAGCACTACTCTGTTCAGAATGACCAATAGGTTTTAATCCCAGAATTTGAACATGAAAATGGCAAATTCATGTCTAAAGTTGAATATAAAAGTTATAGTTAACTTCAGTATATTTCCAACGAGTATTTATTTGCCTTCATATCAGTTCTGGATTAAAAGTTGTGATATTTCAAAGTTAACAGAAATCTGGAACAATTTTGACAGCACCTCCTTTGAAAGTGGCTGTTTTGTCCGCAAGATTTCATAGAAACAAACTCCAACTCTGGAGAAACTTTGATCTACAAAGTCGTAGAACATATCCTAAACTTTCCAACGGTTTATTACATGAACCTTAGAGATTTTTCTACAGAAAATTATGGTCGAAATACAGAAATTTCCAGAGAGCATTTGTGTCTGCCCTGTTTTTGGGCAGTTCCCACTCATCTGAGAATTTCATCCATTTGGAGGGTGATTCTGATCTGGAGTTCTGCATAAGAGTTTCAGAAGACATCAAAAGCTTTCCATAAATGTATCACTCACCTCCATTGGTTCAACCAAACAAAAGTTATGTCCTGTTCAACTTCAGCAAAAATTCTGCCGAAAAACAGGGGGAGGTTATTCCTAAGTCTTTGTGAATAAATCTATACTCCCAATTGACTCTTAGTTCAATATAGGAGTTCATTACCCCCTAATGGAATCCTAGACTCCACATTTCCTCTTTTTCTTTTCAAACCTTCTTTTTCATGCAGTTCAAAATATATCACGGTACTACGTTGCCTCACCAAATTAAAATCCTAACCGGCTTTATACCGGCGTATACGTCTCAAGTGGTGGCACTAAAATGATCACTCACAAACGTTTTCTACATGACATGTACTAATGTGGTTAAGGTACCTGCAGAAAACCACTGATGCACACATTGGTTTGTCATTTCAGGCAGGTCCATATCATAGTAAAAGCATACACCCCGTATCATTGCCATACGGGCCGTCCTTGAGTCAAGTCACGTCTCAAGGTACATGATCGGGTTATTCACCACCCGAAGGGGGCTCCACACCTTTGCAATAAAGCACACCGGCGGAACAGCGCTTTCGTATGCCTCATAGGACATGAAGAGTCCTAGAGAACACACTTCGTGTTACAAACCACACGATGGGGTCTCTTCCTCTTGCCCCTGGGTTTGCGCAATGGAGGCTAGTGCCATTCATATGTCTCTAAAACTGTGTGGGCCTGGTCCCGATCACGGGACCGTGCTGCTCGCCCGGGAATCGCATTGGGTGGTGCCTTGTTATGCGGCACCCAACAGCACGCCGGTATTTGTAGCGGTTGCAACAGGCCCGACTTCTTCACATGGTCGGCCTTAACTCTTCGACACGTATCACATTCTGAAACAAACTTTACAACTTCACGTTTCGTACGTGTCCACCAAAACTTCTTCCAGAGGTCTTGGTACATTTTATTGCTGCCCGGGTGAATGGAAAATTTGGATAAGTGAGCCTCATCCAATATCTTCTTCCGCAGCATCATATCACGGGGTACGACTATCCAGTCCTTGAACCATAAGGTATCTTCATCATCTAACCGGAAACATTTCATCTCCCCGTTCTTCAACCTCCTTTTGATATGAGCCATGCCCTTGTCTTTCTTTTGAGCTTTCATAACCTCCTCTCTTATTGTGGATATGAGAGCTAGATTATGTAGAGCCTCATATGGAACCAAGTAGAGACTCGGTTCTTCCTCTTCCATCGGTGTAAGGGTCAGATTATGAATATGAGATTTCCGGCTGAGTGCATCAGCAACAACATTTGCCTTGCTTGGGTGATAATGAATTTCAATCTCAGAGTCCTTGATCAGCTCTAACCATCGCCGTTGCCGCATATTCAACTCTTTTTGAGTGAATATGTACTTCAAGCTTTTGTGGTCGGTGTAGATATGAACCAGATTTCCCAATAGGTAATGTCTCCACATCTTCAAAGCTAACACCACGGCAGCAAGCTCGAGATCATGAGTTGGATAATGTTGTTCATGATTCCGTAATTGACATGATCCATATGCGACCACGCATCCTCCTTGCATGAGTACACAACCAAGTCCGATGCCGGACGCATCACAATAAACATCAAAGGGCTTGGTTGTATCCGGTTGAGCTAAAACCGGGGCTGTTGTGAGGTGTTTCACCAGCGCTTGAAAAGCTTCCTCACATGGCTTGCTCCAATCATATTTGATGCCCTTTTTCAGTAGCTCCGTCATAGGTTTGGAGATTTTTGAGAAGCCCAAGATGAACCTCCGATAATATCCCGCCAAACCCAAGAAGCTACGAACTTCATGGACTGATGTTGGAGACTTCCATTTCAGCACTTGTTCAATCTTGCTTGGATCAACAGCAATGCCTTACGCTGAAATAATATGTCCAAGAAACGGCACTTGGTTGATCCAGAATTCACATTTACTAAACTTTGCATAGATCTTGTGATCTCTCAAGCGTTGGAGCACAATATGCAAATGTTTAGCGTGTTCCTCTTCCGATTTGGAATAGACCAAGATGTCGTCGATGAATACCATGACGAACTGATCCAGCTCCAGTATGAACACCGAGTACATAAGATACATAAAGTGAGCCGGAGCATTGGTCAACCCAAATGACATGACAAGATACTCATAGAGTCCATATCTTGTCGAGAATGCTGTTTTCGGGATATCCTCTGCTCGAATCTTGATTTGATGATATCCCGACCTTAAGTCCATCTTGGAGAAGACTTTAGCACCCACTAGCTGATCGAAGAGAATATCAATTCTTGGTAGTGGATACTAGTTCTTTATCGTCACAGCATTTAACGGACGATAATCGACGCATAGCCTCAGCGTCTCGTCTTTCTTCTTCACAAATAAAGCCGACCAACCTCATGGTGATGAACTTGGATGAATAAACCCCTTGTCCATCAGATCTTTGAGTTGCTCCTTCAGCTCCACTAATTCATTCGGAGCCATTTTGTATGGTCTCCGAGAGATCGGCGTGGTTCCCGGCATCAACTCTATTTTGAATTCCACCTACGCTCTGGTGGTAAGCCTGGAAGATCTTCGGGAAACACGTCCGGATATTCACGGACTACCGGAATGTCTTCTAACTTGCATGCCTCGGCATTACATACTTCCGGGTCTTTGGAAACCGCTTTGCCGAGATACAATGTTTGACGCCCGTGAAGTGGAGAGTCCAAGTGAACACTCCTGTTCTCGATGTCCAGAACAGCCGAAGGTCAACCATGATATTCCCAATATGGCATTGATTCCTTGGTCTTCGAGAATAATGAGGGTGGTAGGATAAATTTTTCCACCCAAACAAAGTGGTGCTCGAGAAACGACTTCATTAGTTGATATGTCTCCACCTGGCGAATGAATAAGGTAAGAACCTTTTGTGATAGTTGTGGAGATCTGATCCCGGATCACCATCACCCTGCGAATGAAGTTATGTGTTGCACCAGAGTCGAAGAGAATGACAACCGGCTTGTCATTTAATGTGAACCTGCCTGCCAGAACAGGTCCTCCCTTTGGCAGATCATCGACTGACATATAATTAACAGTTCCCACTTTGGACATAACTTTTCTTTGCTGTCCGAGATCACTCTTTGGAACTGGACCTGCAGATATAATGTTGCTGCTCGGTGCAGTTGCTTCATTGCCGTTGAGTTCATTGTCAATATGAAGTGGGACAGCACTCGGTTCAGCTGAGAAATCACCTTGATCATCTTCAACCTCTTGAGGGAAATTGCATTCCGGTGCACCTTTTTGATACTGAGGTTCATGAGAATTAAGTAGCTGCTGGTGTGGAGGTGAATAAAACCTCTGGGGAGTAGAAGAGTCACAATACTCCCAGAATGAATGCACCTCGTGTGGAACCTCTCGACCAGAAGGTGAACGGATTACCAACCGATACTTCTGAGGCAGATAATTGCATTCATCCTGTGATGAGTCCCTCTCCCTCTTTTCTTTAAGGTAGAGATTGGAATAATATTCCTGAGTGATAGCACAGCTAACAAACTCATCAAAATTTTCTTGGCTGACTTGAGCCAACTCACATCGCAGCCTAGCAGTCAGCCCTCGGTAAAAATGATAACCCCTCATGGATGGTGATTTCACATAATCAGGGATATATTGAGCTAAGCGATTAAATTCCTTCGCATACTCAATAACAATCATTTCCCCTTGCTTTAGATTCCAGAATTCATCCAGACTGGTGTGCATTACGCCTGCAGGAACGAAGCGAGCACGAAATGCCTCCTGGAACTCCGCCCATGTAACACGATGCCCTGTTGGTTGGACAGCAAGGTATTCTTCCCACCATGCTCCAGCAAAGCCGTGAAGCTGCTGAGCGGCATATAGTGTCTTCGAGAATTCATCACATTGAATCAACCCAAACTTGGACTCAATGGCACGTAACCAGTGATTTGCCTCACAATGGTCAGCCGCCTCGGAGAATACCAGCGGTTGTGTCGCCAAGAAATCCAGATAAGTGCTCGGGGTTGGCATGTGATGTCGAGCTTCTCTATTTATGCCTTGCTGAACTAGAGTTTGGAGAGTTTCATTCATCTTTGCCATAATTTCCACCAATCCGGTTGGCGGTGGCTCTTGTGATGAAGTCGAGTCATTCCCACCTCGACTCGAACCTCCAAGATCCATTTGAGAATGTTTGCGTACCATACTGCACGAAACAAAATTTTGAGTTAATCAAAATTCTATCTCAGTAGTAAGTAAAGATAAGTAAAACATGAACATGTCATGAACTTTATGAAAGCATAACCACATTCATGTTTAAACAAATCTTAAGTACGCTAAACTAATCAGCTGGACTACCCTGACCAGTTCACACAAACTCCAAATTTACTCAAGTTAACTACAGATTCATGACTTGAGTCCAATACCAAAGTTTTAGTAAACTTCCGTATCTTTCCAACGAGTACTCATAGGCTCCTTAAGGAATTTTCTACAGGGAGTCATGGCTTAAAAACAGAAAGGTCCAGAGAGGTTTTTGCTGCTGTCCTGGTTCTGAACAGTTTGCCTTCAACTGGACTTTTCACCAACTTAACGTGTGATTTTGCTCTGTAGGTGTACAAAGAAGTTGTAGATCACTTGAAAATGTTTCCAGAACTGTACCATACACCTTAATTGGTTATATATACTCAGAGTTATGCTCTGTCAAAGTCCAGCAATAATTCCTGCCAAAAATCAGAGCACTCTGTTTTTGAAATCTTTGAAGCCTAGTCATGCTCTCATTTGAATCTTAGCTCAAAATAAGAGTTCCGTAACTAATACTTATTTCAAACTTCCATTTTTAGTTGAAAGTTAGTTCATGAATCATTTCTTCATAGGGAAGAGGTTATTAAGTGTAGTACGGTGTTGATGCATCGTAAGAAACATGTCGGTACTAGTTGCCTCACCAACAGAAAAATCCTAACCGGATTATACCGGCATATACGTATTATCAGTGGCACTAAGACGGTCTCTCGCACACGTATACTACACGGGATACGTACGTGGTTAGTACCTACAGAAGAACACTCAATAGTGGTGCACTCAAAGGTTGTTTCATTTCAGGTAGTTCCATCTTCATAGGGAAGAGGTTATTAAGTGTAGTACGGTGTTGATGCATCGTAAGAAACATGTCGGTACTACGTTGCCTCACCAACAGAAAAATCCTAACCGGATTATACCGGCATATACGTATTATCAGTGGCACTAAGACGGTCTCTCGCACACGTATACTACACGGGATACGTACGTGGTTAGTACCTACAGAAGAACACTCAATAGTGGTGCACTCAAAGGTTGTTTCATTTCAGGTAGTTCCATATTTCAAAGTAAATACAAACGCCCATATCATTGCCATACGGTCGTCCTTGAGTTAAGCCACGCCTCAAGGTACGTGATCGTGTTTTAACACCACACGACGGGGAACCTAAGTATATCATGAACGGGTTGTCATGGTTGGGAATGTTATCAACCCAACGGATACCACCTACTGCCCTGCAAGGCACGCCGATGGCAAGCGCTGCGTATGTTCTCCTGGGCTATTTCCAGAAAAACACACTATCGTGTCACTGACCACATGATGGGGTCTCCACTTACTTGCCTAATGCACGCTAGGGATCAGCGTTTCATATAAACTCAGGAACATGAAGAGTCCAAGAGTTTCATATTAACGTCTCACACCAAGCTGTGAGACCTATCCCTGAACCACGTTCCTCGTCAGGGGAGCTAACCGAAATTGAACCGCTTTCGGTAGCGTTCCTTACCATTTTTACCTGAGCGTAGGTGCATCGTTACATAATTAAAATTCAGAATTATAACACATAGGTTAGTCTTGCCACTTTAAGTAACTATGCTAATATAGTCCTTACTTGGGCAAACTACCAAATCCTCACCGTAAACCTAATTTTTCCTGTAATACAGTCCTTAATTAATGTGCTATCCCCATTGCCGCTCTGATACCAGCTTGTGGCAGGCCCGGTCCCGATCACGGGACCGTGCCGCTCACCCGGGAATCGCATTGGGTGGTGCCGTGTTATGCGGCACCCAACAGCACGCATATAAGGAACACTGTATTACATAAATCAAAAGCGGAAGCTTACAAATGTTCTTTGTAAATAATTTACACAAATTCACTACAGCGGAAGTCTATAAACAGCTCACGTCGAAAACCTAAGAAGCACTCGAGAAGAGGTCCAGCCCGCGGACTCCTCTCGCTAGCAACACGAAGACATGGCAGCGGCTAGGTTCTCCATGTGTCACCTGACTCGGACGTTTCCGAGTCTCCCTGGACATCTTTCTTTATGAGCATCGTCTTAACCTGAAAAACCACTCATATAGCAAGAGTGAGCACAAAGGCTCAGCAAGACTTAACCGTCTCTCCTAAGACATGAAAGTCTAGATGAAAGTAACTTAAGACCTAACATATAAGTTGTGAAAAGACTCGCCTACGAGTTCATCCTTAACTTTCAGATTTTTACCATAATGGTAGTGACCTCGCGACCAGCAACATTGGAACTCCACAATCAAACAAGAAACGCTTCATTCCAATGTAACTGTTCCAAGGTGGAAAATAACTTTAGTTTGCTCTATCTCTACTTCAAACAGGGTTTTCATGCAATTTATAATAATCATAGCAGCAATTAAAACTTTGCAAACTGTTTCCACACAAGTTGATTACTACGTCACAACATGGGAGCAAGCGGTACTCAATAACCGTGAGGGACGGTGATTCGAATCAAACACTGCCCGGATAGCTCGACACATACGCCCGCCTATGAAGACCCAAATCTGGCGTCCTTCATTACGTTGTATGTGGCAACCTTTCGCAGGACACTTGACTGTAGAACCGGTCGCACTGTCTCGGGCTCATAGGTCTAACGAGACGATGTGGTATGCCTCTACAATCCAGTTAACCTGGTACATCGGTTTCCTGGATCCCATATAGCAGTAAGCATCCGGTACACAACTCAATACTTGCTCCTAGATGTGGCACACGCATCGGTCCTTAACGACACAGGCAGTGCTACTCGACCAAGACCTTGTCTTGTTGCTGCCTAACCCTCCTACCCGGTCTCATCTTTAGAAATGTAAACTTTAGTTTGCCTCTTTTCCAACCACACTTATGTAATCCCAAACTATAGCTCGCGAGTAGATTCCAACTACTCGTCTTCTACCGGATGTCCTAGCCTATTTAGCACGGCCTTATTCTACAGCGATGACACCTTTCTACCCTTGACACCAGGGTTCATTTTGGTTATGCAAGTGGAGTATAAAACATCCTTGACCTAATGCACATACAAACTCGAACCATGGTAGTGAACAAAGTAAAAACTTTATAAAATAGCTTAAATGCAAACCGGAGCTTGCCTTCTTGCCCTTCTTGCTAATGACTAAATGCAAAACTTTATAAAACTTTATAAAACTAAAGTCAGATAATTTTGAAGTTAGTTGCTGATGACTTGAAGCTCAATCCCTGCCCTTCTTGCTCCTTGATCCAAGCTTAACTTCTCCTTCACTTTTCCACGTTATGAATATGTATACATGTTTAATTATAAAACTTTTGCTAACAAGGTCTAAAAACAAGTATAAAACTGGAACTCTGTTTAAGAATTTAAAATGACACTGGTTCTAGTGGTTTGGGATTTGGGGTTAAGCACTAGGATCAAGTGATAATTATTTTTCATCACTTGTGTGTGTTGATCATCTATAGGTTAAACAGGACAGTATTGATCCAGGACTCCAATGGAGCTGAAATTTTTCATGTAAGTTCCTTGTCACAATAAAGTCATCTGGACCAAAATTTAGAATTTTTCACTGAGTAGATCACTCAGAACAAATCCCTTAAGCATCTAGGCAAAAAGGAATTAATTCTGAATAAATTTGCCCTTTTATGCTGATTCAAGTGAACTACAATTTCAAACATAGCTCAGAGAGTATGCCTGAATTTTCCTAGGAGTTTTAGAGCTAATAATTTCCTAGAACTGAATTTCCAAGTTTTGGAAATTCTCTGCATTTGTTTCTGTATTTATTTGAACACAGAAACTTGATTTCAGAATTATCCTAAGTAAATCAACTCCAAATGAGCTGAAACTTTTACAGGAATTCACTAATATCCTAACGAATATTATGGCAAAATTTAAGGATTTTTGGATGAACCAAACTCCCTCTAAAATGCTTTTGCTGAAAAGTTTTAAAGAATTTTCCAGACTTTTCTATTGATTTTCATACAAATTGGGTTGCATATTTGAATAGATTTTTTCATCCTGAATCCAACACAATTTGAATCACTAATTTTGGAGCTTTCTAGCACAAGTTATGAGGTTCTAAAGTTTGGACCGAATTTCGGAATTCAAATAACCCGGGAATTGTTTAAACTCTGACCGTGGGTCCAGGGGCCACGTGTCGACCGCTGAAACCAAGCGACACGGGCCACAGAAACCTTCCCACGTTGCCACAGTGGATCCCGGAGCCGCAGCAGATCAGAAATTTAAACTTTTGTCACTGACATGCGGGACCCCTGGTCGTCTTCAACCTTCGGCTGCCCGCGCCCGCGCGCCGCCGGGCTCGCCGGAGATCTCGCCAGGAGGAGATTCCGGTGCTCGGAACTTGCTGATTTTCGCCGCCACTACATATTCTCGTGTGAGGAACACGTTGCTGGCCTTACCTCGGATCTGTGGCGGACCGGGATCCGCTCATCCAGGATCACAGAGGGTGGTGCCGCACGAGCGACACCCGACAGCACACGTCATAAGAACACAATATATTACATGGGAAAACAACTGAACTGTACAAACGGTACAATACTCAGTTACAAACTATTGTCTTTATTACACAGTGGAAGTCTACTATTCTACAACTCACGCCCGCCTACCTAGCAAAAGTCGGTTGCCCAGCCCTAGGGCAACCCACACTAGCTGCACTCCTCAGCTCAGCGCGGCGTGTACGGCTCCCACTCAGCCGTGGTCCCCGACGGAGGGTAACCCTCGCCGGTGGACTCGTACTCCGAGTCCGTGGGTGGCTCTTCACCTGAAAAACACTTAAGCAGCAACCGTGAGCACGAGGGCTCAACAATACTTAACCGACTCACCTAAGCATGAAACTCTACATGAGGTGTACAAAGCACATAGGATAGTAACATTGCAGAAAATGGACACGCCTATAAGTTCACCCTTAATTCATCTTTTAGCAACAAGTTAACAGTTCAGGAATCTGAAATTTAGTAAGCAGTATTTGGTGGCACACATGTAGCAATACAATTATATCAATCAGCAATATTGAATCATCATATTTCATACATTAGCCTACGTCACGACTCAGTGACCAAGTGGTACTCTTCACCACGAGGGACGGCGAATCGACTCGATATACACCTACAGGAAAACCCAAAGAGCACGTCATGTACGCCCACCCGTGGAGCTGCACAGCACGCTCACTCGATGTCGTACGGGACAACCTTTCACCCAACAGCCCAAACATCGAACCGGTCACACCGAAACGAGCAGGAGGTTCCCCGCACGGAGCATCTCTCTATGCCCGTTGGCAGATTTCCACCTTGCTGCCCTCAGCCTACACCTATAAATCGGTGCGTTATGCCTCGACGCCCGGAGGTTTAGGCTACATCGGTTTATCGGGGCCCATATATCCGATATTCCTTCGGTACGTTCAAACTTGATCAGCGTGGGCCGCACACAGATCGGTCCTCAATCGACACGGACAGGGCTGCGCACACAAGACTCCCTCTTGCTGCGCTCTAGCCCCTGCCAAGTCTCATTTTCAATACTAAGGTGATCTCACATCACTCAAACCAATCCCGTGTGTTCCAAGCCTAACTCGCGAGTAGATTCCAACTACTCGACTTTTACCGAAGTCCTATGAATCATTAAGCATAGCCTGTATATTCGAGGCCCTAGACACTACCCTCACTCTGGGGGAAAAATTCTGGTTATGCAGTTGGGTATTCATCCATCCTACACCTAATGCACATACACACTCCACACTACGTATGTAAACAAAGTAAAACTTTATAAAAGGCTTAATTCAAACCAGGGCCTGCCTTGTTGCTGCTGGTCAGTAGTTAGTTCTTCTTCCGGAAGTAGGAAGTCGAGTACCTCCGGAACTTCCTCGCCTTCAGCGACTACACGTTAATGAAATACTACATGTTAATGAATATGCACATGAGTTTATTGTAATGCTTCTGTTACAAGTTCTAATAACAGGTTTTTAACAACTGCAACTCTGTTCAAAATTTTAAAATGGAACTGGGCTAGTGGTTTTGGGTTTGGACCTAAGCACATGATTAAGTGCTAAGTGGTTATCCCCCTCTTCCACATTGATCACCTCAAGTGGTTAAACAGAGCAGGGGTGATCCAGAGCTCCAATGGAGCTGAGAATTTTTGTGTGAGTTCCTTGTCACAAGAAAACCCTCTGGACAAAAAATTAGCACTTTTAATTGAGTGGTTTGCTCAGAATAATTCTCTTAGCAAATAAGCAAAGAAGAATTAATTATGAGGTAACACCCCTGTTCATGCCCAACTTAATGAAGTACAATTTGAATTATGGCTCCTAGAGTTTGCATGAATTTTCCTAGCATTTTTGGAGCTAATATCTGCCCCAGAACTGAATTTCCAAGTTTTGGAAATTCTCTGAAAATGTTTCTGTACTCAAATGAACACAGCACCTTCAAATCTGAATTGCCCTGGTCAAATCAACTCCAAATGGTATGAAACTTTTACAGGGGTTTACTAACATCCTAAGGAATACTCTGGCAAAATTTTAGGATTTGGATGAACCAAACTCCCTCTAAAATTCTTTTGCTGAAAAGCTTTAAAGAATTTTCCAGAATTAAATAATGGGTTTCGTACTGATTGGGTTTCATATTTGGATTGTACTCTATTAGAGGAATCCAACAAAATTTGTTTCATATTTTTTGGATTCTCCTACACCAAGTTGTGGCTCTATAAAGTCTCAAAATGTTTAAATGTCTGCCAGGGGGCCCCACCCGGCAGGTCTTCCCCTTCCTCGCGCCAAATAGGGGCCCGCGGCGGCGCCCTCCGGCGAGCGTCGCCGGAATGGCTTTCCCGGTCGCCTCCCGACCTCCGACACGCCCCCCCCCCCCCCCCGTAATTCGTGGCGCTGAACTCGTCTGAGGTGTCGCCGGCGGCCGTAGATTGCCGGAAATGGGTGCGCGGCGGCGGCAGTGGCCGCTAGGGTTCCGGTGAGCATGGAAATCGCCTACACCACATCGAATCGCCTACACCACATCGAAACCATACCACTTGATTCTTGGTCGAGGAGGGCTGATAGTAAGTGAGGAAGGTGTGTGCAAGCTTACCCGAGCTGGGTTTGGACTGTGCCGCGAGAATTTTGGGGCAGACCGACCCCTACCCGTATGCACTAGCTTTCGGGAATCTTAGGAATTCTCTGTGCTCGGTCTATCAACCGCTATGAGGGTTGCAGCTACACGATCTGGAGACTAAGGCGCACCTCTTTCGTGTAGAGATCAGGCTGTGAAAGTGGCCGTGGTGTGCTGTCCACGAAGAGCAACCTCGGTTTTCCGCGGTGGCCTCGGTTCTCGGCGGCGATTGTCGATTTGTGGCTGAACGAAGCGCTAACGCCGTGAAGTAGCGGGGTGGTTGGCTAGAGCATGCACTGGTGCTCCCTTTTTGTGTTCGAGGCTCAGGCAAAGGCCGAGAAGCGCTGGTGTACGGTGGAGAGTCGAGAAGCGGCGCCTCTGTGCGAGCAGAGCCCGGTGCGCTTGCTGATCGGGAGAAGAAAGGCAACACGCTCGGCCTAGCTGCGTGGAGAGGGGGTCACGTAGAGGAGGGGCGAGCTGCTGCCCGGTTGCCAGCGCGAGAGAGGGAATCAGGAGGTGGCCTCCCGGGCGATGGCGCGCGCGGCAGCTGGCTGTTCGACCGAAGGTCTTCGGTTGACTGAGAAACAGAGGGAAAACTTGGGGGTTAAGTCTATTCCACCCAATGACATGTGGGCCCCACTGGTCAGTACCCCCCTCATCTCTCCAAAATATCCCAAAAATCTGGCAAGTGATCAATTCAAATGTTTGGAGTCTCAAACTGAGCTACAATTGTATAGTTGGACAAATTTCCCCCAAATTTGAATGTATATTTGAATTCTTTGAACATTTGGATCCCTTTTGGAAAAATGGGCAGCAAACCTTTTCAAAAATTACTGAAACTTTGCCTACCCACTAATTTGGACCCAAGGAATCCAATTATGCACTTTGATTCTTGTGTTAGCTGCTGCAACCATGAGTTTGAATACAACAGTTTTGAATCACCATTATGTCCTCCCCTCATTTGAATTTTGAGTTGGACATTAGTTCAAATTCTGCTTCTCAAACCCTCCCCTTGCACTTGAGTACTTCAACTCATTGGTCTTAATCCAACTAGGGTCCAAACATGTGAATGACTCTAAGTTGGTTCTAGAATCACCTCTCATGTGTTATCCCATGTGTGGAGAGTTTGAACCAACACCCTTTTGATGGAGGTTCATTGCTCTTCACAATATATTCACAACAAAACTGTGGTGTTGTGAGGTGATAAAAAGTTTTTGCAAGTCCCTTTTTCTTGGGCTTTTACAGGATCGAAGATGGCCGGAACCCTAGGTGTGACGGCGACAGTGGCTGCGGTAACTCTGGCGACGTCGCTAGGGCGCTGTGCCGCACAAAACGCTGCGCCATTTGCTCCTAAAGCATCAGTGAGTCGTGGGCATGCTTGACATGGACTTAGTTTGGGTCGGAAACGGCTCTAAATAGGTTCTCACCGTGCGCCCGAGGTGAATTTTCTGGTGGCGGTGAAAAACATGGCGTTCTACGGCTAGGGTTGATGAAATCAAGCACCGGTTGGACGAGGAGGACCGTTGGAGTCTCAAGAACATGCCCGTAGATCATAACTGGGAATGACTAAGTATAGGAGACTAATTTTTAGATTTTGGCGCGGCGGTCCGAAGAACCCTCTGGTGAGAAAAACCAAATTCCGGCCGGCGACGCCCACGAGACGGCACCAAATTGGAGGGACAGCATGAGGGAATGATTACTGACCTTCACCGGGGCTTAGTTGCTTGTGAAACGCAGCAAGGATGTGCTGTGGTGTCGAGGCGCCTAGGTCCGTTTGGCGGCAAGAAATGCGCTCGCCCACGTGGTTATCGACCACGGCACTTCGGGGGAGTGATCCAGGAATCTTGAGGGGGCGTGGGCGACGCCGTCTGTGCGCTCGGCCGGGCGTCAAAACTCGGGGTGCGCTGTGGCGACAAGGCTGGACGCCGGAGCTCGTGGCGGCAGAAACTGTCGAGGCAAAACTCGGTGTGGCGAGGAGAGAAAGAACCGGGAGTGTTTATCCACTGAGGGGGGTGCACCCGATGATCTTTTTCTCCTCTTGGCGTCCTGATCGTGAGAACAGTGGGACGTCGGTTTGCCGAGCAGCTCAGTGGCGCGCGTACTGAATTCAGCCGGTTCGAGTGAGTCTGAACAGAGACAAAGACTTAGGCTGTAAGTCTCCCCCTCACAATGACAATTGGGCCCCACTCACTTCCTCTCTCAAATATCCAAATTTTGGCACATTGAAAACTTCAACTATGAGGAACTCAAATTCAAAAGCCATTTGGCAAATTGACAAGTTTTGCCTTAGTTTCAAATTTGAATTCAAATTTCAATGAATTCCCAAGTCTCTTTGATATGTCTATCAAAGCACCTCCAAATTTGCTCAAAATTTGAATTCTCACTAATTCAAACCTGAAGAATTTGAATATGCCCTCTGATCTTTGAGTTGGCCATTGCAAATACAAATTTTTTACACAACAGATTGAATTTCCTATTTGGAAATGGCCTTCTTTTTCTTGAAGTGAACCCCTTAGTTCAAACTGAATTTAAAGTCCTCTTGCACCTGCCAACAATCACATGATTAAACAAAAGTTTTTGCAAGTCCCATTTCTTGGATTTAAACTCAACTTTATTCATCCCTAAAGTTTTCCATTTACATGTTTTGGGACTTTTACAAAGACATGAAGAGTCTTAGAAAACATATATTCACTTCCCGTCCATTGCTGAACGGGACATCCCACACTACTTTCCTCGTATGGGAGAGCTAACCGAAATTGATCCGCTTTCGGTGGCGTTCCTTACCATTCTTACCTCCACATAGGTGCATCGTTACAGAATTGAAATAATGAATGATAACACACTGTTAGCTTGCCACCTTAAGTAACTATGCTAATAATACTCCTTATGTGGGCATACTATACGTTCCTCACTCGTATACCTCTAAGTTTTCAAAAATATGCTCTTTTCATGCATGCTATTCCCAATGCGGCTCTGATGCCACGATGTGAGGAGCCACGCCTGGGAATCGCAGTGGGTGGTGCCGTGCGATGCGGCACCCAACAGCATGCACGAAAAGAGGCGTAGGAACATAACGAAACCATTTTGTTACTCAAGATAAGTTCTTTTACAACATAAGTACACATGCAGCGGAATGTAAAAACTGGATAATCTACTCACTCTCGATCCTAACTACGCCGAAGAGAAGTCGTTCAGCCCGTGAACGCTTCCTACTAGCTTCACCAAAGAAAGGCAGCGGCTAAGTTTCCAATGAGTATAATGAACCGTGAGGTTCGTCGTCTCACCGAACAACCCTCTTCATAGCAGGTATCCTGCTACCTGCAAAACAACTCAGAAGCAACCGTGAGCACTAAGGCTCAACAAGACTTAACCGTCAATTCTAAACATGTAACTCTACATGCAGGGGTAGTAAGACAGTAGGAACAGGAATTTGCAAAATGCAGCTTGACTAGACTTGATCCTTATATTCAGATTCTTATAGCCTTCATTTTAGTGGTCCTCACGCCTCACAACACCAGAAGTCCACAATCAAACAAGAAATGCTTATCCCGATGTTGCTAGCCTAAGGTGGAAATGAACTTTAGTTGGCTCTATATCAACTTCAGTCAAGGTTTCAATACAAAGATTAATACATAAACAGCATGTTAAGAGACTTAGTTCCTCTTTGTACTACGTCACGGCGCAGTGGGCAAGTATGCTCAATCCTCTTCCACGGGTGATGGTGATTCGAATCAATAACAACCCGGAATACACGACACATACACCTTCCTCGAAAGACTCTCAAGAGCTCTTTCTTACGTTGTATGCAGCAACCTTTCACACGACACTTCGACATAGAAAAACGCTTCGCGCCGAGCAGGATGGTCCTCTACGCGGACACGTCGAAGTTGCCCGCTAAAGGATTTACACCTCCTGCCTTCTGAACGCTATTCCCACGTGACGGATGAGTTTCTATATTACGGTCCATCGAGTTACATCGGTTTCATGGGTCCCATACCCCACTATATATCCGGTACAGCTCAATCTTGTCCAGCAGGGCCGCATACATACGGTCCTTAACCGACACGGACGGGGCTACAACCAACCTCCACATTTGCCTTACCATCCCGGTCCAGGCCAAATGTGGTCTCAAGCATTGTCACACCCATCGCAGGTCGAGACCAACCTTGAGTGCTCCATCCTACAGGAACATCCTCGTCCCCATCTCATTTTCATGAGGGTGCTCTTATCATTAACCTCTCGCGAGTAACTCCATTACTCGAACTTTCTCGCGAGTAGCTTTTTACTACTCGACTTCTACCGAGCTAGCTACAACATTAGCCTAGCATCTACGACGAGGCAAAGCCTACACTAAACCTTCTACTCAGGGATGTAATAGCCATGCAAGTGGGTTTCAAACATCCTAGACATAATGCACAATATCAAGTCTAATACACATGAGGTGAAGTAAAGCAAAATTTAAAACGGTAACGATATGCAAACCGGGGCTTGCCTTGCTCAACGGTTTTGTTAGAAGCTAGGAGTTAGTCTTCCTCCGGAGAATCCGCCAAACTCGTCACGAGATGGATATCCTCGCTGCAGAGTCGAGTCCTTGTCGAACGTCAACGTCACGTGCTATTAAGATGATTTATGCACATGTATACAAAAGCAATTTAGAAAATGATTCAAAACTGTTGTACCAGTTTACTCACACCTAAAAGTTACAAACAACAGCAAGTTTTCTGTTGTTGGATCTACAACCTTAGAGATGATGAAAGCTAGGGTGAAAAGAGATACTAGTAATCACCATGTGATTAAGTCCATTATATGAACACTTAAATCTAAAAGATGGTAGCTCAAGTTCCATAGGTCCAATGAAGCTGGGAATTTTACCACAGCCTCTATGGAAGGTATTTAGGCAGTGTGCCAAAATTGAGCTCATGAAATAGCTTCATGTGAGCACAACAAATCCTTATGTGGTTTTCACTAACCTGCCTTTACCCCCTAGATATTAAGCTTTAATATGCTGCAAAGTAGACTTTTTGTGAAGTACAAAATGTCCTGAGTCCATAGGAATTGTTGTTACCATTTTTGGAGTTTCCTACATGGAGATATGGATTTTACAAAGATTGGGGAAAAGCTGAAAATGTCTCTGTTCATTTTTCCCATTTTTCAGAGACATAAGGAATGAACACATCGTTTGACCAAGCAAATGAGGTCCAATGCCTCTGAAATGTTTACTGGAGTTCAAGGAATTCTGGGGGAATGTCCTGTACAAATTTGGGAACTTTCCAATGAACAGAACGCCTGTAAAAAATCCTACAATGTTTATTTTAAATGAATTAATGAGCCAAATCCAGGGATTTTCATAAACATTGGGATGCATCCCTTGATAGTACTCTTTGAGAGGAATCCAACAAAATTTGTTTCACAATTTGTGGACAATCCTACACAAAGTTATGGCTCTCCAAAGTTTGAACTGAATTGGGAAAATCTGGAAAATATTTAAATGCCGACAGTGGGTCCCAGTCGTCATCCCTAACCTTTAGCCTCGCGCCAAACAGAGCAGTGGCGGCTCCCTCCGGCGAGGTCACCGGAAAGGCGCTTCCCAGCCACCTCCGGACCCCCTGCTGCCCCCCCCCCCCATTTTCTCCCACGCTGAACACGTTGGTGAGGTCGCCGGCGGCTGAAACTCGCCGGAAAACAGGGTGCACCCGCAACAGCAAACCATAGGGCTCCGGCGAGGTTGTGCACGGTGAATTCTCTGCCAAATGGTCAGTTCTTGGGCTCTAAAGCACCAGGGGATCGTGTAGAAGACCGACATGAGGTCTAAACAAGCCGGGGAGCGCTCCAAACCTATCGGGATCGTGTGCCCGATATGGTCCAGCGGTATACCCTCGAGAAGAACTCGGATTCCTCGCTCTACACTCAATTTCTTGGTCCAAAATCGATGGAGGAGGTGTGTTAGACAGTTAACATCCTGTGCGTGAAGTTTAAAACACAACAAACACGATTTGAGGATGAATTTTGCAATTCCTTACCTCAAGGTCAGTTTCTGCCGCCCGGGAGAAAAACTTGAAATTCTCCCTCTCTGATCAATGGCTAGGGCTGAGCTTCGGAGGTGAGCAACTAGGCTTGTAGGTGCACCGATGGGGTGGCTTGCTTGGGCGTGATCGACCTTGGTCCGGGCTGGCCACGGCGACCAGTTCGGTTCCTTCAGTTTGAACTCGGGAGCAGCGGAAGTCAAGCCGTTTCTAGGCGCAAGCAAGCATGGAACAGCGGAGGAAGGGTGCTACCCGGCTAGAGCATGAGTGTGCGCTGATCTTTGCTGTGGAAGGCATGACCAACTGAGCTCTGGTGCTTGCTGTGCTGTCGGGAGAAAACCGAGCGGCCGATGGTTTCGTCTCGGAAGCAAAAGCACGGGAGTGAGGCAGCACGGGGAGGAAGCAAAGTAGCCCTGATGCACTCGCTGTGGGGAGGATCGGACCGAGCAGGAACGAGGGAAGCAGGAGCTGGTGCTAAAAAAACTTCGCCGGACGTCGGTGGCGCGCAAGCCTGCGGCTGAGCGAAAAAAACAGAAGACTTGGGGTTTAAGTCTACTGACAAGTGGGCCCCATTTCTCCCCTCTTATCCCCAATTCCGTTTAAGATAGAAAACAAGCTCCGAATTTGATCAAACTTGGAGGATAGGTCAAAAGAATTATGAGGAACTCAAATCCGAAATCAGATTTTGAAATTGAGTTTGTTTGGTTTAAAATTCAAATTCAAGTTTGAATTTGAACGTGCCCTCATTTAATCCTCGGAATAAATTGTATATGAAACCTAAAATTCTCCAAATTTGAAACTTAGGCTCTTGAATACATGAGAAATGCATCTATGATCTCACATATAGGCCTTTGGACAATTTGAATAGGAATCCTTTCAAAAAATTCAAAATGGTGTTTAAATTTCCTCCACTCTCCTCCTAGAGAAGGTGCACATGAGTTAGAGTTTTGGGAGTGTAATTATTTCCCCTAGATTAACATGTGTTGAGCATGGGCTAGAGAAAATTTTTAACTCCCTCACATGTACATATCTGTGTTCATCATTTCATGTGACACAACTATAGTCTTTCTTTGCCTTAACTTTGTTTCATAAATTGAAATCAAACTTTTCAAAAGTTAGGGCCATTACAGTGGTACCCCGGAATATGAAATTGCGGAGGAAGATATTGGATGAAGCTCATTTATCCAAGTACTCCATTCAACCGGGAAGCAATAAGATGTACCAAGACTTGAAATCTAAGTTCTGGTGGACACGGATGAAGAGAAAGATTGCGAAATACGTATCCGAGTGTAATACGTGTCGGCGGGTTAAAGCCGACCATATGACGAAAGACGGACCACTTCAACCGCTGAAGGTTCCAGCATGGAAGTGGGAAGACATAAGTATGGACTTCATCATCAATTTAGGCATGACCAGCAACAAGCATGATTCTATTTGGGTAATCATCGATCGTTTGACCAAGACAGCCCATTTTATTCTAGTCCATACTAAATATGTGGCAAAGAAGTATGTGGAGCTGTTCATCTCAAGAATCGTGTGTTTACACGGGGTTCCCCGCACCATCGTCTCTGACCGAGGTGCGTTATTCATATCCAGATTTTGGGAGCAACTACATGCTTCACTGGGAACCAAGCTAATTCGGAGTTCAGCGTACCATCAGCAAACCGATGGTCAAACGGAAAGAGTAAAATAGATTCTGGAGGATATGCTACGGGCATGTGTCATCAGTCATGGGAATAATTGGGATGACCATCTACCATTAGCAGAGTTCTCATATAATAATGGTTATCAATCTAGCATCAAGATGGCCCCGTATGAAGCTTTGTATGCTGGAAGTGCCGCACACCACTGAATTGGTGTGAGTCTGGCGAGAGAGTGGTCTATGGGATTGATCTTGTGAATGAACCTGAGGAACAAGTGTGCGTGATTCAAGCCAACTTAAAGGCTGCTCAATCTAGGCAGAAGAGCTATGCAGACAAACGACATCGACCTCTTCACTTTTACATTGGGGACCATGTGTATCTTCGTGTCTCTCCGATGAAAGGGATTCATCGCTTCGGAGTAAAGTGAAAACTAGCTCCGCGATTCATCGGACCATTTGCCATTGTTGAAATATGCGGACCCGTGGCCTATCGTCTAGAGTTACCGACGTCACTTTCGAGTATTCACAATGTTTTCCACGTCTCTCAGGTGCGGAAATGTCTTAAGTACCCACCCGCAGTTCATATGGAGAACGTTGAGGATCTTCAACCGGATCTCACATATTCTGAGTATCCGATCCAGATTATCGACGAGAAGACTTGCGCCACAAGAATCGGACATTGCGTTTTCACAGTCTTGTGGAGCAATCACACCGCTGATGAAGCCACGTGGGAAAGCGAGGAGTTTCTCCGTTTAAATTTTCCCGACTTGTTTGTACCATATGTCCAGTAGTCATTCTCCCTTCCTTCTTCTTTTATAATATCGGGACGAGATTCTTTTAAGGGGGGAGGAATGTGACAGCCCTGACTTTTGTAAATTTGATTTCAACTGATGAAACAAAGTTAAGGGGAAGACAGACTATATTTGTGTCACATAAAATGATAAACAAAACAATGGACATGTGAGGGAGCTAAATTTTTTTTTCACCTCTTGATTAGCATATGCTAATATGAGGAGTGAACTTTACTCCCTAAATTGCACTCATGTGCACCTACTCCATGTGTAGATAATGGAGGGAAATTTAAACACCAATTTGAATCTTTTAAAAGGATTCATATCCAGAATGTATAAATGCATCCATATGAATTCACCGATGCATTCCTCATGTAGCAAAGAGCTGCTGGTCCAAAGTTGGATATTTTTTGGAGCTCATCTACCATTTATTCGAAGGAATAGTTGAGAACACCTTCAAATCCCAATTTGAATTTGAAAACTGAACCAAACAAACTCAATTTCAAAATCCGAGTTCAGATTTGAGTTCTTCCTATTTGGTTTGGCCTACCCTTTAAATTTGGTGAGAATCGGATAACGTTTGCGTGGGAATCTCAAAGCACAGAGACTAGAAAAGCAATAAAGGCTGTGGATCCCAGTAGTCAGTGGCACAACCAATTCTACCGCCTCTGTTTTTCCTCCCTCGCTCAAGCACTCGACAGTGCGCCGGCAGAAGACTTCCCGATGAAGTTTTGGCGCCACCTCCTGCTTGCTCGATTGTTTGCTTGGTCTGATCACCACACATCGAGTGCAACAAAGCTCTTTTGCTTTCTCTCGCTCGTGCACACTCTCTGTTTCCCTCCTGAGAAGAACACAGCCACCGCCTCTGTTTGGCTCGATCGCAACACCGGTGCTCCTCCTCCTTTGCTCGAGCTTCCCACAGCAAAAAGCATCGCCAACACGTGCTTTAGCAGCTGCCAGTGCCAACTCCTGGTTCTCCCCGCTCCTTTGCACGCGGGAGTCCAAAGTTCTAGTTGCGCCCGTGTGGAAAACCAAAGAAACCGGATTCGGCTACTGAGGACAGCCCACACTGTGCAAGTTCAAGCTCAAGCGAGCCACCCCATCTGTGCACCTACGACCCTAGTTGCTCAAGCCCGAGGCTCAGCCCTAGCCCTGGCGTGTCGGAGGAGAATTTCGGGATTTTCTCCCAGGCAGCACAAATCGACACCGAGGTAGGAATTTACAAAATTCACGTTCAATTCTCCGGAGGAAGACTAACTCCTAGCTTCTAACAAAACCATTGAGCAAGGCAAGCCCCGGTTTGCATATAATTACTGTTTTGAATTTTGCTTTACTTCACTCATGTTTATTAGACTTGATATTGTGCATTATGTCTAGGATGATTGACACCCACTTGCATGGCTATTACATCCCTGAGTAGAAGGTTTAGTGTAGGCTTTGCCTCATCGTAGATGACTAGGCTAATGTTGTAGCTAGCTCGGTAGAAGTCGAGTAGTAAAAAGATACTCGCGAGAAAGGTCGAGTAATGGAGTTTACTCGCGAGAGGTTGATGATAAGAGCACCCTCATGAAAAATGAGATGGGGACGGGGAGTTCCTATATGATGGAGCGCTCAAGGTTGTCTCGACCTGCGATGGGTGTGACAATGCTTGACACCACACTGGGCCTCGGCCGGGATGGTAAGGCAAATGTGGAGGTTGGGTTTAGCCCCATCCGTGTTGGTTAAGGACCCACGTATGCGTCCCTGCTGGACAAGATTGAGCTGTACCAGATATATCTGGGGTATGGGACCCATGAAACTGATATAACTCGATGGACCGTGATATAGAAACTCATCCTTCACGTGTGAATGGCGTTGAGAAGGCAGGAGGTGTAAATCCTTTAGCGGGCAACTTCGACATGTCCGGAGAGACATCCTTGTGTGCCTAGCATCCAACCGCAAGTCAGCGAAGAACCGGAGAGATATCCTTGTTTCACTTGTCGGCATATGGGCCATTATGCTAAGTATTGTCCGGAGGGAATTCAAGGCTGCGGGTCATCGTACTTGCAATATTCAGACATGTACCAATATCTGCAGAAAAGAGGGCAGACAAGGGGCAGCATTCACTATACAGTGATTGATGATGTTCCTGAAGAAGAAGCCGCTTTAGCAGGGATGTTTTCTCTGAATCAGCTACCGGTTTTAATTCTCTTTGATTCCGGTGCCACACACAGCTTCATTAGCCAATCATTTGTGGCCCAACATAAGCTCCAACCAGCTTACACAAAGAGGTGATACCTCATATCTTCGCCCGAGGGCAGCAGTACCACGAGTGAGATTGTCTCCCGAGCACCTATTTGTTTGGGGGGTAAATATACCCCACAACTCTCATTACTCTTTAGGGTATGAAGATCGATATCATTTTGGAGATGTCGTGGTTGAATTACCACAATGCAGTTCTTAACATCAGCTCTAGGACCGTTGAGCTCAACTCCCCATAGCACGGTCTTCATATATTAATTCTGGGCGCCAGTCGACAGCATATTGCAACATTGAACCACACGAAAAATGTGAAGATAGAGGATATTCCGGTGGTACGTGAGTATCCTGATGTGTTCCCCGATGATTTACCGAGCATGCCGCCCGAACGGGACTAGAGTTTAAGATTGAACTTGCGCCGGGAACAACACCGATATCACGAAGGCCGTATAAAATAGCACCCAATAAACTGGCAGAATTGAAGACACAGCTGAATGACCTAATGAGCAAGGGCTTTATACGACCAAGTTCGTCACCTTGGGGTTGTTCAGCGTTGTTTGTCAAGAAGGACGAAACACTATGGCTTTGTGTTGATTATCGTACTCTTAACACCGTTACCATCAAAAACAAGTATCCACTACCTCGCATTGATATGCTCTTCGATCAATTAGTGGGTGCTAAAGTATTCTCGAAGATGGATCTTCGGTCCGGATATCATCAGATTAAATTCCAGTGAGAAGATATTCCAAAGACGGCATTTTCAACGAGATACGGGTTATATGAGTATATCGTCATGTCTTTTGGGTTGACCAATGCCCTGGCACACTTTATGTTCCTGATGAATTCAGTGTTCATGCTGGAGTTGGATAAATTTGTCGTGGTCTTCATCGACGATATCTTGGTGTACTCCAAGTCAGAGGAAGAACATGCTGAGCATCTGCATATTGTGCTACAAAGATTGCGAGATCACCATCTCTATGCAAAATTCAGTAAGTGTGCATTCTGGATTAATCAAGTACCTTTTCTCGGATACATTATTTCAGCGGAGGGCATCGCTGTAGATCCGAGTAAGATTATCCAAGTACAGAAATGAGAGTCACCAAAGTCACTGCATGAAATCCGTAGCTTCCTCGGTTTAGCGGGTTATTACCGGAGGTTCATTCCGAACTTCTCCAAGATCGCTAAACCGATGACGGAACTGTTGAAGAAGAGTATCAGATTTGTATGGGGTGCTGCATGTGAACAAGCTTTCAATACTATAGTGAAGCATCTCACAACAGCGCCAGTTCTTGCTCAGCCGGATACGACGAAGCCACTCGACGTTTATTGCGATGCATCTGGCATCGGTCTTGGTTGCGTGCTGATGCAAGAAGGACGAGTGGTCGCTTACGGATCTCATCAACTCAGAAATAACGAGCAGCATTATCCAACTCATGATATTGAGTTAGCTGCCGTGGTCCTTGCTTTGAAGATGTGGAGGCATTAATTGCTCAGAAATCTTGTACAACTCTACACCGACCACAAGGGCTTGAAATACATCTTCACTCAGAAAGAACTGAACATGAGACAACAAAGATGGCTAGAGCTCATTACATATTATGAACTTGAGATTCATTATCATCCGGGAAAGGCGAATGTGGTCGCCGATGCGCTCAGTCGTAAGGCGCATGTCCACCACTTGACAATTGATGAAATGGATCATGAAGAACCAAGCCTCCGTGTCATCCCGTATGGAGCACTCTATAATCTCGCTCTCATTCCTACCATCCGAGAGGAGATCATTGAAGCTCAAAGAAAAGACAAAGTAATGTCTCACATACTGCGGAGGATTGACCAAGGTGAAATGAAATGCTTCCGGAAAGATGATGAAGGTACTTTGTGGTTCAACGACCGGGTAGTAGTACCCCGGGATATGGGACTACGGAAGAAAATTTTGGATGAAGCTCATTTGTCCAAATTTTCCATTCATCCAGGCAGCAATAAAATGTACCAAGATCTCCGGAAGAAATTTTGGTGGACAAGTATGAAATGGGAACTTGCAAAGTACGTTTCAGAATAGTCAAGGCCGACCATGTAAAGAAGTCAGGACTGCTGCAACCACTGCAAATACCGGCATGTAAATGGGAGGACTTAAGTATGGACTTCATCGTCAGGTTGCCGATGACCCCTCACAACCATGATTCAATTTGGATAATCGTTGACCGGTTAACCAAATCAGTACACTTCATCTCTGTACATACCAGATACAACGCCAAGCAGTATGCGGAGTTACATATAGCTTGGATCTTGTGCTTGCATGGAGTTTCCCGTACCATTGTGTCCGAAAGAGGATTGCTGTTCGCAGCCAGCTTCTGGGAGCAGCTACACGCATCCTTGGGAACTAAATTGATTCGAAGCTCCACGTATCACTCTCAAACCGATGGGCAAACTGAGAGGGTGAATCAAACACTGGAAGATATGCTAAGAGCATGTGCCATCCACCACGGTAAGAACTGGGATGATCACTTACCGTTGGCGGAGTTCTCGTACAACAACAGTTATTATACGAGCATCAAAATGGCACCGTATGAAGCTCTCTACGGCCGGAAGTGTCGTACACCACTGAATTGGTGCGAGTCCAGTGAACGAGTAATGTCCGTGGTTGATCTTGTCAACGAAGCCGAAGAGAGAGTTCGTATAATACAAGAGAACCTCAAAGCTGCTCAATCTCGTCAGAAAAGCTACACGGATCAGAGGCGTCGACAACTGCATTTCAACGTCAGAGAGCACTTGTATCTTTGTGTGTCTCCGATGAAAGGGATTCATCAGTTCGGTGTCAAGTGGAAACTTGCTCCCCGATTCATCGGTCCGTTTGCCATCATAGAGATGTGCGGAACCGTAGCCTACCGGCTGGAATGACCGGCAAGCCTTGCTGGTATTCACGACATATTTCACGTGTCACAGCTGCGGAAGTGTCTCAAATTTACCGCTGCTGTACGCACCAAAGATATCGACGAGTTCAAACCGGATATCACCTACACCGAGCAGCCCATTCAGATTATCGATGAAAAGATCCGGATTACCCGAAACCGGACTTTGAAATTTTACAAAGTCCTGTGGAGTAATCATACCCCGGAAGAGGCGAAGTGGGAAAGTGAAGATTACATCCATAAGAACTATCCGGAACTTTTGTCATAGACTTTGTAATTATCCTCCCATCTCGCTCTTCTTTTGTAATCTTGGGACGAGATTCCTTTTAAGGGGGGGTAATGTAAAGGTCCCAAAAATATGAATACAAAGAAACACAAGTTTGCACAAACATTGGTTTCATGTGTATGAAAAATGGAACTTGATTAAACTTTCACATGTGATGATACACATGAGATCTCTCTCACACAAATTCAATTATTAATTTGAATGCTTGGAGCCAAAGGGGATTCGAACCAAAGGTGGGAGGTTGTCATGTGTGTGAGAAAGTTAAAATTCAGATCTTCGAACAAAGGTTGTTCAACTCAAATTTCAAATGAGGGCAACACAATGGATTGCAAACTGTTATGTGAAAAAGCTATTTGCAACAGCCAAATTGAAAATCAGATTTCATATTTGAATTCCTTAGGTCCAAATTAGTGGGTATGCAAAGTTTCAAGATTTTTTGAAGATGTTTGCTATCCATTTTTCCAAATGGACTTAAATTTACAATGAATTCAAATACACATTTGAATTTGGATGAAATTTGCCCAATTATCCAAATGCAGCTCACTTTTAACCTCCACACAATTGAATTTGGTCATTTGTCAAATTTGGAGATATTTTAGAGGGATAAGGAGGGTCTAAATTTTGGGACCCACGTGTCATTGGGGGGCAGTAGACTTGCAAATGAAGATTTGCTCTCTGTTTCACTCGGGCAGACCGAGGACTCCTCAGCCGACAGCGAGATACACACCGAGGACACCTCCCATTTGTTTCCCTCATGCTGGCAAGCTACTCGTGCGCTGCTTTCACTCCAAGTCGTGCTTCGTTTGGCCACAACACCGCAGCCCCGGCTCTGTCCTTCTCTCGTGCAAGAACCGAACATAGACACACCGCTGCTGCTTTGATCGCTCGGGAGCCGGTTTTTCTCTCGCGTGCAAGCCTCGAGCAGTAGAAAAACAGCACTACGGCACTCTCCACGACCTCCTCGGACCACAACCGAGTGAGCTTGGCCTCCCCAACCCCGAGCACAAGTGTTCCCGCGGCGACCGAGAGCAACAACCGAAGGGAGGCTCACGTGGACAGCTCGACTGGGAGCTTCTCACGGCCAAGAAAGGGCACCTTTGGACGCGCCAAGGTTCCACGCTGTTCACCTCCGAAGCTCAAGTCCAACCGTGTATCATCGCCGGCGGAATTCCAGTTTTTGTCCTGATCGGTGTAAAACGACCCGCGGGTAAGGAACTTCAAAATTCCCAATTGATTCTTGTTTAGAGCCCAAAAAATTGCACCCACATGAGCTAGACTCGATGGCAAACAAGTTTTCTTTGCAACTCTAGCATGAAATCACGTGTAGCCAGCGTATTTGGAGGTTTTCCGACGGCGGCAGTGGCAGGAAGCCTCGGCCACACGGTGAGATCATGGTTAGAGCCATTTTCGATTCCTTTTGCCAACATGTAGAGCTCCTCCATGTTCCACCGGTGCTGTAGAGCTACTCCACCGAGGTTTTGGTGGGCTAGAAGAGCCGGGCGAGGTGGCCGAAGCTACACCGAGCCGCTGCACCGTCGCGAGCTAGGTTAGAGCCGACGCCGGTGTGGGGAAAGCTCACCAACGTGTTCAGCACGTGGGATAGGGGGCTAGCGGAAAGTGGGAGCTTGGGAGATGGCCGGAGGCGGTTTCCAAGAAGCTCCGGTGAGCTCGTCGGCGCAGGCGTGCGGAATCCAGAGGTAGACGAAGGAGGTGGAGGGCCCACACGTCAGTGTCTGAATCAAAGGGGAAGGATCTTCTGTGGCCTCGGATTACACTGTGGCTACACGGGAAAGACCCTGTGGCCCCGTGTGTTTGGCCCGAGAGAGTGACACGTAACCCCCTGGACACATAGTCAGCATTTAAACTTTTCTCTCGATTTAATTCAAATTCAGATTTTCTACAAAGTTTAGAAGGCCATATATTTTGCTAGGAACCTCCAACTTTTTTGATTCAAATTGGGTTAGATTCAGATTGAAAAAATATATCCAAATATGCAACCCAATTTGTATGAAATTCAATAAATAATTCTGGAAAATTCTTTAAAACCTTTCAGCAAAAGAATTTTAGAGGGAGTTTGGTTCGTCCAAAAATCCTCAAATTTTGCCAGAATATCCTTTAGGATGTTATTGATATCCTGTAAAATTCTCAGCTCATTTGGGGTTGATTTGATTAAGAGAATTTAGATTTCAAGTTGCTTTGTTTAAATGTATACAGAAACATTTTCAGAGAATTTCCAAAACTTGAAAATTCAGTTCTGGGCAATTCTTAGCTCCAAAAATCCTAGTAAAATTCATGCAGGCTCTATAAACGATAATTGAAATTTTAGTTCACTAAGTTTGACATGAACATGTGAGTTACTTCAGAATTAATTCCTTTTTGCTTAATTGCTTAGAGAATTGTTCTGAATAAACCACTCAATGAAAAGTGCTAAATTTTGGTTCAGAACAATTTATTGTGACAAGGAACTCACATGACAATTTTCAGCACCATTGAAGCTCTCGATCGTCACTTTTAAGTCTATCATCTTTAGGTGATCAAAACACAAGTGATGAAAAACACTTATCACTTGATCATGTTGCTTAACCCAAACCCAAAGCTTAGCACCAGTGTCATTTTAAATTCTTAAACAGAGTTTCAGTTTCTAACATGTCATTAGAACATGTTAGAAAAACATTTACAATTAAATACTTGTGCATATTCATAATGTGTAGCATCGACGTGAATATTGTGAAGTAATTGAAGTGGAGATCAAAGAGTGAGGAAAGCGAGTGATCAAGCCTCAAGTGATCTTCACTAACTGATTATATACTAGTCACCTGCAAAACAGGCAAGCCCCGGTTTGCATTCAAGCATTTTTATAAAGTCTTTTCATTTCTAGAGATCATAGCTTTGAATGATTGAGTGCATTAGGTCTAGATGATGTTGAAAATCCAATTGCATGACCAGATTTACCCAAGAGAGCAAGGGTAGATTAGCACGTCCTCTAAGTGGTTTTGAGCTACGCTAATTGTTAGTTTGGAAGGACCAGTAGAAGTCGAGTAGTTGGAATCTACTCGCGAGTTTAGGGCTTGGTTTCATCGTAGTGGGTCGTGAAAAAACCATTGAGGAAAGTTCACAAGTAAGAAATGGAGACTGCGCAGGGAGGTTTAGATGCAGCAGGCTGCGGATCGTGCGTTCATAGCCCTGCCTATGTCGGTTAAGTCCCGTCCGTACTTGGCACTGTTGGACAAGTTTGAGGTGTGTATCGGACGCATACTGGCTATATGGGACCCAGGAAACCGATGTACCTTGTGAGATCCACAATTGAACTTCTCTAATCGTCTTAGGCTTTTGGCGTTAGGACAGCAGGAGGTAACTCGCTCAATAAGATATCACTGTGGGTATGTACCTTGAGGGAGCTTGCTGTTCAGGGCAGTTGGACTGCGTCCTGTGTGGGAGAACTTGGGAAAGGTGGTTGCGTACAACATCAGTCGAGGTTGCTGCCAGCAACTCGGAGTATGGGTGTGCGTGTCGTGTAGTCCGGTCGTGTACTGATTGGAATCACCGTCGCTCGCGGTCATATGAGCATACTCGCCCACTGTGTCTTGACGTAGTGATAACTGAAGTGATTTCCTTTGAACTTGATAAGGTTTATGATTTAAGTTGTATTGCAACCATGCTTGAAGTAAAAATAGTGCTCATTAAACTTTACTTTACTTTGTGCAAGAAGCATCGCAACAAAGCGTTTCTTGTTTAATTGTGGAGTTGTGATGCTGTTCGGCTCAAGGTCTTTAAAATGAGGCTTAAAATCTGAAAGTTAAGGATCAACTGTAGGCGAGTCCTTTATGCAAGTTCAGCTATCCTATTTCAATCCGTCGTGCATGTAGAGTTCCTTGTTTAGAGGAGACAGATCAGTCTTGCTGAGCCTATGTGCTCACGCTTGCTATATGAGTGGTTTTGCAGGTTAACATCGACGCTTATGAGAAGGTTGTCCGGTGAGACTCGGAGACTTCCGAGTCGTTTAACACAGGGAGACCCAGCTGCTGCAGTTGTCTTCGTGTTGCTAGTGAGAGGAGTCCGCAGGCTGGACATCTTCTCGAGTGCTTAGTCGTTATTCAACGTGAGATGATTATAGTCTTCCGCTTTTGATTTATGTAATACATGTTTCCTTATAAGTGTGCTGTTAGGTGCCACATATCACGGCACCAACCAATGCGATTCCCAGGATGGCGGCACGGCCCCATGAGCGGGTGTCGGACCCCGTCAGTTACGGGGTACGACGATCCTGTCATTGAACCACAGCACGCCATCTCTATCTTTCCAGAAACATTTCAGTTTCCCCACTGTCTACATGTCTCCTCAAATGTAACATGCCCTTGTCATTTTTCTGGGCTGCCGCTATCTCTTCATGGGTAGTGGGGATAAAAGCTAAGTTGTAGAGAGCTCCATGGGGAACCACATGCAATGGTGGCTCGCTCTCTTCCAACGGGGTGATGAGTTCTAAGTCATGAGTTGGATAATTTTGTTCTTGATTCCTGAGCTGCCGTGATCCATACGCGACCACCCTTCGGTCTTGCATCAGCACACATCCGAGCCCAATGGAGGATGCATCGCAGTACACATCGAACGGTTTTGTTGTGTCTGGCTGCGCCAAAATAGGTGTTGATGTTAGGTGCTTCACTAATGCCTTGAACGCTGCTTCACATGCTGGACTCCAAACATATTTGGTAGCCTTCTTCAGCAGCTCGCTCATAGGCTTGGCAATCTTTGAGAAGTTCGGAATGAACCTCCGACAATATCCCGCGAGTCCGAGGAAACTCCGTACATCGTGGACAGACTTCGGGGACTTACAATTCAGCACTTGTGTGATCTTGCTCGGGTCTACAGCGATGCCCTCCGCTGAAATAATATGCCCGAGGAAAGGTACTTGCGATATCTAGAATTCACATTTGCTGAATTTCGCGTATAGCTTGTGATCCCTCAGCCGTTGCAAGACTATATGTAGGTGCTTTGTGTGTTCTTCCTCCGACTTGGAATATACTAATATGTCGTCGATGAAGACCACGACAAACTTGTCCAGCTCCGGCATGAATACCAAGTTCATCAAGTACTTGAAATGAGCTGGAGAGTTGGTGAGGCCGAAGGACATGACCAGTTACTCATAAAGCCCGTACCTCATCGAGAAAGCCGTCTTCGGAATGTCCTCAGCCCGTATCTTAATCTGATGGTACCCTGATCTTAAGTCTATTTTGGAGAAGATCTTTGCTTCGACCAACTGATCAAACAACATGTCGATCCGTGGCGACGGGTACTTGTTCTTGATAGTTATGGCGTTTAATGGACGATAGTCCACGCAAAGCCGCAACGTTTCATCTTTCTTCTTCACAATAATGCTGAACAGCCCGATGGCAAGGAGCTCGGCCTAATAAATCCTTTTCCAGCAGGTCCGTCAACTGCGTTTTCAACTCCGCCAATTCCTTTGGTGCCATCTTGTATGTCCTTCTGGATATTGGCATAGTTCCTGGTGCAAGTTCGATCTTGAACTCCACCTCTCGGTCGGGTGGCATCCCTAGTAAATCATCCGGGAACACGTCAGGTAACTCACGGACTACTGAAATATCTTCCAATCTGATGGTGGTGGATTGGTATACAGTTGGAAGCTTTATTTCTGAACTGTCCAGAAATAATGAATGAGACGCGTGCATTTCTGGGTGCAAATGCACGACTCGAAGGACGGTGCCTAAAACAGCTCCGTGGCGGGTTAACCACGACATCCCTAAGATGACATCGACCTTTTGTCCCTCTAAAGCGATGAGAGACGTAGGGTATATTCTACCCCCTAAGCATAATGGCGCTTTTGGAACCATCATACTTGCTGAAATTCTCCCACCGGTGAACAAACAAGTAAGGACTTTTGGTCGGTGGTATTTGCAATCTGTGCTCAGCAATATAAGCATCGCTAATAAAATTATGCGTGGCTCCTGAATCAAATAAAACTATGGCAGGATGCTTGTGGAGTTGGAACATACCCTCAAGGATGGGTTCTCCCTCCGGCATATCCTCTATGGCGAGTTAGTGGACAGTGCCGGGCTTAGGATTTGCCCTCCGCGCATTAACGGGATTCCGAGGCTGATTCCTCCCCGGAAACTGTGGTGCCACTCTGCCGCCTTGCCTCTCGGGGCAGTTGTTGGCGAAATGTCCTTGGCGACCACACTTGAAACATGTGGTCGTTGGTTGGCCGGTGCTTGGGGGACGAAAGCCCGGCATGCATTGCTGAGGTGCAAATGCATGCGGCATTGCCCGCTGCTGCTGTTGTTGCTGCGGAGGTGCTGGTAAGGCCGGTCGGAACGCCGGTGTGAATACGGCCGACTGCGAAATTGCATTGGTCACTGAGGTGGCTGCCAGCGTTGACCCGATGGTGAGCGATACACCATCCGGTATTTCTGGGGAGGACCACCTCCCTCTCCACTGCCTTGCGGCGCGCTTCGCTGCTTCTCCGCCGCCGCTAAATCCTTGCCGGAGTCCTCTTGTACAGTCGCAGCATCAATAATGTCATTGAGGCTGCCGTGATTGAACATCGCAAGCTTGTCCTTCAGGAGTAGATTTAGCCCCTGGTAAAAATGGTCCCGCCGCTTCTCATCCGTATCAGCGTGATAGGAAGCATAGAGCGCGAGATCATTGAACGTCCTGGAGTATTCCAATGCGTTTCTGTTGACTTTTTGCAGGTGGAGGAATTCTTGCGTCTTCCCCTTCATTAGACCCGGCGGTGTATGATAGGCCCTGAAGGCCGTCTGAAACTCCACCCAGGTCGGCACTCGCTCGGTGGTTTGCGAGGCGCAGAATTGGCCCACTAGGCATTCGCAGACCCCTGAAGTTGTTGGGCCCCGAACTGAGTCTTCCGCTGCTCACTAACTTGGGGATGGGTGGCAAGAAAATCCGAGTAGGAACCTTGTTGCCGTTCCTATCGGTCTTGATGCCTCTCTGGTCGAGACGTATTGACAATCAGCATCTGCAGCAATTCCGTGTGCTGCTGGTGCGAGCCCGCCATGGCCACAACAATATCAGCCAACGTGACCGTTGGCGGTGGTGGTGGTTGAGGTTGCTGTTGCTGCTGCTGCTGTCCCGAGGAAGTCTCAGGAGGCTGTTGGGAGGCCTCTCCCCCCTGACTGGAACCCCCAACCTCCGGGTTGGCACGAGTGCGAGTCATTCTGAAATTCAAAACAGCAACGTATCAGCACATGTCATTCTTAAAATTCCATGGAAAACAGTAGGTATTGCAGTGACACATGAATGAAATTGCACAACATTCACATATATTGATAAAGCATAAACTTTATACAAAATACATTATTCTCGGATCCCCGAGAAGTCGTGCTCATGTCATCACTATCTATACACACGCTACTGTCTACACGACATGTCACTGTTACAAAAGTTGTCATACACCACCCTTGCTGCCCTACTTGGCAACGGTAAATTCACTACTCAGAGTAGAATTCGACCTCCTGCGGGTCGTCCTCCTCCACTACCTCTACTGGTGGCTCAGTGTCCATGACCTCCTCTTCGGGTTCAGGTTCTGGCATCGCCGGGATACCTAAAACCACGGGTACTGCACCTACCATCGGTAGGCCCACTACCGGAGGTACAAGGTCTTGCAAAGCATGCACCTCCTCGTACATGGCCTGGTTGTAGTCTTCTTCCCAGTTCTGCCCCTCCTCAATAGCGTCATCACGCTCTTGAGTAAGTATCTCGTTCTGCTGGGTCAAAGATTGTACTTTCTGCTGCAAAGCTGTGATGTCGACACGGCTTTTCTTCTTTGCCTTCTTCAGACGACGCAACTGATTGTGTTGTTCATTCAGTCGCTTAATCGTTGCAAGGAGCACACTATAGAGTGCGCTGTGAGCACTCTCAAAATGGTTTCGGTGGTTGGTGCTCTCCTTTAGCTCCACGGCAAGTCGAGCCGTATGGACAGCTTGGATGTCCATCATGTTCTTCCCTGCCACCAAATGGAGGCTGAGGTTTGCCTCCACTGGGTTGTACCTTGGGCAACTCGAATCAGTCGTCACAAAGTACCTCTCTCTCCACACGTGATTAGCTCGTCCCTCCACTGGGACAAGCGCGTATGAAGTGCCCTCCGTCGCCCTCACGTGTAGCTGGCAGAAATGCGACATGGTGTCGCGGGCTGCCACTTGCCACATCTCTTCCGGTTGTCTACCCTTAACCGTGACGGTGAACGGGGCCCAACCCGGTGGCGTCGGTCCTGTTGGAACATCGACATGGACAGTCCATGTATTTTTCCCCTCCTCGCCTTCTTCCTTGGCGAGGTAACACGGCATCTCCACATACCCGAAATATTGAAGCATCAGCCTCAAAAATTCCGGATACTCGCTGCGTTGAGAACAATGGGAAAACACCCATCCGTTCTCCAGTTGTTTATCCTCTGTCATCTGTAGAAACATATATGAAAATGGTCAAATATTCATTTCAACAGTAAATAATTGAGTTATAACATAAAACATGTCATTGAACTCATAAAACATTGAAACACAATCGAACTTAGAACAAATTTGATAGCTGGTCTGCTGCCCAAACTGGCAGCCCTAACCAGTTTCACTTTAAATCTGATTTAAACCCTCCAGAAGGCAAAACCAGTTCAGGAGCTCCACATAAAAGTTAAAGTTAAATTCAATATTTTTCCGTAATGTATTTGTTTGCCCTCAGATCAATCCTGGTTCAAAAGCTATGAGATATCAAAGTTGACAGAATTTCTGGAGAAAATTGGACCGCACCTCCCTGCTTGAGGTACTGATTCGATCCAAGAATTCCAGTTAATTCTACATCGAATTTGACAAAACTTTTTGTTACAAAGTTGTAACCTATCTCATGAACTCTTCACAACTACCCCATTTTCTATTTTTAGATTTTTTATGCAGGAAGTTATGTTCAATTTACCGAGAGTTACAGAGAGTATTTGCTCTGCCCTGTTTTCTGGACAGTTTCAACTCTACTGCATTTTTCGACTAGTTAAGGGATGAAACACCTCTGGACATCAATAGAAAAGTTGTAAACATCTTCCAAAGCTTTCCAGAAATATATCATACGACCCCAACATCGAAAGAACTCAACCTCTAACCTCTGTATAACTTCAGCATTATTTCAGCCGAAAACACAGGACTCTGTTCCTATTATCATATAAGTTGAAAACTTGCTTACTTTGAACACCCTGATTAAGGTAAGGAGTTAAATCAAAGTTTTAGTGCTCTGGGTCAAAACTTTCAAGTTTTACAATGTTGATGATCATTTAGTGGACTGTGACGTTGAAGCGTCACCCAATTCATGCCGGTACTACGTTCCTCACAAAGAAAACCTATACCGGACTTAGCCGGCTTCGTTAATTCAGTGGCACTAAACGTCTCTCGCACACGTGTGCTACTCGTCTACCGATCCGTGGTTAGAGTACCTGCAATTAAACCACACAATCATCAGGTTCGGCAGCACACTGAACCTGGTCCCAATACAGTTCCATACAACCGTCCGTCATCACTCGCACGGTTGTTCTCAAGACAATCACACCTTGAGCTACGTGCTCATGTTACTAACCACGTGACGGGATCTCCCATACTTGCCAGTAGCACGCCAAGGAACGGCGTTGCTCGAATACCCCAAATGACATGAAGAGTCGTAGATGATACTAAAGCTGGCCGGGTTACCTGCCACCCGTGAGGATCCACCCTTAAGCTTGTGCGCACTGGTGGACAGCGCTTACATGCACCCTCAAGACATATAAAGTCCCGAGATGCATGATTTTTCCAACATAAGAACATAGGTTAGTATTGCCACTTGCTATACACTACTAACATCTTTATATGGGCTAATAACTCGTTCCTCACCGAGTTTTTGAAAAGTTAACCTTTTTAAGTGCATTAAACATCAACGAAGCTCTGATACCATGCTGCAAGGACCTGACGGTCTCGACTAGCCAGGATGACGCTGAGGGGTGCTGCGTTGCACACCACCAGATAACACAAATAAAAGGTAAACAGCGGAAGTGAAACCATAAAGGTGTTTATGAACATACTTACAACAAAATAACGTTAAGTCCACACTCACGGGTGTAGACTAAGCAAAAGAAGTTCACGTTCAGCCAAAGAACGTGTCTTCACTAGCACACACGCACACTAACACGGCGGCGTGCACGGCTCTGACTCGACGGTGTTTCCCTCTTGGTGGTTTGTCTCCTCCTCGGGAGCCTCCTCATAGCACCCTGCAAACGCTTCAAACACAAGTAGTGAGCACGATGGCTCAGCAAGACTGACCCGTCTTACCTACACATGAAACTCTACATGCTTGGTTTGCAGTGTATAGTAGGAAAACATGTTGCAAAAGACACGCCTAAATAGTTGAACCTTACTTTCAAGTTTTAGCAGCAAGTTAATGGAGAACCTCGTGCTAAGACACATAAGAAAGCCGCAACCAAACGGGAAACTCATTTCTCTTATGTGCTTTGCCTAAGGTTGAAAAGAACTTTAATTAGCTCTAAACTATAGCAAATCATTAGCAAACAATGTAAAGATTTCAATGAGCAATCTTTTAACATGACACTAGTATGTTCTTTCTACTTCACGGTACAATGAATAAGTGGTACTCACTGACCGCGAGGGACGGCGATTATAATCGATTTACTCCTACAGGGTTACCCGAATAACCCGTCATGTACGCCCGTACTCGATGTTGCCTACAGCAACCACCACGGACTTCGTACGCAACCACCTTTCATCCGTCAGCCAAGTGTTGATCCGCTCCTATCGTTCCGAGTAGGAGGTCTCTGCACGGAGCATCCACAGTGCCCGCCAGCCGATTTACACCTCGCTGCTCTCAACCTACCCTCTGGACAACAAGCAATGCCTCAACAGATTGCTACCCGAATTACATCGGTTTCCCGGTTCCCATATATCCGGTAGGTCCTCGGTACTGTTCTAGCTTGTTCAACAGGCCCGCGCACGGCTCGGTCCTCAATCGACAAAAGTGGAGCTATGGCACCCAGGCCCCAAAGTCCTGCTGCCCTTACTCTCCGCTCGGTCTCATTTTTCTAGCCATGTGATTCATTTGCTATCTCTAACCGAGTTGTGTGCCTCTAGCCTATTCTCGCGAGTAGTTCCAACTACTCGACTTGTACCAGATTCTACACTAATTTAGCATTGCAGTGGCTACTCGAGGGTTTAAAACCTAAGCCCAAAACCCTGGTTTTCTTGGCTATGCATTTGGGTTTTCAAACAAGACTCTAATGCACAATTGTAAGAAATACATAAAGTAAGTTCTCAAAAAAAAAGACGTTATGAAATGGCTAATGCAAACCGGAGCTTGCCTTGCTTCTGGTCGTAAGTTAGTTGTTCTTCCGGAGTGATGAAATCCAGAACCTCCGGTCCTTCTTCGATCTTAGCGACTACACAGAAAAGAATTACAATCCGTGTCAATTTAAATGCATTTGAGTTGAATTTGAAATTATGAAGGATATAAGTATAGCTAGACAGTGCTATTGACTTTGAAATTTTTACTATGGTTTGGATATAGGCCCTGTTTGGCACGGCTTAAACTTGTTAAAAAAGCAGCTTGTCTGAAAAGCTGGTGAACAGCAGCTTAAACTTATATCCTGCTTTTAGTTCATTCTGAGAAGCAGCTGAACTAATAAGCTGCTGGAGAAGCTGACTGTTTGGTACACCCGCAGCTTATTTTTATAAAAAAGCTGGTTCAGAAGCTGTGCCAAACAGGGCCATAACCTAAACAGGAACTTGGCAAATTTCATTTGAAGCAAAGCTCATTTGAGCCATGCACAAATAAATGTGTCTTTGGTCCTAATTAAAGCTGTTATGATTTTCTAAGGATTTTCATGGAGCAAGCCACGACTTTATGGAAACTAGATTTTTAGAGGGTTCTAATGGAATTGGTTTCATCTAATTTGAAGCATCCTAGCAAAAGATATGAGCTACACAAGTTCAGACAAAATCTGAAAAATGTTTTGGACATTTTTCTTTTTTTTCTGGACCAGTTTCCTTAATCACACCATTAGGTCGATCAAATAAGCTCGAATGGATCTGAAATTTTTATGGGGTGTTTGAAGTTGAACTATATCTGAAAATTGAGAAATGTTTAAAACACTACACGTGGGTCCCATGCACAGTGTCTTCTTCAACCTTCCGCCGGCGACGAGCGCGCGACGCACAGCGGCGGTGGCGCGGCTCGTTCTCGGCCGATCCAGCCTAATTCTCGATGCGGTTTCTTCCTACGTGATCCATGAAGCACGGCGCACACGCCGGACAACACCTCACGCATCAACATCACCAGGAAAGTGGTCGGTGATGGTGGCGGCGGAATTGAGCTCGAGTCCGACGGTGCTAGCTCGGCTCGACAGCGAACGTGATCAACCAAAGGGTCGCAAAGCACCACTGGGGCACAGGGAAGCTAAGGCTGCCCTCCTCTTGGCCGGAGATCGTCCGGAAAGTGGACTTCACCGGCGACCCGAGTCGTTTTCACCGGCGGCGTCAAAAACTCGGTGCTACGCTAACCGGATGGATCATACCCACTCAAATTCGGCCTAGTTGATCATTGTGTGCTATTCTAGCTCTAGCTAGGCCAGCTTATCGGATGATAAATCATGCGAAAGGAATTTCCAGTTTTCGTGGCTTCGGTTCTATACGGCGATCATTGGGAAAAGTAAAATTCCAGCTAGCCGGTGCTAAGAGGGAGCTAGGGGGTTCGAGAGGAGTTACTAGACTTCGGTGCTAACCTCTGTGAGCAGTTGGTTTCATCGGAAAAGCTCGGAGCTGTCCGGGCGATGGTGTTTAGTTGGTGGCGCGTCGGGATGAACAGAGAAGTAGAAACCGGCTCGGAGAAGCTCGAAGGGAGCTGATCACAAGCAGTTGAGGGCTGGAGCACGTCGAGTGAAGGTCAGCGGTGCCGTTTATGGCCTCAGCTTGAGGTGGAAGGGTCGGGTTTTGGCCGGTCGACAGCGAGGGTATGAGGTTGGGTGGTGCGGCGAGTTTCTCCGGGTTTTCAATGCGGGAAAGCATCGAGGCAGTGAAGAAACGGGGTTTTGCTGTCGGTTGCTCGAGGATAAGAAGCAGAGGACATCACCCAGCTACTGAAATCGCCGAGCAGGAGATGGCGCCGGTCTCCAGCGCCATGGCGCTCGCGGGCGCACGCGCAAGAAACCGGGCGCCTCGGTGGAGCTCTATTCTTCAGTTGTTACACTGACAGTGGGTCCCAAATTGCTATTTTGTCCTAAAAGCTGTAATTTCTATACTGCTCTAATTATTAGGGACCCTAATACCCTTGACAAGTTGATCAATTCACCCAATGCCATTTAAATTTGAATGAATCAAAGTGTTAATTAGTTGGAATGAATTTACAGCACATATGAAGTTGAATTTCAAATTTGATTTGAATTTGCCCAATTTAGCTCATGTCAAGATCAACTCCAAATGGAGTGAATATTGGTGTGTGAGCTCATAAAAATGTGCTGAGTGTGAATATGAATCCCACTTTTGAATTCATGGGATGAAAGGAGTTTGAATTTGAATGCAAGTTCAAACTAGCCTTTTACTAATTGTACCCAAAAGTACCTCAAAATGTTTTGGATTTGGGTGAAATTTGGCATGAGCATTCCTAACAAAGTTTAGGAGTTTATCATATGCTCAGCCCCTATATGATGCATGTGGGAAATACCACTTTTACACTTTGTGAGTTTATCTCCTAATAAATCTATTGATGGTGGTTACTTGCTCTTCAAATGTATTCATGTGATTACCACAAATGAAGTGAGGTGTGTATGGTGATGAACACTTTTGGCAAGTGAAAAAATTGGGCCCTTACAGCACTCTACCATTTGAATGAGGCAGTACGTCAGCACCGGGCCCCCTGGGAGGTCCAAAACGCCAAGGACCTGTGCGGACCTGCAGTCATAGCAAAAAGAAGTAGTCGTGCTCTCTGGTCACTCTTCCTTGTTTGGAAGCTTTGCTGTGACTTACGGTCCTTAGTTAAGCTGCGGGGCTTAGGTAATTCGATGCGGGTCGTCCGGGTTATCTTTAAAGCCTTGCCCAGAGGTATGAGCCATCCGGTTCCCCGGTACCGAGCCGTAGCACTTGAGAGGCAGGGCACACACGCTAAGGGTATGGAACCAAGCATAGCAGGCTACGCCCCTGGACCTCCCTCTGGCGTAAGCTTTTCGGGGGAGGGCCGTTAGGCACCATAGGGCCCCCAGGCAATGATATAACCAAAGATCCCTTAAGTTACGGCCAAGACTTTGCTCAGGGGTATGAGCCGTCCGGCTCCCCGGTACCGAGTTGTAGCGCTGGAGAGGCAGGGTACGCACGCTAAGGGTACGGAACCAGGCATAGCAGGCTACGCCCCTGGATCTCCTTCTGGTGTAAGCTTTTCAGGGGAGGGACCATTCGGCGCCATAAGGCCTCCGAGCAATGAGACAACTGCAGGATCCCTGGGTTCACCACAGGCACCTCAAGCAGACCCGCCAGTACAAGGATAGCACATCTCTTGCTACGGTTGGACACAAGGAGAAGAGACTGGCCACACGGCCGGAGCGGTATGGAAAGAAAGCACAAAAAGTATGGGGGCAATGTCCAGGGTCTGGTTACTTCTCTTATCCATAGGCGTGTTCCTTCTGGCCCCCAAGTACTCAGTTGTAGCACAGAGGAGGCAGGATGTGCACGCTAAGGGTACGGAACCAGGCATAGCAGGCTACACACCCTGGACCTCCCGTGGGCGTTAACCTTTGAGCAAGGAGACCTTCCAGTGGCACGGGACCTAGATCAAGTGTGTAGGACAGGCTTCGGACATGCCGTTTACAGTTGATATGCATGAGCTAGCACAAACTGTAAATAAAGTGTGCAGGGTAGGGTAAATTTTTCTTATTTCTGGCTTCCTTCGGGTAATAGGAGGTAACAGGCTGTGTAAGAAGGCAGCGACCCACCCCAGATGACAAGGGTAGCTGGACCCCTCCAGGACTTAGCTGTTCTAAGCGCTGTTCCTAGACACTATGACACCCTTACAAGAAAAAGAAAAAGAAAAAATACCCTACTACTGTGCTAAGGGTAGAACTTACAGGGGTGTTCTATGTCCTATGGTCTGGATAGAGATACCCATCCCCTGGGCTAGGCGGGCACATCTGAGGTGGCATACTTGTGCGGGTCGAGAGGGACCCTCCCAGCTTGGGGAGGGTTTGTCATCCCGCCTAGAAAAAGTATTAGCCGAGGCATCAGGTGGCCCTACCTTGGGCTGTCTACTCTGCGCGTACCACTTCTGGAGCGTTCTGCGGTGTGGAGCATTTCGGGCAGCCTCTAACAACATTGCCTCATCGACGAGGTCGATTTCCTCATGCAGAAGCTGGTCATGCATGGCTTCATCGTATGTCTGGACGTCGGGTGAGCCCTTGGTGTGTTCTCGGGGGTGTCCTCGACCCCCTACACCAGTGTAAGAGAGTGTTGTCCCTTGTGGGATGACGGAGGGGGGGACGCTTGGTTAGGCATGGAGTGTCTTGCGTCGCTCGCTGGGATCACTGGAGTCGGAGTCGAAGTGGTCGTAGACGGCCTTCAACACCCTTTCGGCGTCTTGATACTCCATACCCTGCTCAGCGTCGGCCTCAGGTTTGGCCTTTTTTTCCTTCCAGCTGGCAGAAGGGTGCACCATCTTGGCTCGGCCGCTTCTGTTGCAGCTCACGGAAGCGTTCCGTGAGCTTCTTGATGTCGAGGCAGTCGTTAGCACCATGGCTGCCGGTGTTGTGCACCGAGCACCACTGGCCGTCGTCGCCAGTGGATGACGGTCACGGGCGCTTGTCCGGGCGCGAGGCTCGGCCCTCACCGGCCGCTGCTAGAGCAGCAGTGGGTGCCCCGGTCAGAGGCTTGTTGCAGCCTTTGGTCTTGTTCTTCTTGTTGCCACGTGAGGCAGCAGCCTCTCTGGCATTCCCCGCCGGAGGCAGGTTGCGAGTGCCAGTCTCGGCCTTCTGCCTCCCTGGCACATTTTTTGAGTAGGCTGAAGAGCTCGGAGAATCTTGCACGTCGTGCGTGGCTAACTTCTCGAGCATCTTGTTGTTGCGGACGCCTTGCCGGAAGGCGACGACAAAGGAGGCATTGGAGATGTGGGGGATGGTGTTCCTGACCTGGATGAAGGATCGCAGCGACTCCCCACCGCGCTGACGGACGGTGTGGAGGTCGAGCTCGGTGCCGGGTCACGTGTAGGAACTCCCAAAGTTGGCTGTGAATCTCCAGCACAACTCTTCCCAGAATGAGATGAACCCTGGGGGAAGGTTCATTAGCCATGACTGGGATGTTCTGGTCAAAGCCACGAGGATGTAGTTGGCCATGACGGCCTCATCCCCTCCTACAGCTAGGATGGAAGTGGAGCAGATCTGCAGGAACTCGGCGGGATTGACCGTCCCATCATATTTTTCCGGCATGTGAGGCTGGAACTTGGTTGGCCAGACCACCATACGAAGGTGCGGGGCGAGCGCCATGCAGCCTCCTACTGCCCCCGAAGACGCAGGGGTAGGCGTAGCGCGACCCGCTGGTACGGCGCTCGGAGAGCGGTACTCTCCTTTGAGGTTGCGACGCCCCTCGCGGCGTCGCTCGATGGTGGTGCGACCATCCTCGCTCGCGAGGTGACGGTTCAACTCGACCCTGAGGTCGGGCGTGGCCGTCGTGCGCTGGGCTGCCACCCCACGGGCCACCGTCGGTGTACGCGATTGGGCCAGTGAGGGTTCAGCCGGCTGTCTCCTGTAGGCAGGACAGTTCATGGCAGCAGCGATGAGATGGTCGACGTCATGCCGCTGCTGCTCTGCCACCTCAAGGGTGGCACCCTCACCCGGAGGGTTGTCAAGCAAAGCGTGTGCTGCAGCCAGCACACTCTCCGGGCTCAGTCATGGCGATGTTGTCAACACTACCGGGGAAGAGGGTGGTCGAGAGGAAGCGACCACTAGCAGTGTGAACGCCGACAGCTCACCATCCGTGCGGTTGTCAGTCCTTCCCGACCTGGGCGCCACGGGCGCCTCAAGGGCTCAAGCGTTCTGGCCGCCGGTTCGGCTGGATTTAGGCGCTGGGGCCGCTGGTGGCACGCCGGTCGTCTGTCCACCGGCCTGGCCAGACCTGTCCGCCCTGGAGCGGGAGGTAGCTTCATCGTCTCCCGTCTGGAGATGACGGCGAGGTGGGTGAGAAGTCTCACCGTGAGAAGTGACGTTCACCATGGTCGCGTGAAGAGTGCGGAAAACTCCCTACATGGCGTACCAAATGTTGGAGTTTGAGCTGCGACACTCCTCTCGCCCTGCTCGGAAGCAGCCCGCGAGGTTATTTTTTTCGGAGGGGGCTTGGCGCCCTCCGTGACCTGGGCTCGAGGGAGTGGATGAACACAGGGATTTACGTGGTTTGGGCCACCGAAGCGTAATACCCGACGTCCACGGCTGTTCTTGTTCTATTGCTTGAGCGTGAGCACTTGTGCGTTGTGTGATCTTGAGTACGGGGAATCCGAACCCTTTGCAGGGTGGCCACCCCAGTCCTTTTATAGTTCAAGGCCGGGGCGGTTACAATAAGGCTTGGGGCCCGACTGGTGGCCCCAGAGCTATGTGAATCCTATATACGATCTAGGGCTTTGTCCTCTGTGTAGAGTGGCCAGCAGGAGAGTTAAGTCCCTCCATCTGGTGCGCTGAGCGCCCCTGACCGTGTGTCAGGTGTGTGAATATGTTGTCTTGTCGCCACGTCTTCTCGCCCTGCTTGGGCTGCTTCGTGCGTTCGGCGGCACTGTACCGCTGTCACGCCTTTGCCCTGTCCTACCACCGTAATGGCGTACGGGCAGGGGACAGAGGCGTGTGCAGCGCACCATTCTTCTGGGGAAGGCGCGGGCCTTGAATGCGAAGCCTGACAGTGCACTTCCTTCTTGACTTCGTCGACCCGTGGCCCACAACTGGTCGTGGGGCATGTGTCAGCATCGGAGCTCTCTTCAGCGGGGAGGCGGCTCGGAGCCAGGAGACACATGGCAGCTTCGGACCTCACCTTAGCGGGGAGGATTTGGCCGGAGCCCAGTGCACGTATCAGCCCCGGTGCTGTCCTCTTCGAGGAGGTGGCTCGGAGCCAGGAAACACGTGGCAGCTCCGGACCTCACCCCATCGGGGAGGCTCGGACCAGAGCCCAGGGCACGTGTCAGCACCGAAGCTCTCCTCAGTTGGGAGGCGGCTCGGAGCTAGGGGACACGTGGCAGCTCCAGACCTCACCTCAGTGGGGAGGCTTAGGCCAAAGCACAGTGCACGTGCCAGCCCCAGTGCTGTCCTCTTCAGAGAGGTGGCTCGGAGACAGTAGTCACGTGGAAGCTCCGGACCTCACCCCAGCGGGGAGGCTCGGACCGGAGCCCAGGGCACGTGTCAGCTCCAGAGCCCAAGCGCACGTGGTAGCCCCAGGATTGACCATGGGTCCCAAGACACGTGGCTTATGCTGGAGCCCGCCTCAGCAGGGAGGCGAGGCCCAGGTTGTCTTTTACCCACTACGCAGGGGTACCCGGTCTGCAGGGTATCAACAACAATCCTACTATTTGCTATTTATTTGTAAATTCTAATTTATGGGTCATACCATTCAGAAAGTCTAATATGACAAGGTTTGTAAAAAGTTTTTTCCAAAATAAATTTCCGAGTCCATCCGATATTGAAATGTTTCTGATCCGATTGATCTGTTTTCGATACATCCGACATATCCCATCCCGAATACGCTTTTGACCATTACTGTTTCTGCGAGGGCCCCACAGCCTCGTCGAGCCAGGATCACACTGAGGGGTGCTGCGTTACACAGCACCGGATAACACACACCAAGGATACAAAGCGGAAGCAAAGTTTTATTACATAAACCAGTTTATGAAAATTTTTACAACAAGATAAGTTTAGTCTACACTCACGGGCGTAGACTACGCATTGAGTTCACGTTGTGCCCGTGAACGTGTCCCCGCTAGCACGCACACACACTAACATGGCGACGTGCACGACTCCCACTCGACGGGGTTCCCCTCCTGGGGTTCTGTCTCCTCCTCGGGAGTTCCTTCTCATAAACCCCTGCAAAGGCTTCAAAGACAAGCAGTGAGCACGATGGCTCAGCAAGACTGATCCGTCTCTTCTATACATGAAACTTCTACATGATGGGTATAGGGTACATGAGGTAAATAATTTGCAAAGGACTCACCTAATTATTTAACCTTACTTTCAAGTTTTAACAGCAGGTTGTGGAGAACCTTACGCTAAGGCACATGAGAGAGCCGCAATCAAACAAGAAATGCATTTCTCTCATGTACTTTGCCCAAAGTGGAAAAGAACTTTAATTAGCTCTAAACTATAATAAGACATTAACAGGCAAGGTATAACTTTCAAATCAGCAAACTTTTAACATGTATCTAGCATGTTCTTTCTACGTCACAGTACAGTGAACAAGTGGTACTCACTGACCGCGAGGGACGGCGATTATAATCGATTTACACCTGCAGGGTTACCCGAATAACCCGTCACGTATGCCCGTACTCGATGTTGCCTACAGCAACCATCACGGACGTCGTACGCAACCACCTTTCACCCGTCAGCCAAATATTGAACCGGTCCAATCGTCCCGAGCAAGAGGTCTCTGCGCGCGCATCCGCAGTGCCGCCAGCCGATTTACACCTCGAGCTCTCAACCTACCCTCTGAACGACCAGCTATGCCTCAACACCCAGCTACCCGAGTTACATCGGTTTCCTGGTTCCCATATAGCCGGTAGGTCTTCGGTACTGTTCTAGCTTGTTCAACAGGCTCGCACACGGCTCGGTCCTCAATCGTCTCAAGCGGAGCTATAGCACCCAGGCCCCAAAGTCCTGCTGCCCTTACTCTCCACTCGGTCTCATTCTTCTTGCCATGTGTTTCATTTGCTATCTTTACCCGAGCGATGTGCCTCTAGCCTATTCTCGTGAGCAGTTCCAACTACTCGACTTGTACCGAATCCTACACTATCTTAGCATTTCAGTAGCTAACGAGGTTTTGAAACCTAATCCCACCCAGGGTTTTCTTGGCTATGCAATTTGGTTTCAAACAAGACTCAAATGCAAGAAGTAAGTGAGTGCTCAAAGTAAGTTCTCAAAACAGTAAAAATTTGTAAAAGGGTTAATGCAAACCGGAGCTTGTCTTGCTGCTCTTGGTCGTAGGCTAGCTGCTCTTCCGGAGTGACGAAGTCTAACACTTCGGGTTCCTCTTCAACCTTAGCGACTACATATGAGAAATACATATATGGGTCAATTTAGATGTATTTGAATTGAAGTTTAACTTGTGAGGACTATAAGTCTGACTAGACAGACCCAATGACTCTGAAATTTTTACTGTGGTTTGGATACAATCTAAACAGAGACTTGGCCAAGTTTCATTCTCATCAAAGCTCATCTGAGCTCTCCACAAATAATTATGTACTTGGCCTTCATTAGAGCTCCTAGGCTGTTCTACGGATTTTCATGGAGCTAGCCATGACTTTCTGGAAACTAGATTTTCAAAGGGTTCTAATGGAGTTGGTTTCACTTAATTTTAATCTTCCTATCTAAATATATGAGCTAAACAATTTCAGAGAAATTCTGAAAATGTTTCTGGACATTTTTTATTTTCTCTGGAACAGTTTTAATTAATCACACCATTAGGTGGGTCAAATGAGCTCAAATGGATCTGAAATTGTTATGGTATCTCAGAGATATTTTGGTTAACATCCCAGCAAAATTTCAGAATTTTCCTCCAAAGGGTTCTCCAGTTAAAATTCTAAACAATTTAAATTTTGAAGAATTAATTCTGGAGAAATAAGGATTTTCATAGAGTGAAACTTGATTTGCTAGAAATTACTCAGAGATCTGAATCCAACAAAATTTGGTTCACTCGATTTGGAGTTCCCTAGCCAAAGTTATGTGGGTTTGAAGTTTGAACTAAAACTAAAAATCGGGAAAATGTTCAAATCTGCCGGTGGGTCCACGGATACACGTGTCGGGTGCTGAATATGGAACATGGGGCTAAAGGTTTAATTCCCGCGCTTCCACAGTCGATCCGTGCCCACAGACGATCCAATCGCCCGATTTTCTCCCACTGACAGCGGGCCCGGTCCGGTCGTCTTCTACCTCGCGCCTCCCGCACGGTAGCACCGCCGAGGTCGCCGGAGCACCGCCGAACTCGATCGTTCGGTCAGCTCCCGAGCTTTAACTCACTGCCAGCCCAATGAACATGTTGGTAGGGTTTCCCCTCATCGACGTTGGCTCTAACTGAGCTCGCGACGGTGTGGCGGCTCGGGAAGAGTCCGGTGACGTCGCTCCTACGTGCTAGCCTGCCAAAAGCATGGTGGAGTGTCTCTACAGCATCAGTGGTGGCTCGGGAAGCTCGACATGGTAATGGACAGGCTCGGGGATAGCTCCAAGGTGGGTCTCACCGTGCGCCCGATGCTGCACGAATAAGCCGCCGTTGGCAAACATGGAAATACGTCGTGCACAGGGGTTTTTATGCTAGGTGTGGTGAAGCCAACTTGTGCGCCACTAAGTCTAGTTCCTATGTGCAAAGTTTTGTGCAATTTAAACGAGAACCAAACGGGAATTTCAAAGTTTCTTACCCGAAGATGACTTTGCACCGGCTGGAAGCAAACTGCAAAATTCGCCGTCGATGCTTAACCTCTTAGCTCAAGCTTCGGAGGTGAGCTGTAGGAGGTCCTTGCGCGTCCGAAAACAGCTTGGCTTGGCCGTGACAAGCCCGGGATGAGGCTGCCCATGAGAGCACCTCTTCTCGGCTTTGTAGCGACCGCTGCGGATCGGTGTGGTTCTCGGGGTATGGAGCACGAGCTCACTAGGTGGCGGTTTGAGAGGGTTGTGGAGAACACTATGGTGCCGTTTTGCTGCTTAGCCGAGGTTCACACGCGAGCTGGGCGGGTGGCCAAAGATCGGAGGAGCAGCGGCTGCTCTGATCAGTTTCTTGCGCGAGGGAGCAAAGACTGAGCGGTTCTGTCCTCGATCGGCTCGGCTGCGGGGATAAGAAGAGGGGCGACGCCGGTCGACGCAGCCCAGCCCGAGCAGGAGCTGTCCCGGCGATCAGCTCGGTGGCGCCCTCGGATGAAGCCCGAGAAACCGAGTGCCCGGTCATTAGTCGGTTGAATTTGCTATTGAGGCTGACATGTGGGTCCCACCCTCTTTTTAACCTCTAAAATTAACTTCCTCCCACTGCTATAAACAGTAATCCCCCTAATACCCTTTAGAATTTGAATTATCTACCAAATGCCCATTTGGATTGGATAGAATTCAAATTGTGGGGTGTTTGGGTATAATTTCAGCACATATGCAGTTTGAAATTCAAATTGAGTTTGAATTTTCTAAACTTAGCTCATGTCAAGATCAACTCCAAATGGAGTGAAAATTGGTGTGTAAGCTCACAAAAATGTGCTGAGTAAGAATATGCCTCCCACTTTTAAACTTATGGGATGGAAGTGGTTTGAATTTAAAGTTGGTTCAAACTAACCCTTTTCTAGTTATACCCAAAAATAACTCAAAAAGGTTTTGGATTTGGGGAAATTTTGGCATGAGCATTCCTATCAATGTGTTGGAGTTTTTCATATGCTCAGCCCCTAGATGATGCATGTGAGAAATGCCACTTTTGCATTTTGTGAGTTTCTTCTCTAATGATCATGTTGATGGTGTTTACTTGCTCTTCAAATGTATTCATAAGGTTTCCTCAAATGAGGGTTCTGTGGTGTGATGAACACTTTGAAGATGTGCCAAAAACTTAGGCCCTTACAGTTTCCAACTCCGATTTGAAATTGGTATATGAATATGAAAACGGTTTAGCCTTTTATCCGACCGTATCTGACCGTTTTTATCCCTACATACGTTGGATACCACTTAATTTGTCTAAATACGAATCGCGTGATCTTTGTTGCCTTTGAGGGTGTTGCATCCACCACTGTACTGTCTAATCTTTTTCAATTCCTATAAGGGATTCAGCCGAGACATACAAGTTGTCAGACTTGAATGCAGTGGCGCTAGAATCTGGCCTTGATGAAGATGCATGAGTACGAATGGCAAGAAGGTTAAAACTTGTAAAGATAGCAAATGACCTCTTGTTCCCTCTTGGATTGAAGCTAGTTCAAGCATAATTGTCATTGACGGAGTAACAAGATTCAACTTTACATGACGCGAAGACAAACGCAGAAAGAATTATGTGGCGTATTTGACCATGAGAAACCGGTCAGCTATTTTCATCTCAAGAATGTCGAACAAAAAATTTGGGACTTTGACAGCAAAAGGACATCTTCCTTGCAATTATGGAGGGCAACTGTGGGCACATAACATGGTGTGAACAATTTGCTACACATTTGTAAGGACTTGTAATGTGTGAATCAGCATGGCAGACCCATAAGTTTGTACACTCGGTTGATATATATGTAAATTGAACATTCATATCCCTGAAACGCATTATCAGCTTCAGGTCAACTTTGCATGAACTTCCGCTGATTGTCTTTCTTTTCACTTAATTATTTTTGCACGAGCAGCCTTCCACTAGTAAACTAGTAGTGGTGTAGTTGAGTGGACGATGCACATTAAGACAGCTATAGCGCTTGAGAAGTCGGTTGGTGCACATATGAGAACTATAGCAATGGAATGAAGACTTGGTTTCACTGGAAGTTACTTAGAATTGGGATGATTAGAAGATCTAATGGTGAGAGTCGATGGTTAGGGTGTGTTTAGTTCAGTTGTGAATTTCTAAAAATTTGTTCTTAGCTGTGAGCTGTGGATAGTCTATTGTGAGTAAGGAGAGAAAAATAAAACGATTTTAGATGTATAATTAATGGCAGGTGGATAAATTTTTTTAATAGTTGGATGAGGAATCTAAAAAATTTTGGGTGAGAGGTGATTCTAATTTGTATTCGAAAAATCTTTACATCTTCTGAAGTATCTGCTTCTTAGGAAAACCTATTTGGTGGAGATTTCAGATTTTTGATAGACTGGTCTAAAAAGCTGAACCAAACACTTTAATGTCACTAGACTTATTACCTAGGGGTCTCATTACAGTCTTTTGATGATTTGTACTCAATAGACGGTCCAACACTGAAAAGAGATGACCAAAGATTAACACAAAAATGACAACAAACAGTACCATTTGAAATCCATATATGGAGATGACGGGTGATATGTGCGTTCTTTGAGGCAAACTAGAACACAAAATACACTTTGATATCTTAATTCACATATCGAGTAGCAGCATTGATACTCCCCCACCTGCTCCCCCACATTGTAAGGTGTAAAAACAGGTCATTTCTAAACAGTCTTACTGCTGCTTTGATAGAGAAGTTGAAGCAGAGGTTGGTTAAAATCTAAATACTCAGACACACACTGTGTCTACCCCTCATTTAAATATCTGATTACCAAAAACAACACGACACAATTATTAGTGAACAAATGATGATATTTATTAATAACCACAACGATTATATATTAGTTTCACAATTATGACAAATTAGTAATAATGAAAAAAGGAAAAAAAACGTCCAATTAAACAATGCTTGCCTCAGAATGGCTTCTACACGATATACTTCACTAACTACAATCTACAGCATCAGCAGTCGTAGCATAATGTGGCCATCCTTAACATCTATAGGCTATATTGTATAACAGGCCTAATTTAACCTCATTTACCACGACAAACAAGAAAGTGTAGCGATCTGTTCATTGTCCACACCTTCCATTGGCCATGGAAGTGAACCAAGAATCTCCAGTTACTACATGTTACCTGACCCTCCCTTATTGACACCTTGCAGCTGCTCCATCGGGGAGTTGGCGATACTACTGCCTGACCCATGGGTCTGTGAGCTCAGTTGTGGGCTTGGGGGCGGGCCTGGCATGGCCACAGGGTTGGCCACATTGTTGCTCATTTGCTGAAGAGTTCCTGAGCTCAACTGGGGGCTCATTGCAGCATGCTGACCCATTTGCTGAGGGCTTATCTGCTGCTGCTGTATCATCAGCGACTGCTGTGAGCCAGCAGGTGAGCCCACTTGCGATTGCTGTAACAGCGATCCCATTTGTTGTTGCTGCTGCTGTAGTTGTTGATGTTGCTGCTGCATCTGTAACTGATGTTGCATTTGTTGCTGGTGTAGCTGCTGCTGCTGCTGCTGCTGCTGTAGTTGTTGCTGCTGCTGCTGCTGTGGGTTCTGCTGGAGCTGCTGCTGTTGTTGCAACTGCTGTTGGAGCTGCATTTGATGTTGAGCGTTCAGCTGAAAGTTACCACCTGGCATCTTTGGAGGGCTCATTGAAGACATCATGGCCCTCTGCAGTGGGCTGAGGTTGCTTCTATTCAGCAGATGGCCCGTCATAGACAAGCCACCAGAACTAGGAAGAATTGGAGAACTGCTCCCAGGCATTCCAACCATTCCAGTCTGGGGATATATGCCTGCCGCCATTTGCTGTGTCATTCGCATTTTTGCAAGAGCAGCAGGGTTCATGCCTGGGTGAAGTCCAGCTGCAGCAAGGTTTGATGCCATTCCAAGGTTCATCGTATTGGAATTGTTACCTAAGGCTGTCATCGAGCCCATCCGGGATGAAATTGGCCTCACATTGCCCATTCCCATAATGTTTCCAAGACCACTTAGGCCGACAATATTGTTAACCATATTGCCCATGTTCATGGCTGAGCCAAGCCCCATCATCACTTTCCTAGACATAGGTTGCTGCTGCTGTGCCTGCTGTAGCATCTGAAGCTCAAGGGAAGTAGGAGTAGCCTTATTGTTACCCATCTGGCTTGAGCCCATCGGAAGATTTGAAACAGGCCCCATAATCTGAGATAATGGGCTCGTTGGTAATAGTTGAGGTCTCTGCATCTGGTTGAGAGGAAGAGATGACGGTTGTTGCAACTGTGCTTGAGCATTTTGCTGTAGAGGTTGCTGCTGCTGCTGCACTGACTGTGGCTGCTGAAACATATTTGGGTCAAGTTGCTGGCTCCTTGGAGACATAGTTGCCCCTTGAATATAACCTTGCTGCATTGCTAGGACCTGGTTACTATTTGCAAATGAAAGTATCCTATTGCCAGGAAGCTGTTGCCTTGGTGTTCCAGGTGCCATATTTGCATGGGCTGCAGCATTGAGTTGCTGGCCTACACCTGCCACTTGCTTCACGCCATTTGCTGAATTGTCTGGTAAAATTCCTGATGGTGCACTGAGGTTGCCAGGAGGGGTTCCACGCACAATTTGATCCTCTGCCTTCGAATGGCCATCTTTCAACATCTAGGGTCAAAAATTAATAGAAGGTTACAAAATCAGAACATTGTGTTGCTTCTAAATTCGTCAAGTTTATAGGGCAATGGAACACACCAGGGGAATAAGTTGCTCTCCAAGCAAGTCGGCATAGTACTGCAATAAAAACAACTGGGAAGTTAGGCACAGAAATAGAATAATAGAATAGTATGCCTTAACATTTCAGGGCATTGATACTATGGAGGGCAATAGCCAGGATTAGATAGTTACATTGTTCAGAAGATTTGCTAGTTACAGCATACCTTTGTCGGTAATATGAATACACAATCAGGTGAGTTTGGACCATCAAAATCTTCTAAATCTCCATGTTGCATTCTTACAGTTTCATCAGGCATTTCTTTGAAGATGACCCGGAATGGCCTTGTATGACCTGTTAGAATGCAGTGTATATCAGACTATGGTGCTGCAGTTTGTTGTCTTTTCTGAAAGACGCTCCAGCTGGATGTGTGTACAAACATACCTTGGTACATCCGGTTTGTGCTCACAAAATTTATTATTCTAGTCTTGCACGTGTTTATAGATCCAGTAATCATAGAGTTACAAAGAGGTCTTGTTATATCTATATAATCTTTGGTATGGAAACAATTGGAAAGACATCTAGCTACAGCTTGGCCTGCACCGATCAGGGATTTCTTTGGGGGTACCTTATCAACTTTGTTCTTCTTACTGTGCAGTTGGTACCTGAAAAGAAAATCAGCAACTTCAGCAGCAATCATATTAACTCCACGCAAGGAAAAATATTATCACAATGCACTGGTAAAAAAACAAGAAACATTCTGAATCCTCACTACAACCGAATCACAGCGTCGGCTAAGTACTGCTTTAAAATGGGATGCACATTGAATAGAACGATAATAACACCTACACATATCAACTGTTACATCTAAAACACACTTAAATCACCAGATCAGATCCAGTAGCATATAATATTCAATCATAATAACCAGAGAAATGATTAACTAAGGCAGTGGCGAATAAGACTTAGTAAAACAAACTGCAACCTTTCTCCAGGTTTTTTATTTAGTTTAGTGCCACTCACAGAGAATGTGTTTAAATTTCTACCATTAAATATTATTAAGGAGATATTGAGGTCAAAGTGATGATAGCTTTGGCTAAAGAGAAACGATATGGTTGCACATTCCAGGCTGACACTTCCTTTATGATCATAGAAAGCAACAGTATTGACAGTAACAGAAATCCCAGCTGTGGTAAACATACTAATCAGTGTTATCCTAAACGGGTCTAAACGGCTGTTTAAACGGGTTTAAACGGTGAACAGACATGCACTGTGTAGTTTAGGGGATAAACGGTCCTCTAAACGGTTGACCCGTTTAAACGGGTTAAACCTGTTTCGACCCGTTTACCCGAAGTGAAGACAGTAGGGTTATTACATTTGCCCAAGCTGAGTGCCACCGCCGAGTTTCTGGATCTCAGCGTCTCAGGTAGGCCGCGCCCCCCACCCCCCTCCCACCACCACCGCCACCGGCGGCCTGGCCCCACCCCCGAGGGCGTTCGCCTGCTGTCCGCCCGCCTGACAGAGGTCGAGCGCGCGCCTGCCCCTGATGCATGCCTGGCGCCGGCGCGCCCCCGCTGTCCGTGCCGTTGCACTTGGTGTCCGCCGCCTGCCAGAGCGCCCCCCCCCCCCCCGCGCTGTCTGCCGCCTGTCTGGCCGAGCGAGCGCTGTCCGCGGCCGCCTGCTAGAGCAACCTGCACCCGGTGTCCGCCGCCTGCCAGCAGGCCGCGCACCCCCCCCCCCCCCCCCCAATTGTATTTCAGCTGTGAGGTCTTACTATAATCATGTCATCATGTGAGAGATCGGAGCTGCAACCTGATTCAAGCATGTAGTATTGATTTTACTAATAAACATTCACAAATGTCTTTATGTAACATGTTACTATGTTAGTATGTCATTTGTGCTGTTATTTAGGTTTATCTACTATGCTTCATACCAGTAGTCCAACACTTTCATGATTTAAATCACTATTTATGCTTTAGTTTGTTCCTCACAGATATATTATTTTACAAGAGGTCGGTAAAAAGTATTTTACTTACTGCTGCAGTACAAACCGTTTAATCCGTTTAAACACCGTCTACACAGCCTAAACAGTAAACAGACCTCCACCGACTCTTTACCATTTACCGTTTAGGATAACACTGGTACTAATAAAGAAAAGCGTGTGGAAAAACAGTGAAAGGGCTTGAGAACATATAAGAGGATAGGGAAGCTATACAAGTGGATACCAACAACAAAGCATTTGTCCCAAGCAGCGTTTAAAAGGCGTCGCCTAGGCATCCAGGCGCTCCGGTCCGGACGCCATGGCTGGCCACCTCACCTGGCCGGTGGTTGTTGCCACCGCCGCCATTGCCACCCTCGCCGCCACCGTTGCCGCCACAGCAGTGTCAGCGCCACTCTCTACCGGCCGTCGGTGGAGGAAGAGGGAGTGACGGAGGAAAAAGTTAGGGTTAGGAGTAAGGGGTGGGTCAGATATATGTGGCCTGATCTGAAATGAGGACCGTCGGATGAGGTCCGACAGTCCTCCTTAATCAGGCTGACCGCCTGACCGCGCCCGTTTGCCCGACCACCCACCAGCCCGCCTGCCCGACCGCGCCCGTTCGCCTGCCAGCACCCGCCCGTCCGCCGCCGCCCGCGCCCGTCTGCCTACCGCCTCTGCCCTCCTATCGGCACCACCCGCCGCCACCGTTTGGGCGTCTGGCCGTCCACCTGGACGCCTAGGTGTCCGGGCAGGGATTTAGACCCCGTTTGGTACAGTTCCAGATTCTTTAAGAATCTGAAACGTTTCAGTTTCAACGCAGAAATATTTCTTAACTGAAACGGAATCACTTTAGAAACCGTTTGCCTAATTTTTCGAGTTTGGTTTCAGTATAGACGGGAGCAGGATCGAAATGACCTGTTTATCCTTGGATGAACTATATTGTTTTTGTCGTATTATAACATATAATAAATTCTAATAATATAGGTTATTTATAAGTTCTATTGCAAAATATATGTTATCATCCACATATACGGATAAATCATTGTTGCGCCGCAATAACGGCGACGAGTTGAGAATAAGAGTAGACGATAGCAAATTACTGTAAATAATTATGAAGCTGAAGGGGAGGCACAATAATATAAGTGATTCAATGTGTGGAACACCTTTCCAGTTATTTCAGGTTCGTAGGCAAAAAATGTTAATCGTTTCTTATGAATTCACTACTGAAACGTTTCACTTTTTTACTGTTTGGTACCGTTTCAACTGATTCAATCTAAAATCTGAAACGTTTCTTCTTGCCAAACGCACCCTTAAAAGACCGGTCCCAAGCACGTTGGGATAGGCTAGATATGAAACCCAATAAGTTTTTTTAAAGAGATGGAGTAAAAGAGAGAGAGAGAGATAAGAGTAAGAAGCTATACAAATGGATAAAAATGAACAAAATTTATAGACGCTATCAAGCCCAGAGACTGGAACTTCTTTGAATCTGTGTATCAGCATGATGTGTTGACTGTTGATTCGCTTACTAAAAAACAGCCTAGTAGTTAAATTCTCGTCGTGCAAACCAGAAACTCCCCACAATGTAGGCGCCATAACAAAAGTCCAAGAAACAGAAACAACAAGTGGCACAAAAACAATTTATTTTTGATAGCAGATGTTGCTAACACTACGTCATACCGCTGGGAAAGAGTATCGATTTTCGTGAATTTATCTAGAATCGCTTGGTCTCCCACAGGTGTGGTCCCAATAGATGGACTGCTAGCATTCAGCATAGAGTACATGTTTGAAAAACTGGCTGGAGACCCTACACCGCTCACAGGTGGCTGGGTTTTGGGGACTGAATTTGTTTTTCTCTTTGGAGGAGCAACAGCAGACTGTTGTATCCGGTGCATAGAATCAGTAGAGCTCGAAGCTATGGAGGGATATCCAATTGCAGCACTGGAATTTGCAGCAAATTTATCTTTTTGCGCCCCTATTGCAGCAGATGTCAAAGCAGAACCAAACTGACCACCCATTGAATTGCTTGATATCTCTCCAGATTTAGAGGACACTGGAGAGTGAACCATTGGTCCAGATGGGGTACGAGAGTTGGGAGCTAACTTTCTTCTCTGATTCATCTCATCTTTTTTCATGTTCTGCCACTGTGCCATGTTGGGAATATTGTTTCTTGGAGTTGATTGCTGTGACAAATGCTGAGTCTGTGATGGCTGCTTATCCAGCATAGAACCTTTTGGGACCATTGACTGTAAGCTGTCTTTTGACCTATCAGAACCATCTATCTGCTCTTGCTTAGCACCATATCTCAAACCATGCTGATTAAAATAGAAGGTAGCCCCTGGATCTTGCATATTATTTATCATTGGAGCAGGATATCTATGACCAGTGACTGAGGAAGCAGCATACTGCATCCCCTTGACATCTAGTTGTGGATACAACTGCTGGTTTTTCCATTGCATCTCCTGGCCAGCAAGGGGTTGAGTCCTTAACTGCTGCTGCTGTACATCATCAATAACACCAGGCTTTATTCTCTTAGGATCTTGAAATGTAGCATCCTGCATTTCCCGCTTCACGGGGAGGCCATTGGCAGAGACAGCGTCATTGTACGTCATCATGTTCTGAGGGCTTGAACTGATTCCAGTGAAATTGGCAGGAGATCCTACCATACGATCATTGCCCGCAGCAGAATAACTGATAGTTTGTTGTATACCAGATTGTGACAAAAGCATTCTGGCAGTATCTTGTGATTGTGACGAATTATTTTGTCTAAGTGGTTGAGGAACGCCTGAAGTGTTTTGAATGGTACCACTATCAAAAGCCTGGTGAGCTGCATTACCATCTGCTTTGCCATTTTCGGACAACCTATCAATGCATACTTTTTTACCATGAGACATGTTACTGGATGTGACAACAACTTCAGCATTTTGCCTCAGCCTCCTCTTTTTTCCAATGCCAAGGTTCAACTGCAAGAAAGGCAAAAGGCTTGGTAAACTCAGTTACACCTACAATGGCAGTGTTTTATGCTTAACACATGTTTGTACCTTATGAGGGACAGGATCCTGACAAAGCCGATCCAGTTTAGGAGCAGGGTCTAAGCAAAGTTCTGGTTGTAGAGTTCTGACAATACGTGCCTCAGCTTCCTAGAGAAACATATGTAGCATAAAAGTCCATATTGGTTCAGCAAAATAAAATGCAAACATTTCAAAATTCCAAAATAAAATGTATATAGTGAAATTTCAGGTCCCGTAGTTTAACAATGTTGGGAGTTAGAATGACAGAATACTTGTTACCACATCAACACTTACCACAAAATCCCTGTAACTCCAGGAATCATCAGAGAGAAGCGTAATGTCCTTTACAACATTCTCAAATGTCATTCGAAGATGAATTTTATTCACGACAGGAAGTCCTAACTCAGCAGATGACGCAGGCACTTGATTGGTTATATGATTTCGGTAGTCTCTTATCTAGAAGGAAATTTCATTACTTCTAATGATTATGTAACAACACAACAGAATGTAAGATGCAGTGTCATCATCAATACATGAGCGTGATGCTTCACAGTAAACTTTTAAATGTAGTGTCCCACTGCCATTATTAATCGTTTCACTTACGTTATCTATGAGTAACAGGCTCCACTTGCAATAGTCCATCATGCCATATGGGGGAATAAAGATTGAAACAATCTAGACGCACAATGGTTGTTTCTAGTAAAAGGTATTGATGAAGAAAAGAATTTACTGATAGATGAGATGATGCAGGATATGCATGTGAAAATGCTACCCAAACTTCCAGTCAAAAAAGGAAGAACTTTACCATAAAGGATAGGAACGCGGTGTTGTAAATCCGGGAATAATCTCTGTTAATTTTCCTCTTTATTTTATTCCTCAGAGTATGGTTGGCTATATATATAGCCCCAATTACATAGAGTCATAGTCTAATACTACCCTTGACTCCTCTAAATTGAGATAGACATGGATTCTATCTCTAACCCTATTTAATCTAGGAAAACGGAATTATCTCTAACAATCATCTCCCTGATCTTGTTTTTCTAGATAACACTCACACTAGTTAGGATGGAGACACACTTCCACCCTACACACTTTTAGGATGGACACAACTACACCCCCAGGATGAACACATCGCCCTGCACAAACTTGAGATGAACACATCAACCCGTACACTAACACCATTGAGACGAACACATCATCTCCCGGATCGAATACATCATCCCAAAACACGAATTTTGGGGTTCAACACATCATCCCGTGGGATGAACATATCATCCCACACTTGACCTTGAAAAGGGCACGTCTTCATTCCGGACACTCATTCGAGATGGTCACATCTTCATCCTGCACACGAATTCGGGTTGGGCATATCTTCAACTCCAGGATGGGTTCATCTTCATCCTGCACTTGATCTCGAAATGGACGCATCTTCATTCCGATCACACACTCGAGATGGTCACATCTTCACTCGAGCACACCTCTCCGCATGACGCTCACGGCCACATTGTTGCCGTGAACCACCTCTGCCACGTCATTGAGTACACCTCCCTTGTACATGACCAATATCAAAAGGTCCAGCCTAGTCCAACTACCAGGTCCAGCCCACCGAACTCTCTTGACCTTTTGGCCCAGCTCAGCCCAGCCAGCCCAGTCAACAGTCCTCAGGCTTGAAACCCTAATCTAGTTGCCTCCTCTTCTTCATAGAGTGAGCAGCCGCCGGTACCTTCAGGCCAAGCCGCCCCTTAGCCCGCGCCACGTCAAGCTACTCGCTCTCCGCGATTTTGGTGCAAGCCGTGATGGTGTTCCTCGACCTCCAGGCTCCAGGATGCGTTGCGTCCTGCGACTCCCAGCCACCACTGACTTTTCCTTCTTGGCGCTGCGGGGACAAATCACAGCTTCGTGGGAGGCTGCTTCTCCTCGTTCGGCTCCTCCCTCCCCTTGTTGATCTCGTTGATTCTGTAGGGGTTGTCGTGGGCGACCCTCACGGACAGCAGCCTCACTGCCTCCACCTCATGCTTCTTCTTGGCGACGAGGACGGACACGGCGCCGACGCAAACACGCCGTCAGCGAGATCCAGCAGGTCAAAGAGGTTGTCTATCGTGGCGTACATGTTAGAAGAGAAATCGAATCCATATTCATTGATAATGCCAAGGGGTTACATATATAGGGTACATGCTAGGGTTTAGGAGTCCTACATAATGACCAAACTACCCTTGACACACACACAATACACACAGTCTAACATCCCCCCGCAGTCAAAACTCTGGCTGCGACAGATGTTGAGACTGAACAATAACACACTTCCTACATGAGTAAACACAAAGACACTCTAATAAGACCCCCTCGCGGTCACAACATCTAGCCGTGACAGATGTTGAGACTGGACTAAAAGACCCTACAAACATGAGTAAACACACACTCTAACAGCTTTCCACGGAGAACACCGTAGAAGAGCCTACTCACGCTCCCGAGCGGTGGCGAGGACAAAGTGAGCCGCAAACACCTCGCCACGAGGGGCACGACCGACAGAGATGGCCCAAGTGCGCGTGGCGGAGGCCAGCAGCGCATGGAAGGAGAGTCCTGATGCGCACGACGGGTAACGGCAACGGAGGGTAGGAGGGCAGGAACGCGCGCGGAAGGCCGGCAGCGCGAGGTAGGAGGGCAAGGACACGCTCGGAAGGCTGAGAACGCGGGGTAGGAGGAGGGACGCGTGCGGCGGAGGCCGGCAGAGCAGGGTGAGAAGGGACATGCACGGAAGGCCAGCAACGCGGAGTAAGAGTAAGAGTAAGAGGGACGCGCGTGATGGAGGCATGCGGCGCGGGGTACGGGGGTAGTAACGCGCGCAGAAGGCCGGTAGCGCGGGGTAGGAGGAGGGACGCGCGCGGCGGAGGCTGGCAACGCGGGGTGAGAAGGGACGCGCACGGAAGGCCGGCGGCGCGGGGTAGGAGGGCAGGGGCAGGCGCGGAAGGCCGACAACGCGGGGTAGGAGGAGGGACGCGCGCGGTGGAGGCCGGTAGTGCGGGGTGAGAGGGGACTCGCGCGAAAGGGAAAAGGAGATATGGCCGCCGCGCCCTGAGGAGGAGCGGGAAGACATGCGGTCCAGTCGCCCACAGATCCAGACCAGACACCGCAACAGCATCCTGCAGCCCGACAGTACTTGGTGGTTGGAGGTGGGGTGACATGCCCTGCAGCTAAGTTGTTGGAGCATGCGCAAGATCGTGGCCAGGGGCGGGCACATCCGAGAGAGCAAGAGAGGCGGCGGTTGCTGGCGCTGCTGAGGCAGCCGCAGTTGGTGGTCCACGTGGGCAAGAGAGAGGGGCCCCGGCCACCTGCGGCCAAGAGGCGGCGCCGGCGCCCTGCGCCTAGAGCCATGCGCCGGCGGCGGGGTCGTCCAGAGGCCGGAATCTGCGCGGGCAGGGGAAAGGGACCGCTGTCCCCTACAGCCAAGAGGCGGCGACGCGGGGGAAGGAAGGGTGCAACACCTAGGGAGGAGAGACCGCCGGCAGCGCGTGTCCTTGCCGCGGCAGCAGCGGCAGCGGCATGAACGGAGAGGGAGCACGAGGAGGGTGGTGGCGGATCCGGCCGTGCCTTGCCCGAAGAAGGTGGCGGCGAACCCAGCCGCACCGAGGCTGGGGAAGCCGGCGGCGGGGAGGAAGGCGGATATATAGGGTACATGCTAGGGTTTAGGAGTCCTACCTAATGACCAAACTACCCTTGACACACACACAATACACACAGCCTAACAATACGTAGCTAGCGAGCGAGCTAGCTAGGGTTTCTGCCGCCTGGCGCTAAACCCTCGTCCTCCTCGACCTCTTTGGTTCTTCTCCGGCCTCGAACGCGCCGAATCACGATCGGCTAGGTCTCGATCTGAGTCGGCTTGAGCGATTCACGCCTAATCCTTTCGATCCTAGCCGGATTTCCGCTCGATTCGTGTTGTCGTTGTTGGCCACCCCCATGAGCATATTATCCTAAGGGCAGGATCTAAAACTCTAACTCTAAATACCAATTGTTGTAAAAAAAAGGGCATACATAGTGCTCAAAGCTCCCACACGTTGTGGGGTCTGGGGAAGGGAATTGTCTAAATACCAATTGTTGTAAATCCGAAAATAATCTCTGTTATTTTTCCTCTTTATTTTATTCCTCAAAGTATGGTTGGCTATATATATATAGCCCCAATTACATAGAGTCCTAGTCTAATACTACCCTTGACTCCTACTCTAAACTGAGATTTCTAACAGGCGGTACAGAACATAATAAATGCATTCTGAACCATGCATCCAAGAAAAGAAAAAAGAAAAAACAACCATGACTGAAGAGAAAACATTATGAAAGGATCAGCTAGTTGAATAACATTGCATGCATACCATACCAATTCTTAAAACTTATAAAAGAACTGACCTCACAAACAACTGATCCATTATAGTACTTGCATGGTATCTCATCAAGAAAATTACCAGGTAGTTTCCCAGCTTCAATAACCTGCAAGTCATGAAGAGAACTCATTCCACTGTAGTGTGAGTAATGTATATTATGGCTAACAAGTTAATGAACTTAGCAAGCTGAAAAGGACAAATTTAGTCAATAATTCAAGAGAGCAACAAAAATTTGCAGACATTTTTTGTACACAAGAAAAATCCGCATACTTCTGGGAATTATTGTCAAAATTTTCAGCCACATCAAACTACAGCCACATGCTTCTCAAGTAGCAACTACTTAAACACACTGGGTTGCAATTATGTTCTTATTGAAGAACGGGACTTCATGAAAAGATAAGGAGCATTTCCATGTACATGGATTCAACATCCTCGTTTGAATCAGATTTGCACATATGATTGTTTGACCGCTGTTCAGTCCATTTTCACTCCTAACTTGACTCCAAATTAATCTACACCGACAATGCTCACAATCGGGAAATTTGCGCAATGCAAAAATAAAAAGGAACCTAAAAGCGGGTGATACCATACTTACAGAAAATAACTTTTCTGATGATCTATCATAGGGATGCAGTGTTTTGCCATCCTGAACTGAGGTCTGGCTAGGATCCATCTGAAACGGATGTGTTTGATAAACATGGAGGTATAGTTGAGCACCTTCCTCTCAAGTCCCATAAATACAATGCCAACAAGAATAGTAACTGAATTTCATCACGAAAGTTTCCAGATGGATAACTCACTGCTGCTGATTTTGAAATAAGATATCCTCTGTCATAGAGGCTGAACGTGAAAGAAACCTCATGCTCTACAATACATTGATAACACATTTGTGCAAATTGTAAACGCAATATAAATAAGATTATCAGAATACGTTCTTGAACTAGTTGTACCTGGCAGAATTTCTTTGGAGCACCCTGCCAAAATTTTGATGCCATTGACATTGTTTGCTCTGTCAACAAAGCCATCCTACAAATGGGAACAAGTGAGCATTCATCATAGGAAAAGCTAGTTGTTCTAAAGACTAAAGAATTGAGTGTCAAAACTCAAATTTACATTAAAAGAAACAGAAAGTACAATCTGGAAAAATCAAGCAAACAAAATGCAACAGAAACTAGAGGAATCATTTTGCCAGGAATCAATTTTAAGCTATGAAAAGATTTGGAACATTATAATCACCCTAGGTACATTCATCCACATCAGGTGCTAAGAGCAGGATATTCTTATCTATGAGAGAGAACTGCTTGGCCCACGATGAGAGAGAACTGGTAGAGAAGTGCTAAAAGTAAGTGTAAGTTAACGAGCATGAACCTCCTCGTTGAGCAACCTGGTTTGAAACGGAAATCTTTTAGCAGGGGAAGGAGTTTAATCCTATTGCTTTTCTAAATTCTACCACTATTTCTTCGATTCGCATGATAACGATCTCGAGAATGCTTTTAAGTCAAGTAACTATCTTAAGCCGAAGGCCAATATCTCAAAGTGCTTACAACCTGGCAATCGTTTACTTCTTCTCTTCGCCCTAGAAGTTTGCGATCGTGCCCTCCCAATTCGAAGTTTTTTCCTGGAAGTTAGAAGGTTCTCGCACTTGGAAGCTCTTTGATGAAGCACTAAATCATACTGAAATACGAAATCATACTAATGAAGATAAATATGACTATATTATTCACTATTAAACATAAGGACCAACTTTTCGCGTATTGTTAGAGAATTAACCCGTAGTAAGAGGGGTAGTTATGAACCCTGTGGACCACCCCCATGGGGGCGGTTCACCGCCCCCATTGGTAGAAAAAAACCCACAACCCCTTGGGGTTATCCTGCGCTTGGAAGAAGAACTAGGAAAAGGAATATTATCTCGCTTTACCAATATATGAGGTGTGACTTTAGTGGTGTTGGTCGTGAAGAGGGAAATGTTAGTCTACAAGGACAAATAGTACCTAGGAGGGACTCTTTTCGATACTTAGGATCAATGTTACAAAGCAATGGCGATATTGATGAGGATGTTTGCCACAAGATCAAGGTAGAGTGCATAAAATGGCGACAAGCCTCTGGAATCCTATGTGATAGGAAGGTCCCATAGAAGCTAAAAGGGAAGTTCTATAGGACGGTGATCAGACCTGCGATTTTATATGGGCGAAATGTTGGCCAACTAAATAGCAACATGTCCAACAAATGAGTGTCGCAGAGATGTGCATGCTACGGTGGATGTGTGGGCACACAGGAAGAGACCGAATTAGGAACGAGGCAATTCGTGATAGGGTGTGGGTGGCACCGATTGAAGAAAAGTTAGTCCAACATCGACTAAGGTGGTTTGGACATATCCAGCGGAGACCTCCAGAAGCACCGGTTAACAGTGGGATTTTAAGAGGTATAGAAAATATTAGAAGGGGTAGAGGACGACCAAGGTTGACTTGGGGGGAGGCGGTAAAACGAGACTTGAGAGACTGAAATGTATCTAGAGACTTAGCTCATGATAGGACTGCATGGAAATTAGTAATTTATGTGCCAGAATCTTAGCTTTTTTGTTACTCTTATATCTCTTCCTCTCTTTTACTTCATTTAAAAATAATAAAAATTGAGTTTTATGTCTAGCCTACCCAACATGCTTGGGACAAGGGCTTCGTTGTTGTTGGTGGTGGTGGTGGTGTTGTTATTGTTGTTGTTGTTGTTGTACCACACGTGGTAAATCCAGCAGGTTTGTTGGCTCCAAACAATGATTATATGTTGCATGATCACTATCACAACAATCCATATGGGTGTTAGTTCACTTCAGGAAGCATGCTACAGGAAAGAAGAGCTGAACATCTCTTGTGTCATCACACACCAAAACTCAAACGGTCTCTAGTCTAGGAGAACTTCTTTGAAGTTGAAGATAGGAGCTTCTGCCCTTGCTTCATGACAGAAACTTTCGGGGTGCAACCCTCTGAAACCACACTAAACATCCTCCATCCCAATGAATATAATCACATGTATTAGGGACATGAATGAAAATTAAAAATAGTGTAAATCAGCACAAAACAATTGATTAGAATGTATTACGTTCACGTCGAGAGATAATATTGGTTGACAATGGATAGGTGCGAAAATTCTCTCAAATGACGATAAAAATACCCAGACATCAATAATACTTCAGCAGTGCAAAGCACATTCTGACGCACATAAGAACTCAAAAACCGCTTCCGTAACAAAGTATAACACATAAAAGAAAAGGCTTCGGTTTTTCCCTCAGAGACCGCTTCAAACTCGAGAAGATGAGTTTGATACGAAACGGAGGGCGCACAATCCAATTTTCATCGTTAAACACTCAACAGCACAGGAGGATTTGGCCACACCGGATGGCATCGCAACAGGGCCGGGGCCCAAATCACCAGAAAGATTTAGCTTTCCAGCTAATCAACCCAAATTCGACACGAAAACCCCCCAATTTCCCAAGAAAAAATAGGTTTTCTCATCGTTTTCTCACGAAAAATCTAATTTTTGCGCGCTCAGATCCCTACCCCCTTCCAACGCGGCCCTCAAAATCTCCAGGCTGGATGACCAAAAACCCAATCGACCAAACAACAGAAGCACGCCTCACCTCGCGTCTCAGATCGGACGCGGACCCTTTCTTCTCCCCTGCGGCTGGCTTATCCGCTTCCGCCGCCTGCGCCGGCGCCGCGGACGCCGAGCGATGGGCCGGATGCACGCGGACGCCGACCTTCGACAGCTTGAACGAGATCCCCATCTCCACGGGGGCCGCCGCCACCAGGCAACGACCTAGTCTTCCTCCCCGACGGCTTCCACCGGCGTCACTTTCGAAGGAGAGGGAAGAGAGGGAAGGGGAGAGAGAGATAAACTACACGCAGGTAAACTCGGTGTAGCGGACACGGGCCTCGGCTCGGACCCTCGCTTGCGTGCGTGGACGGTGGACCTCGCTCATGGGGCTTATGCTCGAGGTCTCTCTCTTTTGTTTCTCTTTCTTGTCGTTTTGACAGTAACTTATGCGGCGAGTGGAAACTCGGCGTCTCGTCACTCCAGCGTTTTTTAAAAAAAGAAGTGTCTTCAGCATTTTTTATGATGTGATAAAGATTAAGAAAGACAAATGAGTTTCATATGAATAAAATCTTGTATTATTGTTTTTAAGATAACGTGTATCTTATACGTAACATAAAAACAATACATTATAGAAGTTGTTTCATCTATGATTTCATTTTATTTTGAATGATGTGACAGCCTTGAAAAGTGATATGAAACTGCACATTGGGAATGACCTCAGAATCCCATAGCCTAAATGGGAGCTGTTAGGAGAAGTTTTAGATTAATTGGCAGAATGCTCAACCAAATGATAGTACATTCTTTGTCTCTGTTATCTATCATCTGGGCATAAGAAAAGAAGAGACAGAAAATGTGTCGTTCAAAGAAAACATGAGAGAGATATACAGATGTGTTAAGCTACTATGCACCGACCAGTTGACCCCAAAAGCTTAAACTGATGAGGAAGGGTGAGCAATTCACTTATATTTCAACACTCCCCCTCACGTGCAGGCTCTCTTGGGCCGCAAACGTGAAATAGGAGTCGGCTGCAATTTATTTTAATAAATTGCGCCTACCAGGATTCGAACTCGAGACCTCTGACTCTAATACCATGTTAAGCTACTATGCACCGACCAGTTGACCCCAAAAGCTTATGTTAAGCTACTATGCGCCGACCGATTGACCCCAACAACTTAAGCTGATGAGGAAGGGTGAGCAATTCACTTATATTTCAACAAGATGTATTAGAAAAAGATGAATGTACATTAAGAAACAAGGATGACAATTAATTAAAAATCTGTAGAAAGCTAGAATAATAGTTAAAAGGGGGCGGAGAGAGTATAACTTATAGTTATGTCAAAAAAAATTGTTTTGTACTGAAATGTGGTGAATTTGATAGAATATAATATCGGTGAATCGATTTGTAAAATGTGCATATATGTTTTTCAAGTTTCCAATCTATATATTTGGAAACATAAGATAATCAACATCTAATTATAATGCAATTCCTTTTTGTGTGTTTAGCTTAAGTGTGGTGGTTAACTGTGAGGAACCGTCCAAGTTGAATCAATGTTAGACGCATTAGCTCGCTGTCCATTAACAGCACGCGAGCTATAAATACGACTAACAAAAATTCAACTCCGGTAGTCCCCCGATATGCCTTTAATCATCCCAGAACCACAGCATATCAGTCCACAACATTGCACACATCACGAACACACAAATAAACCACAAATTCAGAATATTAAAGGTTTAAAGTGTGCATACAAGTGGTGATAAGTTTCTGAAATTTATACAAAACCAGTGAGCAATGTTGCACTAAAATTTCCTAAGCTCCCAAAGGCAACAGGTTCAGATTGGAGACAGCAAAACACACTAGTTCTACGCAGCGGAAATCGATATTATAAAATAACAAAAGCCCAGCGGTGCCTGCCCACAATAGCACTGGAGACGCCAAGTGAAAATCAGCAAGTTACTCCTCCCCATTGCTGGACTCGGCGGGGTAGAAATAACCAAACACCATAGGGTGCTCACCTGCAAAACTTCAACATAACAAACATGAGTACGAAGGTACTCACAAGACTTACACATATGGTATATATAGCCCGACTCCAAGGAGTATGAACATGACAGTGGCAATGGGGTAATGCATAGTACAAACATAATTTGCGAAAAGCTATGACAATTAATGTGATAAGCATATAAGCATAAAGTAAAAGACCATGGGCGACTCACATATATATCCCTAGCTACTGCAGCAATTAAACATTTGTAACCATGTGTGAAACAACACAGATTTCAGCTTAAGTACAGCAGCCATACACTCACATTTCCACGGATCGTGATGTTTCAATCACTACGATGAAGCTCAATGAACACTGTCGGTATCCTACAAACCGGGTACCCTAGCGTAGTGGGTAAAAGACAGCCTAGGCCCCGTCTCCCCGCCGAGGCGGGTCCCAGTGTAAGCCACGTGCCATTGGCCCCATGGTCAGCCCTAGGGCTGCCACGTGCACATGAGCTCCGCAGCTAACACGTGCCTTGGGCTCGGGCCCGAGCCTCCCCACTGAGGTGAGGTCTGGTGCTGACACGTGTCCCCTTGGCTCGGTGCCGCCTCCCCTCTAGGGACAGCTCCGGAGTAGACACGTGCCCCGGGCTCCTGCCCGAATCTCCCCGCTGAGGTGAGGTCTGGGACTGCCACGTGTACCTTGGTTCCAAGACATCTCCCTGCTGAGAACAGCTCCGGAACAGACACGTGCCCCGGGCTCCGACCCGAGCCTCCCCGCTAAGGTGAGTTCCGGAGCTGCCACGTGTCCCCTGGTACCAAGCCCGTCAATAAGAGCTCCAGAGCCGCCATGTGCACCCACGATCTGTCGTGGATCAACGAAGTCAAGAAGGAAGTGTGTTTTGAGGCTTCGCATTCAAGGCTCGCGCCTTCCCCAGAAGCATGGCGCACAGCACACGCCTCCGTCCTTTGCCCGTTCACCATTACGGTGACAAGACAGGACGACAAAGCGTGACAACAGTACAGTGCCGCCCAACGGCATGAAGCCGCCCAAGCAGAGCGAGAAGACGTGGCGACAAGACAGCGTCTTCATCATCACCTCACAAGACGGCGGGACTTAACTCTTTCACCGGCCACTCTACTTAGAGGACGAAGCCCTAGAACGTGTATAGGGTTCACTTAGCTTTGGGGCCACCTGTCGGCCCCGTGACTCATTATAACCACCCTGGCCTTGAGCTATAAAAGGACCGGGGTGACCACCCTACAGAGAGTTCCCGATTTCACATCCTTGAACACACAAGCACTCACGCTCAAGCAATAGAATAAGCACACCCGTGAACGTAGGGTATTACGCTCCGGCGGCCTGAACCATGTAAATCTCGGTGTTCATCCGCTCTCTCGAGCCCAGGTCGCTTAGGGCGCCAAGCCCCCTCCAGAGAAAAAGAACCTCTCGGTCTGCTTTCGAGCAGGCCGGAAGGAGTATCGACGCTCACACTGCGACATTTGGCGCGCCCGGTAGGGGGGCTTTCCACGCTCTCCACACGACCATGGTGAACATCACTTCTCGTGGCGAGCCTTCTCGCCCATCTTGCCGTTGTCTCCAGGCAGGAGACGACGAGGCTACCCCTCGCTCCAGAGCAGGCAGGTCTTTCCAAGCCGGCGGCCAGGCGGCCTCCCTTTCCATCAACAAGCCATCAGGATGGCTTGAGCTTCTATTTGGGACCGTCAGGAAGAGGGACGCCTTAGTGAACCACACTGAAGACCGCACACACACGAACATCTCGCAAAAGTGGACGAAGACGGCTGCCTATGTAAGTGCATCTGGTGGACGAGAGTGCTGAGAAGTGGAAGCTTCCAGCGCGCAGGAGGAGAACAAAGGACACATGGTGAAGGAGGGTGCCGTCCAACAACGGAAGGCCCCCATTTATACACGGTTGTGACCTCAGGCAGGGCAACAGGTGCGGCGATTGGGCTTCCATCTCTGCATGCCGCGGGTTATTCTCCTCCCCCAACGACAGGTTAGACCCAGGTCCACCCGTCAGACACTGGGGGCCGGGCGAGTAACGTCTCGGGAACATCTGGAGGTTCCCAAGGAGAGCGGTGTTATGGAACTATGGTGAACAACCCATTGGTTGCCGCAGTAAATACCCCGAGGCAACCCCTCGAGCACGTCGCCACAAGTTATTCGCCTCTCCAACGATGGGTAGGACCCAGGTCCATCCGTCAGACGCTGGAGGCCGAGAGAGTAATGTCTTGGGAACGTCCAGCGGTTCCTGAGGAGAGCGGCGTGGTGGGCTATGGCGACCAACCCATTTGTTGCCGCGATAAGTGCTCCGAGGCAAACCCTCGAGCACACCGCCTTGGAACTCGCCCCCCCCCAATGACGGGTAGGGCCCAGGTCCACTAGTCAGACACTAGGGGTCGGACGAGTAACATCACGGGAACCTCCGGTAGTTCCCGAGTCGTGCAGCGCAGTAGACCCGCGAGCCATGGGCTACCGCAGTAACTACCCCAGGCAACCCCTTGAGACGTGCAACCTTTTCGTCTCCCAGGTACAACCACTCGTCCACTACGCGAAAATCTTGCCACCACTTCGGTTTCCAAAGCACAGGTTCAAAACCACCATGCAGGAGAGATGGGGGCCCCACCTGAGGGCTCGATGCCTCCCCCGAGATAGGCCCGGGGGCCACTGTCGGTATCCTGCAAACCGGGTACCCATGCATAGTGGTTAAAAGACAACCTGGGCCCCGCCTCCCCACCTAGGCGGGTCCCAGTGTAAGCCACGTGCCCTTGGTCCCATAGTCAGCCCTGGAGTTGCCACGTGCACATGAGCTCCGGAGCTGACATGTGCCCTGGGCTCTGGCCCGAGCCTCCCCACTGAGGTGAGGTCCAAGGCTGACACATGTCCCCTTGGCTCCGAGCCACCTCCCCTCTGGGGACAGCTCTGGAGCAGACACGTGCCCCGGGCTCCGGCTCGATCCTCCCCACTGAGGTGAGGTCTGGGGCTACCATGTATCCCCTAGTTCCGAGCCACCTCCCTGCTGAGGACATCTCCGGAATGGACATGTGCCCCGGGCTTTGGCCCAAGCCTCCCTGCTGAGGTGAGGTCCGGAGCTGCCACGTGTCCCCTGGTACCAAGCCCGCTCTAGAGCCGCCAGGTGCACCCACGATCTGTCGTGGGCAGTGGGTCGATGAAGTCAAGAAGGAAGTGTGATGTGAGGCTTCGCATTCAAGGCTCGCACCTTGCCCAGAAGCATGGCGCACAGCACACGCCTCCGTCCCTTGTGCGTTCGCCATTACGGTGACAAGACAGGACGGCAAGGCGTGATAGCAGTACAGTGCCGCCCAACGGAACGAAGCCGCCCAAGCAAGGTGAGAAGACGCGGTGACAAGAAGGCGTCTTCATCATCACCTGACACACGGTCAGGGTGACAGGGCCCGACCTGATCACGGGGCCGTGCCGCTCGCCCGGAATTCACTTTGGGTGGTGCCGTGATATGCAGCACCAAACAACACACATATAAGGAAAATGTATTATATAAATCAAAAGTGGAAGGTTACAAGTGTTCTTTGTTAATAATTTCATCAAATAACTATAGCGGAATACTATTTCATCTCACGTTTATTATCTAATAAGCACTCGAGAAGATGTCCAGCCCGCGGACTCTTCTCGCTAGCAACACGAAGACAACTGCAGCGGCTGGGTTCTCCATATGTTAGACGACTCAGAAGTCTCCGAATCTCACCGGACAACCTCCTCATAGCATACGTTAACCTGCAAAACCACTCATATAGCAAGCGTGAGCACATAGGCTTAGCAAGACTGATCCGTCTCCTCTAAACAAGAAACTCTACATGCACGACGGATTGAATAAGGTAGCTGACTTTGCATAAAGGACTCGCCTACAGTTGATCCTTAACTTTCAGATTTTAAGCCTCATTTTAAATACCTTGAGCCGAACAGCATCACAACTCCACAATCAAACAAGAAAAGCTTTGTTGCGATGCTTCTTGTACAAAGTGAAGTAAAGTTTAATTAGCACTATCTCTAAATCATGCATGGTTACAATACAATTTAATTCATAAGCCTTATCAAATTCAAAGGAAATCACCTCAGTTCTTACTACGTCAAGATGCAGTGGGCAAGTATGCTCATATTACCGCGAGCGACGGTGATTCGAATCAGTACACGCCCGGACTACACGACACGTACACCCATACTCCGAGTTAGCGATAGCAACCTCGACTGATGTTGTACACAACCACCTTTCCCATGTTCTTCCACATAGGATGCAGTCCAATCGCCCCGAACAGCAAGCTCCCTCAAGGTACATACCCGCAGTGATATGTTATTGAGCGAGTTACCTCCTGCTGTACTGGCGCCGAAAGCCTAAGCCGATTAGAAAAGTTCTAATGTGGATCTCACGAGGTAACCATATAGCCAGTATACGCCCGGTACACAACTCAAACTTGTCCAATAGGGCCAAGTACGAACGGGCCTTAACCGACACAGGCAGGGCTATGCACGCACGGTCCGCAGCCTGCTGCATCTAAACCGCTCTGCCCGGTCTCGATTTCTCACTTGTGAATTTTTCCCCAATGATTCTATTTCATGACCCGCTCCGATGAAACCAAGCTCTAAACTCGCGAGTATATTCTAACTACTCGACTTTTACCGGTCCCTCCAAACTAACATTTAGCGTAGCCCAAATCCACTCTGATGTTCTAGCTCACCAAAAACCCGAAGGAACGGTGCTACAACATCAGTGGATCATGGAGGAGCTCGACATCCACTCAAACTAACTAGGAAGGGGCGCTAAAGTGGTTCTCACCGTGCGCCCAATGGTGAAATCATGTTTGTCCACCGGAAAACCTCCAAATAGAGCCTCTACAGACGATCTTAGGCTATGGCATGGAGGGAAAAGGTGCGCTAGCAAGTCTAAACCATGTCTGTGCAATTTGCAGAGCCCTAAACAATTATGGCGCGAGAATTTGAAGGATTCTCACACGAACCTCGGTTTGAGTCGGCCAGAGAAAAAACTGGAAATTCTCCGAGGAGCTTCCACGGCTTGGGATGAGATTTGGAGGAGAGTTGCGTGAAGGTCTAGCGCATCTCTGGGGTGCCTTGCTTGGCCGTGACAGGCTCTGTGTTGAGCTGTCCACGGGAGCGCCAGTCGTGGTTTCTTTCGGCCGCCGCATGAACACGGGTTGCTCGGGGTTGGAAAGCCGATCACCTCTCGGGTGTGGGTCGAGGAGGTAGAGGGAGAGTTTTCAGTGCCGTTTTGCTCTTCACTGAGGCCTTGCACGCGATGAAATGTCGGCTCCTGAGCTACTGAGGTGTGGCGGCGGCGTCTCTGTTCTTGAGCCCAAGAGAGAAGGGAAACAGAGACGATGCTTCGGTGTAGGGCAAAAAGAAGCACGGCAGGGGGTGATGAACCACAGGCACAACTCTCCAGCGCGAGGAAACAACGGAGAGGAGGTGGTTCTCGGTCTGCCCTAGGTGTCGCCCGGTGAGACTCTGTTCTGCTCGAGTGGAAAAACAATAACTGAAGACTTTGATCTTTTGTACACAGTGGCTAACCATGGGGTCCCACAAGTCAGCCACTCCTTATCCCTCTAAAATATCTCCAAATTTGACAAAAGACCAATTCAATTGTTTGGAGTTGAAATCTGAACTGCATTTGGATAATTGGGCAAGTTTCATCCAAATTCAAATTTGTATTTGAATTCATTGCAATTTAAAGTCCTTTTGGAAAATGGGTAGCAAAACATCTCCATGACACGACCCCACGGTCTTGTCGAGCCAAGATCACGCTGAGGGGTACTGCGTTGCACAACACCGGATAACACACATACAAGGTACAAAGCGGAAGCAACATTTTATTACATAAACTGGTTTATGAACATTTTTACATCAAAATATGTCCAGTCTACACTCACGGGCGTAGACCACGCATCAAGTTCACGTTCAGCCCGTGAACGTGTCCTTGCTAGCACGCACGCACACTAACACGGCGGCGTGCACGACTCCCACTCTACGGGGTTCCCCTCCTGGGGTTCCGTCTCCTCTTCGGAAGTCCCTTCCTTATAGAACCCTGCAAAAGATTCAAACACAAGCAGTGAGCACGAAGGCTCAACAAGACTGACCCGTATGTCCTAAACATGGAACTTCTACATGAGGGGTGATAGGTACTTGAGGTAAAAATCATTTGCAAGGACTCGCCTAATTAGTGGGACCTTACTTTCAAGTTTTAGCAGCGGGTTGTGGAGAACCTTACGCGAAGGCACATGAGAGAGCCGCAATCAAACAAGAAACGCATTTCTCTCATGTACTTTGCCCAAAGTTCAAAAGAACTTTAGTTAGCTCTAAACTACAACACATCATTAGCAATCAAAGTCCATCTTTCAATCAGCAACATTTTAACATGTAACTAGCCTGTTCTTTCTACGTCATGGTACAGTGAACAAGTGATACTCACTGACTGCGAGGGACGGCGATTATAATCGATTTACACCTGCAGGGTTACCCGAATAACCCGTCACGTACGCCCGTACTCGATGTTGCCTACAGCAACCATCACGGACGCCGTACGCAACCACCTTTCACCCGTTAGCCAAATGTTGAACCGGTCCAATCGTACCGAGCAAGAGGTCTCTGCACGCGCATCTCAGTCCCGCCAGCCGATTTACACCTCGAGCTCTCAACCTACCATCTAAACGACCAGCTATGCCTCAACACCCAGCTACCCGAGTTACATCGGTTTCCCGGTTCCCATATATCCGGTAGGTCTTCGGTACTGTTATAGCTTGTTCAACAGGCCCGCACACGGCTCGGTCCTCAATCGACACAAGCGGAGCTATATCACACAGGCCTCAAAGTCCTGCTGCCCTTACTCTCCGCTCAGTCTCATTTTCTCTTGCCATATGTATCATGTGCTATCTCTACCCGGGCGATGTGCCTCTAGCCTATTCTCGCGAGTGGTTCCAACTACTCGACTTGTACCGAATCCTACGCTATCTTAGAATTGCAATAGCTAACGGGGTTTGCAATCCTAATCCCAAACCCATGGTTCTCTTGGCTATGCACTTGGGTTTTCAAACAAGACTCCCATGCAAGAAGTAATCATACCCAAGTAAGTGCTGACAACAATAAAAATTTGTAAAAAGGTTAATGCAAACCGGTGCTTACCTTGCTGCTCTTGGTCGTAGGCTAGCTGCTCCTCCGGAGTAACAAAGTCTAGGACTTCGGGTTCCTCCTCGACCTTAGCGACTACATGATATAAGAGGTACATGTATTAATTTAAATGTATTTAAGTTAAATTTTAAACTTGTGAAGGCTATAAGTCCCACTAGACAGACTCAATGACTCTGAAACTTTTATTGTGGCTTGGTTATAATCTAAACAGAGACTTAGTCAAGTTTTAGTTGCAGCAAAGCTCATTTTAGCCCTCCACAAATAATTATGTACTTGACCTTAATTGAAGGCTTTTTAGGGTGTTCTAAGGATTTTCATGAAACAAGCTATGACTTTCTAAAAACTAGATTTTCAGAGGGTTCTAATGGAGTTGGTCTCACTTAATTTGAAGGTTCCTAGCTAAAGATATGAGCTAAACAATTTTAGAGGAAATTCTGAAAATGTTTCTGAACATTTTCTATTTTCTCTGGAACAGTTTCACTAATTACACCATTAGGTGGATTAAATGAGCTCAAATGGATCTGAAATTTTTATGGTAGTTCACGTATATTTTGGTGAACATCCCAGCAAAATTTCAGAATTTTCCTCCAAGGGATTCTCCAGTTAAAATTCCAAACAGTTTAAAATTTGAGGAATTAATTCTGGAGAATTAAGGATTTTCATGAAGTGAAACTTGATTTGCTGGAAAGTGCTCAAAGAGCTGAATCCGAAAAAATTTGGTTCACTCAATTTGGAGCTTCCTAGCCAAAGTTATGAGGATTTGAAGTTTGAACTAAAACTGAAAATCGGGGAAAAGTTTAAATCTGCTGGTGGGCCACGAGGACACGTGTTGTGTGCTGAGGCATCGGCACACTGGGGTCTACGGAGTTTCTGCGTGCCAGCACACTGGATCCGAGCCGTAGCCCGATCCCGATTTAAAATATGAGCCGCTGACGATCGGGGTCCACCTCCTTCGTCTACCTCCCGCCGCCCACGCTCTGCCGCCGGGGTACCTCGCCGTAGAGCTCGCCGACAGCTTCTGTGGAGCTCCAAGCTTCATGATTCCGGCCGCCCCTAACTACTTTCACTCAGGGAACCTGATTCTGGGCTCAGTTCGTCATGAAAATGGTCGGTACATGGTCGGCGACGAGCAGCAGCCTCGGGAGAACTTTGGCCGTGTCGGCCGACCTCCCTAGCACCCCACTCGATCAAGCAAACGGTCGGGAAGCATCAGTGGACCCTAGGAAAGGTCGACATGAGCTCCACGGAGCTCGGGAAGGGTCGTGTTGGACTGTCACCGTGCGACCTAGGCCGGAAATCGGGATTTCTACTAAAACTCGAAGAACAACGGTTTCCCTCCATGGTTCTTCGTGATTCCTTCTCCTATGGACTCGTACGGGCTACTAGAAGTGATCCTCTCCATCAGAGAATGATTGATGCAGTGTGGCTTACGAATTTCTCTGATCGGTGCAGACTCCACTTTTGCACACCGTCGCGAAAACATGAAATTCCGGCCTGAGCAGTGTTTTTCACGCCGCCGGAGCTTGCGGGAATGAAAGAGGAACTGAAGGCGAACCTCTTTGCTGTTCACAGCTTGGTGATCGGTGGGCTGTGGTGGCCATAAGGATGGTTCCCGCAGCGGCGGCTCGAGCTGAACCGGCAGAGGAAGGATCACCGTGGTGGAGCTCAGGGAGGACTGCGCAGGGTCTGGAACCGACGTGAGGGTGTCGAAGATGGCTGGGCGCACCTGGTGCTGGTCTCCGATCGCCGGGAGGATCACTGGATCGACCGGGCGATGAGGAACTGAAAGTTCACTCAGGCGGTGAGGAGTTTTAGTCTGTTGGGCGAGAGCGCGTCGGGGTAGGGATGGGGAGCACCGACGACTGCTCAGACGCCTAGATAAGGGCCCCGGAAGTTGGTTCAGCGGCCGCGGGCGGCAAGCAGGTGGTGGTGCGACGGCCTCCCCTCGGTGGCGCTCTCGGGAGAAGCTCGGGGACCCGAGTACTGAAAGTCCACTCGGTTGAATTCCCTCAGTGGCTGACATGTGGGTCCCACTTTCAATTTTAACCTCTGATCTTAACTCAAATTCACTGTTGTAAACAGTAGTCCCCACAAAGCCCATGGTGATTTGAATTATCTACCCTTGAGCCATTTGAATTGGTTAGAATTCAAATTGGGTTTGGTTTGAATGAATTTCAGCACCTGTTCAGTTTGAAATTCAAATAAAGTTTGAATTTGCTACACTTAGCTCATGTCAAGATCAACTCCAAATGGAGTAAAAATTGGTGTGTGAGCTCACAAAAATGTGCTGAGTAAGAATATGCCTCCCACTTTTGAATCCATGGGATAAAATCAGTTTGAATTTGAATTTGAGTTCAAACTACCCTCTTTCTAGCTATACCCAAAATGACCTCAAAAAGGTTTTGAATTTGGGTGAAACTTGGCATGGACATTCCTAGTAATGTGTAGGAGTTTTCCCAATGCCCAGCCCCTGTATATCACATGTGGGAAATACCACTTTTGCAATATGTGAGTTTGTTTTCTAATGAGCATGTTGATGGTGGTTACTTGCTCTTCAAATGTGTTCATCAACTTGCTTCAAATGAGGTGTGTGTGTGGTGATGAACACTTCAAACATGTGCCAAAAACTGAGGCCCTTACACTCCAAAATTCTTGAAACTTTGCATCCCCACTAATTTGGACCTAAGGAATTCAAATATGAAATCTGATTTTAAATTTAGCTGCTGCAAATGAGAGTTTGAACACAACAGTTTGCATTTCCGTTGTGTTGCCCTCATTTGAAATTTTAGTTGAACAATTTAGTTCCAAAATCTGATTTGAGACTTTCTCTTGCACATTAGAACTTCAATCTGTGGTTTTAAATTCACCTTGGTTCCAAGCATGCAAATAAACATTTGCTTGTGTAGAGAGAGATTTCATGTGTATCAACACATATGAAAAAGTTTAAACAAGTCCCAATTTTCGTACATATGAAACCAACTTGCATTTAAACTTCTGTTCCTTTGTATTCATATTTTTTGGACCTTTACATAGGGGCACTCAGCGCGCCGGACGGCGGGACTTAACTCTTCTGCCGGCCACTCTACTCAGTGGATGAAGCCCTAGATCATGTATAGGGTTCACTTAGCTTTAGGGCCACCTGTTGGGCCCCGGGCCTCATTGTAACCACCGCAGCCTTGAGCTATAAAAGGACTGGGGTGACCACTCTGCCGAGGGTTCTCGATTTCACATCCCTGAACACACAAGCACTCACGCTCAAGCAATATAATAAGCACACCCGTGGACGTAGGGTATTATGCTCCGGCGGCCTGAACCACGTAAATCTCAGTGTTCATCCGCTCTCTCGAGCCCGAGTCGCGTAGGGCGCCAAGCTCCCTCCGGAAAAAAAGAACCTCGCGAACTGCTTCCGAGCAGGCCGGGAGGAGTGTCGCAGCTCACACTCCGACAAACACTAAGCTTGATCATGACCGAGATCGCGGTGGTTCGAGCCAATTATACACCCCGCAGGGGAGTCCCAATGTACCCACACGACTCGAGAACCATACAACTTATGCGACCGGCCAAAGCCACACAAGGGGTACTCATGTCAACCTTTCTCACATCCGTTCCCGAGAGGTTGGACAATCTTCACCACAAGGAGTACTATGGTCCGGCAGACCATTAGTCACTCGTGCGTGTCAAACAAGTAATGACATCATGGCCCAAATACCGGTACAAAGTGTGATATTCAGCTTGCCATACCATTATTTCTGGCATGTGGTTAGAACGGGAAGTGCTTAGTACAACGAGAACAACACACGGTCCTTAACTGACCAAGAGGGGCTACATCCTAGTCCCCTCGCAGTCCACAAGTTCATCATTTTTCTTATTTTATCCCATGTCCAAGTACATTAATTCCGAACTTGCGAATGGTGGTGACCTTGCCACCAATTCGACTTCTACCGGTCTAAGCAGGGCTAAGCATGACACTTCGCAAATTAAAAACCAACCCAATCTTTCCCATGACATAACAAGGATTGTATATAATCAAGACTCACCATGTCCTGCACCTAGCGCCCGACAATGCATAGACAATAGTACTAAGTTCATTCATCATTTGTATAAAAATAATAGGTTCAAGATGCATAGATGCTTGCCTTAAATCTCTAGAGAATACTCTGCAAGATTAGTGCTCACACAACCATTCTCCCAAGCTGCACCCGCGTCACTCTCTAACGGTTCGTTCGCTAAACAAATAAATAGGCACCATATGAGAATGAGTTCCATGATGCGTTGCATAGTGAAGCTTGTATGAAACTTTGCAGTATGATAGACCATAAAGTCATGAAAAAAACGCAAAGGAATTACTAATTTTGGACATTCCTAGCTCAGGTTATTAACAAAACATTGCCGCTCTGTCCGAAATCAGGCAAATCGGGTGCATTCGTAACATTATGTGAAGCTTAAAGTTTTCCAAGGCCTTGCTGGACCATAGGTCATTTTTACTTGATAATGGATATTAAAAGTTGATTTTCGGCTCTGGTCCCACCTTTGTTTGAGCTCTAATTAATTAATTATAATTTCTGCAAGTTTTATTAGCATAAGCAAGATAAATGTGGAAAGGGTGTTTATGCTCCGTGGATAAGACTGAAACTTTGCAGGAACATTATCTAACCCTAAGCAAGAGTTTTATCACAGTTATCATTTTATCATTCATACAACTCGCATGGTAAAAATAACAAGTTTCAGCCCATATAAAAAGGATTAAGGTTGTCATCCCATATAAATGAAATACCAACAGCATGCAGCAGTCCCCATGATTCATGTGAAACATAAGGAGACTCTCAGAAAAAGTTTTACCATTTTAGGACCCTTACTTCATTTATTATGATTTTAATCATACAAATCATTAGAAAATTCATATCTTGTAATTTTTACACATGACCTGAGCTGCAACAATGTCATACACATCACATGCAGTGGCTAGAATCAACATGCAAGAGCTCAATGCCACTGGATCTGAAATAATAAGTGAAATGCATGAAGAACATATGAGCAAAAGTATTTTTCGTGGCAAGTTTGAGCCCAAACATGACATGCATGTTGTTTACATGCATAGATATGGTGATTAGTGTTCTAGTAGAATTTATTTCGTATTTTTCAGAGCAATATTCTATTTACTATTGATTTTACAACTTGCATGTGAAATATGATGCATAGAAACGAATTTCCAGAGGACAAATCACAAGAACAGCAATGTCATCAACCTCTAATCAGCAAGAACAGCCATGAGAAGGGAGAGAACAGTGGGGAAACCAGGAGAAAACATAGAGAGGAAACATCTTTGTTGAGAAAGCTTACCACCAACTTAGATTTACAAGAAAAGCTTGGATTAGGGTAGCAATGGTGAGCTGCAGGAACTTTTTATGTGTTGAACAAAGCAAGGTGGAGGAGAGAGCTCAGGTGAGGCAAGAAGGAAGAAGAGAGTGTTCTCCTCACTGCTCTTAGAGACAGGTTTTAAAGAGGAGCAGCTAAACAGCCAGATACTCACGTCAGTCAGGCTGACAGGTGGGTCAAGCTTGCTTTCCATTTCTAGATTTTCGAAATTTTCTCTACACTGCTTCTGTATTTCTCCAATAACCGAAGTTCTAATTCTCAGAAAATTACAAAATTTTGTATGGGCCTAGATAAGTTCTTAATGAACATCCTTTGTTATTGTGCTTCTTCAGATTCTCAATGGAATTAAAACTAAAAATCTGGCAAGACAGGTAGTTTTGAAACTTCGCTGTATTTTTATGTGTTGTAAACTTCTCTATAAAATATTTGAAAAATCATAAAAAATCTATTTCATGATGGGGAATACAAACAATATTTGTTGGGTTACACTTTAGTGGGAATAATTTGGGTTTCTTCATAAGGCTTGATATGTCAAATACTTTACTATAAATCTGAATTTGAACTCCATCCATTGCTGATATTCAAATTGATATTTACGCCTTTTTATTCTAAGATTGAGCTTCTGAATAATTTAACGAATGGGGGTGTGACATTAACTCAGACTACATTTTTATGTCATATAGTAGTGCCTTCAACTATAGCATAATTGTCACATATGGTCTAAAAAAACTAGCAAACCTTGTTTGATGTTAGGAACATTTCTAGTGTATATAGTGTTTGTGGTGCAAATATACAAACAACTATTCGTGAACATCAAATTCATCACGAGAGGTCACAGTTAGAGCTGATGGAAGACCCATGTATCATTTAAATAAAAGGTCCCCTAATAATGGTCCATCACATTTTATTTAAGTAATATATAGATCTTCTATCATTCCTAATTGTGACATCTTGTAAAGAATCTAATGGTCAGTATCGGTACCCTACAAACTGGGTACCCCCGTGTGGAGGGTAAAAGACAGTCCAGGCCCCGCCTCTCTGCCGAGGCGGGCACTAGTGTAGCCACGTGTCCTTGGCCCCGAGGCCAGCCCCGGGGCTGCCACGTGCGATTGGGCTCCAGAGCCCACACGTGCCCTTGGCTTCAGTCCAATCCTCCCTGCTGAGGTGAGGTACGGAGCTGCTACATGTATCTTGGCTCTGAACTTCCTCCCTGCTGAGGAGGGCTCCGGAGCCGACACGTGCCCTTGGCTCAAGTCCGAGCCTCCCCGCTGGCGTGAGGTCTGGAGCCGCTACGTGCCGGTGGGCTCTGAACCTCCTCCCTGTTGAGGGGGGCTCCGGAGCCGACACGTGCCCTTGGCACCGGTCTGAGCCTCCCCGCTGAGGTGAGGTCCGGAGCTGCCAGTTGTACTGATATGGACATCCCAACATCACATACACGATCTTATGAAGGACATGCTATGTACACTCGTGTTCAAAAACTCAAACAAGAGGTGAATTCTTTCCTCTGTATATTATATTTTAATATTGATAAGAATGATATGCTACCTAAGTCATGTAATTAGGTGTTACTCAGGTTTACCCATGAAAGAACATCATTGGCTGGCACAAAAAAGAACCAAGTCAGTTCGCACTGTCCGAACTTTCGTTGGCGCGATGTTCACCCTGTCCGAACTGAGAACGGGTACACTGCAGGAACCTCAACATCACGTGTAATCCTAATACAAATCTGTCACGTTTCGGGGCCCATAATACACACGATGTGAAAGCTTATCAAGTCTACTTTCCAACACAACAAATGGTGCTGGAGTTATGGCTATTTTACTAAAGACTGCGCAGAAGGTGAGTAGACGCGCGAGGACAAAAGACTACTTCGTGAACTGCTCACTAGCTGGCCCTCCACTTCAAAACATGGTGACTTCAGTTCACACCTAGCTAGGAGAGTTTTTCCTAGTATAAATAACACCCTTGTGCTACTGGAAAAACAACCATTGATCATTTGGTAAACAATATAATTCTGAGTGTCTTGCACACCTTTGTTCTTCCTGGTTCTTCATGGACTTGTGAAATGATCTCTTAGGGGTTCCCTAATCATTTATCTAGGCTTCCGGGCCTTTGTGTGGATTAGTTTCCGGTTTGTGCTTCTGTGGTCGTTCGGAGATCGAGTCAAAATCCTCAAGGTTTCGGGTCCTCTCTCCCCGTCGCTTGATCGCAACCAACCTTGGCAGGTATAAAGTTAGTTATCTAGGATTGTTATTCTATGGTCATTCAGAGATTGAGTCGAAGTTCTCAAAGACTTCGGTGCCTCTCTCCCTGTCACTTGGTCGCATCCAACCTTGGCAGTTATAAAGCTAGTTACCCCGCTGTTTTCAGCTAGTTACCATTGTTTGTTCCACTGTCCGATCTTTCCATTTGCCCTTCGTCATACCTACTGCCATGAAGATCGGGCCACCTTAACCCTATGATTTGGTATCAGGGTTCGGGTTTGCACGGTAGGTACAATACTCATATCATCTATTTGTTATCACCATTTTTTTTGTTATCCATCTTGTGTTTTTCGTGTCATACCTATAGTCCACTAAACCACCACAAAAAATAACCAAACCTTTGTGTAGTACCGCTGATCTTGTGTCATTTGCATCATTTCTTGTTGCCATATCCATCTACATTGTGTTGGTCAGCCCGCATCTTGTTTCCATTAAAAAAAAGAAAAAAGAAAAGAGACAAGTGAGAAGAAAGATAAAGATTTAAAGGGCTGCAAGATTATAATAATTGTTGAAAGAATTTTCAGATTGGGCAACAAAGGTTTACTCATCTTTTGACTTGGTTTAGAATACTTGATTTTCGGTACTACAAGCCTTCCTTGTTTAGCATCCAAGCTCCACAAAAATCCGTAATCGGATCTCCTGACTCGTGAACCTTACAACCGCTTAATCACAATAAGGAATACTACCACATTTTGCACACTCACAGTCCTTGAGAACAGGTAAGAACTTTGGTAAGCAAGTGGTGACATTTTGTGATTCCACTAAAAGTTCCTATACCATTTTCCCTCCATTGCTCTAACATGGTAGGATCTGCTTCAATCATTCGTGGTGGTAATTCTGAAAAAGAACCACAAGTTTCACGAGCCGAGCTACGCCAATTCGGAACTCACTATTAGAGATCATGGAAAGGATATTTAATGAATGTCTCCCACCTGTGACACCCGGTTCCAAAAATAGAACCAAGTGAATGCTTATGTGTGCCCAGAGTTCATCACACATACACATGTACTCCACAACCTAAATTCAGAATATAACCACGTACAAATAATGGTTAAGTACTTTATTACAATTACTCAATGTCTCACTCATGAATCTCTAACTTATTCTTGCAGCGGAAGACTCTAAACGACAGTGGAAATAACTAAAAACAACAGGCTACAACTTCAACTCCACAGGCATGTTGACGGTAGTGCGCACGCCTAGTACTCCACATGTTCCTCGAAATATTATTCTCCTGTAGCTGATGTATATTTGGTAATGCAAGGGTGAGTACATGTTGTACTCAGCAAGTGCAGGAAAAGTATGACATGTAGCTAACAATAAGGTAGGGAATAAAAAGGATCATTGCAGCAAGCAAATTTTTATTTCACAAACATGATAAAAACAGCAACTAAGTCTAGATGAATTTAATCCCAATATAACCAAGTATGACATGTAGCTAACAATAAGGTAGGGAATAAAATGGCTCATTACAGCAAGCAAATTTTATTTCGCAAACATGGTAAAACATAGAAACTATTTCTAGGTGAGTTTAATCCCATCATAACCAAGTAAATCAGCAACATTCTTTCATCATAATTCACCATTTATCAAGTCTCAACCAGCCATTAATCTTTCTCAAGTTCATCTCATACTCATAAATATTCATAACAATCTCATATTCATATAACTGGAAAAAACTCATTTTCATGACTCAAAACAGTCCCAAAACCAATCCCAATGACCATACCCAAATATCCATCCCAAGTTTTGCCTCTAATCATGGAAGTTGGCCAGGTGCTTGTGACCGGAAGCACGGCTATCATGATAGTTTTACACTCTGCAGAGGTGGCACCACTTTACCCACAAGTTCATGATTTCGTCACCCGTCTGCGACTAAAGAGAACCTCCATTATAGCAGTACATAACCATCGGTGTATGGCCAAGAGATCACAAAATAGCCTTTACAAAGGGGCTACTAGAATGTACGGACCCACTGAGGTTCCACCGGCAGGCTCGAATCTCCTTTCTCCCACCCACAGGCCCCCTCTTGTGCCATGCAGTTCCTAGGGCAGTCCCTCTCGACTCCCATTCCCCACACCATCCTATGGTCCATAACAAGCTAGAAATACACGTAATTAGTCAGCTAAGTCGCACCATATTTGGCCTTGTGGTGGAACTGTTTTCCTGGCATGTGCTCGCATGAACCGGTCCTTAGATCTACGGCAAGTAAACCACCATCTCATTCAGCAACATCCACGAACCAAGCTTACCTAGATCTCTCCGATTCCATGCTCATTAACATCATCAAGTTCTCATCATCATTATTTATATGAGTGCAGTAGCTAACAAGTTTTATTTCAGCTTCCCGTATCCCGTAAGCAGAGCGAAGCAAAAAGGGAAAAAAACGACCATACCCGACTCATTAACTTTCCCGACGATAAGGATGGTTAACAAAACTAGTAAACTCCTAAGGGTGGCCCATCAAGTTGACTCAAGCATACATATTTTCGCAAACAAAACAGTTTCAAAACATGGATTAATATGGTCAAGGGGCACTTGCCTTGCTCTTGTGGTTCGTATTGCTCAAGCGTCTCGAATTCTTGGTGCTGTAGTTCCTCGTAGACGGCCTCTTTAGCTTGTCCTTCTACTTACGACCACACACATACAAAATTTACAGCAATCAATCATCATGCACAAACTTTACTCAAGATGCAATGGGGTAGATGAATGCAAATCCTATAGTGCAGTTTTATAAAACCAGTTTGTACGTGTTCTTGCATGTTTTAATGGGCTTTCATGGGGTTTTATGATGAACAAAGGTGTAGGGATCAAGTGTGGACGTGGTAATGATCTTGACACAAGATGTAGATCAATTCCACCGTCAAAAATTGTCCAAAACACGATCTGTCCACATGCAAAAGTTTCTGCTCGAAGGGGGTGAAGAAAACGGATGCGTAGAAACAGCAGCAACGTCGTAAGAGGGGTAATGAAGACCTACCTCACTTTCTCCTTGCGGCAGGGCCTCCCTCCTAGCAATGGCAGCATCGGGGGATTTTTCTGCGGAGAATTTTGGTAGGGCAGAACGTTGGGCTTCTTCTCCAGCGATGGCGAGGCATGACGGGGCTCGACGGTGGGTCTCGGCGGCGGGGCTCGACGGCAGGGATCAACGGCGGGGCTCATTGGTGGGGCTCGACGGCGGGGCTCGACGGCGGCCAAACTCCGGCAAGGCTGGGCAACTTGGCGAGTTTGGGGGGGGGGCAGGGGGGCTGGGGGGTTGTATTTATGAATGGGAAAAAGGAGAGTCCTAGCAAGATGGGACTCATCCCAAGAGTCCTAGGGTTCCCTCCCCTCTAGGGATGCGACCAATTTGGAGGAAATTCCCCCCAAATGTGGGGGAAATTCCCCATAGGGGAATTTTGGGGAATTTGGGGAAATTTGGTGGGGAAATTTAGGATGGCTCAATTCAGCTATCTTAATTCCATTTCTCTCCATTTCTATGTTCCCTTCAACATTTCTATATTCACTTCTCCATTTCTATGGTTCTTTCTCCATTTCTACTTCTTTTTAAATGCTTATCTACATGAAAAATGTATGCAATGCATAGTAGTGAAATTGAGGGTGTTACACCACCAGCCAGTGGAAGGGCTCCACTACATCAACATGAAGAATTTGGTGAAAGAATTCAGATTTTGGGATTGGTTTTCGTAACCGTTTCAGAAATGGTTGTGGTGGCCATGGTGATGGAAGACGTGCGGGTCTCAACTATCAGAGTAGAGGAAGAACTCAAGGGCATGGTCAAGGCCAACGTGTTCGCTTTGATGATGTGCAAAAGGTACATGATTATTATTATGACAGATATGAAAACCCTTTTGCAGATCATGGGCAATTTGCTCATCAGCATTATCGCCATCGGGGTGCTGACTGTGTTGGAGAACATGGTCGCTCCTATGGTAGCTGATCTATCTCAGATTTGTGCCACCGGCAGCAACCCTATACCTCTGTTATTGTGGGCAAATCTCAAGGTTCTGCAGCTAAGTATTCTCCATCTATTGATGCTGTGAAGATATCAGTTTCTACTGCTTCTTCACCTACAATTCAGCAAGAACAACAACTCCACGCTGCAAGCACATCAGCCCCATCTATTGCATTGGTGGTTGCATCCTCCTCGCATAGCCGAGTGATTAATTGTCACAAGTGCCAAAGTCGTGGACATATTGCTGCTGAATGTCCTACACGGAAGACCATGATTACTAATAAACAAGGTGAAGGGGAATCTGAGAACGAACCACAAGTTGCACCAATCTTTGATGAGGAATTTGGATATAACGACAATGTGACCCAACCCAATGAAGGTGAATCTGAAAATGAACCACAAGATGCACCAATATTTGATGACGAAATTGTAGATGATGAGAATATGATCCAGCCCAATGAAGATGATAATAATTGCATCATTTGTCATCGAATGCTTAATGTTACTAGTGCAACTGCAGAAAATGAACAACAATATAACTTGTTTCACTTCGGAGGCATGATCAAGGAGAAGCTATGCAAAATTATTCTTGATCATGGCAGCTGCAATAATATTGCAAGTCAGGAATTGGTGGAGAAATTGGAGTTCAAACAGCGGCATCTTCGTAATCCATACAAGATGCAAAAGTTTCATGATTGTGGGGCACTCCGTGTAACCAACATCATGACTGTTCCTTCCTACATTGGGAAGTATAAAGACAAAGTGGAATGTGATGTGGATCCTATGCACGCATACGAACTGCTTTTGCAAATACCTTGGTTATATTTTCCGGCAGTTCAGATTTGTGATCGTGTTAACAAACTTATCTTCATGAACAATGAAGAGCCTCCCACTTTACTTCCTTGGCCATTGGAAGAAATTGAGAAGAAAAAATTGAAAGAATTTGATGAGAGAGTGAGAACCACTTGCGAGTGACCCACAAACATAGTAAGAGAGTGTCTCCAAAGCCAAATAAAACCCCACAGCCGCAAATGAGCGAGCCAAAGGGAAAAGAGGGTTTAGTGATGATAGCCACAAAAGGGGATTTAAAAAAATTGAGTGAACCCAATGCCATGTTCTTTGTACTCCTGTGCAAGGACAATTTTATTTTTCCTAATGACTTACATTCTACTTTACCAAGTGCATGTTTTGATGTGTCACTGGAATTTGAAGATGTGTGTCCTAAGGAAGAACCACCAGGGATGCCACTCAAGAAAGGAGTTGAACATCAAATTGACTTGGTTCATAGTGCTTCACTTCCAACCCATGCACCATACTGCACCGACCTGAAAGAAACAAAAGAAATTCGATGCCATGAGTAGGACCTCACTGACAAATGGTATGTGCATGAAAATTTTTCACCTTGTGCAAATTTTGCTTTCATAGTTCCAAAGAAACATGGCTCATGGAAAATATTTGCTGATTGTAATGCAATAAATAATATTACAATAAGGTATAGGCATCCCTTACTTTTGCTTGATGACGTACTTGATGACCTTAATGGTGCTATCATTTTCGCACATGTTGACGTGAGAACTGGCTATAAAAAAATCCGAATAAGGTATAAGCATCCCATACTTCAAAAGAGTCAGAGCCGATTGGCCTTGTACTGAGCTTGAACTCCCATCACATCCAAACACACTTGCGCTGCTTGCAGTTGCCATGACCACTCAAGTCGGAAATGGAACAAACACTCTATTCTGGACAGATCGTTGGCTGCATGGAGCGACTATAGCTGAGTTGTCACCGCTTGTGTTTCAAAACGTGCCAGCCAGAATACAGCAACACAGAACAGTGGCTGAAGCTTTACATGAGAATGTTTGGGTGAGTGATACCTCGGGGGGTTTAAGTTTGGATGGTTTAACAGAATATTTTCAGTTGTGGTCAAGTGTCCAAAATGTGACATTATCAGCAGCAGAAGATCAACACCTATGTCCCTTTGAGGCCTATGGACACTATTCTTCAAAATCTGCTTATCAAGCTTATTTGGCTGGTGCCATCCTTTTTGAACCATGGAGGCGTTTATGGAAATCTTGGGCTCCTGCAAAATGTAAGTTCTTTTTGTGGTTGGTGCTTCATAACAAATGTTCGACAGTTGATCGCCTCTCTAGACGCGGACTGCCGCACCCTGAGAAATGTCACTTATGTGACCAAGAGGAGGAGACCATCCAACATATTCTTTTGACGTGTGTATTTGCAAGGCAGACTTGGTTCAGAGTGCTACTGTTTATTCACATGTCAAATGCTGTACCAACAACAAATGGGAGGTCTTTTGGAGATTGGTGGGGTCACACTATTAGTAAAGTTCCAAAAGAGCACAAGAAGGGAGTAAATTCTCTAATCATCTTGGGCGCCTGGCTCATCTGGAAGCAGCAAAACTCTTGCATCTTCGACGGTGTGTCTCCCTCCATTAGTGAGGGTCATGAGGACCCTCTCAGATGAATACAAATTATGGTGCTTTGCTGGAGCCAAAAAAACTCCAAGCCCTTAATTTACAGCAGACATTAGGAACCTAATCCATGTTTAGGTCGGATAGTTCAATTTAACATCCTTTACCTTGTATTGAGCCTCTCATACCTAGACCCCATATGAGATGGCTTTGCTGTAATGGGGTCCGCTTCTTTCTTCTCCTAATATAAAGATGCACATCTCTCTTGCGCATTCAAGAAAAAAAGAAAGGGATAAGTGGAAAACAACTTTTAAAACAAAGCTTGATTTACATGGCTAGTTGATAGTGCTTCTTGGATTGTCAAATGGTCCTAGTGCTTTTTTGAGATTAATGAATCCTATTCCTAAAGCCTTCATTGTAAAATTTGTTGAATTTAAATTTTATGGTATCCTATTTTACAGAAAATTTCTTGACAAACATGTTAATGAAAAAAATGTGTGCTTGCTGTTTTGAGGAAGAAATGCTCCTATGCTAACCTTGCCAAGTGCACCTTTTACATCGACAATGTATTTTTATTTGCTTTGTTGTTTCAGCTCAGGGTATAGAGGTCAACGAAGAAAAAATCAGAGCTGTTTATGAGTGGTTGTTGCTGCCCCAATCTTCAAGTGCGCTGCTGTCTCAATCAATGAGTTGATAAAGAAGGATGTACATTTTTGTTCACGAAAACCAAAAGAAAAAGAACTTGAAGAGCTGAAAATAAAGTTGGCAACAGCCCAACTCCTTGCATTTTCAGATTTCTGGTAAGACTTTTTGTGATGCAAGTGAGTTAGGGATCGAAGGAGTGCTTATGCAAGAAGGTTATCCAAATGCATACTTCAGTGAAAAGCTAAGTGGTCCAACTCCAAATTGTTTTTCTTATGATGAACAATTGTATGCTCTTGTGGCGTATTTGGAAACTTGGCAGCTCTATCTTTTGTCTAAATTTTTTGTGATACATGCAGATCATGAATGTTTGAAACATGTTAAGTTTCAATTAAAATTGAGCAAAAGACATGCTAAATCGAGTCAACTCATTGGGACTTTTTCTTACATTGTATTATACAAAAAAAGGAAAGGACAATGTTGTTGCAGACGTTTTATCTAGACGCCGTATTTTGTTGTCTCAACTTGATGCAAAAGTGCTTAGCTTAGAAAGTATCAAAAACTTGTATGTCACTGATTCATATTTTTCTAAACCATTTTCCAAGTGTTGTGATGGAAAAGGATGGAAAAAGATTCATATGCATAATGAATTTTTATTTGGGGCTAACAAAGTTTGCACTCTAGATTGCTCTGTTTGTCTAATGTTTGTGTAGAACACTCATGTCGGGGGATGGATTGATCACTTTAGTGTCAAGAAAACGGAGCAAGCGCTGGTCGATAATTGTGTTTGGTTCAACATGATAAGAGACGAGGAAAGACATGTTCTATGGTGCGTTACCTGCCACAAAGCTGTCACTCTTGAATCCTCATTTGTCTATACATTCCTCTATCATTTCTTTGTTTTCTATAGATAGATGTTTCTATGGACTTTGTTCTTGGTTTACATCGAACAAAGAGGGGGAGCAATTCAATATTTGTTGTGATTGATCACTTCAACAAAATGGCTCATTTTATTTCTTATCTTGAGAACGATGATGCATCACATATTATTGACTTATTTTTCAGGGCAATCATACGAGTTCATGGTGAGCCACGGACTATTGTTTCAGGTCAAAACACCAATTTTTTTACTTACTTTTGGAAGACATTGTGGGGCAATCTTGTGAAATGGCTGCTATTTTCTACAACATGCCATCTGCAAACATTGGGAGCAAGGAAATGTGAGACTGTTGAAACAAGCAATTGTGCTAAAATTTTCAAGAAAGTTCAACATCAAGAAAAGATAAACAAGGAGGGATGATGAGTACAACTTTCAATATTGTTGATCTATCTCCCTACTATGGATTACAAGAGTCAAGGACGACTCCTTTTCAAGAGGGGGAGGATGATGTGGACATCCCAGCATTACATACACGTACACGAGCTTATGAAGGACTTGCTATGCACACTCGTGTTCAAAAACTCAAACAAGAGGTGAATTCTTTCCTCTCTGGATTATATTTTAGTATTGATAAGAATGATATGCTACCTAAGTCGTGTAGTTATGTGTTACTCAAGTTTACCCATGAAAGAACATCAATGGCTGGCACAAAAAAGAACCATGTCAGTTCGCACTGTCCGAACTTTCGTTGGCGCGATAGTTCGCCCTGTCCAAACTGAGAACAGGTACACTGCAGGAATCTCAACTTCACGTGTAATCCTGTACCAATATGTCACGCTCCAGGGCCCATAATACACATGGTGTGAAATCGTACCAAGTCTACTTTCCAATACAACAAACGGTGCGTCGTTTGGAGTTTCCAAGCTGGAGTTATGGCCATTTTTACTAAAGACTGCGCAGAAGGAGAGCAGACGCGCGAGGACCAAAGACTACTTTGTGAATTGCTCACTAGCTGGCCCTCCACTTCAAAACATGGTGACTTCAGTTGACACCCAGCTAGCAGGGTTGTTCCTAGTATAAATAATACCCTTGTACTCCTGGAAAAACAATCATTGATCATTTGATAAACAATATAATTTTGAGTGCCTTGCACACCATTGTTCTTCCTTTGTTCTTCATGGACTTGTGAAGTGATCCCTCAGGGGTCCCCTAATTCGTGCTCTAGGCTTCCGGGCCTTTTGTGTGGATTAGTTTCCGGTTTGTGATTCTGCGGTTGTTCGGAGATCGAGTCGAAATACTCAAGGTTTTGGTGTCTCTCCCCGTCACTTGGTCACAACAAACCTTGTCTGGTATAAAGCTAGTTATCTCGGATTGTGGTTCTGTGGTCGTTCGGAGATCGAGTCGAAGTTCTCAAAGACTTCGGTGCCTCTCCCCCGTCACTTGTCGCATCCAACCTTAGTAGGTATAAAGCTAGTTACCCCGCTGTTTTCAGCTAGTTACCATTGTTCGTTCTGCTGTCCGATCTTTCCATTTGCCCTTCGTTGTACCTACTGCCGTGAAGATCGGGCCACCCCTGGGTTTCACCCTATCATGTACCCCGTGGGATGACGAAGTCAAGGAGGCAATTCGCTGTCAGGTCATGCATTCAAGGCTCGCGCCTTCCCGAAAAGCATGGCACGCGGCGCACGCCTCCGTCCTCCTTCCGTTCGTCATTACTGTGACAAGATAGGGCAGCGAGGCATGACAGAGGTACAGTGCCATCCAACGGCACAGAGCCGCCCAGCAGAGCGAGAAGACGTGGCGACAAGACGACGTCTTCATCATCACCTGCCACACGTATAGGGGCACTCAGCGCGCTAGGCAGCGGGACTTAACTCCCCAACCGACTGCTCTACTCAGAGTAGTGAAAATCGTAGATCATGTATAGGGATTGAGCAACCTCGGGGCCAGCCGTCGGGACCCGAGTCACATTGTAACCACCCCAGCCTTGGACTATAAAAGGACCGGGGTGACCGCCCAACAAACGGTTCGCAACCCTGCAACCTCACACACCCATACGCGCAAGCAATACAACAATCACACCGTGGATGTAGGGCATTACACTCCGGCGGCCTGAACCACGTAAATCTCGGTGTTCACCCGCTCTCTCGAGTTGGATTACTCTAGCGGCGTCAAGCCCCTCCAATAAAAAACCTCCGCAGGTTGCTTCCATTGCAGACCGGGGATGTGTCGTTGCAACACTTCGACAATCACATATTCATGTTAGCACCATAATGATCATTTACATTAGATATGTTCTGTTTAATGTTTCAGGACTATAAATATGTATAAGTGGAGATGAAGAGAAAGGAAGAAATAAAGCAAACTATTTTATTTGCTTACATATGAGATTGGCTTTTAGAGCAACTCCAACCGAGCTGTTATTTGCTTTCCTATCCTATTATTAAGCTAAAAACGGGGTAAAGAAAAACCTCCAATCAAATTGCTACTCGGTTTTCGATTTTTGTTAGTTTGCTATCTAACTCCCTCCACGTGATAGAAGTAGCAAAGCCATCTCCTTTTCCATATACTCACTTTTTAATAAATTACATTAATAATATATAGTACATCATTAACAGAGCAAAGACGGATAATAGAATGAATCACCCTTACACGTACTACCACCAGCTTAGACTATCCGCAGCAACCTATGGGGAGGTAAAGGGGCTGCAGCAAGGAGTGGAATGGCGTCCAATATGCGCTCGTTAGCTATAGTTATTCGCTCCCTCGCATGGACGAAGTCGATACGGAATTGTTGTCGATCGCTTCAACTCACAAAGAGATAGAAGCTTGGGCAGCAGTGTCGTCCCTGGTGTTGGGGGTGACCGGGGCGGAGACAGTAGCAGAGAGGAGGTAGAGGGGTGGGTGGCGCGGGACCGGTCCCTAGCGACGTGGCAGGCTAGAGCGGGGTCGAATCACAGAACAATTACAGCACTGGTGGAGAGAAGGATGAAGAGAATGAAGGAGGACTGATGCTGCCTCGAAAGAGGAAAGGAAAAAAAAGAAAAAAAGGAGGAAACACAAAAGGCAAAAAAGATGAAAAGGAAAGAAAGGAAAGAAGAGAGAGAGAAAAGAAGAAAAAGACAAGGAAAGAAGAAATAATAAGTAATTGGGTTAATCTTTTAATAGTGAATGTAATATTATTGAAATAGAAGTAGTTATATGATTTAATATAAATCAAAGGTAGTTATATGATATAATAAAAATTAGCAGTACGGATTTATAGTACGACTGACGTTGGAAACTGTAAAATAGAGGAGTGAATTTTTTAGAGTGTTGTAAATGGGTGTGGGTATTCCTTTAGAGTAGGGATTTAGATTACCACTACCGTGGTCAGTCTTAAAATCCTACACCAGTTAATACTCCAGTTTTATTTGCATCCTCTCTAAAAAGGGTTACATTTAAAGTTGTACTAGAGTTAAGTTTAGATCATATTTGATCCCACTTTGGCGATCTTATTTCAGTATTTAGTTGTGATAATATTGTTTTTAATAAAAATCTCTAATGCAGATAAACTGCATGGGACTCATTGGATCCGATTTCAGTCCTTATTTCAAGAGAATAAACTAAGCTTCAAACAGAAGTGCATGTCACCTTTTGGAGACCATAATAATGGATATCTTCACCACGAACTGGTGAAGGTTTTATAATAGATTGGATTATTGAGATATGAACTTTATCATCTTTTGATAGTTTTAGGCCATGTTTTTGGCTTTTGTGTGCAATTCCAATGCAGTAAATAGAGTCTAACCCATAGTAAAGAGGTTATGATAATTAAACAGCAAAATACATCCTTGGATGTAGAAGGCTTGGGTGTTTTTTTATTTGTTTGATGAAATAGAACTTTTTAAAAATCAAACAACTAAATTAAAGTCTTTTTAAAACACAAAAAGTAAGCCAATTCACAAGATCCTACTTGCATTCTACATTGGCTCAAAATCCTACTTGCATTCTACATTGGCTCAGTTGTTGTGTCTTTTCATGGACCATAGACACTTGTATGGCCTTGAATGTTGCCACCCCATTCTGGGCTACTAGTAAAACCGGTTTTAACAAGGCCTGTTCGGATATTAGGAAATTGGATAGCTTATAATAGGCAAGCTCAAAAACCACCAGATTATGTGAAAGATTAATTATTATCAGCTATCTGTGTGCGGCAGTATATCAATGGCAAGGGGCTGGTCTACAGACTACAGGGCATGGTGGTCCTAATGGTGAGTTTTATTTTGTTGTTTTCAAGGTTACCACATAAGCAAAACTAGGATTGAAGGATATGATATCAGTTATCACAGAGGGTGAATAGTAGATGAAACAAAAAGTTTAGTGGGGCACTGATCTCTCTCAAAAACACATGTGTCTGAGTAGGTTCTTGTCGGTGTTTGAATTTTCGACTAGTATTGATTGCGCCACGTGTTCGTCCTCGAGGTGTCCTAACTAGGAAGACATAGGATTTATACTAGTTCGGGCAAGGTGCCCTACGTCCAGTCTGGGTGTCTCGCTGCTCTTTGTTGAAAATGGGGGTGGTTCTCTTACAAGCGAGAGTTGCCTCTCGAGGGGGATGATCGGTCCACCTTTTATACTCGTCTCCACTGATTCCTCCCTTACCTCTCCGCAAGTGGGGAGGGACTCATGGCTACAGGGTCAAACGTCCTATCGTATGTCGTATGGAGTGATCGACAAGGCCTCCATATTGGGAGGTCGTCGTTACGCCTACTTCCGTCTTGTCGTTGGGGTGAGCCGTAGTGGGGCGTACACGCGCCCTGGATACCCCTTCTCTTATGTTCCATCGGACGTGATGGAGCTTCAATGTGCACATCAGAGGGAGCACTCGAGTACTCCCCCACTTGGTCATGGTGGCGCCTGCTCCGCATTGAAGGCTACCGGCTTGGGCTAGGACCCCCTCTTTAGGGCCCACTCATCGCCCGAGCACCGAGGGGAGTGTCGTCGCTCACCCCGGAGGTTAGGGTCGGGAACTCCGTGAGTATCCCTCGAGCCTCTGGTCGATCTCAATGGTCGATCAGGGGGTGAAGACCGGTCGACTACATTCCTACATAGCTAGTAAAAGAATAAAAGCTCATCAACGCTCAGTTTGGCCATCACAGCCGCGACGAACGGAACTTCGGTGGCCGGTTGCGTCCTTCTATCACTCCCACCGGGGCATTGCGGCAAGCCCCCGAGCCCCGTTTTGGGGGTCGGTTTGTTGTTATGGCGAGTTCACCCCACCCGTCGTCCATGAGCCATTCGTAGCTCAGAGTTGTCTGGCCAATCGGGGGCTTTCCCTGCGGTCAAGCACCCGAGCCTAGTGAGTTGGCTATCAGGTAGAGCTGAGTGAAACCCGTCCGCCCTGTTCGTATGAACGATAGAAACCATTTACCCTATTTCATGGGGACCGTGCTGGTCGGGGCTTGGTGCCCACATTTTATTACATCCCTGCTTGAGGCGAGCGCGTGGTTCCCAAGCCTACCGTGGGCTCGGGCGACTCGTTGCCGACCCCTCGGAGGGCTACCTCTATGTTCGCAGGGCTGAGTCTCGGCTACGGACTTAGAGGTGTCAGGAGGATTCGCCGTTCCCGAGGTAGTCTCTATGTGGACCGCATTGCACCATCCACCCCTGAGTCGTGGGCGCCCGGGGCGGCCTCGGAGCCCTGGTGGGGCCGACCTTCCAACCAGTGGCTTATTGAGCCTCAAAATCGGGCTAGAAAGTTACCACCCTTACCTTTGTTATATTGCGCCTATGCTCCGTAGAGTTGAGGAGACGCAACTCGACTCAACTCCCACACCACGGAGGCAGTTTTAAGTCGTGAAGTTGAGTAGACGTCGCTCGACTCGATGCCAATTTCGTGAGGGCGGTTTTAATACGGGAAGTTGAGGAGACGCCACTCGACACGATTCCCATGCTGCGAGAGCGGTTTTAATACGGGAGCAGTTGGGCGAAGCCGTGGCGGAGTCTACACCGAGGGGGCACGAACGGTCGCTTGGTTGTCAGATCCTGCGTCGCTTTGGCAGCTTTATATTCTCTTCCTCCGGACACCCTTACGTGTACACCTCTTTTACTTCCACGCTTCTCCATTCCATGCAGCACTTCTTCCCATCTTCGTCCTTTAGCTTTCCGCCCCCATTTCACCGCCGTTCTTATTCCCCAACACAACCACTAGAGAGAGAGAGAGATAGATAGCTAGATAGATAGATAGATAGATAGAGAGAGAGAGAGAGAGAGAGAGAGAGAGAGAAGAGTGTGAGTCCTCCATGAGCAGCGTAACTTTTGGCTTTTTGGCAAGATGTCGTCGTGGGCGAAGTCGGAGTTCCGCCGGAGTCACGTCACCGCCCTCGAGAACATGGAGGTGCTATCAGAGTGTGACGCCCTTGCCATCCACGTCTCCATGGAGGAGCTTTTACCCGCTGCACGGACCGACAAGGTGGTGTCTCTGAGCGCCTTCAACCTGTGTGGGCTCGGATTGCCGGCGCAACACTTCTTACGGGGACTGCTGTATGAGTATGGTCTGGAGCTTCACCATCTGACGCCGGATGGCGTGCTTCAAGAGGTGTTATTCATCGTCTTGTGTGAAGCTTACTTGGGGATGGGCCCCCACTTCAAATTGTGGAGATACTTCTTCCGTGTGTGGCCATCGTTCGACCGAGTTCCGCTCCCGTCCATGGGGGGGCACCGTCATCGAGCCAGGCAGGGGGCAGAAGGGGTTCATCTGCATGCGCCAGCCCCCTCTTCCTGTCGGGTGGGAGCGCGAGTGGTTCTACATCAGGAATGACGCTCCCGCCCTTCCGTCTATCTCAGGCAGGCCTACCAAGGAGCAGGATTCCTGGAAGTGGGGACCTTCGAGGAGGGAGATGGCCAATCTCGATCCAATCCTCTGGCACGTCAAGGACCTGAAGGCGGGTGGTCTCGCAGGTGCTAATCTTCTTCAAACTTTTCTCAGGCGATGGGTGCTGCCCATCCGCGACCGAGCGCATAACCTGAACCGCTACAGGGGCATGAGCGACCTGACCTGGGAGTTGGGAGAAGAGCTTTCTCGGGAAGATTTGTCTCAGCGCTTTTGGAGCATCTTGGGGCCAGACGCTGCCGAGCCTTGCACCCCCTAATTACCCATCTCAACGCGGCTCGCCCTAACGTCCCAGGGCTATGGAATATCATCTGCCTCCCCAAGGTCCTCGAGGATTGGGAGAAGTGCGCTTTGAAGGCCGCTCGGGAAGCTGCCAAGAAGAAGAAGAAGTATGAAGCGAAGGCTTTTCAAGCTCGGCATGAGAGGCGGAGGCACGCAGCTCGTGCAGCTGGTGAGTCTACACCGGAGTCATCTTCAAAGGATTGTAGCGACTCGAAGGGAAGCGATAGCAATCTGGCCGGAATTTCGGCCTCCGTTGCTCCGGTAATGGGGAAGTGAGCGGTTGAGCCTGCTCGCGACCGGGAGTTGAAGAGGAGGGCAGGCGCCAATTCCGTCGGGTGCCTCTCCACAGGCTGTGAGGGATCCCAATTCTGGTCCCACCATTCCAGGAATCACAGAGGGTGATGTCGTGAATGTGACACCGGACAACACACATAGTAAAGAACACGTATTACATAAAAAGCTTGCTTGTTTCTTACAAAAGTAATACATACTTGTTTGGTTTAACAAATATTATACATAACTTAGCTACAGCGGAAGCTAATAGATACTCTGGTCTTCTACCTAAGCTAAGCAAAAGTCGGCTGTCCAGCCCTATGGACAACAAACACTAGCAACACGCACAGGTCTTCACGGCGGCGTGCCGGGCTCTCATTTGGTCGTAGTCCCTGAAGGGAAATGAGCCTCTGCAGTGAACCTTTTCTTCATAATCGTCACAAAACATTCCACACCTGCAGCATCACTTAAAGTAGCAACTGTGAGCACTAAGGCTCAGCAAGACTTAACCGACTTACCTAAACGAGAAACTCTACATGCAGGAATAAACCGACACATAGGATAGTTTACTTGCAGCAAGAACACGCCTAACAATTCATCCTTAATTACATCTTTAGCAGTAGATTAAGAGTTCAAGAAGTTGGAATTTAGTGGCAATCAGGTTGCAATTCAATTAAATCATAACAGCAATATACATTAGAATCTCAGTTCCATAGTTTACTACGTCACGACACAGTGAACAAACGGTTCTCATAACTACGAGGGACGGCGAATCGACTTGATATACACCTGCAGCAATACCCGAATAGCACGTCACATATGCCCATCCTCGGAGCTGCAACAGCACAATCAACTGACGTCGTACGTGACAACCTTTCACCCGACAGCCCAAACATCGAACCAGTCGCACCGAAACAAGCAGGAGGTCCCTACATGGAGCAACTCTATGCCATTTAGCGGATTTACACCTTGCTTCTCTCAACTCACACCTACCTCCATGCCCGATGTCAATTTTCCAAATTGTGGAGATACTTCTTCCGTGTGTGGCCATCGTTTGACCGAGTTCGGCTCCCGTCCGTGGGGGGGGGGGGGGGGGCACCGTCATCGAGCCAGGCAGGGGGCAGAAGGAGTTCATCGGCATGTGCCAGCCCCCTCTTCCTGTCGGGTGGGAGCGCGAGTGCTTCTACATCAGGAATGACGCTCCCGCCCTTCCGTCTATCTCAGGCAGGCCTACCAAGGAGCAGGATTCCTGGAAGTGGGGACCTTCGAGGAGGGAGATGGCCAATCTCGATCCAATCCCCTGGCACGTCAAGGACCTGAAGGCGGGTGGTCTGGCAGGTGCTAATCTTCTTCAAACTTTTCTCAGGCGATGGGTGCTGCCCATCCGCGACCGAGCGCATAACCTGAACCGCTACAGGGGCATGAGCGACCTGACCTGGGAGTTGGGAGAAGAGCTTTCTCGGGAAGATTTGTCTCAGCGCTTTTGGAGCATCTTGGGACCAGACGCTGCCGAGCCTTGCACCCCCCGAATTACCCATCTCAACGCTGCTCGCCCTAACGTCCCAGGGCTATGGAATATCGTCTGCCTCCGCAAGGTCCTCGAGGATTGGGAGAAGTGCGCTTTGAAGGCCGCTCGGGAAGCTGCCAAGAAGAAGAAGAAGTATGAAGCGAAGGCTTTTCAAGTTCGGCATGAGAGGCGGAGGCACGCAGCTCGTGCAGCTGGTGAGTCTACACCAGAGTCATCTTCAAAGGATTGTAGCGACTCGAAGGGAAGCTATAGCAATCCGGCCGGAATTTCGGCCTCCGTTGCTCCGGTAATGGGGAAGTGAGCGGTTGAGCCTGCTCGCGACCAGGAGTTGAAGAGGAGGGCAGGCGCCAATCTCGTCGGGTGCCTCTCCGCAGGCTGTGAGGGATCCCAATTCTGGTCCCACCATTCCAGGAATCACAGAGGGTGATGTCGTGAATGTGACACCGGACAACACACATAGTAAAGAACACGTATTACATAAAAAGCTTGCTTGTTTCTTACAAAAGTAATACATACTTGTTTGGTTTAACAAATATTATACATAACTTAACTACAGCGGAAGCTAATAGATACTCTGGTCTTCTACCTAAGCTAAGCAAAAGTCGGCTGTCCAGCCCTATGGACAACAAACACTAGCAACACGCACAGGTCTTCACGGCGGCGTGCCGGGCTCTCATTTGGTCGTAGTCCCTGAAGGGAAATGGCCCTCTGCAGTGAACCTTTTCTTCATAATCGTCACAAAACATTCCATACCTGCAGCATCACTTAAAGTAGCAACTGTGAGCACTAAGGCTCAGCAAGACTTAACCGACTTACCTAAACGAGAAACTCTACATGCAGGAATAAACCGACACATAGGATAGTTTACTTGCAGCAAGAACACGCCTAACAATTCATCTCTAATTACATCTTCAGAAGTAGATTAAGAGTTCAAGAAGTTGGAATTTAGTGGCAATCAGGTTGCAATTCAATTAAATCATAACAGCAATATACATTAGAATCTCAGTTCCATAGTTTACTACGTCACAACACAGTGAACAAGCGGTTCTCATAACCACGAGGGACGGTGAATCGACTTGATATACAACTGCAGAAATACCCGAATAGCATGTCACATATGCCCATCCTCGGAGCTGCAACAGCACAATCAACTGATGTCGTACGTGACAACCTTTCATCCGACAGCCCAAACGTCGAACCAGTCGCACCGAAACGAGCAGGAGGTCCCTACATGGAGCAACTCTATGCCCTTTAGCGGATTTACACCTTGCTTCTCTCAACTCACACCTACCTCCATGCCCGATGTCAATTTTCCAAATTAAAAGAGATTCTTATTACTTGACCATACCCGTGTAGCGCCCATCTACTAGTCTCACGAGTGGGCTCCCACTACTCGACTTGTACCGGATCCTATACAGTCATTAGCATGGAATAGACTAATTTCGTACTTTAACCTCTACCCATACTTTCCCTGGGATCATTTGGATATGCAATTGTAGTAGCAAAACAGACTAGACTTAATGCACACTCCAAGACTTCACAATCTAAGTGATACAAAAGAAAACTGAATTAATCGTTGTTAAATACAAACCGGAGCTTGCCTTGATGCTGCGAAGTGTCAAATTCTATGCCCCTTAGAAATGACGTCGATGGGCTCGGGGTCTCCTCGATCTCAGTTACTAGATGACATGATTAAAATGTATATGATTACTGAATATATTTTAGAAATACAAATATATTATTGAAGTATTACCAGAAGTACTGGTCCTAAGGATCCTAACAAAATTTTGGTTGAGGAATTTGGACAACTGATATAATTTCCAAAATTGCTCTCAAATTGGAGAGCTCCAGAGTTACCACGTGTCCGCCGACTTTGGACCTTGCCTCCCTGCTAAGAAGAGGTCCGGTGCTGCCACATGTCCTCTGGTGTGCCTCTCTACTAATGGAGGTCTGGTGCTGCCATGTGTCCTCCGGCGTGCCTCTACTAATAGAGGTCTGGTGATTCCACGTGTCCTCCGGCTTGCCTCTCCGCTAAGGAGAGGTCCGGTGATGCCACGTGTCGTCCGGCTTGCCTCTCTGCTAAGGAGAGGTTTGGTGATGCCACGTGTCCTCCGACTTGCCTCTCCGCTAAGGAGAGGTTCAGTGATGCCACGTGTCCTCCGACTTGCCTCTCCGCTAAGGAGAGGTCCGGTGATGCCACGTGTCCTCCGGCTTGCCTCCCCGCTAAGGAGGGGTCAGGTGATGCCATGTGTCCTCTGGCTTGCCTGTCCACTAAGGAGAGGTCCGGTGATGTCATGTGTCCTACGGCGTGCCTCTCTACTAAGAGAGGTCGGTGATGCCACATGTCCCCCGGCTTCAGACCTTGCCTCTCTACTAAGGAGAGGTCCGATGCTGCCACGTGGAACCAGCCGGGTCGTCTTCTATCTTCTGACACCCGACCTCTCCATGGCGGCGCAAGACGGTGAGCTCGCCGCTAAGGCGTTCCTAGCCATTCGGATACTCCAAACTCGCCGCCCATGCCTAAATTTACACGCTGAGTATGCTGGTGACCCCAGCCCATACCGACGATGGATGGAATATGGCTCACCACGGCGACAGCGGCTCAAAGCTCACCGGCGATGGTGTTCTAGTTTGGGAAAGCTCCTTTTTGATCGGGTTTTATCTTCCAACCTCACCGGATCACATGGAACACGAAAATGAACCCAGGAGTTGATGAAAACAACTGGAACCTAAAATTTACTAGTGAACCGAAAGGTTTTTATCATTGGAGGCAAAAACTCGGTGAACTCCTCGGTTTCATGGGAAAATCCTACTCTACTTCTTCCTACAGCTCCGTATGGATGTCTAGATCATGTTGTTAGAAGTGCACGATCGCTAAAGGATCGTGTGAGGTAAATTTCACCTCAAAACCCACTCGGTTCAAATGAACATACCAAGGGAAAATTGGAAAATACTTTGTATCAGAATGATGAAACAAAGAATGGCTTTCACCGCGAGCGAGTGATCTCTAGCGCACCTTTTTCTATTTTGGGAGCGAGGCGCTAGAGTGGATGGATCTTTTGGGGGTAGGTTTATATAGTGCGTTGTGGTTGAACCATGCCGTGTTTACTGCTGGTCACCACCTCCTACATCGCGGTGGAATTCCTTGAGGACTCGGTTCCACGTAGAGGGCATGCATAGCCATGGAGATGAGGTCGCATTCAACTCAGCTTTCCACCAAGGTGCCTGAGTGTGTGCTTCACCGCTCAGTTAAGGGCGCCGGTGAGCCGCGGTGTCGCACAACTAGGAGGAGGGAAGAAAACTCAGCACGCCAATCTTGACATGTGGTTCCCACCTCCCTCTTATCCACTGATCTTTCCAAAATATCTTCAGCCATGGTTATCCATTTGATTTGAACTCTCTAGAGTTCAACAGTGAACTGTAATTTGAATCCCACCAAAATGGTTTAACTTTCCTTTTTTAATGTAAATTCAAACTTTTACACATGGCCTTTGGGAATCAATTTTTCAAACTATGCAATGGACTTAACCATGCCCTAGCTTTTTATTCACATGAACATGGTACCAGAAAATGTGGGATGTTATATTCCCCTCCCCCCCTTAAAAGAATCTTGTCTAGAGATTATCAGAGAAAGAGGAATGGAAGTTGGATTACTGCTTATGTAAGATAATACATCCGGATAATTTGAGCGGAGATAATCCTCGCTCTCCCACGTTGCTTCTTCAACATTGTGGTTACTCCATAGTACTTTATAGAACCACAATGTTTGATTTATTGTGATATGAGCTTTTTCACCAGGAATCCGGATCAGATGTTCAACATAAGTGAGATTTGGTCTTAACTCTCCCAACTCTTTACTGTGGATTTCTGCAGTAGGCTTGAGACATTTTTGTAGCTGAGATACGTAAAAAATGTCATGAACTCCGGTTAACGACGTTTGTAACTCCAATCTATAAGCAACTGGCCCATGCACTTTCCAGAACATTCACAACACCTTCATATGCATTTTTCTTGACCCAAACATGCTGTGTGACCTCCCAATCAGCTCAATCACAATTCCTCCCGAACTTGGTTTTGAACCTCATCTTCTCCCTAAGGCTAGTTCAAGGATCTCCATCACCAGCCATGTCTTGACCTCAAGTAACACTTGCAAATGAACAAACATCCACTTTTTTTTTAGCACAAGTCCGCGACTTGACTCACGTTAGTCTGAAAACCACAACATCTTACATGAGCACCTCACATAAGCATGTTGCAAACCATAGCAATGTATTAACCACCATAATCAGACATAACACATCAAAAACATAGTAAGAGAATACTAAGCAAACATTCCATAAGCCAAGAAGCATGTTCGAAACATTGCAAGTTAAAAAACAAAGTGGCTGAAAATTAAACACTATGAAAACAGCTGCTCTGCAGTGACAGTTACTCCTGAAATGCAATGAGAAAGTTCAAACAATCTGAACTGAGTAAAGAGTAATAGTAACTCCCAAAAACACATTTGTAAAGATCAACTGTGTCGACTCACATACAGCTCATGTGAGTGAAAGTTCGTACACTCCGAAGTGGGTATTTTGGCAATATTCAAAACTTTGATTGTAAATCCTCACTTTTATTCTAATTGCAATGTATTTAGCACACATAGGTCTCACAATGTACCCCTTGATGAATGCATTGACAACACTACTTACAATGCGGACATTGGCTCATTCACATGAAAAAATTTTGAAAGCAAATTTCTACCCTCCTTTGAAATCAAAAATCAAATGAGAAAGAAATAAAAAAACAAATTCCCCCTGAGAAGAACGTGTAAAAACTCGTGAATGTGCAATATGTGACATGTTTCCCCCCTTTGACAATGTATTCAGCAAGGTTCAAAAGAGAAATTTCGATTTATTATGAGCATAATATGGCATATACATATAAAACAAAGCTCATCCAACTCATACTTTCAAGTAACTTACACTATCACATCCATGAGATACATTAAGTAGTGTAAGCCATGCTAGAGATCAAGTGTAATTTTTTAATTTAAGCAAGTCATGATCTCACAAACTTAACTATTTCAGAACCTAAAAGCATGACACATGTTAACTCCGCCTATGTTGTAATGACATAGCCGGTTCCAAGCCCGGGTAAAGGAGGAGGGGTTGTGATAGGCTTGGCGAGCCAACAACTACACTTAGCCATTCTCATGGAAATGAAACCCAATAGTATTTCGTTGGGGCATAACCCTCTTAGCGACGCGCCATACCGGAACCCGGGTATGGTGTTAAGTGGGCAAGGGCCGGGTCACCACCGCCTTAGTGGCGTGCCATATTGGAACCCGGATATGGTGTTAAATGAGCAAGGGCTGGATCGCCACCACCTTAGTGGCGCGCTACATCATCGCCCGTATGTAGTGATAATTGAGCAAGGGTCTTTGCATCTTACTCGACAAGTGCAAAGCATAAGGAAGCTAGCCGAGGAACATAGATTTCGGGTGGGTAGTTAGAATGTAGGATCCTTGACGGGGAAGCTACGTGAGTTAGTAGATGTTGCCATTAGGAGACGAGTAAATATCCTTTGTGTATAAGAGACTAGATGGGCGGGTCAAAAGGCGAGAGAAGTCGAGAATACCGGTTTCAAGCTTTGCTATTCTAGATCGGCTGGGACTAGGAATGGCGTAGGTGTTCTATTGGATAAGAGTCTTAAGGATGGAGTAGTGGATGTTCGAAGACGAGGGGATAGGATCCTCTTAATCAAGATAGTAATTGGGGACATTGTCTTGAACGTCATTAGTGCTTATGCCCCATAAGTTGAGCTCAACATGAGTGCTAAGAGGCAATTTTGGGAGGATTTGGAGGATATGGTTAGTAGTGTACGGATAACCGAGAAACTCTTCATAGGAGGAGATCTCAATGGTCATGTGGGTGCAACTAATGTGGAAGCTCTCTAGGATCATAGACTAGCCCCACATACCAACACTAGCCTTTTCTGCGCACTTTGTCCTCACTCGTGGGCACCCGGGAAAACTTACCAGTCCGTCACCCATCCCCAAATTTCTTTGGGCCAAGCACGATTAACCCCGGAGTCCTTTGCAGTTGGGCTTCCGGAAAAAAGGTGTACCTTGATGGTATGAGTATTCTATCAATCCTATTAAGCCGGGAGATAGGATATCACACAATCCACCCCCCTTAGAAGACCAACGTCCTCGTCGGTTAATGCCAAGATAGGAACGTCCCCTCTTAGACACATCCATACCTTCAGTATTGGCATACGCATACCGTATGTCCAGTTAGCAGCATACGTACCATACCGTGTCCCACACAGAGGACCAACGCGTCATGTGTATGTACCCACATCCCTGATCCGTACGCTACCATATCTGAATGTGGCCTAGAGCGGGGGTGAATAGGCCTTTAAAAGATTCCTGCACACTTAATAAAGTTATCAGAAACTTGACTGACCGGACTAGTCCGGTTGTGTGGGCGGACAAGTCCGGTGTGCTGAATTATTTGAGTTAATTAAGTGTGTCTCACAAATTTAATCTTTCAGCAGCGGAATGAGAACAACAATATTTATAAATTAAATTTATTGTATGGATGCACATGCAAACTTATAAGGAACTCAAATGATGACTAGCAAACTAGTGATCTAATGTATCAAAATGTAAAACAAATGAGAGACAAGAGACACGAATTTTTACCGAGGTTCGATCTCACCAAGAGATCTACGTCCCCGTTGAGGAAGCTCACACAGAGCCGGGTTCCCAACCCTTTCCCTCTTCAAGTCACCACAAAGGCCGACTTGACTCCACTATCACGGGTAATCACCGAGTTTGTGGGGCAACCTCACACGTTGAGGGCTCCCACAAGAATTACAGTGAGAAGGTGATCAAATACACTCAAAAAGATTACAATGCAGAATATGAGTGTAGAGAAATCAAACCCCAAGAGCTCACAACGAAGGAACGACGATCTCCCAATCCCAAATCCAATTATTTGATTGATCTTGGCCTTTTTGCACCTTAGATGTATGGGGAGATGTGTTTTTGGGCTCTTGGGACAGGTGGCGGCGCTAGGATTCGAGTTTTTGACAATATGTGTCGTGTCTCTTCTTTCAAACAACAAAGGACCTCTTTTTATAGGGTTTCCAAAGAAGTTACCGTTGTTAAAACCTACTACCGGACTAGTCCGGTATATGATCGGACTTGTCCGGTCTACTTCTAGTGGGTTAACCGGACTAGTCCGGTCCACAAACCGGACTTGTCCGGTGCTATGTGGAATGTGGTTCCAGAAACTTCAGCGGACTAGTCCTGTCGCTTGGATGGACTAGTCCGCAGTCCTCTAAATAGGACAACAGAGACATGACCGGACTAGTCCGGTCCAAAACCGGACTTGTCCGGTTGAGTTCCAGTAAGCTGACCGGACTAGTCCGATACGTGGACGGACTAGTCCGGTGTTCAGTGGATTTTAGTTGATTATTAGCCCTTACCCTTACGCAAAGTCATGAGCTCTTGGGATGTGTCTCTCACACACACCCTATACATTTATATCTACTTTGCTCTTCTAAATTCCACTAAAGTCTTCCTTTTCGGGCACCACTCTATTTTTCATCTTTTTTTGTGCGCACCTAGCTAGTTCACTTAGTTTGTCCTGCAATCATTTCGTTAGGATCTCATGTGCTTGTCATCAATTAGCCAAAACCCACAAGGGATTTCCTAGATGCACTTTCAATCTCCCCCTTTTTGGTGATTGATGACAACCATTTGAGATATCACAATTGAGAATAAAAGGTTGATTTTCATAAGGTGTGCACATATGAGAATAATAAAGAATTCACAAAAAGCTTCTCACATATGCACACACCTTATGGTGGGGTGCCTAACAGGTGTGTGATAAACAAAATGTGATAGATTAAAGACAAACAATAGTGAACAAATAAGTAGGCATTAGAGCATAGTGCATCACACATAAGAAAAGAAATAGTGCATTACAAGATTTTAAAATAGGTACATGTCCTTGACCACAAAAGAGCTTAATAACTAATACTAGATAGAAATAGTCCACAAGAGAGCTTAATAACTAATACTAGATAGAAATAGTCCAAATCTAATCTCAATCTCTCCTAATCTCAATCTCTCCCCCTTTGGCATCAAGGCACCAAAAAGGGAAAAATTGAGGGGAATCACTCATCGCTGCCTCCTCCGTCAGTCTCAGTTTGATCTTCATCTTCAGCATCCACGGGAGCAGGATCTTCCTCTGAGTCCTCTGAGTCCTCTCAGTTTGAGCTTGCTTTGATCTCCTCTCAACTGGTGGAGAGGACGGGGCAGTTGGAGCCGGAGGGAGAGTGTACTCGGTGGTTTTTGCGGCTTCAACCCCGTATGCTTGACATCCTTGACAAACTCGAGTCCCGTCACTTTCTCAATCATGTACATGATATACGGTGCGTATCCACAGGACCTATTGGGGGTAATTGAGATGTTCACAATGTCGTTGTAGATATACTCAAAGACATTGAATGGTCTCCTCCCACTAATGACCTTCATGAGAGTCCTCAAGGTCCCTTGTATAGTTCCTGCATCTCCATCCTTCGGAGCTATAGTCTTTCTCAAGACTCTATTTAGGACCACAAAGAAGGGCTTTAGATATTTGATGGTGGGAGGAACATATGGCATCCTTGTGTCATAGAGAAATTCAAGTTCCTCCTTCTCCAGGGGTTTCAGATTATGAATGACCAGTTCATGATCCAAAGTGTGTTGGAGGTGAAGAATCCTAGCAAATTCATCATACGTGACACTATACCTTGAACCATGAGTCATCCAAGTAAGACTGTCTCCATCATCCCGAGCAAAGTAGAGAGTGGAGTAAAACTGGGTAATTACTTCATTGTTCCAGTCATACTCAAAGGATAGCAGGTCCGTCAGACTGTGCCTCTCTAACGCCTCCACCATCTCACGAAAGGCAGGATACCTCTTCGACTTCATATATTCAACATTTAGCCATTGACTCTCTACTACAGGGTTCTTCATCTTCATGTATACATGCTCGTAGTAGTCTGCATGGAAGTTGCTCCAGAACCTTGGATTAGAGCATTGCTTAGGTCGGTCATACACTTGAATCTTCCTGAAATTATCAGCTAGCTCACTCCCTTTTCCAGTGAAACCCTCACTTGAAGGCTGCCTGTTGCGGTGAATAGGGTTTTTCATCTTCAAGGGCCCAAGGGGACCACTAGCAAGTCCCTTCCCTTTATTGAGAATTCTTTTTGGCCCTGACGAGCCCTCAGCAGCATCTTTCCTTAGAGGCCTTTTGCCAATGACTTTCCTCTTCTTAGGTTGATTGTCGTCGGAGGGTGGAGGGTGGACATTGACATCATGTCTCTTCTTCATAACTCTCTCCTTGGTCCTCCTCACTTTCTCGCGTTGAACGTCTTCATCAATGTGAAAGGAGCTGTCATCTGAGCCTGAAGACATGATGCCTGATAAGGAGTTCAAGGATTAGATGCAAATGGACTCATTATCGACTTCAAATGGGAACGTAGGGGTTCAACTGTCAGAGACTGGACTTGTCCGATTTCAGAGTGCAGACTTGTCCGGTGGACCGGACTTGTCTGCCTCTGTGCGCCGGACTAGTCCGGCCTGGCATAAGAACCATAATGTTTCATTTGAATCAAATCTCCTATCTAAGGGCACAAGGGTAGGAACATGGTAGGAATACATCTATTGAGGCAATGTACATCCTTTTGAAATCAAAGAAAACTAGCTAGAACTAGAAAAGTTGAGATTTTGGTTTAAAGGGGGAAATTTACCAAGATTTGAAGATTCGCGTCGACGAAGTGGAAATCAGTTCGGATGAGTCCGGAGGAGGGAGACCACTCGTCAAGGGGAGTCTTTTTCGCGGAGAAAAACTCGATTTTGAGGGTTCAACCAGAAAATCACTTTGGGGGCTAGGGTTTGGAAGAGGAGAGGGAGAGCAAGTCTAATGAGGGGTGAGGGAGAGGTCTGGGCCGGCCAAGTGCTTCTATATGCGACTGACCGGACTAGTCCGGTCATGGTAGCGGCCTAGTCCGGTGCCCCTGAATTAACCTAATTGTGGTCTGTCCGGACTAGTCCGGTTGGAAATCGGACTAGTCTATTTCCAACAGACTTGATACATATATAGATAATTAATAGTGATCCAAGGATCATAATTTTGCAAGTAGTCTTGGTGATTACGACCAGTAGGCAATCAGCAATCAAACAATGGTCATAATACACAAGATTTCTTCATTAAAATAGTTTTCTGAGTGGAAAAGGAGAAGAGGAGCATTTTGATTATACAAAGGAACATTTTGAGTTGCAACCAGGTATGCAATGTTTCAAGCCACATTTCGAGAGTCAAGAATGTTTAGCTCATTTCTTAGTTCACAGAACCTTTTCTCATCTAATGGTTTGGTAAAAATATCCGCAAGTTGTTTTTCAGTCCTAACATGTGAAATAGCAATGTCACCTTTTAATGAATGATCTCTAAGAAAATGATGACGGATATCTATGTGCTTAGTTCTTGAGTGCTCTACAGGGTTGTGTGCAATTTTTATAGCACTTTCATTATCGCATAGAAGCGGGATATGACTTAGATTGTAGCCGTAGTCCCTAAGAGTCTGTCGCATCCAAAGTAGTTGCGCACAACAACTACCGGCTGCAACATACTCCGCTTCCGGTGTGGAAAGAGCAATGGAGTTCTGCTTTTTTGATGACCAAGAAACTAGGGACCTACCAAGAAATTAACAAGTCCCTGACGTGCTCTTTCTATCGACTTTGCATCCTGCATAGTCGGCGTCGGAATACCCTATCAAGTTAAACTTGGATCCTTTGGGATACCAAAGGCCCAAGTTGGGTGTGTGCACGAGATACCTTAGGATTCTTTTTACAGCAATTAAATGACACTCTTTAGGTGTGGCTTGAAACCTTGCACACATGCAAACACTAAGCATAATATCTGGCCTAGATGCACATAAATAAAGTAAGGAGCCAATCATGGACCGATATACCTTTTGGTCCACATTTGGACCGTCTTCATTGAGGTCGAGATGTCCGTTGATGGCCATGGGTGTCTTGATGGGCTTGGCTTTGTCCATATTGAATTTCTTGAGAATGTCTTGTGTATATTTAGTTTGGCTTATAAATGTACCTTCTCTCAGTTGCTTCACTTGAAATCCCAAGAAGAACTTCAATTCACCCATCATTGACATCTCGAACCTGTCTGTCATTATTTTGCTAAATTCTTCACAGAAGGACTTGTTAGTGGATCTAAAGATAATGTCATCAACATAAATTTGACATACGAATAAATGATCATCAAAATGTTTAGTAAAGATTGTATAGTCAGCTTTACCAATTTTGAATCAGAAAATCTCTAAGGCACTCATACCAGGCTCGAGGAGCCTGTTTGAGGCCATAGAGAGCCTTACGCAGTTTATAGACATGGTTGGGATACTCCTGATCTTCGAACCCCGGTGGCTGCTCCACATAGACTTCCTCCTTTATCGGACCATTGAGAAAGGCACTCTTGACGTCCATTTGATACAACTTAAAATTATGGTGAGTAGCATATGCCAATACAATGCGAATGGACTCAAGTCTAGCTACAGGAGCGAAGGTTTCATCGAAATCCAAACCTTCCACTTGAGAATAACCTTTGGCCACCAACCTCGCTTTATTTCTTGTCACTACTCCATGTTCATCTTGCTTGTTCCAAATGACCTATTTGGTTCCAATGATGTTCGCCCTTGGTCTTTCCACTAGCTCCCACACTTCATTTCTTTTGAAGTTGTTCAGCTCCTCTTGCATTGCAATCACCCAGTCTGGATCCCTTAAGGCTTCTTCTACCCTGTATGGCTCCAGAAAAGACACAAAATAATAGTGTTTACAAAAATTTGCAATTTGAGATCTAGTAGTTACTCCCTTAGCAATATCTCCAATGATATTGTTGACAGGATGGTCTCTTTGCACACACTGATGTACTCTTGGGTGTGGAATTTGTATAGTTGCTTGTTCTTCATTGTCTTCATGTGTCATGTCTCCCCCTAGATCATTGCTTCCATGATCATCTTGATCTTCTTGACCTTCCTCAACCTGATCTTGTGTAGGAGCTCCCCCTTGATCATTGCTTCCTTGTTGAAATTCGTCTTGTGTTTCCTCTCGTGGTAGGATATCACCAAGTGCCATTTTCTTCAGCGCTTCACATGGAGCTTCCTCCTTATCTAGCATAAACTTATCAACTTGCTCCACTTGTGAGCCGTTAGTTTCATCGAACACTACGTCACCTGCTACTTCAACAAGGCCGGACACCTTGTTGAAGACACGATAGGCGTAGGCATTCGATTCATATCCGAGCAAGAATCCTTCATTGGACTTTGAAGCGAACTTCGAGGCCCTTGGTTTCTTGTTCAGAATAAAACATTTGCAACCAAAAACTTTGAAATAAGAAACGTTAGGCTTTTTACCCGTGAGAAGCTCATATGGAGTTTTCTTCAGTAGTCGATGAAGGTACAACCGATTTGTGGCATGACAAGCGGTGTTCATCGCTTCTGCCCAAAATCGGTCTGACGTCTTGTATTCATCCAACATTGTTCTCGCCATTTCGATCAATGTTCTGTTCTTCCTTTCGGCCACCCCGTTCTGTTGAGGAGAGTAGGGTGCCGAGAATTCATGCTTTATACCTTCTTCATTGAGATATTCTTCAACTTGGGTGTTCTTGAATTCTGTCCCATTGTCACTTCTGATATTCTTTACGGTTGATGAGAATTCATTTTGAGCTCTTTTCAAGAACTTCTTGAGGATTCCCTGAGTTTCTGATTTATCATACAAGAAAAATACCCAGGTAAATCTTGAAAAATCATCAACAATTACTAAACCATATTTGTTACCGCCGATGCTGATGTACGCAATTGGACCAAAGAGATCCATGTGGAGAAGTTACAGCGGTCTAGCGGTGGTCATCACATTCTTGGCGGGGTGTGGTGCTCCAACCTGTTTTCTTGCTTGACAAGCGCTGCACGGCCTGTCTTTTTCAAAAACCACATCCTTAAGACCACGGATGTGACCACCTTTTAGAAGTTTCTGCAGATTTCTCATTCCAACATGGGCTAGCCGTCTATGCCGCAGCCATCCCATGTTGGTCTTAGCAACCAAGCAAGTGTTGAGTTTGGCTTTATCTTTGTTGAAGTCAACAAGATAAAGCTTTCCCTTCAACAATCCCTTGAATGCAATCGAGCCATCGCTTCTTCTAAAGACGGTCACACCCTCATTAGTGAATAAACAGTTGTAACCTTTGTCGCATAGTTGAGATATTGATAAAAGATTATAATCTAGAGAGTCTACATGTAAAACATTAGATAAGGTGTGTTGAGAGGATATTTCAATGTTACCACTACCAAGGACCTTTCCTTGGCTGTTGTCTCCAAAGCATATACCTTCACTTGGATCCTTGTTGCACTCGTATTCCACAAACATACCTCTCTCTCCGGTCATATGATTTGTGCATCCGCTATCTAGCACCCACTTAGATCCACCGGAGGTGTAAGCCTGCAAAATAGAATTATTTCTGGGTTTTAGGTACCCAAGCTTGCTTGGGTCCTCTCAGGTTAGTCACAAGAGTCTTGGGCACCCACACACAAGTTTTCAAGTTCTTGTGGCATGGCCCTGTATATTTAGAAATGACTTTTCCATACTTGTTTTTCATGAGAACATAAGAAGCATCAAATGTATGGAACAGTGTTTGTAGCTTAGATTCATGGGATTTTTTCTTTAACAAAAATGATCCTATTCTTAGCATGATTAGAAGTAGACATGTGTTTGTTCCTGTCAAAGCCAAGACCATCTTTGACATTGGGAGGTCTAGTGATCATATATGCACTTCGTGCATATTTGATCTTCTCCTTATCAAAGATGACGTTTTGAGAAGAATGCATGTCATGTGGGGTTGAAGCATTAGAAATTACATTCTTCTTACTAGAGCAAGAGCAGGTTCTTATTGTTGTCGAGCTCATGTCTTTGGAGGAAGAGCTCTTGGAGGAAGAGGAGTCACTTTGTTTGAGCGACTCAACTTGCACCTCAAGGATTTTGTTAACTTTTGACAAGTTAGCAAGTTCTTCCTTGATTGCAATGTGCGAGTCCTCTAACTTTGAGTAAATTTCCTTACTCAAGGCTAGCTCTAACTCAAGTGACTCATTCTTCTCTCTCTCAAGCTCAAGAAGCTTTTCAACTTCTTGATATCTCTTCATCTCACGGATGAGCATATCTTCTTGTCAGTTGACAAGTTCCTCCTTTTCAAAGATTTCGTTTGACAACATTTCCATTTTCTTTAAAGCAATTTTACTTAGCCCTCTAAACAATTCTTCATTATCACTAGAGCTATCAAAGTCATCAATGGAGGAATTTAGCACAGGAGGAGTAAGTCGAACCATTTTCTTGCCTTCCTTAGCCATAAGACAAGTGTGGTTGTTCATGTCCCGTCCTCCCATGTTCGGAAAGACTGTGGCTCTCATAGTTGGTTTCTTGACTGCGATAGTGGCCATCTCTTCTTCTTCATCGGAGAAGGACTCATCGTTTGAGTCCCACTCCTTCCCAATGTGAGCTTGATGGGCTTGTCTTCTTTTTCTGAAATTTTTCTTTTCTTGAGATCTTGTTTCCTTCTTCTTTTTGTTTTCTTTATAAGTACAGTCCACCATGAAGTGACCATACTCTCCGCAGTTGTAGCAAGTACGTCGAGCCTTGGATTTTCCTTTATCCTTGCTTTTGCCTTCATGTGAATTGTTGCCGTGTCTTCTCTTCATCATGCGTTTGAACTTTTTGATGAAGAGTACCATTTCTTCGTCATCAAGATCGGTGCTTTCGTCGCTTGTATCTCCATCGTCTTGGTCTTCACGAGTTTCTTTGAGTTTGGGTCTGCATGTTGCTTTGAGAGCAACTTCTTTCTTTTTAGAAGAGGTGAGCTCGGCTAAGTCTTTGACGTATTGAGCCTCTTTCTCCATCATTTCATGATTTATGATCTTTCCCAATAACTCATCGGGAGTCATTTTGTGAAACCCGGGGCTTTCTCTAATCATTGAGCAAAGTGTGACGTTTCTTGGCATGAAGGCTCTTATCATCCTTTTGACCACCTCGTGATCAGTCCATTTCTTACTTCCATAGGCACGGATTTTGTTGATGAGTGCCTTCATCCGATTGTACATGTCTTGAGGTGATTCGCCTTCTTCAATAGCAAATCTCCCCAACTCTCCTTCTAGCATCTCAATTTTGGCTTCACGTATAGACCTATTTCCTTCATGAGCTGTCTTGAGGGTATCCCAGATTTCTTTTGCACTTTCTAACCCATCGATCTTGGTGGATTCCTCTCTGCTTAGTGATGATGTGATCACGGCGACGACTTGTGCGTTTCTGTGAATCTCTTGTTCTTGTTCTGGAGTGAGTTCATCATCCGTGTCCGGAATATCGATGCCTGTGCAAACAATGTGCCACAGACTAGGGTTCAGGGATATCAGATGCATCTTCATGTTGTACTTCCACATGGTGTAGTCACTTCCGTCAAACTGTGGGGGCCTTCCCATAGGAATAGAGAGATAATGATTATTTGAATTGAGACGGTTGTAGTTGTAAGGATACCGGGAGTAGTCGTGATGACCACTCCCCATCGTCTTTTCTTCCTCTTTTCCCTTTTGTGCCATTAACTTCTTTCTCAGTAATGTCTTTAGCTTTCTCACTTCATCATCGTCATGTGGATTTTCTTTCAGCACATCGAAGGCTTTGGCTTCTTGCTCCTCATCGTTGTTGTTCGTCTTCGGGATATCGTTGTTCTTCTCAGAGGCCATTGATCTCTCCGAGATGTGAGTCTCGTTGGTGGAGAACTTGGCTCTGATACCAATTGAATGTGGCCTAGAGGGGGGTGAATAGGCCTTTAAAAGATTCCTGCACACTTGATAAAGTTATCAGAAACTTGACTGACCGGACTAGTCCGGTTGTGTGGGCGGACTAGTGCGGTGTGCTGAATTATTTGCGTTAATTAAGTGTGTCTCACAAATTTAATCTTTCAGCAGCGGAATGAGAACAACAGTATTTATAAATTAAATTTATTGTATGGATGCACGTGCAAACTTATAAGGAACTCAAACGATGACTAGCAAACAAGTGATCTAATGTATCAAAATGTAAAACAAATGAGAGACAAGAGACACGAATTTTTACCGAGGTTCGATCTCACCAAGAGATCTACGTCCTCGTTGAGGAAGCTCACACAGAGCCGGGTTCCCAACCCTTTCCCTCTTCAAGTCACCACAAAGGCCGACTTGACTCCACTATCACGGGTAATCACCGAGTTTGTGGGGCAACCTCACACGTTGAGGGCTCCCACAAGAATTACAGTGAGAAGGTGATCAAATACACTCAAAAAGATTACAATGCAGAATATGAGTGTAGAGAAATCAAACCCCAAGAGCTCACAACGAAGGAACGAAGATCTCCCAATCCCAAATCCAATTATTTGATTGATCTTGGCCTTTTTGCACCTTAGATGTATGGGGAGATGTGTTTTTGGGCTCTTGGGACAGGTGGCGGCGCTAGGGTTTGAGTTTTTGACAATATGTGTCGTGTCTCTTCTTGCAAACAACGAAGGACCTCTTTTTATAGGGTTTCCAAAGAAGTTACCGTTGTTAAACCTACTACTGGACTAGTCTGGTATATGATCGGACTTGTCCGGTCTACTTCTAGTGGGTTAACCGGACTAGTCCGGTCCACAAACCAGACTTGTCCGGTGCTATGTGAAATGTGGTTCCAGAAACTTCAGCGGACTAGTCCTGTCGCTTGGATGGACTAGTCCGCAGTCCTCTAAAGAGGACAACAGAGACATGACCGGACTAGTCCGGTTCAAAACCGGACTTGTCCGGTTGAGTTCCAGTAAGCTGACCGGACTAGTCCGATACGTGGACGGACTAGTCCGGTGTTCAGTGGATTTTAGTTGATTATTAGCCCTTACCCTTACGTAAAGTCATGAGCTCTTGGGATGTGTCTCTCACACACACCCTATACATTTATATCTACTTTGCTCTTCTAAATTCCACTAAAGTCTTCCTTTTCGGGCACCACTCTATTTTTCATCTTTTTTTGTGCGCACCTAGCTAGTTCACTTAGTTTGTCCTGCAATCATTTCGTTAGGATCTCATGTGCTTGTCATCAATTAGCCAAAACCCACAAGGGATTTCCTAGATGCACTTTCAATATCCTTCTCACTGACCCGTACGCACCCGTGAAACTATGAGGGTCGGCTCTAATACCATTTGTGGCAGCTCTCTAGGATCATAGACTAGCCCCACATACAACCACTAGTCTTTTCTGCGCACTTTGTCCTCACTCGTGCGCACCCGAGAAAACTTCCGGTCAGTCACCCATCCCCAAATTTCTCCGGGCCAAGCACGCTTAACCCCAGAGTCCTTTGCAGGTGGGCTTCTGGAAAAGAAGGTATACCTTGATGGTACGAGTATTCTATCAATCCTATTAAGCCGGGAGCTCGAATATCACAACTAACCTAGGATTTGACGGAGTACATGGAGGCTTTGGACGCGGCGATAGAAATCAAGAGGGTAAGGACATCCTAGACTTTGTCGTAGCCTATGATCTGTTGGTAGCTAACACCCTCTTTAGGAAGAGGCAATCTCACCTAGTGACCTTTAGTAGTGCCCAACACTCTATCCAGATTGACTTTTCCTCACTAGGAGAAGGGATAGACAGGAGTGTCTAGATTGTAAGGTGATTCCCGGGGAGTGTGTTGTGACATAACATAAGCTTGTGGTAGTTGACTGTCGCTTCCATACATGTTCTTTGTGGGACAAAGGTGTCAAAATTATAAGAACAAAGTGGTGAAAGTTGAAAGGAGAATCACAAGAATCCTTTAAAAATAGGGTGATCACAGAAGGACCCTGGGTAGAAAATGGAGATGCAGATAGTATGTGGGTGAAGATGGCAACTTGCATTAGGAAGATAGCTAGTGAGGTGTTCGGTGTGACAAAAGGAAAGAAAATTATAGATAAAGACACTTGGTGGTGGAATGAGGATGCACAAAAGGCCATTAAGGAGAAGAAGGAGTGTTACAAGAGTTGGCATAATGATAGAAGCGCAAGCAACATGCTTAAGTACAAAGAGGCCAAGAAAAATGCAAGGCGGGCTGTGAGTAAGGTAAGAGGACAGGCCTATGATGAGTTATATGAGAGACTAGAGATAAAAGAAGGTGAAAAGGAAATATACAAAATAGCAAAAATCCGCGAGAGAAAGATGAGGGATTTCAATCAAGTTAAATGCATCAAAGATGAGACTGACCGCATCCTAGTGAATGATGAAGAAATTAAGAATAGATGGCGGGATTACTTTAATGGGCTACTCCTTTGATGACTCCAACAGGCAGTTCGTGCGGAGGATACAAGAGTTTGAGGTTAAGGAGGCCTTAAAAAGGATGAAAGGAGGAAAGGCCCTCGACCCTGATGATGTTCCTATTGAGGTGTGGAGATACCTTGGGGACGTGGCAATAGTATGGCTCAAAAAGCTATTCAAACACACTTTCCAGTCAAACAAGATGCCTAAAGAATGGAGGAAAAGTATATTAGTACCTATCTTCAAAAATAAAGGAGATATTCAGAGTTGTACTAATTATCGAGGGATTAAGCTTATGATTCATACTATGAAGCTTTGGGAGAGAGTGATTGAACACCGCCTGAGGAAAGTGACCAATGTCACTAAAAACCAGTTTGGTTTTATGCCTGGGAGGTCTACAATGGAGGCAATTTTCTTGCTTAGTGAGCTTATGGAAAGATATAGGGAGCAGAAGAAGGACTTGCATATGGTGTTCATTGACTTGGAGAAGGCGTACGATAAGATACCAAGGCTAGTCATGTTGTGGGCACTAGAGAAACATAAAGTGCCAACAAAGTACATTACCCTTATCAAGGATATGTACAATAATGTTAGGACAAGTATGCGCGTAAGTGATAGTGAGACTGATGCATTCCCTATCACGATAGGTCTACATCAATGATCAGCTTTGAGCCCATATGTCTTTTTCTTGGTGATGGATGAGGTGTTGAAGGATATACAAGGGGATATCCCTTGGTGCATGCTCTTTGCCGATGAGGTAGTGCTGGTAGATGAAACTAGGGATGGTGTTGATAAGAAATTAGAGCTATGGAGACAAACCTTAGAGTCCAAGGGGTTTAGACTTAGTAGGACCAAGACCGAGTACATGAGGTGTGACTTTAGTGGTGTTGGTCGTGAAGAGGGAAATGTTAGTCTACAAGGACAAATAGTACCTATAAGGGACTCTTTCTGATACTTAGGATCAATGTTACAAAGTAATGGCGATATTGATAAGGATGTTTGCCACAGGATCAAGGTAGGGTGGATGAAATGGCAACAAGCCTCTGGAATCCTATGTGATAGGAACGTCCCACAAAAGCTAAAAGGGAAGTTCTATAGGACGGTGATCAGACCCGCGATGCTTTATGGGATGGAATGTTAGCCAACTAAACGGCAACATGTCCAACAAATGAGTGTCGCAGAGATGCGCATGCTACGGTGGATGTGCGGGCACACGAGATGAGACCGAATAAGGAATGAGGCGATTCGTGATAGGGTAGGGGTGGTGCCGATTGTAGAGAAGTTAGTCCAACATCGACTAAGGTGGTTTGGACATATCCAGCGGAGACCTCTAGAAGCACCGGTTAACATTGGGATTTTAAGAGGTAGAGAAAATATTAGGAGGGGTAGAGGACGACCAAGGTTGACCTGGGAGGAGATGGTAAAACGATATTTGAGAGATTGGAATGTATCTAGAGACTTAGCTCATGATAGGACCGCATGGAAAGTAGCAATTCATGTGCCAGAATCTTAGTCTTGTTTTCTTCTTTTCTTTTTTCCTTGTTGTTCTTATATCTCTTCCTCTCTTTTACTTCATATATATATAATTATTGGGTTTCATGTCTAGCCGACCCCAACATGCTTGGGATAAATGCTTGGTTGTTGTTGTAAAGCATGACACATGTTACTGCATTTTTCATTATCTTTTAAAGCACAAGTTTAGATCATATGACATTTGCAAGAGATTATATGCCACATCGGCCTTTTAACCAACTAAGCCAAGCCTATGTCATTTGACAATCAGGGGCTTAAGGACATGGTTTTAGTCAGACACAACTTCTTTCAAGTTCATATCTAAGTCCAATGATAAGCCATCTCAAAAGAATAAGTGCGATGCATGCATATTCTCTTGATCTTATCTCATTTTTCCATTTGATCATAAAAGCTCAACATGTGGATAATTGATTGATTAATTTTTCATTATCAAAAGCACTTGTGAGCATGAAACAAGTTCAAAATAGCAAGAAAGTTTGATCATGACCAGATTTAGTGTAAGTAATTATTCCAATTACTAGTCATGGCAAAAACTACAAAACGTATAACACGAGTAATGTATAGTAAGAACTTTCAGCATGCAAAAAAATCATAAAGTCATATATGTATGAAAAACTTTGCTCATATTATTTCAAAATTAAATTGACACATAGACTTCCAAAGTTTCAAAACTCCCCCCTCAATTTAAGCCATGAGGATGCATAACCCTTATTTCACTAAGAATGAAACAAAGAGTGAAATCCAAGGGTTTTGTAAAAATGTCAGCCAATTGTTGTTCGGTATCTACATGGTGAAACACAATGTTTCCTTTTTCAACATAGTCACGGAGAAATTGATACCTAATGCCAATGTGCTTTGTTCTTGAATTTTGCATGGGGTTTTTAGCAATGCAAATGGCACTAGTGTTATCACAAAACCGTGGAATACTATCTAGATCAACCCCATAGTCCTTAAGTGTTTGAACAATCCAAAGAATTTGTGAGCAAGCGCTAGCAGCAGCTACAAACTCAGATTCGGCCATGGATTATGCAACCGAATTTTGTTTTCTAGAAGACCAAGCAACAAGTGAATTACCAAGAAAATGACAAGCACCTGAAGTACTTTTCCTATCAATCCTACAACCCCCAAAAATCAGAATCCAAAAAAGCTTTCAAAGTAACGGTTGAGGAAGAAGGAAGAAAAATGCCAAATTCTTGAGTTCCATGTAAGTACCTGAGAATCCTTTTGATGGCTTGACGATGTGAAGCATGTGGGGAAGCTTGAAATCATGCACAAAGACATACGCTGAATTGCATGTCCGGTCTTGATGTCGTGAGGTACAAAAGTGACCCGATCATGCTTCTATATTCCTTTTGATCACGGGATCACCATCTTCGTCAAGTTCAAGTGTTGTTATTGTTCCCATTGGTGTCCAAAGAGGCTTGCTTTTGTCCATGTTGAAGCGCTTAAGGAGGTCTTTCGTATACTTCGTTTGATGCACAAAAGTTCCTTACTTGGTTTGCTTGGTTTGCAGCCACCAAAAGTATGTGAGTTCTCCAATCATACTCATTTCAAATTCCGAACTCATCATAGCTGAAAACTTGGACCCAAGGTCATGAGAATCACAACAAAGATAATATTATCCACATACACTTGAATGAATAGTGAGTCATTGCCATGCTTAAGAACAAAAATAGTTTTATCAACCTTGCCCATGGTAAACCCCTTTTCAAGTAAAAATGTTTTTAACCTACCATACCATGCTCTAGGGGTTTGTTTAAGACCATACAAAGCTTTGGACAGTTTGTAAAAATGATTAGGAAAATTTGGATTTTCAAAACCTGGTGGTTGCTTAACATAAATCTCCTCATCTATGTAGCCATTAAGAAAAGCACTTTTAACATCCATTTGATATAACTTGAAATCTTTAGATGCAGCAAATGCTAACAAAATTCTTATGGCTTCTAATCTAGCAACGGGAGCAAATGTTTCATCAAACTCTAAACCTTCAACTTGTGTGAAATCTTGAGCAACCAACCTAGCCTTATTCCGAATCACAACCCCATCCCCACTTTGTTTATTTTTAAACACGTATTTAGTTCCAATTAAAGTGTGACCTTGAGGTGGAGGTACATGTTTCTGTAAGGGCCCAAGTTTTTCACTTGCTAAAAGTGTTCATCACACCCACACCTCAGTTCAATTGTGGTAAAAACATGAACACATTTGAAGAACAAGTAATCACCGTAAATAGATTTATTAAAAGACAAATTCACAAAATGCAAAAGTGGTATTTCCCACATGCATAATATAGGGGCTGAGTACAGAATTAACTCCTAAACTTTGTTAGGAATGATCATGCCAAATTTCACCCAAATCCAAACCTATTTGAGGTACTTTTGGGTACAATCATTAAAAGGCTAGTTTGAATTTAAATTCAAATTCAAAATCCTTTCATACCATGAATTCAAAAGTGGGATTCCTATTCACACTCAGCACATTGTTATGAGATCGCACACTAATTTTCCCTCCATTTGGAGTTGATCTTAACATGAGCTATTTTGAGTAAATTCAAACCGAATTTGAATTTCAAACTTCACATGTGCTGTAAATTCATCCAAACCATTTGACAGTTTGAATCATTCAAATTAAAATGGTGAATTTGGTAGTTTGATCACAGATCAAAGGGCAGTAGGGGCACACAAATTTGAAACAGTTGACAAATTCAATTTTGGAGGACAAAAATCAAAAGTGGGGTCCTCTGTCAGTCACACAACCGAGTGAACGGATTTCCACCGAGGCAATCTGGTCTGCGTGCGCTCGGTAGAATGCCATGGCGAGGAACGGGCGGGACAGCAGCTGCCTGCCTCCTCGAGCCACCGAGCTGCTTCCCCAGCCTCCTTAGCCGCACCCTCGGATGAGTCCCGGATCAGTTCACCGATTGTTTCACTCTCCGCTCTCACACTCGAATGAAGAACAGAGCCCCGCTCACTGCCGTCTCGGTTGCTCGATCGGGAGACCGCGTTAGTTCATGGGTGAAACCTGTCTGAGCTGCAAAACGGCGACCTAGACTCTCTTCCTATCTCCCCGTCATGAAAACAGGCCGTGTTCGGCTTCCTTCGACCTCAACCGAGCGTTTTCGCGGCGAACGGGAACTGCCGCCATTCGGTGCTCACGTGGGCAGTCCAACTCAGTAGCTTTCACGCCCAAGCAAAGGCACCTAGAGACGCGCTAGGACTTCGTGCTGCTCACCTTCAAACCTCATCCCGAGTGGGTGACCGCCGGCGAGCGAATTTTGGGTTTTTCTTCCGCTCGGTGCAAATCAACCTTCGGGTAAAATTTAGAGAAATTCACACTCAAAGTTCGTTTAGCATTCACCATATTAGGCACACACGAGCTAGACTTGCTAAGGAACAAATTGTCTTCAGAACCCTAGCGTGAAAGCCTCCGTAGCCGGCTTATTTCAAGCTCTTTCATCGGTGACCGTAGCAAACCGCCTCGGGCGCACGGTGAGATTACCTTTAGAGCCTCTCCCGAGCTATGGGGCAGTTAGGTCGAGCTTCTACATGTTGCACTGATTCTTTAGGACCGAAGATCCGACGGTTTAGCGTAGAATTGAAGTGTTCCGAGCTCGCCAGAACCTTAGTTTACGCTGTTACCGCTGCGCGCCTACTTCCGGCCATCACCGGCGGCCGGCGACCTCACAAATGGGTTCAGCAGGCCGGAATAGGGGGCAGGCAGCGGAAATTGGACTGGGAGTTGGCCGGGAAGGCCATTCCAGTGACCCTCGCCAGAGGGCGCCACCGCTCGGGTGCGGTTGGCGCGAGGAAGGGGAAGTACTGTGCATGGGACCCACATGCAGTGTTTCAAACATTTCCCCGATTTTCAGTTTTGAATTCAAACTTTAAACACACACAACTTTGGCTAGAAGTGTCCAAATCGATTGAACCAAATTTTGTTGGATTCAGCTCTGAGTAGCAAAACAAGTTTCACTCCATGAAAACCCTTATTTCTCCAGAATTAATTCTCCCAAAGTTCAAACTGTTGAGAATTTTAACTGGAAATACCTTTGGTAGAAAATTCTGAAATTTGGCCAGGATGTTCCTTCTAATACCCTTGAGCCACCATAAAAATGTCAGATCCATCCGAGCTCATTTAGTCCACCTAATGGTGCGATTAAGGAAACTGGTCCAGAGAAAAAGAAAAATGTTCAGAAATATTTTTCAGATTTTCTCTGAACTTGTTTAGCTCATATATTTTGCTAGGATTCTGCAAATTAGGTGAAATCAATTCCATTGGAACCCTTTAGAAATCTAGTTTCCATAAAGTCATGGCTTGTTCCATGAAAATCCCTAGAAAACCATAAGAGCTCTAATTATGGCCAAATACACATTTATTTGTGCATGGTTCAAATGAGCTTTGCTTCAGATGAAATTCGGCCAAGTCCCTGTTTAGCTTATCACCAAACCACAGTAAAAATTTCTGAGTCAAAAGGGCTGTCTAGCTATACTTATAGTTTCACCGTCTCAATTCAATACACATGCATTCAAATTTGACACACATCGTATTTTCATTTCGTGTTAGTCGCTAAAATCGAAGAAGGCCCGGAGGATCTTGACTTTATTACTCCAGAAGAACATTTAGTCGACGACCAGTAGCAAGGCAAGCTCCGGTTTGCATTTACCTGTTTTAAAATATTATGTTTTGATCACTGAGTTTATGTATTTCCTACAAATGTGCATTAGAGTCTTGATTGGAAACCCAATTGCATAGCCAAGAGAACCAGTGGTTTTGGGCTTAGGATTTAAACCTCGAGTAGCCACTGCAATGCTAAAATGGTATAGGATTTGGTACAAGTCGAGTAGTTGGAACTACATACGAGAATAGGCTAGAGGCACACTACTCGGTTAGAGATAGACAATGAATCACATGGCAAGAAAATGAGACCGAGCGGAGAGTAAGGGCAGCAAGACTTTGGGGTCTAGGTGCCATATCTCTACTTGTGTCGATTGAGGACCGAGCCATGTGTGGGCCTGTTGAACAAGCTAGAACGGTACCAAAGACCTACCGGATAAAAGCGATATGTTGAGGCATTGCTTGTCGTCCAGAGGGTAGGTTGAGAGCAGCGAGGTATAAATCGGCTAACGGGCACCAAGGATGCTCCGCGTAGAGACCTCCTGCTCGGGACGATAGGACCAATTCAACAGTCGGCTAACGGATGAAAGGTGGTCGCGTACGACGTCCGTGATGGTTGCTGAAGGCAACATCGAGTACGGCGTATGTGACGGGTTATTCGGGTAACCCTGCAGGTGTAAATCGATTATAATCGCCGTCCCTCGCAGTCAGTGAGTACCACTTGTTCACTGTATCATGACGTAGAAAGAACAGGATAGTTGTCATGATAAAATTTGCTGATTGAAAGCTTTACATTGTTTGTTAATGAAATGGTTTAGTAGAGCTAATAAAAGTTCTTTTCAACCTTAGGCAAAGCACATAAGAGAAATGCATTTCTTGTTTGATTGCGGATTTCTTATGTGTCTTAGCACAAGGTTCCCCACTAACTTGATGCTAAAATTTGAAAGTAAGAGTCAACTAAATATGCGTGTCTTTTGCAGCATACTTTCCTATAATACACTGCAAACAAGCATGTAAAGTTTCATGTTTAGGTGAGACGGGTCAGTCTTGTTGAGCCATTGTGCTCACTGCTTCTGTTTGAAGCGTTTGCAGGATTCTATGAGGAGGAGGCTCCCGAGGAGGAGACGGTCCTCCATGAGGGAAGCACCATCGAGTGAGAGCCGTGCACACCACCGTGTTAGTGTGTGCGTGTGTGCTACTGGGATCACATTCACGGGCCGAATGTGAGACCTTTTGCTTAGCCTACGCCCGTGAGTGTAGGCTATAAACGATACTTGATGTAAACTATGTTGATAAACAGTTTCTGTAATAAAATGTAACTTCCGCTTATCACCTTTTATGTGTATTATCCGGTGCTGTCTATCGCAGCACCCCTTAGAAAGATCCTGGTTTGTCGGAACCGTCGGGTCCTCACAGCGTGGCATCAGAGCATCGATGAGGTTTAACGCACTTAAAAAGGATAGATTTTTAAAAACTCGGTGAGGAACGAGTTATTAGCCCATATAAGGATGTTATTAGTGTATAGAAAGTGGCAATACTAACCTATTTGATATGTCGGAGAATCATGCACCTCAGGACTCTTTATGCCTTGGGGGTGCACGTAAGCACTGTCCACCAGTGCGCACAAGCTTAAGGGTGGAGCCTCACGGGTGGCAGGTAACCCGGCCAGCTTTAGTATCCTCTACGACTCTTCATGTCGTTTGGGGTATTCGAGCAACGCCAGTCCCCGGCGTGCTTCGGGCAAGTAGGTGGAGACCCCATCACGTGGTTGGTAACGTGAACACATAGCTCAAGGCGTGTTTGGCTTGAGAACACCCGTGCGGGTGATGACGGACGAGTGTATGGAACTGTATTGGGCCTGGGTTCAGTGTGCAGCTGAACCAGATGATTGTGTGAGTTTATTGCAGGTAGTCTAACCACGAATCGGTAGACGAGTAGCATCCATGTGCAAGAGTCGTTTAGTGCCACCGAATTAACGAAGCCGGCTAAGTCCGGTATAGGTTTCTTTGTGAGGAACGTAGTGCCGGCATAATTTGGGTGACACTTCGACGTCACAGTCCGCTAAATGATTAACATCATTGTAAAACTTGAAAAATTTGATTCAGAGCACTAAAATTTTGATTTAGTTCCTTCCCTTAATCAGGATTTCCAAAGTAAGCAAGTTTTCAACTTATGTAAGATTTGGAACAGAGTCCTCTGCTTTCAGCTGAAATAATGCTGAAGTTGTACAGAGGTAGATGTCGAGTTCTTTAGATGTTGGGGTTGTATGATACATTTGTAAAAGCCGAGGATTTTACTTGTTAGAGTGTTCATCACATCACCACAACCCAGCTGAGTTTGTGGAGATCTCATGAACACATGTGAAGAGCAAGTAACCACCGTCAATAGGTTGATTAGAGGAAAAACTCACAAATCCAAAAGTAGGATTCCACACATGTAAACATGAGGGACTGAGCTCACCATTAGGCCCTAAACATTCTTAGGAATGCTTCTGCGAAGTTTCATGTAAATCCAAACCATTTTGAGGCACTTTTGTATACAATTGTAAAAATGGCTAATTTGAATGCAAATTCAATCAGCTACATTCATCACTTGGATTCAAAAGGTGACTTCACATTCAAAATCAGCACATTTTTCTGAGTTACTCCACCAATTTTCATCCTCATTGGACTTGTTCTTGTCGGGAGCTATATTTGAATTAATTCAAAACTGAATTTGAAATTCAAATTTAAGTGTGAAGCAAATTTAGCTAAACCGGCTCAAGTTTGGGGAAATCAAATTCAGATCATGACTTGGTGGCTAAGTCTACAATTTAATTGTGAGTAGCTGAGATATTTGCAGTAAAAACAAAATAAAAGAGATTAGAGGGGAGGCGGGTCCACTGTCAGTGACTGAAATTGCTTTGTACTGACTTAAACCGAGCGCAGCTCTCGCGGGCGACCGACAATCGACCGCAGGCCGCCAGCATGCTCGGCAGCTCCACCTCACGGTGAAAACATCGGCTCAAAGTCCAGCACACCGAGCTGCTTCACCCTTCTCTCCAGTTCCGAGCAAAACCGAGCACGTCACGCGCTGTTCTTCGTCTCCCGTGAACGAACTCGTCGCCGCTCTCTCTGTCCACCGGCGACCGGCCGATCCCGGCTAGTTCATGCACCGCGACCGGAGAAGAAAAGGTGGTCATGAACGTGCCGAAGCTGTAGGAGAAAATTGTTTTCCGTTTCATGCGGTGTAGGACGAGTATTTCTCATTTCTTTCCACGGTGTGTATTAGGTTTAGCAATCGGTCGATGGCAAAATTTGTTGCACACCGGCAACCACTGCTCGAGCTGCACACTATACATACTCTAGAACCTCTAGCGCACCTCCTCGCTCAAGTAGCACCAAGTTTCATGCACTAGAACCCTAGTTCCGCGAGTTTTCCGTGCTGGTGGCCGAAAACAGGGCACCTCGCTGGTGAGGTCCTAGTTGCGGTCATTTTCCACGAGGATCAGGGTGTATATTCGTGATCAGCAAGTCTCAGTGAAGATCTCCGAAGAAACAGCATCGAAAAAGGTGTAGAGAACACCGAGTTCAACGTCGCTGATGAGCTCCCGGCTGCTGTCACCGCTGCGAGCACTGTTCCGGCCATCGCCGAGCTCCGGTGAGAGCACCAGCGTGTTACCCGTGCGGAGTTAGGCACATGCGGTGGGTTTCATCGAAGGTCATGCAGTGGAACGGCCGGCGGTGAGCTCTCCGGCGAGGCACCAATGCGGGGGTCGCCGGTGGCACGAGGTAGAAGAAGGGGTGCGGACCCCGCGTGGCAGTGAGAGAAAACCGGCCCAGGGATAAGCTGTGGCGCCGGGTTTTGTGCGGCTACCTGCGAAACTAAGTGGACCAACGTGTGGCTTCGTTGACGAGTTGACACGTAGCCCTGGGGCCCACCAGCCCGGTTTAATCCCTCTGAATTTTGATTTGAATTTTCAGAATTTCCCCAAACTTTGGAAGGCCATCACTTTGGGTAGAAGTACCCAAATTTAGTGAACCAAATTTTGTTGGATTCAGCTCTCGGAGTACTTTCTAGCAAAACATGTTTTATCCTTTGAAAGTCTTTAGTTTTCCAGAATTAATTCCCTAAAATTTGAAGTGTTGGAAATTTTATCTGGAGATTTCCTTTATAGAAAATTCTGAAATTTGGCTATGATGTTCATTTGAGTATACTTCGAGTGACATGAAAAATTTCAGGTCCATTGAGTTAATTAAGTCCACCTAATGGTGTGATTAAGTGGACTGCCCTGATAAAATAGAAAAATGTACAGAAACATTTTTCAGAATTTTCTCAAATCTTGATTAGGGCATAACTTCCTCTAGGATTCTCTAAATTACATGAAACCAACTCCATTAGAACCATATCCTCTAGTTTCCAGAAAGTAATGGCTTGCTCCATGAAAATCCCTGGAAATCCTTAGAAGCTCTAGTAATGGCCATTTAGGCATTTATTTGTGCAAGGCTCAAATGAGCTTTGTTTCAAATGAAATTAGGCCAAGTCTCTGGTTAGGTTCTAACCAAGCCACAGTAAAAATTTCAGAGCCAAATAAAATGTCTATCTAAAGTTAGGGTCTTGATAGTTGTGAATTCAACATATTTGCATTAAATTGATACATATGGCTAATTTGATTACGTGTAGTCACTGAACTCGAAGAAACCCCGGAGATCTTGCACTTCATACCTCCAGAGCAGACCTTAACTACTGACCAGCAGCAACAAGGAAAGCCCCGGTTTGCATTTAACAAAGTTTATCCAGTTTTGCTTTATATTCGACTAGCTTGAGGTATGTATGTGCATTAAGTTTAGGATGGATGAAACTCTAATTTCATAACCAGGTTATTCCAAAGAGAGTGAGGGTAGTGTCTAAGTCCTCAAGTAGAACATGCTTTGCTTAATGTTTATAGACTTCAGTACCAGTCGAGTAGTTGGAATCTACTCGCGAGTATAGGAATCGCCAGGCCAAAACTGTGGTTTGATCAAATTACCAAGGACAATGGGGTCACATTATTTAAGAGCAGTAGGAATTCAATTTTTGAGGACAATTTGGGGCTGTGGTCCCCCCTATCAGCCACACAAAGCTCTAAACCGGCTGAACCCCGAGTTTTCTCTGTGTTCACGCACTCAGTGGGAGCGCGCGCCAAGACTTCGCGTCGAAGTCGACCGAGAAGCGCCGTCCAGCTCCTGCTTCGACGGGAAAACGTAGTGGAACGCTCAATTGCCTGACGTCTCAACTTGGATATAAAAGGGGTTGAGTCGGCCGGTGAGCATCGTTTTTGTGCACACCCGAGACCTACCAGGCAGCCGCTCGAACATCGCCGCAGTAGAACGGCCTAAACCGAGGTTCTCTGCCCTCGCCGTCCATAGCAAAGCTGAGCGCTAGCTTGTCCTCAAGCTCACCGCTCAAACCGTTTCGAGATTCGTCCTTCATACGCAAAGAATTTCCCAGTTTAGGATCGGGAGCTCATTTCAGGACCCGATTAGGTTTAGGAGGAATTCGGGAAGATCATCGCGTGGGAGGTCAAACAGAGTTTAGAAATCACATCAAGAGGTTCTTGCGCCCCTCCTCGATCAAAAAACGGAAATAAACCACCGCCGGAACCCTAGGTTCACCAAGGAACAGCTCGGCGGAAGAGGGGGTCGCCGGTGAGGTCTGGGTTGCCGGCTGTTTGTGTCCCAACCGAGGTCATGCTGAACTTCCCGATGTTGGTGATATGCCCAAGAGGCAATCATAACAATTCGGATAAAGGCCTGATGGATATTTGATCCATAAGAAATTAGGGTACTAATGGGCCTGTGACCTAAAAGCCCATTAGCGCGCCTATAAATATGAGGGGTAGGGTTACGGACAGAGCTCTCCACCAGATAGCAGTCCCAGCCGCCGCCCCTCACAGGTCAGCCGCCGAAACCCCTGCCGCGCGCACGGTGCTAGCACACCGACGCACGGCGTTCCTCCCTGTACGTGTGGACTCCGTGGAGGCGCTGCTGTTACTGCTGCGCTGATCGGCTACGGCGCGCATCTACGATCCGCTGCGCTGCGCGTCTAGTGGTAACGATCCATGACCTTCTCACTCGCATGTTTCCTGGGTGATACGGTCGAATTGCTAGAGTAGTGCATCGCCTATTTCCCAACAGTGGTACCAGAGCCGACTTGCGTAGTTTTTGGTCTGGATCTTAGATGCGATCTACTGCAGACAAGTTCATATGATGAATTTTTATAGTTCGGCTTCTGGGGTTTGGAATTGGTTAGAGTAGATTGCCATCATATGACTAAAGGATTAGTTCGTGCTCCTTCTCTGCTGTGTGCGCAACCTGTCCCTACCGGCTGGAATCACCATCGGGACTAATAGTGTACATAGCTAGCAGATTGAGCCAACAGATCACGGTCATATGTCGCGATCTTCTCGTGGATAACCAGTCACAATGAAAATTGAGGCATTCTGAATGGCTCAGATTCGGGTTGATCTGATCAATTCAATTCGGGACCGCCGTTGCTGTCTGCTATAGTGACATCATTAAGTTGTTTCGCGATAGACATCGTTCTACGCTTAACTTGTTTTTGCAGGGAATGATGTGAATGGTATGGCCTAAATATGATGTGATAATCTGTGTGTAAAATTCGTGCAGCCTGCGTGTTGCAAATTTAACACAACCGGGTTGAGGTTGTCACATATTTGTATAACGACCTGCGTGTCGCCCTGTGATGCCTGATCTCTCATGTAATTTATTTGATAGCTATTAGATGTATTAGCTTCTTTTATATTCATTGAGAAACCTCAAGCATGATGGCGATGGTGATCACCATAAGAAGGGAGACATGGCGGTATAGATCATGATGGAACCATGGTGATGGAGATCACTATGATCCTGAAGGCCATACTATTCACATATATGATATGATCGCATGCCTGTGATGTTTTACTATTCTTTTCATGCTTTTCATATGGTGGATGTTTTGTCATGATAGAATAGCTTCCCTCGGAAAAGTTGAGTATTTGATGCCATTTACCTATAGCTGCACCTATGTTGTTTTGATCGTTGTATGGTAGGTTTGCCAAAGCAAAATACCGTCATCTATCATAATGAATAGGGTGAATGTTGGACATTCACATGCATAGTATTGGTTTACTCAACAAAGCTATCAAAACGGTTTTGGGCTTTATGGCATAGTGTTGGGAGCCGGGGCATTGGATGTCACTCAACAAACAAGAATCATATAGAGATATGATTAACAATGGTTGTTTACCTATGTTACTAATTTTCTAGCAGTGAAGCAAAAGCTCACTAGGAATTAGTGAATATGGATCTTGGACCACTATATGTCGTTAGAGGGAGGACGATGCTCATATAGTGGTGGTGTCTTTTATTAAACTGTTAATAAAAGATTGGTACATAACATAGTGCTAAAACCTTGCATATTTATTTTCTATTGTAGATCATGTCTGCTAGTAACAATTCCGGTTTCAATTTGCGATCTGTGCTTGAGAAAGAAAAGCTCAATGGAGCTAACTTTATTGATTGGTACCGCAACCTGAGAATTGTTCTCAGGCAAGAGAAAATTGAGTATGTTCTTGAGCAACCATACCCCAATGACCTCCCCGATGATGCAAATGCCGCAACTCGCAGGACTTATGAGAAGCACTGCGATGATGCGCTTAATGCAAGCTGCCTCATGCTTGCCACAATGTCCCCTGATCTACAGAAACAATATGAGCATGCAGATGCTTATTCTATGATTCAGGGACTACGTGGAATGTTTGAGAACCAAGCAAGGGCTGAGAGGTACAACATCTCAAAGTCCTTGTTCTCATGCAAGCTGGCAGAAGGTAGCCCGGTCAGTCCCCATGTAATCAAGATGATTGGTTACATTGAGACTTTGGACAAACTTGGTTCTGAACTCAAGGATGACCTGGCTATTGACGTTATTCTCCAGTCACTCCCACCGAGCTATGAGCCATTTATATTGAATTATCAAATGAATGGCATGGAGAAAACGTTGGCTGAATTGCATGGGATGCTTAAAACAGCCGAGGAAAGCATTAAGAAAAACACCACTCATGTGATGATGGTTCAAAAGGAGAATAAAAAGAGGAAGCGTGTGATGCATCCTAAAGGCAAGGGAAAGGTTCCCAATGAGTCTTCAAGCTCAAAGCCAAAGGGAAAATCAGGCCCTTCTCCTAATGATGAATGCTTCCACTGTCATGCTAAGGGGCATTGGTCTAGGAATTGCAAGAAGTACTTGGAGGATAAGAAGAAGAAAGGGAGTGAGACTTCCACTTCAGGTATAAATGTTATAGAAATCAATATTGCTACATCTTCTAGTGAATCATGGGTATTTGATACCGGATCAATGATTCACACTTGCAAATCGTTGCAGGGTCTAAGTGAGACTAGAAGATTTGCAAGAGGCGAGTTGGATGTTCGGGTCGGCAATGGAGCAAAGGTTGCTGTCATAGCTATCGGAACTTATCACTTGTCATTACCCTCAGGATTAGTTTTGGAATTAAATAATTGTTATTGCATTCCTTCTTTGAGCAAGAACATTATATCTTCTTCATGTTTGGAAGAAGTTAATGGTTATGAGATTATAATAAAGAACAAATGTTGTTCTATTTATTATAATAATATTTTCTATGCTCAATGTCCATTAGTGAATGGATTATATGTTCTTGATCTTGAGGATAAAACAGTCTATAACATTAGTACAAAAAGGGCTCGATGAAATGATCTAAATCCCACTTTTATTTGGCATTGTCGCTTAGGTCATATAAATGAGAAACGCATTGAGAAACTCCATAAAGATGGTTTGTTAAGTTCATTTGATTTTGAATCACTTGACACATGCGAGTCTTGTTTGCTTGGGAAGATGACCAAAGCACCCTTCACTGGTCAAAGTGAGAGGGCAACTGACTTGTTGGGACTTATACATACTGATGTATGTGGACCAATGAGTTCGGTAGCTAGAGGTGGTTTTCAGTATTTCATTACTTTTACCGATGACTTTAGTAGATATGGATATGTCTATCTAATGAGGCACAAGTCTGAATCTTTTGAAAAGTTCAAAGAATTTCAGAATGAAGTACAAAATCAGTTGGGCAAGACAATTAAACTTCTACGATCTGATCGTGGGGGTGAATATTTGAGCCATGAATTTTATGATCATTTAAAACAATGTGGAATTGTTCCACAGTTGACTCCACCAGGAACGCCCCAATGGAATGGGGTGTCCGAGCGGAGGAACCGAACCTTGTTAGACATGGTTAGGTCGATGATGAGTCAGACTGATCTTCCACTATCCTTTTGGGGTTATGCTCTTGAAACTGCTGCGTTTACACTAAACAGAGTCCCAACTAAGTCTGTTGAGAAGACACCATATGAGATGTGGACCGGGAAACGTCCCGGATTGTCTTTCCTCAAAGTTTGGGGATGTGATGCTTATGTCAAACGTTTGACGTCAGACAAACTTACTCCCAAATCAGACAAATGCTTCTTTGTGGGATATCCTAGGGAAACCAAAGGATATTAATTTTATAATAAAACGGAGGGTAAAGTGTTTACTGCTCGCAATGGTGTCTTCTTGGAGAAAGAGTTTCTCTCAAAAGGAGTTAGTGGGAGCAAGGTGCATCTTGAAGAAATCCAAGAAATATCTGAAAATGTTTCGGCACCCTCTAATCCTATACAGGATGTACAAGATGTTGTACAACCACTTGATGAAACACCAGCTCCACGAAGGTCTACAAGAGTACGTCGTGCAACTGAAAAGTTGACACTCCTAACCACGGAACCACAGGACATGGTATTGTTGGACAATAATGAGCCTTTGACCTACACTGAAGCAACAATGGGACCCGACTCTGAGAAATGGCTTGGAGCCATGGAATCCGAAATAGAATCCATGCATGAGAATCAAGTTTGGAACTTGGTTGATCCAATCAACGGTGTGAGACCGATCGATTGCAAATGGATTTTCAAGAAAAAGACTGATATGGATGGAAAAGTTCACATCTATAAAGCACGATTGGTGGCGAAAGGTTTCAGACAAATTCAAGGTGTTGATTATGATGAAACATTTTCGCCCGTCGCTATGCTAAAGTCTGTTCGGATTCTCCTAGCATTTTTAGGATCGACAAAACCCTCAGGTTGTGTCATGTACACATCCTCAGTCAGACTCCCATTAAGAAAGGCTGTTTTGACATCCATCTGCCATATTTCATAATCAAAATACTCCCAAATGCTTATGTCAAACGTTTGACGTCAGACAAACTTACTCCCAAATCAGACAAATGCTTCTTTGTGGGATATCCTAGGGAAACCAAAGGATATTATTTTTATAATAAAACGGAGGGTAAAGTGTTTACTGCTCGCAATGGTGTCTTCTTGGAGAAAGAGTTTCTCTCAAAAGGAGTTAGTGGGAGCAAGGTGCATCTTGAAGAAATCCAAGAAATATCTGAAAATGTTTCGGCACCCTCTAATCCTATACAGGATGTACAAGATGTTGTACAACCACTTGATGAAACACCAGCTCCACGAAGGTCTACAAGAGTACGTCGTGCAACTGAAAAGTTGACACTCCTAACCACGGAACCACAGGACATGGTATTGTTGGACAATAATGAGCCTGTGACCTACACTGAAGCAACAATGGGACCCGACTCTGAGAAATGGCTTGGAGCCATGGAATCCGAAATAGAATCCATGCATGAGAATCAAGTTTGGAACTTGGTTGATCCAATCAACGGTGTGAGACCGATCGATTGCAAATGGATTTTCAAGAAAAAGACTGATATGGATGGAAAAGTTCACATCTATAAAGCACGATTGGTGGCGAAAGGTTTCAGACAAATTCAAGGTGTTGATTATGATGAAACATTTTCGCCCGTCGCTATGCTAAAGTCTGTTCGGATTCTCCTAGCAATTGCTGCATATTTTGATTATGAAATATGGCAGATGGATGTCAAAACAGCCTTTCTTAATGGGAGTCTGACTGAGGATGTGTACATGACACAACCTGAGGGTTTTGTCGATCCTAAAAATGCTAGAAAAATATGCAAACTTCAAAAGTCCATCTATGGATTGAAGCAAGCATCTCGGAGTTGGAATCTACGTTTTGATGAAGTGGTCAAAGGGTTTGGTTTCATCAAGAACGTAGAAGAACCTTGTATTTACAAGAAGGTTAGTGGGAGCGCACTTATATTTCTGGTCCTATATGTAGATGACATATTGTTGATCAGAAATGACATTCCAGTACTAGATGCTGTTAAATCCTCATTAAGGAAAAGTTTCTCAATGAAGGATTTAGGAGAGGCAGCATACATTTTGGGCATAAAGATCTATAGAGATAGATCTAAAAGGTTAATTGGATTAAGCCAAGACACATATATTGACAAGATATTGAATCGATTCAATATGCAAGATTCTAAGAAAGGTTTCTTGCCAATGTCACATGGCATCACTCTAAGCAAAAGTCAGTGTCCTTCGACACCTGATGAGCAAAAGAGGATGAGAGCGATTCCTTATGCTTCGGCTATTGGATCTATCATGTATGCCATGTTGTGTACACGCCCAGATGTATCCTATGCTCTAAGTGTTACGAGTAGGTATCAATCAGATTATGGTGAGGCTCATTGGACAGTTGCCAAAAACATTCTTAAGTACTTGAGAAGAACTAAGGATGTATTCCTAGTGTTTGGAGGTGAAGAAGAGCTCGTTGTAAGAGGTTACACCGATGCTAGCTTCCAAACAGACAAGGATGACTCTAGATCGCAATCCGGTTTTGTGTTCTGCCTCAATGGAGGGGCAGTGAGCTGGAAAAGTTCCAAGCAAGACACAGTAGCAGATTCAACGACGGAGGCGGAGTATATTGCAGCTTCTGAAGCTGCAAAGGAAGCTGTTTGGATCAGAAAATTTGTTTCTGAATTGGGTATTGTTCCTAGTGCGTCCGGACCTGTGGATCTCTATTGCGACAATAATGGAGCCATTGCACAGGCAAAGGAGCCTAGATCACACAAAAGATCCAAACATATACTACGACACTATCATCTGATTCGAGAGATTATCGACCGAGGTGATGTGAATATATGCAAGGTGCATACGGATTTGAATATGGCAGATCCGTTGACAAAGCCTCTTCCACAATCAAAGCATGAGACGCACACGAGATCTATGGGTATTAGATACTTACATCAATGATCCTAGTGTGTAGTGGGAGACTTTTGTCATAGCTATGTTTATGTACTATTTGAGTAACTATTATTCACATTGATCATCAAGTATGTGACTTGTTCGTGAGACTCTTTGTTAATTATAATGTTACTCAAAATGATCCCTAGTCTACATCGTTATATGAGACAATGATAGTACGCAGACTAGCACATGTATTAATTGATGATCACGTTTCACGGATCATAGATATGGAGATATCAAATTAATAATGTGAACACATGTTAGTGAACATGGTGTTGGATAGACCCATTCCGAGACACTGTTGGGATTGTTATTTACATATGTGCCATCAGTTGGTCTTGAGTGATACACCTGCTAGATTCTTTGACCTGAGATCGCCATTGATTCTCACTATGTGTAGTTATGCACTTTGAAACTATCAAACGCTACTCCGTAACTGGGTGGTCATAAAAATAGTCTTCAGGTGCATGATGAAGCATGGAATGAGATGTGTGCGGATCAAGATGGGATTTGCCCCTCCTAAATAACAGGAGAGATATCTCTGGGCCCCTCGAGATAGTTGGATTGAAAGTGCATGGCCATGCCAAAATGATTAAAGAGTTAATCATTATGACTAAAAGTTAGTCATCGATTGAATCCACTATTTGATCGAGTGAATGGTCGAGCTATCACAAGGATGGCACGTATCTCGCCTTGAGCTTGACTGGTATCGTGTGGCAAAGGAATTAGCATGTGAATGTATCTAGGTTCAGCCGATATGATCTTTATGTACATTCGGGAGTCAGTATGTCCTGCTAGGTACCTCTACTGACTTGTGTTTGAAAACGGTTTTCATTCATAACCGACTGTACATGAACCTAACGGGTCACACACTTAAGGGGATGGAATATTGAAAAACTTGGCTATATGATTGTCTCTAGTGCAAGTGGGAGATTGTTGGTGATATGCCCAAGAGGCAATCATAACAATTCGGATAAAGGCCTGATGGATATTTGATCCATAAGAAATTAGGGTACTAATGGGCCTGTGACCTAAAAGCCCATTAGCGCGCCTATAAATATGAGGGGTAGGGTTACGGACAGAGCTCTCCACCAGATAGCAGTCCCAGCCGCCGCCCCTCACAGGTCAGCCGCCGAAACCCTTGCCGCGCGCACGGTGCTAGCACACCGACGCACGGTGTTCCTCCCTGTACGTGTGGACTCCGTGGAGGCGCTGCTGTTACTGCTGCGCTGATCGGCTACGGCGCGCATCTACGATCCGCTGCGCTGCGCGTCTAGTGGTAACGATCCATGACCTTCTCACTCGCATGTTTCCTGGGTGATACGGTCGAATTGCTAGAGTAGTGCATCGCCTATTTCCCAACACCCGAGACTTCCCTGGACGTGGTGACGCAATTAGCACGCGAAGGGGGTGGTCCGAATGACAGGAACACGTGGCCAAAGGGGCACAGTGACATAGCGCTCGTCGCCGGCGAGCTACGGCGGTTAGCCGGTGGCAGCAAGGTGTCCAGCGTGTTCAGCATCCAAAGTTATGTGGGGGCGGCGAGTTTCACCGTCACCGACGAGATAGGTAAACGAAGGGCGAGGGTACCACGTGTCAGCTACCGTGCTAAGCGCGCAGCGTGGTTAGTTTAATTTAAAAGCGCGGGCCCCGCTGTCAGTCGCGGTTAAGGCGCGGGAAGAGATTTCCTCTAGGAAAATAATTCAGGAATCAGCCCGAACTTTAGAAATTCATAACTTTGTGTAGAATTGTCCAAATTTAGTGAACCAATTTTTTTTTTTGGATTCAGATCTTAGAGCACTATCCAGCAAAACAAGTTTCAGCTCATGAAACTTATACTTTTTCCATAATTAATTCCCTAAAATTTAAACTGTTGGGAATTTTATCTGTATATTTCCTTTATGGAAAATTCTGAAATTTGGCTAGGAGGTTAATTTGAAAATCCTTGAGTCACAGCAAAATTTCGGATCCATCCAAGTTAATTAGTCCCCCTAATGGTGTGACTAAGTGAACTGTCCTGAGAAAATAGAAAAATGTAAAGAAACATTTTTCAGAATTTTCTAAAATCTTGATTAGGGCATAACTTTCTCTAGGATTCTTCAAATTACATGAGACCAACTCCATTAGAACCATCTCAAGCTCTAGTTTCCAGAAAGTAATGGTTTAGGCTTTTATTTGTGCAGAGCTCAAATGGGCTTTGTTTCAAATGGAATTTGGTCAAGTCTCTGAGTAGGTTCGCACCAAGCCACAGTAAACATTTCAGAGCCAAATGGGATGTCTAGCTAGAGTTACAGTCTTTACATACAAACTTCAACACATTGCATTTAAATTGACATATCGTTAATGTGCTTACATATAGTCGCTGAAGGCGAAGAGACCCCGGAGGTTCTGGACTTTTGACTTCTGGAGGAAACACTAACACCTAACCAGCAGCCATAAGACAATCCCTGATTTGCATTTAACAAGTTTTATCATGTTTTGCTTTATACTCAATTAGTTTGAAGTATGTATGTGCATTAGGTGTAGGATGGATGAAACCCCAAATGCATAACCAAATGATTCTAGAAGGAGCGAGGGTAGTGTATAAGTCCTCGAATAGTTCATGCTTGGCTTAATGTTTATAGACCTCGGTACAAGTCGAGTAGTTGGAATCTACTCGCGAGTATAGGGTTTGTCACACTGGATTGGTTCGAGACGTGAGACAACTTTAGCAAGAAAAATGAGACTAGGCAGGGGCTAGGATGCAGCAAGAGGAAGTCTTGCGTGTGTAGCCCTGTCCGTGTCGATTGAGGACTGATCCGTGTGCGGCCCATGCTGATCAAGTTTGAATGTACCGAAGGAATATCGGATATATGGGCCCCGATAAACTGATGTAACCCATACCTTTGGGCGTCGAGACATAACATACCGATTCATAGGTGTAGGTTGAGATCAGCAAGGTGGAAATCCACTAACGGGCATAGAGAGATGCTCCATGTAGGGAACCTCCTGTATGTTTGGGTGCGACATAAGGGCTGTTTGGTGAAAGGTTGTTCCGTACGACATCGAGTGAGCGTGCTGTGCAGCTCCACAGTTGGGCGTACGGGACGTGCTCTTCGGGTATCCTTGCAGGTATATATCGAGTCGATTTGCTGTCCCTCATGGTGATGAGTACCACTTGGTTACTGATTCGTGACCTAGGTTAATATCTGGAATGTATTATTCAATATTGCTTACTAAATTTCAGATTCATGAACCGTTAACTTGTGGCTATAAAGTGAATTAAAGATGAACTTGTAGGCGAGTACTTTGATGCAAATTGCCATCCTACTTTTGTATAACTTGCATGTAGAGTTTCCTGTGTAGGAGTTTCGGTTAAGGCTTGCTGAGCCAGCATGCTCACGGTTGCTGCTATGAGTGTTTGCAGGTTAGGAGTACCCTACGGACTCGGAGTATGAGTCCACCGGCGAGAGTTACCCTCCGTCGGGTACTACGGCTGAGTGGGAGCCGTACATGCCGCGTTGATGCGGAGTGAAGCTAGTGTGGGTTGTCCGTAGGGCCGGACAACCAACATTTGCTAGTTAGGTGGGCGTGAGTTGTATAATTATCTTCCGCTGTAGTGAACTCTGTAAATAGATGTAAACTGAAGGTTTGTACTAATTTTTTGTACATATTCAGTTTGTTTTCAATGTAATACTATGGTTACCTTATGATGTGTGCTGTCAAGTGTCGCATCGTGCAGCACCACCCTCTGAGATCCTGGACGTACGGATTTTGGTCCGTCACATCTACACTCACGGGCGTAGATTAAGAAAAAGAGTTCATGTTCAGCCCGTTAACGTGTCCCCTCTAGCACACACGGACACTAACACGGTGGCGTGCATGGCTCCCACTCGACGGTGCTGCCCTCTTGGGGGTCCGTCTCCTCCTTAGGAGCCTCCTCCTCATAGCACCCTGCAAACGCTTAAAACACAAGCAGTGAGCACGATGGCTCAGCAAGACTAACCCGTATTACCTACACATGAAACTCTACATGCTGGGTTTGCAGTGTGTAATGGAATGTAAGTTGCAAAGGACACGCCTAAGTAGTTGAACCTTACTTTTAAGATTTTAGCGCAAGTTGTGGAGAACCTCGTGCTAATACACATAAGAGAGCCGCAATCAAACAAGAAACACATTTCTCTCATGTGCTTTGCCCAAGGTGGAAAAGAACTTTAATTAGCTCTAAACTACAACAAATCATTAGCAACCAAAGTACATCTTTCAATCAGCAACCTTTTAACATGACACTAGCCTGTTCTTTCTACGTCACGGTACAGTAAACAAGTGGTACTCATTGACTGCGAGGGACTGCGATTATAATTGTTTTACACCTGCAGGGTTACCCGAATAACCCGTCATGTACGCCCGTACCCGATGTTGCCTACAGCAACAACCACGTACGTCGTATGCAACCACCTTTCATCCGTCAGCCATGTAACAGCCCTGACTTTTGTAGAGTTTGATTTCAACTTACAAAACAAAGTTAAGGCAAAGGAATTGCTTGATCATGTGTCACATGAAATAATGAACCCAAAAATGGTCATGTGAGGGAGTTAAAAGTTTTCTTTAGCCCATGCTTAACACAGGTTGACATGAGGAAAGAAATTCACTCCAATCTCACTCATGTGCACATCCTTTGTGAGTAGAAGATGAAGGAATGTTAAACACAAGTTTGAATCTTTTCAAAGGATTCATATTCAGATTATCTAAATGCATCTGAGTGAATTCACCGATGCATTTCTTATGTATTCAAGAGCTTAAGTTCCAAATTTGGAGAAATCTTGAGCTCATATACCATTTATTTGAAGGAATATTTGAGAGCGCATTCACATTCAAATTTGAATTTGGAATTCGAACCAAAGGTGCTCAGTTTTGAAATTTGGTTTCGTATTCAAATTCCTCACATCATGTTTGGCCTATCCTCCAAATTCGGTGAGATATGGACAACGTTTGTGTGGGAATCTCGAAGCACAGTGAGGGAAATAAAATAAGGGGGCTGGACCCACATGTCATACACCCACAATCCAACAACCGACTCTGTTTTCTCCCGGGCACGCGCGCGCTCGACAGCAGCTGCTCGGACCCTGCTCGGTGGCTCGCCGATGCCAGCTCCTGCTCTCTCGAGACTCACCGCTGCGCTTATCTCCCACACGGGTAGCACAACCGAAGTTCTTCTCCTCACTCGTAGCTCAGCTATCTGTGTTTTCTCTCCCGCGTGAGTAACAGCCGGCGCCGCTCGCCGTGTTCCGATCACCACAGCCCACCTGAGCACCGGATACTCGAGCTGTCCACACAAAAAAGCAACACACGCTTGTGCTATACCGCGCCATCCCCACAACACTGATGTTCCTAGCTCATGGTGCTCACAAAACAATGATCGGCGCCGAGAACCGAAGTTCACCGGCGGAAGTTCCATTCGGTTCACCGTGGGCAGCACGCCACAGCCGTCTTTGCGTCAAACTCGCTGCACAAGAAAGGTGCACCATACTACCTAGATCGTGTAGCTGCAATCCGTATAGCAATTGATCAACCGGGTGAGGAGAATTTCCAAATTTCCGGAAACCTAGTGTATTCGGGTAGGGCTCGGTCTACCCCGAAATTCGAGTTACTCGGGTAACTAATGCCCTAGCAAGCTTGCGAGGACCTTCCTCACATCCTAGCGCTCCTCCTCGACAAAGAACCGAGCAAAATGATCCAGAAACAACTGAGTTCTTGCTGTTTTTTGGGCCGCCATGGAAAAGCACCTCGGGTCACCGTGGAGCCCTAGGTTGCTGGCCGTTTCACCGGTGTTAGAGTCCATGTCTAGATTCTACATGTTTCCCTGGTGCTCTAGAGCCCAAGAGCCAATCATTTCGTGGATAAATGAAGGAACCCGACCTCGCCGGAGTCCTAACTCTTGCTGTGACCGGTGCGCGCTATTTTCCGGTGAACTTCGGCCGCCGGCGACCTTCTAGCTGAGGTCAGCGCCGCAGATTAAGGGGGGGCGGCGAGTGTGAGGTCGGGAGGTGGCCAGAAAGTGGGTTCCTGGGACCCTCGCCGGAGGGCGTCACCGCTCGGGTCTCTGGCACGAGGTTGAAGAAGCACACCATTGGGTGGGATCCACAGTCAGCGTTTAAACATTTTCAGAATTTCCAGTTTTCGGTTTAAAATTTGGAGAGCCACAACTTTGTGTAGGAGTGTTCAAAAATTGTCAAATAAATTTTGTTGGATTCCTATCAGAGAGCACTATCCATGGGTGTAGCCCAATATTTATGATAATCCTCGGATTTGGCTCATTAATTCATATAATGAAAATCTTGTAGGATTTATTACAGGAGTTCTATGTATTGGAAAATTCCGAATTTTGGGCAGGACATTCTTCCAAAAATACTAGAACACCAGTAAAAATTTCAGAGGCATTGGACCTCATTTTCTTGGCCAGATGTGGTGTTAATTCCTTATGTCTCTGAAAATTGGAAAATAGAACAGAGCTCATTTTCAGATTTTCCCCAATTCTTGTAAAGATCATATCTTTGTGTAGGAACCTCCGAATTTAGTGATTAAAATTGGGTTAGATTCATATATAAATACTATATATAAATATGCAACAAAATGTGAATGAAAGTCAATAATTAATTCTGGAAATTTTTTTGAAGCTTATCAGTAAAAGAATTTTAGAGGGGGTTTGGTTTATCCAAAGATCCTCAAAATTTTCAAGAATAATACTTAATATGTTATGGAACTCCTGTAAAAATTTCAGCTCATTTGGAGCTGAATTGTGTGGGAGAATCAGATTTCAATGTACTGTGTTCAAATGAATGCAGAGACTTTTTAGAAATTGTCCCAGAGTTGGAAAAATCATTTCTGGGCAACTCTTAGCTCCAAAAATCCTAGGAAAATTCATGCAGACTCTATGAAATATGATGGAAATTGTAGTACACTAAGTTGGGCATGGACAAGTGAGTTAATTCAGAATTAATTTCTTTTTGCGTAATTGCTTAGGGAATTGTTCTGAATAAAACACTCAATGAAAAGTGTTCATTTTTGGTCCAGAAAACTTTCATGTGACCAGGAACTCACATGTAAATTTTCAGCTCAAGTTGAGCCTTAGCTTTCCCTGTCCTTGTTCTCCAATCTTATGTATGTGAGAAAAACCTAGGGATTAATGTGGGAATTGTGGAGACACAATTTCTTTCCACTTTATCTGCAATTTGGCAAACTAAGTCCATATGTAGTATATGACTTCCTGTAAAAATTTAGAAGTCATTGGAGATCAGGATCTTTAGTTATGTCCAAATCATTAGAGCTCATCCTATATGCCATTAGAAACTTAGCTAGGGATGTAATGAAAAATCTAAGGTAGATTCAGTTCCTTTGAGTTCTTAGCACAACAGAGGCAACAACATCATCCTAGAATCTCCACACAGCCTCTGTTCTTAAGAAGTTTTAATCTCTTAATTCTTTAAATTGCATTATAAAATATTATGCATATACATGTCGATAGGGTTCACGACGAAGGACCTTGACAGAGTCATTCCTTGACGTGTGGATCAGTTAAGGAAATTCAGAAAGATCAAGGGATCGAAGATCACTAACTTCTATTATATACTACTACCCTGCAAAACAGGCAAGCTCCGGTTTGCATTAGCCTTTTTACAAATTTTATTTTTTGAGAACTTACTTTGAGCACCCACTTTAATTTTGCATTAGAGTCTTGTTTGAAAACCCAAATGCATAGCAAAGAAAACCCTAGGTTGGGCTTAGGTTTGTAAACCTCGATTAGCTACTGCAATGCTTAAATAGTGTAGGATTTGGTATAAGTCGAGTAGTTGGAACTGCTCGCGAGATAAGGCTAGAGGCACACTACTCGTGTAAAGATAGCGAATGGAACACATGGCGAGAAAAATGAGACCGAGCGGAGAGTAAGGGCAGCAGGACGTTGGGGCTTGGGTGCCATAGCTCCGCTTGTGTCGATTGAGGACCGAGCCATGTGCGGGCCTGTTGATCAAGCTAGAACAGTACCGAAGACCTACCGGATATATGGGAACCGAGAAACCGATGTAATTCGGGTAGCTGGGTGTTGAGGCATTGCTTGTCGTCCAGAGGGTAGGTTGAGAGCCTGAGGTGTAAATCGACTGGTGGCACTACGGATGCGCGCGTAGAGACCTCTTGCTCGGGATGATAGGACCGTTTCAACATTTGGCTGACGAATGAAAGGTGGTTGCGTACAACGTCCGTGATGGTTGCTGTAGGCAACATCGAGTACGGGCGTAGGTGACGGGTTATTCGAGTAACCCTGCAGGTGTAAATTGTTAGATTGATCTCCAACCGGGCTTGGTCAAGACGACCGAGTCCAGCCCATTAAGTACCCTGATCGGGGGTAATCTAGCCCATTTGGCTGTTAGGCCCCCTCTCACACTGCACAATATAAAATAGGAGGCAGTCACCAATGTGAGGTGGCTAGACGCATTTTAATCCGATCAATGAGAGCGCAGCAGTGAGGGGAAGGCTGCAGCACCGCCCGCCGTGCCACCGTCAAGATGATCGTCGCCTCCGGCCGCCGTTGTCGCCTCTGCGTCGACTCGTCGCTGCGTCAACTGTCATCGTTATCGAGCCCAAAGGTACATATGTAATATCGATAATTTTACACTCTGATTACCCACTAGATCAGGCTATTAGTGATATAAGAAATTCAACAATGGCATCAGAGCCGGGTCTAATCGTTGATCTAGTTTGGGGAAGAAATGTAGAGAAGAAATTTAGAGAAAGAAAATAGATAAGGAATTAGCAGCACCGTGGCGTGACCGGTAAAGAATGCCAAGCGCGCGGATTGCTCAGCCCGATCAATGGCGCGCATCCCATCCGCAGCAGCGTTGGCCTACGCGTCTGTTTCGCCGGCTCGGCAACATCGCGCAGCACGCTGCCTCCACCGGCTGAGAACGCACCACGCGTGCCCCACACAAGCAGCTGCTCGGTTGCAAGCACTTCACGAAGTGCGCTGTCACAGGAGCCGCGCGTGAGCCGCCGGCCGGCCTCCAACCCGCCCGGCGACGTAGCGCAGGCTACCCATGTGCCACTCTCAGCGCGGAACGCGCTTCGTGCGATCTGCCCGCATCAGGCATCACGCCATGGGCGCCGCGCGAAGCAGTTTGCGCCAGGTGCTCCTCTCGCTGTGCTTTGCCTGGCTGGGTTCACAACTCGCACAGAACCAAACGCACAAGGCGCCGCTCATCTGCAGTGTTCGGACTCTGCATCAGTCCCAGCATGAATGCGTGGCTAGCTTATGGCCGCTACAGCCAGCAGGCCTCGGACTTCCTGTAGAGCTTGGCTCTGCGCTCAGCCACCATCAAGCACCTGGCACCGCCCTTGCAAGCGCTCAACCGCCTCAGCTCCTGCCCCCAGTGCGTCCCTCCGTGCACTAGTGAATCACACGAGTCTGCACGCCGCTCGAGATCCGAGAGAAGCGGATCGACTTTCTGCTCTCAACAAGCTACTACTGGCCCACGTCCGCCTTCCACGCGCTTAGAATTTGCGTGTGTCGCCTCAACAAGCATGCATGCCTGGAGGACCGGGAGCGGCCAACCTCCAAGCTCTTCTCTCCGCATGACGCGCGCGCCACGAGCGCCTCGAGCTGGGTCGCCTGCGTCTCAGAACCGCATCGGGTCATGAGCCGTCCTCGCGTCAATGCGCCACTCCTCCGAGATGATCGGATCGAGTGGGTGTCTATCTCTCAGCAACCGTGCCGGGTCGCCCGCGCTCAGAGCCGCCTCCACTCGGGTATTTCGGGGAGAGGAAAAGAAAACTTAGGATTAGTTTTGAGTCGCCTGTTTTGTTTTGAGTGGTCAGTCTAAGCTGTAGATCACGGTCAAAGATCAGCGAGAGTTCGACATAAAAATTTGACCCAAATAGGCAAAACGTTTTTCTGGCTCAAGCCTTCACCGGGCCTGAGCGCGGGTTGCCGTTTGCACAGACCAGCCATGGGCCCATTTTCTAGCTGGGCTGCCAATTAAATATTCAGAAAAATAGAGAACTAATGAATTATAGGCCATGGGCCAATTAGTTTTGGCCTATTCGGCCCTTTTCAAAAACATCAGAGGGATTTGGGTTATGTTATTAGGAATTTAGTGTTTAAATTCTCAGAGTTATGAGCAATAATTTATGTTAATTATTGCCTGAATATTCTGAATATTCTGAATATTTTAGACAAATTAAGCATATTATTCACTATAAGAATTTAAAATTGTGGAGATTACAAAATATTTATAAAATTAAGTATTCCAAAGTCATTGTGATTTGGAACTTAAGTCCACCAATCTCATGTGACTTAGCAATTTGGGAAATCTTGGTAATTTATGAATTAAATTTTTCTATAATTTGGAAAATTTGTAAGAATAATGAGCCGACCTTTTTCTAAATTAGTTGCTATAATTAAGTTTTCCATTTTTTATGAATTTTAATTAATAGAATTTCAGATTTCCAAATTGTGTAATTTAGAAATCAGTAATAAGTATAGGTAAGATTAACCAAATTAGTTGCTATAACTTTGAAATTATATCATCATGATTAACGCTAATAAGCTTTGATTAATATTTGGATATTCATGATGTGCATATACATAATTTTAGTAGAATTATAATTATCACTAAGTATTATATATGCTATGAGATGACTGAGTTATAAAGTGTAGTAATTTATTAGTAAGCTTTCGCTGCTACTGTAAGTTATTAAATTAAGTATATTTTAATTAAATTGGATCTAACGTGAAAATTTAATTAAAATATTTAATTAGGCAAGCATGATAATTATTTTGTTAGAGAAAATTTGTCAAGTAGCCAACGTGAAAGACAAATTTTCTATGTTTTAATAAGTTTTCAGTACTGTATTTTGTCAAGTAGCCAACGTGAAAGAAAAAACATGATATTTTGTTCTATTGTTAAGTAAATTTTGTCAAGTAGCCAATGTGAAAGACAAAATTTTATGTTTTAAGAAGTTTTAGTATTGTATTTTGTCAAGTAGCCAACGTGAAAGACAAAACATAATATTTATATATTGATTACAGAGTTAAGTTAAATTTTTTCAAGTAGCCAACGTGAAAGAAAAAAATTAAGTTTTAAGATGTTTTGAATGTTATATTTTGTCAAGTAGCCAACGTGAAAGACAAAATCTAATATTTGATAAAATATATGCTTTATTTTACAAGCATTTATTCATTTTTATGCTTTGCTCAAATAAGTCATTTATTGAGTAAGATATTAAACAGTATGTGTGATTAATTTGACTATGATTGATCACCACATTTTTTGTTAAAAATTGAAGTAATTATGTTTAAGATTAATTCAGATTTATTTCTGAACTTGTTCTCTTAGATGATGAAAGTTTTTCCATGCCTTAAATTTTGATTTCAGAAATTAAGTCTCATAGGAAAATTTTGGCGTATATCATACGCTCTTAATAAGTTTCTCATATCTTTAGATCTAAGTAAGGTAAGTTCTTAAGAGGAGCAATCCCAAAATTTATCATCTTTACTATTAAACAATTAAGATTGGAGAATAATTCATTAACTCTTCAAATACATATACTAGCGTAGAGTAGATGTTTACGAAAAGATTTAGAAATGATGAATTATATAAGCATATTTTTTAGAAAATATACTCCCATCAGTATTAAAAAATATTTTCATAATTAAATAAGTGATAAGAATATCTCCTCACATATAAGTTTTCTGAACTATATTCGAAATCATGACATGCTCAAGTCATATTTCGAGGGGGAGAATTGTAAGATCGTTAGATAAAGATATTCTCATATTGATACATTCTCAACTCTTAGACTGTCGAGATTCTTTCAAATTCAGAATGATGCATTGTATGCATTTCGATAAGAATGATCTATAAGATAAGGGGGAGTATAATTATATGTCTAATGCCCAAAATAATAGGAATTATGACTATTTCCTTGACCTATCATTGAGTCACTAAAGGAAGATAGCACAATTAACAAGTGGATATAGTATGATCTATAATTAGTCATTTCACTTCGCCAATTAAGTTTTTTTTTAAAATCAGTTTTTATTAAGTCGCTGCTTATAACCACCGTCTTAATTATGGCTTTAAAGAAACTTACACTACATATTTTGATGAGTGTGAGACTTTTTTTAAGATAATAAAACTAAATAATGGTAAGATCAATATTAAGAGAGTAAGTTTTCATCTTATGAGCTTGTTAAGCTTGATATTAAGAAAGTAAGTTATTAATTTATTGACTATTTGTTAAGAATAAGTTGTATCATTTCTATTGTTTAGAAATGTGACATGCAGTCTTCTCAAAAGACGATCAAGTCAGAGGGAGTTTGGCGTTTAAAGACAATGACCTTGAAAAGAAGTGGTGGATGTAACCAATTCTATTTTCAAGAGTCATTCTTTATGATGCCTTACCGTTGTTGATCAATATTGATGAAGAGTGACAACAACCTCATTCAGTTTATAATAAGCCAGCGAACGTGTTAAGGAATTCAAATTAAGGATAATTCCATCTTGTTTGAATAAGCCACGAGTGATTTTCACTCATTCGAGTGATTTAAGTATTATTAGTTTTCTAAGTAGTCAAATCAGTAGATTGTAATGAATCTACAAGAGTAAATGTGACTCCAAATGAAATCTTGGAAGATTTAAGGTAAGAATATGGCATTAGTGACACAGTATACTGAAGGTATGTAAGGAAGATATTTCTTAATAGGGATCTACATGAGAATGCCTACATGACTCGACCTAAAGGTTTTGCCATAGAAAAGGATAGAAAATATGAGTTATTGAAGTAAGTGTCTAAATAGTGATATCTCATATTTGAAAGAATTATAATTAGATTTGGGTTTGATAAGATGATAAACAGTACAATTACATTTACACTCAGTGTAAGAGAAGGAAATTTATTTTTCCTTTTCTTAGTGCATAAACGACATGACTTTTGTAAGCAGTGATGCATATCTACTATTAGAGATAAGTGTTTTGTTCTCGGATTTTCGAATAAAGATCTTGGTGATGTTTTATATGAGTTGAGAAGTGAGATTCTCCAAGATATAATAAGGGGTACTAGAACAATCACGTAATGCATATATACAATAATTGTAAAAAAAGTGTAGTATGCATAATTATAAGTTCTTGCCTGCTCTAATAGTCAAGGTGATAAGTTTGGAGAACCAATAAGAGATCGATCAAATAAAATCGGTTCCATATGCTTCTGCTGTCGGAAGTTTAAAGTTTGCTCAAGTAATAACTCTCCTTGATATAGTTTAAGTAATCGGGATGTTTTGGCATAACTAATCTAATCCAGATATATATAACCAGAATGGTGGTAAGAATGTCTTGCAGTTTTGCAAGTGACTAAGGCCTCATGTTAAGTTGAGTAAGAATTGATGCCCATGAGATAGTGGGCTATTAAGACTTAGTTTCTGCGAGATATGTAGTAAAATCCACATCAGTTGTTAACACTCGCAGTTGGAGCTTTATTGTGGAAAAAGCTCCAAATGGATGGTCACTACATCCTGAACGATACATATCGAATTTGTATTATGTATGAGGCCGCCAAGCAGGCACAATTATTATACCCGGTTTAAGAGTGGTCGACAACGTTAAAACCACTTAAATTGTTTTACTCCTCAAGCAACGAGTCAAATGTGCTGCCAAACACATTGACATTAAGTTCTACGTTGTGAGGGAGAAAATCCAGAGTCATATTATTAGTATTGAGCACATAAGTATCAAGCAAATGCTTGTGGATCCACTTAACAAAGACTTACCACCCAGTGTGTTTGGAGAACACATAGCTAGCATGGGTTTAAGGTAAAGTCTATGATCTCTGGATACTAAGGGGCCAAAATAAGCTTAAGGTTGTTTCTAAACGTAAGGTGTATTGTGGTCATCGATTAAGATAGTGCGTAACTGACTATCTTGATGCGATGTGCTCTATATATCAAGCGTGAAGAAATAGACACTAAGTTCAGTTTTAAGAAAATGTAAAAATTAAGTTAGCTCTTGATCCAAGGAGATCAAGGGGGAGAATGTTAGATTGATCTCCAACCGGGCTTGGTCAAGACGACCGAGTCCGGCCCATTAAGTACCCTGATCGGGGGTAATCTAGCCCATTTGGCTGTTAGGCCCCCTCTCACACTGCACAATATAAAATAGGAGGCAGTCACCAATGTGAGGTGGCTAGACGCATTTTAATCCGATCAATGAGAGCGCAGCAGTGAGGGGAAGGCCGCAGCACCGCCCGCCGTGCCACCGTCAAGATTATCGTCGCCTCCGGCCGCCGTTGTCGCCTCTGCGTCGACTCGTCGCTGCGTCAACTGTCATCGTTATCGAGCCCAAAGGTACATATGTAAGATCGATAATTTTACACTCCGATTACCCACTAGATCAGGCCATTAGTGATATAAGAAATTCAACATAAATCAATTATAATCACCGTCCCTCGCGGTCGGTGAGTACCACTTGTTCACTGTACCGTAACATAGAAAGAACATGATAATTCCATGTTAAAATGTTGCTGATTGAAAGATGGACTTTGATTGTTAATGATTTATTGTAGTTCAGAGCTAATTAAAGTTACTTTCGACCTTAGGCAATGCACATGAGAGAAATGCGTTTCTTGTTTTATTGCGGCTCTCTTATGTGTCTTGGCATGAGGTTTTCCCCACACTTGCTGCTAAAACTTGCAAGTAAGAGCAAACTAAATAGGCGTGTCTTTTGTAACTTACCTACCTATTTCACATTGCAATTCTAGCATGTAGAGTTACATGTTTAGGTGAGACGGGTCAGTCTTGCTGAGCCTATGTGCTCACGCTTGCTATATGAGCGGTTTTGCAGGTTAACTTTGGTGCTTAAGAGAAGGTTATCCGGTGAGACTCAGAGACTTACGAGTCGTTTAACACGTGGAGAACCCAGCCGCTGCCGTATGACTTCGTGTTGCTAGCGAGAAGAGTCCGCGGGCTGGATCTCTTCTCGAGTGCTTAGTAGATATGAAACATGAGATAAACTAGTCCTCTGCTATAGTTATTTGATGTAAATTATTTACAAAGGACATTTGTAAGCTTCCGCTTTTGATTTATGTAATACATGTTTTCCTTATATGTGTGCTGTTGGGCGCCGCATATCACGGCACCACCTAGTGCGATTCCCGGGCGAGTGGCACGACCCCGTGATCGGATGGTTGGGTCCCTCTCAGCGTGGTATCAGAGCCGCATTGGTGATAGCGCACGGAATGAGGATTGTATTACGACAAAAACTTAGGTTACGGTGAGGATACGATACTAGGCCCACATAAGGACTACTATTAGCCTAATATGAAGGTGGAAACCTAACTTATTTGCTATGTCGGAAAATCGTGCATCTCGGGACGTTCTATGTCTTGGGGGTGCACGTAAGCGCTGTCCACCAGTGCGCACAAGCCGAAGGGTGGAGCCCCATGGGTGGTAGGTAACCCGGCCAGCTTTAGTGTTCTCTACGACTCTTCATGTCGTTTGGGATACTCGAGCAACGCCCTTCCCTGTCATGCTACGGGCGAGTATGGGAGACCCCGTCACATGGTTAGTAACGTGAACACGTATCTCAAGGCATGATTGGCTTGAGAACAACCATGCGAGTTATGAAGGACGGTTGTACGAACTGCATTGGGACCGGGTTTGGTGTGCAGCCGAGCCCGACGATTGTGTGTATTTTATTCAGGTGTTAACCACGAAACCGTAGTCCGAGTAGAACAAGTTTGCGAGTGACCATTTTAGTGCCACCTAAGGATACGGATCTGCCGGTATAATCCGGATAGGATTTTCTTTTGGTGAGGCAACGTAGTACCGTCATATGTCTTACGGTGCATCGCCACCGTACTACACTTTATAACTTCTTTCCTATGAAGAAATGCCTCATGAACTAACTTTCAACTAAAAATGGAAGTTGTAAAACACATATTAGTTAATGAACTCTTCATTTGAACTAAGCTTCAAAGGGGAGAATTGATAGGTTTCTATGTTTCTCAAAAACAGAGTGCTCTGTTTTGGCAGAAATTTTGGCTGGATTTTGACAGAGAATAACTCTGAGAAGATTGACCCAATGGAGGTGTATGATACAGTTCTGGAAAGGTTTTTAAGTTCCCTACATATTCTTTGTAGAACTCCATAGCAAAATCACACGCCAAATTGGTTGAATGTCCAGTTGAATGCAAACTGTTCAGAAAACAGGACAGATGCAAACCTTCCTGGATGTGTCTGTATAACACTTATAACTTTCTGTAGAAAAATACCTAAGTAGCCTATGATATACCGTTTGAAAGGTTATGAAATGTGCAACATTGTTGTAGTTCAAAATTTGTTCAGATTCTTAATGTATTTGCATATACAACGGTGATAAATACAGCCACATACAAAGGAGATGCTGGCAAATTTTATCAAGGAATTCTGTCAACTTTGTAAAATCGTAACTTTTAATCCAGAAGCGATATAGAGGCATGTGAATACTCATTTGAAATATACGGAAGTTAACTTTAATTTTGGTATTCAACTTGAGTTACAAAAATGCTTCTAACTGGATCAAAATCTGGATTTAATGCATCAAGGTATGTTCTGTACAGAGAAAAGGAAAAGAGTGATATCGTGCAGGCTAGCACAAGTTATGTGCCCCAAAAGTACTGGTTGGTGTTCCGAACACCATTCGGTGAAATGGATGCCCCTGTACGATTAATTCCTCAGAGGTTGATTGCTGGTCAAGTACCACAACATGCACCACCTCTACAGCAGCAGCATCAGCGGTGGTTTGAGCTCCATCGCTGCAGCTATATGTATCTAACTTCCAACCACAAGTTAGCGAAGAGCCAGAGAGACATCCGCACTCCATTTGTGGTCGGACGGGCCATTATGCTAGGTATTGTATGGAGGGAATTCAAGACTGCGGGTCATCATACTTTCAATGTTTAGACCCGTACCTATATCTGCAGAAAAGAGGGCAGACAAGGGGCAACATTCACTACGCAGTGAGTGATGATGTTCCAGAAAGAGAAGCCGCGTTAGCATAGATGTTTTCTCTGAATTGGCTACAGGTATTAATTCTCTTCGACTCCGGTGCCACATCTAGGTTTGTTAGTCAATCTTTTGTGGCTCAACATCAGCTCCAAACTACTTTTACAAAGAGGCAATACCTGATATCTTCGCTGGGGCAGCATTACAACAAGTGATGTTGTCTTCTGAGCACCTCTTTGTTTGCGGGTTAGACTATAACCCATGACCTTCCTTATTCTCGGGGTCTGAAGATCGACATTATTTTGGGGATGTCGTGGTTGAATTACCACAAAGTGGTTCACAACATCAGTTTCTGAACCGTTAAGCTCAACGCCCCACAGCACGGTCTTCATACGTTAGTTCTGGGCGCCAGTGGACAACAGATTGCAATATTGAACCACTCGGAAACTGTTAAGATAGAGGACAGTACGGTGGTACGTGGGTTTCAGGATGTGTTTCCCAATTGATTACCGGGCATGCCGCTCGAATGGGACATATAGTTGAAGATTGAACTTACGCCGGGAACAACACTGAGTTCACGAAGGCCGTACCAAATGGCACCCAATGAATGGGCAGAGTGGAAGACACCGCTGAATGACCTTATGAGAAAAGGTTTTATATGACTGAGTCGTCACCTTGGGGTTATTCAGCATTGTTTGCAAAGGAGAAGCACGAAACACTACAACTTTGTGTGGTGTTCGTCTGCTTAACACTGTGGCAATCAAGAACAAGTACCCGTTACCACGGATTGACATGTTGTTTGATCAGTTGGTTGAAGCAAAGATCTTTTCCAAAATAGACTTAAGATCAGGTTACCATCAGATTAAGATGCAGGTTGGGGATATTCCAAAAACAGCTTTTCGACGAGGTATGGGATTTATGAGTACCTTGTCATGTTCCTTGGCCTCACCAATGCTCCAGCTCAGTTCATGTACTTGATGAACTCGGTATTCATGCCGGAGCTGGACAAGTTTGTCGTGGTCTTCATCGACGACCTACTGGTTTAGTCCAAGTCGGAGGAAGAACTCGAGAAGCATTTGCGTATAGTCTTGCAACAGCTGCAGGATCATAAGCTATACGCGAAATTCAGCAAGTGCGAATTCTAGATATTACAAGTACTTTTTCTCGGGCATATCATCTCAGCGGAGGGCATCGCTGTAGACCCGAGTAAGGTCACACTAGTGCTGCATTGGAAGTCCCCGATATCTGTTCACGAGGTATGGAGTTTCCTCAGACTCGCGGGATGTTATCGGAGGTTCATTGTGAACTTCTCGAAGATTGCCAAGCCTATAATAGAGCTGCTGAATAAGACTACCAAATATGTTTGGAGTCCAACATGCAAAGCAGCATTCAAGGCATTAGTGAAGCACCTAACATCAGCACCGGTTTTGGCGCAGCCAGACACAGCAAAACCGTTCGATGTGTACTGCGATGCATCCGGCATTGGGCTCGGCTGTGTGCTGATGCAAGACTGAAGGGTGGTCACGTATAGATCACGGCAGCTCAGGAATCATGAGCAAAATTATATGATTCATGACTTAGACCTCGCTGCTGTGGTACTGTCACTCGAGATGTGGAGGCACTACCAACTCGGTAACCTCATGCATTTATATACCGACTACAAAAGCCTCAAGTACATATTCACTCAGAAGGAGCTGAACATGAGGCAGAGAAGATGGTTGGAGTTGATAAAGGAGTACGAAATAGAGATCCATTATCACCCCGGCAAGACAAACGTAGTGGCAGATGTGCTGAGTCGCAAGTCACACGTTCATAATCTGACCATCACCACGTTGGAAGAGAGCGAGCCACCATTGCATGTGGTTCCACTTGGAGCTCTCTACAATTTAGCTTTTATTTCCACCATCCGTGAAGAGAGAGTGGCAGCCCAGAAACGTGACAAGGGCATGTCACCTTTTGCGGAGACGTATAGACAGTGGGGAAAGTGCGTTGTTTTCGGTAAGATGGAGACGACGTCCTGTGGTGTAAGGACAGAGTCGTCGCACCCCGTAACGCGGAATTGAGGAAGAAATTTTTTGATGAGGTTCACTTGTCAAAGTTTCTATTCGCCCCGGTTCATCGGTCCATTCCAGATTGTGGAAAGATATGGATCAGTTGCACCCCGGCTGGAATTACCAGCGACATTCACCGGTGTGTACGACATCTTCCACATTTCTCAGCTGAGGAAGTGCCTCAAGTGTTCAACCACCATTCAGCTGGGGAATATCGAGGGACTAAAACCGGATCTCACGTATCAGGAGGGACCGGTTCAGATCATCGACATAAAGGACCGAACCACATGCGACCGTACGTTGTGGTTCTATAAAGTTTCATGGAATAATCATTCCAAGGATGAAGCAATATGGGAGAGCGAAGGATTTCTTCACGCCAACTTGTGAGGGCCTAAGTTCTTGCACACATCCAAAGTGTTCATCACACCACACACACCTCATTTGAGGAAACTTTATGAACACCTTTGAAGAGCAAGTAAACACCATCAACATGGTCATTAGAGAATAAACTCACAAAATGCAAAAGTGGCATTTCCCACATGCATCATATAAGGGCTGAGCATATGAAAAACTCCAACACCTTGCTAGGAATGCTCATGCCAAAATTCACCCAAATCCAAAACCTTTTTGAGGTATTTTTGGGTATAACTAGAAAGAGGCTAGTTTGAATTCAAATTCAAATTTAAACTCCTTTTACCCCATGAATTCAAAAGTGGGTTTCATATTCACACTCAGCACATTTTTTTGAGCTCACACACCAATTTTCACTCTATTTGGAGTTGATCTTGACATGAGCTAATTTAGCAAATTCAAATTTAATTTGAATTTCAAACTGCATATGTGCTGAAAATATATTCAAACATTTCAGAATTTGAATTCTATCAAGTTCAAATGGGCATTTGGTAGATAATTCAAATTCTAAAGGGTATTAGTGGGATTACTGTTTGGAGCAGTGGGGGAAGTTAATTTCAGAGGTTAAAATGGAAGTGGGTCCCATTTGTCAGCCACACAAGCCAGTGAACCGACTGAAGCACCCGAGACTCGGGTCTTGCGCGCGCTCACGCGGGCGCCACGGTGCTGCATGCCGCTGGCACCTCCTGATCGCTGATTATAGCAGCAAACCGACGTCCTCAGCTATTTATCTTCGAGCTACCGACAGAAGCAGCCGGTTTTCACGCTGCCTCGACGTTTTTCCGCACTGAGAAACCGAAGCAAGCCGCCGCACACCCCAACTCACCACCCCACCGTCGACCGGCCAAAGCAGTCCTTCCGACCGCAAGCTGAGGCCACAAACGGCACCGCTGGCCTTTGCTCGATGTGCTCCAGCCATCAGCTGCTCGTGATCAGCGTCTGTTGAGCTTGTCCGAGCTGATCTTCCACCGCTCTGTCAACCCCGAAGCTCCTCCGACTTGACACCATCGTCCAAGCAGCTCCAAGCTTCTCCAGCGCGGCAAACTGGTCTCTGAGGTTAGCATCGAAGTCTAGTAGCTCTCCCCGAGCTCCCTAGCTCCCTCTTAGCGCCGGTTAGCCGGAATTTCAATTTTCCCGACGATCACCGTATAGAACACCGAGAACCAAAACCCAAAATTCATCTCGATCACTTGATCACTAGAAATACTGGTCGAGCTGAAGCTAGAGTAGCACCTCACGGTTACCTCAGCCAAATCCTAGCGATGATGATCAACCCAGTAAGCAGAGCACCTTATTTTGGCCACCGCCGGTGAAAACGGCTCGGGTCGTCGGTGAAGTCTACTTTCCCGGCGATCTCCGGCCAAGAGGAGGGCAGGGCTAGCTTCCCCGTGCCCCAGTGGTGCTTCGTGACCCGTTGGTTGATCATGTTCACCGCCGAGACGAATTAGCACTGTCAGACCCGAGCTCAGTTCCGCCGCCACCGTCGCCGACTACGTTCCTGGCGATGTCGAGGCGCGAGAAGTTGCCCGACGTGTGCGCCGTGCTCCAAGGATCACATAGGAAGAAACCATATCGAGAATTAGGCGGTTGAAAGCATCTAGGCCCCCGTGAGATATGGTTTTGGTGATTAATGACAACCGTTCGTTATTACTAATGAGTTTGTGGATGCGAGGGTTCACATATATCACATCAACCGTTAATGAACTATCTATTCACACCATCTACTGCTCATTGGATACAAATGAAGACCCCTCAATGATCCATTCTAAGGGGTTATTCGATACTCATAAAAACTAAATGAAGAAATCATACAACGACTCCACTTTATCAAAATTGGCAACACAAGGAGCTCACACCTCATCGTAATATCATTTCAAACAAGTATCAAAGAGGTCACTCGAGAGGATTCTAAAAGATCAACTCAAAACAACTCGAAGCAAACAAGTTGCATTCACCGGATCATCCGATGTCTTGCAAAATGACTACATCGGTCGAGTTTGAGTTGGCAGAAGAAGAAGACCTCAGAGCCCAGTACACACCGGATCATCCGATGTGAAGGAAGTGGCACATCGGTTGAGTTCACCCGAAGGATGATATCTGAGTTACTCTGAAGATATACACACCGGATCATCCGATGATGAAGTAAGTGTACATCGGTCAAATTCAACAGAGACAATATTTCTGACCCAATTCTGAAGATCAACTCACCGGATCATCCGATGATAAATTGAAGTAACATCGGTCGATTAAAAAATCCAACGGTTATATCCAACGGTCACATCTGACACATGACATCAGCTAATTTGGAATTCGACCGATGATCATATAAAGGGGTGCATCGGAGGATCCGATGTTAACTGACAAAGTCTGCCCACTTTTCCAACGGCTATCTCGTGTGGGCTGGCTATAAATACCCCTCCAACCGGCCATTTCGACAAGTCTTGATCTTCTGAGCCTCACTACACATTCTCAAGCATTCAAGACCAAGAGCTATCACTTCCACACTTCAAAACCTCTTGTAATCCAACTATAGGTTATATCTAGCTAGAGAGAAGCTTGTGTGCGTCCATTCTTGGTGATTGGAATCTCTAGACTAGTGAGAGAGAGTGTCTTGGTGACTTCTCTCACCTTGTAAACGTTGGAGGAAGAAGAGATCACTCCGGAGCTTACCAAGGTGTTTGTGGAAGCCCGGAGGATCACCGTTGTACAAGGCTTGAGCTCCACCTTGCCGGAGAGGGCGAACGGAGAAAGATAGTGGATTCCCTTGTCTTGGTGACTTGGGTGTGGCCATACCCTTTGGTGGGTGCCACAACGTGGATGTAGGAAGATTTTTATGATCTTACCGAACCACGGGAAAAATCGCCGTGTCTCCGAGTCTCCGCGGGAGTTTGCATTTCTCTCCTCACTCCTTACTATTACGCTTTTACTCTTCCGCACTTAACTCTCTTACTTGCGTACTTAGTTTGCATAGGGAATTGGGCTTCAACCATTAAAGTTTTAAATTGCTCTAAAATTTTAAAAAGCCCAATTCACCCCCCCCCCTCTTGGGCGTTTCGATCCTTACAATTGGTATCAGAGCTTGGTTGCTCATTGGATCATTCTAGCTTCACCGCTAGAGAGCAAAAATGGCCAAGAATGGGGGTTCGGTTCCTACCTTCGAGGGCAAGAATTTTGCTTATTGGAAAGCACGCATGCGCGCTTATCTTGAGGCAATTGCTCCCGAAGTGTGGGAAGCGACCCATGCGGGGTTTGGAAATCTTGACTATGTTGGAGACCAATTAAAATGGGATGCTAAGGCTAGAAATGCCATATATGAATGCATTAGTCAAGATGTTTTTGCTAGGATTGCTAGCAAGGAAAAGGCATGTGAAATTTGGGCATGTCTAGTTGAAATACATGAGGGCTCATCTCGTGTCAAAGAACTCAAATATCACATGCTTAAATCAAAATATGATGAATTTAAGATGCTTCCTCATGAAAACGTTAATCAAATGTTTTCTCGTTTAAATGTGCTCATTGAGGAAATTAACGCACTTGATATTGCTTCTCTTGGCAAGGGACTTATAAATCGCAAGATCCTCATGCTTCTACCCAAGCCCAAGTACAACATTATCAATTCAATGCTCCAAAAAGAGTCACTAGACAACATTGAAGTTTCGGAGCTCATTGGAGAAATTCATGCTCATGAAATGAGCGTACTTGGAATGATGGAGGAGTCATCATCAAAAACCATTGCTCTCAAGGCGTCAACCAAGAAGACAACTCCCAAGAAGAAGAAAATGGTTGAGCCTAGCTCAAGTGAAGAAGAGCAAGAAACAAGTGAAGATGATGATGATGAGCTTGCCTTGATGATGAGAAAATTCTCACGCCTCAACTCTAAGATTGCAAAGAAGGGATACTCTTTTGATCCCAAAAAGAAAGCCTTCTTGCCAAGAAAAGATGAAAACAAGACGTGCTACAATTGTGGTGATCTAGGCCACATATCATATGACTGCCCAAGACCGGACAAAAGAAAGGAAATCGGCAAGCATCACAAGCTAGAAGAAAGTGATGATGAAGAGGAGGTCAATCCCAAGCGCTCCTTTGGAAAGAAGAAATTTGACAAAGGCAAGAAAACCAAGCTCTTTCCAAAGAAAAGAAGAGGGCCTCAAAAGGTCTTCATGTGTGAAGCAAATGAGTGGATCACGGATGAAGAGTCAAGCGACGAAGATAGTGAAATTGAAGAAAACTTGGCGGGCCTCGCCATCGTCAACAAGAATGACTCCCCTCTTCGTCCACCTCCTATGTGCCTAATGGCGAAAGGTAACTCAAAGGTGAACTACAAAGCCGGAGGAAAGCATTGGGTACTAGATAGTGGGTGCACTCAACATATGACCGGCAATGATGGTATGTTCACCTCCATAGAAAACCCCGGCAATCATGAACAAGTCACCTTTGGTGATAACTCAAAGGGGAAGGTAATTGGTTTGGGTAAAATTGCTATTTCTCATGATTTGTCCATCTCTAATGTGCTTTACGTTAAGTCTCTTAGCTTCAATTTACTTTCCATAGCACAATTATGTGATCTTGGACTAACATGCACATTTGACAAGAATGGTGTTGTGGTGACTAGTGAGTCAAGTAAAGAACTAATATTCAAAGGTTTTCGGCATGGACATCTTTACTTGGTGGACTTTTCCAACAAGGATGCTAGCTTGACCACTTGTCTTTTCACCAAGACTAGTTTGGGGTGGCTATGGCATCGGCGCATTGCTCACATTGGGATGAGCAAGCTCAAGAAGTCATTCAAGCTTGGGATGGTGACCGGCGTGAAGGATGTCACATTTGAGAAGAACAAGCTTTGTAGCGCATGTCAAGCCGGGAAGCAAGTTGCCTCACACCATCCGTTAAAGACAATGGTGTCAACCTCCAAGCCACTTGAACTACTTCACATGGACCTCTTCGGACCGTCCACGTATCAAAGCCTTGGCGGTAACCTCTATTGTCTTGTTATTGTTGATGACTACTCTCGCTATGCTTGGACATTGTTCCTAGGCGACAAGGGTGAAACTCCGGAAATCTTCAAGACCTTCGCTAAACGAGCTCAAAGGGAATTTCAACTTCCCATCATCAAGGTCCGGAGTGACAACGGCACCGAGTTCAAGAACTACAACATTGGGGAGTGGTGTGATCGTGAAGGCGTGAAGCACGAGTTTTCGGCCACATACACCCCTCAACAAAATGGTGTCGTTGAAAGGAAGAACAAGACTCTCATCACCCTTGCAAGAGCAATGCTTGATGACTATGGCACGTCGGAGAAGTTTTGGGCCGAAGCAATCAACACGGCGTGCCATGCTGCAAATAGGGTCTACCTTCATCGACTACTTCAAAAGACCCCATATGAGCTCCTCATTGGGAGAAAGCCCAACATCTCCTACTTCCGAGTCTTCGGGTGCAAGTGCTACATCTACCGCAAGAAAAGGCTCGGTAAGTTTGAAAGAAGGTGTGATGTTGGTATCTTTCTTGGTTATGCGTCAAACTCAAAAGCATATCGAGTATTCAACCAAACCTCCGGGTTAGTTGAAGAAAGTTGTGATGTTGAGTTTGATGAGACTAATGGCTCCCAAGAGGAGGGTTTTGGTCATGATGATATAGATGATGAGCCTCTACGAGAAGCCATGAAGAACATGACCATAGGAGACATCAAGCCCGAAGTTGAGGAGAGCCATGATCAAGGGGGAGCCTCAAGTTCCAACATCAACACCTCCATGGCGCCTCAAATTGATGAAGAAGAAGAGAAAAATGATCCATTGCCAATACAAGATTCACATGCCACACAACACCAAGAAGAAGAAGAAGTCCAAGGTCAAGTCCAACCACAAGATGAGCAAGATGCCTCACCACCACCAAGTGCCTCACAACCTCTTATGAGGCATGGGCGCATCTCCAAGGCACATCCGATGGATCAAATCATCGGAAGTCCGTCACGGGGAGTAAGTACTCGTTCTCGCCATGTTGCTTCATTTTGTGAGCACTACTCCTTTGTTTCGTGTGTAGAACCCACAAATATTGAGGAAGCACTCCAAGATCCAAATTGGGTGATGGCTATGCAAGAAGAACTCAACAACTTCACCCGCAATGAAGTTTGGGTACTGGAGGAGCGACCTAAGGACAAGAACGTCATCGGAACGAAGTGGGTGTACCGCAACAAACAAGACGAGAATGGCGTGGTGGTCCGCAACAAGGCAAGGCTTGTGGCCAAGGGTTTTTCACAAGTAGAAGGACTAGATTTTGGAGAAACCTTTGCCCCGGTCGCACGGTTAGAAGCTATTCGTATACTCCTAGCTTTTGCTTCACATCACAATATTATGCTTTATCAAATGGATGTGAAAAGTGCTTTCCTAAATGGTTATATTAACGAGCTTGTTTTCGTTGAGCAACCTCCCGGGTTTGAAGATCCGAGGAATCCTAACCATGTGTATAGGTTACACAAGGCGCTCTACGGGCTCAAGCAAGCACCTAGGGCATGGTATGAACGTCTTAGGGATTTCCTAGTCATGCAAGGATTCAAGATCGGGAGGGTGGATACTACACTTTTCACCAAGGACATCAACGGGGATTTATTTCTTTGTCAAATTTACGTTGATGACATTATTTTTGGCTCAACTAACAAATCTCTTAGTCTTGAGTTTGGCACCATGATGTCTAGGGAGTTCGAGATGTCAATGATTGGAGAACTCAATTTCTTCCTAGGATTTCAAATCAAGCAACTTCAAGAGGGGACTTTCATCTACCAAGAAAAGTACACCAAAGACCTCTTGAAGAAGTTTGAAATGGAAGATTGCAGCTCAAGAAGCACTCCAATGGCAACAAATTGTCATCTCGACGCGGACATGGACGGTAAACCTATTGACCAATCTCATTACCGTTCCATGATTGGTTCATTATTATATCTCACCGCATCTAGGCCCGACATCATGTTTAGTGTGTGCTTGTGTGCTCGCTTTCAAGCAGCACCTAAAGAATCGCATCGTAAGGCGGTCTTTAGGATACTTAGGTATCTCAAGCATACCCCAAGTGTAGGTTTGTGGTACCCCAAGAACGCTAGTTTTCATCTCTTGGGTTACTCGGATTCGGACTTTGCCGGATGCCGTGTGGATCGCAAGAGTACATCCGGTGGGTGCCACTTACTTGGGCGTTCCCTAGTATCTTGGTCGAGCAAAAAGCAAAACTCCGTGGCTTTGTCCACCGCGGAGGCAGAGTATATAGCGGCCGGCGCATGTTGTGCCCAAATTCTATATATGAAGCAAACCCTTTTGGACTTTGGAATTAAGTTTGATTGTGTGCCTCTCCTTTGTGACAATGAAAGTGCGGTTAAGATAACTAGAAACCCCGTTCAACACTCCCGCACTAAGCACATTGATATTCGCCATCACTTCTTGCGGGACCATGAGGCTAAAGGAGACATCTCTTTGCAAGGTGTAAGGTCCGAAGAACAATTGGCGGATATCTTCACTAAGCCACTTGACGAGAAAACTTTTTCTAGACTAAGAAGTGAATTAAATGTGCTAGATGCATCTAACGTCATGTAAGTTGCCATGTTCATGTAAGGTTGCATATCAAATAGGTCTTGTCTAACTCCCAAAGGATAGGGGCAAGCTAGAAATAGCTTTTCCTGAGGAAGCCTTTGGCAGGTTTAAACTTGGCAAGATAGATTTACATTATGCCTTGCATGATTCCTACCATATAGACTTGCACTCATTCAATATCTTGCATTAGTTTGGTTGGCATTGCATACGGTAGATTGTCACAAAGGGGAACCACATCATGAGAAGGAGACTTGTTCAAAATGCAATAACTCAACTCATATGATGTGGATAGAGCAAAATTCTAAAGGTACATGCTTTAAAGAGATAGAAGTTCTCTACACTCTAGCTCACAAAGCATGGGCCTTACATTTTCATGGTTTCACTCCTAACCCTGTGTGTTCTCTTTGCTTAAGGGCTTAGCCAATATGTGGCACTATATTTAAGGCCTTATATTAGAGGTTAGGAGTTGCCCAAAAAGTCCTAAGACCAATCCTTATCTTTGTGTGCTTAAGTCAAAGGACATATATGGGCAGTCTTAGATTTTCTGTAGTCATCGGATTATCCGATGCTAGGGCCAGCAGATCATCGGATCAATTGGTGCTTCACCTCAGTGCTCAGATCAAGTCAGATGTCACAAATCAACCGATGAGTTCTTTTCAGAAGGCATCGGAGCATCCGATGTTTAGCCTTCCTGGTGCCCTGCAGAAATCGACCGATGATCGCCAACTCAACGTCGGATCATCCGGTGTGCAAAGAGAGTCTTTGGAACAACTCTCTGTTGAACTCAACCGATGCATCCTCCGATGATCATCGGTCCATCCGGTGTTTTATGTGCGGCTAGGGTTTGCCCGTACAGTTTAAAAAGGGGGGGTCGGCCGCCGATTCCTTTTTCTTCTTTCCCGAGCTCCGCCGCCGCCCGACGCCCCCGTCGCCGTCCTCGCCTCCCTGCCGCCGCCGCCCTTCGGCCACCGCCGCCGCCTCCCTGCCGCAGCCGCCGCCCTTCGGCCGCCGCCGCCTCCCTGCTGCAGCCGCCGCCGCCGCCTCCCTGCCGCAGCCGCCGCCGCCTCCCTGCTGCAGCCGCCGCCGCCGCCGCCTCCCTACCGCCGCCGCCGCCCTTCCGCCGCCGCCGCCTCCCAGGTGCCGCCTTCGCCGCCTCCCACGCACAACCGCCTCTCCCGCGCACGCCACCTCCCGCGCGCGTCGTCTCCCCTCCACCACTCGCCGTCGGCACGCATCACCCTCTCCGCTAGGGTTTCGCCGTGGTTCACCGATTCGTCGATAAGATGGGTCGGGATCGCAAAGGAAAGGGCAAGGCTATTGAGGAGCCCGCCGCGAAGAAGCGCAAAATGTCCAAGGACACTCGTCGTGCGGAGTTGGCCGCTCGCGCCGCCGAGGAGCGTGAGCGCGGCCATCGCGGTTCCTTACGGATCCGCGAGTCCCGGCAGAGGCAGGAGCAGCCTCCGATCCAGCCGGTGCCTCCCGAGGGTTCCGACGAGGAGGAGACCGAGGTGCCGCCACTCATCCGCCGGCGCACCCCGAGGACTCGTGGGGGTGGACAGACCCCTACGGCGAATCGACGTCCCTCTGCAGCTGACCGCGCCGAGGACAGAGAGGCCGAAAGGGCCATCCACCTGATGGACACAGCTGTCCGTGTCACCGAGGATGTCAGACTCACCGACTACAGGAAGACGAAGGCTAGGCAACTGAAGAAGCTCAGATGGTCAGTGATCCTTGAGGAGTGGTTCCCGCGGCCTAGGGACTCTCGAGTTGACTCCCGCTTCTGGACCCTGACACAGGTGTCCTTGTACGAGACTTACAGGCGTCGGGGTCACAAGCTATTCCAGCATAACAGCATTGACTGGGATCAGCTTGCAGTGGCAGCAGGACAAGGGATCAGGCCCCTCTTTGAGAGATACAGAGGACTTGTGGATTTGCTCTCACACCAGAGGAGTGCCTACGTCGAGGAGTGGGTCAGGGTGTTCTACGCGACACTCTATGTCTCTGAGGGCCGTCGCTCGATCCACTTCATGTTCATGGGGCGGATCCACGACGTGTCTCGCGACTTGTTGGGCAGACTGCTCGGTGTGGAGCTTTCTACTACGTGTCTGCACCAGATAGTCTACGGAGACGCAGACCCGCCGAGGAGGCCACTGACTGGAGGAGTGGCACCACCTTTCGAGGAGATCAGAGGTCTGTTCACTCAGACGTTCACTCCTGACCAGCCGAGGGTGCCAGCTCTTCTCACCCCAGCAGCCCGGACAGTTCACCACGTCCTCAGGCGTACCCTGCTGCCGAGGTCCGGCTACTTGGAGGGATTCACGAGCCTTCAGCAGACCATCCTGTTCTATGTGATGAACGGGATGGAGTTCGACATAGTAGACATTCTAATCTGCGAGATGGAGGACGTGATCACCGATGGAGTTGGGATGCTACGACAGCTGGTCTTTGGTCACTGGATCTGTCACCTTCTTCACCAGCTGGTTCCAGAGGACACTCCAGGAGTCTCTCAGCTGACAGAGATGCACGTGACCCGGTACAGCCACTACCGAGTCCCCACTCCGGGAGACCGCCGCCTTGGCCGTCCCGTCGAGCGTGAGGTACGAGCCAGACTGTCCGAGGAGGACTGGGCAGAGCTGACTCAGGAGGACGCAGAGCTGGCACAGGCAGAGGCTCAGGGAGGAGACCTACAGCACGTGTGGTCGGACAGCGACACCAGCGACAGTGTCGAGGAGTACTTCCCTCCTGCTCCTCCCTCACCGAGGCAGCACGACGCAGAGGCAGGAGGCTCAGCTGCTCCACCACCTTCACCTCCTCCAGTGTCAGAGGCTCAGGTGACTCAGCCGTCAGAGCTCACTGCTTTACTTCAGCGGATGGCTCAGCAGCAGGAGCAGCAGGCAGCTCGACAGGAGGAGCTTCAGAGGCAGCAGCAGGAGATGCAGCTGGAGATCGCCCGTCAGAGGCGAGAGGACACCGACAGGTTCACCAACCTTGTCGATCAGATGACGAGACGCACTCTGGACCAGCAGCAGCAGACTCAGCAGATGCTGTTGGGCATCCTGGGGTTGGTCACCAACCTCTATCAGCAGACAGGAGTCGCTCTTCCACCTCAGCACTCAGGACTCGGTCAGGTTCCAGGTGCACCGTCACTAGCGCCAGCTCCAGTACTGCCACCGACGCCGTTCCAGTCCTCACCTCTTCCGGCAGTACCTCCACCGGCGCCTGCAGCCTCAGCGGATCCCCCAGCAGCTCCAGCTCCAGCTCCAGCCCCCACAGCAGCTCCAGCTCCAGCTCCCACTCCAGCTCCAGCACCAGCGACCTCTACCTCCAGCAGCTCCGACGACAGCACCGTCGACGCCGACCGCTTCACCATCGCCAGGAGCGCGCCTGAGTCGTAGGCACTCGACTTTCCTTTTTGGTGTCTTGATGCCAAAGGGGGAGAAGAGTTAGAGTCAGGGGAGGGTTAGCTCAGTTCTAGGGGGAGTGTCTATGTCTATACTTTTGCTACTATATCTGAGATTGTCCATCCTTTTGCTACTTTGTTTGAGATTGACCGTTATTTGCTATTATTGTACTCCGTGTGCTACTCTGTGCTCTTACGCCTTATCGTTTATTATTTGAGCCTTCGAGCCACTTGTGTTGCAATTTGTACCTGTTATATTTCTTTTGGAGCATTATGTTTTAATTCAATTATATGCTCTACTCGTTGTGTTGTCATCAATCACCAAAAAGGGGGAGATTGAAAGCATCTAGGCCCCCGTGAGATATGGTTTTGGTGATTAATGACAACCGTTCGTTATTACTAATGAGTTTGTGGATGCGAGGGTTCACATATATCACATCAACCGTTAATGAACTATCTATTCACACCATCTACTGCTCATTGGATACAAATGAAGACCCCTCAATGATCCATTCTAAGGGGTTATTCGATACTCATAAAAACTAAATGAAGAAATCATACAACGACTCCACTTTATCAAAATTGGCAACACAAGGAGCTCACACCTCATCGTAATATCATTTCAAACAAGTATCAAAGAGGTCACTCGAGAGGATTCTAAAAGATCAACTCAAAACAACTCGAAGCAAACAAGTTGCATTCACCGGATCATCCGATGTCTTGCAAAATGACTACATCGGTCGAGTTTGAGTTGGCAGAAGAAGAAGACCTCAGAGCCCAGTACACACCGGATCATCCGATGTGAAGGAAGTGGCACATCGGTTGAGTTCACCCGAAGGATGATATCTGAGTTACTCTGAAGATATACACACCGGATCATCCGATGATGAAGTAAGTGTACATCGGTCAAATTCAACAGAGACAATATTTCTGACCCAATTCTGAAGATCAACTCACCGGATCATCCGATGATAAATTGAAGTAACATCGGTCGATTAAAAAATCCAACGGTTATATCCAACGGTCACATCTGACACATGACATCAGCTAATTTGGAATTCGACCGATGATCATATAAAGGGGTGCATCGGAGGATCCGATGTTAACTGACAAAGTCTGCCCACTTTTCCAACGGCTATCTCGTGTGGGCTGGCTATAAATACCCCTCCAACCGGCCATTTCGACAAGTCTTGATCTTCTGAGCCTCACTACACATTCTCAAGCATTCAAGACCAAGAGCTATCACTTCCACACTTCAAAACCTCTTGTAATCCAACTATAGGTTATATCTAGCTAGAGAGAAGCTTGTGTGCGTCCATTCTTGGTGATTGGAATCTCTAGACTAGTGAGAGAGAGTGTCTTGGTGACTTCTCTCACCTTGTAAACGTTGGAGGAAGAAGAGATCACTCCGGAGCTTACCAAGGTGTTTGTGGAAGCCCGGAGGATCACCGTTGTACAAGGCTTGAGCTCCACCTTGCCGGAGAGGGCGAACGGAGAAAGATAGTGGATTCCCTTGTCTTGGTGACTTGGGTGTGGCCATACCCTTTGGTGGGTGCCACAACGTGGATGTAGGAAGATTTTTATGATCTTACCGAACCACGGGAAAAATCGCCGTGTCTCCGAGTCTCCGCGGGAGTTTGCATTTCTCTCCTCACTCCTTACTATTACGCTTTTACTCTTCCGCACTTAACTCTCTTACTTGCGTACTTAGTTTGCATAGGGAATTGGGCTTCAACCATTAAAGTTTTAAATTGCTCTAAAATTTTAAAAAGCCCAATTCACCCCCCCCTCTTGGGCGTTTCGATCCTTACAGCGGTAATGGCTGATATTGAGCCGTGCCACCGTCGCTGTGCCTCACGCGCTCGGGCGCTGGCGGGAGGTTGAAGAAGACACTGTGCATGGGACCCACGTGCAGTGTTTTAAACATTTCCCCGATTTTCAGATTTAGTTCAACTTCAAACCCACATTACTTTGGCTATGAAACTCCAAATCGAGTGAACCAAATTTCGATGGATTCAGCTCTTAGAGTAGTTTCCAACAAATCAAGTTTCACTCTATGAAAACCTTTATTTTTCCAGAATTAATTCTTCAAAATTTAAACTGTTTAGAATTTTAGCTGGAGAACCCTTTGGAGGAAAATTCTAAAATTTTGCTAGGATGTTCAACAAAATATCCCTGAGCTACCATAAAAATTTCAGATCCATTTTAGCTCATTTGATCCACCTAATGGTGTGATTAATAAAAATGTTCCAGAGAAAATGAAAAATGTTTCAGAAATTCTCTGAACTTATTTAGCTCATATCATTAGCTGGGAACCTTCAAATTAAGTGAAACCAACTCCATTAGAACCCTCATAAAATCTAGTTTTCATAAAGTCATGGCTTGCAACATGAAAGTCCCTAGAACACCCTAAGAGCTCCAATTAAGGCCAAGTACATAACTATTTGTGGAGAGCTCAAATGAGCTTTGCTGTAAGTGAAACTTGGCCAAGTCTCTGTTTAGGTTGTATCCAAACCACAGTAGAAATTTCAGAGTCATTGGGCCTGTCTAGAAAGAGTTATAGTCTTCACAAATTCAACTTCAATTCAAATACATTTAAATTGATACATATATGTATTATCTCATGTAGTCGCTAAGGTTGAGGAGGAGCCCGAAGTCTTAGACTTCATCACACCATAGGATCAGCTAGCCTACGACCGAGAGCAGTAAGGCAAGCTCCGGTTTGCATTAACCATTTTTTTACAAATTTTACTGTTTTGAAAACTTACTTTGAGCAATCACTTCAATTCTGCATTAGAGTCTTGTTTGAAAACCCAAATTCATAGCCAAGAAAACCCTGGTTTGGGCTTAGGTGTTGAAACCTCGTTTAGCTACTGCAATGCTATGATAGTGTAGGATTCGGTACAAGTCGAGTAGTTGGAACTACTCGTGAGAATAGGCTAGAGACACACTACTCGGGTAAAGGTAGCAAATGAAGCACATGGCAAGAAAAATGAGACCGAGTGGAGAGTAAGGGCAGCAGGACGTTGGGGCCTGGGTGCCATAGCTCCGTTTGTGTCGATTGAGGACCGAGCCGTGTGCGGGCCTGTTGAACAAGCTAGAAAAGTACCGAAGACCTACCGGATATATGGGAACCGGGAAACCAATGTAACTCGGGTAGCTGGGTATTGAGGCATTGCTTGTCATCCAGAGGGTAGGTTGAGAGTTTGAGGTGTAAATCGGCTGGCGGCACTGCAGATCCGCGTGCAGTGACCTCTTGCTCGGGACGATAGGACCGGTTTAATATTTGGCTGACGGGTGAAAGGTGGTTGCGTACGACGTCCGTGCTGGTTGCTGTAGGCAACATCGAGTACGGGCGTACGTAACGGGTTATTTGGGTAACCCTGCAGGTGTAAATCGATTATAATTTCTGTCCCTCGCGGTCAGTGAGTACCACTTGTTCACTGTACCGTGACGTAGAAAGAACAGGCTAGAGTCATGTAAAAGTTGCTGATTGAAAGCCATACCTTGATTGTTAATGACTTGCTGTAGTTTTCTCGGATCCCCGAGAAGTCTTGCTCATGTCGTCACTACTTATACACATACTACTGCCTACACGACATGTCACCGGTTACAAAAGTTTCTACACACCACCCTCGCTGTCCTACTTGGCAACGGTACACTCACTACTCGGAGTAGAACTCGACCTCCTGCGGGTCGTTCTCCTCCGCTACCTCTGCTGGTGGCTCAGGGTCCATGACCTCCTCTTCTGGTTCAGGTTCCCACATCGCCGGGATACCCAAAACCACGGGTACGGCACCTACCATCGGTAGGCCCACTACCGGAGGCACGAGGTCTTGCAAAGCATGCACCTCGTCCATGGCCTGGTTCTAGTCTTCTTCCCAGCCCTGCCCCTTCTCAATCACGTCATCACACTCTTCAGTAAAGACCTCGTTCTTCTGGGTCAAGGTCTGTACTTGCTGCTGCAAAGCTGTGATGTCGACACGGCTTTTCTTCTTCGCCTTCTTCAGACGGCGCAACTGATTGTGTTGCTCATTCAGTCGCTTTATCGTTGGAAGGAGCACATTACGGAGTGTGCTGTGAGCACTCTCTAAATGGTCTCGGCGGCTGGTGCTCTCCTTGAGCTCCACGGCAAGTCGATCTGTATGGACAGCTTGGATGTCCATCACGGTCTTCCCTTCCATCAACTGGAGGCTGAGATTCGCCTCCGCGGGATTGTACCTTGGGCAACTCGGATCAGTTTCCACAACGTACCTCTCCCTTCACACGTGATTATCTCACGCCCCCACCGGGACAAGCGCGTATGGAGTGCCCTCCATAGCTCTCACGTGTAGCTGGCAGAAACGCGACACGGTGTCGCAGGCTGCCACCTGCCACATCTCCTCCGATTGTCTACCTCTCACCGTGATGGTGAACGGTGCACAACCGGGTGGCGTAGGTCCTGCTGGAAATTTGATATGGATGGTCCATGTCTTGTTCCCCACCTCGCCTTTCTCCTTGGTGAGGTAACACAGCGTCTCCACGTACCCGAAATATTGAAGCATTAGCTTCAACAGTTCCGGCATATTTGAAAAAGGTCAAATATTCATTTCAACAGTAAATCATTGAGTTATAACATAAAGCATGTCATTGAACTCATAAAACATGGAAACACAAATCAAACATAGAACAAATTTGATTGCTGGTCTGCTGCCCAAACTGACAGTCCTGACCAGTTTCCCTTTTAACCTAATTAGACCCTCCTAAAGGCAAAACCAGTTCTGGAGCTCAACATCAAAGTTAAATATAACTTCATTTTCTGCCCAGAATGTATTTTCTTGGCCTCAAATATTTCCTGGTTCAAAAGTTATGAGATTTCAAAGTCCACAGAATTTCTGGAGAAAATTGGACAGCATCTCCCTGCTTGAGGTACTCATTTGATCCAAGAATTCCAGTTAATTCTACATCTAATTTGATAAAACTTCTGTTACAAAGTTGTAACTTATCTCATGAACTTTTCAGAGCTACCTTATTTTCTATTTATGGATTTTTATGTAGGAAGTTATGCTCAATTTACAGAGAGTTACAGAGAGTATTTGCTCTGCTCTGTTTTCTAGACAGTTTCAACTCTACTGCATTTTTCGACTAGTTAAGTGATGAAACACCTCTAGACATCAATAGAAAAGCTGTAAAGCGCTTCCAAATCTTTCCATAAATGTATCATATGACCCCATCCTCGAAAGAACTCAATCTGTAACTTCAGCATTATTTCAGCTGAAACCAGGGGACTCTGTCCTTAGTATCCTATAAGTTGAAAACTTGTTTACTTTGGACATCCTGATTAGGGAAAAGAGTTAAGTCAAAAATTTAGTGCTCTAGATCAAAACTTTCAAGTTTTACAATGATGTTAATCATTTAGTGGGGTGTGACGTCAAAGCGTCACTAGTTCATGCCGGTACTACGTTCCTCACAAAAAAAACTATACCAGACTTAGCCGGATTCGTTAGTTCAGTGGGACTAAACATCTCAAACAAACGTGTGCTACTATTCTACCGATTTGTGGTTAGACTACCTGCAAATAAATCACACAATCGTCAGGTTTGGCTGCACACCGAACCTGGTCCCAATACAGTTCATACAACTGTCCATCATCACTCGCACGGTTGTTCTCAAGCCAATCACACCTTGAGCTACGTGTTCATATTACTAACCACGTGATGGGGTCTCCCACACTTGCCCGTAGCACGCCGGGGAATGGTGTTGCTCGAATACCCCAAACGGCATGAAGAGTCATAGAGGATACTAAAGCTGGCCGGGTTACCTGCCACCCGTGAGGCTCCACCCTTTAGCTTGTGCGCACTGGTGGACAGCGCTTACATGCACCCCCCCCCCCAAAAACATATGACGTCCCAAGATGCATGATTTTCTGACATAAGCACATAGGTTAGTAATGCCACTTACTATACACTAATAACATCCTTATATGGGCTACTAACTTGTTCCTCATCGAGTTTTTGAAGAGATAACCTTTTTAAGTGCGTTAAATCTCAAGCGAGCTCTGATACCACGCCGCGAGGACCCGACGGTCTCGACTAGTCTGGATCACGTTGAGGGGTGCTGCGTTGCATAGCACCGGATAACACACAAAAAGGTACAAAGCGGAAGAGAAAAAATTATTACATAGATGAGTTTATGAACATGTTTACATCAAAATAACGTCAAGTCTACACTCATGGGCATAGACTAAACAAAAGAGTTCACGTTCAGCCCGTGAACGTGTTCCCTCTAGCACGCGCACACACTAACATGGCGGCATGCACGACTGCCACTCGATGAGGTTGCCCTCTTGGGGGTGCTTCTCCTCCTCAGGAGCCTCCTCCTCATAGCACCCTGCAAATGCTTCAAACACAAGCAGTGAGCACGATGGCTCAGCAAGACTAACCCGTCTTACCTACACATGAAACTCTACATGCTGGGTCTGCAGTGTGCAATGGAATGTAAGTTGCAAAGGACACGCCTAATTAGTTAAACCTTACTTTCAAGTTTTTAGCGCAAGTTGTGGAAGAACCTCGTGCTAAGACACACAAGGGAGCCGCAATCAAACAAGAAACACATTTCTCTCATGTGCTTTACCCAAGGTTGAAAAGAACTTTAATTAGCTCTAGACTACAACAAATCATTAAAAATCAAAATACATCTTTCAATCAGCAACCTTTTAACATGACACTAGCCTGTTCTTTCTACATCACGGTACAGTGAACAAGTGGTACTCACTGACCTCGAGGGACGCCGATTAACCGATTTACACCTGCAGGGTTACCCGAATAACCCGTCAGGTACGCCCGTACTCGATGTTGCCTACAGAAACCATAACGGACATCATACGCAACCACCTTTCATCCGTCAGCCAAGTGTTGAACCGGTCCCATTGTCCCGAGCAAGAGGTCTCTACGCGCGCATCTGCAGTGCCTCCCGCCGATTTACACCTCAAGCTCTCAACCTTCCCTCTGGGCGACGAGCTATACCTCAACAGATCGCTACCTGAATTACATTGGTTTTCCGGTTCCCATATATCCGGTAGGTCTTCGGTACTGTTCTAGCTTGTTCAACAGGCCCACACATGGCTTGGTCCTCAATTGACACAAGGGGAGCTACGGCACCCAGGCCCCAATGACCTGCTGCCCTTACCCTCCGCTCGGTCTCATTTTTCATGCCATGTGATTCATTTGCTATCTCTAACCGAGTGGTGTGCCTCTAGCCTATTCTCGCGAGCAGTTCCATCTACTCGACTTGTACCGAATCCTACACTATCTTTGCATTGCAGTGGCTACTCGAGGTTTAAAACCTAAGCCCGAAATCCTGGTTCTCTTGGCTATGCAATTGGGTTTTCAAGCAAGACTCTAATGCACAATTGAAATGGATAATCAATGTATGTTCTCAAAACAATAAAGTTTATGAAATAGCTAATGCAAACCGGAGCTTGCCTTGCTGCTGGTTGTATGCTCGTTGTTCTTCCGGAGTTATGAAGTCTAACACCTCCGGCTCTTCTTCAACCTTAGCGACTACATGAGATAAACATATATGCTTGTCAATTTAAATGCATATGTGTTTGAAGTTGATATTGTAAAGTCTATAAGTATAGCTAGACAGTGCTAATGACTCTGAAATATTTACTGTGGTTTGGATACAACCTAAACAGAGACTTGGCCAAATTTCTTCTGAAGCAAAGCTCATTTGAGCCCTGCCCAAATAAATGTGTATTTGGCTTTAGTTGGAGCTCTTAGGGTGTTCTAAGTAATTTCATGGAGCAAACCATGACTTTCTGGAAACCAGATTTTCAGAGGTTTCTAATGGAATTGGTTTCATCTAATTTGAAGATTCCTAGCAAAAGATATGAGCTAAACAAGTTCAGAGAAAATCTGTAAAATGTTTCTGGACATTTTTCATTTTCTCTGGAACAGTTTCATTAATCACACCATTAGGTTGATCAAATGAGCTCGAATGGATCTGAAATTTTTATGGTAGCTCAGGGATATTATAAAGAACCTCCTGGACAAATTTCAGAACCTCTTGGTGCGGCGCCGATGATGACTAACGCGTCCCACGCTTATCCCGATGCCCTAAGTGGCCGTAAAGCACCACTGGAGCTCAAGGAAGGTGATGGTGCACTCAAACCCCGTGGAAAATGACCGGAGCTATGAGCTTGACGGTGACCCGTGCCATTTTGGCCGGTGGCGGCGAGTTTGCGTTGCTCAGCCCGTCGGATGGAGGTTTTTTCGTGGTTTTTGGTCAGGGTAGTCGTGAAGGACCCTAGTTGCTATAGCTCGACCCATTTAGGGAATGATCAACCATGTGAAAGGAATTTCACGTTTTGGTGGGCTTCGGTTATATACGGCGATCATCGGAAAATGTAAAATTCCAGCTAGCCGGCACTAAGAGGGACCTAGGGGTTTCGGGATGAGCTACTAGACTTCGATGCTAACCTCAGAGAGCAGTTGGTTGTACCGGAGAAGCTCAGAGCTGTCCGGACGACGATGTTCAGTCGGAGGCGCTTCGGAATGAACAGAGAAGTGGAAATCGGCTCGAGAAAGCTCGAGGGGAGCTGATCACGAGCATCTGAGGGCTGGAGCACGTCGAGTGAAGGTCGGCAGTTCCATTTATGGCCTCAGATCGAGGTGGAAGGGTCGGTTTTGGCGTGTTGACGGTGAGGTTGGGTCGGACGCGAGAGCGGCGAGTGTTGCGCTGGTTTTCAGTGCGAGCGAGTAGCGAGCCGTGGAGAAATGATCTTTGGCACCCTCAGGCATGGTGATAAGGCGCTGGGGCGTTCTCCCGTCGGCCAAGTCCCGAGAACAGGAGGTGGCGTCGGCTGCTCGCCATGGCGGTCTCAGCAGCGCGCGCAAGAACCCGAGTGAGCAGCGGTGGAGTCGGTTCACTCGGCTGTTACACTGACAGGGGGACCCAGTTGCAACATTTTGTCCTCTAAAATTAAATTTCCACTGTTGCACATTATTTGGGACCCTTATTCCCTCTAAATTTGATCAATCCACTGAATCGCCAATTGAATTTTGAATGATTCCTAATGGAGAATTAGTTTGAATACATTTTGATTCAAATGGCAAACTGAAATTTAAATTCAGTTTGAATTTTTGCTCAAAATGGCTCATGTCAGGATCAACTCCAAATGGAGTGAAAATTGGTGTGTGAGCTCATAAAAAATTTGAGTGTGAATATGAATTCCACTTTTGAATTCATGTGGTGAAAGGAGTTTAAATTTGAATTTAAGTTCAAACTAGCTTTTTTCTAATTGTACCCAAAAATACCTCAAAAGGGTTTTGGATTTGGGTGAAATTTGGCATGAGCATTCCTAACAAAGTTTAGGAGTTAAACATGTGCTCATCCCCTATATTATGCATGTGGGAAATACCACTTTTGCATTTTGTGAGTTTATGTCCGAATGAATCTCTTGGTGGTGGTTACTTGCTCTTCAAATGTGTTCATATGATTTCCTCAAATGAGGTGAGTGTGGTGTGATGAACACTTTTAGCAAATGAAAAACTTGGGCCCTTACAAGTATGCCCACATAAGAACTATTATTAGTATAGTTACTTAATGTGGCAAGCTGACCATGTGTTAATATTCTGTATTTCAATCCTGTAACGGTGCACCTACGTGGAGGTAAGAATTGTAAGGAACGCCACCGAAAGCGGATCAATTTCGGTTAGCTCCCTCATACGAAAGCGCTGTTCCACCGGTGTGCTTAATTTCAAAGGTGTGGAGCCCTCTGTCGGGTGGTGTATAATCCGATCATGTACCTTGAGACGTGGCCTGACTCAAGGACGACCCGTATGGCAATGATATGGGGCATATGTTTTTACTATGATATGGACCTGCCTGAAATGATAAAACTCTTGTGTGCTTCAGTATTGAGTGGTTTTATTCAGGTACCTTGACCACATTAGCACATTGCATTTAGAAAACGTGTGTGAGTGATCGTTTTTAGCGCCACCACTTGAGACGTATATGTCGGTATAACACCGGTTAGGATTTTTGAATTTATGAGGAAGCGTAGTACCATGATGTGTTCTTAATTGCATAAAATGGAAGTTTTCAAACAAAAGAGTCAATTTGGAGTTTAGGTTTCAGTTATTGTTTATTAAACTCCTATATTGAACTAAGAGTCAATTGGGAGTATAGGTTCCTTTTAAAAGACTTAGGAATAACCTCCCCTGTTTTCAGCAGAATATTTTCTTAAATTGTACAGGACATAACTGTTGTTAGGTTGAACCAATGGAAGTGTGTGGTACATTTCTGGAAATATTTTAAGTCCTCTGCAACTTTTAGAAGCCCAGAACAGAATTGTGAAATCCAAAAAATTTTAGCAAGTGGATCTGCAAATCACCCCAAGAAAATGAGAGGGAATATAAACTTTTGAATTTAAAGGTTTGAGCTCCAAGTCTAAACTTGAACTTGCAAAAATTCCCGAACACGGAGATCTAAAGCTATCATTTGGTTCTCCACACATCTACAGGTAGCCCGGCAAATTTTCAGAGCATTTGAAAAGGATTTCCTATTTGTTGGAATTTAAATGGGGAAAAAATTGAATTCAAATTTAAATCTCAGTTTTAAATTCTGACTTCACCAAAATTCAAATTTGAGTGCACCATTGTGTTGCTCACATTTCTTTTGGCCTATCCTCCAAGTTTGATCAAATTTGGAGCTCATTTTCTATTTTAAATGGAATTGGGGGATAAGGGGGAGAGGTGGACCCCACATGTCATATACACAAGGTTTCTACCGCCTCTGTTTTCCTCCCTCGCTCGAGCTCCCGACAGCACACCGGCAGATGACTTCGGGGGAAGTTTGGGACCACCTCCTGCTTGCTTGATCATTTGCCCGGCCTAATCCATGCACACGAGTGCAACAAAGTCTCCTTGCCTTCTCCTTGTTCTGTCTCGGCCTTGGTGGTTTGCCCCGTGAAGAACACAACCCGCCCGTGTGCTCTCTGTTCGTCCTCCGATCACCACAGCCACCGTAGCTTGGTTGCTCGAGTTCGCCACAGCAAAAAGCTTCGGCCACGAGTGCTCTAGCTGGCTAGCAACTCCTCCCCACGGTTCCGAGCTCGTTTGCACCGGAAAACGGCAAAGTTCCTGCGGCTCCCGAGTAAACACCGAATAACCGAGTTGTGTCGCCGTGGACAGCTCAAACCGAGGAAGCTCACGCTCAAGCGATCCACCCCATCGGTGCACCTACAACCCTAGTTGCCCACCCCCAAAGCTCAGCTCAAGCTGTGACTCCTCGGAGGAGAATTTTGAGAATTTCTCCTGGGTGGCACAAACCGACCCCGAGGTGAGAATTTGCGAAATTCGTCATCAATTCGGGTTGTAAAGGCTTCAAACTTTGCACAAAGCTTCCTCACTAGCTAGAGTACCTCCTCCATCGATTCCTGGTCAAGAAATTAAGGGTAGAGTGAGAATTCCATGTTCTTGCCGCGGGAAAACTTTCGGACCATGTCAGGCGCACGGTGCCGAGAGGTTTGGAGCGCTCCCCGGCTCGTTTGAACCCTATGTCGATCTTCTACACGATCCCCTGGTGCTTTAGAGACCAATAACCGATCATTTGGTGGAGAATTCACCGTGCACGACCTCGCCGGAGCCCTAGTTCTAGCTGTTGCCGGTGCGCGGTGGTTTCCGGTGAGATGCGGCCGCCGGCGACTCCACCAGTGTGTTCAGCGTGCCTGAAAACGAGGGGGGGTGGCGGTGAGCACAAGGGGTCGGGAGGTGGCCGGGAAGGCTGTTCTGGTGACCCTCGCCGGAGGGCGCCGCTGGGTCCTATAAAGGCCTCAGTTTTTGAAACATTCGAAGTGTTCATCACCACACACACACACCTCATTCGAAGAAAGTTGATGAACACATTTGAAGAGCAAGTAACCATTATCAACATGATCATTAGAGAACAAACTCACACAATGCAAAAGTGGCATTTCCCACATGCATCATCTAGGGGCTGGGCATATGAAAAACTCCTACACCTTGCTAGGAATGTCCATGCCAAGTGTCACCCAAATTCAAAACCTTTTTGAGGTCCTTTTGGGTATAGCTAGAAAGAGGGTAGTTTGAACTCAAATTCAAATTCAAACTGTTTTTATCCCATGAATTCAAAAGTGGGAGGCATATTCTTACTCAGCACATTTTTGTGAGCTCACCCACCAATTTTCACTCCATTTTAAGTTGATCTTGACATGAGCTAAGTTTAGCAAATTCAAACTTTATTTGAATTTCAAACTGAATATGTGCTGAAATCTAGTCAAATCAAACCCAATTTGAATTCTAACCAATTCAAATGGCTCAGGGGTAGATAATTCAAATCACCATGGGCATTGTGGGGATTACTGTTTACAACAGTAATATGGAGTTAAGTTCAGAGGTTAAAAGGGAAATGGGACCCACATGTCAGCCACTGGAGAGAATTCAACCGACTGAAGACTGAACTCGGTTACTCGCGCCCAACCGAGCTGCCGCCACGGCGAAGAAACGACGAGGACAGCAGCTGCTTGCCGCCCTCGGCCGATGAACCGCCTCTCGCGGCCTTTATCTACGCGCCAGAGCGGTCGCCGGTGCATCTCACCGCTGCCCCGTCGCGTTCCCACCCAGAAAGCTGAAACTCCTCGCCGCTCGGTTGAGCTCTTGGTCCCTCATCGCCCGGCCAATCCAGTGATCCTCCCGGCGATCAGAGACCAGCACCAGGTGCGCCAAGCCATCCTTGACGCCCTCGCGCCGGTTCCAGGCCCGGAGCAGTCCTTCCCGAGCTCCACCGCGATGATCTTTCCTTTGCCGGTTCAGCTCGAGCTGCCATCACAGGAATGATCCGTCCGGCCACCACAGCCTGCCGTTCACCGAGCCGTGTACAGCAAATAGGTTCGCCTTCAGTTCCTCTTTCATTACCGCAAGCTCCGGCGGCATGACGTAGATTGCTCACGCCGGAATTTCATGATTTCGCGATGGTGTGCAAAAGGGAAGCTCAAACTGATCCGCGAAATTCGTAGTCCACACCGCACCACTCATCCTCTCGTGGAGGGGATCACTTCTAGGAGCCCGTACGAGCCCATAGGAGCAGGAACAACGAAGAACCGTTGAGGGAAACCGCTGTTCTTCGAGTTTTAGAGGAATTTCCGATTTCCGGCCTAGGTCGCACGGTGACAGCCCAACACAGCCCTTTCCGAGCTCCGTGGAGCTCATGTCGACCTTTCCTAGGGTCCACTGGTGCTCGACGACCCTTAGCTCGATCGGTTGGGGTGCTAGGGAGATCGGCCGACACGGCCGAAGTTCTCCCAAAGCTGCCGCTCGTCGCCGACCATGTGCCGGCCATTTTCATGACGAACTGAGCCCGGAATCATGTTCCCCGAGTGGACTTAGGCAGGGGCGACCAGAATCATGAAGTTTGGAGCACCACAGTGGCTGCCGTCGAGCTCTCCGGCGAGGCGTCGCGGCGGCCGAACGCGGGAGTCGGGAGGTAGACGAAGCCGGGTGGCCCACGTGTCAGCGGCTCGAATTTTAAATTGGGATCGGTCTGCGGCCCGGATCCGGTGTGCTGACGCGCAAAAACTCCATTGACCCCGGTGTGCTGTCACTCCAGCGCCCAACACGTGTCCCCGTGGACCACCGGCAGATTTAAACTTTTCCTGATTTTCAGATTTGATTCAAACTTCAAATCCCCATAACTTTGGCTAGGAAACTCCAAATCGAGTGAACCAAAATTTGTTGGATTCAGCTCTCTGAGTACTTTCCAGCAAATCAAGTTTCACTTCATGAAAATCCCTATTTCTCCAGAATTGATTCTCCAAAATTTAAACTGTTTAGAATTTTAACTAGAGAACCCTTTGGACGAAAATTCTGAAATTTGGCCAGGATGTTCACCAAAATATCCCTGAGCTACCATAAAATTTTCAGATCCATTTGAGATCATTTGATCCACCTAATGATGTGATTAATAAAACTGTTCCAGAGAAAATGGGAAATGTTCAGAAATATTTTCAGAATTTCTCTGAAATTGTTTAGCTCATATCTCTAGCTAGGAACCTTCAAATTGAGTGAGACCAATTCCATAAGAACCCTCTGAAAATCTAGTTTTCAGAAAGTCATGGATTGCTCCATGAAAATCACTAGAACACCATAAGAGCTCCAATTAAGGTCAAGTACATAATTATTTGTGGAGAGCTCAAATGAGCTTTGCTGCAACTAAAACTTGGCCAAGTCTCTGTTTAGGTTGTAACCAAACCACAGTAAAAATTTCTGAGTCATTGGGTCTGTCTAGTGAGACTTACAAACTTCACAAGTTTAAAATTTCAATCAAATGCATTTAAATTAATACATGTACTTGTTATCTCATGTAGTCGCTAAGGTTGAGGAAGAACCTGAAGTCTTAGACTTCGTTACTCCAGAAGAGCAGCTAGCCTACGACCAAGAGCAGCAAGGCAAGCCCCGGTTTGCATTAAGCTCTTTATAAACTTTTATTATTTTGAGAACTTACTTTGAGTACAATAAATTCTTGCATTAGAGTCTTGTTTGAAAACCCAAATGCATAACCAAGAAAACCATGGGCTGGGATTAGGATTGGAAACCCCGTTAGCTACTGCAATGCTAAGATAGGGTAGGATTCGGTACAAGTCGAGTAGTTGGAACTACTCGCGAGAATAGGCTAGAGGCACTCGACTCAGGTAGAGATAGCACATGAAACACATGGCAAGAAAATGAGACCGAGCGGAGAGTAAGGGCAGCAGGACTTTGGGGCCTGTGTGCTATAGCTCCGCTTGTGTCGGTTGAGGACCGAGCCGTGTGCGGGCCTGTTGAACAAGCTAGAACAGTACCGAAGACCTACCGGCTATATGGGAACCGGGAAACCGATGTAACTCGGGTAGCTGGGTGTTGAGGCATAGCTGGTCGTTCAGAGGGTAGGTTGAGAGCTCGAGGTGTAAATCGGCTGGCGGCACTGAGATGCGCGTGCAGAGACCTCTTGCTCGGGACGATTGGACCGGTTCAATATTTGGATAACGGGTGAAAGGTGGTTGCATACGGCGTCCATGATGGTTGCTGTAGGCAACATCGAGTACGGGCATACGTGACGGGTTATTCGGGTAACCCTGCAGGTGTAAATCGATTATAATCGCCGTCCCACGCGGTCAGTGAGTACCACTTGTGCACTGTACCGTGACGTAGAAAGAACAGGCTAGTTACATGTTAAAATGTTGCTGATTGAAAGATGGACTTTGATTGTTAATGATTTGTTGTAGTTTAGAGCTAACTAAAGTTCTTTTCAACTTTTGGCAAAGTACATGAGAGAAATGTGTTTCTTGTTTGATTGCAGCTCTCACATGTGCCTTAGCGTAAGGTTCTCCACAACCTGCTGCTAAAACTTGAAAGTAAGGTTCCACTAATTAGGCGAGCCCTTTGTAACTTATTTTACCTCATGTACCTATCACCCCTCATGTAGAAGTTTCATGTTTAGGAGAGACGGGTCAGTCTTGCTGAGCCTTCGTGCTCACTGCTTGTGTTTGAAGCTTTTGCAGGGTTCTATGAGGAAGGGACTCCCGAGGAGGAGACAGAACCCCAGGAGGGGAACCCCGTCGAGTGGGAGTCGTGCACGCCACCGTGTTAGTGTGCGTGTGTGCTAGCAAGGACACGTTCACGGGCTGAACGTGAACTTGATGCGTAGTCTACGCCCGTGAGTGTAGACTGAACATATTTTGTTGTAAAAATGTTCATAAACCTGTTTATGTAATAAAACTTTGCTTCCGCTTTTTTCCTTTGATGTGTGTTATCCGGTGCTGTGCAACGCAGCACCCCTCAGCGTGATCCTGGCTCGACAAGACCGTGGGATCGTGTAAGCGTTGGTATTAGAGCTCGCTTGAGGTTTAACGCACTACAAAGGTCATCTTTTTTGAAAATCCAGTGAGGAACGAGTTAGTAGCCCATATAAGGATGTTATTAGTGTATAGAAAGTGGCATACTAACCTATTTGATTATGTTGGAAAATCGTGCATCTCGGGACGTTTATGTCTTGGGGGGTGCACGTAAGCGCTGTCCACCAGTGCGCACAAGCTGAAGGGTGGAGCCCCAAGGGTAGCAGGTAACCCGATCCGCTTTAATATTCTCTACGACTCTTCATGTTGTTTGGGGTGTTCGAGCAACGTCTGTCCCTGGCGTGCGTGGTGCAATTTGGGAGACCCCGTCACGTGGTCAGTAACGTGAACACGTAGCTCAAGGCGTGTTTGGCTTGAGAACCTCCGGGCGAGTGATGACGGCCGGGTGTACGAACTGTAAGGATACCGGGCTCGGTGTGCAGCCGAGCCTGACGATTTTGTGAGTTATCTGCAGGTAGTATAACCGTGAGACGGTAGACGTGTAGTATCCGTGTGCGAGTGACGCTTAGTGCCACTGAAATAACGAAGCCGGCTAAGTCCGGTATAGGTTTTTCTTTGTGAGGACGTAGTACCGACATGATCTGGTGACGCATCGACATCACACCCCATTCAATGAGCAACTTCATTATAAAACTTAAAAGTTTTAGGCCAAAGCATTAAAACTTGATGTAACTCCTTCCCTTAATCAGGATATTCAAATTTAACAAGTTTTCAACTTATAGGCTATTAAGGACAAAGTCCCCTGTTTTCAGCTGAATTAAGGCTGAAGTTAATCAGAGGTTAGAGGTTGAGTTATTTCGAATTTGGGGTCATATGATACATTTCTGGAAATCTTTGGAAGATATTTACAACTTTTCTGTTGAGGTCCAGAGGTGTTTCATCCCTTAACCAATCGAAACATGCAGTGGAGTGGAAACTGTCTAGAAAACAGGGCAGAGCAAACACTCTCTGTAAACTCTCTGTAAATTGAGCATAACTTCCTGCATAAAAATCTAAAGATAGAAAATGAGATGGTTCTAAAAAGTTCATGAGATGGGTTACAATTTTGTAACAGAAAGTTTTGTCAGATTGGGAGTAGAATTATCTGGAATTCTTGGATCAAATCAGTACCTAAAGCAGGGAGGTGCTGTCCAATTTTCTCCAGAAATTCTGTTAACTTTGGCATATCATAACTTTTGAACCAGGACAGATCTTAGGCCAATCAAATACTTTCTGGAAAGCTATTTAAGTTATCTTTAACGTTGATGTTGAGCTCCAGAATTGGTTTTGCATTTAGCATGGCCTAAATCAGGTTAAAATAGAAACTGGTCAGGGCTGTCATGTTGGACAGCAGATCAGCAGTCAAATTTGTTTAAATTTGAACTTTGTTTCCAAATTTTCTGGGTTCAATGACATGTTTGATGTTATAACTCACTAGTTTAGTGTTCAAATAAGTATTTTACATTTCTCAAATATATTTCTACAGATGACAGCGGATAAACAGTTGGAGAACGGTTGGCTGGTGTCTCACTGTTCTCACCACAGCGGCTATCCGGAAGCATTGAGGCAGATGCTTCAATATTTCGGGTACCACCAGACGCTGCAGTACTTCGTCAAAGAACAAGGCGAGGAGGGGAACAAGACATGGACAATCCATGTTGAAGTTCCTGCAGGGCCTACGCCACCCGGTTGGGCACCGTTCACCGTCACGGTGAGAGGTAGACAACCGGAAGGGATGTGGCAAGTGGCCCCGCGACACCTTGTCGCGTTTCTGCCAATTATACGTGAGGGCTATGGAGGGAACTCCATACACGCTCATTCTGGTGGAGGGACGGGTTAATCACGTGTGGGAAGGGAGGTATATGGAGGCAACCGATCCGGGTTGCCCAAGGTACAGCCCCGCGGAGGCAAACCTCAGCCTCCAAATGAGGGCGGGAAAGGCCGTGATGGACAGCCAAGCTGTTCATACGGAGTGTCTCGCTGCAAAGCTCAAGGGGGGCACAAGCCGTGGAGACCATTTCGAGAGTGCTCACAGCGCACTCCGCAATGTGCTCCTTCCGACGATTAAGCGACTGAATGAACAGCATAATCAGTTGCATCGTCTGAAGAAGGCAAGGAAGAAAAGACGTGTTGACATCGCGGCGTTGCAAGAGCAAGTGCAGGCTCTGACCCAGCAGAACGAGGTCCTTACTCAAGAGTGGGACGATGCTATTGAGGAAGGGCAAGGCTGGGAAGAAGGCTACAACCAGGCCATGGACGAGGTTCACGCGTTGCAGGACCTCGTACCTCTGGTATTAGGCATACCGGTGGTCTTGGGTCTTCCGGCAATGGGAGAACCCGAGATGGGAGAGGAGGTTGTAGATCCGGAGCCACCAGCAGAGGTACTGGAGGAGGACGACCCACAGGAGGTCGAGTTCTACTCCGAGTAGGGGGTTACCGTTGCCAAGTAGGGCAAACGGAATAGTGTGACCCAAACTTTTGTAACCAGTGACATGTCGTGTAGGCAGTAGCGTATGTATAGGTAGTGACGACATGAGCACGACTTCTCGGAGACCCGAGAATAATGTATCTTGTATAAAGTTTATGCTTTATCAATATATGTGAATGCTGTGCAAATTATTCATGCGTCACTTCAATACCTACTGTTTCATATGGAAGTTTAAGTATGACATGTGCTGATCGCTGCTGTTTTGAATTTCAGAATGACTCGTACTCGTGCCAACCCAGACGTTGGGGGTTCTAGTCAAGGGGGAGAAACCTCCCAGCAGCCTCCCGAGGACTCCTCGGGACAGCAACAGCAACAGCAGCAACAGCAACAGCAAACACCGCCACCGCCAACGGTTACATTGGCCGATATCGTTGCAGCAATGGTGGGTTCTCAACAGCAGCACATGGAGTTGCTGCAAACTCTCATCGCAGATACGTCTCGACCAGAGAGGTGTCAAGATTGTGAGGAGCGTCAACAGAGCTCCTACTCCGACTTTCTAGCGACTCATCCCCCCTATTCTAAAGGGCGGATGAACCCCTCGATGCGGACAACTGGCTCCGCACGATGGAGATGAAGTTCGGGCTGCTCCAAGTGAGTGAGCAGCGCAAGACTCAGTTCGCGGTCCAACAGCTCCAGGGATCAGCGAGCACGTGGTGGGCGAACTACTGTGCTTCACAGCCCACCGATCGAGTTATGACCTGGGCGGAGTTCCGGACGGCCTTTAGGGCCTATCACATACCGCCGGGTCTCATGAAAAGGAAGACGCATGAGTTCTTATGCCTGCAACAAGGGAGCAGGAACGCGCTGGAATACTCCAGGGCGTTCAACGATCTCGCGCTTTACGCATCGTATCACACCGATACTGACGAGAAGTGGCGGGACCACTTCTACAAAGGGCTTAACCCGCTCCTGAAGGACAAACTGGCGATGTTCAATCGTGGCAGCCTCAATGACATAATTGATGCTGCGATTGTTCAGGAGGACTCCGGCAAGGAGTTAACGGCGGCGGAAAGAAAGCGAAGCGCGCCGCAAAGCAGCGGAGAAGGAGGCGGTCCTTCTCAGAAATTACGAATGGTGAATCGCCCACCATCAAGTCCACGCTGGCAGCCACCACAGAGGTCGATGCTGTTCCGCAGTCGGCCATAATCTTCACTGGTATTCAGGCCGGCACTGCCAGCGCCACCTCCGCAACAACAACAGCAGCAGCGGGCGATGCCGCGTGCGTATGCACCTCAGCAGCGCATGCCGGGCTTTCGTCCCCCGAGCACAGGCCAAGCAGCGGCCACATGCTACAAATGTGGTCGTCCAGGATACTTCGCCAGCAGTTGTCCTGAGAGGCAAGGCGGTGGAATTACACCACAACTTCTGGGGAGGAATCAGCCCCGGAACCCCACTAATGCGCGGCGAGCAAACCCTAGGCCCAGCACTGTCCACCAACTTGCGATAGAGGACGTGCCGGAAGGAGAGCCGATCCTTGTGGGTATGTTCCAACTCCACCAGCATCCCGCCATAGTATTATTTGATTCAGGCGCCACGCATAGCTTTATTAGCCAAGCTTTCATTGCTAAATACAGCTTGCCAATATACCCACCGATAGTCCATATCCGATTTGTTCACCGGGTGGGAAAATTTCAGCAAGCATGATGGTCCCAAAAGCGCCACTATGCTTAGAGGGTAGAGTATACCCTACGTCTCTCATAATTTTAGAGGGACAAAAGGTCGATGTCATCTTAGGGATGTCGTTGTTAACCCGCCACGGCGCTGTTTTAGACACCGTCCTCCGAGTTGTGCACTTGAACTCAGAAGTGCACGAATCTCACTCCTTATTTCTGGACAGTCCAGAAATAAAACATCCAAGTGTCCATCAATCTACAACTATCAGATTGGAAGATATTCCAGTGGTCCGAGAGTTCCCTGATGTGTTCCCGGATGATTTACTGGGGATGCCGCCCGATAGAGAGGTGGAGTTCAAGATCAAACTTGCACCGGGAACCATGCCAATATCCTGAAGGCCGTACAAGATGGCGCCCAAGGAATTGGCTGAACTGAAGACTCAACTAACGGATCTGCTAGAGAAGGGTTTTATTAGGCCGAGCTCCTCGCCATGGGGCTGTTCAGCATTATTCGTAAATAAGAAGGATGAGACGTTGCGGCTTTGCGTGGACTATCGTCCACTAAACGCCGTAACCATCAAGAATAAGTACCCGTTACCACGGATCGACATGTTGTTTGATCAGTTGGTCAAAGCAAAGATCTTCTCCAAGATGGACTTAAGATCCGGGTATCATTAGATTAAGATACGGGCTGAGGATATTCCAAAGACGGCTTTTTCGACGAGGTACGGACTTTATGAGTACCTGGTCATGTCCTTCGGCCTCACCAACGCTCCAGCTCACTTCATGTATTTAATGAACTCGGTATTCATGCCGGAGCTGGACAAGTTTGTCGTGGTCTTCATCGATGACATACTGGTATATTCCAAGTCGGAGGAAGATCACAAGAAGCATCTGCGTATAGTCTTGCAACGGCTGCGGGATCACAAGCTATACGCGAAATTCAGCAAGTGTGAATTCTGGATATCACAAGTGCCTTTTCTCGGGCATATCATCTCAGCGGAGGGTATCGCTGTAGATCCGAGTAAAATCACACAAGTGCTGAATTGGAAATCCCCGAGAACTGTCCACGAGGTACGGAGTTTCCTCGGGCTCGCGGGATATTATCGGAGGTTCATTCCGAACTTCTCGAAGATTGCCAAGCCTATGACAGAGCTGCTGAAGAAGGCTACCAAATATGTTTGGAGTCCAGCATGTGAAGCAGCATTCAAGGCTTTAGTCAAGCACCTAACATCAGCACCGGTTTTGGTGCAGCCAGACACAACAAAACCGTTTGATGTGTACTGCGATGCATCCGGCATTGGGCTCGGATGTGTGCTGATGCAAGACCGAAGAGTGGTCGCGTATGGGTCATGGCAGCTTAGAAACCATGAGCAGAATTATCTAACTCACAACTTGGAGCTCGCTGCCGTGGTACTGGCACTTAAAATGTGGAGGCACTACCTACTCGGTAACCTCGTACATTTATATACCGACCACAAAAGCCTCAAGTACATATTCACTCAGAAGGAGCTGAACATGAGGCAGCGAAGATGGTTAGAGTTGATAAAGGATTACGAAATAGAGATCCATTATCACCCCGGAAAGGCAAACGTAGTGGCAGACGCGCTGAGCCGCAAGTCACACGTCAACAACCTGACCATCACACCGTTGGAAGAGAGCGAACCACCACTGCATGTGATTCCACATGGAGCTCTCTACAACTTAGCTTTGATCCCCACCATCCGTGAAGAGATAGCGGCAGCTCAGAAACATGACAAGGGTATGTCGCATTTGCGGAGACGTGTAGACAGTGGGGAGCTGAAATGTTTCCGGAAAGATGGAGACGGCGTCCTATGGTTCAAGGACCGGATCGTCGTACCCCATAACCCGGAGTTACGGAAGAAATTTTTTGATGAGGCTCACTTGTCAAAATTTTCTATTCATCCCGGCAGCAACAAAATGTATCAAGAACTCAGAAGCAAGTTTTGGTGGACACGGATGAAGTGGGAGATCACAAAGTACGTGTCCGAGTGTGATACATGTCGAAGGTTGAAGGCAGATCATATGCGGAAACCGGGACTGCTACAACCACTAAGCGTTCCTGCCTGGAAGTGGGAGGACGTAAGCATGGACTTCATCGTCGGTTTGCCCACCACTTTTCAGAAACATGATTCTGTGTGGGTAATCGTCGACCGGCTCACCAAAGTTGCCCATTTCATCCTGGTCAACACCAACTACAACGCCAAGAAGTATGATGAGCTGTACATCTCGCGGATCCTCTGCTTGTACGGTGTACCCCATACCATCATATCAGATCGGGGCACTTTATTTGTGTCCCGTTTTTGGGAGCAGCTACACGCTGCGTTGGGGACGAAGCTGATCCGTAGTTCAGCGTACCACCCGCAGACAGATGGGCAAACCGAGCGGGTAAATCAGATCCTAGAAGATATGCTACGAGCTTGTGCTATCAACCACGGCAAGAAATTGGGATGATTACTTGCCGTTAGCCGAGTTCTCGTACAACAATGGGTACCAAGCCAGCATCAAGATGGCGCCTTACGAGGCGCTATACGGGAGAAAATGCCGCACACCACTGAATTGGTGTGAGTCTAGCGAAAGGGTTACCTTCGGGATTGATCTTGTCAACAACGCGGAGGAAAAGGTTCGACTAATTCAAGCGAACCTAAAAGCCGCACAATCCCGACAGAAACAATACATGGACCGGAGAAGACGCCCATTACATTTCGAAGTCGGGGATCACGTATACCTATGTGTGTCTCCAATGAAGGGCGTGAACAGATTCGGGGTGAGAGGAAAGTTGGCACCCCGATTCATCGGTCCATTTCAGATTACCGAAAGATGTGGATCAGTAGCATACCGGCTGAAATTACCAGGAGCACTCTCCGGTGTGCACGACATCCTTCATGTTTCCCATTTGAGGAAGTGTCTCAAGCTATCAACTACCGTTCAGCTGGAGGTTATTGAAGAACTGAAACCGGATCTCACCTATCAGGAGGAACCGGTTCAGGTTATTGATGAAAAGGCCCGAACCAAAAGCAACCGTACATTGTGGTTCTACAAAGTTCTATGGAGTAATCACTCCATGGACGAAGCGACATGGGAGAGCAAAGGATTTCTTCGCGCTAACTAACCCAACTTTTTTACATCGCATATCCGGTAATTTTCCACCGTCCTTCCTCTCATTTTCACCTTATAATCTCGGGACGAGATTCTTTTAAGGGGGGAGGAATGTAAAGGCCTCAGTTTTTGACACATTCGAAGTGTTCATCACCACACACACACACACCTCATTTGAGGAAAGTTGATGAACACATTTGAAAAGCAAGTAACCATTATCAACATGATCATTAGAGAACAAACTCATACAATGCAAAAGTGGCATTTCCCACATGCATCATCTAGAGGCTGGGCATATGAAAAACTCCTACACCTTGCTAGGAATGTCCATGCCAAGTTTCACCCAAATTCAAAACCTTTTTGAGGTCCTTTTTGGTATAGCTAGAAAGAGGGTAGTTTGAACTCAAATTCAAACTATTTTTATCCCATGAATTCAAAAGTGGGAGGCATATTCTTACTCAGCACATTTTTGTGAGCTCACCCACCAATTTTCACTCCATTTGAACTTGATCTTGAAATGAGCTAAGTTTAGCAAATTCAAACTTTATTTGAATTTCAAACTGAATATGTGCTGAAATCTAGTCAAACCAAACCCAATTTGAATTCTAACCAATTCAAATGGCTCAGGGGTAGATAATTCAAATCACCATGGGCATTGTGGGGATTACTGTTTACAACAGTAATATGGAGTTAAGTTCAGAGGTTAAAAGGGAAATGAAACCCACATGTCAGCCACTGGAGAGAATTCAACTGACTGAAGACTGAACTCAGTTACTCGCGCCCGACTGAGCTGCCGCCACGACGAAGAAACGGCGAGGACAGCACCTGCTTGCCGCCCTCGGCCGATGAACCGCCTCTCGGGGCCTTTATCTACGCGCCCGAGCGGTCGCCGGTGCATTTCACTGCTGCCCCGTCGCGTTCCCACCCAGAAAGCTGAAACTCCTCGCCGCTCGGTTGAGCTCTCGGTCCCTCATCACCCGGCCAATCCAGTGATCCTCCCGGCGATCAGAGACCAGCACCAGGTGCACCAAGCCATCCTTGACGCCCTCGCGCCGGTTCCAGGCCTGGAGCAGTCCTTCTCGAGCTCCACCGTGACGATCTTTCCTTTGTCGGTTCAGCTCGAGCCGCCATCGCGGGAACGATCCGTCCGGCCACCAAAGCCTGCCGTTCACCGAGCCATGAACAGAAAAAAGGTTCGCCTTCAGTCCCTCTTTCATTACCGCAAGCTCCGGCGGCATGACATAGATTTCTCACGCCGGAATTTCATGATTTTGCGACGGTGTGCAAAAGGGAAGCCCAAACCGATCCGCAAAATTCGTAGTCCACACCGCACCACTCATCCTCTCGTGGAGGGGATCACTTCTAGGAGCCTGTACGAGCCCATAGGAGCAGGAACAACGAAGAACTGTTGAGGGAAACCGCTGTTCTTCGAGTTTTAGAGGAATTTCCGATTTCCGGCCTAGGTCGCACGGTGACAGCCCAACACAACCCTTTCCGAGCTCCGTGGAGCTCATGTCGACCTTTCCTAGGGTCCACTGGTGCTCGACGACCCTTAGCTCGATCGGTTGAGGTGCTAGAGAGATCGGCCGACACGGCCGAAGTTCTCCCGAAGCTGCCGCTCGTCGCCGACCATGTGCCAGCCATTTTCATGACGAACTGAGCCCGGAATCATGTTCCCCAAGTGGACTTAGGCAGGGGCGGCCAGAATCATGAAGTTTGAAGCACCACAGTGGCTTCCGGCGAGCTCTCCGGCGAGGCGTCGCGGCGGCCGAACGCGGGAGTCGGGAGGTAGACGAAGCCGGGTGGCCCACGTGTCAGCGGCTCGAATTTTAAATTGGGATCGGTCTGCGGCCCGGATCTGGTGTGCTGGCACGCAAAAACTCTGTGGACCCCGGTGTGCCATCGCTCCAGCGCCCAACACGTGTCCCCGTGGACCCACCGGCAGATTTAAACTTTTCCCGATTTTCAGATTTCATTCAAACTTCAAATCCTCATAACTTTGTCTAGGAAACTCCAAATCGAGTGAACCAAAATTTGTTGGATTCAGCTCTATGAGTACTTTCCAGCAAATCAAGTTTCACTTCATGAAAATCCCTATTTCTCCAGATTTAATTCTCCAAATTTTAAAGTGTTTAGAATTTTAACTAGAGAACCCTTTGGAGGAAAGTTCTGAACTTTTGCCAGGATGTTCACCAAAATATCCCTGAGATACCATAAAATTTTCAGATCCATTTGAGCTTATTTGATCCACCTAATGGTATGATTAATAAAACTGTTCCAGAGAAAATGGGAAATGTTCAGAAACATTTTCAGAATTTCTCTGAAATTGTTTAGCTCATATCTCTAGCTAGGAACCTTCAAATTAAGTGAGACCAATTCCATAAGAACCCTCTGAAAATCTAGTTTTCATAAAGTCATGGCCTGCTCCATGAAAATCCCTAGAACACCATAAGAGCTCCAATTAAGGTCAAGTACATAATTATTTGTGGAGAGCTCAAATGTGCTTTGCTGCAACTAAAACTTGGCCAAGTCTCTATTTAGGTTGTAACCAAACCACAGTAAAAATTCCAGAGTCATTGGGTCTGTCTAGTGAGACTTACAATTCACAAGTTTAAAATTTCAATCAAATGCATTTAAATTAATACATGTACTTGTTATCTTGTGTAGTCGCTAAGGTTGAGGAGGAACCCGAAGTCTTAGACTTCGTTACTCCAGAAGAGCAGCTAGCCTACGACCAAGAGCAGCAAGGCAAGCTCCGGTTTGCATTAACCTCTTTATACACTTTTATTGTTTTGAGAACTTACTTTGAGTACCATAAATTCTTGCATTAGAGTCTTGTTTGAAAACCCAAATGCATAGCCACAAAAACCATGAGTTGGGATTAGGATTGGAAACCCCATTAGATACTGCAATGCTAAGATAGGGCAGGATTCGGTACAAGTCGAGTAGTGGGAACTACTCGCGAGAATAGGCTAGAGGCACTCGACTCGGGTAGAGATTGCACATGAAACATATGGCAAGAAAATGAGACCGAGCGGAGAGTAAGGGCAGGAGGACTTTGGGGCCTGTGTGCTATAGCTCCGCTTGTGTCGATTGAGGACCGAGCCGTGTCCGAGCCTGTTGAACAAGCTAGAACAGTACCGAAGACCTACCGGCTATATGGGAACCGGGAAACCGATGTAACTCGGGTAGCTGGGTGTTGAGGCATAGCTGGTCGTTCAGAGGGTAGGTTGAGAGCTCGAGGTGTAAATTGGCTGGCGGCACTGAGATGCACGTGCAGAGACCTCTTGCTCGGGACGATTGGACCGGTTCAACATTTGGCTAACGGGTGAAATGTGGTTGCGTACGGCATCCGTGATGGTTGCTGTAGGCAATATCGAGTACGGGCGTACGTGACGGGTTATTCGGGTAACCCTGCAGGTGTAAATCGATTATAATCGCCGTCCCTCGCGGTCAGTGAGTACCACTTGTGCACTGTACCATGACGTAGAAAGAACAGGCTAGTTACATGTTAAAATGTTGCTGATTGAAAGATGGACTTTGATTGTTAATGATTTGTTGTAGTTTAGAGCTAACTAAAGTTCTTTTCAACTTTGGGCAAAGTACATGAGAGAAATGTGTTTCTTGTTTGATTGCGGCTCTCACATGTGCCTTAGCGTAAGGTTCTCCACAACCTACTGCTAAAACTTGAAAGTAAGGTTCCACTAATTAGGCGAGCCCTTTGTAACTTATTTTACCTCATGTACCTATCACCCCTCATGTAGAAGTTTCATGTTTAGGAGAGACGGGTCAGTCTTGCTGAGCCTTCGTGCTCACTGCTTGTGTTTGAAGCTTTTGTAGGGTTCTATGAGGAAGGGACTCCCGAGGAGGAGACGGAACCCTAGGAGGGGAACCCCGTCGAGTGGGAGTCGTGCACGCCGCCGTGTTAGTGTGCGTGTGTTGCTAGCAAGGACACGTTCACGGGCTGAACGTGAACTTGATGCGTAGTCTACGCCCGCGAGTGTAGACTGAACATATTTTGTTGTAAAAATGTTCATAAACCTGCTTATGTAATAAAACTTTGCTTCCGCTTTGTACCTTTGATGTGTGTTATCCGGTGCTGTGCAACACAGCACCCCTCAGTGTGATCCTGGCTCGACAAGACCGTGGGGTCATGTCAGGTCCCATGTTGGCGCAAGGTTGAAGATGAGTCTGTCATGTGGGACCCACCGGCCGGTGTTTAAACATTTCCAGATTTTCCCTGATTTGGTTTAAACTTTGGGGAGCCATAACTTTCTTTGGGAATGTCCAAAAATTGTAAATAAATTTTGTTGGATTCCTCTCAAAGAGTAATATCCAGGGAGGCATCCCAATTTTCATGAAAATCCCTGGATTTGGCTCATTAATGTGAAATCTCAAGATTCTAGGAAGTGGAGCTGCAAGTCACACTGAAAAAATGAGAGGGAATTTAAACTTTTGAATTTAAAGGTGTGAGCTCCAAGTCTAAACTTGAACCTGCAAAAATTCCCGAACACAGAGATCTAAAGCTACCATTTGGTTCTCCACACATCCACGGGTAGCCCGGCAAATTTTTAGAGCATTTGAAAAGGATTTACTAGTTGTTCAAATTTAAACAGGAGAAAATTTGAATGGGAATTTCAATCTCAGTTTCAAATTCCAACTTCATTAAAATTCAAATTTGAGTGCACCATTGTGTTGCTCACATTTCTTTTGGCCTATCCTCCAAGTTTGATCAAATTTGGAGCTCGTTTACTATTTTAAACGGAAGTGGGGGATAAGAGGGGAGAAATGGGGCCCACTTGTCAGTAGACTTCAACCCGAAGTCTTCTCTGTGTTTCACTCAGCCAGCCGAACGCAGAACGCGCCACCTCCCCGACAGCCGGCACCAACCGACGTCCCGTGCCACCTCCTGCTAGTTTTCCCCGGCAGCCGAAGGATAAGCGGGCAAATTGATCACGTGAACCATCTTCCTCACCCTCGCTCCACCCTCTGCCTGGCTCCCGTGTGTTTTTCTCATGCGAAGGAAACTGCCATACTCTCTGTTCTTCGCCTGACCACGCCATAGCACCTGAGCACCGGATGCTCGAGCTCCCCACAGCAAAAAGCTTGCACACGAGTGCTCTAGCCGGCTGGTAACGTTCCTCCACGGTTCTGTGCTCAGTTGCGCACGGGAGTGAGCAGTTTTGGCTGTGGCCGTGTGGAACACCAAAAAACCGAGCAAGGTCGCCGTGGACAGCTCAAACCGAAGAAGCTCACGCTCAAGTGAGCCACTCCTTCAGTGCACCAGTGACCCTAGCTACTCCTCTCCGCAGCTCAGCCCTAGACGTTGATCACAGAGGGAGAATTTCAAGATTTTCTCCTGGGCGGCACAAACTGACCCCGAGGTAAGGAATTGCAAAATTCATCCTCAATTCGTGTTGGTTGTGTTCCAAACTCTGCACACAAGTTCTTAACTACCTAGCACACCTCCTCCATCGATTTTAGACTGAGAAATTGAGTGTAGAGCAAGGAATCTGAGTTCTTTTCAAGGGAGTATCGCTGGACCACGTCGGGCGCACGGTGCCGATGGGTTTGGAGAGCTCCCCGGCTCGTTTAGACCACATGTCGATCTTATACAGGATCCCCTGGTGCTTTAGAGCCCAAGAACCGATCATTTGGTGGAGAATTCACCGTGCACGACCTCGCCGGAGCCCTAGTTCTCGCTGTTCCTGGTGCGCGGTGGTTTCCGGTGAGATTCGGCCGCCGGCGACACCACCAGTGTGTCCACCGTGGTGGAAAATGGGGGGGTGGCCAGTATGGGGCCGGGAGACGGCCGGGAAGGGCCTTCCGGCGACCCTCGCCGGAGGGAGCCGCCACTGGCCCTGTCTGGCGCGAGGTTGAAGATGAAAACTGGCGAGTGGGACCCACTGTCGGGTTTAAACTTTTCCAGATTTTCCCTAATTCGGTTTAAACTTTGAAGAGCCATAACTTTTGATAGGAACCTCCAAAATATGTGAAATAAATTCCATTGGATTCCTCTCAGTGAGTACTATCTAGGGGTGCATCCCAATTTTTATGAAAATCCCTAGATTTGGCTCATTAATTCAATTAAGGGAAATTTTTAGGAATTTTTACAGGAGTTCTGTTTATTGGAAAATTCCCAAATTCGGGCAGGACATTCTTCCGAAAATCCTTGAACTCAAGTAAAATTTTCAGAGCCATTGGACTTCATTTGCTTGGCCAAATGTTGATTCAATCTTGTATGTCTCTGAAAATTAGGAAAAATAACTGAAAGATTATTCAGCTTTTAGCTCCAACTTCTAAATTCCATATCTCTGTGTAGTAAGCTCCAAAAATGGTGAAACCAAGTCCTATGGACTCATGAGACTCCCAAGTTTCTGATAAACCAAATTTGGAGCATGACAAGACACTGTAATTGCCAAATAGTTAAGAAAATTCCCTAGGCCACAGCTTACATCAACCTTGTCTGAAATTTTGCAAGCCATACCTCTGTATGATCTATGGACCACTGTAAAAATTTATAGCAAGTTGAGATCATCTTCTCAAGTTTCTGCTGGTTCTTTCCAATACCTTTCTTATGTCCATTATAAATAGCTCTTTGAATTTTCTCCAACAAACCTCTACTGCCCAGCTAAAGTTCTCTGTTTTTGTCCATAACAGAGCTCTTCATTCACTTATAAGTTGGTCTAAACCCTGCTTAAGACCTAAAACACTTTCGATTTATAATGTCTTTACTTGCAACATAAAACTGTGCATATTCATGTCGGTAGGAACTACGACAAAGGAGGGCGACGAGCAACTTGACTCGGAGCAGCAAGTTGAAGATTAAATCATCGCCAAGATACTGACTATAAAGTAGAACTAAACCTGCAGCAACATTAGGCTGCTCGCAGCGGGGATCTGTATATGGCCCGGGCCGGCAAATTCAGCGGCCGGAGCCGTATGGATACCCCGCAGCGGCAGCTATACAGACGCCGCCAAATCTCCGGTCCCTACAGGGAGCCTCTAAAACCGGAGGTGCGTTGTAGCGCCTGGAAGAAAGGAGAGAAAAAGAGAGGAGGAAGAGGAAAGAGAAAAAAGAGAAGAAAAAAAGAAAAGAAAATAAGAAGAAGGGAGGGAAAAGGGAGAAAAGAAAAGGAAAAAAGAGTAAAAGAAAAAATAAGAAGAAGAAAAAAAGAAGTAAAGAATAAATTTGGTGTTTTTTATAAGTTGCAATTATAATATTATTAACATAAAAAAATTATATGAAATATTTTAAAATATAAGATAGTTGTATTATCTAATATAAAATATGTGATAGTTGATATAGAGGTCTGATTTAGAGGTGAACGAGTGCAGAGAATTGAACTGTAAAGGTAGGAATCTTTTAGAGTTGACTGTAAAAGAGTAAAAATATTTGTTTAGAGGTTCGATATAGAGGTGGATGAGTGCGAATAGTCTAAGGCAAGCCCCGGTTTGCATTTAACAACTTTTACTTATATTTTACTTTGTATCACTTTTATGGGTCTAGTATGTATTGTGCATTAGGTCAAGGTGATTGATACTCCAAATGCATGACCCACAAACCCTTGGACTTAATGAGTATAACAGGTTTCCTTCGTGTAGTTTCTGCTAGGCTTAAGTTGTATAGGATCCGATACAAGTCGGGTAGTTGGAAGCTACTCGCGAGTTTAGGATGTTGGTTCAGCGGGGTACGATTCTAGAGAATGAAAGTTCTTGAAAAGAAAATGAGACCGGACAGAGAGTAGGAGCAGCAGGATGTTGGGCCTGTGTTGCCGTAGCTCTGTTTGTGTAGGTTAAGGACCGATGCGTATGCCGCCCTGCTGAGCAAGTTTGAACAGTACCGGATGCATACTGGAACTATGGGGTCCAGGAAACCGATGTAACTCGGGTACTCTCGTGTCGAAACTTATACGTCCGTCCTTTGGGGGTTGGTGTCAGAGGTGTAAACCCGCTAGCGGAGCAACATCGACGTGTTCCGGGTAGTGGCCCTTCTGATGGGTCGGCAGAACTGGTTCGGCATTGGAGTGACGGGTGAAAGGTTGCTGCATACAACGTAAGAAAGAGCTCCTGTGAGTCTTTCGAGACGGGTGTATGTGTCGTGTGTTCCGGGTGTGTCCTAATTTGAATCACAGTCTCTCGCGGTTATATGAGTACCACTTGTTCACTGAGTTGTGACGTAGTAATTATTTCCAGATGAAGTGAGATGAATCATTGCTGATGTGATGTTCTTAAATTCATTGTATTGCCAACCATATATGCTATAGTTGTAGAGCTCACTAAGTTTATATTCCACTTTGTGCATCACCAAATTGGAGGAAAGTGTTTCTTGTTTGATTGTGGACTTCCGATGTGAGGTCTGCCTAAGGCATATTAATCTGCTGCTATAAAATTGAAAGTAAGGATCAACATGTAGGCGTGTCGTTATTGCAACATGCTGTTCCTATGTTATTGACCCCTGCATGTAGAGTTTCATGTTTAGGAGTGTCGGTTAAGTCTTGCTGAGCCATCATGCTCACGGTTGCATTATTAGTGTTTTGCAGGTTATAAAATTTGCTATGAATATGGTTGTTCGGTGAGCCATCAGGGACTCACCGGAAACCCTGCCACTGCACACATCTTGGTTGAAGCTAATAAGAAGCGTCTGCGGGCTGGACGTCTTCTCTTTTGCCTAGTTAGGACCGAGAGTAAGTGAGTATGTATATTCCGTTGCGTGTACCTTCGTGGTACATTATTTTGTAAATGACACTATCTTGAGAAATAAAAGACTTTGTACTTTATGGTTCTTTTCGTGTATGCTGTTGGGTCCCGCGTCGCACAGCACCACCCAATGTGTATCCTGGAGTGTGGATCGCAGAAGGGGTTCCCCACAGGCGTGGTATCAGAGCCGCATAGGAAATAGCACGCATGAAAAGAGTGTATTTTCGAAAACTTAGAAGTATACGAGTGAGGAACAAATAGTATGCCCACATAAGGAGTATTATTAGCATAGTTACTTCAGGTGGCAAGCTATCAGTATGTTAATATTTAGTATTCCAATTCTGTAATGACACACCTACGTGGAGGTAAGAATGGTAAGGAACGCCACCAAAAGCGGATCAATTTTGATTAGCTCCCCCATACGAGGAAAGTAGTGTGGGATGTCCTGTTCAGCAATAGACGGGAAGTGAATATGTTTTCTAAGACTCTTCATGTCTTAGGGACATATGAAATGCGCTAGCCTCCAGTGCGCAAACCCAGGGGCAAGAGGAGGAGACCCCATCATGCAGCGTGGTATCAGAGCTCGCTGGAGGTTTAACGCACTAAAAAGGTCCTTTTTTTCAAAAACTCAGTGAGGAACGAGTTAGTAGCCAATATAAGGATGTTATTAGTGTATAGAAAGTGAAAATACTAAACTATTTGCTTATGTCGGAAAATCATGCATCTCGGGACGTTATATGTCTTGGGGGTGCATGTAAGCGCTGTCCACCAGTGCGCACAAGCTAAAGGGTGGAGCTTCACGGGTGGCAGGTAACCCGGCCAGCTTTAGTATCCTCTACGACTCTTCATGTCATTTAGAATATTCGAGCAACGCCCTTCCCTGGTATGCTACGGGCAAGTTTGGGAGACCCCGTCACGTGGTTAGTAACGTGAACACGTAGCTCAAGGCGTGTTTGGCTTGAGAACAACCGTGCGAGTGATGACGGATGGTTGTATGAACTGTATTGGGACCGGGCTCAGTGTGCAGCGGAGCCTGACGATTGAGTGGTTTAATTGCAGGTAATCTGACCACGAATCGGTAGACGAGTAGCATCCGTGTGTGAGAGACATTTAGTACCACTGAACTAACGAAGCCGGCTAAGTCCGGTATAGCTTTGTCTTTGTGAGGAACGTAGTACCGACATGAACTGGTGATGCTTTGACGTCATACCCCACTAAATGTTCTACCTCATTGTAAAACTTGAAGGTTTGATCCAGAGCACTAAAACATTGACGTAACTTCTTCTCTTAATCAGGATGTTCAAAGTTAACAAGTTTTCAACTTATAGTGTATTAAGGACAGAGTCCCCTGTTTTCAGCTGAAAAAAGGCTGAAGATAAACAGAGGTTGAGTTATTTCGAGGTTGGGGTCATATGATACATTTATTGAAAGCTTTGGAAGATCTTTACAACTTTTATGTTGATGTCCAGAGGTGTTTCATCACTTAACTAGTCGAAAAATACAGTATAGTTGAAACTGTCCAGAAAACAGGGCAGAGCAAACACTCTCTGTAACTCTCTGTAAGTTGAGCATAACTCCCTGCAAAAAAACTCAAAAATAGAGAATGATATAGTTCTGAAAAGTTCATGAGATAAGTTACAACTTTGTAACATAAAGTTTTGTCATATTCGATAAAGAATTAACTGGAATTCTTGGATCAAACCAGTACCTCAAGCAGGGAGGTGCTGTCCAATTTCCTACAGAAATTTTGTCAACTTTGACATCTCATAACTTTTGAACCATGACAGATCTGAGGCCAAGAAAATACTTTCTGGAAAGGTATTGAAGTTAGATTTAACTTTGATGTTGAGTTACAGAATTGGTTTTGCTTTAGCATGGTCTAAATCAGGTTTAAATGTAAAGTAGTCAGGGCTGTCAGTTTGGGCAGCAGACCAGCAATCAAATTTGTTCTAAGTTTGAGTTATGTTTCCAAATTTTATGAGTTCAATGACATGTTTTATGTTATAACTCAATGATTTACTGTTGAAATACATATTTGACCTTTTTCAAATATATTTCCACAGATGACAGTGGATAAACAATTGGAGAACGGGTGGGTGGTATCCCACTGTTCTCAACGCAGCAGTTATCCGGAAGTGTTGAAGCAAATGCTTCAATATTTCGGGTAAATGGAGACACCGCAGTACATCACCAAGGAAGAAGGTGAGGAGGGGAACAAGACATGGACTATCCATGTCGATGTTGCAGCAGGACCTATGCCACCCGTTTGGGCACCGTTCACCGTCACGGTGAGAGGTAGACAGCCGGAGGAAATGTGGCAAGTGGCAGCCCGCGACACCATGTCGCGTTTCTGCCAACTACACGTGAGAGCTATGGAGAGAACTCCATACGCGTTCATTTCGGTGGAGGTACGAGCTAATCACGTGTGGAGAGAAAAGGTACTTGGAGGCAACAGATCTGAGTTGACCAAGGTACAACCCCGCGGAGGCGAATCTTAGCCTCCAGTTGAGAGCAGGAAAAACCGTGATGGACAGCCAAGCTGTCCATATGGATCGTCTTGCCGTGAAGATCAAGGAGGGCACCATCCGTGGGGACCATTTCGAGAGTGCTCACAGCGCACTCTGCAATGTTCTCCTTTCGACGATAAAGCGACTGAACGAACAACACAATCAGTTGCGTCGTCTGAAGAAGGAAAATGGAAAAGCCGCGTCAACATCACGGCTTTACAGAAGCAAGTGCAAGTCTTGACCCAGCAGGATGAGGTCCTCACTCAAGAGCATGATAATGCTATTGAGGAGAGCCAGGGCTGGGAAGAGGATTACAACCAGGCCATGGATGAGGTGCATGTGTTACAAGACCTCATACCTCCGGTAGTGGGCCTACCGATGGTAGGTGCCGTACCCGTGGTTTTGGGTATCCCGGCGATGTGGGAACCTGAACCCGAGGATGAGGTCATGGACCCGGAGCCACCATCAGAGGTAGCGAAGGAGGAGGACCTGCAGGAGGTCGAGTTCTACCCCGAGTAGTGAGTTACCATTGCCAAGTAGGGCAGCGAGGGTGGTGTATAAAAACTTTTGTAATCGGTGACATGTCGTGTAGATAGTAGTATAGTGATACATGAGCACAACTTCTTGGAGACCCGAGAATAATGTATCGTGTATAAAGTTTATGCTTTATCAATATATGTGAATATTGTGTAAGTTTATTCATGTGTCACTTCAATACCTACTGTTTTATATGGAATTTTAAGAATGACATGTGCTGATTGCTTCTGTCTTAAATTTCAAAATGACTCGCACTCGTGCCAACCCGGAAGTTGGAGGTTCTAGTCAGGGGGGAGATGTCTCCCAACAGCCTCCCGAGGCTTCCTCGGGACAGCAACAGCAAAAACCGCCACCACCACCGCCAACGGTTACATTGGCCGACATTGTTGCGGCTATGGCGGGTTCACATCAGCAGCACACGGAGTTGCTGCAAACTTTAATTGCGAATACGTCTCGACCAGAGAGGCGTCAAGACCGTGAGGAGCACTAACAAAGCTCCTAATCCGACTTTCTGGATACTCATCCCCCGGTATTCTGAAGGGCGGATGAACCCCTCGATGCGGACAACTGGCTCCGCACGATGGAGATGAAATTCGGGCTGCTCCAAGTGAGTGAGCAGCGCAAGACTCAGTTCGCGGCCCAGCAGCTTCAACGGTCCGTGAGCGCTTGGTGGGCAAACTTTTGCGCCTCGCAGCCCACCGAGCGAGTACTGACCTGGGCGGAGTTCCGTACGGCCTTCAGGGCCTATCACATACCGCCGGGTCTAATGAAAAGGAAGACGCGGGAGTTCCTTCTCCTGCAGCAAGGCAGCAGGAACGCGCTGGAATACTCCAGGGCGTTCAACGATCTTGTGCTCTATGCTTCATATCATGCTGATACCGATGAGAAGCGGCGGGACCATTTTTACCAGGGGCTTAATCCGCTCTTTAAGGACAAGCTGGCAATGTTCAATCGAGGCAGCCTCAACGACATTATTGATGCTGCGATTGTTCAGGAGGACTCCGGCAAGGAGTTAGCGGCGGCGGAGAAGAAGAGGAGCGCACCGCAGAGCAGCGGAGAGGGAGGTGGTCCTTCTCAGAAATACCGGATGGTGTATCGCTCACCATTGGGTCAAAGCTGGCAGCCACCACAGAGGCTGATGCCATTCTGCAGTCTGCCATATTCTCCACCGGCATTCCGGCTGGCACTACCAGCACCACCTCCGCAACAACAACAGCAGCAGCATGCGATGCCGCGTGCATTTGCACCTCAGCAGCGCATGCCGGGCTTTCATCCCCCAAGCACAGGCCAGCCGTCAACCGCATGCTTCAAATGCGGTCGTCCAGGACACTTCGCCAGCAACTATCCTGAGAGGCAAGGCGGCGGAGTGGCACCACAGTTTCCGGGGAGAAATCAACCCCGAAACCTCATTAATGAGCGGCAGGCAAATCCTAAGCCCGGCACCGTCCACCAACTCGCCATTGAGGACATGCCGGAGGGAGAGCCAATCCTTGCGGGTATGTTCCAACTCCACCAGCATCCCGCCATAGTGTTATTTGATTCAAGCGCCACGCATAATTTTATTAGCCAAGCTTTTATTGCTAAACCCAGCTTGCAAATACTACCCATCGAAAATCCATATTTGATTTGTCCACTAGGTGGGAAAATTTCAGCAAGCATGATGGTTTCCAAAGCACCATTGTGCTTAGCGGGTAGAGTATACCCTACGTCTCTCATAGCTTTAGAGGGACATGTAACAGCCCTAACTTTTGTAAAGTTTGATTTCAACTTATGAAACAAAGTTAAGGCGAAGAAAGGCTATAATTGTGTCACATGAAATGATGAACACAAAAATGGACATGTGAGGGAGTTAAAAATTTCCTCTAGCCCATGCTCCACACATGTTAACCTAGGGGAAAGAATTTCGTTCCCAAAAACTCTAACTCATGTGCACCTTCTCTATGAGTAGAGTGGAGGGAGTTTAAACAAAAGTTGAATTCTTTTGAAAGAATTCATGTTCAGATTGCCCTAATGCATGCAAATGAACTCACTGATGTGTTTGTTATGTATCAATGAGCTCATGATCCAAACTTGGCTATTTTTGGAGCCCGTATACCAATTAATCCAAGAATATTCGAGGGGGGAGTTCAAATTCGAATTTGAATTTGAAAACTGAACCAAACATGCTCAATTTTGAAATCTTATTTCAGATTCAAATTCCTCATATATTGTTTGGTCTACCATCCAATTTTGGTTGAATTTGGACGAAGGCGGTGCGGGAAAAATTAAAGCACGGAGGGGGGATATTTGGAGGCTGTGGCCCACATGTCATACACACATGTACCCAAACCGGCTCTGTTTTTCTCTCGGGTGCACACACAAGCTGCGCCGGCAGAAGACTTCTCGGCAAAGTTTTGTTGGCGCCACGTCTTACCCGCTCGAGCGGTTCCCCGGCCTTATCCCCGCACACCAGTGCAACAAAGCGTTTTGCTTGCTTCCTCTCGCTCGTACACACCCTCTGTTTCTCTCCCGACAAAACACAGCCGCCGTTCTCGGTCTCTCGATCACCCCAGCTAACTTAGCTCGGTTGCTCAAGCTTCCTATAGAGAAAAGTGTCGCCAACACGTGTTTAGGAAGCTGCTGGTGCCAAATCCCGGTTCTTCCCGCTCCTTTGCGCACAGGAATCCGAAGTCCTAGCTGCTCCCGAGTTGAAGTTGAAGAAACTGGAACTGATCACCGTGGACAGCCCAAACCAGAAGGGATCACGCCCAAGCAAGCCACCTCATCTGTGCACCAACAAGTCTAGTTGCTCACCTCCAAAGCTCAGCCCTATCCATTGATCACAGAGGGAGAATTTCAAGTTTTTCTCCCGGGCGGCAGAAACGGACCTTAAGGTAAGGAATTGTAAAATTCATCCTCAAATCGTGTTTGTTGGGTCTCAAACTTCACAACAGGATGTTAACTGCCTAGCATACCTCCTCCATCGATATTAGACCAAGAAATTGAGTGTAGAGTGAGCAATCCGAGCTCTTTTAAAGGGTATGCCGCTGGACCCTATCGGGCGCACGGTGCCGATAGGTTTAGAACCTTCTCCAGCTTGTTTAGACCTCATGCCGGTCTTCTACATGATCCCCTGGTTCTGTAGAGACCAAGAACCGACCATTTGGTGGAGAATTCACCGTGCAAGACCTCGCCGGAGCCCTAGGGTTTGCTATGGCCGGTGCGCCCTATTTTCCGACGAGTTTCAGCCGCCGGCAACCTCACCAACGTGTTCAGCGTGGGGAAATATGGGGGGCGGCCAGCAGGGGGTCTGGAGGCGGCTGGGATGTGCTTTTCCGGCGACCTCGCCGGAGGGGGCCACCACTGCCCTGTTTGGCGCAAGTCTGGAGGTTAGGGATGACAGGTGGGACCAACTGTCGGCATTTAAATATTTTCCAGATTTTCCCACTTTAGTTCAAACTTTGGAGAGCCATAACTTTGTGTAGGAGTGTCCAAAAATTATGAAACAAATTTTGTTGGAATCCTCTCAAAGAGTACTATCCAGGGGTGCAGCCCAATGTTTATGAAAATACATGGATTTGGCTCATTAATTCATTGAAGTAACCATTTGTATGAATTTTTACAGGAGTTCTGTTTATTGGAAATTTCCCAAATTTGGACAGGACATTGTTCCGAAATTCCTAGAACTCCAGTAAAAATTTCAGAGGCATTGGACCTCATTTGCTTGGTCAAATGATGTGTTCATTCCTTATGTCTCTGAAAAATGGGAAAATAAACAGAGATAATTTCAGCCTTTCCCCATTCTTTGTAAAATCCATATCTCCATGTAGGAAACTCCAAAAATTGTAAAACCAATTCCTATGGACTCAGGACATTTTGCACTTCACAAAAAGTCTACTTTGCAGCATAGGAAAGCTTAATATCTAGGGGCTAATGGCAGATTAGTGAAAACCACATAAGGATTTGTCGTGCTCACATGAAGCCATTTCATGAGCTCAATTTTTGCACACTGCCTAAATAGCTTCCATAGAAGCTGTGGTTAAATTATCATCTTCATTGGACCAGTGGAACTTGAGCTACCATCTTTTAGGTTTAAGTGTTCATATAATGGACTTAATCACATGGTCATTACTAGTATCTCTTTTCACCCTAGCTTTCATCATCTCTAAGGTTGTAGATCCAACAACAGAAACCTTTCTGTTGTTTTTTCCTTTTAGGTGTGAGTTAACTTGAACAACAGTTTTGAAACGGTTTCTAAATTGCTTTTGAAATATATGTGCATTGCAATATAATAGCTCACGTGACGTCGACGTTCGACGAGGACTCGACTCTGCAGCGAGGATCTCCATCTCGTGACGAGTTTGGCGGATTCTCCGGAGGAAGACTAACTCCTAGCTTCTAACAAAACCGTTGAGCAAGGAAAGCCCCGGTTTGCATATCGTTAACGTTTTAAATTTTGCTTTACTTCACATCATGTTTATTAGACTTGAGTGCATTATGTCTAGGATGATTGAAACCCACTTGCATGCCTATTACATCCCTCATTAGAAGGTTTAGTGTAGGCTTTGCCTCATTGTAGATGCTAGGCTAATGTTGTAGCTAGCTCGGTAGAAGTCGAGAAGTAAAAAGCTACTCGCGAGAAAGTTTGAGTAATGGAGTTACTCGCGAGAGATAAATGATAAGAGCACCCTCATGAATATGAGATGGGGACGGGGATGTTCCTGTAGGATGGAGCGCTCAAGGTTGGTGTCGACCTGCGATGGGTGTGACAATGCTTGAGACCACATTTGGCCTGGACCGGGATGGTAAGGCAAATGTGGAGGTTGGTTGTAGCCCCGTCCATGTCGGTTAAGGACCGTATGTATGCGGCCCTGCTGGACAAGATTGAGCTGTATCGGATATATAGTGGGGTATGGGACCCATGAAACCGATGTAACTCGATGGACCGTGATATAGAAACTCATCTTTCACGTGGGAATGGCGTTGAGAAGGCGGGAGGTGTAAATCCTTTAGCGGGCAACTTCGACGTGTCCGCATAGAGGACCATCCTGCTCGGCGTGAAACGTTTTTCTATGTCGTGGTGTCGTGTGAAAGGTTGCTGCATACAACGTAAGAAAGAGCTCTTGAGAGAGTCTTTTGAGGCGGGTGTATGTGTCGTGTATTCCGGGTTGTTATTTATTCGAATCACCGTCATTAGCGGAAGAGGATTGAGCATACTTGCCCACTGCGCCGTGACTTAGTAAGAAGATGAACTAAGTCTCTTAACTTGTTGTTTGTGGATTAATTACTGTATTGGAACCTTCACTGAAGTATATATAGAGCCAACTAAATTTCATTTCCACCTTAAGCTAGCAACATCGGGATAAGCGTTTCTTGTTTGATTGTGGACTTCCGATGTTGTGAGGCGTGAGGACCACTAAAATGAAGGCTATAAGAATCTGAATATAAGGATCAAGTTTAGTCAAGCTGCATTTTGCAAATTCCTATTCCTACTGTCTTACTACCCTGCATTTAGAGTTGCATGTTTAGGAGTGACGGTTAAGTCTTGCTGAGCCTTAGTGCTCACGGTTGCTTCTGAGTTGTTTTTGCAGGTAGCAGGATGCCTTCTATGAAGAGGGTTGTTCGGTGAGACGATGAACCTCATGGTTTGTTCAACTCATCAGAAACCTAGCCGCTGCCTTTCTTTGGTGAAGCTAGTAGGAAGCGTTCACGGGCTGAACGATTTCTCTTCGGCGTAGTTAGGGTCGAGAGTGAGTAGTTTGTCCAGCAAATTTTAATTTCCGCTGCGTGTGTACATTATGTTGTAAAAGAAATTATCTTGAGTAACAAAATGGTATCGTTATGCTTTTATGCCTCTTTTTGTGCTTGCTGTTGGGTGCCGCATCGCACGGCACCACCCACTGCGATCTCCGGGCATCACAGGACAAAAGGTCAATGTCATCCTAGGGATGTTATGGTTAACCCGCCACGGCACTATTTTAGACACCGTCCTCTGAGTCGTGCATCTACACCCAGAAATGCACGAGTCACACTCATTATTTATGGACAGTCCAGAAATAAAACTTCCAAGTGTATACCAATCCACCACCATCAGATTGGATGACATTCCAGTAGTCTGTGAGTTCCCCGACGTGTTCCCGGATGATTTACCGGGGATGCCGCCCGACCGAGAGGTGGAGTTCTGTGGGGGATGCCGGCACGGAGTACCTCGTCGGGTGGTGTCGTGCGATGCGGCACCCAACAGCTCACGGGTCGAGGAGACATCATATTACACAAATCTGTTTTGTGGAAGCGAACAAGAGTATTTTAGAAATACTTATCTCAAAATAATACTACAGCGGAAGACTACAACTTCACGACTCATTTCTAACTTAGCAACAAAGAAACCGTCCAGCCCATGGATGTTTCTTACTAGCAACACGAAGAACAAACCACAGCGGTGAGGATGCTCTTGAGTAACCACTCGGAGGTTTCCGAGTCTCATCGGCATCCATTTTCATAAGCATGAAGTCATTACCTGCAAAACCACACGGATAGCATCCGTGAGCATAAAGCTCAGCAAGACTTAACCGTCCAACCTAATCATGAAACTCTACATGAGGGTATAACGTAATGTAGGATGGCATAATACATAATAAACTTTCCTAATTGTGAATCCTTACTTTCAAGTGTTATTAGCAGAAATTTAAGAATGACCAAGGGCACGCCACATCAGGAGTCCACAATCAAACAAGAAACTCTTTCCCCCGATGTAATTTGCTCACGGTGTAAATGAATCAAGTTTGCACTAGCCTATTCATACAAAGTATCATCACAATGCTAGTATCAACCTCAAACCAATGTGATTAGTTCCTTTCTCATGCAAGTTCTTACTACGTCACGACTGTGAGAACAAGTATGCTCGGTCCTTTTCCGTGAGCGATGGTGATTCGAATCAATAACACCTGGACTACACGACACGTACGCCCGTACTCGACGTTGCCTACAGCAAACATCACTGACGTCGTACGTGGCAGCCTTTCCCCCGTTTCACCCACGTTGAATCAATCAATCGCCCCGTACAGTAGCCACTTTCATGGTGCACCTACCGACATGACATGTCATGAGAATGTTACCCACATACTGCACACCAGCCATCTCGCCTGAGGCGACCCGAAAAAGCTCAACGCAAGCTTCCCGGAGTACATCGGTTTACTAGGTCCCATATAGCTAGCATGAGTCCGGTACACAACTCAAACTTGCTCAACAGGGCCGCATACGGATCGGTCCTTGACCGACACGGACAGGTCTATACCACCCAGGCCCCTATGTCCTGCTTCCCCTACTACCCGCCGGTCTCAACTTTAACTTGCTATACATTTTCTGAACCAATCACGTATGCCCCTGTTGTCCTGATCATGCGAGTAGCATCTCACCACTCGACTTCTGCCGAACCTTACTTAAGCATGGTAGTTCTATATGGTGAAAGACACCTACCTAATACTCCATGGGTTCATTTGGTCATGCAAGATGAGTATCAACTCATCTAGACCTAATGCACATTTCATATCTTAACCGAAAGAGTGAATACAAAGTAAAAACTTAAAGCTGTTAAATGCAAACCGGAGCTTGCCTGTTTTGCAGGGTAGTCATATATAAGCAGTTAGTGATCCTTGCTGATCAACCCTTGATTCTCCGGAGTATGATCCACTGCAATGAATCACTCCTTCGAATCCCCTTCGTTATGATTCCTATTGAAATGTATATGCACAGATTTTATAACGCAATTCCAAGAGTTAAAGACTTGAATTCTTAAGAACAGAGGTTGTGTGGAAATGCCAAGAATGGCTTGGTTTGCCTCTGTTGTATAAAGAATTATGAATGAACTAAATTGGTCTTAGTGTTTTAGTTTCTAACTAACTAGGTTTCCTAATGACCATAAGAGATGAGCTGAAAAGATTTGAATGCAACTGAAGAACAAAAACTCCAATGGCTTCAAAACTTTTACAGCATGTTATATACTACCTAGGGATTTAGCTTGCCAAATTGCAGCTAAAGTTGGAAGAATATGTGTCTACCATAATTTCCACAATGCTCTTATGTATTTTCCCACATACATAAGTACGGTAGAACAACCACAGGGAGCTATAGGGCCCAACTTGAGCTGATAATTTACATGTGAGTTTCTGGTCACATGAAAGTAATTTGATCCAAAATTCAGACCTTTTACTTGAGTAGTTCCTCCAGAACAATTATTTAAGCATTTCCACTCAAAGGAATTAATTCTGGATACAATTTCAAGTAGGTCTCAGAGAGCTTACCTAAATTTTCTCATGATTTTTGGATCTATTATTTGCCTAGAATTGATTTTACAAGTGAGCAACATTTTCTGAAAATGTTTCTGGATCCTTATGAACACAGCAGTTTGTATTTAGAAAATTACTACTCAAATGATCTTCAAATGAGCTGAAATTTTTCTAGAAGGTCAACAATATCCTAAAGAATTTTCTGGCAAAATTTAAGGATTTTTGAATGAACCAAACTACCTCAATAATTCTTTTTCAGAAAAACTTCAAAGAATTTTCAAGAATTTAATATTTACTTTCATAAAAATTGGGTTCATATTTGGATAGATCTTTGCAAAATGAAATCAACCCAATTTGAATCACTCAATTTGGAGATTCCTACACAAAGATATGATTTTCCAAAGTTGGAGCAATCTCTGGAATTATTTTGCTACGGGAAATCAGTTGGGCGCATGTGTATAAATCTCAGCCAATAGAATCCGGGAACACACGGGGCCACAGCGTTTTGGCGTGCAGCACCAGGTAAGCTTAGGGAAGATCGACAAGGCCTCGAACTAGCTCGGAAATGGCGGCAAAGGAGGTTTCACCGTGCGCCCGCGGGGTACCGCCGAAGAAGCGCTCGAAAAAGCACAAAATCCGCCGCTCCGAGGTGGTTTCATGCAACGGTTGCTAAAGTGAAGATGCTCACCGGCTAGTCCAGCACCTATGTGCAAAGTTTGATGATCTAAGAAGGATTGACAAGTGACAATTTTGGAGATCATTACCGGACGCTTGATTTGAAGCCGCCGGGACAATGTTCCAAAATTCGCCGGCTATGCTCCATGAGTTGCCTTGAAATTTGAGTGGAAGCAGCGTGGTGATCGTGCACTTCCGTTGCCACCCTTGCTCAGCCATGACAGCTGCTGCGGCGAGCTGCCCACGTGCACCCGATCGCCGGCTCTCTTTAGGTCACCGCGGATGAAACTGTTCACGGGGAAAGGAGGCCGGAGCTCGCTAGCTTTTGGGTCAGGGAGGTGAGCAACGGGTGCGCCATGCTGTTTTGCAGCTCGGAGTGGAGTTGTGTGCGAGTTTTGCCGGGTTCCGGATGAGCTCCGAGGAGGCGGCGGTGTGCTCGGCTGTTTTCGGTGCGAGGAGGAAACAAAGCCACAGTTTTGCACTTGATGAGTGGAACGGTCACGCCGGAAGCTGAGACAACCCACGAGCTGCTCGCCAGCGTGATTGAATCAACAGGGGCATGGCTCGGTTTTTGCAATCGGTGGCGCACTGTGGAGCTTCGGTGGGTTCGAGTGAAACAGAGGCAGAGAACTCGGTTGCTTTGGGTGCAAGTCACAAATATCCCAATGACATGTGGGGTCCACTCAACTTTCCTCCCCAAAAGATCTCCTCTAGTTAATCCTCTCAAATTCTAAAGTTCTGAATTTCTAAGGTGGGTTAGAATTTGAATTCGCCAAATTCAGTTTGAATTTGCATAGCAAATTTGAATTTGGTTTGAATGTGGAAATGCCTCTATTTAGTCCCTTTTTAGCCCACCCTAAAGTTAGATCTTTGCCATCCAAAACTTCCTCAATTCAAAACTATATGGCTGCAAAAGTATTCAAAGGTTTTGCCACAATTTGTGGTGAACTTTGAATTTGAAATCTGATTTTTAATCCTTCATGCAAAGGGTATTGAAGTCCTTATTGGTTCAACACCTTTAAATGAAAATGTGAGCCTCTTTTTGGATGAACGTCTATGAACAACTTGCGTGAAGAAAAATTTTAGCAAGTCCCATTTTTCATGAATTTGCACACATAGACATTCAAGCCAATATTTATTCATATACATTTTGGGACTTTTACATTCCTCCCCCCTTTAAAGAATCTCGTCCCGAGATTACAAAAGAAAAACGAGACGGGAGAGGTAATTACAAACTGTACAAAAATAAAAGTTCCGGATAGTTGTTGCAGAGGTAATCTTCACTTTCCCACGTCGCCTCTTCCGCGGTATGATTACTCCACAGCACCTTGTAAAATTTTATCATCCGGTTCCAGGTTACCCGGGTCTTTTCATCTACAATCTGAATCGGTCGCTCGGTGTAGGTAAGATCCGGTTTCAACTCGTCGATTTCTTCGGTACGGACAGCAGTGGTGAATTTGAGGCACTTCCGCAGCTGTGACACATGAAATACATCATAGACACACACATGGCTTTCCGGTAGTTCCAGCCGGGTAAGCTACTGGTCTGCACTTCTCCGTGATAGCAAAAGGACCTATAAAGCGGGGAGCGAATTTCCCCTTTACACCGAAGTGAATTCCCTTCGGAGATACATGAAGATAAACGTGCTTTCCGACGTCAAAATGCAATGGCCTACGCCTTTGATCAGCGTAGCTCTTCTGTCGGGATTGTGCAGCCTTCAAATTTTCTTGTATCAACCGAACTCGGTATTCAGCTTCGTTCACAAGATCAACCCCGAACAGAACTTTTCTCGCCGTACTCACACCAATTAGGCGGTGTGCGACACTTCAGGCCGTAGAGAGCTTCGTACGGTGCCATTTTTTTACTCGCTTGATAACTGTTGTTGTATGAAAACTCTGCCAACGGTAAGTGACCATCCCAATTCTTACCGTGGTGGATGGCACATGCTCTTAACATATCTTCCAGCACTTGGTTCACCCTCTCCGTCTGCCCGTCGGTTTGAGGGTGATATGCGGAGCTTCTAATCAACTTGGTGCCCAATGATGAGTTCAGCTCCTCCCAAAAATGAGCAACAAACAGCGCACCTCGATCTGAAATAATAGTCTTCAGGACACCATGTGAGCATATAATTCTTGAGATGTATAACTCTGCATATTGCTTGGCCCGATAATGAGTGTTCACCGGTACGAAATGAGCTGGTTTCGTCAACCGGTCGACGATCACCCATATCGAGTCATGCTTCCGGGATGTGAACGGTAATCCAATGATGAAATCCATACTCACATCCTCCCATTTCCATGCCGGTATCATAAGTGGTTGTAGCAGTCCGGCTTTCCGCATATGATCAGCCTTGACCCTTCTCCACGTATCACACTCGGATACATATTTAGCAATTTCCCGCTTCATCCTCGTCCACCAAATTTTCTGTTTCAAATCTTGGTACATCTTGTTGCTGCCAGGATGAATGGAGAACTTCGACAGGTGGGCTTCATCCAAGATCTTCTTCCGGAGTTTCATATTACGCGGTACTACTATACAGTCATTAAACAATATCATACTTGCATCATCCTGCCGGAAACACTTCACCTCTTCGTTGTCTAGTCTTCTCCGTATGTGAGACATACCCCTGTCTCTTCTTTGAGCCTCAACAATCTCTTCACAGATTGTTGGAATGAGAGCAATATTATAAAGTGCTCCATATGGAATGACGCAGAGACTTGATTCTTCCTCTTCCAACTCAGCAACCTCCAAGTTGTGAACGTGAGCTTTCCTACTAAGCGGGTCAGCAACCACGTTCACTTTTCCCGGATGGTAGAGGATCTCGATTTCATAATCTTTTATGAGATCCAACCATCTCCATTGTCTCATATTCAGCTCCTCCTGCATGAAGATATACTTCAAGTCTTGTATGGTCGGTGTAGAGGTGAACAAGATTACCAAGTAAATAATGCCTCCACATCTTTAACGCCAACACCACAGCAGCAAGCTCGAGATCATGAGTTGGATAATGCTTCTCATGGTTTCGCAGTTGATGAGACCCATAGGCGACTACACGCCCTTCTTGCATAAGAGCGTAGCCGAGACCGATGCCGGATGCATCACAATAGACATCAAATGGCTTTGTTGTTTCCGTCTGAGCAAGAACTGGAGCTGTAGTGAGATGTTTCACCAATGTCTTGAATGCGGCTTCACATGCTGCATTCCACATGTATTTGGTGCCCTTCTTCATCAGCTCCGTCATTGGTTTAGCAATTTTTGAGAAGCTCGGAATGAACCTCCGATAATACCCCGCTAAACCTAGGAAACTTCGGACCTCGTGGACAGATTTGGGAGATTCCCATTTCAGCATTTGTTCAATTTTGCTGGGGTCCATGGCAATGCCCTCTGCTGAAATAATATGGCCTAGGAAAGGCACTTGATCAATCCAGAACTCACATTTTCTGAACTTGGCATATAGCTTGTGCTCCCTCCACCATTGTAGCACGATACGCAAATGTCCAGCATGCTCTTCTTCAGATTTGGAGTAAACCAATATGTCGTCGATGAATACCACGACGAACTTGTCTAACTCCGGCATGAACACCGAATTCATCAAGTACATGAAGTGTGCCGGAGTGTTGGTTAACCCAAATGACATGATGAGGTACTCATAGAGTCCGTATGTCTTCGAGAAAGCTGTCTTCGATATGTCCTCCGGTCGGATCTTGATTTGATGATAGCCCGACCGAAGATCCATCTTCAAAAATACCTTCGCACCCACAAGTTGATCGAGTAAGATGTCGCTGCGGGGCAAAGGATACTTGTTCTTTATCGTGACAGCATTTAGAGGACGATAATCAACACATAACCGTAGTGTTCCGTCCTTCTTCTTAACGAACAGCGCAGAGCAACCCCAAGGTGAAGAACTTGGTCGTATGAAACCTTTGCTCATGAGTTCATTCAGCTGCTCTTTCAACTCTGCTAGCTCGTTAGGTGCCATCTTGTAAGGCCTTTGGGAGATAGGTGTTCTTCCCGGCGCCAGTTCAATCTTGAACTCGACATCCCATTCGGGCGGCATGCCCGGTAAATCATCGGGAAACAAATCAGGATAATCACGTACCACCGGAATATCTTCAAGTTTATGCGCTTCCGTGTGGTAGGCCTCTGCCATTTCTTGATCATCGCTGTCTAAAAACAGCGTGTGCTGTCCGTGAATCGGCGAGTCAATCTGGACAGTTCGGTTACAGATATTGAGATCAGCATCGTGATGATTTAACCAAGACATCCACAATATTACGTCTATCTTCTGCCCATCCAACATAATCAGCGATGTTGGGTATATTTTTCCTCCCAAATACAAAGCTGCTTGGGACACAATTTGATTAGCAGAGATATAAACTCCCAGTGAACGTACAAGATAACTCGTTGTGGGAGTATTGGTGGATAATTGGTGCTGATCTGACACGGCCCCACGGCCTCGTCGAGCCAGGATCACGCTGAGAGGTGCTGTGTTGCACAGCACCGGATAACACATAGAAGGTACAAAGCGGAAGCAAAGTTTTATTACATAAATGAGTATATGAATATTTTGACAACAAAATATATTCAGTCTACACTCACGGGCGTAGACTACGCACCGAGTTCACGTTCAGCCCGTGAACGTGTCCCCGCTAGCACACACGCACACTAACACGGCGGCGTGCACGACTCCCACTCAAGGGGGTTTCCCTCTTGGGGTTCTGTTTCCTCCTCGGGAGTCCCTTCCTCATAACAACCTGCAAAAGCTTCAAATACAAGCAGTGAGCACGATGGCTCAGCAAGTCTGACCCATCTTTCCTATACATGAAACTTCTACATGCTGGATCATGCGTAATTGGGAAATGTAAGTTGCAAAGGACTTGCCTAATTACTTGAACCTTACTTTCAGGTGTTAGCAGCAAATTGTGGAGAACCTCACGCTAAGGTACATGAGAGAGCCGCAATCAAACAAGAAACACATTTCTCTCATGTACTTTGCCCAAGGTTTAAAAGAACTTTATTTTGCTCTAAACTACAACAGGTCATTAACAATCAAGGTATAGCTTTCAATCAGCAACTTTTACATAACTCTAGCCTGTTCTTTCTACGTCACGGTACAGTGAACAAGTGGTACTCACTGACCGCGAGGGACGGCGATTATAATCGATTTACACCTGCAGGGTTACCCGAATAACCCGTCACGTATGCCCGTACTCGATGTTGCCTACAGCAACCATCACAGACGTTGTAAGCAACCACATTTCACCCGTCAGCCAAATGTTGAGCCGGTCCAATCATCCCGAGTAAGAGGTCTCTGCGCGCGCATCCACAGAACCGCCAGCCGATTTACACCTCAAGCTCTCAACCTACCCTCTGAACGACCAGCTATGCCTCAACATTCAGCTACCCGAGTTACATCGGTTTCCCGGTTCCCATACATCCGGTAGGTCTTCGGTACTGATCTAGCTTGTTCAACAGGCCCGCACACGGCTCGGTCCTCAATCAACACAAGTGAAGCTATAGCACCCAGGCCCCAACGTCCTACTGCCCTTACTCTCCGCTCGGTCTCATTTTTATTGCCAGGTGTTCCATTTGCTATCTTTAACCGAGTAGTGTGACTCTAGCCAATTCTCGCAGGCAGTTCCAACTACTCGACTTGTACCGAATCCTACACTAACATAGCATTGCAGTAGCTAATTGAGGTTTTAAATACCTAAGCCCAACCCAGGGTGTTCTTGGCTATGCATTTGGGTTTTCAAACAAGACTCTAATGCAAAATTGAAGTGGGTGCTCAAAGTAAGTTCTCAGAACAGTAAAATTTATAAAAAGGCTAATGCAAACCAGAGCTTGCATTGCTGCTGTATGTCGTAGGCTAGCTGCTCCTATGGAGTGATGAAGTCTAAGACTTCGGGCTTCTCCTCAACCTTAGCGACTACATGAGATAAATACATATATGTGTCAATTTGAATGCATTTAAATTGGAAGTTTAATTTGTGAAGACTATAAGTCTTTCTATACAGGCCGAATGACTCTAAAATTATTACTGTAGTTTGTATACAACCTAAACAGAGATTTGGCCAAGTTTCGTTTGCAGCAAAGCTCATTTGAGCTCTCCACAAATAATTGTGTACTTGGCCTTAATTGGAGCTCTTAGGGTGTTCTAGGGATTTTCATGGAGCAAGCCATGACTTTCTGAAAACTAGATTTTCAGAGGGTTCTAATGGAGTTTGTTTCATTTAATTTGAAGGTTCCTAGCTAAAGATATGAGCTAATGAATTTCAGGGAAATTCTGAAAATGTTTCTGGACATTTTCCATTTTCTCTGGAACAGTTTTATTAATCACACCATTAGGTGGATCAATTATCTCAAATGGATCTGAAATTTTTATGGTAGCTCAGGGATATTTTTGTGAGCATCCTAGCCAAAGTTCAGAATTTTCCTCCAAAGGGTTCTCCAGTTAAAATTTAAACATTTTAAATTTTGAATAATTAATGCTGGAGAAATAAGGATTTTCATAAAGTGAAACTTGATTTGTTGGAAAGTACTCAGAGAGCTGAATCCAATGAAATTCTGTGCACTCGATTTGGAGTTTCCTAGCCAAAGATATGTGGGTTTGAAGTTGAACTAAATCTAAAAATCGGGGAAATGTTTAAAACACTGCATGTGGGTCCTACGCACAGTGCCTTCTTCAACCTCTCGCTGGCGCCCGAGCGCGCGACGCACAGCGGCGGTGGCATGGCTTGCTCTCGGCCGTTACTGCCTAATTCTCGACGCGGTTTCTTCCTACGTGACCCTTGAAGCACGGCGCACACGCCGGACAACTCCTTGCGCCTCGACATCGCCGGAAACGTAGTTGGCGACGGTGGCGGCAGAATTGAGCTCGGGTCCGACGGTGATAGCTCGCCTCGGTGGTGAATACTATCAACCAATGGGTTGCAAAGCACCACTAGGGCACGGGGAAGCTAACCCTGCCCTCCTCTTGGCCGGAAATCGCCGGGAAAGTAGACTTCACCGGGGGCCCAAGCCGTTTTCACCGGCGGTGGCCATAATACGGTGCTACGCTCACTGGGTTGATCATCTTCGCTAGCATTTGGCGGAGGTAATCGTGAGGTGCTACTCTATCTTCAGCCCAACCAGGATTTCCAGTGATCAAGGTGAATTTCTGGTTTTGGTTCTCAGTGTTCTATAAGTAGATCGTCGGGAAAAGTAAAATTCCGGCTAACCGGCGCTAAGAGGGGGCTAGGGAGTGCGGGGAAAGCTACTAGACCTCGATGCTAACCTCAGAGACCAGTTGGCTGCACCGGAGAAGCTTGGAGCTGCCCGGGCGACGGTGTCAAGTCGGAGGCGCTTCAGAGTGAATCGGGAAGTGGAAGATCGGCTCGGGAAAGCTCGAGGGAAGCTGATCACGAGCAGCTGAGGGTTGGAGCACGTCGAGCAAAGGTCGGAAGTTCCGCTTACCCTCAGCTTGTGGTGGAAGGGACAGGTTTCTCCGGTCAACGGGCGGGATGGTGAGTCTCTGGTGTGCGGCGACGTGAGGCGCGTTTTCTGTGCGGGAGAGTGTCGGGACACCGGTGAGATCAGTCTGTGGAGGCTTGGGCGCAAGGATAAGAGGGCAGAGGGACGACTCAGTGGCCAGAGGCGGCAATCAGCTGCTGGCAAGCTTCCCTCACCGTGGCGTCCGCTCGGTCACGCGTGAGAACCCGAGTGAGCAGAGGTGGAGTCGGTTCACTCGGCTATGACACTGACAGTGGGTCCCATTTTACCATTTTGTCCCACGAAATTGAATTTCTCCACTGCTCAAAACAGTAAGGGCCCTAATACCCTTTATGAGTTGATCAAATTTCAAAATGGCCACTTGACTTTGAATAATTCAAAGTGTGATTTGATTTGATCAAATTTGAAGCAAATGTGAATCTGAAATTCAAATTTGATTTGAATTTAGCCACAATAGCTTATGTCAAGGTCAACTCCAAATAGAGTGAAAATTGGTGTGTGAGCTCACAAAAATGTGCTAAGTTTTAATTTGAATTTGAGTTCAAATTATCATCTTTCTTATTATACACAAAAATACCTCAAAAAGGTTTTGGATTTGGGTGAATTTTGGCATGAGCATTCTGAAAGTGCATCTAGGCAGTCCCTTGTGGGTTTTGGACGATTGATGACAAATTGAAAGTGCATCTAGGGTATCCCTTGTGGGTTTTGGAGAATTGATGACAAGCATATGAGATCCTAATGAAATGATTGCAGGACAAACAAAGTGAACTAGCTCGGTGCACACAAAAAAGTGAAAAATAGAGTGGTGCCCAAAAGGAAGACTTTAGTGGAATTTAGAAGAGCAAAGTAGATTTAAATGTATAGGGTGTGTGTGAGAGACACATCCCAAGAGCTCATAACTTTGCATAAAGGTAAGGGGTTTAAAAATCAACTAAAATCCACTGGACACCGGACTAGTCCGTTCATGGACCGGACTAGTCCGGTCAGCTTACTGGAATGCAACCGGACAAGTCCGGTTTTAGACCGGGCTAGTCCTCTCATGTTTCTGTTGTCCTCTTTAGAGGACTGCGGACTAGTCCATCCATGCGACAGGACTAGTCCACTAAACTTTCTGGAACCCCACTTCACATAGCACCGGACAAGTCCGGTTTTAGACCGGACTAGTCCGCTTAACCCACTGGAAGTAGACCGGACAAGTCCGATCATATAGCGGACTAGTCCGGTATTAGGTTTTACAACGATAACTTTTTGGAAACCATATAAATTGGTGATTCACGGCCTTCCAACGGAGAGACACGACTCATACTGCTAAAAACTCAAACCCTAGCGCCGCCACCTGTCCCAAGAGCCCAAAAACACATCTCCCCACACATCTAAGGTGCGAAAAAGGTGAAAATCAATCAAACACTTGGATTTGGGATTGGGAGATCGTCGTTCCTTCGTTGTGAGATCTTGGGGTTTGATCTCTCTACACTCATATTCTGCATTGTAATCTTTTTGAGTGTATTTGATCGCTTTCCCATTGTAATTCTTGTGGGGGCCCTCAACGTGTGAGGTTGCCCCACAAACTCGGTGATTACCCGTGCTACTGGAGTCAAGTCGGCCTTGTGTGGTGACTTGAATAGGGAAAGGGTTAGAGACCCGTCTCTGTGTGAGCTTCCTCAACGAGGACGTAGATCTCTTGGTGAGATCGAACCTCGGTAAAATTTGTGTCTCGCATGCCTCTTTATTTTTGTTGATTAAGAACATCTAGTTGCTAAACTTCATATTTTAAATTGCTAAGTCTCACTCACGCGCATAATCACACCTCACACTGTAAACTCAAAATAAAATAATTGTTGTTCTTATTTCCGCTGCTAAACAAGTTAATTCTCCTGCACAACACTTAATACATCTACACACTTCAGGCACACCGGACTAGTCCGCTCACACAACCGGACTAGTCCGGTCAAGTAAGTTTTTGACAATTACTTTAAGTGTGCAGGAAACTCTGTAAGGCCTATTCACCCCCTCTAGGCCACATTCACAAATGAATTGAGATCCTAATGAACTTGTTGAGATGAATGCAGATTAACTCGTGTAAGGTAAAAGCGGTGCACTCAAAAAGGTGAAAAAAAAAGTGTAGAAAAAAAGGAAAAGAGCATATTCATGAACCAAGAGTAATGTAGACATACTTGTATAGGATGTGTGTGAGAGACACATCTCAAGAGCTCAAAATCCTTACATAGGGGTAAGAGATTAAAACATATCCCAATCACTCACAACACGGTGCACCGGACTAGTCTGCTCAGAAACCAGTCTAGTCCGTTCAACTTTCTGTTGCCTCACAACACGTGCACCGGACCAGTCGGCTCCGAAACCGGACTAGTCCGAGCAACTCTCTGGAACCAACATTCACCTTGCACTGGACTAGTCCGCTCAGAAACCGGACTAGTCCGATCAACTCTCTCGAACCAACATTCACCTTGCACCGGATTAGTCCGCTCAGAAACCGGACTAGTCCGATCAACTCTCTGGAATCAGCATTCACCTTGCACCGGACTAGTCCGCTCAGAAACCGGACTAGTCCGTTCAACTCTCTGGAACCGACATTCACATTGCACTGGACTAGTCCGCTATTGGACCTGACTAGTCCATTCAAACTTTCTGTAAACACATTAAATTAGGGTTTCCACTGGGCCGCATGCAACACGAAAATTGTACACGGCACACCAGACTAGTCCAGTGAACAAGTCCGGCTGCCAGGGTTTTTGGAAACCTTATATAAATAGAGGTGCACGGCCACACAAACAGAACTCTCAATTCCTAGCGCCGCCGCACACCCTAAGAGCACAAAAAGTACCTCTCTCCACTCATTCTAAGCCCAAAAAGATTAAGTCTTTGAGGATTAGAGATTGGATCAAGGAGAGAATCGTTCTTCTCGACATTGAGCTCTTGGTTTGTCTTCTCTCACACAATAGCTGATCGTTGCTCTTTGTTCCTGTGTGTGGGAGGAAGAATTACTTTCTGTAATCTTGTGGGAGCTCTCAGATTGTGAGAACGCCTCACGTATAATTGTTTCCCCATATGTGTGGATAGTGAAATTGAATTGGCCTTTGTGGTGATTCAACGAGGGAAGGGTTGGTGAAGACCCGGTCCTTGGTGGACTCCTCAACGGGGACGTAGATTCCTAGGTGGAATCAAAACTCAGGATAAAACCTTGTCTTGTGTCTTCTTGATCGTCCTTCAATTGCTAATTAAGGGTGTTAGTCATCATTTGATTCACATCCACACCTAGTATTAAAATTGAGAGTTATTGTGTCTTACTTCACTATACTTAAATAAGAATTTATTTTCCGCTGCACAAATACGTGAAGTAGGAACAAGTCTCACTTCGATCTATCAATTACGATCATACCGGACTAGTCCGCACCATACCGGACTAGTCCGGCCTACCCGGAATGAATCAGTTCGCTAAGTGTTTTAGGAAACTGCCTAAAAATTCAAAGAGCCTATTCACCCCCCCCCCCCTCTAGGCTACATTCAATTGGTATCAGAGCCAAACTCTTCAAAGGAGAATCACCGCTCGAAGAGACGATGTCAGGAATCAAGGGTGAATCCAAGGGCTTCCATTATGAAATTGGTGGTGACGAAGGGAACCAAAAGTTGGAGAAGCTCCTCAATGCCATCCAGGACTGCGAGGATGATTATGAGGAGATGCTCCAACTAAAGGCGCTTATGCGGAATAAGGCACTCTCACCCAACGGGAAGAAAATCGAAGACAAGAAGCAAAAAGGGGGTAGTCACAAAGACTACTCCCGATATCCTTTTAATTATGAGCATTTAAATTCAAATAATAATTATTTGTCAATTCCATTAGGCAAACCACCTTACTTTGATGGAACTAATTATACAATGTGGAAACAAAACATGAAATGCATCTTATATCTATTAACCTAAGTCTTTGGCATATAGTGTGTACAGGTTTAGATATACCTGATGACGATGAAGAGCTAACCTTGGATCAAGAACAAGCCATTCATCGGAATGCTCAAGCCGCAGCAGTAATCACCTCATCATTGAGCCGAGACGAGTTCACCAAGGTGGATGGACTCGAAATTGCTAAAGAAATATGGGACACTCTCAAAACCCCACATGAGGGTGATCGTCATGTGTGTGAAGCCAAGATTGAAATGATAGAAGGTGAATTGGGAAGGTTTGCCATCGAAGAAGGAGAATCACCTTAAGAGATGTACAATAGACTGAAGTCTATCATCAATAAGGTCTGAGCCTATGGTAGCAAGAAGTGGACGGATCATGAGGTGGTCAAATTAATTCTTAGAGCATTCATGCCTGGAAACTTGACACTCTGCTCCATAATTAGAGAAAGTCCCAGGTTTCACAAAATGACCCCGGACGAGATTCTTGGCAAGATCATCAACTTTGAAGTGATGGAGAAGGAAGCCAAGCATGTCAAAGAACTTGCCGACCTCACCTCGGCAAAGAAGATAGGAGTTTCACTAAAGGCAACATGCACACCAGCATCAAAAGAATCTCCAGAAGCTCTTGAGGATGATGATAGTGATGATGATAGCAGTGATATCGATGAAGAAGACATGATCCTGTTCATGAAAGACTTCAAGAAAATGATGAGAAGAAAAAAGGGTGGCTACTCAAATGAAAGAAGATACAAGGACAAACAAAGATCCAAGACGGGGCGCGCATGCTACAATTGTGGAGAATATGATCATTTTATGGTTGATTGTCCACATCAAGACAACAAGAGGAAGAGTAAAGACAACAAGCCTAAACAAAAGAAAACATTCAAGAAAAATAAGCAATATGGCCAAGCTCATCTAGGGAAGGAATGGGACTCCAATGATGAGTCCTCATCTGAAGAAGAAGGGGAGATGGCCACCATAGCTATCAAGAAGCCTACCATGAAGTATACCCTATTCCCAATCATGGGATCATGGAAAGACACCAACCACACATGCCTAATGGCCAAGGAACGAAAAAGAAAGGTTAAAACCAAATCTCCCTCCTTACATTCTTTTACTAGTGATACTAATAATTCTAGTGATGATGAAGATATACTTAGAGGTTTGGAGAAAACACTATAGCTAAAATGAAAATTCTAATGGATGAGATAGTTGATAAGGAGGAGCTAGTCAATCGACAAGAAGATATGATCATTCTCCAAAAGCAGAAATATCTTAAGATTGAAGGACTTCTTGAGATTGAAAAGGAGCGAAGCAAATCACTTGAGCTTGAGTTAGCTTCAAGCAAGGAGACTTGTTTAAAGCTAAAAGACTCAAACACTGCACTCGAGGATAAACTTTCTAACATAACCAAGGTTAACAAGATTCTTGAGGCACAAACTGAGTCACTCAAGCAAAGTGGTTCTTCATCCTATTTAAGCTCACCTTCTCAACATGTTGAATCCAAAACTCTTGTAACTTGTACATGTACTAAAAATGACACCCACATAAAAGAAAAGTCAAACTTGACAAAAACAAACATCCCTCTCAAAGTGGCATGTTTGACAAGGAGAAGGTCAAGTATGCACGTAGTGCATACTTGGTCACAAGACCTCCCAATGTCAAACATGGTGTTGGGTATTCTTATGGTGAAAGGCAAAACGCTAGAAGCCACAAGGATAACAAGAAGAGCATTGTCTTTGTCAAAGGAAATTCTTCCCCAGTTGGAAAACATAACAATGTTGATAAAATTAACATTGAAAACTCATATGAACAACAAATCTTGTTTAGAACATTTGATGCTTCATATGTGCTTATGAAAAACATTCTTGGAAAAGTTCATGCCAAATATGTTGGGCCACACCATGAGAACACCAAGTCTCACGTGTGGGTGCCCAAGTCACTTGTCACTAACCTCAAAGGACCCAAGCAAGCTTGGGTACCAAAAGCCAAAGCATAGCTTCTTTCTTGCATGCATATGCATCGGGTGGAGCAAAATGGGTGCTAGATAGTGGATGCACCAATCATATGACCGGAGAAAGAAAAATGTTTGTGGAGTACGAACAAAATGAAGACTCAAGCGAAGGCATCTATTTTGGTGACAATAGTCAAGAAAAGGTACTAGGTACCGGTAAAATAGCTATTTCATCACAACAAACACTTTCTCATGTTTTACATGTTGATTCCTTAGATTATGACCTTCTGTCCATATCTCAACTATGTGACAAAGGTTATAATTGACTGTTCACTAATGAGGGTGTGACTGTCTCTAGAAGGAGTGATGACTCTATTGCCTTCAAGGGTGTGCTAAAGGGAAAATTTTATCTAGTTGATTTCAACAAAGATAAAGCCGAACTTGACACATGCTTGATTGCAAAGACCAACATGGGTTGGCTATGACATAGATGGCTAGCGCATGTTGGTATGAGGAATCTACAAAAACTTCTAAAAGGCGATCACATCCGAGGTTTGAAGAATGTTGTTTTTGAGAACACAGGCCTTGTAGCTCGTGTCAAGCCGGGAAACAAGTAGGAGCACCACATCCAGCGAAAAATGTCATGACTACAACAAGACCACTCGAGCTCCTCCACATGGACCTATTCGGTCCAATTGCTTATATAAGCATTGGTGGTAATAAATACGGTTTAGTTATTGTCGATGATTTTTCACGCTTCACGTGGGTTTTCATTTTGCATGATAAGTCAGAAACTCAAGGAACACTCAAGAAGTTTCTCAGGCGAGCTCAAAATGAATTCTCATGGACAATCAAGAACATAAGAAGTGACAATGGAATAGAATTCAAGAACACAAGTTGATGAGTATCTAGATGAAGAAGGGATAAATCATGAACTTTCTGCACCCTACTCCCCACAACAAAACGGGGTAGCGGAAAGTAAGAACCGGACGCTCGTTGAGATGGCAAGGACAATGCTTGACGAATACAAGACCTCTGACCGCTTTTGGTCTGAAGCTATCAACACTGCTTGTCATGCAACAAACTGACTGTAGCTTCATCGCCTACTCAAGAAAACCTCATATGAACTACTCACTGTTAACAAACCAAATATTTCATACTTTTGAGTTTTGGATCAAAATGTTATATTCTAAACAAGAAGCATAGGACCTCGAAGTTTGCTTCAAAGTTTGATGAGGGTTTCTTGCTCGGTTATGATTCAAAATCCTACGCTTATCGTGTGTTCAACAAGGTCTCTAAACTTGTTGAAGTAGCACGTGACATAGTGTTCGATGAAACTAACGGCTCCCAAACGGAGCAAGTTGATAAGTGCGTGCTAGATCAAGAAGAATCCCCATGTCAAGCATTGAGGAGAATGGCACTTGGTGATATTCGACCTCAAGAACAATCACAAGAATCAGGTGCTCAAGATGAACCTCAACAGGAGAGCTATGATCAAGGGGGAGCCCATGCACAAAATCAAGATCACGAAGACCAACAAAATGATCAAAGCATTAACGACGGCAACGATCCAGGGGGAGCCAAAGAAGATGATGATTATGAGAACACAACACCACAAGTGCCACATCCAAGAGTACACCAAAGCATACAAAGAGATCACCCCGTCAACAACATAATTGGTGATATACAAAGGGGAGTGACAACTCGATCACGTATAGCTAATTTTTGTGAATATTATTCCTTTGTATCCTCTTTAGAACCATACAAGGTTAAAGATGCGCTAAAAGATCCGGACTGGGTGATGGCAATGCAAGAAGAATTAAACAACTTCAAGAGGAATGAAGTATGGGAACTTGTTGAAAGACCAAAGTCCAATATCGTCAGCACTAAACGGGTCTTCCGCAACAAGCAAGATGAACACGGAGTTGTAACAAGAAACAAGGCACGACCTGTGGCTAAAGGTTACTCACAAGTCTAAGGTTTGGATTTCGACGAGACTTTTGCTCCCGTAGCTAGACTTGAATCAATTTGTATATTACTTGCATATGATACTCACTATAATTTCAAGCTATATCAAATAGACGTCAAAAGCGCCTTCCTCAACGGACCTATCAAGGAGGAGGTGTACGTGGAGCAACCCCCTGGTTTTGAAGATCGAGAGTACCCCGACCATGTGTTCAAACTACGTAAGGCTCTCTATGGCCTCAAACAAGCTCCTAGAGCTTGGTATGAGTGCCTTAGATATTTCCTAATTGAAAATGGCTTTAAAATTGGTAAAGCTGATTACACCCTGTTTACCAAGCACTTCAATGATGATCTATTTATTTGTCAAATCTATGTTGATGATATCATATTCGGTTCAACTAACAAATCTTTTTGTCAAGAATTTAGTAAAATCATGACAGATAGATTCGAGATGTCCATGATGGGAGAATTGAGATACTTTTTAGGATTCCAAGTGAAACAACTAAAGGAAGGAACGTTCATAAGCCAAACAAAGTACACTCAAGACATTCTCAAGAAATTTGGATGGACAAAGCGAAGCCCATAAAGACTCCCATGGCAACAAATAGACATTTAGACCTTAATGAAGATGGACCTAACGTGGATCAAAAGGTATACCATTCCATGATTGGATCTCTACTTTATCTTTGTGCATCTAGGCCTGATATCATGTTGAGTATTTGTATGTGTGTAATATTTCAAGCCAATCCTAAGGAATGTCATTTGACAGCCGTAAAGAGAATCTTGTGATATTTAGTCCATACACCCAACCTAGGTCTTTTGTACCCTAAAGGTTCAAAGTTCAATCTCATTGGATACTCCGATGCAGATTATGCAGGATGCAAAGTAGATAGAAAAAGTACCTCCGAAACTTGCCAATTCTTGGGTAGGTCCCTAGTTTCCTGGTCCTCCAAAAAGCAAAACTCAATTGCCTTGTCCACAGCCGAAGCGGAGTATGTTGCAGCCGGGAGTTGTTGTGCATAACTCCTTTGGATGCGACAAACTCTAAGGGACTACGGTTACAATATGAACAGTATTCCACTCCTTTGTGACAATGAGAGTGCGATTAAGATTGCACATAACCCTATTGAACACTCTAGGACCAAACACATTGATATTCGGCATCGTTTTTTGAGAGACCACTCAATCAAAGGAGACATAGCCATTTCCCATGTCAAAACCGAGAAACAACTAGCTGATATCTTCACCAAGCCACTTGATGAAAAATGTTTTTCTAAGCTTAGGAATGAACTAAATATACTTGACTCTCGGAACGTGGCTTGAAACACTGCATACCTGCTTGAATTTTCAAATTCTTACTTACTTTATGAAAACTATCCCTTATCTCGATTTCCTCTTGAAAACTATTTAAATTAATGAATCTTGATGAATAATGACCATTGTTTGATTGCTGATTGCTTACTAGGCATGTTCATCAAGATTATTTATGAAAATTATGTCCTTAGATCACTATTAGATCAAATTCCTAATATTTCCCTGACTTCGACTCTTACTTGTCCAGTTGACCCGGACTAGTCCGGTGTCAACACCGGACTAGTACGCTCCCTCAGACTAGTCCGGACAGATCTGGCATACCGGACTTGTCCGGCCCTCCCACCGGACTAGTCCGTATGTCCGAGTTTAAGAGTCTATAGACGCGCCAACCTCAGCCCTCTTCACCTCACAAACACTCCTTTGCCTCTCACTCCTCAAACCCTAACCCCAAAAGGTGATTTTCGACTTTAGCCAACAAAGCCGAAGTCCTCTCCACGGGAAAGCTTCCCCTCGATGCGTGGTCTCCTCTCCTCCGGACTAATCCGGATCAGACCACACGCTTCGACTCAAATCCTCATTTTTTGGTAAAATTCCTCTCAACTCAAGTTCTCATCTTCTCAATACTTCAGCTCAATTTTCCTGATTCCTGGGCAAACACTACCTTTCTAGATGAATTCCTAGTGTATCCCTGCATACTTTGCACCAATTTGCGGTAGATCTGTTGAAAATACAAAGTTAGGGTTCTTCAGTAGGTCCGGACTAGTCTGGTTTCTGGTGCGGACAAGTCCGGTTACCTGTCAATTAAACATATAACTTCTTATCTTCACATAATCTACAATCCATCGTGTCAATCAATCCTTGATTTTCCTATCAGGCACGATGTCATCAAATTCCAAAGCCATGAAGAAGAAACATGACAATGTTGCCCAACCGTCTTCTCCCGACGACTCTCTTCCTAAAAGGAGGAGAGTGGTTGGTAAGACAGCACAGAGCAAAGACATTGTTGGAAGCTCTGCGGCCCCCAGAAGAAGTGTCGGGAAGGGCAAAGGACTTGCTAGTGGTCCTATTGGTCCCTTGAAGAAGAAAGCCCCCATTCACCGCAACAGGCAACCATCGAGTGATGACTTTACTAGAAAGGGGAGTGGACTGGTGGACAACCTCAGAAAAATTCAAGTCTAAGCAGCCAAAGCAATGTGCAGACCCTAGATTCTGGAGCAACTTCCATGCTGACTACTATGAGCGTGTCTACATGAAGATGACGAATCCTGTGGTTGAGAGTCAGTGGGTCAACATTGACTACTTGCAGTCCAAGAAATGTCAATCCTATCATGAGGTACTAGAGGCATTAGAGAGGCATGGGTTGAAGGACCTCCTATCTTTTCAGTATGACTGGAACAATGAGGTAATCACCCAATTCTACTCTACTCTCTACTTTGCCCGTGATGATGGGGATGAGATGATTTTAATGACACATGGATCCAGATACAGTGTCACCTATGAAGAATTTGCAAAGATTCCTCATATTGAACACACCCTGGATAATGAGCTTGTCATTCACAACCTGAAGCCCTTGGAAAAGAATGAGCAGGAATTCTTGTATGATACAATAATGCCATATGTACCCCCCACTACCAAGTACTTGAAGCCATTCTTTGCCGTGCTCAATAGGATCTTGAGAAAGACCATATCTCCAAAGGATGGTGATGCAAGGACAATCTAAGGGACTCTAAGGACATTAATGAAAGTGATAAGCAAGAAGAGGACTTTCAATGTCTTTGAGTACATCTACAATGACATTGTGAATATCTCCATCGCTCCAAACAGGTCCTGTGGCTATGCACCTTATGTCATGTATATGATTGAGAAGGTGACAGGACTGGAGTTTGTCAAAGATGTATCTCACACTGGTCTCAAGCCCTAGAATCCTACAGTCCACACTGTGCTCTCTGCTCATGAAGGCTCAAGGGCATCGGAGCCTACACCTACTCCTATCCCTCCACCCTCTAGAGAGTCCTCCAGTGGTATGCTCAAAATGATCTCCTCTATCTTTGGTTGTTGTCGCAAAATTGAAGTTAGGCAACACAAGGAGAGTTTGGCCAAAAAAAGACATCAAAGATACATGAAGGCCAACATCAAAGCCATATGTGAGAAGCTAGAGATTGAGCCAGATGGATCACCACAGATCTCTGAGGACTCTGAAGAAGACTTCACTGAAATGGCTCCACTCACCGAACAAGAATTTAGGTCTTTTGGACTTGCAGGTGTCTCCGCTCCTCCTCCTCAGCATGGTCATGAAGACGATGATGAAGATGACAATGAAGATAGGACCGAGAGTGAGGGAGAGAGCAGCTATGAGTGATTGTACTCAATTTTTCCCTTTTTGGTGCCTTGATGCCAAAGACGGAGAGATTGAAATTTATCTTAAGTTATCTTATTATAAACCTTAAGGATGTGTGATGGACATGGACATGTATTTTGAAGTTTCATGTAATTTTTATTTTGAAGTCTCATGGATGTGTGATGCCAATTCGATATCGATGTGATGACTACCTTTACTTTTGATATGATCTTATCTTCTTGTGGCATGTCACATTCTGCTTCACACACTTTTAGGCATCCCACCATAAAGGCTGCGTATATGTGAGAGGTTCTTGTTACTCATTTGTCATTCTCATATATGCACACTTTATGAAAATTGAATTTTATCATTAATTAAGTAATCTCAGTCGGTTGTCATCAATCACCAAAAAGGGGGAGATTGAAAGTGCATCTAGGCAGTCCCTTGTGTGTTTTGGACGATTGATGACAAAAGAATTGAGATCCTAATGAACTTGTTGAGATGAATGCAGATTAACTCGTGTAAGGTAGAAGTGGTGCACTCAAAAAGGTGAAAAATCAAGTGATGAAGAAAAAGGAAAAGAACAGATTCATGAACCAAGAGTAATGTAGACATACTTGTATAGGATGTGTGTGAGAGACACATCTCAAGAGCTCAAAATCCCTACGTAGGGGTAAGAGATTAAAACATATCCCAATCACTCACAACACGGTGCACCGGACTCGTACACTCAGAAACCAGACTAGTCCGTTCAACTTTCTGTTGCCTCACAACACGTGCACCGGACTAGTCGGCTCAGAAACCGGACTAGTCCGATCAACTCTCTGGAACCAACATTCACCTTGCACCGGACTAGTCCGCTCGAAAACCGGACTAGTCGATCAACTCTCTGGAACCAACATTCGCCTTGCACCGTACTAGTCCACTCAGAAACCGAACTAGTCCGATCAACTCTCTGGAACCAGCAATCACCTTGCACCAGACTAGTCCGCTGAGAAACCGGACTAGTCCGTTCAACTCTCTGGAACCGGCATTCACATTGCACCGGACTAGTCCGCTCTTGGACCAGACTAGTCCGTTTAACTTTCTGTAAACACATTAAATTAGGGTTTCCACTGTGCCGCATGCAACACAAAAATTGTACACGGCACATCGGACTAGTTTGGTAAACAGAGCAGACTAGTCCGGTCGCCAGGGTTTTTGGAAACCTTATACAAATAGAGGTGCACGGCCACACAAGCAGAACTCTCGATTCCCAGCGCCGCCGCACGTCCCAAGGGCACAAAAGTACCTCTCTCCACTCATTCTAAGCCCAAAAAGATTAATTCTTTGAGGATTAGAGATTGGATCAAGGAGAATCGTTCTTCTCGACATTGAGCTCTTGGTTTGTCTTCTCTCACACAATAGCTGATCGTTGCTCTTTGTTTCTGTGTGTGGGAGGAAGGATTACTTTCTGTAATCTTATGGGAGCTCTCAGATTGTGAGAATGCCTCACGTACAATTGTTTACCCCTGTGTGTGGATAGTGAAATTGAATCGGCCTTTGTGGCGATTCAACGAGGGAAGGGTTGGTGAAGACCCGGTCCTTGGTATACTCCTCAACGGGGATGTAGATTCCTAGGTGGAATCGAACCTCAGGATAAAACCTTGTCTTGTGTCTTCTTGATCATCCTTCAATTGCTAACTAAGGGTGTTAGTCATCATTTGATTCACATCCACACCTAGTATTAAAATTGAGAGTTATTGTGTCTTACTTCGCTATACTTAAATAAGCATTTATTTTCCGCTGAACAAATATCTGAAGTAGGAACAAGTCTCACTTTGATCTATCAATTACGATCATACCGGACTAGTCCGCACCATACCAGACTAGTCCGACCCACCTAGAATTAATCAGTTCACTAAGTGTTTTAGGAAACCGACTAAAAATTCAAAGAGCCTATTCACCCCCCCCCTCTAGGCTACATTCACATTCCTAGCAAGGTGTAGGAGTTTTTCATAAGCCCAACCCCTATATGATGCATGTGGGAAATACTACTTTTGTATTTTGTGAGTTCATCCTCTAATGACCATATTGATTGTGGTTACTTGCTTTTCAAATGTGTTCATAAGTTTTCCTCAAATGAGGTGTGTGTGGTGTGATAAACACTTTGGATGTGTGCAAAAACTTAGGCCCTTACATGATCCACGCATGATTTGCTGATAGCATTGTGGGTTGCACCGGAATCAAAAAGTATGAGCACGGGTACGTCATTCAAAGTGAACATGCCCGCTAACACCGGTGCTCCCTCCGGGGCATCCTCAATAGCAAGATGTTTCCCCGATTCTTCGTTGACTTGCGGTTGAGAAGTTGATGTACTTGGCTGCAGCAATGATGCATCAGAAATCAATCGTTGCTGTGGCAATGGTGTTGCTTCAAGACATAATTCTTGAGTGGGAAATCTGGGATATGTTGATCTTACTGGTGGCTGCCATATTTCATCGGATGGTGTGTGATACACCAAACCGTATTTACGAGGAACAACTGGTTTTCTTCTTGCACATCATCCCGGTCTCTCTTCTCTGCTTGACACTCAAGTGTAGCTTGTTCTTGCAGCAGGGCAGCACTGATCAACTCGGTGTAATTGCCTTGATTGAACAAAGCCAATCTATCTTTTAATATGGCACTCAGGCCATGGAAAAAGTAGTTACACCTTGCAGCTTTGCTCGTCGCATAATCGGGAGCATATTGTGCCAAATGGTTAAACCGTTTGACATAATCGAGAACACTCATGTCCCCCTGCTTCAAGTTCCTGAATTCCTGCTGCTAGGCCTTGATAAAACCCATAGGAATATGACGAGTACGGAATGCTTCACGAAATTCCATCCATTCCACTTGATGGCCTTCCGGAATGGTGGCGAGATAAGCGAACCACCAATTTCCTGCGGCTCCATGGAGCTGTTGAGCTGCAAATAAAGTCTTCTGATAATCATTGCACTCCAACACTCCAAACTTGAATTCCACAACTCGAAGCCACTGATCAGTTTCCACTGGTTCGTTAGCTTCCGTGAAAATTGGCGGTTGAGTCGCCAAGAAGTCCAAATAGGCATTCCGAGGTGGAACGACCTGTGGTGTATGTTGGAGCATGCCTTGTTGTACCAAGGCTTGGAGTATTCTTGTATTCTCCTGACTTGACTCGACCATCTGAGCCATGACATCTGCCCATACCGTTGATGGCGGTGCCCGTGGTGGAGTCGAGTCATCGCCGTCTTGGCGAGAACCTTCAGCCCTACTCGGAGAACGAGTATGCACCATACTGCAAAAAGATAATTTTGAGGGGAGTCAAAACTTGATCTAAGCACTATGTGAAAGTATGTAAAACATGAACATGCTAAAACTTTATGAAAGCATAACAAAAATTCATGTTTACACATCCTCCTAAAGCCAACCTAAACTGTCCCCTATTCTGTACAGAACAGACCTTTCTGTACATAACTCAGATTTTGATCCGGTTACCAGCATTTTCATAACTCCAGTTGAATACCAAAGTTAAAGTTAAGTTCAGTATCTTTATAATGAGTATTCATATGCCTCTGGATCATCTCTGTATCAAAAGTTATGATTGCTCAGAGATGACAGAATTTCTGGATAAAATTTGCCATCATCTCCTCTGAATGTGGCTGTTTTCATCACAGTTGTACAAAACCATAGAGTACAATTCTGAACAAACTATGAACTACAAAATAGTTTCAAATTTCATAACCTTTCCAAAGGTGTATCATATGACCCTTAGGAATGTTTCTACAGAGTTATGGCTAATTTACAGAAACATCCAGAGAATTTTGTAGCTGTCCTGTTTTCTGAACAGTTTGCATTCAACTGGACATTCAACCAGTTTGGCGTCTGATTTTGCTCTGGAGTTCTACAGAAAAGTTGTAGAGCACTTAAAAATATTTCCATAACTGTATCATATACCTCCATTGGGTCAAGCTACTCAGATTTATGCTCTGTCAAAGTCCAGCAAAAATTTCTGCCAGAACAGAGCACTCTGTTTTTGGATCAAATGAAACCTAGCAAGTCTCTTCTTTGAAGCTTAGTTCAAATGAAGAGCTCAGTAACTAATATGTGCTTTCCAACATCTATTTTGAGTTTTAAAGTTAGTCATGAATAATTTCTTCATAGTACGGTGATGATGCACCGTAAGACATATGACGGTACTACATTGCCTCACAAAAGAAAATCCTAACCAGCTTACACCGGCATATACGTATTCTTAGGTGGCGCTAAAAACGGTCACTCACAAACGTGTTCTACTCGTACTATGGTTTTCGTGGTTAGTACCTGCATAAATCTCACACAATCATCAGGATCGGCTGCACACCGAACCCGGTCCCAATACAGTTCATACACCCGTCTGTCATCACTTGCACGGGTGTTCTCAAGCCAAACATGCCTTGAGATACGTGTTCATGTTACTAACCACGTGACAGGGTCTCCCATACTTGCCCGTAGCACGCTAGGGAAGGGCGATGCTCAAATACCCCAAACGACGTGAAGAGTCGTAGAGGATACCCAAGCTGGCCGGTTTACCTGCCACCCGTGAGGCTCAACCCTTCAGCTTGTGCGCACTGGTGGACAGCGCTTACATGCACCCCCAAGACATGAAAAGTCCAGAGATGCATGATTTTCTGACATAAGCAAGTAAGTTAGGTTGCCACCTTCATAATATGCTAATATAATAGTCCTTATGTGGGCCTCGTCGGGTGGTGCCGTGCGATGCGGCACCCAACAGCTCATGGGTCTAGGAGACATCATATTACACAAATCTGTTTTGCGGAAGCATACAAGAGTATTTTACAAATACTTATCTGAAAATAATACTAGAGCGGAAGACTACAACTCTCACGACTCATTTCTAACTTAGCAACAAAGAAACAATCCAGCCCATGGACGTTTCTTACTAGCAACACGAAGAACAAACCGCAGTGGCGAGGATGCTCTTGAGTAACCACTCAGAGGTTTCCGAGTCTCATCGGCATCCATTTTCATAAGCATGAAGTCATTACCTGCAAAACCACTCAGATAGCATTCGTGAGCATAAAGCTCAGCAAGACTTAACCGTCCAACCTAATCATGAAACTCTACATGAGGGTATAATGTAAAAGTCCCAAAAACGTGAATGCAAAGAAACGGATGATTGAACGTCGTTGTGTTTCTGGTTCATGAAGAATGGGACTTACAAAAACTTTCTTACATGGGATGGTATACATGAGGTGCAACCACATGGGTTCAAGCATGCCTTTGAAGGTGTTGGACCAAGGTGGAGTTAAACTCATGTGTAATCATACATGTACATGAGAAAGAACAAAAATAAAGTCTTTAGTCTCAAAGGCTCAGCTCAAATTGCTGCCAAACTTTTATATACACATGGAGCCTCATACATTTGAATTGAGGAGAAGGTGGTGGCAACTTTCTGATTTGAGGGTGAGCCAAAAGGGAATGGACTATGATCATGTTGAGTTCATGTTGAATTCAAACATGTTAGGACAAGGGAACGACTTGAGTTATGTCACATAAAATGATAAACTCAAACATGGACATGTGGGAAGAGCTAAAATCTTCTTTAACTCCTGTTGAACACATGTTAACCCGGGAAAGGATTTCACTCCCAAAAAGCTAACTCATATGCACATTCTCTATGAGTAGAGGGGAGGGAAGTTTAAACCCCATTTTTGAACCCTTGCAAAGCATTCATGTTCAGATGGTCCAAAAGCATATATATGAGATTACCATTGCAGTCCTCAGGTATTGAAGAGCTTAAGTTCCAAAATGGGAGGGATTTTAAGCTCATATACCATTTGTTCAAAGCATTGTTTGAGATCACCTTCAAATTCAAATTCAAGGGACATGGTCAAAACTGAACTTGTGAGGTTCAGCTTGGGACCAAGATTGATCAAGCATGGGCTAGGAGCAAACCAAAGTGTTTCACCCAAATTCAGATGGGTCAGCACCAAAGAGGACTTAAATTTCAGTTTGAAATAAATGGTTTACTTCAAGGCAAAGAAGGCCCTTTCTAAAAAGGAAATTCAAACTGTTGTTTGAAAATTTGTATTTGCAATGGTCAACTGAAGAATCAGAGGGCATAATTGAATTCTTCAGGTCCAAATTATGAGGGAGGCAAATTTTGGGAAAATTTGTAGGTGCTTTGATATTAGTATCAAAGGGCTTATGAATTTCCTTCAAATTTGAATTCAAATTTGAACTGAAGGACACCAAGTCAAAGTTCCAAACAACTTTTGAATCTGAGCTCTTCAGAAGGTAAATTTGCTTGTGCCAAAGTTTAGAAGATCTTTTAGGGAGGAACAGGGGTGGACCCACTTACCATTGAGCCATATAGACTTGCTTCTTAAGTCTTCTGTTCAGTGGGGCCCAGTTGTCTGTGAGAGGGAACCCGGACTCTGTTTCTCCTCTCCCGAGCGCGCGACAGCAGCAGCACCCCGCCGCCAGCTCCCGAGCAGCTTCAGAGGCGGTTCCCCCGCGCCCTTATCGGTCCCCCACCGAGTGCACACCTCACAGCACCGAGCCCACGTCTGAGCCACGTCCCCCCTCCTCGCCACAGCGCCGTTTCCAGGGGCTTTTGCCGCTGCCACAGCCACACGCTCGGGCTCCCGTCGCCAACGCTCTCCCCGAGCCGTGAACGCCAGTACAAGCTCGGAAGCAGTGTCACCCACGCTCCCTGAAGCCATCAAAGCAAGTTTCGAGGGTGCAGCGGGCTGCAATCGCCTCGGCGAGCCGGTTCTTCCCCGGCGGACCGACCTCGGCGACTTCACTTCAAATCAATCCCCACAGGTGTTTCACACCCAACAAAGCCACGAATAAGGTTGGTTACCACCTCCCCTTGCTGTCCACCGAGTTCAGGATCATTTCATAGGACCACCTGGCCGGAATTTGAGGTTTCTCACCGGCGGGTTCTTCGGGCCGCCATGCCAAAAATCCAAAATTAGGTCCCTATGGTTAGGCGTTTCCAGTCATGAGCTTCGGGCATGTTCTGTAGACTCCGACGGTCCTCCTCGTCCAACCGGTGCTGGTTTCCATCAACCCTAGCCGTAGAACGCCGTGTTTTCGCTGCCGTCGGAAAATCCACCTCGGGCGCACGGTGGGGACCTATTTAGAGCCATTTTTCACTCCAAACCGAGTCCCTGTAAAGCATGCCCACGACTCACTGGTGCTTTAGGAGCAAACGGCGCAACGTTTTGTGTGGCGACGTCGCTAGGAGTTGCCGCGGTCACTGTCACCGTCGCGCCTAGGGTTCTGGCCATCTGCGATCGGAGGTATGGCCGGCAACGTGTTCCTCGCACGAAAATACGTGGGGGCGGAGAGAACCAGCATGTTCCAAGCACCAGAAGCCCCTCCCAGTGAGAACTCCGGCGAGCCCGGCGGCGGGATCGCGCGGGCGTCGGGAGGAGGAAGACGACCGGGGGCCCCGCATGTCAGTGGCGATATTTTAAATCATCGATCCTCTGCGGCTCTGCAATCCAGTGTGGCTGCGCGGGAAAGGTCTGTGGCCCCGTGTGGCTCAGTCCCAGCGGCTGACACGTGTAGGATGGGGCCACTGACAGAGTTTGAACATTTCTCGAATTAATTTGAATTCCAGATTAAGTTCAAACTTTAGAACCTCATAACTATTGCTAGGAAGCTCCAAATTTAGTGATTCAAATTGGGTTGGATTCAGGATGAAAAACTCTATCCAAATATGCAACCCAATTTGCACGAAAACCAATACAAAATTCTGGAAAATTATTTAAAAATTTTCAGAAAAATAATTTTAGAGGGAGTTTGGCTCATCCAAAAATCCCCAAATTTTGCCAGAATATTTTTTATGATGTTAGGAGACTCCTGTAAAAGTTTCCGCTCATTTGGAGTTGATTAATTGGGGTAATTCTGGTTTCAAGTTTCTGTATTCAAATGAGTACAGAAACATTTTCAGAGAATTTTCAAAACTTGGAAATTCAGTTCTAGCCATTACTTAGCTCCAAAAATCCTAGGAAAATTCAGGCATACTCTCTGAGCTATGTATGGAATTGTAGTTCACTTGAATTTGCATGAAAGTACAAATTTATTCAGAATTAATTCATCTTTGCCTAATTGCTTATGGAATTGTTCTGGGTGATCCACTTAGTGAAATATTCTGAATTTTGGTCCAGAGGACTTTCTTGTGACAAGGAACTCCCAAGAAACTTATCAGCTCCATTGGAGCCCTGGATCAGTTGTGTTCTGTTCAACCAATTAGGAAATCACCACCCAAGTGATGAACCTCACTTCTCACTTGATGATAGTGCTTAGACACACACCCAAACCACCACCCCCAGTGTCATTTTAAATTCTTAACCAGGGTTCCAGTTTTAAACTTGTCTTTAGCATTTGTCAGAAAAAGTTTTATAATTAAACATGTATACATATTCATAACGTGTAGTGATTAGACGTGGAAAGTGAAGAAGGAGGAGTTGAGCTTGGAGCAAGAAGGAAGAAGGCAGTGATTCAGCTTCAAGGCAGCAACAACTAACTTCATAATCATCTGACTTTAGTGACCTGCAAAACACAGGCAAGCCCCGGTTTGCACTTAAGTTGTTTTTAAAGTTTTCCTTTGTTCACTACTATTGGTCAAAGTTTGTATGTGCATTAGGTCAAGGATGTTTTATACTCCACTTGCATAACCAAACATGAACCCTGAGGTCAAGGGTAGAATTGTGTCATCGCTGTAGAATAAGGCCATGCTAAATAGACTAGGGCATCCCGTAGAAGACGAGTAATTGGAATCTACTCGCGAGCTATAGTTCAGAATATCATAAGTGTGGTTGGGGAATGAAGCAAACTAAAGTTTACATTTCTAAAGATGAGACCGGGCAGCGGGGTTAGGCAGCGACAAGACGAGGTCTTGGTCGAGTAGCTCTGCGTGTGTCGGTTAAGGACCGAAGCGTGTGCAGCCCCGCTGAGCAAGTTTTGAGTTGTGTACCGGATGCTTACTGATATATGGGAACCAGGAAACTGATGTACCAGGTTCACTGGGTTGTAGAGGCATACCACATCGTCTCGTTAGACCTATGAGCCTGAGACGGCGCGACCGGTTCTATAGTCTAGTGTCCTGAGAAAGGTTGCCACATACGACGTAATGAAGGACGCCAGAGTTGGGTCTTCAGAGGCGGGCGTATGTGTCGAGTTATCCGGGTAGTGTTTGATTCGAATCACCGTCCCTCGTGGTTATGAGTACCGCTTGCTCACTGTGTTGTGACGTAGTAATCAAGTTGTGTGGGAACAGTTTACAAAAGTATAATTGCTGCTATGATTATGTTAAACTGCATGAGAACCTTGTTTGAGGTAGAGATAGAGCAAACTAAATTTATTTTTCACCTTGGGACAAGTAACATTGGAATGAAGCGTTTCTTGTTTGATTGTGGAGTTCCAATGTTGCTGGGCGCAAGGTCACTACTATTATGGCTAAAATCTGAAAGTTAAGTATGAACTCGTAGGCAAGTCTTTTCGCAAATGACAGGCTTAAGTCTTAGGTTACTTTCATGTAGAGTTTCATGTCTTAGGAGAGACGGTTAAGTCTTGCTGAGCCTTTGTGCTCACCCTTGCTATATAAGTGGTTTTGCAGGTAAACCTCAACGCTATAAAGAAGGTTATCCGGTGAGACTCGGGAACTTCTGAGTCATGTCACACTTGGAGAACCTAGCCGCTGCCATGTCTTCGTGTTGCTAGCGAGAGGAGTCCGCGGGCTGGATCTCTTCTCGAGTGCTTCTTAGATATTCATCGTGAGCTGTTTATAGACTTTCGCTGTAGCTATTTTATGTAAATTAATTACAAAGAATAATTGTAATACCGTGTTCCTTATATGTGTGCTGTTGGGTGCCGCATAACACGGCACCACCCAATGCGATTCCTCGGGCGAGGCGGCACGGCCCCGTGATCGAGGTCGGGCCCCCTCAGCGTGGTATCAGAGCCGCATTGGTAATAGCGCACGGAATAAGGATAGTATTACGACAAAAACTTAGGATACTGTGAGGAAACAATATTAGGCCCACATAAGGACTATAGTAGTGTAGTTACTTAAAGTGGCAAGACAAACATATGTGTTTTAATTCTGAATTTTCATTATGTAACGACGCACCTACGCTCAGGTAAACATGGTAAGGAATGCCACCGAAAGCGGTTCAATTTCGGTTAGATCCCCTGACGAGGAAAGTGGTTTAGGGATAGGTCTCACGGCTTGGTGTGAAACGTCAATATGAAACTCTTGGACTCTTCATGTTCCTGAGTTCATATGAAACGCTGATCCCTAGCGTGCATTAGGCAAGTAAGTGGAGACCCCATCGTGTGGTCAGTAACGCGATAGTGTGTTCATCTGGAAATAGCCCAGGAGGACATACGCAGTGCTTGCCATCGGCGTGCCCTGCAGGGCAGTAGGTGGTATCCGTTGGGTTGATAATATTCCCAACCGTGACGACCCGTTCATGACATACTCGGGTTCCCCGTCGTGTGGTGTTGAAACACGATCACGTACCTTGAGACGTTGCTTAACTCAAGGACGGCCATATGGCAATGATACGGGCGTTTGTATTTACTTTCAAATATGGAACTGCCTGAGATGAAACAAACCTTTGAGTGCACCACTATTGAGTGTTTTTTCTGCAGGTACTAACTACGTACGTATCCCTTGTAGTACACGTGTGCGAGAGACCATCTTAGTGCCACTGATAAAACGGATATGCCGGTATAATCCGGTTTAGGATTTTCTTTTGGTGAGGCTACGTAGTACCAACATGTTCTTACGGTGCATCATCACCGTACTACACTTAATAATCTCTTCCCTATGAAGAAATGATTCATGAACTAACTTTCAACTAAAAAATGGAAGTTTGAAACAAATATTAGTTACTGAACTCTTATTTTGAGCTAAGATTCAAATGAGAGTATAACTAGGTGTCCAAGTTTTCAAAAACAGAGTGCTCTGTTTCTGGCAGGGATTCTTGCTGGACTTTAACAGGGCATAACTCTGAGTAGATTTAACCAATTAAGGTGTATGATACAGATCTGGAAAGATTTTCAAGTGCTCTACAACTTCTTTGTAGACTTGCAGAGCAAAATTACACGTTAAGTTGGTGAAAAGTCCAGTTAAAGGCAAACTGTTTAGAACCAGGACAATACCAAAAACCTCTCTGGACCTTTCTGTTTTTAAGCCATAACTTCCTATAGAAAAATCCTTAAGGAGCCTATGATACACCGTTAGAAAGGTTATGAGATGTGAAACATTGTTGTAGTTCAGAGTTTGTGTAAGGGCCTCAGTTTTTGAAACACATTTGCAGTGTTAATCACCACACCACACACCTCATGTGAGGAAGGATGATGAACACAAATGAAGAGCAAGTAACAATTATCAACATGCTCATTAGAGAACAAACTCACATATTGCAAAAGTGGTATTTCCCACATGTGATGTAGATGGGCTGGACATATGAAAACTCCTACACTTTGCTAAGGATGTCCATGCCAAGTTTCACCCAAATTCAAAACCTTTTTGAGGTCATTTTGGGTATAATTAGGAAGAGGGCAGTTTGAAACAATATTCAAATTCAAACTGTTTTATCCCATGAATTTAAAAGTAGGAGGCATATTCTTACTCAGCACATTTTTGTGAGCCCACACACCAATTTTCACTCCATTTGGAGTTGATCTTGACATGAGCTAAGTGGGACAAATTCAAACTTCATTTGAATTCAAAACTGCACTTGTGCTGAAATTCACTCAAACCAAACCCAATTTGAACTTTGATCAATTCAAATGGTTCATGGGTGAATAATTTGAATTACCAGTGGTACTATGGGGTTCACTGTTTACAACAGTGATTAGGAGTAAATTTCAGAGGTTAAAACTGGAAGTGGGACCCACATGTCAGCCACTGCTCAGATCAAACCGACTGAGACTTTTCTCACTCGGGTTGCCGAGCCGCAGCTGTGATCGCCACCGAGGGCAGCCGCCGCGCCAGCAGCTGCTTGCCCACGCGCGGGCGCGAGGCGGTGCAGAGCCTTCTTAAGGCGCCTGCCCCCCTCCTCGGCCGAGGCATCGCCGTTCTTCCCCGCAAGAACTCAGCGCCGGCCGAAGTTTTCCGCAGCTCAGAATCGATCGGAGAACGCCGATCACAGCTCCCTCCGTCCACTCCAGAGCCCCAGCAAGGTACTAGAGACCTTCCTCCGTCCTCCCCGTTGCTAGAATTCGGTTGAAACCGATTGATATCGGCTGTGCCGAAAGATCAAATTCGGGACTTGGAACCGCCGCACCCCGGGCTCTCGTGGACAGCCCAACCAGGGCGTTGTCACGCCCGAGCCAAGGCACCCTTGGGCACGCTGGTGACCGGTGCTGCTCATCCCCGAGCCACAGCTCGAGTCGTTGCTCACGGCGGCGAATTTCCACTTTTCCCCTTTCTGTGTGCAGAACGACCTTCGGGTACGATTCTGTTTAATTCATGCTCTAGAAAGGATTAGAGGGCCTCAAGCCGCTCTCACACGAGCTAGACACGGTAACGCACAAGTTGCCTTCACAACTCTGGGCCGGAGAACCTCTGTACCCGGCGTAATTTGAGGTCTACCAATGGCGGAATGAACAGGCGGCATCGGGCGCACGGTGAGGACCTATTTCGGGCCTTCCCCGAGCTGCCTCGAGCTCATGTCGACCTTCTCTGAGGTCCACTGGTGCTCCCCGACCGGTTTCCCAAGTAGTTGAGATGCTAGGGAAGTCAGCCGACATGGCCGAAGTCGTTCCGAGGTGGCGGCTCGTCGCCGACCATGCTCCGGCCATTGTCATGAGCAGCTGACCCTAGAATCCTGTTCCCCGAGTAAAAGTAGGCGGGGGCGGCCAGAATCGAGAAGTTTGGAGCTGTACAGAAGCGGGCGGTGAGATCTCCGGCGAGGTCCCTCGGCGGCGGAGTGCGGGCGTCGCGAGGTTGAAGAAGGGGGTGGACCCCAGCTGTCAGCGGGAGATATTTTGAATCGGGATCCGGCTGCGGCCGGGATCGGGTGTGCTGGCGCGCAAAATCATTGTGGGCCGCGGTGTGCTGTCGCCTCGGCGTGTGACGCGTGTCCCCTGGGCCCACGCGCGAGTTTAAACTTTTCCCCGATTTTCAGATTTCCTTCAAACTTCAAATCCTCATAACTTTAGCTAGAAAGCTCCAAATTGAGTGAACCAAATTTTTCTGGATTCAGATCTCCGAGTACTTTCCAGAAAATCAAATTTCACTTCATGAAAACCCTTAATTCTCCAGAATTAATTCCTCAAATTTAAACTGTTAGGAATTTTAACTGGAGAATCCTTTGGAGGAAAATCCTGAAATTTTGCTGGGATGTTCACCAAAATATCCCTGAACTACCATAAAAATTTCAGATCCATTTGAGCTCATATGATCCACCTAATGGTGTGATTAGTGAAACTGTTCCAGAGAAAATAGAAAATGTTCAGAAACATTTTCAGAATTTTCTCTGAAATTGTTTAGCTCATAACTTTAGCTAGGAACCTTCAAATTAAGTGAGACCAACTCCATTAGAACCCTCTGAAAATCTAGTTTTCAGAAAGTCATAGTTTGTTTCATGAAAATTCCTAGAACACCCTAAGAGTTCCAATTAAGGTCAAGGACATAATTAATTGTGGAGGGCTCAAATGAGCTTTGCTGCAACTAAAACTTGACCAAGTCTCTGTTTAGGTTGTAACCAAGCCACAGTAAAAGTTTCACAGTCATTAGGTCTGTCTAGCAAGGGTTATAGACTTCACAACTTCAAAGTTAATACAAAGGCATTTAAATTGATACATATATTGCTCTTATCATGTAGTCGCTAAGGTCGAGGAGGAACCCGAAGTCCTAGACTTCGTTACTCCGGAGGAACAGCTAGCCTATGACCAAGAGCAGAAAGGCAAGCTCCGGTTTGCATTAACCTTTTTACAAATTTTTATTGTTTTGAGCACGTACTTGATTACTTTATTCTTTGCATTAGAGTCTTGTTTGGAAATCCAACTGCATAGCCAAGAAAACCATGGGTTGGGTTTAGGATTGCAAACCCCGTTAGCTACTGCATTGCTAGGATAGAGTAGGATTCGGTACAAGTCGAGTAGTTGGAACTACTCGCGAGCATAGGCTAGAGGCACTCGACTCGGGTAGTGATAGCACATGAAACACATGGCAAGAAAATGAGACCAAGCGGAGGGTAAGGGCAGCAGGACTTTGGGGCCTGTGTGCTGTAGCTCCACTTGTGTCGATTGAGGACTGAGCCGTGTGCGGGCCTGTTGAACAAGCTAGAACAGTACCGAAGACCTACCAGCTATATGGGAACCGGGAAACTGATGTAACTCGGGTAGCTGGGTATTGAGGCATTGCCCATCGTTCAGAGGGTAGGTTGAGAGCTTGAGGTGTAAATCGGCTGGCGGCACTGAGATGCTCGTGCAGAGACCTCTTGCTCGGGACAATGGGACCGGTTCAATATTTGGCTGACGGGTGAAAGGTAGTTGCGTACGGCGTCTGTGATGGTTGCTGTAGGCAACATTGAGTATGGGCGTACGTGACGGGTTGTTCGGGTAACCCTGCAGGTGTAAATCGATTATAATCGCCGTCCCTCGCGGTCAGTGAGTACCACTTGTTCACTGTACCGTGACGTAGAAAGAACAGGCTAGTTACATGTTAAAATGTTGCTGATTGAAAGCTGGACATTGATTGTTAATGATATGCTGTAGCTTAGAGCTAACTAAAGTTCTTTTCAACTTTGGGCAAAGTACATGAGAGAAATGCGTTTCTTGTTTGATTGCGGCTCTCTCATGTGCCTTAGCATAAGGTTCTCCACAACCTGCTGCTAAAACCTGAAAGTAAGGTTCTACTAATTAGGCGAGTCCTTTGCAAATGATTTTACCTCATGTACCCACCACCCCTCATGTAGAAGTTCCATGTTTAGGTGAGACGGGTCAGATTTGCTGAGCCTTCGTGCTCACTGCTTGTGTTTGAAGCTTTTGCAGGGTTCTATGAGGAAGGGACTCCCGAAGAGGAGACGGAACCCCAGGAGGGGAACCCCGTCGAGTGGGAGTCGTGCACGCCGCAGTGTTAGTGTGCGTGTGTGCTAGCAAAGACGCGTTCAAGAGCTGAACGTGCACTTGATGCTTAGTCTACGCCCGCGAGTGTAGACTGAACTTATTTTGATGTAAACATGTTCATAACTTGTTTATGTAATAAAAAGTTCGCTTCCGCTTTGTACCTTTGACGTGTGTTATACGGTGCTGTGCAACGCAGCACCCCTCATCGTGATCCTGGCTCGACAGGACCAATGGGGTCGTGTTAGCGTGGTATCAGAGCTCGCTTGAGGTTTAACACAGTACAAAGGTCTTCTTTTTCAAAAATCCAGTGAGGAACGAGTTAGTAGCCCGTATAAGGATGTTATTAGCATATAGAAAGTGGTATATTATCCTATTTGTTATGTCGGAAAATCGTGTATCTCGGGACGTTTATGTCTTGGGGGGTACACGTAAGCGCTGTCCACCAGTGCGCACAAGCTGAAGGGTGGAGCCCCACGGGTGGCAGGTAACCCGACCCGCTTTGATATCCTCTACGACTCTTCATGTCGTTTGGGGTATTCGAGCAATGTCTATCCCTGGCGTGCGTGGTGCAATTTGGGAGACCCCGTCACGTGGTCTGAAACGTGAACACGTAACTCAAGGCGTGTTTGGCTTGAGAACATCCGGGCGAGTGATGACGGCCGGGTGTACTAACTGTATGGATTCCGGGCTCGGTGTGCAGCCGAGTCTGATGATTGTTTGAGTTTCTGCAGGTAGCCTGACCACGAAACGGTAGACGTGTAGCATTCGTGTGCGAGTGACGAGTAGTGCCACTGAACTAACGAAGCCGGCTAAGTCCGATATAGGTTTTTCCTTTGTGAGGACGTAGTACCGACATAATCTGGTGACGCATCGACGTCACACCCCATTAAATGAACAACTTCATTTAAACCTTGAAGGTTTTGATCCAAAGTAGTAAAACTTGATGTAACTCCTTCCCTTGAACAGGATATTCAAAGTTAACAAGTTTTCAACTTATAGGTTGTTAAGGACAGAGCACTCTGTTTTTAGCTGAATCAAGGCTGAAGTTAATCAGAGGTTATAGGCTGAGTTCTTTCGAGGTTGGGGTCGTACGATACATTTCTGGAAAGCGTTGGAAGAGCTTTACAACTCTTCTGTTGAGGTCCAGAGGTGTTTCATCCCTTAACCAATCAAAAAATGCAGTAGAGTTGAAACTGTCCAGAAAACAGGGCAGAGCAAAGACTCTCTGTAAACTCTCTGTAAATTAAGCATAACTTCCTGCTTAAAAATCCAAAAATAGAAAATGGGGTAGTTCTGGAAAGTTTATGAGATGGGTTACAACTTTGTAACAGAAAGTTTTGTCATATTAGGAACAGAATTAACTGGGATTCTTGGATCAAATCAGTACCTAAAGCAAGGAGGTGCTGTCCAATTTTCTCCAGGAATTCTGTTAACTTTGACATCTCATAACTTTTGAACCAGGATAGATCTTAGGCCAAGCAAATACTTTCTGGACATCTATTGAAGTTAGCCTTAACTTTGATGTTGAGCTCCAGAACTGGTTTTGCCTTTAACATGGCCTAAATCAGGTTGAAATGGAAACTGGTCAGGGCTGTCATGGGAACAGCAGATCAGCAGTCAAATTTGTTTAAAATTTGAACTATGTTTCCAAATTTTACGGGTTCAATGACATGTTTTATGTTATAACTCAGCGGTTTACTGTTTAAATAAATATTTGACATTTGTCAAATATATTTTTACAGATGACAGCAGATAAGCAACTGGAGAACGGGTGGGTGATGTCCCACTGTTCTCACCGTAGCGGCTACCCGGAAGCATTGTGGCAAATGCTCCAATATTTCGGGTACAACCTGATGCCGCAATACTTCGCCAAGGAAGAAGGCGAAGAGGGGAACAAGACGTGGACAATCCATGTTGAAGTCCCTGCAGGACCTACGCCACCCGGTTGGGTGCCATTCACCGTCACGGTGAGAGGAAGACAACCGGAAGGGATGTGGCAAGTGGCAGCCCGTGACACTATGTCACGTTTCTGCCAACTACACGTGCAGGCTATGGAGGGCACTCCATACGCACTCGTTCCGGTGGAGGGACGAGCACAGCATGTGTGGGAAGAGAGGTACCTGGGGGCAACGGACCCGAGTTGCCCAAGGTACAACCCCGCGGAGGCAAATCTCAGCCTCCAGATGAGGGCGGGAAACGCCGTGATGGACAGCCAAGCTGTTCATACGGAGCATCTCGCCACCAAGCTCAAGGAGAGCACAAGCCATGGAGATCATTTCGAGAGTGCTCACAGCGCACTCCGCAATGTGCTCCTTCCGACGATCAAGCGACTGAATGAACAGCACAATCAGTTGCATCGTCTGAAGAAGGCGAAGAGAAAAAGGCGTGTCGACATCGCGGCGTTACAAGAATTGGTGCAGACCCTAACCCAGCATAATGAGGACCTTTCTCAAGAGCGGGACGATGCTATTGAGGAAGGACAAGGCTGGGAAGAGGACTACAACCAAGCTATGGACGAGGTGCATGCTTTGCAGGACCTCGTGCCCCCAGTGTTAGGCGTACCGGTGGTCTTGGGTCTTCCAGCAATGGGAGAACCCGAAATGGGAGAAGAGGTGGTAGATCCAGAACCACCAGCAGAGGTACCGGAGGAGGACGACCCACAGGAGGTCGAGTTCTACTCCGAGTAGGGGGTTACGGTTGCCAAGTAGGGCAGCCAGGGTAGCGTAACCCAACTTTTGTAATCGGTGACATGTCGTGTAGACAGTAGCGTATGTATAGGTAGTGACGACATGAGCACGACTTCTCGGAGATCCTAGAATAATGTATCTTGTATAAAGTTTATGCTTTATGAATATATGTGAATGTTGTGCAAATTGGTCATGTGTCACTTCAATACCTACTGTTGCTTATGGAATTTTAAGTAAGACATGTGCTAATTGCTGCTGTTTTGAATTTCAGAATGACGCGTACTCGTGCCAACCCTGACGTTGGGGGTACCAGTCAAGGGGGAGAGACCTCCCAACCACCTCCCGAGGACTCCTCGGGACAACAACAGCAACAGCAGCAACAGCAACAGCAAACACCGCCACCGCCACTGCCAACGGTTACATTGGCCGACATCGTCGCGGCAATGGCGGGCTCGCATCAGCAACACACAGAGTTTCTGCAGACTCTTATTGCGAATACGTCTCGCCCAGAGAGACGTCAAGACCGTGAGGAGCGTCAACAGAGCTCCTACTCCAACTTCCTGGCAACTCATCCCCCGGTATTCTCAAGGGCGGATGAACCACTTGACGCGGACAACTGGCTCCGCGCCATAGAGATGAAGTTCGGGCTGCTCCAGCTCAGCGAGCAGCGCAGACTCAGTTCGCGGTCCAGCAGCTCCAAGGATCCGCGAGCGCGTGGTGGGCCAACTTCTGTGCTTCACAGCCCACCGACCGAGTGATGACCTGGACGGAGTTCCGGACGGCCTTCAGGGCCTATCATATACCGCCAGGTTTAATGAAGAGGAAGATGCAGGAGTTCTTACACCTGCAGCAAGGGAGCCGGAACGCGCTGGAATACTCCAGAGCGTTCAACGATCTCGCGCTTTACGCGTCATATCACGCAGATACTGACGAGAAGCAGCGGGACCATTTTTACCAGGGGCTTAACCCGCTCCTGAAGGACAAGTTGGTGATGTTCAATCGCGGCAGCCTCAACGACATCATTGATGCTGCGATTGTTCAGGAGGACTCCGGCAAGGAGCTGGCAGCGGCAGAGCGAAAGCGAAGCGCGCCGCAAAGCAGCGGAGAAGGGGGCGGTCCTTCTCAGAAGTTTCGGATGGTGAATCGCCCACCCTCAGGTCCACGCTGGCAACCACCACAACGGTCGATGCCGTTCCGCAGTCGGCCGTACTCTTCACCGGCATTCCGGCCGGCACTGCCAGCACCACCGCAACCACAACAGCAGCAGCGGGCGATGCCGCGTGCGTTTGCACCTCAGCAACGCATGCCGGGCTTTCGTCCACCGAGCACTCCACCAGCAGCGGCCACATGTTACAAGTGTGGTCGTCCAGGACACTTCGCGAGCAGTTGCCCGGAGAGGCAAGGCGGCGGAGTGGCACCCCAGTTTCCGGGGAGGAATCAACCCCGGAACCCTACTAATGCGCGGCGGGCAAACCCTAGGCCCGGCACTGTCCACCAACTTGCCATTGAGGACGTGCCGGAGGGCGAGACAATCCTTGCGGGTATGTTCCAACTCCACCAGCATCCCGCTATAGTACTGTTTGACTCAGGCGCCACGCATAATTTTATTAGCCAAGCTTTCATTGTTAAACACAGTTTGCCAATACTACCCACCGATAGTCCATATTTAATTTGTTCACCGGGTGGGAAGATTTCAGCAAGCGTAATGGTCTCCAAAGCACCATTATGCTTAGCGGGTAGAGTGTACCCCAGGTCTCTCATTATCTTAGAGGGACAGAAGGTCGATGTCATCCTAGGGATGTCGTGGTTAACCCGCCACGGCGCTGTTTTAGACACCGTCCTTCGAGTCGTGCACTTAAACTCAGAGGTGCACGGTTCTCACTCATTATTTCTGGACAGTCCAGAAATAAAACTTCCAAGTGTCTATCAAGCCACAACCATCAGATTGGAGGATATTCCAGTGGTCCGAGAATTCCCTGACGTATTCCCGGACGAATTGCCGGGGATGCCGCCCGATAGAGAGGTGGAGTTCAAGATTGAACTTGCACCGGGAACCATGCCAATATCCCGAAGGCCGTACAAGATGGCGCCCAAGGAGTTGGCTGAACTGAAGACTCAGCTCACGGACCTTCTGGAGAAGGGTTTTATTAGGCCGAGCTCCTCGCCATGGGGCTGTTCGGCATTATTTGTCAAGAAGAAGGATGAGACGTTGCGGCTTTGCGTGGACTATCGTCCATTAAATGCAGTAACCATCAAGAACAAGTACCCGTTGCCACGGATCGACATGTTGTTTGATCAGTTGGTCGAAGCAAAGATCTTTTCCAAGATGGATTTAAGATCCGGGTACCATCAGATTAAGATAAGGGCTGAGGACATTCCGAAGACGGCTTTCTCGACGAGGTACGGACTTTATGAGTACCTGGTCATGTCCTTCGGCCTCACCAATGCTCCAGCTCACTTCATGTACTTAATGAACTCGGTATTCATGCCGGAACTGGACAAGTTTGTCGTGGTCTTCATCGACGACATCCTGGTATATTCCAAGTCAGAGGAAGATCACAAGAAACATCTGCGTATAGTCTTGCAACGGCTGCGGGATCACAAGTTATACGCAAAATTCAGCAAATGCGAGTTTTGGATATCGCATGTGCCTTTCCTCGGGCATATCATCTTAGCGGAGGGTATCGCTGTGGACCCGAGCAAGATCACTCAAGTGCTGAATCGGAAATCCCCGAGAACTGTTCACGAGGTACGGAGTTTCCTCGGACTCGCGGGATATTATCGGAGGTTCATCCAGAACTTCTCGAAGATTGACAAGCCAATGACAGAGCTGCTGAAGAAGGCTACCAAATATGTTTGGAGTCCAGCATGTGAAGCAGCATTCAAGGCTTTAGTCAAGCACCTGACATCAGCACCGGTTTTGGCGCAGCCAGACACAACAAAACTGTTTGATGTGTACGGCGATGCATCCGGCATTGGGCTCGGATGTGTGCTGATGCAAGACCGAAGGGTGGTCGTGTATGGGTCACGGCAGCTTAGAAACCATGAGCAAAATTATCCAACTCACGATTTGGAGCTCACTGCCGTGGTACTTGCACTAAAAATGTGGAGGCACTACCTACTCGGTAACCTCGTACATTTATATACCGACCACAAAAGCCTCAAGTACATATTCACTCAGAAGGAGCTGAACATGAGGCAACGAAGATGGTTAGAACTGATAAAGGATTACGAGATAGAGATCCATTATCATCCGGGCAAGGCAAACGTAGTGGCAGATGCGCTGAGCCGCAAGTCACACGTCAATAATCTGACCATCACACCGTTGGAAGAGAGCGAACCACCACTACATGTGATTCCACACGGAGCTCTCTACAACCTAGCTTTAATCCCCACCATCCGTGAAGAGATAGCGGCAGCCCAGAAGAATGACAAGGGCATGTCACATTTGCGGAGACGTGTAGACAGTGGGGAGTTGAAATGTTTTCGGAAGGACGAAGACGGCGTCCTATGGTTCAAGGACCGGATCGTCGTACCCCGAAACCCGGAACTACGGAAGAAGATCTTTGATGAGGCTCACTTGTCAACGTTATCTATTCACCCCGGCAGCAACAAGATGTATCAAGAACTCAGAAGCAAGTTTTGGTGGACACGTATGAAGCGAGAGACTGCAAAATACGTGTCCGAGTGTGATACATGTCGAAGGGTGAAGGCAGACCACATGCGAAAACCAGGACTGCTACAACCACTGGGCATCCCTGCCTGGAAGTGGGAGGACGTGAGCATGGATTTCATCGTCGGTTTACCCACCACCTTATAGAAACATGATTCCGTGTGGGTGATCGTCGATCGGCTCACCAAAGTTGCCCATTTCATCCCGGTCAACACCAACTACAACGCCAAGAAGTACGCTGAACTGTACATCTCACGGATCCTATGCTTGTACGGCGTACCCCGTACCATCATATCGGATCGGGGCACTTTATTTGTGTCCCGTTTTTGGGAGCAGCTGCACGCTGCCTTGGGGACGAAGCTGATCCTTAGTTCAGCCTACCACCCGCAGACGGATGGGCAAACGGAGCGGGTAAATCAAATCTTAGAAGACATGCTACGAGCTTGCGCTATCGACCACGGCAAGAATTGGGATGATCACTTGCCGTTAGCTGAGTTCTCGTACAATAATGGGTACCAAGCCAGCATCAAGATGGCACCTTACGAGGCGCTATACGGTAGGAAATGCCGCACGCCATTGAACTGGTGTGAGTCTGGCGAAAGGGTTACCTTCGGGATTGACCTTGTCAACAACGCGGAAGAAAAGGTTCGACTGATTCAAGCGAACCTAAAAGCCGCTCAATCCCGTCAGAAACAATATGCGGACCAGAGAAGGCGCCCATTACAATTCGAAGTTGGAGATCACGTATATCTACGGGTGTCTCCAATGAAGGGCGTAAACAGATTTGGGGTGAGAGGAAAGTTGGCACCCCGATTCATCGGTCCGTTCCAGATTACCGAAAGATGTGGGTCAGTGGCATACCGGCTGAAATTACCAGAAGCACTTTCCGGTGTGCACGACGTCTTTCACATTTCCCAGCTGAGGAAGTGTCTCAAGCTATCAACTACCGTTCAGCTGGAAGACATTGAAGAACTGCAACCGGATCTCACCTATCGGGAGGAACCGGTGCAGATTATTGATGAAAAGGCCCGAACCACACGCAACCGTACATTGTGGTTCTACAAGGTTCTATGGAGTAATCACTCCATGGACGAAGCGACGTGGGAGAGCGAAGAATTCCTTCGCACTAACTACCCCGAATTTTTCACGTCGCATATCCGGTAATTTTCCACCGTCCTCTCTCTCAGTTTCACCTTATAATCTCGGGACGAGATTCTTTTAAGGGGGGAGGAATGTAAGGGCCTCAGTTTTTGAAACACATTTGCAGTGTTCATCACCACACCACACACCTCATGTGAGGAAGGATGATGAACACAAATGAAGAGCAAGTAACAATTATCAACATGCTCATTAGAGAACAAACTCACATATTGCAAAAGTGGTATTTCCCACATGTGATGTAGATGGGCTGGACATATGAAAACTCCTACACTATGCTAAGGATGTCCATGCCAAGTTTCACCCAAATTCAAAACCTTTTTGAGGTCATTTTGGGTATAATTAGGAAGAGGGCAGTTTGAAACCATATTCAAATTCAAACTGTTTTTATCCCATGAATTTAAAAGTAGGAGGCATATTCTTACCACATTTTTGTGAGCCCACACACCAATTTTCACTCCATTTGGAGTTGATCTTGACATGAGCTAAGTGGGACAAATTCAAACTTCATTTGAATTCAAAACTGCACTTGTGCTGAAATTCACTCAAACCAAACCCAATTTGAACTTTGATCAATTCAAATGGTTTATGGGTGAATAATTTGAATTACCAGGGGTACTATGGGGTTCACTGTTTACAACAGTGATTAGGAGTAAATTTCAGAGGTTAAAACTGGAAGTGGGACCCACATGTCAGCCACTGCTCAGATCAAACCGACTGAGACTTTTCTCACTCGGGTCGCCGAGCCGCAGCTGTGATCGCCACCGAGGGCAGCCGCCGCGCCAGCAGCTGCTTGCCCACGCGCGGGCGCGAGGCGGTGCAGAGCCTTCTTAAGGCGCCTGCCCCCCTCCTCGGCCGAGGCATCGCCGTTCTTCCCCGCAAGAACTCAGCACCGGCCGAAGTTTTCCGCAGCTCGGAATCGATCGGAGAACGCCGATCACAGCTCCCTCCGTCCACTCCAGAGCCCCAGCAAGGTACTAGAGACCTTCCTCCGTCCTCCCCGTTGCTAGAATTCGGTTGAAACCGATTGATATCGGCTGTGCCGAAAGATCAAATTCGGGACTTGGAACCGCCGCACCCCGGGCTCTCGTGGACAGCCCAACCAGAGCGTTGTCACGCCCGAGCCAAGGCACCCTTGGGCGCGCTGGTGACCGGTGCTGCTCATCCCCGAGCCACAGCTCGAGTCGTTGCTCACCGGCGGCGAATTTCCACTTTTCCCCTTTCTGTGTGCAGAACGACCTTCGGGTACGATTCTGTTTAATTCGTGCTCTAGAAAGGATTAGAGGGCCTCAAGCCGCTCTCACACGAGCTAGACACGGTAACGCACAAGTTGCCTTCACAACTCTGGGCCGGAGAACCTCTGTACCCGGCGTAATTTGAGGTCTACCAATGGCGGAATGAACGGGCGGCATCGGGCGCACGGTGAGGACCTATTTCGGGCCTTCCCCGAGCTGCCTCGAGCTCATGTCGACCTTCTCTGAGGTCCACTGGTGCTCCCCGACCGGTTTCCCAAGTAGTTGAGGTGCTAGGGAAGTCAGCCGACATGGCCGAAGTCGTTCCGAGGTGGCGGCTCGTCGCCGACCATGCTCCGGCCATTGTCATGAGCAGCTGACCCTAGAATCCTGTTCCCCGAGTAAAAGTAGGCAGGGGCAGCAAGAATCGAGAATTTTGGAGCTGTACAGAAGCCGGCGGCGAGATCTCCGGCGAGGTCCCTCGGCGGCGGAGCGCGGGCGTCGCGAGGTTGAAGAATGGGGGTGGACCCCAGCTGTCAGCGGGAGATATTTTGAATCAGGATCCGGCTGCGGCCGGGATCGGGTGTGCTGGCGTGCAAAATCATTGTGGGCCGCGGTGTGCTGTCGCCTCGGCGTGCGACGCGTGTCCCATGGGCCCACGCGCGAGTTTAAACTTTTCCCCGATTTTCAGATTTCCTTCAAACTTCAAATCCTCATAACTTTAGCTAAAAAGCTCCAAATTGAGTGAACCAAATTTTGCTGGATTCAGATCTCCGAGTACTTTCCAGAAAATCAAGTTTCACTTCATGAAAACTCTTAATTCTCTAGAATTAATTCCTCAAAGTTTAAACTGTTAGGAATTTTAACTGGAGAATCCTTTGGATGCAAATCCTGAAATTTTGCTGGGATGTTCACAAAAATATCCCTGAACTACCATAAAAATTTCAGATCCATTTGAGCTCATCTGATCCACCTAATGGTGTGATTAGTGAAACTGTTCCAGAGAAAATAGAAAATGTTCAGAAACATTTTCAGAATTTTCTCTGAAATTGTTTAGCTCATAACTTTAGCTAGGAACCTTCAAATTAAGTGAGACCAACTCCATTAGAACCCTCTGAAAATCTAGTTTTCAGAAAGTCATAGTTTTTTTCATGAAAATTCCTAGAACACCCTAAGAGTTCCAATTAAGGTCAAGGACATAATTAATTGTGGAGGGCTCAAATGAGCTTTGCTGCAACTAAAACTTGACCAAGTCTCTGTTTAGGTTGTAACCAAGCCACACTAAAAGTTTCACAGTCATTAGGTCTGTCTAGAAAGGGTTATAGACTTCACAACTTCAAAGTTAATACAAAGGCATTTAAATTGATACATATATTGCTCTTATCATGTAGTCGCTAAGGTTGAGGGGGAACCCGAAGTCCTAGACTTCGTTACTCTGGAGGAACAGCTAGCCTACGACCAAGAGCAGCAAGGCAAGCTCCGGTTTGCATTAACCTTTTTACAAATTTTTATTGTTTTGAGCACGTACTTGATTACTTTATTCTTTGCATTAGAGTCTTGTTTGGAAATCCAACTGCATAGCCAAGAAAACCATGGGTTGGGTTTAGGATTGCAAACCCTGTTAGCTACTGCATTGCTAGGATAGAGTAGGATTCGGTACAAGTCGAGTAGTTGGAACAACTCGCGAGCATAGGCTAGAGGCACTCGACTCGGGTAGTGATAGCACATGAAACACATGGCAAGAAAATGAGACCAAGCGGAGGGTAAGGGCAGAAGGACTTTGGGGCCTGTGTGCTGTAGCTCCACTTGTGTCGATTGAGGACCGAGCCGTGTGCGGGCCTGTTGAACAAGCTAGAACAGTACCGAAGACCTACCGGCTATATGGGAACCGGGAAACTGATGTAACGCGGGTAGATGGGTATTGAGGCATTGCCCGTCGTTCAGAGGGTAGGTTGAGAGCTTGATGTGTAAATCGGCTGGCGGCACTGAGATGCGCGTGCAGAGACCTCTTGCTCGGGACGATGGGACCGGTTCAATATTTGGCTGACGGGTGAAAGGTAGTTGCGTACGGCGTCTGTGATGGTTGCTGTAGGCAACATTGAGTACGGGTGTACGTGACGGGTTGTTCGGGTAACCCTGCAGGTGTAAATCGATTATAATCGCCGTCCCTCACGGTCAGTGAGTACCACTTGTTCACTGTACCGTGACGTAGAAAGAATAGGCTAGTTACATGTTAAAATGTTGCTGACTGACAGCTGGACATTGATTGTTAATGATATGCTGTAGCTTAGAGCTAACTAAAGTTCTTTTCAACTTTGGGCAAAGTACATGAGAGAAATGCGTTTCTTGTTTGATTGCAGCTCTCTCATGTGCCTTAGCGTAAGGTTCTCCACAACCTGCTGCTAAAACCTGAAAGTAAGGTTCTACTAATTAGGCGAGTCCTTTGCAAATGATTTTACCTCATGTACCCACCACCCCTCATGTAGAAGTTCCATGTTTAGGTGAGACGGGTCAGACTTGCTGAGCCTTCGTGCTCACTGCTTGTGTTTGAAGCTTTTGCAGGGTTCTATGAGGAAGGGACTCCCGAAGAGGAGACGGAACCCCAGGAGGGGAACCCCGTCGAGTGGGAGTCGTGCACGCCGCAGAGTTAGTGTGCGTGTGTGCTAGCAAGGACGCGTTCAAGGGCTGAACGTGTACTTGATGCTTAGTCTACGCCCGCTGGTGTAGACTGAACTTATTTTGATGCAAACATGTTCATAACTTGTTTAAGTAATAAAAATTTCGCTTCCGCTTTGTACCTTTGACGTGTGTTATACGGTGCTGTGCAACGCAGCACCCCTCAGCGTGATCCTGGCTCGACAGGACCAATGGGGTCGTGTCAGTTTGCTCAGATTCTTACTGTATTTCCATATACAACTGTGATAAAGTAGCCACATACAAAAGAGATGCTGGTAAATTTTATCCAGGAATTCTGTCAACTTTGAGCAATCATAACTTTTGATCCAGAGATGATCTGAAGGCATATGAATACTCATTGAAAAGATACTGAAGTTAACTCTAACTTTTGTATTCAACTTGAGTTATGAAAATGCTGATAAACGGATAAAAATCTGGATGAGGACAGAAGAGTCTGTTCTGTATCGAAAGGACTGGCTAGGCCTATCCCACGAAAGTGATTAAATTCGAGGATAGTCCGGTGGGACGTGAATATCCAATGTGTTCCGATAAGTTACCGGGAAATGCCGGCTAACGGGACGTCAAGTTCAAGATTGAACTGACGCCGGAAACAACACCGATTTCACGAAGGCTGTATAAGATGGCACCCAATGAACTAGCGGAGTTGAAGGAGCAACTAAGTGAACTTATAAGCAAAGGTTTTATATGACCAAGCTCATCACCTTAGGGTTGCTCTGTGCTGTTCGTTAAGAAGAACGATGAGACACTAAGATTAAGTGTTGATTTTCGTTCACTCAATGCCGTTACTATAAAGGGCAATGAGGGTACTCTATGGTTTAAAGACCATATAGTTATACCTCGTATTATGAAGCTCTATACTGCCGGAAATGTCGCACACCACTGAAGTGGTGTGAGTACGGCAGAAGAGTACGGATCGGGGTTGGTTAGTCAACAAAGACAATGTCCGAGTTCGAACGGTAGAAGCGAACTTGGAGGCTGTTCAATCCCGAAAGAAAAGTCACGATGGTCAAAGGCATAAACCGTTGCATGTCGACGGTGGAGAACATGTTGTCTTTGCGTGTCTCCGCTGAAAGGAATTCACCGGTCCGATGTAAAGGGGGGATTTTGCTCCCCGAGCCTTAGACCCACTTGCTAATCACGGAGATGTGTGGAACCGTAGCTTACCGGCTGGAACTACCGGCAAATCTTGCTGGTGTTCACGACACATTTCATGTGTCACAGCTTTGGAAGTGCTTTAAAGCTACTATCGCTGTCCGCCCTAAAGAAATCGACTAGTTGCAGCCGGATCGTGCCTACACCGAGCGACCGGATCAGACTAGCGAGGGAAAGATCTGTGACACCTGAAATCAGATATTAAGATTTTACCAGGTGGGGTGGAGTAATCATACCACGGAGGAAACAACGTGGAGAGCAAAGATTACCTCCGCATGAACTATCCAGAATTTTTATCATCATACCACTTGGCATTACCTCTCCCGTCTCAGTCTTCTTTTGGAATCTCGGGACGAGATTCTTTTTAAGGGGGGAGGAATGTAAAAGTCCCAAAAACATGAATGCAAAGAAACTGATGATTGAACGTCGTTGTGTTTCTGGTTCATGAAAAATGGGACTTACAAAAACTTTCTTAGATGGGATGGTATACATGAGGTGCAACCACATGGGTTCAAGCATGCCTTTGAATGTGTTGGACCAAGGTGGAGTTAAACTCATGTGTAATCATACATGTACATGAGAAAGAACATAAATAAGGTCTTTAGTCTCAAAGGCTCAGCTCAAATTGCTGCCAAACTTTTATATACACATGGAGCCTCATACATTTGAATTGAGGAGAAGGTGGTGAAAACTTTCTGATTTGAGGGTGAGCCAAAAGGGAATGGACTATGATCATGTTGAGTTCATGTTGAGGTCAAACATGTTAGGACAAGGGAACGACTTGAGTTATGTCACATAAAATGATAAAATCAAACATGGACATGTGGGAAGAGCTAAAATCTTCTTTAACTCCTGTTGAACACATGTTAACCCGGGAAAGGATTTCACTCCCAAAAAGCTAACTCATATGCACATTCTCTATGAGTAGAGGGGAGGGAAGTTTAAACCCCATTTTTTAACCCTTGCAAAGCATTCATGTTCAGATGGTCCAAAAGCATATATATGATCTGACCATTGCAGTCCTCAGGTATTGAAGAGCTTAAGTTCCAAAATGGGAGGGATTTTAAGCTCATATACCATTTGTTCAAAGCATTGTTTGAGATCACCTTCAAATTCAAATTCAAGGGACATGGTCAAAACTTAACTTGTGAGATTCAGCTTGGGACCAAGATTGATCAAGCATGGGCTAGGAGCAAACCAAAGTGTTTCACCCAAATTCAGATGGGTCAGCACCAAAGAGGACTTAAATTTCAGTTTGAATTAAATGGTTTACTTCAAGGTAAAGAAGGCCCTTTCTAAAAAGGAAATTCAAACTGTTGTTTGAAAATTTGTATTTGCAATGGTCAACTGAAGAATCAGAGGGCATAATTGAATTCTTCAGGTCCAAATTATGAGGGAGGCAAATTTTGGGTAAATTTGGAGGTGCTTTGATATTAGTATCAAAGGGCTTATGAATTTCCTTCAAATTTGAACTGAAGGACACCAAGTCAAAGTTCCAAACAACTTTTGAATCTGAGCTCTTCAGAAGGTAAATTTGCTTGTGCCAAAGTTTAGAAGATCTTTTAGGGAGGAACAGGGGTGGACCCACTTACCATTGAGCCATATAGACTTGCTTCTTAAGTCTTCTGTTCAGTGGGGCCCAGTTGTCTGTGAGAGGGAACCCGGACTCTGTTTCTCCTCTCCCGAGCGTGCAACAGCAGCAGCACCCCGGCGCCAGCTCCCGAGCAGCTTCAGAGGCGGTTCCTCCGCGCCCTTATCGGTCTCCCACCGAGTGCACACCTCACAGCACCGAGCCCACGTCAGAGCCACGCCCCCCCTCCTCGCCACAGCGCCGTTTCCAGGGGCTTTTGCCGCCGCCGCAGCCACACGCTCGGGCTCCCATCGCTAACCCTCTCCCCGAACCGTGAACGCCCGTACAAGCTCGGAAGCAGCGTCACCCACACTCCCTGAAGCCGTCAAAGCAAGTTCTGAGGGTGCAGCGGGCTGCAATCGCCTCGGCGAGCCGGTTCTTCCCCGGCGGACTGACCTCGGCGACTTCACTTCAAATCAAGCCCCTCCGGTGTTTCACGCCCAACAAAGCCACGAATAAGGTTGGTTACCACCTCCCCTTGCTGTCCACCGAGTTCAGGATCATTTCATAGGACCACCTGGCCGGAATTTGAGGTTTCTCACCGGTGGGTTCTTCGGGTCGCCATGCCAAAAATCCAAAATTAGGTCCTTATGGTTAGGCGTTTCCAGTCATGAGCTTCGGGCTTGTTCTGTAGACTCCGACGGTCCTCCTCGTCCAACCGGTGCTGGTTTCCATCAACCCTAGCCGTAGAACGCCGTGTTTTTCGCTGCCGTCGGAAAATCCACCTCGGGCGCACGGTGGGGACCTATTTAGAGCCATTTTTCGCTCCAAACCAGTCCCTGTAAAGCATGCCCACGACTAACTGGTGCTTTAGGAGCAAACGGCGCAACGTTTTGTGTGGCACCGCGCCCTAGCGACGTCGCCGGAGTTGCCGCGGACACTGTCACCGTCGCGCCTAGGGTTCCGGCCATCTGCGATCGGAGGTAAGGCCGGCAACGTGTTCCTGACACGAAAATACGTGGGGGCGGCGAGAACCAGCAAGTTCCAAGCACCGGAAGCCCCTCCCAGTGAGAACTCCGGCGAGCCCGGCGGCAGGATCGCACGGGCGTCGGGAGGAGGAAGACGACCGGGGGCCCCGCATGTCAGTGGCGATATTTTAAATTATCGATCCGCTGCGGCCCCGGGATCCAGTGTGGCTGCGCGGGAAAGGTCTGTGGCCCCGTGTGGCTCAGTCCCAGCGGCTGACACGTGTAGGATGGGGCCACTGACAGAGTTTGAACATTTCTCGAATTAATTTGAATTCCAGATTAAGTTCAAACTTTAGAACCTCATAACTATTGCTAGGAAGCTCCAAATTTAGTGATTCAAATTGGGTTGGATTCATGATGAAAAACTCTATCCAAATATGCAACCCAATTTGCATGAAAACCAATAGAAAATTCTGGAAAATTCTTTAAAGCTTTTCAGCAAAAGAATTTTAGAGGGAGTTTGGCTCATCCAAAAATCCCCAAGTTTTGCCAGAATATTCTTTAGGATGTTAGGAGACTCCTGTAAAAGTTTCAGCTCATTTGGAGTTGATTATTTAGGGTAATTCTGGTTTCAAATTTCTGTATTCAAATGAGTACAGAAACATTTTCAGAGAATTTTCAAAACTTGGAAATTCAGTTCTAGCCATTCCTTAGCTCCAAAAATCCTAGGAAAATTCAGGCATACTCTCTGAGCTATGTATGGAATTGTAGTTCACTTGAATTAGCATGAAAGTGCAAATTTATTCAGAATTAATTCCTCTTTTCCTAATTGCTTAGGGAATTGTTCTGGGTGATCCACTTAGTGAAATATTCTGAATTTTGGTCCAGAGGACTTTCTTGTGACAAGGAACTCCCAAGAAAATTATCAGCTCCATTGGAGCCCTGGATCAGTTGTGTTCTGTTCAATCAATTAGGAAATCACCACCCAAGTGATGAACCTCACTTCTCACTTGATGATAGTGCTTAGACACACACCCAAACCACCACCCCCAGTGTCATTTTAAATTCTTAAACATAGTTCCAGTTTTAAACTTGTCTTTAGCATTTGTCAGCAAAAGTTTTATAATTAAACATGTAAACATATTCATAACGTGTAGTGATTAGACGTGGAAAGTGAAGAAGGAGGAGTTGAGCTTGGAGCAAGAAGCAAGAAGGCAGTGATTCAGCTTCAAGGCAGCAACAACTAACTTCATAATCATCTGACTTTAGTCACCTGCAAAACCAAGGCAAGCCCCAGTTTGCATTAGTTGTTTTTAAAGTTTTCCTTTGTTCACTACTATTGGTCAAAGTTTATATGTGCATTAGGTCAAGGATGTTTTATACTCAACTTGCATAACCAAACATGATCCCTGAGGTCAAGGGTAGAATTGTGTCATCGCTGTAGAATAAGGCCATGCTAAATAGACTTGGGCATCCGGTAGAAGACGAGTAGTTGGAATCTACTCGCGAGCTATAGTTCAGAATATCATAAGTGTGGTTGGGGAATGAAGCAAACTAATGTTTACATTTCTAAAGATGAGACCGGGCAGCGGGGTTAGGCAGCGACAAGATGAGGTCTTGGTTGAGTAGCTCTGCCTTTGTCGGTTAAGGACCGAAGCGTGTGCAGCCCCGCTGAGCAAGTTTTGAGTTGTGTACCGGATGCTTACTGATATATGGGAACCAGGAAACCGATGTACCAGGTTCACTGGGTTGTAGAGGCATACCACATCGTCTCGTTAGACCTATGAGCCCGAGATGGCGCGACCGGTTCTACAGTCTAGTATCCTGAGAAAGGTTGCCACATACGACGTAATGGACGCCAGAGTTGGGTCTTTAGAGGCGGGTGTATGTGTCGAGTTATCCGGGTAGTGTTTGATTCGAATCACCGTCCCTCGCGGTTATGAGTACCGCTTGCTCACTGTGTTGTGACGTAGTAAGCAAGTTATGTGGGAACAGTTTGCAAAAGTATAATTGCTGCTATGATTATATTAAACTGCATGAGAACCTTGTTTGAGGTAGAGATAGAGCAAACTAAATTTATTTTTCACCTTGGGACAAGTAACATTGGAATGAAGCGTTTCTTGTTTGATTGTGGAGTTCCAATGTTGCTGGGCGCAAGGTCAGTACTATTATGGCTAAAATCTGAAAGTTAAGGATGAACTCGTAGGCGAGTCTTTTCGCAAATGACAGGCTTAAGTCTTAGGTTACTTTCATGTAGAGTTTCATGTATTAGGAGAGACGGTTAAGTCTTGCTGAGCCTTTGTGCTCACCTTTGCTATATAAGTGGTTTTGCAGGTAAACCTCAACGCCATAAAGAAGGTTGTCCGGTGAGACTCGGGAACTTCCGAGTCATGTCACACTTGGAGAACCTAGCCGCTGCTATGTCTTCGTGTTGCTAGCGAGAGGAGTCCGCGGGTTGGATCTCTTCTCGAGTGCTTCTTAGATATTCATCGTGAGCTGTTTATAGACTTCCGCTGTAGCTATTTTATGTAAATTAATTACAAAGAATAATTGTAAGCTTCCTCTTTTGATTTATGTAATATTGTGTTCCTTATATGTGTGCTGTTGGGTGCCGCATAACACGGCACCACCCAATGCGATTCCTCGGGCGAGGCGGCACGGCCCTGTGATCGAGGTCGGGCCCCCTCAGCGTGGTATCAGAGCCGCATTGGTAATAGCGCACGGAATAAGGATAGTATTACGACAAAAACTTAGGATACGGTGAGGAAACAATATTAGGCCCACATAAGGACTATAGTAGTGTAGTTACTTAAAGTGGCAATACTAACATATGTGTTTTAATTCTCAATTTTCATTATGTAACGACGCACCTACGCTCAGGTAAACATGGTAAGGAACGCCACCGAAAGCGGTTCAATTTCGGTTAGCTCCCCTGACGAGGAAAGTGGTTCAAGGATAGGTCTCACAGCTTGGTGTGAGACGTCAATATGAAACTCTTGGATTCTTCATGTTCCTGAGTTCATATGAAGCGCTGATCCCTAGCATGCATTAGGCAAGTAAGTGGAGACCCCATCGTGTGGTCAGTAACGCGATAGTGTGTTCATCTGGAAATAGCCCAGGAGGACATACGCAGCACTTGCCATCGGCGTGCCCTGCAGGGCAGTGGGTGGTATCCGTTGGGTTGATAACATTCCCAACCATGACGACCCGTTCATGACATACTCGGGTTCCCCGTCGTGTGGTGTTGAAACACGATCACGTACCTTGAGACGTGGCTTGACTCAAGGACGGCCGTATGGTAATGATACGGGCGTTTGTATTTACTTTCAAATATGGAACTGCCTGAGATGAAACAAACCTTTGAGTGCACCACTATTGAGTGTTTTTCTGCAGGTACTAACCACGTACGTCATGAGATGTCATGAGAATGTTACCCACATACTGCACACCAGCCGTCTCGCATGAGGCGACCCGAAAAGGCTCAACGCAAGCTTCCCGAGGTACATCAGTTTACTGGGTCCCATATAGCCAACATGAGTCCAGTACACAACTCAAACTCGCTCAACAGGGCGACATACGGATCGGTCCTTGACCGACACGGACAGGTCTATAGCACCTAGGCCCCTATGTACTGCTGCCCCTATAAACTGCCGGTCTCAACTTTAACTTGCTACACATTTTCTGCACCAATCCCGTATGTCCCTGTTGTCCTAATCATGCGAATAGCATCTCACCACTCGACTTCTGCCGAACCTTACTTAAGCATGGCAGTTCTATATGGTAAAGACACCTACCCAGTACTCCATGGGTTCATTTGGTCATGCAAGAGGAGTATCAACTCATCTAGACCTAATGCACATTTCATATATTAACTTAAAGAGTGAATATAAAGTAAAAACTTAAAGCTGTTAAATGCAAACCGGAGCTTGCCTGTTTTGCAGGGTAGTCGTATATAAGCAGTTAGTTATCCTTGCTGATCAACCCTTGATTCTCCGGAGTATGATCCACTTTAATGAATCACTCCTTCGAATCCCCTTCGTTGTGATTCCTATTGAAATGTATATGCACAGATTTTATAATGCAATTCCAAGATTTAAAGACTTGAATTCTTAAGAACAGAGATTGTGTGAAAATGCCAAGAATGGCTTGGTTTGCCTCTGTTGTGCAAAGAATTATGAATGAACTAAATTGGTCTTAGTGTTTTAGTTTCTAACTAAGTTTCCTAATGACCATAAGAGATGAGCTGAAAAGATTTGAATGCAACTGATGAACAAGAACTCCAATGGCTTCAAAACTTTTACAGCATGTTCTATACTACCTAGGGATTTAGCTTTCCAAATTGCAGCTAAAGTGGGAAGAATATGTGTCTACCATAATTTCCACAATGCTCTTATGTATTTTCCCACATACATAAGTATGATAGAACAAGAACAGGGAGTTCTAGGGCTCAACTTGAGCAGATATTTTACATGTGAGTTTCTGGTCACATGAAACTAATTTGATACAAAATTCAGACCTTTTACTTGAGTAGTTCCTCCAGAACAATTCTTTAAGCATTTCTACTCAAAGGAATTATATCTGGAGTAATGTGCATTTTCATGTTCAATCAAGTGAACTACAATTTCAAAAAGGTCTCAGAGAGCTTGCCTAAATTGTCTCATGATTTTTGGAGCTATGATTTGCCTAGAATGGATTTTACAAGTGAGAAACATTTTCTGAAAATGTTTCTGGATCCTTATGAACACAGCAGTTTGTATTTAGCAAATTACTACACAAATGATCTTCAAATGAGCTGACAATTTGCTAGAAGGTTAGCAATATCCTAAAGAATATTCTGGAGAAATTTAGGGATTTTTGGATGAACCAAATTCCCTCAATAATTCTTTTTAAGAAAAACTTCAAAGAATTTTCCATAATTTAATATTGACTTTCATACAAATTGGGGTTCATATTTGTATAGAGCTTTGCAAAATGAATTCAACCCAACTTGAATCACTCAATTTGGAGATTCCTACACAAAGATATGATTTTCTAAAGTTGGGGCAATCTCTGGAATTATTTTGCTACGGAAATCAGTTGGGCCCACGTGTTTAAACCTCAGCCAATAGAATCCGGGAACATACGGGGCCACTGCGTTTTGGCGCGCAGCCACAGAAGATCCCCGAGCCACAGCCGATCACAGTTTAAATTTTACAGCCGCTGATAGCCGGGACCCGCCCCTTCTCCTTCCTCCCGCTCGTTCCCGCGCCCGCGCGCCGCTCAGCTCGCCGGCCCGACGCCGGAGTTCGCCGGCTCGCCGTTTCCGGCCGCCGCCCAGGCTGAGGCTCGCCGCTAGGTGGTTTTGGACGTCGAGGAACACGATGGTGGGGTGTTCTCGGGCTGCCGGTGACCGCAAATGGCTCAGCGACGTGCGGCGGCCTCGGGTGCACTTCGGTGCCGTCGGCCGGCCGACCTAGCCCGCCAAACAAGTGACCAATACGCTCTACAGCACCAGGGTAGCTTAGGGGAGACCAACAAGTCCTCGATCTAGCTCCGAAATCGCGGAAAAGGAGGTTTCACCATGCGCCCGCAGGGTACCGCCGAAGAAGCGCTCGGAAAAGCCCAAAATCCGCCGCTCCGAGGTGGTTTCATGCGACGGTTGCTAAAGGGAAGATGCTCGCCGGCTAGTCCGGCATCTATGTGCAAATTTTGATGATCCAAGAAGGATTGACAAGTGAGAATTTTGGAGATCATTACCAGACGCTTGGTTTGAAGCCGTCGGGACAAAGTTCCAAAATTCGCTGGCTATGCTCCACAGGTTGGCTTGCAATTCGGGTGGAAGCAGCGTGGTGATCGTACGCTTCCGTTGCCACCCTTGCTTGGCTGTGAAAGCCGATGCGGCGAGCTGCCCACGTGCACCCGATCGCCGTCTCTTTTTCGGTCGCCGCGGATGAAACTGTTCACGGGGAAAGGAGGCCGGAGCTCGCTAGCTTTTGGGTCGGCAAGGTGAGCAACGGGTGCGCTGTGCTGTTTTTCAGCTCGGAGTGGAGTTGTGTGCGAGTTTTGCCGGGTTCCGGATGAGCTCCGAAGAGGCGGCAGTGTGCTCGGCTATTTTCGGTGCGAGGAGGAAACGAAGCCACAGTTTTGCACTTGATGAGTGGAACGGTCACGCCGGGAGCTGAGACAACCCACGAGCTGCTCGCCAGCGTGATTGAATCAACAGGGACGTGGCTCGGTTTTTGCAATCGGTGGCGCACTGTGGACCTTCGGTGGGTTCGAGTGAAACAGAGGCAGAGAACTCGGTTGCTTTGGGTGCAAGTCACAAATATCCCAATGACATGTAGGGTCCACTCAACTTTCCACCCCAAAATATCTCCTCAAGTTAATCCTCTCAAATTCCAAAGTTCTGAATTTCAAAGGTGGGCTACAATTTGAATTCGCCAAATTCAGTTTGAATTTGCATAGCAAATTTGAATTTGGTTTGAATTTGGAAATGCCTCTATTTAGTCCCTTTTTAGCCCACCCTAAAGTTACATCATTGCCAAACTTCCTCAATTCAAAACTATATGGCCGCAAAAGTATCAAAGGCTTGGCCACAATTTGTGATGAACTTTGAATTTGAAATATGATTTTTAATCCTTCATGCAAAGGGTATTTAAGTCCTTATTGGTTCAACACCTTCAAATCAAAATGTGAGCCTCTTTTTGGATGAACATCTATGAACAACTTTGCGTGAAGAAAAATTTTCGCAAGTCCCATTTTTCATGAATTTGCACAAATAGACATTCAAGCTAATGTTTATTCATATACATTTTGGGACTTTTACAAGTTCAAGATTGAACCTGCACCGGGAACTATGCCAATATCCTGAAGGCCATACAAGATTGTGCCAAGGAGTTGGCAGAATTAAAAACACAGTTGACAGACCTGCTGGAGAAGGATTTTATTAGGCCGAGCTCCTTGCCATGGAGCTGTTCGGCGTTATTTGTGAAGAAGAAGGATGAGACGTTGCGGCCTTGCGTGGACTATCGTCCACTAAACGCCATAACCATCAAGAACAAGTACCCGTTGCCACGGATCAACGTGTTGTTTGATCAGTTGGTCGAAGCAAAGATCTTTTCCAAGATGGACTTAAGATCCGGGTACCATCAGATTAAGATACGGGCTGAGGATGTACCGAAGATGGCTTTCTCGACGAGGTACGGGCTTTATGAGTACCTGGTCATGTCCTTCGGCCTCACCAACGCTCCAGCTCACTTCATGTACTTGATGAACTCGGTATTCATGCCAGAGCAGGACAAGTTTGTCGTGATCTTCATCGATGACATATTGGTATATTCAAAGTCGGAGGAAGAACACATGAAGCATCTGCATATAGTCTTGCAACGGCTCCGGGATCATAAACTATACGCGAAATTCAGCAAGTGTGAATTCTGGATATTGCAAGTGCCTTTTCTTGGGCATATTATCTCAGCGGAGGGCATCGCTGTAGACCCAAGTAAGATCACACAAGTGCTGAATTGGAAGTCCCTGAGAACTGTTCATGAGGTACGGAGTTTCCTCGGACTCGCGGGATATTATCAGAGGTTCATTCTGAACTTCTTGAAGATTGCCAAGCCTATGAACGAGCTGCTGAAGAAGGCTGCCAAATATGTTTGGATTCCAGCATGTGAAGCAGCGTTCAAGGCATTAGTGAAGCACTTAACATCAGCACCGGTTTTGGTGCAGCCAGACACAACAAAACCATTGGATGTGTACTGGGTTGCGTCCGGCATTGGGCTCAGATGTGTGCTGACGCAAGACCGAAGGGTGGTCGCGTATGGATCATGGCAGCTCAGGAACCATGAGCAAAATTATCCAACTCATGACTTAGAGCTCGCTGCCGTGGTACTCGAACTCAAAATGAGGAGACATTACCTACTCGGTAACCTCGTGCATTTATATACCGACCACAAGAGGCTCAAGTACATATTCACTCATAAGGAGCTGAACATGAGGCAACGAAGATGGTTGGAATCGATAAAGGATTACGAAATAGAGATCCATTATCATCCCAGCAAGGAAAACGTAGTGGCGGATGCGCTGAGTCGCAAGTCACACGTCAACAATCTGACAATCACACCGTTGGAAGAGAGCGAGCCACCATTGCATGTGATTCCACATCGAGCTCTCTACAACTTAGCTTTGATCCCCACAATCCGTGAAGAGTTAGCGGCAGCTCAGGAAAATGACAAGGGCATGTCGCATTTGTGGAGATTTATAGACAGTGGGAAGCTGAAATGTTTCCGGAAAGACAGAGACGGCGTCCTATGGTTTGAGGACCAGATCGTCGTACCCCATAACCCGGAGTTACGGAAGAAAATCTTTGATGAGGCTCACTTGTCAAAGTTTTCTATTCACCCTGACAGCAAAAAAATGTATCAAGAACTCAGAAAGAAGTTTTGGTGTACATGGATGAAGCGGGAGATCGCAAAGTATGTGTTCGAGTGTGACACATACCGTAGGTTGAAGGCAGACCATATGAGAAAACCGGGACTGCTACAACCACTGTGTGTTCCTGCCTGGAAGTGGGAAGATGTGAGCATGGACTTCATCGTTGGTTTACCCACCACATTTAAGAAGCATGATTCAGTGTGGGTGATCATCGACCGGCTCACCAAAGTTGCCCACTTTATCCCGGTCAACACCAACTACAATGCCGAGATGTATGCTGAATTGTACATCTCACGGATTCTATGCTTGTATGGTGTACCCCGCACCATCATCTCGGATCGGGGCACTTTATTTGTGTCTCGTTTTTGGGAGCAGCTACATGCTTCGTTGGGGACGAAACTGATCCATAGTTCAGTGTACCACCCGCAGACAAGTGGTCAAACCGAGCGGGTAAATCAGAATCTAGAAGATATGCTACGAGCTTGTGCTATCAACCATGGTAAGAATTGGGATGATCACTTACCGTTGGACAATTTCTTGTACAACAATGGGTACTAAGCCAGCATCAAGATGGCGCCCTACGAGGTGCTACATGGGAGGAAATGCCGCACAACGCTGAATTGGTGTGAGTCTGGCGAAAGGGTCACCTTCGGGATTGATCTTGTCAACAATGCGGAGTAAAAGGTTCAGCTGATTCAAGCGAACCTAAAAGCCGCCCAATCCCGACAAAAACAGTATGCAGACCGGAGAAGATGCCCATTAAAATTCGAAGTCGAGGATCACGTATATCTACCTGTGTCTACAATGAAGGGCGTGAACAGATTCGGGGTGAGAGGAAAGTTGGCACCCCGATGCATCGTTCCATTCAGATTACAGAAAGATGTGGATCAGTAGCATATCGGCTGGAATTACCAGAAACACTTTCCGGTATGCACGACATCTTTCATATATCTCAGCTGAGGACGTGTCTTAAGCTATCAACTACTGTTCAGCTGGGGGATATTGAAGAACTGAAACCGGATCTCACTTATCGGGAGGAACCGGTTCAGATAAGTGATGAAAAGGCCCGTACGACACGCAACCGTACGTTGTAGTTCTACAAAATTCTATGGAGTAATCACTCCGTAGATGAAGTGAAATGGGAGAGCGAAGGTTTTCTTCGTGCTAACTACCACGACTTTTTAACGTCACACATATGGTAATTTTCCACCGTCCTCTCTCTTATTTTCACCTTATAATCTCGGGACGAGATTCTTTTAAGGGGGGAATGTAAGGGCCTATGTTTTTTGCACACATTCAAAGTGTTCATCACACCACACACACCTCATTTGAGGAAAACTTATGAACACATTTGAAGAGCAAGTAAACACCATCAACATGGTCATTAGAGGATAAACTCACAAAATGCAAAAGTGGTATTTTCCACGTGCATCATATAGGGGCTGAGCATATGAAAAACTCTTACACCTTGCTAGGAATGCTCATGCCAAGTTTCACCCAAATCCAAAACCTTTTGAGGTATTTTTGGGTATAATTAGAAAGAGGCTAGTTTGAACTTAAATTCAAATTCAAACCCTTTTCATCCCATGAATTCAAAAGTGGGATTCATATTCACACTCAGCACATTATTATGAGCTCACACACCAATTTTCACTCTATTTGGAGTTGATCTTTACATGAGCCAATTTAAGCAAATTCAAATCCAATTTGAATTTCAAACTGCATATGTGCTAGGAATATAGTCAAACACTTCACAATTTGAATTCTACCAATTTAAAATGGGCATTTGGTGGATAATTCAAATTGCAAAGGGTATTAGGGGCACTACTGTTTTGATCAGTGAGTAAATTATATTTCAGAGGTTAAAATCGGAAGTGGGGCCCTCTTGTCAGTCACCCATTTGAAGCAAACCGACTGAAGACCGAGACTCGGTTTCTCGGGCTGCAGCTGAGTGCGCCACCGAGCCACAAGCGCCGGCCAGCAGCTGCTTCGCTCGCGCATACTGAAGGCCACCTCTCGACGTCCTTACCCGGCGCCTGAACCCCCTCTGGGACATTTCACCGATCACATCCGTTTGCATCATCCCCGAGTGAAAGAACCTCGCCGCTCACCCGAGCTCTCGGTTCCACTTTCGCCCGGACGAACCAGTGGCTGTCACGGTGAGTTGAGGCTGCCACCGAGTTCGCCGATCCTTGCTCGACGTTCTCGTACCGGTTCCAGACTGTGACCAATCTCCCTCGAGCTCCACTACGCCATTTCTTCTTCCTCGGTTGAACCCAATCCGCCGCCATGGGAACAACTCGTCCGGCCACCAGAGCCCACCTTTCCCCGAGCTGTGAACAGCAAAGAGGTTCGTCATAGTTTCCTATTCCATTACCGCAAACTCCGGTGGTGTGACATTAGCTGCCGTCGCCGGAATTTCACGATTTTGCGCCGGTGTACAAAAGAGGCCGCCGGATCAGTTCACAAAATTCGTGCTACACACCGCACCACTCATAATCTAACTTAGGGAACCACTTCTAGATATCCGTGCGAGTTCATAGGATCACAAACCCCGGGGAACCATCGGGTATAGCCACTGTTCTTCGAGTTTTGCTAGTATTTCCGATTTCCGACCTAGGCCGCACGGTGACATACTAGTTGGGGCCATTTCCAAGCTCATCTGAGTCCATGACGACCTTCCCTAGTGTTCGCTGATGCTCTACGACCTTTGGCTCGATCATTTGGGGTGCTAGGAAGCCCGACCGACACGGCTGAAGTTCTTCCGAAGCCGCCTCTCGGTACCGGCCATGTTCCGGTAGTTGTCATGTCGAGCTAAGGTCAGCACCGTGTTCCCCTTGTAGGATTAGGCAGAAGCGGCAAAAATCTCAGAGTTTGGCGCAGGGAAGAGCCCCTCCGACGAGCACTCCGGCGAGGGGGGCGGCGGCCGAGCGCGGGATGTCGGGAGGTTGAAGAAGCCCCGGCCCCATGCGTCAGCGAATCAAAATTTAAACGTGGGATCTGTTATGGCCCCGGATCATTTGTGGCTGCGCACGTAAAACTCCGTAGCCCCGTGTGTCAGCCGCTGAGAAGCCGATACGTAGCCCCGGTCCCACGCGCAGCAATTTAAACTTTTCCCGATTTTCAGTTTCTAGTTCAAACTTCAAACCCTCATAACTTTGGCTAGAAAACTCCAAATCAAGTGAACTAATTTTTTTGTATTCAGATCTCTGAGTACTTTCCAACAAATCAAGTTTCACTTTATGAAAATCCTTAATTCTCCAGAATTAATTCTTCAAAGTTTAAACTGTTTAGAATTTTAACTGGAGGATCCCTTGGTGTAAAATTCTGAAATTTTGCCAGGATGTCCATCATAAAATCCCTGAGCTACCATAAAAGTTTCAGATCCATTTAAGCTCATTTTATCCACCTAATAATGTGATTAATAAAACTGTTCTAGAGAAAATGGAAAATGTCCAGAAACATTTTCATAATTTCTCTGAAATTGTTTAGCTCATATCTTGTGACGGACCGAAATCCGTACGCCCAGGATCTCAGAGGGTGGTGCCGCACAATGCGACACCTGACAGCACACACCATAAGGCACACATTGTATTACATCGAAAACAAACTGAATATGTACAAAGTAGTACAAACCTTTAGTTTACAACTAATTACAGAGTCTACAACAGCGGAAGCAAAATTTATACAACTCACGCCCACCTAACTAGCAAAAGTCGGTTGTCCAGCCCTATGGACAACCCACACTAGCTCCACTCATCAGCTCAGCACGGCGTGTACGGCTCCCACTCATCCGTGGTCCCCGACAGAGGGTAGCCCTCGCGGGTGGACTCGTATCCCGAGTCCGTGGGGTATCCCTCACCTGCAAATACTCATAGCAGCAACCGTGAGCATGATGGCTCAGCATGTCTTAACCGACGCTCCTACACATGAAACTGTACATGCAGGACAACAAAATTAGGATGGCACATTGCAGCAAAGGACATGCCTACAAGTTCATCCTTAATTCATCTTTTAGCCACAAGTTAACAGTTCAATAAACTAAAATTTAGTGAGCAATATTTGGTGGCACACATGTAGCAATACAATTTATACATATCAGCAGAATTGAATCACAATATTCCATAATTTATCTACGTCACGACACAGTGAACAAGCGGTACTCATAACCGCAAGGGACGGTGAATTGACTCGATATACACCTGCAGGGATATCCGAAGAGCATGTCACGTACGCCCACCCATGGAGCTGCACAGCACGCTCACTCGATGTCGTACGGGACAACCTTTCACCCAACAGCCCAAACATCGAACCGGTCGCACCCAAATGAGCAGGAGGTTCCCTACACGGAGCATCTCTCTATGCCCGTTAGCAGATTTCCACCTGGCTGCCCTCAGCCTACACCTATAAATCGGTGTGCTATGCCTCGACACCCGGAGGTTTAGGATACATCAGTTTATCGCACCCCATATATCCGATATGCCTTCGGTACATTCAAACTTGCTCAGCGGGGCCGCACATGAATCGGTCCTCAATCGACACGGACAGGGCTACGCACACAAGACTTCCTCTTGCTGCGTCCTAGCCCCTTCCTAGTCTCATTTTCTTACTAAAGTGATCTCACATCACTAGAACCAATCCCGTGCGTCCCGCAGCCTATACACGCGAGTAGATTCCAACTACTCGACTTGTACCGAAGTCTATAACCATTAAGCTCAGCATGAACTACTCGAGGACTTAAATACTACCCTCACCCTTGTTGGAATAATCTGGTTATGCATTTGGGGTTTCATCCATCCTACACCTAATGCATATACATACCTCAAGCTAAATGTGTATATAAAGCAAAACTTTATAAACCTTGTTAAATGCAAACCGAGGCTTGCCTTGTTGTTGCTGGTCAGTTGTTAGCATCTCGTCCGAAAGTAGGAAGTCCAACACTTCCGGGGTCTCCTCGTCTTCAGGTGACTACACGTGAGCAATGTAACGATATGTCAATTTAAATGCAACGTGATAAATTGAGTATGTAAATACCATAACTCTAGCTAGACATCCCCTTAGGCTCTGAATTTTTTATGGTGGCTTGGTAAGGACCTAACAAGAGACTTGACCAACTTCCGTTTGAACCTATCATTTGAGATCTGCACAAATAAAACTCTAATTGTTCATTACTAGAGCTCCTAAGGATTTCCCGGGATTTTCATGGATCAAACCATTACTTTATGGAAACTAGAGTTTGAGATGGTTCTAATGGAATTGGTTTCATGTCATTTGAAGAATCCAAGAGAAAGTTATTCCCTAAACAAGATTTCAGGAAATCTGAAAAATGTTTCTGTACATTTTTCTATTTTCTCAGTGCAGTTCACTTAATCACACTATTAGGGGGACTAAATGAACTTGGATGGATCTGAAATTTTTCCTGTGACTCAAGGATTTTCAAATGAACATCCTAGCCAAATTTCAGAATTTTCCATAAAAGCAATCTCCAGATAAAATTCCCCACAGTTTAAACTTTAAGGAATTAATTCGAAAAAGAATAAGTTTCATGAGTTGAAACTTGTTTTACTGGATAGTACTCGAAGAGATGAATCCAACAAAATTTGGTTCACTAAATTTGGAGCTTCCTAGCAAAAGTTATAGGCATTTGAAGTTGAACTAAATTCTGAAATCATTGGAAATGTTTAAAGTCTGGTTGTGGGTCCCACTCTTTAAACCGGCCTACTGATATCGCGGCGACACCGCAGCCCACAGGGTTTTACCCGCACTGCCGCATCGGATCCTAGCCGCAAGCCGTTCCCCGCTGGAAAACAAAGACTCACCGGTGGACCCGGCCCTTCTTCGTCTTCCTCGCGATAACCCGCGCTCCCCGCGGTGGCGCTTCACCGGAGAGCTTGCTGCCGGTCGTTCTACCGCACGACCTTCGACAAAACTCGCCGCCTGTGCCCAACTTTGCTCAGGGAACACGTTGGTGCACTCACCGAAGCTTGGCGATGGCCAGAACCATGCTCGCGACGATGACAGTGGTTGCTCCAACTCCGGTGATGTCGACCGAGCTACATAGGGCCCTATTTTTGGAACGGTTTCCTCCTACAGCTCCGTGGTGGCATGCTGAGCATGAAAATGAACTCGGTTTGCCATGGAAACAGCCGGAGCTAGAACCTCACCGATGACCTAGAGTTAAAAACGGCAGCGATAGGAAAAACTCGAAGAACAGCCACCATGGTCGATGGTTTCAGTCGGTTGTTGATCCTAGAGGTCCGTTGGAAGGTCTAGGACGTATGGCTAAAGGAAAATGAGCTGGTACGGACTGACCACCAAGAATTTTGAGTCGAGCCCGCTCTCGGTCCTACAAACGGCAATTCGGTAAACCTCAGAATACTACCTCACTACTGAATGAAAAGGAGGAAGGCGTTCACCGGAAGATCGAGGAGGGGATGGTGCGTGTTTTTCCTGTAGGTGATCGACCGAGTCTCGGCTTGTATCGTGGAGACGGTGGAGAGCCGAGAGTCACTCAGGTGGTGAGAACAGAGGCGATACGTGCGCGTGAGGGAGGGCTCAGCGGTGAAATGGTTCTGGGTGGGGGTCGAACGACGTGGAGAAGACGTCTTCGCGCGGTCTGATCCCGGGAACAGGAGGTGGCACGGCGACTTCGTTGGGGCGAGGTTCCACCGTGCGCTGGTGGGCTCTCGGTGTTCGACTGAAGAACAGAGCCGGTGTTGCCTCTGTGTATCTGACCAGTGGGTCCCTCCTCTCCCCTCTAATTCATTTTTCCCAATTCTTGCTGCAAATATCCCAACTACTCGCACTTAAATGGGATACTGAGCCACCAAGTCAGGGAATGAATTTAAATTCTTCAAATTTGAGTTGGTTCGGCTAGATTTGCTTCACATTTGTATTTGAAATTCAAATTCAGTTTTGAACTAATGCAAATTTAGCTCCCGACAAGATGAACTCCAATGAGGATGAAAATTGGTGGACTAACTCAGAAAAATATGCTGAGTTTGAATGTGAATTCATCTTTTTAATCCAAGTGATGAAAGTAGCTGAAATTTGAATTTTCATTCAAACTAGCCCTTTTTACAAATGTCTCCAAAGTGGCTCAAAAGGGTTTGGATTTGCATGAAACTTGGTCTGAGCCTTCCCAAGAATATTTAAGGTCTAAGGGTGAGCTAAGCCTCTCATGTTTATGTGTATGAACTCCTACTTTTTGAAGTTATGGGTTTTTCCTCTAATCCCCCTCTTGATGGTGTTTACTTGCTCTTTACAAATGTTCATGAGCTATCCACCAAATCAGCTGTGGTGTGGTGATGTGATGAACATTTTAGCAAGTCAATTCTTGGGCTTCTACATATCTTTTGCTAGGAATCTTCAAATTAGGTGAAACCAACTCCATTAGAAACCTCCGAAAATCTAGTTTTCAGAAAGTCATGGCTTACTCCATGAAAATCCTTAGAACACCCTAAGAGCTCCAATTGAGGCCAAATACACATTTATTTGTGGAGGGCTCAACTGAGCTTTTCTGCAAATGAAATTTTGCCAAGTTTCTGTTTAGACTGTATCCAAACCACAGTAAAAATATTAGAGTCATTGGATCTGTCTAGCAGTACCTATGGTCTTAATAAGATTAACTCCAAACACACATGCATTTAAATTGATACATACATGTATCTGTTTCATGTAGTCGCTAAGGTTGAGGAGGCGCCCGAAGTCTTAGACTTCATAACTCCGGAGGAACAGCTAGCTTATGACCAACAGCAGCAAGGCAAGCTCTGGTTTGCATTAACCATTTTATAAATTTTACTGTTTTGAGAACTTACTTTGAGTACCCACTTTATTTAGGCATTAGAGTCTTGTTTGAAAACCCAAATGCATAGCCAAGAAAACCCTGGTTTGGGCTTAGGTTCTTAAACCTTGATTAGCTACTGCAATGCTAAGATAGTGTAGAATTCGGTACAAGTCAAGTAGATGGAACTGCTCGCGAGAATAGGCTAGAGGCACACTACTCGGGTAAAGATAGCAAATGGAACACATGGCAAGAAAAATGAGACCGAGCAAAGAGTAAGGGCAGCAGGACTTTGGGGCCTGGGTGCCATAGCTCCGCTTGTGTCGATTGAGGACCGAGCCGTGTGCAGGCCTGTTGAACAAGCTAGAACGGTACCGAAGACCTACCGGATATATGGGAACCAGGAAACCGATGTAATTTGGATAGCTAGGTGTTGAGGCATTGCTTGTCGTCCAGTGGGTAGGTTGAGAGCTTGAGGTGTAAATTGGTTGGCGGCACTGCAGATGCACGCACATAGGCCTCTTGCTCGGGACAATAGGACCGGTTCAACATTTAGCTGACGGATGAAAGGTGGTTGCGTACGACGTCCGTGATAGTTGCTGTAGGCAACATCGAGTACGGGCGTACATGACGGGTTATTTGGGTAACCCTACAGGTGTAAATTGATTATAATCGTCATCCCTCGCTTGTCAGTAAGTACCACTTGTTCACTGTACCATTACGTAGAAAGAACAGACTAGATACATGTTAAAAATTTGCTGATTTGAAGGATGGACCTTCTTTGCTAATGAAGTGCTATAGTTTAGAGCTAATTAAAGTTCTTTTCAACCTTGGGTGAGAGAAATGCGTTTATTGTTTGATTGCGGCTCTCTTATGTGCCTTAGCATGAGATTCTCCATAACTTGCTGCTAAAACTTGAAAGTAAGGTTCAACTACTTAGGCGAGTCCTTTGCAACTTACTTTCCCATTTACACTGTAATCCAGCATGTAGAAGTTTCATGTATAGGACAGATGGATCATACTTGCTGAGCCATTGTGCTCACTGTTTGTGTTTGAAGCTTTTGCAGGGTGTTATGAGGAGGAGACTCCCAAGGAGGAGACGGACCCTCACGAGGGAAACCCCGTCGAGTGTGAGTCGTGCACGCCGCCGTGTTAGTGTGCGTGTGTGCTAGAGGGAACACGTTCACGGGTTGAACGTGAACTCCGTGTGTAGTCTACGCCCGTGAGTGTGGACTGAACATATTTTGTTGTAAACATGTTCATAAACTCTTTTATGTAATAAAACTTTGCTTCCGCTTTGTACCTTTTATGTGTGTTATCTGGTGTTGTGCAACGCAGCACCCCTCGGTGTGATCCTGGCTCGTCGAGGCCGTGAGGCCCTCGCAATTATGGACCTATCTTTGGCATCAGCTCTCAGACTGTTCAACTGAATTCCCCAATACACGGTTGCAACACATTGAATCTTGTGGATCCATCACAACAAGTTGCAGCAGTGTGTAATATTGAAGCTCCTAAGATTGAGGATACTCCAGTGATATGTGAATATCCAGACGTGTTTCCCGATGATTTACTAAGCATGCTGCCCGAACGTGATGTAGAGTTCAAAATTGAACTAGCATCGGGAACCACACCAATTTCTCGCGACCATAAAAATGGCACCGAAGGAGCTAGCAGAATTGAAGGAGCAGCATAATGACCTCATGGACAAAGGTTTTATACGCCCAAGTTCATCACCTTGGGGCTGTTCTGCACTCTTCGTGAATAAGAAGGACGAAACTGTAAAGGTCCCAAAAATGTAAATGAACAAAAACAAAGTTTGAATGTCATTTGGTTTCAAGTTTGTGAAAATTGGAACTTATTAAAACTTTCTACACGTGATGACACACATGAGTGTCCAACCACACAATCTCAAAGATTTATTTGAATGCTTGGGACCAAAGTTGATGTAAACTCCATGTGTGAAGTTCTCATGTGCAAGAGGAAGTTTAAATTCAGCTTTTGAACTAACCTTGTTCAACTGAAATTTCAAATGGGGTAGCACAATAAAATGCAAACTGTTGTGGTAGAAATCCCATTTGCAGCAGCTAATTTGAAAATCAGATTGCATATTTGAATTTCTCAGGTCCAAATTAGTGGGGATGCAAAGTTTCATGAATTTTGGAGATGTTTTTCTATCCATTTTCCAAAAGGGCTTTAAATTGCATAGGAATTCAAATACAAATTTGAATTTGTTTGAAACTTGCTCAATTCTCCAAATGAATTTCAGATTGTAGCTCTAAACAATTGAATTTAGTCATTTGTTAAATCTGGAGATCTTTAGAGGGATAAGGAGAAGGGTATTTGGTGGACCCAACCTGTCATTGGGGTGTTTAGACTTGCAACCGAACTCTGTTTTCGCTCGAACAGCCCGAAGCATCACCGGATGACACCGAGCGGCACCGAGGACACCTCCTCGCGGGTTCCTTCGCACTGGTGACCTGTTTTCCGGCCTCATCACCTCACACCAAGTTCTATTTGCCCACAACACCGAAGCCTCGGCTCTGTTTCTTCCTCACGCACGAACGGAACACCCGTCACCGCCGCCACCTCGGTTCCACTCGGAGCTGGCCATTTTCACGTGATCATCGCCCTTTGAGTAGCAAAATGGAACCGTGGTCTCGTGCACAACCTCCTCGGTGCACAAACTGATCGAACCTCTACTTCTACCCCACCGAGCGCATGTTTTCTTCACGGCGGCCGTGCTGCACCGAAAATCGGGCCCATGTGGACAGCCCTACCGGGAGCTTCTCACGCCCGAGCAAGATCACCCTTGGATGCGCCAATACCTCACTCTGCTCCTCCCCCAAACTCAAGCTGAACCCTTTCTCATCGACGGCGAATTTCGGATTCTTCTTCCGGCCGGTGCAAAACCACCTTCGGGTATGAAACTGTTATGGAGCCGGGTTCGGTGTGCAACCGAACCTGATGATTGTGTGTGACTTATGCAGGTATATAACCCCGAAACCGTATTATGAGTAGAACATGTTTGCGAGTGACCGTTCTTAGTGCCACCTAGATACGGATATGACGGTTTAATCCGGTTAGGTTTTTCTTTTGGTGAGGCTACGTAGTATCGACATGTGACTCTTACGGTGCATCGACGCCGTACTAAACTTAATATCTTCTTTTATATTAAGAAATGAATCATGAACTAACTTTCAACTAAAAATGGAAGTTTTGAAACTAATATTTGTTACTGAACTCTTATTTTGAGCTAGGATTCGAATGAGAGAATGACTAGGCTTCAAAAGTTTCAAAAACAGAATGCTCTGTTCTGGCAGAAATTTTTGCTGGAATTTGACAGAGAATAACTCTGAGTAGATTTACCCAATGGAGGTGTATGATACATTTCTGGAAATATTTTTAAGTTCTATAAAACTTCTCTTTAGACTTCCAGAGCAAAATAACATGCCAAATTAGTGGAAAGTCCAGTTGAGTGCAAACTGTCCAGAACCAGGACGGAAGCAAAACCTCTCTGGACATTTCTGTATTTCAGCCATAACTCTCTGTAGAAAAATCCTTAAGGGTCATATGATACACCGTTTGAAAGTTTATGAGATATGTAACAATTTTGCAATTCAAATTTTGTGCAGATTCATATTTTATTTTCAGATAAAACTGTGATAAAACAGCCACATTCAAAGGAGATGCTGGAAAATTTTATCCAGGAATTCTGTTAACTTTGGATAATCATAACATTTGATCCAGGAATGATCTGGAGGCATATAAATACTAGTTGGAAATATATTGAAGTTGACTTTAACTTCGGTATTCAACTTGAGTTATGAAAATGCTTTTAACTGGATCAAAATCTTGATTTAGTGCATAAAGGTCTGTTGTGTACAGAAAAGAGGACTGTTTATGCCTACTTTAAGGATTTGAGGAAACATGAAAGTTGTTACTGATTTCATAAAGTTTTGACATATTCATGTTTTCTTCAGCTTCACATACTGCTTAGTTCATGTTTGACTCATCTTGAAATGTATTTGTGCAGTATGGTTCGTACGCGTTCTTCGAGTAAGGCTGGAAGTTCTCGCCGAAGCGGTGATGATTCTATTCCACCGTCGGGACCACCATCCATGGGATGGATGGATATTATGACTCTGGTTGTCGAGTCTAACAAAGCGAACACTAGGCTACTCCAAGAAGCAACTCAAGAGAACACACGATTACTCCAAGCCTTAGTACAGCAAGGAATACTTCAACACACGCAACAAGTCGTTCCACCTCGGAACACTTATCTGAATTCCTTTGCAACTCGACCGCCAATCTTTACGGAAGCTATCGAACCTGTAGAAGTAGATCAGTGGCTTTGTGTCATGGAGTCCAAATTTGGTGTATTCCGGTGTGATGAAGTTCAGAAGACATTGTTTGCCACTCAACAACTTCATGGAGCCAGCGAAAATTGGTCGGTCGAACATCTCGCCACCATTCCGGAAGGCCATCAAGTGGCATGGAATGAATTCTGTGAAGCTTTTCGTGCCCATCACATACTGATAGGTATTATCAAGACAAAGCGGGAGGAATTTTTGAAATTAAAACAAGGGGACATGAGTGTCCTTGAGTATGTCAAAAGGTTTAACCTTTTGGCACGATATGCTCCCAAATATGTGGCGATAGAAGAGGCACGGTGTGATTTCTTCTTCAAAGGCCTGAGTGCCATATTACTGGAGAAATTAGCCTTGTTCAACAAAGGCAATTACACCGATATGGTCAGTGCCGCTTTCATACAAGAAAAGGCGACACTCAAGTGGCTAGCGGAGAAGAGAAAAATGAGTGAGGTACAGTAAATCACAAGTTATGTGCCCTAGAAATACCGTTTGGTGTACCGAACGGCATCCGGTGAGATATGGAGGCCACCTGTACGATCAACTCCTCTGAAATTGATTGCTGGTCAAGTACCATAACTTGCACCATCTCCACAGCAGCAGCATCAGACGGTGGTATGTGCTCCATCGCTGCAGCCATATGTACCTTACAGAGCCCGGGAATCGCATTGGGTGATGCCGCTCACCAGGGAATCGCATTGGGTGATGCCGTGTTATGCGGCACCCAACAGCACACATATAAGGAAAATGTATCACATAAATCAAAAGCAGAAGCTTACAAGTGTTCTTGGTAAATAATTTACATCAAATAGCTACAGCGGAAGACTAGTTTATCTCATGTTTATTATCTACTAAGCACTTGAGAAGATGTCCAGTCCACGGACTCTTCTCGCTAGCAATACGAAGACAACTGCAGCGGCTGGGTTCCCCATGTGTTAAACGACTCGAAAGTCTCCGAGTCTCACCGGACAACCTCCTCATAAGTGTCGATGTTAACCTGCAAAACCACTCATATAGCAAGCGTGAGCACATAGGCTCAGCAAGACTGATCCGTCTCCTCTAAACAAGAAACTCTACATGCTAGAATTGCAGTGTATAATAGGAAAGTAAGTTGCAAAAGATACATCTATTTAGTTGGCTCTTACTTTCAAGTTTTAGCAGCAAATGTGTGGAAAACCTCATGCTAAGACACATAAGAGAACCGCAATTAAACAAGAAACGCATTACTCTCATATGCTTTGCCTAAGGTTGAAAGGAACTTTAATTAGCTCTAAACTACAGAAAATCATTAGCAACCAAAGTACATCTTTCAATCAGCAACATTTTAACATGACACTAGCCTGTTCTTTCTACGTCACGGTACAGTGAACAAGTGGTACTCACTGACCGCGAGGGACGGCGATTATAATCGTGTCACACATGCAGGGTTACCCGAATAACCCATCACGTATGCCCGTACTCGATGTTGCCTAAAAAACCACATGGACGTTGTACGCAACCACCTTTCATCCATCAGCCAATTGTTGAACTGGTCCTACCGTCCCGAGCAAGAGGTCTTTGCACGTGCATCCATAGTGCCGACAGCCGATTTACACCTCATGCTCTCAACCTACCCTCTGGACGACAAGCAATGGCTCAACAGATCGCTACCCGAATTACATCAGTTTCCCGGTTCCCATATATCCGGTAGGTCTTTGGTACTGTTCTAGCTTGTTCAACAGGCCCGCACACGGCTCGGTCCTCAATCGACACAAGCGGAGCTACGGCACCCAGGCCCCAAAGTCCTGCTACCCTTACTCTCCGCTCGGTCTCATTTTTCTTGCCATGTGATTCATTTGCTATGTCTAACCGAGTTATGTGCCTCTAACCTATTCTCGCAAGTAGTTCCAACTAGTCGACTTGTACCTAATCCTATACTAACTTAGCATTACAGTGGCTACTCGAGGTTTAAAACCTAAGTCCAAAACCCTGGTTCTCTTGGCTATGCAGTTGAGGTTTCAAACAAGACTCTAAAGCACAATTGTAATGGATGGAAACATAAAGTAAGTTTTCAAAGCAAAAGACTTTATGAAACGGCTAATGCAAACCGGTCTTGCCTGTTTTGCAGGGTAGTAGTATATATAATCAGTTAATATTCTTCTATTACTTGATCCTCCTAACTTGATCCAATTTAAAGTGATGATCTCCGTCGAACTTCTCCATCTGTATGCACAAATTTACAATGCAATTCAGAAACTTAAAGACTTGAAATTGTTAATAACAGGGAAAGGTGTTGGAGTTTTAAGAATAAGTTTGTGGTCCCTGTTCTGTAGAGAATTAAGGAAAAACCACTTGTCCATAAGAAGTCCCATTAACATTTTCTATGGGTCCTAATGGACATGTAAGATGAGCTGCTATGATTTGGATATAACTATAGATTCTGATCTCCAATGACTTCGAATTTTTTTTACAGGAAGTCATACACTGAACAGGGATTTAGCTTGCGAAATTGCAGCAAAAGTGGAAGGAAATTGTGTCTCCCATAATTCCCACATTAATCAATATGTTTTCTCACATACAATAGATTGGAGAACAAGGAAAGGAAGATCCAAGGCTCAACTTGAGCTGAAAATTTACAGGTGAGTTCTGGTCACATGAAAAGATTCTGGACTAAAAATTAGCACTTTTCACTCAGTGGTTTATTCAGGTCAGTTCCTTGAGCAATTAAGCAAAAAGGAATTAATTCTGAAGTAACTCACATGTTCATGCCAAACTTAGTAAACTAAAATTTTAATTATAGTTCATTAGGCCTGCATGAATTTTCCTAGAATTTTTGGAGCTCAGAATTGTCCAGAATTTATTTTTCCAACTCTAGGACTTTTTCTGAAAAGTTTCTGTATTCATTTGAACGCAGCAAATTGAAATCTAAATTATCCCACTCAAATAACTCTAAATGAGCTGAAAATTTTACAGAATTTAAATAACATCCTAAGGACTATTCTGTCAAAATTTGAAGATTTTTGGATAAACCAAATTCCCTCTAAAGTTCTTTCACTGAAAAGCTTCAAAGAATTTTCCAGAATTAATTATTGACTTTCATACAAATTGAGTTGCATATTTGGATAGAGTTTTTCAATCTGAATCTAACCCATTTTGAATCACTAAATTTGGAGGTTTTTACACAAAGATATGATTTTACAAGTTTTGAGGAAAAACTGAAAATGAATCTGTTCTATTTTCCAATTTTCAGAGACACACAGGATTTGCACTTCATTTGGCCAAGCAAATGAGGTCCAATGCCTCTGAAATTGTTACTGTAGTTCTATTATATTTGGTAGGATGTCCTGTCTAAAATTGGGAATTTTCAGAATAACAGAACTCCTGGAATAAATCCTACAATATTTTCTTTAAATGAATTAATGAGCCAAATCTAGGGATTTTCATAAATATTGGGCTGTACCCCTGGATAGTACTCTCTTAGAGGAATCGAACAAAATATATTTGGGAATTTTTGGACACTCCTACACAATGTTATGGCTATTTAAACTTTGAACTGAAATCTGAAAACTAAGAAAAGTTTAAATGTCTGCCAGTGGATCCCACGCCACAGTGCGTCTTCAACCTCGCGCCAAACAGAGTCGGGCGGCGGCGCGCAGCGGCGTGCGCCGGCGAGGGTTGCCGGAATCACCTTCCGGGCCACCTCCTGACCCAAAACTTGCCGTCTGCCCCTTAATCGACACAATGAACCCATCTGGAGTGTCGCCGGAGGCCGGCAATGCCCGAAAAGGGGTGCGCAACGGCGACAGCGCCTGTTAGGGTTCCAGCGAGGTCGACCGAGCTCAACTCTTCAACAAACATTGGAATTTTTGGCTCTAGAGAACCAGTGGAAGGTGGAGAAGGTGGAATTGGACTCTAACACTGGTGAAATGGCCGGCATCCGAAGGCTCCACGGTGACCCGAGATGCTTTTTACATGGCGGCACGAAAAACAGCAAGAACTCGGTTAATTATTGATGGTTTTGCTCGGTTCTTCTTTGAGGAGGAGCGCTAGGAGGTGTACAAGCTACGTGCAAGCCGGCTCGAGCTTTGGGGATCGTGTAACCCGAATTTGGTTTTAAACCAAGCTCGGCTAGTTTTCCCTAGGTTTCGGGAATTTTGGAAATTCTCCACACCCAGTTGATCATTTGCTATAAGGATTGCTGCTACACGATCTAGGGAGTATAGTGCACCTTTCTTGTGCAGCAAGTGGGAGACGGTGACGGCCGTGTCGCTCTGTCCACGGCGACCGGAGGTGGAATTCAGCCGGTGCCCTCGGGAGCTCGGTGGAAATCCTCAATTTTCTGCCAACCACAGCAAGAAAACCTCGGTGTGAAGTGATAGGACGCTAGAACAAGTCGTTGCGCTCATTTTATGTGTTTGGAGCTCGATCACACGAAGCTCGGGCAGCTGTGTTCGGTGGAAAACCGAGAAGCGGCGCCGGGCTTCTTGCGGAAGCAAGCCGAGCGACGCGAGAGCGAGTGGGAGAGAAGCAAAAGGGCGTCGGTGTGGGGGCCGGTCGCCCCGACACTCCAGGAATCGCATTGGGTGGTGCCGTGTTAGGTGACAACGACTAGCACACATAGAAATGAATCCAATACATACACAAGTGTGTATTAAACAAGAGAGTTGTTTTACAAATAGTAATGTACAGCAGCAGAATATAAAATCAGAGTTGCAGCAAAATTACAACTGTAATTTCTCTCACGAACCTAGCTAAGCAGCAAAGGAGATATCCTGCCCGAGGATACCACTTTCTAGCAGCAGGAAATGTATTCGGCGGCGAGTAGGGTTTCTTGTGACCATGTCGCCACAAATGGCGCTGTCATGCTTAACCCTTCATGGTATACGGTGGATTACCTGCAAAACAACAACTCTGCAAGAGTGAGCACGAAGGCTCAGCAAGACTTAACCGTCTCTCCTAAGACATGCAACTCTACATGAAGGTAACTTAATACATAAACATATAAGTTGCATAAAGACTTGCCTACACGTTCATCCTTAATTTTCAGATTTTAGCCATCACAGTAATGACCTTGCGCCGAGCAACATTGGAAATCCACAATCAAACAAGAAACGCTTCATTCCAATGTCACCTGTCCCAAGGTGGAAAATAAATTTAATTTTCTCTATCTCTACTTCATACATGGTTTTCATGCAATTTCAATTATCATGCAATTCCAATGTCACCCTACTTTGTTTAGAAGTTGGAACGGATCCTAGTCGATGAAGAATGGATTTAGCAAAGTAGGATCAAGTGCTAATGGTTATTTTTAATTTTTGCATTTTCACCTAAGAAAGGTATATAGAAACATACTGATCCAGATCTCAAATTAATCTGAGAATTTTCCTGTGAGTTCACTGTCACAAGAAAACATTCTGTACCAAAATTCAGAAGTTTTCTATGAGTAGTTGATCCAGAACAATTCCCAAAGCATTTAGGCAAAAAGGAATTAATTCTGAATAAATTTGCACTCTCATGCAAATTCAAGTGAACCAAAACTTCAAACATAGCTCAAGGAGCATGCATGAATTTTCCTAGGAATTTTGGATCTAGGAATTGCCCAGCACTGATTTTTCAAAGTATGAATTAACTCTGAAAAAGTTTCTGGGCTTTTTGAACACAGCAACTTGTACTCTAAATTTCCATACTCAAATCAATTCCAAATGAGCTGAAAATTTAGAAGGAGTTCAATAATATCCTAAGGAATATTCTGACAAAATTTGGGGATTTTTGGATAAACCAAACTCCCTCAAAAATTCTTTTACTGAAAAGCTTCAAAGACTTTTCTAGAATTTATTATTGACTTTAATACAAATTGGGTTGCAAATTTGGATAGATCACCAATTTGAATCACCCAATTTGGAGTTTTCTACACAAAGTTATGAATTTTCAAAGTTTGAACATTTTCTGGAACCTAATACTGGCTGACAGTGGGGTCCACAGGTCAGACCCTTCTTCTACCTCGGGACAGAGCCCGCGCGCATGCCAGAATAGGGTGATGGCGCGCCCTGTTCTCCCTCATTTCTCCACCATTTTTGCTCCGGTTTCGCCCTACACGACCGGTGGAACGTGGCGCAGCTGCCGGGCAAGTTCCCACCACTTGAAAACTGCAGGAAATGGGTCGGCACCGATGGCAGCGCTTGGCGGCGTGGCATCAACGTGTTCCGGCATGTCCCAAGCCATTTCAACCGTCCAAGCTGCCGTACATCACCCCTAGAGGTCTTAGAACATGGAACGCAAACCAATTCTTGCAGCAAACGGCGGGAAGAGGGCGGTCACGGGAGAACCGAACCGTTTTTGCCGCCGGCGGTGAATTCTCGTTGCCCGCGGCGTGGGATGGCCAGTTTTCTGTGCACTTGAGTATGGGAGGTCGCTAGGGTGGTGGCCTTCTGTGTCTTGAACCGAAGAACGAACGATCACTCCGGTTGGGAGAATTTCCCGATCAGAGGGGCGCCGGTTCATCACGTACATTGGTGCCAATTTTCAAATTCCTGCTAGACGGCAGTGGATACGAGCAAGGGAGATCGGGAGTATGATCTACACATCCTGGTGCACCTTAGGGAAAATTTTGTTGTGCCGGAGAGCACTGGAGCGGCCGGAAGACGAGAGCAGTGAAGGCTGTTTTTTTGCTTCGACTTGCGGGCGAAAATTGACTTGGCACCGGTCAAAGGGAGCTGGAGATGAGCTGGGGACTCGACGAGGACGTCGGAGCACGATCGGCGCAGCCTTTGGGTGGTCCAGCCAGGCGCCAAAGACGCCGGAAACTGGTCGGCAATGAGAGCCGAGAAGGCTTCTGCGTGTTGTGTTCTTGCTGTTGAACGCGTGAGCGAACCCGTGTGAGCCGAGCCCGTGCGAGCAGAGAGAAACCAAATTGGATTGTGCCCCGGTGATATTTAGTAGAGTGCTGATCGTACAGAGGATTGAACCGACTCCCGGGAGCAACCACACAGCTAGGTGGAGCTCCAGCGTGTTCAGCGTCCAAAGTTACGTAGGGGCGGCGAGTGTCACCATCGCCGGCGAGCTAGGTCGCCGGGAACGCCGACCTCGCTGGAGCTCCGGCGCGCGGGGCGGCGGCGTCGCGAGGTAGACGAAGGGTGCGGGTCTCACGTGTCAGTCATTGCGCTAAGCGCGCGTGGTTATTTTAATTTAAATGGGCGGGTCCCGCTGTCAGTCACTGTTTAAGCGCGGGAGTAATTTTCTTTAGGAAAATAATTCAGGGATCAGCCCAAACTTTAGAAATTCATAACTTTGGGTAGAAGTGTCAAAATTCAGTGAACCAAATTTTGTTGGATTCATCACTTCGAGTATTATCCAGCAAAACAAGTTTCAGCTTATGAAACTTATGTTTTTTTCAGAATTAATTCCCTCAAGTCTAAACTGTTGGGAATTTTATCTGGAGAATTCTTTTATCGAAAATTCTAAAATTTGGCTGGGATGTTCATTTGAAAATCCTTGAGTCACAGGAAAAATTTCAGATCCATACAAGTTAATTTATTCCCTCTAATGGTGTGATTAATTGAACTGTCCTGAGAAAATGAAAAAATGTACGGAAACATTTTTCAGATTTTCTCAAAATCTTGTTTAGGGCATAACTTCCTCTAGGATTCTTCAAATGACATGAAACCAATTCCATTAGAACCATCTTAAACTCTAGCTTCCAGAAAGTAATGGTTGGAGCCATGAAAATCCCTGGAAATCCTTATAGGCTCTAGTAATGACCAAATAGACTTTTATTTGTACAGAGCTCAAATGAACTTTGTTTCAAATGAAACTTGTCAAGTATCTGGTTAGGATCCTACCAAGCCACCATAAAAATTTCAGAGCCAAGGGGGAGGGGTAGCTAGAGTTATGGTCTTTACATCTTCAATTTAACACATTGCATTTAAATCGACATATCGTACATTGCTTACGTGTAGTCGCTGAAGGCGAAGAGACCCCGGAAGTTTTGGATTTCCTACTTCCGGACGAAGCACTAACATCTGACCAGCAGAAACAAGGCAAGCCCCGGTATGCATTAACAAGTTTTACAAAGTTTTGCTTTATGTATACTTAGCATGAGGTATGTATGTGCATTAGGTATAGGATGGATGAAACCCCAAGAGCATAGCCAGATTATTCCCACAAGAGTGAGGGTAGTGTATAAGTCCTCGAGTAGTATATGCTCTGCTTAATATGTATAGACTTCGGTACAAGTCTGAGTAGTTCGAATCTACTCGCGAGTATAGGTGTCGGGACACACGGGAATGGTTTGAGTGATGTGAGATCACTTTAGTAAGAAAATGAGACTAGACAGGGGCTAGGACGCAGCAAGAGGAAGTCTTGTGGGCACATCCCTATCCGTGTCGATTGAGGACCGATCCGTGTGCGGCCCTGCCGAACAAGTATTGGACGTACCGAAGGCATATCAGATATATGGGCCCCGATAAACCGATGTAACCTATACCTCCGGGTGTCGAGGCATAACGCACCGATTTATAGGTGTAGGTTGAGGGCAGCAAGGTGGAAATCCGCTAACGGGCATATAGAGATGCTCCGTGTAGGGAACCTCCTGTCTGTTTGGGTGCGGCCGGTTTGACGTTTGGGCTGTTTGGTGAAAGGTTGTCCTGTATGACATCAAGTGAGCGTGTTGTGCAGCTACATGACGTGCTCTTCGGGTATCCCTGCAAGTGTATATCGAGTCGATTTGCCGTCCCTCGCGGTGATGAGTACCGCTTGTTCACTGCGTCGTGACGTAGATAAATTATGGAATATTGTGATTCAATTCTGCTGATATGTATAAATTGTATTGCTACATGTGTGCCACCAAATATCGCTTACTAAATTTCAGCTTCATAAACTGTTAACTTGTGGCTAAAAGATGAATTAAGTATGAACTTGTAGGCGTGTCCTTTGGTTCCATGCGCCATCCTATATTTGTTATGATCTTCATATAGAGTTTCATGTGTAGGTGAGTCGGTTAAGACTTGCCGAGCCATAATGCTCACGGTTGCTGCTATGAGTGTTTTTTAGGTGGGGACTACCCCACGGACTCGGGGTACGAGTACACCGGCGAGGGCTACCCTCCGTCGGGAACCACGGCTGAGTGGGAGCCGTACACGCTGAGCTGAGGAGTGGAGCTAGTGTGGGTTGTCCATAGGGCTGGACAACCGACTTTTGCTAGTTAGGTGCATGAGTTGTATAAATTTAGCTTCCGCAGTTGTATACTCTGTATTTAGATGTAAACTGAAGGATTCTACTACTTTGTATATATTCAGTTTGTTTTCTATGTTATACAATGTCTTCCTTATGATGTGTGCTGCCGGATGTCGCATCATGCGGCACCACCCTCTGAGATCCTAGGCATACGGATTCCAGTCCTTCACAGTCAAGTTCTCACCAAATTTGGAGGATAGGCTAAACATGATGTGAGAATTTGAATATGAAATCATATTTCAAAATTGAGCACATTTGGTTCAGTTTCCAAATTCAATTTTGAATTTGAATGTGCTCTCAAATACTCCTTCCAATAAATGGTAAATAAGCTCCACAATTCTCCAAAATTTGGAACTTAAGCTCTTTAATACCTGAGGAATGCAGTAGTGATCTCACATATAGGCTTTTGGACAACCTGAACATGAGTCCTTTTAAAGGATTCAAAATTGGGTTTAAATTTCCCTCCACTCTACTCATAGAGAATGTGCACATGAGTTAGATTTTTGGGAGTGAAATTCTTTCCCTAGGTTAACATGTGTTTAGTATGAGTTAAAGAAAACTTTTAACTCCCCCACATGTCCATTATTGTGTTCATCATTTCATGTGACACAAACTCAAGTTATTCCTTTGCCTTACCATTGTTTTATAAGTTGAAATCAAACTTTACAAAAGTCAGGGCTGTTACAGTCCTTGCTTTGAAGATGTGGAGGCATTACTTGCTCGGAAATCTTGTACACCTATACACCGACCACAAGATATTGAAATACATCTTCACTCAGAAAGAATTGAACATGAGACAACGAAGATAGATAGAGCTCATTAAAGATTATGAACATGAGATTCATTATCATCCGGGAAAGATGAATGTGGTCGCCTATGCGCTTAGTCGTAAGGCGCATGTTCACCACTTGACTATTGCTGAAATGGATAATTAAGATCCAAGTCTCCATGTCATTCCGTATGGAACATTCTACAATCTTGCTCTCATTCCTACAATCCGAGAGGATATTATCGAGGCTCAAACAAAAGACAAGGGTATGTCTCACATACGGCGGAGTATAGACAACGGAGAAATGAAATGCTTTCGAAAAGATGAACAGGGTACGTTATGGTTCAACAACCGGATAGTAGTACCCCGGGATATGGGACTACGCAAGAAAATTTTGGATGAAGCTCATTTGTCCAAATTTTCCATTCATCCGGGCAGCAATAAAATGTATTAAGATCTCCAGAAGGAATTTTGGTGGACACGTATGAAACGAGAGATAGCCAAATATGTATCTGAATGTGATACGTGTCGAAGAGTAAAGGCCGACCATATGAAGAAGTCTGGCCTGCTGCAACCACTGCAAATACCTGCATGGAAATGGGAGGAGTTAAGTATGGACTTCATCGTCGGGTTGTCGATGACCTCCCACCAACATAATTCAATTTGGGTAATCGTTGACCGATTAACAGAATCAACACATTTCATCCCTGTGCATACCGGATATAACGTGAAGAAGTATGCGGAGTTGTATATAGCACGGATATTGTGCTTACATGGAATTACCCATACCATTGTGTCCGACAGAGGATCGCTGTTTGTAGCCCGTTTTTGGGAACAGCTACACGCATCCTTGGGAACCAAATTGATTCGAAACTCTGCGTATCACCCCCAAACCGATGGGCAAACAGAGAGGGTGAATCAAATACTTGAGGACATGTTGAGAGCATGTGCCATCCACCATGGTAAGAGTTGGGATGATCACTTACCGTTGGCGGGGTTCTCCTACAACAACGTATATCAGACGAGCATCAAAATGGCACCATATGAAGCTCTTTACGGCCGGAAGTGCCGTGACCATTGAATTATTGTGAGTCCGGTGAACGAGTAACGTTCGTGGTTGATCTTGTCAATGAAGCCGAAGACAGAGTTCGGATAATACAAGAGAACCTGAAGGCTGCTCAATCTCGTCAAAAGAATTACACGGATCAGAAGCGTCGTCCGCTGCATTTCGATGTCGGAGAGCACGTTTATCTTCATGTGTCTCCGATGAAAGGAATTCATCGGTTCGGTGTTAAGGGGAAACTTGCTCCATGATTTATCGGTCCATTTGCCATCACAGAGAAGTGTGGAACCGTAGCCTACCGGCTGAGATTACTGTAAAATCCCCAAGTTGAGCCTTGCTGGTTTTGTGTGGAATTCAAATCAGCAGGGTATTAATTCTCCTAAATTTGTTTTCAAATTCAAACTTCTGCCACATGAAATAAAGGAAGGGCTACAAAAAAACTAGCCAAAAAGGAAATAAACCCGGCAGTTTAAATGCGAACACAAACAAGAGTTAACGCCACGGAAATCAAATTCAAATTTTTGGAATTTACTGTAACTTTTGAATTTGAATTGTAGAGCCACGGTTGTTTGGAGGGGAGACTTGGTGGGACCCGCACCTCATTGGAATCGAGATCCCTTGGTGTTTCTGTCTCTGTAAGTTCGCCACCGAGGCAGCCACCGATCTGCGGCTCGTGCCTTGCTCCCGAAGGCAGGCAATTCCATAGCGTTGTTGATCGTTAGCCACAGCAGCTGCACAACTCAACTGCTGTTTCTCTTCACACAAACAACCAAAGATTTTCCTCCGTGCGACGTTGTTTCCAAAGTTTGAATCATCCACAGATTTGAATTCACACACGCATTTGAAATCGAGGCCACTATTGTGTGGGGAGAAGACCTCGGTGGGACCCACAAGTCTGTAAACAGAGACAACTCTTGAGTTTGCCTCTGTATCAGCTCGGCACCAACGCGCCTGAAATTCTCCACCGAGCAGTGCGTGTCTGTGCTTCCCGGGTCGGTTTGATCTTTCCTTCAGCTGCCGGCCGAAGTTCTTTTCCTCTGCCTCACACGATCAACTCTCAGTTCCTCGCTCCCTCGCGCACGCAACAGAGAAAACGTCCCACGGCGCTTCCTCTCTCGGCTACTCGGCGCCGATCACCCTCCAGCCATGTTGGCGCCCGGGGGAACCGCCCAGGAGCTGCGCCGTCCTCTCATCGACGTGTTACACCAATCCTCAGCTCATTTCTGGCCTTCCTCCGCCGTGACCGATCCATTTTTCTTCCGACAAAACAGAGCCACGCCGCCTCCACTGCTCCACGACGTTCAGCCGGTCCAGCGCCTCTCCCGCACGACCAAAACCACCCTAAGGTGCGCCATGATGTCTTGATCCTTCTCCAGTGGTCCTTTTGCTTTTCCCCGACGCCGGCTAGCCGGAATTTGTGTTTTACCGCCGGAGTACATGAAGAACCGAAGCTAGACAATCTCTGAAATTCGCTCAAACCGCTTGATTATCCGTTCTACAATTCAAACCACAGCTACTAGGACTCCTAGTGCCCTCCCACGCTGAAGCACGAAGCAAACCTCCCCTCCTCCACCACGGGCGACGAGAAATCGCCGTCGGCGGCTAAAACCGCTGCGGTCCACGGTGACAACTAGTTTTCCGCTGTTTTCTGCGAGAGCTGAGCTCCGTTCCACGTTTCCTGACCACTAGGGATGCTTTAGGGCAAACTAGCTCGCTGGGAGAAGCTTGAGACACACCAGAACGCATCGATGCCGAGCTACCGAGCCGCCCCGCCGATGCAGACACACCTCCGGCCATTTTTCATGTGGGGAAAACTTGCCCGGCTGCTAGGCTACGGTGTGAGGGTCGTGTAGGGCGAAACCAGAGCTAAAACGGTGGAGAACCGAGGGAGAACGAGCCGCGCCATTCTTCTCTCCAGCGTGCACCCGCGGGCTCTGTCCGAGGTTGAAGAAAGAACTGACCTGTGGGCCCCATGTTTGAGTGCTCTGTGTAAAATCAAACAGAAAGTTGTTCAAACTTCAAAAATCCATAACTCGGGGTAGAAAACTCCAAAATTAGTGAGACAAATTTTTTTGGAATCCTCATGAGGAGTAATTTGCAGAGAAATAAGTTTCTAGCTATGAAAATGACTAGAAATTTCTGTAGAGTTCTTTTTATTTATTCCTTTAGTGATTAATTCCAGAAATATGGTTCGATGAAATTATCCCATTTTTTGTCAGAATATCTTTCTCATAGTCCCTGAGCTCCAGTAGAAATTTCAGGATTTTTGGAGATGATTAAGAGGGCTTAATCAGTAGGTTTTGTCAGGTTTATTTAAATGGGCTGAAAAATTACAGAACAAATTCCGGAAAATAGGAATCAACTTCAATCCTCCATTATGGCTAGCAAAAAGCTTAGAAAGTTTTTTTAAAAAATTTCCTAGGAACCTTAGGTCCATACCTATTAGGATATCGAATTTCTCCATATGACCAAGTCTAATTAAATTCCTATAACTCATTGAAGGTTAAAGTTTCCAAGAATTCTTGTGGTCAACTCCTTCCTCAAAACTTTCTGGAAATTTTACCATACCCCTAGCATGATATTAGAAAGCATCTGTAAAAATTTCAACCATAGAATCCTGTATTTTCATATAGTTTGCTTCTGTAGTTTGATATAGCACATTATTTCATAATGTGACGCATTTGTTTATTTGATCATTTCGATAGCGTCCATCACGCGAAGACTTCGGAGGCCGCTGACTTGAATCCTATTGACAGAAACTTTAGTTGGGATTGACAAGAAGGCAAGCCCTGGTTTGCATCAAAATTTACAATCTTCTATTTGTATTCACTTTATAATGTCTAGCATTTTGATTATTGCACTAAGTCTAGTTTGTATGGCACTCCACATGCATGACCCAATAAATCCCTGGAGTTTTATTTAGATTAGGTTTTCACTTAAATATATCTGCTGTGATCAAGTTAACAAAAGTGGATTAAAAGAGGCATAACTCGAGTAGGCTGTTTCCTACTCATGAACCGGGATAAGGGGGATCAATCGGAAGAGTTGGGAATTGATCCTCTTAGTTGGGAATGGAGATCGGACAGTATGGATGGAAGGCTCGAGGACGTGGTCCTGTGAACCTAGTCTCTGTCTGAGTCGATTAAGGCCCGTTCTCGTGTGCGGCTCCGCTGGACAAGTTTGAGTTGTGTACCGGATGCATACTGGCTATATGGGACCCAGGAAACCGATATAACATGTTAACCTGGGTGTCGAGGCAATCCCCACCGTATTATGCAGATGCTGAAAGGATAGAGAAGTCGGCTCTACGGGGGTTTGACGTAGTGAGACTTAATCCAAGTCGGTGGGACCGGTTCGATATTTGGGTGTCATGTGAAAGGTTGCCACATACGACGTTGAGGGGATTGGTTGATCACCGGTCTCGGGACGGGCGTATGTTTCGTGTAAGCCTGGTGTTTTTGGTTCGAATCACCATCGCTCGCGGTAGTGAGCATACTTGTACACTGAGTCGTGACGTAGTAAGAAACTGGGAAAAGTTAATATGCTTTGTGAGTAATCCTCATATTGGAGATGAGGGATGATCAACACCTTCACTAAATTTACTTTCTACCTTGGGCTAGTGGCGTCGAGACAAAGCGTTTCTTGTTTGATTGTGGAGTCTCGGCGTTGATGGCGCAAGGTCTGTATGGGTCTAGGGTAGCTCACTAACGTTATTTTCTCCTCGGGCAAGTGGCATCAAGATGAAGCGTTTCTTGTTTGATTGTGGAGTCTCGATGTAAATTGTGCGAGTGTTATAAAAGTTGCTAAAAACTTGAAGTAAGGACTCTCCATTAGCTCAAGTTCATCTTTTATGAAAACTTCTCTATTCAGCACTCTATTTTCAGCATGTAGAGTTCCATGTGTAGGTTGTCGGTTGAGTCTTGCTGAGCATGAGCTCACGGTTTGTTGATCCATTGTTTTGCAGGTAACGTTGCATAAGGCAACGTTAGGGATGATGAGGGATCCAAGCGGAGCAGCACCCAATGAGGGGTGTGAGTCTCACTTTGGAACCCTACACGCCGCCGGGTTTTGATGTGGTGCTAGTGTGAAGCATCCGCAGGTAGGATGGCTTCATTTTGCTTAGCGTAGGCTATAGTCCATGAGTGTATTCTTATCTTCCGCTGCAATGTACACTGTACATCATTTGTAAAATGAGACAGTATTATGTATTAAAGACATATATTGTTGTGTATGTGTGTTTTTCGGTGATGTGCTGTTAGGTGCCGCATCGCACGGCACCACCCAATGCGATTCCTGGACTGTCGTGACGGGGTCCCCACAATTACCGGCAAATCTTGCTGGTATTCATGACATATTTCACGTGTCACAGCTGCGGAAGTGTATCAAATTTACCGCTGCTGTCTGCACCGAAGACATCGATGAGTTGCAACCAGATCTCACATACACCAAGGAACCAGTGCAGCTTATCGATGAGAAGACCCGGATCACACGGAATCGGACTCTGAAATTTTACAAAGTCCTATGGAGTAATCATACCGTGGAAGAGGCGACGTGGGAAAGCGAAGATTACATCCAAAAGAACTATCTGGAACTTTTGTCATAGACTTTGTAAATTACCCTCCCGTTTCGTTCTTCTTTTGTAATCTCAGGACGAGATTCTTTTAAGGGGGGAGGAATTTAAAGGTCCCAAAAATGTAAATGAAGGAAAACAAAGTTTGAATGCCATTTGGTTTCAAGTTTGGGAGAATTGGGACTTATTAAAACTTTCTACACGTGATGACACACATGAGTGTCCAACCACACAAGCTCAAATATTTATTTGAATGCTTGGAATCAAAGTTGATCTAAATTCCATGTGTGAAGTTCTCATGTGCAAGAGGAAGTTTAAATTCAGCTTTTGAACTGACTTTGTTCAACTAAAATTTCAAATGGGGTAGCACAATAGAAATGCAAACTGTTGTGGTAGAAATCCCATTTGCAGCAGCTAATTTGAAAATCAGATTGCATATTTGAATTCTTCAGGTCCAAAGTAGTGGGGATGCAAAGTTTCATGAATTTTGGAGATGTTTTGCTATCCATTTTCCAAAAGGGCTTTAAATTGCATAGGAATTCAAAAACAAATTTTAATTTCGATGAAACTTGCTCAATTATCCAAATGAATTTCAGATTGTAGCTCCAAACAATTGAATTTAGTCATTTGTTAAATTTGGAGATCCTTAGAGGGATAAGGAGGGGAAATTTAGTGGATCCCACCTGTCATTGGGGTGTTTAGACTTGCAACCGAAGTCTCTGCTCTCTGTTTTCGCTTGAACAGCCCGAAGCATCACCGGATGACACCGAGCGGCACCGGGGACACCTCCTCGCAGGGTTCCTTCATGCTGGCGACCTGTTTTCTGGCTTCATAACCTCATGCCATGTTCTGTTTGCCCACAACACCAAAGCCTCGGCTCTGTTTCTTCCTCACGCATGAACGGAACACCCCTTACCGCCGCCACCTTGGTTCCACTCAGGAGCCAGCCATTTTCACGCGATCATCGCCCGTTGAGTAGCAAAATGGAACCATGGTCTTGTGCACGTCCTCCTCGGCGCACGAACTGATCGAGCCTCTGCTTCTACCCCATCGAGCGCACGTTTTCTTCACGGCGGCCGAGCTGCACCAAAGATCAGGCGCAAGTGGACAGCCCTACCGGGAACTTCTCACGCCCGAGCAAGAGCACCCTTGGACGTGCCAATATCTCACGGTTCTCCTCCACCAAGCTCAAGCCAAACCCTTGCTTATCGACGGTGAATTTTGGATTCTTCTTCCAGCGTGTGCAAAACCACCTTCGGGTAAGAAAACTCCAAATTCCTGATCAGTATTCGGTTATGATTCAACAAATTAGGCACACAAGGGCTAGACTAGGTAGGCAATCTTTCTTCTTCACAATCCTAACGTGAAACCCTCTGTTGCCGGCCTATTTCATGCTTTTTCATCGGCGACCGTAGCGGGAACCCTCAGGCGCACGGTGAGATCACCTTTAGAGCCTCTCCCGAGCTAGGGGGCTTTTAGATCGAGCTTCTAAATGTCACACCGGTGCTCTAGATCTTGGAAAACGAGGGTTTGAGGGGTTAGGGCGTCGGGTCGATGTTGCCGGAGTGGAACCGAGCTGCTGCGCCGTCGCGAGATGGGTTAGGGGCCTCGCTGGCTCGGGGTAACTTTACCAAAGTGTTCCTAATGTCGGTGTAGGCCCTGGCGGTGAGTGGGAGTGCGGGAGAAGGTCGGGAGAAGCGAGTTCCGGCGAGCTTCAGGTCGATTCTGGGCAATTCTGAGCTCCACAAATCCTAAGAAAATTCATGATGTCTATATGAACTATATGTGAAATTGTAGTTCACTTAGTTTTGCATGAACATGTAAGTTACTTCAGAATTAATTCCTTTTTGCTTAATTGCTTAGGGAATTGTTCTAGGAAAACTACTCAGTGAAAAATGCTAATGTTTTGTCCAGAAGCCTTTCTTGTGACAAGGAACTCACATGAAAAAATTCAGCTAAAGTTGACCTCTGGATCAGTACTTTCAAAAACACTTTGCTTAGGTGAAAATACTCCAATTAGGAAGAACACTGAGCACTTGATCCCAATGACTAAACCCAACTCCACCAACTAGAACAAGTTCAATTTTAAATTCTTAAACAGAGTTCCATTTTTTAACTTGTCCTTAGACCTTAATAGCAAAGGCTTTACAATTAAATACATGTGCATATTCATAACGTGTAGCATTGACGTGAACACTTGTGAATAAATTGAAGTAGGAATCAAGGAGTAAGGTGATCCAGCAATTAAGCCTCAAGTGATCAGCAACTAACTGATTTATTTATATACTTCTTCACCTGCAAAACAGGCAAGCCCCGGTTTGCATTCAAGCAAGTTTTATAAAGCTTTTCATTTATAGTACTATAGTTATGAGATTATGATGACACATTAGGTCTAGATGATATTGAAACCCAATTGCATGACCAGATTTAACACAAGAGAGAATGGGTAGATTAGCACCTTGTCGGGTGGAATCAAGCTATGCTAAATGTTACTTTGGAAGGACCGGTAAAAGTCGAGTAGTCGGAATCTACTCGCGAGTTTAGGGCTTGGTTTCACCGGAACGGGTTATGAATAGAACCATTGAGGAAAATTCACAAGTGGGAAATTGAGACCGGGCAGGGAGACAGAGATGCAGCAGGTCGAGGTCCGTACGTGCATAGCCCTGGCCTGTGTTGGTTAAGCCCCGTCCATACTTGGCCCTGTTGGACAAGTTTGAGTTGTGTACCGGGTGCATACTGTCTATATGGGACCCAGAAAACCGATGTACCGCATGAGATCCATATTGGAACTTTTCTGATTGGCTTAGGATTTCGGCGTCAGTACAGCAGGTGGTAACTCGCTCAAGAACATATCACTGCAGGTATGTACCTTGAGGGAGCTTGCTGTTCGAGTCGATGGGACCGCGTCCGGTGTGGATGAACATGGGAAAGGTGGCTGCATACAACATCGGTCGAGGTTGCTGCTGGCAACTCAGAGATGGGTGTACGTGTCGTGCAGTCCGGGCGTGTCTTGGTTCAAATCACTGTCACTCGCGGTTATATGAGCATGCTTGGACACTGAGTCTTGACGTAGTAAGAAATGAAGTGAATTACATTGAATTGATAAGGATTGTGATCTAAATTGTATTGCAACCATGTTTGAATTAGAGATAGTGCCAATTAAGTTTACTTCACCTCTTGCAAGAAGCATCGTAACAAAGCGTTTCTTGTTTGATTGTGGAGTTGCAATGCGTCTCGGATCAACGTCTTTAAAATGAGGCTTTAAAATATGAAAGTTAAGGATCAACTGTAGGTGAGTCCTTTATGCAAATTCAGCTATGATGTTCAATCCGTCGTGCATGTAGAGTTTCCTGTTTAGTGGAGATGGATCGGTCTTGTTGATCCTATGTGCTCACTCTTGCTATATGAGTGGTTTTTCAGCTTAACATCGATGCTTATGAAGAGGTTGTCCGGAGGGACTCGGAGACATCCGAGTCGTTTAAACTCATGGAAACCCAGCCGTTGTCGTATATCTTCGTGTTGCTAGAGAGAAGAGTCCGCGGGCTGGACGTCTTCTCATATGCTTAGTGTAGATATGATACGTGAGTTATATTAGTCTTCCGCTGTAGTTTATTTGATGTAAATTATTTACAAAGAATACTTGTAAGCTTTTGCATTTGTTTTATGTGATACGACTTCCTTACGTGTGTGTTGTTGGGTGTCGCATCACACGGCACCACCCAATGCGATTCCCAGGCGAGCGGCATGACCCCGTGATGGGGCGGGCCCTCACAGAAACTTTGAGATTATGTGTAGATTATCGTCCTTTGAATGTTGTCACTATCAAAAATAAGTATCCACTATCGCGCATCGATATTTTGTTTGATCAACTAGTGGGTCCATGTAAAATCGAGCAAGTGCTGAATTGGAAATCTCCAACATCTGTTCATGAAGTGAGGAGTTTCCTAGGTTTAGTGGGTTATTACCGGAGATCATTCCAAACTTCTCCAAAGTCGCTAAACTTATGATGGAGCAGTTGAAGAAAGGCACCAAATATGGTTGGAGCAATTCATGTGAACAATCTTTTCAAACTTTAGTGAAGCATCTCACTACAGCTCCGGTTTTGGCTCAGCCGGACACCACAGAACCATTTGATGTCTATTGTGATGCATCCAGCATTGGTCTTGGTTGTGTGCTGATGCAAGAAGGACGCGTGGTCACGTATGGATCCCGACCACTCAGGGGTCATAAGCAGAATTACTCGAAGCACGACCTTGAACTTGTTGTAGTGGTCCTTGCATTGCAAATGTGGAGACATTATTTACTAGGTAATCTAGTACATCTCTACACTGACCACAAAAGTTTAAAGTACATCTTCACACAAAAAGAACTGAATATGAGGCAGCGAAGATGGCTAGAATTAATCAAGGATTATGAACTTGAGATTCATTACCATCCGGGCAAAGCAAATGTGTTTGCCGATGCACTTAGTCGGAAATCCCATGTTCACCATTTAGCCATGGCTGCAGATGAAGAAGGATAACCAAGTCTGTGCTTAGTTCCCTACGGATCGCTGTTTAACCTCACCCTCATTTTGACAATTTGAGATGAGATTATCGAGGCTCAGAAGAGAGACAAGGGTATGTCTCACATACGGGCAAGAGTGGACAGCGGTGAATTGAAGATGTTCCGCAAGGATGAGGAGGTTACTCTCTGGTTTAACAACCGCATAGTTATACCCCGGGATATGAAATTGCAGAGGAGAATCTTGGATGAAGCTCATTTGTCCAAGTACTCCATTCATCCCGGAAGTAATAAAATGTGCCAGGATTTAAAATTTAAATTCTTGTAGACACTAATGAAAAGCGAGATTGCAAAATACGTATCCGAATGTGATACGTGTCGGCGAGTCAAAGTTGACCATATGAGGAAAGCTGGAACACTTCAACCGCTGAAAATTCCAGCATGGAAGTGGGAAGACATAAGTATGGACTTTATCATCGGGTTACCAATGACCAGAAACAAGCATGATTATATTTGGGTAATCATCGATTGTTTGACCAAGACAGCTCATTTTATTCCAGACCGTACCAAATATGTGGCAAAGAATTATGCGGAGCTGTTTATCCCCGCACCATCGTCTCTGACCGTGGTGCGTTATCCGTATCCAGATTTTGGGAGCAACTGCATGCTTCTTTGGGAACCAAGTTAATTCGGAGTTCAGCATATCATCCGCAAACTGATGGTCATACAGAAAGAGTAAATCAAATTCTGGAGGATATGCTAAGGGCATGTGTCATCAATCATGGGAATAATTGGGATGATCACCTACCGTAAGCAGAACTGTCATATAATAACGGTTATCAGTCCAGTATCAAGATGGCCCCGTATGAAGCTCTTTATGGCCAGAAGTGCCGCACACCGCTGAATTGGTGTGAGTCCGGCGAGAGAGTGGCATGTGGGATTGATCTTGTGAATGAAGCCGAGGAACGAGTGCGAGTGATTCAAGCCAATTTAAAGGCTGCTCAATCTCGGCAGAAAAGCTATGCAAACAAAAGACGTCGACCTCCACTTCGACATCGGAGACCACGTTTATCTTCGTGTCTCTCCGATGAAAGTGATTCATCGTTTCAGAGTGAAGGGAAAACTTGTTCCGCGATTCATCGGGCCGTTTTCCGTCATCAAAGTATGTGGACCCGTGGCCTATCGTCAGGAGTTACCGACGTCACTTTCGGGTATTCACAATGTTTTCCACGTCTCTTAGCCGCGGAAATGTCTTAAATACCCAACTGAAGTTCGCATGGAGAACGTCAAAAATCTTCAACTGGATCTCACTTGTTAGAGTCATATGTCCAGTAGTCTTTTTCCCTTCCTCTGTCTTTTTGTAATATCGGGATGAGATTCTTTTAAGGGGAGAGGAATGTAACAGTCCTGACTTTTGTAAAGTCGTATTTCACTTTATAAAGCAAAGTTGAGGAGAAAGAAAGACTATTTGTGTCACATAAAATGATAAACACACAATGGACATGTGAGGGAGTTAAAAAAAATCTTTAACTCATGCTTAACATGTGAACATGAGGAAAGAATTTCACTCCCTAATTTAAACTCATGTGCACATCCTCTATGAGTAGAGTGGGGGGATTTAAACATAATTTAAACCTTTTAAAGGATTCATGTTCAGATTGTCCAAATGCATACGAGTGAATCCACCAATGCATTCCCCATGTATCAAAGAGCTTATGTTCCAAATTTGGATATTTTTGGAGCTCATATACTATTTATTTGAAGGGATAATTGAGAGCACCTTTAAATTCAAATTTGATTTCGAATCTGAGACAAACTTGCTAAATTTCAAAATCTGAGTTCAGAACTGAGTTCCCCATATTTTGTTTTGCCTGCCCTACAAGTTTGGTCAAATTTGGATAACAATTATGTGGGAATCTTAAAGCATAGAGAGGAGGGAATTGAGGTGATGTGGTCCCCACAGGTCAGCCTCCCAGTTTACAACCGACTCCCTCGGTTCTTCAGCTCGCGCCACCGCGAGAGCAGCTGCCGGCCTGGGGCTCTCTCCCGAAGCGCTCACATGATCTTTTGCTCGGTCTAATCCTTCACGCAGCAAGTGCACCGAAGCAACTTCTCCTCTCTCGCTCACTCGGCCACTTTCTCTGTTTTCTCTCCCGCAAGAACACCGGCACCCGCTTCTCTGTTTCGAGATCGCCCTCACCACCCGAGCTTCATTTGGCCGAGCTCCTCACACAGAAAAGCTGTGCCACTACGTTCTCTAGCTGTCTACTAGCTCCACTTCCCGGTTTCCCTGCTCATTTGTGCTCGGGAATTCAAAGTTGCAGCCACGCCCGAGTGAACACCGAAGAAACAGGTTTCGGCTCCCATGGACAGCCGGTACCGAGAATGATCAAGTTCAAGCAAGCCCACCCCTCGATGCACCGGTGACTCAAGCTGCTCCTCCCCAAAGCTCATCCCTAACGGTGGATCATAGCACAGGAATTTGGAGTCTTTCTCCCGAGGTAGGAATTCGGGAAATTCGCGTTCAATTCTTGTTGTTAGTGCTTCAAACTCTGCACATGGGTTCCTCACAGCTAGCGCACGTCCTCCTTCAAAACTAGGCTGAGAAATTGGGTGAAGAGGGAGAAATTCTGAATTTTGCCCGTGGCCAACCTTCGGACCCCGTTGGCCGCACGGTGACGACATGGTTGGGGAGCTTCCCGACGAGATTGGCGTTCAATTCTAGCTTCCCCACACTCCGCTGTTGCTCTAGAGCCAGAAACCCGACGGTTTAATGGAGAAATGAGCTTGCCCGAGGTCGCCGGAACCCTTAATGGGACTGCCGCTGTTGCGCACGGTATTCCGGCCATCGACGGCGGCCGGCGACCTTCCAGTCGTGTTTAACGGCCTCAAATAAGGGGGCGGCGAGTTTGGCCCCGGGAGACTCGCCGGCGTGTACCGCCGCCCGGTTCTGTTGGCGCGAGGTGGGAGAAGGGACTGTAGCATGGGACCCACTGGCAGTGTTTAAACATTTCTCTGATTTTCAGAATTAGGTTCAAACTTTGAATGGCCACAACTTTGTGTAGGAGTGTCCAAAAATTCTCAAATATATTGCGTTGGATTCCTCTCAGTGAGTACTATCCATGGGTCCATCCCAATATTTATGAAAGCCCCTGTATTTGGCTCATTAATTCATTTAAGTAAAATCTTAGGGAATTAATTACAGGAGTTCTGTTAATTGGAAAATTCCCAAATTGGGAATGACCTTCCACCAATTATAATTGAACTCCAGTAAAAATTTCATAGACATTGGACCTTATTTGCTTGGCCAAATTCTGTGTCCATCTTTTACGTCTCTGGAAATTAGGAAAAAGAACAGAAGCAATTTCAGCTTTTCTTCAATTCTTGTAAATTCCATATGTCCATGTAGGAAACTCAAAAAATGGTAAAACCAATTCCTATGGACTCAGGATATTGTGTACTTCACAACAAGTCCACTTTTCAGCATAGGAAAGCTCAAGAACTAGGAGGTAAAGGCAGAATAGTTAAAACCACATAAGGAATTGTTGTGACCACATTGAGCTATTCCTTGAGCTCAAATTTTGCACACTGCCTACATACCTTCCCTTGAAGATACTAGTAAATTTTCAGCTTCATTGAACCCCTGGAACTGGAGCTACCATTCTTTAGGGCTAGGTGTTCATATAAAGTCTTACTCGCATGGTGATTAATACTACTTTCTTTTCATCTAGCATGTTCTTCTCTATTGAGATCCCAACAACAGAAACTTTGCTGTTGTTTCTCATCTTAGCCTTAGTTAACTTATATAACAGAACTAAAGCATTTTCTAAGTTACTTTTGAAATATATGTGCATTGCATCTCAATAGCCTACGTGATGTCGACGCTGGACGAGGAGTTCAAACTCAAAGGCGAGGATCTCCATCTTGTGATGAGTTTGGTGGATTCTCCGGAGGAAGACTAACTCATAGACTATAACAAAACCGTTGAGCAAGGCAAGCCCGGTTTGCATATAATTGCCTTTTAAATTTTGCTTTACGTTCACCTAATGTTGTTAGAGTGATATTGTGCATTACGTTTAGGATGCTTGATACCCACTTGCATGGCTATTATAACCCTGAATAGAAGGTCTAATCTAGGATTTACCTCATCATAGTTGGCTAGGCTAATGTTGCAGATAGCCCGGTAGAAGTCGAGTAGTTGGAAGCTACTCGCGAGAAAGGTCGAGTAGCGGAGTCTACTCGCGAGAAGAAGTTATTGAGAAGAGCACCCTCAAAGAAAGTGAGATGGCGACGGGGAGTTCCTGTAGGATGGAACGCTCAAGGTTGTCTCGACCCGATGGGTGTGACAATTCTTGGGACCACGTGGGCCTGGGCCGGTTATGGTAAGGCCAATGTGGAGATTGGGTATTAGCCCCATCCGTGTCGGTTAAGTACCGCGCCGTATGCGGCCGTGCTGGACAAGTTTGAGTTGTACCGGATATATAGTGGGGTATGGGACCCATGAAACTGATGTAACTCGATGGCCCGTGGTGTAGAAACTCATCCTTCGTTTGGAATGGCGTTGAGAAGATGGGAGGTGTAAATCCTTTAGCGGGCAACATTGACGTGTCCGTGTAGAGGACCATCCTGCTCGGGACGAAGCGTTTTTCTATGTTGGGGTGTCGGGTGAAAGGTTGCTGCATAGAATGTAAGAAAGAGCTCTAGAGTGAGTCTTTCGACACGGGTGTATGTGTCATGTATTCCGAGTTGTTACTGATTTGAATCACCATTGCTCGCGGTTAAGGATTGAGCATACTTGCCCACTGCGCTGTGACATAGTAAGAAGAGGAACTAAGTTTCTTAATATGTTGTTCATGGCATAATCATTGTATTGAAACCTTGACTGCAGTATATATAATGCAAACTAAATTTCTATTCCACCTTAGGCTAGAAACATCGGGATAAGTGTTTCTTGTTTGATTGTGGACTTCCGGTGTTGTGAGGCATGAGGACCATTAAAATGGCTGCTTTAAAAATCTGAATATAAGGATCAACGATTAGCCAAACTGATTGTGCAAATTCAGATTTCCTATCTTCTTACAACTCCTCCATGTAGAGATACATGTTTAGGATAGACGATTAAGACTTGTTGAGCGTTAATACTCACGGTTGCTTTGTAGTTGTTTTTGCAGGTAGCAGGATGCCTGCTATGAAGATGGTTATTCGGTGAGACATCGAACCTCATGGTTCGTATAAGTCATCAGAACCTAGCCGCTGCCTTCCTTGTTATGAAGCTATTAGGAAGCGTCCACGGGCTGGACGACTTCTCTTCAGCATAGTTAGAGCCGAGAGTGAGTACATGTATAGTTTTAATGCCGCTGCGTATGTACAACTTGTGTACATTATGTTGTAAAAGAGTTTAGCTTGAGAAATAAAGCATTATGTATGTTTTTATTGTCTTTTCGTGTATGCTGTTGGGTGCCGCACCGCACGACACCATCCAATGTGAATCCTGGAGTGGGGTCCCGAAGGGGTTCCCCACACTAAAGAGAGTGAGGGTAGTGTCTAAGTCCTCGAGTAGAATATGCCATGCTTAATGTCTCATAGGCTTCGGTACAAGTCGAGTAGTTGGAATCTACTCGCGAGTATAGGGTTAGCCTCATACAGGATTGGTTCGAGTTGTGAGATACACATAGTAAGAAAAATGAGACTAGGCATGGCCTTAGGATGCACCAAGATGGAGTCTTGTGTGCGTAGCCCTGCCCGTGTCAATTGAGGACCGATCTGTGTGCGTCCCTGCTGAACAAGTTTGAATATACTGAAGGCATATCAGATATATGGGGTCCGATAAATTGATGTAACATATACCTCCGGGCGTCGAGGCATAACGCACCGATTTATAGGTGCAGGTTGAGGGCAGCAAGGTGGAAATCTGCTGACGGGCATAGAGAGACGCTCCATGTAGGGAACCTCCTACTCGTTTGGGTGCGACCGGTTCTACGTTTGGGCTGTTGGGTGAAAGGTTGTCCTGTACGACACTGGTTGAGCGTGCCATTGCAGCTCTGAGGATGGGCGTACGTGATGTGCTATTCGGGTATCCCTGTAGGTGTATATCAAGTCGATTCACCGTCCCTCGCGGTCATGAGTACCGCTTGTTCACGGTGTCGTGACGTAGTAAATATGAGATATGAATGTGATGATATATGTGCTGTGATGATATAATTGTATTGCAACATGTGTGCCAAAAAATATTACTCACTAAATTTTAGATCTATGAACCTTTAACTCGTGGCTCAAATGTGAACTAAGGATGAACTCTTAGGCGTGTCCATTGATGAAAATTGACATCCTACTTTTGTATGACTTGCATGTAGAGTTTCATGTGTAGGTGAGTCGGATAAGTCTTGTTGAGCCATCATGCTCATGGTTGTTGCTATGAGTGTTTGTAGGTGAGGAGTACCCCACGGAGATGTAGTACGGGTTCACCGGGTAGGTTTACCCTCCTTCAGGTACAACGGCTGAGTGGGATCCGTGCACGTCACCATGAAGATAGAGTGTGGCTAGTGTGGGCTGGACAACAGACTTTTGCTAGATAGGTTTAGGTGTGAGTTGTATAATTAATTTCCGTTGTAGTTAACTCTGTAAATTAGATGTAAACTACGTTTGTACCACTTTTGTACAAATTCAGTAAGTTTGAATGTAATATTATGTTCCTTATCGTGTGTGTTGTCAGGTGTCGCATCATGCGGCATCACCCTCTGTGATCCTGGATTGTACGGATCTCGGTCTGTCACATGTACCCTGGGCACCGCCACTTTCTTTTTCGTGCTTGCTTTCCCATATCTCTCCGGCCGTATGGTCAGTTACTTTTCCCTGTGTTCACCCATAGTTAGAGTTGTGCTATCCTGCCGTAGGCGGATCCGCTTGAGGAACCTGTGGTGTATTCGGGATCCCTTAGTAATTTCCTTGCTCAGGGGTCCTATGGCGCTGAATGGTCCCTCCCCTGAAATCCTAATGTCAGTGGGAGGTCCAGAGTGTGCAGCCTGCTTAGCCTGGTCCTGCACCCCAAGCGTGGGCACTTTGCCTCTCCAGCACTGTGGCTGAGTACCAAGGAACCGGACAACCCATACTCCTGAGCAAAGTAGTAACCATAACCCGGACACTATCACATTGAATTGCCCATGCCCCGCAGCTCGGCTAAGAACCGTAAGTCGCAACAACTAGGAGTAGAGAATTAAGACCAGTGAACACGATCACTCTTTTTCTATATCATGCATGTGAAGGTCCTAGTGTCCCGGACCTCTCAGAAGGCCCACCTTCAACATCCCGTCTCTACCATCTAATTGGTAGGTGCACCCCAAGCTATGGGTCACACCTACCATGGGGCCACTACGACGATATACGTGGGCAGGATGTCGGGACCGCCACGGCAATCAGCAGGGACCTGGAGCGTTTGACTACAGCAAGGTGACGACACCGCCGAAACTTCTTCGGGTCCTTACGCTGCTAAAGACCCGAGGGGACAAGCTAACTACATCGGCGAATCCTAACGACCACGCCGAAGCTTATTCGGGTCCTTATGCTGCTAAGGACCCGAGGAGACAAGCTAACTACATTGGTGAAGTTTTTCGGTTCCTTGCGCTGCTAAGGACCCGTGGATACGCAACTACAACACAAGAAATAAACACTTCACAGCAAGTTTTTCTTCAAGACAAGATACAAGGAGATAACAAGGTGTTGGCGAATATATAATGCAAGCTGGATCCCCAGGAGCCTACTGGCGGTGGAACCTCGCAGCCACGAGCTTGGCGGTTTCCCCCACGTTGGACCTGGCCACCTCTGCGACTGAACCTTGCACCATTGGCTCCAGGGAGACGTTGAGGTCCAAGCTTTGGAAGCATGTGAGCATGTGCTCCACCACTTGCTCGGCCAGGGTCTTGCCCTCGGCCTCCAGCTCGCCCCTTTCTACGGCCTCCAATGCTAGCAGCTTGGCTCTGGCCGAGTCCAGTGCAGGGAGCACTTGGCTCACCACCTGTACCGGACCCCCCGAGCGCAAGGGGCTAAAGCCAAAGGGCTCCAACACCATCTCGGTGCAGCCCAGAAAATCCAAGACCGTATGCGCCTCGACTGCAAAGGAAGCCCGGAGCTTCAACACCATCTTGCATGTGGCGGCCAACTCCCGGACCAGGTCCCTATTCGCTAGCTCTTTGTCCCTGGAAGCCATCTCCGCATCACGGTGCTCCAGGAAGTCCTCCTTGAGCAAGGTGGCAAGCTCACGCTCGTGGACGTCCTAGAGCTGCTTCCCCAGGCGCTCCCGCTCCGCCTCCTGGGTTGCTTCGTGGAAGTCGAGGTCCTTCACCTTCTCCTTCTCTTGCAGCTCCGGCTCCCGCTGGAGAACAGAAGCCTCACGGCGAGTGAGGCCCTCCTGCGCCTTCGAGGTGGCTTTGGCATGAGCATCACCTTTGGCATGGAGTCTTCTGGCTTTGGCCAGGAGCTCCTGGGACATCCTGTCAAGTCTGCCGACCGTGACCCGCTCCTGGTCGATCGCCTCCTGCATGACCTCCAGTCGCTCCAGCTGCTGTGTCGTCCACTGCTTCGTGGCCTGGGTCTGCTCCTTCAGCAAGTCGCCTCTGTCCCTGAGACGCTACCTGACAGGGCCCGGCCACCCGATCATGGGGTTGTGCCGCTCGCCCGGGAATCACATTGGGTGGTACCATGGAATGCGGCACCCAACAGTACACATATAAGTAAAATATATTACATAAATCAAAAGCAGAAGCTTACAAATGTTCTTTGTAAATAATTTACATCAAATAACTATAGAGGAAGACTATAAACACCTCATGTTGAATAACTACTAAGCACTCAAGAAGATGTCCAGCCCGCGGACTCTTCTCGCTAGCAACACGAAGACAACTGCAGTGGCTGGGTTCTCCATGTGTTAAACGACTCAGAAGTCTCTAAGTCTCACTGGACAACCTCCTCATAAGCGTCGATGTTAACCTGCAAAACCACTCATATAGCAAGCGTGAGCACATAGGCTCAGCAAGACCGATCTGTATGCTCTAAACAAGAAACTTTACATGCACGACGGATTGAATAAGGTTGCTGATTTTGCATAAAGGACTCGCCTAAAGTTGATCCTTAACTTTCAGATTTTAAGCCTCATTTTAAAGATCTTGAGCCGAACAGCATCACAACTCCACAATCAATGAGGAAACGCTTTGTTGCGATGCTTCTTGCACAAAGTGAAGTAAAGTTTAATTGGCACTATCTCTAATTCAAGCATGGTTACGATACAATTTAAAACACAAGCCTTATCCAATTCAAAGGAATCCACTTCAGTTTTTACTACGTCAAGATGCAGTGGGAAAGTATGCTCATATGAGTGCGAGCGACGGTAATTCGAATCAGTACACGCCTGGACTACACGACACGTACACCCATACTCCGAGTTGCCGGCAGCAACCTCGACTGATGTTGTGCACAGCCACCTTTCCCATGTTCTTCCACACAGGACGCAGTCCAATCACCCCGAACAGCAAGCTCTCTCAAGGTACATACACACAGTGATATGTTCTTGAGCGAGTTACCTCTTGCTGTACTGACGCCGAAAGCCTAAGCCAATTAGAAAAGTTCCAATGTGGATCTCACGAGGTACATCGGTTTCCTGGGTCCCATATAGCCAGTATGCGCCCGGTACACAACCCAAACTTGTCCAACAGAGCCAAGTATGGATGGGCATTAACCGACACAAGCAGGGCTATGCACGCACGGTCCACAGCTGTGGGGACCACCCTATGGTTCACCCACTCCGGGATCACAGAGGGTGGTGTCGTGCAATGCGGCACCCAACAGCACACAAAAAAAGATTAAGAACAACATACAAACTTTTATTTTACATAGAAACAGTGGAAGTATTTTACAAACTTAATTCTAGAGCGGAAGTCTTATTAATAGCTAAACTCTCAGCCTAGCTATGCAAAAGTGCAGCCGTCCAGCCTGGGGATGCTACACGCTAGCAACATACAACCGGAGATCACGGCGGCGTGCAGGGATCCAGCTCGGCCGTGTACCCCGACAGATGCATCGCCTCGTCCTCGGACCCTTCCTCATAACTCTCACCTGCACACAGCTCAAATATTGCAACCGTGAGCATGATGGCTCAGCAAGGCTTAACCGACATCCTAGTCATGGAACTCTACATGCAGGGATCAGTAATATGGGATAAAGACATTACAATAAAGACACGCCTATATGTTAATCCTTACTTTCAGTTTTATAGCAGCAGTTTAATGAGCCTTAGGCAGCCCTCACATCAGAATTCCACAATCAAACAAGAAACGCTTTCCTCCGATGTGGTGATGCCCAAAGTGGAAGATAAACTTAATTAGCTCTACAACTATAGCATACAGGGTTTCAAGACATTAATAGTTCAATGCAGAATATTCATTTGGCTTATTTCACTTCTTACTACGTCACAGCGCAGTGAACAAGCGGTACTCAAATAATCACGAGGGACGGTGATTGCAATCAGGAGACACTCAGATAACACGTCACATACACCCCACTTTCAAAAGTGTGGTGCTTCACACCTTCCTACTCTGTTGTATGCAGCAACCTTTCAAAGGAAACCCAAATGCCGAACCAGTCCATCCGTAACGGGCAGGAGATCCCCGCGTGGAGCGTGTCTATGTCCACCGGCAGATTTACACCTTGCTACCCTCAACCCACTCCTATAAAATGGTTGGGTAAGCCTCGGCACCCAGGTTAACCAATTACATCGGTTTCCTGGTTCCCATATGCCAGTATGCATCCGGTACTATTCAAACTTGTCCAGCAGGGGCACACACGGCTCGGTCCTCAATTGACACCAACATGGCTACGCACGTGAGACCTCCGCTCACTGCATCCTATCCCCCTGCTGGGTCTCAGTTTCACAATCTTAAACCATTATCTACCTCTTTCCATACCGTGTAAATAAATACCTATCTCGCGAGTAGATTCCAACCACTCGACTTCTACCGAGATCCTAAGAACATTAGCATGGAATTTCTCTACTCGTTGAGTTTGTAAACTACCCAACCCTCCATAGGATTTAAAGGTTATGCAAGTGGGAGTTTAATCACCCTAACTCTAATGCAAGCATTACACCCTAAACATAAGTGATACAAATGAAAACTCTGCAAAAGTACTTAAATGCAAATCGGGGGCTTTCCTGGTTGCAAGTTAAACGGAAAGTCAGCGTCTGGCGGGAGGACGTCCAACGGCTCCGGTGCGTCTTCAACTTCGGTCACTATATGAAATGTAGCAAAATATATGTATAAGTGCTAATGAAGTATAAGAATTACACTTCTATTCATAACTACTGCTATTTAGGTTCCTTAATTGGATTTGGGATTTTTCCAGTGGATACTATATCCTATAAAGATGATCTGAGCAAAATTTGGAGAAATTTTATTGCACCTTGTGCTCTCCAAAATTCCCACAAGTACAAGGCGTCTCTGAATTTTGAGCCCAAACCTGCAGCTTTGACGTGTCTAACAGTGGAACATCTAATTAGACTAGGTCTCTATGGTTTTAACAAAATTTGTTTCATCATTTTTGGAGCTAGCTACAGGGAGATATGAATTTTTGAAGTTGGACAGGAGTGCTGAAAAGTTTCTGTTTGGGATTTGAATTTTCAAATAAAGGCTGAACTTTGGAAGACAATTTATCCTAGCAAATGAACTCCAATGAATCTCAAATTTTTACAGGAGATCATTAATATCATGAGGAATCTTCTGGCCAAATTTGAGGAAATTCCATAACATGGATCTTCTGGAATTAATTCCCAAATATTTAAATTTGATGAATTTTGGAGAAAATTCCAGAGATCTTCAGATCAATTTCTTTGCATTTATGCAAAGTAATGACTGAGAGGAATCCAACAAAACTTGTTTCACAAAATTTTGGACATTCCTACTAAAAGCTATGGTCATTTGAAGTTTGCACTAAATCTGAAAAATGAGGAAAAGTTTAAATTCCGATTGTGGGCCCCACCCGTGGCGCTATCCACTCAGATGGAGGCAACACCGAGGCCACAGGGTTATTTCTGTGCTGTCACAGAAAATCCCCACGCCACATGAGATCCTCCCGGTTTTCTTCCGCTCACTGACGATCGGTCCCCACCCGTCTTCTTTCTCCTCGCGCCCCCGCGCTTCCCCGGGGCTGCCCTCGCCGGAACGGTGTTTTCGTGCTCCAAACTTCGCCAAACTCGCTGCTACTACATATTTCCACACGGGAAACATGCTTCCGGTCTTACCCCTCACCGACGATGGCCAGAGATGGGCGTGCGATGGTGGCAGCAACTCGGGTGACTCCGGCGACATGGTACTCACCCGGCGAGCCTGGAATCCAACCATGGTTTGGTCCTACAGCACCACCGTGACATGGGGAACCCAGAACGCTACCCTGATCCCTAGGAAAACGGCCAGAAGCATAAGCTCACCGTGCGACCGAAGTGGTTTTTCGCCGCCGTGATGGAAAACACGGAGAACCCTTCGGAATCTGCATGGTTTTGCTTGCCGTTTGCTCGAGAAGGGTTGCCATGGCTTGGAGAACCTATGCCTAGACTCTTGTGAACCCTAACTCAATATGGCTGAGGAATTTCCCGTTTCTTTCACCTCGGTTCCAAGAAACCGCCGGCAACAAACTCCAAATTCTGGCCGACCTAGGCTATGACCTAGCTCCAAACTGGGAGGACAACAAAGAAGGGTCGACAACGCACCTAGGATGCCAGTTGGTTGAGCGTGAATGTGTCTGAGGTGGCCGGTCGACGGTGCGGCGTCGTGGTGGCAAAGTTGAACGTGGAAGGACCAACTATGCTCAGTTCTCGGGATCGGTTCTGGGGAACGTCGTGGACTGTCGTAAGGGAGGAACCAGAGATCCTTGTGCACCTTCCTATGATCTCAACCGGGCGTGACAACGCCAGGGTGGCGTCGGCGACGGGAGGGCGGCGCGGAGCAACCGAGCAGCGGTCGAAGCTACTCGAGCTGAGCATAGGGTCGAACGTGAGAGTGATGCAATGTTCACGTGGGCAAAAAAGGGGCGGTGAAATATCCCTCTTGGCGTGCTGATCTCCCGAGCAGGAGGTGGCGCGGTGGAAATCAGCGGGAGTGGGTCGCAGCCGGCGCTGGCGTTCGCTGGCTGTTCGACTGAAGGCAAAACAGAGGCGGTCAAGGAAATTGGGTGGCTGACATGTGGACCCCATCCCCTCAATTCTCAATCAATTTTTCCACGATCTTTTTCCACAGCTACTCAAACATAAAAGCTTTGCTTCACCTCAAAGTCATGGTTTGAATATTTGAATTTAAATGTTTTGAATTCTAGTGTGGAACTTGAACTGAATTTTTGGTTATTTGAATTTGATTGGAGTTTGAATTCTCCCTTTGCATTGTTCCTAAAACATAGCAAACCAACTCAAATATTTCTGAATTTCGGCATGGCTGCTAATTCAAATGTGGAGAACGCATTTGTGGAACCAAATTTGCAAATTGAGGAAGTTGGGATTTGAAACTAAAATTTAAATTCAGATTAGAGGGCTTCCTCTTTTAATCCCAAACAAATACTAAAACCCCTCCAAATGAGCTGAATTTTTGAGGGTTGAATATTTGAAATATGAAGACCCAAGTTACGAATTTAGATCTCCATGTTGGAAGTTTTTGGGAGGTTTGAATCATCACTTTGAACTCACACCGTTATAATTCAAAGTTTTAATTCCCCTCATTTTTCCTAAGTGTAAATGTGCTGAAATCTTTGTTAGCTCTTTTGGGGATTTTACAACAGCCTGCTGCATCTCAATATTCCTGCCCGGTCTCTATTTCTTACTTGTGAACTTTCCTCAATGGTTCTATTCACGACCCGCTCCGATGAAACCAAGCCCTAAACTCGCGAGTAGATTCCAACTACTCGACTTCTACCAGTCCTTCCAAAGTACAATTAGCGTAGCCTAAAACCACTCGAGGAGGTGCTACACTACCCATTGTCTCTTGGGTTAATCTGGTCATGCAATTGGGTCTTCAATATCATCTAGACCTAATTCAATCAATAATTCAAAGCTATGATCTCTATAAATGAAAAGACTATATAAAATTTCTTGAATGCAAACCGGGGCTTGCCTGTTTTGCAGGTGACTAGTATATAATCAGTTAGTGATAATCACTTGAGGCTTGATCACCTTGCTCCTTTATCCAACTCTCTTTTGCTTCACAATCTCCCACGTCGATGCTACACGTTATGAATATGCACAAGTATTTAATTGTAAAGCTTTTGCTATCAAGACTAATGATAAGTTTTAAAACCAGAACTCTGTTTAATAATTTAAAATGAAACTGGTGCTAGGAGTTGGCTTTGGGTTAAGCAAAATGATCAAGTGATAAGTGCATTCCTGACTTGTGTTTTGATCACCTAAAGAGGATAGACAGAAAAGTGGTGATCCAGACCTCCAATGGAGCTGAAAATTTTCATGTGAGTTCCTTGTCACAAGAAAGTGTTCTGTACCAAAAATTAGCACTTCTCATAGAATGGTTTATTTAGAACAATTCTCTAAGCAATTAAGCAAAAGGAATTAATTCTGAAGTAAATCACATGTTCATGTCAAACTTAGTGAACTAAAATTTCAATTATAGTTCATAGAGCCTGCATGAATTTTCCTAGGATTTTTGGAGCTAAGGGTTGCCCAGAACTGAATTTTCAAGTTTGGGGCTTTTCTGAAAATGTTTCTGTATACATTTGAATTCAGTAAATTGTAATCTGAATTTTCCTAATCAAACCAACTCTAAATGAGTTTCAAATTTTACAGGAGTTCAATAACATCCTAAGGATTATTCTGACAAATTTTGAGAATTTTTGGAAGAACCAAAATCCCTCTAAGATTCTTTTTCTGAAAAGTTTTAAAGAACTTTCCAGAATTATTTATTGACTTTCGTACATCGGGTTGCATATTTGGATAGAGTTTTTCAACCTGAATCTAACCCAATTTGAATCACTAAATTTGGAGTTTCCTAGCAAATGGCATGGTCTTCCAAAGTTTGGAGGAAATCTGGAATTCAAATTAAATCACGAAAAAATTTAAATATCTGACAGAGTGGTCCAGGGCTACGTGGCGCTTTCTCGGCAATACCAGATGGGGCCACAGGGTCATCCCCGCGCAGCCACAGCTTAATCCGAGGCCACAGAGGATCCTTCCCCTTTGAACACGGACACTGACGTGTGTGGCCGAGCGGGATATCGTCTTCCTCTCGCTCCCACGCGCCCGCGCCGCCCCCCCCCCTCGCCGGAGCCAGCCGGATTTCAGCTTCCCGGCCTTCTCCCAAGCTCCTGCTCGCTGCCAGTCCCTAACCCGTCACGCTGAGCACGCTGGTGAGATTTCCCTGGACCGGCGACGGCTCAAACACGGCTAGCGACGGTGCGGCGGATCGGTGAAGCTTCGGCGGCATCTACCCGACGCTCTAAAACCTCAAACCTTCGGTTTCCAAGCCCTAGAGCACCGGTGGTTGCTATAGAAGGTCGTCAAGTAATCAAATCAGCTCGGGAAAGTCCCTAACTAGGGTTGCACCGTGCACCCGACGGCTTCTGCCATTGGTGCCGTTGGAAAACCTCGAGATAGTCCAGCTACGAATGTTTTCACGCTAGGGTTGCAAAGCAAAGTTGTTCGCCATCAAGTCTAGATCGTGTGAGTGCAATTTTGTTGGCTCTAAGCAAGAATTGATCGGGAATTTTGAAGTGTCTTACCCGCGGGTCGTTTTGCATCGATCGGGACAAAGACTGAAATTTCGCCAGCAACGATCCACGGTTGGACTTGAGCTTCGGAGGTGAGCAGTAGGGAGGTCGTGCACGTCCAAGGGTGTTCTTGCTTGGCTGTGAGAGGCTCTGGTCGAGGCTGTCCATGAGAGCGCCGTCCTTTGGTTGTGGTTCGGCCGCCGCGGAGGAAGTTGTTCCCGCGTGAGGAAGGCCGAGAACCGGTCGGCTGTGGTCTGAGGAGGTCATGGAGGGTACCGTGGTGCTGTTTTGCTACTGCCTGAGGTTTTGCACACGAGAGAACGGTCGACTGCCGATCAATCCGAGGTGTGGTGGGGTGTTCTGTTTGTGTGCGCGAGAGAGGAAGAAAAAGAGGTGGGTTCTCGGTTCTGTGGGCAAAAGGAGCACGGCTTGGAGTCAAGAACCACACACGCAGCTCGCCAGTGTGAGGAAACAGCAGAGAGGAGGTGTCTTCGGTGCCGCTCGGTGTCATCCGGTGAGCCCTCGGCTCTATCTCAGTTGCTTTCGGGTGGAGAAGCAAAACAGAGACTAAACACTGAAGATCTTTAGGGCATATGACAATTGGGTCCCACACTTCCCCTTATCTCTCCAAAATATCTCCAAAATTTGGCAAATGACCAATTCAATTGTTTGGAGTTGAAATCTGAACTTCATTTGCATAATCGGGCAAATTTCATCCAAATCCAAAGATGTATTTGAATTCATTACAAATTTAAGTCCATTTGGAAAAATAGATAGCAAAACATTTCAAAAATTCATGAAACTTTGCATACCCACTAATTTGGACCTAAGGAATTCAAATATGAAACCTGATTTTTGGTATGGCTGCTGCAAATGAGCTTTTTAACACAACAGTTTGCAATCCATTGTGTTGCCATCATTTGAAATTTGAGTTGAACCATTTATTTCAAAAATCTGATTTTTAAACTTTCAATTGCGCATGCGACTTCAAATCTGTGGTTTTAATCTACCTTGGTACCAAGCATGCAATTAAACATGAGCTTGTGTAGAGAAAGCTCTCATGTGCATTATCACATGTGAAAGTTTTAACAAGTCCAAATTTTCATACACATGAAACCAAATGCTTGATCAAACTTGAGTTTCTTTGTATTCATATTTTTGGGACCTTTACACTACCGCTCTGCCTTCAGCTCTCCCCAATCCGAGCCAAGCACTTCCTGTGCCTGTTACAAACCAGAGAATGCCACCTTCATGGCCTTGGGGAGAGGGACCGCTTCCTACATCTGCAGGCGGGACTACCCCATAACCACCACGAGCTCATCGTCTTCCGGCGGAGCTCCCATCGCACCCACCTGCGGAGAAGTAGGGGGCCGACCCTGCAAGTTGCCACAACGCTGTCGTGCCACCGCCAAGGACGTTTGCGTCCATCAGCAGGCCGGTCCCGAGGCCAGAGAGTTGGCGTCCCGGACTGGTCTAGGCGCTGGCACCAGCGCTGGACCTCCGGATCCTCCAGCGACAAGAGGGCTCTGGCCCGCGGGCTGCTGCAGGGAAGACGCCGCACCCTGCTTCGACGCTCTGGGAGGAAGAAGCCAAAATCAATCACACAAACAGAACAATGGTAACAATACCGCTTACCCTAGGTCCGCATCATACCTGGGCACTTGGCAGTTCCAGGAGGCGCGGAGCTTCTTGTGTGGGGGGCTGGAGCCACCCACCCCTGTCAGCTTCGGAGTCGGAGGCGCGTCAGGTGTCTTCCCCACGCCCGCCGTAACTGTCCCGACCGCAGCACTGCCGGAGCCACTGCCAGCGCCGTCCACCGGGCCCGACGCAGCGCCACTCGCGGCTTGAGGCCCCTCAACTCTAGGTTTTGAGATGGATCTCCCATCCCCGTGAACCGACCTCCTCTTCTTGGTGGGGGAAGTGGGCCGCTTGCTAGACTCTCTGGCGTCCCTGGGTGGTGTGCGGGAGCGCGTCATAGGTGCGGGTCCCCCAACCGGCACCTTCTACTTCCCCATGCTAGGGCGCGGGTCCGGCCCAGGCCTCCCGTGACGGATGGTGCATCCTTCCTCGGAGATCTGCACACCCCGGGAAGCGTCCCCGACCTACCGCACGGTGACATTGATGTCGTCCAGCATTGGTGTCTCCTTCAACATCCTCGACCTTATCACCTGATCAAAGAAAACCGGCAAGCAAGTTGCCGGCGGGTTGAAGAAGTCGTCGGAGATCAAGTCAGGGGACAACTTTGATAACATGGCGTCCAGGATCTCCCTGTCTGGGGTCGTCCCGGGACCGCGCTCCAGCCGGGTGAGGTCATTCTCCCCGGTATACAACCAATTCGCGCGGGTGCGCTGCTAGAGGGGAGCGATGCGGCACGACAGGAAGTCAGCCAAGACCACCAACAAAGTCAGGCCCTGCTATGCCAGGAATAAGATCCTCACCAGCACGGGCTTGTAGGATTCTTGCAAGTTGGGAATCTCATCCCCGACGGGGTTCTCGCTGACCAGGGGGCCGCTCGGTAGGTCCAAGCGATCGTGGACATCTGTCTGGACGATCACCCAATCCTCCCTCTATTACTTCCACTTGCCGATGGAGAAGGGTGCGATGTACGGTGTGGAGTTCTTGCCTTGGTGCTGGAAATAGTAAACCCCCAGGTGGCTTGAGCTTTTCCCGAAGGTCCGTAGAATGAAGAAGAGCCAGAACAGCTGCACCAACGGCCGCGCGCACACGAACATATCACAGAAGTGGACGAACACGCCACCAATGCAAGAGCGTGCAGTGTCAGATGGTGGACCTAAAGGTCGTACACCTCAAGCGGCGTCAGCAGAAACAAAGAAGTAGGGAGAGCGAACCCGGCAGCACGTACGATGTGAACAGGACGGTCTCGCCAGGCTGTAGGTCAGTGAGCGAGGCCGTCCCATGGCGAATCCTCCTATCGTAATCAGCTGACAGCCAGCTGAAAGGCGGGAGGAGCGAAGGTTGGTCGCCATTGAAGCAAGAGGTGGCTGGATCTGGTCGAACGCGAAAGTTTCAAGCGCAAAGGAGGAAGAGGAAGGGCACAAGGCGCAAGGAAGCAAGTAAAGAAACAATCGCCTTTCGGTGCAAAGTTTCCTTTACTACTTCTACGACACTTGGGAGAACTTCATAAGTGGCGCCTAGTCTAGCACCGTCCCGCCCTATCCGCATCGCCAATGATGAGTAGGACCCAGGTCTGCCTGTCAGACAGTGGGGCCAGATGGGCAGTGACTCTAAAAGGAGGCTCGAGCAGTTCCCGAGAAAAGCAGCATAGCGGAGCTGCAGCGGTCATCTCGGTAACCGTAGCAGCCAATGCCCTGAACTGCGCCATGAGCACGTCACCATGACCCTCCAATCAAACACAACCACTCGTCCACTGCGCCAGGGGTGTGCTACCGCTTCAACTGCCACATACAAGTTCAAAGCAGTCAAGCGGGAAGGAAATACGGAGGCCCCACCTGCGGGACCGTCGCCTCCTCCGAGGTGGGAGCGGGGGCCACTATCGGTACCAGGCAGACCGGGTACCCCCGCGTATAGTCATGAAGTGGCTCCGGACCCCGCCTCCCTGCTGAGGCGGGCTCTGGCGCTACCACGTGTCCTCCGGCCCCAAACCTGGGGGAGGCGAGGTCCTATGCTGCCATGTGCCCTTCGGCTCTGGACCCCGCCTCCCCGCTGAGGAGGGCTCCGTAGCTGCCACGCATCCTATGGCTCCGGACCTGGACTCCCCACTGAGGCGAGGTCCGGTGCTCCCACGCGTACTTTGGCTCCGTACCTGGCCTCCCCACTAAGGCGAGGTCCAGCCGCCACGTGTCCTCCGGCTTCGAACCCGGCCTCCCCGCTGAGGCGGACTCCGGAGATGCCACGTGACGCATGACCCGCCATGGGCCTCGGGCCTCAGGAGTCAAGGAAGACGTGACCAGTCCAATCACGCATTCAAGACTCGCGCATTCCTTAGGAGCACGGCGTACAGTGCATGCCATCGCCCACACCTATCAGGCGTTACTTTGATAGGACAGGACGGTGGCGCGTGACAATGGTAGCAACTGTACAGTGCTGCACAGCTGACCGAGTAGGTTGCGGAACCAAGACGGAGCCTTCTCTGGCCATCATCAACTGCTACTCGGTCTGGAACGTCCAACGTGTCAGGTGGCGCACCTTAACTCCATGAACAATGGATACTACAAGTAGCAATTAATACCCTAGGTCGTGTATAAGGTAAGGACCACCGCGGGGCCACCTGTCGGGCCCCGGGTCTTAGTGTAACTCCCCGGCCTTGAGACATAAAAGGACTAGGCAGCCTCAGAGAGAGGGGCAACCGATCTCAGGGACAGATCCAATCAGACCCTACGCATACGCACACGCGTAAGACACAAGCAATACAACACACTCTCCCGTGAACGTAGGGTTTTACGCTCCGATGGCCAGAACCACGTAAAACTTGGTGTTCATCTCGTGTTCTTCGAGCTCGATCGATCTAGAGACTAAGCCCCTCCAAACAATGAAACTTTGTGAGCTGCTCCTGTAGCGGCAAGTGGTGCCGGGGGAAGTGTCATAGAAACACTTCGACAGTGGTGGTGAGGACATGCACTTCACTTGTGACAAGGAGATGGCAATGGGCAGGGACAGCATGTTACTGGCGATCATATTATCTCAGGTGCAAATGAAAATGTAGCCATGTTCATTTGGTTGATGATGAGCTGTGTAACTCGATTATAGGGGTTGGTCCTGATCTGGGGAAACAAGAGAGGACAGAATATGAAGTGTCTACACCTGCAATAAGAACAGGACCTGTGACAAGGGAATCATGAGATGAGGATACACTACAGAAATCAATGAAGAGAGTCATGGAAGAATTTGGATGATCTATCAAGACGGGATATTAATTGCAAGGACCTGGCGGTCTCGACTAGCCAGAATCATGTTGAGGGGTGCTGCGTTGCATAGCACCGGATAACACACATAACAGGTAAACAGCGGAAGCGAAATTTTTATTAAAAGAAAGTGTTTATGAACATAGTTACAACAGAATAACATCAAGTCTACACTCATGGGCATAGACTAAGCAGAAGAGTTCACGTTCAGCCTGTGAACGTGTTCCCACTAGCACACACGCACACTAACACGGCGGCAGGCACGGCTCCCACTCGACGGTGTTTCCCTCTTGGGGGTCCGTCTCCTCCTCGGGAGCCTCTTCCTCATAGCACCCTACAAACGCTTTAAACACAAGCAGTGAGCATGATGGCTCAGCAAGACTGACCCGTCTTACCTACACATGAAACTATACATGCTGGGTTTGCAGTGTATAATAGGAAAACATGTTGCAAAGACACGCCTAAATAGTTGAACCTTACTTTCAAGTTTTAGCAACAAGTTGTTGGAGAACCTCGTGCTAAGGCACATAAGAAAGCCGCAATAAAACAAGAAATGCATTTCTCTTATGTTCTTTGCCTAAGGTCGAAAAGAACTTTAATTAGCTCTAAACTACAGCAATTCATTAACAAGCGATGTAAAGCCTTCAATCAGCAATCTTTTAACATGACACTAGCATGTTCTTTCTACGTCATGGTACAGTGAACAGTGGTACTCACTGACCACAAGGGACAGTGATTATAATCGGTTTACACCTGCAGGGTTACCCGAATAACCCGTTACGTACGCCCGTACTCGATGTTGCCTACAGCAACCACCACTGACATTGTACGCAACCACCTTTCATCCGTCAGCCAAGTGTTGAACCGGTCCTATCGTCCCGAGCAGGAGATCTCTGTGCAGAGCATCTGTAGTGCCCGCTAGCCGATTTACACCTCGCTGCTCTCAACCTACCCTCTGGACGACAAGCAATGCCTCAACAGATCGCTACCCGAATTACATCGGTTTCTTGGTTCCCATATATCTGGTAGGTCTTCGGTACTGTTCTAACTTGTTCAACAGGCCCGCACACGGCTCGATTCTTAATTGACACAAGCGGAGCTATGGCACCCAGGCCCCAAAGTCCTGCTGCCCTTACTCTCCGCTCGGTCTCATTTTTGTTGCCATGTGATTTATTTGCTATCTCTAACCGAGTGGTGTGCCTCTAGCCTATTCTCGCGAGTAGTTCCAACTACTCGACTTGTACCGAATCCTACACCAATTTAGCATTGCAGTGACTACTCGAAGGTTTAAAACCTAAGCCCGAAACCCTGGTTCTCTTGGCTATGCATTTGGGTTTTCAAACAAGACTCTAATGCACAATTGTAAGGATTACATAAAGTAAGTTCTTGAAACAAAGGACTTTATGAAACGGCTAATGCAAACTGGAGCTTGCCTTGCTGCTGGTCCTATGCTAACTGTTCCTCCGGAGTAATGAAATCCAGAACCTTCGGGCCTTCTTCGATCTTAGCGACTACACGAGATAAACATATAATGTGTGCCAATTTAAATGCAATTGAATTATTTTGATATTGTGAAGACTATAAGTATAGCTAGACAGTGCTATTGACTCAGAAATTTTTACTGTGGTTTGGAACAACCTAAACAGGAACTTGGCCAAATTTCATTTGATGCAAAGCTCATTTGAGCCATGCACAAATAAATGTGTATGTGGCGCCAATTAGAGCTCTGATGGTTTTCTAAGGACTTTCATGGAGCAAGACATGACTTTCTGGAAATTATATTTTCAGATGGTTCTAATGGAATTGGTTTCATCTAAATTGAAGCATCCTAGCAAACGGTATGAGCTAAAAAAGTTCAGAAAAAATCTGAAAAATGTTTCTGGACATTTTTATTTTTCTCTGTACCAGTTTTATTAATCACACCATTAGGTGGATCAAATAAGCTCGGATGGATCTCAAATTTTTAGGGTAGCTCAGGAATATTACACGGAACATCCTGGCCAAATTTTAGTATTTTCCACTAAAGGGTTCTCCAGTTAAAATTCTAGACAATTTAAATTTTGGAGACTTAATTCTGAATAAAAAAAGGTTTTCATGGAGTCAAACTTGATTTTTTTAAAGTAATCAGAGAGCTGAATCCAACAAAATTTGGTTCACTCGATTTGGAGCTTCCTAGCTAAAGTTATGTGAGTTTGAAGTTTGAACTAAATCTGAAAATCAGGGAAAAGTTCAAATTCTGCCGGTGGGTCCCGGGCTACATTTCGGCTCCTCAGCGAATGCCACACGGAGCCACTGAGTCTTCAGTGCGCAGCCACAAATGATCCGGAGCCGCAACAAATCCCAGATTTAAACCTTTACTCGCTGACGCGTGGGCCCGGGGGTCGTCTTCAACCTGCCGCCTTCCCTCGCGCGCCCGCGGCCGGATCGGCGGAGTTCGCCGGAAATCGACCTCCCGGCCATCTCCCGAGCTCCGGCTTGCCGCTAGGGCCTAACCCAACACGCTAAACCCGCTGGTGAAGTTTCCCCGAGCTGGCATGTAAAAGTCCCAAAAATGTGTATGAATAAAAACCAAGGTTTGAGTTTATATGTGTGGCAAAGACATGAAAAATGGGACTTGCTAAAATTTTTCTTCATGCAAAGTAATACATGGATGAACATCCAAAATGCGGCTCACATTTTTATTTAAAAGTGTTGAACCAATAAGGAGCTAAATTCCTCTTTGCATGTAAGTTGAAAAATCAGATTTGAAATTCAAAGTTCACACATCGGGTGACCAAAAACTTTGAATAAACATGCAGCCATATAGTTGGAATTATAGAGAAAAGTTTGATCACAAACTTTTCATTTGTAGGGTGGGCTCAAAAAGAAGTTAAAGAGAAGCATTTGCAAATTCTAGCCAAATTCAAATTTGTCATACAAATTCAAACTGAATTTGGAGAATTCAAATTCTAGCCACCCTTTTTAAACTCAGAATTCTGGGAATTGAGAGGATCAGCTTGAGAAGATATTTGGGAGGTAAATGTGGAGTGGGACCCACATGTCATAGAGCTAAAGAGGGTGCCTTGCACACTAAGTCTCAGCCTCGGTGGGAAATTCCACCGAACAGCTCACGGGAGCCATCGAGCAGCTTGCCGGCGCCACCTCCTGCCGCCTGCCTTCCCGCGCTGGCGCCCCGGGGTTGGTCCTGACCGCGCCTTCAACATGATCACGTGCCTCAGACCGAACAAAGGCTTGTTTGCCTTCCTCTCTCACGAGAACGCCAAGCAACCCAGTGCCTCACGTCCACTCTCAGCGGATCAGGAAATCAAAAAAACTATCGCGCCTCTCTTCTCCCCGAGCTGCTTGAAAGCGCTCCAAGCTCAGCCTCCACCTCCCTGACTCGAAAGCAAGCCAGCTTCGGTCTCCTGTGCCCGAGAACCATCGCCACAGCGGCGACCTAGTTCAAGAAAGTGATCGGTCGCACGTGGGCAGCTCGCCACGGCGGTCTTCACGGCCAAGCAAGGGCGACAACGGGAGCGCACAGCCACCGCGCTACTCTCACCCAAAGCTCAGGCCATGCCGTAAGCTATTGACGGTGAATTTCAAAGTTTTGCTCCGGCGGCTTCATCCCGAGCTTCCGGTACGGTTCCTTCAAATTCTTGCTCTCTGGTCCTCCTTAAGTCATCAAACTTGGCACATAGACGCTGGATTAGCCGGCGGTCATTTCTCCTTTAGTATCCAGCGCATGAAAACGCCTCAGAGCGACGGAATTTGAGCTCTACTGAGGGTGTTCATGGTGGACCCATTCGGTCGCCCGATGACAAACCACTTGCGGCCGTTTCCAAGCGAGTTTGAGACCCTGTCGGTTCTTCCTAAGACCCACTGGTGCTGTAGAGCTCGTCGGCACAGGTTTTGACAAGCTGGAAACCTCGGCAGACGCTGCCGAACCTCCACAGTAGCCGCCGCACGTCGCCGAGCTGGTTCCGGCCACCGGCAGCCCAAGCTGAACCCACCATCGTGTTCCTCGGTGCCCTAAACCTCCTGGCGGAGAGTCCTAGTTCAGATGGTGGCCGGGAACGCCGGTCCGGCGAGCATCCGTTGGCTCCGGCGAGGGGGAGCGCGCGGGCGCGGGAGGGGAGCCGAAGGAAGAAGATGACGGGTGGGGCCCGTCGGTCAGCAGCAGAAAATTTAAACCCGTGATTAGTTGTGGCTGGGATCCAGTGTGTTGGCGCGCTGGGAAGCTGTGGCCCCGGTGTGGCTCAATCCTGATTGGCTGGGATTTAAAACAGTGGGTCCAGCCGAATTTTCAGTAGGAAAACAATTCCAGAGTTGGCTCAAACTTTGGGAAATCATAGCTCCCTGTAGAAAACTCCAAAATGAGTGATTCCAATTGTGTTGGATTCATCTCTCCGAGTTCTATCCAAATATGAACTCAGATTTGTATGAAAGTCAATATTATATTCTGGAGAATTCTATGAAGGTTTTCTGAAAAAAGAATTATTGAGAGAGTTTGGTTTATCCACAAATCCCCAACATTTGCCAGAATATACTTTAGCATAGTATTGACCTTACAGCAAATTTTCAGCTCATTTGAAGATCATTTGAGTAGGAATTTGCTAAATACAAGATGCTGTGTTCATAAGGGTCCAGAAACATTTTCAGAAAATGTTTCCAACTTATATAATCTATTATGAGCAATCCATAGCTCCAAAAATCATAGGAAAATTTAGGCAAGCTCTATGAGACATACTTGAAATTGTAGTTCACTTAATTGGGCATGAAAATGCACATTTCTCCAGAATTAATTCTTTTGAGTAGAATTGCTTAAAGAATTGTTCTGGGAGAACTACTCAAGTAAAAGGGCTGAATTTTGGACCAGATTACTCTCATGTGACCAATAACTCACATGTAAATTATCAGCTCAAGTTAAGCTCTAGAACTTCCTGTTCTTATTCTTCATACTTATGTATAGGTGGAAATACATGAGAGACCTTGTGAGAATTATAGAGGACACCATTTATCTCCACCTTAGCTGCAATTTGGCAAGCTAAATCCTTAGATAGTATAGAACCTGCTGTAAAGGTTTTGAGGCCATTGGAGTTCTTGTTCTTCGGTGGCACTCAAATCTTTTCAGTTTATCTATTAGGTTCATTAGGGGAAAACGGTTAGTGTATAGCTAAGGCCTTAAGGTCAATTTAGTTTAAGTCTGTTCTTTGCACAACAGAGGCAAACCAAGCCATTATTGGCTTTTCCACACAACCTCTGTTCCTAAGAACTTCATTCTATAACTTCTTTCCATTACATTCTATAAAACATGTGCATATGCATTTCAATAGGAACCACAACGAAGGGGATTCAAAGGAGTGATTCATTGAAGTGGATCAAGCTCCGTAGAATCAAGGGTGGATCAACAAGGACACTAACTGATTATATACGACTACCCTGCAAAACAGGCAAGCTCCAGTTTGCATTTAACAGCTATTAAGTTTTTATTTTGTATTCACCTTTGGTTAAGATTTGAACTGTGCATTAGGTCTAATGTTTGATACTCCTCTTGCATAGCCAAATGACCCATGGAGTATTGGGTAGGTGTCTTTCACCGTGTAGAACTGCCATGTTTATGTACGGTTCGGTAGAAGTCGAGTGGTGAGATGCTACTCGCATGTTCAGGAACAACAGGGGCATACGGGATTGGTTCAAAAATGAATTAGCAAGTTAAAGTTGAGACCGGAAGGTTGTAGGGGCAGCAGGACATAGGGGCATGGGTGTTGTAGACCTGTCTGTGTCGGTCAAGGACTGATCCGTATGCGGCCCTGTTGAACAAGTTTGAGTTGTGTACCGGACTCATGCTGGCTATATGGGACCCAGTAAACCGATGTACCTCGGAAAGCTATCGTTAGGACTTTTCGGGTCGCCTCAGGCGGACGGCCGGTGTTCAGTATGTGGGGAACATTCTCATGACATCTCACGTCGGCAGGTGCACCATGAGAGTGGCTACTGTACGGGGCGACTTGATCGATTCAGCGGGGGTGAAACGGGGGAAAGGCTGCCACGTACGACGTCAGTGATGGTTGTTGTAGGCAACGTCGAGTACGGGCGTACGTGTCGTGTAGTCCGGGTGTTATTGATTCGAATTACCGTCGCTCGCGGAATGGACCGAGCATACTTGTTCTCACAGTCATGACGTAGTAAGAACTTGCATGATAAAGGAACTAATTACATTGGTTTGAAGTTCATACTAGCTTTGTATTGGATCTTGATGAATAGGCTAGTGCAAACTCGATTCTTTTATGCCGTGAGCAATTTACATCGAGGGAAAGCGTTTATTGTTTGATTGTGGACTCCCGATGTGGCGTGCCCAAGGTTACTTAAAATTGCTGCAAATAATATCTGAAAGTAAGGATTCACATTTAGTCGAGTTTAATTATGCTTATGCCATCCTATTTTATGTTCATAACCTCACATAGAGTTTCATGTTTAGGGTGACGGTTAAGTCTTGCTGAGCGTTATGCTCACGGATGATATCCGAGTTGTTCTGCAGGTATTTGACTTCATGCTTAAGAGAAGGGATGCCGATGAGACTCGGGTTCCTCCGAGTGTTTACTCAAAGAGCATCCTCGCCGCTGCAGATTGTTCTCCGTGTTGCTAGTAAGAGACAGTCCGCGGGCTGGACTGTTTCTTTGTTGCTAAGATAGAGATGATTCGTGAGAGTTATAGTCTTCCACTATAGCTTACTTTGAGATAAGTATTTGTAAAACACTTTTGTACGCTTCCACAAACTATTCATGTAATATGATGTGTTTCTTCAACCCGTGTGCTGTTGGGTGCCGCATATCACGGCACCACCCGACGAGGTCCTGTCCCTCACATGGCAAGGTCTCCATCCTAGTCTGCGACGGTGCAACGGCTCGGCTTTACTCCGGCAGCATCGTCCGCCAAGCATGTCACCCACTGAGTTTTCAAGCTCTACAGCACCGGTGTGACATGTAGATGCTCAATATGAGCTCAATCTAGCTCGGGAGAGGCTCTAAGTAAGCTCGCACCGTGCGCCCGATGGCTCCCGCCATTGGCGCCGGTAGCAAAACTTGAAATAGGCTGTCTACAGGGGTTTTCATGCTAGGGTTGCAAATAAAAGTTGTCCACTACTGAGTCTAGCTCGTGTGTGTGCAGTTTGAGGATCTCTAAATGATTATGGGGCAAGAATTTGGAAAACTAGTACCCGAAGGTATGTTTACACTGAGTGGAAGAAAAACCCAGAATTCGTCGCCAGTGATCAACCACTCGGGCTACAATTTGGAGGTGAGCAACACGAAGTCCTAACGCGTCTCGGGATACCTTAGCTCGGGCGTGACATGTTCCCCTTAGGGCTGCCCACAAGAGCTCGAGGTGCGGAAGAACTTTCGATCGCCACAAAAGCTTTCGATTATGGTCCAGGGAAGCCGGACTCGGCTGGTTTTCATGACGGGGAGGTAGGAGGAGAATCTGGGGTACCGTTTTGCATCTCAGGGATGCTTCGCACACACGGTGGCGTGGTTCCTGGTCAAGTTGTAACGGCGGCAGTGTCCTCGGCTCTGTTTTTGCGCGATAGCGAGGAGCGACGAGCAAAACTGCCTTTGGCCGGCTCGAGTGCGAGGATGAGAAGGCTGGACGTCGTCTGGGCGTGAGAGCACACCGAGCAAGAGCTGGAAGCGGGGTTTGGCTCAGTGGTGATCACAGCGCCGGCCCGAGAAACCGAGGAACCGAGTCCTCAGTCGGTTTGATCACTGGAGTGGCTAACAGGAGGGCCCCACCACCCCAATTTTGACCTCACAAATTGAATTCCTACTGCTCCAAATATTAGGGACTCAAATACCCTTTGTAGTTTGATCAAACCCCCAAATGCCCATTTGAATTTGAATGAATCAAAGTGCGATTTGATTTGACTAAATTTGCAGCAAATGTGAACTGAAATTCAAGTTTTATTTGAATTTAGCCAAAATAGCTCATGTCAAGATCAACTCCAAATGGAGTGAAAATTGGTGTGTGAGCTCATAAAAATGTGTTGAGTGTGAATATGAATTTCTCTTTTGAATTTATGAGATGAAAGGAGTTTGAATTTGAATTTAAATTCAAACTAGCCCTTTTTACTAATTGTACCCAAAAGTACATCAAAAGGTTTTTTGATTTGGATGAAATTTGGCATTAGCATTCCTAACAAAATTTAGGAGTTAATCATATGCTCAGCTCCTATATGATGCATGTGGAAAATACCACTTTTGCACTTTGTGAGTTTATCTCCTAATAAATCTATTGATGGTGGTTACTTGCTCTTTAAGTGTGTTCATGTGATGACCACAAATGAGGTGAGATGTGGTGTGATGAACACTTTTAGCAAATGAAAAACTTGGGCCCTTACATTAATCCAACATCGTCTCGCCCATCTCAAAGTTGTTTTTATGGCTACACATTGGTTCCACAACTGGGTTGTACTTCATAAACCTATATAGTAGGATATGGTATTGGTTATATGCATGTGTTTGGAGCTAGGGGGTCAAGGATATATTTTTTTCTGTTTTCTTTTGCATTGCTGGTGCTTGTAACAAATTCTCCCTGCTTAATATAAATTGGTCGGAGTCTCTCTCTGGGTCTTTACAAAAAAAACAATACTTAAATAATCAAACCTAACCGCTAAAATGAGTAAACTGATTTTGTATGTTTGTCACCCCGGGGAATTGAATACGTGGAAATGTTGCCTTAAGATCAATAATGAAGTTACACCATAATCCGCACTGGAAATCTCCTCCTATCTTATTTTGGTGTTCATCATCTTTTTGACTTTAGTCTTCTTCTTCTCTTCAACATTATAAAAAAGCAATTTCTGGCGGTAGTTTTTGGCAGTCAAATTTCTCTAGGGTGATGAACCACATTCGTTGAATCAAAGCCGTAATTTCCAACTATTCGTATGTGCAGTCATTGGCCTTAGTGTTTTTCTTTTATTTTTTGATGTTTTGATGTAAACGTTTAAGTCATTTATAGTGTGTAGTTGTTTATTCTATTATATGCATTCAACTTTTATAAAACACCTAGTTCTATGTTTTTCCACTATTCTAAAGAAACAAGTTCAATATCATACAAATATTTGACCGTATTTCAAAGGCCAGTGCTTTGCCTCCGACTAGAGTGGTGGAATCACGCACGGCCAGGCTCATCCACCAATCACGGCCACAGGTGTTCTTCAATGTACACATGGGGCCAATTGTACGGTAGTCATAGCACCGAGTCGTATATGTCGGAATCGTCTGCAGTCAATTCTATCTCTCTTCTTTTTTTCTGAGAGGGATATGTATAATCATTTCCTATTTGATAAACCTGGGCTTTTCCCTAAACATTGAAAATAAGCAAATAGTAGTATGAAACTAATCTTAGTTCTTCTATTTAATTCTATGCAATGATATAATATAGTTAGCACGAACTCAGAAAAGAATTCGTAGATTCCAAGAAAAACGTGCTTAGTTTATATTAGATCAAAAATCAAATCACAACCCAAACCACTACTCATAACAAGAACTTTGTGAAGTTGGGCCTCATATTCGCCGAGCTTACAGCACACGACACCAGGCCCTTTCTGCATCAGCGGTGGCCCGTTCCCTTTCTAGGGCGGAATTTTTTATTTTAGCACTATTTTTAAATCATTTAATATTAATAGCTTGCGGAATTTTTTCTAACAAAAATAGCCACCTTGTCATCCACGGCATAGACAATTTGCCAACGTGAACAAGTAATCGTCCACGCGGTGGACGATTCCTCCACGTGGATAAGAAACCGTCCACGGCGTGGATGATTCCCTTCCACGTGGCTACCACGTCGGCCCAACAATCACAGGCCGTTGGTCCGACGTGGCCTGTCATCCACGCTATGGATGAGTTGTCCATCGGATGGACGACAGGCACCCTATAAAGGGCACCGCGCCGTGGGTCTCCCCCACCTCGCAGAGAACAGAACACAGAGGGAGAGGGAAGAGGAAAAAGAAGGGAAGAAAAAAGAGAAAAAGGAGAAACAAAAAAGAGGAGAAGGTATAAAATTTTAATTTTTTAGTTGAAATTAATTTAATGTTTAGATATTTACTTTTAAGGTAGTTCAAATTTAAGTTTAGGTTATATTTAAATTAGGGTTATTGTAGAAATAAATACTTTATTTAAGGTTTAGATTAAATTCAACGTTAGTTACCGTTAGGTTTAGATTAAATTTAATTAATGATGTTATATTACATTTAGTTTTCAATTAGTTTTAGGTTAGTTTATAAATAATTAGGTTAGGTTATTAGAAAATTTATGTATGACTATAGTTTTCTAATTAAGTTTAGATTAGGTTTAGTTTAGATAAGTCTCAGGATAGGAAAACTATAAGTTTACATTAGATATAGTTTTACGTTTATGTTATAATTAATTTCTTATTTGAAATTATATTTAGCTATTTGTTTAGTTTATACAATTTAGATTTCATTTAATTGTTTTTTACATTTTAGTCATTTTAATTTAATTATACTTACATAGTTGCACGATCTGTTTTTATATTTATAAAATTACATTTCGGTATTTATTTTCGTATTTACATTTCCATAATTATTATATGAATAAAATTTCTGTATTTAATTTCTATAGTTATAGTTATGTATTTAATATATGTTTTTAGATTTCTGTTTTTATAATTACAATTTGATATTTACATTTTATTTATACTTATGTATTTTTATTTATAAATTGCTTTAATTCCATTAATTACTCAGTGCTCGGCTTTACATTCAACTAAGTTGTGTTAGGCATAGATTGGTGCCCGTAGGTTAGCTATTACGTGCATCATACACACACCTATTTGTATCATTATCTTTATTTTTTGTTCATAAATAAGTATTGTCTATCATATATATCATAGGAGTAGAGAGACACACAAAATGCACTTATTTAATGAACTTCGTAATGTATGCAATCACATAGTATTATTATTAAGTGCTAATTGTGGTATTGTGATCGTAATGCATATTTTAAAATTACATAACAATTCATGCCATATTTAATAAGTTTGTGTAACTCATTGCATAATATCATAACGATGTATACTATAATTACTTCTATAACAACATCCCTCAAATATGTATCTAATTATTTTTAAAACACAGTTCAAAAATGATTACAATGGAGGCCAAAATTTGAACCTTGAACCCTGTGATCGTAATGCATATTTTAAAATTACATAATGACTCACTCCTTACATAAAAACTTTATGTAACTCACTGTATGAAATCATAACAATGTATACTACATTTAGTTCCATAACAATACTACCTAAAAATGTCTCTAAGTATTGTTAAATCATTGTAAAAAACTAAACAATTCTCAAATATGGAATTGCTGTCACAGACGACCGGAATCCAGTCGTACACTGCATGGACGACAGGCTGAAGTGGCAGCCACCGTGGACAAATCGTTCACGCCGTGGACAATCCGTACTCCGGGTGGACATATCTTACATGCCATGAACGATTTCTGGTTCACGTGGAGGAATAGTCCACGACGTGAATGATTTATGATCCCATGGACAAATCGTACACGACGTGGAGGACTGGGTGGCTATTATGGTAAAAAACCCGTAGGCTATTAATATTAAATGATTTAATAATCTTTCTAAAATAAAAAAAATCTGAGTGCCTCATTGTGGTCCTACCTCACTTTCAGGCGAGTAAATTGCTATTATAGGATCCTTAACTAGCGGCTTCGACGAAATAGCACTAGTAGAATGAGCTTCAATAAAATAGAATTTTTAACGTTGTTGCACCGTTATCATAGAATTATCATCTAATTAATCTCCTGATAACATTTTTATTTTATTTTCTTATTATTAGGCCAAGTGAAATGATCATACTGCCCTTATTAGATTGTTCCTCCTGCTTCTCCTCCCGTGCAGCAATAAGACGGCGCGTCACCCCCGCCCTACCTGCCCACAACCTGACTCCGGCCGAGCCCTAGCCGGCAGCCGGCTGCCACGCCCCCGGTGCCCACCAGCCAGCCGCCACGCCTCCGGCGCCCGCCAGCCAGCCTCCACGGCGAAAGCTGTTTGCCCTTCCCCCAGAAGAGTTTCTCATTGATGCTGCATTCCAAAAGCATTCCGGTCAGCTCAAACAAATGCTGCATTCCGAAAGCTGTTTGCCCTTTCCCCCAGGAAGAGTTTATCATCGATGATTTCACCTGCCACCTGAAAAGGAAGATGCCACTCCAGGTAGTATGGATTTTGTGTTGTTTCCTTTGCTTCAAAATATAACCTCAAAGTCCCCAACTGGTGCCTTATGTGTAGAATGTGTTTTTCTTTCTAGAATGATGCGTGCATGTTGTTCCGATAAATAGTAAAAATAGTGTACAAAGCAACACACAACGTCACTGGCTAGGAAAGACTGAGGTAGGAAACAAAATAAGGATTAGTACATAATAATTTAGGGACATTCGAGTAACGTGGCTAATCTATCGATTAAACGAAATGTGCAACAATGAATTATGCGTAGAGTATTATGATGAAGTTTTTGTATATTGCCCATGTCACAATAGTTTTATTGGTTAGACAACATAGGGAAGATCTCCCCCCCCCCAAAAAAAAAACTTGCAAAATTGTTAACCACTGTAGATAAACTCTATATTTTGCACTGGTTTATGGTTCATTTGGTTCTGTTAAAATCTATATTTCCCTGCAACTTTTTTGACGTCAGCCTTCTCTAATATATACAGGGGCGACTCTGTTTCTCTCCAAGAATACTTGGATTTTATTCCAACATATTTGGGCACAAGACCAAATTTTTCTTTTTGTGGGAGGATATTGATGATATCCACAAGTTATTCCTGCTACACTGTCGATAGGTAGCCCATGGTTAATGATCATCCTTCGAAAGGATAGAGGTTCAAAAGCAAAACATGGTGCCAGGGGAGTTCATCAACATGGAAGGCTTGAATTCCATTTCCAATCAACATGGAAGGCATTTTTATTGGCTAGAGTTGAGAGTGTTTGTTCTAAGACACATAAGAAGTTCGCAATAAAACAAGAAATAAATTCCTCTTATGTGTTTTGTCAAAGGTTAAAAGGAACTTTGATTTGCTTCAAACTAAAGCATTAACGTAAAGCTTTCAACCAGCAACTTTTATCATAACAACTAGCATGTTCTTTCTACGTCGGTACAGCCATGGCTCGATAGCCAGCTCACACATGAAGTCAAAACATTAAAAACATAACAGTAATTCATAAATAATGTATACAAAAACCACCCTACGCACTACCACGTCCGCTACCTCCAAAACCCGGGAAGTCGTCCTCGAGCCTTCGTCCTCCCGGTAGCTCCGGCGATGGCGTGTGAGCCTCGGTCTTGGAGCACTGTTATGTATAAGTATAGTTAGAGAAGTTATGAGTTAAAAATGCATGTTTGCCTAAGTTAGCTTACTATAACCTATAATTGATCAAGTTAAACTAGGTTTTTCTATGTTTGACTAAGTTTGGTGATATTCTAAAAAATTTGGTTAAATTTATCAAATATAGCTATGTTGTGGAAGTTTGAGTAAATTTGTACCTCTACTCCGCTAAACAAGGCTTGCGGCTCCTGTGGGGGCTGTCGCTGTGGAAAGACGGTTGGTTGCCCTACGGCCATAGCCTATGACACAAAACATTATCACAACCATCATTGATATGTTAGAAACATTAAGTAAAACGACCAGTACATACCTGCATTATTGCTTGTATCTGTAGCATAACGAGGCTTGATACTCGTCCTGAGACCTCCTTTTCGCGGCTTGACGCTCCCTTTCTAGCCGGAGCTCCTCCTGTGTCCTGCGGAGCTCCTCCTAGACACCCTAGAGCTCTAGGGAGCTAGCCTGCCTCGCTCTTTTCTGTCGCGATGAAGAGCAACTTGAGGAAGGTCGTGCCTATCTCGAGTCGACAACTCCATCGAAGATGGCAAACCTACAAAAGAAGAAAGATTATTAATTTTCGTATCTCAAATTCATTGACATTAAAAATTAGAGAACTCACCGTCCGTGAGGTTTCCCGCCTCCGGTTGCATACGCGGCTTTTGGGATTGGTGCGCTCTGCCAATTGAAGCCTTCACCGTGAAATCGCTTTGCCTCCTGTCAATACCTTGCCTACTAATACGAAAAGATAATATCATAAAAACTATTTAAGAAAACTCAATACAAATATAAAACAACTCACCAGCGCTTCTGACTTCGCCTGAGAACACAACTGGTCAGGCTGTGATGGGTCACTTCCTCTATGACCCCTCTTCGAGACCTGAATCGGAGTCGGCTCCTGACCGCTCTCGCGCTCCTATATATATATATATATGTTACAATGAACAATTTAAACATATTTGAAAACAAAAGTAATCACACTTACCATGCGTTTAGCCAGACATAAGTAATCGTCCACACCAAACGTGTGCTTTCCATCCGTCCCTCTGCTCTGTCGGCGGGTTTTAGAGACTTTCTAGAACCCCTAACAAACCCACAGAGCACACTGGGCACGGTAGTCCTCTAGGCGGCCGTCTAACCAGGCTACACTGACCTGTATACATTTATTATTAGGTTATAGAACCTTTAACCTATTGTGTTTCATCTATATTTTAAAATAAATATCTTACAATTTACCTCGGTGTACTGCTCCGCTGTCAAGTATCTGGGAGCCACGTTCCTAAATGCCCCCAGCTCACCCTCTTCCGGATGTAGCTTCATGTACGCTCTCGTCGCTTGAATTCTTGTGTTTGATAGCGAGTGTGTAACGAGTTTCCAGGCATTCTTATGGAACACGGCTCTGGCGTAGTCCACCTCCCCCTCGTCCTCCAAACGGTACAGTGCCTAGAAAAACATATTTATACATCATTGATATTAACCATATTATAGACTTGTATTATAAAAAATATATATTTTATGCTTACCATGAAGTCGGGCCACACAACCTCCTGGTGGTTGCTGTAAGCCACGTGCTGGGTTGTGGCGTAATCGTCCCGCGACATGGCGGGAACACCGTTCACTACACTGGGGTAGTGCAAACGGATAAGTCGTCCGAGGACACTGTTCACCTGCTTGTGTCATCCTTGACCCGTGAACGAGTCATCGTACCAAGACTTGATAGAGAATGATAAATCAATACATCTATAACATTAAAATAATCTAAATTGAAGAGTTAGAGATTTACTTACGTATCGTCAACCGGACGAATAACGATCTGATCATCTGAGTTTGCAGGAGCCAACGGAGGAGCCACATAGTGACTCCTCCTAGTCCGACGCCTTTGAGGTGGATCGATGTCAGGTGACCCGGAGGAGTGGTCATCGGAAGAGTCCGGAAGCGGGTCCACAGGCGGGTCCACAAGCTGGCTACCGGACCCCGAAGGGTGGTCAGCCTATGCTGGCTGCAGAGGACCTCTCGTCTCTTAGTCCTCAGACCTAGAGTCCTCCTAATAATTTAAAAGAATAGAATGTAGATGAATGAAGTAATTATTGTTATTATAAGATTCACGAAATAATATTTACCTCGTCTGACCGTTGTAAGGCGATTGCTATGTCTCTTAGCTCTGGTAGCTAACTCATCAAAGCAACTCGTCTAGCAGAAAGCTCGCTAGACATACTGCCCTGAAAGATGTCAGCTTCCCTGCGCAGAAAACCTCTAGCTATACTCCTCACCTTTCCCTTTCCTCTATCACTGCTCGACAACATCCTATTGAAAAGAAAAAGTTGGTAATGAATGTAAAGTAAAATATATAAGACGAAAGAAGAGATGAAAGAAACATTACTTGAAATTTATTTCAAAATTCATGAGTATCACGACCATGAACTACACTCCTTAATCCTGACCACCGATCTTTTTCCATGATCGTTTTTTATTCTTGTTTTCGCATTTCATGAGTCTGTAAATCTTGAGCATCTCCAACTAACTCATCGAAGCCTAGACCAGTTCGATGATAAAAGAGTCTGACAACTCTTGTTCTTGGTAAACCTCATCAATCTCAGCGTTCAACGATAAAAAAACTATCTCAGTACCCATCATCATCTGATGTATGTAACTACTCACGAGTATTTACCTTGTGTACAACACACCAAGCATTTATTTTTTTGCATGGATAATGTAAATAATACACCTGCTAGACTTGATATGCAAGGACTAAGGTGTTGTGGCCTCGTAGCCTTTCGTTGTGTTTGACTTCTATCATGCCAAATTGGTTATGTCGAGTTCCATTATTGTTTTCAAACCATTCGCGGTTAAAGAAGACTACTTTAAACTCATTATTCCTGACAAAACTGAATTCTAGAATTTTTTAATGATCCCATAATAATTAGTTTCCCGTCCTTCGGCGTCATCAGCCATAGTAACAACACCGGTATTATAAGTTGCCGCGAGAGGACGAAGAGCTTCAAATTCAGTTGAGGGGAATTGGAAACCATTGACGTCGTATCGACCGTAGCTTCTAACTTTAATGGATCCGTAGGACAGTTGACGCAAGTCCTCATGGACACCGGCATCTTTTTTACACTGTCCGAAATACAAACGTTAGAAGACTATATCTGCAATACTCGTAAGTCATATGAGAATAAAGACAAGAAAACGTTACATGATCTCTAAACCAAGGTTGAAAGTTAGGCCCTCCATTCAGCGCATAATGTCGCATCTTTTCTACTTGCTTGATCGTAGGTTGATGTTTAGATTTCTAATTTTGGCAATCAAACTCACTATATATAATGAAAAATAGCAATTAGAATATATGTATGGCAAACTAGTATCAATTAGTATAGACGGTGAACAAACACTTACTAAAAATATTTGTCTATCCCGTCCATATTAGCATACATATAGAGCAAAGCAGCCGTCTTTTCTTCTATTGTGGCGTCGTAGCTCATGCTACTACCGATGGTGGTGCCTCTCGTTTGAAAAATTGAGAGGTCGCTTAGAGGCGGTGCTTTATCGATATTGTAATGCAACGTAGGAGCATTAACATTTTGATCCTCTACAAAGTAAACACTTGAGAAGTAGCATATCTCCTGAAATGTAAATGCTTCAGCGATGCATCCTTCAACCCTTGCTCTATTGCGAACCATTGATTTAAGACACCTGAGTGCTCTTTCAATGTGGTACATCCACCTATATTGAACAAGGTCACCCATTTTAGCTTTATATGGAAGATGGATTAGGAGGAGTTGCATTGGGTTGAAAAACCCTGGAGGGAAAACTTTTTCCATCTTATATACCAAAACTGGTATCTCCTTTTTTAACTTCTCCATCATCTCCTTTGTAATTTATTTAGGACAAAGCTGTCGATAAAATAGCTCAACTCGGCTAACACCTTTCACACTGCATCGTCAAGATAGCCCCAAAACATAACCATCAAAAGTCTTTCCATGATTATAATCATGACTTTTCAACCCAGTGAGCTTTCACGTCTTCACATTCATAGCCCGTCTCAGGCTAGCAGCATAACCATATGGGAATTTCAAATTTTACAACCACCGCAAGACTTCTTTCTTTTATTTAGATCTAAGACAAAAAGTAGCGTGTGGTATGCCACCAGTTTCAGATAGCTTAAGACTTGGGCGGTTACAAACCTCTACCAAATCTTTTTGAGCCTTAATATTGTCTTTTATTTTGTCCATCACATCCAAGCATGTGCTTATGATGCATTCGCTCATATTACGCTCCTGGTGTATGACATCAATGTTATGCATTAGAAAGAAGGACTTCACATACGGTAGTTCCCATAATACACATATATGAGTCACATTATGGTCCTCTCCGTAACTAACAAAATATCCAGGACGATTTTCATCTGGCACTAGCTTGTCCAATATGTCTGACCCGTTCAAACGTTGCGGTGGTCCTTTTGTAGCAACGGTGTTCTTTCTGAAGGCATTCCTCCGTTGTCTGAACATGTGATTCGGAGGTAGCCAACGTCGATGACAATCGAAGTAACATATCTTGCCACCATGACTAAGACGAAAATATTTTGTGTCCGCAACACATATCAGACATGTCAAACGACCATGAGTACCTCAGCCAGAAAATATGCCGTATGATGGGAAATCATGAACATACCACAAGTATGCAGCTCAAATGATGAATTTCTATTTTTTGTAACAATCGTATGCTTTGATTCCTATCCATATCAATTTCAACTCTTCAATCATCGACTTCAACATCACGTTGAGTCGTGAACCAGGATGATCTGGTCCAGGAACGATGAAGCAAAAGAACATGAATTCATACTTCGTACAGAGAGATGGTGGTAAGTTATACGGAATAGCGAATCCAGGCCAACATGAGTATGGTGTGGCGTTTGTACTGAACGGTGAGAAGCCATCTGTCGCTAACCCGATGCAAATATTTCTTGCATCGTTGGCAAAATCTGGATCGAAGCGGTCCAACGACTTCCATGCCTCACCGTGAGACGGGTGCACCATGACTCTGAGGTTCTCATGTGCACCTTCTTTGTGCCATCTCATATGTCTGACAGTTCTCTTCAAGAGAAACAAGCGCTTCAACCGAGGTGTGACAGGAAAGTAATGAAGTTGCTTATGTGCGACTTCAGTCTGTACATGCTCTCCTTCGTCATTATCAACCTCGACAAACCTCAATTTGCCACATTGTAAGCACTTCTTCTCTTTGGCGTGATCTTTTCAAAAAAGCATGCAGTTTGCTAGGTAGACATCAATCTTTTCATATTTCAAACCAAGACCAGAAATCAATTTTTTGGACTGGTACATATCTTTTGGCACTTTATGCGGTTGAGGAAGGATATCGCTGATCAATTTGATGATATCGTTGTAGCAATTATTGGAGAAGAAATACTTAGAGTTTATTGCCATAAGTATGATCACGAAATTAAGAAGAGTCACTATTATGTGTTCATGCAGTGGCTCTTCTGAAGCTTTGAGAACGTTAAGAACATTTCAACCTCCGTTGTAGGAGCATCCTCCTTCAACTCAGGATCTATGGATTCAAGCATCTCATCCATCCTATCGACTCACGTGCTATCATCCACCACTTCATCTTCTACATCTTCGGAACGTGTCTCGCCATGAAAGTACCATATCCGATACTTTTGAATGAAACTGTTTCACACAAGTGAAACATCAACATCACCTTGTCAAAAAAATTCGCATTCTAACATTTGGTACATGATCACCGCACCCTAATGTTGTTGGACAATAAAAAATTTGTTGTATAAAAGCATCTGTCTTGGTGAACCACTCCCCTGAGTGTTACCCATTCTTTTTCTAATCAGAATACATCCAAGTCCGGTCTTTAGCCATGTCTGAGGTTATACCTTCGAAGTAGACAAATCATTATTAGTATATTTTTATGTCTTGTCACGACCCCTACAACTAGGCAGATAGGTCCTAAACCCACCGAAGAGTGACCAAGGTAACGTGCTTATAATGAGATATGAAGTCCAAATCCGAACAAAATTTTGGCATGTTTGGAGTGAGTGGTTCGATTCCACTCTCAGAACGAGACTGAACGAAAGAAAATGCACCCGCAGGTGCTGGGCGCAAGGTCTCCTCAAGGACAACAGACTCTGGTTCCCGGGCCAGATAAACGTTTTAAATAAGAATGGAGTCGGGCCGTATGAAAAATTCGGCAATCCACCACCAAACGGACCATGGACTAAACGGCCACTGCCTGAAAGGACTATGCTATGTCTAGGGGACCGCCGAAAATGTAGTTACAACACAAGCAACGGATTGAGCAACTAGCGCGAAAGCCGTTGTGGACCCCGAACGAAATTTCAACAACATAACCCCGCTATTCTCCAACTGCACGCTCAAAAATGGTGCAACAGAGAACATTAGGGTTATGCTGTCGAAATCACGTACATATCCAGACCCGTACCTAACTCGTCAAAGGCACGTTCTCGGTCACTCTCAGGCTGTCCAAAAACGGACAATTCCGAACCTGCACGCCTCACATGTCTATCGCAAATGGGACGTGCAGATTCAAAATGGGTAATTAATTTCTATAGGTTATGTTACTCATTTTCATTTTTCAATCATTTACATGAGAGGAAAGAACGAGAAAGAGGGAGTAAGTTGGTCAGAGTTGAAAGTTCAAAGGGCCTATGCCGGGTCGGGCCGAGATGGGTCGTGCAGGGTCGGGCCGTGCCGTGCTGGGTTGGGCCGTGCCAGGTCAGGCCGTGCAGATTCGTGTCGTGCCGGGTCAGGCCGTGCTGAGGGTTGGGCCGTGCCGTGCTGCCGGGTTGGGTCGTGTCGTGCTGGGTTGGGTCGTGCCGGGTCGGGCCGTGCAGGGTCGGGCCAGGTCGGGTCGTGCCGGGTCGGGTCTGTGCCGAGACGTCGGGTTGTGCTGTGCCGGGTCGGGTCGTGCCGGGTCGGCCCGGAACCCGTTAATATACGTATAATATTAAACACTCACAATCAATTAATTAACTAATTCAAAACTATTTGAATATTTCAAAATTAAATAAACAATTAAATAATTAAAACTAATTAACTTATGAAACTAATTGAACAATAAAAACTAATTAAACAATAACAAACTAGTTAGACGAACTAATTACAAACTAATTAAAAACTAAAACAAACTAATTAAAAACTAACTAAGTGATTAATTAACAAATTAATCACATAAATTATACTAAAATAAACAAACTAAAACATAATCACAAACTAAATTAAACTAAACTATTTAATTTAAACTAATTACAAACTAAATAAATAACTAATTAACTTAAATAACTAAACTAGTTAAATAACTAAAACTAATTAAAATAACCTTCACGGGCCAAGGCCGGGCGGTGCTGGATCGGGGCGGGGCAGGCCGGGGCGGCGGCGGAGAGCTGGCCGGGGGCGGTCGGGGTGGTAGGGGGCGGCCGGGGCGGGGGGCCGGCTGGGGCGACAGTGGGGTGGCCGGGCGGCAGCGGCCGCTCGGGGCGGCGGCGGTGGCGCACGGGAGGCGGGGGTGGGCGACGACACACGAGGGCGGCGACGGCGGCGAAACGGGTCGGACCCCGGCTCGGGCGGGTATAAACCACTTATTTACGACAGCCAGAGACCGACCGTCGTAAATAAGGCTTTAATTACGAAGGGACAAATTCCCGTCATTAATAAGCTTCATATTCACAACGGTCGGCGCTGACCGTCGTGAATAACATGGTTATTTACGATGGTCTAGGTCAACCGTCGTGAATAAGTAGCTTATTAATGACGGCCATAATAAACCACCATCAATATTTTTATTAATGACGATGCTGTCGTTAATAATTTTGGCAATCGTTAATTTTTCTTTTTCCTGTAGTGACACGCCGGACATCTCCTCGCACCCCAGCATCACCGGAAAAGTGATCGGCGACGACGGCGGTAGAGTTGAGCTCGGGTCCGACGGCGATAACTCAGCTCGGCAGCGAACACCACCAACAAAGGGTCACAAAGCTCCACTGGGGCACGGGGAAGCTAACCCTGCCCTCCTCTTGGCTGGATATCGCCGGGAAGAGGGACTTCACCGGTGACCCGAGGCGTTTTCACCGGCGGCGGTGAAAACTCGGTGCTATGCTCACTGGCTAGACTATCCACGCTAAGATTTGACCTAGGTGATCGTTAGACACTACTCTAGCTCTAGTTCGACCAGTTGATCAGATGATTAATCACGCGAGAGGAATTTCACGTTTTGGTCGGCTTCGGTTCTATACGGTGATCGCTGGAAATCATGAAATTTCGGTTAGCTGGCGTGATGAACGAGTTAGGGGGTTTGGGAATAGCTACTAGACTTCGGTGCTAACCTCTAGGTTCACTTGGTCGCGCCGGAGCGACCGATCCGTGGAGGTGCGGCGGTGTTGAACCGAAGAAGAAGGAAACGACTCGGGGAAGCTCGAGGAGCGTCGACCACGGGCTGGAACCGATGCGAGAACATTGAGGAAGGGTCAGCGATCTCGTTTGCGGCCTCAGTTTGGGGCGCAAGGCTCTAGTTTGGCCGGTCGACTGTGGAGTAGAGAGCTCGGAGGGTGCGGTGATGTGTGTCGCGTTTTCTGTGCGGGAGGGCGTCGGAGCAGTGGCGAATGGATTTGTTACGCCCTAGGCTCAGAGATAATACGCTGGGGAAACGTTGGCCGTCGGTCAGTAGCTAGAAGCAGCTGCTGGCGAGGCCTCAACGCCGTGGCGCCCTCGGGCACTCACGCAAGAAACCGAGCAACGCTCGATGGAATCGGTTTGAGCTCCTGTGTGACTGATAGCGACCCCAAATTTTGAATTTTGTCCTCATAAATTTAATTTGACAATGTTGTATAAAATTTGGGACTTCTCTACCTTTTGAAGTTTGATCAAACTACCAAATCACCATTTGAATTTGAATGAATCAAAGTGTGAAATGGTTTGGATAAATTTGCAGCACACGTGAAGTTGAAATTCAAATTTGGTTTGAATTTGCTCAGATTAGCTCATGTTAAGATCAACTCAAAAATGGAGTCAAAATTGGTGTGTGAGCTCATAAAAATGTGCTGAGTGTGAATATGAATTCCACTTTTGAATTCATGGGATAAAAGGAGTTTCAATTTGAATTTAAGTTCAAACTAGCCTTTAAATGATTGTACCTAAAAGTATCACAAAGAGGTTTGGATTTGGGTGAAATTTGGCATGAGCATTCCTAACAAGGTTTAGAAGTTAATAGTGTGCTCAGCCCCTATATGATGTATGTGGAAAATGACACTTTTGAATTATGTGAGTTCATGTTCTAATCACTTTATTTACGGTGGTTAGTTAATCTTCAAATATGTTCATGTAATTACCACAAATGAGCTGATGTGTTGGTGTGATGAACATCTTTAGCAAGTGAAAATTCTCGGACCCTTACAGTGTTGTATATATTGGTTTATGATTTGCTCGTGCAATAAAGAATTCTGGGGGACAAATCGAGTCTGAATGTAATGACTTGGTACAGTCAGTGAGCAAGAAACTCTTATTGTTCTTCATAAGTTTGTTTGATGTATTTTTTTGGTGGTTATGTTGGTCTGCTGACCTTAGTGGTCTTCCTATGTCCAGCACAATATCAAGCTGCAATGAGATGTACTTGTATGGACCTACTGCTCCATATATTTAAACAGTAATCTCTCACTTTAACAATATATCAGTGTTGCTGCACATATAATACTGCGTCCAGCTGCACATAAAATACTTGCGGTGTTATCCATTTAGTTAGTCACTAGAAAGTTGAGATGGGAGAAAAAGGCTGCTTAGTGCAACAATTTTTTTATGAGATTTCCCTTAAAAAAAGAATTCTGTACTTTCTTTTGCGGGGGGCGTGGACGGCCGGCTGGCGGCTAGGGCGGGGGCGACGTGCCGTCTGCACCGGAGGAGAAGCAGGAGGGAAAATCTAATAAGGGCAGTACAGTCATTTCACTTGGCCTGATAATAGGAAAAAATAAAATATGTTAACAGGAGGTTAATAAGATGATACTTCTATTATAACAGTGTGTCAGCGTTAAAATTTTTATTTTATAGAAATGCAAAGCCACTTGTTAATTCTCCACCACCGCTTTCCTCCCCCGAGCTGTTGCGGCGACGAGCCAACGCGCACCACAGGAGAGGACCAAGGCCTCTGGCGGCAATGGCGATGGCGGCGCTGCGACGCGAGGGGAGGCGTGTCCTCCTCTCCACCCCTTCCCCTGCTGCTTCCATGGCGGCACGCTCCCCCGCGATCTTCCAGCGGTACGATCTCCCCTCTTTATCCCTCCGCGCTCCCCATCCTCCCCACAAACCGATCTGGCTCCGCTACGATCTGTCATTCCCCTGAGCCCCCCGCCGTGTTTGTTGGATCCGACCGCCGCCTGTGCGGGTAGTTAGGTGCGGTATGGTTTCATTCCGAAATGGTCCTTGCGTTCCGATGCTAGACGCGTCCGGGGTGCGACATGCACACGTTCCCCTGAGATCTCCCGCTGTGGTTGTTGGATCTGACCCCCGCCTTTGCGGGTAGTTAGGTGCCGCGTGGTTTCATTCCTAAATGGTCCTTATGTTCGGATGCGAGATGCGTCCGGGGTGCGGCATGCACACGTTCATCTACACTTATCGCATCAAAATGCTGGTGCCATTTGATTGAAATCTCGTTGTTATGGTTTCGATAGTGGATCAAGGATGGCGTATTGGTTAAAGTTCGTTATTTAGGCATTGTTTTGGCCGTCTCCAGTTTGAAACGGGCTTGTAATCCCTGGGAAATGATAAATAATGTAAGGGCAATTTCTAAAGAAACCAGATATTGCTTTTGAGGGTCGGTTAACTAATGACAGGCTCCAGGTGTCGTGACGGTTTTCATTTGCTGAGGTTCTAAGAATGCATGTGTGAATGAGATAGCGGCCGGTTGTGACGGTTCTAGGTCCATTCTATTGATTCCATGCTATCACCTTTTATATTGCAATGTCCTATTGCATTGTGGAAGATGTGTCACCATGTTTGGTTCATGCATGTGCTCAAAGATATAAAATCTCCAAGTTCTGTACATCGTTCCTCTCTGGGATGTTCACACCTTGAATTTCTTGAGTTGACACTGTCTATTTCGATATTTCCTTTTGTACAATTTTATTGAATTGTGTTAGGATATACCTGTTAGTAATCCTAGTGCTTCAGGAACTGAATAAGGTCTGTCATTATCGACAGACATATATTTGTTTCAGTTTTTCTATTTTCAGTTAGAGATCAGTTGACAGCTGAGCTGGTAATAGGTTTAGACCTGATCCTTGTTGCAATTCCGGTGTTGAACACACCAAAAATCTGCCTCTGTTCCACCTTGCTGGTGATGTCCAGCAGCAGTTTAGCACCCCACCTGGGTGCTGTTCTTGCTGTCCTGAGAGCAGGAACCTCTGTTTAAAAAAGCGGTCGCCTAGGCCGCTTAAGCGCCGCCTAGGCGCTGAGCGGCACCGGACTGCTTCGCTTTTCCCTAGGCGGCGGCATTAAGCGGTTGGACCGTTTTTTCCGTTTCGATCCGCTTTTTTCTGCTTTCTTCCGCTTAATTCCGCTTTCTACCGCTTTATGTGTCCATATAAAAAGAACAACTAAATCTAATTTTTTTTATCCCTATCGGTGGCAGTTGCTGTTAGCAAGGTGGTAGTGCCCTGTCTTAGTGTCTGGCTGCCTACACAAGATAGTGTCACACTCTATCTCGTCTCATTTTATTGATTGAATATTTTTAAATTTAAAAATATACATATATATAATATATTATATGGATTTAACTCCACATTTTGTGAAACGCCTAGAAACGCCTAGGCGTCGTCTAGGCAGCCTAGGCGCTAGGCGGAGCTCCTCCGCTCGCTTTTTTCTACCGCTTTTTTAAACACTGGCAGGGACTAGTAGCAGCAAGTAGAACAGAACAGAGAGGAATGCCTGGCTTGTCTACGGAAGAGAACAGACCCCTACAACAGTAGAGAACAGAGCACAAGGACTGCTGGACGTGCTGCACAGGGTGATCTACTGTAGCAGATCTGTTCCGTCAGCTGAAGGTTACGTGCGCAGGGAGAGTTCAACAACAACAACAACAACAACCAAGCCTTTATCCCAAGCCTGTTGGGGTCGGCTAGACATGAAACCCAATATCATTAAAGTAAAAGAGAGGAAGAGATATAAGAACAAGGAAAAAAGACAAAAAAGAGAAAAAAAGAAAAAAAAGAAAAAAAAGAAAAAGGAAAAAGAGAAAAGAAATAAGAAAAAAGGAAAAGAAAAGAAAAAAGAAAAAAGAAAAAAAGAAAAAGAAAAAAAACAAGACTACGATTCTGGCACATGAATTGCTACTTTCCATGCGGTCCTATCATGAGCTAAGTCTCTGGATACATTCCAATCTCTCAAATCTCGTTTTACCGCCTCCTCCCAGGTCAACCTTGGTCGTCCTCTACCGCAGGGAGAGTTCAGCGCAAGAAAAAAGGTGGAGAATTAATCTGGGAAGGTGTTTATTCCTTGAGAATACCCGGCTATTTGTAGCCTTTTACAGATATACTCCTAACAGATTTAAAACTAGAGATAGAATCAAATCTTATCTGAAACAAACTCTATCTAAACTGGTTCTGATCTGTTCAGATCAGAACTGACCCAATCTTTAACCTGTGCCCCCTCCTGGGCGAGCTGGGCTTGGGCTACTGGGCCATACCTGGGCGAGCTGGGCTTGGGCCTGGGCTGTTGGGCCAGGCCTATGCCCAGCAGAGGAAGGATCAATCTCATTCTCCTCCTGATCCTGACGCTTGTGCACGTTTAGAATCCTGATCCTTCTTCTCGTCTCCACGTACTTCTGTCTTCCAAGTGCCTTGGTCAAGATGTCCGTCATTTGGTCTTGGGTGGAGATCTGCTCAAGCACAATAGTACCGCTGTCCACACACTCCCGTATGTAGTGGTACTTGACATCGATGTGCTTGCTTCTGTCATGGTGTACCTGGTTCTTGCTCAAGTCTAGGCGGGCGGTGAGCGACCTTCTCACCTCCTACAAGTCGTCCGGCGGAAAATGATTTCTGAGTGGGACCGCCTAGAGCCTAGGCGTTGCTAGGCAATGTCTAGGCGTTTTATACTATTGCAAATATTTTAAATTTTTTGAAAACACAGGTATATTCACCTAATGTTGTAAACACTGAAAGTAAATAATGCAGTGAGCAGCCAATAATTTCACCTAATTATATGTTCAGAATTTTAGATTGTTAACAATGTTGGGAAACCCAAACTAAAACCTATGCATTCTCGTTCACATTCAGAATTTATATGTTCAGAATTTCAGATTCTTAACAATGTTGGGAGACCCAAACTAAAATCTATGCATTCTTGTTCACATTCAGATTCTTAACAGTTAACACGTTCACATTCTTAACAAATAACAACTATCCTTAAGACCTTAATAAGTTCACAATCCACATTCTTATACAAGGTTCCAAAAGGCGCTAGGCGGTATAGTAACATGCACATATTTCTGCTGTGTTAGTTAATTTTCCACAGCCTACTTCTATTTTCTCTCTTTTTCTGTTTCCATTTGTCACATGGCCCAGCCCACTAGGCGCTTGGTTTCATTTCAGCCTGCAAACACCCCCGCTAGGGCTTCGGGCGGCACCATCTCTCCCCCTGCCTCCCCTCCTTGCCGCGCCGCCATCCTCCGCCCCCGACTCGCGACCCCCGCCCGCAACGCTGGGTCCTCGCCTGATCTGCGCATGCTGCTAACCCCCTCCCCCCTCGGGCGCCTTACGGCCGCCTACCCCCAGGCAAGGCGGCCGGCCAGCACGGAGTGCTGAAGCGCGCCTAGGCGCCCGCATCGCAGCACCTTTTGTAACGCTGTTCTTATAGCAATCTTCAATCCAGAAATATAGTAATACAGGGGAGTACACAACTATACACACCTAAATTCTAAGTCAAAGTGTACTGTGAATATGTGATAACTGATAAATACTTCAGATTCATGTATACCACAGAGACAGTGGACAAAGCATATAAAGAATAGTTCAGATTCAGATAAATGACAGAAAAACCTAAATAAGAGAGAGGGGCGCTGGACCTAGCGATGCAGCGCAGGAGAGGTCGCCGGCGGTGCAGGAGTGATTGTCCATGGAGGGCGCTGGCGCCGCAGGAAAGGACGGCGGGGGAGGATGTCACTGGCGGCACAGGAGAAGGCGGCAAGGGAGGAAGGCACCAGCGACACAGGCGGGCGGGAACTGGAGGAGGCGCGCGGGAGCGAGGCTGGAGACCACACAGGACGCACACTGGAGCGAGGTGCTGCTAAACGAAAAAATCGTGCCAGTTTTCTTCCACCTTGGCGCTCTTCCACGCAGCTCCGCGTGGCCTCCGCGAGCCTTGGCGTGCGCCGCCTCCGAGCTCCTTCCGCCTTGGCTCCGCCTCACCCCCTAGGCGCGGTGTTGGGGCTTCGCCCAACGCTTAAGCGCGCCTGGGCCAGTGCCTTACGCCGCCTTTTGTAACACTATCTGTGGCCCAACGCATCAGGAGGCAGTATGATAACATCTCCTTCCTCGATGGCGAGTCGCTCAACGATTTCTTGCTCCGCCTTGCTAATATTGTCCATGAATTGGAAATCCTTGGTGATTCCCAAGAGCCACGGAAGGTCGTTGCCAAATACCTCAGAGTGGTGCTGAGGAGGTTCGCTTTGGTCGCCGTCTCAATTGAGTCATTGCTCGACATCTCGACAATGTCAATTGATGAAATCACCGGCTGCTTGAGAGCAATTGAAAGCCGCGGTGATGACTACAACGGCTCGCTGGTGGGTGGTGAGTTGCTGCTCACTGAGGAGTGGCAGGCGCGTATGAAGGAGAAGAAAATTGAACAAGGGAACTCCAAGGATGGATCCGGGAAAGGCGGATCAAAGAGCTGATCGCGCGGACTAAAAAAGAAGAAGGGCTCCGCCGACTCCTGCCATAATTGCGGGAAGAAAGGGCACTAAGGAAGAGACTGACGTGCGCCTCGCAAGTACCAAAGAAGAAGAAGGTCTCCGACGACTTGCCATAATTGCAGGAAGAAAGGGCATTGAGCAAGAGACTGTCGTGCGTCTCACAAGGAGCAAGGAAGAGCAAGAATCACAACCCTAGTCAAAACTCCAAAATCGCCGCTGCAGAGTGGTCTCCACCTCCATGAGGCGAACACTCATGTCTTCCTTGGGTTCGAAAGCGATGGGGATCACCTAGAAGGCTGGTATCTTGACACCGGCGCCACGAGCCACATGATCGGGAGAACATAGGCGTTCTCTGAGCTCGATCGTGCGGTGCAAGGGATCGTGCGCTTCAGCGGTGGGTCACTTGTTTAGATCTGTGGTCGCGGAGTCATCACTTTCATCAGCAAAACTAGGGGAGAAGATCAAGCTCGTCGGCGTACTCTTCATCCCTAATCTCAAGAACAACATCATATCTCTCGGACAATTGGATCAGAATGGATGTAAGGTGCTGATTGAGAAAGACTTCCTTTGCATCTGGGATCAACGTCGTCGCCTCCTTGCTAAGATCGAGTGTGGCGCAAAGCATCTGTATGTCTTGCAGATCAATTTCGCACGAAGCATGTGTCTCGACATTTGATATGAGGAAGAAGGAGAATGTTGTCATGCACGCTATGGCCACATCGCCTATGACGCACTACACCAACTGAGCAGACAAGCAATGGTTACTAGGCTGCCGGAGATCAAGAAGAAAGGTGTTTGCGATGTCTGCATATCACTAAGCAGCGTCGTGCTTCGTTTCAAGCGCAAGCGCAGTCCAGCAACAAAGTCGCGGCTCCACTTGATTTGGTCCATGGAGATCTCTGGGCCAATCACGCTGGCGACGCCAGACGACTGATGCTTCTTCCTCCTGCTCGTCGACGACCCCACGTGGTATATGATGGAATGAGTCTTGTACTCTTGGTCTTTGTGGCCCCCTAGTTAGGACAACATCTTAATACTTGTTAGGACAACATCTTAGTACTTGTTAGTACAACATATTAGTCCTTGTTAGGACAACATCTTAGTTCTTTATTAGAACAACATCTTAGTCCTTTGTTAGGACAACATTTTAGTCCTTTGTTAGGATAGCATCTTAGTCCTAGTTAGGACAACATGGCACAGCATCTCGGTAGCTGTCTTGGGCTATAAATATGTAACTCCAACCCCTAGGTTCGGCATGGCATTGTGTGAGAAATAAACTGAAAAAAATTTGTCATCCTCTCCATGAGAGTAAGATTTCATACTAACAGTATATGTGGATCAATTTGATCACCCTCAAGAGTGATGCAGCTTCGGCCATTAAGAAAGTGAAGGCCGCAGCTGAACTAGAAGTTGGACGACCTGAGAATATTGCGCACTGACAATGGCGGCGAGTTCACGGCGAAGGAGTTCGCCGACTACTACGCTGGAGAGGGTGTCCAGCCGTGTAGAGACAACTCTCTGTGCCCTACACTCCTCAGCAAAACGCCGTGGTAGAACGCTAGAACCAGTCAATACTCGCCATGGCGCGAGCACTGCTGAAAGAGAAGGGAATGCTAACGCGCTACTGTGGAGAGGCGGTAACCACGACCGTCTTCCTGCTGAATCGTACCCAAATGAAGGCATTTGACGACAAGACCATAGGATTTGTAAGACTTTCAGTTGTCTTGGCTTCATCAAGGACAAAAGGTCAGGATTGAAGAAACTAGACGATCGATGCTCCCCAATGGTCTTCATCGGATACGCAGAAGGGTCCAAGGCGTACAAAATGCTCGATCCGAAGACTGGACAGGTGAATGCCTCTCGTGACATTGTCTTCGATGAGAATGGAGGATGGAATTGGAGTTTGGGAGCCATGGTCAAGATTTTACGGTGCCATTCTACTTTGCCTGCCCGTTGGCAGACATTGGAGATGGGGATGCACCTCAAGGGGGTGTGGCTGCGTCGCTGGCGGCATAGAAGGTGACGCAGCTAGAATCCGCAACTCCGCCAGTGCCGGCGGGGCACATTGACCCTGAATTCGCGACGCCATTGGACAACGATGAAGACCGGCTTGACGCATACCACTGCGAGTCAGCGATTCGTTACAGGCGCATGGACTTTCGCGCTCGTAAGAGGAAGACCACAATGGATTCAAGAAGAACTGCAAATGGCCGCCAACAGAGCAGAGTCGATGACGTTCAATGAAGCTGAACAAGATTCAGCTTGGCGCGCTGCGATGAGGGAGGAAATCGATTCTATTAGCGATAATCGAACTTGGGAGCTGGTGGAGCTGCTGCACGGACATTGTGCCATCGGCCTCAAATGGATCTAAAATATCAAAAGGGACAAGTCCAGTGCTGTGATCAAGCACAAGGCGCACCTCGTTGCCAAAGGGTACGTACAACAAGCTGGGATTGATTTTGAAAGTGTTTGCTCTGTTAGATATAATCCCGTTTTTCTAGAATAATTAGTGTTAGAGATAGAGTCCAAGTCAAATAAGAGTAGGAGTCTAGGTAGTATTAGATTAGGACTCTGTAAATCGAGGCTATATATACAGCCCCCCCATTGAGAATAAATCAATAGAAAAAAGAGAGAAATTAGAGAGAAGATTAATCCCCGGATTTCCAACAATTGGTATCAGAGCTTTAGGTTGAGAAAACAGAGGGGGAGTTGGCGGGATCTCACCGCGCAGAGTGCCGCCGGCAGGGAGGAGGAGCCCAAGGGCCGCCGGCAGGGAGGAGCCCAAGGGCCGTCGCACCTCGTCTCCGACGCGGTGGGCGGCGGATCTGACGTCGCCAGAGGGAAATCGGCGCGTGCCCGAGTGGATCTCGGCAAGGCGCGCCCGTCCCCAGCCTGAAGAAGGTGGAGGTCGAGGACGACATCCTTGAGATCGGCAGTGAAGCCCCTCGTCGCAAGCGCAGAAGCTGGCGTGCCATTGAGGCCGACGGCGGCGGCAAAACCCTAAGCCTCGCGCTCGCGTGGGGAGGTGAAGGGGCTCACGGTGGCTAGGGCGGCGCAAGAGGTGGCGGCTGCAAGCGCTCGGTTGGAGGCGCGCAAGGGCAGAGGAGGCGGCGCTGAAGGAGCAGTGGCGGCTAGATAGAGAGGAGGTGGAGGCTTGTGTGGCTGATTAGGGTTTGCTGTGTGACGTGCTGGTTGGGCTGTTTGGGCCCTTCAGGTTACTTGACTGAGTTGAACTGGGTCCAGCTGCTGTTGTTATTTACTAAAGCCACCTGAAGTGTACCAGAGGTTGTTATTGATTTACTAAACGTACACAAGAGGTGTACACAATATGGAGGGTAAATCAATGACATTGCACTATCCCTTGTTAACAAAGACCAATTATACAGTATGGGCAATTAAGATGAAGGTTTTTCTGAAGGCACAGAGGATATGGGAAACTGTTGAGGAGAAAAAGAGCAACGTTGATCCAAAGCAAGATTAGTTGGCTCGTGCGGCCATCTATCATGCTATTGATGAAGACACTCATGCGAATTTCTGAGAAGGAGACAGCTGGAGAAGCGTGTGAGTTGATCAAGACCAAGTTCTTGGGTGAAGAACACGTGATGGAAGCAAGGATCCAAACTCTTTAAAATGAGTTTGACCTAATGCGCATGAACGAAGGAGATTCCATCGACGACTTTGCCACAAGAGTGATGATCATTGTCACAAAGATTCGTGGTCTCGGAGGAAGAGTTGAAGAAAGCTACATCGTGAAGAAATTGTTGCGAGCTCTACCTTCAAAATTTCTTCACATTGCATCCACCATTGAGCAATTTGTGGACTTAAAGGCAATGACTGTGGAGGAACTCGTTGAGAGGCTCAAAGCATATGAGGAATGTGCACATGGCTTCAACAACCAAGATCATGAAGAAAGACTCCTTTTAACAAGAGAGGAGTGGAGAGCAAGAGAAGCAAAAGGTGGAGAGAAGCTTCTTTTGACAAGAAAAGAGTGGAAGGCTCAAGAGGGTGGTCAAAAGCAGAACAAGAAATTTGACAAACCGAAGATTTGATGCTTCAATTGTCAAAAACTTGGTCACTTTGCCAAAGAATGCTCCAAGAACGAAAAGGAAGATGAGATGACGCTTCTTGCGTCAGAAGATACTTTGTTTTATCTCACAAGCAAGGTGTGCTCGAGATGAAGATGTGACCATCTCGAGTGTGGGTGTGTGATCGGATTGAAGGAATGAGATCAAGTGTAGAATGAAGATGAGTCCATTCTGGGGTTGAAGATGCGACCAACCCAAAATTGTGTCAGGATGAAGATGCGACCATCCTGGGATTGAAAATGTGTGCAGGGTGAAGATGTGACCATCTTGAGGGTGTAGTGGTGTCCATCCCAAAATTGAGTTGTGTAGGGTGTAGATGTGACCATCTTTGGGGTGCAGTTGTGTCCATCCCGAAAGTGTGTTTAGGGTGGAAGTGTGTCTCCATCCTAATTAGTGTGAGTGTGATCTAGAAAAACGAGATTAAGGGGTGATTGTTAGATATAATCCCGTTTTTCTAGAATAATTACTGTTAGAGATAGAGTCCAAGTCAAATAAGAGTAGGAGACTAGGTAGTATTAGATTAGGACTCTGTAAATCGGGGCTATATATACAACCCCCTCATTGAGAATAAACCAATAGAAAAAAGAGAGAAATTAGCGAGAAGATTAATCCCCGGATTTTCAACATGCTCCGGTGGCGTGAGTGGAGTCTGTCCGACCTGTCCTTGCTCTTGTGGCGGATGAAGGCGAGGAAGTCCATCACATGGACGTGAAGACCGCGTTCCTAAATGACGAGCTCTTTGAAGAAGTGTACGTCCGTCAACCACACAGCTTCATCATTGCTGGAGAAGAAGACAAGGTCTTGCGATTGCGGCAAGCCCTCTACGGTTTGCGTCAAGCTCCGTGAGCATGGTACGCAACGCTCAACGACACGCTTCACAAGCTTGGTTTTCGACAGAGCGACCACGAGCCTGCTATCTATGGCAGAGGAAGGAATTGTGCTCACCTCATCGTTGGAGTATGCATTGATGATTTAATCATCACCAGGACAACTCCAATCGAAATTGGGAGGTTCAAGGGAGAGATGAAGCTACAATTCAAGATGGCAATCCTTAGATTGCTCTCACTCTACCTTGGACTGGAGGTTCAGCATAGCTCCGCAGGAATCAAATTGTGTCAAGCACATTACGCATCGAAGATTTTGAAGGCGGGTGGAATGGCGGGATGCAATTCGGTACTGGCGCCAATGGAACAGGGGCTCAAACTGGGCCGCGGCAGCGAGGCTGAGTAAGAAGATGCTTTTCTCTATTGAAGCTTGATAGGGAGCCTTCGCTACCTGGTGATATTCGTTCCGATTTGGTGTTTGCCGTTGGCTATCTCAGTCGCTTCATGCAGCGCCCGATGGCAGAACGCATGGCGGCGCTAAAACGCGTCCTTTGCTACATCCCAGAGATGTTGCTTCTACCGGCGAGGCTTAGGCAGAGCAACATTGGTGGGCTGACTGTACTTCCTCGGCGCAAGTCTGATCAGCTGGCACTAACTCAAAAGCAGCGGGTGATGGCTATGTCGTCCTGTGAAGCAGAGTATATTGCGGCGACCTCTGCATCAACTCAAGGAGTATGGCTAGCCTGGCTGCTTGCTGATCTGAGACAAGGAGAGGTCAAGCCCGTGATCTTGAAGGTAGACAATAAGTCTGCCCTCGCACTGATGAAAAATTTAGTGTTTCATAAGCGCAGCAAGCATATCAGAGTGCGCTACCACTATGTGCGGCAGTGCGTGGAAGAGGGAAGTGTCCTTGTTGAGTTTATCTACTCCAAGGATCAACTGGCTGACATAGGAACAAAAGCACTTGGGAAGGTGAAGTTTCAGGAGCTCAGCGGCAAGGATTGGCATGGTTCAAGTGAAATCCAAGATGAAGCACAAGGCTTAGGGGGTGAAATGTTAGTAATCCTAGTGCTTCAGGAATGTTGCAATTCCGGCGCTGAAACTGTCTCTGTTCTTGCTGAATAAACCGATCTGCCCTAGCAGATCGATCTGTCTTCCTTGAAGACAGACCAGAAAAATTCTTTAGCCAACAACAGAGGAATAACAGCAAGGAGAAGAACAGTTCTGGTGCAGAAAACTGAGCAGATTGATTCTGTTCTTGGGAGAACAGATCAGGGGAGAGATCGGTAAGCCGCCAATCTGTTCTGGTTTTGATGGAGGCGCAGAACAGAGGGGGAAACAGGGATGGCGGCTGGTTCTAGCCCCTGGTGGCGGCTAGGGCTGCAGAGGGAGGCAGCGACTAGGGCAGAGGCTAGGCCGGCGGCTACAGCAAGGGAGAGAGAGGCGGCTAGGGTTAGAAAAGTGGAGGAAAATTTTCTGTATTGATCTCTCTCATAATTTGGGGTGTTTTTGGCTTGTATATATAGCCCCCCCCTTACAAGAGTCCTAATCTGTTACAAAGGATCTTTTAATCTATCTCTAAGAAGATTAAACTCAAAAAAACCTTCTAGAAAGGGGGCCCGGCCTGGGCCAGGGCTGACCAGCCCACTTGGCCCAGTTCTTGCCGCCCTGGGCCAGGGAGGGGCCGGCCTGGGCTAGGGGCAGATCAGCCCACATTCTCCTCCTGATCCTGACACTGGCCCATGTCTAGAATCCCGATCCTTCTTCTCATCTCCACGAACTTCTGTCTTCCAAAAGCCTTGGTCAAGATGTCCGCCATCTGGTCTTGAGTGGAGATTTGCTCAAGCACAATAGTACCGCTGTCCACACACTCCCGTATGTAGTGGTACTTGACGTCGATGTGCTTGCTCCTGTCATGGTGTACCGGGTTCTTGCTCAAGTCTATAGCTGACTTGTTATCAACCCGCAGCACCGGCGCCTTCGATTTTCCAGCTAAGTCCTCCATCAGCCGTGCCATCCATACACCTTGACATGCCCCTTGAGCTGCTGCGATATACTTTGCTTCACATGAGGACAAGGCCACCACCTTCTGCTTGCAGGACTGCCATGAAACGGGGCTGTTTCCAAGACAAAACAGCACCCCGCTTGTGCTCTTGCGGTCCTCCACGTCTCCCGCATAGTCACTATCCGAGTACCCAATAAGCTCCATGTCTCCTCCTCTTGCATAAAAGACTCCATAGTTGATTGTACCCGCTATGTAGCGTACAATGCGTTTGACTGCAGCAAAGTGATCCTCCTTGGGCTCCTCCAGAAACCGACTCACGTACCCGACTGAGTAGGCAAGATCGGGACGTGTGTTCACCAAGTATCGCAGCCCTCCAACCAAGCTCCTATAGTCCGTTGCATGCACCAACGGGCTATCACTTGTCTTGCAAAGCTTGAGGCCTTGCTCCATGGGAAATGCACAGGGATTGCATCCTTCCAGGCCCGCTTTAGAGACAAGTTTGGAAGCGTAGGCCGTCTGCCCAACGCTTATCCCTGCATCAGTTTGCCGCACCTCCAGGCCAAGATAATATGACAAGAGATCCAAGTCGCTCATCTTGAACCTCTTCATCATCTCCCCTTTGAACTTCTTGAGATCGCCTCCTCCTGTGATCACAAGATCGTCGACGTACACGCCGACGATGAGCTTCTCATCTTCAGCCCCACGGAAATAAATCCCGTGCTCACTTGTACTCTTCTGGAAACCAAGCGATAGCAAGCTATCGTTGAGCTTGGCATTCCAGGCCCTGGGCGCCTGACGAAGTCCATATAAAACTTTCTTGAGCCGATACACCTTGTGTTCGGCTCCGTCGATGATGAAGCCAGCGGGTTGGGAGACGTACACCTCCTCCATCAAGTACACCGTTCAGGAAGGCGCTCTTCACGTCCATGTGGTGTACCTCCCACCCCTTGTGTGCAGCAACTGCAAGGAGCAAGCGAATAGATTCGAGACAAGCTACAGGAGCAAATACCTTGTCAAAGTCTATTCCTTGCCGTTGGACATAGCCTTTTGCCACCAGTCGAGCCTTGTGCTTCACCACCTTCCCATGCTCATCCTTCTTCACCTTAAACACCCATTTGAGGCCAATGGGTTTGTGTCCTGCAGGAAGATCAACAAGTTGCCAAGTCTTGTTTTCTTCTATGGACTCCATCTCCTCGAGCATGGCCCGTCTCCAGCACGGGTGTTCCTCAGCATCGGCGAAGGACGTGGGCTCCTCCGCGGTGGTGAACATAAGCTCCCCCTCCTCCAGACTCGGTGGGCGTGGTGGGCGCCCAGGAGGGGTGAGGGTTCCCAGCACGTTGCGCATCGTGCGGAACCGAAGTGCAGCGTTGTCGTCGTGGTAGGCGTCGACGTTGCTGCCGACGTCCGTCGGCGGCGTGGCGAAGCGGATGGGCCGTGGAGGGTGCCGGGGCGTGACGAAGGTGCTGGAATCTCAGTCTCGGAATCCCCCGCTGCTGCTGACCCCTGTGCAGGACTGTCCCAGCCCTGATTTGCGCTGGACAGTCCCTGCAGGGGCCCTTGGGGCGACGCTGCAGGTGCTGGACTCTCTCCAGCAGGTCTGGAGGCTGGCGCAGGTACTCCTAGGGTCTGTACAGACCCTTCTGTGCCCCTCCTGGGCACTGCAGGGGTGCTGTTCGGCCCCTCCGGACCCTGCAGCACCTCTCCGGGTGCTGAAACAGCAGGTCCAGCACCTGCTGGACCTAAGGAGTCGACGTGGAAGGCGGTGTAGTCCTCTTCTCCTGCTCCTTCTCCCCAGTCACACTTGGCCGCCTCGTCGAATATCACGTCACGTGATATGTGTGTGCGCCCATCAGCCGGATTATACATCCGATAGCCCTTCGTCCCTGCAGCATAGCCAAGAAAATCATCGGAGTACTCCGGTCTTCCAACTTTTTCAGGTTGGGGTGTGTTCTTGACATGCCCCACGCACCCAAAAGTTCGGAAATAATTGACGGTTGGTCGCTCGCCATGCCAAGCTTCATATGGCGTCTTCCCGTCGAGGCCGCGGTTAGGGGATCGATTCAGGATATAGACAGCCGTGATAACTGCCTCACCCCAAAATATCCCGGGCATACCCTTCGCCTTCAACATGCTCCTCGCCATGCCGACCACCGTCTGGTTGCGCCGCTCCACAACCCCGTTTTGCTGCGGCGTATACGGGGCTGTGAGCTGACGTTGTACTCCGTGCTGAGCGCAGTACTCGCTGAACTCCTGTGAGGTGAACTTCCCCTCCGCGATTAGTACGGAGTAGCTTCAGCCTCCTCCCGGACTCTAATTCAGCTATCGCCTTGAATTGCTGAATTAAGTCGGGCGCCTTGTCCTTGGTTGCTAGAAGATAGAGCCACATATAGCGGCTCATGTCATCCACAAGCAACAAGAACATCTTCTTGCCACCTGGAGTCGTCGGCGTGATAGGCCTGCAGATGTCGCCGTGGACAAGGTCGAGCGCGCGCGCCGCCGAGCTTGCTTGGGGAAGCTGGAGCGCCTCTGCTTCCCGACCAAGCAAGCTTCGCACAATTGATCGACATGATCAATTTGCGGAAGCCCGAGCACCATCTCCTCTCGTGCCAACTTCCGAAGCGCCTGGAAGCCGACGTGTCCGTAGCGTTCGTGCCAACGCCACGCAACATCATCACGCCTTGCAGTTAGGCAAACCGGACGTGTGATGTTGAGCCTGACGGAGTATAGCTTGCTGTCGTCACGCTGAACTCGTGTGAGGAGACGCTGCTGCTCATCTCGTATGTGCATCACTCCTTGCACCGTGATGCTGTAGCCATCCTCATCCAGCTGGCCGATGCTGATGAGGTTGGTGGTGAGGCGTGGGATGAGGTAGACGCCGGTGAGCCTCCTGTGCTCACCCGTCTTGGCGGCGAATAGGACCGTACCCTTCCCCTGGATACGCACGACGGAATTATCGCCGAACTTGATGGTTCCGACGACGTTTTCGTCAAGCTCGGAGAAGACGGCGCGCGAACCCGTCATGTGGTTGGTCGCGCCCGTGTCGAGGTACCAACGAGTGTCATCAAAGTCATCGTCGTTGTTGCGGTGAGCGAAGACACGTCCCTCCACTAACTCCAGTGGGCGCATAGGACGTTCCTGTACAGGCTCCTCCTGTACTGAGGCCACCCTTGTCATAAACAAGGTGCCCTCCTCCTCCGCCTTTGCCACGAAAGCCTGCTGCTGCGACTCCTCCTTAGGCTTCGACCGACACTCCCTGGCCCAGTGGCCCTTCTTCCCGCACTTCCTGCACTGGTCCCGCGGAATATCCTTTCCAGAACCTCCCTTCTTGCCTCCGTTCTTCTTGGGCGGGCCCTTTCGGCCGCCCCTCTTAGAAGAACCCGCGGACTGGGTAGACCGCTCCTCCTTCCGCTGTGCCTCCCACTCCTCCCGAGTGAGGTACAGCTGGCCGTTGTGTACTGCTCCCTTCCGCTGCGTCGAGTCGAAAGCGTTCTCAGCCGCCCTGAGACGCCCCGTCACCTCCGACAAGGTGAGGGTCGACACGTCCAACAGTGTCGTGATCGCCACCACGATCTGTTGGAAGCGTTCTGGAACGCTTCGCAGGAGCTTCTCCACGACCCTCTCTTCTCCTATCTCCTCCCCTAGCGACGCAAGCCGTGATAGCATGCCGCTCAGGCGGAGGGAGAAGTCCTCCACACTTTCGCCATCCTTGAAGACAGCGTCTTCAAACTCCTTCCGGAGTTGCTGCGCCATCGTCTTCTTCACGCGGTCGGCTCCGACCCGCATGATGGCGATCGTGTCCCATGCCTCCTTCGCCGTCCTCTTTTCTCCGATCGTCGTGATCATCTCCGGCGGGACAGCGCTGACCAAGATGTCAAGCGCCATCATGTCTTCCTGCTCGCTCACGTTCCCCTCCTCCACGGCCTTCTAAAGCAGCCGTGCCTTCAGCTTGATCTTCATCATGATAGCCCACTCCGCGTAGTTGGTCTTGGTGAGCACGGGGAACCCCGTCCCGGTGTTCACCTCACGAGCTGCCGGTGAGGGTGTGCCATGGCTGATGGCGCTGCCGCTGCTTGTAGGTGTAGATGACATCTTGCAGAATTCAGCCTAGGGTTGAAACTGGCTCTGATACCACGAATGTTGCAATTCCGGCGCTGAAACTGTCTCTGTTCTTGCTGAATAAACCGATCTGCCCTAGCAGATCGATCTGTCTTCCTTGAAAACAGACCAGAAAAATTCTTCAGCCAACAACAGAGGAATAACAACAAGGAGAAGAACAGTTCTGGTGCAGAAAACTGAGCAGATTGATTCTGTTCTTGGGAGAACAGATCAGGGGAGAGATCGGTAAGCCGCCAATCTGTTCTGGTTTTGATGGAGGCGCAGAGCCGCAGAACAGAGGGGGAAACAGGGATGGCGGCTGGTTCTAGCCCCTGGTGGCGGCTAGGGCTGCAGAGGGAGGCGGCGGCTAGGGCAGAGGCTAGGCCGGCGGCTACAGCAAGGGAGAGAGAGGCGGCTAGGGTTAGAAAAGTGGAGGAAAATTTTCTGTATTGATCTCTCTCACAATTTGGGGTGTTTTTGGCTTGTATATATAGCCCCCCCTTACAAGAGTCCTAATCTGTTACAAAGGATCTTTTAATCTATCTCTAAGAAGATTAAACTCAAAAAAACCTTCTAGAAAGGGGGCCTGGCCTGGGCCAGGGCTGACCAGCCCACTTGGCCCAGTTCTGGCCGCCCTGGTCCAGGGAGGGGCCGGCCTGGGCCAGGGGCAGATCAGCCCACAAGGAACTGAATAAGGTCTGTCATTATCGACAGGCATATGTTTTGTTTCAGTTTTTCTATTTTCAGTTAGAGATCAGTTGACAGCTGAGCTGGTCATAGGTTTAGACCTGATCCTTAGGAGCAGAACTGGTCTGCAGGGCTGTTACACCCAGGTCCTATAATATAGGGATTACTCGGTCTAAAGATCCGGCTGATTAGCAGCCTTGATCATCTACAAATAAAGCCTTACAGCAATACTTTCAGCTGCAACCTAAGGCAGCTCATATTCAGTTCTCTGTTCCACATTACACGTCAGAAAATCCAGAGAAGGGAGGCTAAATTGCCAACAATACCCTCAAACAAAGGCCTTGCGTGATTGGTTATGCATTTGTGTGTAGTTATGTTTGTGTGGCATAAAAAATCTACTAAGTAGTGACAATACCACCGCTCGCCATGCTTCAATTTACCTTGAATACTTTTACCTTTATGATCCATAGCTGCACCATGACTTTTCCATTTCACTTTGTTTATTCATTTTCTGAAGCACTGTTTCATATTATAAAAAACACTATTTCCTGGAGGTGTTTCCACTATTCTGTTTTGTTTAGACAGTGAAATCTTGTTTCCTTTTTTTTTCATCAGGGAGATTGCGCCCCTTTGTGCACGACCCATTTCAACACAAGTTGGTGAGGATCTTCATTCTTAGAATTATTTCCTAAGTTATACTTGTGCAGTCGAAACAGCTCGTTGATCCCTTTTAAAATTATCTCCAGTGAGAAACCGCATGAAGAGTGTCAAGAACATTCAAAAGATCACAAAAGCAATGAAGATGGTTGCAGCATCAAAGCTTCGTGCTGTTCAAATTAGGACAGAAAACTCGCGGGGCCTATGGCAACCATTTACTGCCCTTCTTGGTGATGCTCCTAGTATGTACATCAGGAATGATGTTTTATCTGTTTCTATTCTAACTAGAATTTAGATTCATGTTCCATCCCATTTCTTTTACAAGGTTCAATTGTATTTGTGAAGTATTATTTGTTATAGTGAATGTTCTTGCTGTTCTCCACTTTTTTATTCTTTCAGTTTTATCACATTGTGAATTGTCTGATGATTTTCTTGACTCAGATAACTAACTTATTGGATGTAAACACTAGGTGTTGATGTGAAGAAAAATGTTATTGTCACTATCACTTCAGACAAGGGTCTCTGTGGTGGTATCAACTCAACCTCTGTTAAAGTCAGCAAAGCACTCCACAAGTTAACTTCTGGTAATTTGTTTAATAATTTAATGGATCATTTCCATGGTGCAATCATCTGAAACCAGTACTTATGCTTCTTGACTTTTTTGTATTTAGGTCCGGAGAAAGAAAGCAAGTATGTCATATTAGGAGAGAAGGGTAAAGTTCAACTTATTCGTGACTCCAAGCAGAGTATTGAGATGACAGTATCTGAATTACAGAAAAACCCTATCAACTACACACAGGTTTGTTGTCTTTCTTATGCTACCTGGGCACATTTCTAGCTTTAAGCGCTGTTGCTAATATGCATATTATTGGAGTGTTAAGGGTCATTTATATTGATTAAATTAAAAGGGCAGCCCAGTGCATGTGCGCAGGGTCCAGGTAAGGGTCCGACCCACTTGGATCATTTGTACACAGTTTGCATTTCTAGCTTTGTATTGATTAAATTACTGAGTTTTGTTTTGACTGTTGGATTTTGCACGAGAACCTGTCCAAATGCACATGTTGTTTATTTTTAAAGATGTTATGAGTTATGACTTATGTGGGCTAATGTTCAACTTGTTTGTGCTCTTGCTTCTATTATGCATATCTCATTGATGGGCTAATGAATCTATGCATACTAACTCCTAACTTATTTTTTGTTGAAATATGTTGCAATTCCGGTGCTGATCACACGGAATCTGCCCTGTTCCTCCTTGCTGGTAACGTCCAGCAGCAGTTTAGCACCCTGCCTGGGTGCTGTTCTTGCTTTCTTGAAGAACGGATGCCTCACAAGAGCAAGGACAAGCAGCAGCAAATAGAACAGAACAGAGAAGAGGGTGGAGAGTCTGTCGCAGAGAGAACAGGGGACTAGGGGAGATTGATTCTGTTCTTGGGAGAACAGAACAGGGGGGAGAAGGGGGGAGCCGCCGCCTAGGGTTTCTGGCAGCTAGGGTTCCTGGCGGCTAGGGTTTTTCTGTGGATTATTTCTGAACTGGATTAATTACAGAGGTACCAGCGCCTTTCTTTCGTGGGCCTTGTGACAAGACTCCTTGCTTAACACAACTTGACTCCTAATAGACTTCTAACTCTATCTATAAGAAGTATCTCCTGGACTCTAAAACCGGTGCTGGATGCACCTGGGACTCTCTGACCGACGCCCTCTCCCTTCAAAGGCCCTGTTTGGCACAGCTTCTGAACCAGCTTTTTATAAAAATAAGCTGTGGGTGTACCAAACAGTCAGCTTCTCCAGCAGCTTATTAGTTCAGCTGCTTCTCAGAATGAACTAAAAGCATGGTATAAGTTTAAGCTGCTGTTCACCAGCTTTTCAGACAAGCTGCTTTTTTAACAAGTTTAAGCCATGCCAAACAGGGCCAAAGTCTGAATTGGACTCTGGAGAGGAGCTGCCGGGCCAGCCCTACCCTGCTACGCGTCCCTGGACCTCCTGAGTCCCACTCGGACTACTCTGTCCAGTTGCCTCACCAGGGCAGACCAGGGTCAATCAACAAAATACACTTTACTGTTAACAAAATTTGGATTACCATTCCACTGATTTGTTCATTGATATTTCAGATTGCTGTGCTTGCTGATGATATCTTGAAAAATGTCGAATTTGACGCTCTGAGAGTTGTGTTTAACAAGTTCCAGTCAGTCATATCATTTAAGCCCACAATAACTACAATGTTGTCACCAGAGGTTAGTACTTCTACTGAAGCATATCTATTTGTGGCCCTTTATCCAAGTTCCAGTTAACTTAATTTTAACTAATTTACAATATGTTCTTATTGACCATTGGAAGGTCATGGAGAAAGAATCGGAATCTGGTGGGAAGGTTGGTGACCTGGATTCATATGAAATTGAAGGAGGCGAAACCAAATCAGAGATTCTGCAGAATCTTACTGAGTTCCAGTTTTCTTGTGTAAGTCTTGTGCCATCAATTAAGCGCTATTACCTGTTTTGCCAAATTTATATGTTTCTCTGCTTCCATTTCTCTTTGAATCAAGCTGATTTTAGGCACGTCTCAAAAACTAATATAAAGTATATTATCTGTGTTTTGAGTTTTTGCATTTGTTCTAATGATGTATTGAATTTCTTTTCTTGGCAGATCCTGTACAATGGTGCTCTTGAGAATGCATGCAGTGAGCTTGGAGCCCGTATGTCTGCCATGGACAGCTCGAGCAGAAACGCTGGTGACATGCTTGACCGTCTGACGCTCACATACAACAGGTCCCTCCCTTTCTCCCTAGTATCAATTATTTGGTACAAATTGTTGCGTCCATTAAGGAATAGACACTGACTCTCTTGGTATATATATGTAGGACACGTCAAGCTTCTATCACAACAGAGCTTATTGAGATCATTTCTGGTGCTTCAGCCCTTGAGGGATGATGGCGAAGCTTTTATTTAACATCTCTTTTCTTCTGCCAGTACTACAAAAGCTTTTTCTGCCGGTACTACAGAAGCTACTTCTCATCTGAAGCAGCCTTTTTGTTTTTCATTGTAAGCGGATCCTGATGCAAAGTTGCAATAATTAGTCCAGTTACATGACGGTGCTGTCAAGACATGCCTGTTCAATGTGGTTTACATCGAGAGCTTGGCATATTTTTAATGAATGTTCAATGGACGAGTCCATTCCTAAATTTTTACGCTGCTCTGGTACGGTTGTAGCAATTTTTCTGGATAGTTTGTTGTGAAGTTTGAATTTCTTTATGCATGTAGGGATGGCAATGGGTCGGGTGGAGTAAAAACTCGCCTAAAACAAAAGAGGTTGCGGGTAAATTTACGACCCGCACTTGCGTCTGCTGGTGAGAATTCGCATCCGTACCCCGTACCCGTCAGGTCTTGTGTGGGTTTTGGGTGCCCGTCGGGATTGATTTTTTATCAAACTCTGCCTTTGTGTTTGTAGGTATAGTAGGTTCTAACCCCGGATAAAGTAGAAGGGTTGTGATAGACTTGGTGAGCAAACATTAAAATAGCTATTACTATGGATATGAAATTTAGTTTAGCTTTCATATCTAACATATCTTAATATGCTTGAGATAAAGGACTACAATGTTTAATAAACAAGTCTAAAAAATAATCTATTTTGAATGACAATTTAATAAAAAATATTAAGATGATTATAAAGATTGTAAGTATAGGTTGTGATAAGTAAGATGAAACAAATAAATTATAAAACATAATTAAATTTGACTTTATAATTACAAATATAAATTATTTCAGGTACTCGTCAGTTATTCACGAGTGGGAAGCAAAATTCGACCCACACCCATAATAAGTCAGAGTCGAGTGTGGGTTAGACTCTTGAGTGAAAAATTCCACCCACCACTCGTTGGGTACCGCACCCGCGGATGGAATTGCTATACCTACATGCATGATGTTTCGTCTATATTATGTGACATTCTTATCACATCAGATTCTCACTGCTCTCACCTAGGGGTGGTAAATGGCCTCCGTCCACCGGGCTTTTCACAATTTATTTTGACCTTTATTAAATATGAGTTTGAAAATAAATATAAATTTGACCCGATTCTAATTCAATCTTGACCTTCACATTATTAATTCATTTTTTTGAACATTTTATCAGCCCTAAGCTCACGTCCCATTCAACCTGGATGGGTTTGTTACAAACTGGTTGTGAACGATGGTGGTCAAGGTGATATATGTAGTTAACCGGTGGCAATTTGCTTGCACGGCCATGGCTCAAGTTCGATAGCTCGTCAACTAGTAATGAATCATCTGCTGACACGGGTAATCCAAACAGACGATTATGCTTTTCCAGTATTGGATTATTGGATACTGAAATAAAGTGTGAAGGCTCAACATTTCAACACGCCTTTTACTGCCCAATCATATCCTAATCACATGTCCATTCTTTTCCATACAGCTAAAAAATCTCGGGATTGCCTTCGCCATCACCATGTGATGTCTAAAAGTTCTAGTTTCATGTCCACCGATTCAGTCACACTTTTTAAATTATTATCGCTATGACAATAATTTTAGTTCAGATTATTGATCTTAGCGATGACAGGGCTTCAGTCCGTGAGTAGACACTTGCTTCGTCAACCACATTAAAAAGTATTAGGCACTATAAAAGGCCTAGCTAGCAAATTCAACCAATTATCATGTTTCGAATTTACTTATAAAAAAATCCTCAATATAAGACAATAGTTGGATCGTAGCTAAACCAGAACTCTAGTAGTCTAAGCTCCGCAAGTTTATTTTTTATAATGTAAGCAGCACAGATATCAAAAAGTATAGAATTATAATTTTCATGCTTCCTTAATGAAATTAAAGTGGCCAATGTACATTTGCCGATTCTCAGTCGCATGAAATTTTACTTGATTTGAGTTGAAATTTGTGTACCACAATTTGGACAGTTTATTGTCGCATGGACATTCTCAAGCACTTGTGTTCCGGACATTTATGGTTTTCTACAGGGTCCATGCTAGCAAAGGAAGTTCTTCATGCGTGAACATATGCCCTAAAGGTCCCCAAAATAGGAAATACATGGAGTGACAGTGGGAAAACAACTATCTATCAACAAATTTGTGCATTTTCAATTGCAAATTATGAGTTTTAGATGTTGGACATTAGTTTTCTATTTAGTATTCAACTGATACAAAGCCCTGCAAAGAGTCTACGGAACTAGGATGCCATCCTCAATCGCCAAAGTTTTGAAACCGAGTAGTAATCATGGACGTGAAATGCGTATTTTGAGAGAATATGAAAAAGTTGGGTGAAGGAAAAAATTACACTATTGTTGAACAAAAGATTTTTGCCGTTACCAGAAAGAAAAAGAACAAAAAGAAAACAGAGAAGCTTATCCTGCTCTCGTCACTGGTCACAAACATCATCAGTATCACATTTTTGTTTGATATTGTCGGTAACTAGTTTTACCTTAACACACGCTAGGTAAAATGAAAATGACAATAAATTGTGAGCAATAGGGAGCTTCGTTGAAAACTATCGAGCTAATCTTCTACAGAAAAAATAACCATACTAGAAATGCTCCTTGTGGAAAACAAATCTAGTGGATGTTGTGGTGTTCATTTTGTCGCAGAGTCTCTCCAGCTGTCTTCCGAAATGATCCGGCCCACATTAGAAAATTCCTGCCATAACATTTAAGTTAAAATTAAGAACAATGCATAAGCAAAACGGTTCTTGAAATTGTAACTTGTGTGCTAGATTATCCGTGCACAGGATAACAACGTTTATGATGGTGGGAGCAAATTTCAGGATACCCTACATGTGTTGATATCCGTTGTGCAGATTGCGGCAGTTGTTTCATTGTCAGATTAGTTTAAATAGATGGGAACTTCTGCTGCTCATATAGTACTATTTACAAACTCATTCCCGAAATAGATATTGCAAGAAAATATCTATTGCCTTTCTCGTCGCTAAGGTGTTCTTGCCTGTATTCCATTTTGGGTGAGGAACGAGATATGGTTTCTGGACATAAAAACCTGTTATAGATTCTTTTTATAGGCGCCAATATATAAGCGGGTGAGTGGTTGAGTTTATAAGTTAGAGATAATAATAAATTAGATTCTGTTATAACAGAATCAGATAATTAACTTGGTGCCCGGGCTATAAAGGCAGCCGGGAGTAGCATGTAAAGGGATTATTGAAGAAAATAAAATTGTCCCTTATCTCTAGGGTTTTTTCTTAGGTCGCGCTGGCAGGGGTTCCTCCTTGCCCAGGCGACAAAGCTTCCCTGTCCTCTAATTCCTCTTGATATCCTTTGAGATCTAATCCACAGTCCAATCTATTCCTGAGTTCTCCCTCGCACACTCAAAAAAATGACATCACAACAATTTGGTATCAGGGACAGCATAACACCCTGCAGCCATAGCCGGCGTTGATGAAGCCCTCACCGACTCACAAAAATTGGATTGCATATTGGCGCAGATGGCAACTATGAATGTACGACTAGATTATAATGACATCCGCATTGCTAGGACAAATGCCCAAAGCAATCAACATGCGGGTGGACAAAGATTTCAATGTCATTCAGATGAGGATTCCTGCAGCAGAACAGTTCAGGAGATGATCGGCGACCTTCTCATCAATTTTCAAAGATAAATTTTTCCCAGTTTTGATGGAGAATCAGATCTTCTAACATGGCTAACAAAGTGTGGATCATATTTTCATGGCATGAAAACTATGAATGAGGATAGCGCCTGATTCCTTACATTTGGAGGGTATTGTGGCACAATGCTGTTATGCATTGGAGAGGGATCATGGTGTTCTTTCTTAGCCTAGATTTACAGATTTTGTGAATCTTCGTTTTGACCCTCCAATTCGATCTAATGGTCTAGCTGAACTTAAAGATCTTCACTGCACAAGGCCTGTAGAGTAATATCAACGACAGTTTCTGGCATTGCTTTGCCGATGTGAAGATCGGTCTATACCTCAACAAATTAGTTTGTTTACGGCTGGTTTAGGGTAGCCCCTTCATACATATGTGGAACTTCAGGTCCCAACAAATTTATAGACTGCAATGAGTCTTGTTAGGGCATATGAGAAAAGATTGGTTATGAAGTAGAAGGGAAGTCTGTGAGAAGGGTTCACAGAAGTTATTCGAAGTTTTCAAGTACAGCTGCACCTGTTTCTAGCAGGGGACCTAGCTCTCAAGGTTCTTCAGCATCTTCAAGGTCAAGATTCAAGAAATTATCTGCAGAAGAGCTGGCGGTAAAGCGTGCTAATGGCAAATGCTATAATTACAATTAGAAATACACACCAGATCATAAAATGCAGCAGCAAAAGCATATTTCACTGGAACTAGAGGAAGGTGATGACATAGAAACTATGGCTGAAGATTTGGGAATTTCACTTCATGCACTTACAAGTATCAAGACCTCTATTACTATCCAGCTAGCAGTGAAGTTAGGAGACCAAACGGTAAGGGAATTAGTGGATTCTAGATCTACTCACACATTTTTTAGTGAGACAGTTGTGAAATCCCACTTTTGATAAGAATCTTTCTAGCTGATGTCAGTTCAAAAAGATTATTTTAAATTCAAACTCTCTCATGTAATAAAGTAAAGTGTATCTAAAATGGGAAAATCAAATCCAATTCTAAACTCGGCATCCAACCTCAGCAAATATGAAGTTGAGTTCACCAATAAGTTCCACTTGTATCAAATACCCTCTCTGCAAAGTGGATGAAATGTGAAAACATTTTTCTAAGAATTTGGATAAGGGTACATGAGAGCTTCAAATTAAAAACCAAATTTAAACTTCCATGTCAACCTTGTCAATTCTGAAATGTGGACAAACATTTGATCCCCTCATATTAAACTCAACCTTGCTGCAAAGTTTGAGCAAATTTGGAGCCTGTTTGCTAATTTAAATGGGAATATAGAAATTGAAGAGGGGAGGAGTGGACCCCATATGTCAGCCACAGAGAACAGAAACCGCCTCTGTTCTTCAGCCGTGAGCACGCTACCTCCTGTTTGCAGCCGGCCCGAGCAATTTCACCGCTCCAGCGCACGGCACAGCAGATGGGGACGCCGTAGGAAGTGATCACCGCGTGCCCTGGCCACTTGCAGACCCGTTTCAGTCGCCGTTCACCTCCCTCGCTCAGCTTCCGCGCCTTACCGCCCTTGGTTGCCTTCTCTGCTCCTCGGCGCGCCGACGCCACAAGCCGTATCATGGGCAACAGTCAACAGAAAAAGAGGCGCGCTAGGCTGCTCGACACAACGGTGAAAACCTCATCTCTTTTCGTTCACTACAGAGGAAGAATTTCTCTGTTTACCGCAAGTGTGTTCATAGAACCGAGTTGATCGAGTCTCCGTGATGCTTAGTCCATCCCTGTAAAGGTCCCAAAAATGTAAAGGAAATAAAACAAAGTTTGAATACCACATGAGTGTCCCACCACATAAGCTCAAATGATTATTTGAGTGCTTGGGAACAAAGTTGATTTAAACCCCATGTATAAGTTCTCATGTGCAAGAGGAGGATTCAAATTCAGCTTTTGAACTCAATTTGTTCAACTCAAATTTCAAATGAGGGCAGCACAATAAAAATGTAAACTGTTGTGTTAAAAATCCCATTTGCAGCAGCTAAATTAAAAATCATATTTCATATTTGAATTCCTCAGGTCCAAATTAGTGGGGATGCAAAGTTTGATGAATTTTGGAGGCACTTTGCTAACCATTTCAAAGAGGACTTTTAATTGCATAGGAATTCAAACTCAAATTTGAATTTGGATGAAACATGGTCAATTATCCAATTAAATTGCAGGTTTGAGCTCCACACGTTTGAATTATTTCACTGGCCAAATTGGTGATCTTTTAGAGGGATAAGGGGGTCAGTGGGGTCCATTGGTCAGTACACACTAAATATCAGTACACAGTCGGTTCCTCTGTTTTTTCACTCGAAGCAGCCGAACTCCTCACCGTGCGACAGCTAGAGCACCGAGCGGCACCTCCTCTCTGTTTTCCCCTCGCGCTGGCGACCTGCTCGGCGCTGTTAACAGCTCCAGCCGTGATACTTTTGCCCACAACACCGAAGCCCAACACCCTGTTTCCTCCCTCGCGCACAAACTGAACACCACCTCGCCTCCGCCTCAGTCTCGATCGGGAGCCAGCGTTCCCGTGTGTACAAAGCCTCAGCTAGTAGCGAAACCGCACCGTGGTTACTCACTCGACCTCCTCGACACAAAACCAAAATTCAAATTTGAATTTGAAAACTGAACCAAACATGCTCAATTTTGAAATCTGAGTTTAGATTCAAATTCCTCATATTTTTTGGGCTATCATCTAATTTTGGCGGAATTTAGACAACGGCGATGCAGGAATCTTAAAGCATAGAGGGGGGGGGGAGATAATTGGGGTGCTGTGGCCCACATGTCATACACACACAGGGAAACCGACTTGCTCACCTCTTCAGCGCGCGCCACCGCGAGAGCAGTTGCCCGCGAGCTGTGTGCGTTGTTGTTCTCCCGACCGGTTGCTTGCTCTTATCCCCTGTACACGACGGCAAAATGAAGTTGCTTGCTTCCCCAGCTTGTGCCGCCTCTCTGCTCGTCCTCCCGCACGTGAAGAACAGCCGCCGTGCTCTCTGTTCTTCTCCCGATCACGCCATAGCAACCGAGCACCGGATGCTCGAGCTCGCCACAGCAAAGAGCAGTGCCCACGAGTTCTCTAGCCAGCTAGCACCTTTCCTCCGCTATCCTGGGCTCGTTTGCACACAGAAATTTGAAGTTCGGTCGTGCGCCCGAGTGAACACCGAAGAACCCGAGCTCGGTCACCGTGGACAGGCCACAGCGAGGAAGATTAAACCCAAGCGAGCCACCCCATCGGTGCACCTACAACCCTAGTTGCTCACCCCAAAGCTCAGCCCAAGCCGTGACTCCTCGGAGGAGAATTTTGAGAATTTCTCCTGGCCGGCACAAACCGACCCCGAGGTAAGGATTCGGGAAATTCACATTCAATTCGAGTTGTTAATGCTTCAAACTTCGTACAGAGATTCCTCACTAGCTAGCGCACCTTCTCCATCGATTCTAGGCCAAGAAATTAGGTTTAGAGCAAGAATTCCACGTTCTTGACGCAGGAAAACCTTTTTTGGACCCCGTCAGCCACACGGTGCCGACGTGGTTGGAGTGCTCCCCGGCAGGTTTGGTGGCCATTTCCACCCTCTACACGTTCCTCTGGTGCTCTAGAGCCAAAAATCTGTACATTTAGCGAATAATTCACCTTGCACGGGCTTGCCGGAACCCTATCAAGCGCTGTGACTGGTGCGCGCTACTTTCCGGTGATCTTCGGCCGCCGACGACCTTACCCACGTGTTCAGCGTCTCATATTAGGGGAGGGCGGTGAGTAGGAGGTCGGGAGGTGGCCGGGAAGGCCCTTCCGGCGACCCTCGCCGGAGGGCGCCACCTCTATCGTCTGTTAGGCGCGAGGTTGAAGATGAGGGCTGACGTGTGGGGCCCGCGGCAGAGTTTAAACATTCTCAGTTTTTCCCATTTTAGTTCAAACTTTGAAGAGCCATAACTTTGTGTAGGAGTGTACGAAAATTATCCAATAATTTTTTTTGGATTCCTTTCAGAGAATACTATCAATGGGTGCAGCCCAATGGTTATGAAAATCCCTGTATTTGGCTCATTAATTCATTGAAGGAAAATCTTGTAGAAATTATTACAGGAGCTATGTTTATTGGAAAATTCCCAAATTTGGGAAGGATATTCTTACAAAATTCCTTGAACTTCATTAAAAATTTCAGAGGCATAGGACCTCATTTGCTTGGCCAAATAAGGTGTCAATCCTTTATGTCTCTGAAAAATAGGAAAATAAACAGAGCCCGTTTTTAGCTTTTCTCCAATCCTTGTAAAATCCATATCTCCATGTAGGAAACTCCAAAAATGGTAAAACCAATTCCTATGGACTCAGGACATTTTGCACTCTACTTTTCAGCATAAGAAAGCTTAACATCTAGGGGGTAAAGGCATATTAGTAGAAACCACATAAGGAAATTATTGTGATCACATGGGGCTATGTGATGAGCTCAATTTTTTGCACACTGCCTAAATACCTTCCCTAGATGCTGGGGTTAAATTTTCAGCTTCATTTGAACCCTGTATATTGAGCTACCATTGTTTAGGTTTAAGTGTTCATATAATGGACTTAATTACATGGTGATTAATATTACCTCCTTTTCACCTAGCTTTCTTCTCTAAGATTGTAGAGCCAACAACAGAAACCTTGCTGTTGTTTATCCCTCTTAAGTGTGAGTTAACTTGTACAACAGCTTTGAAGCATTTCCTAAGTTGCTTTTAAAAATATGTGCATTGCATTTTAATAGCACGTGACGTCGACGTTCGACGAGGACTCCACTCCGCTGCGAGGATCCCCATCTCATGACGAGTTTGGCGGATTCTCCGGAGGAAGACTAACTCCTAGCTTCTAACAAAACTGTTGAGCAAGGCAAGCCCCGGTTTTCATATACTTACCATTTTAAATTTTACTTTACTTCACCTCATGTTTATTAGACTTGATATTGTGCATTATGTCTAGAATGCTTGAAACCCACTTGCATGGCTATTACATCCCTGAGTAGATGGTTTAGTGTAGGCTTTGCCTCGTAGTAGATGGCTAGGCTAATGTTGTAGCTAGCTTGGTAGAAGTCAAGTAGTAAAAAGCTACTCGCGAGAAAGGTCGAGTAATGGAGTTACTCGCGAGAGGTTGATGATAAGAGCACCCTCATAAAAAATGAAATGGGGATGGGGAGTTCTTGTAGGATGGAGTGCTCATGGTTGTCTCGACCTGTGATGGATGTGACAATGCTTGAGACCACGTTGGGCTTGGGCCAGGATGGTAAGGCAAATGTGGAGGTTGGGTTTAGCTCCGTCCGTATAGGTTAAGGACCGCGTGTATGCGTTCCTGTTAGACAAGATTAAGCTGTACCGGATATATAGTAGGGTATGGGACTCATGAAACCGATGTAACTTGATGGACCATGATATAGAAACTCATCCTTCGCGTGGGAATGGCGTTGAGAAGGTGGGAGGTGTAAATCCTTTAGCGGCCAAATTCGACGTGTCCGCGTAGAGGACCATCCTGCTAGGCGCGAAATGTTTTTCTATGTCGGGGTGTCGTGTGAAAGGTTGCTTCATACAACGTAAGAAATAGCTCCCATGAGAGTCTTACGAGGCGGGTGTATGTGTCGTGTATTCCGGGTTGTTATTAATTCGAGTCACCTCACTCGCGGAAGAGGATTGAGCATACTTGCCCACTGCGCCGTGACGTAGTAAGAAGAGGAACTAAGTCTCTTAACATGTTGCTTATGACTTATGCATTGTATTGGATCCTTGACTGAAGTAGATATAGAGCCAACTAAATTTCTATTCCATCTTAGGCTAGCAACATCGGAATAAGCATTTCTTGTTTGATTTTGGACTTCCGGTGTTGTGAGGCGTGAGGACCACTAAAATGAAGGCTATAAGAATCTGAATATAAGGATCAAGTTTAGTCAATCTTCATTTTGCAAATTCATGTTCCTACTGTCTTACTACCCCTGCATGTAGAGTTACATGTTTAGGATTGACGGTTGAGACTTGCTGAGCTTTAGTGCTCACGGTTGCTTCTGAGTTGCTTTTGCATGTAGCAGGATGTCTGCTATGAATAAGGTTATTCGGTGAGACGAAGAACCTCACGGTTCGTTTAAACTCACCGAAAACCTAGCCGCTGCTTTTCTTATTGAAGCTAGTAGGCAGCGTTCACGGGCTGAACGACTTCTCTTCGGCGTAGTTAGGGTCGAGAGTGAGTAGATATCCAATTTCTAAATTCCGCTGCGTATGTACATTATGTTGTAAAAGAGCTTATGTTGAGTAATAAAAGGGTTTCATATGTTCTTACCATCTTTTCGTGCATTCTATTGGGTGCCGCATCGCACGGCACCACCCAGTGCGATCCCCGGGTGAGCGGTGCCGACCCCGTCGGGGGCGGACCGTCACAGGTATGAGGTCATACAAATACATTATGGAAAGACATTGAAGTCAACTTTAACTTTAATGTTGAACTCCAGAACTGGTTTTGCCGTTAGCATGGTCTAAAACTGGGTAGAAGGGTGTAGGATCGAAGAGCTGAAAAGCTACCAGAGGGGGGTGAATGGTAGATTTAAACTTTTTTACGAAAGCAACAAAAACCCCCTCGGAAGAAAATTGATCTGTTAAAGAAACCATGTATGCGACTGATATAAATGTGTTCAACCATGACAAAAGTGGTATATATTATAGAGAATCAAGTCACAAATACACGACAATAAGAATCACGGAAATCCGTCAAGAAAAAATCAAGTTATGATCAAAAGATCAAACAAGGGTCAATCTGTTTTACTCGAGTAAAAACCAGATGTGCAACACTGCAAAGAAACTCCTATAGATCAGAAACTACAAATCCAATGACCATGAAACTTTCAAAATGATAGATAATCAAGTTGTGAAGACAATCCAAAAAGAATCACGTCAATTGGATCTTGAAAACTCGAGTTATGATCAAAACACCAAAGCACTGTCGTGCTATCCAGAAACTTTTATGATCAAAACACCAAAGCACTGTCGACTTCCAAACACCTTAGGAACGTATTTCACATTCCTAAAACAACTCAACTTCGTGTACCACACGAAATCCTATCATAACCAACTCAAATCTTTCCATATTTGATCCATAACCGACTCAACCGCAGTCTGAGTCCATAATCCAGCCGGTTGGACCTTTTCGACCAATTGTTTACATCCACATCTCTTCATCACGTCTTGGAACCATGTTGCCACGTCCATGCACTCCTTTCACACGTGCAAACACCTTCCGACGACGTCCACGATACCTTCATATGCATTGTTCTTGATCCAAACATGCTGCGTGACCTCCCGATCAATTCAACCACAATTCCTCCTGAACTTGGTTATTGAACCTCATCTTCCCCCTAAGACTAGTTCAATGGATCCCTTCACCAGCCATATCTTGAACTCAAGAAACACCTGCATATGAATAAACAACCAATACTTTCGAGCACAAGTCCGCGACTTGACTCACGTTAGTTCCAAAAATCACAACACCTTACATGAGCACCTCACATAAGCATGTTACGAACCATAGTAAAATGTTAACCACTGCAAACAATCATAAAACTTTAAAAACTTAGTAAAAGAATACTAGGAAAACTTTCCATAGATATAAAGCAAGTTTGAAACATTTGCATGGTAAAAACAGAACCATTGCGATTTAGCTCCGGACCTTGCCAAAGCTAACCGGACCTTGAGCCGGAGCTTACAAAAGCTAGCAGAACCTAGCACCAAAACTTACCAAAACTAGTCGGACCTACTGCCGGAGCTAACCAAACACATGTTAGACCTAGCCATAGCAAGTCGGACCTTACGTTGGATCTTATCGGAGCTCGGACCTAGAGTCAGACCTTGACAAAAAGAGTATTTTGGCAGAATTTAAAACTTTTATCGTCATAGCCAATGTATTCAGCACACATAGGTCTCACAATCTCCCCCTTGATGAATGCATTGGCAACACCACTTAAAATTCGAACATTGGCTTATTCACATGAAATTTTTGAAAACAATTAAATGAGAAAGAAATTTCGAAACAAAAATTCCCCCCTATACATATTCCCCCCCCTTTGTAAATCATAAATAAAATGAGAAGAAAAACAAAAATTCTCCCCCTGAGAAGAATCGTGCCAAAACACTTGTGAATCGTGCAATGTGTGATCAATTTCTCCCCCTTTGACAATATATTCAGCAAGGTTCAAAAGAGAAATTTTAATTGTTGTGAGCATATTTATAACATATATATATAAAGCAAAGCTCATCCAAGCCATACTATCAAGTAACTTACACTATCACATCAATGAGATACATAAAGTAGTGTAAGCCATGCTAGAGATCAAGTGTAATTTTCAATTTAAGCAAGTCATGATCTCACAAACTTAACTATGTCAAGACCTGAAAGCATGACACTTGTTGCTGCATTTTAATTATTTTTCAAAGCACAAATTCAGATCATATGACATTTGCAAGAGATTACATGCCACATCGGCCTTATTCTAACCAACCAAGCCAAGCCTATGTCATTTGACAATCAGAAGCTTAAGGACATAGTTTTAGTCATACACAACTTCTTCTAAGTTCATATCTAAGTGCAATGATAAGCCATCTCAAAAGAAGAAGTGCGATGCACACATATTCTCTTGATCGTTTTCTCAATTTTTCATTTGAACATAAAAGCTCAACATGTGAATAGTTGATTGATTATTTTTTCATTATTAAAAGCACTTGTGAGCATGCAACAAGTTTAAAATAACAAGAAAGTTTGATCATGACCAGATTTAGTGTAAATAATTATTCCAATTACTAGTCATGGCAAAAACTACAAAATGTATAACATGAGTAATGTAGTAAGAACTTTCAGCATGTAAAAGGAATCACAAAGTCATATATGTATGAAAAACTGTGCTCATATTATTTTAAATTCAGATTTACACATAGACTTCCCAAGTTTCAAAACTCCCCCTTAATTTAAGCCATGAGGATGCATAACCCCTATTTCACTACGAATGAAACAAAAACGAGTGCAATCCAAAGGTTTTGTAAAAATGTCAGCCAATTGTTGTTTGGTATCTACATGGTCAAACACAATGTTTCCTTTTTCAACATTATCATGGACAAAGTGATACCTAATGTCAATGTGCTTTGTTCTCGAATGTTACACGGGGGTTTTAGCAATGCAAATGGCACTAGTGTTATCACAAAATAGTGGAACACTATCTATATCAACCCCATAGTCCTTAAGTGTTTGAACAATCCAAAGAATTTGTGAGCAAGCGCTAGCAGCAGCTACATATTCAGATTCAGCCGTGGATTATGCAACTGAATTTTGTTTTCTAGAGGACCAAGCAACAAGTGAATTACCAAGAAAATGACCAGCACCCGAAGTACTTTTCCTATCAATTCTACAACCCCTAAAATCAGCATCCGAAAAAGCTTTCAAAGTAACGGTTGAGGAAGAAGGAAGAAAAATCCCAAATTCTTGAGTTCCATGTAAGTACCTGAGATTTCTTTTGACGGCTTGATGATGTGAAGCACGTGGGGAAGATTGAAATCATGAACAAAGACATGCGCTGAATCGTATGTCCAGTCTTGATGCCGTGAGGTACAAAAGTGATCCAATCATACTTCTATATTCTTATCCACGGGTTCACCATCTTCATCACATTCAAGTGTTGTTGCTGTACCCATTGGTGTCCGAAGAGACTTACTTTTGTCCATGTTGAAGCGCTTAAGAAGGTCTCTTGTATACTTTGTTTGATGCACAAATGTACCCTCCTTGGTTTGCTTGATTTGCAGCCCCAAAAAGTATGCGAGTTCTCCCATTATACTCATCTCAAATTCTAAACTCATCATAGCTGAAAGATTGGATACCAGATCATGAGAAGCACAACCAAAGATAATATCATCCACATACACTTGAACAAATAATGAGTCATTGCCATGCTTAAACACAAAAAGAGTTTTATCAACCTTGCCCATGGTAAACCCCTTTTCAAGTAAGAATGTTTTTAACCTATCATACCATGCTCTAGGGGCTTGTTTAAGACCATACACGGCTTTGGACAGTTTGTAAACATGACTAGGAAAATTTGGATTTTCAAAACCCGGTGGTTGCTTGACATAAACCTCCTCATCTATGTAGCCATTAAGAAAAGCACTTTTAACATCCATTTGATATAACTTGAAACCTTTAGATGCATCAAATGTTAACAAAATTCTTATGGCTTCTAATTTAGCAACAGGAGCAAAAGTTTCATCAAAATCTAGTCCTTCAACTTGTGTGAAACCTTGAGCAACCAACCTAGCCTTATTCCTAACCACAACCCCATCCTCACTTTGTTTATTTTTAAACACCCATTTAGTTCTGATTAGAGTGTTACCTTGAGGTGGAGGTACAAGTTTCCAAACATTATTTCTTTCAAAATTTTCTAACTCTTCTTGCATGGCAATGATCCAAGATTCATTAGTGAGTGCGTGTGATATATCTTTGGGTTCAAAATAAGCAATGAATGTAGAATGAGCGTGAGAGTTTGGATCACAAAACCTGGACGGTGTGACTCGTTCGTGCAAACTTCCAATTATTTGTTGTGGAGGATGACTTTTGAGGACTTGGAGGGGAGTAGACAATTCACAAGCTCCTTCTTCTTCATGTTCATCACAAATTGAAGAACTTGTGACTTGAGGATGATCTGGACCAGCAATGGTGGTCGTCGGTGCTGGTTGTGAATCAAAATTAGGAGCTGGAACAATGTCATTAGCTCCTGAATTTTCGGGCAGCAGCATCACTTCTTCATCTTCTTCGATGAAAATACTTCCCCCTGTGGATATGGGTCTGGTCTTGCAATATTAGAGCTAGTACCTGGGCTAGCTTCATCAAAAGAAACCTCACAAGTCTCCACAATTTTGTTAGTGTCATGTAAAAGCACACGGTAGCATTTCGTATGAGATGGGTAACCAAGAAACATGCCATCGACGGATCTAGGTTCAAATTTATCAAGATTACCATGTTTCTTAACAAAGCATTTGCAACCAAAGACCCGAAAGTGTGTGACACTAGGTCTATGTCCAAACCGAAGTTCATATGGTGTTTTACCTAGCTTAGCACGCAAGAAAACATGATTTGAGACATAACAAGCAGTTGCAATTGCATCAGCCCAAAAATTTCTAGGAGTTTGATATTCATCAAGCATATTCTAGCCATCTCAACTAAGGTTCTGTTCTTTCTCTCTACAACACCGTTTTATTGAGGTGCACATGGTGAGGAAAATTGATGATCTATTCCATTTTCAGCACAAAAGTGATCAAACGATTGATTTTGAAATTCGGTTCCGTTATCACTTCTAATTGCTTTTAAAGATCCTAGGTGATCAATTGATAATCTAAGAAATAAGGTTCTAAAGTGACTAAAAGTTTCATTCTTAGATGCCATAAAATAAACCCAAGAGTATCTAGAATAGTCATCAACAATCACAAGAACATATACTTTAGCTCCGAAGGATTGAACACGTGAAGGTCCTGTGTCAAGGTGCAAAAGTTGACCCGGTTCGGTTGTCATGGTCATTGTGAGAGAAGCATGTGGACCTGCAACCATCTTAGCATGTCTACAAGAATAGCACACAATTTCTTTGTCCCCTTTAAGCTTAGGCAGCCCACGTATGCGATCAAGAGCACTAACACGGGTGAGATGATCAAAGCCTACGTGACCAAGTCTACGATGCCAAAAATATAAGTCTTTTGAATCATTAGCAATTAGACATCTATGCTTAGAGGATGACATATCAAAATCAGCTTTAAAACTCTTCCGAACCGAGACATATTAAAAATGAGCTCAATACTTGAATCTACAACCTTGCAACAACTTTTTAGTGAAAATAATTTCCATATTTCATCTAGCAATTGTGAAACAGAAAGTAAGTTGTATTTCAAATTTTTAACAGGTGCCACATCTTTTAAAGTGTAGTGATTATTTACACTAACCGAACCCTTAGCAATTATAGGAGTTGAAGAATTATCGGCAAAAGTAACATTTTCTACATGTGACACAAAAGAGAGGGAGGAGAACCATTCTTTGTTACCGGTCATGTGGCGTGAGCATCCTGAATCCACAATCCAATTGTTCTCCTTCCTCAAGCGTGTAACCTACATAGAAGTACAATACTCGATGACTCAATACTGGGGTTAGTCAAAAGGCATTTAGGAATCCAGTACTGAGTCACACCACGTCCAGCAGAAGTAACACGTAAAGGCTGAGATAAAACAGCAGGTTTATGAGCCACAGTTTGAGGATTTTTGTACCCAACTACTGACCTACGAGGTGTTACATGAGTAGCAGTAAAAACAGTAGGTCCGGAAGCAAACTTTGCATGTTTTTGACTCATTACAGTAGGTTGCATATTCCTAACATTTGGTTCAGCACATGCAACAGGTTTTGCACAGTTGTTATGTGATCTAGCAATCATTCTTTCCTTTTTTCTGTTGCTTAGCTAGTCTATAACAAAAATCTATGACATGCCCATCTCTACCACAGTAGGTACAATGAAATTTAACTTTATGTTCATGTCTAGATGAGCAGATAACATGTTTATTTGAAACCGAATGAGACAACACTCCTGCAGATTTAAAAACCACTGCTTTTTGTTTATGAACTGTTTTAATCAAACCACTTCCTAATGACTTTACAATTTTAGGTGGATGTGCTTTAGTATGAGCATGGGAATCAAAACCTAAACCAGTTTCATCATTGCAAGATTTAGAAGAATTCAACAGCAAGTTCAAATTCTTATTCCCATTATAAAACCGCTCTAGTGTCCTATTCATGTCATCAAGTTTCTTAAACAAGCCTAGTCAGTTTTGACATGGAGTTTTTCCTTTTAGTTTGCAATTGGAACAATACTTAACTTCATGAGAACGTAAAACATTGTTCAATATAGAAATTTCATTCATAGCATCTTGTAGCTTCTTATTAAGATCATCAATGGTAGAACAATGCAAATCAATTGTAGAACAACAAGCAACTTTCAAGTTTTTATCATTAAGTGCAGCAAGCTCTCTGTTCTTTTCAATCTCTAACTCAAGTTTATCAAGTGTGGAGGTATGTGCAATTCTTAGAGAGGACAATTGTTCATATATTAAATCACATGAGGAACAAGAATCATCACTAGGAATCAAAGATTTCAAATAATTTATTTCAGATTCTAGTAACTCAATTTTAACAGCATTGCCCCTAAGCTTCTTATCCTTTTTCTTAACTATAACAGTGGCACGAGAAATAGCATCACACATTTCTTTGCAAGTAGGACATACCTCTTCATTGTCGTTGTTGTGTTCTACCTCCCCCATACTTGAACTTGACTTGCCTGCCATGAAGCATAAGTTTTCCAAATCATCTTCATCTTCATCACTTCCGATGTCCACATCGCTCGAGCCAAGTTATTGAAGTGCGGAGATAAAACTTTTTACCAATTGGTGTCCTATAAAACCCTTCTTCTTTTTCTTATCATTTGTAGAGGAGTGCTTCGTCCTAGTTTTCTTTTCATCACAGGAAGTAGGACCTGAAAGGTTAGGGCAATCCGTACGAAAATGTCCTGTCTTACCATATTCGAAGCATCATTGAGGTTCGACACTTCCTCTCCTTCTAGTTCTCACATTTTGCAATGCTTTTGAGAACCGAGTAGAGATGAGTGCAAGTTCTTCCTCTGGAAACTCTTCAATCTATTCAAGGGTTCAAGAGGAGAACAAAGAAAGTGTACCACAAGATGAAGATTGACTAGAGCTAGGCATGTCATGTTGTGAAACAAATGCAAGAGACTTGTTGGGGTTCTTACGTGATATCATGTCAATTTCATGAGTTTTTAACTTACAATATAGCACATCTAATGTAAGTGTACTCATGACAGTAGATTCACGAATAGATGTAACTTTCATCTCCCAAATTGACATGTCTAATGCACTTAGTAATTGCCTAGCATTTTCAGCATCTGAAAAATTAACGTTGACACTACGCAAGTTGCTGAGAATTTATTGAAGCGAGCAAAGAGGTCATCGATTGACTCGGATTGCATCTCGAAGCGCATGTAGTCTTTCTTGAACATATATTGTCTTACCTCCTTGATCGTGTTGGATCCTTCGTGGTAGTTATCAAGGTCCCAAAAAATTGGAATACAAAGGGCCTGAAGTTTGAAAACCATTGGTTTCAAGTTATGAAAATTGGACTTGTTTAAATTTTTCCACATGTGATGACACACATGAGTGTCCCACCATTCTAGCCTAGGATCAATTGAGTGTTGGGGGACAAAGTTATTTTAAACCCATGTGTAAGCTCTCATGTGTAAGGGGAAATGAAATTCAGTTTTTTAAACTCAAATTGTTCAAACTCAAATTTCAAATGAGGGCAACAATAGGAATGCAAACTGTTTTGATCAAAACCTCATTTGTATCAGCCAAACCAAAAATCAAGTTTCATATTTGAATTCCTTAGGTCCAAATTAGGGGGTAGGCAAAGTCTCATGAATTTTTGAAGATATTTGCTATCCATTTTTCCAAATAGACTTAAATGTACAATGAATTCAATTACAAATTTAAATTTGGATGAAACTTGTCCAAAAACCCAAATACAGTTCAGATTCAAACTTCCCACAATTGAACTGAGCCATTTGCCAACTTTGAGGAAATTTGAGAGGATAAGAGGGACCATGGGGCCCACTGGTCAGTCTGCCCAAATATCTGAAGAAATGAGTCGGTCACTGTTCCTCCACTCGAACAACCGAGGCAGCAGAGGGCGCCACCGAGTTTTCCACGCAGCAGCTACTCTCCCGAAGTTTTCATCGTGCTGGCGAGTTGCTTGTGTGATTCCTTAGCTCCGGTGTGATCCTCTCGCTCACAAACTGAACCCCCGCTGCCTTTGCTTCGTGTTCATGCTAGAGAACAACGCCGCTTGCTGCCGCCACCACCGATCAATCGTGTAGCCAGCGTTTCATCGCGTGTAAGCCTCGACAGAGTGGCAAAATGGCACCAGGGCATCTCCCTCTCCCTCCTCGACGTGCTACCGACCGGTGTTCGACTCCCAGACCCGAGGACCCCGGGTTTCCGTGGTGGCCGAGAGCAACCGCCGGAGAGGTCTCACGTGGATAGCCTACAGAGAGCTTCTCATGCCCGAGCAAGAGCATCCTCGGACGCGCTAGGACCCTGTGATGCTCATCTCTGAAGCTCAAGCCAAGCCATGGACAACCGAGCGCGAATTCGAGAAAGTTTCTCCGGCGGGCACAAACCGACCTTCCGGTACAGTACTCTCAAATTCGATCTCAATTATCGTTCTTAGGTTGCCAAGTCTTGCACACGGGACCGAAAGTAGTCGGCGATCATTTGGTCTTCACAGCCCTAGCTTGGAAATGCACATAGACCGCCCAAATTCTAGGTTTTCCGAGCTCAAAAGTGAAGGAGGTCTCGGGTGCACGGTGAAACACCATTAACGGCCGGCCCCGAGCAGTTTTGAGGTTATTTTGAGCTTCCTCATGGTTCACTGGTGCTGTAGCGCCGTTTCACCGAAGTTTTGACGGGCTAGAAGGGCCAGGCGACGTCGCTAAACTTGCACCGAGCCGTCGCACCGTCGTTGGCGGTGTTGGAGTCATCGCCGGCCAGGGGAAATCTCCCTAACGTGTTCAGCACACAGTTTTAGGCCCTAGCAGCGAGGGAGAGATCGGGAGGTGGCTGGAGTAGCGGGTTCCGAGAATCTCCAGTGAGCCCGGCGGTGCGCGGGCACGGGAGTCCGGAGGTTGAAGAAGGGTACCCCGGTCCCACTATCAGTGAGATAAAAATCGGGTGGGAGATCTTCTGTGGCCTCGGATCGGGCTGTGGCTGCGCGGGAGTAGTTCTGTGTCTCCGTGTGGCTTGTTCCAGTGAGTGACACGCGGCCCCCTGGACCCACTCGCAGTATTTAAACATTTCCCGGTTTATTTGAAATCCAAATTCAATTCAAACTTTAGAACCTCATAATTTTTGCTAGGAAGCTCCAAATTTAGTGATTAAAATTGGGTTGAATTCATAATAAAAACCTATATCCAAATATGCAACCCAATTTGTATGGAAGTCATTATTTAATTCTGGAAAAATCTTTAAAGCTTTTCAGCAAAAAAATTTTATAGGGAGTTTGGTTCATACAAAAATCCTCAAATTTTTCAAGAATATTATTTACGATGTTAGTGAACACCTATATAAATTTAAGCTCATTTGGCGTTGATTTGGTTAGGGAAATTCAGATTTTAGGTTCTGGGTTCAATTGGATACAGAAACATTTTCAGAGAATTTCCAAAACTTGGAAATTCAGTTCTGGGTAATTCTTAGCTCCAAAAATCCTAGGAACATTCATGCATGATCCCTGAGCTATGTTTGAAATTGTTGTTTACTTGAATCTGCATGAAAGTGCAAATTTATTCAGAATTAATTCCTTTTTGCCTAAATGCTTAGGGAATTGTTCTGAGTGATCTACTCCTTGAAAAATTCTAAATCTTGGTCCAGATTACTTTCTTGTGACAAGGAATTCACAAGAAAATTTTCAGCTCCATTGGAGCTCTGGATCACCCTTGTTCTGTTTACCCTCCTTAGGTGCTCAAAACATGAGTGGGGAGAACACTTAGCACTTAATCATGTTGATTAACCCAAACCCAAACCCTAGCACCAGTGTCATTTCAAATTCTTAAACAGAGTTTTAGTTTTTAAACTTGTCATTAGAACTTATTAGCAAAATATTTACAATTAAATACATATGCATATTCATTACGTGTAGCATCTACATGGAGATTTTGAAACAATCGGAGTGGAGATCAAAGGAGGAGGAAAGCGAGTGATCAAGCCTCAAGTGGTCTTCACTAACTGAACCTTATATATTAGTCCCCTGCAAAACAAAGGCAAGCCCCGTTTGCATAAAAAATTTACAAGTTTTTATTTGTATCCACTTTATAATGTCTAGCACGTTGGTTATTGCATTAAGTTTTGATGGTATGACACTTCACATGCATGACCAAGAAAACCCTGGAGTTTAATGTAGAGTAGGTTATCACTTGATTATAACTGCTGATCTAAAGTTAACAAAAGTGGATTAAAAGAGGCATAACTCGAGTAGACCGTTTCTACTCGTGAACCGGGATTAAGGGGGATCAATCGGAAGAGTCTAGAATTGATCCTCATAGTTGGGAATGGAGACCGGGCAGTGGATGGAAGGCTCAAGGACGTGGTCCTGTGAACCTAGTCTATGTATGAGTCGATTAAGGCCCATTCTCGTGTGCGGCCCCTGTAAGATCCTCAGTTTTTGACACATGTTTGAAGTGTCATCACCACACACACACCTCATTTGTAGCAAGTTGATAAACACATTGGAAGAGCAAGTAACCACCATCAACATGCTCATTAGGGAATAACTCACATATTGCAAAAGTGGTATTTCCCACAGGTAATACATAGGGGCTGGGCATAAGAAAAACTCCTACATATTGCTAGGAATGTCCATGCCAAGTTTCACCCAAATTCAAAACCTTTTGAGGTACTTTTGGGGTATAGCTAGGAGTAGGGCAGTTTGAACTCAAATGCAAATTCAAACTGTTTTGATCCCATAAATTCAAAAGTGGGAAACATATTCTTGCTCAGCACATTTTTGTGAGCTCACATACCAATTTTCACTCCATTTGGAGTTGATCTTGACATGAGCTAAGTGGGGCAAATTCAAACTTTATTTGAATTTCAAACTGAACATGTGCTGAAATTCATCCAAACCAAACCCAATTTGAATTCTAACCAATTCAAATGGCTCATGGGTGAATAATTTGAATCACCATGGGTATTTTGGGGCTCACTGTTTACAACAGTGATGAGGAGTTAATTTCATAGGTTAAACTTGAGTGTGGGACCCACATGTCATAGAGATAAAGGGGGGAAGACTTGCACACAAAGTCACAGCTCGGTGGGAAATTCCACCGAGCAGCTGCCGGCTGTACCACAGAGAAGCAACCGGCGCCACCAGCTGCTTCCCTCTTCGCTTGCTGGCGCCCAGGGCGGCTTGCTCGCGCCTCCATGTGACCGGCACCGCCTCAGCCCGAGCGAAGACCGGCTGGCTTTATCCCCTCGCGTGCGACCCCGAGAAGCGGCATTTTTTTCTCCCCGAAGCTCTCGGTCGATCGGGAAAACCAGCAAACGATCGCCCCTTTCCGTCCCTGAGCTGCTAGACAGCACCCTGAGATCGCACTCCACCTCCCCAATGACAAAAACCCCGAGCTCCGACCTCCCTTGCCCGAGAACGATCGCCACAGCGGCGACCTAACCTCAGCCGAAGGTCAGGCGCTCGTGGACAGCGTTCCACAGGAGCTTTCACGGTCCAGCAAGAGAGCAACAGGAGCGCGCGACCACCGTGTTGCTCTCCTCCAAGTTTGGAAGCAAACCGTAAAGAATCCACTGTGAATTTCCAGCTTTTGCTCCGGCGACCTTAAACCGAGCTTCCGGTACGGATTCTTCGAATTCTCGTGCTATGATCCTTCTTTAGTTATCAAATCTTGCACATAGGCGCTGGACTAGCCGGCGATCAATTTCCTTTCTGCATCCGTGGTATAAAACCGACTAGGAGTGACGAATTTTGAGCTCGATCAAGGGCGCTCATGGCGGGCACGCTCGGTGACACGGTGCCAACCGACTTGCCGCCATCTTTGAACCCGTTTGACACCTTGTCAAGCTTTCTAGGGTTATACTGATGCTGTAGAACCGATTGTTCGAGGTTTTGGTGGGTTAGAACCCACGACCGACGGCGCCGAACCTCAACCGAGGCCGCCGCACGTCGCCGGGCTATTTCCGGTCACCGCCAGCTCAAACTAACTCCACAGACGTGCTTCTCGACGTCGACAACCCCCTGGCGGCAAGTTTCAGACCATGTGATGGCCGGCAGTGGCAAGCCGGCGAGCTCCGGGTCTGCTCCGGCGAGAGGAGGCGGTGCGGGCGCGAGGGCGCGTCAAGAGGAAGACGAAGCCGGCTGGCCCACGCGTCAGTGGATTAAAAATGTAAATCAGGATCAGGTGTGGCCGGGATCTGATGTGCTGGTGCGCAAAAAACCCTGTGGGCCTTAGTGTGCTGTCGCCTCCGCGCCCAACACGTTCCCCGCGGGTCCCGGCAGATTTAAACTTTTTCCCCGATTTTCAGATTTCATTCAAACTTCAAATCCTCATAACTTGGGCTAGGAAGCTCGACATTGAGTGAACCAAATTTTTTTGGATTCATCTCTCTGAGCACTTTCCAGAAAATCAAGTTTCACTTCATGAAAACCATTAATTCTCCAGAATTAATTCCTCAAAATTTAATCTGTTTGGAATTTTAACTGGAGAATCCCTTGGAGGAAAATTCTGAAATTTTGCTGGGATATTCACCAAAATATCTCTGAACAACCATAAAAATTTCAGGTCCATTTGAGCTCAGTTGATCCACCTAATGGTGTGATTAATGAAACTGTTCCAGAGAAAATAGAAAATGTTCAGAAACATTTTCAGAATTTTCTCTGAAATTGTTTAGCTCATATCTTTAGCTAGGAACCTTCAAATTAAGTGAGACCAATTCCAACCCTCTGAAAATCTAGTTTTCAGAAAGTCATAGTTTGTTTCATGGAAATACTTAGAATAACTACAAGCCTTCAATTAAGGTCAAGTACATAATTAATTGTGGAGGGCTCAAATGAGCTTTGCTGCATCTAAAAACTTGACCAAGTCTGTGTTTAGGTTGTAACCAAGCCACAGTAAAAGTTTCACAGTCATTGGGTTTGTCTAGTAAGAGTTATAGACTTCACAAGTTTCAAACTCAATTCAAATGCATTTAAATTAATACATGTACTTGCTATATCATGTAGTCGCTAAGGTCGAGGAGGAACCCGAAGTCCTAGACTTCGTTACTCCAGAGGAGCAGCTAGCCTACGACCAAGAGCAGCAAGGCAAGCTCCGGTTTGCATTAACCTTTTTACAAGTTTTTATTATTTTGAGCACATACTTGAATACCTTATTCTTTGCATTAGAGTCTTGTTTGGAAATCCAACTGCATAGCCAAGAACACCATGGGTTGGGTTTAGGATTGCAAACCCCGTTAGCTACTGCAATGCTAAGATAGGGTATGTTTCGGTACAAGTCGAGTAGTTGGAACTACTCGCGAGCATAGGCTAGAGGCACTCGACTCGGGTAGAGATAGAACATGATACACATGGCAAGAAAGATGAGATCGAGCGGAGAGTAAGGGCAGCAGGACTTTGGGGCCTGTGTGCTGTAGCTCCGCTTGTGTCGATTGAGGACCGAGCCGTGTGCGGGCCTGTTGAACAAGCTAGAACAGTACCGAAGACCTACCGGCTATATGGGAACCGGGAAACCGATGTAACTCGGGTAGCTGGTTGTTGAGGCATAGCTGGTAGTTCGGAGGGTAGGTTGAGAGCTCGAGGTGTAAATCGGCTGGCGGCACTGAGATGCGCGTGCAGAGACCTCTTGCTCGGGATGATTGGACCGGTTCAACATTTGGCTAACGGGTGAAAGGTAGTTGCGTACGGCGTCCGTGATGGTTGTTGTAGGCAACATCGAGTACAGGTGTATGTGACGGGTTGTTCGGGTAACCCTGCAGGTGTAAATCGATTATAATCGCCATCCCTCGCGGTCAGTGAGTACCACTTGTTCACTGTACCGTGACGTAGAGAGAACAGACTAGTCACATGTTAAAATGTTGCTGGTTGAATGATGGACATTGATTTTTAATGATATGTTGTAGTTTAGAGCTAATTAAAGTTCCTTTCAACTTTGGACAAAGTACATGAGATAAATGCGTTTCTTGTTTGATTGCTGCTCTCTCATGTGCCTTAGCGTAAGGTTCTCTACTACCTGCTGCTAAAACTTGAAAGTAAGGTTCCACTAATTAGGCGAGTCCTTTGCAACTTGTTTTTGTCTCATGTACCCATCACCCTCATGTAGAAGTTCCATGTTTAGGAGAGACGGGTCAGCCTTGCTGAGCCTTCGTGCTCACTGCTTGTGTTTGAAGCTTTTGCAGGGTTCTATGAGGAAGGGACACCCGAAGAGGAGACGGAACCCCAGGAGGGGAACCCCGTCGAGTGGGAGTCGTGCACGCTGCCGTGTTAGTGGGCGTGTGTGCTAGCAAGGACACGTTCACGGGCTGAACGTGAACTTGATGCGTAGTCTACGCCCGTGAGTGTAGACTGGACTTATTTTGATGTACAAATGTTCATAAACCACTTTATGTAATAAAAGTTTTGCTTCCGCTTTGTACCTTTGATGTGTGTTATCCGGTGCTGTGCAACGCAGCACCCCTCAGCGTGATCCTGGCTCGACAAGACCGTGGGGTCGTGTCAGCGTTGGTATCAGAGCTCGCTTGAGGTTTAACGCACTAAAAAGGTCACCTTTTTTCAAAAATCCAGTGAGGAACGAGTTAGTTGCCAGTATAAGGATGTTATTAGCATATAGAAAGTGGCATACTAACCTATTTGTCTATATCGGAAAATCGTGTATCTCGGGACGTTTATGTCTTGGGGGGTACACTAAGCGCTGTCCACCAGTGCGCACAAGCTGAAGGGTGGAGCCCCACGGGTGGTAGGTAACCCGACCCGCTTTGATATCCTCTACGACTCTTCATGTCGTTTGGGGTATTCGAGCAACGTCTGTCCCTGGCGTGCGTGGTGCAATCTGGGAGACCCCATCACGTGGTCTGAAACGTGAACACGTAACTCAAGGCGTGGTTGGCTTGAGAACATCCGGGCGAGTGATGACGGCCGGGTGTACGAACTGTATGGATACCGGACTCGGTATGCAGCCAAGTCTGACGATTGCTTGAGCTATCTGCAGGTAGTCTAACCACGAAACGGTAGACGTGTAGCATCCGTGTGTGAGTGACGTTTAGTGCAACTGAATTAACGAAGCCGGTTAAGTCCGGTATAGGTTTTCTTGGTGAGGACGTAGTACCAACATGATCTGGTGACGCATCGACGTCAAACCCCACTAAATGAACAACTTCATTGTAAACCTTGAAGGTTTTGATCCAAAGCACTAAAATTTGCTGTAACCCCTTCCCTTAATCAGGATATTCAAAGTTAACAAGTTTTCAACTTATAGGTTGCTAAGGACAGAGAACTCTGTTTTCAGCTGAATTAAGGCTGAGGTTAATCAGAGGTTAGAGGTTGAGTTCTTTTGAGGTTAGGGTCATATGATGCATTTCTGGAAATATTTGGAAGAGATTTACAACTCTTCTGTTGAGGTCCAGAGGTGTTTCATCCCTTAACCAATCGAAAAATGCAGTAGAGTTGAAACTGTCCAGAAAACAGGGCCGAGCAAAGACTCTCTGTAAACTCTCTGTAAATTGAGCATAACTTCCTGCATAAAAATCCGAAAATAGAAAATGAGGTAGTTCTGGAAAGCTTATGAGATGGGTTACAACTTTGTAACATAAAGTTATGTCAGATTGAGAGCAGAATTAACTGGAATTCTTGGATCAAAACAGGACCTAAAGCAGGGAGGTGCTGTCCAATTTTCTCCAGAAATTCTGTTAACTTTGACATCTCATAACTTTTGAACAAGACAGATATTAGGCCAATCAAATACTTTCTGGAAAGCTATTGAAGTTAGCTTTAGCTTTGATGTTGATCTCCAGATTTGGTTTTGCCTTTAACATGGCCTAAATCAGGTTGAAGTGGAAACTGGTCAGGGCTGTCATGTTGAACAGCAGATCAGCAGTCAAATTTGTTTAAATTTGAACTATGTTTCCAAATTTTATGGGTTCAATAACATGTCTTATGTTATAACTCAATGGTTTACTGTTTAAATAAATATTTGACATTTCTCAAATATATTTTTACAGATGACAGCAGACAAACAGTTGGAGAACGGGTGGGTGGTATCTCACTGTTCTCACCACAGCGGCTATCCGGAGGCATTGAGGCAGATGCTTCAATATTTCGGATACAACCAGATGCCGCAGTACTTCGCCAAGGAAGAAGGCGAAGAGGGGAACAAGACGTGGACAATCCATGTCAAAGTCCCTACAGGACCTACGCCACCCGGTTGGGTGTCGTTCACCGTCACGGTGAGAGGTAGACAACCGGAAGGGATGTGGCAAGTGGCAGCCCGTGACACCATGTCACGTTTCTGCCAACTACACGTGAAGGCTATGGAGGGCACTCCATACGCGCTCGTTCCGGTGGAGGGATGGGCTCAGCATGTGTGGGAAGAGAGGTACCGGGAGGCAACAGATCCGGGTTGCCCAAGGTACAGCCCCGCGGAGGCAAACCTCAGCCTCCAGATGAGGGCGGGAAACGCCGTTATGGACAGCCAAGCTGTTCATACAGAGCATCTCGCCGCAAAGCTCAAGGAGAGCACAAGCCATGGAGACCATTTCGAGAGTGCTCACAGCGCACTCCGCAATGTGCTCCTTCCGACGATCAAGCGACTGAATGAACAACATAATCAGTTGCATCGTCTGAAGAAGGCGAAGAGGAAAAGCCGTGTCGACATCGCGGCGTTGCAAGAGCTGGTACAGACTTTAACCCAGCAGAATGAGGACCTTGCTCAAGAGTGGGACGACGCTATTGAGGAAGGGCAAGGCTGGGAAGAAGACTACAACCAAGCCATGGACGAGGCGAACGCGTTGCAGGACCTCGTACCTCCGGTACTGGGCATACCGGTGGTTTTGGGCCTTCCAGCAATGGGAGAACCCATGATGGGAGAAGAGGTGGTAGATCCAGAGCCACCAGCAGAGGTACCGGAGGAGGACGACCTGCAGGAGGTCGAGTTCTACTCCGAGTAGGGGGTTACAGTTGCCAAGTAGGACAGCTAGGGTAGGGTAACCCAACTTTTGTAATCGGTGACATGTCGTGTAGACAGTAGCGTATGTATAGGTAGTGACGACATGAGCACGACTTCTCGGAGACCCGAGAATAATGTATCTTGTATAATATGATTTATCAATATATGTGAATGTTGTGCAAATTAATCATGTGTCACTTCAATACCTACTGTTACATATGGAATTTTACGTATGACATGTGCTAATCGCTGCTGTTTTGAATTTCAGAATGACGCGTACTCGTGCCAACCCGGACGTTGGGGGTACTAGCCAAGGGGGAGAGACCTCCCAACAGCCTCCCGGGGACTCCTCGGGACAGCAGCAGCAACAGCAACAGCAAACACCGCCACCGCCACTGCCAACGGTTACATTGGCCGACATCGTCGCGGCAATGGCGGGTTCACATCAGCAGCACACGGAGTTGCTGCAGACTCTCATTGCTAATACGTCTCGCCCAGAGAGACGCCAAGACCGTGAGGAGCGTCAACAGAGCTCCTACTACGACTTCCTAGCGACTCATCCCCCGGTATTCTCAAGGGCGGATGAACCTCTTGACGCAGACAACTGGCTCCGCGCAATAGAGATGAAGTTCGGGCTGCTCCAGATAAGTGAGCAGCGCAAGACTCAGTTCGCGGTCCAGCAGCTCCAAGGATCCGCGAGCGCGTGGTGGGCAAACTTTTGTGCTTCACAGCCCACCGACTGAGTTATGACCTGGACGGAGTTCCGGACGGCCTTCAGGGCCTATCACATACCGCCAGGTCTGATGAAGAGGAAGACGCAGGAATTCTTACACCTGCAGCAAGGGAGCCGGAACGCGTTGGAATATTCCAGGGCGTTCAACGATCTCGTGCTTTATGCATCGTATCACGCCGATACCGACGAGAAGCGGCGGGACCACTTTTACCAGGGGCTTAACCCGCTCCTGAAGGACAAGCTGGCGATGTTCAATCGCGGCAGCCTCAACGACATCATTGATGCTGCAATTGTCCAGGAGGACTCTGGCAAGGAGTTAGCAGCGGTGGAGAGAAAGCGAAGCGCGCCGCAAAGCAGCGGAGATGGAGGCGGTCCTTCTCAGAAGTTTCAGATAGTGAATCGCCCACCATCAGGTCCACGCTGGCAGCCACCCCAGAGGTCGATGCCGTTCCGCAGTCGACTGTACTCTTCACCGGCGTTCAGGCCGGCACTACCAATACCACCTCCGCAACAACAGCAGCAGTGGACGATGCCGCGTGCGTATGCACCTCAGCAGCGCATGCCGAGCTTTCGTCCCCCAAGCACCGCACAAGCAGCGGCCACATGTTACAAGTGTGGTCGTCCAGGACACTTCGCCAGCAGTTGCCCGGAGAGGCAAGGCGGTGGAGTTGCACCGCAGTTTCTGGGCAGGAATCAACCCCGGAACCCTACTAATGCGCGGCGGGCAAACCCTAGGCCCGGCACCGTCCATCAGCTTGCCATAGAAGACGTGCTGGAGGGTGAGCCAATCCTTGCGGGTATGTTCCAACTCCTCCAGCATCCCGCCATAGTACTATTTGATTCAGGCGCCACGCATAGCTTCATTAGCCAAGCTTTCATTGATAAATATAGCTTGCAAATACTACCCACCGATAGTCCTTATGTGATCTGTTCAGCAGGTGGGAAAATTTCAGCAAGCATGATGGTCCCAAAAGCGCCATTGTGCTTAGAGGGTAGAGTTTACCCTACGTCTCTCATAATCCTAGAGGGACAAAAGGTCGATGTCATTTTAGGGATGTCGTGGTTAACCCGCCACGGCGCTGTTTTAGACACCGTCCTCCGAGTTGTGCACTTAAACTCAGAAGTGCACGAATCTCACTCCTTATTTCTGGACAGTCCAGAAATAAAACTTCCTTGTGTCTATCAAGCCACAACCATCAGATTGGAAGATATTCCAGTGGTCCGAGAGTTCCCTGACGTGTTCCCGGATGATTTGCCGGGGATGCCGCCCGATAGAGAGGTGGAGTTCAAGATTGAACTTGCACCGGTAACCATGCCAATATCCCGAAGGCCGTACAAGATGGCGCCCAAGGAGTTGGCTAAATTGAAGACCCAACTAACGGACCTGCTGGAAAAGGGTTTTATTAGGCCGAGCTCCTCGCCATGGGGCTGTTCGGCATTATTTGTAAAGAAGAAGGATGAGACGTTGCGGCTTTGCGTGGACTATCGTCCATTAAATGCCGTAACCATCAAGAACATGTACTCGTTGCCACGGATCGACATGTTGTTTGATCAGTTGGTCGAAGCAAAGATCTTTTCCAAGATGGACTTAAGATCCGGGTACCATCAGATTAAGATAAGGGCGGAGGACATTCCAAAGACAGCTTTCTCGACGAGGTACGGACTTTATGAGTACCTGGTCATGTCCTTCGGCCTCACCAATGCTCCAGCTCACTTCATGTATTTGATGAACTCGGTATTCATGCCGGAGCTGGACAAGTTTGTCGTGGTCTTCATCGACGACATACTGGTATATTCCAAGTCGGAGGAAGATCATAAGAAAGATCTGCGTATAGTCTTGCAATGGCTGCGGGATCACAAGTTATACGCGAAATTCAGCAAATGCGAGTTTTGGATATCGCAAGTGCCTTTTCTCGGGCATATCATCTCAGGGGAGGGTATCTCTGTAGACCCGAGCAAGATCACTCAAGTGCTGAATTGGAAATCCCCGAGAACTGTTCACGAGGTACGGAGTTTCCTCAGACTCGCGGGATATTATCGGAGGTTCATTCTGAACTTCTCGAAGATTGCCAAGCCTATGACGGAGCTGCTGAAAAAGGCTACCAAATATGTTTGGAGTCCAGCTTATGAAGCAGCATTCAAGGCTTTAGTCAAGCACCTGACATCAGCACCGGTTTTGGCACAGCGAGACACAACAAAACCGTTCGATGTGTACTGCGATGCATCCGGCATTGGGCTCGGATGTGTGCTGATGCAAGACCGAAGAGTGGTCGCGTATGGATCACGGCAGCTTAGAAACCATGAGCAGAATTATCCAACTCACGACTTGGAGCTCGCTGCCGTGGTACTTGCACTGAAGATGTGGAGGCACTACCTACTCGGTAACCTCGTACATTTATATACCGACCACAAAAGCCTCAAGTACATATTCACTCAGAAGGAGCTGAACATGAGGCAACGGAGATGGTTAGAGTTGATAAAGGATTACGAAAGAGAGATCCATTATCATCCGGGCAAGGCAAACGTAGTGGCAGATGCGCTAAGCCGCAAGTCACACGTCAACAATCTGACCATCACACCGTTGGGAGAGAGCGAACCACCACTGCATGTAATTCCACATGGAGCTCTCTACAACCTAGCTTTGGTACCCACCATCCGTGAAGAGATAGCGGCAGCTCAGAAACATGACAAGGGCATGTCGCATTTGCGGAGACGTGTAGACAGTGGGGAGCTGAAATGTTTCCGGAAGGACGGAGACGGCGTCCTATGGTTCAAGAACCGGATCGGCGTACCCTGTACCATCATATCAGATCGGGGCACTTTATTTGTGTCCCGTATTTGGGAGCAGCTGCACGCTGCCTTGGGGACGAAGCTGATCCGTAGTTCAGCGTACCACCTGCAGACGGATGGGCAAACCGAGCGGGTGAATCAGATCTTAGAAGACATGCTATGAGCTTGCGCTATCAACCACGGCAAGAATTGGGATGATCACTTGCCGTTAGCCGAGTTCTCGTACAACAATGGGTACCAAGCCAGCATAAAGATGGCGTCCTACGAGGCGCTATACGGTAGGAAATGCCGCACACCATTGAACTGGTGTGAGTCTGGTGAAAGGGTTACCTTCGGGATTGACCTTGTCAACAACGCGGAAGAAAAGGTTCCATTAATTCAAGCGAACCTAAAAGCCGCCCAATCCCGTCAGAAACAGTATGCGGACCGAAGAAGATGCCCATTACAATTCGAAGTGGGGGATCACGTATATCTACGTGTGTCTCCAATGAAGGGCGTAAACAGATTTGGGGTGAGAGGAAAGTTGGCACCCCGATTCATCGGTCCCTTCCAGATTACCGAAAGATGTGGATCGGTAGCATACCGGCTGAAATTACCAGAATCATTTTCCGGTGTGCACGACGTCTTTCACATTTCCCAGCTGAGGAAGTTTCTTAAGCTATCTACTACCGTTCAGCTGGGGGACATTGAAGACCTGCAACCGGATCTCACCTATCGGGAGGAACCAGTTCAGATCATTGACGAGAAGGCCCGAACCACACGCAACCGTACGTTGTGGTTCTACAAAGTTCTATGGGGTAATCACTCCGTGGATGAAGCGACATGGGAGAGCGAAGGATTTCTTCGCGTTAACTACCCCAACTTTTTCACGTCGCATATCCGGTAATTCTCCACCGTCCTCTCTCATTTTCACCTTATAATTTCGGGACAAGATTCTTTTAAGGGGGGAGGAATGTAAGGGCCTCAGTTTTTGACACATGTTTGAAGTGTCATCACCACACACACACCTCATTTGTAGCAAGTTGATAAACACATTGGAAGAGCAAGTAACCACCATCAACATGCTCATTAGGGAATAAACTCACATATTGCAAAAGTGGTATTTCCCACAGGTAATACATAGGGTCTGGGCATAAGAAAAACTCCTACACATTGCTAGGAATGTCCATGCCAAGTTTCACCCAAATTCAAAACCTTTTGAGGTACTTTTGGGGTATAGCTAGGAGTAGGGAAGTTTGAACTCAAATGCAAATTCAAACTGTTTTGATCCCATAAATTCAAAAGTGGGAAACATATTCTTGCTCAACACATTTTCGTGAGCTCACATACCAATTTTCACTCCATTTGGAGTTGATCTTGACATGAGCTAAGTGGGGCAAATTCAAACCTTATTTGAATTTCAAACTGAACATGTGCTGAAATTCATCCAAATCAAACCCAATTTGAATTCTAACCAATTCAAATGGCTCATGGGTGAATAATTTGAATCACCACGGGTATTTTGGGGCTCACTGTTTACAACAGTGATGAGGAGTTAATTTCAGAGGTTAAACTTGAGTGTGGGACCCACATGTCATAGAGATAAAGGGGGGAAGACTTGCACACAAAGTCACAGCTCGGTGGGAAATTCCACCAAGCAGCTGCCGGCTGTACCACAGAGAAGCAACCGGCGCCACCAGCTGCTTCCCTCTTCGCGCGCTGGCGCCCAGGGCGGCTTGCTCGCGCCTCCACGCGACCGGCACTGCCTCAGCCCGAGCGAAGACCGGCTGGCTTTATCCCCTCACGTGCGACCCCGAGCAGCGGCAGTTTTTCTCCCCGAAGCTCTCGGTCGATCGGGAAAACCAGCAAACGATCGCCCCTTTCCATCCCTGAGCTGCTAGACAGCACCCTGAGATCGCACTCCACCTCCCCAACGACAAAAACCCTGAGCTCCGACCTCCCTTGCCCGAGAACGATCGCCACAGCGGCGACCTAACCTCAGCCGAAGGTCAGGCGCTCGTGGACAGCGTTCCACAGGAGCTTTCACGGTCCAGCAAGAGAGGCAACAGGAGCGCGCGACCACCGTGTTGCTCTCCTCCAAGTTTGGAAGCAAACCGTGAAGAATCCACTGTGAATTTTGATGGATTCAGCTCTCTGAGCACTTTCGAGCAAATCAAGTTTCACTTCATGAAAACCCTTAATTCTCCAGAATTAATTCCTCAAAGTTTAAACTGTTTGGAATTTTAACTGGAGAATCCCTTGGAGGAAAATTCTGAAATTTTGCTGGGATATTCACCAAAATATCTCTGAACTACCATAAAAATTTCAGGTCCTTTTGAGCTCATTTGATCCACCTAATGGTGTGATTAATGAAACTGTTCCAGAGAAAATAGAAAATGTTCAGAAACATTTTCAGAATTTTCTCTGAAATTGTTTAGCTCATATCTTTAGCTAGGAACCTTCAAATTAAGTGAGACCAATTCCATTAGAACCCTCTGAAAATCTAGTTTTCAGAAAGTCATAGTTTGTTTCATGAAAATCCTTAGAACACCTACAAGCCTTCAATTAAGGTCAAGTACATAATTAATTGTGGAGGGCTCAAATGAGCTTTGCTGCAACTAAAAACTTGACCAAGTCTGTGTTTAGGTTGTAACCATGCCACAGTAAAAGTTTCACAGTCATTGGGTTTGTCTAGTAAGAGTTATAGACTTCACAAGTTTCAAACTCAATTCAAATGCATTTAAATTAATACATGTACTTCCTATATCATGTAGTCGCTAAGGTCGAGGAGGAACCCGAAGTACTATACTTCGTTACTCCGGAGGAGCAGCTAGCCTACGACCAAGAGCAGCAAGGCAAGCTCCGGTTTGCATTAACCTTTTTACAAGTTTTTATTGTTTTGAGCACATACTTGAATACCTTATTCTTTGCATTAGAGTCTTGTTTGGAAACCCAACTGCATAGCCAAGAACACCATGGGTTGGGTTTAGGATTGCAAACCCCGTTAGCTACTGCAATGCTAAGATAGGGTAGGATTCGGTACAAGTCGAGTAGTTGGAACTACTCGCGAGCATAGGCTAGAGGCACTCGACTCGGGTAGAGATAGCACATGATACACATGGCAAGAAAGATGAGACCGAGCGGAGAGTAAGGGCAGCAGGACTTTGGGGCCTGTGTGCTGTAGCTCCGCTTGTGTCGATTGAGGACCGAGCCGGGTGCGGGCCTGTTAAACAAGCTAGAACAGTACCGAAGACCTACCGGCTATATGGGAACCGGGAAACCGATGTAACTCGGGTAGCTGGGTGTTGAGGCATAGCTGGTCGTTCAGAGGGTAGGTTGAGAGCTCGAGGTGTAAATCGACTGGCGGCACTGAGATGCGCGTGCAGAGACCTCTTGCTCGGGACGATTGGACCGGTTCAACATTTGGCTAACGGGTGAAAGGTAGTTGCGTACATCGTCCGTGATGGTTGTTGTAGGCAACATCGAGTACGGGTGTACGTGACGGGTTGTTCGGGTAACCCTGCAGGTGTAAATCGATTATAATCGCCATCCCTCGCGGTCAGTGAGTACCACTTGTTCACTGTACCGTGACGTAGAGAGAACAGGCTAGTCACATGTTAAAATGTTGCTGGTTGAATGATGGGCATTGATTGTTAATGATATGCTGTAGTTTAGAGCTAATTAAAGTTCCTTTCAACTTTGGACAAAGTACATGAGAGAAATGCGTTTCTTGTTTGATTGCGGCTCTCTCATGTGCCTTAGCGTAAGGTTCTCTACTACCTGCTGCTAAAACTTGAAAGTAAGGTTCCACTAATTAGGCGAGTCCTTTGCAACTTATTTTTATCTTATGAACCCATCACCCTCATGTAGAAGTTCCATGTTTAGGAGAGACAGGTCAGCCTTGCTGAGCCTTCGTGCTCACTGCTTGTGTTTGAAGCTTTTGCAGGGTTCTATGAGGAAGGGACTCCCGAAGAGGAGACGGAACCCCAGGAGGGGAACCCCGTCGAGTGGGATTCGTGCACGCCGCAGTGTTAGTGGGTGCGTGTGCTAGCAAGGGCACGTTCATGGGCTGAACATGAACTTGATGCGTAGTCTACGCCCGTGAGTGTAGACTGGACTTATTTTGATGTACAAATGTTCATAAACCACTTTATGTAATAAAAGTTTTGCTTCCGCTTTGTACCTTTGATGTGTGTTATCCGGTGCTGTGCAACGCAGCACCCCTCAGCGTGATCCTGGCTCGACAAGACCGTCGGGTCGTGTCAGCCCCCCTGGACAAGTTTGAGATATGTACCGGATGCATACTGGCTATATGGGACCCAGGAAACCAATGTAACATGTTAACCTTGTTGTTGAGGCAATCCCCACCATCTTATGCAGATGCTGAAAGGATAGAGAAGTCGGCTCTACGAGGGTTTGCCGTAGTGAGACTTAATCGAAGTCGATGGGACCGGTTCGATATTTGGGTATCATGTGAAAGGTTGCCACATACGACGTTGAGGGGGTCAGTTGATTACCGGTCTCGAACGGGCGTATGTGTCGTGTCAGCCGGGTGTTTTTGATTCGAATCACCATCGCTCGTGGTAGTGAGCATACTGGTACACTGAGTCGTGATGTAGTAATAAACTGGGAAAAAGTTAATATGCTTCGTGAGTAATCCTCATATTGGAGATGAGGGATGATCAACACTTTCACTAAATTTATTTTCCACCTTGGGCTAGTAGCGTCGAGGCAAAGCGTTTCTTGTTTGATTGTGGAGTCTCGACGTTGATGGCGCAAGGTCTGTATGGGTCTAGGGTAGCTCACTAAAGTTACTATCACCTAGGGCAAGTGGCATTGAGATGAAGCGTTTCTTGTTTGATTCTGGAGTCTCAATGTAAATTATGCGAGGGATATAAAAGTTGCTTAAAACATGAAGTAATAACTCTCCTTTAGCTCAAGTTCATAGTTTGTGAAATCTTCTATATTCAGCCCTCTATTTTCAGCATGTAGAGTTTCATGACTAAGGTTGACGGTTAAGTCTTGCTGAGATTTATGCTCACAGATACTGCATGAGTTGTTTTGCAGGTAATAACACTACATTGATAAATACGGTTGTCCGATGAGACTCGGAACTCTCCGAGTGGTGAACTCATGGCAACCCCTGCCGCTGCTATTGTGATCGTGTTGCTAGTGAGAAGGGTCCGCGGACTGGACGTCTTCTCTGTTGCTTAGTATAGATATTTGACGTGAGTTGTATCCATCTTCCGCTGTAGACTATTTTGAGAAGTATTTGTAAAATTCAAACTTTGTAAGCTTCCGCTTGATTTATGTAATATGATGCTTTATTATGTGTGCTGTTGGGTGCCGCATCGCACGGCACACCCAATGCGATTCCCGGGCGAGTGGCATGGCCCAGTGATCGGGTCCGGGTCCTCACAGTAGTTACAAAGTGCTTTCCACACATCGTATGCAGATCGGAGGTGTGCAACACGGTCAAAGTCACTTTGAGTTAATCCTTGTATGATCAAGTTCCGTACTTTGTTGTTGTTGTCGACATCTCTCATGTTCGTAGCCGTGACTTGATCGTTTGGCGGCACATCATAAGGCTTGTACACCTTTTCCCATATTGCGAAGCCTTGCGCCTGGATGAAAGCCTCCATACGTGCCTTCCAAACCTGAAAATCAATGCCACTGAACACACAAGGTTTTGCGGAGTATTTCTCCATGATGATTAGTCAAAACACGTGCAAATCACAAAGATTAGAGCACCATGGCTCTGATACCAATTGTAGGATCGAAGAGCACGTGAAAAGCTACCAGACGGGGGTGAATGGTAGATTTAAACTTTTTAGCGGAAGCAACAAAAACCCCCTCGGCAGAAAATTGATCTGTTAAAGAAACCGTGTATGCGACTGATCTAAATGTGTTCAACTGTGACAAAAGTGGTATATATTATAGAGAATCAAGCCACGAAGACACGACAACAAGAATCACAGAAATCCATCAAGAAAAACTCAAGTTATGATCGAAAGATCAAACGAGGGTCAATCTGTTCTACTCGAGTAAAAACTAGATCTGCAATACTGCAAAGAAACTCGTGTAGATCAGAAACTACAAATCCAATGACCATGTAATTTTCATAGATGATATATAATCATGTTTTGAAGACAACCCAAAAAGAATCATGTCAATTGGATCTGTAAAACTCGAGTTATGATCAAACCACCGAAGCACTGTCGTGCAGTCCAGAAACTCAACGAGAAAGACTTGACAAAAACAAGTCGGACGAACAAGGCACAAAAGCTCCTCTAAATTATGAAATTTATTGATCAGAACATAAGAGGAACAGCCCAAAGTCTTCTTACCATGATCTCTGGCCTCCCTTTCTTATATAACCAGCCCGGAGGCCAACCCACTTCAAACTAGGACTCTAATCCTACTCAGTTTCTGAATCAAAACTTTCCATAACTGCTCAAGACTCTTCTATACGCAGATAGAAGCAATGTTAAGACTTCCAAACACATTAGGAATGTATGCCACATTCCTAAAACAACTCAACTTTGTATCCCACACAAAATCCTATCATAACCAACTCTAATCTTTCCGTATTTGAGCCATAACCGACTCAGCCACAGCTTGAGTCCATAATCCAGCCGGTTGGACCTTTCCGACCAATTCTTTACGTCCACATCTCTTCATCACGCCTTGGAACCATGTTACCACGTCCATGCACTCCTTGCACACGTGCAAACACCTTCCAACGACGTCCACGATACCTTCTGTAACACCCTCAAATTCATTTCCATGCATTGCATACATTGTTCATATAGAGAAACATTATAAAAGTAGAAATGGAGGAAGGAACCATAGAAATGGAGAAAGAATCATAAAAATGGTGGGGAATGGGAAAAATATAGCTGGAATGAGCCAATTCCAATTTGTTGAAGTGCGCTGTCAAAACTTCCCCCGGCCCCGCTGGACACGTGGCGCCCTCGGAGTTCACCCCTGCGGAGGGGGTGAGGTCCGGCACTGCTGGTCACGTGGTAGGCCCGGGTCTCGCCTCTGAGGTGAGGGAGGCCCGGCCCCGCTGGACACGTGGCACCCTCGGAGCTCACCCCTGCGGAGGGGGTGAGGCCCGGCACTGCTGGTCACGTAGCAGGCCCGGGGCTCGCCTCTGAGGATAGGGGAGGCCCGGCCCCGCTGGACACGTGGCGCCCTCGGAGCTCACCCCTGAGGAGGGGGTGAGGTCCGACAATGCTGGCCACGTGGCAGACCCGGGGCTCGCCTCTGAGGAGAGGGAGGCCCGGCCACGCTGGACAAGTGGCACCCTCGGAGCTCACCCCTGCGGAGGGGGTGAGGTCCGGCACTGCTGGCCACGTGCTAGGCCCGGGGCTTGCCTCTGAGGAGAAGGGAGGCCCGACCCTGCTGGACACGTGGCACCCTCTGAGCTCGCCCCTGTGGAGGGGGCGAGGCCCGGCTCTGCTGGCCGCGTGGTAGGCCCAGGGCTCGCCTCTGAGGAGAGGGGAGGCCCGGCCCCGCTGGACTCGTAGCGCCTTCGGAGCTCACCCCTGCGGAGGGGGGCGAGGTCCTTAGGCGGTTTTCTCCTGTGCGCGGGGGTACCCGGTACTGAGGGTACCAACACAATTTCCCCAAATTTTCCCCCACATTTGGGGAATTTCCCCCACATTGCTGCCGCACAAAATCAATTGGGGAAAAGTTTGTTAGGATTTTGCTCCAATTAGAGTAGGATTCTCCCCCCCTTATAAATAGAACCTAACCCCCCCCCCCCCCCCCTGGCCGCAACCCCTTCCCTTTTTCCCCTCCCAAGTCGGTGACTTGGAGGCCCTAGCCCCCAACCCGCCGAGTTGGACCCCCCCTCGCCGGAGTTCAGTCGCCGGTGAGCCCCACCGGTGAGCCCGCCGACGAGCCCCGTCACGCCACGCCTTCGCCGGAAAAGAGCCGACGATCTGTCCTGCCCTAATCTTCCATAGAAAAATTCCCCGCTTATGCCATTGCTAGGAGGAAGGCCCTGCCACCAAAGGGAAGTGAGGTAGGTTTTTGTTACCCATCTTACGACGTCGTCGCTGTTTCTACGCATCCGTTTTCTTCGCTCCCTTCGAACAGAAACTTTTTTGTGTGGACAGATCATGTTTTGATCGGTTTTTGACGGTGGAATTGATCTAGATCTTGAGTCAAGATCATCACCACGTCCACAGGATCCCTACGCCCTTGTTCATCATAAAACCCCATGAAAGCCCATTAAAACATGCAAGAACATGTACAAACGGGTTTAATAAAACAGCACCATAGGATTTGCATTCATCTACACCATTGCATCTTGAGTAAAGTTTGTGCATGATGTTTGATTGCTGTAAATTTTGTATGTGCGTGGTCGTGAGTAGAAGGACAAGCTCAGGAATCCATCTACGAAGAACTACAGCACCAAGACTTCGAGACGCTTGAGCAACAAGAGCCACGGGAGCAAGGCAAGTGCCCCTTGACCATATTGATCCCATGTTTTGAAACTGTTTTGTTTGTGAAAACTCGTATGCTTGAGTCAACTTGATGGGACACCCTTTTATAGGAGTTTACTAGTTTTGTTAACCATCCTTGTCGCCGGGAAAGTTGATGAGTCGGGTATGGTCATTTTTCCTTTTTGCTTCGCTTAATTTACAGGATACGGGAAGCTGAATTAAAACGTGGTTAGCTACTGCACTTATATGAATGATGATGATGAGAACTTGATGATGTTAATGAGCATGGAATCGGGGAGATCTATGCAAACTTGGTTCGTGGATGTTGCTGAATGAGATTGCGGTTTACTTGCCGTAGATCTAAGGACTGGTTCATGCCAGCACATGCCAGGAAAACAGTGCCACCACAAGACCAAATATGGGTGCGGCTTAGCTGACTAATTAGGTGTGTTGCTAGCTTGTTATGGACCGTGGATGGCGCGGGGAATGTGTAAGTGCATCTAGGATATCCCTTGTGGGTTTTGGCTAATTGATGACGAACATATGAGATCCTAATGAAACTATTAAGATGATTGCAGGATAAACAAAGTGAACTGGCTCGGCACACACACAAAAAGGTGAAAAATAGAGTGGTGCCCGAAAAGGAAGAAGTTAGTGGAATTTAGAGAAGCAAAGTAGATATAAATGTATAGGTTGTGTGTGAGAGAGACACATCCCAAGAGCTCATGACTTTGCGTAAGGGTAAGGGGTTTAAAAATCAACTAAAATCCACTGAAAACCGGACTAGTCCGTTCATGGACCGGACTAGTCCGTTTAACTTTCTGAAAGACGCAAACATAGTGCACCGGACTAGTCCGCCTTGTGAACCGGACTAGTCCGGTCAGCTCACTGGAACGCAACCGGACAAGTCCGGTTTTAGACCGGACTAGTCCGGTCATGTCTCTGTTGTCCTCTTTAGAGGACTACGTACTAGTCCATCCAAGCGACAGGACTAGTCCGCTAAAGTTTCTGAAACCTCATCTCACATAGCACCGGACAAGTCCGGTTTGTGGACCGGACTAGTCCGGTTAACCCACTGGAAGTAGGCCGGACAAGTCCGATCATATACCGGACTAGTCCGGTAGTAGGTTTAACAACGGTAACTTTTTGGGAAAGCCTATAAAAAGAGGTCCTTCGTCTTTTCCCGAAGAAGACACGACTCATACTGTCAAAAACTGAAACCCTAGCGCCGCCACCTGTCCCAAGAGCCCAAAAACACGTCTCCCCACACATCTAAGGTGCAAAAAAAGGTGAAGATCAATAAAATACTTGGATTTGGGATTGGGAGATCGTCGTTCCTTCATTGTGAGCTCTTGGGGTTTGATCTCTCTACACTCATATTCTGCATTGTAATCTTTTTGAGTGTATTTGATCAACTTCTCATTGTAATTCTTGTGGGAGCCCTCAACGTGTGAGGTTGCCCCATAAAAACGGTGATTATACTTGATAGTGAAGTCAAGTCGGCCTGTGTGGTGACTTGAAGAGGGAAAGGGTTGGGAACCCAGCTCTGTGTGAGCTTCCTTAACGAGGACGTAGATCTCTTGGTGAGATCGAACCTCGGTAAAAATTCGTGTCTTTTGTCTCTCATTTGTATTACATCTTGACTCATTAGATTACTAGTTTGCTAGTCATCATTTGAGTTCTTTACAAGTTTTGCACGTGCATCCATACAATAAATTTAAGTTATAAAAACTGTTGTTCTTATTCCGCTGCTATAAGATAAAACTTGTGAGACACACTTAATCAACTCAAATAATTCAGCACACCGGACTAGTCCGCCCACACAACCGGACTAGTCCGGTCAGTCAAATTTCTGACAACTTTATTAAGTGTGCAGGAATTCTTTAAAGGCCTATTCACCCCCCCTCTAGGCCACATTCAATTGGTATCAGAGCCAAGTTCTCCATCAACGAGACTCACATCTCGGAGAGATCAATGGTCTCTGAGAAGAACAACGATATCCCGAAGACGAGCAACAACGATGAGGAGCAAGAAGCCAAAGCCTTCGATGTGCTGAAAGAAAACCCACATGACGATGAAGAAGTGAGGCAGCTAAAAGCACTCCTGAGAAAGAAACTGCTGGCACAAAAAGGAAAAGAGGAAGAAAAGACGATGGGGAGTGGTCATCACGACTACTCCCGGTATCCTTACAACTACTACCGACTCAATTCAAATAATCATTATCTCTCTATTCCTATGGGAAGGCCTCCACAGTTTGATGGAAGTGACTACACCATGTGGAAGTACAACATGAAGATGCATCTGATATCCCTGAACCCTAGTCTGTGGCACATTGTTTGCACAGGCATCGATATTCCGGACACGGATGATGAACCCACCCCAGAACAAGAACAGGAGATTCACAGAAACGCACAAGCCGTCGCCGTGATCACATCATCACTAAGCAGAGAGGAATTCACCAAGATCGATGGGTTAGAAAGTGCAAAAGAAATCTGGGATACCCTCAAGACAGCTCACGAAAGAAATAGGTCAGTTCGTGAAGCCAAAATCGAAATGCTTGAAGGAGAGTTGGGAAGATTTGCTATTGAAGAAGGCGAATCACCTCAAGACATGTACAACCGGATGAAAGCACTCATCAACAGAATTCGTGCTTATGGAAGTAAGAAATGGACAGATCACGATGTGGTCAAAAGAATGATTAGAGCCTTCATGCCAAGAAACGTCACACTTTGCTCAATGATTAGAGAAAGCCCCGGGTTTCACAAAATGACTCCCGATGAGTTATTGGGAAAGATCATAAATCATGAAATGATGGAGAAAGAGGCTCAATACGTCAAAGACTTAGCCGAGCTCACCTCTTCTAAAAAGAAAGAAGTTGCCCTCAAAGCAACGTGCAGACCCAAACTCAAAGAAACTCGTGAAGACCAAGACGATGGAGATACAAGCGATGAAAGCACCGATCTTGATGACGAAGAAATGGTACTCTTCATCAAAAAGTTCAAACGCATGATGAAGAGAACGGCAACAATTCACATGAAGGCAAAAGCAAGGATAAAGGAAAATCCAAGGCTCGACGCACTTGCTACAACTGCGGAGAGTATGGTCACTTCATGGTGGACTGTACTTATGAGGAAAACAAAAAGAAGAAGGAAACAAGATCTCAAGAAAAGAAAAATTTCAGAAAAAGAAGACAAGCCCATCAAGCTCACATTGGGAAGGAGTGGGACTCAAACGACGAGTCCTCCTCCGATGAAGAAGAAGAGATGGCCACAATCGCAGTCAAGAAACCAACTATGAGAGCCACACTCTTTCCGAACATGGGAGGACGGGACATGAACATCCACACTTGTCTTATGGCTAAGGAAGGCAAGAAAAAGGTTAGACTTACTCCTCCTATACTAAATTCCTCCATTGATGACTTTGATAGCTCTAGTGATAATGAAGAATTATTTAGAGGGCTAAGTAAAATTGCTTTAAAGAAAATAGAAATGTTGTCAAACGAAATCTTTGAAAAGGAAGAACTTGTCAACCGACAAGAAGATATGCTCATCCGTGAGAGGAAGAGATATCAAGAAGTTGAAAAGCTTCTTGAGCTTGAAAGAGAGAAGAATGAGTCACTTGAGTTAGAGCTAACCTTGAGTAAGGAAACTTACTCAAAGTTAGAGGACTCGCACATTGCAATCAAGGAAGAACTTGCTAACTTGTCAAAAGTTAACAAAATCCTTGAGGTGCAAGTTGAGTCGCTCAAACAAAGTGACTCCTCTTCCTCCAAGAGCACTTCCTCCAAAGATATGCGCTCGACAACAGTAAGAACCTGCACTTGCTCTAGTAAGAAGAATGTAATTTCTAATGCTTTAACCCCACATGACATGCATTCTTCTCAAAACAGCATCTTTGATAAGGAGAAGATCAAATATGCAAGAAGTGCATATATGATCACTAGACCTTCCAATGTCAAAGATGGACTTGGCTTCGACAGGAATAAACACATGTCTACTTCTAATCATGCTAAGAATAGAATCATTTTTGTTAAAGAAAAATCCCATGAATCTGAGCTACAAACACTATTCCATACATTTGATGCTTCTTATGTTCTCATGAAAAACAAGTATGGAAAAGTCATTGCTAAATATACAGGGCCATGCCACAAGAACTTAAAAACTTGTGTGTGGGTGCCCAAGACTCTTGTGACTAACCTGAGAGGACCCAAACAAGCTTGGGTACCTAAAACCCAGAAATAATTCTATTTTGCAGGCTTACTCCTCCTGTGGATCTAAGTGGGTGCTAGATAGCGGATGCACAAATCATATGACCGGAGAGAGAAGTATGTTTGTGGAATACGAGTGCAACAAGGATCCAAGTGAAGGTATATACTTTGGAGATAACAGCCAAGGAAAGGTCCTTGGTAGTGGTAACATTGAAATATCCTCTCAACACACCCTATCTAATGTTTTACATGTAGACTCTCTAGATTATAATCTTTTATCAATATCTCAACTATGCGACAAAGGTTACAACTGTTTATTCACTAATGAGGGTGTGACCGTCTTTAGAAGAAGCGATGGCTCGATTGCATTCAAGGGATTGTTGAAGGGAAAGCTTTATCTTGTTGACTTCAACAAAGATAAAGCCGAACTCAACGCTTGCTTGGTTGCTAAGACCAACATGGGATGGCTGTGGCATAGACGGCTAGCCCATGTTGGAATGAGAAATCTGCAGAAACTTCTAAAAGGTGGTCACATCCGTGGTCTTAAGGATGTGGTTTTTGAAAAAGACAGGCCATGCAGCGCTTGTCAAGCAGGAAAACAGGTTGGAGCACCACACCCCGCCAAGAATGTGATGACCACCGCTAAACCGCTGGAACTTCTCCACATGGATCTCTTTGGTCCAATTGCGTACATCAGCATCGGCGGTAACAAATACGGTTTAGTAATTGTTGATGATTTTTCAAGATTTACCTGGGTATTTTTCTTGTATGATAAATCAGAAACTCAAGGAATCCTCAAGAAGTTCTTGAAAAGAGCTCAAAATGAATTCTCATCAACCGTAAAGAATATCAGAAGTGACAATGGGACAGAATTCAAGAACACCCAAGTTGAAGAACATCTCAATGAAGAAGGTATAAAGCATGAATTCTCGGCACCCTATTCTCCTCAACAGAACGGGGTGGCCGAAAGGAAGAACAGAACATTGATCAAAATGGCGAGAACAATGTTGGATGAATACAAGACGTCAGACCGGTTTTGGGCAGAAGCGGTGAATACCGCTTGTCATGCCACAAATCGGTTGTACCTTCATCAACTTCTGATGAAAACTCCATATGAGCTTCTCACGGGTAAAAAGCCTAACGTTTCCTATTTCAAAGTTTTTGGTTGCAAATGTTTTATTCTGAACAAGAAACCAAGGGCCTCGAAGTTTGCTTCGAAGTCCGATGAAGGATTCTTGCTCGGATATGAATCGAACGCCTACGCCTATCGTGTCTTCAACAAGGTGTCCGGCCTTGTTGAAGTAGCGCGTGACGTAGTGTTCGATGAAACTAACGGCTCACAAGTGGAGCAAGTCGATAAGTCTATGCTATATAAGGAGGAAGCTCCATGTGAAGCGCTGAAGAAAATGGCACTTGGTGATATCCTACCACGAGAGGAGACACAAGATGAATTTCAACAAGGAAGCAATGATCAAGGGGGAGCTCCTACACAATATCAAGTTGAGAAAGATCAAGAAAATCAAGATGATCATGGAAGCAATGATCTAGGGGGAGACATGACACAGGAAGACAATGAAGAACAAAAAACTATACAAAATCCACACCCAAGAGTACATCAGTGTGTGCAAAGGGACCATCCTGTCAACAATATCATTGGAGATATTGCTAAGGGAGTAACTACTAGATCTCAAATTGCAAATTTTTGTGAACATTATTCTTTTGTGTCTTTTCTGGAGCCATACAGGGTAGAAGAAGCCTTAAGGGATCTAGACTGGGTGATTTCGATGCAAGAGGAGCTGAACAACTTCAAAAGAAATGAAGTGTGGGAGCTGGTGGAAAGACCAAGGGCGAACATCGTTGGAACCAAATGGGTCTTTCGGAACAAGCAAGATGAACATGGAGTAGTGACAAGAAATAAAGCAAGGTTGGTGGCCAAAGGTTATTCTCAAGTGGAAGGTTTGGATTTCCATGAAACCTTCGCTCCTGTGGCTAGACTTGAGTCCATTCGCATTTTATTGGCATATGCTACTCACCATAATTTTAAGTTGTATCAAATGGACGTCAAGAGTGCCTTTCTGAATGGTCCGATAAAGGAGGAAGTCTATGTGGAGCAGCCACCGGGTTTCGAAGATCAGAAGTATCCCAACCATGTCTATAAACTGCGTAAGGCTCTCTATGGCCTCAAACAGGCTCCTCGAGCCTGGTATGAGTGCCTTAGAGATTTTCTGATTCAAAATGGATTCAAAATTGGTAAAGCTGACTATACACTCTTTTCTAAACATTTTGATGATCATTTATTCATATGTCAAATTTATGTTGATGACATTATCTTTGGATCCACTAACAAGTCCTTCTGTGAAGAATTTAGCAAAATAATGACAGACAGGTTCGAGATGTCAATGATGGGTGAATTGAAGTTCTTCTTGGGATTTCAAGTGAAGCAACTGAGAGAAGGTACATTTATAAGCCAAACTAAATATACAAAAGACATTCTCAAGAAATTCAATATGGACAAAGCCAAGCCCATCAAGACACCCATGGCCATCAACGGACATCTCGACCTCAATGAAGATGTTCCAAATGTGGACCAAAAGGTATATCGGTCCATGATTGGTTCCTTACTATACTTATGTGCATCTAGGCCAGATATTATGCTTAGTGTTTGCATGTGTGCAAGGTTTCAAGCCGCACCCAAAGAGTGTCACTTAATTGCTGTAAAAAGAATCCTAAGGTATCTTGTGCACACACCCAACTTGGGCCTTTGGTATCCCAAAGGATCCAAGTTTAACTTGATAGGGTACTCCGACGCTGACTATGCGGGATGCAAAGTCGATAGAAAGAGCACGTCAGGGACTTGTCAATTTCTTGGTAGGTCCCTAGTTTCTTGGTCATCTAAAAAGCAAAACTCCATTGCTCTTTCCACAGCGGAAGCAGAGTATGTTGCAGCCGGTAGTTGCTGTGCGCAACTGCTTTGGATGCAACAAACTCTTAGTGACTACGGCTACAATCTAAGTCACATCCCGCTTCTATGCGATAATGAAAGTGCTATAAAGATTGCACACAACCCTGTAGAGCACTCAAGAACTAAGCACATAGACATCCGTCATCACTTTCTTAGAGATCATTCATTAAAAGGTGACATAGCTATTTCACATGTTAGGACTGAAAAACAACTTGCAGATATTTTTACCAAACCATTAGATGAGAAAAGGTTCTGTGAACTAAGAAATGAGCTAAACATTCTTGACTCTCGAAATATGGCTTGAAACATTGCATACCTGGTTGCAACTTAAATTGTTCCTCCGTATTGTCAAAAATGCTCCTCCTCTCCTTTCTACTCAGAAAACTATTCTTAATGAATAAATCTTGTGGATTATGACCATTGTTTGATTGTTGATTGCCTACTGGTCGTAATCACCAAGACTACTTGCAAAATTGTTGTCCTTGGATCATTATTAGTTATCTATATATATATCAAGTCTGTTGGAAACGGACTAGTCCGATTTCCAACCGGACTAGTCCGGACAGACAACAATTAGGTTAACTCAGGGGTACCGGACTAGTCCGCTACCAGGACCGGACTAGTCCAGTCAGTCGCATATAGAAGCAGTCAGCCGGACCAAACGCCTCCCTCTCCACTCATAAGCACTTTGCCTCACCCTCTCTCCTAAACCCTAGCTCTCAAAGTGATTTTCGAGTTGAGCCCTCAAACTCGGAGTTTTCTCCGTGAAAAAGCCTCTTCTCGACGAGGGGATCCTACTTTCCGGACTCATCCGGACTGATTTCCATTCCTTCAACGCGAATCTTCAAATCTTGGTAAATCCCCCCAAAACCCAAAATCTCAATTTTTCTAGCTCTAGCTAGTTTCCTTTGATTTCAAAAGGATGTACATTGCATAAATAGATGTATATCTACCACTTTCCTACCCTTGTATCCTTAGATAGGAGATTTGCTTCAAATAAAACACTCAAGTTAGGGTTCTTATGCTAGGCCGGACTAGTCCGGCGTCCAGATGCGGACAAGTCCGGTTCACCGGACTAGTCCGCACTCTGAAACCGGACAAGTCCGGTCTCTGACAGCTGAACTCCTACATTCCCATTTGAAGTAGATAATGCGTCCGTTTGCATCTAATCCTTAAACTCCTTATCAGGCATCATGTCTTCAGGATCAGATGACGGCTCTTTTCACATTGACGAAGAAGTTCAACGTGAAAGAGTAAGGAGAGCTAAGGAGGGAGTGATGAAGAAGAGACATGATGTCAATGCTCACTCTCCACCCTCTGACGACAATCTACCTAAGAAGAGGAAAGTCATTATCAAAAGGCCTCAAAGGAAAGATGCTGCTGAGGGCTCGTCAGGGCCAAGAAGAGTTCTCAATAAAGGGAAGGGACTTGCTAGTGGCCCCATTGGGCCTCTGAAATTGAAAAATCCCGTTCACCGCAACAGGCAGCCTTCAAGTGAGGATTTCACTGGAAAAGGGAATGAGCTAGCTGATAACTTCAGGAAGATTGAAGTGTATGGCCGATCTAAACAATGTTCTGATCCTAGGTTCTGGAGCAACTTCCATGCAGACTACTACGAGCACGTGTACATGAAGATGAAGAATCCCGTAGTAGAGAGTCAATGGCTGAATGTTGACTACCTGAAGTCGAAGAAGTATCCCGCCTTTCGTGAGATGGTGGAGGCCTTAGAGAGGCACGGTCTGACGGACCTGCTATCCTTTGAGTATGACTGGAACAATGAAGTCATTACCCAGTTTTACTCCACTCTCTACTTTGCTCGGGAAGATGGAGACAATCTTACTTGGATGACTCATGGTTCAAGGTATAGTGTCACTTATGATGAATTTGCTAGGATTCTTCACCTCCAAAACACTTTGGATCATGAATTAGTCATTCATAATTTGAAACCCCTGGAGAAGGAAGAGCTTGAGTTTCTCTATGACACAAGGATGCCATATGTTCCTCCCACCATCAAATATCTAAAGCCTTTCTTTGTGGTCCTAAATAGAGTCTTGAGAAAGACGATAGCTCCGAAGGATGGAGATGCAGGAACTATACAAGGAACCTTGAGGACTCTCATGAAGGTCATTAGTGGGAGGAGACCATTCAATGTCTTTGAGTATATCTATAACGACATTGTGAACATCTCAATTACCCCCAATAGGTCCTGTGGATACGCACCGTATATCATGTACATGATTGAGAAAGTGACAGGACTCGAGTTTGTCAAGGATGTCAAGCATACGGGGTTGAAGCCGCAAAAACCCACCGAGTACACTCTCCCTCCGGCTCCAGCTGCCCCGTCCTCTCCACCAGTGGAGAGGAGATCAAAGCAAGCTCATGATGACACTAGGTCTGCAGCTGCTCCTCCTGGTTCTCCACCTGCCCAAGAATCATCTAGCGGCATCCTCAAGATGCTCTCCTCTATCTTTGCCTGCTGCCGTAAGATCGAAGACAGGCAACGCAAAGAAAAGCTTGCAAGGAAGAGACATCAACAGTACGTCAATGCAAATATCAAGTCTATCTGTGCAAAGCTTGAGATTGAGCCTGTTGGATCACCGCCCGCCTCCGAGGACTCAAAGGAAGATCCTGCTCCCGTGGATGCTGAAGATGAAGATCAGACTGATACTGACGGAGGAGGCAGCGATGAGTGATTTCCCTCAATTTTTCCCTTTTTGGTGTCTTGATGCCAAAGGGGGAGAGATGAGATGGAAGATTGAGATTAGACTTGGACTTTTTTCTATCTAGTATTAGTCATTAAGATCTTGTGTGATCAAGGACATGTACCTATTTTTAAAATCTTGTAATGCACTATTTCTTTTCCTATGTGTGAAGTACTATGCTCTAATGCCCACTTACATGTTCACTACTGGTTGTCTTTAATTTAGCACATTTTGTTTATCACACACCTGTGAGGCACCCCACCATAAGGTGTGTACATATATGAGAAGTTTTTTGTGAATTCTTTATTGTTCTCATGTGTACGCACCTTATGAAAATCAACCTTTTATTCTCAATTGTGATATCTCAAATGGTTGTCATCAATCACCAAAAAGGGGGAGATTGTAAGTGCATCTAGGATATCCCTTGTGGGTTTTGGCTAATTGATGACGAACATATGAGATCCTAATGAAACTATTAAGATGATTGCAGGATAAACAAAGTGAACCGGCTCGGCACACACACAAAAAGGTGAAAAATAGAGTGGTGCCCGAAAAGGAAGAAGTTAGTGGAATTTAGAGAAGCAAAGTAGATATAAATGTATAGGTTGTGTGTGAGAGAGACACATCCCAAGAGCTCATGACTTTGCGTAAGGGTAAGGGGTTTAAAAATCAACTAAAATCCACTGAAAACCGGACTAGTCCGTTCATGGACTGGACTAGTCCGTTTAACTTTCTGAAAGACGCAAACATAGTGCACCGGACTAGTCCGCCTTGTGAACCGGACTAGTCCGGTCAGCTCACTGGAACGCAACCGGACAAGTCCGGTTTTAGACCGGACTAGTCCGGTCATGTCTCTGTTGTCCTCTTTAGAGGACTACGGACTAGTCCATCCAAGCGACAGGACTAGTCCGCTAAAGTTTCTGAAACCTCATCTCACATAGCACCGGACAAGTCCGGTTTGTGGACCGGACTAGTCCGGTTAACCCACTGGAAGTAGGCCGGACAAGTCCGATCATATACCGGACTAGTCCGGTAGTAGGTTTAACAAAGGTAACTTTTTGGGAAAGCCTATAAAAAGAGGTCCTTCGTCCTTTCCCGAAGAAGACACGACTCATACTGTCAAAAACTGAAACCTTAGCGCCGCCACCTGTCCCAAGAGCCCAAAAACACGTCTCCCCACACATCTAAGGTGCAAAAAAGGTGAAGATCAATAAAATACTTGGATTTGGGATTGGGAGATCGTCGTTCCTTCATTGTGATCTCTTGGGGTTTGATCTCTCTACACTCATATTCTGCATTGTAATTTTTTTGAGTGTATTTGATCAACTTCTCATTGTAATTCTTGTGGGAGCCCTCAACGTGTGAGGTTGCCCCATAAAAACGGTGATTATACTTGATAGTGAAGTCAAGTCGGCCTGTGTGGTGACTTGAAGAGGGAAAGGGTTGGGAACCCGACTCTGTGTGAGCTTCCTCAACGAGGACGTAGATCTCTTGGTGAGATCGAACCTCGGTAAAAATTCGTGTCTTTTGTCTCTCATTTGTTTTACATCTTGACACATTAGATTACTAGTTTGCTAGTCATCGTTTGAGTTCTTTACAAGTTTGCACGTGCATCCATACAATAAATTTAAGTTATAAAAACTGTTGTTCTTATTCCGCTGCTATAAGATAAAACTTGTGAGACACACTTAATCAACTCAAATAATTCAGCACACCGGACTAGTCCGCCCACACAACCGGACTAGTCCGGTCAGTCAAATTTCTGACAACTTTATTAAGTGTGCAGGAATTCTTTAAAGGCCTATTCACCCCCCCTCTAGGCCACATTCAGAATCAGAGTCGAGAGGGACTGCCCTGGGAACTGTATGGCACAAGAGAGGGCCCGTGGGTGGGAGAATAGTGATTCGAGCCTGCCGGTGAAACCTCAGTGAGTCCATACATCTAGTAGCCCCTTTGGAAAGGATATTTTGTGATCTCTTGACCATACACCGACGTTTGTGTACTGGTATAATGGAGGTTCTGCAGTCGCCGACGGGTGACGAAATCACAAACTTGTGGGTAAAGTGGTGCAACCTCTGCAGAGTGTAAAACTATCATGATAGCCGTGCTTCCGGTCACAAGCACCTGGCCAACTCACATGATTAGAGGGAAAACATGGGATGGTTATTCGGTATGGTTATGGTATGGTCATTGGGATTGGTTTTGGGAATGTTTTGAGTCATGAAAATGAGTTTGGTTTGGTTATATGAATATGAGACGGTTATGAATATTTATGAGCATGAGATGAACTTGAGAAAGATTAATGGTTGGTTGAGACATGATAAATGGTGAATTATGATGGAGGAATGTTGCTGTTTTACTTGGTTATATTGGGATAAATATCACTTAGAAATAGTTGTTGTTTTTATCATGTTTGTGATGTAAAATTTGCTTGCTGCAATGAGCCTTTTTATTCCATACCTTGTTGTAAGCTACATGTCATACTTTTCCCGCACTTGCTGAGTACGACATGTACTCACCCTTGCATTATCATATAAACATCAGCAACAGGAGAAGAGTACTTCGAGGACCATGTGGAGTACTAGGCATGCGAACTACCATCAACATGCCTGTGGAGTTGAAGATGGAGCCTGCTGCTATTTAGTTATTTCCGCTGTCGTTTAGAGACTTCCGCTGCAAGAATAAGATAGACAATCATGAGTGAGACAATTAGTCGATGTATTAAAGTACTTAAACACTATTTATTCGTGGTTATATTCTGAATTCAGTTTGTGGATTACATGTGTATGTGTGATGAACATCCTGGGCACACATATGCATTAACTTGGTTCTGTTTTCGGAACCGGATGTCACAGATTGATATCAGAGCCACGTTGACCGTAGGACGCAAACCTAGGTATAATGGACACTCTAAAACACATAGGAACACCCCTCTAAACTTCTATTTTCGAAAATTGCTTGCTGCTGCACTTTACTTGTCAATTCAGCCACCGCAAAATGCTATTTTCAGCCCCTCTTTTCTTCTTTTCTTCTGGGCAGCCACACTTTCTGTTTCTTTGCTTCATAGCTTCTGAAGTTTTGGAGTTATTTCCTTCTTCTTTAAAGATCTCATGTCTTATTTAGAGATGCCGGTCCCTAGGAGCACAGCACGCATAAGGACTCGTCCACGCCACTTGGGAGTGCACTTAACCCCATTGAGGTGTCCGATGGACCATATTGGGAGGAGGTGAAGATGGAACCTCATGATGAAGATGAAGTCAATAACTCTATGCATGAGGAGGAGGATCCGGAAGAGGTGCAACCATTCAAAGACGACATGGATGATGATCCACAAGAACGGCATTGGTACGCGCCTCAGGAGGACTTTCACGCGGGCTTACACCCCGTGGAGTCTCATGAAGCTATGTCAGAAGGAGATGAATCCGAAAAGGAGCCACCCCTGCTGAGGCTGAGAATGAAGCTGATGAACGGGCCAACCGTTCAGTTCAAGAATTCCGGTCCGACGGGATGGAGGGAGGACACATATCCAAGGAGCTTGAAAGAATTTCTGGATTGCTGCAGCTTATATACGGAATATCTTCTCAAGAAAGTCCCTCATCTCGGACATGAAGAGTGGAAGGCTGAAGTAACCATCCTATCTAACGGTAGGGTTGTCACTCGGCACTTCGCACCCACATGGAGAGCTACAAGGGCAGAAGCTATCGATGATGCTGCATCGGATGCACTCACCAGACTGTGCTATGCCTTCTGTGAGCAGCTTGAGGACACCACTTTTGAGCTGCACACGTATCGGAAGTGGTACAAGGGAGATCATTGGACCCCATGTAGGAGCTCTTTCCAACCCACAAGCTGCTGACAAGTCTCAGAGGTTGCTCGTGGAGTTAGGAAACCGCTATGCAAGCGCACAAGAAGAGATCCGTTACCTCCGCAAGAAGTTGTATTTGCTGGAGAAACAAGAGGAGACTCGTGCCAACGCGGGAGTGAATGGATCACCAGTGCCATATAACCCTACATGGACTGCCGACTCACCATGGCGTGCGCCCATGTATGGACCACCTCCGTCACACGGTGAGAACAGCACCGGTTCACATAATTAAGTTTATGATTCCCATTGAATAAGCTGTAATAGGAACATTTAAATCGTAGTAGCTTGAATAAGAGTGGTGTGTTGAACTTTTGTGATGATTGCTTGTGCTTGTGTGGTGGTGTGAGTTGTGGGACGCTTCGGCGAATGTCCACATCCACACATAGTGGAGAGATGTGAGATGCTTTGGCACGTGTTCACATCCTCATATAGGCTGAAATTAATAAAAAAAGTTACTTAGTTCATACACCTTGATGCATATAGTTGGGAAATCGCTTCATTCAAATCTGAATTCTAGCTCCTACAAATATAGTATGTATGAAAGTAAGCCTTAAAATAAGGGGGTACACTTTCTTGCCAACCTTATCGTCTTGGATTCCTAAGGGATTGACATAATACTTGGAATGGACTGGTTAAGCAAGCACAACGGAGTGATTCAATGTGCTCAGAGGATCGTGCAGTTGACAAGTGAGCACGGTACTCGTATTGAGTTCGAGGCAGCCCAACCTACAACGGATAAAGCAGTGCTGAACCACATTCAAGAAGCGACATTGGAAAGCATTTCGGTGGTTCAAGAATATTCAGATGTGTTTCCGAAAGAACTTCCAGGTATGCCACCTGACCGGGACATTGAATTTGCCATTGATTTAGTGCCTGGAACTGCACCTATAGCAAAAGGCCGTATAGGATGCCTGCTAATGAACTAGTGGAACTTAAGAAGCAAATTCAGGAGCAACTAGAAAAGGGTTTTATACGCCCAAGCTCGTCACCATGGGGAGCCCCCGTGCTCTTCGTAGCCAAAAAGGATGGGATCCAAAGGATGTGTGTGGATTATAGGTCTCGCAATGAGTTGACGATCAAGAATAAATACCCGCTGCCCTGTATAGAGGACCTGTTCGACCAAATAAAAGGTGCTCGAATTTCCTCCAAGATTGATCTTCGGTCGGGATAGTTACAGCTGAAGATTAAGCCCTCCGACATACCCAAGACTGCGTTTCGAACACGGTCTAGATCGTATGAATATACTGTTATGTCTCTTGGGTTAACGAATGCACCCGCATACTTTATGTACCTCATGAATAAGGTCTTCATGGAGTACTTGGACAAGTTCGTCGTGGTTTTCATCGATGATATCATGGTGTATTCGAAAAGTGAGGAAGAACATGAAGAACACTTGAGATTGACGTTGCAGAAACTGCGAGAGCATCAATTGTATGCCAAGTTCAGCAAGTGTTAATTTTGGCTAAAGGAGATGTAGTTCCTAGGCCACATCATCTCCGAGGGAGGAGTATCGGTTGATCCCAGAAAAGTGGGAGATGTTTTGAAGTGGAACCAACCGTAGAATGTGAGAGATATTCGGAGTTTCCTTGGAATGGCTGGATACTACCGCTGGTTCATCAAGGATTTCTCCAAAATAGCGAAGCCTATGACTGAATTTCTAATGAAGGGAAAAGCATTTCATTGGACACCTGTGTGCCAAGAAAGCTTTGAGGAGATCAAGAAAATACTAACCACAGCGCCGGTTTTGGTATTGCCGGCGTGAGCAAGAGCTTCGACATATATTGTGACGCATCAAGACAAGGGCTTGGATGTGTGCTCATGCAAGAAGGAAAAGTTGTAACCTATGCATCGAGACAACTAAAGAAACATGAGCTGAATTACCCCACACATGACTTGGAACTTGCAGCCGTGGTACATGCATTGAAGATTTGGACACATTATATCCTTGGCCACTGATGTGAGATCTATGCGGATCACAAAAGCCTCAAGTATATATTCACGCAAACGGATCTGAATTTGAGGCAACGTCGATGGTTGGAACTCATCAAGGATTATGATGTTGGAATCAACTATCACCCCGGAAAGGCCAATGTAGTAGCTGATGCGTTGAGCCGAAAGGGAGCATGTCACCAACTCACGGTTCAGGAGCTGCCACCCGAGCTGCGCAAGGAGTTCGAACAGTTACATCTCGGGTTCTTGAACGAGATGGAAGTGATAGAACTCAGCTCTTCGCTGGAACAAGAGATACGAGATGGCCAAGAAACGGATGAGGAAATCAAGGAAATCCAGGAAAGAATCCTACAAGGTATAGAAAAGTATTTTAAGGAAGACGAGAAAGGCACGCTTTGGTTAGGGAAAAGGATTTGTGTGCCTAACGTGAAGCACATCGGCGACACGATATTAAAGGAGGCACATGACTCACCTTATTCCATACACCCCGGCTGTACAAAGATGTACAAGGACCTGAAAACTTGCTATTGGTGGGATGGTATGAAAAGGGACATAGCTGAATATGTTGCCTTATGCGACACGTGCCAACGGGTGAAGGCCGAACATCAAAGACCCGCTGGACTGTTGCAGCCATTGAAAGTACCCGAGTGGAAGTGGGAAGACATCAGCATGGATTTCATCGTCCGATTGCAACGTACTCAATCGGGTTACGACTCTATTTGGGTTATCGTGGACCGATTGACAAAAACAGGCCATTTCCTTCCTGTTAAAACCAAGTACAACGTTGCACAACTAGCCGAGCTGTATATGGAGCAAATCGTGTGTCGCCATGGAGTTCCGATGAGGATAGTTTCAGATCGGGGTTCTCAAATTACCTCTAGGTTCTGGAAGAAGCTGCATGAAGGCATGGGTACACGACTGAATTTCAGCTCCGCTTATCACCCGCAAACCGATGGGCAAACTGAGAGGACAAATCAAATTTTGGAAGACATGTTGAGAGCTTGTGCCTTGAAACATGGGCGTAGTTTGGATCGGAGCTTGCCGTACGCTGAATTCTCATACAACAACAGCTACCAAGTCAGCTTGAAGATGTCACCTTTCGAAGCATTGTATGGTAGAAGGTATAGAACGCCGCTGTTCTGGAATGAGACCGGAGAGAGTCAAGTGTTTGGACCCGAAGTGCTGCAGGACGCCGAGAAGCAAGTCCAAACGATACGAGAAAACTTGAAGGCGGCTCAGTCACGACAAAAAGGTTATGCGGACAATAGGCGAAGAAAATTGACCTTCGAAGTGGGAGACTTCGTGTATCTTAAAGTATCACCTATCCGAGGGCAACGCCGGTTCAACGTCAAGGGAAAATTAGCACCTCGCTACATCAGGCCATTTAAGATTTTGGGCAAGCGAGGAGAAGTAGCCTATCAACTAGAGCTGCCAACACACTTGTCCGACATACACGACGTGTTTCACGTATCCCAACTCAAGAAGTGCTTAAGAGTACCGGAAGAACAAGTACCGATGGATGAGCTCGAGCTTCAAGAGGATCTGACCTATGTGGAGCACCCTATCCAAATTTTGGACGTGAAGGAAAGGGTCACGAGGAACAAAGTGATCCGTTGGTGCAAGGTATAGTGGAGCCATCACACGGAAGCCGAAACTACATGGGAGCGTGAGGAAGACCTCAAGGCAGGATTCCCTCATCTATTCTCTACTCTATCAAATCTCGAGGGTGAGATTCAGTTTAAGGGGGGGTAGGTTTGTAACACCCTCAAATTCATTTCCATGCATTGCATACATTTTTCATATAGAGAAACATTATAAAAGAAGTAGAAATGGAGGAAGGAACCATAGAAATGGAGAAAGAATCATAAAAATGGTGGGGAATGGGAAAAAGATAGCTGAAATGAGCCAATTCCAATTTGTCGAAGTGCGTTGTCGACACTTCCCCCGGCCTCGCTAGACACGTGGCACCCTCGGAGCTCACCCCTGCGGAGGAGGTGAGGTCCGGCACTGCTGGTCACGTGGCAGGCCCAGGGCTCGCCTCTGAGGAGAGGGAGGCCCGGCCCCCTGGACACGTGGCACCCTTGGAGCTCACCCCTGCGGAGGGGGTGAGGCCCGACACTGCTGGTCACGTGGCAGGCCCGGGGCTCACCTCAGAGGAGAGGGGAGGCCCGACCCCGTTGGACACGTGGCGCCCTCGGAGCTCACCCCTGCGGAGGAGGTGAGGTCCGGCACTGCTGGCCACATGGCAGGCCCGGGGCTCGCCTCTGAGGATAGGGAGGCCTGGCCCTGCTGGACACGTGGCGCCCTCGGAGCTCACCCCTGCGGAGGGGGTGAGGTCCGGCACTGCTGGCCACGTGGTAGGCCCAGGGCTTTCCTCTTAGGAGAAGGGAGGCCCGGCCCCGCTGGACACGTGGCACCCTCGGAGCTTGCGCCTGTGGAGGGGGCAAGGCTTGGCTCTGCTTGCCGCGTGGCAGGCCCGAGGCTCGCCTCTTAGGAGAGGGGAGGCCCGGCCCCGCTGGACACGTGGCGCCTTCGGAGCTCACCCCTGCGGAGGGGGGCGAAGTCCTTAGGTGGTTTTTCTCCTGTGCACGGGGGTACCCGGTACTGAGGGTACCGACACAGTTTCCCCAAATTCCCCCCCACATTTGGGGAATTTTCCCCACATTGCTGCCGCACCAAATCAATTGGGGAAAAGTTTGTTAGGATTTTGCTCCAATTAGAGTAGGATTCCCCCCACCCCTTATAAATAGAACCCAAAACCTCCCCTTGGCCGTAACCCCTTCCCTTTTCCCCCTCCCAAGTCGGCGACTTGGAGGCCCTAGCGCCCAACTTGCCGAGTTGGACCCCCCCTCGCCAGAGTTCAGTCGCCGGTGAGCCCCACCGGTGAGCCCGCCGACGAGCCCCATCACTCCTCGCCGTTGCCGGAAAAGAGCCGACGATCTGTCCTGCCCTAATCTTCCATAGAAAAATCCCTGCTGCTGCCGTTGCTAGGAGGAAGGCCCTGCCACCAAAGGGAAGTGAGGTAGGTTTTTGTTACCCATCTTACAACGTCGTCGCTGTTCCTACGCATCTGTTTTCTTCGCTCCCTTCAAACAGAAACTTTTTCGTGTGGACAGATCACGTTTTGATCGGTTTTTGACGGTGGAATTGATCTAGATCTTGAGTCAAGATCATCACCACGTCCACACTTGATCCCTACACCCTTGTTCATCATAAAACCCCATGAAAGCCCATTAAAACATGCAAGAACACGTACAAACTGGTTTAATAAAACAGGACCATAGGATTTGCATTCATCTACACCATTGCATCTTGAGTAAAGTTTGTGCATGATGTTTGATTGCTGTAAATTTTGTATGTGCATGGTCGTGAGTAGAAGGACAAGCTCAGGAAGCCATCTACGAAGAACTATAGCACCAAGACTTCGAGACGCTTGAGCAACAAGAGCCACGGGAGCAAGGCAAGTGCCCCTTGACCATATTGATCCCATGTTTTGAAACTGTTTTGTTTGCGAAAACTCGTATGCTTGAGTCAACTTGATGGGATACCATTTTATAGGAGTTTACTAGTTTTGTTAACCATCCTTGTCGTCGAGAAAGTTGATGAGTCGGGTATGGTCGTTTTCTTTTTCGCTTCGCTTAATTTACGGGATACGGGAAGCTGAATTAAAACGTGGTTAGCTACTGCACTTATATGAATAATGATGATGTTAATGAGCATGGAATCAGGGAGATCTAGGCAAGCTTGGTTCGTGGATGTTGCTGAATAAGATGGTGGTTTATTTGCCGTAGATCTAAGGACCGGTTCATGCCAGCACATGCCAGGAAAACAGTGCCACCACAAGGCCAAATATAGGTGCGGCTTAGCTGACTAATTAGGTGTGTTGCTAGCTTGTTATGGACAATGGATGGCGTGGGGAATGGGAGTCGAGAGGGACTGCCCTGGGAACTGCATGGCACAAGAGGGGGCCCGTGGGTGGGAGAATAGTGATTCGAGCCTGCCGGTGAAACCTCAGTGAGTCTATACATCTAGTAGCCCCTTTGTAAAGGCTATTTTGTGATCTCTACTGGTATAATGGAGGTTCTGCAGTCGCCGACGGGTGACGAAATCACAAACTTGTGGGTAAAGTGGTGCCTCCTCTGTAGAGTGTAAAACTATCATGATAGCCATGCTTCCAGTCACAAGCATCTGGCCAACTCACATGATTAGAGGGAAAACTTGGGATGATTATTTGGTATGGTTATGGTATGGTCATTGGGATTGGTTTTGGGAATGTTTTGAGTCATGAAAATGAGTTTGGTTTGGTTATATGAATATCAGACGATTATGAATATTTATGAGCATGAGATGAACTTGAGAAAGATTAAAGGTTGCTTGAGACATGGTAAATGGTGAATTATGATGGAGGAATGTTGCTGTTTTACTTGGTTATATTGGGATAAATATCACTTAGAAATGGTTGCTGTTTTTATCATGTTTGTGAAGTAAAATTCGCTTGCTGCAATGAGCCTTTTTATTCCATACCTTGTTGTAAGCTACATGTCATACTTTTCCCGCACTTGCTGAGTACGACATGTACTCACCATTGCATTATCATATAAACATCAGCAACAGGAGAAGAGTACTTCGAGGACCATGTGGAGTACTAAGCGTGCGAGCTACCGTCAACATGTCTGTGGAGTTGAAGATGGATCCTGCTGCTATTTAGTTATTTCCGCTGTCGTTTAGAGACTTCCGCTGCAAGAATAAGATAGACAATCATGAGTGAGACAATTAGTCGATGTAATAAAGTACTTAAACACTATTTATTCATGGTTATATTCTGAATTCAGTTTGTGGATTATATGTGTATGTGTGATGAACATCCTGGGCACACATATGCATTAACTTGGTTCTGTTTTCGGAACTGGGTGTCACACCTTCATATGCATTGTTCTTGATCCAAACATGCTGCGCAACCTCCCGATCAAATCAACCACAATTCCTCCCGGACTTGGTTGTTAAAGTTCATCTTCTCCCTAAGATTAGTTCAATGGATCCAATCACCAGCCATATCTTGAACTCAAGCAACACCTGCACATGAATAAACAACCAATACTTTCGAGCACAAGTCCGGGACTCGACTCATGTTAGTTCCGAAAACCACAACACCTTACGTGAACACCTCACATAAGCATGTTGCAAACCATAGCAAAATGTTAACCACCGTAAACAGCCATAACACTTCAAAAACTTAGTAAAATAATACTAAGCAAACTTTCCATAGATGCAAAGCAAGTTCAAAACATTTGCATGGTAAAAACAGAACAATTGCGATTTAGCTCCGGACCTTGCCAAAGCTAACTGGACCTTGAGCCGGAGCCTACAAAAGCTAGTAGAACCTAGCACCGAAACTTACCAAAGCTAGTCGGACCTCTTGCTGGAGCTAACCAAACACATGTCGGACCCAGCCATAGCAAGTCGGACCTTACGTCGGATCTTATCAGAGCTCGGACCTAGAGTTGGACCTTGACAAAAAGAGTGTTTTGGCAGAATTCAAAACTTTTATCGTCATAGCCAATGTATTCAGCACACATAGGTCTCACAAAGGGAAACTGGTCAGTGCTGTCAGTTTGGACGGCAGACCAGAAATCAATTTTGTTATAAGTTTGATTTATATTTCCAAATTTTATGAGTTAAATGACATGCTTTATGTTATAACTCACTGATTTAGTGTAGAAATGAATATTTAACCTTTTCAAATATTTTTTCTACGGATGGTAGCTTTTGTAACAGCAACATGTCATTAGAAAGACAGAAGCGTGTGAGTATGTAGTGAAAACAAGAGCACAACACCTCAGGTGGTCAAAAGTGGCTGTAATTTTTACCCGAGAATCATGTATCTTGTATAAAGTTATTGTTTTATCAATATATGTGAATGTTGTGCCATTTTTATCAATGTGTCACAGTAGTACCTACTGTTTTTCCATGGAATTTCAGGTATGACATGTGCTGACCGTTGCTGTTTTGAATTTCAGAATGACTTGTACTCGTGCCAACCCTGAGGTTGGGGGTTCAGGTCAGGGGGGAGATGCCTCCCAACAGCCTCCAGAGACTTCATCGGGATAGCAACAGCAACAACCACAGCCACCACCACCGCCAACGGTCACGTTGGCAGATATAGTTGCGGCTCTGGCGGGCTCGCACCAGCAGCACACCGAGTTGCTGTAAACTCTAATTGCAAATACGTCTCGACCAGAGAGGCGTCAAGACCGAGAGGAACGACAAAAAAGTTCCTACTCAGATTTTCTGGCAACGCATCCCCCTGTATTGTCGTGGGCGGATGAACCCATCGATGCGGACAACTGGCTCCGCACGATGGAGATGAAGTTTGGGCTGCTCCAAGTTAGTGAGCAGCGGAAGACACAGTTCGCGGCCCAGCAACTTCAGGGGTCCACGAGCGCTTGGTGGGCGAACTTCTGCGCCACTCAACCCACCGAGCGAGTGCTGCATTGGGCAGAGTTCCGGACGGTCTTCAGGGCCTATCACATACCGCTGGGTGTTATGAAGAGGAAGATGCAAGAATTCCTCCACCTGCAGAAAGGAAACAGGAACACACTGGAGTATGCCTGTGTGTTCAATGATCTCACCCTCTATGCTTTCTATCACGCCGATACAGATGAGAAGAGGCGGGATTACTTTTACCAGGGGCTGAATCCGCTCCTGAAGGATAAATTGGCAATGTTCAATTGCGGCAGCCTCAACGAAATGATTGATGCCGCGATTGTACAGGAGGACTCTGGCAAGGAGTTGGCTGTGGCGGAGAAGAAGCGCAGCGCGCCATAGAGCAGCGGATAGGGAGGGTGTCTTCCCAAAAATATCAGATGGCGGTTCGCACATCATCGGGTTAGCGCTGGCAGCCACCACAGCGACTGATGCAATATCGCAATCGGCCGTATCCACAACCGGCATTCTGACCGGCATTACCAGCACCTCCGCAGAAACAACAGCAGCAGCGGGCGATGCCGCGTGCGTTTGCACCTCAGCAGCGCATGCCAGGCTTTTGTTCCCCAAGCACCGGTCAGTCATCGACTACATGTTTCAAGTGCGGTCGCCAGAGGCATTTCGCCAACAACTGCACAGAAAAGCAAGGCATCGTTGTGGCACCACAGTTTATGGGGAGGAATCAGCCCCGGAATCCCATTAATGCGCGATGGGCAAACCCTAAGCCCGGCACTGTCCACCAACTCGCCATAGAAGACGTGCCGGAGGGAGAACCCATACTTGCGTGTATGTTTCAACTCCACAAACATCCCGCCATAGTTTTATTTGATTCAGGTGCCACACATAATTTCATTAGCCAAGCTTATATTGATGAGCAAAGTTTGCAAATACTACCCACCAAAAGTCCTCACTTGATTTGTTCACCGGGTGGTAAAATTTCAGCAAGCATGATGGTTCAAAAAGCACCATTATGCCTAGGGAGTAGAGTATACCCTACGTCTCTCATAGCTTTAGAGGGACAAAAGGTCGATGTCATTTTAGGGTTGTCGTGGTTAACCCGCCACGGTGCAGTTTTAGACACCGTCCTACAAGTCGTGCATTTGCACCCAGAAATGCATGAGTCTCATTCATTATTTCTTGACAGTCCAGAAATAAAACTCCCGACCGTTTACCAATCCACCACCATCAGATTGGAAGATATTCCAGTAGTCCGTGAGTTCCCTGATGTGTTCCCGGATGATTTACCAGGTATGCCGCCCGACCGGGAGGTGGAGTTCAAGATCGAACTTGCACCGGGAACAATGCCAATATCCCGAAGGCCGTACAAGATGGTGCCAAAGGAATTGGTGGAATTGAAAACGCAATTGACGGACTTGCTGGACAAGGGTTTTATTAGGCCGAGCTCCTTGCCATGGGGCCGTTCGACATTATTTGTGAAGAAGAAAGATGAAACGTTGCGGCTTTGTGTGGACTATCGTCCACTAAACGCTATTGTGATCAAGAAGATGTACCCATTACCACGAATCGACATGTTGTTTGATCAGTTGGTCAAAGCAAAGATCTTTTCCAAGATAGACTTAAGATCAGGGTACCACCAGATTAAAATACGGGCTGAGGATAATCGGAAGACAGCTTTCTCGATGAGGTACGGACTTTATGAGTACCTGTTCATGTCCTTCGGCCTCACCAACGCTCCAGCTCATTTCATGTACTTGATGAACTCGGTATTCATGCCGGAGCTGGAAAAGTTTGTCGTGGTCTTCATCGACGAAATATTGGTATATTCCAAGTCAGAGGAAGAACACACGAAGCATCTGCGCATAGTCTTGCAACGGCTGCGAGATCACAAGCTATACGCGAAATTCAGCAAGTGTGAATTCTGGATATCGCAAGTACCTTTTTTCGGGCATATTATTTCAGCGGAGGGCATCGCTGTAGACCCGAGCAAAACTACCCAAGTGCTGAATTGGAAGTCCCCAAGGTCTGTTCACGAGGTACGGAGTTTCCTCAGACTTGCGGGATATTATCGGAGGTTCATTCTGAACTACTTGAATATTGCCAAGCCTATGACCGAGCTGCTGAAGAAGGCTACCACATATGTTTGGAGTCCATCATGTGAAACAGCATTCAAGTCTTTAGTGAAGCACCTAACATCAGCACCAGTTTCGACGCAGCCAGACACAACAATACCGTTCGATGTGTACTGTGATGCATCCGACATTGGGCTCGGATGTGTGCTGATGCAAGACCGAAGGGTGGTCGCGTATGGATTATGGCAGCTCCGGAATCATGAGCAAAACTATCCAACTCATGACTTAGAACTTGCTGCCGTGGTACTCGCACTCAAGATGTGGAGGCACTACCTACTCGGTAACCTCGTACATGCATATACCGACCACAAGAGCCTCAAGTACATATTCACTCAGAAGGAGTTGAACATGAGGCAAATAAGATGATTTATATCCCTGCTGAGGACAGCTCTGGTGCTGACACGTGCCCTGGGCTCCGGTCCCAGCCTCCCTGCTGAGTTGAGGTCCGGGTCTGCCACGTGACCCCTGGCTCAGAGCCACCTCCCTGCTGAGGATAGCTCTGATGTTGACACGTGCCCTTGGCTCCAATCTGAGACTCCCCGCTTAGGTGAGGTCCGGGGCTGCCACGTGTCCCCTGGTTCCAAACCCGTCGATGAGAGCTCCTGAGCCACCTCGTGCCCCACGATCCATCGTGAGCCGTGAGTCGACGAAGTCAAGAAGGAAGTGTGCTGCCAGGCTTCGCATTTAAGGCTCGCACCTTCCTCAGAAGCATGGCGCACTACACACGCCTTCGTCCTCTGCCCGTTTGCCATTACGGTAACAAGACAGGACGACAAGGCGTGACAGCAGTATAGTGCCGTCCAACAGCATGAAGCCGCCCCAGCATGGCGAGAAGATGCGGTGACAAGACAACGTCTTCATCATCATCTGACACGCGGTCAGGGGCGCTCAACATGCTGGGCGGTGGGACTTAACTCCCCCGCCAACCACTCTATATAGAGGACGAAGCCCTAGATCATGTATAGGATTCACATAGCTTTGGGGCCATGTGTCGGGCCCCAAGCCTCATTGTAACCACCCCAGCCTTGAACTATAAAAGGACCAGGGTGACCACCCAGCAAGGGGTTCACATTCCAGATCCCGCAACGCACAAGCACACACGCTCAAGCAATAGAACAAGAACTCCTGTGGACGTAGGGTATTATGCTCTGGCGGCCCGAACCACGTAAATCTAGGTGTTCATCTGCTCCCTTGAGCGTCGTGTAGGGTGCCAAGCCCCTTCCGAAAAAGAACCTCAGGGACTGTTTCCGAGCAGGCCGGGAGGATTGTCGCAGCTCACGCACTCCGGCATTTGACACGCTAGGTAGGGGGGCTTTCCGCGCTCTCCACTCGACCATGGTGAACATCACCTCTCATGGCAAGCCTTCTCGCCCATCTCGCCATCGTCTCCAGATGGGAAAAGACGAGGCTACCATCCAATGCGGGCAGGTCTGGCGAGGCCGGCAGTCAGACGACCGGCGTGCCAACGGCGCCCCAGCGCCCAAATCTGGCCGACCCGGCGAACAGATCGCTGGTGTACCTGAGGCGCTCGTGGCGCTCAGGTCGGGACGGGCTGGCAACCGTACAGACGGTGCACCGTCGGTGCTCACACCGCCAGCAGCCGCTTCCTCTCGGCGGCCCTCTACTCTGGCAGTGGCGACAGCACCGCCATGACCGAGCCCGGAGAGCGTGCTAGCTGCAGCATGCGCTCTGCTCCACAACCCTCCGGACGAGGATGCCACCCCTGAGGCGGCAGAGCAGTGGCAGCATGACGTCGACCATCTCGTCGCCGCTGCCATGAATTCTCCAGCCTACAGGAGACAGCCGGCTGAACCCTCGCTGGCCCAATCACGTACGCCGACGGTGGCCCGTGAGACAGCAGCCCCACACGTGACGGCCACAGCTGACCTCAGGGTCGAGTTGAACCATCGCCTCGCAAGCGAAGATGGCCTCACCACCATTGAGCGACACCGAGAGAGGTGTCGCAACCTCGAAGGAGAGTACCGCTCTCTGAGCGCCGTACCAGCAGGCCGCGTTCTGCCTACCCCTGCCTCTCCGTGGGAAGTAGGGGGCTGCATGGCGCTTGCCCCGCTCCTTCATATGGTGGTCTGGCCACCCAAGTTCCGGCACCACCTGCCGGAAAAATACGACGGGACAGTCAACCCCGCCGTGTTCCCGCAGATCTACTCCACCTCCATCCTAGCTGCAGGAGGGGATGAGGCCGTCATGGCGAACTACTTCCCCGTGACTTTGACGGGCACAGCCCAGTAATGGCTTATGAACCTTCCCCCAGGCTCCATCACGTCCTGGGAAGAGTTGTGCTGGACATTCACAGCCAACTTCGGGAGTTCCTACACACGCCCCGGCATCGAGCTTGACCTCCACACCGTGCGCCAGCGTGATGGGGGTGTCGCTGCGATCCTTCATCCAGTGGTTCTCCCAGGTCAGAAACACCATACCTCGCATCTCCAACGCCTCCATCGTCGTCGCCTTCCGGCAAGGCGTCCATGACAAGAAGATGCTAGAGAAGTTGGCCACGCACGATGTGCAAGACATCACCGAGCTCTTCAGCCTGGCCGACAAATGTGCCAGGGCGGCGGAAGGCCGAGACTGGCACTCGTGACCTGCCTCCGCGGCAGGGAGTGCTGGAGAGCTGCTGCTCCACGCAGCAGCAAAAAGAACAAGACCGGAGGCAGGAACCAGCCTCTGGCTGGGGCACCCACTGCTGCCGTAGCTGCAGCCGGTGGGGGCCGAGCCCCGCGCTCTGACAAGCGCCCGCGACCGTCGTCAGGCAGTGACGACAGCCAGTGATGCCCGGTGCACAACACCGACCGCCACGGTGCTACCGACTGCCGCAAGATCAAGAAGCTTGCAGAACGCTTCCATGAGCTGCAACAACAGCGGCCGCGCCAAGACGGCGCACCCTTCTGCCAGCGGGAGGGTAAACAAAAGGCCAAAGCCGAGGCCACCGCTGAGCAGGAGATGGAGTATCAAGATGCCGAGAGGGTGTTGAAGGCCTTCTACGGCCGCTCTGACTCTGACTCCAGCGCCGACAGCGAGCGACGCAAGGCACTCCACGTCTAACAAGACACACCCCCCGGTCGTGCGACAAGGTAAACGCCCTATTACACTGGTGTAGGTGGTCGAGGCCGCCCTCCCCCCGGAAAACACCAAGGGCTCATCCCACGTCCTGACATACGACGAAGCCACGCAGGACCAGCTTCCGCGTGAAGAAATTGACCTCGTCGACGAGGCAATGTGGCTAGAGGCTGCTCGAAATGTGCTACACTGCAAAATGCTCCGGCGATATCAGCAACAGTACGCGCAGAGTATACAGCCCAAGGTAGGGCCACCTGGTGCCTCGGCTCATACTTTCTTGAGAAGGGGTGACAAACCCTCCCCCAGCTAGGAGGGTCCCTTCCGAGCAGCACAAGTATGCCGCCCCAGGTGCACCCGCCTGGCTACAGGGGATGGGTACCTCTACCCAAACCACAGGACACAGAACACCTCTGTAAGTTCTACCCATAGCGCAGTGGTAGAGTATTTTTTCTTTTTTCTCTTTCTTTGTAAGGGTGTCATAGTGTCTAGGGATAGCGCTTAGAACAGCTAAGCCCTTGAGGGGTTCTGTAAAGGCCTCATTTTTTGACACATGTTTAAAGTTTTCATCACCACACAACACACCTCATTTGAAGAAAGTTGATGAACACATTTGAAGAGCAAGTAACCATTATCAACATGCTCATTAGAGAATAAACTCACAAAATGCAAAAGTGGTATTTCCCACATGCATCATCTAGGGGCTGGACATATGAAAAACTCCTGCACATTGCTAGTAATGTCCATGCCAAGTTTCACCCAAATTCAAAACCTTGTTGAGGTACTTTTGGGTATAGCTAGAAAGAGGGTAGTTTGAACTCAAATTCAAATTCAAACTGTTTTTATCCCATGAATTCAAAAGTGGGAGGCATATTCTTACTCAGCACATTTTTGTAAGCCCACACACCAATTTTCACTCCATTTGGAGTTGATCTTGACATGAGCTAAGTGTAGCAAATTTAAACTTTATTTGAATTTCAAACTGAACATGTGCTGAAATTTAGTCAAACCAAACCCAATTTGAATTCTAACCAATTCAAACGGCTCAGGGGTGAATAATTCAAATCACCTATTTTAGGACTTACTGTTTACAACAGTAATATGGAGTTAAGTTCAGAGGTTAAAAGGGGAGTGGGACCCACTTGTCAGCCACTGAAGAGAACTCAGCCGACTGAACACTGCACTCGGGTTCTTGCGCTGAACCGATCTGCCGCCACGGCGAAGAAACAGCGAGGCCACCAGCTGCTTGCCTCTCCCAGCCACTGAACCCACTCTCGGGGCCTTTATCTACACGCCCGAGCGGTCGCCGGTGCTCCCCACCATTGCCCCGACACGTTCTCGCCCAACAAACTGAAACTCCTCGCCGCCCAGTTGAGCTCTCGGTTCCTCATCGCCCGGCCAATCCGGTGATCCTCCCGGCGATCTGAGACCAGCACCAGGTGCGCCAAGCCATCCTCGACGCCCTCGCGCCGGTTCCAGGCCCGGAGCAGTTCTCCCCGAGCCCCACCGTGACGATCTTTTCTCTGCCGGTTCAGCTCGAGCCGCCACCGCAGAAACGATCCGTCCGGCCATCACAGCCTACCGTTCGCTGAGCTGTGAACAGCAAAAAGGTTCGCTTTCAGCCCCTCTTTCATTCCCGCAAGCTCCGGCGGCATGACATAGGCTGCTCACGCCGGAATTTCATGATTTCACGATGGTGTGCAAGAAGGGAGCTCGAACCAATTCACAAAATTCGTAGTCTACACCACACCACTCATCTTCTCGTGGAGGGGATCACTTCTAGGTGCCCGCACGAGTCCATAGGAACAGAAACCGCGAAGAACCGTGGAGGGATACCGCTGTTCTTCGAGTTTCAGGAGAAATCCCAATTTCCGGCCTAGGTCACACGGTGACAACCCAACACAGCCCTTTCCGAGCTCCGTGGAGCTCATGTCGACCTTTCCTAGGGTCCACTGGTGCTCGACGACCTTTTTCTCGATCGGTTGAGGTGTTAGGAAGACCAGCCGACACGGCCGAAGTTCTTCCGAGGCTACCGCTCGTCGCCGACCAGGTGCCGACCATTTTCATGACAAGCTGAGCCCAGAATCATGTTCCCCGAGTGGAGTTAGGCAGGGGCGGACAGAATCATGAAGTTTGGAGCACCACAGAGGCCGTCGGCGAGCTCTCTTCGCGGCGGCAGAGCGCGGGAGGCGGGAGGAAGACAAAGGGGGTGGACCCCGGCTGTCAGCGGCAGATATTTTAAAACCAGGATCTGCTGTGGCACGGATCGGGTGCGGCTGCGCGTGAAATAATTTGTAGCTGCGTGTGTCGTCCGATGAGGAGCTGACACGTAGCCCAGGGCCCCACGCGCAGTGATTTGAACTTTTCCCGATTTTCAGATTTTATTCAAACTTCAAATCCTCATAACTTGGGCTAGGAAACTCCAATTCGAGTGAACCAAATTTTGTTGGATTCAGCTCTCTGAGTACTTTCCAGCAAATCAAGTTTCACTTCATGAAAATACTTATTTCTCCAGAATTAATTCTTCAAATTTAAACTGTTTGGAATTTTAACTGGAGAATCCTTTGGAGGAAAATTCTGAAATTTTGCTGGGATGTTCACCAAAATATCCCTGAGCTACCATAAAAATTTCAGATCCATTTGAGCTCATTTGATCCACCTAATGGTGTGATTAATAAAACTGTTCCAGAGAAAATAGAAAATGTTCAGAAACATTTTCAGAATTTCCTCTGAAATTGTTTAGCTCATAGCCTTAGCTAGGAACCTTCAAATTAAGTGAGACCAACTCCATTAGAACCCTCTGAAAATCCAGTTTTCAGAAAGGCATGGCCTGCTCCATGAAAATCCCTAGGACACCCTAAAGGCTCCAATTAAGGTCAAGTACATAATTATTTGTGGAGGGCTCAAATGAGCTTTGCTGCAACTAAAACTTGGCCAAGTCTCTGTTTAGGTTGTAACCAAGCCACAATAAAAATTTCAGAGTCATTGGGTCTGTCTAGTGAGACTTATAAACTTCACAAGTTTAATTCAAATCAAATGCATGTAAATTAACACATGTACTTGTTATCTCATGTAGTCGCTAAGGTCGAGGAGGAACCCGAAGTCCTAGACTTCGTTACTCCGGAAGAGCAGCTAGGCTACGAACAAGAGCAGCAAGGAAAGCTCCGCTTTGCATTAACCTTTTTACGAATTTTTATTGTTTTGAGCACTTACTTGAGTATCATTATCTCTTGCATCGGAGTCTTGTTTGAAAACCCAATTGCATAGCCAAGAAAACCATGGGTTGGGATTAGGATTGAAAACCCCGTTTAGCTAATGCAATGATAAGTTAGTGTAGGATTCGGTACAAGTCGAGTAGTTGGAACTACTCGCGAGCATAGGCTAGAGGCACTCGACTCGGGTAGATATAGCACATGATACACATGGCACGAAAAATGAGACCAAGCGGAGAGTAAGGGCAGCAGCAGTTTGGGGCCTACGTGCTATAGCTCCGATTGTGTCGATTGAGGACCGAGCCGTGTGCGGGCCTGTTGAACAAGCTAGAACAGTACCAAAGACCTACCGGCTATATGTGGAACCGTGAAACCGATGTAACTCGAGTAGCTGGGTGTTGAAGCATAGCTGGTCCTTCAGAGGGTAGGTTGAGAGCTCGAGGTGTAAATCGGATGGCGGTACTGAGATGCGCGTGCAGAGACCTCTTGCTCGGGATGATTGGACCGGTTCAACATTTGGCTAACGGGTGAAAGGTGGTTGCGTACAACGTCCGTGATGGTTGCTGTAGGAAACATCGAGTACGGGCGTACGTGACGGGTTATTCGGGTAACCCTGCAGGTGTAAATCGATTGTAATCGCCGTCCCTCGCGGTCAGTGAGTACCACTTGTTCACTGTATCATGATGTAGAAAGAACAGGCTAGTTACATGTTAAAATGTTGCTGATTGAAAGATGGACTTTGATTGCTAATGATTTGCTGTAGTTTAGAGCTAATTAGAGTTTCTTTCAACTTTGGGCAAAGTACATGAGAGAAATGTGTTTCTTGTTTGATTGCGGCTCTCTCATGTGCCTTAGCGTAAGGTTCTCCACAACCTGCTGCTAAAATTTGAAAGGAAGGTTCCACTAATTAGGCGAGTCCTTGCAACTTGTTTTATCTCCTGTACCTATCACCCCTCATGTAGAAGTTCCATGTTTAGGAGAGACGTGTCAGTCTTGCTGAGCCTTCGTGCTCACTGCTTGTGTTTGAAGCTTTTGCAGGATTCTATGAGGCAGGGACTCCCGAGGACGAGACGGAACCCCAGGAGGGGAACCCCGTCGAGTGGGAGTCGTGCACGCCGCCGTGTTAGTGTGCATGTGTGCTAGCAAGGACACGTTCACGGGCTGAACGTGAACTTGATGCATAGTCTACGCCCGTGAGTGTAGACTGAACATATTTTGTTGTAAAATGTTCATAAACCCGTTTATGTAATAAACTTTGCTTCCGCTTTGTACCTTTGATGTGTGTTATCCGGTGCTGTGCAACGCAGCACCCCTCAGCGTGATCCTGGCTCGACAAGACCGTGGGGTCGTGTTAGGTTCCTCTACTCTTGTCATCCGGAGCAGGTCACTGCCTTCTTGCACAGCCTGTTTCCTCCTATCACCCGAAGGAAGCTAGAAATAAGGAAAAATTTATCCTACCCTATGTACCTTCTTTACAATTTGTACTTGCTCATGCATATCAACTGTAAATGGCATGTCCGGAGCCTGTCCTACATACTTGTCCTAGGTCCCGTGGTGCTGGACGGTCCTCTCGCTGAAAGGTTAACACCCGCGGGAGGTCCAGAGTGTGTAGCCTGCTATGCTTAGTTCCGTACTCCTAGCATGCACATCCTGCCTCCCTTGTGCTACAACTGAGTACTTGGGGGCAAGAAAGAACACGCCTATGGACAAGAAAAGTAACTGGACCCCAGACATCCCCATACTCTTCGTGCTTTCTTTCCATACTACTCCAGCCATGTGGCCAGTCACTTTTCCTTGTGTTCAACCATAGTGAGTGCGGTGCTATCCTTCTGCAGGTGGGTCTGCTGGAGGTACCTATGACATACCCGGGGTCCTGTGGTTGTCTCATTGCTCGGGGGCCCTATGGCGCCGAATGGTCCCTCCCACAAAAAGCTTACACCAGCAAGAGGTCCACGGTGTGTAGCCTACTATGCCTGATTCCGTACCCCTAGCGTGCGTACCCTGCCTCTCCAGCGCTACAGCTCGGTACCGGGGAGCCGAACGGCTCATACCCGTGAGAAAAGTCCTAACCTTAACTTGGGGACCTTTTGTTGTCTCATTGCCTAGGGGCCCTATGGCGCCAAATGGTCCTCCCCTGAAAGGCTTACGCCAGCGAGAGGTCCAGGGTATGTAGTCTGCTATGCCTGGTTTGGTACCCCTAGAGTGCACACCCTGCCTCTCCAGCGCTACAGCTCGGTACCGGGGAACCGGATGGCTCATACCCCTGGGCAAGGCCTTAACCATAGCCCAGATGACCCACATCGAATTACCCAAGCCCCACAGCTTAGCTGAGGACCGTAAGCCACATCAAAGCTACCAAACAAGGAAGAGTGACCAGAGACCACGACTACTCCCTCTTTCTGCCACGACTGCAGGTCCGCACAAGTCCTTGGCATTTCGGACCTCCCAGGGGGCTTGTTGCTGATGTCCTGCCTCATCCAGTGGTAAGTGCGCCCCAACACAAGGGCCACACCTATCAGGGGCCATCACAGTGAACCACGCAGGCAGGACGTCGGACCACTGCAGCAGCAAGTAGAAGACTCGGAGCACCAACTACGACAGGCTGAAGACAAGGGCCGAACTTCCGTCGGGTTCTTACGCTGCCGAGGATGCGGAAGGAGTGGTATCCACACTTCCGGAGCGTCCTGGGTTTTTACGCTGCTAAGGACCCGGAGGAACAAGCTTGAGACATCCGCAAAGAGTTATCCGCGTCAGCTAAGTCATTCTGGACCCTTGCGCTGCCAAGGGTTCGAAGTCTACATCAATAACTCAAGACAACGCGTCCCGCAGGTCAGGGATCTCATTCCCAATGGCCACCCGGCGATCGGCGGGCCACCTGGCAGCTCCAAGCGGTCATGGACATCAGTCTGGGCAATCACCCAGTCTTCCCTCCAGTGCTCCCACTTCCCGGGAGTGATGGGCACAATGAAAGGCGCGGAGTTCCTCCCTCGGTGCTGGAAGTAATAAGCCCCCAGCTGGCTTGTGCTTCTCCCTGAGGCTCTCAAGGAGAAGAACACCTTGAAGAGCCACAACGAAGGCCACACACACATGAACATCTCGCAGAAGTGGACGAAGCGCCGGGCCGCATGTCGATCAGCGGGACCCTCCCACGACGGATCTTTCCGTCGTACGTGGTTGACTGCCAGCCGAGCAGGCGCCTCACGATAGCGATGTCGCCATCGCTACTGAGCCTAGACGAACGCTGGGGAGCAGAGGCTTTGATCGCACAAGAGGAAGGAGAAGATTGCAAAAGGTGGAAGGGAACCGTCGTTCTCCTGAAGGATTCCCTTTATAAGTCGACACCTCTGGCAGGGCAACAGGCACGACGTTTGGGTTTCCACCGTGCCACGCCGCAGGATACCTGCCTCCCCCAATGATGGGTAGGACCCTGATCCACCCATCAGACACTGGGGGCCAGATGGGTAACTTCTCAGGAATGTCAGGCGGTTCCCGAGATAAGCGGCACGGTGGAACGGCAGCAGTCGACCCAAGGGTTGCCGCAGTAAATGCCCCAGAGCAACCCCTCGAGAACGTCGCCACGACCCACCAGTCAGGAGCACGCACGTGTCCACTACGCCGATGACGTGCTGCCGCTTTGACTGGCGAGTACGCCCACTACGCTAACGAAGTGCAGCCTTTTCGTCTACCAGGTACAACCCCTAATCCATCATGTAAGAATCTCGCCACCACTTCGGTTTCCAAAGTACAGGTTCGAAACCACCACGTGAGAGAGATGGGAGCCCCACCTACGGGCTCGATGCTTCCCCCGAGATGGGCCCAGGGGCCACTGTCGATACTGAAAGGGACCGACACCCATTCATGGGGCCATGCCGCTCACCTGGGAATCGCATTGGGTGGTGCCGTGTTATTCCGCACCCAACATCACACATTTAAGGAAACATGTATTACATAAATCAAAAGCGGAAGATACAGATGTTCTTCATAAATAATTTACATCAAATAGCTACAGCGGAAGTCTATGATCAGCTCACGTCGAATAACTAATGAGCACTCGAGAAGAGGTCCAGCCCACGGACTCCTCTCGCTAGCAACACGAAGACATTGCAGTGGCTGAGTTCTCCATGTGTTACATGACTCGGAAGTGGTATGCCTCTACAATCCAGTTAACCTGGTACATCGGTTTCCTGGGTCCCATATAGCAGTAAGCATCTGGTACACAACTCAATACTTGCTCAACAGGGCTGCACTCGGCTCGGTCCTTAACTGACACAGGCAGAGCTACTCGAACAAGACCTCGTCTTGTCGCTGCCTAACCCTCCTGCCCAGTCTCATCTTTAGAAACATAAACTTTAGTTTGCCTCATTAAACCATAGCCATGTGATCCCGAAATATAGCTCGCGAGTAGATTCGAACTTCTCAACTTCTACCAAATGTCATAGCCTATTTAGCACAGCATTATTCTACAGTGGGGATACGTCGTCTACCCTTGACTCGAGGGTTTATCTGGTCATGCAGTTGGAGTATAATTCATTCCTAACCTAATGCACACACAAACTTTCAACCATAGTAGTGAACAAAGTAAAACTTTATAAACAACTTAAATGCAAACTGTAGCATGCTTTTGTTTTGCAGGTGACTAAGTATATAATGTTCAGTTATTGAAGATCACTTGAGGCTTGATCATACGCTTTCCTCCCTCTTTGATCTCCACTTTGATTGCTTCACAATCTTCTCGTAGATGCTACACGTTATGAATATGCATATGTGTTTAATTGTAAAGCTTTTGCCATCAAGTTCTAATGACAAGTTTAAAAGCAGAACTCTGTTTAAGAATTTAAAATGACACTGGTGCTAAGGTTTGGGTTTGGGTTAAGCAACATGATCAAGTGATAAGTGCATTTCATCACTTGTGTGTTACTCATCTAAAGAGGTTAAACAGGACAGTGATGATCCCAAGCTTCAATGGAGCTGAAAATTTTCATGTGAGTTCCATATCACAAGAAAGTCATCTGGACCAAAAATTAGCATTTTTCACCGAGTGTTTTGTTCAGAAAAATTCTCTAAGGAATTAAGCGAAAAGGAATTAATTCTGACGTAATTCACATTTTCATGTCAAACTTAGTGAACTAAAATTTAAATTATAGCTCATAGAGCCTGCATGAATTTTCCTAGGATTTGTGGAGCTAAGAATTGCCCAGAACTGAATTTCCAACTTTTGGAAATTCTCTAAAAATGTTTCTGTATTCATTTGAACACAGCAACTTAAAATCTGAATTCTCCTAATCAAATCAACTTCAAATGAGATGAAATTTAGACAGGAGTTCAATAACATCCTAAAGAATATTCTGGCAAAATGTAAGGATTTTTGGATGAACCAAACTCCCTATAAAATTCTTTTTTCTGAAAAGTTTTTTAAGAATTTTCCAGAATTAAATATTTACTTTCATACAAATTGGGTTGCATATTTGGATAGAGTTTTTCAACCTGAATACAACCCAATTTTAATCACTAAATTTGGAGCTTCCTAGCAAAAGTTATGCTCTTCCAAAGTTTGAATCAAATCTGGCATTTGAATTAACCAGGAAAAGTTTAAAAGTCTGACAGCGGGTCCGGGGGTGACGTGGCGCCACCAGAGAGACGAAGACACGGGGCTACAGGGATCTCCTCACGCAGTCACAATTTGATCCGGTGCCACAGAGAATCCCATTTCCCGGAAACAGAGACTGACACGTGGGCCAGCCTCCGTCTTCTTCCTCCTCTCGCCTCCCGCGCCGGCCCGCCGCTGAGCTCGCCGTAGAGCTCGCCGGGAGGGGTTTCTGGTGCTCCGAGCTCGCTAATTTTTGCTGCCACTACATATTTTTGTAGGGTGCTGTGATGCACCAAACGCTTCGCCGTTTGCGCGTATAGCACCACTGCACCGAGGAGTACACTGGACCCAACCGCCGATCTCGCTGAAACTCGCCGGAAGTACGCATTCTCCGTCAAGCTAGGTCAAAATTCTGGTGAAATTCGAAAAACTCGATGAACAGCGGCTCTGCTCGACGGTTCTCGGTGGTTTTTGATCCTATGAACTCTCACAGGGGTATAGGAGGTGTGTTCTACGTTGTGTGTGGTTTGGTTGACCGTGCGGCACAAATTTTTGATTGAAGTAGCTTCGGTGTCCATCACATGCCGATGGGAAAACAGTGAAATTCTGGCAAGACATGCCATGGCATGCTACCGGAGTTGGGGGAATAGTAGAAGGTTTCTAGACGGACCTTTAGGCGCTTAAAGTATGGCGGGAGAACACCTCTTGCAGCCAGGCGATGAGTTCTTGTCGTGGCGACTTGACACGGCGCCGGGGAGAAACTTTGCGCTCGGTTCCGAAGTTTCTAGTGGGGTGGCATCTTGCTCTTGCTTTGGGCACGTCTAGGGAGCTTCGGTGACGCTGTGGATGAGCTCACCTCGGCGTGGAAACTACTGAGGCATCCGGGTGCCGGTGGACCAACGGCTTCTCCTCCGTGCGGCCGAGTTCTTCGTTGAGGGCTTGTGATAACGTTGAGTAGCTGTGGTGAGGCGGTTTGTAAGGTGCTGTGCTCCCGGTTGGAGCCAATAAGGGCAAAGAAACGGGTTGGGTTTCGCTCGGGAGGTGGCGGCAGCGTTGCCGGAGAGACTCGGGAGGTGGCGCGCGCTGAGCTCAGTCGGTTCGAGTGAAAAAACAGAGGACCCGGGGTTTACTTCCTGTGTAAGTCTACTCACTGACCACTGGGCCCCACTTCTTATCCCTGGAAAATTTGACAAGGTGTACTTCAGTTTCAAACTTCAATTCAAATTCCGATGAAATTCGAAAGCCTCTTTGATATACATATCAAAGTACCTCCAAATTTGCTCAAATTTGCCTCCCTCATAATTTGGACCTGAAGAATTCAAATATGGATTCAAACTTTTAATTTGGTGGCTGCAAAGGGGAGGTTTACAACCACAGTTTGCATCCTTATTTTAAAATGACACCTTTGCATTTAAAAGAACATTTGAATTCAAAGTGGACTTTAAATTATGTGCTTGCACATGACAACATTCACATGTTTAGAAAAGTTTTTGCAAGTCCCATTTCTTGAATTTGAACTCAACTTTAATCACAACTCAAGTTTTCCATTTACAAGTTTTGGGACTTTTACATTCCTCCCCCCTTAAAAAGAATATTGTCCCGAGATTCACAATTAAGAAGAATGTGGGGAGGACAACTATCGGACATATGCTTCTAATAGCTCCGGATGATTGAGATGTAAATACTCCTCGCTTTCCCATGTAGCTTCGTCGGACATGTGATTTTCCCATAGCACCTTAAAAAGTCATAATGTCCGGCTTCTTGTCTCGCGAGTCTTTCCATCAATTATCCGGTATGGACGCTCAACATAAGTAAGGTCCGGCTTTAAATCTGCTACCCCTTCCGTGAGAATTCCCGTTGGAACTTTCAAACACCTCCGCAACTGAGATATGTGGAAGATATTATGAAATCCAGCTAAGGATGCCGGTAATTCCAGACAGTATGCCACGGGTCCACATCTTTCGCTTATGGCGAAGGGACCGATAAAACGCGGAGCTAATTTTCCTTTCACTCCGAATCGGTGAATTCCCTTCATAGGAGATACGTGGTCTCCAACTAGAAAGTTCAGAGGACGACGTCTCTTATCCGCATAGCTCTTTTGTCTGGACTGAGCGGCTTTAAGATTTGCTTGAATAAGCCTTACCCGCTCTTCTGCTTCATTTACGAGATCAATTCCGTAAATAGCTCTCTCGCTAGATTCACACCAGTTCAAGGGTGTGCGGCACTTTCGACCATAGAGAGCCTCATAAGGTGCCATTTTTATGCTCATTTGATAACCGTTGTTGTACGAGAACTCTGCCTATGGTAAGTCATCATCCCAGCTCTTACCATGGTGGATGGCACATGCTCTTAGCATCTATTCAAGTATTTGATTCACCCTCTCAGTTTCCCGTCGGTTTGAGAATAATGCGCGGATCTTCGAATCAATTTGATTCCCAAGGATGTGTGTAGCTGCTCCCAGAAACGGGCTACGAACAGCGATCCTCTGTTGAACACAATGGTACAGGGAACTCCATGTAAGCACAAGATTCGTGCTATGTACAACTCCGCATACTGCTTGGCGTTGTATCTGGTATGCATAGGGATGAAGCGTGCTGATTTAGTTAACCGGTAAACGATTACCCAAATCGAATCATGGTGGTGGGAGGTCATCGGCAACCTGACGATGAAATCCATACTCAAGTCTTCCTACTTCCATGCCGGTATTTGCAGTGGTTGCAGCAGGCCCGACTTCTTCACATGGTCGGCCTTAACTCTTCGACACGTATCACATTCTAAAACGTATTTTGCAACTTCACGTTTCATACGTGTCCACCAAAACTTCTTCCGGAGATCTTGGTACATTTTATTGCTGCCTGGATGAATGGAAAATTTGGACAAATGAGCTTCATCCAAAATTTTCTTCCGCAGACTCATTATCACGGGGTACAACTATCTGGCCCTTGAACCATAAGGTATCTTCATCATCTAACCGGAAACATTTCATTTCCCCGTTCTTCAACCTTCTTTTAATATGATACATGCCCTTGTCTCGCTTTTGAGCTTTCATAACCTCCCTTTTTAAGCTGGGTATGAGAGCTATATTATGTAGAGCTCCATAGGAATCAAGTAGAGACTTGTTTCTTCCTCTTCTATCAGCGTAATGGTCAGATTGTGGATATGAGATTTCCGGCTGAGTGCATCGGCAACCACATTTGCCTTGCCCGGATGATAATGAATTTCAATCTCATAATCTTTTATCAGCTCTAACCATCGCCGTTGTCGCATATTCAACTCTTTTTGAGTGAATATGTATTTTATGCTTTTGTGGTCGGTGTAGAGATGCACTAGATTTCCCAATAGGTAATGTCTCGACATCTTCAAAGCTAGTACCATGGCAGCAAGCTCGAGATCATGAGTTGGATAATGTTGTTCATGATTCCATAATTTTCATGATCCATATGCGACCACACGTCCCCCTTGCATAAGTACGCAACCAAGTCCGATGCCGGACACATCATAATAAACATCAAAGGGCTTGGTTGTATCCGGTTGAGCTAAACCGGGGCTGTTGTGAGGTGTTCCACCAACGCTTGAAAAGCTTCTTCACATGGCTTGCTCGAATCATATTTGATGCCCTTTTTCAGTAGCTCCGTTATAGGTTTAGAGATTTTGGAGAAGCTCGGGATGAACCTCCGATAATATCCTACCAAACCTATGAAGCTACAAACTTCATGGACTGATGTTGGAGACTTCCATTTCAGCACTTGTTCAATCTTACTTGGATCAACAGCAATGCCTTCTGCTGAAATAATATATTCAAGAAATGGCACTTGGTTGATCCTGAATCCATATTTACTATACTTTGCATAGAGCTTATGATCTCTCAATCCTTGGAGCACAATATGCAAATGTTTAGCGTGTTCCTCTTCTGATTTGGAATAGACCAAGATATCATCAATGAATACCACGACGAACTGATCCAATTCCGGCATGAACACTGAGTTCATAAGATAAATAAAGTGAGCCAGAGCATTGGTCAACCAAAATGACATGACAAGATACTCATAGAGTCCATATCTTGTCGAGAAAGCTGTTTTTGAGATATCCTCCGCTCGAATCTTGATTTGATGATATCCCGACCTTAAGTCCATCTTGGAGAAGACTTTAGCACCCACTAGTTGATCGAAGAGTATCAATTCTCGGTAGTGGATACTTGTTCTTTATCGTCACAGCATTTAACGGACGATAGTCGACGCATAGCCTTAGCGTCTCATCCTTCTTCTTCACAAATAAAGCCAAGCAACCCCATGGTGATGAACTTGGACAAATAAACCCCTTGTCCATCAGATCTTTTAGTTGCTCCTTCAGTTCAGCTAATTCATTTGGAGCCATTTTGTATGGTCTCCAAGAGGTCGGCGTGGTTTCCGATATCAATTCTATTTTGAATTCCACCTCATGCTCATGTGGTAAGCCTGGAAGATCTTCGGGAAACACGTCCGGATATTCACGGACTACTGGAATGTCTTCTAACTTGCAAGCTTCGGCATTACATACTTCCGAGACTTCGGAAACAGCGTTTTCTCTACTCCAAACAAGGTTTTCATGCAAATTCCAATTTATCATAGTAGCAATTAAAACTTTGCAAACTGTTCTCACACAACTTGATTACTACGTCACAACACAGTGAGCAAGCGGTACTTAATAACTGCGAGGGACGGTGATTCGAATCAAACACTGCCCGGATAGCTCGACACATACGCCTGCCTCTGAAGACCCAAATTTGGCGTCCTTCATTACGTCGTATGTGGCAACCTTTCGCAGGACACTTGACTGTAGAACCGGTCACGCCGTCTCGGTCTCATAGGTCTAACGAGACGATGTGGTATGCCTCTACAATCCAGTTAACCTGGTACATGGGTTTCCTGGTTCCCATATAGCAGTAAGCATCCGGTACACAACTCAATACTTGCTCATGGGTGCCGCACATGTGTTGGTCTTTAACCGACACAGGCAGAGCTACTCGACCAAGACCTCGTCTTGTCGCTGCCTAACCCTCCTGCCCGGTCTCATATTTAGAAATATAAACTTTAGTTTGCCACTTTTCCAACTACACCCATGTAATCCTGACTATAACTTCTACCGGATGTCCTAAGCTATTTAGCACGGCATTATTCTACAGCGGTGACACTTTTCTACCTTTAACTCCTGGGTCCATTTTGGTTATTCAAGTGGAGTATAAAACATCCTTGACCTAATGCACATACAAACTCTAACCATAATTGTGAACAAAGTAAAACTTTATAAAACAACTTAAATGCAAACCGGAGCTTGCCTTGGTTTTGCAGGTGAATAAAGTCATATAATTGTGAAGTTAGTTGCTAATGACTTGAAGCTTGATCCCTGCCCTTCTTGCTCCTTGACCCAAGCTTCACTTCTCCTCCACTTTTCCACGTTTAATCACTACACGTTATGAATATGCATACATGTTTAATTGTAAAACTTTTGCTAACAAGTTCTAAAGAAAAGTTTAAAACTGGAACTCTGTTTAAGAATTTAAAATGACTCTGGTGCTAGTGGTTTGGGTTCGGGTTAATCCACCTAATCAAGTGCTAAGTGTTCTTCCTAATTGTTGCATTTCACCTAGGACGGTTGTATCAAAAAGTACTCATCCAGAGCTCCAATGGAGCTGAAAATTTTCATGTGAGTTCCATATCACAAGAAATTAATCTGGACCAAAATTTAGAATTTTTCAATGAGTAGATCACTCAGAACAATTCCCTAAGAATTTAGGCAAAAAGGAATTAATTCTGAATAAATTTGCACTTTCATGCAAATTCAATTGAACCACGATTTCAAACATAGCTCAGGGAGCATATTAGGATTTTTGGAGCTAAGAATTTCCTAGAACTGAATTTCCAAGTTTTGGAAATTCTCTGAAAATGTTTCTGTATTCATTAGAACACAGAAATTTGAAATCAGAATTATCCTAACTAAATCAACACCAAATGAGCTGCAAATTTTACAGGAGTTCACTAATAGTCTAAATAATATTCTGGCCAAATTTGAGGATTTTTGGATGAACCAAACTCCCTCTAAAATTCTTTTCTGAAAAGTTTTAAAGAATTTTCCAGAATTTAATATTGATTTTCATACAAATTGGGTTGCACATTTGGATAGATTTGTTCAATCTGAATCCAAACCAATTTGAATCACTAAATTCCGAAGTTCCTACACCAAGATATGATTTTTGCAAAGTTGTAGCAAGTTCTGGATTTGTTTTTTTCTACTGAAATCCGGTTGGGCCTATGTTTTAAACTCCAGCCAATAGAATCTGGGGACACATGGGTTACACAGTTATCAGCCCATAGCCACATGAGATCAGCAGCCACAGAAGATCCCCGTTTAAACGCTCGGTGGCTGACAGGTGGGGCCAACACCTTATTCCACCTTCGGCTTCCCTCTTTCCCGCGCGCGCGCACCACCTCGCCGGCAGAGATTTCCCCCACTCGGCCCCTCGCTCCCCGGTCGTCCCCCGGCCCAAAACTCGCCGCTGAGGGGTTTTGGAGGTCGGAGAAACCAATTTTTGGAGTTGGCGTGGGCTATAGAGGGCCGCAAGGGTCGGGCGACGGGCGGCGGCTTCGATCCATGTCCGGCACGTCGGCCGGCTTCCCTACCAACCCAAACTCGCGGTTGTTTTGCTCTAAAGCATCAGTGACTCATGGAAAAGGTCGTCATGCAAGAAAAACGGCTTGGAAACACCCCCAAATACTAAGTCACCTCGTGCTCTAGCTCAAAAACCGGCGGCAAAAGCTAAAACTCGAAGAACATCGTTGAGGCTCGATGATTCTCCTTGGTTTTTTATCTCAGTGACTCACAAGGAGGTCTCTAACCTATTCCATGATCAGGATGAGCAAAGAAGCGCTACTGATCACGAATTTTTGGAAATTCTACACCCACGGCCTATGAACATGTCGTCGGTATTTTAGAAATTCCCGTGGCTCCCGTGGAGGAATGGCCTAAGGTTTTCGGCAGAGTGAAGAGAAGGGATTGGCGCACCTTTTTGCTGTTCAACATTTGGTGTGAAACGCTCTGTATCACCGGAACATCGAGGAGGTACGGCGGCGGCTCGAATCAAAATTCCGAGGCAATTTCTTGCTGTGCACCGCGCTCAAGGGACGATGGAGCGGTGTGGGCAGCTCAAGGAGGTTCAGTGGAGTTCGGCGCAAGCTTCTATGATCGCCGGTGGACACGAAATGGAGCAGCTGCGCCAGGCGACGATTGAGCCCTTGTGTGGCTGAGCGGCAAGAAAATTTTCAGCTCATGCTTGCTCTTCTCGGGGAAACAGCGAGGAGGCCGAAGTGGAGTATTTGAGTTGCTCCACGGATGCGTTATGTGTGTAAAAATTGGAGTTCGGAAGCTGCACGTTGAAGCCTCGGTGGCCAGCACCGTGTCTCACTGTGAGCCACTGTGAAGCAGTAAACCGGTTTGTGTTCAGTCGGTTGAGTCTGAACAGAGAAAACAGAGACTTGTGTGTTAAGTTTTTCTCCCTCTCCATGACAATTGGGTCCCACCGCTCTCTTCCCAAAAGATCTTCCAAATTTGGCATAGTGCAAATTTAAATCCTGAAGAGCTCAAATTTGAAAGCCATTTGGAAGATTTGACAAGGTGCACTTCAGTTTCAAATTTGACTTCAAAGTTCAAGGAAATTCATAAGCCCCTTTGATATTCATAAGAAACTCCAAACTTTCTCAAAATTTCATTCTCACTAATTCAAACCTGAAGAATTTGAATATTCCCTCTGATCTTTGAGTTGGCCACTGCAAATACAAATTTTTAAACAACAGTTTGAATTTACTTTTTGGAAATGGCCTCCTTTTCCTTGAAGTGAACCCTTTATTTCAAACTGAATTTAAAGTCCTCTTGCACATGACAACAATTCCATGTTTAGAAAAGTTTTTGCAAGTCCCATTTCTTGGATTTAAACTCAACTTTATTCATTACTAATGTTTCCCATTTACTAGTTTTGAGACTTTTACATTCCTCCCCCCTTAAAAAGAATCTCATCCCGAGATTCGTGATTAAGAACAATGTGGGGAGGATGACTATGGTACATAAGCCTCTAAAAGCTCCGGATGATTGAGTTGTAAATATTCCTCGCTTTCCCATGTAGTTTCGTTGGACGTGTTATTTTCCCATAGCACCTTGAAAAATCGCAGCGTCCGGTTTCTGGTTTCGCGAGTCTTTTCATCAATTATCCGGGTTGGACGCTCAACATAAGTAAGGTCCGGCTTCAAATCCGCTATGCCTTCCGTAAGAATCTCCATTGGAACTTTCAAACACTTCCACAACTGCGATATGTGGAAGACGTTATGAACTCCAGCTAAGGCTGCCGGTAGTTCCACACGGTATGCCACGGGTCCACATCTTTCGATGATGACGAAGGGACCGATAAAACGCAGAGCTAATTTTCCTTTTACTCCGAATCAGTGAATGCCCTTCACAGGAGATACGCAGAGATATACGTGGTCTCCAACTTGAAATTGCAGAGGACGACGTCTCTTATCCGCATAGCTCTTCTGCCTGGACTGAACGGCTTTAAGGTTTGCTTGAATAAGCCTTACCCGCTCTTTTGCTTCATTTAGGAGATCAATCCCGTAAACAACTCTCTCGCCGGATTCACACCAATTCAAGGGTGTGTGGCACTTCCGGCTGTAGAGAGCTTCATAAGGTGCCATTTTGATGCTCGATTGATAACCGTTGTTATACGAGAACTCCGCCAACGGTAAGTGATCATCCCAGCTCTTACCGTGGTGGATGGCACATGCTCTAAGCATGTCTTCCAGTATTTGATTCACCCTCTCAGTTTGCCCCTTGGTTTGAGGGTGATACGTGGAGCTTCGAATTAATTTGGTTCCCAAGGATGCGTGTAGATGCTCCCAGAAATGAGCAACGAACAACGCGCCTCGATCGGAGATGACCGTCCGGGGAACTCCATGTAAGCACAAGATCCGTGCTATGTACAACTCCGCATACTGCTTGGCGGTGTATCTGGTATGCACGGGGATGAAGCGTGCTGATTTGGTTAACCGGTCCACGATTACCCAAATTGAATCATGGTGGTGGGAGGTCATCGGCAACCCGACGATGAAATCCATACTCAAATCTTCCCACTTCCATGCCGGTGTTTGTAGTGGTTGCAGCAGGACCGACTTCTTCACGTGGTCGGCCTTAACTCTTCGACACGTATAAATTCTGAAACGTATTTTGCAACTTCACGTTTCATACGTGTCCACAAAAACTTCTTATGGGGGTCTTGGTACATTTTATTGCTGCCCGGATGAATAGAAAATTTGGATAAGTGAGCCTCATCCAAAATTTTCTTCCGCAGCCTCATATCACGGGGTACGACTATCCAGTCCTTGAACCATAAGGTATCTTCATCATTTAACCGGAAACATTTTACTTCCCCGTTCTTCAACCTTCTCCTGATATGAGACATGCCCTTGTCTCGCTTTTGAGCTTCCATAACCTCCTCTTTCAATGTGGGTATGAGAGCTAGATTATGTAGAGCTCCATATGGAACCAAGTAGAGACTCGGTTCTTCCTCTTCTATCGGCGTAATGGTCAGATTATGAATATGAGATTTCCGGCTGAGTGCATCGGCAACCACATTTGCCTTGCCCGGATGATGAATTTCAATCTCATAGTCTTTGATCAGCTCTAACCATCGCCGTTGTTGCATAGTCAACTCTTTTTGAGTGAATATGTACTTCAAGCTTTTGTGGTCGGTGTAGAGATGAACCAGATTTCCCAATAAGTAATGTCTCCACATCTTCAAAGCTAGCACCACGGCAGCAAGCTCGAGATCATGAGTTGGATAATGTTGTTCATGATTCCGTAATTGCCGTGATCCATATGCGACCATGCGTCCTCCTTTCATGAGTACACAATCAAGTCCGATGCCAGATGCATCACAATAAACATCAAAGGGCTTGGTTGTATCCGGCTGAGCTAAAACCGGGGCTGTTGTGAGGTGTTTCACCAACGCTTGAAAAGCTTTCTCACATGGCTTGCTCCAATCATATTTGATGCCCTTTTTCAGTAGCTCCTCATAGGTTTGGAGATTTTTGAGAAGCCTGGGATGAACCTCCGATAATATCCCGCAAAACCCAAGAAGCTACGAACTTCATGGACTGATGTTAAAGACTTCCATTGCAGCACCTGTTCAATCTTGCTTGGATCAACAGCAATGCATTCCGCTGAAATAATATGTCCAAGAAACGGCACTTGGTTGATCCAGAATTCATATTTACTAAACTTTGCATAGAGCTTGTGATCTCTCAAGCGTTGGAGCACAATATGCAAAAGTTTAGCGTGTTCCTCTTCTGATTTGCAATAGACCAAGATGTCGTCAATGAATACCACGACGAACTGATCCAACTCTGGCATGAACACCGAGTTCATAAGATACATAAAGTGAGCTGGAGCATTGGTCAAACCAAATGACATGACAATATACTCATAGAGTCCATATCTTGTCGAGGATGCTGTTTTTTGGATATCTTCCGCTCGAATATTGATTTGATGATATCCCGACCTTAAGTCCATCTTGGAGAAGACTTTAGCACCCACTAGTTGAATGAAGAGAATATCAATTCTTGGTACTGGATACTTGTTCTTTATGGTCACAGCATTTAACGGACGATAGTCGACGCATAGTCTTAGCGTCTCATCCTTCTTCTTCACAAATAAGGCCGAGCAACCCCATGGTGATGAACTTGGACGAATAAACCCCTTGTCCATCAGATATTTGAGTTGCTCCTTCAGCTCAGCTAATTCATTTGGAGCCATTTTGTATGGTCTCCGAGAGATCAGCATGGTTCCCGGTATCAACTCTATTTTGAATTTCACCTCGCGCTCAGGTGGTAAGCCTGGAAGATCTTCGGGGAACACGTCTGGATATTCACGGACTACCGGAATGTCTTCTAACTTGCAAGCTTCAGCATTACATACTTCCGGGTCTTTGGAAACCGCTTTGCCGAGATACAATGTATGACACCTGTGAAGTGGAGAGTCCCAATGTACACTCCTATTCTCGATGTCCAGAACAGCCCTATGGAAGGTTAACCATGATATTTCCAATATGGCATTGATTCCTTGATCTTCAAGAATAATGAGGGTGGTAGGATAAATGTTTCCACCCAAACAGAGTGGTGCTCGAGAAACGACTTCATTAGTCGATATGTCTCCACCTGGCGAATGAATAAGGTAAGAACGTTTTGTGATAATTGTGGAGATCTGATCCTGGATCACCGTCGCCTTGCTAATGAAGTTATGTGTTGCACCCGAGTCGAAGAGAATGACAACTGGCTTGTCATTTAATGTGAACCTGCCCGCAAAAACTGGACCTCCTTTGGGCAGATCATCGACTGACACATAATTAACAGTTCCCACTTTGGACATAGCTTTTCTTTGCTGTCCAAGATCACTCTTTGGAACTGGACCCGCAGGCATAATTTTGCTGCTCGGTTCAGTTTCTTCATTGACATAGAGTTCATTGTCAATTTGAAGTGGGATACCACTCGGTTCAGTTGAGAAATCACCTTGAGCATCTTCAACTTCTTGAGGGCAAACATATTCTGGTGCACCTTGTTGATACTGAGGTGCACGAGCAATAAGTTGTTGCTGCGGTGGAGGTAAATAAAACCTATGTAGAGTATACGAGTCGTCATACTCCAAGAATGACTGCACTTCTTGTGGAACCTCTCGACCGAAAGGCGAACGGATTACCCACCGATACTTCTGAGGCAGATGATTGCATTCATCTTGTGATGAGTCCCTCTCCCTCTTTTCTTTAAGGTAGATATTGGAATAATATTCCTGAGTGATAGCACAGCTAACAAACTCATCAAAATTTTCTTGGCTAACTTGAGCCAACTCACATCGCAGCCTAGCAGTTAGCCCTTGATAAAAATGATAACCCTTCATGGCTGGTGATTTCACATAATCTGGTACATATTGAGCTAAGCGATTGAATTCCTTCGCATACTAAATAACACTCATTTCTCCTTGTTTTAGATTCCAGAATTCATCCAGACTTATTTGCATTATGTCCGAAGGAACGAAACGAGCATGAAATGCATCCTGGAACTCCTCCCATGTGAGGGAGCCCGGTTCCGATCACAGGGTCATGCCGCCTCGCCCGGGGATCGCATTGGGTGGTGCCATGTTATGCGGCACCCAACAGCACACATATAAGGAACAATGTATTACATAAATCAAAGCGGAAGCTTACAACTGTTCTTTGTAAATACTTTACATAAAATAGCTACAGCGGAAGTCTATAAACAGCTCACGTCGAATATCTAGGAGGCACTCGAGAAGAGGTCCAGCCCGCGGACTCCTCTCGCTAGCAACACGAAGACATGGCAGTGGCTAGGTTCTCCAAGTGTCACACGACTCGGGAGTTCCCGAGTCTCACCGGACAACCTTCATCATAGCGTCGAAGTTTACCTGCAAAACCACTTATATAGCAAGAGTGAGCACAAGGGCTCAGCAAGACTTAACCGTCTCTCCTAAATCATGCAACTCTACATGAGGGTAACTTAAGACCTGATCCTGTAATTTGCGAAAAGACTCGCCTACGAGTTCATCCTTAATTTTCACATTTTTAGCCATAATAGTAGTGACCTTGCGCACAGCAACATTAGAACTCCACAATCAAACAAGAAACACTTCATTCCAATGTTACTTGTCCCAAGGTGAAAAATAAATTTAGTTTGCTCTATCTCTACTTCAAACATGGTTTTCATGCAACTTAACATAATCATAACAGCAATTATGCTTTTTGCAAACTGTTTCCACACAAGTTGATTACTACGTCACAACATGGGAGCAAGCGGTACTCAATAACCGCGAGGGATGGTGATTCGAATCAAACACTACCCGGATAACTCGACACATACGCCCGCCTCTGAAGACCCAACTCTGGCGTCCTTCATTACGTCGTATGTGACAACCTTTCTCAGGACACTAGACTGTAGAACCGGTCGCACCGTCTCGGGCTCATAGGTCTAACGACACGATGTGGTATGCCTCTACAACCCAGTGAACCTGGTACATCGGTTTCCTGGTTCCCATATATCAGTAAGCATCCGGTACACAACTCAATACTTGCTCCTGGACGCGGCATACGCATCGGTCCTTAACCGACACAGGCAGAGCTACTCGACCAAGACCTCGTCTTGTCGCAGCCTAACCCCTCTGCCCGGTCTCATCTTTAGAAATGTAAACATTAGTTTGCTTCCTTCCCCAACCACACTTATGATATTCTGAACTATAGCTCGCGAGTAGTTTCCAACTACTCGTCTTCTACCGGATGCCCTAGTCTATTTAGCATGGCCTTATCCTACATCGATGACACAATTCTACCCTCGACCTCAGGGTTCATTTTTGGTTATGCAAGTGGGGTATAAAACATCCTTGACCTAATGCACATACAAACTGAGACCCATAGTAGTGAACAAAGTAAAAACTTTAGAAAATAACTTAAGTGCAAACCGGGGCTTGCCTTGGTTTTGCAGGTGGCTAAGTCAGATAAAATGAAGTTAGTTGCTGATGATGACTTGAAGCTTAATCTCTGCCTTCTTGCTCCTTGATCCCAGCTCAACTTCTCCTTCTTCACTTTCCACGTTTAATCACTACACGTTATGAATATGCATACATGTTTAATTATAAATCCTTTTGCTAACAAGTGCTAAAGACAAGTTTGAAACTGGAACTCTGTTCAAGAATTCAAAATGACACTGGGGTGGTGGTTTAGGTGTGTGTTTGAGCACTATCATCAAGTGAGAAGTGGGGTTCATCACTTGGGTGGGGGATCAACTAATGGTTGAACAGAACACTAATGATCCAGGGATCCAATGGAGCTGGGAATTTTCTTGGGAGTTCCTTGTCACAAGAAAGTCCTCTGGACCAAAATTAAGAACATTTCACTAAGTGGATCACCCAGAACAATTCCCTAAGCATTTAAGCAAAAAGGAATTAATTCTGATTAAATTTGCACTTTCATGCAAATTCAAGTGAACTATAATTTCATACATAGCTCAGGGAGTATGCATGAATTTTCCTAGGACTTTTGGAGCTAAGGAATGCCCAGAACCGAATTTCCAAGTTTTGGAAATTCTCTGAAAATGTTTCTGTATTTATTGGAATACAGAAACTTGGAGTTAGAATTACCCTAACTAAATCAACTCCAAATGAGCTGAAACTTTTACAGGGGTCTCCTAACATCCGAAAGAATATCCTGGAAAAATTTGGGGAATTTTGGATGAACCAAACTCCCTCTAAAATTCTTTTGCTGAAAAGATTTAAAGAATTTTCTATTGGTTTTCATGCAAATTGGGTTGCATATTTGGATAGAGAATTTCATCCTGAATCCAAACCAATTTGAATTACTAAATTTGGAGCTTCCTAGCAAAAGTTATGAGGTTCTAAAGTTTGGGGGGAAAATCCTGAAATTGAACTCTGTTTATTTTTCAATTTTCAGAGACATAAGGAATTAACACCACATTTGGCCAAGCAAATGAGGTCCAATGCTCCTGAAAATTTTACTGGAGCTCAAGTATTTTTGGAAGAATATCCTGCCCAAATTTGGGGATTTTCCAATGAACAGAGCTCCTGGAAAAATTCCTACAAATTTTTCCTTATATGAATTAATGAGCCAAAATCAGGGATTTTCATAAATATTGGGCTATACCCCTGGATAGTACTATCTTAGAGGAATCCAACAAAATTTATCTCACTATTTTTGGAGCTTCCTACACCAAGTTATGCATTTTACAAGTTTGAACAACTCTCTGTTTGATTTTAAACAGCACAGTCACACGTGGGGCCCACGGGTCAGGTGCTTCTTCAACCTCCCGCCAGAGCCCGCGGGTGCACACCGGCAGAAAACTTGGCATGGCTCGTTCTCTCTCATTTCTCCACCAAATGAGCTCCGGTTTCGCCCTACATGCTCCTGGGAACGTGGCACAGCTGCCGGGCAAGGTTTCCCCGCGTGAAAACGGCTGTAGGTAGGTCGGCACCGGTGGGGCGGCTCGGGAGCTCGACATGGACGCGTTCCAGCGTGTCCAAGGCATCTCCCGGCGAGCTACGATGTCCTACAGCATCTCTATGGGTCTAGGAACATGGAGAGGAGATCAAATCGTGCAGAACATGGCTGCAAACTAATCGTCACCGTGGACCGTGGCAGTTTTGGCTGCCGGTGACGATTTCTCGTCGCCCGGGGCATAGGAGGGTCGGTTTTCTTTGGTTCTCGGTGTGGGAGGACGCTAGGGCATCTAGTTTCTGTGGTTTGAATTGTAGGAGGTATGATCAATCGGTTTGAGAGAATTTCACGAATTAAACACGGTCTGTTCTATACGTGCGCCGATGCCAAAACTCGAATTCCGGCGAGCCGGCGTCGGGGGAGAGCAGGGGAACGACAGGATGAGGATCAGTACCTTCTGGCGCACCTCTGTGGCCTCTTGAGCATGCCGGAGAGGCGCTGGGCGGCCGGGAGACAGGGAGCAGTGGAGGCGAGCTCAGTTTCTGTTTCGTACGTGAGAAACAACAGCGGGTGCGCGATCAAATGAGGAGGGCGACGTGCTGCGGTTGGCTCCCGGGGTAAGGATCAGACCGGCGTGAATTGGAGCAGGAGGTGGAGCTTTGGGGCGTGGAGCAGCAGCTGGGTGTCGGCCGGAGGCAGGGCCTCGGTGGAGTGAGGAACAGAGAGCAAATACTTAGGGATTAAGTCTACTCATTACTATGACATGTGGGGTCCACCCCTCTTCTTATCCCCAAAACTCTCACAAATATCTCCAAATTTTGGCACCTTGCAAATTCAGCTATGAGGTACTCAAATCCAAAAGTCATTTGGCAATTTGACCAGTTTTGCCTCAGTTTCAAATTCAAATTCAAATTTGGATGAAATTTACAAGTCCTCTTGATATTCATATCCAAGCACCTCCAAATTTCCTCCAAATTGGTATCCCTCATAATTTGGATCTGAGGAATTCAAATATGTCCTCTGATCTTTGAGTTGGCTATTGCAAATACACTTTTTCAAACAACAATTTGAATTTTCTCTTTTGAACATGCCCTCCTTCTTTTTGAAGTGCACCTCTTAATTCAAACTGAATTCAAAGTTTTATTGCACATGCCAACACTTTCATGAGGAACACAAAAGTTTTTGTATGTCCCATTTCTTGTATTCAAACACAACTTTATTCATAGCTCAAGTTTTCTATTTACATGTTTTGGGACTTTTACACCATGTGACACGATGCCCTTCTGGTTGGGCAGCAAGGTATTCTGCCCACCAGGCTCCAGCAAAGCCGTGAAGCTGCTGAGCGGCATATAGAGTCTTTGAGAATTCATCACATTGAATCAACCCAAACTTGGACTCAATGACACGTAACCAGTGATTTGCTTCACAATGGTCAGCCGCTTCGGAGAATACCGGTGGTTGTGTCGCCAAGAAATCCAGATAAGTACTCGGGGTTGGTATATGATGTTGAGCTTCTCTATTTATTCCTTGCTGAACTAGAGTCTGGAGAGTCTCATTCATCTTCACCATAATCTCCACCAATCCGGTTGGCGATGGCTCTTGTGATGAAGTCGAGTCATTTCCACTTCGACTCGAACCTCCAAGCTCCATTTGAGAATGTGAGCGTACCATACTGCACGAAACAATATTTTGAGTCAATCAAAATTCTATCTCAGTAGTAAGTAAACATAAGTAAAACATGAACATGTCATGAACTTGATGAAAGCATAACCACATTCATGTTTAAACAAATGTTAAGTACGCCAAACTAATCAGCTGCACCACCCTAACCAGTTCACACAAACTTCAAAATCTACTCAAGTTAACTACATATTATTGACTTGAGTTCAATACCAAAGTTTTATAAAACTTCAGTATCTTTCCAACGAGTACTCATAGGATCCTTAAGGATTTTTCTACAGGAAGTTATGGCTTAAAAACAGAAAGGTCCAGAGAGGTTTTTACTGCTATCCTGGTTCTGAACAGTTTGCCTTCAACTGGACTTTTCACCAACTTAACGTGTGATTTTGCTCTGGAGGTCTACAAAAGTTGTAGAGCACTTGAAAATATTTCCATAACTGTATCATACACCTTAATTGATTAAATCTACTCGGAGTTATGCTCTGTTAAGGTCCAGCAAGAATTCCTGCCAGAAACAGAGCACTCTATTTTTGAAATCTTTGAAACCTAGACCTTCTCTCATTTGAATCTTAGCTCAAAATAAGAGTTCAGTAACTAATATTTGTTTCAAACTTCCATTTTTAGTTGAAAGTTAGTTCATGAATCATTTCTTTATAGGGAAGAGGATTATATGTTTAGTACGGTGTCGATGCACCGTAAGAATCATGTCGGTACTACGTTGCCTCACCAAAAGAAAATCATAACCGGATTATACCGGCATATACATATTATCAGTGGCACTAAGATGGTATCTCGTGCACGTGTACTACACGGACTATGTACGTGGTTAGTACCTGCAGAAAAACACTCAATAGTGATGCACTCAAGAGTTGTTTCATTTCAGGCAGGTCCATATTTGAAAGTAAATACATACGCCCGTATCAATGCCATACGGCCGTCCTTGAGTTAAGCCACGTCTCAAGGTACGTGATCGTTTTTTTACACCACACGACGGGGAACCCGAGTAGAGCGCGAACGGGTCGTCACGGTTGGGAATTTTATCACCCCAAAAGATACCACCTACTGCCCTGCAGGGCACGCCGATGGCAAGCGCTGCGTATGTCCTCTTAGGCTATTTTCAGAAGAACACACTATCGCGTTACTGAACACACGATGGGGTATCCACTTGCTTGCCTAATGCACGCTAGGGACCAGCGTTTCATATGAACTCAGAAACATGAAGAGTCCAAGAGTTTCATGTTGACGTCTCACACCAACCTGTGAGACCTATCCCTGAACCACATTCCTCGTCAGCGGAGCTAACCGAAATTGAACCGCTTTCCGTGGTGTTCCTTACCATACTTACCTGAGCGTAGGTGCGTCTTTACATAATCAAAATTCAGAATTATAACAAGTATGTTAGTCATTCCACTTTAAGTAACTATACTACTATAGTCCTTATGTGGGCCTAATACCGTTTCCTCACCGTATCCTATGTTTTTGTCGTAATACGATCCTTATTCCGTGCGCTATTACCAATGCGGCTCTGATACCACGCTGTGGGGACCCGTCGCTGCCCATTCAGTCATGGAGGCGGGGCACCCACCCGGGAATCACATTGGGTGGTGCCGTGTTATGCGGCACCCAACAGCACACATATAAGGAAAATTGTATTACATAAATCAAAAGCGGAAGCTTACAGATGTTCTTTGTAAATAATTTACATAAATTAGCTACAGCGGAAGTCTATAAACAACTCACGTCGAAAACTAATGAGCACTCAAGAGGAGATCCAGCCCTCGGACTCCTCTCGCTAGCAACACGAAGACATGGCAGCGTCTAGGTTCTCCATGTGTAACATGACTCGGAAGTCTCCGAGTCTCACAAGACAACCTTCTTTATATGCGTCAATATTAACCTCCAAAACCACTCATATAGCAAGAGTGAGCACAAAGGCTCAGCATAACTTAACCGTCTCTTCTAAAGCATGCAACTCTACATGAAAGTAACTTAAGACCTAAACATGTAATTTGTAAAAAGACTCGCCTACAAGTCCATCCTTAACTTTCAGATTTTAACCATCACAGTAGTGACCTTGCACCCAGAAACATTGGAACTCCACAATGAAACAAGAAACGCTTCATTTCATTGTTACTTGTTCCAAGGTGGAAATTAACTTTAGTTTGCTCTATCTCTACTTCAAACAAGGTGTTCATGCAAATTCCAATTTATCATAGCAGCAATTAAAACTTTGCAAACTGTTCTCACACAACTTGATTACTACGTCACAACACAGTGAGCAAGCGGTACTCAATAACCGCGAGGGACGGTGATTCGAATCAAACACTGCCCGGATAGCTCGACACATATGCCCGCCTCTGAAGACCCAAATCTGGCGTCCTTCATTACGTCTTATGTGGAAAACTTTCGCAGGACACTCGACTGTAGAACCGGTCGCACCGTCTCGGGCTCATAGGTCTAACGAGACGATGTGGCATCCCTCTACAATCCAGTTAACCTGGTACATCGGTTTCCTGGTTCCCATATAGCAGTAAGCCTCTGGTACACAACTCAATACTTGCTCATGGGTGCCGCACACGCATCGGTCCTTAACCAACACAGACAGAGATACTCAACCAAGACCTCATCTTGTCGCCGCCTAACCCTCCTGCCCGGTCTCATCTTTAGAAATATAAACTTCAGTTTGCCACTTTCTCCAACTACACCCATGTAATCCGACTATAACTCGCGAGTAGATTCCAACGACTCGATTTCTACTGGATGTCCTAAGCTATTTAGCACGGCATTATTCTACAGCGGTGACACTTTTCTACGCTTGACTCCTGGGTCCATTTTGGTTATGCAAGTGGAGTATAAAAGATCCTTGACCTAATGCACATACAAACTCTAACCATAATTGTGAACAAAGTAAAACTTTATAAAACAACTTAAATGCAAACCAGAGCTTGCCTGGGTTTTGCAGGTGACAAAAGTCAGATAATTGTGAAGTTAGTTGCTGATCTTGAAGCTTGATCCCTGCCCTTCTTGCTCCTTGATCCAAGCTTCACTTCTCCTCCACTTTTCCATGTTTAATCACTACACGTTATGAATATGCATACATGTTTAATTGTAAAACTTTTGCTAACAAGTTATAAAGACAAGTTTAAAACTGGAACTCTGTTTAAGAATTTAAAATGACACTGTTGCTAGTGGTTTGGGTTCGGGTTAATCCACCTAATCAAGTGCTAAGTGTTCTTCCTAATTGTTGCATTTTCACCTAGGATGGTTGTATACAAAATTACTGATCCAGAGCTTCAATGTAGCTGAAAATTTTCATGTGAGTTCCTTATCACAAGAAAGTAAACTGGGCCAAAATTTAGAATTTTTCAATTAGTAGATCCCTCAGAACAATTCCCTAAGGATTTAGGAAAAAAGGAATTAATTCTGAATAAATTTGCACTTTAATGCAAATTCAAGTGAACCAAAATTTCAAACATAGCTCAGGGAGCATGCAAGAATTTTCTTAGGATTTTTGGAGCTAAGAATTTACCAGAACTGAATTTCCAAGTTTTGGAAATTCTCTGAAAATGTTTCTGTATTCATTAGAACACAGAAACTTGAAATCAGAATTATCCTAGCTAAATCAACTCCAAATGAGCTGAAACTTTTACAGGAGTTCACTAATATTCTAAAGAATATTCTGGCAATATTTTAGGATTTTTGGATGAACCAAACTCCATCTAAAATTCTTTTGCTGAAAAGCTTTAAAGAATGTTCCAGAATTTAATATTGATTTTCATACAAATTGGGTTGCACATTTGGATAGATTTGTTCAATCTGAATCCAACCCAATTTGAATCACTAAATTTGGAAGTTCCTACACCAAAATATGATTTTTGCAAAGTTGTAGCAAGTTCTGGATTTGTTTTTTTCTACTGAAATCCGGTTGGGCCCACGTTTTAAACTCCAGCCAATAGAATCTGGGGACACACGGGTTACACAGTTATCAGCCCATAGCCACAAAAGATCAGCAGCCACATAGGATCCCCGTTTAAACTCTCGGTGGCTGACAGGTGGGGCCGACACCTTCTTCCACCTTCGGCTTCCCTCTTTCCCGCGCGCGCACCACCTCGCCGGAAGAGATTTCCCCCACTCGCCCCCTCGCTCCCCGGTCGTCCCCCAGCCCAAAATTCGCCGCTTAGGGGTTTTGGAGGTCAGAGAAACCAATTTTGGAGTCGGTGTGGGCTATAGAGGGCCGCTAGGGTCGGGCAACAGGCGGCGGCTTCGGTCCATGTCCGGCGACGTCGGCCGGCTTCCCTACCAACCCAAACTTGCGGTTGTTTTGCTCTAGAGCGTCAGTGACTCATGGAAAAGGTCTTCATGCAAGCAAAAGGGCTTGGAAACGCCCCCATATACTAAGTCACTGCGCGCCCTAGCTCCAAAACCGGCGGCAAAAGCTAAAACTCGAAGAACGTCGTTGAGGCTCGATGATTCTCCTTGGTTTTTTATCTCAGTGACTCACAAGGAGGTCTATAACCTATTCCATGATCAGGATGAGCAAAGAAGCGCTACTGATCATGAATTTTGGGAAATTCTATACCCACGGCCTATGAACATGTCGTCGGTATTTTAGAAATTCCCGTGGCTTCCGTGGAGGAATGGCCTAAGGTTTTCGGCAGCGTGAAGAGAAGGGATTGGCGCACCTTTTTGCTGTTAAACACTCGGTGTGAAATGCTCGGTATCACCGGAACATCGAGGAGGCACGGCGGCGGCTCGAACCAAAATTCCGAGGCAATTTTTTGCTGTGCACTGCGCTCAAGGGACGATGGAGCGGCGTGGGCAGCTCGAGAAGGTTCAGTGGAGTTCGGCACAAGCTTCTACTATCGCCAGTGGCCACGAAATGGAGCAGCAGCGCCAGGCGACGATTGGGCCCAAGCGTGGCCGAGCGGCAAGCAAATTTTCAGCTCGTGCTTGCTCTTCTAGGAGAAACAGCGAGGAGGCCGAAGTGGAGTATTTGAGTTGCTCCACTGAGGCGTTACGTGTGGAAAAATTGGAGTTAGGAAGCTGCACGTTGAAGCCTCGGTTGCCAGCGCCGTGTCTCACCGTGAGCCACTGTGAAGCAGTGAACCGGTTTGTGTTCAGTCGGTTGAGTCTGAACAGAGAAAACAGAGACTTGTGTGTTAAGTTTTTCTCCCTCCATGACAATTGGGTCCCACCGCTCTCTTCCCAAAAGATCTTCCAAATTTGGCATAGTGCAAATTTAAATCGTGAAGAGCTCAAATTTGAAAGCCATTTGGACGATTTGACAAGGTGCACTTCAGTTTCAAATTTGACTTCAAATTTCAAGGAAATCCATAAGCCCCTTTGATATTCATATCAAAACAACTCCAAACTTTATCAAAATTTGCATTCTCACTAATTCAAACCTGAAGAATTTGAATATGCCCTCTGATCTTTGAGTTGGCCACAGCAAATAAATTTTTTTAAACAACAGTTTGAATTTCCTTTTTGGAAATGGCCTCCTTTTCCTTGAAGTGAACCCTTTATTTCAAACTGAATTTAAAGTCCTCTTGCACATGACAACAATTCCGTGTTTAGAAAAGTTTTTGCAAGTCCCATTTCTTGGATTTAAACTCAACTTTATTCATCACTAAAGTTTACTATTTACAAGTTTTGGGACTTTACATGCACATGAGTGAGATTGCTGGAATGAATTTCTTTCCTCATGTCAACCTCTGTTAAGCATGGGCTAAAGAAAATTTTTAACTCCCTCACATGACCATTTTTGTGTTCATTATTTCATGTGACACATGATCAAGCAATTCCTTTGCCTTAACTTTGTTTTGTAAGTTGAAATCAAACTCTACAAAAGTCAGGGCTGTTACATTCCTCCCCCCTTAAAAGAATCTCGTCCCGAGATTATAAGGTAAAAATGAGAGGGACAATGGTGGAAAATTACCGGATGTGCGACGTCAAAAGTCGGGATAGTTGTGACGCGGCCCCACGGCCTCGTCGAGCCAGGATCACGCTGAGGGGTGCTGCGTTGCACAGCACCGGATAACGCACATCAAAGGTGCAAAGCGGAAGCAAAGTTTTATTACATAAACCAGTTTATGAATATTTTTACAACAAAATAGTTCAGTATGCACTCACGGGCGTAGACTACACATCGAGTTCACGTTCAGCCCGTGAACGTGTCCCCGCTAGCATGCACGCACACTGACACGGCGGCGTGCACGACTCCCACTCAACGGGATTTCCCTCTTGGGGTTCCGTCTCCTCCTCGGGAGTCCCTTCCTCATAAACCCCTGCAAAAGCTTCAAACACAAGCAGTGAGCATGATGGCTCAGCAAGTCTGACCCGTCTCTCCTATACATGAAACTTCTACATGAAGGGTTTCAGGGTACATGAGGTAAATAAGTTGCAAAGGACTCGCCTATTTATTTGAACCTTACTTTCAAGTTTTAGCAGAAGTTGTGGAGAACCTCCCGCTAAGGCACATGAGAGAGCCGCAATCAAACAAGAAACACATTTCTCTCATGTACTTTGCCCAAGATTGAAAAGAACTTTAATTAGCTTTAAACTACAGCAAGTCATTAACAATCAAGGTATAGCTTTCAATCAGCAACTTTTACATGACTCTAGCATGTTCTTTCGATGTCACGGTACAGTGAACAAGTGGTACTCACTGACCGTGAGGGACGGTGATTATAATCGATTTACACCTGCAGGGTTGCCCGAATAACCCATTACGTATGCCCGTACTCGATGTTGCCTACAGCAACCATCACGGACGTCGTACGCAACCACCTTTCACCTGTCAGCCAAATATTGAACTGGTCCTATCGTCCCGAGCAAGAGGTCTCTACGCGCGCATCTGCAGCGCCGCCAGCCGATTTACACCTCAAGCTCTCAACCTACCCTCTGGACGACAAGCAATGCCTCAATACCCAGCTACCCGAGTTACATCGGTTTCCCGGTTCCCATATATCCAGTAGGTCTTCGGTACTGTTCTAACTTGTTCAACAGGTCCGCACACGGATTGGTCCTCAATCGACACAAATGGAGCTATGGAACCCAGGCCCCAACATCCTGCTGCCCTTACTCTCCGCTCGGTCTCATTTTTCTTGCCATGTGTTTCATTTGCTACCTTTACCCGAGTAGTGTTCCTCTATCCTATTCTCGCGAGTAGTTCCAACTACTTGACTTGTACCGAATTCTACACTATCTTAGCATTGCAGTAGCTAAATGAGGTTTCAACACCTAAGCCCAAACCAGGGTTTTCAAACAAGACTCTAATGCAGAATTGAAGTGATTGCTCAAAGTAAGTTTTCAAAACAGTAAAATTTGTAAAAAATGGTTAATGCAAACCAGAGCTTGCCTTGCTTCTCTTGATCGTAGGCTAGCTGATCCACTGGAGTGATGAAGTCTAAGACTTCGGGCTCCTTCTCAACCTTAGCGACTACATGAGATAATACATATATGTATCAATTTAAATGCATTTGAATTGAAGTTGAATTTGTGAAGACTATAAGCCTTGCTAGACAGGCCCAATGACTCTGAAATTTCTACTGTAGTTTGGATACAAACTAAACAGACTTGGCCAAGTTTCATTTGCAGCAAAGCTCATTTGAGCTCTCCAAAAATAATTATGTACTTGGCCTTAATTGGAGCTCTTAGGGTGTTCTAGGGATTTTCATGGAGCAAGCCATGACTTTCTGAAAACTAGATTTTCATAGGGTTCTAATGGAGTTGGTTTCACTTAATTTGAAGGTTCTTAGCTAAAGATATGAGCTAAACAAGTTCAGAGAAATTCTGAAAAATGTTTCTGGACATTTTTCGTTTTCTCTGGAACATTTTTATTAATCATACCATTAGGTGGAACAAATGAGCTCAAATGGATCTGAAATTTTTGTGGTAGCTCAGGGATATTTTGGTGAACATTCTAGCAAAAATTCAGAATTTTCCTCCAAAGGGTTCTCCAGCTAAAATTCTGTGAGGCCTATGTGTGTTGAATACATTGGCAATTAGGATAAAAGTTAGCATTAACATTCAAAGTTTTGAATATTGCCAAAACATTCTTCTGTGGCAAGGTCCGACAAGTTCTTTGTTAGGTCCGCCAAGTGTTGGCAAGGTCCGACACAAGGTCCGGAGAGCTCCTGCAAGGTCCGGAGAGCTTCTGTGAGGTCCGGAGCTTGTTTTTAGGGAGCTCCCGTGAAGTTCAACTCGTAGAACTGCAACGTCTTGTTTTTGCTTTTAACTCGCAATGTTTCAAACTTGCTTTATGGGAAGGTTTGCTTAGTATTAATTTGCTAAGTTTTTGGTGTGTTTTGGTGGTTATGGCTGTTATCATTTGATATGGTTTGCAACATGCTTATGTGACGTGCTCATGTAAGGTGTTGTGTTTTTCGAACTAACGTGAATCAAGTCGAGGACTTGTGCTCGGAAGAATTGGTTGTTTATTCATGTGCAGGTGTTGCTTGAGTTCAAGACATGGCTGGTGACGGGATCCTTGGACTAGTCTCAGGGAGGAGATGAGGTTCCAACAACCAAGTTCGGGAGGAGCTATGGTTGAGTTGATCGGTAGGTCGCGCAGCATGTTTGGATCAAGGGCAGTGCATATGAAGGTTGCGTGTACGTCGTTGGAAGGTGTTTGCACGTGTGCAAGGAGTGCATGGACGTGGCAACATTGTTCTAAGGCGTGATGAAGAGAAGTGGACGTAAAGAATTGGTCAGAAAGGTCCAACCGGCTGGATTGCGTACTCAGGCTGAGGCTGAGTTAGATATGGCTCAAATATGGAAGATTTGAGTTGGTTATGATAGGATTTCGTGCTAGGCACGAAGTTGAGTTGTTTTAGGAATGTTTAGGACGTTCCTAAGGTGTTTGGAAGTCTCACGATTGCTTCTATCTGCGAATAGGCAAGTCCTGAGCAGTTATGGTAAGTTAGGATACGAGTCCAATTAGGAGTAGGAGTCCTAGATTGGATTGTTTAGCCTGAGGGCTGGCTATAAAAGCAAGGGAGGCCAGAGCTCTTGTGGAGAGAGAACTTTGGGCTGTTCCTCTTGTGTTTCTATTGAATAAAGTTCATAGTTTCGAGGAGCTTTTGTGCCTTATTCGTCCGACTTGTTTTTCGTCAAGTCTTTCTCGCCGAGTTTCTGGACAGACCGACGTTGCTTCGGTGTTTCGTTCATAACTCAAGTTTTACCGATCCGATTGACGTGATTCTTTTTGGGTTGTCTTCACAACTAAATTATCTATCATCTGTGAAATTTTCACGAGCTTCGGATCTGTAGTTTTTGAGATACACGAGTTTCTTTGCAGCGTTGCAGATCTTTTTTATATCGGGTAGAACAGATTGATCTTCGTTTAATGTTTTGATCGTATCTCAAGTTTTACTTCGTGTTTTCAAGTGATTCTTGTTGCATTAGATCCGTGACTTGATTCTATACCTCTCTACTTGATTAGTCACGGTTGAACACGTTTGAAAACACTTGCACACATGGTTTCTTTAACCGATTGATTTTTGCTGAGGGGTTTTTGTTGTTTCCGCTGCGAAAAGTTTTAATCTACCATTCACCCCCCCTATGGTAGCTTTTCACGTGCTCTTCGATCCTACAAATTCTAAACAGTTTAAATTTGAAGAATTAATTCTGGAGAAATAAAGGTTTGCATAGAGTGAAACTTGATTTGTTGGAAAGTACTCTGAGAGCTGAATCCACCAAAAATTGGTTCACTCAATTTGGAGTTTCCTAGGCAAAGTTATGTGGGTTTGAAGTTGAACTAAATCTGAAAATCAGGGAAATGTTTAAAACACTGCACGTGGGTCCCATGCACAGTGTCTTCTTCAACCTTCCGCCAGCGCCCGAGCGCGCGACGCACAGTGACGGTGGCATGGCTCGTTCTCGGCCGTTACCGCCTAATTCTCGACACGGTTTCTTCCTACGTGACCCTTGGAGCACGGCGCACACGCCGGGCAACTTCTGGCGCCTCGACATCGCCAGGAACGAAGTCGGCGACAGTGGCGGTGGAACTGAGCTCGGGTCCAACGGTGCTAACTCGTCTCGGCGGTGAAAAAGGTCAACCAACGGGTTGCAAAGCACCACTTGTTCACGGGGAAGCCAACCCTGCCCTCCTCTTGGACGGAGATCCCCGGGAAAGTAGACTTCACCGGCGACCCGAGCCGTTTTCACTGGCGGTGGCCAAAATAAGGTGCTCTCCTCACTGGGTTGATCATCATCGCTGTGGGGGACCAACCCCATGGTTCACCCACTCCGGTATCGCAGAGGGTGGTGCCATGCGATGCGGCACCCAACAGCACACAAGAAAAGAATAAGAGCAACATAAAAACTTTTATTTGATATAAAACAGCGGAAATCTTTTTACAAACTTAATTATACAGAGGAAGTTATATACATAGCTACTCTCTAATCCTAACTAAGAAAAAGCTCAGCCGTCCAGCACGGGGACGCTACACACTAGCAACATGTAACCGGAGATCACGGCGGCGTGCAGAGCTCTAGCTCGGCCGTGTACCCCGACGGAGGCATCGCCTCGTCCTCGGAACCTTCCTCATAACTCTCACCTGCACACAGCTCAAATATTGCAACCGTGAGCACGATGGCTAAGCAAAGCTTAACCGACAACCCTAGTCATAGAACTCTACATGCAGGGATGTGTAATATAGGAAAAGGACTTTGCAATAAAGACACGCCTACATGTTGATCCTTACTTTCAGTTTTATAGCAACAGTTTCATGTGCCTTAGGCAGCCCTCACGTCGGAAGTCCACAATCAAACAAGAAACTCTTTCCTCCGATGTGGTGATGCCCAAAGTGGAAAATAAACTTAATTAGCTCTACAACTACAGCATACAAGATTTCAAGACATTAATAATTCAATGCAGCATTTTCAGTTGGCTTATTTCACTTTTTACTACGTCACAGCACAGTGAACAAGCGGGTACTCAAATAACCTCGAGGGACGGTGATTGCAATCAGGAGACACCCGGACAACACGTCACATACACCCACTTTCATAAGCGTGATTCCACACCCCTTCCTACTCTGTTGTATGCAACAACCTTTCAAAGGAAACCCAAATGCCGAACCAGTCCATCCGTAACGGGCAGGAGGTCCCCGCGTGGAGCGTGTCTGTGCCCACCGGCAGATTTACACCTTGCTGCCCTCAACCTACTCCTATTTACGGTTGGGTAAGCCTCGTCACCCAGGTTAACCAATTACATCGGTTTCCTGCTTATGTCAGTATGCCACCCGGTACTGTTCGATACTTGTCCAACAGGGCCGCACACGGCTCGGTCCTCAATCGACACCAACATGGCTACGCACGTTAGACCTCCGCTCACTGCATCCTATCCCCCTTGCTGGGTCTTAGTTTCACACTTAAGCCATTATCTACCTCTTCCCATCCCGTGTGATAAATACCTATCTCGCGAGTAGATTCCAACCACTCGACTTCTACCGATATCCTAAGAACATTAGCACGGCATTTTCTACTCAGTGAGTATGTAAACTACCCAACCCTTCATATAATTTAAAAGGCTTGCAAGTGGGGTTTCAATCACCCTAACTCTAATGCAAGCATTTCGCCCTAGACATAAGTGATACAAATAAAGAATTTGCAAAAGTACTTAAATGCAAACCGGGGCTTGCCTGGTTGCGAGTCAAACGGGAAGTTAGCTTCAGGTGGGAGGACGTCCAAGGGCTCCGGTGCGTCCTCAACTTCGATCACTAAATGAAATGTAACAAAATATATGCATAAGTGCAAGTGTTATATAAGAAGTATACTTATATTTATAGCTACTGTTATTTAGGTTCCTTAATTGGCTTTGGGATCTTTCTAATGGATACTAGACTCTATAAGGATGATCTGAGCAAAACTTAGAGAATTTTCATTGCACCTTGTGGTCTCCAAAATTCCCACAAGTACAAGGTTTCTCTGAATTTTGAGCCCAAATCTGGAGTTTTAACATGTCTAACAGTGAAAGATCTGATTAGGGTAAGTCTCCATGGTTCTATCAAAATTTGTTTCACCATTTTTGGAGCTACCAACAGAGATATATGAATTTTGGAACTTGATAAGAAATGCTGAAATTGCTTCTGTTTATTTTCCCATTTTTCAGAGACATAAAGGATTGACACCACATTTGGTCAAGCAAATGAGGTCCAATGCCTCTGAAATTTTTACTGGAGTTCAATGATTTTTAGGAAAATATCATGCCCAAATTTGGGAATTTTCCAATAAACAGAACTCTTGTGAAAATTCCTACAAGTTTTTCATTTAATTGAATTAATGAGCCAAATACATAGATTTTCGTAATAATTGGGCTGTACCCCTGTATAGTAATCTCTGATAGGAATCCAACAAAATTTGTTTGACAATTTTTGGACATTCCTACACAAAGTTATGGCTCTTCAAAGTTTGAACTGGAATAGAAAAATCCTGGAAAAGTTTAAACGCTGCAGCGGGCCCCACATGTCAGCACCCTCTTCTACCTCGCGCCAAACAGAGAAACCCGCGGGGTTCTCCAGTGAGGGTGGCGGTAAAGGCCTTCCCGGCCGTCTCCCGGCCCCATGCTGGCCGCCCCCCTGTTTTCAGGCACGCTGAACACACCGGTGGGGTCGCCGGCGGCCGGATCTCACTGGAAACCACCGCGCACCGGCAACAGTGAGAACTAGGGCTCCAGCGAGGTTGTACACGGTGAATTCTCCACCAAACAATCAGTTCTTGGGCCCTATAGAAGCAGTGGGAGATGTAGGAGCTAGGCATGGCAGCCAAATCCGCCGGAGAGCCCTCCAAACCTATCGGCACCGTGCGCCCGAAGTGGTCCGAAGGTGTTCCCGCGATAAGAACGTGAAATCCTCGCTCTACACCTAATTTCCAGACCTAGAATTGCGGGAGGAAGGGTGCTAGCTAGTCTAGAACCTGTGTGCAAGATTTGAGCTACTCACAACACGAATTGAAGCTGAATTTAGCAACTCTTTACCTCGGGGTCGAGTTGCGCTGCCCGGGGGAAAATCTCCGCATTCTCCTCCGAGGAATAACGGCTTGGGCTGAATTTTGGAAGTGATCAGCTCCGGTCGTAGGTTCACCAATGTGTTGGATCGCTTGGACGTGAGCTTCTCCGGGTTGCGCTGTCCACGGTGACCGAAGGTTGGAACTTTCGGTGTTCATGGAGGCACAGTTGCAACTCCGGGAATTTTAAGCTCCAACGGCCAGAGACCGAAGGAGTTGGGATAGTGGAGGGCTAGAGCACGTGTTGGTGATGGTTTTTTATGTGGAAGGCTTGAGCAACCGAGCTCGGGGTGCTGTGGTTGATCGGGAGGAACCGGCGGCGGTGTTATGTGCGAAGAAAGCAACCGAGGCGCAAACACGAGCTGAGGGAAGCGAAGTAGCTACGGTGCACTCTTTGTAGTGATCCAGCCGAGCAAAAGACCATGCAGCAGGAGGTGGCGCGGTGGTCTCTCGGGAGCGGGTTGCAACCGAGAGCTGGCAGCCGCTCGCTGTTCGACCGAAGTCAGCAGAGGCGGTAAAACATTGTGTGGCTGACAAAGGGGTCCCAGCACCTCTATTTTTAATCCAATTTCCACTGATATTTTTCCCCAATCTACTCAAAATTTAAGGCTATGCTTTGCCTCAAAGTTGAGGTTTGAAAATGTTGAATTCAAATGATTTGAATTCTGGTGTTGATTTTGAATTGAATATGGTCATTTGAATTTGAAAATGGACTTTGAATTCTTCCTTTTGCATTGTTCCAAAAACATAGCAAACCAACTCCAAAGTTTCTAATTTTTGGCATGGCTGCTAATTCAAAAGTGGAGAACACATTTGTGGAACCAAATTTGCAAATTGAGTAAGTTGGTATTTGAAACTGATTCAAATTCAGATTAGAGGGCTTCCTCTTTTAATCCCAAACAAATACTAAAACCCCTCCAAAAATGCTGAAATTTGGAAGGTTGAATATTTGAAATATTAAGATCCACATTATGCATTTAGATCTCCATGTTTGGAAGTTTTTGGGAAGTCTAAATCCTCACTTTGAACTTACACCGTTATAATTCAAAGTTTTAATTCCCCTCATTTTTCCTAAGTGTACATGAGCTAAATTTTTCTTGCTACCACTTTTTGGGGATTTTACATCCCCCCCCTTAAAAAGAATCTCGTCCTGAGATTCCAAAAGAAAAGCAAAGGTGGGGAAACTTTACCGGGTATATGATGATAGAAAGTCCGGATAATTAGTTCGTAGATATTCCTCGCTTTGCCATGTCGCCTCATCAGCGGTATGGTTACTCCACAAGACCTTGTAGAACCATAAGGTCTGGTTTCTTGTGGTGTGAGTCTTTTCATCGATAATCCAGATTGGATACTCCGTGTACGTGAGGTCCGGTTGAAGAACTTCTACGTCTTCAGTGCGGATTTCAGCGGAGGGTTTGAGGCACTTTCTCAGCTGAGAGATATGGAAGACGTTGTGAATCCCTGCGAGCGACGCCGGTAAATTCAAGCAATAGGCCACAGGTCCGCATTTTTCAATGACGGAGAACGGACCAATGAACCGCGGTGCAAGTTTACTCTTCACTCCGAAACGAACTCCCTTCATCGGAGACACACGGACATAAACATGGTCCCAGATGTCGAAGTGGAGAGGGTGGCGTCTTTTATCCGCATAGCTCTTCTGACGAGATTGAGCAGCCTTGAGATTGGCTTGTATTACTCGCACTCGTTCTTCAGCCTCATTCACAAGTTCAATGCCGTAGATAACTCGCTCGCCGGACTCGCACCAGTTGAGAGGTGTGCGGCATTTCCGGCCGTAGAGAGCTTCATACGGTGCCATCTTGATGCTAGCTTGATAGCCATTGTTGTAAGAAAACTCCACCAACGACAAATGATCGTCCCAATTCTTGCTGTGGTGGATGGCACAAGCGCGTAGCATGTCTTCAAGCACTTGATTCACCCGTTCAGTTTGACCATCCATCTGCGGGTGACACGCGGAGCTTCGGATCAGTTTGGGCCCCAACGATGCGTGCAGCTGTTCCCAAAACCGAGTGATGAACAGTGCACCATGATCTGAAATAACGGAGCCGGGAACACCGTGCAAGCACAATATCCTTGCGATATACAACTCCGTATATTGCTTGGCCACGTACTTTGTATGTACAGGGATAAAATGAGCCGACTTGGTTAGTCAATCAACTATTACCCAAATCGAGTCATGCTTGTGAGACGTGAGGGGTAAACCCACAATGAAGTCCATGCTGATATCCTCCCACTTCCACGCCTGAATGTTCAATGGTTGCAGCTGTCCGGCTTTACGCATATGGTCGGCTTTCACACTCCGACACGTATAACATTCGGATACATACTTTGCGATTTCTCTTTTCATCTGTGTCCACCAAAACCTGGTTTTCAGATCCTGGTACATCTTGTTGCTGCCCGGATGAATAGAATACTTGGACAAATGAGCCTCGTCCAAGATTTTCTTCCAATGTTTCATGTTACCATTTTCATCCCTTTGGAAGCATTTCATTTTGCCATTCTTCATTCTTATCCGAATGTGCGACATTCCCATGTCTTCCTTCTGAGCTTCCATAATCTCTTCTCGTATGGTAGGGACGAGAGCAAGATTATATAATGCCCCATATGGAACTAAGTACAAACTCGGCTCCTCCTCTTCAAGTGGGATGATGGACAGATTGTTGACATGAGATTTGCTGCTTAAGGCATCAGCAACCACGTTTGCCTTACCGGGATGATAGTGAATCTCGATCTCATAGTCTTTGATCAGTTCTAGCCATCTCCGTTGCCGCATATTCAACTCCTTTTGAGTGAATATATACTTCAGACTCTTGTGGTCGGTGTAGAGGTGCACTAAGTTCCCGAGTAAATAGTGCCTCCACATTTTCATGGCCAACACCATAGCAGCGAGCTCAAGATCATGAGTCGGATAGTGCTGCTCGTGGTTACGAAGTTGACGTTAGCCATAGGCGACTACTCTTTCTCCTTGCATCAACACACAGCCAAGCCCGACGCCGGACGCATCACAATATACGTCAAAGGGCTTGGTTGTATCCAGTCGAGCTAACACCGGGGCTATTGTAAGATGCTTCACTAATGCTTGGAAAGCTTCTTCACAAGCTGAGCTCCAAACATATTTAATTCCCTTCTTCAACAGTTCAGTCATCGGCTTAGCAAGCTTGGAGAAATTCGGTATGAATCTCCGGTAATATCCTGCTAACCCGAGGAAACTCCTGACCTCGTGGACTGATGTGGGGGACTTCCATTTCAGCACTTGTTCGATTTTACTTGGATCAACTGCAATGCCTTCTGCAGAAATAATATGACCAAGAATTGGCACTTGGCTGATCCAAAACTCGCACTTGCTGAACTTGGCGTAAATCTTATGGTCTCACAATTGTTGAAGCACGATATGCAGGTGTTCGGCATGTTCTTCTTCAGACTTGGAGTAAACCAAGATGGCGTCGATAAACACCACCATGAACTTGTCCAACTTAGGCATGAACACTGAGTTCATGAGATACATGAAATGTGCTGGGGCGTTGGTGAGACCAAATGACATGACGAGGTATTCATACAATCCATATCTCGTCGAGAAGGCCATCTTTGGAATGTCCTCCGCTCAGATCTTGATTTGGTGTTATCCGGAGCGAAGATCCATCTTTGAAAATACACTCGCACCCACAAGTTGATCGAAGAGTATATCGATGTGGGGCAGTGGATATTTATTCCTGATGGTGACGGCGTTGAGAGGTCGGTAGTCCACACACAACCTCAAGGTTTCATCCTTCTTCTTCACAAACAGCTCCGAGCATCCCCATGGCGAGGAACTCGGTCGAATAAAACCCTTCTTCATTAAATCATTGAGCTGCTCTTTCAATTCAGCTAGCTCATTCGGAGCCATCTTGTACGGTCTCCGCGATATTGGTGTCATCCCGGGTACGAGTTCAATCTTGAACTCAACATCTCTTTTTGGTGGCATGCCCGGGAGATCATCCGAAAAGACATCCGGGTATTCACGGACCACACGAATATCCTCAAGTTTTGTGTCTTCCATGTTATATGTGGATGGAGCTTCTTGAACCGAACGGTCAACAATAAGAACATGTGGTTCATGAAGTGGAGAGTTTAAATGAACCACACGTGGAATGATAACAAGAACAGCACCATGGCGATGTAGCCATGACATTCCTAAAATGACATCAAGTTTTTGATTCTCTAACATGATTAGAGAAGTCGGGTATAGATTCCCACCCAATTGTAATGGTGCTCTATAGACCATCCTATCAGCTGTAATTTTTCCACCCGGAGAGCATATCAAGTATAAACTGTTTGTGGGAATGATAGGCAATTGATACTTAATAACATAAGATTTACTTATGAAATTATGGGTGGCACCGGAGTCAAAAAGAATGACTACCGGATGAGTTGAGTAAGAAAACGTACCCGCAAGGATGGGTTCGCCTTCCAGCACGTCTTCGATGGCTCAGTGGTGGATGTTGCCGGGTTTTTTACTGGTTTCTTGGGCTGATTGCGGGGCTGATTAGCACCCTGATACGGTGCTGCACCCCTGCCCTGTCACGGCTCGGGGCAGTCCCTCAAAATATGCCCGACACGTCCACACGTGAAGCACATGTAAGGTATCGGGGTCCCTCTGACTTGAGGACGGAATCCCGGTGCACGCGGTTGAAACTGAGGCGCACGCGGGACCATCCTTTGCTGCTGCTGTTGCTGTGGTGGATACGTTGGTCGGAAGCCTGGCGCATTATATTGTCGACCGCAAAACTGAGGTGGTCGTGCCGGTGGCTGCCATCTCTGACCGGAAGGTGAGAGATACACCATGCGGTATTTTTGTGGCACCCCACCACTGCTGCTCGTTAGCGCGCTTCATTTCCTCTTATCAGAACCATGCTCGCGCTGAACATTTTCTTGTAAAATCGCGGCATTAACTAGGTCGTTGAATGTGCCGCGATTGCTTTGGGCGAGATGGACCTTCATTTTTGAATTCAGGCCCCGGAAGAATGTGTTTCGCTTGTCTTCCTCCGTCTTTACAAAACCTGGCGCATACTGCGCCAGCCGGTTGAATGACCTGGAGTACTCATGAGCACTCCTCTCGCCTTGTTTCAGCGTCAGGAACTCCTGGAGCTTCCTCTCCATAACACCGGGACATATATGATAGGCGCGGAATGCCTCCCTGAACTCCATCCATGTGACGGCATGGCCAGCCGGTAAGGAGGCGGTGTAGTTCGCCCACCAGGTACCGGCCTCTCCTTGAAGTTGTTGCGATGTGTACAGCGCCTTCTGATGTTCGGTGCACCGAAGTAAACCGAACTTTGCCTCCAGAGTGCGGATGAAACTGTCCACCTCCAAAGACTCTTCGGCCTCCGTAAAGACCAGTGGATGGGTCGCCAGTAAGTCTGAATATGAGCTTTGTTGGGGCTGGCGTTGCCCATTGTCTTGGCGTCCTCCTGGATGGGACGCATTCTGCTGCACCAGCATCCGCAGCAACTCGGTTTGCTCGTCACGCGAGCCGAGCGCTGCGGCGAGAACCTCTGCAAGGTTTCTTGGAAGTTCTGACGGTGGAGGAGGTGGTTGCTGCTGCGTCGTGGTTTGCTCCGGAGGTGGCGAACCTGACTTGGGCCTCCCTCCTCTTGCATTGAACGTGTACGCACCATTCTGCATTCATACCATTCAAATGATCAGCACATGTTGGTTTATTTCATCCAGTCTATACAATAGTAGTGCGAGAATGGAATAAATAATACGCATAACAATCACACATATGGATAAAGTATAAACTTTATACAACATATACATCCCTGGACCAAGTCACACGATCGAGTTCCAAAGTATTGAACTTCATGGGATAAAAGTTCATTTCGACCATCGTGGGTCGCCACGGAATGTTAAGTGTGTTAGCATGCGTAATTCCTCGCTATTGTACTGGACCCAAACATGTCCCAGCTTGAAGTGATGTGTCGAATGCATAAAATTTTCGACTCCAATTCGCTGTTTTAGAATAGCCGCTGGATATCGAAAGGTGAAACTAATTGTTTTGGTTGAAAAACTTCAACATGGTGTTCACTGTCCAGCTTCTGGTCCAGCTGACCAGTCTGGATAATCCAACTGTTTTGACCACTTTGGAAGTAAAATAAGGACTAGAGTTCAACATCAAAATTGTAGTAGACTCAACAAGGAATCCAGATTGTATTTATTTGCCTCCATAGCCTTCCAAGTTTATGAGTTATGATTTCTATAAGTTGACAGAATTTTCTCAGGAATTTTGACAGCACCTCCTTTGCAAGTTGCTGTCTTGTTCACAAAATTCCATCTAGTTCTGCCCTCAATCTAGGAAAACATTGAACTACAAAGTTTTAGTACATTTCCTATACTTTCCAACGATGTCTTACTTGACTCTTAGAATTTTTTCTACAGAAAGTTGTGGTCGAAATACAGAAAATTCCAGAGAGCATTTTGGTCTGCCCTGTTTCTGGACAGTGCCTACTCATCTGAATTTTGAATCCGTTTGGAGTGAGATTTTGTTCTGGACCTCTAACGAAAAGTTGTAGAGGACTATAAAACCTTTCCAGAATGGTATCCCACACTTCCATTGGTTCAATCAATCCTAAGTTATGCCCTGTTTAAATTCAGCAAAGTTTCTGCCAAAAACAGGGGAGGTGGTTCATAAGTCTTTAGAAATGATTCTACACTCCCAATTGACTCTTAGTTCAATATAGGAGTTTACTAACCCCTAAATGGAATCCTAAACCTCATTTTAACTCTTTTATTTAAAAATATCCTTTTATGCAGTCTCGGTACTAAGTTTCCTCACCAAAGAAAAATCCTAAGCCGGTATTCCGGCATATACGTGTCAAATGGTGGAACTAAGAACGTCACTCACAAACGGTTGCCAAACGTCATGCACTAACGTGGTTAATGTACCTGCAGGAGAACACACAATAATGGTGCACACAAAAGTTTTTGACATTTCAGACAGTTCCATAACATAATAAAAACATATGGTCCCTATCATTGCCATATGATCGTCCTTGCGTCAAGCCACGTCTCAAGGTACATGGTCGTGTTTTCACACCACACGACAGGGAACCCGAGTAGATCGTGAACGGGTCGTCACGGTTGGGAATTTTATCAACCCAACGGATACCACCTACTGCCTCATGACCGTTGAGGCAAGCCGATGGCGAGCGCTGCATATGGCCCTTTGAACATTGAACGTTCAAGAGTTGCATACTATCGTGTTGCTTACCACACGATGGGGTATCTCACTTTTGCCTAAAGCATGCTGGAGATCAGCATTTTCATATGCTCTCAGAACCATGGAGAGATTCAGTACTCATATTAACTACCGTGCCAAGCCACGGTATTGAAACGAACCCACGGTCTTGTCGAGCCAGGATCACGCTGAGGGGTGCTGCGTTGCACAGCACTGGATAACACACATCCAAGGTACAAAGCGGAAGCAAAATTTTATTACATAAAGTGGTTTATGAACATTTTTACATCAAAATATGTCCAGTCTACACTCACGGGCATAGACTATGCATCAAGTTCACGTTCATCCCGTGAACGTGTCCTTGCTAGCACGCACGCACACTAACACGGCGGCGTGCACGACTCCCACTCGACGGGGTTCCCCTCCTGGGGTTCCGTCTCCTCCTCGGGAGTCCCTTCCTCGTAGAACCCTGCAAAAGATTCAAACACAAGCAGTGAGCACGAAGGCTCAGCAAGACTGACCCGTCTCTCCTAAACATTGAACTTCTACATGAGGGGTGATAGGTACAGGAGATCGAACAATTTGCAAAGGACTCGCCTAATTATCGGAACCTTACTTTCAAGTTTTAGCAGCAAGTTGTGGAGAACCTTACGCTAAGGCACATGAGAGGGCCTCAATCAAACGAGAAATGCATTTCTCTCATGTACTCTGCAAAAAGTTGAAAAGAACTTTAGTTAGCTCTAAACTACAACAAATCATTAACAATCAAAGTCCATCTTTCAATCAGCAACATTTTAACATGTGACTAGCCTGTTCTTTCTACGTCACGGTATAGTGAACAAGTGGTACTCACTGACCGCGAGGGACGGCGATTATAATCGATTTACACCTGCAGGGTTACCCGAATAACCCGTCACGTACGTCCGTACTCGATGTTGCCTACAGCAACCATCACGGACGCCGTACGCAACCACCTTTCACCCGTTAGCCAAATGTTGAACCGGTCCAATCGTCCCGATAAAGAGGTCTCTGCACGCGCATCTCAGTGCCGCCAGCCGATTTACACCTTGAGCTCTCAACCTACCCTCTGAACGACCAACTATGCCTCAACACCCAGCTACCCGAGTTACATCAGTTTCCCGGTTCCCATATAGCCGGTAGGTCTTCGGTACTGTTCTAGCTTTTTCAACAGGCCCGCACACGGCTTGGTCCTCAATTGACACAAACGGAGCTATAGCACATAGGCCCCAAAGTCCTGCTGCCCTTACTCTCCGCTCGGTCTCATTTTTCTTGCCATGTGTATCATGTGCTATCTCTACCCGAGTCGAGTGCCTCTAGCCTATGCTCGCGAGTAGTTCCAACTACTCGACTTGTACCGAATCCTACACTATCTTGGCATTGCAGTAGCTAATGGGGTTTTCAATCCTAATCCCAACCCATGGATTTCTTGGCTATGCAATTGGGTTTTCAAACAAGACTCTAGTGCAAGAAATAATGATACTCAAGTAAGTGCTCAAAACAATAAAAGTTTGTAAAAAGGTTAATGAAAACCGGAGCTTGCCTTGCTGCTCTTGGTCATAGGCTAGCTGTTCCTCCGGAGTGACGAAGTCTAGGACTTCGGGTTCCTCCTCGACCTTAGCGACTACATGATATGCAAGTATATGTATTAATTTAAATGCATTTTAATTGAATTTTAAACTTGTGAAAGCTATAAGTCCCACTAGACAGACTCAATGACTCTGAAATTTTTAGTGTGGTTTGGATACAATCTAAACAGAGCCTTGGCCAAGTTTTAGTTGCAGCAAAGCTCATTTGAGCCCTCCACAATTAATTATGTACTTGACCTTAATTGGAGCTCTTATGGTGTTCTAGGGATTTTCATGGGGCAACTCATGACTTTCTGAAAACTAGATTTTCAGAGGGTCCTAATGGAGTTGGTCTCACTTAATTTGAAGGTTCCTAGCTAAAGATATGAGCTAGACAATTTCAGAGAAAATTCTGAAAATGTTTCTGAACATTTTCTATTTTCTCTGAAACAGTTTCATTAACCACCCCATTAGGTGGATCAAATGAGCTCAAATGGATCTGAAATTTTTACGGTAGTTCAAGAATATTTTGGTGAACATCCCAGCAGATTTCAGAATTTTCCTCCAAAGGATTCTCCAGTTAAAATTCCAAACATTTTAAATTTTGAGGAATTAATTATGGAGAAATATAAAAATTTTCATGAAGTGAAACTTGATTTTCTGGAAAGTACTCAGAGAGCTGAATCCAACAAAATTTGGTTCACTCGATTTGGAGTTTCCTAGCCCAAGTTATGAGGATTTGAAGTTTGAATGAAATCTGAAAATCGGGGAAAAGTTCAAATCGGCTGGTGGGTCCACGGTACACGTGTCGGGCGCTGGGGCGACAGCACACCGAGGTCTACGGGGTTTTTGCGCGCCAGCACACCAGATCCGAGCCGCAGAAGATCCCGGTTTTAAAATATCTGCTGCTGACAGCCGGGGTCCACCCCCTTCGTCTACCTCCCGACTCCCGCGTTCGGCCGCCGCGACGCCTCGCCGGAGAGCTCGCCGGCAGCCTCTGTGGTGCTCCAAACTTCATGATTCTGGCTGCCCCTGCCTAAGTCCACTCGGGGGACATGATTATGGGCTCAGCTCATCATGAAAACGGCCGGCACATGGTCGGCGACGAGCGGCGGCTTCGGAAAGACTTCGGCCATGTCGGCCGACCTCCCTAGCATCTCAATCACTCGAGCAACCGGTCAGGGAGCTTCAGTGGACCTTAGGGAAGGTCAACATGAGCTTGAAGCAGCTCGGGGGAGGCCCGAAGTAGGCCCTCACCGTGCGCCTGATGCTTCCCGCATGCTCCACCATCGGCAAACTTCCAAATACGCCGGGAACAGGGGTTCTCAGGCCAAAGGTTGTGAAGTCAACTGGTGCGCTACCAGGTCTAGTCTGTGTAGGAGCGGATTGAGACTCTCTAACCCTTCCTAGAGTGTGAATTTGACCGAACCGCACCCGAAGGTTGGTCTGTACCAAGAAAGGGGAAAACTGGAAATTCGCCGCCGGTGAGCAAGCACTCGGGTTGTGGCTCGAGGGTGAGCAGCACCGATCACCAGTACGTCCAGGGACGCCTTGGCTCGGGCGTGAGAACCTCCCGGTTGGGCTGTCCACGGGAGCCCGAAGTGCGGCGGCTTTAGGTTACTGAGTGGAGCTCTCGGTATAGCCGAGATCAACCGGTTTCAGCTGAGTTCTAGCGATGGGGAAGAAGGAGGAAGGTTCCTAGTACCTTGCTATAGCTTTGGAGGGGGCAGGGAGGCTGTGATCGGGGCTCTCCGATCGGTTCTGAGCGGCGGAGGAAGAATTCCCGGTTCTGTGTTCTCGCGAGGAGAAAATGGCGGCGTGGGGCGCTTTAAGAAGACCCCGGAACCGACCCTGGATCGCGCGTGGCCAAGCTGCTGGTGGCGCGGCGGCCTCCCTCAGTGGCGATCGCTGCTGCAGCCCGAAGACCCGAGTGAGAAAGTCTCAGTCGGTTGAATCACTTCAGTGGCTGACATGTGGGTCCCACTTTCATTTTTAACCTCTGAACTTAACTCCAAATTACTGTTGTAAACAGTAAGCCCTAAAATGCCCATGGTGATTTGAATTGTTCACCCCTGAGCCATTTGAATTGGTTAGAATTCAAATTGTGTTTGGTTTGACTACATTTCAGCACATGTTCAGTTTGAAATTCAAATAAAGTTTGAATTTGCTCCACTTAGCTCATGTCAAGATCAACTCCAAATGGAGTGAAAACTGGTGTGTGAGCTCACAAAAATGTGCTGAGTAAGAATATGCCTCCCACTTTTGAAGTCATGGGATAAAAACAGTTTGAATTTGAATTTGGGTTCAAACTACCCTCTTTCATGCTATACCCAAAAATACCTCATAAAGGTTTTGAACTTGGGTGAAACTTGGCATGGACAGCCCTAGCAAGGTGTAGGAGTTTTCATATGCCCAGCCCCTAGATGATGCATGTGGAAAATACCACTTTTGCATTTTGTGAGTTTATTCTCTAATGAGGATGTTGATAATGGTTACTTGCTCTTCAAATGTCTTCATCAACTTTCTTCAAATGAGGTGTGTTGTGTCGGGATGAACACTTTAAACATGTGCCAAAAACTGAGGCCTTTACATTCCTCCCCCCTTAAAAGAATCTCGTCCCGATATTATAAGGTGAAAATGAGAGAGAGGACGGTGAAAAATTACCGGATATGCGACGTGAGAAAGTCAGGGTAGTTAGCGTGAAGAAATCCGTCGCTCTACCATGTCACTTCGTCCACGGAGTGATTACTCCATAGAACTTTGTAGAACCACAACGTGCGGTTGCGTGTGGTTCGGGCCTTTTCGTCAATGATCTGAACCGGTTCCTCCCGATAGGTGAGATCCGGTTTCAGTTCTTCAATGTCCTCCAGCTGAACGGTAGTAGATAGCTTGAGACACTTCCTCAGCTGGGACATGTGAAAGACGTCGTGCACACCGGAAAGTGCTTCTGGTAATTTCAGCCAATATGCTACTAATCCACATCTTTCGGTAATTTGGAACGGACCGATGAATCGGGGTGCCAACTTTCCTCTCACCCCAAATCTGTTTACGCCCTTCATCGGAGACACACGTAGGTATACGTGATCCCCGACTTCGAACTGCAATGGGCATCTTCTCTGGTCCGTGTACTGTTTCTGCCGGGATTGAGCGGCTTTTAGGTTCGCTTGAATCAGCCGAACCTTTTCCTCCGTGTTGTTGACCAGGTCAATCCCGAAGGTAACCCTTTCACCAGACTCACACCAGTTCAATGGTGTGCGGCATTTTCTTCCGTATAGTGCCTCGTAGGGCGCCATCTTGATGCTGGCTTGGTACCCATTGTTGTACAAGAACTCAGATAACGGCAAGTGATCATCCCAATTCTTGCCGTGGTTGATAGCGCAAGCTCATAGCATGTCTTCTAGGATCTGATTAACCCGCTCGGTTTGCCCGTCTGTCTGCGGGTGGTATGCTGAACTACGGATCAGCTTCGTCCCCAATGCAGCGTGTAGCTGCTCCCAAAAATGGGACACAAATAAAGTGCCTCGATCCTATATGATAGTACGGGGTACGCTGTACAAGCAGAGGATCCGTGAGATGTACAGCTCAGCATACTTCTTGGCGTTGTAGTTTGTGTTGACCGGGATGAAATGGGCAACTTTGGTGAGCCGGTCGATGATCACCCACACAGAATCATGTTTCTGAAAGGTGGTGGGTAGACCGACGATGAAGTCCATGCTCACGTCCTACCACTTCCGGGCAAGAACGCCCAGTGGTTGTAGCAGTCCCGGTTTCCGCATATGATCTACCTTCACCCTTCGACATGTATCGCACTCGGACACGTACTTTGCAATTTCCCGCTTCATCTGTGTCCACCAAAACATGCTTCTGAGCTCTTGATACATTTTGTTGCTGCCGGGGTGAATAGAAAATTTTGATAAGTGAGCCTCATCAAAAATTTTCTTCCGTAGCTCCGGGTTACGGGGTACGACGATCCGGTCCTTGAACCATAGGACACCGTCTCCGTCTTTCCGGAAACATTTAAGCTCCCCACTGTCTACACGTCTCCGCAAATGCGACATGCCCTTGTCATGTTTCTGAGCTGCTGCTATCTCTTCACGGATGGTGGGGATCAAAGCTAGGTTGTAGAGAGCTCCATGTGGAATCACATGTAGTGGTGGTTCGCTCTCTTCCAACAGTGTGATGGTCAGATTATTGACGTGTGACTTGCGACTCAGCGCATCTGCCACCACGTTTGCCTTGCCGGGGTGATAATGGATCTCTATTTTGTAATCCTTTATCAGTTCTAACCATCTTTGCAGCCTCATGTTCAACTCCTTCTGAGTGAATATGTACTTGAGGCTCTTGTGGTCGGTATATAATGTACGAGGTTACCGAGTAGGTAGTGCCTCCACATTTTCAGTGCAAGTACCACGGCAGCGAGCTCCAAGTCGTGAGTTGGATAATTCTGCTCATGGTTTCTAAGCTGCCGTGACCCATACGCGACCACTCTTCGGTCTTGCATCAGCGCACATCCGAGCCCAATGCCGGATGCATCGCAGTACACATCGAACGGTTTTGTTGTGTCTGGCTGCGCCAAAACCAGTGCTGATGTTAAGTGCTTGACTAAAGCCTTGAATGCTGCTTCACACGCTGGACTCCAAACATATTTGGTAGCCTTCTTCAGCAGCTCCATCATAGGCTTGACAATCTTTGAGAAGTTCAGGATGAACCTCCGATAATATCCCGCGAGTCCGAGGAAACTCCGTACCTCGTGAACAGTTCTTGGGGATTTTCAATTCAGCACTTGTGTGATCTTACTCGGGTCTACAGCGATACCCTCCGCTGAGATGATATGCCCAAGAAAAGGCACTTGCGATATCCAGAATTCGCATTTGCTGAATTTCGCGTATAGCTTGTGATCCCGCAGCCGTTGCAAGACTATACGCACATGTTTCTTGTGATCTTCCTCCGACTTGGAATATACCAGTATGTCATCGATGAAGACCACAACAAACTTGTCCAGCTCCGGCATTAATACAAAGTTCATCAAGTACATGAAGTGAACTGGAGCATTGGTGAGGCCGAAGGACATGACCAGTTACTCATAAAGTTCATACCTCGTCGAGAAAGCCGTCTTCGGAATATCCTTAGCCCTTATCTTAATCTGATGGTACCCGGATCTTAAGTCCATCTTGGAAAAGATCTTTGCTTCAACCAACTGATCAAACAACATGTCGATCCGTGGCAACGGGTACTTATTCTTGATGGTTACGGCGTTTAGTGGATGATAATCCACGCAAAGCCGCAACGTCACGTCTTTCTTCTTCACGAATAATGCCGAACAGCCCTATGGCGAGGAGCTCGGCCTAATAAAACCCTTCTCCAGCAAGTCCGTTAGCTGAGTCTTAAGTTCAGCCAATTCCTTGGGCGTCACCTTGTACGGCCTTCGGGATATTGGCATGGTTCCCGGTGCAAGTTCAATCTTGAACTCCACCTCTCTATCGGGCGGTATCCCTGGTAAATCATCCGGGAACACGTCAGGGAACTCTCGGACCACTGGAATATCTTCCAATCTGATGGTGGTGGACTGATAGACACTTGGAAGTTTTATTTCTGGACTGTCCAGAAATAAAGAATGAGATTCGTGCACTTCTGAATTCAAATGCACGATTCGGAGGACGGTGTCTAAAACAGCGCCGTGGCGGTTTAACCACGACATCCCTAAGATGACATCGACCTTTTGTCCCTCTAAAATTATGAGAGCTGTAGGGTACACTCTACCCTCTAAGCATAATGGCGCTTTTGGAACCATCATGCTTGCTGAAACTTTCCCACCCGGTGAACAAATCACATAAGGACTATTGGTGGGTAGTATTTGCAAGCTATATTTATCAATGAAAGCTTGGCTAATGAAGCTATTCCTGGCACCTGAATCAAACAACACTATTGCAGGATGCTGGTGGAGTTGGAACATACCCGCAAGGATTGGCTCACCCTCCGGCACGTCCTCTATGGCAAGCTGGCGGACAGTGCCGGGCCTAGGGTTTGCCCGCCGCGCATTACTAGGGTTCCGGGGCTGATTCCTCCCTGGAAACTGCGGTGCCACTCCGCCTCCTTGCCTCTCCGGACAACTGCTGGCGAAGTGTCCTGGCCGACCACATTTGTAGCATGTGGCCGTTGCTTGTGCGGTGCTCGGGCGACGAAAGCCCGGCATGCGCTGCTGAGGTGCATACACATGCGGCATCGCCCGCTGCTGCTGTTGTTGTTGCGGAGGTTGTGCTGGCAGTGCCGGCCTGAATGCCGGTGAAGAATACGGCCGACTGCGGAATGGCATCGGCCTTTGTGGTGGCTGCCAGCGTGGACCTGATGGTGGGCGATTCACCATCTGAAACTTCTGAGAAGGACCGCCTCCTTCTCCGCTGCTTTGCTGCGCACTTCGCTTTCTCTCCGCCGCCGCTAACTCCTTGCCGGAGTCCTCCTGGACAATCGCAGCATCAATGATGTCGTTGAGGCTGCAGCGATTGAACATCGCCAACTTGTCCTTCAGGAGCGGGTTAAGCCCCTGGTAGAAGTGGTCCCGACGCTTCTCGTCAGTATCGGCGTGATACGACGCGTAGAGCGCGAGATCGTTGAACGCCCTGGAGTATTCCATCGTGTTCCGGCTCCCTTGCTGCAGGTGTAGAAACTCCTGCGTCTTCCTCTTCATCAGACCTGGCGGTATGTGATAGGCCCTGAAGGCCGTCCAGAACTCAGCCCAGGTCATAACTCGGTTGGTGGGCTGTGAAGCACTGTAGTTTGCCCACTACGCGCTCGCGGATCCCTGGAGCTGCTGGACCGTGAACTGAGTCTTGCGCTGCTCACTTATTTGGAGCAGCCCGAACTTCATCTCTATCATGCAGAGCCAGTTGTCCGCATCGAGGGGTTCATCCGCCCTTGAGAATACCGGGGAATGAGTCGCTAGGAAGTCGGAGTAGGAGCTCTGTTGATGCTCCTCACGATCTTGACGCCTCTCTGGTCGAGACGTATTTGCAATAAGAGTTTGCAGCAACTCCGTGTGCTGCTGATGAGAACCCGCCATTGCCGCCACAATGTCGGCCAATGTAACCGTTGGCGGTGGGGGTGGCGGTGTTTGCTGTTGTTGTTGCTGCTGCTGTCCCGAGGAGTCCTCGGGAGGCTGTTGGGAGGTTTCTCCCCCTTGACTAGAACCCCCAATGTCCGGGTTGGCACGGGTACGAGTCATTCTGAAATTCAAAACAGCAGCGATCAGTACATGTCATACTTAAAATTCCATATGCAACAGTAGGTATTGAAGTGACGGATGAATAATTTGCACAACATTCACATATATTGATAAAGCATAAACTTTATACAAGATACATTATTCTCGGGCCTCCGAGAAGTCGTGCTCATGTCGTCGCTATCTATACATACGCTACTGCCTACGCGACATGTCACCGGTTACAAAAGTTTGGGTTACACTACTCTAGCTGCCCTACTTGGCATCCGTAACCCCCTACTCGGAGTAGAACATGACCTCCTGTGGGTCGTCCTCCTCCGGTACCTCTTCTGGTGGCTCCGGATCTACCACCTCTTCTCCCATCTTGGGCTCTCCCATTGCCGGAAGACCCAAGACCACCGGTATGCCCAATACCGGAGGTACGAGGTCCTGCAGCGCGTGAACCTCGTCCATGGCCTGGTTGTAGTCTTCTTCCCAGCCTTGCCCTTCCTCAATCGCGTCGTCTCGCTCTTGAGTAAGGTCCTAGTTCTGCTGGGTTAGAGTCTGCACCAGTTCTTGCAACGCCGCGATGTCGACACGGCTCTTCTTCTTCGCCTTCTTCAGACGATGCAACTGATTATGCTGTTCGTTCAGTCGCTTGATCGTCAGAAGGAGCACATTGCGGAGTGCGCTGTGAGCACTCTCAAAACGGTCTCCACGGCTTGTTCTCTCCTTGAGCTTTGCGGTGAGATGCTCTGTATGAACAGCTTGGCTGTCCATCACGGCCTTTCCCGCCCTCATCTGGAGGCTAAGGTTTGCCTCCGCGAGGTTGTACCTTGGGCAACCCGGATCGGTTGCCTCCCGGTACCTCCCTTCCCACACATGATGAGCTCGTCCCTCTACCGGAACGAGCACGTATGGAGTGCCCTCCATCGCCCTCACGTGTAGCTGGCAGAAACGTGACATGGTGTCACGGGCTGCCACTTGCCACATTCCCTCGGGTTGTCTACCTCTCACCGTGATGGTGAACGGCGCCCACCCAGGTGGCGTATGTCCTGCAGGAACCTCGACATGGATTGTACACGTCTTGTTCCCCTCCTCGCCTTCTTCCTTGGTGAAGTACTGCGGCATCTGGTTGTAGCCGAAATATTGAAGCCTCTGCCTTAATGCTTCCGGATAGCCGCTGTGGTGAGAACAGTGAGACTCCACCCACCCGTTCTCGAACTGTTTATCCGCCGTCATCTGTAAAAATATATTTGAGAAATGTCAAATATTTATTTTAACAGTAAAACATTGAGTTATAACACAAAACATGTCCTTGAACTCATATTACTTGGAAACATAGTTCAAATTTAAATAAATTTGACTGCTGATCTGCTGTCCAACATGACAGCCCTGACCAGTTTCCATTTCAACCTGATTTAGGCCATGCTAAATGCAAAACCAATTCTGGAGCTCAACATCAAAGTTAAATCTAACTTTAATAGCTTTCCATAAAGTATTTGCTTGGCCTAATATCTGTCTTGGTTCAAGAGTTATGAGATGTCAAAGTTAACAGAATTTCTGGAGAAAATTGGACAGCACCTCCCTGCTTTAGGTACTGATTTGATCCAAGAATTCCAGTTAATTCTGCTCCTAATCTGACAAAACTTTCCGTTACAAAGTTGTAACCCATCTCATAAGCGTTCCAGAACTACCTCATTTTCTATTTTGGGATTTTTATGCGGGAAGTTATGCTCAATTTACAGAGAGTTTACAGAGAGTCTTTGCTCTACCCTGTTTTCTGGACAGTTTCAACTCTACTGCATTTTTCGATTGGTTAAGGGATGAAACACCTCTGGACCTCAACAGAAGAGTTGTAAAGCTCTTCCAAATCGTTCCAGAAATGTATCATATGATCCCAACCTCGAAATAACTCAATCTCTAACCTCTGATTAACTTCAGCCTAAATTCAGCTGAAAACAGGGTGCTCTGTCCTTAATAGCCTATGAATGGAAAATTTGTTAACTTTGAATATCTGTTCAAGGGAAGGAGTTACATCAAGTTTTAGTGCATCTGGATCAAAACTTTCAAATTTTACAATCAAGTTGTTCATTTAGTGGAGTGTGACGTCGATGCGTCACCAAAGCATGTCGGTACTACGCCCTCACAAAGAAAAACCTATACCGGACTTAGCCGGCTTCGTTAATTCAGTGGCACTAAGCGTCACTCGCACACGGATACTACACGTCTACTGTTTCGTGGTTAGCCTACCTGCAGATAACTCACACAATCATCAGACTCGGCGCCTGGTATCCATACAGTTCGAAAACACCCGGCCGTCATCACTCGCCCGGATGTTCTCAAGCCAAACTCGCCTTGAGCTATGTGTTCACATTACTGACCACGTGACGGGGTCTCCAAAATTTCACCACGCACACCAGGGACAGACGTTGCTCGAATACTCCAAACGACATGAAGAGTCGTAGAGGACATTAAAGCGGGTCGGGTTACCTGCCACCCGTGGGGCTCCACCCTTCAGCTTGTGCGCACTGGTGGACAGCGCTTACGTGCACCCCCAAGACATAAACGTCCCGAGATGCACGATTTTCCGACATAATCAAATAGGTTAGTATGCCACTTTCTATACACTAATAACATCCTTATATGGGCTACTAACTCGTTCCTCACTGGATTTTTGAAAAAAGATGACCTTTTTAGTGCGTTAAACCTCAAGCGAGCTCTGATACCAACGCTGACATGACCCCACGCTCTTGTCGAGCCAGGATCACGCTGAGGGGTGCTGCGTTGCACAGCACCAGATAACACACATCCAAGGTACAAAGCGGAAGCAAAATTTTATTACATAAAGTGGTTTATGAACATTTTTACATGAAAATATGTCCAGTCTACACTCACGGGCGTAGACTACGCATCAAGTTCACGTTCAGCCCGTGAACGTGTCCTTGCTAGCACGCACGCACACTAACACGGCGGCGTGCACGACTCCCACTCGATGGGGTTCCCCTCCTGGGGTTCCGTCTCCTCCTCGGGAGTCCCTTCCTCGTAGAACCCTGCAAAAGCTTCAAACACAAGCAGTGAGCACGAAGGCTCAGCAAGACTGACCCGTCTCTCCTAAACATGGAACTTCTACGTGAGGGGTGATAGGTACAGGAGATCGAACAATTTGCAAAGGACTCGCCTAATTATTGGAACCTTACTTTCAAGTTTTAGCAGCAGGTTTGTGGAGAATCTTACGATAAGGCACATGAGAGGGCCGCAATCAAACAAGAAATGCATTTCTCTCATGTACTTTGCCCTAAGTTGAAAAGAACTTTAGTTAGCTCTAAACTACAACAAATCATTAACAATCAAAATCCATCTTTCAATCAGCAACATTTTAACATGTGACTAGCCTGTTCTTTCTACTTCATGGTACAGTGAACAAGTGGTACTCACTGACCGTGAGGGACGGCGATTATAATCGATTACACCTGCAGGGTTACCCAAATAACCCGTCACGTACGCCCGTACTCGATGTTGCCTACAGCAACCATCACGGACGCTGTACGCAACCACCTTTCACCCGTTAGCCAAATGTTGAACCAGTCCAATCGTCCTGAGCAAGAGGTCTCTGCACGTGCATCTCAGTGCCGCCAGCCGATTTACACCTCGAGCTCTCAACCTACCCTCTGAACGACCAGCTATGCCTCAACACCCAGCTACCCGAGTTACATCAGTTTCCCGGTTCCCATATAGCCGGTAGGTCTTCGGTACTGTTCTAGCTTGTTCAACAGGCCCGCACACGGCTCGGTCCTCAATCGACACAAACGGAGCTATAGCACACAGGCTCCAAAGTCCTGCTGCCCTTACTCTCCGCTCGGTCTCATTTTTCTTGCCATGTGTATCATGTGCTATCTCTACCCGAGTCGAGTGTCTCTAGCCTATGCTCGCGAGTAGTTCCAACTACTCGACTTGTACCGAATCCTACACTATCTTAGCATTGCAGTAGCTAACGGGGTTTTCAATCCTAATCCCAACCCATGGATTTCTTGGCTATGCAATTGGGTTTTCAAACAAGACTCTAGTGCAAGAAATAATGATACTCAAGTAAGTGCTCAAAACAATAAATGTTTGTAAAAAGATTAATGCAAACCGGAGCTTGCCTTGCTGCTCTTGGTTGTAGGCTAGCTGTTCCTCCAGAGTGACGAAGTCTAGGACTTCGGGTTCCTCCTCGACCTTAGTGACTACATGATATACAAGTATATGTATTAAATTAAATTCATTTGAATTTAATTTTAAACTTGTGAAAGCTATAAGTCCCACTAGACAGACTCAATGACTCTGAAATTTTTACTGTGGTTTGGATACAACCTAAACAGATCCTTGGCCAAGTTTTAGTTGCAGAAAAGCTAATTTGAGCCCTCCACAATTAATTATGTACTTGACCTTAATTGGAGCTCTTATGGTGTTCTAAGGATTTTCATGGGGCAACTCATGACTTTATGAAAACTAGATTTTCAGAGGGTCCTAATGGAGTTGGTCTCACTTATTTTGAAGGTTCCTAGCTAAAGATATGAGCTAGACAATTTCAGAGAAAATTCTGAAAATGTTTCTGAACATTTTCTATTTTCTCTGGAACAGTTTCATTAACCACCCCATTAGGTGGATCAAATGAGCTCAAATAGATCTGAAATTTTTACGTTAGTTCAAGAATATTTTTGTGAACATCGCAGCAAGAATTTTCCTTCAAAGGATTCTCCAGTTAAAATTCCAAACATTTTAAACTTTGAGAAATTAATTATGGAGAAATATAAAAATTTTCATGAAGTGAAACTTGATTTGCTGGAAAGTACTCAGAGATCTGAATCCAACAAAATTTGGTTCACTCGATTTGGAGTTTCCTAGCCCAAGTTATGAGGATTTGAAGTTTGAATGAAATCTAAAAATCGGGGAAAAGTTCAAATCGGCTGGTGGGTCCACGGTACACGTGTCGGGCGCTGGGGCAACAGCACACCGAGGTCCACGGGGTTTTTGCGCGCCAGCACACCAGATCCGAGCCACAGAAGATCCCGGTTTTAAAATATCTGCCGCTGATAGCCGGGGTCCACCCCCTTCGTCTACCTCCCGACTCCCTCGTTCGGCCGCCGCGACGCCTCGCCGGAGAGCTCGCCGGCAGCCTCTGTGGTGCTCCAAACTTCATGATTCTGGCTGCCCCTGCCTAAGTCCACTCGGGGGACATGATTCTGGGCTCAGCTCGTCATGAAAACGGCCGGCACATGGTTGGCGACGAGCGGCGACTTCGGAAAGACTTCGGCCGTGTCAGCCGACCTCCCTAGCATCTCAATCACTCGAGCAACCGGTTGGGGAGCATCAGTGGACCTTAGGGAAGGTCGACATGAGCTTGAAGCAGCTCGGGGGTGGCCCGAAGTAGGCCCTCACCGTGCGCCCGATGCTTCCCGCATGCTCCGCCGTCGGCAAACATCGAAATATGCCGGGTACAGGGGTTCTCAGGCCAAAGGTTGCGAAGGCAACTGGTGCGCTACCAGGTCTAGTCTGTGTAGGAGCGGATTGAGACTCTCTAACCCTTCCTAGAGTGTGAATTTGACCGAACCGCACCCGAGGGTCGGTCTGTACCGAGAAAGGGGAAAACTGGAAATTCGCCGCCGGTAAGCAAGCACTCGGGTTGTGGCTCGGGGGTGAGCAGCACCGACACCAGCGCATCCAGGGACGCCTTGGCTCGGGCGTGAGAACCTCCCGGTTGGGCTGTCCATGGGAGCCCGAAGTGCGGCGGCTTTAGGTTACTGAGTGGAACTCTCGGTATAGCCGAGATCAACCGGTTTTAGCTGAGTTCTAGCAACGAGGAAGAAGGAGGAAGGTTCCTAGTACCTTGCTGTAGCTTTGGAGGGGGTGGAGAGGCTGTGATCGGGGCTCTCCGATCGGTTCTGAGCGGTGGAGGAAGAATTCCCGGTTCTGTGTTCTTGCGAGGAGAAAATGGCGAGGGGGCTTCGGCCACGGCGTGGGGCGCCTTAAGAAGACCCCGGAACCGACCCTGGCTCGCGTGTGGCCAAGCTGCTGGTGGCGCGGCGGCCTCCCTCGGTGGCGATCGCTGCTGCAGCCCGAAGACCCGAGTGAGAAAGTCTCAGTCGGTTGAATCACTTCAGTGGCTGACATGTGGGTCCCACTTTCATTTTAACCTCTGAACTTAACTCCAAATTACTGTTGTAAACAGTAAGCCATAAAATGCCCATGGTGATTTGAATTATTCACCCCTGAGCCATTTGAATTGATTAGAATTCAAATTGTGTTTGGTTTGACTACATTTCAGCACATGTTCAGTTTGAAATTCAAATAAAGTTTGAATTTGCTCCACTTAGCTCATGTCAAGATCAACTCCAAATGGAGTGAAAATTGGTGTGTGAGCTCACAAAAATGTGCTGAGTAAGAATATGCCTCCTACTTTTGATGTCATGGGATAAAAACAGTTTGAATTTGAATTTGGGTTCAAACTACCCTATTTCATGCTATACCCAAAAATACCTCATAAAGGTTTTGAACTTGGGTGAAACTTGGCATGGACAGCCCTAGCAAGGTGTAGGTGTTTTCATATGCCCAGCCTCTAGATGATGCATGTGGGAAATATCACTTTTGCATTTTGTGAGTTTATTCTCTAATGAGCATGTTGATAATGGTTACTTGCTCTTCAAATGTGTTCATCAACTTTCTTCAAATGAGGTGTGTTTTGCCGTGATGAACACTTTAAACATGTGCCAAAAACTGAGGCCTTTACAGGTATATCCTTCCATACTATTACTCATATGGTGAGTTACCGCAATTGATCTGCCTGCGGTGACGTACCTTACCTCTTACCTGACGTCGGAGCGTCGTTATAGAATGTATAACAAGTATGTTAGCTTTTCCACCATAATATCTACTACTATCATAGACCTTATGTGGGTATAGTGACTAATCCTCACTCGACTACTTCTAAGTTTTCAAAATAGGCTCTTTTCGAGCGTGCTATTCCCAATGCGGCTCTAATACCACATTTGTGGGGGACCAACCCCATGGTTCACCCGCTCCAGGATCGCAGAGGGTGGTGCCGTGCGATGCGGCACCCAAAAGCAAACAAGAAAAGAATAAGAGCAACATACAAACTTTTATTTGATATAAAACAGCGGAAGTCTTTTTACAAAACTTAATTATACAGCGGAAGTTAAATACATAGCTACTCTCTAATCCTAACTAAGCAAAAGTGCAGCCATCCAGCCCGGGGACGCTACACACTAGCAACATGTAATCGGAGTTCACAGCGGCGTGCAGGGCTCCAACTCGGCCGTGTACCCCGATGGGGGCATCGCCTCGTCCTCGGAACCTTCCTCATAACTCTCACCTGCACACAGCTCAAATATTGTAACCGTGAGCACGATGGCTCAGCAAGGCTTAACCGACAACCCTAGTTATGGAACTCTACGTGCAGGGATGTGTAGTATAGGAAAAGGACTTTGCAATAATGACACGCCTAGGTGTTGATCCTTACTTTCAGTTTTGAAGCAACAGTTTCATGTGCCTTAGGCAGCCCTCACATCAGAAGTCCACAATCAAACAAGAAATGCTTTCCTCCGATGTGGTGATGCCCAAAGTGGAAAATAAACTTAATTATCTCTACAACTACAGCATACAAGGTTTCAAGACATTAATAATTCAATGCAGCATTTTCAGTTGGCTTATTTCACTTTTTACTACGTCACAGCGCAGTGAACAAGCAGGTACTCAAATAACCGCGAGGGATGGTGATTGCAATCAGGAGACACCCGGACAACACGGCACATATACCCGCTTTCAGAAGCGTGATTTCACACCCCTTCCTACTCTGTTGTATGCAACAACCTTTCAAAGGAAACCCAAATGCCTAACCGGTCCATCCGTAACGGACAGGAGGTCCCCGCGTGGAGCGTGGCTGTGCCCACCGGCAGATTTACACCTTGCTACCCTCAACCTACTCCTATTTACGGTTGGGTAGGCCTCGGCACCCAGGTTAACCAATTACATCGGTTTCCTGCTTATGTCAGTATGCTACCCGGTACTGTCCGATACTTGCCCAGCAGGGCCGCACACGGCTCGGTCCTCAATCGACACCAACAGGGCTACGCACGTGAGACCTCCGCTCACTGCATCCTATCCCCCCTGTTGGGTCTTAGTTTTACACTTAAGCCATTATCTACCTCTTCTCATCTCGTGTGATAAATACCCATCTCGCGAGTAGATTCCAACCACTCGACTTCTACCGAGATCCTAAGAACATTAGCACGGCATTCTCTACTCGTCGAGTTTGTAAACTACCCAACCCTTCATAGGATTTAAAAGGCTATGCAAGTGGGGTTTCAATACCCTAATTCTAATCAAGCATTTCACCCTAGACATAAGTGATACAAATAAAGAATTTGCAAAAGTACTTAAATGCAAACCGGGGCTTTCCTTGTTGCGAGTCAAACGGGAAGTTAGCTTCAGGTGGGAGGACGTCCAAGGGCTCCGGTGCGTCCTCAACTTCGGTCACTAAATGAAATGTAACAAAATATATGCAAAAGTGCAAGTGTTATATAAGAAGTATACTTCTATTTATACCTGCTGTTATTTAGGTTCCTTAATTGGCTTTGGGATCTTTCCAATGGATACTAGACTCTCTAAGGATGATCTGGGCAAAATTTGGAGAATTTTCATTGCAACTTGTGGTCTCCAAAATTCCCACAAGTATAAGGTTTCTCTGAATTTTGAGCCCAAATCTGGAGTTTTAACATGTCTAACAGTGGCAGATCTGATTAGGGTAAGTCTCCATGGTTCTATCAAAATTTGTTTCACCATTTGTGGAGCTACCAACAGAGATATATGAATTTTGGAACTTGATAAGAAATGCTGAAATTGCTTCTGTTTATTTTCCCATTTTTCAGAGACATAAAGGATTGACACCACATTTGGTCAAGCAAATGAGGTCCAATGCCTCTAAATTTTTTACTGGAGTTCAATGATTTTTGGGAGAATGTCATGCCCAAATTTGGGAATTTTCCAATAAACAGAACTCTTGTGAAAATTCCTACAAGATTGTTAATTAATTGAATTAATGAGCCAAATACAGAGATTTTCATAACCATTGGGCTGTACCCCTGGAGAGTATTCTCTGAGGAATCCAACAAAATTTGTTTGACAATTTTTGGACATTACTACACAAAGTTATGGCTCTTCAAAGTTTGAACTGGAATAGATAAATCCTGGAAAAGTTTAAACGCTGCAGCGGGCCCCACATGTCAGCACCCTCTTCTACCTCGCGCCAAACAGAGAAACCCGCGGAGTTCTCCGGCGAGGGTGGTGGAAAAGGCCTTCCCGGCCGTCTCCCGGCCCCATACTGGCCATCCCCCTGTTTTCAGTCACGCTGAACACATCGGTGGGGTCGCCGGCGGCCGGATCTCACCGGAAACCACCGCGCACCGGCAACAGTGAGAACTAGGGCTCCAGCGAGGTCGTACACGGTGAATTCTCCACCAAACGATCAGTTCTTGGGCCCTAGAGCACCAGTGGTGACAGGGCCCGGTCCCGATCACGGGACCGTGCCGCCTCGCCCGGGAATCACATTGGGTGGTGCCGTGTTATGCGGCACCCAACAGCACACATATAAGGAAAACTGTATTACATAAATCAAAAGCGGAAGCTTACAAATGTTCTTTGTAAATAATTTACATAAATTAGCTACAGCGGAAGTCTATAAACAGCTCACGTCAAATAACTAAGAAGCACCCTAGAAGAGGTCCAGCCCACGGACTCTTCTCACTAGCAACACGAAGACATTGCAGCGGCTAGGTCCTCCATGTGTTAACCAACTCGGGCGTTTCCGAGTCTCACTGGACAACCTTCTTTATGAGCATCGTCTTAACCTACAAAACCACTCATATAGCAAGAGTGAGCACAAAGGCTCAGCAAGACTTAACCGTCTCTCCTAAGACATGCAACTCTACATGGAAGGGACTTAAGACCTAAACATATAAGTTGCAAAAGACTTGCCTATGAGTTCCTCCTTAACTTTTAGATTTTTGCCATAATAGTAGTGACCTTGCGCTAGTGGTTTGGGTTAAAGTACTATGATCAAGTGATAAGTGGGGTTCATCACTTGGGTGTTGATCACCTAATGAGGTTGAACAGAACAGTACTGATCCACGGCTCCAATGGAGCTGAAAATTTTCATGTGAGTTTCTCGTCACAAGAAAGTCATCTGGACCAAAATTCAGAATTTTTCAATGAGTAGATCACTCAGAACAATTCCCTAAGCCTTTAGGCAAAAAGGAATTAATTATGGATAAATTTGCACTTTCATGAAAATTCAAGTGAACTAACATTTCATACATAGCTCACGGAGCATGCATGAATTTTCCTAGAAATTTTGGAGCTAAGGAATGCCCAGAACTGAATTTCCAAGTCTTGGAAATTCTCTGGAATTGTTTCTGTATTCATTTGAACACAGAAGCTTAAAATCAGAATTACCCTAAATAAATCAACTCCAAATGAGCTGAAACGTTTACAGGAGTTTCCTAGCATCCTAAAGAATATTCTGGCAAAACGTGAGGATTTTTGGATGAACCAAACTCCCTCTAAAATTATTTTGCTGAAAAGCTTTAAAGAATTTTCCAGAACTAATTAATGATTTTCGTACAAATTGGGTTGCATATTTGGATAGATTTTTTCAATATGAATCCAACCCAATTTGAATCACTAAATTTGGAGCTTCCTAGCACAAGTTATGCCCTCCCAAAGTTTGAATCAAATCTGGTATTTGAATAAACCGGGGAAAAGTTCAAAAGTCTGACAGCGGGTCCGGGGTGACGTAGCGCCTTCAGATGCGCCGGCAAATGGGGCTACAGAGTTCTCCCCGCACAGTCGCAAACTGATCCGGTTCAACAGAAGATCCCATTCCCCTGCTACCGATGCTGACACGTGGGCCAGCCCCGGCTTCATCTACCTCTCGCCACCCGCGCTCCCGCGCCGCCGAGCTCGCCGGAGCTCTCGCCAGGAGGGGGTTCCCGTGCTCGGAACTTGCTGCTTTTCACCGCCACTACGTATTCTCATGTGAGGAACACGTTGCCGGCCTCTACTCGGATCGAAGATGGCCGGAACCCTAGGCGCGACGGCGACAGTGGCCGCGGCATCTTCGGTGACGTCGCTAGGGCGTTATGCTGTGCCAAACACGTCGCCGTTTGCTCGTACAGCACCACTGCACCAAGGAGAACACGGATCCAATAGCCGATCGTGCTAAAACTCGCCGGAAGTATGACCTCACCATCGGGCTAGGTCAAAAATCTGGCGACAATCGAAAAACTCGATGAACAGCGGCTTTTCTCGACGGTTCTCGGTGGTTCTTGATCCTATGAACTCGCACGGAGGTATAGAAGGTGTATTCTACGTTGTGTGTGGAGTGGTTCAATCTGTGAGACGAATTTGCTGAGTTTCTCCCCTCGGTTATTATTGTATGTCGACGGAAAAAAGCAAAATTCTGGCGAGCACCGTTCGTGACAGGCTGCCGGGGTTGTGGTGGAGCAAGAAGAGGTCTAGGCGGACCTTTTTGCTTTTTACAGCTCGGTGGGAGAAGCTCTGTGGCGGCAGGGCGACGAGTTCTTGTCGCGGCGGCATCACCCTGCGCTGTGGAGGGAAACTGAGCTCGACACCGAGGTTCCCGTGGAGCTAGCGCCTGGTTTTTTTGCTTCGGGCATGCTGAGGGAGGTCCGGTGGTGCTGTAGGGAGGCTCAGCTTGGCGTGCAACTCGTCGGGATGGCCGGGCGCCGATGAACCGAGCGTTTTCTTCCATGCGGCAGCAGCTCGGCGAGGAAGGCACGGGATACGACGGCAGCTGTGGGAGGCGGCTGTGTGAGGCGACGTTCTCTCGGTGGAGTCGATAAGGGCAAGGGGAAAACCGACTCCGGGGCAGCTCGGGAGCTGGCGGAAACGTTGCCTCAGTGGCGCGTGCTGCGTTCGGCGCCTTCGAGCGAAATCAGAGGAACCGGTTTGTTTTGATTGAGTCTGAACAGGAAAACAGAGACTTGTGGGTTAACTCTTCTCCCTCTCCATGACAATTGGGCCCCACTCATTTCCTCTCTTAAATATTCAAATTTTGGCACATTTCAAACTTCAATCATGAGGAATTCAAATTCAAAGGCCATTCGGCAAATTGTCAAGTTTTACCTCAGTTTCAAATTTGAATTCAAATTTCATTGAAATTCACAAGTCTCTTTGATATATCTATCAAAGCACCTCCAAATCTGCTCCAAATTTGCATTCTCACTAATTCAAACCTGAAGAATTTGAATATGCCCTCTACTCTTTGAGTTGACCATTGCAAATAAAAAAATTTAAACAACAGTTTGAATTTCCTCCTTGGAAATGGCCTTCTTTTCCTTGAAGTGAACCCTTTAGTTCAAACTGAATTTAAAGTCCTCTTGCACATGCCAGCAATCACATGGTTAAACAAAAGTTTTTGCAAGTCCCATTCCTTAGATTTAAACTCAACTTTATTCATCACTAAAGTTTTCCATTTACAAGTTTTGGTACTTTTACATTCCTCCACCTTTAAAAAGATTCTCGTCCCGAGATTCACAAATAAGAATAACATGGGGAGGACAACTATCAAACATAAGCCTCTAATAACTCCGGATGATTGCGTTGCAAATATTCCTCGCTTTCCCATGTAGCTTCCTTGGACGTGTGATTTTCCCATAGCACCTTGAAAAATCGCAGCGTCCGGTTTCTGGTCTCGCGAGTCTTTTCATCAGTTATCCGGGTTGGACGCTCAACATATGTAAGGTCCGGCTTCAAATCTGCTATGCGCTCCGTGAGAATCTCCGTTGGAACTTTCAAACATTTCCGCAGTTGAGATATGTGGAAGACGTTATGAATTCTGGCTAAGGCTGCCGGTAGCTCCAAACGGTATGCCACGGGTCCACATCTTTCAATGATGACGAAGGGCCCGATAAAACGTGGAGCTAATTTTCCTTTCACTCCGAATCGGGGAATGCCCTTCATAGGAGATACGCGGAGGTATACGTGGTCCCCAACATGGAAATCCAGAGGACGTCGTCTCCTATCCGCATAGCTCTTTTGTCTGGACTGAGCATCTTTAAGATTTGCTTGAATAAGCCTAACCCGCTCTTCAGCTTCATTTACGAGATCAATCCCGTAAATCACTCTCTTGCCAGATTCACACCAGTTCAAGGGTGTGCGGCACTTTCGGCCGTAGAGAGCTTCATACGGTGCCATTTTTATGCTCGTTTGATAACCATTGTTATACGAGAACTCCGCCAACGGTAAGTGATCATCCCAGCTCTTACCGTGGTGGATGGCACATGCCCTTATCATATATTCAAGGATTTGATTCACCCTCTCAGTTTTCCCATCGGTTTGAGGGTGATACGCGGAGCTTCGAATAAATTTGGTTCCCAAGGATGTGTGTAGCTGTTCCCAGAAATGGGATACGAACAGCGATCCTCTGTCAGAGACAATGGTACGGGGAACTCCATGTAAGCACAAGATTTGTGCTATGTACAACTCTGCTACTTTTTGGCGTTGTATTTGGTATGCACCGGGATGAAGTGTGCTGATTTGATTAACCGATCAATGATTACCCAAATCGAATCATGCTTATTAGCCGTGAGAGGTAGTCCAACAATGAAGTCCATACTAATATACTCCCACTTCCATGCCGGAACGCTTAGCGGTTGTAAGGTTCCCGCTTTCTTCATGTAGTCGGCTTTAACTCGCCAACATGTATCACATTCTGATACGTATTTAGCAACCTCTCGCTTCATCCGGGTCCACCAAAATTTAGTCTTCCATTATTGGTACATCTTGTTGCTGCCCGGATGAATAGAAAATTTGTATAAGTGAGCCTCATCCAAAATTTTCTTCCGCAGCCTCATATCACGGGGTACGACTATCCGGTCCTTGAACCATAAGGTACCTTCATCATCTAACCGGAAACATTTTACTTCCCTGTTCTTCAACCTTCTCCTGGTATGAGACATGCCCTTGTCTCGCTTTTGAGCTTCTATAAACTCATCTTTTAATGTGGGTATGAGAGCTAGATTATGTAGAGCTCCATATGGAACCAAGTAGAGACTTGGTTCTTCCTCTTCTATCGGCGTATTGGTCAGGTTATGAACATGAGACTTCCGGCTGAGTGCATCGGCAACCACATTTGCCTTGCCCGGATGATAATGAATTTCAATCTCATAGTCTTTGATCAGCTCCAACCATCACCGTTGTCACATATTCAACTCTTTTTGAGTGAATATGTACTTTAAGCTTTTGTGGTCAGTGTAGAGATGGACCAGATTTCCCAAAAGGTAATGTCTCCACATCTTCAAAGCTAATACCACGACAGCAAGCTCGAGATCATGAGTTGGATAATGTTGCTCATGATTCCATAATTGTCGTGATCCATATGCGACCACGCGTCCTCCTTGCATGAGTGCACAACCAAATCCAATGCCGAACGCAGCACAATAAACATCAAAGGGCTTGGTTGTATCCGGTTGGGCTAAAACCGGGGCTGTTGTGAGGTGTTTCACCAACGCTTGAAAAGCTTCCTCACATGGCTTGCTCCAATCATATTTGATACCCTTTTTCAGTAGCTCCGTCATAGGTTTGGAGATTTTTGAGAAGCCCGGGATAAACCTCCGATAATATCCCGCCAAACCCAAGAAGCTACGAACTTCATGGACTGATGTTGGAGACTTCCATTGCAGCACTTGTTCAATCTTGCTTGGATCAACAGAAATGCCTTCTGCTGAAATAATATGTCCAAGAAACGGCACTTGGTTGATCCAGAATTCACATTTATTAAACCTTGCATAGAGCTTGTGATCTCTCAAGCGTTGGTGCACAATATGCAAATATTTAGTGTGCTCCTCTTCTGATTTGGAATAGACCAAGATGTCATCGATGAATACGACGACGAACTGATCTAGCTCCGGCATGAACACCAAGTTCATAAGATATATAAAGTGAGCCGGAGCATTGGTCAACCCAAATGACATGACAAGATACTCATAGAGTCCATATCTTGTTGAGAATGCTGTTTTCGGGATATCCTCCGCTCGAATCTTGATTTGATGATATCCCGACCTGAAGTCCATCTTGGAGAAGACTTTAGCACCCACTAGCTGATCGAAGAGAATATCAATTCTTGGTAGTGGATACTTGTTCTTTATTGTCACAGCATTTAAAGGATGATAATCGACGCATAGCTTCAGCGTCTCATCTTTCTTCTTTTCAAATAAGGCCAAGCAACCTCATGGTGATGAACTTGGACGAATGAACCCCTTGTCCATCAGATCTTTGAGTTGCTCCTTCAGCTCAGCTAATTCATTTGGAGCCATTTTGTATGGTCTCCAAGAGATCGGCGTGGTTCCCGGTATCAACTCTATTTTAAATTCCACCTTGCGCTCAGGTGGTAAGCCTGGAAGATCTTCGGGAAACACGTCCGGATATTCACGGACTACCGGAATGTCTTCTAACTTGCAAGCCTCGGCATTACATACTTCCGGTTCTTTGGAAACCGCTTTGCCGAGATATAATGTTTGACGCCCGTGAAGGGGAGAGTCCAAATGAACACTCCTGTTCTCGATGTCAAGAACAGCCTTATGGAAGGTCAACCATGATATTCCCAATATGGCATTGATTCCTTGATCTTCGAGAATAATGAGGGTGGTAGGATAAATTTTTCCACCCAAATAAAGTGGTGCTCTAGAAATCACTTCATTAGTCGATATGTCTCCACCTGGCGAATGAATAAGGTAAGAACCTTTTGTGATAGTTGTGGAGATCTGATCCCGGATCACCGTCGCCCTGCTAATGAAGTTATGTGTTGCACCAGAGTCGAAGAGAATGACAACCGCCTTGTCATTTAATGTGAACCTGCCTGCAAGAATAGGCCCTCCCTTTGGCAGATCATCGACTGACACATAATTAACCATTCCCACTTTGGACATGGCTTTTCTTTGCTGGACAAGATCACTCTTTGGAACGGGACCCGCAGACATAATGTTGCTGCTCGGTTCCGTTGCTTCATTGACGTTGAGTTCATGGTCAATATGAAGTGGGGCACCACTCGATTCAGCTGAGAAATCACCTTGTTCATCTTCAACCTCTTGAGGGAAAGAACATTCTAATGCACCTTGTTGATACTGAGGTGCATGAGAAATAAGTTGCTTCTGCGGTGGAGGTGAATAAAACCTCTAGGGAGTAGAAGAGTCGTCAAACTCTCAGAATGATTGCACCTCTTGTGGAACCTCTCGACTGGAAGGTGAACGGATTACCAACTGATACTTCTGAGGTAGATAATTGCATTCATCCTGTGGTAAGTCCCTCTCCCTCTTTTCTTTAAGGTAGAGATTGGAATAATATTCCTGAGTGATAGCACAGCTAACAAACTCATCAAAATTTTCTTGGCTAACTTTAGCCAACTCAAATCGCAGCCTAGCAGTCAGCACTCGGTAAAAATGATAACCCCTCATGGATGGTGATTTCACATAATTAGGGACATATTGAGCTAAGCGATTGAATTCCTTCGTATACCCAATAACACTCATTTCCCCTTGCTTTAGATTCCGGAATTCATCCAGACTGGTGTGCATTACGCCCGCAGGAACGAAGCGAGCACGAAACACATCCTGGAACTCTGCCCATGTGACACGATGCCCTGCTGGTTAGATAGCAAGGTATTCTGCCCACCATGCTCCAGCAAAGCCGTGAAGCTGCTGAGCGGCAAATAGAGTCTTCTGGAATTCATCACATTGAATCAAACCAAACTTGGACTCAATGACACGTAACCAGTGATTTGCTTCACAATGGTCAGCCGCTTCGGAGAATACCGGCGGTTGTGTCGCCAAGAAATCCAGATAAGTGCTCGGAGTTGGCATGTGATATTGAGCTTCTCTATTTATTCCCTGCTGAACTAGATTTTGGAGAGTTTCATTCATCTTTGCCATAATTTCAGCCAATCCGGTTGGCGATGGCTCTTGTGATGAAGTCGAGTCATTCCCACCTCGACTTGGACCTCCGATCTCCATTTGAGAATGTGTGCATACCATACTGCACGAAACAAAATTTTATGTCAATCAAAATTCTATCTCAGGAGTAAGTAAAGATAAGTAAAACATGAACATGTCATGAACTTTATGAAAGCATAATCATATTCATGTTTAAACAAATCTTAAGTACGCTAAACTAATCAGCTGGACTACCCTGACCAGTTCACACAAACTCCAAAATTTACTCAAGTTAACTACAGATTCTTGACTTGAGTTCAATACCAAAGTTTTAGTAAACTTCACTATCTTTCCAATGAGTACTTATGTGCCTATATATCTTTTCTGGACCAAAAGTTATGATTGCTCAAAGGTGTCAGAATTCCTGGATAAAATTTGCCAGCATCTCCTTTGTATGTGGCTACCTTTATCACAGTTGTATATGCAATACAATAAGAATCTGAACGAACTTTGAACTACAATAATGTTGCACATTTCATAACCTTTCCAACGGTATATCATAGGCTCCTTAAGGATTTTTTTACAGGAAGTTATGGCTTAAAAACAGAAAGGTCCAGAGAGGTTTTTGCTACTGTCCTGGTTCTGAACAGTTTGCCTTCAACTGGACTTTTCACCAACTTAACTTGTGATTTTGCTCTGGAGGTCTACAAGGAAGTTGTAGATCACTTGAAAATCTTTCCAGAACTGTATCGCACACCTCAATTGGTTAAATCTAATCAGAGTTATTCTCTGTTAAAGTCCAGCAAGAATTCCTGCCAGAAACAGAGCACTCTGTTTTTGAAATCTTTGAAACCTAGACCATCTCTCATTTGAATCTTAGCTCAAAATAAGAGTTAGGTAACTAATATTTGTTTCAAGCTTCCATTTTTAGTTGAAAGTTAGTTCATGAATCATTTCTTCATAGGGAAGAGGATTCTATGTTTAGTACGGTGTCGATGCACCGTAAGAATCATGTCGGTACTATGTCCCTCACCAAAAGAAAAATCCTAACCGGATTGTACCAGCCTATACGTATTATCAGTGGCACTAAGATGATCTCCTGCAAACGTGTGCTACTCGGAATACATACATGGTTAGTACCTGAAGAAGAACACTCAATAGTGGTGCACTCAAAGGTTATTTCAATTTCAGGCAGTTCCATACTCAAAACATACGCCCCGTATCATTCCCATACGGGCCGTCCTTGAGTCAAGACACGTCTCAAGGTACGTGATCGTGTTTTAACACCACACGACAGGGAACCCGAGTATATCGTGAACGGGTCGTCATGCCGATGGCAAGCGCTGTGTATGTCCTCCTAGGCTATTTCCAGAAGAACATACTACCGCGTTACTGACCACACGATGGGCTCTCCACTTACTTGCCTAATGCACGCTAGGGATCTATAACACCCTGATTAGCAAAAAAAAAACCTAACCCACCCCGCCCCACTTTCCCCCACTCTCGCTGACCCCCCCCCCCCCCCGAACAAACCGCCACCCACCTCCTTCTTCTGCTTCCCCCGCCGCCTCCCCTTCCCGATCCCCCACCTCCCCACTCCCGCTCGCCCCAACCCGCCTGATCCTCAGCGCTGCTGCGCCTCGGACTCCCCGTGCGCCGCCCCGTTCCACCGCCCCACCACATCGCCGCCAGCGCTCGGCCTCCAACCGGCCCCGAACCGCCGCCCCACTCTTCCTCCATGCCCGTGCCGCCGCCCCTCGGGGTCCTTCCACCGGGCTACTCCTTCCAAGGTGCCTCGCCCCCCTTCTCACGAGGCCACCATTTTCCCCATGGACCCCCACCTCCGTGCCTCTTCCCTGGACCTCTCGCGCGCCGCCCCACGTCTACGCCATGCTACACCGCATGGTGTGCCTCGTCCCTTCCGGCGTTCAGGACAACCCACGCGACCCAGAAAGTAGCCGCGGAGCCCATGGGAGACGAAGAAGCCGCAGCCGCAGATGCCTCCGAGGCAGCAAATCCCAGGGAGGACAGAGAAGCTAGGCAGGCGTTGGACTGTTGTTTTGGATTCGACAAGAGGTTCCTTGATATTAGGGTGAAGGCAGAGACAGTGCAAGTGAACCGAAAGGTGGTATTTTGGTTGAGGGATGCATTTGTTAGTGTTGTGAGGGGGTTGCAGCTGTCTGGTATGGAGGTTCATGTGCCTGAATTTGAGGCTGCTGAGGTTCCTGAGGCGGCAACAACGCGTTGTGGTATGGATTTGGGCGAGGCAAAGGTGGAAAAGAAGAAGAAAAAGGTCAGGAAAGCTGCATTGGTTGAAGGTGAGAAGGAAGAAGCCAAGGCTTCCAAGCATGAGAAGAAGGACAAGAAGGAGAAGGAGGAGACCCACATCTACTTCATCAAGCCCCAGTCCCTAGTGCCATCGCTCGACACCCCCACCAGGATGCTCCTCAAGGACTACGACCGCCTCAGCATCCGCACCGGCCACTACACCCTGCTCCCCCCGGCCACTCGCCGCTCAAGCGCCCCCTCGCCAAGAACCTTCGCTAAGATGTCAACAACCTCGACAAGCCCTCCAACCCCCCCCCCCCCATGTCCGATGAGCTCCGGTGAGATCCTCCGCCCTTCGTGGCGTTCCACCCCTTTGTGTTTGTTTCCTCCGAGTTATAACTTTGACAGTGTCTACCCTTCGCACCAGTGAGCGTCTCTGACTCATCGATCTCGAAGAAACGACACCCCATAGCCCATCCTGACGAGCATCGAAGGATTTTGCCGCCCTCTCTTTAGGAACATCGACAAGCTTCCTCAGGGTTTCTTTCAACACAAATCGCCACTCGTGCGTGTACCCCGACGAGTTCCGTGCATGTCTCAGACCCGAAGAACGCGTGTGAAGGACACCCCAATGGTGATCCCGTCGATGTCCAAAGAACGTCGTTGCTCCTCGAAGCCATGAGCCGTCTTGCTCTCCTTCTGGTGCTGCACGACCCTTTAGGGTAATCATGCACAACTGACGATCAAGAAGCCAACGCGAGGAGTTCAACCACTGCACTGAGCAACGACATAAGAAAAAAGCAAGTGTCCCTGACCACTTTGATCCTATACTACGATGTGTAGTTAGAGTTTAATTGCATTGTCAAATTGGAATATGATACCCATGCTAGGAAGTTTCCCTAGATTTTCATTATCTTGCCTCCTTGTAGCCTGGGTTGGGAGTTATTTTATTATGTCATTCATTTATACTACTCATGCTTAGCCATGCTTAGAATGGGAATAACGGGATATGAAATCATCACCTTGATTATTTTACCCTTTGAATGGATTATTATGAATTATGTAGAGATAGGGATCTAGGCAAGTTGGATGCTTTGGTTGGTGTTGTGTGCACGAGACACGGGTTTGTATTTAGTACTTGCCTGGATCCTAAGGACCGGTTCATGGAGCATGTAACCTAGCTTTACTGTGCCAACCACATGCTGAGATGGGGCAGCTTGTCTAATTAATTAGGTGCATTTCCGACGTAGTATGGGTGTTTGGATGGTGTGGGGAATAGGTGTCAGCTGGAATACCATATGAACCCCAAGGTTCAAGAGGGGGCCACTGCAGCGGGGGTTGGAACCTCCTGGATGCTGTTAGGGGTGAAACCTCAGTGTTCCACACTCATCGGGAATCCCTTTGTAAAGGCTTCGTAGTGATCTCCTGGCTACACACCCCGGAAGTGTGAACGTGGTTCACGGCCACTGGCATAACGGAGGTTCTTCTAGTCCACCTAGCAACGGGGGATGAAATCACTACATGTGGGTACAGTGGTGCAAACTCTGCAGAGTCAAAACTGTCATGACAGCCGTGCTCACGGTCAAGAGCGGCTTGGACTTATTCATGATTAGATGATGAGGAATGATGGTGTTGAGGACGTTAAGCGGGAAGCTTAACAATAGAATTAGGTGTATGGGGTTGGGCCACTTTATTTGCATAGTAATGTAGGAGTTAACATAAGCTAAGGAGATAGGTATTAATTGCGTAGTGCTTTAACCCTGTGTTCATCCTTTCCATGATTCTAGCCTGCATGACATTAATTTTCCCACACTTGCTGAGTACATTATGTACTCATGCATTTTCCTTTTTCCTTCATCATAAATGTTGCTCAGTGAAAAGAAGATCTGATGAAGATGGTGTGAAGGTCATGTTGCTGCCAGTCGATTTGTCCTGTGGACGGTCCTACAAGATTTCCCTCTTCCGCTGCTATTCAAAACTCATTTAAGGTAAAAATGTTGTTTATATTCGATATAGATCTGTTTATCACTACTTGTCCTACATGTATGATTAAACCGATCCTGGCATACATATAGATTACGGCCGGTTTTACCTATTATAAAACCGGGTGTGACAAAAGTGGTATCAAAGCCAGGCTTCGACTCTAGGCACGTGACCTTAGTTAGAAAGGGCTCGTAAGACTTCCTTTTGGCCTCGCTTACGAAGACGAAGACTCAACTCAACCAACAGAAGCTTCAAGATCAACGTGTGAAGATAACTCGAAGCGAGAAGTAGATTGCTTGAAGATTAGTATATGACACTCGCTTAGGTTCCAAAGTTGCTCAGCGAGTGAAGCTCATGCCTTGCTCATGACGAATTAGAAACATGTTTGAAAACAGGAAAACTAAAAATAATATTATTTTTCTATTTAAGGGGGGTAGACATCACGTTCCAACACCTCTGTTAGGATTGGATTCGATAAACACTAGGCCGACAATAGTCGGTGAAGAAGAAACAATTTCCAAGAAGATGCTCGACCAACAAAACATCAAAGCTTTGAGGATGTTCATGGAGCCAATGACTTTGTGTAGGGTGCACTCAAGTTTACTAGAATCAAAACTCTCTTGATCGTATCTAAATCATTGTTTGACTTGTCTATTACCATAGACGCTTATAACCCCGTATAAAACTTCGTCCTGACAAAACGAGTCTCTCTATATTGTTAATCGCAGGAAAAAACTTCTCCCGTCAACAAAACTTCTGAAACCTAGCTCACTAGAATCTCGGGGCGAGATTCCATTTAAGGGGGGTAGTATTGTAACACCCTGATTATCAAAAAAAAACCTAACCTACCCCGCCCCACTTTCCCCCACTCTCGCCGAGCCCAACCCCCTCGAATAAATCGCCGCCCACCTCCTTCTTCTGCTTCCCCTGCTGCCTCTCCTTCCCGATCCCCCACCTCCCCACTCCCGCTCGCCCCAACCCGCCTGCTCCTCAGCGCTGCTGCGCCTCGGACTCCCCGTGCGCCGCCCCGTTCCACCACCCCACCAAGTCGCCGCCAGCGCTCGGCCTCCAACCGGCCCCGAACCGCTGCCCCACTCTTCTTCCCTGCCCGTGCCACCGCCCCTCGGGATCCTCCAACCGGGCGCGCCCCCACGGTGCCGGCACCAGCTCCCCGCGCCTACTCCATCCAAGGCGCCTCGCCCCCCTTCTCACGAGACCACCATTTTCCCCATGGACCACCACTGTCGTGCCTCTTCCCTAGACCCCTCATGCGCCGCCCCACGTCTACGCCATGCTACACCGCATGGTGTGCCTCGTCCCTGCCGGCGTTCAGGACAACCCACGCGACCCAGACGACGACCCGGATAGTAGCCGCGGAGCCCATGGGAGACGAAGAAGCCGCAGCTGCAGATGCCCCCGAGGCAGCAAATCCCAGGGAGGACAGAGAAGCTAGGCAGGCGTTGGACGGTTGTTTGGACTCGACAAGAGGTTCCTTGATATTAGGGTGAAGGCAGAGACAGTGCAAGCGAACCGGAAGGTGGTATTTGGGTTGAGGGATGCATTTGTTAGTGTTGTGAAGGGGTTGCAGCTGTCTGGTATGGAGGTTTCTGTACCTGAATTTGAGGCTGCTGAGGTTCCCGTGGCGGCAACAACGTGGTTTGGTATGGATTTGGGCGAGGCAAAGGTAGAAAAGAAGAAGAAAAAGGCCAGGAAAGCTGCATTGGTTGAAGGTGAGAAGGAAGAAGCCAAGGCTTCGAAGCATGATAAGAAGGAAAGAAGGAAAAGGAGGAGATCCACATCTACCTCATCAAGCCCCAGTCCCTAGTGCCATCGCTCGACACCCCCACCTGGCCGCTCCTCAAGGACTACGACCGCCTCAGCGTCCGCACCGGCCACTACACCCCGCTCCCTCTGACCACTCGCTGCTCAAGCGCCCCCTCGCCAAGAACCTTCGCTAAGACGTCAACAACCTCGACAAGCCCTCCAACCCCCCCCCCCCATGTCCGATGAGCTCCGATGAGATTCCCCGCCCTTCGTAGTGTTCCACCCCTTTGCGTTTGTTTCCTCCGGGTTCTAACTTTGACAGTGTCTACCCTTCGCACCAGTGAGCGTCTCCGACTCATCGATCTCAAAGAAACGATACCCTTTCCCATAGCCCATCCTGACGAGCATCGAAGGATTTTGCCGCCCTCTCTTTAGAAACGTCGGCAAGCTTCCTCAGGGTTTCTTTCAACACAAATCGCCACTCGCGGGTGTACCCCGACGAGTTCCGTGCATGTCTCGGACCCAAAGAACGCACGTGAAGGGCACCCCAACGGTGATCCCGTCGATGTCCGAAGAACGTCATTGCTCCTCGAAGCCATGAGCCGTCTTGCTCTCCTTCTGGTGCTGCACGACCCTTTAGGGTATACATGCACAACTGACGATCAAGAAGCCAAGGCGAGGAGTTCAACCACTGCACTGAGCAACGACATAAGAAAAAGGCAAGTGTCCTTGACCATTTTGACCCTATACTAGGATGTGTAGTTAGAGTTTAATTGCATTGTCAAATTGGAATATGATACAAATGTTAGGAAGTTTCCCTAGATTTTCATTATCTTGCCTCCTTGTAGCTTGGGTTGGGAGTTATTTTATTATGTAATTCATTTATACTACTTATGCTTAGCCATGCTTAGAATGGGAATAATGAGATATGAAATCATCACCTTGATTATTTTACCCTTTGAATGTATTATTATGAATTATGTAGAGATAGTGATTTAGGCAAGTTGGATGCTTTGGTTGGTGTCGTGTGCACGAGACACGGGTTTGTGTTTAGTACTTGCCTGGATCCTAAGGACCGGTTCATGGAGCATGTAACCTAGCTTTACCGTGCCAACAACATGCTGAGATGGGGTAGCTTGGCCAATTAATTAGGTGCATTTCTGACGTAGTATGGGTGTTTTGATGGTGCGGGGAATAGGTGTCAGCTGGACTACCATATGAACCGCAAGGCTCAAGAGGGGGCCACTGCAGCGGGGGTTGGAGCCTCCTGGATGCTGTTAGGGGTGAAACCTCAGTGGGCCCACACTCGTCGGGAATCCCTTTGTAAGGGCTTCGTAGTGATCTCCTGACTACACAACCCGGAAGTGTGAACGTGGTTCGCGGCCACTGGCATAATGGAGGTTCTTCTAGTCCACCCGGCAACGGGGGATGAAATCACTACATGTGGGTACAGTGGTGCAAACTCTACAGAGTCAAAACTGTCATGACAGCCGTGCTCACGGTCAAGAGCGGCTTGGACTTATTCATGATTAGATGATGAGGAATTATGGTGTTGAGGACGTTAAGCGGGGAGCTTAACAATAGAATTAGGTGTATGGGGTTGGGCCACTTTATTTGCATAGTAATGTAGGAGTTAAGATAAGCTAAGGAGATAGGTATTAATTGCGTAGTGCTTTAACCCTGTGTTCATCCTTTCCTTGATTCTAGCCTGCATGAAATTAATTTTCCCACACTTGCTGAGTGTATTATGTACTCATGCGTTTTCCTTTTTCCTTCATCATAAATGTTGCTCAGTGAAAAGAAGATCTGATGAAGACGGTGTGAACGTCATGTTGCTGCCAGTCGATTTGTCCTGTGGACGGTCCTACAAGATTTCCCTCTTCTGCTGCTATTTAAAACTCATTTAAGGTAAAAATGTTGTTTATATTCAATATAGATCTGTTTATCACTACTTGTCCTACATGTATGATTAAACCGATCCTCGCATACATGTAGATTACAGCCGGTTTTACCTATTATAAAACCGGGTGTGACAGTATCAGCGTTTCATATGAACTCAGGAACATGAAGAGTTCAAGAGTTTCATATTAACGTCTCTCACCAAGCTGTGAGACCTATCCCTGAACCACTTTCCTCATCAGGGGAGCTACCCGAAATTTAACCGCTTTCGGTGGCGTTCCTTACCATGCTTATCTGAACGTAGGTGCGTCGTTACATAATCAAAGTTCAGAATTATAACAAATATATTCTGGCAAAATGTGAGGATTTTTGGATGAACCAAATTCCCTCTAAAATTCTTTTGCTGAAAATTTTTAAAGAATTTTCCAGAATTAATTAATGATTTTCATACAAATTGGGTTGCATATTTGGATAGAGTTTTTCAGTATGAATCTAGCCCAATTTGAATCACTAAATATGGAGCTTCCTAGCACAAGTTATGCCCTCCCAAAGTTTTAGTCAAATCTGGTATTTGAATAAACCGGGGAAAAGTTCAAAAGTCTGACAGCGGGTCCAGGGGTGACATGGCACCTTCTGATGCGCTGGCACACGGGGCTATAGAGTTCTCCCCGCACAGTCGCAAAATGATCCGGTGCAACATAAGATCCCATTCCCCCACTACCGACGCTGACACGTGGGCCAGCCCTGGCTTCCTCTACCTCTCGCCACCCGCGCTCCCGCGCCGCCGAGCTCGCCGGAGCTCTCGCCGGGAGGGGGTTCCCGTGCTCGGAACATGCTGCTTTTCGCTTCCACTATGTATTCTCATGCGAGGAACATGTTGCCGGCCTCGACTCAGATCAAAGATGGCCGGAACCCTAGGCGTGACGGCAACAGTGGCTGCGGCATCTCCGGCGACGTCACTAGGGCGTTATGCTGCACCAAACACGTCGACGTTTGCTCGTACAGCACCACTGCACTGAGGAGAACATGGATCCAACCGCCGATCTCACTAAAACTCGCCGGAAGTATGACCTCACCTTCGGGCTAGGTCAAAAATCTGGCGACAATCGAAAAACTCGATGAACAGCGGCTTTGCTCGACGGTTCTTGGTGGTTCTTGATCCTATGAACTCACACGGAGTTATAGAAGGTGTATTCTATGTTATGTGTGGAGTGGTTCAACGTGTGAGACGAATTTGCTGAGTTTCTCCCCTCGGTTATTATTGTATGTCGACGGCAAAAAGCAAAATTCCGGGGAGCACCGTTCGTGATAGGCTGCCGGGGTTGCGGTGAAGCAAGAAGAGGTCTAGGCGCACCTTTTTGCTTTTTGCAGCTCGGTGGGAGAAGCTCTGTGGCGGCGGGGCGATGAGTTCTTGTCGCGGCGGCCTCACTCTGCGCTGTGGAGGGAAACTGAGCTCGATGCCGAGGTTCCCGTGGAGCTAGCGCCTGGTTTTTTGCTTCGGGCACACTGAGGGAGGTCCGGCGGTGCTGTAGGGAGGCTCAGCTTGGCGTGCAACTCGTCGGGCTGACCGGTCGCTGATGAACTTAGCATTTTCTTCCGTGTGGCAGCAGCTCGGCGAGGAAGGCACGGGATACGACGGCAGCTGTGGGAGGCGGCGTTCTCTCGGTGGAGTTGATGAGGGCAAGGGGAAAACCGACTCCGGGGCAGCTCGGGAGCTGGCGGCAACATTGACTCAGTGGCACATGCTGCGTTCGGCGCCTTCGAGCGAAATCAGAGGAACCGGTTTGTTTTGATTGAGGGAGTCTGAACAGGAAAACAGAGACTTGTGGGTTAAGTCTTCCCCCTCTCCATGACAATTGGGCCCCACTCATTTCCTCTCTTAAATATCCAAATTTTGGCACATTGCAAACTTCAATCAAGAGGAATTCAAATTCAAAGGCCATTCGGCAAATTGTCAAGTTTTACCTCAGTTTCAAATTTGAATTCAAATTTCAATGAAATTCACAAGTCTCTTTGATATACCTATCAAAGCACCTCCAAATTTGCTCCAAATTTGCATTATCACTAATTCAAACCTGCAGAATTTGAATATGCCCTCTGCTCTTTGAGTTGGCCATTGCAAATACAAATTTTAAACAACAGTTTGAATTTCCTCCTTGGAAATGACCTTCTTTTCCTTGAAGTGAACCCTTTAGTTCAAACTGAATTTAAAGTCCTCTTGCACATGCCAGCAATCACATGATTAAACTAAAGTTTTTGCAAGTCCCATTCCTTGGATTTAAACTCAACTTTATTCATCACTAAAGTTTTCCATTTACAAGTTTGGGACTTTTACAAGTGGGAGATGTAGGAGCTAGGCATGGCAGCCAAATCCGCCGGAGAGCCCTCCAAACCTATTGGCACCGTGCGCCCGAAGTGGTCCGAAGGTGTTCCCGTGACAAGAACGTGAAATCCTCGCTCTACACCTAATTTCCCGACCTAGAATCACGGGAGGAAGGGCGCTAGCTAGTCTAGAACCTGTGTGCAAGATTTGAGCTACTCACAACATGAATTGAAGCTGAATTTAGCAACTCTTTACCTCGGGGTCGAGTTGTGCTGCCCGGGGGGAAATCTCCGAATTCTCCTCTGAGGAATCACGGCCTGGGCTGAATTTTGAAGGTGAGCAGCTCCGGTCGTAGGTGCACCAATGGGTTGGATATCTTGGACATGAGCTTCTCCGGGTTGGGCTGTCCACGGTGACCGAAGGTTGGAACTTTCGGTGTTCACGGCGGCACAGTTGCAACTCCGGGAATTTTAAGCTCCAACGGCCAGAGACAGAAGGAGTTGGGATGGTGGAGGGCTAGAGCACGTGTTGGTGATGGTTTTTTTTCTGTGGAAGGCTTGAGCAACCGAGCTCGGGGTGCTGTGGTTGATCGGGAGGAACCGGCGGCGATGTTCTGTGCGAAGAAAGAAACCGAGGCGCAAACACGAGCTGAGGGAAGCGAAGTAGCTCCGGTGCACTCTTTGTAGTGATCCAGCCGAGCAAAAGACCACACAGCAGGAGGTGGCGCGGTGCTCTCTCAGGAGCGGGTTGCAACCAAGAGCTGGCGGCCGCTCGCTGTTCGACCGAAGTCCGCAGAGGCGGTATAACATTGTGTGGCTGACAAAGGGGTCCCACCACCTCTATTTTTAATCCAATTTCCACTGATATTTTTCCCCCAGCTACTCAAAATTTAAGATTATGCTTTGCCTCAAAGTTAAGGTTTGAAAAGGTTGAATTCAAATGATTTGAATTCTAGTGTGGATTTTGAATTGAATATGGTCATTTGAATTTGAAAATGGACTTTGAATTCTTCCTTTTGCATTGTTCCAAAAACATAGAAAACCAACTCCAAAGTTTCTGATTTTTGCCATGGCTGCTAATTCAAATGTGGAGAACACATTTGTGGTACCAACTTTGCAAATTGAGGAAGTTGGGATTTGAAACTGAAATTCAAATTCAGATTAGAGGGCTTCCTCTTTTAATCCCAAACAAATACTAAAACCCCTCCAAATGAGCTGAAATTTGGAAGGTTGAATATTTGAAATATGAAGATCCACATTATGCATTTAGATCTCAATGTTTGGAAGTTTTTGGGAAGTCTAAATTCTCACTTTGAACTTACACCGTTATAATTCAAAGTTTTAATTCCTCTCATTTTTCCTAAGTGTACATGAGCTGAATTTTTCTTGCTACCACTTTTTGGGGATTTTACAATTGCTAGGATTTGGCTGAGGTAACCGTGAGGTGCTACTCTAGCTTCAGCTCGACCAGGATTTCTAGTGATCAAGTGATCGAGATGAATTTTGGGTTTTGGTTCTCGGTGTTCTATACGGTGATCGTTGGGAAAATTGAAATCCCGGTGAACCAGCGCTAAGAGGGAGATAGGGAGCTTGGGGAGAGCTACTAGACTTCGATGCTAACCTCAGAGACCAGTTTGCCACGCTGGAGAAGCTTGGAGCTGCTCGGACGACGGTGTCAAGTCGGAGGAGCTTCGGGGTTGACAGAGCGGTGGAAGATCGGCTCGGACAAGCTCAACAGACGCTGATCACGAGCAGCTGAGGGCTGGAGCACGTCAAGCAAAGGCCGGCGGTGCCGTTTGTGGCCTCATCTTGCGGTGGGAAGGACTGCTTTGGCAGGTCGGCGGCAGGGTGGTGTATTAAGGTGTGCGGCAGCTTACTTTGGTTTCTCAGTGCGGAAAAACGTCGAGGCAGCGTGAAAATTGGCTGCTGCCGTCGGTAGCTCGAGGATAAATAGCTGAGGATGTCGGTTTGCAGCTGTGATCGGCGATCAGGAGGTGGCAGCGGCATGCAGCACCGTGGCGCCCGCCTGAGCGCACGCAAGACCCGAGTCCCGGGTGCTTCAGTCGGTTCACTGGCTTGTGTGGCTGACAAATGGGACCCACTTCCATTTTGACCTCTGAAATTAACTTCCTCCCACTGCTCCAAACAGTAATCCCACTAACACCCTTTAGAATTTGAATTATCTACCAAATGCCCATTTGAACTTGATAGAATTCAAATTGTGAAGTGTTTGAATATATTTTAAGCACATATGCAGTTTGAAATTCAAATTAAATTTGAATTTTCTAAATTAGCTCATGTCAAGATCAACTCCAAATAGAGTGAAAATTGGTGTGTGAGCTCACAAAAATTTTCTGAGTGTGAATATGAAACCCACTTTTGAATTCATGGGGTAAAAGGAGTTTGAATTTGAATTTGAGTTCAAACTAGCCTCTTTCTAGTTATACCCCAAAAATACCTCAAAAAGGTTTTGGATTTGTGTGAATTTTGGCATGAGCATTCCTAGCAAGTTGTTGGAGTTTTTCATATGCTCAGCCCTTATATGATGCATGTGGGAAATGCCACTTTTGCATTTTGTGGGTTTATTCTCTAATGACCATGTTGATGGTGTTTACTTGCTCTTCAAAGGTGTTCATAAAGTTTCCTCAAATGAGGTGTGTGTGGTGTGATGAACACTTTGGATGTGTGCAAAAACTTAGGCTCTCACATTCCTCCCCCTTAAAAGAATCTCGTCCCGAGAATATAAGGTGAAAATGAGAGAGAGGACGGTGGAAAATTACCGTATGTGTGACGCGAAAAAGTCGGGGTAGTTAGCGTGAAGAAAACCTTCGCTCTCCCATGTCGCTTCGTCTATGTAGTGATTACTCCATAGAACTTTGTAGAACCACAACGTACGGTTGCGTGTGGTTCGGGGCTTTTCATCAATTATCTGAACCGTCTCCTCTCGATACACGAGATCCATTTTTTGTTCTTCTATATCCTCCAGCTGAATGGTAGTTGATAGCTTAAGACACTTCCTCAGTTGGGAAATGTGAAAGACTTCATGCACACTGGAAAGTGTTGTTGGTAATTCCAGCCGGTATGCTACCGATCCACATCTTTCTGTAATCTGGAATGGACCGATGAATCGGGGTGCCAACTTTTCTCTGACCCCAAATCTGTTCACGCCCTTCATTGGAGATACATGTAGATACACATGATCCCCAACTTCGAATTGTAACGGGCGTCTTCCGGTTCGCATACTGTTTTTGTCGGGATTGTGCGGCTTTTAGGTTCGCTTGAATCAGCCGAACCTTTTCGTCCGCATTGTTGTCAAGATCAATCCTGAAGGTGACCCTTTCGCCAGACTCACACCAATTCAGTGGTGTGCGTCATTTTCTCTTGTATAGTGCCTCGTAAGGCGCCATATTGATGCTGGCTTGGTACCCATTGTTGTACGAAAACTCGGCCAATGGTAAGTGATCATCCCAATTCTTACCGTGGTTGATAGCACAAGCTCGTAGCATGTCCTCTAGAATCTGATTTACCCGCTCGGTTTGCCCATCCGTCTGCGGGTGATACGCTGAACTATGGATCAGCTTTGTCCCCAGCGCAGCGTGTAGCTGCTCTCAAAAAGGGGACACAAATAAAGTGCCCCGATCCGATATGATGGTGCGGGGTACGCCGTACAAGCATAGGATCCATGAGATGTACAATTCAGCATACTTTTTGGCGTTGTAGTTTGTGTTGATCGGGATGAAATGGGCAACTTTGGTGAGCCGGTCGATGATCACCCACACAGAATCATGCTTCTGAAAAGTGGTGGGTAAACCGACGATGAAGGCCATGCTCACATCTTCCCACTTCCAGGCAGGAATGCCCAGTGGTTGTAGCAGTCCCGGCTTTCTCATGTGGTCTTCCTTCACCCTTCGACATGTATCACACTCGGACACGTACTTTGCGATCTCCCGCTTCATTCGTGTCCACCAAAACTTGTTTCTGAGTTCTTCATACATTTTTTTTGCTGCCGGGGTGAATAAAAAACTTTGACAAGTGAGCCTCATCAAAGATTTTCTTCCGTAACTCCGGATTACAGGGTACGACGATCTGGTCCTTGAACCATAGGACGCAAATGCTCCCCACTGTCTACACGCCTCTGCAAATGCGACATGCCCTTGTCATGTTTCTGAGCTGCCGCTATCTCTTCACGGATGGTGGGGATCAAAGCTAAGTTGTAGAGAGCTCCATGGGGAATCACATGCAATGGTGGCTCGCTCTCTTCCAACGGTGTGATGGTTAGATTGTCGACGTGTGACTTGCGACAGCGCATCCGCCACTACGTTTGTTTTGCCAGGGTGATAATGGATCTCTATTTTGTAATCCTTTATCATTTCCAATCATCTTCGCTGCCTCATGTTCAGCTCCTTCCGAGTGAATATGTACTTGAGGCTCTTGTGGTCGGTATATAAATGCACGAGGTTACCAAGTAGGTAGTGCCTCCACATCTTGAGTGCGAGTACCACGGCAGCGAGCTCTAAGTCATGAGTTGGAAAATTTTGCTCATGGTTTTTGAGCTGCCGTGATCCATACGCGACCACTCTTCGGTCTTGCATCAGCACGCATTCGAGCTCAATGCCGGACGCATCGCAGTACACGTCAAACGGTTTTGTTGTGTCTGGCTGCGCCAAAACCGGTGCTGATGTTAGGTGCTTGACTAATGCCTTGAACGCTGCTTCACATGCTGCACTCTAAATATATTTAGTAGCCTTCTTCAGCAGCTCTGTCATAGGCTTGGCAATCTTCGAGAAGTTCAGAATGAACCTCCGATAATATCCCGCGAGTCCGAGGAAACTCCGTACCTCGTGAACAGTTCTCGGGGACTTCCAGTTCAGCACTTGTGTGATCTTACTCGGGTCTACAGCGATACCTTCCGCTGAGATAATATGCCCAAGAAAAGGCACTTGCAAAATCAAGAATTCACACTTGATGAATTTTGCATATAGTTGGTGATCCCGCAGCCGTTGCAAGACTATACGCAGATGCTTCGTGTGTTCTTCCTCCGACTTGGAATATACCAATATGTCGCCGATGAAGACTACGACAAACTTGTCCAGCTCCGACATGAATACCGAGTTCATCAAGTACATGAAGTAAGCTGGAGCGTTGGTGAGGCCGAAGGACATGACCAGGTACTCATAAAGTCCGTACCTCGTCGAGAAAGCCGTTTTCGGAATATCCTCAGCCCGTATCTTAATCTGATGGTACCCAGATCTCAAGTCCATCTTGGAAAAGATCTTTGCTTCGACCAACTGATCAAATAACATGTCAATACGTGGCAACGGGTACTTGTTCTTGATGGTTATGGCGTTTAGTGGACGATAGTCCACGCAAAGTCGCAACGTCTCGTCCTTCTTCTTCACGAATAATGCCGAACAGCCCCATGGCGAGGAGCTCGGCCTAATAAAACCCTTCTCCAGCAGGTCCGTTAACTGCATCTTCAGTTCAGTCAATTCCTTGGGCGGCATCTTGTATGGCCTCTGGAATATTGGCATAGTTCCTGGTGCAAGTTCAATCTTGAACTCCACCTCTCGGTCGGGCTGCATCCCTGGTAAATCATCCGGAAACACGTCAGGGAACTCACGGACTACTGGGATGTCTTCCAATCTGATGGTTGTGGATTGATATACACTTGGAAGTTTTATTTCTGGACTGTCCAGAAATAATGAATGTGACTTGTGCATTTCTGGGTGTAGATGCACGACTCGAAGGACGGTGTCTAAAACAGCACCGTGGCGGTTTAACCACGACATCCCTAAGATGACATCGACCTTTTGTCCCTCTAAAGTTATGAGAGACGTGGGGTATACTCTACCGGCTAAGCATAATGGTACTTTGGAAACCATCATGCTTGCTGAAATCTTCCCACCCGGTGAACAAATCAAATATGGACTTTCGGTGGGTAGTATTTGCAAGCTTTGTTTAGCAAAAAAAGCTTGGTTAATAAAGTTATGTGTGGCGCCTGAATCAAATAATACTATGGCGCGATGTTGGTGGAGTTGGAACATACCCGCAAGGATTGGCTCTCCCTCCGGCACGTCCCCTATGGCAAGTTGGTGGATGGTACCGGGCCTAGGATTTGCCCGCTGCGCATTAGTGGGGTTCCGGGGCTGATTCCTCCCCGGAAACTGCAGTGTCACTCCACCGCCTTGCCTCTCAGGACAGTTGTTGGCGAAGTGTCCTGGGCGACCACATTTGTAGCATGTGGCTGCTGACTGGCCGGTGCTTGGGGGATGAAAGCCCGACATGCGCTGCTGAGGTGCATACGCACGCGGCATCGCCTGCTGCTGCTGTTGTTGCTGCGGAGATGGTGCTGGTAGTGCCGGCCTGAATGCCGGTGGATAATATGGCCGACTGCGGAATGGCATAGGCCTTTGTGGTGGCTGCCAGCATTGACCCGATGGTGAGCGATTCACCATCCAGTATTTTTGAGAAGGACCACATCCTTCTCCGCTGCTTTGCGGCGCGCTTCGCTTCCTCTCCGCCACCGCTAACTCCTTGCCGGAATCCTCCTGAACAATTGCAGCATCAATAATATCACTGAGGCTGTCGCGATTGAACATCGCCAGCTTGTCCTTCAGGAGCGGGTTAAGCCCCTGGTAAAAATGATCCCGCTGCTTCTCGTCGGTGTCAGCGTGATAAGAAGCGTAGAGAGCAAGATCATTGAACGCCCTGGAGTATTCCAGCGCGTTCCTGCTTCCTTGTTGCAGGCGAAGGAACTCCTGTGTCTTCCTCTTCATAATACCCGGCGGTATGTGATAGGCCCTGAAGGCCGTCCGGAACTCCGCCCAGGTCATAACTCGCTCGGTGAGTTGCGAGGCGCAGTAGTTCACCCACCAAGCGCTTGCGGATCCTTGAAGCTGTTGGACCGTGAACTGAGTCTTGCGCTGCTCACTCACTTGGAGCAGCCCGAACTTCATCTCCATCGTGCGGAGCCAGTTGTCCGCATCGATGGGTTCATCCGCCCTTGAGAATACCGGGGGATGAGTAGCCAGAAAGTCGGAGTAGGAAATATGTTGGTGCTCCTCGTGATCTTGACGCCTTTATGGTCGAGACGTATTCGCAATAAGGGTCTGCAGCAACTCCGTGTGCTTCTCAGGAGAACCTTCCATCGCCGTAATGATGTCGGCCAATGTAACCGTTGGCGGTGGCGGTTGTTGTTGTTGTTGTTGCTGTCCCAAGGAATCCTCGGGAGGCTGTTGGGAGGTCTCTCTCCCCTGACTGGAACCCCCAACGTCTGGGTTGGCACGAGTGCGAGTCATTCTGAAATTCAAAATAGCAGCGATCAGCACATGTCATACTTAAAATTCCATATGAAACAGTAGGTATTGAAGTGACGCATGAATAACTTGCACAACATTCACATATATTGATAAAGAATAAACTTTATACAAGATACATTATCCTTGGTTCTCTGAGAAGTCGTGCTCATGTTGTCACTACCTATACATATACTACTGTCTACACGACATGTCACCGATTACAAAAGTTTTTCTTACACCACACTCGCTGCCCTACTTGGCAACCGTAACCTACTACTCGGAGTAGAACTCGACCTCCTGTGGGTCGTCCTCCTCTGCTACCTCTGCTGGTGGCTCCGGGTCCATGACCTCCTCTTCCGGTTCAGGTTCCCCCATTGCCGGGATACCCAAAATCACGGGTACGGCACCATCCATCGGTAGGCCCATTACCGGAGGTACGAGGTCCTGCAACGCATGCACCTCGTCCATGGCCTGGTTGTAGTCCTCTTCCCAGCCTTGCCCCTCCTCAATAGCGTCATCACGCTCTTGAGTGAGGACCTCATTCTGCTGGGTCAAGGCTTGCACTTGCTGTTGCAAAGCCGTGATGTCGACGCGGCTTTTCTTCTTTGTCTTCTTCAGACGATGCAACTGATTATGTTGTTCGTTCAGTCGCTTTATCATCAGAAGGAGAACATTGCGGAGTGCGCTGTGGGCACTATCGAAATGGTCTCCATGGCTGGTGCTCTCCTTGAGCTTCACGGCGAGACAATCCGTATGAACAGCTTGGCTGTCCATCACGGCCTTTCCTGCCCTCAACTGGAGGCTGAGATTCGCCTCCGCGGGGTTGTACCTTGGGCAACCCGGATCTGTTGCCTCCATGTACCTATCCCCCCACACTTGATTAGCTCGTCCCTCCACCGGAACGAGCGCGTATGAAGTGCCCTCCATAGCCCTCACATGTAGTTGACAGAAACGCGACATGGTGTCGCGAGCTGCCACCTGCCACACTCCCTCCGGCTTTCTACCTCTCACCGTGATGGTGAACAGCGCCCAACCGGGTGGTGTGGGTCCTGCAGGGACTTTGACATGGATTGTCCACTTCTTGTTCCCCTCCTCGCCTTCTTCCTTGGCAAAATACTGCGGCGTCTTCACATACCTGAAATATTGAAGCATTTGCTTCAACACTTCTGGATAACCGCTGCGGTGAGAACAGTGGGATACCACCCACCCTTTCTCCAATTGTCTATCCTCTGTCATCTGTAGAAATATATTTGAAAAAGGTCAAATATTTATTTCAACAGTAATTCATTGAGTTATAACATAAAACATGTCATTGAACTCATAAAAACTTGGAATCACAACTCAAACTTAGAACAATTTGATTGCTGGTCTACTGCCCAAACTGGCAGCCCTGACCACTTTGCATTTCAACCTGATTTAGACCATGCTAAAAGAAAATCCAATTCTGGAGCTCAACATCAAAGTTAAAGATAACTTCAATATCTTTCCATAACGTATTTACTTGGCCTAATAGCTGCCCTGGTTCAAAAGTTATGAGATGTCAAAGTTGACAGAATTTCTGGAGAAAATTGGACAGCAGCTCTCTGCTTGAGGTACTGATTTGACCCAAGAATTCCAGTTCATTCTACACTAAGTTTGCCAAAACTTTTTGTTACAAAGTTGTAACCCATCTCATGAACTTTTCAGAACTACCTTATTTTCTATTTTTGGATCTTTATGCAGGAAGTTGTGCTCAATTTACAGAGAGTTACAGAGAGTGTTTGCTCTGCCCTGTTTTCTGGACAGTTTCAACTCTACTGCATTTTCGACTGGTTAAGGGATGAAACACCTCCGGACATCAACAGAAAAATTGTAAAGATCTTCCAAATCTTTTCAGAAATGTATCATATGCCCCCAACCTCGAAAGAACTCAACCTCTGACCTCTGATTAACTTCAGCCTTATTTCAGCTGAAAACAGGGGACTTTGTCCTTAGTATCCTATAAGTTGAAAACTTGTTAACTTTGAACATCCTAATTAAGGGAAGGAGTTATCTCAAAGTTTTAGTGCTCTGTATTAAAACCTTCAAGTTTTTACAATGAAGTTGCTCATTTAGTGGGGTGTGACGTCGATGCGTCACCAGATCATGTCGGTACTACGTTCCTCACAAAGAAAAACCTATACCGGACTTAGCCGGCTTCGTTAGTTCAGTGGCACTAAACATCTCTCGCACACGGATACTACTCGTCTACCGATTCATGGTTAGACTACCTGCAAATAACTCACACAATCATCAGACTTGGCTGCACACCGAGCCCAGTACCAATACAGTTCATACACCCGTCCGTCATCACTCGCCCGGGTGTTCTCAAGCCAAACACGCCTTGAGCTACGTGTTCACGTTACTGACCACGTGACGGGGCCTCCCACACTTGCCTGTAGCACGACAGGGAAAGGCGTTGCTCAAATACCCCAAACGACATGAAGAGTCGTAGAGGATATTAAAGCGGGCCGGGTTACCTGCCACCCGTGACTTCGTATACTTTAAGGTATCGCTTATCCGTGGACAACGACGTTTCAACGTCAAAGGCAAGCTAGCACCTCGCTAAATAGGACCATTTAAGATTTTAGACAAGCAAGGAGAAGTAGCCTATCAACTAGAGCTCCCAACATATCTCTCTGACGTACATGACGTGTTTCATGTATCTCAGCTCAGGAAGTGCTTGAGAGTACCAAAGGAGCAAATACTGATGGAAGAGCTTGAACTTCAAGAAGACCTGACTTATACGGAGCACCCTGTCTGAATTTTGGACGTAAAGGAAAGAGTCACCAGGAACAAAGTGATCCGATGGTACAAGGTACAATGGAGCCATCACACCAAAGCTGAAGCCACATGGGAGCATGAAGAAGACATCAAGGCAGAATTTCCTCATCTATTCTATACCAACGAATCTCAAGGGTGATATTCAATTTAAGGGGGGGTAGATTTGTGACACCCTCATTTCTGGTTTCTGCATGTATTCATGTTTCATATAGAGAAAACATTTTAAAAGAAGTGGGAACAGAGGAAATATCAAAAAGATAGCCAATAAGGGCCGAATCCAGTTCCCAGAGAGCGCCGAAGACAATTCCCGCGGCCCGCTGGCCATGTGGCGTGTTCGGAGCTCATCCCTGCGAAGTGAGGAGAGGACCGCCGCTAAAATGGCTACATGGCAGGCTCGGAGCTCATCTCAGCAAAGGGGGAGAGGTCCGACCTTGTGGGACATGTGTTGCCTCCGGAGCTAGTCTCTGTGGAGAAGCGAAGGCAGTTCCGCAGGACACATGTCACCTTCGGAGCTAGTCACCGCGGAAATCAGAGGACCAGTCGCGCAGGATACGTGTCAATCTCGGAGCTCACCTCCTTGAGGTCTGGTTCTATTGGACACGTGTCGCCACCAGGGCTTATCTCCGGGAAGTCCGTCACTGTTGGACACGTGTCGACCTCGGAGCTCGTCTCTGAGGAAAAAGAAAAGTCCGGTGCTACTTGACGCGTGGCATTCACGGAGCTCACCTCCGAGGAGAGGGAGGTTCAGAACGGATACGTGGCACACCCAGAGCTACCTCCGGAGAGAGGGAAGGTCCGGCACTGACACGTGGCATGCGCACCTCCGAATAGAGAGGAGGTCCCAACCGCTAGGATACGTGGCGCACGTGGAGCTCACCTCCGAAGGAGAGGGAGGTCTCGCTCGCTTGACACGCGGCACAACCGGAGCTCGTCTCTGCGGAAAAAGGGGAGACCAGGCCCCGGTGAACACGTGGAGCCTCCGGAGCTCATCACCGCGGAGGTAACGAGTTCTGGAATGGTTTTTGGATTCTGTACGCGTAGAAATATCGGTACGGAGAAGAAACCAACCTGAATTCCACAATGTTACCGCACCAAATCAACTAAAGATAAGTTGTTAAGATTCAACGACAATCTGAATAGAACTCTTATTCAAAGTCCAATCAGATTAGGACTCTTCTTCTACCGATTATAAATAGAACCCAGAACCCTTGGCCAAAACCACAAACTTCTTTTTCCAACTCCTGAGCCAACGACTTAGAGCCCTAGCCCCAACTCGCTGAGTAAACCTATCGCCGGAGTTTGGCCGAGGAAGGTCACCGGAAGAGCGTCCCAACGATCTATCTTGCTAAGAGAAGGACCCCGAGACCAAGAAGAACGTAAGGTAGGCCTCCGATATCACCTTGCGACATCGTCATGTTTTCTTTGCATCTGTTCTTCGATTCCTTTCGAACAGAAGCTTTCTCATGGACAGATCACTTGTTGATCTAGAAAGACAAGATCATCACCATGTCCACATTTGATCCGAACACCTCTGTTCATCATAAAACCATGCAAGAACACGTACAAACCAATCTAATAAAACTGATTATAGGATAGCATGAATATGCATCATCGCATCTAGTTGAAGTTTGTGCATAATATTGATTGCTGTGGATCTTATATGTGTGTGATCCTGTATAGCAGGACAAGCTCAAGGAGCTGTCTACGACGAGCTGCGACAACAAGGTTTCAAGATCCAAAAGCAACCAGAACCGCAAGAACAAGACAAGTGCCCCTTGACCATATTGATCCTATGTTTTGGGAAAAACTATTTTGTTTTACGAAAAGGTGTGTGTGCTGAGTCAAACATGATGGGAAACCCTTTTATAGGAGTTTACTAGCTTTGGTTAAACCACCCTTGTCGCCAGGGAAGTTTACGAGTCGGGTATGGTTTTTACTTTTATGCTTCGCTGAGTCCATGGGATTGGGAAGCGAGATAGATGTGTCTAGCTAACTGCACTCGTAACGATAATGAGAAACTTATGTTGTTAATGAACATGGATCAGAGGGAGATCTAGGCAAACCTGGGTTTGTGAATGAGGTAGAATGAGATGGTGGTTTAGTTTCCGTAGATCTAAGGACCGGTTCATGCGAGCACATGCTAGGATAACAGTGCCACCACAAGGCCAAGTATGGGTGCGGCTTAGCTGACTAATTAGGTAACTTGCTAGATTGTTATGGACCGTGGAAGGCGCGGGGAACGGGAGTCGAGTGAGGACTGCTCTGGGAACTGCATGGCACAAGAGGGGACCCGTGGGTGGGAGAATTTGAGATTCTAGCCTGCCGGTGAAACCTTAGTGAGTCCATACATCTAGTAGCCCCTTTGTAAAGGCTATTTTGTGATCTCTTGGCCATACACCGACGGTTGTGTACTGGTATAATGGAGGTTCTGCAGTCGCAGACGGGTGACGAAATCACAAACTTATGGGTAAAGAGGTGCAAACTCTGCAGAGTCTAAAACTATCATGATAGCCAAGCTTACAGTCATGAGCTCCTGGCCAACTTCCATGATTAGTTGGGATGGTTATTAGATATGGTTATTGGATATGGTTATTAGTTACGGTTTTGGATGGTTTGGTTTTCGGGACTGTTGAGTCCAGGTGATAAGATGGGTTGCATGACTGTTGAGTCATGGCAACAAGGTTGGTCTCGATGGGAGACGAAGTTGTTTATGAGATGAAATGGTAGAGAATACGAGGAGGTATTCGTGAGCATGAATGAGATTGATTAATGACTGGTTGTGACATGGAAGGTAATGAACAGTGGATGTAAGATTGATATTTTAATACATGTTGGAATTACATTCACTTAAAGATGAGTTGCTGTTTTATCGTGGTTTTGATAAATAACTTTGCTTTCTGCAATAAGCCTTTTTATACCTACCTTGTTATGAGCTACATATCATATTTTCCCGCACTTGCTGAGCACATCATTGTACTCAAACTTGCATTATTATTTCATCATCAGCAACAGGAGAAGATTATTATGAAGACCAAGTTGAGCATTAGGCGTGTAAATCTGTTCTCAACCTTGCCTGTGGGGATGGAGTAGAGATGGAGCCACTGCTGCCCAAAATTGCTTCCGCATTAGTTAAATTGCTTCCGCATTAGTTAGAAGACTTCCGCTGCATAGAAATAAGACTTCCGCTGTGAGCATGAGTCCAAGACTCATGAAGCATTGTAATAAACTTTGTTATTCGTGGTTATATATTCTGAATTCAGTTTGTGGAACATATGTGTATGTGTGATGAACATCCTGGGCACACATATGCATCAGTTCTCGGTTCCGCGGTTTTCCACAGAACTGAGGGTGTCACACTGAGGGGGACCCGGCCCGTGTCACGGGGCCGTGTCGCTCGCGCGGGAATCACATTGGGTGGTGCCGTGTTATGCGGCACCCAACAGCACACATATAAGGAAACTGTATTACATAAATCAAAAGAGGAAGCTTACAAATGTTCTTTGTAAATAATTTACATCAAATAGCTACAGCGGAAGACTACAAACCACTCACGTTGAATAACTAATGAGCACTCGAGAAGAGGTCCAGCCCACGGACTCCTCTCGCTAGCAACACGAAGACATGGCAGCAGCTGGTTTCCAAAGTGTTACATGACTCAGAGTCTCTGAGTCTCACCGGACAACCTTCTTCATACGCGCCTATGTTAACCTGCAAAACCACTCATATAGCAAGAGTGAGCACAAAGGCTCAGCAAGACTTAACTATCTCTCCTAAAGCATGCAACTCTATATGACGGTAACTTAAGACAGTAAACAATTAAGTTGCATAAAGACTCGCCTACACATTCATCCTTAACTTTTAAATTTTATCCATCACAGTAGTGACCTTGCGCCGAGCAATATTGGAACTCCACAATCAAACAAGAAATGTTTCATTCCAATGTTACTTGTCCCAAGGTGGAAATTAACTTTAATTTGCTCTATGACGACTTCATACATGGTTTTCATGCAATTCCAATTATCATAGCAGCAATTTAAACTTGCAAACTGTTCTCACACAATTTGATTATTACGTCACAGCCCAGCGAGCAAGCGGTACTCATATCTGCGAGGGACGGCGATTTGAATCAAACACTGCCCGGATAACTTGACACAAACGCCCGCCTCTAAAGACCCAAATCTAGCGTCCTTCGTTACGTTGTATGTGGCAACCTTTCGCAGGACACCCGACTGTAGAACCGGTCGCGCTGTCTCGGGCTCATAGGTATAACGAGACGATGTGGTATGCCTCTACAATCCAGTTAACCTGGTACATCGGTTTCCTGGTCCCATATAACAGTAAGCATCCGGTACACAACTCAATACTTGCTCCCAGGGCCTTACACGGCCCGGTCCTTAACTGACACAGGCAGAGCTACTCGACCAAGACCTCGTCTGGTCGCTGCCTAACCCTCCTGCCCGGTCTCATCTTTGGAAACATAAACTTTATTTTTCCTCTTTAAACCATACCCGGGTGATACCGACTATAACTCACGAGTAGACTCCAACTACTCGACTTCTACCGGATGTCATAGCCTAATTAGCACAACATTATTCTACAGCGGGGATACGTCTTCTACCCTGGACTCGAGGGTTTATTTGGTCATGCAGTTGGAGTATAAATCAGTCCTAACTTAATGCACATACAAACTCTAAACCATAATAGTGAACAAACTAAAACTGGACCAAAAATTAGCATTTTTCAATAAGTAGATCACTCAGAACAATTCCCTAATCATTTAGGCAAAAAAGGAATTAATTCTGAATAAATTTGCACTTTCATGCAAATTCAAGTGAACCACAATTTCAAACATAGCTTAGGGAGCATGCATGAATTTTCCTAGGAATTTTGGAACTAGGAATTGCCCAGAACTGAATTTCCAAGTTTCGGAAATTCTCTGAAAATGTTTCTGTATTCTTTTGAACACAGCAACTTGAAATCCGAATTCTCCTGATCAAAGTAACTCCAATTGAGCTGACACTTTTACAGGAGCTCATTATCATTCTAAAGATTATTCTGGCAAAATTTGAGGATTTCTGGATGAACCAAACTCCCTCTAAAATTCTTTTGCTGAAAAGTTTTAAAGAATTTTCCAGAATTAAATATTGCCTTTCATACAAATTGGGTTGCATATTTGGATAGATTATTTCAATCTGAATCTAACCTAATTTGAATCACTAAATTCGGAGGTTACTACACCAAGATACGACCTTTACAAGAATTGGGGAGAAACTGAAAATGAGCTCTGTTCTATTTTTCCAATTTTCAGAGACATAAAGAATTAACACCTCATTTGGCCAAGAAAATCAGGTCCAATGACTCTGAAATTTTTACTGGAGTTCAAGTATATTTGGAAGGATCTCCTTCACAAATTTGGGATTTTTCCAATATACCGAACTCCTGGAATAAATCTTACAACATTTTTTTATATGAATTAATGAGCCAAATTCAGAGATTTTCAAAACTATTGGGCTGGACCCTTGGATAGTACTCTCTTAGAGGAATCCAACAAAATTTATTTGACAATTTTTGGACACCCCTACACAACGTTATGGCTCTCTAAAGTTCAAACTGAAATCTGGAAATTCTGAAATGTTTAAACACCTGCCAGTGGGTCCCATGCTACAGTGCGTCTTCAACCTCGCGCGAAACAGAGTCGGGCGGCAGTGCGCGGCGGCGTGCGCCAGCGAGGGTCACCAGACTGGGGTTCCCGGTCACCAGACGAGCTGAAACTTGCCGCCCCCACATTATTCCCCACGCTGAGTTCATTTGTGAGGTCGACGGCGACCGAGGATCACCGGAAAGTGGTGTGCGACGGCGGCAGTGGCCGCTAGGGTTATGGCATGGTTGGAAACCTTCTACACCGCATAAAAATGGTCAGGAATTGCTCGGAGAGCACCGTGGTAGCTTGAGGATGCTGAAAATGGACGCCAAACCCCATGAAAAGGCCGACAACATCGAGCTCCATGGTGACCCGAGGCGATTTCTCCATGGCGGCATGAAAAATGGCTAGAACTCAGTCGATCCTAGATGTTTTCGCTCGTCTCTTGTTCGAGGAGGGCCGCTAGGAAGTGTAGAAGCTGTGTGCAAGCTTTCTCGAGCTTTGGTGGATCGTGCAACTCGAATTTTGGGGTAGACTAAGCCCTACCCGCATGCACTAGGTTTCATGAAATGTCGAAATTCTTGCTACCGGTTCTAGCAAACGCTAAACAGCCTCTGGCTACACAATCAGGACATGTAAGCGCACCTTTCTTGTGCAGCGAGTTGGGGAAGAGGGTGGCCGTGGCGCTCTGTCCACGGTGGTCCGACTTCGGTTTCCGCCGTTTGCACCTCGGCCTCGGCGGCGATCGTCAAACTGTGATCAACCGAAGCAACGAGGCTGCGAAGTAGCAATGGAAGTGGCTAAAGCACGTGTTGGCGCTCACTTTTGCTATGAATCACTCGAGCAAAGGAGGAGCAACGCCGGTTTGCGATCGAGAAGAACAGAGGCGGCGCCGGTGGCTCGCTTTCGCGCGTGGGAGCAGAACAGAGGCCGAGAGCACGAGCTGGGAGTGGCAAAATAGCCCTGTTGCACTCGTGGTGAGGTGATCAGAACGACCAAACTCGAGGGAAACAGGAGGTGGCGACTGAGGTCCCGGGAGTGGATTGCGCCGGTGCTCTGTTCAGCTGTTTCAGTCGGTTTGAGTGAAAAACAGAGGTTACCCAGTGACTTCAGTAGCAAGTCTGCACATCTCAATGACAAATGGGCCCCACAAGGCAGTCCATCCTTATCCCTCAAAAGATCTCCAAAATTTGGCAAATGCTGGAAATCAATTATGGAAAGTTAAACTCTGAATTGTATTTGGATACTTGGGCAAGTTTCATCCAAATTCAAATATGTATTTGAATTCAAATACCCTTTTATGTCCTATTGCACAAGCTTAGCCAAAACACTTCCAAATGTGGTAAAAATTTGTACTCCCACAAATTTGGAGCTGAGGATTTCAAATATGGAATCAACTTTTAAATTTGGTTGCTGCAAATATAAACTTTGAACCAACAGATTGAAAACCTCCTTTGTGATGACCCATTTGAATTTGAGTGAAACATTTGGTTTGCTCACAGCCCATGCTTGATTTCCTCTTGGTCCTAATCTGAACCTCACAAGTTCAGTTTGAATTTTCCGTAACATTTTGAATTCAGCACGAATTCAAACATGATCATAATTCACTCTTTTTTAGCTCACCCTCAAATCACAAGGTTGCCACCATAAATCTCCCCAATTTCAAATGTATAAGGTTCCATGTGTATTAAAAAATTTGGCGGCAATTTGAGGTGAGCATTTGAGTCTAAAGACCTACTTTTAATTTTTCTCATACACATGTATGATTTACACATGGGTTTAACTCCACCTTGGTCCAACACATTCAAAGGAATACTTGAACCCATGTGGTTGCACCCCACGTATACCATCCCGTGTAAGAAAGTTTTTGTATGTCCCATTTTTCATGAACTAGAAAACACAATGATGTTCAAAAATCCCTTTCTTTACATTCACGTTTTTGGGACTTTTACACCGTGCAACAGAGAATCCCGTCCCTGTTCACCGAGCGACTGACACACGGGCCCGGTCGCTTCGTCATCTACCTCTGGTTCCTGCGTGCCCGCGCCGCCGAGCTCGCCGGAGCGTGACTGGACTCGGTCGTCCGGCCATATCCCGTGCATCCCCTTGCCGCCATCCCCTAAAACCGTGCGCTAAACACGTTGGAGGAACTTCCCCCGGCCGGTGGTGGCTCCAACACGGCTAGCGACGGTGCGGCGGCTCAGTTACACTTCGGCGTCGTCGCTAGGGCGCGGGGATGTCCCAAAAGCTGCGCCGTTTGCTCCTAAAGCATAAGTGATACTTGATCGTGCTCGACGTGCACTCAGTTTTGATCGGAGATGGCTGTAGGTAGGGTTCCATCGTGCCCCCGAAGCTTCCCGCCACGGTCGCCGATGGGAAACTGCAAATAGGCCCTCTACCGAGGGTTCCACTTTAGGGTTCTAAAGAGGAATTGTTGCTGCACAAATCTAGCTCCTTTGAGTGCAATTTCGTGGTCTCTAAGCAAATAGGGATCGAGAATTTAATGATTTCATACCCGAGGGTGGTTTTGCACCGGCCGGAAGAAAATTGGGAAATACTCCGGCGACGATCAACCACTTGACTCGAGCTTTGGAGGTGAGCAGCATGGAGGTCGTGCGCGTACAAAGGCGGTCTTGCTCGGCCGTGAAAAGCTCTGGGTGAGGCTGTCCACACGAGCCTCTCGCCGCTTTTCTTTCGGCCGCGTTGGAAACTATTGGCTCTCGGTGTAGGAGGGCCGAGCTCACTCGGTTGTAGTCCGAGGAGGTCGTGGAGAAGACCGTGGGGTTGTTTTGCTACTGCCTGGGGCTTTGCACGCGATGATGAGCCGGCTCACGATCGCCCGAGAGTGGCGGCGATGCCTTGGCGCTGTTCTTGCATGAGGGGGAAGCAACATGTGGTTTCGCCGGTTTGTGGGCGAAAAGGGGCACGGCAACAAGGAAGGAGCACTCAGGCAGCTCTGCAGCGCGAGAGAAAAACGGGGAGAGGTGTCTCGCCCTTCCCTCGGTGCCGCCTGGTTGTTGCCCGATATTGTCTCGGTGGCTTCCGAGTGGGAGAAGCAAAACAGAGAACAAGACTTAGAGTGTAAGGAAGTTTGTTCCAATGACCATTGGGCCCCACTCCATTTCACCCCCTTATCCTCCTCAAAATATCTCCACAATTTGGCAAATGCTGGAAATCAAATTGTGGGAGTTCAAATCTGAATTGTGTTTGGATAATTGGACAAGTTTCATCCAAATTCAAATGTATATTTGAATTCATTGCAAATTTAAGTCCTTTTGGAAAATGGATAGCAAATCATTTCAAAAATTCATGAAACTTTGCATACCCCCTAATTTGGGCATAAGGAATTCAAATATGAAATCTGATTTTTGTGTTAGCTGCTGCAAACAAGAGTTTGAACACAACAGTTTGTATTCCCATTGTGTTTCCCTCATTTTAAATTTGAGTTGAACATTTAGTTCACAATATGATTTTTAAACCTTCCATTGCACCTGAGACTTCAAATATGTGGGTTTAATCCACCTAGGGTCCAAGCATGTGAGTAACCATAAGTTTGTTTAGAAAGAACTCTCATGTCTTATCACATGTGGAAAAAAGTTTAAACCACTCCCATTTTTCATACACATGAAACCAATGTTTGTGCAAACTCAGGTTTCTTTGTATTCATATTTTTGGACCTTTACAAATTCAAAACAGTACACGCCCGGACTACACGACACGTACACCCATACTCCGAGTTGCCGGCAGCAACCTCGACTGATGTTGTACGCGGCCACCTTTCCCATGTTCTTCCACACAGGGCGTAGTCTAACTGCCCCGATTAGCAAGCTCCCTCAAGGTACATACCCGCAGTGATATGTTCTTGAGCGAGCTACCTCCTGCTATCCTGACGCCGAAAGCCTAAGACGATTAGAAAAGTTCCAATGTGGATCTCACAAGGTACATCGGTTTCCTGGGTCCCATATAGCCAGTATGTGCCCAGTACACAACTCAAACGTGTCCAACAGGGCCAAGTACGGACAGGCCTTAACCAACACAGGCAGGGCTATGCATGCACGGTCCGCAGCCTGCAGCATATAAACCTCCCTGCCCGTCTCCATTTCTTAATTGTGAACTTTCCTCAATGTTTCTATTCTTGACCTGCTCCGATAAAACCAAGCCCTAAACTCGCGAGTAGATTCCAACTACTCGACTTCTACCGGTCCTTCCAAACTAACAATTTGCGTAGCCAAAACCACTCGAGGAGGTTCTATTCTACCCTTTCTCTCTTAAGAAATTATGGTCATGAAATTGGTTTTTAAATATCGACTAGACCTAATGCAATCAAACATTCAGAGCTATGATCTCTAGAAATGGAAATACTTTATAAAACTGCTCAAATACAAACCGGGGCTTGCCCGTTTTGCAGGTGACTAAGATTACAATCAGTTAGTGAAGATCACTTGAGGCTTGATCACTTGATCACCGGGTTCCTTGATTCCCACTTAAAGTTCTTCACAAGTCTTCACGTATATGCTACACGTTATGAATATGCACAAGTATATAACTGTAAAGATTTTTGCTAACAAGTTCTAATGAAAATTTAGAAACTGGTACTCTGTTTAAGAATTTAAAATGACACTGGTGCTAGTGGTTTGGGTTTGGTTTAAGCAACATGGTCAAGTGCTAGGTGTTTTCTCCACTTGTGTGTTGATCACCTTAAGAGATGGAACAGAATAGTGGTGATCCCGACCCCCAATGGAGCTGAAAATTTTCATGTGAGTTTCTTGTCTCAAGAAAGTCATCTGGACCAAAATTTAGCACTTTTCAGTGAGTGGTTTATTCAGAACAATTCTCTAATCAATTAAGCAAAAAGGAATTAATTCTGAAGTAACACCCATGTTCATGTAAAACTTAGTGAACTACAGTTTCAATTATATTCATAGAGCCCACATGAAATTTTACTAAGGTTTTTGGAGCTAAGAATTGCCGAGAACTGAATTTCCATGTTTTGGGAATTCTCTGAAAATGTTTCTGTATTCATTTGAACACAGGAACTTAAAATCTGAATTCTCCTAATTAAGTCAACTCCAATTGAGCTGAAATTTTTGCAGGAGTTCAATAACATCCCATATAATACTCTGGCAAGATTTGAGAATTTTTGGATGAACCATACTCCCTCTAAAATTATTTTCCTGAAAAGATTTAAAGAATTTTCCAGAACTAAATATTGACTTTCATACAAATTGGGCTGCATATTTGGATAGCGTTTTTCAATCTTAATCTAACCCAATTTGAATCACTAAATTTGGAGTTTCCTAGCAAAAGTTATGATCTTCTAAAGTTTGAAGGAAATCTAGAATTTAAATTAAAACCGGGAAATGTTTAAATCCTGACTGTGGGTCCAGGGGGCCACGTGTCGCGTGCTGGAACCGAGCCACATGGGCCACAGGGTTATTTCCCGCATTGCCACAGACAGATCCTATGTTACAGAGGATCCAGCCTCTCCCTCCCGTGTGACTGACACGCGGGCCTGGAAGTTTCTTCAACCTCCAGACGCCCGCACTCCCGCGCCGCTGCTCGCCGGAGCCTCTCGGAAAACGCCACTCTGGTCACCTGCTGAGCTCAAACTCGCCGCTAGTGCCTAATTTCATGCGAGGAACACGGTGGGAGCACTTCCCCCGGCCGGCGACGGCTCTAACCAAGCTCGCAACGATGTGGCGGCTCGGTGAAGCTTCGGCGACATCGCCCTGACGTTCTAGCCCCTCAAAGTCGATGAACATCGATCCTACCGCACCAGTGGGTGACGGTGGTGCTCGACATGAACTCCAAACGGACCAGAATTGTCTCTAAGGTGGGTCTCACCGTGCGCCTAAAGCTTCCTGCCATGGTTGCCGTCAGGAAAGCTCAAAATACACCGGCTACACATGGTTTCATGCTAGGTTTGCGAAGCACTCTTGTGCGCGATCGAGTCTAGCTCCCGTGTGTGAAGTTTTGTGTGCTCTAAACAAGAATCAATCGGGAATTTGATGATTTCATACCCGAGGGTGGTTTTGCACCGAGTGGAAGGAAAATGGAAATTCCTCCGTCGACGATCAACCTCTTGGCTTGAGCTTCGGAGGTGAGCAGCGTGGAGGTCGTGCGCATTCAGAGGATGTCTTGCTCGGCCGTGACAAGCTCTGGGTGAGGCTGTCCATGAGAGCACCTCACCACTTTTGCTTTCGGCCGCCGCGGGAACCTTTGGTTCTCGGTGTAGGAAGTCTGAGCTCACTCGGTGGTGGTGCGAGGAGGTTGTGGGGGTTGCTGTGGTGTTGTTTTTCTGCTCAGCCGAGGCTTGCACACGAGGAGAAACCGGGCCCCGATCGACTGAGATGAGGCGGCGGTGTCTAGCTCCGGTTCTTTTGCACGAGTGAGAGGAACAGAGCAAGTCTCCGAGGTTGTGGCAAACTGAACACGGCAGAGGCGGTTCGTGTGAGCTGGATCGACCAAGCGGTGAGCGCGCGCTGGCTCGGCCACAGCTGCTGTCGATCTCCCTGGAGAAACGAAACAGAGACTAACCTCCACTGAACACTGAAGATCTTTTGCCAATCTCAATTGCCTCAATTACATGTGGGTCCCACAAACAGCTCCGTCTTATCCTTTTCCAAAATATCTCCAAAATTTGCAAATGATAGAATTCAATTGTGGGAGTTCAAATCTGATGTGCATTTGTATAATTGGGCAAGTTTCATCCAAATTAAAATGTGTATTTGAATTCTTTGCAATTTAAAGTCCTTTTGGAAAATGAGTTGCAAAACATTTCAAAAATTCATGAAACTTTGCGTACCCACTAATTTGGACCTAAGGAATTCAAATATGAAATCTAATTTTAAATTTGTCTGCTGCAAATGAGCTTTTTAACACAACAGTTTGCTATCCCTTGTGTTGCCCTCATTTGAATTTTGAGTTGAACAAATTTGTTTGGGAACTTCCCACCTTGGTTTCAAATCCCCTTTTGGTTCCAAGCATTCAAATAAATAATTGAACTTGTGGAAAGAGAGCTCTCATGTGTATTATCACATGTGAAAAAGTTTAAACAAGTCCCTTTTTCATACACATGGAACCAACTTTGTGCAAACATGAGTTTCTTTGTATTCATATTTTGGGACCTTTACATTCCTCCCCCCTTAAAAGGAATCTCGTTCCGAGATTACAAAAGATGAACGAGACGGGAGGGTAATTATAAAGTTTATGACCAAAGTTCCGGATAGTTCTTGTGGATGTAATCTTCACTTTCCCACGTCGCCTCTTCCCGGGTATGATTACTCCACAGGACTTTGTAAAATTTTAAAGTCCAGTTTCGTGTGATCCGGGTCTTTTCGTCGATAATCTGCATGGGTCGCTCGGTGTATGTGAAATCCGGCTTCAACTCGTCGATGTATTTGGTGCGGACAGCAGCGGTAAACTTGAGACACTTCGGCAGCTGGGACACGTGAAATATGTTGTGAATACCGGCAACGCTTGAAGGTAGTTCCGGCCGGTAGGCTACGGTCCTGCACTTCTCTGTGATGGTAAACGGACCGATGAATCGGGGAGCAAGTTTCCTTTTGACACCGAACCGATGAATTCCTTTCATCGGAGACACACGAAGATACAAGTCCTCTCCGACGTCGAAATGCAGCGGTCGACGCCTATGCTCCACATAGCTTTTTTGACAAGATTGGGCAGCTTTGAGGTTCTCTTGTATTATCCAAACTCTCTCTTCGGGTTCATTGACAAGATCAATCCCAAACATTACTCGTTCACCGGACTCGCACCAATTCAATGGTGTACATCACTTCCGGCCGTATAGAGCTTCATATGGTGCCATTTTGATGCTCGATTGATATCCGTTGTTGTACGAGAACTACGCCAACGGTAAGTGATCATCCCAGTTCTTACCGTGGTGGATGGCACATGCTCTTAGCATATCATCCAGTATTTGATTCACCCTCTCAGTTTGCCCGTCGGTTTGAGGGTGGTACGCGGAGCTTCAAATCAATTTGGTTCCCAAGGATGCGTGTAGCTGCTCCTAGAAACGGGCTACGAACAGCGATCCTCTGTTGGACACAATGGTACGGGGAACTCCATGTAAGCACAAGATCCGTGCTATGTACAGCTCCGCATACTGCTTTGCGTTGTATCTTGTATGCACCGGGATGAAGTGTGCTGATTTGGTTAACCGGTCAATGATTACCCAAATCAAATCATTGTTGTGGGAGGTTATCGGCAACCCAACGATGAAGTCCGTACTCAAGTCTTCGCACTTCCATGCCGGTATTTGCAGTGGTTGAAGCAAGCCTGACTTCTTCACATGATCAGCCTTGACTCTTCGACACATATAACATTCTGAAACATACTTTGCAACTTCACGTTTCATACGTGTCCACCAAAACTTCTTCCAGAGATCTTGGTACATTTTATTGCTGCCTAGATGAATGGACAATTTGGACAAATGAGCTTCATAAAAAATTTTCTTCCGTAGTCCCATATCCCAGGGTACTACAATCCGGTCGTTGAACCACAAAGTACCTTCATCGTCCTTCCGAAAGCATTTCATTTCTCTATTGTCTATTCTTCGCCGTATGTGAGACATACCCTTGTCTTTTCGTTGAGCTTCAATGATCTCCTCTCGGATGGTAGGAATGAGAGCGAGATTATAGAGTGCTCCATATGGGATGACACAGAGGCTTGGTTCTTCATCATCCATTTCAGCAATAGTCAGGTGATGGATATGCGCCTTACGACTGAGCGCATCGGCGACCACATTCGCCTTTCCTGGATGATAATGAATCTCAAGTTCATAATATTTAATGACCTCTATCCATCTTCATTGCTTCATGTTCAATTCTTTATGAGTGAAGATGTATTTCAAGCTCTTGTGGTCACTGTTGAGGTGTACAAGATTTCCGAGCAACTAATGCCTCCACATCTTCAAAGCCAGGACCACGGCAGCTAACTCAAGATCATGAGTTGGATAATGCTGCTCATGGTTTCGAAGTTGATGAGATCCATAAGCGACCACTCATCCTTCTTGCATCAGCACGCAGCCAAGACCGAAGCCTGATGCATCGCAATAAACGTCGAATGGCTTCGTCGTATCCGGCTAAGCAAGAACTGGTGCTGTTGTGAGATGCTTCACTAAAGTCTTGAAAGCTTGTTCACACGCAGTAACCCACATAAATCTGGTATTTTTCCTCAATAATTCCGTCATTGGTTTAGCATTCTTGGAGAAACCTGGAATGAACCTCCTGTAATAACCCGTTAAACCGAGGAAGCTTCGGATTTCATGCACAGACTTTGGTGACTCCCATTTCTACACTTGGATAATCTTACTCGGATCTACAACGATGCCCTCCACTTAAATAATGTGTCCGAGAAAAGGTACTTGATTAATTCAGAATTCACACTTGCTGAATTTTGCATAGAGCTGATGATCTCGCAATCTTTGTAGCACAATATGTAGATGCTCAACATGTTCTTCCTCTGACTTGAAGTACACCATGATATCATCGATGAAGACCATGAAAAATTTATCCAACTCCGGCATGAACACTGAATTCATCAGGTACACAAAGTGTGCCGGGGCGTTGGTTAAACCAAAATACATAACGAGGTACTCATATAGTTTGTATCTCGTTGAGAATGCCGTCTTCGGAATATCTTCTGCCTAGATTTTAATCTGATTATATCTGGACCGAAGATCCATCTTCGAGAATACTTTCGCACCCACTAATTGATCGAAGAGCATATCAATGCGAGATAGTGGATACTTGTTCTTGATGGTCACGACGTTCAAAGGATGATAATCAACACAAAGCCGTAGCGTTTTGTCCTTCTTCTTGACAAACAACGCTAACAACCCCAAGGTGACAAACTTGGTTGTATAAAGCCCTTGCTCATTAGGTCATTCAGCCGTGTCTTCAATTCTGCTAGTTCATTGGGTGCCATCTTGTACGGCCTTCGTGATATCAGCGTTGTTCCCGACACAAGTTCAATCTTGAACTCCACATCTCGCTCTGGCTGCATGCCCGGTAAATCTTCGGGAAACACATCCGGATATTCACATACCACCGGAATGTCCTCTATCTTCACAGTTTCCGTGTGGTTCACTGTTGCAATCTGCAGCCGACTGGCGCCCAGAATTAATATATGAAGACCGTGCTGTGGGGAGTTAAGCTCAACGGTCCTAGAGCTGATATTAAGAACCGTCTTGTGGTAATTCACCCATGAAATCCCCAAAATAATGTCGATCTTCAAACCCTCAAGAATAATGAGAGTTGTGGGGTATATTCTACTCCCCAAACAAAGATGTGCTCGGGAGACAATCTCACTTGAGGTACTGCTGCCCCCGGGCGAAGATATGAGGTATTGCCTCGTTGTATAAGCATTTTGGAGCTGATGTTGAGCCACGAAAGATTGGCTAATGATGTTGTGTGTGGCACCGGAATCAAAGAGAATCAAAACCGGTAGCTGATTCAGAGAAAACATCCCTGCTAACGCGGCTTCTCCTTCCAGAACATCATCCATCACTGTGTAGTGAATACTGCCCCTTGTCTGCCTTCCTTTCTGCAGATTTAGGTATGGGTCGAAATATTGCAAATATGATGACCCACAGCTTTGAATTCCCTCCGGACAATACCTAGCATAATGGCCCATATGCCCACAAGTTAAACACGGATGTCTCTCCGATTCTTTGTTGACTTGCGGTTGGATGCTAGGTACACATGGCTGCAGTGATGGAGCACAAAGCACCGTCTGAGGTTGCTGCTGTGGAGGTGGTGCAAGTTGTGGTACTTGAGCAGCAATCAACCTCTGAGGAGTTGATCGTACAGGTGGCCTCCATCTTTCACCGGATGGCATTCGGTACACCAAGCGGTACTTTTGAGGCACATAACTTGTGCTGGCCTGCTCAATCTCACTCATTTTTCTTTTCTCATCTTGCCACTCGAGTGTCGTCTTCTCTAGGATGAGAGCCACATCTACCATGTCGGTGTAACTGCCTTTATTGTGCACGGCCAACTTCTCCTGTAATATGGCACTCAGGCCATGGAAGAATAAATCACACCGTGCCTCTTCTTTCACCACATATTCGGGAGCATATTGGGCCAAAAGGTTAAACCTTCTGACATACTCAAGGACACTGATGTCCCCTTGCTTCAAGCTCAAAAATTCCTCCCGCTTTGCCTTGATAATTCCTATTGGCATGTGACGAGTACGAAAGGCTTCACAGAATTCACTCCATGTTTGCGGCGGCTCCATGGAGTTGCTGAGCGGCAAACATTTTATTCTGAACTTCATCACACTCGAATACTCCAAATTTGGACTCCATGACATGAAGCCACTGATCCGCTTCCTCAGGTTCGGTAGCTTCAGTAAAGATTGGCGGTTGAGTCGCCAAGAAATCCAAATAAGCGTTCCGAGGTGGAACGACTTTTTGCGTGTTCTGGAGTACGCCTTGCTGTACCAAAGCTTGGAGTAAGCGTGTGTCCTCTTGTGTTGCTTCTTGGAGTAGCCTGGTGTTCTCTTGGTTAGACTCGATAACTCGAGTCATAACATCCATCCATCCCGTGGATGGTGATCCCGACGGTGGAATAGATGCATCACCGCCTCGGCGAGAACTCCCGGCCTTACTCGAAGAGCGAGTACGAACCATACTGCAAAATACATTTCGAGATGAGTTAAACAAAAACTCAGCAGTATGTGAGACTAATGAAAACATGAATATTTCAAACTTTATGAAAGCAGTAACAAAATTCATGTTTACACAACTCCTTAGAGTAGGCATAACTAACCAGCCTATCTGTACAGAACAGACCTTTATGCACTAACTCAAGATTTTGTTCTAGTTAAAAGCATTTTCATGACTCATGGTGAATACCAAAGTTAAATTTAACTTCAGTATGTTTCCAACGAGTATTCATGTGCCTTCAGATCATCTCTGGATCAAAAATTATGATTTTCCAAGGTTGACAGAATTCCTGGATAAAATTTGCAAGCATCTCCTTTGTATGTGGCTGATTTTATCACAGTTGTACATGCAAATACAATAAGAATATGAACAAACTTTGAACTACAACAATGTTGCACATTTCATAACCTTTCCAATTGTATATCATAGGCTCCTTAAGGATTTTTCTACAGAAAGTTATGACTTAAAAACAGAAAGGTCCAGAGAGATTTTGCTGCTGTCCTAGTTCTGGACAGTTAGCCTTCAACTGGATTTTCCACTAATTTAACGTGTGATTCTGTTCTGGAGGTCTACAGAGAAGTTGTAGAGCACTTACAAATATTTCCAGAACTGTATCATACACCTTAATTTGGTAAATCTACTCAGAGTTATGTTCTATCAAATTCCAGCAAGAATTCCTGCCAGAAACAGAGCACTCTGTTTTTGAAACCTTTGAAGCCTAGTCATCCTCTCATTCGAATCATAGCTCAAAATAAGAGTTCAGTAACTAATATTTGTTTCAAACTTCCATTTTAGTTTAAAGTTAGTTCATGGACCATTTCTTCATAGGGAAGAGGATTATTAAGTTTAGTACGGTGTTGATGCACCGTAAGAAGCATGTCGGTACTACGTAGCCTCACAAAAGAAAAACCTAACTGGATTATACCGGCATATCCATATCATAGGTGGCACTAAAACGGTCACTCACAAACGTGTGCTACTCATACTACGGTTTTGTGGTTAAACCTGCATAAATGACACACAATCATCAGGTTCGGCTGCACACTGAACCTGGTCCCAATACAGTCCGTACACCCGTCCGTCATCACTCGCACGGGAGTTGTCAAGCCAAACATGCCTTGAGTTACGTATTCACGTTACTAACCACGTGACGGAGTCTCCCATACTTGCCCGTAGCACGCCAGGGAAGGGCGTTGCTCGAGTACCCCAAACGACATGAAGAGTCGTAGAGGATACTAAAGCTGGCCGGGTTACCTGCCCCCCCGTGGAGCTCCACTCTTCAGCTTGTGCGCACTGGTGGACAGTGCTTACATGTAACCCCCAAGACATAGAACGTCCCGAGATGCATATTAGGTTGCCACCTTCATATTAGGCTAATATAGTAATCCTTATGTGGGCCTAATACCGTTTCCTCACTGTATCCTACATTTTTGTCGTAATACAATCCTTAATCCGTCTGCTATTACCAATGTGACTCTGATACCACGCTGAGAGGGACCCAGCCACCCGTTCATTCACGGAGCCGTGCCACTCGCCCGGGAATCGCATTGGGTGGTGCAGTGTTATGCGGCACCCAACAGCACACATATAAGGGACCATGTATTACATAAATCAAAAGCGGAAGCTTACAAATGTTCTTTGTAAATAATTTACATCAAATAGCTACAGCGGAAGACTATAAACAGCTCACGTCGAATAACTAATGAGCACTCGAGAAGAGGTCCAGCCCACAGGCTCCTCTCGCTAGCAACACGAAGAGAACTGCAGCGGCTGGGTTCTCCAGGTGTTAAACGACTCAGAAGTCTCAGAGTCTCACCGTACAACCTTCTTCTTAGCATCGATGATAACCTGCAAAACCACTCATATAGCAAGCGTGAGCACATAGGCTCAGCAAGTCTGATCCATCTCTCCTAAACAAGAAACTCTACATGCACGCCGGATTGAATTAGGTTAGCTAACTTTGCATAAAGGACTCGCCTACAGTTGATCCTTAACATTCAGATTTTTAAGTCTTATTGTAAGGACCTTGAGCCAAACAACATCGCAACTCCACAATCAAAAAAGAAACGCTTTGTTGTGATGCTTCTTGCACAAAGTGAAGTAAAGTTTAATGAGCACTATCTATAATTCAAGCATGGTTGCAATACAACTTAAAGCACAGCCTTATCAAGTTCAAAAGAAATCACTTCAGTTCTTACTACGTCAAGACGCAGTGGGCAAGTATGCTCATATGACCGCGAGTGACGGTGATTCGAATCAGTACCCGCCCGGACTACACGACACCTACACCCATACACCGAGTTGCCGGCAGCAACCTCGACTGATGTTGTACACAGCCACCTTTCCCAAGTTCTTCCACACAGTACGCAATCTAACTGCCCCGAATAGCAAGCTCCCTCAAGGTACATACCCACAGCGATATGTTCTTGAGTGAGTTACCTCCTACTATCCTGACGCCGAAAGCCTAAGACGATTAGAAAAGTTCCAATGTGGATCTCATAAGGTACATTGGTTTCCTAGGTCCCATATAGCCAGTATGCGCCTGGTACACAACTCAAACTTTTCCAACAGGGCCAAGTATGGATGGGCCTTAACTGACACAGGCAGGGCTATGCAGGCACGGTCCGCAGCCTGCTGCATCTAAACCTCCCTGCCCGGTCTCCATTTCTTAATTGTGAACTTCCCTCAATGTTTCTATTCTTGACCCGCTCTGATAAAACCAAGTCCTAAACTCGCAAGGAGATTCCAACTACTCGACTTCTACCGGTCCTTTCCTACTAACATTTAGCGTAGCCAAATCCACTTGAGGAGGTGCTATTCTACCCTTTCTCTCTTAGGTATTTCTTGTCATGCAAGTGGGGTTTTCAATATCATCTAGACTTAATGCAATCAACGATGCAAAGCTATGATCTCTAAAAATGGAAATGCTTGTAAAACTGTTCAAATGCAAACCGGGGCTTGCCTGTTTTGCAGGTGACTAAGATTACAATCAGTTAGTGACGATCACTTGGAGCTTGATTACTTGCTTTTCCTTCCTCCTTGATCTTCACTTTAAGTCCTTCTCACGTTCTTCACGTAGATGCTACACGATATGTTCATGCATATGAATTTAATTGAAAGCTCCAAACTCGCGAGTATATTCCAACTACACGACTTCTACCGGTCCTTCCAAACTAACAATTTGTGTAGCCAAAACCACTCGAGGAGGTTCTATTCTACCCTTTCTCTCTTAGGAAATTCTGGTCATGAAATTGGTTTTTCAATATCAGCTAGACCTAATGCAATCAAACATTCAGAGCTATGATCTCTAGAAATGGAAATACTTTATAAAACTGCTCAAATACAAACCGGGGCTTCCCTGTTTTGCAGGTGACTAAGATTACAATCAGTTAGTGAAGATCACTTTAGGCTTGATCACTTGATCACCGGGTTCCTTGATTCCCACTTAAAGTTCTTCACAAGTCTTCACGTATATGCTACATGTTATGAATATGCACAAGTATATAACTGTAAAGATTTTTGCTAACAAGTTTTAATGACAATTTAGAAACTGGAACTCTGTTTAAGAATTTAAAATTACACTGGTGCTGGGTGGTTTGGGTTTGGTATAAGCAACATGATCAAGTGCTAAGTGTTTTCTCCACTTGTGTGTTGATCACCTTAAGAGGTTGAACAGAACAGTGGTGATCCCGAGCTCCAATGGAGCTGAAAATTTTCATGTGAGTTTCTTGTCACAAGAAAGTCACCGGGACCAAAATTTAGCACTTTTCATTGAGTGGTTTATTCAGAACAATTCTCTAATCAATTAAGCAAAAAGCAATTAATTCTGAAGAAACACCAATGTTCATGTCAAACTTAGTGAACTACAGTTTCAATTATAGTTCATAGAACCTGCATGAAATTTTACTAAGATTTTTGGAGCTAAGAATTGTCCAGAACTAAATTTCCAACTTTTGGGAATTCTCTGAAAATGTTTCTGTATTCATTTGAACCCAGGAACTTAAAACCTGAATTCTCCTAACCAAATCAACTCCAATTAAGCAGAAATTTTTACAGGAGTTCAATAAAATCCCATATAATATTCTGGCAAAATTTGATTATTTTTGGATGAACCAAACTCCCTCTAAAATTATTTTTCTGAAAAGATCTAAAGAATTTTCCAGAATTAAATATTGACTTTCATACAAATTGGGTTGCATATTTGGATATATTTTTTCAATCTGAATCTAACCCAATTTGAATCACTAAATTTGGAGTTTTCTAGCAAACTTTATGCTCTTCTAAAATTTGAAGGAAATCTGGAATTTAAATTAAAACCAGGAAATGTTTAAATCCTGACTGTCAGTCCAGTGGGCCACGTGTCACGTGCTGGAACCAAGCCACATGAGCCACAGGGCTATTTCCCGCGTTGCCACAGATTGATCCGGTGTTACAGAGGATCCAGCCTCTCCCTCCCGAGCGACTGACACGCGGGCCTGGCAGTTTCTTCAACCTCCAAACGCCCCGCTCTCCCGCGCCGCTGCTCGCCGGAGCCTCTCATAAAACACCACTATGGCCACCTCCCAAGCTCAAACTCGCTGCTAGTTCCTAATTTCATGCGAGGAACACAGTGGGAGCACTTCCCCTGGCCGGTGATGGTCTATCCTAGCTCACACCGATGTAGCGGCTCAGTGAAGCTTCGGCGACGTCGCCCTGCCGTTCTAGCCCCTCAAAGTCAATGAACATTGATCCTACCGCACCAGTGGGTGACGGTGGTTGTAATACCCGAATTCCTCACTCATGAAACAAAAACCGCCTCACCCTCTCCCTCTCTCTTCCTCACTGCCACCGGGGCCCATCCGTCAGCCCTTTCCTCTCCAAAAACCGCTGCCGACCCCTTCTCTCTCTCCCTCTTCACGTTATTATCGCATGTAGGGGAAAAATGTTGCAACCGGCCAAATCCCGCGCCGCTGCGGCAACCGCCGCCTCTCCCCGCCGCCGCCTCCTCCCCACCTATAAATACAGCCCGACCCCGGCCATTTTTCCCACAGAAACCGCCTAATTCACTCCGATCGGAAGAAACCACCCTCCTCTTCAATTCTCCAAAAACACACGTCGATCTTCGGATCTAACACCCTCTGAGCCCTTCCCCGAGCACCAGAGCCCGATCCCGACGAAAATCCTTGAAGAAAAACGACTGGGAAGCACTGACATCGAAGATCGCCGGAGATTTCCTTCGGTCACTGTCCAACACGCTTCTCCGGCCAAATTCAGTCTTCGAAACCACCCTAGGTGAGTTCCCCACACTCTCCTCTTACTTCTGGTGCAAATAGATTAAGAAATGGTGTAGAAACGACAAAAACCGAGAGATTCCGGCCACCGCCGCCGCTCGCCAGCGATCGCGCGGCCGCCGGACGCGGGGGAGAAAGGGTTAGGGCGACGTGGCGCAATCGGGAGCGTCCATCTCGCGTGAACGGTTCAGATTAGAAACGCGTACCGGTTCGATTAAATTAAATCTGGGCCGTTGATCTCAGATCCAACGGCCCACATTCAAAATAGTTATAAACGTTAGGAAATTCACAGAGGGGTCCCTGGAGATTTAAATAAACCAGAAATAGCCCTGTACTTTGCACAATAAACCTTAGGCTTTATAGAATTTAAAGAATTCACTGCAAACTAACTAAATAGCCCCTGTGTAGTTTGAAAATTTGCAAAAACATTCTGTAAATGCATTTTGAACCCTAGAAAAACTGAAAGTATTACAAATCAGTCCAAATCAGTTTAAAAGTCTGTTTTTAATTCTAAAAATAATCAAATTAGGCCAAATAATCTCTGAAAACTGTAGGAAATTTATTAAAAGCACTGTTATAACATTTTGAACAGAAAACAAATTCTGAAGTTAAAAATAATAATCTTCAGAAACTGAAAATATTTATTTGGTGTTAAATTAATTCTGAAAAATCAAAATAAAAGCAATATAGTTGTTAGAAAATTGTGGAAATTTATTTATTGGTATAAAATTATTCTGTTTGACACTTTTATGTATTTTAAGTTTCTGTAATCCAGAAACAATTACTTAACTGACTGGAAATGCATTTTTAATTATTAAATAAATACTGAAAAATAGATAAAAATACTATATATTAAAGAAAAATTTTGGAAACTGTTCTAAATGCTTAAATAGGTTCTGAATTGCAGAAAAATAGAAATATGAGTTCAGAAAATTATTATAGTAATAATTTAAATGATTTCTAGGATTTAATTAATTATAAGAATTCACATATATATTTATAAAATTCTAAAATTTACTCAAATCATCTCACAAACTGAAAATGAGTGTTTGGATGTGGCAATAGTAAAATCAAAGGATATAAGTAGCCAATTGAAACATATTTTCCTTCTAACTCAAATAAAATGACAAGAAAAAATCAATAGTTGCATGTGTGTAACTAAACCTATGTGATTGAAATGCTTTGATATGATTCTTATGGCATGTTTGTCACTGTTTTGTGGGTGCAAATGCATGGATAGAACCAACCCAAGAACTAATTCCCAATCTTCAAGATCAAGAGTTTGAAGTAAATCCCTCTTCATTCAAAGGCAAGTGTTCCTTGACCACTTTGCTCCTATTCTAGGATGAATAGTTAGATTATTTGCATGATGTCTTTAATATGAAACCCAGGGTAGGATGTTTTCATAGTTACATTATTTTATCTTTCCTTGCAAAACCATGGAGGGACTAGATAGGACTTGATGGTTATCATTTTATGTGCTTAGCCATGCTTAGAACTTTAGAAATGAATGAAACATAGTTGATACTACTCTTGTGGATTATATGTAAGACACAAGTGTGTGTCATGTGGTTATGAATCTAGACAGGCTGGTTTTTTGGTTGGTGCTTCGTGCACGAGACTCGGGAATGAGTTAGTGCCTGTCTTAGATTCTAAGGACCGGTTCATGGAACAGTTAACCCGGCTTTACAGTGCCACCACAAGACTGAGATGGGGCAGCTTGGCCAATTAATTAGGAGTTTGCCGGTATAGTATGAGTGTTTGGATGGTGCGGGGAATGGGAGTCCATTTTTGACTGCCCTGGGAACTGCAAGGCTCAAGAGGGGGCTTCTGTAGGGGAGGGTTACTCCCAGGAACTACAGCGGTGAAACCTCAGTGGGCTTGTACTTGCCGGTAGACCCTTTGTAAAGGCCATGTAGTGATCTCCTGATCGCACACCAAAGGAAGTGTGTAATGTGGCTTGCAACCACGGATATCAGGGAGGTTTCTTAGTCCACCTAGCAACAGGGGATGAAATCACTACTTGTGGGTAAAGTGGTACAATCTCTGCAGAGAACCAAACTGTCATGACAGCCGTGCTCACGGTCAAGAGCGGCTTGGACTTGTCCATGATTAGAGAAACATGGATGTGAGTCAAAAGAGGTTGTTGGGTGGTGTAACCTAACATTAATGACTTATTTATGATGATGGTGGGATTAACATTTAGTAAGATAGGTTGCTAATCAAAGCTAAGGCTTAGGATTAATGCATAGTGCTTAACCATGTTAGCCTCCCCTTGCTATTGGCCTTCATAACATTCTTTCCTACACTTGCTGAGTACCTTCGGTACTCAAACTTGCTTTTGTTGGATATCCTATGTTGACTCAGGTGCAAATGAAGACGTAAACTTTGATGAGGAGTACTTTGATCCTGAGGAGTTATTCTAGGTTGGCGAAACCCCCAAGCAACGCCTGTGGAGATGGAGCAACCATGATATAGTCTTCCGCTGTTGTGCTTAATGTATTGATACAAATAGTTGATATTTTATGAACAATTATGTAATATTATTATGTACGTTAAACTTGGCTTGTAATATAATGATATTACACTCTTGTCGGCACATGTATGAATCAACTGATCCTGGCATACATGTGAGAATACGCTCGGTATTTCTTATGGAAAACCGGGTGTGACAAAGTGGTATCAGAGCCAAGATTGCCCGTAGGACGCAAACCTAGTTAGAAATGGACGGGATAGACATCACTATTTTATTAAAAACTATTTTACTAAATATATTGTTAAAAGGAGGATTATTTAAACTATATATATGTTGTCTAACCTCATCTATACTCAAAATTATATTATTTTTTATCTTCTAACACATTTTAAATTTTCTTGAAACAGATGGCACGCACACGTCTCACAGCCCGTAAGTCCACCGGAGGACGAGTTCCTCGACACCAGCTGGCTGAGCATACTACTGAGGAGGTGGACAACCCCACTACCTATCAGACCCACGGGGAGTCCACTAGAGGCATGGTGGATCGCCTCCGACACCTCCTTCGCTGTGCTGGTTATACCGGCAAGCTAGAGGTGCAGTACGACACCACTCGAGTCTCTCGCGCAGAGCGAGACGAGTGGAAGTCGCAGGCGAGGATCTACTATGAGAACAAGCTGCTCAAGATACACAACTCGCCAGCATGGAGGTCCACCATGGAAGAGGCTGAGAAGTACGCCACTTGGGAGGCAATCACTTGCCAGAGCTACACCAACCGTGGCCATCTTGAGGGGACCCAATACATGTACACACCCCGGCGACAAAGTGGAAGCGCGGTATTCAACTATGAGCCCCTCCATGAAGGTTGTGATGTGGTGCAAATGGATATGAGTCTTCAGGTAGGGGTGGACGTCAGTACGAGGCTACAGAACTGCCAACAGGAACTCCAAGACGTCCGGGACCTTCTGAAGAAAACGGAGGCCATTATGCGTGGACTGATGAGGATGAGGGATGGAGAAGTGAGTTATCTCTATGCTTCGGATGGAGACACTTGGACCCCGGACTCTCCAGACCGTAGGGCAGCCAAACGCCCTCATATTCCTCCAGCACCTGAGGCCTCCACAGCTGAGTCAGAGGCTAGCAACTCTGATGGTGATGGCGGGAACCCACAGGAGGATGCACAGAACCCAGGGGACAACTAGGATAGGTGTCCTTGTTCATGTAGTAACTCGAGTAGCACGTATGTATGGTAGTGTGTTGACTAATGTGTAATGCTTGATTAGTTAACTTGTTTAGAATGATGATATCATGTATGTTAGTGTATGAACGTGAGTTGTGAAAGCCGTAGGCTTATGTTCACAACCTTGTTAGTGTATGTAACTATCTATTAAGGAATATAAGTGCTTAGTTTGTTTCAATCATGATCATCTAATAAATGAAGTAGAAACTTTAGTAACTCTTGTATAGAATGGATGAAGTAAGTATACAACGTAATACACCTAAGAGAACATCTATACATTAATTTTAAACATAGTCTTTTACAATAGATGGCAGGAAGAAGGAGACGCAATGAAGGGAACAACAACAATGAGGCTGCAGAGTTCCCTTTGCCTGGATGGCAGCCACGAGTTGCACGCAGAGCAGATGGAGAAGTTATACAACAAATGATGAACATGCAAAACCAACTCCTTCAGAACTTAACACAAGTGGTGGCCAACATGCAACAACAAATTCAGAATGCGCCGCGTCAACCCAAACTGAATGAGTTTCTAAGCACTCAACCACCAAGGTTCGATAACGCTATAGAGCCATTAGAAGCTGATGATTGGCTCAAGAATGTTGAGAACAAGTTGCAGATCATACAGTGCCCAGGACGTGAGAGAGTGCTCTTTGCTTCTCACCAACTATATGGATCTGCAGCAGACTGGTGGACGGCGTACAAAGAAGCTCACGAAGATCCAGAAAGTATCTCATGGAATGAGTTCAAACTTGCCTTCCGCAATCACTATGTTACGGCAGTAGAGATCAAGAACAAGCGGAAGGAGTTCCTCAACTTGAAAACAAGGTAGCATGTCCGTACGAGAGTACCTTACCAAGTTCACACAGTTATCTCGCTACGCTCCGGGAGACATAGATACCGATGAAAAGAAACAAGATTGTTTCATTGAGGGATTGAACTCAGAAATACAGTATGCCATGTCCTCAAGTGACTATGAAAGTTTCCAAAAGCTCATCAACAAGGCTTTCATAGTGGAAAGGAAAAGACAGAAGTTAGTTGAGGAGCGAAAGAGGAAAATGAATTGGCAAGGACAGGCTTCTAGCAGCAACAGTCGGCCCCGTTTCTCATCACCGCCGACAGGAGCAATGAATCGATCTATAGCTCCAAATCAGTTTCTGAGAAGCTACAACCCTGCTGCTAGGAACCCAATTTTCCAACCACAACAGCAGAGACAACAAGTACAGCAACAACGTCCTGCCTTTCAAAACCGTCCGGCAGGGTCAAATCCTCCGAATGCACAACCAGGCAACAAAGCACCAATGAACAAGGTCACGGGGCAATGCTTCAACTGCGGAGAAACAGGACACTATGCCAACCGATGTCCCAACAAGAAGCCACCTCCGCCACAGAATCTTGTGCGTGGCAAGGTGAATCATGTGACCATGGAGGAAGCACAGGAGGCACCAGATGTGGTGATTGGTATGTTCTCCGCAAACACTTATCCTGCTACAATTCTGTTTGACTCTGGTGCAACACACTCATTCATAGCCAAGGAATTCATAACCAAGCACAAATTACCAATTACATCTATGAATCGAGTGTTACTAGTAAATTCTCCTAGAGGAGAAATAAAGACAAAGCAAATATGTCCCAAGATAAAGCTAGGAGTTAATGGAGTAGAATTCCTTGCAAATCTCATTGTGATAGAATCACAAGGGATAGATATCATCTTGGGGATGGACTGGTTAACCAAGTATAAAGGAGTTATACATTGCTAAAAGAGAACAGTGGAACTAACCCATACGGATGGAACAAAAGTTGAGTTCACATCTGTTCAAGTACCCTCTGGAAATGTTCAACTCAACAAGACTGAAGTAGTTATTGAGGACATAAAGGTGGTCAACGAATTTCCAGATGTGTTTCCCGAGGAGTTACCAGGTATGCCACCGGATCGAGAAGTAGAGTTCATAATAGAATTAGTGCCTGGTACTGCCCCTATATATAAAAGGCCATACCGGATGGATACCCGACAACTAGCAGAACTCAAGGATCATATCCGAGAGTTATCGGAAAAAGGGTATATCCGTCCCAGTTCCTCACCATGGGGAGCTCCGGTCATATTTGTACCAAAGAAGGATGGAACCAAGAGGCTATGTGTAGATTACCGTGCCCTCAATGAAGTGACAATCAAAAACAAGTACCCTTTACCTCGTATTGAGGACTTGTTTGATCAATTAAGAGGTGCATGCGTATTCTCCAAGATTGACCTCCGTTCCGGATATCATCAACTAAAGATAAGGGAATCGGATATTCCGAAGACGGCATTTGTTTCTAGGTATGGACTGTATGAATATACAGTTATGCCTTTTGGACTAACAAATGCTCCGGCATATTTCATGTACCTTATGAACAAGGTGTTCATGAAATATTTGGACAAATTTGTAGTAGTGTTCATTGATGATATCCTCATATACTCAAAGAATGAGAGAGAACATGAAGAGCACCTGAGAATAGTATTACAAAAGCTAAGGGAAAACCAACTTTATGCCAAATTCAGTAAGTGTGAATTTTGGCTTAAGAAAGTTGCTTTTCTAGGACATATCATCTCTGAAGGAGGAATCGCAGTAGACCTAGAAAAGATATCTGGTGTGCAAAAGTGGAAGACACCAGAGAATGTTGGGGAAATCCGAAGCTTCTTAGGATTGGCAGGCTATTATAGAAGGTTTATTGAAGGATTTTCAAAAATAGCCAAGCCACTCACAAAGATGTTGGAAAAAGGAGCTGCTTTTATATGGTCTCAAGAGTGCGAATCAAGCTTCCAAGAATTAAAGGAGAAGTTAACAACTGCCCCAGTCTTAGTTATGCCCGATATGGAGAAATCATTCTCCGTATATTGTGATGCATCAGGGCAAGGGTTAGGATGTGTGCTTATGCAAGAAGGACATGTTAGCCTATGCTTCCCGACAACTTCGGAAGCATGAGAAGAACTACCCTACCCATGACCTAGAGTTGGCAGCAGTTGTACATGCATTGAAACTATGGAGACATTACCTAATGGGTAAAAGAACTGAAATCTATACCGACCATAAGAGCTTGAAGTATATCTTCACTCAGCCAGATCTCAACCTTTGACAAAGGAGATGGTTAGAGTTCATTAACGATTTTGATGTGCGAATCAATTACCATCCTGGAAAAGCTAATGTGGTTGCAGATGCTTTGAGCAGAAAGATACATGTTAACATGTTGACCATAAGAGATCTACAACCCCAACTATGTGAAGAGATCGCAAAACTCAATTTATGCTTGGTGAATCATACAGAAACCATAGCAATGGAGGTTGATTCAACCCTGGAACATGATATATGAAAAGGTCAAAAGGACGACGAAAAGATCAAAGAGATTAAGCAGTTGATCAAAGAAAACAAGGCTACAGGATTTAGAGAAGATGAGAATGGTATCATATGGCATGGTAAAAGAATATGTGTACCAGACATCAAGGAAATAAAGAAGTTAATATTAAAAGAGGCTCATGATTCAGATTATTCTATCCATCCTGGAAGCAAAAAAATGTATCATGATCTTAAAACAAGGTATTGGTGGTATGGAATGAAAAGAGATGTTGCAGAGCATGTGGCATTGTGCGACACATGTCAACTAGTCAAAGCAGAACATCAAAGGCCTGCAGGGCTATTACAACCTCTAAAGATACCTGAATGGAAGTGGGAAGAAATAGGGATGGACTTTATAGTGGGTTTGCCCAGAACACAAACAGGGTATGATTCTATATGGGTGATAGTGGATAGACTGACAAAAGTTGCTCACTTTATTCCAGTGAAAGAAAATTATAATGGTTCCAAACTAGCAGAACTGTATATGTCGAGAATAGTCTGCCTACATGGTGTGCCCAAAAAGATAGTATCAGATAGAGGTACACAGTTCACTTCAAGGTTTTGGCAGAAATTACATGAGACTATGGAAACGCGATTAAATTTCAGTTCTGCATATCATCCACAAACTGACGGGTAAACAGAAAGGACCAATCAAATTCTTGAAGATATGCTCAGAGCTTGTGCTCTCAAAAATAGTAGGAGTTGGGATAAGAACTTGCCATATGCAGAATTCTCCTACAATAATAGCTACCAAGCCAGTATGAAGATGTCCCCATTTGAGGCCTTATATGGAAGAAGATGTAGAACTCCACTATTTTGGGATCAGATAGGTGAGAATAAGGTGTTTGGACCTGAAGTATTACAAGATGCAGAAAAGAAAGTAAGAGAAATTCGCAATAATCTAAAGATAGCTCAAACAAGACAAAAGAGCTATGCAGACACAAGGCGAAGAGAACTAGTCTTCGAAGTGGGAGACTGTGTGTATCTCAAAGTGTCACCTATGCGTGGACTAAGGAGATTTAAAGTAAGAGGGAAGCTAACACCTCGGTATATCAGACCATTCAAGATACTGGAACATAAAGGAGAGGTAGCATATCAGTTGGAGTTACCCTCCCAGTTGTCGGACGTACACGATGTGTTCCACGTATCACAGCTCAAGAAGTGTTTGAGAACACCAGAAGAACAACTTCCAATGGATGAGTTGGACGTACAAGAAGACCTTTCATATACCGAGTATCCTATCAAAATTCTTGACACAATGGAAAAGATTACTAGAAACAAAATAATTCGTATGTGCAAGGTTCAATGGAAACATCATTCCGAGGCAGAAGCTACATGGGAAAGAGAAGATGAACTCAGATCACAATTCCCTGATCTATTTCCTTTGTAAACCCAATCTCGAGGACGAGATTTTTCTTAAGGGGGGTAGAGTTGTAATACCCGAATTCCTCACTCATGAAACAAAAACCGCCTCACCCTCTCCCTCTCTCTTCCTCACTGCCACCGGGGCCCATTCGTCAGCCCTTTCCTCTCCAAAAACCGCTGCCGACCCCTTCTCTCTCTCCCTCTTCACGTTATTATCGCATGTGGGGGAAAAATGTTGCAACCGGCCAAATCCCGCGCCCCTGCGGCAACCGCTGCCTCTCCCCGCCGCCGCCTCCTCCCCACCTATAAATACAGCCCAACCCCGGCCATTTTTCCCACAGAAACCGCCTAATTCACTCCGATCGGAAGAAACCACCCTCCTCTTCAATTCTCCAAAAACACACGTCGATCTTCGGATCTAACACCCTCTGAGCCCTTCCCCGAGCACCAGAGCCCGATCCCGACGAAAATCCTTGAAGAAAAACGACTGGGAAGCACTGACATCGAAGATCGCCGGAGATTTCCTTCGGTCACCGTCCAACACGCTTCTCCGGCCAAATTCAGTCTTCGAAACCACCCTAGGTGAGTTCCCCACACTCTCCTCTTACTTCTGGTGCAAATAGATTAAGAAATGGTGTAGAAACGGCAAAAACCGAGAGATTCCGGCCACCGCCGCCGCTCGCCGGCGATCGCGCGGCCGCCGGACGCGGGGGAGAAAGGGTTAGGGCGACGTGGCGCAATCGGGAGCGTCCATCTCGCGTGAACGGTTCAGATTAGAAACACGTACCGGTTCGATTAAATTAAATCTGGGCCGTTGATCTCAAATCCAACGGCCCACATTCAAAATAGTTATAAACGTTAGGAAATTCACAGAGGGGTCCCTGGAGATTTAAATAAACCAGAAATAGCCCTGTACTTTGCACAATAAACCTTAGGATTTATAGAATTTAAAGAATTCACTGCAAACTAACTAAATAGCCCCTGTGTAGTTTGAAAATTTGCAAAAACATTCTGTAAATGCATTTTGAACCCTAGAAAAACTGAAAGTATTACAAATCAGTCCAAATCAGTTTAAAAGTCTGTTTTTAATTCTGAAAATAATCAAATTAGGCCAAATAATCTCTGAAAAATGTAGGAAATTTATTAAAAGCACTGTTATAACATTTTGAACAGAAAACAAATTCTGAAGTTAAAAATAATAACCTTCAGAAACTGAAAATATTTATTTGGTGTTAAATTAATTCTGAAAAATCAAAATAAAAGCAATATAGTTGTTAGAAAATTGTAGAAATTTATTTATTGGTATAAAATTATTCTGTTTGACACTTTTATGTATTTTAAGTTTCTGTAATCCAGAAACAATTACTTAACTGACTGGAAATGCATTTTTAATTATTAAATAAATACTGAAAAATAGATAAAAATAGTATATATTAAAGAAAATTTTTGGAAACTGTTCTAAATGCTTAAATAGGTTCTGAATTGCAGAAAAATAGAAATATGAGTTCAGAAAATTATTATAGTAATAATTTAAATGATTTCTAGGATTTAATTAATTATAAGAATTCACATATATATTTATAAAATTCTAAAATTTACTCAAATCATCTCACAAACTGAAAATGAGTGTTTGGATGTGGCAATAGTAAAATCAAAGGATATAAGTAGCCAATTGAAACATATTTTCCTTCTAACTCACATAAAATGACAAAAAAAATCAATAGTTGCATGTGTGTAACTAAACTTATGTGATTGAAATGCTTTGATATGATTCTTATGGCATGTTTGTCACTGTTTTGTGGGTGCAAATGCATGGATAGAACCAACCCAAGAACTAATTCCCAATCTTCAAGATCAAGAGTTTGAAGTAAATCCCTCTTCATTCAAAGGCAAGTGTTCCTTGACCACTTTGCTCCTATTCTAGGATGAATTGTTAGATTATTTGCATGATGTCTTTAATATGAAACCCAGGGTAGGATGTTTTCATAGTTACATTGTTTTATCTTTCCTTGCAAAACCATGGAGGGACTAGATAGGACTTGATGGTTATCATTTTATGTGCTTAGCCATGCTTAGAACTTTAGAAATGAATGAAACATAGTTGATACTACTCTTGTGGATTATATGTAAGACACAAGTGTGTGTCATGTGGTTATGAATCTAGACAGGCTGGTTGTTTTGGTTGGTGCTTCGTGCACGAGACTCGAGAATGAGTTAGTGCCTGTCTTAGATTCTAAGGACCGGTTCATGGAACAGTTAACCCGGCTTTACAGTGCCACCACAATACTGAGATGGGGCAGCTTGGCCAATTAATTAGGAGTTTGCCGGTATAGTATGAGTGTTTGGATGGTGCGAGGAATGGGAGTCCATTTTTGACTGCCCTGGGAACTGCAAGGCTCAAGAGGGGGCTTCTGTAGGGGAGGGTTACTCCCAGGAACTACAGCGGTGAAACCTCAGTGGGCTTGTACTTGCCGGTAGACCCTTTGTAAAGGCCATGTAGTGATCTCCTGATCGCACACCAAAGGAAGTGTGTAATGTGGCTTGCAACCACGGATATCAGGGAGGTTTCTTAGTCCACCTGGCAACAGGGGATGAAATCACTACTTGTGGGTAAAGTGGTACAATCTCTGCAGAGAACCAAACTGTCATGACAGCCGTGCTCACGGTCAAGAGCGGCTTGGACTTGTCCATGATTAGAGAAACATGGATGTGAGTCAAAAGAGGTTGTTGAGTGGTGTAACCTAACATTAATGACTTATTTATGATGATGGTGGGATTAACATTTAGTAAGATAGGTTGCTAATCAAAGCTAAGGCTTAGGATTAATGCATAGTGCTTAACCATGTTAGCCTCCCCTTGCTATTGGCCTTCATAACATTCTTTCCTACACTTGCTGAGTACCTTCGGTACTCAAACTTGCTTTTGTTGGATATCCTATGTTGACTCCGGTGCAAATGAAGACGTAAACTTTGATGAGGAGTACTTCGATCCTGAGGAGTTATTCTAGGTTGGCGAAACCCCCGGGCAACGCCTGTGGAGATGGAGCAACCATGATATAGTCTTCCGCTGTTGTGCTTAATGTATTGGTACTAATAGTTGATATTTTATGAACAATTATGTAATATTATTATGTACGTTAAACTTGGCTTGTAATATAATGATATTACACTCTTGTCGGCACATGTATGAATCAACTGATCCTGGCATACATGTGAGAATACGCTCGGTATTTCTTATGGAAAACCGGGTGTGACAGTGGTGCTCGACATGAACTCCAAACGGACCAGAATTGGCTCTAAGGTGGTTCTCACCGTGCGCCCAAAGCTTCCCGGCCACCGTCGGGAAAGCTCAAAATACACCGGCTACACATGGTTTCATGCTAGGTTTGCGAAGCACTCTCGTGCACCATTGAGTCTAGCTCCTGTGTGTGAAGTTTTGTGGGCTCTAAACAAGAATCAATCAGGAATTTGATGATTTCATACCCGAGGGTGGTTTTGCACCGAGTGGAAGGAAAATGGAAATTCCGCCGTCGACGATCAACCTCTTGGCTTGAGCTCCGGAGGTGAGCAGCGTGGAGGTCGTGCGCATCCAAAGGATGTCTTGCTCAGCCTTGGCAAGCTCTGGGTGAGGCTGACCATGAGAGCACCTCACCGCTTTTGCTTTCAGCCGCCGCGGGAACCTTTGGTTCTCGGTGTAGGAAGGCTGAGCTCACTCAGTGATGGTGCAAGGATGTCGTGAAGGTTGCTGTGGTGTTGTTCTTTTGCTCAGCCGAGGCTTGCACGCAAGGAGAAACCGGCCCCCGATCGACTGAGGTGAGGCGGCGGTATCTAGCTCCTGTTCCTGTGCGCGAGCGAGAGGAACAGAGCATGTCTCCGGGGTTGTGGCAAACTGAACATGGCAGAGGGTGATAAGAGTGTGGCTGAGGTGGTTCATGTGAGCTGGATCGACCAAGCGGTGAGCGCGCGCTGGCTCGGCCACAGCTGCTGTCGATCTCCACGGAGAAACGAAACAGAGACTCACCTCCACTGAACACTGAATATCTTTTGCCAATCTCAATTGTCTCAATGACATGTGAACAAACAGCTCCCTCTTATCCTTTCCCAAAATATCTACGAAATTTGCAAATGATGAATTCAATTGTGGGAGATCAAATATGACGTGCATTTGTATAATTGGGCAAGTTTCATCCAAATTCAAATGGGTATTTGAATTCTTTGCAATTTAAAGTCCTTTTGGAAAATTAGTTGCAAAACATTTCAAAAATTCATGAAACTTTGCGTACCCACTAATTTGGACCTAAGGAATTCAAATAAGAAATCTGATTTTAAATTTGGCTGCTGCAAATGAGCTTTTTAACACAACAGTTTGCTATCCCTTGTGTTGCCCTCATTTGAATTTTGAGTTTAACAAATTTGTTCCAAAATCTGGATTTAACTTTCTCACACATATGGTAACTTCCCACCTTGGTTTCAAAGCCCCTTTGGGTTCCAAGCATTCAAATAAATAATTGAACTTGTGGGAAGAGAGCTCTCATGTGTATTATCACATGTGAAAAAGTTTAAACAAGTCCCATTTTTCATACACATGGAACCAACTTTGTGCAAACATGAGTTTCTTTGTATTCATATTTTGGGATCTTTACACTGCCACCTCCTATTCTCGGTCTCTGGCCACCGGCCGATGTCCTCAGCATCTTTTCTCCGAACCACCGACGGCAAAATATCATTTGCCTATTGATCGTCGCTCGCTCGCACTGAAAACACCCGCAACCGTCGCCGCTCTCTCGTCCGACACACCCTCACCATCGACCGGACCACACCGAGAGTTACACCTTGATCTGAGGCCTGAAACGGAACTGCTGTCCTCCACTCAACGTTGTCGAACCATTTCCAGCTCGTGATCGGCTTCCTCTGATCTACACCGAGCCGTGTTCGACCTCCCCTATTCACCACCACCGCACGTCTACTGATCACTGTCGCCCGGCCAGCTCCAAGATCCTCCAGCACGACCAACTGCACCCAAAGGATAGCACCAAGGTCTAGTAGCTCCTCCTGAACCCTCTAGCTCCCTCGTAACGCCGGCTAGCCGGAATTTCAAGTTTTTCTATGATCACGGTGTAGAACCGAAGCAATCCAAAACGGGGAATTCGTTCCACGTGTTTGATCAACTCCAATTCTGGTCTAACCATAGAATCTAGGCCTCCTCATGATCACCCTGGCCCAAAACCACGAGGAACCATTCATCCTATGATCTGTGCGCCGGAATTTCACCGTCGGCGACTAAAAAGGCTCGGGTCACCATTGAGCTCATACTTCCGAGCGTTTTCCGTGAGTTTGGAGTGTGCCATCACCTTCCTTGAGCTCAAGTGATTCTTTACAGACGCTCAGGTCATAAGGAAAGGCTAGGGACATGGTGTTCACCGTCAGCGCCGCTCCACCGATCGCCATCGTCAATGCCGACTTAGTTCCCGTCGTTTTCATAGCGCACAAACTTGCCCAGCTGCTAGTCTATGCACTAAGGATCATGTAGGGCAACATTTCATCAAAAATGATCGATTCTATACGGCAAACGAGCCGTGCCATCTTCCTGTCCGGTGCACGCACCCCCGTCGTGAGGTTGAACATGACCCTGACTGGGGGGCCCTACTAGCAGTGTGTGTGGCGGGTTTTTCATCCAAAGGTTAGCACCAAGGTCTAGTAGCTCCTCCTGAACCCTCTAGCTCCCTCGTAACGCCGGCTAGCCGGAATTTCAAGTTTTCCTATGATCACCGTGTAGAACCGAAGCAATCCGAAACGGGAAATTCGTTCCACGTGTTTGATCAACTCCAATTCTGGTCTAGCCATAGCATCTAGGCCTCCTCACGATCACCCTGGCCCAAAACCACGAGGAACCGTTCATCCTATGAGCTGTGTGCCGGAATTTCACCGTCGGTGGCTAAAAAGGCTCAGGTCACCATTGAGCTCATACTTCTGAGCGTTTTCCGTGAGTTTGGAGTGTGCCATCACCTTCCTCGAGCTCAAGTGATTCTTTACAGCCGCTCAGGTCATCAGGAAAGGCTAGGGACACGGTGTTCACCGTCAGCGCCGCTCTACCGATCGCCATCGTCAATGCCGACCTAGTTCCCGTCGTTTTCATAGCGCACAAACTTGTCCGGCTGCTAGGCTATGCACTGAGGATCGTGTAGGTCAAAATGTCATAAAAAATGATCGATTCTATACGGCAAACAAGCGTGCCATCTTCCTGTCCTGTGCACGCGCCCCCGGCGCAAGGTTGAAGATGACCCTGACTGGGGGGCCCTACTAGCAGTGTGTGTGGCGAGTTTTTCACCCAAAGGTTAGCACCAAGGTCTAGTAGCTCCTCCTGAACCCTCTAGCTCCCTCGTAACACCGGCTAGCCGGAATTTCAAGTTTTCCTATGATCACCGTGTAGAACCGAAGCAATCCGAAACGGGAAATTCGTTCCACGTGTTTGATCAACTCCAATTCTGGTTAGCCATAGCATCTAGGCCTCCTCACAATCACCCTGGCCCAAAACCACGAGGAACCGTTCATCCTATGAGCTGTGCGACGGAATTTCACCGTCGGCGGCTAAAAAGGCTCGGGTCACCATTGAGCTCATACATCCGAGCGTTTTCCGTGAGTTTGGAGTGTGCCATCACCTTCCTCGAGCTCAAGTGATTCTTTACAGCCGCTCAGGTCATCAGGAAAGGCTAGGGACACGGTGTTCACCGTCAGCGCCGCTCCACCGATCGCCATCGTCGATGCCGACCTAGTTCCCGTCATTTTCATAGCGCACAAACTTGCCCGGCTGCTAGGCTATGCACTGAGGATCGTGTAGGGCAACATTTCATCAAAGATGATCGATTCTATACGGCAAACGAGCCGTGCCATCTTCCTGTTCGGTGCACGCGCCCCCGGCGCGATGTTGAAGACGACCCTGACTGGGGGGCCCTACTAGCAGTGTGTGTGGCGGGTTTTTCTTTTTTTCAGAAATTTCCAAATTTTAGCAGCCCATAACCTTGGCTAGGATTGTCCAAATTGAGTGAACCAAATTTTGTTGGATTCAGCTCTCTGAGAACTTTCCGACAAAACAAGTTTGAGGATTTGAAAGTATTTATTTCTCCATAATTAATTCCCCAAAATTTAAATTGTTGGAAATTTTAACTGGAGATTTACTTTATGGAAAATTCTTAAATTTGACCAGGATGTTCATTTTAATATCCTTGAGTCACATGAAAAATTTCAGATCCATCAGAGTTCATTAAGTCCCCCTAATGGTGCGATTAAGTGAACTGACTCAGAGAAAAAAGAAAAATATCCAGAAACATTTTTCAGAATTTCTATGAATTTCATTTGCTCATAACTTTTTCTAGGATTCTCATAATTCATCACCTAGACAGTACTGAGTACATGTATGTACTTCAGCATGAGAGTGGCACCGCGGAGTACAAGTACCCGCCGGTGCAGCAGAGGACTTCCCATGAGCACATGGACCTGTGCTTGGAGGATGAGGCTATGCTCAGCACTCGACTACAGGAGTGCCGGCAGGAGCTTCAGGATGTCCGTGACACCCTGAAGAAGACTGAGGCGTTGCTTCGCGCCAGCTTGAAGGCGAGGGAGAGAGGAGATGGGAATGAACTGTGTGTCACCGAGAATGACACATGGACTCCTGACTCCCCAGACCGCCGGGCGAGCAAGCGTCGCCGCACTTCTCCACCAGCAGCTTCCCCATCTAAAGAGGAATCATAGGGCAGCCGCAATGATGAGGAAGACCCCAACGAGCCAACTCAGTGATACGAGTTGTTAGAGTCATTTCCCTCATTTACGCATGTTATCGAGTAGTCGAGTCAAGAACCTATCTATTTGTTTGTTAGTGTTTGGTGTGTGACGTGAGTTGTGGAAGCCATGGGCACTTGTCCACAACCTCGTCTTTAAGTTTGCATTTGCTTTGGTGTGTGAACCCCTATGAATCAATAGTACATTTATTTTCGCGTGAGACATGACGCCCAAAGATCTATGTGAAATCTTCAGAAACTGTCTAAATATTAAGGTCTCAAAAGTTTAAGTTTGAACAAACAATTTGGGAAGTTAACGCGTAATGATTAAAGTTGACATTTGGTTGATCATGATAGATGGCTGGAAGAGGAAGAGGTTGTGGTGCCAACCCCAACAACAACAACAATGAGGCTGCCGATCCACAACTTCCTGGAGGGCAAGACAGGGGTGGTCGCCGAGAAAGAGCTGATCCCATCTACCAAATGATCGACAATCAAAACCAGCTCATTCAGAATTTGACTGAAGTGGTGGCCAACTTACACCAAGCTCCTCCCCCACAGGCTGCACCACGTCAACCAAGGTTGAGTTAGTTTCTGGGAACTCAACCCCTAAAGTTTGCAAGTGCTGCTGAACCTCTGGAGGCAGATAATTGGCTCAAGACCATTGAGAACAAGATGAGGATCATACAATGCCAAGGATATGAGAGGGTGCTGTTTGCCTCTCATCAATTGCATGGACCCGCTGCTGATTGGTGGACCGCATACGTGGCAGCCCATCATGACCCCGAGAACATAACTTGGGAAGAGTTCAAGCGCAGTTTCCTTAACCACTACATACCAAGGGGAGAACTCAAGAACAAGAGGAAGGAGTTCTTGGGACTGCAGCAGGGCAACATGACTGTGAGAGAGTACCTCACCAAATTCACTTAACTGTACCGTTATGCACCACGGGACATCGAAACGGATGAGCAGAAACAGGACTGTTTTGTGGAAGGACTTACCATGGAATTGCAATGTGCAATGTCCTCCAACGAATATGAAAGTTTCCAAAAGATGGTGGACAGGGCGTTTGTTGTGGAGAGGAAGCTGAAGGCCTTGGAGAATGAAAACAAGAGGGATGGCCACACCAAGCATCAAGCAGCAACACACGTCCACATCTGATGCAGCAACCTGCAGCGCAGACGAGCCGTGCTGTAGTACCCTACTCGACACCGAGAGGGTACAACCTGAACTTCAGGCCCCCATCAGCACCAGTACAGCCGCAGCGTCAGTTTGTGCAGCAGCCACGCCCCACCTACCAACCTCGACCAGCAGGACAAGGGCCACATAACCAACCCCAAGATAACAAAGGCTAGGCACCTAAAGTCGGGGTGCAATGCTTCAACTGTGGTGAAGTGGGACACTACGCTCATAAGTGCCAAAAGAAGAAGCCTATGCAACCACAGCAGCAGAATGTGATGCGAGGACGGGTGAACCACATGACCATGGAGGAAGCGCAAGAGGCACCAGACGTGGTGATTGGTAAGTTCCATGCAAATTTACACATTGTGACCATTTTGTTCGATTCTGGTGCTACCCACTTATTCATTGCTCAAGGATTTGTTAAGAAGCATGATCTAGCAACAACACAAATGAATCATATGTTAGCAGTGAACTCTCCAGGGGGAGAAATAAGAACAAGACGATTGTGTCCCAAGGTGAATCTAGACTATAATGGGGTAGTATTTATTGCAAACCTCATAGTGATAAACTCACAAGGGATAGGTATTATTTTGGGTACGGATTGGTTGACCAAACATAAAGGTATCATCCATTGTTCGACTAGAACGGTGGAACTAACTCACCCTAGTGGCACAAAAGTGAAGTTCATAGCCGTACAAGAACCTAAGAGGGACATTAAACTCAATCAAGTGGAAGTGGAAGTGGAAGAGATAAGGGTTATCAAGGAATATCCTGACTTTTTTCCTGAGGAGTTGCCAGGTATGCCTCCAGATTGTGAAGTGGAATTCACGATTGAACTAGTGCCTGGAACAGCCCCGATATACAAAAGGCCTTATCGGATGGACTCCAAACAGATGGAAGAGCTCAAAGAACATATAAGAGAATTGACAGAGAAGGGGTATATTCATCCTAGTTCCTCGCCATGCGGAGCTCCAGTGATATTTGTGCCCAAGAAGGACGGAACCCAAAGGCTATGCGTAGACTACAGTGCGTTGAATGAGGTAACCATCAAGAACAAGTACCCATTACCCCGCATTGAAGACCTATTTGATCAGTTGAGGGGAGCTTGTGTATTCTCAAAAATTGATCTCAGGTCGGGATATCACCAACTGAAGATAAGACCAACCGACATTCCCAAGACGGCTTTCGTATCTCGGTACGGGCTGTATGAGTACACCGTCATGCCGTTCGGGCTAACTAATGCCCTGGCGTACTTCATGTATCTCATGAACAAGGTATTCATGGAGTATTTGTCAAATTTGTGGTGGTTTTCATTGATGACATTCTCATCTTCTCCAAAGATGAAGAAGAACATGAGGGGCATCTAAGGCTGGTGTTGCGAAAGTTGAGAGAACACCAACTATATGCCAAGCTGAGCAAATGCGAGTTTTGGCTGAGAAGAGTCCCCTTCTTAGGACACATAATCTCGGAGGGAGGAATCTCCGTAGATCCCGCCAAGATTGAGGATGTGCAGAAGTGGAAGACCTCTGAAAATGTCGGGGAAATTCGAAGCTTCTTAGGATTGGCTGGGTATTATCGACGGTACATTGAGGGATTCTCCAAGATCTTGAGACCCCTCACAAAATTGTTAGAGAAGGGAATCAAATTCACGTGGACACCGGAGTGTGAGACAAGTTTCCAAGAGCTGAAGAAAAGATTGACAACAGCCCCAGTGCTAGTTATGCCAGACATGCAGAATAATTTTTCGGTGTATTGCGATGCTTCTGGACACGGGTTGGGATGTGTTCTCATGCAAGAGGGGCATGTAATTGCCTATGCATCCCGGCAGCTCTGAAAACACGAGAAGAAATATCCTACGCATGACCTCGAGCTAGCCGCAGTGGTCCACGCACTGAAGCTTTGGAGACATTACTTGATGGGAAAGAGGACAGAGATATATACAGACCATAAGAGCTTAAAGTACATTTTCACACAGCCCGATCTCAACCACAGACAAAGGAGATGGTTAGAGCTAATCAACGACTTTGATGTGGGCATCAACTATCATCCCGGGAAAGCAAACGTCATGGCGGATGCTTTAAGCCAGAAGGTGCAGGTCAACATGTTGAGCTTAAATGACACGCCTACGGAATTGAAGGAGGAGATTGCAAAACTCAATCTATGTCTGGTGAATAGTGGTGAGGCCATCGCCATGGAAGTGGACTCCACATTAGAGCAAGACATACGCAAGGGTTAGAAGAATGATGAGAAGATACAAGAAATCAGAGAACTCATCAAAGAGAATAAAGCTCCTGGGTTCAGAGAGGATGAACAAGGTACGGTGTGGCGTGGGAAAAGAATTTGTGTGCCTGAGGTGAAAGAGATCCGTGAACTGATTTTGAAGGAGGCTCATGATTCCGACTATTCCATTCATCCTGGAGTACGAAGATGTATCATGACCTCAAGAGCAGATATTGGTGGTATGGCAAGAAGAGAGATGTCGCGGAACATGTTGCCCTATGTGACACATGTCAGCTAGTAAAAGCAGAACATCAAAGACCCGCGGGACTGTTGCAACCACTCAATGTGTCCGAATGGAAATGGGAGGAAATAGGTATGGACTTCATAGTGGGACTGCCTAGGACCCAATCGGGATATGATTCGATATGGGTCATCATCGACAGGCTGACTAAGGTTCTGGCAGAAGTTACATGAAACCATGGGAACTCATCTGAATTTTAGTTCCGCCTATCACCCCTAGACTGATGGGCAGACCGAAAGGACCAATCAAATCCTTGAGGATATGCTGAGAGCTTGTGCACTCAAGAACAATAGAAGTTGGCACAAGAACTTACCATATGCAGAGTTCTCCTACAACAACAGCTATCAGGCTAGTATGAAGATGTCACCCTTTGAGGCGTTGTATGGGAGGAAGTGCAGGACCCCATTGTATTGGAACGAAACTGGGGAAAGCAAAGTGTTTGGGCCCAAGGTACTACAAGACGCCGAGGCGAAAGTGAGGGAAATCCACAACAACTTGAGGATAGCCCAGACTCGACAAAAGAGCTATGCCGATGTACGGAGAAGAGAGCTTATTTTCAAGGTGGGAGACTATGTCTATCTAAAGGTGTCCCCTATCCGAGGGCTTCGTCGGTTCAAGGTGAAAGGTAAATTATCACCTCGATACATCGGACCCTTCCAAATTCTGGAGAGGAAAGGCGAAGTGGCATATCAGTTAGAACTACCGGCTCGCCTATCAGATGTGCACGATATATTCCATGTGTCACAACTCAAGAAATGTTCAAGGACACCCGAAGAGATGTTACCCATGAATGAGGTGGACGTATGAGAGGATCTTTCATATGCCGAGCAACCGGTCAAGATCCTGGAGATAATTGAACGCCTGACAAGAAATAAAAGAATCCGAATGTGCAAAGTGCAGCGGAAGCATCACTCGGAAGCAGAAGCCACATGGGAGCGAGAAGACGAGCTCAAGGCACAGTTTCCGGATTTGTTTTCCTAGAGTCACCAATCTCGAGGACGAGATTTCTTTTAAGGGGGGTAGACTTGTAACACCCCAAAACCTGTTAAAGAGGTGAATTTAAATTTTTTGGACGTAATGCATGTGGAGAAGAAATTCAAACTCAAACTGGAATTCAAAATTGAATCAAAACAGAAAAGAAAAAGGAAAAAGAAAAACAGTAAATGGGCCGAAACCCACCTCAGCCGGCCCAACAGCCTGCGGCTGTTTTTTGTAACACCCCAAAACCTGTTAAGAGGGGAATTTAAAAATTTTTGGACGTATTGCATGTGGTGCAGAAATTCAAATTCAAATTGGAACTCAAATTCAACTCAAAACAGAAAAGAAAAAGAAAAAGAAAAAAACAAAACTCCCGGCCAGTGGGCCGAAACCCACCAGCCGGCCCAACCGCCCCCGCGCCAGCCCGCAGCCGCGCGCTCCCCTCTCCCTCTCACTGACATGCGGGGCCCGCGTGTCATCCCTCACCTCCCGCTCGCGCCAACTACCCGGACTCCTCCGCGCGAGCCCGATCGCAACTAACCCAGAAACCCGCGCTTTCCCAGCCGACTCCCGGTCCCAGATGACTCCGGCTCGATCTAAACAGACACGCCGCCCTCCGTCGTCTATATAAACGCCGACATCGTCCCGTTTTTCCCCCACGATCGGCTGTTTTTCCTCCCGGTGAGAACCGAAGCTCCGATTACCGTTTTCTCTCGATCCCTGCTCAGATTTTCCGATCTAACGCGCCGATCGTGTTCCATCGCCTCCGGGGAATCACGCAGGTGCAGAAGACTCGGTGGTTTGCGCTCTAGGCACAGCTCCGACGAGCACCGCAGCGATTCCATCTCGGACCTCGTCGCCGACCGTCTTCCAGGTCCTCCGAGCTCAAGAAAAACCTCGAGGTGAGATCCCCGACCTCCCCTCTACAGATCTATGCCATGAAATCCCAGTTTTAGGAAGAATAGACGAAGATCCGAAGTTTTCCGGCGAGATCGCCGCCCCCCCCCCCCCGCCGCGCGCCGCTGGGCAGCGCCGCCCGCGCATGGCCAGAGCGACGTGGCCGCTTATGCGCCGTCTATTTTAAATCGCACGGTAGAATTAAAACCCGCGCGTACCGGTTCGTCGATCTAATCTCAGCCGTCTATTTTAAATCGGACGGTCCACATCAGCCCCGCGTTATAAAGGCCGGGATTCTTACGTGCTACCCCCTAGGGATCTCGGAAAACACGAGCTAGCCCCGGAAATTTCTGATCTAGCCCCTGGAACTTCAGAAATTCATGTAAATTCATTTAAAAATCAGTTTTAGCCCCTGGACTTAATAAAAATTAGGAAAACCCCTCTGTTATGTGTAGTTAGACCCCTGGAAGTTTATGAAATAATATAATAGACCCTGTAGTGGGGTGAGTTTACTTTTTTAACCCTATATGATATTAAATTTAGGAATTTGAATATGTGATTAGGATTTAAAATTTAAAAGGTGAGACAAACACATTGTAAATTCAAATTTAAACTCTCCTAGCACTTGGAAAACTTTAGAATGAGTTAAAAGTAGATTTTAAGCTGAAATGAATCTGTTTAATTGATTGTTCACATTTATTAGTACAGGGACACATTTTTAGGTTAGGAAATAATTCTGAAAATTGGTAAAATAAATTTAAATTAGTTCACATCAGAGGAGAAGTTCCAAAATATATTATTTAATATTTTAGATCAGAACCTATTCTGTTTAAATGATATGCCCTACTATTTAATATTAAAACTCACTTTTAGGCATAGGAAATAAATCTGGAAAATATAGGAAAATAGGTATGCATAACTAGAAAATGATAAATAAAGTCTCCAAATCCAAAGACTTCAGTTTAGAATTTGGTAGAAGATCTGAGAACCCAATTGAAGTAGGAAATTACCTTCCATGCAAACTTGGTAGCTAAAGAGTGTGTTAGAGAATTTGTTTGAATTGGAAATTCATATATAGTGTGCAAATAGAAACCTGAATACAAAATTTAGAAATAATATACATATGTTTAAAAGTGCATGTAGGCTAAAAATCAACATATCTAGAGTAACCACAACACTTAGAAATGTGAATTACTATCATATGTATGTATGTGTGGAGTGAAAGTATGAACTATGTTTATGGATTGTTGTTTTCTTTTGCTATGTGTGTTGGCATGAGTAGAACCTGCCCCAGACCAAGTTCTTCCCTTCCAAGATCAGGACTATCGATTCCCAGAGCAGCAGGAAGAAGGAAAGTGTCCTTGACCACTTTGATCCTATGCTAGGTTGTGTAGATAGAATTATTTGCATTGTCAATTGAAATATGAAACCCATGCTAGAAAGTTTCCCTAGAATTGCATTACCTTGTTTCCTTTTAGCTTGGGTTGGGATTTATTTTATCGTATCATTTATTTATATGCTATGCTTAGCCATGCTTAGAATGGGATTAATTGGGACATGAGATCATCAATTTATTTACCTTACTCTTGAATGAGATGTTATGAGTTATGTAGAGGTAGGGATCGAGGCAAGTTGGATGATTTGGTTGGTGCTGGGTGCACGAGACTCGGGTTTGTGTTTAGTACTTGCCTGGATCCTAAGGACCGGTTCATGGAGCATGTAACCTGGCTTTACCGTGCCAATCACATGCTGAGATGGGGCAGCTTGGCCAATTAATTAGGTGTATCCCCGGCGTAGTATGGGTGTGTTGGATGGTGCGGGGAGTAGGTGTCAGCTGGACTACCGTATGAACCGCAAGGCTCAAGAGGGGGCCACTGCAGCGGGGTTGGAGCCTCTTGTATGCTGTTAGGGGTGAAACCTCAGTGGGCCCACGCTCGTCGGGAATCCCTTTGTAAAGGCTTCGTAGTGATCTCCTGGCTACACACCTGGGAAGTGTGAATGTGGTTCGTGGCCACTGGCATAATGGAGGTTCTTTTAGTCCACCCGGCAACGGGGGATGAAATCACTACATGTGGGTACAGTGGTACAAACTCTGCAGAGTCAAAACTATCATGACAGCCGTGCTCACGGTCAAGAGCGGCTTGGACGTATTCAAGATTAGAGGATGATGACTTTGTAAGTTGTGGATGTTAAGCGGGGAGCTTAACATTGGAAATGATGTTATGGTTATTTGATGGGATGGGAGATTGGGACCATTTCACCTGTGTAGTAATGTAGGTGCTTAATAAGCTAAGGTGGTAGATAATAATTACGTAGTGCTTTAACCATGAGTTCAACCTCTCCTTGCTCTAGCCATGCATGACATAACCTTCCCCCACTTGCCGAGTACCAATGGTACTCAACCTTGCATATTTGTTGGTTTATATTGCTGCTCAGGTCAAGAGAATGATGTGGTGTTCAATGACCAAGACTTCGGACCCGAAGAAGGATTCTAGGTTCATGGAGTCCCCCGGGCAACGCCTGTGACGGAGCCCACAAGAATAATATTCCGCTGCTATTTTATTTACATGTTATGAACTTATTATCGTCCATCAAGACATATGCTATGTAAGACTTATTTATATTTGACACCTGGCTTGTAATAAATGATGCTTCACTATTTATCATCACATGTATGAGAAAATGATCCTGGCATACATGTGATATTCACTCAGTTGTTCTTCGGAGAAACCTGGTGTGACATTTTTCCCCTCCTCCTCTCTCTGACGCGCGGGGCCCGCGTGTCATCCCCTTCCTCCGCGCACCCCAACCGCCACCGATACTCCCGCGCTCGATCATGCGCGCCGCTCCCGAAACCTGCGCTCGCACACCACGATCTTTGGTCCCCGGCACTCCAGCATGATCTCAACGAAAGCTGCCCTCCCTCATCCATATAAACGCTGAAGGCTTCCCCTTTTCTTCCCCCCTTCGACCCACTTTCAGTTCCGATGAGGACCGAGACTTCCGTCGCCGTTTTCTTTCGATCTTCGTCCGTTTTCTCCGATCTAACGTGTGTAGCGCGTCCTGCCGCCGCCAGGGAGTCTTGCAGGTGAAGGAGACCCCGTGTGTTGCGCTCCAGACACAGCTCCGGTGAGCACCGCGGAGCTTCCCACTCAGACCTCTTCGCCGACCGCCTTTGAGGGCCTCCGAGCTCAAGAAAACCTCCGAGTGAGATCCCCTACTCCCCCTCCTCCGAATTGTGCAGAGAAAACGGTAGTCTAGGGCCGGTAGATGAGATTTTGGAAAATTCTGGCGAGATCGCCGCCTTGCGCTGCCTCGCGCCACCCGCACACGGCTAGGGCGACGTGGCCCTCTGTGGCCCTTCATTTTAAATCGTGCGGATGAAGATAGAACCCCCGCATACCCCTTCTCAATCTAATCTCGACCCTCCATTTAAAATCGGACGGTCCACGTCAGCCCCGCGTTATAAAGGCCAAGAATCTTACTGCGCTACCCCCTGGGGATCTCGGAAAATACGAGCTAGCCCCGGAAACTTCTGATCTAGGCCCTGGACCCTTAAAATTCATGTAAATTCATTTAAAAATCAGTTTTAGCCCCTGTACATAATAAGAATTAGGAAGACCTCCCTATTTTGCACACTTATACCCCTGAAAATTTAGGAAATGGGAAATGGGGCCCCACTGCAGCGTGAATTTGCACATCAGCCCTAAGGGTTATTAATTTCAGGAAATTGAATATATAAATAGGATTTAAATTTAAACATAGGTGTAGGTTTAGTTTAATTATTCTAACCCTGTTGAAATTTGTAGAACAATCTGAGGTCTGAATTTAGAGGGGAAATATACTTTTAAACTAAATGAGATTGCTGTTTTATAATTTATCTCTGAAATATACCCTTTAGGCATAAAACAAATTTAAATAGGTGGAAAAATGAATCTAAATAACCAAAAAGGAGTAGGGAAAATTTATAAAGGTTCTGTTAGGGTAATTGGAACAGTAGAAATTTTTGTATGAATTTAGGTTGCTGTTTTATGGCTGCAAATTCATTTCTAGGCTAGAAAATAAATTCTGAAAATAGATAAAAACAAATTTTAATTGATCCTCATCAGAGAGGAAGTCAAAAGGTAAATTATAGGACATTTTAGATCAGAACATATTCTGTTTAGGTGATATGTCTTGTTATTTTAATATTACAGTTTGTTTGTAGGTACAGAAAATAAACCTGAAATTATAGGAAAGTAGGTATGCATAATTAGAAAAGGTTAAATGAGGTCCCCAAGTCCAAAACTTCAAATTAAGATTTTGTAGGAGATCTGAAAACCTAATTGGGGTAGGAAATTATCCTTCATGCAAAATTTGTGGCTAAGAAGGATATTATCTAATATACAAAATTTGTTCGAATTGGAAATTCATATATAGTGTGCACTTAGAAATCTGAATATTAAAGCTAGAAATAATATATATGTTTAAAAGTGCATGTATGCTTAGAATCAACATATCTAGGGTAGGCACAACACCTAAATATGTGTATGATTTTCATATGTATGTATGTGTGGTTTGCATGAGTGGAAATGTGGACTGTGGCTTATGGAATGTTGTTTTCTTTTTGCTATGTGTGTTGGCATGAGTAGAACCGGCCCCAGAGCAGGTTCTCACCTTTCAAGATCAAGACTTTCCATTCCCGGAGCAGCAGGAAGAAGGCAAGTGTCCTTGACCACTTTGATCCTATACTAGGATGTGTAGTTATAATTTAATTGCATTGTCAATTTGGAATATGATACCCAAGCTAGGAAGTTTCCCTAGAATTGCATTATCTTGTTTCCTTGTAGCCTTGGGTTGGGAGTTATTTTATTATGTCATTCATACTACTCATGCTTAGTCATGCTTAGAATGGGATAAATGGGATATGAGATCATCAACTTGTTTACTTTACCCTTGAATGAGATATTATGAATCATGTAGAGGTAGGGATCTAGGAAAGTTGGATGCTTTGGTTGGTGCTGCGTGCACGAGACTCGGGTTTGTGTATAGTACTTGCCTGGATTCTAAGGACCGCTTCATGGAGCATGTAACCTGGCTTTACCGTGCCAACCACATGCTGAGATGGGGCAGCTTGGCCAATTAATTAGGCGTATATCCGGCGTAGCATGGGTGTTTGGATGGTGCGGGGAGTAGGTGTCAGCTAGACTACAATATGAACCGCAAGGCTCAAGAGGGGGCCACTGCAGCGGGGTTGGAGCCTCTTGTATGCTGTTAGGGGTGAAACCTCAGTGGGCCCACGCTCGTCAGAAATCCCTTTATAAAGGCCTTGTAGTGATCTCCTGGCTACACACCTCGGAAGTGTGAATGTGGTTCGCGGCCACTGGCATGATGGAGGTTCCTTTAGTCCACTCAGCAACGGGGGATGAAATCAATACATGTGGGTACAGTGGTGCAAACTCTGCAGAGTCAAAACTGTCATGACAGCCGTGCTCACGGTCAAGAGCAGCTTGGACTTATTCATTATTAGAGGGTGATGAATTGGGACGTTGAGGATGTTAAGCGGGGAGCTTAACATTGGAAATGCTGTTATGGTTACTTGATATTGATGATGGGTTGGGGGATTGGGACCATTTCACCTATGTAGTAATGTAGGTGCTTAATAAGCTAAGGTGACAGGTATTAATTGCGTAGTGCTTTAACCATGAGTTCAACCCCTCCTTGCTCTAGCCATGCATGACATAAATTTCCCACAATTGCTTAGTACCAACGGTACTCAAGCTTGCTTTTCTGTTGGTTTAAATTTGCTGCTCAGGCCAAGGGAATGACGTGGTGTTCAATGACCAACACTTCGGACCAGAAGAAGGATTCTAGGTTCACGGAGTCCCCCGGGCAACGCCTGTGATGAAGCCCACGAGACTTATTTTCCGCTGCTGTTTTATTTACATATCATGAACATATTATCGTCCATCGAGACGTGGTGCTATGTAAGACTTATTTATATTCGAATACTTGGCTTGTAATATAATGATGCTTCACTATTTGTTGTCACATGTATGAAAAAAATGATCCTGGCATACATGTGATATTCACTCGGTCGTTCTTTGGAGAAACCGGGTGTGACATTCCCCTTGATCATTTTCCTCCACCTGTGGTTCATTTTCTTCATTAGCATTTGAAGGTGGCACTTGTAGTCGAACATCGCCCAATGCCATTCTTTTTAATGCTTGACATGGAGATTTTTCTTGATCTAGCACACATTGATCAACCTGCTCTTCTTGAGAGCCGTTAGTTTTATCGAACACTACGTCACGTGCTACTTCAACAAGTCCGGAGGTTTTGTTGAAGACACGATAAGCGTAGGAGTTCGAATCATAGCCAAGTAAGAAACCTTCATCGGACTTCGAAGACCTTGGCTTCTTGTTTAAAATATAACATTTTGAACCAAAAACTCGAAAATATGAAATATTCGGCTTGTTACCCGTGAGTAGTTCATATGAAATTTTCTTGAGCAACCGATGAAGATATAGTCGTTTTATGGCGTGACAAGCGGTGTTAACCACTTCAGCCAAAACCTGTCCGAAGTCTTTTATTCATCGAGCATTGTCCTCGTCATCTCAATGAGAGTTTTATTTTTCCTTTCGGCTACTCCGTTTTGTTGATGAGTATATGGTGCTGAAAATTCGTGCTTTATTCCTTCTTCGTCTAGATACTCCTCAACTTGGGTGTTCTTGAATTCTATTCCATTGTCACTTCGTATGTTCTTGATCTTCAATGAGAGTTCATTTTGGGCACCCTTGATGAACTTCTTGAGGGTTGCTTGAGTTTCTGTCTTATCATGCAAAAAGAAAACCCACGTGAAGCGTGAAAAATCATCAACAATGACTAGACCGTATTTATTACCGTCGATGCTTATGTAAGCAATTGGACCAAATAGATCCATGTGGAGGAGCTCAAGCGGTCTTGTTGTAGTCATGACCTTCTTCGCGGGATGGGGTGTTCCTACTTGCTTCCCTGCTTGGCACGCTCTACACGGCCTGTCTTTATCAAAAACAACATCCTTTAAACCTCGGATGTGATCGCCTTTGACGAGTTTTTAGAGATTCCTCATACCAACATGTGCTAGCCGTCTATGCCACAGCCAACCCATGTTGGTCTTTGCAATCAATCATGTGTCAAGTTCAGCTTTATCTTTGTTGAAGTCAACTAGATAAAGTTTTCCCTTCAACACACCCTTGAATGCAATTGAGTTATCACCCTCATTAGTGAATAAGAAATTATAACCCTTGTCACATAATTGAGATATGGACAAAAGGTTATAATCCAAGGAGTCAACGTGTAAAACATGAGAGAGAGTATGTTGTGATGAAATTGCAATTTTACCGGTACCAAGCACTCTTCCTTGACTATTATCACCAAAGTAAATGCCTTAGTTTGGATATTCATTTTCTTCATATTCCATGAACATTCTTCTTTCTCCGGTCATGTGATTGGTGCATCCACTATCTAACACCCATTTTGCTCCACCGGATGAATAAGTCTGCAAAAACAATTTATGCCTTGGTCTTAGGTACCCAATCTTGCTTGGGTCCATTGAGGTTAGTCACAAGTGATTTGGGCACCCAGACATGAGACTTGGTGTTCCCATGGCGTGGCCCAACATATTTAGCATAAACTCTTCCAAGATTACTTTTCATAAGTACATATGAAGCATCAAAAGTTCTAAATAGAAGTTGTTGTTCATATGTGTTCACAGTGTTAAATTTATTAATATTATTAAGTTTTCTAACTTGAGAAGAGTTTCCCTTGACAAAGACAATGCAACCCTTGTTATTCTTATGGATTCTAGCGTTTTTCTTTTCACCGTTAGAATATCCAATGCCATATTTGACATTAGGAGGTCTTGTGACCGAGTATGCACTGCGTGCATACTTGGTCTTCTCCTTGTCAAATATGCCATTTTGAGAAGATTGCTTGTTCTTTGTCAAGTTTGGCTTTTTCTTCAAGTTAGTGTCACTTTTGGCACATATTCATTTTCATCACAGCTATCATCCTCACTAGAATTATCACTGTCACTAGTAAAAGAATGCGAGAAGGAAGAGTTAGTTGTTACCTTTCTTTTACCTTCCTGTGCCATTAGACAAGTGTTGTCGGTGTCCTTCCATGCGCCCATGGTTGGGAAGAGAGTGGATTTCTTGGTAGTCTTCTTTATGGCTATGGTGGCCATCTCCTATTCTTCTTCGGATGAGGATTCATCATTGGAGTCACACTCCTTCCCTAGATGCGCTTGGCCAAATTGCTTCTTCTTCTTGAATATTTTCTTTGGTTGAGGCTTGTTGTCTTTAGTCTTCTTCTTGTTTTCTTCATATGGACAATCTACTATGAAGTGATCATATTCTCCGCAGTTATAGCACGCCCGTCTCATCTCGGGTCTTTGTTTGTCCCTTTGCCTTACTTCGTTTGAGCTGCTACCCTTTCTTCTTCTCATCATTTTCTTGATCTTCTTCATGAACAAGATCATGTTTTCTTCATCGATATCACTACTTTCATCATCACCGTCGTCTTCTCCGTGAGCTTCTCGGGCTTCTTTTGATACGGGTTTACAAGTTGACTTCAAAGCAACTCCTTTCTTCTTTGCCGAGGTGATATCGGAAATTTCCTTGACATGCTTGGCTTGCTTCTCCATCATTTCAAAGTTGATGATCTTGCCAAGAAGTTCGTCTAGGGTCATTTTCCGGTATCCGAGGCTTTCTCTAATCATAGAGCAAAGAGTCACATTGCGAGGCATGAATGCTCTAAGAATCAACTTCACGACCTCATGATCGTTCCACTTTTTGCTGCCATAAGCTCGGACTTTGTTGATAAGATTCTTCAGTCGATTGTACATATCTTGTGGTGATTCATCTTCTTCTATCGCAAATCTTCCCAATTCACCTTCAATCATTTCTATCTTGGCTTCGCGTACATGACGGTCACGTTCATGTGCAGTTTGTAGTGTGTCCATCTCCTTGGATATTTCGAGTCCGTCCACCTTGGTGAACTCGTCTCGGCTCAGTGATGACGTGATCACAGCTGCAGCTTGAGCATTCCGATGAACGGCTTGTTCTTGGCTTGGAGTCAGCTCTTCATCATCATCCGGGATATATATTCCTGTACACAATATATGCCACAAACTTGGGTTAAGAGATATAAGGTGCATTTTCATGTTTCGTCTCCACATTGAATAGTCATTGCCATCAAAGTAAGGTGCTTTCCCTATAGGAATTGATAAGTAATGACTATTGTTAGAATTTAAATGCTCATAGTCAAAAGGATATCACGAGTAGTCTATGTGACTACCCCCTTTCTTCTTTGTGGGGACCACCCCGTGGTTCACCCACTCCAGGATCGCATAGGGTGGTGCCGTACGATGCGGCACCCAACAGCACATACGAAAAGAATAAAGAACAACATACAAACTTTTATTTGATATAAAACAGCAGAAGTCTTTTACAAAATATATCTATACAGCGGAAGTAATGTACATTAGTAGCCTCTCATCCTAACTATGCAAAAGTGCAGCCGTCCAGCCCGGGGACGCTACACGCTAGCAGCATGGAACCGGAGAAATCACGGCGGCGTGCAGGGCTCCATCTCGGCCGTGTACCCTGACGGGGGCATCGCCTCATCCTTGGAACCCTCCTCATAGCTCTCACCTGCATACAGCTCAAATATTGCAACCGTGAGCACGATGGCTCAGCAAGGCTTAACCGTCTGACCTAGGCATGGAACTCTTCTACATGCAGGGATGTGTAAAGTAGGAAAGGACTTTGCAATAAAGACACGCCTATAAGTTGATCCTTACTTTCAGTTTTATAGCAGCAGATTTATGTGCCTTAGGCAGCCCTCACATCGGAAGTCCACAATCAAACAAGAAACGCTTTCCTCCGATGTGGTGATGCCCAAAACGGAAAGTAAACTTAATTAGCTCTACATCTACAACAGACATGGTTTCCAAAACATTACTATATCATCACAGCATATTTTCATTCAACTGGCTTACTTCACTTCTTACTACGTCACGAAACAGTGAACAAGCGGTACTCAAATAACCGCGAGGGACGGTGATTGCAATCAGGAGACACCCGGACAACACGTTGCATACACCCACTTTAGAAGCGTGATTCCACACCCCTTCCTACTCTGTTGTATGCAACAACCTTTCAAAGGCAACCTAAATGCCGAACCGGTCCATCCGTAACGGGCAGGAGGTCCCCGCGTGGAGGGTGACTGTGCCCACCGGCAGATTTACACCTTGCTACCCTCAACCCACTGCTATTTACGGTTGGGTAAGCCTCGACACCCAGGTTAACCATTTACATCGGTTTCCTGCTTATGTCAGTATGCCATCCGGTACTGTTCGATACTTGTTCATCAGGCCCGCACACGACTCGGTCCTCAATCGACACCAACAGGGCTACGCACGTGAGACCTCCGCTCACTGCTTCCTATCCCCCCTGCTGGGTCTCATTTTCACCACTCTTAAGCCATTTTCTATTCTGACCAAACCGTGTGATAAACCTTACCTCGCGAGTAGATTCCAACTACTCGACTTCTACCGAGGTCCTAAGAATATTAGCGGGGCCTTGTCTACTCGTCGGCTCTGCAAGCTACCCAACCCTTCATAGGATTTAAAAGGTTATGCAGGTGGGGTTTCAATCACCTTAACTCTAATGCAAACATTCACCCTAGACATAAGTGATACAAATAAAGAATTTTATAAAAGGTACTTAAGTGCAAACCGGGGCTTGCCTGGTTGTGAGTCAGAGAAGAAGTGAGCTTCTGGTGGGAGGACGTCCAACGGCTCCGGTGCGTCCTCAACTTCGGTCACTATTATGAAATGTAATAAAATACATGTGTAAGTATTAAGGATTTATAAGAATCGAACTTCTATTCATAGCTACTGCTATTTAGGATCCTTAATTGGCTTTGGGACTTTTAAAGTGGATACTAGACTCTCTAAGGATGATTTGAGCCAAATTTGGAGATATGTCATTGCACAATGTAGTATTTAAAACTCCTACAAGTACAATGCTTCTCTGAATTTTGATCCTAATTCAGGAGCTTTGACATAGCTAATAGTGGAAGATCTGATTAGGGTAAGTCTCCATGGTTCTAACAAAATTTGTTTCACCATTTTTGGAGCTACCATCAAAGAGATATGAATTTTTGATGTTTTGACAGGAGTGCTGAAATAATTTCTGTTTAAATTGGAATTTCCAAATAAAGGCTGAACTTGGGAAGGCAGTTTATCCTAACAGATGAACTCCAATGAAGCCCAAATTTTTATTGAAAATCAGTAACTATGGAAATGATTTGCTGCCCAAATTTGGGACTATTTCATAAAGAATTGCTCCTGTAATAAATCCCTAAAGGATTTAGTAAAAAAAATTCTACAGAAATTCCTGGGCATTTTCATAGCCTAAAATTGGTTTCTCTGTGAAGTACTTCTCATGAGGATTCCAACAAAATTGTATGGGCTTGCAAAAATCAGCTAATTCCTGGAATTATTTCTCTAATAGAAACTTCAAATAATTGGGCGAGGCCCACTGTTTTAAATAGGACCAGTGAGATTTCGGCAACACCGGGGGCTACGGGGTTATTCCCGCGCAGCCGCACCGGATACGGCGCCACAGACCGATCCCCGCGCGTATACGGCGGCTAACCGGTGGGACCCGACCCTCCTTCGTCTTCCTCGCGCTGCCCGCGCCTCCCGCGGCGGCGCACGCCGGCGAGGCTCGCCGGGACGGGGTTCCCGTGGTCCAAACTTCATCAAACTCGCCGCTCCCCCATATTTAACCGCGCTGAGCACTTTGGGTGGGTCGCCGGCGGCCGTAGTTCACCGGAACCCACCGCGAACCGGCGACAGCAACGTTTTGCACTCCGGTGCAATCGGTAGCCCTCATACCTCCACCAAATGATCGGTTCTCGGGCTCTAGAGCACCAGTGGAGGGAGTAGAAGCTCGACATGGGGTCTAAACTGATCGAGGATCACCGGAACCCTATCGGCACCATGAGCCCGAGGCGGTCCGGCCGTACGCCATGATCAAAACGTGGAAATTCTCCCTCTACACCCCATGTCTAGGTCTAGATCGAGGGAGGACTCGGGACAGGACAGGAGAGGTGCTGGATGGCTAGAGCACTGGTGGGCGCAGCTTTCCACTGTGGGGCGCTCGAGCAACCGAGCTCAGTAGCTGCGGCATGATCGGGAGGAATGGCGGCGGTGTTCTGGGCGAAAGAAACGGCGGAGGCGCGATTTATAGCAGGGGATGAAGTGAAACAGCTCCGTCGCACCCCTTGCCGTGATCCAACCGAGCCACCGAGGCAGCAGGAGGTGGCGCGGGCTCTCCCTCGGGCGCGGGTTCAACCGGGAGCTGGCGCGCTCCCGCTGTTCGACCGCCATCGGCTGAGGCGGTAGCTCCTGTGGGTGGCTGACAAATGGGCCCCACCTCCCCCTTTGTTTAATCAAATTTTCCTGATATTTTCTATCCAGCAACTCAACATTAAAGGCTTTACTTCACCCCAAAGTTAAGTTTGAATTTGCTGAATTCGAAGGGTTTGAATTTAGGTGTGAAATTTGGATGTGGTTTGATCATTTGAATTTGAAAAAGAGTTTGAATTCTCCACTTTGTATTGCCTCAAAAATATAGCAAACCAGCTCCAAAGTTTCCAATTTTTGGCATGGCTGCTCATTCAAAGGTGGAGGACTCAGTTGTGAAACCAAATTTTGAAATTGAGAGAATTGGAATTTGAAACTGAATTTGAAATTCAGATTAGAGGGCTTTTCCTTTTAATCCCAAACAAGTATTGAAACTCCTCCAAATGAGGTGAAATTTGGAAGGTTGAATATTTGGACTATGAAGATCGAAGTTATGAATTTAGATCTCCATGTTTGGAAGTTTTGGGAAGTCTAAACGCTCACTTTAAACTCACCCCCTTATAATTCAAAGTTTTAATTCCCCTCATTTGTCATAAGTGTATATAAGCAGAATTTTCTTGATACCACTTTTGGGGATTTTACATCCCTCCCCCCTTAAAAAGAATCTCGTCCCGAGATTCCAAAGGAAAACCAAAGTGGGGAAAACTTTACCGGGTATATGATGATAGCAAGTCCGGATAATACGTTCGTAGATAATCCTCGCTTTCCCATGTCGCCTCATCAGCAGTATGGTTACTCCACAAGACCTTGTAGAACCATAAGGTCCGGTTTCTTGTGGCACGAGTCTTTTCATCGATGATCCGGATTGGATACTCCGTGTACGTGAGGTCCGGTTGAAGAACTTCTATGTCTTCAGTGCGGATTTCAGCTGAGAGTTTGAAGCATTTCCTCAGCTGAGAGATATGGAAGACACTGTGAATCCCGGCGAGCGACGCCGGTAAATCCAAGCGATAGGCCATGGTTCCGCATTTTTCAATAACGGCAAACAGACCAATGAATCACGGCGCAAGTTTGCCCTTCACTCCAAAACGGTGAACTCCCTTCATCGGAGACACACGGACATAAACATGGTCCCCAATGTCGAAGTGGAGAGGGCGGCGTCTTTTATCCGCATAGCTTTTCTGACGAGATTGAGCAGTCTTAAGATTGGCTTGTATTACTCGCACTCGTTCTTCAGCTTCATTCACAAGTTCAATGCCGTAAATGACTCGCTCGCCGGACTCGCACCAGTTGAGAGGTGTGCGGCATTTCCGGCCGTAGAGAGCTTCATACGGCGCCATCTTGATGCTAGCTTGATAGCCATTGTTGTAAGAAAACTCCGCCAATGGCAAATGATCGTCCCAATTCTTGCCGTGGTGGATGGCACAAGCGCGTAGCATGTCTTCCAACACTTGGTTCACCCGTTCGGTTTGACCATCCATCTGTGGGTGATACGTGGAACTTCGGATCAGTTTGGTCCCCAAGGATGCGTGCAACTGTTCCCAAAACCGAGAAACAAACAGTGCACCACAATCTGAAATAATGGAGCAGGGAACACCATGCAAGCACAAGATCCTTGCAATGTACAGCTCTGCATATTTCCTGGCCACGTAGCCCGTATGTACGGGAATAAAATGAGCCGACTTGGTTAGTCGATCGACTATCACCCAAATCGAGTCATGTTTGTGAGACGTGAGAGGTAATCCGACTATGAAGTCCATGCTGATATCCTCCCACTTCCATGCCGGAATGTTTAATGGTTGCAGCTGTCCGGCTTTTCGCATATGGTCGGCTTTCACTCGCCGACACGTATCACATTCGGATACGTACTTCACGATTTCTCTCTTCATCCGTGTCCACCAAAACCTGGTTTTCAGATCTTGGTACATCTTGTTGCTGCCCGGATGAATAGAATACTTGGACAAATGAGCTTCGTCCAAGATCTTCTTCCGAAGCTTCATGTCACGGGGTACCACTATACGGTCTTTAAACCATAGTGTACCGTTATCATCCCTTCGGAAGCATTTCATTTCGCCATTCTTCATCCTCCTCCGAATGTGCGACATCCCCACGTTCTTCTTCTGTGCTTCCATAATCTCCTCTCATATTGTAGGGACGAGAGCAAGATTATACAATGCCCCATATGGAACCAAGTAGAGACTCAGCTCCTCCTCTTTAAGTGGGGTGATAGACAGACTGTTGACATGGGATTTGCGGCTTAATGCATCGGCAACCACGTTTGCCTTACCGGGATGGTAGTGAATCTCGATCCCATAGTCTTTGATCAGTTCTAACCATCTCCGTTGCCGCATATTCAACTCCTTTTGAGTGAATATATACTTCAAACTCTTGTGGTTGATGTAGAGGTGCACTAAGTTCCCAAGCAAATAGTGCCTCCACATCTTCAAGGCCAACACAACAGCAGCGAGCTCAAGATCATGAGTCGGATAGTGCTGCTCGTGGTTACGAAGTTGACGTGAGCCATAGGCAACCACTCTGCCTCCTTGCATCAATACACAGCCAAGCCCGATGCCAGACGCATCACAATATACATCAAAGGGCTTGATTGTATCCGGTTGAGCTAACACCGGGGCTGTTGTAAGATGCTTCACTAATGTATGGAAAGCTTCTTCGCGAGCTGAGCTCCAAACATATTTGATCCCCTTGTTCAACAGTTCAGTCATCGGCTTCACAAGCTTAGAGAAATTCGGTATGAATCTCCGATAATATCCTGCTAACCCAAGGAAACTCCTGACTTCATGGACTGATGTGGGAGACTTCCATTTCAGCACTTGTTCTATTTTGCTTGGATCAACGGCAATGCCTTCTGCAGAAATGATATGACCAAGGAATGGCACTTGGCTGATCCAAAACTCGCACTTGCTAAACTTAGCATAAAGCTTATGGTCTCTCAATCGTTGAAGTACGATATGCAAGTGTTTGGCATGTTCTTCTTCAGACTTGGAGTAAACCAAGATGTCGTCTATGAACACCACCACAAACTTGTCCAACTCCGGCATGAACACTGAGTTCATGAGATACATGAAGTGTGCCGGGGCGTTGGTGAGACCAAAGGACATGACGAGGTACTCATATAACCCATATCTCATCGAGAGGGCCGTCTTCAGAATATCTTCCGCTCGGATCTTAATTTGATGATATCCGGAGCGAAGATCCATCTTTGAAAATACACTCGCACCCACAAGTTGATCGAATAATATATCGATGCGGGGCAGTGGATATTTATTCTTGATGGTGACGGCGTTGAGAGGTCGGTAGTCCACAGACAACCTCAAGGTTTCATCCTTTTTCTTCACAAACAGCGCCGAGAATCCCCATGGAGAGGAACTCGGTCGAATGAAACCCTTTTTCATTAAATCATTGAGCTGCTCCTTTAGTTCAGCTAGCTCATTCGGAGCCATCTTGTATGGTCTCCGTGAGATTGGTGTCGTCCCAGGTACAAGTTCGATCTTGAACTCGACATCCCTTTCGGGTGGCATGCCCGGGAGATTATCCGGAAAGACATCCGGGTATTCATGGACCACACGAATATCCTCAAGTTTTGTGGCTTCCGTATTATATGTGCTGGAGCTTCTTGAACCGAACGGTCAAGAATAAGAACATGTGGTTCATGAAGTGGAGAGTTTAAACGAACCACACGTGGAATGATGTCAAGAACAGCACCATGGCGATGTAGCCATGACATTCCTAAAATGACATCAAGTTTTTGACTCTGTAACATGATTAGAGAAGTCAGATATAGATTCCCACCCAACTGTAATGGTGCTCTATAGACCATTCTATCAGCTGTTATTTTCCCACCCGGAGAACATATCAAATATGAATTATTTGTGGGAATGATAGGCAGTTGATATTTAATAACATAAGACTGGCTTATGAAATTGTGGGTGGCACCGGAGTCAAAAACTATGACTACGGGATGATCTAGGTAAGAGAACGTACCCGCGAGGACGGGTTCGCCTTCCGGCACGTCTTCGATAGCTAAGTGGTGGACGTTGCCGGGTTTTGGTGCTGGTTTCTTGGGCTGGTTGCGGGGCTGATTAGCACCCTGATATGGTGCTGCACCCCTGCCCTGTCGCGGCTCGGGGCAGTCTCTTGAAATGTGGCCGACACAGCCACACGTGTAGCACGTGTAAGGTGTCGGGGTCCCGCCGACTTGAGGACGGAATCCTGGTGCACGCTGCTGAAACTGCGGCGCACGCGGGACCATCCTTTGCTGCTGCTGTTGCTGTGGTGGATACGTTGGTCGAAAGCCCGGCACATTATATTGTCGACCGCGGAACTGGGGCGGTCGTGCCGGTGGCTGCCATCTCTGACCGGATGGTGAGCGATACACCACGCGGTATTTTTGTGGCGTTCCACCACTGCTGCTCGTCAGCGCGCTGCGTTTCCTCTTGTCAGAACCGCGCTCGCGCTGAGCATTCTCGTGTAGAATCACGGCATTAACTAGGTCGTTGAATGTGCCGCGATTGCTTTGGGCGAGATGGGCCTTCATCTTTGAATTTAGGCCCCGGAAGAAAGCGTTGCGCTTGTTGTCTTTCGTCCCCACAAATCCTGGCGCATATTGCGCCAGCCGGTTGAATAACCTGGAGTACTCATGAGCACTCCTCTCGCCTTGCCATAACGCCAGGAACTCCTGGAGCTTCATTTCCATCACACCGGGAGGTATGTGATAGGCGCGGAATGCCTCCCGGAACTCCGTCCATGTGATGGCATGGCCAGCCGGCAAGGAGGCGGTATAGTTGGCCCACCATGTACCGGCTTCTCCTTGAAGCTGTTGCGCTGCATACAGCGCCTTCTGGTGTTCGGTGCATCGCAGCAGCCCAAACTTCGCCTGCAGAGTGCGGATAAAGCTGTCCGCCTCCAAAGGTTCTTCGGCCTCCGTGAAGACCGGTGGATGGGTCGCCATGAACTCTGAATACGAACTTTGTTGGGGCTGGTGTTGCCCATTGTCTTGGCGTCCTCCCTGATGGGAAGCATTTTGCTGGACTAGCATCCGCAGCAACTCGGTTTGCTCGTCGCGCGAGCTGAGCACTGCGGCGAGAACCTCCGCCAGGTTTCTTGGAAGTTCTGGCGGTGGAGGAGGTGGTTGCTGCTGCGTCGTGGTTTGCTCCGGAGGTGGAGACTCATCACCACAAACTTGACTCGGACCCCCCTCCTCTTGCGTTGAACGTGTCCGCACCATTCTGCATTCAGATCATTCAAACAATCAGCACATGTGGGTTTAGCTCATCCAGTCTATACAATAGTGATGCGAGAATGGAATAAATAGTACGCATAACAGTCACACATATGGATAAAGTATAAACTTTATGCAACATATACATCCCTGGACCGTGTCACACGATCGAGTCCCAAAGTATTGAACTTTATGGGTTAAAAGTTCATTTCGACCATCAGGGTCACCACGGGATGTTAAGTGTGTTAGCATGCGTGATTCCTCGCTATTGTATTGGACCCAAACATGTACTAACTCGAAGTGATGTGTCAAATGCATAAATCCTTCGACTCCAACTCGCTGTTTTACAACAGCCACTGGACGTCGAACGGTGAAACTAAGTGTTTTGGTCGAAATACGGAAAATTCCAGAGAGCATTTGGTCTGCCCTGTTTCTGGACAGTACCTACTCATCTGAGATTTTCATCCCTTTGGAGGGAGATTTTTTTCTGGAGCTCTACAGAAAAGTTGTAGAGGACTTCTAAACCTTTCCAGAATGGTATCTCACACCTCCATTGGTTCAACCAATCTTAAGTTATGCCCTGTTCAAGTTCAGAAAATTTCTGCCAAAAACAGGGGAGATTGTTCCTAAGCTTTTGAAATTGAACCTATACTCCCAATTGACTCTTAGTTCAATCTAGGAGTTTACTAACCCCTAAATGGATTCCTAAACTTCATTTTTACTCTTTTCTTTGAAAATAAACTTTTATGCAGCCTCGGTACTATGTTTCCTCACCAAAGAAAAATCCTAAACCGGTATTCCGGCATATACATGTCAAATGGTGGAACTAAAGACGTCGCTCACAAACGGTTTCTACACGTCATGCACTAATGTGGTTAATGTACCTGCAGAAAAACACACACTAATGGTGCACACAAGGGTCTTAGCATTTCAGGCAGTTCCATATCATAATAAAAACATATGGTCCGTATGATTTCCATACGGATCGTCCTTGAGTCAAGCCACGTCTCAAGGTACATGGTCGTGTTTTCACACCACACGACGGGGAACCCGAGTAGAGCATGAACGGGTCGTCACGGTTGGGGATTTTATCAACCCAACGGATACCACCTACTGCCTCATGACCATTGAGGCACGCCAATGGCGAGCGCTGCGTATGGCCCTTTGAACATTGATCGTTCAAGAGTTGCATACTATCGTGTTTCTTACCCCACGAAGGGATATTCTCACTTTTGCCTATAGCACGCTGGAGAACAGCGTTTTCATATGCTCTCAGAACCATTAAGAGGTTCAGAGACTCATATTCACTACCGTGCCAAGCCACGGTATATCCTTCCATACTATTACTCGTATGGGGAGTTACCGCAATTGATCCGCCTGCGATGGCGTACCTTACCTCTTACCTGACGTCGGAGCGTTGTTACAGAACGTATAACAAATATGTTAGCTTTTCCACCATAATATCTACTACTATCATAGACCTTATGTGGGCTTAATGACTAATCCTCACTCGACTACTTCTAAGTTTTCAAAATAGGCTCTTTTCGAGCGTGCTATTCCCAATGTGGCTCTGATACCATGACTGTGGGGACCACCCCATGGTTCACCTACTCCAGGATCGCATAGGGTGGTGCCGTACGATGCGGCACCCAACAGCACACACGAAAAGAATAAAGAACAACATACAAACTTTTATTTGATATAAAACAGCGGAAGTCTTTTACAAAATATATCTATACAACGGAAGTAATGTACATTTGTAGCCTCTCATCCTAACTATGCAAAAGTGCAGCCGTCCAGCCCGGGGACGCTACACGCTAGCAGCATGGAACCGGAGAAATCACGGCAGATTGCAGGGCTCCATCTCGGCCGTGTACCCTGACGGGGGCATCGCCTCATCCTCGGAACCCTCCTCATAGCTCTCACCTGCATACATTAACCGTCTGACCTAGACATGGAACTCTACATGCAGGGATGTGTAAGGTAGGAAAGGACTTTGCAATAAAGACACGCCTATAAGTTGATCCTTACTTTCAGTTTTGTAGCAGCAGATTTATGTGCCTTAGGCAGCCCTCACATCGGAAGTCCACAATCAAACAAGAAACGCTTTCCTCCAATATGGTCATGCCCAAAACGGAAAGTAAACTTAATTAGCTCTACATCCACAACAGACATGGTTTCCAAAACATTACTGTAGCATCACAGCATATTTTCATTCAACTGGCTTACTTCACTTCTTACTACGTCACGAAACAGTGAACAAGCGGTACTCAAATAACCGCGAGGGACGGTGACGGTGATTGCAATCAGGAGACACCCGGACAACACGTTGCATACACCCAGTTTCAGAAGCGTGATTCCACACCCTTTCCTACTCTGTTGTATGCAACAACCTTTCAAAGGCAACCTAAATGCCGAACCGGTCAATCCGTAACGGGCAGGAGGTCCCCGCGTTGAGCGTGACTGTGCCCACCGGCAGATTTACACCTTGCTACCCTCAACCCACTCCTATTTACGGTTGGGTAAGCCTCGACACCCAGGTTAACCATTTACATCGGTTTCCTACTTATGTCAGTATGCCATCCGGTACTGTTCGATACTTGTTCATCAGGCCCGCACACGACTCGGTCCTCAATCGACACCAACAGGGCTACGCACGTGAGACCTCCGCTCACTGCTTCCTATCCCCCCCTGCTGGGTCTCATTTTCACCACTCTTGAGCCATTTTCTATTCTGACCAAACCGTGTGATAAACCTTACCTCGCGAGTAGATTCCAACTACTTGACTTCTACCGAGGTCCTAAGCATATTAGCGGGGCCTTGTCTACTCGTCGGCTCTGTAAGCTACCCAACCCTTCATAGGATTTAAAAGGTTATGCAAGTGGGGTTTCAATCACCTTAACTCTAATGCAAACATTCACCCTAGACATAAGTGATACAAATAAAGAATTTTATAAAAGGTACTTAAGTGCAAACCAGGGCTTGCCTGGTTGCGAGTCAGAGAAGAAGTGAGCTTCTGGTGGGAGGATGTCCAACGGCTCCGGTGCGTCCTCAACTTCGGTCACTATTATGAAATGTAATAAAATACATGTGTAAGTATTAAGGATTTATAAGAATTGAACTTCTATTCATAGCTACTGCTATTTAGGATCATTAATTGGCTTTGGGACTTTTAAAGTGGATACTAGACTCTCTAAGGATGATTTGAGCCAAATTTGGAGATATGTCATTGCACAATGTAGTATTTAAAACTCCTACAAGTACAATGCTTCTCTGAATTTTGATCCCAACTCAGGAGCTTTGACATAGCTAATAGTGGAAGATCTGATTAGGGTAAGTCTCCATGGTTCTAACAAAATTTGTTTCACCATTTTTGGAGCTACCATCAAAGAGATATGAATTTTTGAAGTTTGGACAGGAGTGCTGAAATAATTTCTGTTTAAATTGGAATTTCCAAATAAAGCTGAACTTGGGAAGGCAGTTTAGCCTAGCAAATAAACTCCAATGAAGCCCAAATTTTTACTGAAAATCAGTAACTATGGAAAGGATTTGCTTCCCAAATTTGGGACTATTTCATAAAGAATTGCTCCTGTAATAAATCCCTAAAAAATTTACTAAAAACAATTCTACAGAAACTCCTGGGCATTTTCATAGCCTAAAATTGGTTTCCTTGTGAAGTACTCCTCATGAGGATTCCAACAAAATTGGTCTCACTCTTTTTGGAGTTTTCTACACAAAGTTATGGGCTTGCGAAGATCAGCTAATTCCTGGAATTATTTCTCTAATAGAAACTTCAAGTAATTGGGCGGGGCCCACTGTTCTAAATCGGACCAGTGAGATTTCGGCAACACCAGGGGCTACGGGGTTATTCCCGTGCAGCCGCACCGGATCCGGCGGCACAGACCGATCCCCGCGCGTATACGGCGGCTGACCGGTGGGACCCGGCCCTCCTTCAACTTCCTCGCGCTGCCCGCGCCTCCCACGGCGGCGCACGCCGGCGAGGCTCGCCGGGACGGGGTTCCCGTGGTCCAAACTTCATCAAACTCGCCGTTCCCCCATATTTAACCGCGCTGAGCACTTTGGGTGGGTCGCCGGCGGCCGTAGTTCACCGGAACCCACCGCACACCGGCGACAGCAATGTTTTGCACTCCGGTGCAATCGGGAGCCCTCATACCTCCACCAAATGATCGGTTCTCGGGCTCTAGAGCACCAGTGGAGGGAGTAGAAGCTCGACATGGGGTCTAAACTGATCGAGGATCGCCGGAACCCTATCGGCACCGTGCGCCCGAGGCGGTCCGGCGGTACGCCATGATCAAAACGTGGAAATTCTCTCTCTACACCCCATGTCTAGGTCTAAAATCGAGGGAGGAAGTGCGCCAAGTAGTTAGGAAGCTTCGTGTACAGTTTTAATCAATGAGAACACGAATTAACGATGAATTTGGCAATTTCTTACCTCGGGGTCAGTTTGTACCGTCTGGGAGAAAAACCCGGAATTCTTCTGCTGTGATCAACGTCCAGGGCTGAGCTTTGGGCTCGAGCAGCTGGGGTCGAGGAGGTACCGAGGGGCTGACTTGTTTTGCCGTGATCTTGCTCGGTGTGAGCTGTCCACGGTGACCTCCGTCGGTTCTTCCCCGTTCACCCGAGGATCAAGGCTATTTTGCCAATTTCTGGAGTAATCAGACTCGGGACAGGACACGAGAGGTGCTGGATGGCTAGAGCACTGGTGGGCGCAGCTTTCCGCTGTGGGGCGCTCGAGCAACCGAGCTCAGTAGCTGCGGCATGATCGGGAGGAATGGCGGCGGTGTTCTGGGCGAAAGAAACGGCGGAGGCGCGAGTTGTAGCAGGGGATGAAGTGAAACAGCTCCGGCGCACCCCTTGCCGTGATCCAACCGAGCCACCGAGGCAGCAGGAGGTGGCGCGGGCTCTCCCTCGGGCGCGGGTTCAACCGGGAGCTGGCGCGCTCCCGCTGTTCGACCGCCGTCGGCTGAGGCGGTAGCTCCTGTGGGTGGCTGACAAATGGGCCCCACCTCCCCCCTTTGTTTAATCAAATTTTCCTGATATTTTCTATCCAGCAACTCAACATTAAAGGCTTTACTTCACCCCAAAGTTAAGTTTGAATTTGCTGAATTCAAAGGGTTTGATTTCAGGTGTGAAATTTGGATGTGGTTTGATCATTTGAATTTGAAAAAGAGTTTGAATTCTCCACTTTGTATTGCCTCAAAAATATAGCAAACCAGCTCCAAAGTTTCCAATTTTTGGGCTGGCTGCTCATTCAAAGGTGGAGGACTCAGTTGTGAAACCAAAATTTGAATTTAGGGGATTGGAATTTGAAACTGAATTTGAAATTCAGATTAGAGGGCTTTTCCTTTTAATCCCAAACAAATATTGAAACTCCTCCAAATGAGCTGAAATTTGGAAGGTTGAATATTTGGACTATGAAGATGCAAGTTATGAATTTAGATCTCCATGTTTGGAAGTTTTGGGAAGTCTAAACCCTCACTTTGAACTCACCCTCTTATAATTCAAAGCTTTAATTCCCCTCATTTTTCATAAGTGTGTATGAGCAGAATTTTCTTGCTACCACTTTTGGGGATTTTACATTCTTCTTTTCATCATCGATCTTCTTTTTCCCTTATGGGGAGAGTGCCTTCTTCCATAGAAGAGCCTTGAGTTGGAGCACCTCCTCATCATCGTCCTCACTGTCTTGAATGGCGTCGAGTAGCTTCTTTAGCTTTTGAGTCCTTTCATCATCACCCTTTTTATCGTCGATCTTATTGTGTACGTCCTTGATGTCCGACATCGTCTCTTCGAGCGATGAGTCTCTTTTGAATAGTTGGCTCTGATACCAATTGAATGTAGCCTAGAGGGGGGTGAATAGGCTTTTTGAATTTTTGTTAATCCCTGAAACACTTAATAGATTTGTCAATCACATGGAAATCGGCCTAGTCCGGTAGAGTGCAGACTAGTCCGTTTTCTACTCAGAAAAAAATCGGACTAGTCCGGTACTGTGTGGACTAGTCCGCTATGCGTGGACTAGAGAGATCAAGGTTGATCAATATTTTCACTTCTAGTACCCTATGCAACGGAAATTAATTGATAGCTTAGATGTATTACAACAGTGACAATGAATTACAGAGATCATCATTGATTTCAATGCTTCACGTGAATTTCACAAGATTAATTAAACACTAGAATATGATGAACAATAGATGAACACGAGTAAGAGACAAGATTTTATCCCGAGGTTCAATTCCACGAAGGAAATCTACGTCCCCGTTGAGGAGTCCACTAAGGACCGGGTCTTCACCAACCCTACCCTCGTTGAATCGCCACAGAGGCCGATTCTCTTCCACTAATCACAAAGGGCAAATAAATCGTTCAAAGGGCCTTCTCACAAGTTGAGGGCTCCCCAAGAATTATAATGAATGAACACAACCAAACAGACTCAACAGATGAACAATAATTGAACAAGAGTGTGCGAGAGATCAAACTCAAGAGCTCAAGATGTGTAGAACAAGTCTCTCCTTTGACCAATTGCTAATCTCTAAAGATTTGATCCTTTTTGGGTTATAATGTGCGGAGAGATGTGAATTTTGGGCTCTTGGGAGGTGTAACGGTGCAGGGGGTCGAGTTTTTTTGTTGGTATGGCCGTACACCTCTTTTTATACTGGGGTTTCCGAAGGTTACGTTAAGGTTTGCGATGTCCGGACTAGTCCGTGGTAGACTCCGGACCAGTCCGGTGTGCGGCGTGTGGAAAACCCTAAGTGTTGTGAGATACCGGACTAGTCCGCAAGTCCGTTGTCTATCTAGAGACAAAATCGGACTTGTCCGTTTTCTAGTCAGAAAGAAAATCGGACTAGTCCGGTTGTTATCGGACTAGTCCGCACAAGCTGATTTTGTGCAGTTAGTGTGATTTCTTCCACTTGAGCTCTTGGGGTGTGTTTCTCCAACACACTCTATACTAATTAATCTAATCTTTTCAGCTCCTGAGCTCTTATCAATTTGGATCCTCCTTCTCCTTTCTTTTTGTGCTTTCTTCCCAATTTCTTTAAGAACCTGCGGTCATCTCAACAATTTTGTTAGAGTCTCATTTGTTTGTCATAAATCAACCAAAACCCACAAGGGATGTCTAGATGCACTTTCAGCTACCGACCCACCCCGCCGATGCCGACCCACCTCCGGTCGTTTTCATGTGATGAAACCTTGCCCGGCTGCTAGGTCTTGATGTCAGGATGGTGTAGCACGAAACCGCGAGTTTTCTGTCCAGAGGTTTTAGACGATCGACTTGTGGACCCCACTGTCAGCCGGTAAGACACTTCTCTGTGCAAAAACAATTCGAGCAACTGTTCAAACATGGAAAATCCATAACTTTGTGTAGAAAACTCCAAAAAGGGTGAGACCAATTTTGTTGGAATCCTCATAAGGAGTACTTCATAGAGTAACAAAAACAAAATTCTTGCTATGAAAATGCCCAGTATTTTCTGTGGAATTCATTTTAATAAATCTTTTAGGGATTAATTCCAGGAAGGATTCTCTATGAAAAATTCCCAAATTTAGGCAGCAAATCCTTTTCCTAGTTTCTGAACTCCAGTAAAAATCTTAGGATTTTTCGAGCTGACTAAGAGGGCTTAATCAGTAGGTTATCTAAGGGTTAAATAAATTAGCTAAAAATCATAGGATTAATTTCCAGAAAAATGGTTCCAATTTCAAATGACTATAACTTTTAGTAGGAATGTACAAAATTGCAGAAATGCAAAAAAATTGATCTGAAGATCTCAGGAATTTTTTCCAAAATTCATCAAATTTAAATTTGAGAATTAATTCCAGAAGATCTGTGTTATGGAATTTTCTCAAAATTTGCCAGAAATTTGTCATGATATAGTGATCTCCTGTAAAAATTGGAGCTTCATTGGAGTTCATTTGCTAGGCTAAATTGTCTTCCAAAGTTCAGCCTTTATTTGTAAATTCAAATTCTAGATAGAAACTTTTCAGCACTCCTGTCCATCTTCAAAAATTCATTCCCCCCTGTTCGTAGCTCCAAAAATGGTGAAAAAAATTTTAAGAACCATGGAGACCTACCCTAATTAGATCTTTCACTGTTAGCCATGTCAAAACTTCAGATTTGGGATCAAAATTCATAGAATCTTTGGACTTGTGAGAATTTTGAAGACCACAAGGTTCAATGAAATTTCTCCAATTTTTGCTCAGATCATTCCTAGAGAGTCTAGTATCCACTGGAAAAATCCCAAAGCCAATTAAGGAACTTAAATAGCAGTAGCTATGAGTAGAAGGATAATTGTTATACTTCACTGGTACTTATACATATATTTTGCTACATTTCATATAGTGACCGAAGTTGAGGACACACCGGAGCCATTGGACGTTCTCCCACCCGACGCTAACTTTACTTTTGACTCGCAACCAGGCAAGCCCCGGTTTGCATTTAAATACATTTGCAAAGTTTTCATTTGTATCACTTATGTTTAGGGTGAAATGCTTGCATTAGAGTTAGGATGATTGAAACCCCACTCGCACAACCTTTAAATCCTATGGAGGGTTGGGTAGTTTACAAACTCGACGAGTAGAGAATGTCATGCTAATGTTCTTAGGATCTCGGTAGAAGTCGAGTGGTTGGAATCTACTTGCAAGATAAGACTATATCACACGGGATTAAAAGAAGTAGAGAATGGCTTAAGAATGTGAAACTGAGACCCAGCAGGGGGGATAGGATGCAGTGAGCGGAGGTCTCACGTGCGTAACCCTGTTGGTGTCGATTGAGGACCGAGCCGTGTTCGGCCCTGCTGGACAAATTTGAACAGTACCGGATGCATATTGGCATATGGGAACCAGGAAATCAATGTAATTGGTTAAACTGGGTGCCGAGGCTTACCCAACCGTTTTATAGAAGTGGATTCAGGATAGCATGGTGTAAATCTGCCGGTGGGCACTAACACGGTCCATGAGGGGACCTCCTACCCGTTACGGATGGACCAGTTCGGCATTTGTGTTTCCTCTGAAAGGTTGCTGCATACAACAGAGTAGGAAGGTGTGAAGCACCACACTTCTGAAAGTGGGTGTATGTGACGTGTTATCAGGGTGTCTGCTGATTGCAATCACCGTCCCTCGCAGTTATTTGAGCACTGCTTGTTCACTGCGCTGTGACGTAGTAAGAAGTGAAAGAAGCCAGATGAATGTGCTGTATTGAACTAATATTGTCTTGTTACGATGTATGCTGTAGATGTAGAGCTCATTAAGTTTATTTTCCTCTTTGGGCATAACCACATCGGAGGAAAGTGTTTCGTGTTTGATTGTGGACTTCTGATGTGAGGGCTGCCTAAGACTCCTTAAACTGCTGCTATAAAATTGAAAGTAAGGATTAACTTGTAGTCGTGTCTTTATTGCAAAGTCTTTTTCCTATATTACACATCCCTGCATGTAGAGTTCCATGACTAGGGTTGTCGGTTAAGCCTTGCTGAGCCATCGTGCTCACGGTTGCAATATTTAAGCTGTGTGCAGGTGAGAGTTATGAGGAGGGGTCCGAGGACGAGGCGATGCCTCTTTCTGAGTACACAGCCGAGCTGGATCCCTGCATGCCGTCGTGATCTCTGGTTGTATGTTGCTGGTGTGTAGCGTCCCCGGGCTGGACGGCTGCACTTTTGCTTAGTTAGGATGAGGGAATAGTTATAAATAAAACTTCCGCTGTACATTACTTTGTAAAAGACTTCCGATGGGTTTTTATGTAAAATTAAAGTTTGTATATTGTTCATATTCTTTTCTTGTGGGCTGTTGGGTGCCGCATCGCATGGCACCACCCTCTGCGATCCCGGAGTGCGTGAACTGCGGGATGGTCCCCACGGCCAGAGACCGAGAACAGGAGGTGGCAGCCCCTGCTCACCATGGCGTTCGTGCAGCAACGCGCAAGAAACGGGGTAAATGCCATGAAGTCGGTTCTCCTCTGTTGTCTCACTGATGGTGGGCTCCATGATTCAAATTTGTCCTCACAAATTGAATGTTTCAATGTTGCATAAATTTTGTGACTTCTCTTCCCTCTGAGGTTTTATCAAACTACCCAATCACCATTTGAATTTGAATACTTCAAAGTGTATAGTGATTTGAGTGAAATTGCAGCAAGTGTGCCATTTGAAATTCAAATTCAGTTTGAATTTGCTGTGACGCCCGGCCATGGAATCGCAGTGGGTGGTGCCGTGCGATGCGGCACCCAACAGCAAGCACGAAAAGAGGCGTAAGAACATAACGGAACCATTTTGTTACTCAAGATAATTTCTTTTACAACATAAGTACACACGCAGCGGAAATTAAAACTAGCTGGACAATCTACTCACTCTCGACCCTAACTACGCCGAAGAGAAGTCGTTCAGACCGTGAACGCTTCCTGCTAGTTTCACCAAAGAAAGGCAGCGGCTAGGTTTCCGATGAGTGGAACGAACCGCAGGGTTCATTGTCTCACCGAACAACCCTCCTCATAGCAGGCATCCCGCTACCTGCAAAACAACTCAAAAGCAATCGTGAGCACTAAGGCTCAACAAGACTTACCTGTCACTCCTAAACATGCAACTCTACATACAGGGGTAGTAAGACAGTAGGCATAGGAATTTGCAAAATGCATCTTGAATAAACTTGATCCTTATATTCTGATTCTTATAGCCTTCATTTTAGTGGTCCTCACGCCTCACAACATCGGAAGTCCACAATCAAACAAGAAACGCTTATCCTGATGTTGCTAGCCTAAGGTGGAAATGAAATTTAGTTGGCTCTATATCTACTTCAATCAAGGTTCCAATACAGTGATTAATCCTCAAACAGCAAGTTAAGAGACTTAGTTCCTCTTCTTACTATGTCACGGCGCAGTGGGCAAGTATGCTCAATCCTCTTCCGCGAGCGACGGTGATTCAAATCAATAACAACCCGGAATACATGACACATACACCCGCCTCAAAAGACTCTCTCAAGAGCTCTTTCTTACGTTGTATGCAGCAACCTTTCACACGACACCCCGACATAGAAAAACGCTTCGCACCGAGCAGGATGGTACTCTACGCGGACACGTCGAAGTTGCCCGCTAAAGGATTTACACCTCCCGCCTTCTCAACGCCATTCCCACGCGAAGGATGAGTTTCTATATCACGGTCCATCGAGTTACATCAGTTTCATGGGTCCCATACCCCACTATATATCCGGTACAGCTCAATCTTGTCCAGCAAGGCCGCATACATACGGTCCTTAACCGACACGGACGGGGCTACAACCAACCTCCACAATTGCCTTACCATCCCGGTCCAGGCCAAAGGTGGTCTCAAGCATTGTCACACCCATCGCAGGTCGAGACCAACCTTGAGCGCTCCATCCTACAGGAACATCCCCGTCCCCATCTCATTTTCATGAGGGGGCTCTTATTATCAACCTCTCGCGAGTACCTCCATTGGTCGACCTTTCTCGCGGGTAGCTTTTTACTACTCGACTTCTACCGAGCTAGCTACAACATTAGCCTAGCATCTACAAAGAGGCAAAGCCTACACTAAACCTTCTAATCAGGGATGTAATAGCCATGCAAGTGGGTTTCAATCATCCTAGACATAATGCACAATATCACGTCTAATAAACATGAGGTGAAATAAAGCAAAATTTAAAACGGTAACGATATGCAAACCGGGGCTTGCCTTGCTCAACGGTTTTGTTAGAAGCTAGAAGTTAGTCTTCCTCCAGAGAATCCGCCAAACTCGTCACGAGATGGAGATCCTCGCTGTAGAGTCGAGTCCTCGTCGAACGTCGACATCACGTGCTATTAAGATGATTTATGCACAAGTATTGAAAAGCAATTTAGAAAATGATTCAAAACTGTTGTACCAGTTAAATCACACCTAAAAGGGACAAACAACAGCAAGGTTTCTGTTGTTGTATCTACAACCTTAGAGATGATGAAAGCTAGGGTGAAAAGAGATACTAGTAATCACCATGTGATTAAGTCCATTATATGAACACTTAAACCTAAAAGATGGTATCTCAAGTTCCATAGGTCCAATGAAGCTGGGAATTTAACCACAGCCTCTAAGGAAGGTATTTAGGCAGTGTGCAAAAATTGAGCTCATGAATTATCTTCGTGTGAGCACAACAAATCCTTATGTGGTTTTCACTAATCTGCCTTTACCCTCTATATATTAAGCTTTCTTATGCTGCAAAGTAGACTTTTTGTGATATACAAAATGTCCTGAGTCCATAGGAATTGGTTTTACCATTTTTGGAATTTCCTACATGGAGATATGGATTTTAGAAGGATTGGGGAAAAGCTGAAAATGTCTCTGTTTATTTTCCCATTTTTCAGAGACATAAGGAATGAACACATCATTTGACCAAGCAAATGAGGTCCAATTCCTCTGAACTTTTTACTGGAGTTCAAGGAATTTTGGAAGAATGTCCTGTCCAAATTTGGGAATTTTCCAATAAACAGAACTCCTGCAAAAAATCATACAAAATTTTATTTAATGAATTATTGAGCCAAATCCAGGGATTTTCATAACTATTGGACTGCATCCTTGGATAGTACTCTTTGAGAGGAATACAACAAAATTTGTTTCACAATTTTTGGACATTCCTACACAAAGTTATGGCTCTCCAAAGTTTGAACTAAAATGGGAAAATCTGGAAAATGTTTAAATACTGACAGTGGGTCCCACCTGTCATCCCTAACCTCCAGACTCGCGCCAAACACACCAGTGGCGGCCCCATCCGGTGAGGTCGCCAGAAGGGCACTTCCCAGCCACCTCTAGACCCCCTGCTGGCCGCCCCCCCATATTTCCCCACGCTGAACACGTTGGTGAGGTCGCCGGCGGCTGAAACTCGCCGGAAAACAGGGTGCACCGGCCACAGCAAACCCTAGGGCTCCGGCGAGGTCTTGCACGGTGAATTCTACACCAAATGGTCGGTTCTTGGGCTCTACAGCACCAGGGGATCATGTAGAAGACCGGCATGAGGTCTAAACAACCTGGAGAGGGCTCTAAACCTATCGGCACTGTGCGCCCGATAGGGTCCAGCGGCATACCCTCTAAAAGAGCTCGGATTGCTCACTCTACACTCAATTTCTTGGTCTAAAATCAATGGAGGAGGTTTCTAGGCAGTTAACATCCTGTGTGTGAAGTTTGAAACCCAACAAACACGATTTGAGGATGAATTTTACAATTCCTTACCTCATGGTCCGTTTCTGCCGCCTGGGAGAAAAACTTGAAATTCTCCCTCTGTGATCAACGGCTAGGGCTGACCTTTGGAGGTGAGCAACTAGACTTTTTGGTGCACAGATGGGGTGTCTTGCTTGGGCGTGATCCCTTCTGGTTTGGGCTCTCCACGGCGTCCAGTTTCGGTTCCTCCGACGTTCAACACGGGAGCAGCAGAACTCTTCTGTTTGTTGGCGCTGGTGAGCTCGGGATGGTGGAGGGAAGGTGCTAGCCAGCTAGAGCACTCACGGGCGAAGGTTTTTGCTGTGGTAAGCTTGGGCAAAGATAGCTTGGTTTGTGCTGTCGATCAGAGAAAGCAGAGAGCGGCAGGCTGTTCTTATCGGGAGGAAAACACACGGGAGCTGAACTGTGAGCAGAAAACTTCGGTTGTGCTACCCGTGTGGGGGATAAGAGCGAGGTGAGCTCGGGAGAGCAGGAGCTGGCGAGCCACCAAGCATGTCCAAGCTGCTTCTATCGAGCGGCGTGCCTCCGGGAGAAAACAGCGTCGGCTGTTGAGTTGTGGTGTATGACATGTGGGTCCCGCCTCTTTTATTTGATTTCCCCACTGTGCTTTGAGATTCCCACGCAAACTTTGTCCAAATCTTACCAAATTTGGAGGATAGGCCAAAATATTTATGAGGAACTCAATTCTGAAATCAGATTTTAAAATTTAGTTTGTTTTGTTCAAAATTCAAATTCAAGTTTGAATTTAAACGTGCCCTCATTTAATCCTCGGAATAAATAGTATATGAAGCCAAAAATTCTCCAAATTTGAAACTTAGGCTCTTTAATACATGAGAGATGCATCTATGATCTCACATATAGACCTTTGGACAATCTGAATAGAAATCCTTTCAAAGGATTCAAATTGCGTTTAAATTCCCCCCACTCTACTCATAGAGGAGGTGCACATGAGTTAGAGTTTTAGGAGTGTAATTATTTCCCCTAGGTTAACATGTGTTGAGCATGGGCTAGAGAAAATTTTTAACTCCCTCACATGTCCATTTGTGCGTTCATCATTTCATGTGACACAATTATAGGCTTTTATCGCCTTAACTTTGTTTCATGAGCTGACATCAAACTTTACAAAAGTTAGGGCTGTTACATTCCTCCCCCCTTAAAAGAATCTCGTCCCGAGATTACAAAAAGAAAGAAGAAGGGAGAATCACTACTGGACATATGGTACAAACAAGTCGGGAAAATTTAAACGGAGAAATTCCTCGCTTTCCCACGTGGCTTCATCAGCGGTGTGGTTGCTCCACATGACTTTGTAAAATTTCCATGTCCGATTTCTTGTGGCGCGAGTCTTCTCGTCGATAATCTGTATCGGATACTCAGAATAAGTGAGATCCAGTTGAAGATCCTCAATGTTATCCATATGAACCGCGGCTGGGTACTTAAGACATTTCCGCAGCTGAGAGACGTGGAAAACATTGTGAATACCCGAAAGTGACGTCGGTAACTCCAGACGATAGGACACGGGTCCACATATCTCAGTGACAGCAAACGGCCCGATGAATCGCGGAGCGAGCTTTCCCTTCACTCCGAACCGATGAACCCCTTTCATCGGAGAGACACGAAGATACACATGGTCCCCGATGTCGAAGTGAAGAGGTCGACGTTGTTTGTCCGCATAACTCTTCTGCCGAGATTTAGCAGCCTTTAAATTGGCTTGAATCACTCGCACTCGTTCCTCGGCTTCATTCACAAGATCAATCCCGTAGACAACTCTCTCGCCGGATTCACACCAATTCAGTGGTGTGCGGCACTTCCGGCCATAAAGATCTTCATACGGGGCCATCTCGATGCTGGATTGATAACCGTTATTATATGAGAATTCTGCTAACGGTAGATGGTCATCCCAATTCTTCCCATGATTGATGACACATGCCCGTAGCATATCCTCCAGAATCTGATTTATCCTCTCCGTTTGACCATCAGTTTGCGGATGATACGCTGAACTCCGAATTAACTTGGTTCCCAAGGAAGCATGCAGTTGCTCCCAAAATCTGGATACGAATAACGCACCTCGATCAGAAACGATGGTGCGGGGAACCCCGTGTAAACACACGATTCTCGAGATGAACAGCTCCGCATACTTCTTTGCCACATATTTTGTATGGACTGGAATAAAATGTGCTGTCTTGGTCAAACGATTGACGATTACCCAAATAGAATCATGCTTGTTGCTGGTCATGGGTAAACCGACGATGAAGTCCATACTTACTTCTTCCCACTTCCATGCTGGAACCTTCAGCGGTTGAAGTGGTCCGGCTTTCCTCATATGGTCGGCTTTAACCCGCCGACACGTATCACACTCGGATACGTACTTCGCAATCTCTCTTTTCATCCGTGTCCACCAGAACTTAGATTTCAAGTCCTGGTACATCTTATTGCTTCCCGGATGAATGGAGTACTTGGATAAATGCGCTTCATCCAATATCTTCCTTCGTAATTTCATATTTTGGGGTACAACTATACGGTTGTTAAACCATAGAGTACCCTCTTCATCCTTGCGGAACATCTTCAATTCACCGCTGTCCACCCTCCTCCGAATATGAGACATACCCCTGTCTCTCTTCTGAGCCTCTACAATCTCATCTCGGATTGTAGGAATAAGAGCGAGGTTGAACAGCGATCCGTAAGGAACTAAGCGCAGGATTGGTTCTCCTTCTTCATGTGCAGCCATGGCTAAATGGTGAATGTGGGCTTTCCGACTAAGTGCATCGGCAACCACATTCGCTTTACCCGGGTGGTAATGAATTTCAAGCTCGTAATCCTTGATCAATTCAAGCCATCTTCGCTGCCTCATATTCAGTTCCTTCTGTGTGAAGATGTACTTCAAGCTTTTGTGGTCAGTGTAGAGATGTACTAGATTGCCTAGTAGATAATGTCTCCACATTTTCAACGCTAAGACCACTGCAGCTAGTTCAAGGTCGTGCGTCGGGTAATTCTGCTCATGACCCCTGAGTTGTCGGGATCCATACGCGACCACGCGTCCTTCTTGCATCAACACACAACCCAAACCGATGCCGGATGCATCACAATAAACATCAAACGGCTTCGTAGTGTCCGGCTGGGCCAAAACTGGAGCTGTAGTGAGATGCTTCACTAATGTTTGAAAAGCTTGTTCACATGAATCGCTCCAATCATATTTGGTGCTTTTCTTCAACAGCTCCGTCATAGGTTTAGCGACTTTGGAGAAGTTTGGTATGAATCTCCGGTAATAACCCGCTAAACCTAGGAAACTCCTCACTTCATGAACAGATGTTGAAGATTTCCAATTCAGCACTTGCTCGATTTTACTTGGGTCCACAGCGATGCCTTCCACTGAAATAATATGCCAAGAAACGGCACTTCGCTGATCCAAAACTCACATTTACTGAACTTTACATATAGCTTGTGATCCCTCAAGCGTTGGAGTACAATACGCAAATGTTCAGCGTGTTCTTCTTCTGACTTTGAATAGACCAAGATGTCGTCGATGAAAACCACGACGAACTTATCTAACTCCGACATGAACACAGAGTTCATGAGATACATAAAGTGAGCGGGAGCATTGGTCAACCCAAAGGACATGACAAGATATTCATAAAGACCATATCTTGTCGAGAATGCCGTCTTAGGTATGTCTTCTGCCCGGATTTTTATCTGATGATACCCGGACCAAAGATCCATCTTGGAAAATACCTTAGCACCCACCAGTTGATCGAACAAAATATTGATGCGCGGTAGTGGATACTTATTCTTGATAGTGACAGCATTCAGTGGACGATAATCTACACATAGTCTCAAAGTCTCGTCCTTCTTCTTCACGAAGAGTGCGGAACAGCCCCAAGGTGATGAATTTGGGCGTATAAAACCTTGTCAATGAGGTCATTCAGCTGCTTCTTCAATTCTGCTAGCTCCTTTGGTGCCATTTTATATGGTCGCCGAGAAATAGGTGTTGTTCCCGGTGCAAGTTCAATCTTGAACTCAACATCACGTTCGGGCGGCATGCCCGGCAAGTCTTCGGGAAACACATCTGGATATTCACATACCACTGGAATATCCTCAAGTTTAGGAGCTTCAATCTGATGCACTGCTGCAACTTGTTGTGATGGATCCGCAAGTTTCAATGTGTTGCAACCGTGTATTGGGGAATTCAGTTGGACTGTCCGAGAGCTGATGTCAAAGATAGCTCCATAATGTGTCAACCATGACATCCCCAAGATAATATCAATCCTTTGGCCTTTGAGTATGATAAGGCTCGCAGGATAGATGTTTCCACCCAAACATAAAGGTGCCCGTGAGACCATATCATCTGTTGATATCTTGCCTCCGGGTGAGCTGATATGAAGCGGATGTCTAACCGTTATAAATAGAAGATTATTCTTCAGCACATAGTCTCTGCTAATAAAATTGTGGGTGGCTCCGGAATCAAACAACACGAAAGTGGGCTGTTCCTGCAAGGTGAACATACCCGCTAAAACTGGTTCGCCTTTTGCAATGTCCTCAATAGCAGTATAATTAACCCTGCCAGCTTTTGAAAGATTCTTCTTTGAAGGTTCACGGTGCTGATCTGAGCATTGACGAGACAACACATAAGTGTGGCTCTGCTCAGCTCCACGACGGTTTCATGCTGCAGAAATCCTCAGCTCTCTACTAACACGAGGTGGAGATAATTCGTGCGTAGCTGGTTGGGTAGGGTTGCACGAATAATTTCTGACCGCTGCTGTTGAGGTGGAGGCTCATAAGTGAGTAACTCCAGCCGTGGTTGTGAGAGTTGCACCACAGGCTGAATTTGTTGCCTAACTGGCGAGTAATACCGCACTCGATAGTTTGGACGAACCTCGATGTCACTGTCCGGCGGTATACTTCTTTTCAGCTCCGCTTCACAACGGAGATGCATGTCTTCCTTAATGATAGCGGCATTTACCAACTCATTGTAAATACTGTTATTAAACAAGGTCACTTGTTCTTTAAGATCGACATTCAAACCCCGGAAGAAATACTCGCATTTCAACGCTTCCGAGTCTACCATATGAGTGGCGTATTGCATCAAGTCTTCAAACTCTTTGAAGTACTCGTACGCACTCCTTTCTCCTTGCATTAATTCCAAAAAGTCTTGATACTTTGTTCGTAGAATTCCCGAACAAATGTGACGTGCCCGAAAAACATTCCGGAATTCATCCCACGTCACTCGATGACCTTCAGGAAGAGTAGCGATGTACTCTGCACACCAAGCTCCAGCAGCTCCGTGGAGTTGTTGAGCGGCAAATAGAGACTTCTGATATTCATCGCACTCAAGCATATCGAATTTGGCTTCAATACATTGGAGCCAATGAGCCGACTCCAACGGTTCTTTCGCTTCCAAGAAAACCGGTGGTTGTCTTGCTAAGAAATCCAGATAAGTGCTTGGCGGGGGATTTTGCTGTACTGTCTCCTGTCGTATGCTTTGTCGCACCAACAGATCCAGAGACTCAGCCATCTTTGCCAAAATTCCCGCCAATCCGGTTGATGATGTCGGCACTTCTTGTCGTTGCGAATTACTTTCGCCGTGACTCGACTCACCAACCTCACTCCTGGAATGAGCACGATCCATGCTGCAAGAGTGAGCAATTTACGGCTAAAATTCAAAGTTTAAACTCAACTTGAATTTAAAACATAACCGTAAAAACATCACATCAATATTGCAGCATTACACAAGCTAACTAGGGTTTCGAAAATTCTGAAATCTACCAACTTTAACAAGTTTGTCCCAACCCTTGATTCCAACCGTAGGACAAACTGAAAAATAACTCGAGAACATGTTACGGAGCTTTAGAGAAGTCTAAGACATCCCTGTCCACAACAAGTCTCAAGATAAATGACAATAAGTACTACTCTGTTCAGAATGACCAATAGGTTTAATCCCAGAATTTGAATATGGAAATGGCAATTTCATGTCTCAAGTTGAATGTCAAAGTTATAGTTAATTTCAATATCTTTCCAACGAGTATTGATTTTCCTTCATATCAGTTCTGGATCAAAAGTTGTGATATTTCAAAGTTAACAGAAATCTGGAACAATTTTGACAGCACCTCCTTTGAAAGTGGCTGTTTTGTCCGCAAGATTTCATACAATTAAACTCCAAATCTGGAGAAACTTTGAACTACGAAGTCATAGCATATATCACAAGATTTCCAACGCTGTATTACTTGACTCTTATAAAATTTCCTACAGAAAGTTATGGTCGAAATACAGAAATTTCCAGAGAGCAATTTGTGCCTGCCCTGTTTTTAGACAGTTCACACTCATCTGAGAATTTCATCCATTTGGAGGGTGATTCTGGTCTGGAGTTCTAATGAAGAGTTGTAGAAGACTTCAATAGCTTTCCAGAAATGTATCACTCACCTCCATTGGTTCAACCAAACAAAAATTATGCCCTGTTCAACTTCAGCAAAAATTCTGCCGGAAACAGGGGAGGTTTATTCCTAAGTCTTTGTGAATAAATCTATACTCCCAATTGACTCTTAGTTCAATATAGGAGTTCATCACCCCCTAATAGAATCCTAGACTCCAAATTTACTCTTTTTCTTTTCAAACCTTCATTTTCATGCAGTTCAAAACACATCACGGTACTACGTTGCCTCACCAAATTAAGATCCTAACCGCCTTTATACCGGCTTATACATCTCAAGTGGTGGCACTAAAACGATCACTCACAAATGTTGTCTACACGACATGTACTAACGTTGTTAAGGTACCTGCAGAAAACCACTCAATAATGATGCACACATTGGTTTATCATTTCAGGCAGGGCTATATCATAGTAAAAACATACGCCCCGTATCATTGCCATACGGGCCGTCCTTGAGTCAAGCCACGTCTCAAGGTACATGATCGGGTTATTCACCACCCGACGGGGGCTCCACACCTTTGCAATAAAGCACACCGGTGGAACAGCGCTTTCGTATGGCTCCTAGGACATGAAGAGTCATAGAGAACACACTTCGTGTTACAAACCACACGATGGGGTCTCCTCCTCTTGCCCCTGGGTTTGCGCACTGGAGGCTAGTGCCATTCATATGTCTCTAAGACATGAAGGGACTTAGAAAACATATTCACTTCCCGTCCATTGCTGAACGGGACATCCCACACTACTTTCCTCGTATGGGTTAGCTAACCAAAATTGATCCGCTTTCGGTGGCGCTCCTTACCATTCTTACCTCCACGTAGGTGTGTCGTTACAGAATTGAAATACTCAAGAGTAACACACTGTTATCTTGCCACCTTAAGTAACTATGCTATTTATAATCCTTATGTGGGCATACTATACGTTCCTCACTCGTATACTCCTAAGTTTTCAAAAATATGCTCTTTTCATGCGTGCTATTCCCAATGCGGCTCTGATACCACGTCTGTGAGGCCCGGCCCGGGAATCGCAGTGGGCGGTGCCGTGCGATGCAGCACCCAACAGCAAGCACGAAAAGAGGCGTAAGAACATAACGGAACCATTTTGTTACTCAAGATAATTTCTTTTACAACATAAGTACACGCAGCAGAAATTAAAACTAGCTGGACAATCTACTCACTCTCGACCATAACTATGCCGAAGAGAAGTCGTTCAACCCGTGAACGCTTCCTACTAGCTTCACCAAAGAAAGGCAGCTGCTAGGTTTCCGATGAGTGGAACGAACCGTAGGGTTCATTGTCTCACCGAACAACCCTCCTCATAGCAGGCATCCCGCTACCTGCAAAACAACTCAAAAGCAACCGTGAGCACTAAGGCTCAACAAGACCTACCCGTCACTCCTAAACATGCAACTCTACATGCAGGGGTAGTAAGACAGTAGGCATAGGAATTTGCAAAATGCATCTTGAATAAACTTGATCCTTATATTCAGATTCTTATAGTCTTCATTTTAGTGGTCCTCACGCCGAACAACATCGGAAGTCCACAATCAAACAAGAAATGCTTATCCTGATGTTGCTAGCCTAAGGTGGAAATGAAATTTAGTTGGCTCTATATCTACTTCAATCAAGGTTCCAATACAGTGATTAATCCTCAAACAGCAAGTTAAGAGACTTAGTTCCTCTTCTTACTATGTCACGGTGCAGTGGGCAAGTATGCTCAATCCTCTTCCGCGAGCGACGGTGATTCGAATCAATAACAACCCGGAATACACGACACATACACCCGCCTCAAAAGACTCTCTCAAGAGCTCTTTCTTACGTTGTATGCAGCAACCTTTCACACGACACCCCGACATAGAAAAACGCTTCGCACCGAGCAGGATGGTCCTCTAGGCGGACACGTCGAAGTTGCCCGCTAAAGGATTTACACCTCCCGCCTTCTCAACGCCATTCCCACGCGAAGGATGAGTTTCTATATCACGGTCCATCGAGTTACATCGGTTTCATGGGTCCCATACCCCACTATATATCCGGTACAGCTCAATCTTGTCCAGCAAGGCGACATACATACGGTCCTTAACCGACACGGACGGGGCTACAACCAACCTCCACAATTGCCTTACCATCCCGGTCCAGGCCAAAGGTGGTCTCAAGCATTGTCACACCGATCACAGGTCGAGACCAACCTTGAGCGCTCCATCCTACAGGAACATCCCCGTCCCCATCTCATTTTCATGAGGGGGCTCTTATTATCAACCTCTCGCGAGTAACTCCATTGCTCGACCTTTCTCGCGAGTAGCTTTTTACTACTTGACTTCTACCGAGCTAGCTACAACATTAGCCTAGCATCTACAATGAGGCAAAGTCTACACTAAACCTTCTAATCAGGGATGTAATAGCCATGCAAGTGGGTTTCAATCATCCTAGACATAATGCACAATATCACGTCTAATAAACATGAGATGAAATAAAGCAAAATTTAAAACGGTAACGATATGCAAACCGGGGCTTGCCTTGCTCAACGGTTTTGTTAGAAGCTAGAAGTTAGTCTTCCTCCGGAGAATCCGCCAAACTTGTCACGAGATGGAGATCCTCGCTGTAGAGTCGAGTCCTCGTCGAACGTCGACGTCACGTGCTATTAAGATGATTTATGCACAAGTATTGAAAAGCAATTTAGAAAATGATTCAAAACTGTTGTACCAGTTAAATCACACCTAAAAGGTACAAACAACAGCTAGGTTTCTGTTGTTGGATCTACAACCTTAGAGATGATGAAAGCTAGGGTGAAAAGAGATACTAGTAATCACCATGTGATTAAGTCCATTATATGAACACTTAAACCTAAAAGATGGTAGCTCAAGTTCCAGAGGTCCAATGAAGCTGGGCATTTAACCACAGCCTCTAAGGAAGGTGTTTAGGCAGTGTGCAAAAATTGAGCTCATGAATTGGCTTCGTGTGAGAACAACAAATCCTTATGTGGTTTCCACTAATCTGCCTTTACCCTCTATATATTAAGCTTTCTTATGCTGCAAAGTAGACTTTTTGTGATATATAAAATGTCCTGAGTCCATAGGAATTGGTTTTACCATTTTTGGAATTTCCTACATGGAGATATGGATTTTAGAATGATTGGGGAAAAGCTGAAAATGTCTCTGTTTATTTTCCCATTTTTCAGAGACATAAGGAATGAACACATCATTTGACCAAGCAAATGAGGTCTAATGCCTCTGAACTTTTTACTGGAGTTCAAGGAATTTTGGAAGAATGTCCTGTCCAAATTTGTGAATTTTCCAATAAACAGAACTCCTGCAAAAATTCATACAAGATTTTCCTTAAATGAATTATTGAGCCAAATCCAGGGATTTTCATAAACATTGGACTGCATCCCTGGAGAGTACTCTTTGAGAGGAATCCAACAAAATTTGTTTCACAATTTTTGGACATTCCTACACAAAGTTATGGCTCTCCAAAGTTTGAACTAAAATGGGAAAATATGGAAAATATTTAAATGCTGACAGTGGGTCCCACCTGTCATCTCTAACTTCCAGACTCGCGCCAAACACACCAGTGGCAGCCCCCTCCGGTGAGGTCGCCGGAAGGGCACTTCCCAGCCACCTCCAGACCCCCTGCTGGCCGCCCCCCCCATATTTCCCCACGCTGAACACGTTGGTGAGGTCGCCGGTGGCTGAAACTCGTCGGAAAACAGGGCGCACCGGCCACAGCAAACCCTAGGGCTCCGGCGAGGTCTTGCACGGTGAATTCTCCACCAAATGGTTGGTTCTTGGGCTCTCCAGCACCAGGGGATCATGTATAAGACCGGCATGAGGTCTAAACAAGCTGGAGAGGGCTCTAAACCTATCGGCACCGTGCGCCCGATAGGGTCCAGCGCATACCCTCTAAAAGAGCTCGGATTGCTCACTCTACACTCAATTTCTTGGTCTAACATCGATGGAGGAGGTGTGCTAGGCAGTTAACATCCTGTGTGTGAAGTTTGAAACCCAACAAACAAGATTTGAGGACGAATTTTACAATTCCTTACCTCAAGGTCCGTTTCTGCCGCCCGGGAGAAAAACTTGAAATTTTCCCTCTGTGATCAACGGCTAGGGCTGAGCTTTGGAGGTGAGCAACTAGACTTGTTGGTGCACAGATGGGGTGGCTTGCTTGGGCGTGATCCCTTCTGGTTTGGGCTGTCCACGGCGTCCAGTTTCAGTTCCTCCGACGTTCAACACGGGAGCAGCAGAACTCTTCTGTTTGTTGGCGCTGGTGAGCTCGGGATGGTGGAGGGAAGGTGCTAGCCGGCTAGAGCACTCACGGGCGAAGGTTTTTGCTGTGGTAAGCTGGGGCAAAGATTGCTTGGTTTCTTCTGTCGATCAGAGAAAGCAGAGAGCGGCAGGCTGTTCTTATCGGGAGGAAAGCACACGGGAGCTGAACTGTGAGCAGAAAACTTCGGTTGTGCTACCCGAGTGCAACTTTCCTCCGAGCTGCTAGAGAACGCCCCAAGCTCGAACTCCACTTCCCCAACGCCTAAACCGCTGAGTTTGGGCCTCCCTTTCCGTGATCAGCGCTGTCCGCCGCAACCGAGCTCAAGAACGGTGATCGGGCGCTCGTGGACAGCGTTCAACAGGGACTTTCACGGCCGAGCGATCACGGCTATCGGAGTGCGCAGCTGCGGTGCTGCTCTCCTACAATTTGTGGATCCAACCGTGAAGCATCGACCGAGAATTTCAAGATTTTGCTCCGGCGGCCTCAACCCGAGCTTCCGGTATGGTTTCTTCGAATTCCCGCTCTCTGCTCCTCCTTAAGCCGTCAGTTCTTGCATATAGGCGCTGGACTAGCCCGCGATCGCGTGAAAACACCTCAGAGCGACGAATTTCGAGCTCTATTGAGGGTGTTCATGGCGGAACCGATCGGGTGCACAATGACAACCCACTTGTGGCCGTTTCAGAGCTAGTTCGAGACCATGTCGGTTCTTTCTAAGACCCAATGGTGCTATAGAGCTCGCCGGTACAGGTTTTGGCAGGTTAGAACTCCCGACCGACGCTGCCGAAGCTCAAACGAAACCGCCACAGTCGCTGGCCATCTTCCGGTCATCGGCAGCCTCAACACACACCACCATCGTATTCCTCGGCGTCGATAACCCTCTGGCGGCGAACTTCAGCTCGTGCGGTGGCCGGCAGCGGCGATCCGGCGAGCACCGGTTCTGCTCCGGCGAGGGGAGGCGGCGCACGCGCTGGGAGCCGGCAGGAGGTTGAAGAGGGGGTGGACCCCGTGTGTCAGCGGCTCGGAGTTTAAATATGGGATCAGTCTGCGGCTCGGATCCGGTGTGCTGGCGCGCGAAAATCCCGTGTCCCCGGTGTGGCCCAGTTCTGATTGGCTGGAATTTAAATATGCGGGCCTAGTAGAGTTTTCAGTAGGAAGACAACTCCAGTGAGGGCTCAAACTTTGGAAAATCATAGCTCCTTGTAGAAACCTCCAAATTGAGTGATTCCAATTGGGTTGGATTCATCTTTCAGAGTTCTATACAAATATAAACTCATATTTGTACGAAAGTCAATATTGTATTCTGGAAAATTCTTTGAAGATTTTCTGAAAAAGAATTATTGAGGGAGTTTGGGTTATCCAAAAAATCCTCGAATTTTGCCAGAATATTCTTTAGCATGGTATTGACCTTCTAGAAAAGTTTCAGCTCATTTGAAGATCATTTGAGTAGGAATTTGCTAAATACAAGATGCTGTGTTCATAAGTGTCCAGAAACATTTTCAGAAAATGTTTCCCACTGGTAAAATCTATTCTGGGCAATCCATAGCTCCAAAAATCGTAGGAAAATTTAGGTAAGCTCTCTGAGACATACTTGAAATTGTAGTTCACTTAATTGGGCATGAAAATGCACAGTACTCCAGGATTAATTCCTTTAAGTAGAAATGCTTGAAGAATTGTTATGGAAGAACTACTCAAGTAAAAGGGCTGAATTTTGGACCAGATTACTTTCATGTGACCAAGAACTCACAGGTAAATTATCAGCTCAAGTTGAGCCCTTGAACTCCCTGTGCTTATTCTCCATACTTATGTATGGGTGGGAATACATGAAGGAATTTGTGAGAATTATGGAGAACACAATTTGACTCCACCTTAGCTGCAATTTGGCAAGCTAAACCCTTAGGTAGTATAGAACCTGCTGTAAAAGATTTGAGGCCATTGGAGTTCTTGTTCTTCAGTTGCACTCAAATCTTTTCATCTCATCTATTATGTTCATTAGGGAAAATAGTTAGTGTATAGCTAAGATAGTAAGATCAATGTAAATCATTTCTGTTTCTTTGCACAACAGAGGCAAACCAAGCCGTTCCTGGCTTTTCCACACAACCTCTGTTCCTAAAAACTTCATTCCATAACTTCTTTCCATTACATTCTATAAAACATGTGCATATGCATTTCAATAGGATCCACAACGAAGGGGATTCGAAGGGGTGATTCATTGAAGTGGATCAAGCTCCGGAGAATCAAGGGTGGATCAGCAAGGACACTAACTGATTATATACGACTACCCTGCAAAACAGGCAAGCTCCAGTTTGCATTTAACAGCTTTAGGTTTTTACTTTGTATTCACTTTCGGTTAAGATACGAATTGTGCATTAGGTCTAGTGTTTGATACTCCTCTTGCATAGCCAACTGACCCATGGAGTATTGGGTAGGTGTCTTTACACCGTGTAGAACTGCCATGCTTAAGTAAGGTTCGGTAGAAGTCGAGTGGTGAGATGCTACTCGCAGGTTCAGAAACAACAGGGGCATACGGGATTGGTTCAAAAATGAATTAGCAAGTTAAAGTTGAGACCGGAAGGTTGTAGGAGCAGCAGGACATAGGGGCCTGGGTGCTATAGACCTGTCCGTGTCGTTCAAGGACCGATCCGTATGCGGCCCTGTTGAACAAGTTTGAGTTGTGTACCGGACTCATGCTGGTATTATGGGACCCAGTAAACTGATGTACCTCGTGAAGCTATCGTTGGGACTTTTCGGGTCGCCTCAGGCGGACGGCCGGTGTGCAGTATGTGGGGAACATTCTCATGACATCTCACGTCGGCAGGTGCACCATGATAGTGGCTACTGTATGGGAGACTTGGTCGATTCAACGGGGGTGAAACGGGAGAAAGGCTGCCGCGTACGACGTCAGTGATGGTTGCTGTAGGCAACGTTGAGTACGGGCGTACGTGTCGTGTAGTCCGGGTGTTATTGATTCGAATCACTGTCACTCGTGGAAAGGACCGAGCATACTTGTTCTCACAGTCATGACGTAGTAAGAACTTGCATGAGAAAGGAACTAATCATATTGGTTTGAAGTTTCATACTAGCTTTGTATTGGATCTTGATGAAAAGGCTAGTGCAAACTCGATTCTTTTATGCCATGATCAATTTACATCGGGGGAAAGCGTTTCTTATTTGATTGTGGACTCCCGATGTGGCGTGCCCAAGGTTACATAAAATTGCTGCAATTAATACCTGAAACTAAGGATCCACTTTTAGGCGAGTTTGTTATGCATTATGCCATCCTACTTTAGGTTCATAACCTCACATAGAGTTTCATGTTTAGGGTGACGGTTAAGTCTTGCTGAGCGTTATGCCCACAGATACTATCCGAGTTTTTTTGCAGGTATTTGACTTCATGCTTACGAGAAGGGATGCCGATGAGACTCGGAAAGCTCCGAGTGCTTACTCAAAGAGCATACTCGCCGCTGCAGATTGTCTTCGTGTCGCTAGTAAGAAATGTCCTCGGGCTGGACTGTTTCTTTGTTGCTAGTTTCGAAATGAGTCGCAAGAGTGATAGTCTTCCACTATAGCTTACTTTGACATAATTATTTGTAAAACACTCTTGTATGCTTCCGCAAATTCATTTATGTAATGTGATGTGTTTTCATGGACCTGTGTGCTGTTGGGTGCTGCATATCACGGCACCACCCAACGAGGTCCTGTCCCTCACAGCATGGTATCAGGGCTGTCTCACATGGTATCAGAGCTGCGTTGGGAATAGCACAGGGGCTGAGCATCATATTACGTTAAAAACTTAGGATATGGTGAGATAACGGTACTAGGCCCACATAAGGACTATTATTAGCATATGATGAAGGTGGCAAGTTAACCTATTTGTTATGTCAGAAAATCGTGCATCTCGGGACGTTCTATGTATTGGGGGGTGCACGTAAGCGCTGTCCACCAGTGCGCACAAGTTGAAGGGTGGAGCCCCACGGGTGGCAGGTAATCCGACTCGCTTTAGTATCCTCTACGACTCTTCATGTCATTTGGGGTATTCGAGCAGCGCCATTCCCTGGCGTGCTTTGGGCAAGTATGGGAGACCCCGTCACGTGGTCAGTAACGTGAACACATAGCTCAAGGCGTGTTTGCCTTGAGAACACCTGTGCGAGTGATGACGGACGGGTGTACAAACTGTATGGATACCGGGTTCTGTGTGCAGCCAAACCTGATGATTGAGTGTGTTTTATGTAGGTACTAACCACGAAAACCTTAGTGCATGTAGAACACGTTTGCGAGTGACCGTTTTAGTGCCACCTAAGGATACGTATATGCCGGTGTAACCCGGTTAGGTTTTTCTTTGGTGAGGCAACGTAGTACCGTCATACGTCTTACGGTGCATCGCCACCCTACTACACTTGATAGTCTTCTCTCCTATGAAGAAATCATTCATGACTAACTCTCAAACTAAAAGTGGATGTTGGAAAGCACATATTAGTTACTGAGATCTTCATTTGGACTAAGTTTCAAAGAAGAGAATTGCTAGGCTTCTTTTAATCAGAAAACAGAGTGCTCTGTTCTGGCAGAAATTTTTGCTGGACTTTTACAGAGCATAACTCTGTGTGGATTAACCCAATGAAGGTGAATGATACAGTTCTGGAAAGCTTTTTCAGTGCTCTACAACTTTTCTGTAGACCTCCAGAGCAGAATCCGACGCTAACTTGGTTGAATGTTCAGATGAATGCAAACTGTTCAGAAAACAGAGCATCTGCAAACCTCTCTGGATGTTTCTGTAAATTGGCCATAACATTCTGTAGAAAAATCTCTAGGGGTCAGATAATACATCGTTGGAAAGGTTATGAAATTTGCAACGATTGTGTATTTCATAGTTTGTTCAGAATTGTACTCCATTCTTATGTACAACTGTGATGAAAACAGCCACATACAAAGGAGATGCTGGCAAATTTTATCCAGAAATTCTGTCAACTTTGAACAATCGTAACTTTTGATACAGAGATGATCCAGAGGCATATGAGCACTCGTTGAAAATATACTGAAGTTAACTTTAACTTTGGTATTCAACTTGAGTTATGAAAATACGGGTAACTGGATCAAAATCTGGGTTAAGTTCAGAAAGGTCGGTTCTGTACAGAATAGGGGACTGATTATGTTTGCTTTAGGAAGATGTGTAAACATGGAATTTTGTTATGCTCCATAAAGTTTTAGCATGTTCATGTTGTACATACTTTCACATACTACTGAGATCAAGTTTTGACCCCCTCAAAACTATTCTTTTGCAGTATCGTGCATACTCATTCTCCGAGTAGGGCTGAAGGTCCTCGCCGAGACGGTGATGAATCGACTCCACCAATGGCACCACCATCAACGGTATGGGCGGATGTCATAGCTCAGATGGTCGAGTCAAGCCATGAAAACACAAGACTACTCCAAGACTTGGTACAACTGGGCTTACTCCAACATGCACAAAAGGACGTTCCACCTCGGAACGCCTATTTGGATTTCTTGGCGACACAACCGCAAATTTTCATGGAAGCCAATGAACCAGTGGAAGCTGATCAGTGGCTTCGGGTTATGGAGTCCAAGTTTGGAGTGTTTGAGTGCGATGAATATCAGAAGACCTTATTTGCAGCTCAACAGCTCCATGGAGCCGCTGGAAATTGGTGGTTCTCTTATCTCGCCACCGTTCCGGAAGGCCATCAAGTGGAATGGGCGGAATTTCATGAAGCATTCCGTGCTCGTCACATTCCTATGGGTTTTATCAAAGCCTAGCAGCAAGAATTTAGGAACTTGAAGCAGGGGGACATGACTGTTCTCGATTATGTCAAACGGTTCAACCTTTTGGCACAATATGCTCCTGCTTATGCGACGAGTGAAGCTGCAAGGTGTGACTACTTCTTCTATGGCCTGAGTGCCATATTAAAAGATAAGTTGGCTTTTTTCAATCAAGGAAGTTACACCGAGTTGATCAGTGCTGCCCTGCTGCAAGAACAAGCGACACTTGAGTGTCAAGCAGAGAAGAGGGACCGGGAGGATGTGCAAGGAGACACACCAGTTGTTCCTCGTAAATACCGTGTCGTGTATCACACACCATCCGATGAAATATGGCAAGCACCAGTGAGATCAACTCCGTACAAATTTCCTGCTCAAGAATCATGTCTTGAAGCAACACCTTTGCCGCAGCAACTAAGGACACCTGTTGCATCATTGCTGCAACCAAGTACATCAACCCCTCAACCACAAGTCAACGAAGAACCGGGGAAACCTCCGTGTTCTTATTGCCACCGTTTTGGGCATTTTAGGCAGGAATGCCGGGAGAAGTTGGTTGAATGTGGCCTAGAGGGGGGGGTGAATAGGCCTTTAAAAGATTCCTGCACACTTAATAGAGTTATCAGAAACTTGATTGACCGGACTAGTCCGGTTGTGTGGGCGGACTAGTCCGGTATGCTGAATTATGTGAGTTAATTGTGTTTCAGAAATTGAATCTTTCAGCAGCGGAATGAGAACAACAGTTTTTATAAATTAAGTTTATTGTATGAATGCACGTGCAAACTTATAAGAAACTCAAATGATGATTAGCAAACTAGTGATCTAATGTATCAAAATGTAAAGTAAATGAGAGACAAAAGACACGAATTTTTACCGAGGTTCGATCTCACCAAGAGATCTACGTCCTCGTTGAGGAAGCTCACACAGAGCCGGATTCCTAACCCTTTCCCTCTTCAAGTCACCACAAAGGCCAAGTTGACTCCACTATCACGGGCAATCACCGAGTTTGTGAGGCTACCTCACAAGTTGAGGGCTCCCACGAGAATTACAATAAGAACGTGATCAAATACACTCGAAAATAGTACAATGCAGAACATGAGTGTAGAAAGATCAACGAAAGAACGACGATCTCCCAATCCCGAATCCAAGTGTTCAATTGATTTTGATCTTTTTGCACTTTAGATGTGTGGGGAGATGTGTTTTGGGCTCTTGGGACAAGGTGGCGGCGCTAGGGTTTGTGTTTGCTGCTTTATTAGTCGTGTTTGTCTATTGGGAGGCCGTGGATCACCCATTTATATAGTTTCCAAAAGATTGTCGTTGTAAAACCTAATACCGGACTAGTCCGGTATATGATCGGACTTGTCCGGTCTACTTCCAGTGGGTTAACCGGACTAGTACGGTCTAAAACCGGACTTGTCCGGTGCTATATGAAGTGGGGTTCCAGAAAGTTCAGCGGACTAGTCCTGTCGCTTGGATGGACTAGTCCGCAGTCCTCTAAAGAGGACAACAAAGACATAAGCGGACAAGTCCGGTCCAAAACCGGACTTGTCCGGTTGAGTTCCAGTAAGCTGACCGGACTAGTCCGGTCCACGGACGAACTAGTCCGGTGTTCAGTGGATTTTAGTTGATTATTAGCCCTTACCCTTACGCAAAGTCATGAGCTCTTGGGATGTGTCTCTCACACACACCCTATACATTTACATCTACTTTGCTCTTCTAAATTCCACTAAAGTCTTCCTTTTCGGGCAGCACTTTATTTTTCACCTTTTTGTGTGCACGAGCTAGTTCACTTTGTTTGTCCTGCAATAATTTCATTAGGATCTCATATGCTTGTCATCAATTAGCCAAAACCCACAAGGGATATCCTAGATGCACTTACAATCTCCCCCTTTTTGGTGATTGATGACAACTATTTGAGATATCACAATTGAGAATAAAAAGTTGATTTTCATAAGGTGTGCACATATGAGAATAATAAAGAATTCATAAAAAGATTCTCACATATGCACACACCTTATGGTGGGGTGCCTAACAGATGTGTGATAACCAAAATGTGATAAATTAAAGACAAACAATAGTGAACATATAAGTAGGCATTAGAGCATAGTGCATCACACATAAGAAAAGAAATAGTGCATTACAAGATTTTAAAATAGGTACATGTCCTTGATCACAAAAGAGCTTAATAACTAATACTAGATAGTTCAAGTCCAAATCTAATCTCAATCTCTCCCCCTTTGGCATCAAGGCACCAAAAAGGGAAAAATTGAGGGGAATCACTCATCGCTGCCTCCTCCTTCAGTCTCAGTCTGATCTTCATCTTCACCAACTTCGGCATCCACGGGAGCAGGGTCTTCCTCTGAGTCATCGGAGGCGGGCGGTGATCCAACGGGCTTAATCTCAAGCTTCGCACAGGTAGACTTGATATTGGCATTGACATACTGTTGATGTTTCTTCCTTGCAAGCTTTTCCTTGCGCTGCCTGTCTTCGATCTTGCGGCAGCAGGCAAAGATGGAGGAGAGCACCTTGAGGATGCCACTGGATGATTCTTGGGCAGGTGGAGATCCAGGAGGAGCAGCTGCAGATCTAGTGACATCATGAGCTTGCTTTGATCTGCTCTCCAGTGGTAGAGAGGACGGGGCAGTTGGAGCCGGGGGGGAGAGTGTACGCGGTGGGTTTTTCCGGCTTCAACTCCGCATGCTTGACATCCTTGACGAACTCGAGTCCCGTCACTTTCTCAATCATGTACATGATATACGGTGCATATCCACAGGACCTATTGGGGGTGATTGAGATGTTCACGATGTCGTTGTAGATATACTCAAAAACATTGAATGGTCTCCTTCCACTAATGACCTTCATGAGAGTCCTCAAGGTCCCTTGTATAGTTCCCGCATCTCCATCCTTCGGAGCTATAGTCTTTATCAAGACTCTATTGAGGACCACAAAGAAGGGCTTCAGATATTTGATGGTGGGAGGAACATATGGCATCCTTGTGTCATAGAGAAACTCAAGCTCTTCCTTCTCCAGGGGCTTCAGATTATGGATGATCAGTTCATGATCCAAAGTGTGTTGGAGGTGAAGAATCCTAGCAAATTCATCATAAGTGACACTATACTTTGAACCATGAGTCATCCAAGTAAGATTATCTCCATCACCACGAGCAAAGTAGAGAGTGGAGTAAAACTGGGTAATGACTTCATTGTTCCAGTCATACTCAAAGGATAGCAGGTCCGTCAGACCGTGCCTCTCTAAGGCCTCCACCATCTCACAAAAGGCAAGATACCTCTTCGACTTCAGGTATTCAACATTTAGCCATTGACTCTCAACTACAGGATTCTTCATCTTCATGTACACATGCTCGTAGTAGTCTGCATGGAAGTTGCTCCAGAACCATGGATCAGAACATTGTTTAGGTCGGTCATACACTTCAATCTTCCTGAAGTTATCAGCTAGCTCACCCCCTTTTCCAGTGAAATCCTCACTTGAAGGCTGCCTGTTGCGATGAACGGGATTTTTCATTTTCAGAGGCCCAATGGGGCCACTAGCAAGTCCCTTCCCTTTATTGAGAACTCTTTTTGGCCCTGACGAGCCCTCAGCAGCATATTTCCTTTGAGGCCTTCTGACAATGACTTTCCTCTTCTTAGGTAGATTGTCGTAGGAGGGTGGAGAGTGAGCATTGACATCATGTCTCTTCTTCATCACTCCCTCCTTAGCTCTCCTCACTTTTTCACGTTGAACTTCTTCGTCAAGGTGAAAAGAGCCGTCATCTGAGCCTGAAGACATGATGCCTGATAAGGAGTTTAAGGATTAGATGCAAATGGACGCATTATCGACTTCAAATGGGAATGTAGGGGTTCAACTGTCAGAGACCGGACTTGTCCGGTTTCAGAGTGCGGACTTGTCCGGTGGACCGGACTTGTCCGCATCAGAGCGCCGGACTAGTCCGGCCTAGCATAAGAACCCTAATGTTTCATTTGAATCAAATCTCCTATCTAAGGACACAAGGGCAGGAAAGTGGTAGGAATACATCTATTGAGGCAATGTACATCCTTTTGAAATCAAAGGAAACTAGCTAGAACTAGAAAAGTTGAGGTTTTTGTTTTAGGGGGGAATTTACCAAGATTTGATGTTTCACGTTGAAAGAGCAAGAATCTATCCGGATGAGTCCGGAGAGTAGAATCCCCTCGTCGAGAAGAGGCTTTTTCACGAAGAAAACTCCGAGTTTGAGGGCCCAACTCGAAAATCACTTTGGGAGCTAGGGTTTAGGAGAGGGGGTGAGACAAAGTGCTTATGAGTGGAGAGGGATGGGTTTGGTCCGGCCAACTGCTTCTATATGCGACTGACCGGACTAGTCCGGTCATGGTAGCGAACTAGTCCGGTGCCCCTTGAAATGACCTAACCAGTTTCGTCTGTCTGGACTAGTCCGGTTGAAAATCGGACTAGTCCGTTTCCAACAGACCTGATACATATATAGATGATTAATAGTGATCCAAGGACAATAATTTTGCAAATAGTCTTGGTGATTACGACCAGTAGGCAATCAGCAATCAAACAATGGTCATAATCCACAAGATTTCTTCATTAAAATAGTTTTCTGAGTAGAAAAGGAGAAGTGGAGCATTTTTAACAATACAAAGGAACATTTTAAGTTGCAACCAGGTATGCAATGTTTCAAGCCACATTTCGAGAGTCAAGAATGTTTAGCTCATTTCTTAGTTCACAAAACCTTTTCTCATCTAATGGTTTGGTAAAAATATCCGCAAGTTGTTTTTTAGTCCTAACATGTGAAATAGCAATGTCACCTTTTAATGAATGATCTCTAAGAAAGTGATGACGGATATCTATGTGCTTAGTTCTTGAGTGCTCTACAGGGTTGTGTGCAATTTTTATAGCACTTTCATTATCGCATAGAAGCGGGATATGACTTAGATTGTAGCCGTAGTCCCTTAGAGTTTGTCGCATCCAAAGTAGTTGCGCACAACAACTACCGGCTGCAACATACTCCGCTTCCGCTGTGGAAAGAGCAATGGAGTTCTGCTTTTTAGATGACCAACAAACTAGGGACCTACCAAGAAATTGACAAGTCCCTGACGTGCCCTTTCTATCGACTTTGCATCCTGCATAGTCGGCGTCGGAATACCCTATTAAGTTAAACTTGGATCCTATGGGATACCAAAGGCCCAAATTGGGTGTGTGCACAAGGTACCTTAGGATTCTTTTTACAGCAATTAAGTGACACTCTTTAGGTGCGGCTTGAAACCTTGCACACATGCAAACACTAAGCATAATATCTGGCCTAGATGCACATAAATAAATTAAGGAGCCAATCATGGACCGATATACCTTTTGGTCCACATTTGGACCGTCTTCATTGAGGTCGAGATGTCCGTTGATGGCCATGGGTGTTTTGATGGGCTTGGCTTTGTCCATATTGAATTTCTTGAGAATGTCTTGTGTATATTTAGTTTGGCTTATAAATGTACCTTCTCTCAGTTGCTTCACTTGAAATCCCAAGAAGAACTTCAATTCACCCATCATTGACATCTCGAACCTGTCTGTAATTATTTTGCTAAATTCTTCACGGAAGGACTTGTTAGTGGATCCAAAGATAATGTCATCAACATAAATTTGACATACGAATAAATGATCATCAAAATGTTTAGTAAAGAGTGTATAGTCAGCTTTACCAATTTTGAATCCATTTTGAGTCAGAAAATCTCTAAGGCACTCATACCAGGCTCGAGGAGCCTGTTTGAGGCCATAGAGAGCCTTACGCAGTTTATAGACATGGTTGGGATACTCCTGATCTTCGAACCCCGGTGGCTGCTCCACATAGACTTCCTCCTTTATCGGACCATTGAGGAAGGCACTCTTGACGTCCATTTGATACAACTTAAAATTATGGTGAGTAGCATATGCCAATAAAATGCGAATGGACTCAAGTCTAGCTACACGAGCGAAAGTTTCATCGAAGTCCAAACCTTCCACCTGAGAATAACCTTTGGCCACCAACCCCGCTTTATTTCTTGTCACTACTCCATGTTCATCTTGCTTGTTCCGAAAGACCCATTTGGTTCCAACGATGTTCGCCCTTGGTCTTTCCACCAGCTCCCACACTTCATTTCTTTTAAAGTTGTTCAGCTCCTCTTGCATCGCAATCACCCAGTCTGGATCCCTTAAGGCTTCTTCTACCCTGTATGGCTCCAAAAAAGATACAAAAGAATAGTGTTCACAAAAATTTGCAATTTGATATCTAGTAGTTACTCACTTAGCAATATCTCCAATGATATTGTTGATAGGATAGTCTCTTTGCACACACTGATGTACTCTTGGGTGTGGAATTTGTATAGCTGCTTGTTCTTCATTGTCTTCATGTGTCATGTCTCCCCCTAGATGATTGCTTCCATGATCATCTTGATCTTCTTGACCTTCCTCAACCTGATCATGTGTAGGAGCTCCCCCTTGATCATTGCTTCCTTGTTGAAATTCGTCTTGTGTTTCCTCTCGTGGTAGGATATCACCAAGTGCCATTTTCTTCAGCGCTTCACATGGAGCTTCCTCCTTATCTAGCATAAACTTATCGACTTGCTCCACTTGTGAGCCGTTAGTTTCATCGAACACTACGTCACGTGCTACTTCAACAAGGTTGGACACCTTGTTGAAGACACGATAGGCGTAGGCATTCGATTCATATCCGAGCAAGAATCCTTCATCGGACTTCGAAGCGAACTTCGAGGCCCTTGGTTTCTTGTTCAGAATAAAACATTTGCAACCAAAAACTTTGAAATAAGAAACATTAGGCTTTTTACCCGTGAGAAGCTCATATGGAGCTTTCTTCAGTAGTCGATGAAGGTACAACCGATTTGTGGCATGACAAGCGGTGTTCACCACTTCTGCCCAAAATTGGTCTGACGTCTTGTATTCATCCAACATTGTTCTCGCCATTTCGATCAATGTTCTGTTCTTCCTTTCGGCCACCCCGTTCTGTTGAGGAGAGTAGGGTGCCGAGAATTCATGCTTTATACCTTCTTCATTGAGATATTCTTCAACTTGGGTGTTCTCGAATTCTGTCCCATTGTCACTTCTGATATTCTTTACGGTTGATGAGAATTCATTCTGAGCTCTTTTCAAGAACTTCTTGAGGATTCCCTGAGTTTCTGATTTATCATACAAGAAAAATACCCAGGTAAATCATGAAAAATCATCAACAATTACTAAACCGTATTTGTTACCGCCTATGCTGATGTACGCAATTGGACCAAAGAGATCCATGTGGAGAAGTTCCAGCGGTCTAGCGGTGGTCATCACATTCTTGGCGGGGTGTGGTGCTCCAACCTGTTTTCCTGCTTGACAAGCGCTGCACGGCCTGTCTTTTTCAAAAACCACATCCTTAAGACCACGGATGTGACCACCTTTTAGAAGTTTCTGCAGATTTCTCATTCCAACATGGGCTAGTCGCCTATGCCACAGCCATCCCGTGTTGGTCTTAGCAACCAAGCAAGTGTTGAGTTCGGCTTTATCTTTGTTGAAGTCAGCAAGATAAAACTTTCCCTTCAACAATCCCTTGAATGCAATCAAGCCATCGCTTCTTCTAAAGACGGTCACACCCTCATTAGTGAATAAACAGTTGTAACCTTTGTCGCATAGTTGAGATATCGATAAAAGATTATAATCTAGAGAGTCTACGTGTAAAACATTAGATAAGGTGTGTTGAGAGGATATTTCAATGTTACCACTACCAAGGACCTTTCCTTGGCTGTTGTCTCCAAAGTATATACCTTCACTTGGATCCTTGTTGCACTCGTACTCCACAAACATACCTCTCTCTCCGGTCATATGATTTGTGCATCTGCTATCTAGCACCCACTTAGATCCGCCGGACGAGTAAGCCTGCAAAATAGACTTATTCCTTGGTTTTAGGTACCCAAGCTTGCTTGGGTCCTCTCAGTTTAGTCACAAGAGTCTTGGGCACCCACACAAAAGTTTTTAAGTTCTTGTGGCGTGGCCCTGTATATTTAGCAATGACTTTTCCATACTTGTTTTCAATGAGAACATAAAAAGCATCAAATGTACAGAACAGTGTTTGTAACTCAGATTCATAAGATTTTTCTTTAACAAAAGTGATTCTATTCTTAGCATGATTAGGAGTAGACATGTGTTTGTTCCTGTCAAAACCAAGACCATCTTTGACAATGGGAGGTCTAGTGATCATATATGCACTTTGTGCATATTTGATCTTCTCCTTATCAAAGATGCCGTTTTGAGAAGAATGCATGTCATGAGAGGTTGAAGCATTAGAAATTACATTCTTCTTACTAGAGCAAGTGCAGGTTCTTATTGTTGTCGAGCACATGTCTTTGGAGGAAGAGCTCTTGGCTGAAGAGGAGTCACATTGTTTGAGCGACTCAACTTGCATCTCAAGGATTTTGTTAACTTTTGACAAGTTAGCAAGTTCTTCCTTGATTGCAATGTGCGAGTCCTCTAACTTTGAGTAAGTTTCCTTACTCAAGGCTAGCTCTAACTCAAGTGACTCATTCTTCTCTCTTTCAAGATCAAGAAGCTTTTCAACTTCTTGATATCTCTTCCTCTCACGGATGAGCATATCTTCTTGTCGGTTGACAAGTTCCTCCTTTTCAAAGATTTCGTTCGACAACATTTCCATTTTCTTTAAAGCAATTTTACTTAGCCCTCTAAACATTTCTTCATTATCACTAGAGCTATCAAAGTCATCAATGGAGGAATTTAGTACAGGAGGAGTAAGTCAAACCTTTTTCTTGCCTTCCTTAGCCATAAAACAAGTGTGGTTGTTCATGTCCCGTCCTCCCATGTTCGGAAAGAGTGTGGCTCTCATAGTTGGTTTCCTGACTGCGATAGTGGCCATCTCTTCTTCTTCATCGGAGGAGGACTCGCCGTTTGAGTCCCACTCCTTCCCAATGTGAGCTTGATGGACTTGTCTTCTTTTTCTGAAAATTTTCTTTTCTTCAGCTCTTGTTTCCTTCTTCTTTTTGTTTTCTTCATAAGTACAGTCCACCATGAAGTGACCATACTCTCCGCAGTTGTAGCAAGTGCGTCGAGCCTTGGATTTTCCTTTATCCTTGCTTTTGCCTTCATGTGAATTGTTGCCGTGTCTTCTCTTCATCATGCGTTTGAACTTTTTGATGAAGAGTACCATTTCTTCGTCATCAAGATCGGTGCTCTCGTCGCTTGTATCTCCATCGTCTTGGTCTTCACGAGTTTCTTTGAGTTTGGGTCTGCACGTTGCTTTGAGAGCAACTTCTTTCTTTTTGGATGAGGTGAGTTCGGCTAAGTCTTTGATGTATTGGGCTTCTTTCTCCATCATTTCATGATTTATGATCTTCCCTAGTAATTCATCGGGAGTCATTTTGTGAAAACCGGGGCTCTCTCTGATCATTGAGCAAATTGTGACATTTCTTGGCATAAAGGCTCTAATCATTCTTTTGACCACTTCGTGATCTGTCCATTTCTTACTTCCATAAGCACGAATTTTGTTGATGAGTGCTTTCATCCGGTTGTAAATGTCTTGAGGTGATTCGTCTTCTTCAATAGCAAATCTCCCCAACTCTCCTTCAAGCATTTCGATTTTGGCTTCACGAACTGACCTATATCCTTCGTGAGCTGTCTTGAGGGTATCCCAGATTTCTTTTGCACTTTCTAACCCATCGATCTTGGTGAATTCCTCTCTGCTAAGTGATGATGTGATCACGGCGACGGCTTGTGCGTTTCTGTGAATCTCTTGTTCTTGTTCTGGAGTGAGTTCATCATTTGTGTCCGGAATATCTATGCCTGTGCAAACAATGTGCCACAGACTAGGGTTCAGAGATATCAGATGCATCTTCATGTTGTACTTCCACATGGTATAGTCACTTCCGTCAAACTGTGGAGGCCTTCCCATAGGAATCGAAAGATAGTGGTTGTTTGAATTGAGACGGTTGTAGTTGTAAGGATACCGGGAGTAGTCGTGATGACCACTCCCAGTCGTCTTCTCTTCTTCTTTTCCCTTTTGTGCTAGCAGTTTCTTTCTCAGGAGTGCTTTTAGCTGCCTCACTTCTTCATCATCATGTGGGCTGTCTTTCAGCACATCGAAGGCTTTAGCTTCTTGCTCCTCCTCATTGATGTTCATCTTTGGGATGTCGTTGTTCTTCTCAGAGGCCATGATCTCTCCGAGATGTGAGTCTCTTTGATGGAGAACCTTGCTCTGATACCAATTGAATGTGGCCTAGAGGGGGGGCGAATAGGCCTTTAAAAGGTTCCTGCACACTTAATAGAGTTATCAGAAACTTGATTGACCGGACTAGTCCGGTTGTGTGGGCGGACTAGTCCGGTGTGCTGAATTATGTGAGTTAATTAAGTGTGTTTCAGAAATTGAATCTTTCTGCAGCGGAATGAGAACAACAGTTTTTATAAATTAAGTTTATTGTATGAATGCACGTGCAAACTTATAAAAAACTCAAATGATGATTAGCAGACTAGTGATCTAATGTATCAAAATGTAAAGTAAATGAGAGACAAAAGACACGAATTTTTACCGAGGTTCGATCTCACCAAGAGATCTACGTCCTCGTTGAGGAAGCTCACACAGAGCCTGGTTCCTAACCCTTTCCCTCTTCAAGTCACCACAAAGGCTGACTTGACTCCACTATCACGGGCAATCACCGAGTTTATGGGGCTACCTCACAAGTTGAGCGCTCCCACGAGAATTACAATAAGAACGTGATCAAATACACTCGAAAATAGTACAATGCAGAATATGAGTGTAGAAAGATCAAACCCCAAGAGCTCACAACGAAAGAACGACGATCTCCCAATCCCGAATCCAAGTGTTAAATTGATTTTGATCTTTTTGCACTTTAGATGTGTGGGGAGATGTGTTTTGGGCTCTTGGGACAAGGTGGCGGCGCTAGGGTTTGTGTTTGCTGCTGTATTAGTCGTGTTTGTCTATTGGGAGGCCGTGGATCACCCATTTATATAGTTTCCAAAAGATTGTCGTTGTAAAACCTAATACCGGACTAGTCCGGTATATGATCGGACTTGGTCCGGTCTACTTCCAGTGGGTTAACCGGACTAGTCCGGTCTAAAAGCGGACTTGTCCGGTGCTATATGAAGTGGGGTTCCAGAAAGTTCAGCGGACTAGTCCTGTCGCTTGGATGGACTAGTCCGCAGTCCTCTAAAGAGGACAACAGAGACATAAGCGGACTAGTCCGATCCAAAACCGGACTTGTCCGATTGAGTTCCAGTAAGCTGACCGGACTAGTCTGGTCCATGGACGGACTAGTCCGGTGTTCAGTGGATTTTAGTTGATTATTAGCCCTTACCCTTACGCAAAGTCATGAGCTCTTGGGATGTGTCTCTCACACACACCCTATACATTTACATCTACTTTGCTCTTCTAAATTCCACTAAAGTCTTCCTTTTCGGGCAGCACTTTATTTTTCACCTTTTTGTGTGCACGAGCTAGTTCACTTTGTTTGTCCTGCAATAATTTCATTAGGATCTCATATGCTTGTCATCAATTAGCCAAAACGCACAAGGGATATCCTAGATGCACTTACATTGGTGAACACCAGACAGCCATCATCATCAGGTGGTATGCCGCCACCTGCTCAAGTCAACATAACAACATTGCAATCCGGGAGTGTGCAACATCTTGCTATTGTGGATGTCCCGGAGGGAGCACCGGTTTTAGGAGGCATGTTCACTCTTAAAGACATGCCCGTGCTAGTACTTTTTTATTTTGGTGCAACCCACAATTTTATCAGTAAAACATGCGTGGATCAGCACCAATTATCCACCAATACTCCCACAACGAGTTTCCTTATACGTTCACCGGGAGGAAATATCTCTGCCAATCAGATTGTGTCCCAAGCAGCTTTGTGTTTGGGCGGAAAAATATACCCAACATCGCTGATTATGTTGGATAGGCAGAAGATAGACATTATATTGGCGATGTCTTGGTTAAATCGTCACGGTGCCGTTCTCAATATCGGTAACCGGACTGTCCAGATTGACTCGCCGATTCATGGACAGCACACGCTGTTTTTAGACAGCAAAGACCCAGATATGGTAGAGGCCTACTGCACGGAAGCACTTAAACTTGAAGATATTCCGGTGGTACGTGATTATCCCGACGTATTTCCCGATGATTTACCGGGCATGCCACCCGAACGGGACGTCGAGTTCAAGATTGAACTTGCGCCGGGAACAACGCCTATTTCACGAAGGCCTTACAAGATGGCACCTAACGAGCTAGCGGAGTTGAAGGAGTAACTGAATGAAGTCATGAGCAAGGGTTTCATACGACCAAAAGTTCTTCACCTTGGGGTTGCTCTGCATTGTTCGTTAAGAAGAAGGACGAAGCACTACGGCTATGTGTTGATTACCGTCCTCACAATGCTGTCACAATAAAGAACAAGTATCCTTTGCCTCGCATCGACATCTTGTTCGATCAACTTGTGGGTGCAAAGGTATTCTCGAAGATGGATCTTCAGTCAGGATATCATCAAATCAAGATCCGATCGGAGGACATACCGAAGACAGCTTTCTCGACGAGATACGGACTCTATGAGTACCTCGTCATGTCATTTGGGTTAACCAACGCTCCGGCACACTTCATGTACTTGATGAATTCTGTATTCATGCCGGAGTTAGACAAGTTCGTCGTGGTATTCATCGACGACATATTGGTTTACTCCAAATCAAAAGAAGAGCACGCTGAACATCTGCGTATTTTGCTACAACGGTTACGGGAGCACAAATTATATGCAAAGTTCAGCAAGTGCGAATTCTGGATTGATCAAGTGCCTTTCCTAGGCCATATTATTTCAGCAGAGGGCATTGCCGTGGACCCCAGCAAAATTCAACAAGTGATGAAATGGGAATCTTCCAAGTCAGTCCACGAGGTCCGTAGTTTCCTAGGTTTAGTAGGGTATTATCGGAGGTTTATTCCGAGCTTCTCAAAGATTGCTAAACCAATGACGGAGCTGCTGAAGAAGGGCACAAAATACATGTCGAGTGCAGCATGTGAAGCCGCATTCAAAACTTTGGTGAAACATCTCACAACAGCTCCAGTTCTTGCTCAGCCAGACACGACGAAGCCATTTGATGTATACTGTGATCCATCCGGCATCGGTCTCGGCTGTGTTCTTATGCAAGAAGGGCGTGTAGTCGCCTATGGGTCTCGTCAACTGCGAAACCACGAGCAGCATTATCCAACTCACGATCTTGAGCTTGCTGCAGTGGTGTTGGCGTTAAAGATGTGGAGGCATTATCTGCTTGGTAATCTTGTTCACATCTACACCGACCATAAAAGCTTGAAGTATATCTTCATGCAGAAGGAGCTGAATATGAGACAACGGAGATGGTTGGAGCTCATCAAAGATTATGAAATTGAGATCCACTATCATCCGGGAAAAGCAAACGTGGTTGCCGACGCGCTTAGTCGGAAAGCCCACGTTCACAACTTGGCGGCTGCTGAGTTGGAAGCTGAAGAACTAAGTCTCCGTGTCATTCCGTATGGCGCGCTTTACAATATCGCGCTCATTCCAACAATCCGTGAAGAGATTGCTGAGGCTCAAAGAAGAGACAAAGGTATGTCTCACATACGGAGAAGACTAGACAACGGAGAGGTGAAATGTTTCCGGAAGGATGAGAACGGTACAATATGGTTCAATGACCGTATAGTGGTACCGCGCAACATGAAACTCTGGAAAAATATCTTGGATGAAGCCCACCTGTCGAAGTTTTCCATTCATCCCGGAAGTAACAAGATGTACCAAGATTTGAAACAGAAATTTTGGTGGACAAGGATGAAGAGGGAAATCGCTAAATACGTATCCGAATGTGATACGCGTAGACGGGTCAAGGATGATCATATGCGGAAAGCCGGACCGCTACAACCTCTAAATATACCGGCATGGAAATTGGAGGATGTGAGTATGGATTTCATCGTCGGATTGCCACTCACATCCCGGAAGCATGACTCGATATGGGTGATCGTCGACCGGTTGACAAAGTCAGCTCATTTCATACTGTTGAACACTCATTATCGAGCAAGGCAATATGCGGAGTTATACATCTCCAGAATTATATGCTCACATAGTGTTCCGAAGACCATCATTCAGATCGAGGTGCGCTGTTTGTTGATCATTTTTGGGAGCAGCTGCACGCCTCATTGGGCACCAAGCTGATTAGGAGCTCCGCATATCACCCTCAAACCGATGGACAAACTGAGAGGGTGAACCAAGTTCTTGAGAACATGTTGAGAGCATGTGCCATCCACCAGGGTAGGAATTGGGATCATCACCTACCGTTGGCGGAGTTTTCATACAACAACGGTTATCAAGCGAGTAATAAAATGGCACCGTATGAAGCTCTCTACGGTCGGAAGTGTCGCACACCACTGAATTGGTGTGAGTCCGGTGAAAGAGTTCTGTTTGGGATTGATCTTCTGAACGAAGCCGAAGACCGAGTTTGGGTTGATACAAGAGAACTTGAAGGCTGCACAATCCCGATAGAAGAGCTACGCTGATCAACGGTGTAGGCCTTTGCATTTTGACGTCGGAGAGCACGTGTATCTTCGTGTATCTCCGATGAAGGGGATTCACCGGTTCGGTGTAAAGGGGAAACTCGCTCCCCGTTTTATTGGTCCTTTTGCTATCACAGAGAAGTGCGGACCCGTAGCCTACCGGCTAGAACTACCGGCAAGTCTAGCAGGTGTTCATGATGTATTTCATCTGTCACAGCTGCGGAAGTGCCTTAAATCCACCGCTGCTGTTCGCACCGAGGAAATCGACGAATTGAAACCGGACCTGACCTACACTGAGCGACCGGTTCAGATTTTGGATGGAAAGACCTGGGTAACCCGGAACCGGACGATCAGATTTTTCAAAGTGCTGTGGAGTAATCATACCGCGGAAGAGGCGACATGGGAAAGTGAAGATTACCTCCGCACCAATTATCTGGAACTTTTAGCTTTGTATAGTTTGTTATTACCTCTCCCGTCTCGTTCTTCTTTGTAATCTTGGGACGAGATTCTTTTAAGGGGGGAGGAATGTAAAAGTCCCAAAAATGTGTATGAATAAAAACCGGGGTTTGAGTTCATATGTGTGGTAAAGACATGAAAAATGGGACTTGCTAAAACTTTTCTTCATGCAAAGTGATACATGGATGAGCATCCAAAAATGAGACTCACACTTTTGTTTAAAAGTGTTGAACCAATAAGGATTTAAATACCTTTTGCATGTAAGTTTGAAAATCGGATTTGAACTTCAAAGTTCACATATGTGGTGACCAAAGACTTTGAATAAACATGCAGCCATACAGTTGGAATTATGGAGAAAAGTTTGACCACAAACTTTTCATTTGTAGGGTACGCTCAAAAAGGAGTTAAACAGAAACAATTGTAAATTCTAACCAAACTCAATTTTTTCATACAAATTCAAACTGAATTTGGAGAATTCAAATTCTAGACCACCTTTTAAACTTAGAATTGTGGGAATTGAGAAGATCAGCATGAGAAGATATTTGGGAGATAAATGTGGAGTGGGACCCACATGTCATAGAGCTGCAGTGTGCCTTACACACTAAGTCTAAGTCTCTGTGTGCAATTCCACCGAACAGGTCGTGTGAGCCACCGAGCAGCTTGCCGCACCAGCTCCTGCTGCCTGCCCCAACGCGCTAAGTCTCTGTGTGCAATTCCACCGAACATCTTGCCGCACCAGCTCCTGCTGCCTGCCCCAATGCGCTGGAGACTAAATAAGTGCCCCTTCCCCTCGTGCTTTGACGTGATCCTCTCCTCAGACCGAAGCAAAGATCCATTGCCTTCTCCTCCTCACGAGAAAAACACGAACAGAGAGCTCCCACACCGCCACTCCTCAGGATCGACCGGGAAACGGTGAAAACCCGAGTGCAACTTTCCTCCGAGCTGCTAGACAGCGCCCCGAGCTTGAGCTCCACTTCCCCGACGCCTAACCGCTGAGTTTCGGCCTCCCTTTCTGTGATCAGCGCTGTCCGCCGCAACCGAGCTCAAGAACGGTGATCGGGCGCTCGTGGACAGCATTCCATAAGGACTTTCACGGCTACGGGAGCGCGCTGCTGCGGTGCTGCTCTCCTCCAATTTGTGGAGCCAACCGTGAAGCATCGACCGAGAATTTCCAGATTTTGCTCCGGCGGCCTCAACCTGAGCTTCCGGTATGGTTTCTTCAAATTCCCGCTCTCTGCTCCTCCTTAAGTCGTCAATTCTTGCACATAGGCGCTGGACTAGCCAGCGATCATTTTCCCTTTTGCATCCATCGCGTGAAAACACCTCAGAGCGACGGATTTTGAGCTCTACTGAGGGTGTTCATGGCGGAACCGATCGGGTGCACGATGACAACCCACTTGCGGCTGTTTCCGAGCTAGTTTGAGACCATGTCGGTTCTTCCTAAGACCCACTGGTGCTGTAGAGCTCGTCGGTACAGGTTTTGGCGGGTTAGAATTCCCGGCCGACGCTGCCGAAGATCAACCGAAGCCGCCACACGTCGCCGGCCACCTTCTGGTCATCGGCAGCCTCAACACACCCCACCATCGTATTCCTCGGCGTCGATAACCCTCTGGCAGCGAACTTCAGCTCGTGCGGTGGCCGGCAGCGGCGATCCGGCGAGCACCGGTTCTGCTCCGGCGAGGGGAGGCGGCGTGCGCGCTAGGATCCGGCGGGAGGTTGAAGAGGGGGTGGACCCCGTGTGTCAGCGGCTCGGAGTTTAAATCTGGGATCAGTCTGCGGCTCGGATCCAGTGTGCTGGCGCGCAAAAATCCCGTGTCCCCGGTGTGACCCAGTTCTGATTGGCTGGAATTTAAATAAGCGGGCCCAGTAGAGTTTTCAGTAGGAAAACAATTCCAGTGAGGGCTCAAACTTTGGAAAATCATAGATCCCTGTAGAAACCTCCAAATTGAGTGATTCCAGTTGGGTTGGATTCATCTTTCAGAGTTCTATCCAAATATAAACTCAGATTTGTATGAAAGTCAATATTGTGTTCTGAAAAATTCTTTGAAGATTTTCTGAAAAAGAATTATTGAGGGAGTTTGGGTTATCCAAAAATCCTCAAATTTCGCCAGAATATTCTTTAGCATGGTATTGACCTTCTAGCAAAGTTTCAGCTCATTTGAAGATCATTTGAGTAGTAATTTGCTAAATACAAGATGCTGTGTTCATAAGTGTCCAGAAACATTTTCAGAAAATGTTTCCCACTTGTAAAATCTATTATGGGCAATCCATAGCTCCAAAAATCATAGTATAATTTCGGTAAGCTCTCTGGGACATACTTGAAATTGTAGTTCACTTAATTGTTCATGAAAATGCACAGTACTCCAGGATTAATTCCTTTAAGTAGAAATGCTTGAAGAATTGTTCTGGAAGAACTACTCAAGTAAAAGGGCTGAATTTTGGACCATATTACTTTGATGTGACCAAGAACTCACAGGTAAATTATCAGCTCAAGTTGAGCGCTTTAACTCCCTGTGCTTAGTCTCCATACTTATGTATGGGTGGGAATACATGAAGGACTTTGTGAGAATTATGGAGAACACAATTTGACTCCACCTTAGCTGCAATTTGGCAAGATAAATCCTTAGGTAGTATAGAACCTGCTGTAAAATTTTTGAGGCCATTGGAGTTCTTGTTCTTCAGTTGCACTCAAATCTTTTCAGCTCATCTGTTAGTTCATTAGGGAAAATAGTTAGTGTATAGCTAAGATAGTAAGATCAATGTAAATCATTTCTGTTTGTTTGCACAACAGAGGCAAACCAATCCGTTCTTGGCTTTTCCACACAACCTCTGTTCATAAGAGCTTCATTCTATAACTTCTTTCCATTACATTCTATAAAACATGTGCATATGCATTTCAATAGGAACCACAACGAAGGGGATTCAAAGGAGTGATTCATTGAAGTGGATCAAGCTCCGGAGAGTCAAGGGTGGATCAGCAAGGACACTAACTGATTATATGCGACTACCCTGCAAAACAGGCAAGCTCCAGTTTGCATTTAACAGCTTTAGGTTTTTACTTTGTATTCACTTTCGGTTAAGCTATGAATTGTGCATTAGGTCTAGTGTTTGATACTCCTCTTGCATAGCCAACTGACCCATGGAGTATTGGGTAGGTGTCTTTACACCGTGTAGAACTGCCATGCTTAAGTAAGGTTCGGTAGAAGTCGAGTGGTGAGATGCTACTCGCAGGTTCAGAAACAACAGGGGCATACGGGATTGGTTCAAAAATGAATTAGCAAGTTAAAGTTGAGACCGGAAGGTTGTAGGAGCAGCAGGACATAGGGGTCTGGGTGCTATAGACCTGTCCGTGTTGTTCAAGGACCGATCTGTATGCAGCCCTGTTGAACAAGTTTGAGTTGTGTACCGGACTCATGCTGGTATAATGGGACCCAGTAAACCGATGTACCTCGGGAAGCTGTCGTTGGGACTTTTCGGGTCGCCTCAGGCGGACGGCCGGTGTGCAGTATGTGGGGAACATTCTCATGACATCTCACGTCGGCAGGTGCACCATGAGAGTGGCTACTGTACGGGGCGACTTGATCGATTCAACGGGGGTGAAACGGGAGAAAGGCTGCCGCGTACGACGTCAGTGATGGTTGCTGTAGGCAACGTCGAGTACGGGCGTACGTGTCATGTAGTCCGGGTGTTATTGATTCGAATCACCGTTACTCATGGAAAGGACCGAGCATACTTGTTCTCACAGTCATGACGTAGTAAGAACTTGCATGAGAAAGGAACTAATCACATTGGTTAGAAGTTTCATACTAGCTTTGTATTGGATCTTGATGAATAGGCTAGTGCAAACTCGATTCTTTTATGCCTTGATCAATTTACATCGGGGGAAAGCGTTTCTTGTTTGGTTGTGGACTCCTGATGTGGCGTGCCCAAGATTACATAAAATTGCTGCAATTAATACCTGAAATAAGGATCCACTTTTAGGCGAGTTTGTTATGCATTATGCCATCCTACTTTAGGTTCATAACCTCACATAGAATTTCATGTTTAGGGTGACGGTTAAGTCTTGCTGAGCGTTATGCTCACGGATGCTATCCGAGTTGTTTTGCAGGTATTTGACTTCATGCTTACGAGAAGGGATGCCGATGAGACTCGGAAACCTCCGAGTGCTTACTCAAAGAGCATCCTCGCCGCTGCAGATTGTCTTCGTGTCGCTAGTAAGAAACGTCCGCGGACTGGACTGTTTCTTTGTTGCTAGTTTCGAAATGAGCCGCGAGAGTGATAGTCTTCCGCTGTAGCTTACTTTGATATAATTATTTGTAAAACACTCTTGTACGCTTCCGCAAATTCATTTATGTAATATGATGTGTTTTCATCGACCCGTGTGCTGTTGGGTACCGCATATCACCGCACCACCCAACGAGGTCCTGTCCCTCACAACGTGGTATCAGGGCTGTCTCAATCATCCCTCCATGCCTACATGTGAGAAATCACTCTTTTGGATTTGGTGAGTTCATCTCCTAATAACTCTATTCTGGTGGTTACTTGCTCTTCAAATGTGTTCATGTGTTTACCACATATGAGCTGTGGTGTGTGTGTGATGAAGAACAATTTAGCAAGTGAAAACTTGGGCCCTTACAATGTGGAGGTCCTGTGTTCGTAGCTCTGCTTATGTCGATCAAGGACCGTCCGTGTGCATCCCTGCTGGGCAAGTTTGAACTGTACCAGTAGCATACTGGATAATGGGCCCAAGGAAACGATATAGCTTGGTTAACTTGGTCGTTGAGGCATTGCTCGCCGTCTTAAGGGTGTTGGTTGAGGGCAGCAAGGTTTAAATCGCTAACGGGCTCTGTCGATGACGCTTGCTCCTGGTAGGGACTCCTGCTCAGGACAGAAGGACCGGTTCAATGATGAGTATCCTAGTGAAAGGTGGCCGTGTATGGCAGAAAGAGAGTCTGCCTCAGGCAACTTCTAGTATGGGCGTACATGTATTATAGGGTGTATTTTGATTGTAATCACCGTCCCTCGCGGTTATTTGAGTACCACTTGTTCACTGCGCTGTGACTTAGTAAGAAAGAGTAGTTGGAGTAGGAATAACTTTGATAATATGGGTTGATATTGCATTTACACCTTGTGTGAAGTAAGATTAGTGCAAACTAAACTAAAACTCATTTTCCCTAAGGTAAGTAACATCGGGATCAAGCGTTTCTTGTTTAATTGTTGGTTCAGAAGTTGTGTAGCACTAGGAGCATAAGATGTGTTAAAAATGAAGTTAAGAAACTATGGTTTTGGCCAGTCTTTTATGCAAACATTTCCTGCTTATGTTATAACCCTTTACTCATGTAGAATTTCATGTTTTGGAGAAGTCAGTTAAGGCTTGCTGAGCCTTCTTGCTCACGGTTGCTATATAAGTTGTTGCTGCAGGTGAGGGGTCATCTATGGCCTCGTCTGACAAAGGGCTCGAGTGGGAGGCCACACCCCGGTCGAGGTATACGGCTGAATGGGAGCCCTGCACACCGCCTTGAGGAGCTGCTGCTAGAGCGAACAGTCCGAGGCACTTCCTAAGCTGAGAGACGTGGAATATGTCGTGCACACCGAAGAGTGTCTCTGGTAATTCCAGCCGGTATGCAACGGATCCACAACTTTCCAGAATCTTGAATGGACCGATGAATCGTGGTGCTAACTTTCCTCTGACCCTGAATCTGTTCACACCCTTCATCAGAGACACACGTAGATAAACGTGATCCCCGACCTCAAATTGTAGAGGGCGTCTTCTGCGGTCCACATATTGCTTTTGTCAGGATTGAGCAGCATTCAAGTTCGATTGAATAGTCCAAACTTTCTCTTCCGCATTGTTGACAAGATCAACCCCGAAAGTGACCCTCTCGCTGGACTCACACCAATTCAGCGGTGTGCGGCATTTTCTCCCGTATAGCACCTCATAGGGCGCCATTTTGATCCCAATTATTACTGTGATTGATAGCACAGGCCCGTAGCATCTCTTCAATGATTTGGTTTACCCGCTCGGTTTGCCCATCCGTCTCGGGTGGTACGCTGAACTACGGATCAGTTTTGTATCCAACGCTGCATGTAGCTGCTCCCAAAAACGAGACACAAATAAAGTGTCCCGATCCGAGATGATAGTGCGGGATACGCCGTGTAAACACAGGATCTGTAAGATGTAGAGCATACTTCTTGGCGTTGGAATTGGTATTGACCGGGATAAAATGGGCAGACTTCGTGAGCCGATCGATGATTACCCATACTGAATCATGTTTCTGAAATATTGAGCATAAACCGACAATGAAATCCGTGCTCATGTCCTCCCACTTCCAGACAGGAATTCCTAGTGGTTGCAACAGTCCCGGTTTCTTCATGTGATCAGCCTTCACTCTCTGGCATGTATCGCACTCGGACACATATTTAACGATCTCTCGCTTCATCCGTGTCCACCAAAACTTGCTCTTGATCTCTTGATACATATTGTTTCTGCTGGGGTGAATAGAAAACATTGACAATTGAGCCTCGTCAAAAATTTTCTTCCGTAGTTCCGGGTTACAGGATACGACTATCCTGTTCTTGAAACACAGAACGCCATCTCCATCTTTACAGAAACATTTCAGCTCCCCACTGTCTACTCGTCTCCGTGAATGCGACTTACCCTTGTCATTTTTCTGGGCTGCCTCTATGTCTTCACGGATGGTGGGGATAAGAGCTAAGTTGTAGAGAGCTACATGGGGAACCACATACAAGGTTGGTTCACTCTCTTCAACCGGTGTCATGGACAGATTATGAACCTGTGACTTGCGACTCAGTACATCCGCCTCTACGGTTGCCTTACCGGGATGATAATGGATCCCTTGTTCGTAATCCTTTATCAGCTCTAACCATCTTCTCTGCCTCATGTTCAACTCCTTCTGAGTGAATATGTACTTGAGGCTCTTGTGGTCGGTATATAGATGTACGAGGTTACCAAGTAGGTAATGCCTCCACATCTTGAGTGCGAGTACCACGGCAGCGAGTTTTAGGTCATGAGTTGGATAGCTTTGCTCATGATTCCGAAGCTTTCATGATCCATATGCAACCACTCTTCTTCTTGCATCAGCACACATCCGAGCCCAATGCTGGATACATCACAGTACACCTCGAACGGTTTTGTTGTGTCTGGCTGTGCCAAAACCGGTGCTGATGTTAGGTGCTTCACTAAAGCCTTGAACGCCGCTTCACATGCTGGACTCCAAACATATTTGGTAGCCTTCTTCAGCAGTTCGTTCATAGGCTTTGCAATCGTCGAGAAGTTTGGAATGGACCTCCAATAATATCCCCCGAGTTCAGGAAAACCCGCACCTCACGGACAGACACGAGGACTTCTAATTCAGCACTTGTACAATCTTACTCGTGTCTACAGCGATTCTCTCCGCCGAGATAATATGCCCAAGGAAGGGTACTTGCAATATCCAGAATCCGCACTTGCTGAATTTAGCGTACAGCTTGTGGTCTCGCAGCCGTTGCAAGACTATACGCAGGTGTTTCGCGTGTTCTTCCTCCGACTTGAAATATACCAATACGTCGTCGATGAAGACCATGAAAACTTGTCCTGCTCCGGCATGAATATCGAGTTCATCAAGTACATGAAATGAGCTGGAGCATTGGTGAAGCCGAAGGACATGACAAGGTACCCATAGAGCCCGTACCTCGTCGAGAAAGCCGTCTTCGGAATATCCTCAGCCCGTATCTTAATCTGATGGTACCCTGATCTTAAATCCATCTTGGGAAAGATGTTTGCTTTGACCAACTGATCAAACAACATGTCGATCCGTGGCCATGGGTACGTTCTTGATCGTAACGGCGTTTAGCGGACGATAGTCCACATGAAGCCGCAACGTTTCGTCCTTCTTCTTGAAGAATAATGCCAAACAGCCCCATGGCGAGGAGCTCGGCCTAATAAAACCCTTTTCCAGCAGGTCTGTCAATTGTGTTTTTAATTCCGCCAACTCCCTTGGTGCCATTTTATATGGCCGTCGGGATATTGGCATGGTTCCCAGTGCAAGTTGAATCTTGAACTCCACCTCTTGGTCGGGTGGCATACCCGGTAAATCATCTGGGAATACGTCGGGAAACTCATGGACTACTGGAATATCTTCCAAGCTGATAGTGGTGGATTGGTATATGGCTGGAAGTTTTATTTCTTGACAGTCCAGAAATAAAGAATGAGGTCCGTGCACCGATGAGTTCAAATGCACGACTCGAAGGACGACATCCAAAACAGCTCCGTGGCGGGTTAACCACGACATCCCTAGGATGATATCGACCTTTTGTCCCACTAAGACTATGAGAGACGCAAGATATACTTTTCCCCCTAGTCATTATGGTGCTTTTGGAACCATGACGCTTGCTGAAATTTTTCCACCTGGTGAACAGATCAAGTAAGGACCTTTGGTGGGTAGTATTTGCAAACTATGCTTAGCAACATAAGCTTGGCTAATGAAATTATGCATGGCACCTGAATCAAATAAAATTATAGCGGGGTGTTTGCGGAGTTGGAACATACCCGCAAGGATGGGTTCTCCCTCTGGCACGTCCTCAATAGCAAGTTGATGGACATTGCCGGGCTTGGGGTTTGCCCGTCGTGCATTAATGGGATTCCGGGCCTGATTTCTCCCTAGAAATGGTGGTGTCGCTTGGTTGCCTTGCTTCTCGGGGCAACTATTGGAGAAATGCCTCGTACGACCGCACATGTAGCACGCGTACGGTGGTTGGCTGCTGCCTGGGGGACGAAAGCCCGGCATGCGCTGCTGAGGTGCAAATGCATGTGGCATTGCCCGCTGCTGCTGTTGTTGCTGCGGAGGTGCTGGTAATGCCGGTCAGAACGTCGGCTGTGGATACGGCCGATTGCGAAATGGCATCAGTCGCTGTGGCGGCTGCTAGCGTTGACCCGATGGTGTGCGATACACCATCCTATATTTTTGGGGAGGACCACCTCCCTCTCCGCTGCTCTGCAGCATGATCCGCTTCTTCTCTGCCGCAGCCAACTCCTTGACGGTGTCTTCCTGAACAATCGCAGCATCCATCATTTCATTGAGGCTGCCACGATTGAACATCGCCAGCATGTCCTTGAGGAGAGGATTCAGCCCCTGGTAAAACAAATCCCGCCTCTTCTCATCCTTCTCGGCATTTGGGAAGCACAGAGGGCAAGATCATTGAACACACGGGCGTATTCCAGTGCATTCCGGCTCCCTTGTTGCAGGTGCAAAAATTCCTGTGTCTTCTGCTTCATGAGACCTGGCGGAATGTGATAGGCCCTGAAGGCTGTCCTAAACTCCGTCCAGGTCAGAATTCGCTCGATGGGTTGGGAGGCACAAAAGTTTGCCCACATAGCACTCGTGGACCCCATAAGTTGCTGGGCCATGAACTGCGTCTTCTTCTGCTCAGTAACGAGGAGCAGCCCGAACTTCATTTCCATCGTGCGGAGCCAGTTGTCCGCATCGAATGGCTCATCCGCCCGCAAGAATACCGGGAGATGTGTCGCGAGGAAATCCGAGTACGAACTCTGTTGGTGTTCCTCTCGGTCTTGACGCCTCTCAGGACGAGGTGTATTCATGATCAAAATTTGCAGTAACTCTGTGTGCTGCTGGTGCGAGCCAGCCATGGCCGCAACTATGTCGACTAACGTGACCGTTGGCGGTGGTGGTGGCTGTGGTTTCTGATGCTGTCGCGAGGAAGTCTCGGGAGGCTGTTTGGAGGCTTCTCCCCCCTAACTAGAACCCCCAACCTCTGGGTTGGCACGAGTGCGAGTCATTCTGAAATTCAAAACAGCGTTGATCAGCATATGTCATACTTAAAAGTCCATGAAAACAGTACAGTAATGTAGTGATGCATTGAGAAATTTGCACAACATTCACATATATTGATAAGGCAAAGACATGTTGTCACTACATATACACATGCTACTGTTTTACACAACATGTCGCTGCTACCAAAAGTTATTACATACAACCACCCTTGATGCCCTACTCGACAACGGTATCTCCCTAGCCGGAGTAGAAGTCGACCTGCTGAGGGTCTTCCTCCTACGCTGGTACTGCTGGTGGCTAAGGATCAATGAACTCCTCTTCGGGTTCAAGTTCCGGTATCACCGGATTGCCAAGAACCACGGGTACTGGACCTACCATTAGTAGGCCCACTACCAGAGGTACGAGGTCCTGCAAAGCATGGACCTCGTCCATGGCCTGGTTGTAGTCCATTTCCCAGTTCTTCCCCTCCTGAATCGTGTCATCACGCTCTTTAGTGAGAATATCTCGTTCTGCTGGGTCAAAGTTTGGACTTGTTGCTGCAAAGCCGTGATGTCGCCATGTCTTTTCTTCCCCACCTTTTTCAAACGACGCAACTGGTTATGCTGCTGATTTAGTCACTTGATCGTTTGAAGAAGTACATTATGAAGTGCGTTGTGAGCACTCTCAAAATGGTCACGGCGGCTGGTGTTTTTCTTGAGCTCCACGGCAAGTCGAGCTGTATGGACAGCTTGGCTGTCCATCACATTGTGAAATCCCTAACTTCTAGCAAGTGGAGCTTCCCCATCACACCTAGGAAAATGAGAGGGAATTTAAACTTTTGAGTGTAAAGGTGTGACCTCCAAGTCTAAATCAAACATGAAAAATTTCCGAACACAAAGATCTAAATTCCCAAATTGAGTCCTCACAAACCAAATAGAAGCCCTGCAAAATTTCAGTCCAAATGGAGAAGATTTACTCTTTTTTGGAAATCAAACGGGAGGCAATTAAAATTTCAATTTGAATCTCAGTTTGAAACACAAACTTCACCGAAATACAAATTTGAGTGCACCATTGTGTTCCTCATATTTCTTTTGGCCTATTCTCCAATTTTGATCAAATTTGGAACTTGTTTGCTAATTCAAATGGAATCTGGAAAAAGAGAAGAGGGGAGAGGTGGATCCACATGTCACTCACATAAGAGGCAAAACACCTCTGTTCTTCGGTCTGTTGCCGAGAGCGCGCCAGCACGTGTTGCAACCTCACCCCGCAGAACCACGTGTGCGCCAGCTCCTGCTCCCGATCAATTCTCGCTCTCTCCTATCGCCCACGTACGCTTCACAATCGATGTTTTCTTCTTTCCCAGCTCGTGCCGCCTCTCTGTTCCGCTCCCGTGCGCGAAGAATCAACCAACGGCCGCGCCTCTTTTTTTCCATCGTACACGGGCGCCCAATCACCCTTTGCTTGAGTGTTATACAGCAAACGGGAGCGCCAAGACGTGCTCTAACTGCTCCCCGTGCTACACCGGAGCTTTTTCGCTCTGTTGCTCACAATTCAGCCGTCGCCACCGAGGATCGGGGAGACACCGGCGGAACCATGCTTCCGCTCACCATCGACAGCCCACTATGGCCACCCTCTCCTTCAACATACTACACAAGAAAGGAGCGTGGGTAGCCCTTGATGGTGTATCTGCAAGCTGTTTGGCAAACGATCCACCGTGTAGCATGAATTTTAGAAACTTCCAAACCCTAGTGCAACGTAACGAGCTCGGACGAAACAAAAAATTTGGTTTAAACGTTTAACCAATGCTCGAGCTAGCCTACATGTAAGTTCTACACCTCCCAGCGCTCATCCTCAAATAAGAATCTAGTATAACCATCAAGAAATGACCATGAAAAAGGATGGGACTTTGAGGCTATGTGTGGACTATCGTCCGCTAAATGCCGTAACTATCAAGAACAAGTATCCACTACCACGTATCAATATGCTTTTCGATCAATTAGTGGGTGCTAAGGTTTTCTCAAAGATGAATCTTCGGTCCGGATATCATCAGATCAAAATCCGGGCGGAAGACATAGCAAAAACGGCATTCTCGACGAGATACGGGTTATATGAGTATCTCGTTATGTCATTCAGACCCACCAATGCTCCAGCTCATTTTATGTACTTGATGAGTTCAGTCTTTATGCCAGAGTTGGACAAATTCGTTGTGGTCTTCATCGATGATATCTTAGTCTATTCTAAATCGGAAGAACAACACACCGAGCATTTGCATATTCTGCTCCAACACCTACGGGATCACAAGCTATATGCAAAATTCAGCAAGTGCGAGTTTTGGATGAACCAAGTGCCATTTCTTGGGCACATTATTTCTGCGGAGGGCATTGCGGTTGATCCGAGCAAAATTGTTCAAGTGCTGAATTGGAGATTGCCGAAATCAGTCCACGAGGTCCGTAGCTTCCTCGGTTTAGCGGGTTACTATCAGAGATTCATTCTGAATTCCTCCAATATTTCTAAACCGATGACGGAACTTCTGAAGAAAGGCAAGAAATATGTGTGGAGTGAAGCATGTGAGGAGGCGTTCAAAGCATTGGTAAAGCACATCACAACAGCGTCAGTGTTGGTGCAGCCCGATACAACTAAAGCTTTTGATGTTTATTGCGATGAATCCGGCATCGGCCTTGGCTGCGTGCTTATGCAAGAAAGGCGAGTGGTCGCGTATGGATCTAGGCAGCTTCGGAATCATGAGTAAAATTATCTGACACATGACCTCGAGGTAGCTGCTGTTGTCCTTGCTCTAAAAATGTGGAGGCACTATTTACATGGAAAATTAGTCCACCTATACATCGACTACAAAAGTTTGAAATATATCTTCACACAAAAGGAATTAAATATGAGGCAGTGAAGATGGTTAGATTTAATGAAGGACTATAAAAAAGAGATACATTACCACCCGGGAAAATGGAATGTGGTTGCCGACGCACTTAGTTGGAAAGCACATGTGCATAACCTAACCATTGCTGCAATGGAAGAAAAAGAACCGAGCCTGCGCTTGGTTCCCTACGGGTCATTGTTTAATATTGCCATCATTCCTACAATTCGAGATGAAATTGTAGAGGATCAAAAGAAAGATAAGGGCATGGCACATATCTGGAAGAGAATAGACAATGGAGAGGTAAAGTGCTTCCATAAAGATGAGAACGGTGCATCAAGAACCGTATAGTCATACCGCGGGACATGAAGCTTTGTAAGAAAATATTAGACAAAGCACATTTGTCAAAATTGTCCATTCATCCGGGAAGCAACAAGATGTACCAAGATTTGAGAAACAAGTTTTGGTCGACACGGATGAAGCGGGAAATAGCTAATTACGTATCCGAGTATGATATGTGTTGGTGGGTGAAAGCCGATCACATGAAGAAACCTGGTTTGCTGCAGCCCCTTAGTATTCCGGTATGGAAGTGGGAAGATGTGAGTATGGATTTCATTGTCGGGTTACCGCTAACATCTCAGAAGCATTTTTCAGTTTGGGTAATTGTTGACCGATTAACCAAATCAGCACACTTCATACCGGTAAACGTGGGATTCAACACCAAGAAATATGTGGAGATATACATTGCAAGGATCTTATTCCAGCATGGAGTCCCAAGAACAAAAGTTTAAGATCGAGGTGCACTGTTCGTTTCTCTTTTCTTGGAACAGTTGCATGCACTTTGGGAACAAAATTGCTTAGAATTCCCGCATATCACCCTCAAACCGATGGACAAACCGAGAGAGTGAATCAAGTCTTGAAAGACATGTTGAGAGCGTGTGCCATCCACCACGTTTAAAATTGGGATGCTTATTTATCATTGGTGAAATTCTCATACAACAACAGTTATTAGACGAGTATCAAGATGGCACCATATGGGGCTCTCTACGGCCAGAGATATCGGACACCACTGTGTGAGGGCCCGGCCCGATCATGAGGTCGTGCCACTCGCTCGGGAATCGCATTGGGTGGTGCCGTGCGATGCGGCACCCAACAGCACACATATAAGAAAACACGTATTACATAAATCAAATGCAGAATATAACAAGTATTCTTTTTAAATAATTTACATCAAATAACTACAGCGGAAGACTAGTTTATCTCACATTTCATATCTACTAAGCACTCGAGAATATGTCCAGCCCGTGGAATCTTCTCGCTAGCAACACGAAGTCATATGGCATCAGCCGGGTTCTCCATGTGTTAAACGACTCGGAAGTCTCCGAGTGTCACCGGACAACCTCCTCATAAGCACCGATGTTAACCTGCAAAACCACTCATATAGCAAGCGTGAGCACATAGGCTCAGCAACACTGGCCCGTCTCACCTAAAAATGTAACTCTACATGCTAGAATTGCAGTGTATAATAGAAAAGTAAGTTGCAAAAGACACGCCTATTTAGTTGGCTCTTTCAAGTTTTAGCAGCAAGTGTGTGGAAAACCTCATGCTAAGACACATAAGAGAGCCGCAATCAAATAAGAAATGCATTTCTGTCATGTGATTTGCCTAAGGTTGAAAGGAACTTTAGTTAGCTCTAAACTACAGCAAGTAATTAACAAACAAAGTACAGCTTTCAATCAGCAATCTTTTAACATGACACTACCCTGTTCATTCTATGTCACGGTACAGTGAACAAGTGGTACTCACTGACCGTGAGGGACAGCAGTTATAATCGTGAGGGGGCCTGGACCCGATCATGGGGCCGTGCCACTCGCCCGGGAATCGCATTGGGTGGTGCCGTGCAATGCGGCACCCAACAGCACACATAATAAAGCATCATATTACATAAATCAAGCGGAAGCTTACAAAATGTTGATTTTTCAAATACTTCTCAAAATAATTTACAGCGGAAGACTAATACAAGTCATGTCTCATATCTATGCTAAGCAACAGAGAAGACGTCCAGCCCGCGGACCCTTCTCACTAGCAACATAATCACAATAGCAGCGGCAGGGGTTTCCATGAGTTTACCACTCGAAGAGTTCCCAGTCTCATTGGACAACCGTACTCATCAGCGTAGTGTTATTACCTGCAAAACAACACGTACAATATCCGTGAGCATAACGCTCAGCAATACTTAACCGTCGAACCTAGTCACGAAACTCTACATGATGGTAAGACATAACATAGGAGAGTAAATTGCATATGAACTCGCCTAAATATGAATCCTTACTTTCAGGTATTATTAGCATCAAACTAAGCAAAACTTTGGACACCTCACATCAGGAGTCCACAATCAAACAAGAAAAGCTTTCTCCCGCTGTAACTTGGACCTGGTGGAAATGAATCGAATTTGCACTAACCTATTCATAAAAGATAACATTCCATTACTAGTATCAACTTCAAACCAATGGTGATTAATTCTTATCTCAGTGCAAGTTACCTCTACGTCACGACTCAGTAAACAAGCAGTACTCATAACCGTGAGGGACGGTGAATCGACTCGATATACACCTGCAAGGATACCCGAATAGCACGTCAAGTACGCCCATACTCGGAGCTGCACAGCATGCTCCACTGATGTCGTACGGGACAACCTTTCACCAAACAGCCCAAACGTCGAACCGGTCGCACCAAAACGAAGAGGGGGTTCCCTAAACGGAGCATCTCACTATGCCCGTTAGCAGATTTCCACCTTGCTGCCATCAACCTACACCTATAAATTGGTGCGTTATGCCTAGACGCCCGGAGTTATAGGTTACATCAGTTTATCGGGTCCCATATATCCGATATGCCTTTGGTACATTCAAACTTGTTCAGTGGGGCCGCACACGGATCGGTCCTCAATCGACATGGACAGGTCTAAAGCACCCAGGCCCCCATGTCCTGTTGCTCCTACACCCTGCCAGGTCTCATTTCAACTTACTAACAACTTATTGAACCAATCCCTTGTGCTCCCAGTTTCCTATACTCACGAGTACCGTCAAACCACTCGACTTCTAACGAGTCCTACTTAAGAATGGCAGTTTCTACACGGTGGAAGGACATCTAACTCAAATACTCCATAGGTTTTCGGGTCATGCAGGAGGAGTATCAAACATCTAGACTTAATGCACAATTCATTCCTAACCCACATAGTGTATACAAAGTAAAAACTTAATAGCAGTTAAATGCAAACCAAAGATTACCTGTTTTGCAGGGTCTAATAGTATATAATTCAGTTAGAGTCTTGTCTACCTTGAGCCTTGATCAACTGATACACTTCAATGGATTCACTCTGTCGAACTCCTGCGTTGATCGCCTCCGTCGTAAGTCCTATCGACATGTATATGCACATGTTCTTATAATGCAATTTGAAGAATTTAAAGACCTAATTTTCTTAAGAACAGAGGTTGTGTGGGCGTCCTGAGAAAGAATCTGTTGCCTCTGTTGTGTATAGAAATTAAAGTGAAACATCAACCTACACTTAGGAAACTTCAGCTCTATTGTGCTATGTTAAAATATAGAACTATGAGATAGGCTGAAATGATTTGGAAGTAACTGAAGATCCTGATACCTAATCACTTCGAAATTTTTACAGGAAGTCCTACACTACACAGAGACTTATCTTCCAAAATTGCAGCTAATGTGGATGGAAATTGTGTCTCCCATAGTTCCCACCATAATTCTCTATGTGTTTCTCACATACATAAGCATGGAGAACAACAACATATAGATCTAAGGCTCAACTTGAGCTGAAACTTTACACGTGAGTTTCTGGTCACAAGAAAGTACTTTGGAACAAAATTCATACCTTTTTCTTGAATAGTTCCTCCAGAATAATTCGCTAAGCATTTCTACTAAAAATAATTAATTCTGGAGTAATGTGCATTTTCATGCCCAATCAAGTAAAATACAATTCCAAGTATGATTCATTGAGCATGCCTGAATTTTCTCATGATTTTTGGAGCTATGAATTGACTAGAATGGATTTTACAAGTTGGAAACCTTTTTCTGAAAAAGTCTCTGGACCACTTTGAACACAGCAGTTTGTATTTAGCAAATTCCTACTCAAATCATCTTCAAATGAGTTGAAATTTTTCTAGAATGTCAACAATATCCTAAAGATATTCTGGCAAAATTTGAAGATTTTCAGATGAACCAAACTCAATAATTCTTTTTCAAAAAAATTTCAAAGAATTTTCCAGAATTTATTATTGCCTTTCATACAAATTGGGGTTCATATTTGGATAAATATTTGCAATATGAATCCAACCCAATTTGAATCACTCAATTTGGAGGTTCCTACACAAATATATGATTTTCCAAAGTTGTGGCTAATTCTGGAATTGTTTTGCTATTGGAAATCCACTTGGGCCCATGTTTTAAACCTCAGCCACTGAGATTTGAGAACACATGGGGTTACCGAGTTCTAATGGTGTAGGCACGAAAGATCAGCAGCCAAAGAGGATCTCATTTAAACAATCAGTGGCTGACAGGTGGGAGCACTACCTTCTTCAACCTCCTGCTCCCCCCTTTTCCGCGCGCGCGCCACCTCGCCGGCAGCAACTTCTCCCCCTTGGCCACTCGCTCGCCGGTCGTCTCCCGGCCCCAATTTCACCGCCTAAGGGTTTTGGAGGTCGGGAAATCCGTTTTTGTGGTCGGTGTGGGCGCTAGAGGGCCGGAAATGGTCGGGCGACGGGCGGCGGCGGCTTCGGTCTATGTCCGGCGACGTCGGCCGTCTCCCCTACCAAACCCAATCTCACAGTTTCTTCACTCTAGAGCATTAGTTACTCATAGAAAAGGTTGCCGTGTATTCCAAAGTGCTTGAAAACGCCTCCAAATACCTTGTCACAATGCGCCCTAGGTCAAAAACCGACGGCAAGAGCTAAAACTCGAAGAACACCGTTGTGGCTCGATGATTCTCATTTGTTTTTGTCACACCCGGTTACTCCGAAGAACAACCGAGTGAATATCACATGTATGCCAGGATCATTTTCTCATACATGTGATGACAAATAGTGAAGCATCATTTATTACAACCCAGGTGTCGAATATAAATATGTCTTACAAAGCATACGCCTCGATGAACGATAATAAGTTCATAACATGTAAATAAAATAGCAGCGGAATATTATTCTTGTGGGCTCCGTCATAGGCGTTGCCCGGGGGACTCCATGCACCTAGAATCCTTCTTCGGGTCCGAATTCTTGGTCATTGAACACCACATCATTCTCTTGACCTGAGCAGCAATATAAACCAACAAATATGCAAGGTTGAGTACCATTGGTACTCAGCAAGTGGGGGAAGGTTATGTCATGCATGGCTAGAGCAAGGAGAGGTTGAACTCATGGTTAAAGCACTACGCAATTATTACCTACCACCTTAGTTTATTAAGCACCTACATTACTACACAGGTGAAATGGTCCCAATCTCCCATCCCATCAAATAACCATAACATCATTTCCAATGTTAAGCTCCCCGCTTAACATCCACAACTTCCAAAGTCATCATCCTCTAATCATGAATAAGTCCAAGCCGATCATGACCGTGAGCACGACTGTCATGACAGTTTTGACTCTGCAGAGTTTGTACCACTGTACCCACATGTAGTGATTTCATCCCCCATTGCCGGGTGGACTAAAAGAACCTCCATTATGCCAATGGCCACGAACCACATTCACACTTCCTAGGTGTGTAGCCAGGAGATCACTACGAAGCCTTTACAAAGGGATTCCCGACGAGCATGGGCCCACTGAGGTTTCACCCCTAACAGCATACAAGAGGCTACAGCCCCGCTGCAGTGGCCCCCTCTTGAGCCTTGCGGTTCATATGGTAGTCCAGCTGACACCTATTCCCCGCACCATCCAACACACCCCATACTACGCCGGGGATACACCTAATTAATTGGCCAAGCTGCCCCATCTCAGCATGTGGTTGGCACGGTAAAGCCAGGTTTCATGCTCCATGAACCGGTCCTTACGATCCAGGCAAGTACTAAACACAAACCCGAGTCTCGTGCACCCATCACCAACCAAATCATCCAACTTGCCTCGATCCCTACCTCTACATAACTCATAACATCTCATTCAAGAGTAAGGTAAATAAATTGATGATCCCATATCCCAATTAATCCCATTCTAAGCATGGCTAAACATAGCATATAAATAAATGATACGATAAAATAAATCCCAACCCAAGCTACAAGGAAACAAGGTAATGCAGTTCTAGGGAAACTTTCTAGCATGGGTTTCATATTTCAATTGACAATGCAAATAATTCTATCTACACAACCTAGCATAGGATCAAAGTGGTCAAGGACACTTGCCTTCTTCCTGCTGCTCTGGGAATGGATAGTCCTGATCTTGGAAGGGAAGAACTTGCTCTGGGGCAGGTTCTACTCATGCCAACACACATAGCAAAAGAAAACAACAATCCATAAGACATAGTTCACACTTTCACTCCACACATACATACATATGATAGTGATTCACATTTCTAAGTGTTGTGGTTACTCTAGATATGTTGATTTTTAGCCTACATGCACTTTTAAACATATGTATATTATTTCTAACTTTTGTATTCAGATTTCTATTTGCACAATATATATGAATTTCCAATTTAAACAAATTCTCTAACACACTCTTTAGCTACCAAGTTTGCACGGAAGGTAATTTCCTACTTCAATTGGGTTCTCAGATCTTCTACCAAATCCTAAACTGAAGTCTTTGGATTTGGAGACTTTATTTATCATTTTCTAGTTATGCATACCTATTTTCCTGTATTTTCCAGATTTATTTCTTATGCCTAAAAGTGAGCTTTAATATTAAATAGTAGGGCATATCATCTAAACAGAATAGGTTTTGATCTAAAATATTAAATAATATATTTTGGAACTTCTCCTCTGATGAGAACTAATTTAAATTTATTTTACTAATTTTCAGAATTATTTCCTAGCCTAAAATATGTTTCTAGAACTAATAAATATGAACCCCATTTAGACATATTTCAATTCAGCCTAAAATCTATTTTTAACTCATTCTAAAGTTTTCCAATTGCTAGGAGAGTTTAAATTTTAATTTACAATGTGTTTGCCTCACTTTTTAAATTTAAATCCTAATCACATATTCAATTTTCTGAATTTAATATCATATAGGGTCAAAAAGGTAAATCCACCCTATTACAGAGTCTAATTTATTATTTCATAAATTTTCAGGGGTCTAACTACACATAACAGAGGGGTTTTCCTAATTTTTATTAAGTCCAGGGGCTAAAACTGATTTTTAAATGAATTTACACGAATTTCTGAAGTTCCAGGGGCTAGATCAGAAGTTTCCGGGGCTAGCTCGTGTTTTCCGAGATCCCCAGGGGGTAGCGCGTAAGAATCTCGGCCTTTATAATGTGGGGCTGATGTGGACCGTCCGATTTAAAACAGACGGCTCAGATTAGATCGCCGAACCGGTACGCGTGGGTTTTAATTCTACCGTGCGATTTAAAATAGACAGCGCATAAGCGGCCACGTCGCTCTGACCGTGCGCGGGCGGCGCTGTCCGGCAGCGCGCGGCGGCGGGTGGCGGCGATCTCGCCGGAGAACTTCGGATCTTCGTCTATACCTTCTAAAACTGGGATTTTATGGCATAGATCGGTAGAGGGGAGGTCGGGGATCTCACCTCAGGGTTTTTCTTGAGCTCGGAGGTCCTGGAAGACGGTTGGCGACGAGGTCCGAGATGGAATCGCTGCGGTGCTCTTCGGAGCTGTGCCTAGAGCGCAAACCACTGAGTCTTCTGCACCTGCGTGATTCCCCGGAGGCGGTGGAACACGATCGGCGCGTTAGATCGGAAAATCCGAGCAGGGATCGAGAGGAAACGGTGATCGGAGCTTCGGTTTTCACCGGGAGGAAAAACAGCCGATCGTGGGCGAAAAACGGGACGATGCCGGTATTTATATAGACGGGGGTGGGCGAAAAACGGGACGATGCCGGTGTTTATATAGTCGGAGTCGTCCGGGACACCGGGTCGGCTTGGAAAGCGCGGGTTTCTGGGTTAGTTGTGATCGGGCGCGCGCGGAGGAGTCCGGGTAGTTGGCACGAGCGGGAGGTGAGGGATGGCCGGGGGTTTTGTTTTTTTTCTTTTTCTTTTTCTTTTTCTTTTCTGTTTTGAGTTAAATTTGAATTCCAATTTGAATTTGAATTTCTGCACCACATGCAATACGTCCAAAAATTTTTAAATTCCCCTCTTAACAGGTTTTGGGGTGTTACAGTTTTTTATCTCAGTGAGTCGCAAGGAGGTTTATAGACTATCCTATGATCAGAATGGGCAAAGAAACAATATTGATCACGAATTTTGGGAAATTCAACACCCACGGGATATGAATATGCCGACGGTAATTTAGAAATCCCCGTAGCTCCCGTGGAGGAATGGCCTAGGGTTTTTGGCAGCGTGAAGAGGAGAGGTTGGTGCACCTTTTTGCTATTCAAAGCTCGGTGTAAAATGCACTGTGTTGCCGGACGTCAAGGAGGCACGGCGGCAGCTCAAACTGAAACTCCGAGGACAATTCTTGCTGTGCGCCGCGCACTGAGGGCGATGGACCGGCTTGGGCCGCTCGAGAAGGTTCAGTGGAGTCTTGCGCACGCTCTTACGGTCACCGATGGTCACGGGATAGCCTAGCAGCGCCGAGCGACCATCGGGTCTGAAGCATGGTCGAGCGGCGAGAAAAATTCAGCTCGTGCGTGCTTCTCTCGAGGAAATGGTGAGGAGGCCGAAGTGGAGTGTTTGGTTTGCTCCACTGAGGCGTTACGTGTGAAGAATTGGAGTCCGGAAGCTGCACGTCGATGTCTCAGTGGCCAGCGCCGTAGCTTACGGTGTCTCGCTCGTGAAGTAGTGAACCGACTGAGGGGAACTCCTGTGTGCAGCTGACATGTAGGCCCCACTGGTTTCCACCTCTCTCCACTGATGGCTGACCCTCACCCCCTCAAAAAGATCTTCTCTATGTCAATCTCTTCAATTCAAAAGCTCTGAATTCCAAAAGTGGGCTAGAATTTGAATTCGCCGAATTCAGTTTGAATTTGCATTGCAAATTTGAATTCAGTTTGAATTTGAAAATACCCATATTTAATTCCTTTTTAGCCCACCCTAAAATTACAAGGTTGCCACCATATATTTCCTCAATTTGAAATGTATGAGGTTCCTTGTGTATTCAAAAATTTGGTGGAAATATGAGGTGAGCATTTGAGTCTAAAGATCTTCTTTTTATTCTTTCTCATACACATGTATGATTTACACATGATTTAACTTAACATTGGTTCAACCCATTAAAATGAATCTTTGAGCCCATGTTGTTGAAACCCATGTACACCATCCCGTGCAAGAAAATTTTTGTAAGTCCAATTTTTCATGAACCAGAAACACAATGATGTTCAAACATCCGTTTCTTTGCATTCAAATTTTTGGGACTTTTACATTCCTCCCCCCTTAAAATAAATCTCGTCCCGAGATTCCAAAAAAAGAACGAGACGGAAAATGTAATTCCAAGCTGTACGATGATAAAACTTCCGGATAGTTCATGCGGAGATAATCTTCGCTTTCCAGGTTGTTTCTTCCATGGTATGATTACTACACAGCACCTTGTAAAATCTTACTGTCCGGTTCCAGGTGTTCCGGATCCTTTCTTCGGTGCGGACAGAAACGGTAAATTTGAGGCACTTCTGCAGCTGTGACAAATGTAATATGTCGTGAACACCCGCAAGACACGTCGGTAGTTCCAGCCGGTAGGCTACGGGTCCGCACTTCTCCGTGATAGCAAATGGATCTAAAGCTCGTGGAGCAAAATATCCCCTTTACATCGAACCGGTGAATTCTTTCATCAGGGACATACGAAGATAAACATGTTCTCCGCCGTCGAAATGCAACGGTCTACGCTTTTGATCATCGTAGATTTTCTGTCGGGATTATGCAGCCTTCAAGTTCGCTTGTATTAACCGAATTCGGTCGTCGGCTTTGTTGACTAAATCAACCCCGAGCAGTACTCTTTTGCCGTACTCAAACCAACTCAGCGGTGTGCGACATTTCCAGCCATAGAGCTTTATATTACGAGGTATAACTATACGGTCTTTAAACCGTAGAGTACCCTCATTGTCCTTCCTGAAACACCTCATCTCTCCGTTGTCTATTCTTCTCCATATGTGAGTCATACCATTGTCTCTCCTTTGAGTCTCAACAATCTCCTCTCAGATTGTTGGAATGAGAGCAATATTTTAAAGTGCTCCATATGGAATAACACATAGACTCGGTTCTTCTTCTTCCAACTCAGCAATCGCCAAGTTGTGAACGTGGGCTTTCCGTCTAACACACCGGCAACCACTTTCACTTTTCCCGGATGGTAGTGGATCTCGACGTCATAATCTTTTATGAGCTCCAGCCATCTTTGAGAATAACCTTGCACCAACTAGTTGAGCGACTAAAATATCGAGGCGGGGCAGGGGTACTTGTTCTTTATAATGACGGCATTGAGTGAACAATAATCAACACCTAATTTCAGTGTCTCGTCGTTCTTCTTAATGAACAGCGCAGAGCAACCCAAAGGTACTGAGATTGGTCGTATAAAACCATTGCTCATGAGTTCACTTAGATGCTCCTTCAACTCCGCTAGTTTATTGGGTGCCATCTTATACGGCCTCCGTGAAATCGGTGTTGTTTCCTGCGTCAGTTCAATCTTGAACTTGACGTCCCGTTGGCCGGCATGCCCGGTAACTCATCGGAAACACATCAGATATTCACGTGCCACCAGAATGTCGTCGAGTTTAATCACTTCCGTGTGGTAGGCCTAACCAGTTCTCTTGGCTGTAAAGAACATACTCTTCTGTCCTAACCCCGATTTTTCCGTTTAACAGCATTTTCATAACTCAAGTTGAATACCAAAGTTAAAGTTAACTTTAGCATATTTCCAACAAGTATTTATTTGCCTTTAGATCATTTCTGGATCAAAAGTTACGATTGCTCAAAGCTGACATAATTTCTGGATAAAATTGGTCAGCATCTCCTCTGAATGTGGCTGTTTTTATCACAGTTGTAGATCAAAATACAATACCGTTCTGAACAAACTCTGAACTATAAAATTGTTATACATATGATAGCCTTTGCAACGGTGTGTCATATAACCCTTAGGGATTTTTCTACAGAAAGTTTTGAGGGTTATACAGAAATGTCCAGAGAGTTTTTGAATCTGTCTTGTTTCTGGACAGTTTTCATTCAACTGAACATTCAACCAATTTGGCTTGTGATTTTGCTCTGTAGGTCTACAGAGAAGTTGTAGAGCACTTAAAAATATTTCCAGAACTTTATCATACACCTCCATTGGGTAAATATACTCATAGTTATGCTTTTTCAAACTCCAGCAAAAAATTTCTACCAGAACAGAGCACTCTGTTTTTAGATCAAATGAAGCCTAGCAATTCTCTCCTTTGAAGCTTAGTGTCAAAGTCCAAAAAATGTAAAGGCAATAAACAGAGGGTTGTATACAGATAACGTGTGGAATGCATGAAAATCGGACTTACAAAAATGTTATAATTCAGATGATGCACATGGGTGTACAACCAAACGAGCTCTCACGTTCATTTGAAATGTGTTAAGCCAAGGTTGAATTAAACACCATGTGTAAAGTTCTTGTAAGTGCATCTAGGATATCCCTTGTGGGTTTTGGCTAATTGATGACGAACATATGAGATCCTAATGAAACTATTAAGATGATTGCAGGATAAACAAAGTGAACTGGCTCGGCACACACAAAAAGGTGAAAAATAGAGTGGTGCCCGAAAAGGAAGACGTTAGTGGAATTTAGAAGAGCAAAGTAGATATAAATGTATAGGTTGTGTGTGAGAGACACATCCCAAGATCTCATGACTTTGCGTAAGGGTAAGGGCTAATGATCAACTAAAATCCACTGAACACCGGACTAGTCCGTCCATGGACAGGACTAGTCCGGTCAGCTTACTTGAACTCAATCGGACAAGTCCGGTTTTGGACCGGACTAGTCCGGTCATGTCTCTGTTGTCCTCTTTAGAGGACTGCGGACTAGTCCATCCAAGCGACAGGACTAGTCCGCTGAAGTTTCTGGAACCCCATTTCTTATAGCACCGGACAAGTCCGGTTTGTGGACCGGACTAGTTCGGTTAACCCACTGGAAGTAGACCGGACAAGTCCGATCATATACCGGACTAGTCCGGTAGTAGGTTTAACAACGGTAACTTCTTTGGAAACCCTATAAAAAGAGGTCCTTCGTTGTTTCTAAAGGAGAACACGACACATATTGTCAAAAACACGAACCCTAGCGCTGCCACCTGTCCCAAGAGCCCAAAAACACATCTCCCCATACATCTAAGGTGCAAAAAGGTGAAGATCAATCAAATACTTGGATTTGGGATTGGGAGATTATCGTTTCTTCGTTGTGTGCTCTTGGGGTTTGATTTCTCTACACTTATATTCTGCATTGTAATCTTTTTGAGTGTATTTGATCACCTTCTCTGTAATTCTTGTGGGAGCCCTCAACGTGTGAGTTTGCCCCCACAAACTCGGTGATTACCCGTGATAGTGGAATCAAGTCGGCCTTTGTGGTGACTTGAAGAGGGAAAGGGTTGGGAACCCGGCTCTGTGTGAGTTTCCTCAACATGGACGTAGATCTCTTGGTGAGATCGAACCTCGGTAAAAACTCGTGTCTCTTGTCTCTCATTTGTTTTACATTTTGATACATTATATTACTAGTTTCATAGTAATCATTTTGAGTTCCCTATAAGTTTGCACGTGCATCCATACAATAAATTTAATTTATTAAAACTGTTGTTCTCATTCCGCTGCTAAAAGATTAAATTTGTGAGACACACTTAATTAACTCAAATAATTCAGCACACCGGACTAGTCCACCCACACAACCGGACTAGTCCGGTCAGTCAAGTTTCTGATAACTTTATTAAGTGTGCAGTAATCCTTTAAAGGACTATTCACCCCCCCCTCTAGGCCACATTCAATTGGTATCAGAGCCAAGTTCTCCACCAACGAGACTCACATCTTAGAGAGATCAATGGCCTCTGAGAAGAAGAACGATATTTCGAAGACGAACAACAACGAGGAGGAGTGAGAAGCCAAAGCCTTCGATGTGCTAAAAGAAAGTCCACAAGACGATGAGGAAGTGAGACAGCTAAAGGCATTACTGAGAAAGAAATTAATGGCACAATAGGGAAAAGAGGAAGAAAAGACTATGGGGAATGGTCATCACGACTACTGCCGGTATCCTTACAACTACAACCGTCTCAATTCAAATAATCATTATCTCTCTATTCCCATGGGAAGGCCCACTCAGTTTGACGGAAGTGACTACACCATGTGGAAGTACAACATGAAAATACATCTAATATCCTTGAACCCCAGCCTTTGGCATATTGTCTGCACAGGAATAGATATCCCAGACACGGATGAAGAACTCACTCCGGAACAAGAACAAGAGATTCACATGAATGCACAAGCCGTTGCAGTAATCACATCGTCACTGAGCAGAGAGGAATTCACCAAGATCGATGGACTAGAAAGTGCAAAAGAAATCTGGGATACACTCAAAACTGCTCATGAAGGAAATAGGTCTGTACGTGAAGCCAAAATTGAGATGCTAGAAGGAGAATTGGGGAGATTTGCTATTGAAGATGGCGAATCACCTCAAGACATGTACAATCGGATGAAGGCACTCATCAACAAAATCCGTGCCTATGGAAGTAAGAAATGGACTGATCACGAGGTGGTCAAAAGGATGATAAGAGCCTTTATGCCAAGAAACGTCACACTTTGCTCAATGATTAGAGAAAGCCCCGGGTTTCACAAAATGACTCCCGATGAGTTATTGGGAAAGATCATAAATCATGAAATGATGAAGAAAGAAGCTCAATATGTCAAAGACTTAGCCGAGCTCACCTCTTCTAAAAAGAAATAAGTTGCTCTCAAAGCACCGTGCAGACCCAAACTCAAAGAAGCTCGTGAAGACCAAGACGATGGAGATACAAGCGACGAGAGCACCGATCTTGATGACGAAGAAATGATACTCTTCATCAAAAAGTTCAAACACATGATGAAGAGAAGACACGGCAACAATTTACATGAAGGCAAAAGCAAGTATAAAGGAAAATCCAAGGCTCGACGCACTTGCTACAACTGCGGAGAGTATGGTCACTTCATGGTGGACTGTACTTATGAAGAAAACAAAAATAAGAAGGAAACAAGATCTCAAAAAAAGAAAATTTTCAGAAAAAGAAGACCAGCCCATCAAGCTCACATTGGGAAGGAGTGGGACTCAAACGACGAGTCCTCCTCCGATGAAGAAGAAGAGATGGCCACTATCGCAGTCAAGAAACCAACTATGAGAGCCACACTCTTTCCAAACATGGGAGGACGGGACATGAACAACCACACTTGTCTTATGGCTAAGGAAGGCAAGAAAAAGCTTCGACTTACTTCTCCTGTGCTAAATTCCTCCATTGATAACTTTGATAGCTCTAGTGATAATGAAGAATTGTTTAGAGGGATAAGTAAAATTGCATTAAAGAAAATGGAAATATTGTCAAACGAAATCTTTGAAAAGGAGGAACTTGTCAACCGACAAGAAGATATGCTCATCCGTGAGAGGATGAGATATCAAGAAGTTGAAAAGCTTCTTGAGCTTGAAAGAGAGAAAATGAGTCACTTGAGTTAGAGCTAGCCTTGAGTAAGGAAACTTACTCAAAGTTAGAAGACTCGCACATTGCAATCAAGGAAGAACTTGCTAACTTGTCAAAAGTTAACAAAATCCTTGAGGTGCAAGTTGAGTCGCTCAAACAAAGTGACTCCTCTTCCTCCAAAAGCTCTTCCTCCAAAGACATGAGTTCGACAAAAATAAGAACCTGCACTTGCTCTAGTAAGAAAAATGTAATTTCTAATGCTTCAACCTCTCATGACATGCATTCTTCTCAAAACAGCATCTTTGATAAGGAGAAGATAAAATATGCACGAAGTGCATATATGATCACTAGACCTCCCAATGTCAAAGATGGTCTTGGCTTTGACAGGAACAAACACATGTCTACTTCTAATCATGCTAAGAATAGAATCATTTTTGTTAAAGAAAAATCCCATGAATCTGAGCTACAAACATTGTTCCATACTTTTGATACTTCTTATGTTCTCATGAAAAACAAGTATGGAAAAGTCATTGCTAAATATACAGGGCCACGCCACAAGAACTTAAAAACTTGAGTGTGGGTGCTCAAGACTCTTGTGACTAACCTGAGAGGACCCAAGCAAGCTTGGGTACCTAAAACCCAGAAATAATTCTATTTTGCAGGCTTACTCCTCCGGCGGATCTAAGTGGGTGTTAGATAGCGGATGCACAAATCATATGACCGGAGAGAGAGGTATGTTTGTGGAATACGAGTGCAACAAGGATCCAAGTGAAGGTATATACTTTGGAGACAACAGCCAAGGAAAGGTCCTTGGTAGTGGTAACATTGAAATATCCTCTCAACACACCTTATCTAATGTTTTACACGTAGACTCTCTAGATTATAATCTTTTATCAATATCTCAACTATGCGACAAAGGTTACAACTGTTTATTCACTAATGAGGGTGTGACCGTCTTTAGAAGAAGCGATGGCTCGATTGCATTCAAGGGATTGTTGAAGGGAAAGCTTTATCTTGTTGACCTCAACAAAGATAAAGCCGAACTCAACACTTGCTTGGTTGCAAAGACCAACATGGGATGGCTGTGGCATAGACGACTAGCCCATGTTGGAATGAGAAATCTGCAGAAACTTCTAAAAGGTGTTCACATCCGTGGTCTTAAGGATGTGGTTTTTGAAGAAGACAGGCCGTGCAACGCTTGTCAAGCATGAAAACAGGTTGGAGCACCACACCCCGCCAAGAATGTGATGACCACCACTAGACCACTGGAACTTCTCCACATGGATCTCTTTGGTCTAATTGCGTACATCAGCATCGGCGGTAACAAATACGGTTTAGTAATTGTTGATGATTTTTCAAGATTTACCTAGGTATTTTTCTTGTATGATAAATCAGAAACTCAGGGAATCCTCAAGCAGTTCTTGAAAAGAGCTCAGAATGAATTCTCATCAACCGTAAAGAATATCAGAAGTGACAATGGGACAAAATTCAATAACACCCAAGTTGAAGAATATCTCAATGAAGAAGGTATAAAGCATGAATTCTCGGCACCCTACTCTCCTCAATAGAACAGGGTGGCCGAAAGGAAGAACAGAACATTAATCAAAATGGCGAGAACAATGTTGGATGAATACAAGACGTCAGACCGATTTTGGGCAGAAGCGGTGAACACCGCTTGTCATGCCACAAATCGGTTGTACCTTCATCGACTACTGAAGAAAACTCCATATGAGCTACTCACGGGTAAAAAGCCTAATGTTTCTTATTTCAAAGTTTTTGGTTGCAAATGTTTTATCCTGAACAAGAAACCAAGGGCCTCGAAGTTCGCTTCGAAGTCCGATGAAGGATTCTTGCTCAGATATGAATCGAATGCCTACGCCTATCGTGTCTTCAACAAGGTGTCCGACCTTGTTGAAGTAGCACGTGACGTAGTGTTCGATGAAACTAACGGCTCACAAGTGGAGCAAGTCGATAAGTCTATGCTAGATAAGGAGGAAGCCCCATGTGAAGCGCTGAAGAAAATAGCACTTGGTGATATCCTACCACGAGAGGAGACACAAGATGAATTTCAACAAGGAAGCAATGATCAAGGGGGAGCTCCTGCACAAGATCAGGTTGAGGAAGATCAAGAAAATCAAGATGATCATGGAAGCAATGATCTAGGGGGAGACATGACACATGAAGACAATGAAGAACAAGCAACTATACAAATTCCACACCCAAGAGTACATCAGTGTGTGCAAAGAGACCATCCTGTCAACAATATCATTGGAGATATTGCTAAGGGAGTAACTACTAGATCTCAAATTGCAAATTTTTGTGAACACTATTCTTTTGTGTCTTTTCTGGAGCCATACAGGGTAGAAGAAGCCTTAAGGGATCCAGACTGGGTGATTGCGATGCAAGAGGAGCTGAACAACTTCAAAAGAAATGAAGTGTGAGAGCTGGTGGAAAGACCAAGGGCGAACATCGTTGGAACCAAATGGGTCTTTCGGAACAAGAAAGATGAACATGGAGTAGTAACAAGAAATAAAGCGAGGTTGGTGGCCAAAGGTTATTCTCAGGTGGAAGGTTTGGACTTCGATGAAACTTTCGCTCCTGTAGCTAGACTTGAGTCCATTCGCATTTTATTGGCATATGCTACTCACCATAATTTTAAGTTGTATCAAATGGACGTCAAGAGTGCCTTCCTCAATGGTCCGATAAAGGAGGAAGTCTATGTGGAGCAGCCACCGGGGTTCGAAGATCAGGAGTATCCCAACCATGTCTATAAACTCTGTAGGGCTCTCTATGGCCTCAAACAGGCTCCTCGAGCCTGGTATGAGTGCCTTAGAGACTTTCTGACTCAAAATGGATTCAAAATTGGTAAAGCTGACTATACACTCTTTACTAAACATTTTGATGATCATTTATTCGTATGTCAAATTTATGTTGATGACATTATCTTTGGATCCACTAACAAGTCCTTCTGTGAAGAATTTAGCAAAATAATGACACACAGGTTCGAGATGTCAATGATGGGTGAATTGAAGTTCTTCTTGGGATTTCAAGTGAAGCAACTGAGAGAAGGTACATTTATAAGCCAAACTAAATATACACAAGACATTCTCAAGAAATTCAATATGGACAAAGCCAAGCCCATCAAGACACCCATGGCCATCAACGGACATCTCGACCTCAATGAAGACGGTCCAAATGTGGACCAAAAGGTATATCGGTCCATGATTGGCTCCTTACTTTATTTATGTGCATTTGGGCCAGATATTATGCTTAGTATTTGCATGTGTGCAAGATTTCAAGCCGCACCTAAAGAGTGTCACTTAATTGCTGTAAATACAATCCTAAAGTACCTTGTGTACACACCCAACTTGGGCCTTTTGTATCCCAAAGGATCCAAGTTTAACTTGATAGGGTATTCCGACGCCGACTATGCAGGATGCAAAGTTGATAGAAAGAGCACGTCAGGGACTTGTCAATTTCTTGGTAGGTCCTTAGTTTCTTGGTCATCTAAAAAGCAAAACTCCATTGCTCTTTCCACAGCGGAAGCGGAGTATGTTGCAGCCGGTAGTTGCTGTGCGCAACTACTTTGGATGCGACAAACTCTTAGGGACTACGGATACAATCTAAGTCATATCCCGCTTCTATGCGATAATGAAAGTGCTATAAAGATTGCACACAACACTGTAGAGCACTCAAGAACTAAACACATAGATATCCGTCATCACTTTCTTAGAGATCATTCATTAAAAGGTGACATTGCGATTTCACATGTTAGGACTGAAAAATAACTTGCGGATATTTTTACCAAACCATTAGATGAGAAAAGGTTTTGTGAACTAAGAAATGAGCTAAACATTCTTGACTCTCGAAATGTGGCTTGAAACATTGCATACCTGGTTGCAACTCAAAATGTTCCTTTGTGTTATCAAAATGCTCCTCTTCTCCTTTTCCACTCAGAAAACTATTTTAATGAAGAATTCTTTTGGATTATGACCATTGTTTGATTGCTGATTGCCTACTGGTCGTAATCACCAAGACTACTTGCAAAATTATTGTCCTTGGATCACTATTAATTATCTATATATGTATCAAGTCTGTTGGAAACGGACTAGTCCGATTTCCAACCGGACTAGTCCGGACAGACCACAGTTAGGTTAATTCAGGGGCACCGGACTAGTCCGCCACCATGACCGGACTAGTCCGGTCAGTCGTATATAGAAGCACTTGGCCGGCCCAGATCTCTCCCTCACTCCTCATTAGGCTTGCTCTCCCTCTCCTCTTCCAAACCCTAGCCCCCAAAGTGATTTTCTGGTTGAACCCTCAAAATCGAGTTTTTCTCCACGAAAAAAGACTCCCCTTGACGAGTGGTCCCCCTCCTCCGGACTCATCCGGACTGATTTCCACTTCTTCGACGCAAATCTTCAAATCATGGTAAATTTCCCCTTTTAAAACAAAATCTCATCTTTTCTAGTTCTAGCTAGTTTTCTTTGATTTCAAAAGGATGTACATTGCCTCAATAGATGTATTCCTACCATGTTCCTACCCTTATGCCCTTAGATAGGAGATTTGATTCAAATGAAACATTAGGGTTCTTATGCCAGGCCGGACTAGTCCGGCGCACAGAGGCGGACAAGTCCGGTCCATCGGACAAGTCCGCTCTCTGAAACCGGACAAGTCCGGTCTCTGACAGTTGAACCCCTACATTCCCATTTGAAGTTGATAATGAGTCCATTTGCATCTAATCCTTGAACTCCTTATCAGGCATCATGTCTTCAGGCTCAGATGACAGCTCCTTTCACATTGATGAAGACGTTCAACGCGAGAAAGTGAGGAGGACCAAGGAGAGAGTTATGAAGAAGAGACATGATGTCAATGTCTACTCTCCACCCTCCGACGACAATCAACCTAAGAAGAGGAAAGTCATTGGCAAAAGGCCTCTAAGGAAAGATGTTGCTGAGGGCTCGTCAGGGCCAAAAAGAATTCTCAATAAAGGGAAGGGACTTGCTAGTGGTCCCCTTGGGCCCTTGAAGATGAAAAACCCTATTTACCGCAACAGGCAGCCTTCAAGTGAGGATTTCACTAGAAAAGGAAGTGAGCTAGCTGATAATTTCAGGAAGATTCAAGTGTATGACCGACCTAAGCAATGCTCTGACCCGAGGTTCTGGAGCAACTTCCATGCAGACTACTACGATCATGTGTACATGAAGATGAAGAACCCTGTAGTAGAGAGTCAATGGCTAAATGTTAAATATCTGAAGTCAAAGAGGTATCCTGCCTTTCGTGAGATGGTGGAGGCGTTAGAGAGGCATAGTCTGACGGACCTGCTATCCTTTGAGTATGACTGGAACAATGAAGTAATTACCCAGTTTTACTCCACTCTCTACTTTGCTCGGGATGATGGAGACAGTCTTACTTGGATGACTCATGGTTCAAGGTATAGTGTCACGTATGATGAATTTGCTAGGATTCTTCACCTCCAACACACTTTGGATCATGAACTGGTCATTCATAATCTGAAACCCCTGGAGAAGGAGGAACTTGAATTTCTCTATGACACAAGGATGCCATATGTTCCTCCCACCATCAAATATCTAAAGCCCTTCTTTGTGGTCCTAAATAGAGTCTTGAGAAAGACGATAGCTCCGAAGGATGGAGATGCAAGAACTATACAAGGAACCTTGAGGACTCTCATGAAGGTCATTAGTGGGAGGAGACCATTCGATGTCTTTTAGTATATCTACAACGACATTGTGAACATCTCAATTACCCCCAATAGGTCCTGTGGATACGCACCGTATATCATGTACATGATTGAGAAAGTGACGGGACTCGAGTTTGTCAAGGATGTCAAGCATACAGGGTTGAAGCCGCAAAAACCCACCGAGTACACTCTCCCTCCGGCTCCAACTGCCCCGTCCTCTCCACCATTGGAGAGGAGATCAAAGCAAGCTCATGATGACACTAGATCTGCAGCTGCTCCTCCTGGTTCTCCACCTGCCCAAGAATCATCTAGCGGCATCCTCAAGATGCTCTCCTCCATCTTTGCCTGCTGCCGTAAGATCGAAGACATGCAGCGCAAAGAAAAGCTTGTAAGGAAGAAACATCAACAGTACGTCAATGCCAATATCAAGTCTATCTGTGCAAAGCTTGAGATTGAGCCCGTTGGATCACCGCCCGCCTCCGAGGACTCAGAGGAAGATCCTGCTCCCGTGGATGCTGAAGATGAAGATCAGACTGAGACTGACGGAGGAGGCAGCGATGAGTGATTCCCCTCAATTTTTCCCTTTTTGGTGCCTTGATGCCAAAGGGGGAGAGATTGAGATTAGGGAAGATTGAGATTAGATTTGGACTATTTCTATCTAGTATTAGTTATTAAGATCTTTTGTGATCAAGGACATGTACCTATTTTTAAAATCTTGTAATGCACTATTTCTTTTCTTATGTGTGATGTACTATGCTCTAATGCCCACTTACATGTTCACTACTGTTTGTCTTTAATTTATCACATTTTGTTTATCACAAACCTGTGAGGCACCCCACCATAAGGTGTGTGCATATGTGAGAAGTTTTTTTTGTGAATTCTTTATTATTCTCATATGTGCACACTTTATGAAAATCAACTTTTTATTCTCAATTGTGATATCTCAAATAGTTGTCATCAATCACCAAAAAGGGGGAGATTGTAAGTGCATCTAGGATATCCCTTGTGGGTTTTGGCTAATTGATGACGAACATATGAGATCCTAATGAAACTATTAAGATGATTGCAGGATAAACAAAGTGAACTGGCTCGGCACACACAAAAAGGTGAAAAATAGAGTGGTGCCCGAAAAGGAAGACGTTAGTGGAATTTAGAAGAGCAAATTAGATATAAATGTATAGGTTGTGTGTGAGAGACACATCCCAAGAGCTCATGACTTTGCGTAAGGGTAAGGGCTAATGATCAACTAAAATCCACTGAACACCGGACTAGTCCGTCCATGGACCGGACTAGTCCGGTCAGCTTACTGGAACTCAACCGGACAAGTCCGGTTTTGGACCGGACTAGTCCGGTCATGTCTCTGTTGTCCTCTTTAGAGGACTGTGGACTAGTCCATCCAAGCGACAGGACTAGTCCGCTGAAGTTTCTGGAACCCCATTTCTCACAGCACCGGACAAGTCCGGTTTGTGGACCGGACTAGTCCGGTTAACCCACTGGAAGTAGACCGGACAAGTCCGATCATATACCGGACTAGTCCGGTAGTAGGTTTAACAACGGTAACTTCTTTGGAAACCCTATAAAAAGAGGTCCTTCGTTGTTTCTAAAGGAGAACACGACACATATTGTCAAAAACACGAACCCTAGCGCCGCCACCTGTCCCAAGAGCCCAAAAACACATCTCCCCATACATCTAAGGTGCAAAAAGGTGAAGATCAATCAAATACTTGGATTTGGGATTGGGAGATTGTCGTTTCTTCGTTGTGAGCTCTTGGGGTTTGATTTCTCTACACTCATATTCTGCATTGTAATCTTTTTGAGTGTATTTGATCACCTTCTCTGTAATTCTTTGGGAGCCCTCAACGTGTGAGTTTGCCCCACAAACTCGGTGATCACCCATGATAGTGGAATCAAGTCGGCCTTTGTGGTGACTTGAAGAGGGAAAGGGTTGGGAACCCGGCTCTATGTGAGTTTCCTCAACATGGACGTAGATCTCTTGGTGAGATCGAACCTCGGTAAAAACCCGTGTCTCTTGTCTCTCATTTGTTTTACATTTTGATACATTAGATTACTAGTTTGCTAGTAATCGTTTTGAGTTCCCTATAAGTTTGCACGTGCATCCATACAATAAATTTAATTTATTAAAACTGTTGTTCTCATTCCGCTGCTAAAAGATTAAATTTGTGAGACACACTTAATTAACTCAAATAATTCAGAACACCGGACTAGTCCGCCCACACAACCGGACTAGTCCGGTCAGTCAAGTTTCTGATAACTTTATTAAGTGTGCAGGAATCCTTTAAAGGCTTATTCACCCCCCCTCTAGGCCACATTCAGTTCTCATGTGTAAGAGGGGGTGAATTCAAATTTTAAAGTGAACTTCACACTGGATTTGGTTTATTCAAATTTTCTCCCACGTTTAAACTCCCAAAATATCAGATTAAGGGGATTTACATGAATGAAGATCTTTTGAAAACATTGGGAGGATAAGAAGAGAAGTAAATAGGGTAGACCCCACATGTCATTGGGCCGCTTTAACTTGCTCCCGAAGACATCCTCTGTTCAGTGTCAAACACCAACCGAGCTCTCACAGAGGGCCACCGAGGGCAGCCACCTCCAGCTTCTTGCATCGAGCTGGCGACCAGCGCATGGCTTCAACACCTCACGGCGTGATCCTCACACTCACCAACCGAGTTGCAAGTGGAGGCCACCTCCTCGCTGCTTCCGTCGCACGGGCGACCAGCTCGTGGGATTGAGTAGCTTCTGACATGATCTTTTGCTCACAAAAACAGCAACCCCGGGCGCTATGTTCCCCTCGCACAGGAACTGAACCGACACCACGGAATTTAAAATTTGAACTGAACGCAACTGAAGGTTAACTCCACGGTAATCAAATTCAGTTCATGGAATTTGCTGCAAACTTGAAATTTGAATTTGGGAGCAACTGAGTGGGGGAGACTTCTTGTGGGACCCACCTGTCACTGGCACATAGTCAACAACCGAGCTCCTGTTTTGTGCGCGCTTGACACCTGGAAGCATGCATCTCCACTGAGCGGGCTGTGTGTCTGCTGCCTCAGAGTCGGTTCAATCCTTGCCCTCAGCTGCTCGATAAACAGGAGGGCACAAATGAATTTCCTTTTCCCTGCTCGTTACTCCTCTGAACGGAACATTGCTCATGCGCGCACACCAGAAGGAAAATGGCGTCGCCTCTCTGTGGTGAAGCACGGATCACCCCCGGCCACTGTGGCGCCCAGATGAGTAGACCAGAGGATGCGCCAGCCTCTACTCGACGTCGTCTGAATCTTCCCAGCTCGTGTCAGTCATCCTCCAGCCGGTGCCAAGCAGATGCTTTCCTCTCGGTTCAACACAAAGTCACCCCCACGGTTCCTCATCTTCCGGCTTGTCCAGCGCCTCTCCGGCATCACCAACACACCACACTAAGGTGCGCCACAAGGTCTAGATCATGCTCCCGTAGCCCCTCGCTTGTTCCCACCGCAGGCTTGCTGGAATATGAATTTTTGTACCGGTGTACGTGATGAACCGACGCCCCTCTTATCGCAAAATTCCTCCAAACCGCGTGATCGTTCTTTATTCAGTGCAAGACACAGAAACCCACAACCGTAGCGACATCCCATGCCAAAGAACGCATCAATCTGCCCATCCCACGCCCCAAGCGACGAGAATTCACCGCCGGCGGCAAAAACAGGTCGGTCCTCCGGTGACCACCCTCTTCCCACTGTTTGTTGCAAGAATTGGTTTGCGTTCCATGTTCTACGACCACTAGGGATGCTTTAGGGCAGCTTGCACTGTTTAAATCGGCTTGGGACACGCTGGAGCATGTCGATGCCGCGTCGCCGAGCGTGCCATCGGTGCCGACCCGTTTCCGGCCGTTTTCAAGCGGTGAGACCTTGCCCGGCAGCTGTGCCACGTTCCAAGGGTCGTGTAGGGCGAAACCGGATCAAAAATGGTGGAGAAATGAGGGAGAACAGGGCGCACTATCCCTCTGTTCCGGCGTGCGCGCGGGCTCTGTCCCGATGTTGAAGAAGCAACTGACGGCCGGGCCCCACTGTCAGCCGGGAGGGGATTTTCCTTTAGCTAAATAATTCTAGAAATTGGCCAACCTTTGCAAGCCCATAACATTGTGTATAAAACTCCAAAAAGGGTGAGACAAATTTTGTTGGAATCCCCATAAGGAGTACTTTACATAGGAACAAAGTTCTTCCTATGAAAATGCGCAATATTTTCTGTGGAATTCTTTTTAATAAATCCTTTAGGGATTAATTCCAGTAAGGATTCTCTATGAAAAATTCCCAATTTTGGGCAACAAATCCTTTTCCTAGTTCCTCATCTCCAGTAAAAATCTTAGGATTTTTGTAGCTGATTAAGAGGGATTAATCAGTAGGTTATCTCAGGGTTAAATAAATTAGTTAAAAATCATAGAGTTAATTTCCAGAAAAATGGTTCGAACTTCAAATGACCATAACTTTTTGTATCATAATTTAAAATTTGTGAAACAAATTTTGTTGAAATCCTTTCAGTCACTAATTTGAAGAAATGCATAGAATTTGATCTGAAAGATCTCTGTAATTTTCTACGAAATTCATCAAATTTAAATCTTTGGGAATTAATTCCAGAAGATCCCTGCTATGGAATTTCCTCAAATTTGGCTAGAGGGTTCTTCATAACATTAGTGATATCATGTAAAAATGTGAGCTTCATTGTAGTACATTTGCTAGGCCAAACTCTGATCCAAAGTTCAGCCTTCATTTGGAATTTCCAATTCTAAACAGAAACTTTTTGGCAATTTTGCCCAGCTTCAAAATTCCATTTCTCCCTGTAGGTAACTAGAAAAATTGTGAAACAATTTTTTTAGAACCAAGGAGACTTGCTTTAATTAGATCGTTCACTGTTAGCCATGTAAAAACTTCAGATTTGGGATCAAAATTCAGAGAAGCCTTGTACTTGTTGGAATTTTGGAGACCACAAGCTTCCATATGAATTTCTCAAATTTTGCTCAAATCATGCTCAGAGAGTCTAGTATCCACTGGAAAATTTTCAAATCCATCAGAGATCAGGTTGTTCAGTTTCATCCAAAACAACTTCAGCCACCTCATATCTCCACTTTGAAACATAGAACACTAGCTCTTCATTTCCTATGTGCAAAAAGGTTTTTACCTTAGTCGCTCTGTACAACAGGGACAGCCAAATTCATTCTTAGAACTCCAACCCTTTCCTCTGTTCTTAACAAATTCAAGTCTTTAATTCCTAATTTCCATTATAAACTTGTGCATATTCATATCAGTAGGGCATACGACGAAGGCGATCAAAGAAGGAGTTCAATGGAGTACATCCATTGAAGTGTGGGAAAAGTTGATCAAGCCTCAAGGGAGAGAAGATTCTAACTGATATATATACTACTAATCATCTGCAAAACAAAGGCAAGCCCCGGTTTGCATTTAACAGCATTTAGATATATTTACCTTGTATCACTTTCATTGGTCTAGTATGTATTGTGCATTAGGTCAAGGGTGATTTATAATCCAAATGCATGACCCACAAACCCTTGAAGTTGAAGGGTAGAACAGGTTACCTTTTTATAGTTTCTGGTAGGCTTAAGTTGCATAGGAATCGGTACAAGTCGGGTAGTTGGAAGCTACTCGCGAGGCTAGGATTTTGGTTTAACGGGGTATGATTCTAGAGAATGAAATTTCTGGAATGGGAAAGGAGACCGAGCAGAGAGTAGGAGCAGCAGGACATTGGGCCTGTGTTGCTGTAGCTCTGTTTGTGTTGGTTAAGGACCGATGCGTATGCCGCACTGTTAAGCAAGTTTGAACAGTACCGGATGCATACTGGAATTATAGGGTCCAGGAAACCGATGTAACTCAGGTACTCTCGTGTTTAAACTTATACCACCGTTCTTTGGGGGTTGGTGTCGGAGATGTAAACCCACTAGCAGAGCAACTTTGACGTGTTCCGGGTAGTGGCATTTCTGATGGGTCAGTAGAACTGGTTCGGCATTGGAGTGACGGGAGAAAGGTTGCTGCATACAACGTAAGAAAGAGCTCTTGTGTGAGTCTTTCGAGGCGGATGTATGTGTCGTGTGTTCTAGGTGTGTCCTGATTTGAATCATTGTCCCTCATGGTTATATGAGTACCACTTATTCATTGAGTTCTGATGTAGTAATTACTTCCAGATGAAGTGAGATGAATCATTGCTGTTGTGAAGTTATTAAGTTCATTGTATTGCAACCATGTATGCTATAGTTGTAGATTTCACTAAATTTATATTCCACTTTGGGCAAAGCAACATCGGAAAGAAGCGTTTCTTGTTTGATTGTGGATTTCCGATGTTGAGGCTCAAGGCGTATGAAATTGCTGCTGAAAAACTGCTAATAAGGATATACTTTAGGTGAGTACTAATGCAATAGCTGTTGTCCTACTTTATAAATTCCTGCATGTAGAGTTTTTACTTAGGATAGACGGTTAAGCCTTGCTGAGATTTCAAGCTCACGGTTGCAATGTTAGTGTTTTGCTGGTTATATTAATATTGCTATGAAGATGGTTGTTCGGTGAGACATCATAGACTCACGGGAAACCTAGCCGCTGCATGCACTTTTGTTGAAGCTAGTAAGAAGCGTCCGCGGGCTGGACGTCTTCTCTTTTGCATAGCTAGGACCGAGAGTATGTGTTTATGTATATTCCGCTGCGTGTACCTTTGTGGTACATTATGTTGTAAATGACACTATATTGAGAAAAAACTTTGTACGTTTATGGTTTCTTTTCGTGTATGCTGTTGGGTGCCGCATCGCACGGCACCATCCAATGTGATCCTGGAGTGTGGATCCTAGAAGGTGTTCCCCACAGGCGTGGTATCAGAGCCGCATTGGGAATAGCACACATGAAAAGAGCATACTTTTGAAAATTTAGATGTATACGAGTGAGGAACGTATAGCATGCCCACATAAGGACTATTAATAGCATAGTTACTTAAAGTGGCAAGCTCACAGTGTGTTATTATTCAGTATTTCAATTATGCAACGACACACCTACGTGGAGGTAAGAATGGTAAGGAACGCCACCGAAAGCGGATCAATTTCAGTTAGCTCTCCCATACGAGGAAAGTAGTGTGGGATGTCCCGTTCAGAAAAGGACATGAAGTGAATATGTTTTCTAAGACTCTTCATGACACGACCCCATTTGGTCCTGTCGAGCCAGGATCACGCTGAGGGGTGCTGCGTTGCACAGCACCGTATAACACACGTCAAAGGTACAAAGCGGAAGCGGAAGTTTATTACATAAACAGTTTTATGAACCTGTTTACATCAAAATAAGTTCCTTCTACACTCGCGGGTGTAGACTAAGCATCAAGTGCATGTTCAGCCCTTGAACGTGCCCTTGCTAGCACACACGCACACTAACTCTGCGGCGTGCACGACTCCCACTCGACGGGGTTCCCCTCCTGGGGTTCCGTCTCCTCTTCGGGAGTCCCTTCCTCATAGAACCCTGCAAAAGCTTCAAACACAAGCAGTGAGCACGAAGGCTCAGCAAGTCTGACCCGTCTCACCTAAACATGGAACTTCTACATGAGGGTAATGGGTTACATGAGGTAAAAATCATTTGCAAGGACTCGCCTAATTAGTAGAACCTTACTTTCAAGTTTTAGCAGCAGGTTGTGGAGAACCTTACGCTAAGGCACATGAGAGAGCCGCAATCAAACAAGAAATGCATTTCTATCATGTACTTTGCCCAAAGTTGAAAAGAACTTTAGTTAGCTCTAAGCTACAGCATATCATTAACAATCAATGTCCATCTTTCAATCAGCAACATTTTAACATGTAACTAGCCTGTTCATTCTACGTCATGGTACAGTGAACAAGTGGTACTCACTGACCGCGAGGGACGGCGATTATAATCGATTTACACCTGCAGGGTTACCCGAACAACCCGTCACGTACGCCCGTACTCGATGTTGCCTACAACAACCATCACGGACGCCGTACACGACTACCTTTCACCCGTTAGCCAAATATTGAACCGGTCCCATCGTCCCGAGCAAGAGGTCTCTGCACGCGCATCTCCGTGCCGCCAGCCGATTTACACCTCAAGCTCTCAACCTACCCTCTGAACGACGGGCAATGCCTCAATAACTAGCTACCCGAGTTACATCATTTCCCGGTTCCCATATTGCCGGTAGGTCTTCGGTACTGTTCTAGCTTGTTCAACAGGCCCGCACACGGCTCGGTCCTCAATCGACACAAGCGGAGCTACAGCACACAGGCCCCAAAGTCCTGCTGCCCTTACTCTCTGCTCGGTCTCATTTTCTTGCCATATGTATCATGTGCTATCTCTACCCGAGCAATGTGCCTCTAGCCTACTCTCGCGAGTAGTTCCAACTACTCGACTTATACGGAATCCTACTCTATCCTAGCAATGCAGTAGCTAACGGGGTTTGCAATCCTAAACCCAACCCATGGTTTTCTTGGCTATGCAGTTGGGGCTTCCAAACAAGACTCTAATGCACAGAATAAAGGAAACAAGTATGTGCTCAAAACAGTAAAAAATTGTAAAAAGGTTAATGCAAACCGGAGCTTGCCTTGCTGCTCTTGGTCGTAGGCTAGCTGCTCCTCCGGAGTTACGAAGTCTAGGACTTCGGGTTCCTCCTCGACCTTAGCGACTACATGATAAGAGCAATATATGTATCAATTTAAATGCATTTGTATTAACTTTGAAGTTGTGAAGTCTATAACCCTTGCTAGACAGACCTAATGACTGTGAAACTTTTACTGTGGCTTGGTTACAACCTAAACAGAGACTTGGTCAAGTTTTAATCGCAGCAAAGCTCATTTGAGCCCTCCACAATTAATTATGTCCTTGACCTTAATAGGAACTCTTAGGGTGTTCTAGGAATTTTCATGAAACAAACTATGACTTTCTGAAAACTAGATTTTTAGAGGGTTCTAATGGAGTTGGTCTCACTTAATTTGGAAGTCTCTAACTAAAGATATGAGCTAAACAATTTCAGAGAAAATTCTGAAAATGTTTCTGAACATTTTCTATTTTCTCTGGAACAGTTTCACTACTCACACCATTAGGTGGATTAAATGAGCTCAAATGGATCTGAAATTTTTATGGTAGTTCAAGGATATTTTGGTAAACATCTCAGCAAAATTTCAGGATTTTCCTCCAAAGGATTCTCCAGTTAAAATTCCTAACAGTTTAAACTTTGAGGAATTAATTCTGGGGAAATAAGGAATTTCATGAAGTGAAACTTGATTTTCTGGAAAGTCCTCAGACAGCTGAATCCAGCAAAATTTGGTTCACTCAATTCGGAGCTTTCTAGCCAAAGTTATAAGGCTTTGAAGTTTGAACTGAAACTGAAATTCGGGAAAAAGTTTAAACTCTGGCTTGTGGGCCCCGCACACAGTGCGTCGTCTCCCTCCTCGCGCCAACTGCGCGGCGGCGGCGATCTCCGGCGACCCTCACCGGAACTGAGTTCCCGGCCACCCCCCGGCCCGAAACTCGCCGCCTGCCCTTTTACTGACCCCCTGGACTCGCTGGTGGGGTCGCCGGCCGCCGGCGATGACCGGAAACCCGTGCGCACCGGTGACAGCACCTGCTAGGGTTCCGGTGAGGTCGGTCCCACTCTCCCGTGCACCAAATCGACCGGGAATCGGTCGGAGAGCAACAGTAGAGCATGGGAAACACGAACCAGGGCTGGGTGGAAGCTAGAAATACCGGCAACTAGGCTCTCGACGGTGAGCCGAGGTGTTCAGCCATGGCGGCGGGGAAAACGGCCATATCATGGCCGATTCTCGACGGTTTCCTCTGATTCCAGTTCGGGCATGGGCGCTATCACGCGTAGACGCTACTAGAGAACGAGCTTGCCCAACCCTCGTATATGGAGCACGAATTTCACCCGAAGGTGAGCTCGGTCCTTATGAACTGATCACGAGTAAACTTGGAAATTCTCGGCCGAGGTTTGATCAATCACCAAACGGCTTTCGGCTACTCCATCTACACAATCACGCACCTTTCTTGTGTAGAGAAGTGGACGTGACAGCGGCTGGGTTGTGCTGTCCATGAGAGCCCGATCGGCAGCGATGTTCGGCTCGCCGGAGAAATGGCTCGTACAGCCCGAGGACGCTTGCTCACTGGACAACACGGGGTCTAGGAGGTTGCTCACGATCTCTTGGTGTCGTTTTGCTGTGGAGGAGGCGGTGCTCGCAAGTGATCGGGCTTGATCAAACGTGAGCTCGGGCGGCGGCGATGGCAGTGGAAGAACAGGTCGTGCACGTCGGCAGCTCGGGGAATAGGCGACTGAAGCACGCCGGGGAGGGAATAAGTAGCCCGGTGACTGGTCTCCGGCTTGGGGCGCGCAGCAGGAGCTGGCGCCGGCTGCCCCCCCTCAGTGGCGCGCGCACACTGCACCCGGGAACCGATTGAGCTGTGTTTCAGTCGGTTTGTGTTGAAGTAGAGGCTGACATGTGGGTCCCACCCCCCATTTTAACCTCTGAAATTTACTCCTAATCACTGTTGTAAACAGTGAACCCCATACTACCCTTGGCAATTCAAATTATTCACCCATGAGCCATTTGAATTGATCCAAGTTCAAATGAGGTTTGGTTTGAATGAATTTCAGCACAAGTTCAGTTTCAAATTCAAATAAAGTTTGAATTTCTCCCCCTTAGCTCATGTCAAGATCAACTCTAAATGGAGTGAAAATTGGTGTGTGAGCTCACAAAAATATGCTGAGTAAGAATATGCCTTCCACTTTTAAATTCATGGGATAAAAACAGTTTGAATTTGAATATGGTTTCAAACTGCCCTCTTCCTAACTATACCCAAACTGACCTCAAAAAGGTTTTGAATTTGGGTGAAACTTGGCATGGACATCCTTAGCAAGTGTAGGAGTTTTCATATGTCCAGCCCATCTATATCACATGTGGGAAATACCACTTTTGCAATGTGTAAGTTTGTTCTCTAATGAGCATGTTGATAATTGTTACTTGCTCTTCATTTGTGTTCATCATTCTTCCTCAAATGAGGTGTGTGGTGTGGTGATGAACACTGCAAATGTGTGTCAAAAACTGAGGCCCTTACATTCCTCCCCCCTTAAAAGAATCTCGTCCCGAGATTATAAGGTGAAAATGAGAGAGAGGACGGTGGAAAATTACCGGATATGCGACGTGAAAAAGTCGGGGTAGTTAGTGCGAAGGAATTCTTCGCTCTCCCATGTCGCTTCGTCCATGGAGTGATTACTCCATAGAACCTTGTAGAACCACAACGTACGGTTGCGTGTGGTTCGGGCCTTTTCATCAATAATCTGCACCGGTTCCTCCCGATAGGTGAGATCCGGTTGCAGTTCTTTAATGTCTTCCAGCTGAACGGTAGTTGATAGCTTGAGACATTTCCTCAGCTGGGAAACGTGAAAGATGTCGTGCACACCGGAAAGTACTTCTGGTAACTTCAGCTGGTATGCCACTGATCCACATCTTTCGGTAATCTGAAATGGACCGATGAATCGGGGTGCCAACTTTCCTCTCACCCCAAATCTGTTTACGCCCTTCATTGGAGACACCCGTAGATATACGTGATCTCCAACTTCGAATTGTAACGGGCGCCTTCTCCGGTCCGCATACTGTTTCTGTCGGGATTGAGCGGCTTTTAGGTTCGCTTGAATTAATCGAACCTTTTCTTCCGCGTTGTTGACAAGGTCAATCCCGAAGGTAACCCTTTCGCCAGACTCACACCAGTTCAATGGTGTGCGGCATTTTCTTCCGTATAGCGCCTCGTAGGGCGCCATCTTGATGCTGGCTTGGTACCCATTGTTGTACGAGAACTCGGCTAACGGCAAGTGATCATCCCAATTCTTGCCGTGGTTGATAGCGCAAGCTCGTAGCATGTCTTCTAGGATTTGATTTACCCGCTCCGTTTGCCCATCCGTCTGCGGGTGGTAGGCTGAACTACGGATCAGCTTCGTCCCCAAGGCAGCGTGCAGCTGCTCCCAAAAACGGGACACAAATAAAGTGCCCCGATCCGAAATGATAGTACGGGGTACGCCGTACAAGCATAGGATCCGTGAGATGTACAGTTCAGCGTACTTCTTGGCGTTGTAGTTGTTGTTGACCGGGATGAAATGGGCAACTTTTGTGAGCCGATCGACGATCACCCACACAGAATCATGTTTCTGCAAGGTGGTGGGTAAACCGACGATGAAGTCCATGCTCACGTCCTCCCACTTCCAGGCAGGAATGCCCAGTGGTTGTAGCAGTCCCGGTTTCCGCATATGATCTGCCTTCACCCTTCGACATGTATCACACTCGGACACATATTTTGCAACCTCGCGCTTCATCCGTGTCCACCAAAACTTTCTTCTGAGTTCTTGATACATTTTGTTGCTGCCGGGGTGAATAGAAAACTTTGATAAGTGAGCCTCATCAAAGATCTTCTTCCGTAGTTCCGGGTTTCGGGGTACGACAATCCGGTCTTTGAACCATAGGACGCCATCTCCGTCCTTCCGGTAACATTTCAACTCCCCCCTGTCTATACGTCTCCGCAAATGTGACATGCCCTTGTCTTTCTTCTGGGCTGCCGCTATCTCTTCACGGATGGTGGGGATCAAAGCTAGGTTGTAGAGAGCTCCGTGTGGAATCACATGGAGTGGTGGTTTGCTCTCTTCCAACGGTGTGATGGTCAGATTATTGACGTGTGACTTGTGGCTCAGCGCATCTGCCACTACGTTTGCCTTGCCCGGGTGATAATGGATCTCTATTTCGTAATCCTTTATCAGTTCTAACCATCTTCGTTGCCTCATGTTTAGCTCCTTCTGAGTGAATATGTACTTGAGGCTTTTGTGGTCGGTATATAAGTGTACGAGGTTACCGAGTAGGTAGTGCCTCCACATCTTCAGTGCAAGTACCACGGCAGCGAGCTCCAAGTCGTGAGTTGGATAATTTTGCTCATGGTTCCTAAGCTGCCGTGATCCATACGCGACCACCCTTCGGTCTTGCATCAGCACACACCCAAGCCCAATGCCGGATGCATCGCAGTACACATCGAACGGTTTTGTTGTGTCTGGCTGCGCCAAAACCGGTGCTGATGTCAGGTGCTTGACTAAAGCCTTGAATGCTGCTTCACATGCTGGACTCCAAACATATTTGGTAGCCTTCTTCAGCAGCTCTGTCATTGGCTTGGCAATCTTCGAGAAGTTCGGGATGAACCTCCGATAATATCCTGCGAGTCCGAGGAAACTCCGTACCTCGTGAACAGTTCTCGGGGATTTCCAATTCAGCACTTGCGTGATCTTGCTCGGGTCCACAGCGATACCCTCCGCTGAGATGATATGCCCGAGGAAAGGCACTTGCGATATCCAAAACTCGCATTTGCTGAATTTTGCGTATAACTTGTGATCTCGCAGCCGTTGCAAGACTATACGCAAATGTTTCTTGTGATCTTCCTCCGACTTGGAATATACCAGGATGTCGTCGATGAAGACCACGACAAACTTGTCCAGCTCTGGCATGAATACCGAGTTCATTAAGTACATGAAGTGAGCTGGAGCATTGGTGAGGCCGAAGGACATGACCAGGTACTCATAAAGTCCGTACCTCGTCGAGAAAGACGTCTTCGGAATGTCCTCAGCCCTTATCTTAATCTGATGGTACCCGGATCTTAAATCCATCTTGGAAAAGATCTTTGCTTCGACCAACTGATCAAACAACATGTCGATCCGTGGCAACGGGTACTTGTTCTTGATGGTTACGGCATTTAATGGACGATAGTCCACGCAAAGCCGCAATGTCTCATCCTTCTTCTTGACAAATAATGCTGAACACCCCCATGGTGAGGAGCTCGGCCTAATAAAACCCTTCTCCAGAAGGTCTGTGAGCTGAGTCTTCAGTTCAGCCAACTCCTTGGGCGCCATCTTGTACGGCCTTCGGGATATTGGCATGGTTCCCGGTGCAAGTTCAATCTTTAACTCCACCTCTCTATCGGGCGGCATCCCCGGCAAATCGTCCGAGAATACATCAGGGAACTCTCAGACCACCGGACTATCTTCCAATTTGATGGTCGTGGCTTGATAGACACTTGGAAGTTTTATTTCTGGACTGTCCAGAAATAATGAGTGAGACTCGTGCACTTCGGAGTTCAAGTGCACGACTCGGAGGACGGTGTCTAAAACAGCGCCGTGGCGGGTTAACCACGACATCCCTAGGATGACATCGACCTTCTGTCCCTCTAAGATAATGAGAGACGTGGGGTACACTCTACCCGCTAAGCATAATGGTGCTTTGGAGACCATTACGCTTGCTGAAATCTTCCCACCCGGTGAACAAATTAAATATGGACTATCGGTGGGTAGTATTGGCAAACTGTGTTTAGCAATGAAAGCTTGGCTAATAAAATTATGTGTGGCGCCTGAATCAAACAGTACTATAGCGGGATGCTGGTGGAGTTGGAACATACCCGCAAGGATTGGCTCGCCCTCCGGCACGTCCTCAATGGCAAGTTGGTGGACAGTGCCGGGCCTAGGGTTTGCCCGCCGCGCATTAGTAGGGTTCCGGGGTTGATTCCTCCCCGGAAACTGTGGTGCCACTCCGCCGCCTTGCCTCTCCGGGCAACTGCTCGCGAAGTGTCCTGGACGACCACACTTGTAACATGTGGCCGCTTCTGGTGGAGTACTTGGTGGACGAAAGCCCGGCATGCGTTGCTGAGGTGCAAACGCACGCGGCATCGCCCGTTGCTGCTGTTGTGGTTGCGGTGGTGCTGGCAGTGCCGGCCGGAATGCCGGTGAAGAGTATGGCCGACTGCGGAACGGCATCGACCGCTGTGGTGGCTGCCAGCGTGGACCTGATGGTGGGCGATTCACCATCCGAAACTTCTGAGAAGGACCGCCTCCTTCTCCGCTGCTCTGCGGCGCGCTTCGCTTTCGCTCTGCCGCCGCCAACTCCTTGCCGGAGTCCTCCTGAACAATCGCAGCATCAATGATGTCGTTGAGGCTGCCGCGATTGAACATCGCCAACTTGTCCTTCAGGAGCGGGTTAAGCCCCTGGTAAAAATGGTCTCGCCGCTTCTCGTCTGTATCCGCGTGATACGACGTGTAGAGCGCGAGATCGTTGAACGCTCTGGAGTATTCCAGCGCGTTCCAGCTCCCTTGTTGCAGGTGTAGGAACTCCTGCGTCTCCCTCTTCATCAGACCTGGCGGTATATGATAGGCCCTGAAGGCCGTCCGGAACTCCGCCCAGGTCATCACTCGGTCAGTGGGCTGTGAAGCACAGAAGTTGGCCCACCACGCGCTCGCGGATCCTTGGAGCTGCTGGACCGTGAACTGAGTCTTGCGCTGCTCGCTGATCTGGAGCAGACCGAACTTCATTTCTATGGCGCGGAGCCAGTTGTCCGCGTCAAGTGGTTCATCCGCCCTTGAGAATACAGGGGGATGAGTGGCCAGGAAGTCGGAGTAGGAGCTCTGTTGGCGCTCCTCACGATCTTGACGTCTCTCTGGGCGAGACGTATTGGCGATGAGAGTCTGCAGCAACTCTGTGTGCTGCTGATGCGAGCCCGCCATTGCCGCGACAATGTCGGCCAATGTAACCGTTGGCAGTGGCGGTGGCGGTGTTTGCTGTTGCTGTTGCTGCTGCTGTCCCGAGGAGTCCTCGGGAGGTGGTTGGGAGGTCTCTCCCCCTTGACTGGTACCCCAACGTCAGGGTTGGCACGAGTACGTGTCATTCTGAAATTCAAAATAGCAGCGATTAGCACATGTCTTACTTAAAATTCCATACGCAACAGTAGGTATTGAAGTGACACATGATTAATTTGCACAACATTCACATATATTGATAAAGCAGAAACTTTATACAAGATACATTATTCTCGGATCTCCGAGAAGTCGTGCTCATGTCGTCACTACCTATACATACGCTACTGTTTACACGACATGTCACCGATTACAAAAGTTGGGTTACGCTACCCTAGCTGCCCTACTTGGCAACCGTAACCCCTTACTCGGAGTAGAACTCGACCTCCTGTGGGTCGTCCTCCTCCGTTACCTCTGCTGGTGGCTCGGGGTCTACCACCTCTTCTCCCATTCCGGGTTCTCCCATGGCTGGAAGACCCAAGACTACCGGTACGCCCAATACCGGGGGCACGAGGTCCTGCAAGGCATGCACCTCGTCCATAGCTTGGTTGTAGTATTCTTCCCAGCCTTGGCCTTCCTCGATAGCGTCGTCCCGCTCTTGAGCAAGGTCCTCATTCTGCTGGGTTAGGGTCTGCACCAGCTCTTGCAACGCCGCGATGTCAACACGGTTCTTCTTCTTTGCCTTCTTCAGACGACGCAACTGATTGTGTTGTTCATTCAGTCGCTTGATCGTCGGAAGGAGCACATTGCGGAGTGCACTGTGAGCACTTTCGAAATGATCTCCACGGCTCGTGCTCTCCTTGAGCTTTGTGGCGAGATGCTCCGTATGAACCGCTTGGCTGTCCATCACGGCGTTTCCCGCCCTCATCTGGAGGCTGAGATTTGCCTCCGCGGGGTTGTACCTTGGGCAACTCGGGTCTGTTGCCTCCAGGTACCTCTCTTCCCACACATGCTGAGCTCGTCCCTCCACCGGGCCTGCACGTGTAGTTGGCAGAAACGTGACATAGTGTCACGGGCTGCCACATCCCTTCCGGTTGTCTTCCCCTCACCGTGACGGTGAATGGCACCCAACCGGGTGGCGTAGGTCCTGCAGGAACCTCGACATGGATCGTCCACGTCTTGTTCCCCTCTTCGCCTTCTTCCTTGGTGATGTATTGCGGCATCTGGTTGTACCCGAAATATTGGAGCATTTGCCACAATGCTTCCGGGTAGCCGCTACGGTCAGAACAGTGGGAAGCCACCCACCCGTTCTCCAACTGTTTATCTGCTGCCATCTGTAAAAATATATTTGAGAATTGTCAAATATTTATTTAAACAGTGAACCCCTGAGTTATAACATAAAACATGTCATTGAACCCATAAAACTTGGAAACATAATTCAAATTTTAAACAAATTTGACTGCTGATCTGCTGTTCCCATGACAGCCCTGACCAGTTTCCATATCAACCTGACTTAGGCCATGTTAAAGCAAAACCAATTCTGGAGCTCAACATCAAAGTTAAAGTTAACTTCAATAGCTTTCCAGAAAGTATTTGGTTGGCCTAAGATCTGTCCTGGTTCAAAAGTTATGAGATGTAAAAGTTAACAGAATTTCTGGAATCAATTGGACAGCACCTCCCTGCTTTAGGTACTGAATTGATCCAAGAATCCCAGTTAACTCTGTTCCCAATCTGACAAAACTTTCTGTTACAAAGTCGTAACCCATCTCATAAGCTTTCCATAAGTACCTCATTTCCTATTTTTGGATTTTTAAGCAGGAAGTTATGCTTAATTTACCGAGAGTTTATAGAGAGTCTTTGCTCTGTCCTGTTTTCTGGACAGTTTCAACTCTACTGCATTTTTCGAGTGGTTAAGGGATGAAACACCGCTGGACCTCAACAGAAGAGTTATAAAGCTCTTCCAACGCTTTCCAGAAATATATCATACGACCCCAACCTCGAAAGAACTCAACCTCTAACCTCTGATTAACTTCAGCCTTGATTCAGCTGAAAACAGAGTGCTCTGCCCTTAACATCCTATAAGTTGAAAACTTGTTAACTTTGAATATCCTGTTCAAGGGAAGGAGTTACATCAAGTTTTACTACTTTGGATCAAAACCTTCAAGTTTTTAAATGAAGTTGCTCATTTAGTTGGGTGTGACGTCGATGCGTCACCAGATTATGTCGGTACTACGTCCTCACAAAGAAAAACCTATACCGGACTTAGCCGGCTTCGTTAGTTCAGTGGCACTACTCGTCACTGGCACACGGATGCTACACATCTACCGTTTCGTGGTCAGGCTACCTGCAGAAACTCAAACAATCATCAGACTCGGCTGCACACCGAGCCTGGAATCCATACAGTTCGTACACCCGGCCGTCACCACTCGCCCGGATGTTCTCAAGCCAAACACGCCTTGAGTTACGTGTTCACGTTTCAGACCACGTGACGGGGTCTCCCATGTTGCACCACGCACGCTAGGGACAGACGTTGCTCGAATACCTCAAACGACATGAAGAGTCGTAGAGGATATTAAAGCGGGTCGGGTTACCTGCCACCCGTGGGGCTCCACCCTTCAGCTTGTGCGCACTGGTGGACAGCGCTTACGTGCACCCCCCAAGACATAAATGTCCCGAGATACACGATTTTCTGACATAACAAATAGGTTAATATGCCACTTTCTATATACTAATAACATCCTTATACGGGCTACTAACTCGTTCCTCACTGGACTTTTGAAAAAGAAGGCCTTAGTACTGTGTTAAACCTCAAGCGAGCTCTGATACCAACGCTGACACGACCCCATTTGGTCCTGTCGAGCCAGGATCACGCTGAGGGGTGCTGCGTTGCACAGCACCGTATAACACACGTCAAAGGTACAAAGCGGAAGTTTATTACATAAACAGTTTTATGAACCTGTTTACATCAAAATAAGTTTCGTCTACACTCGCGGGCGTAGACTAAGCATCAAGTGCACGTTCAGCCCTTGAACGTGCCCTTTCTAGCACACACGCACACTAACTCTGCGGCGTGCACGACTCCCACTCGACGGGGTTCCCCTCCTGGGGTTCCGTCTCCTCTTCGGGAGTCCCTTCCTCATAGAACCCTGCAAAAGCTTCAAACACAAGCAGTGAGCACGAAGGCTCAGCAAGTCTGACCCGTCTCACCTAAACATGGAACTTCTACATGAGGGTAATGGGTTACATGAGGTAAAAATCATTTGCAAGGACTCGCCTAATTAGTAGAAACTTACTTTCAAGTTTTAGCAGCAGGTTGTGGAGAACCTTACGCTAAGGCACATGAGAGAGCCGCAATCAAACAAGAAACACATTTCTCTCATGTACTTTGCCCAAAGTTGAAAAGAACTTTAGTTAGCTCTAAGCTACAGCATATCATTAACAATCAATGTCCATCTTTCAATCAGCAACATTTTAACATGTAACTAGCCTGTTCATTCTACGTCACGGTACAGTGAACAAGTGGTACTCACTGACCGCGAGGGACGGCGATTATAATCGATTTACACCTGCAGGGTTACCCGAACAACCCGTCACGTACGCCCGTACTCGATATTGCCTACAACAACCATCACGGACGCCGTACACGACTACCTTTCACCCGTTAGCCAAATATTGAACCGGTCCCATCGTCCCGAGCAAGAGGTCTCTGCACGCGCATCTCCGTGCCGCCAGCCGATTTACACCTCAAGCTCTCAACCTACCCTCTGAACGACGGGCAATGCCTCAATAACCAGCTACCCGAGTTACATCAGTTTCCCGGTTCCCATATAGCCGGTAGGTCTTCGGTACTGTTCTAGCTTGTTCAACAGGCCCGCACACGGCTCGGTCCTCAATCGACACAAGCGGAGCTACAGCACACAGGCCCCAAAGTCCTGCTGCCCTTACTCTCCGCTCGGTCTCATTTTCTTGCCATATGTATCATGTGCTATCTCTACCCGAGCAATGTGCCTCTAGCCTACTCTCGCGAGTAGTTCCAACTACTCGACTTGTACCGAATCCTACTCTATCCTAGCAATGCAGTAGCTAACGGAGTTTGCAATCCTAAACCCAACCCATGGTTTTCTTGGCTATGCAGTTGGGGCTTCCAAACAAGACTCTAATGCACAGAATAAAGGAAACAAGTATGTGCTCAAAACAATAAAAAATTGTAAAAAGGTTAATGCAAACCGGAGCTTGCCTTGCTGCTCTTGGTCGTAGGCTAGCTGCTCCTCCGGAGTTACGAAGTCTAGGACTTCGGGTTCCTCCTCGACCTTAGCGACTACATGATAAGAGCAATATATGTATCAATTTAAATGCATTTGTATTAACTTTGAAGTTGTGAAGTCTATAACCCTTGCTAGACAGACCTAATGACTGTGAAACTTTTACTGTGGCTTGGTTACAACCTAAACAGAGACTTGGTCAAGTTTTAATCGCAGCAAAGCTCATTTGAGCCCTCCACAATTAATTATGTCCTTGACCTTAATAGGAACTCTTAGGGTGTTCTAGGAATTTTCATGAAACAAACTATGACTTTCTGAAAACTAGATTTTTAGAGGGTTCTAATGGAGTTGGTCTCACTTAATTTGGAAGTCTCTAACTAAAGATATGAGCTAAACAATTTCAGAGAAAATTCTGAAAATGTTTCTGAACATTTTCTATTTTCTCTGGAACAGTTTCACTACTCACACCATTAGGTGGATTAAATGAGCTCAAATGGATCTGAAATTTTTATGGTAGTTCAAGGATATTTTGGTGAACATCTCAGCAAAATTTCAGGATTTTCCTCCAAAGGATTCTCCAGTTAAAATTCCTAACAGTTTAAACTTTGAGGAATTAATTCTGGCGAAATAAGGAATTTCATGAAGTGAAACTTGATTTTATGGAAAGTACTCAGAGAGCTGAAACCAGCAAAATTTGGTTCACTCAATTTGGAGCTTTCTAGCCAAAGTTATAAGGCTTTGAAGTTTGAACTGAAACTGAAATTCGGGAAAAAGTTTAAACTCTGGCTTGTGGGCCCCGCACACAGTGCGTCGTCTCCCTCCTCGCGCCAACTGCGCGGCGGCGGCGATCTCCGGCGACCCTCGCCGGAACTGAGTTCCCGGCCACCCCCCGTCCCGAAACTCGCCGCCTGCCCTTTTACTGACCCCCTGGACTCGCTGGTGGGGTCGTCGGCCGCCGGCGATGACCGGAAACCCGTGCGCACCGGTGACAGCACCTGCTAGGGTTCCGGTGAGGTCGGTCCCGCTCTCCCGTGCACCAAATCGACCGGGAATCGGTCGGAGAGCATCAGTAGAGCATGGGAAACACGAACCAGGGCTGGGTGGAAGCTAGAAATACCGGCAACTAGGCTCTCGACGGTGAGCCGAGGTGTTCAGCCATGGCGGCGGGGAAAACGGCCATATCATGGCCGATTCTCGACGGTTTCCTCTGATTCCAGTTCGGGCATGGGCGCTATCGCGCGTAGACGCTACTAGAGAACGAGCTTGCCCAACCCTCGTGTATGGAGCACGAATTTCACCCGAAGGTGAGCTCGGTCCTTATGAACTGATCACGAGTAAACTTGGAAATTCTCGGCCGAGGTTTGATCAATCGCCACACGGCTTTCGGCTACTCCATCTACATACAATCACGCACCTTTCTTGTGTAGAGAAGAGGACGTGACAGCGGCTGGGTTGTGCTGTCCACGAGAGCCCGATCGGCGGCGATGTTCGGCTCGCCGGAGAAATGGCTCGTACAGCCCGAGGACGCTTGCTCACTGGACAACACGGGGTCTAGGAGGTTGCTCACGATCTCTTGGTGCCGTTTTGCTTTGGAGGAGGCGGTGCTCGCGAGTGATCGGGCTTGATCAAACGTGAGCTCGGGCGGCGGCGATGGCAGTGGAAGAACAGGTCGTGCACGTCGGCAGCTCGGGGAATGGGCGACTGAAGCACGCCGGGGAGGGAATAAGTAGCCCGGCGACTGGTCTCCGGCTTGGGGCGCGCAGCAGGAGCTGGCGCCGGCTGCCCCCCCTCGGTGGCGCGCGCACACTGCACCCGGGAATCGATTGAGCTGTGTTTCAGTCGGTTTGTGTTGAAGTAGAGGCTGACATGTGGGTCCCACCCCCCATTTTAACCTCTGAAATTTACTCCTAATCACTGTTGTAAACAGTGAACCCCATACTACCCTTGGCAATTCAAATTATTCACCCATGAGCCATTTGAATTGATCCAAGTTCAAATGAGGTTTGGTTTGAATGAATTTCAGCACAAGTTCAGTTTGAAATTCAAATAAAGTTTGAATTTCTCCCCCTTAGCTCATGTCAAGATCAACTCTAAATGGAGTGAAAATTGGTGTGTGAGCTCACAAAAATATGCTGAGTAAGAATATGCCTTCCACTTTTAAATTCATGGGATAAAAACAGTTTGAATTTGAATATGGTTTCAAACTGCCCTCTTCCTAACTATACCCAAAATGACCTCAAAAAGGTTTTGAATTTGGGTGAAACTTGGCATGGACATCCTTAGCAAGTGTAGGAGTTTTCATATGTCCAGCCCATCTATATCACATGTGGGAAATACCACTTTTGCAATGTGTAAGTTTGTTCTCTAATGAGCATGTTGATAATTGTTACTTGCTCTTCATTTGTGTTCATCATTCTTCCTCAAATGAGGTGTGTGGTGTGGTGATGAACACTGCAAATGTGTGTCAAAAACTGAGGCCCTTACACTTCATGTATTAGAGACATATGAAATGCACTAGCCTCCAGTGCATAAACCCAGGGGCAAGAGTAGGAGACCCCATCGTTTGGTTTGTAACACGAAGTATGTCCTTTAGGATTCTTCATGTTCTATGAGGCATATGAAAGTGCTGTTCCACCGGTGTGCTTAATTGCAAAGGTGTGGAGCCCTCTGTCGGGTGGTAAATAACCCGATCATGTACCTTGAGATGTGGCTTGACTCAAGGACGACCCGTATGACAATGATACGTGGGGTATGTTTTTACTATGATATGGACTGCCTGAAATGATAAACCTATTGTGTGCTTCATTATTGATTGTTTTTCGGCAGGTACTTGACCACATTAGAACATCTCGTCTATAAAACGTGTGTGAGTGATCGTTTTCATGCCACCCCTTGAGACGTATATGCCAATGTAAAGCCGGTTAGGATTTTTGATTTGGTAAGGAAATGTAGTGCCGTGATATGTTCTTAACTGCATGAAAAAAAGGAAGTTTTCAAATAAAAGAGTAAATTTCGAGTCTAGGATTCCATTAGGGGTTAATGAACTCCTATTAAACTAAGAGTGAATTGGGGGTATAGATTACTTCTAAAAGACATAAAAAAATCTCCCCTGTTTTCGGCAGAATTTTTGCTGAACTTGAACAGGACATAAATTTTGATTGGTTGAACCAATGGAGATGAGGGATAAATTCCTGGAAATATTTTGAAGTCTTCTACAACTTTTCTATAGAACTCCAGAACAGAGTCTCCCTCCAAATGGCTGAAAATCTCAGATGAGTGTTAACTGTCCAAAAACGGGGCAGCCCACAAATGCTCTCTGGAATTTTCTATATTTCGACAATAGCTTCTTGTACAAAAATTTCTAAGGGTCAGGTAAGATACCATTGGAATGTTTGTGATATGTGATATGACTTTGTAGTTCAAAGTTTCTACAGATTTGGGGTAGAACTTTATGAAATCTTGCGGAGAAAACAGCCACATTCAGAGGAGGTGCTGTCAAAATTGTTCAAGATTTCTGTCAACTTTGAAATATCATAACTCCTGATCCAGAATTGATATCAAGGCAAATAAATACTCATTGGAAAGATATTGAAGTTATATAAAACTTTAATATTCAACTTGACACATGAAATCACCATTGTAATATTCAAATTCTGGGATTTAGGCCAAATGGTCATTCTGAACAGAGCAATGCTCATTGCCCATGTAACTTGAGACTTGTTGTGGACATGAGGGTTTTTATACTTCTCTAAGTTCCATGACATATTCATCAGTTATCTTTCATCATTCCTTGTTATCAGTTTAAGTTTTTGACAAACTTGAACAATCATTGATTGTAACTAAGAACTGTCAAAAACTCGATTCTTTCATGTATGCTGCACTGTTGATGTGATGCTTTTGCGGTTAATAATTTTGAGTTCATGTAGGATCGAAGATCACGTGAAAATCTACCAGAAGGGGTGAATGGTAGATTTTTTTTAGCGGAAGCAACAAAAACCATGTATTCAACTGATCTAAATGTGTTCAACCGTGATAAAAGTGGTATATATTATATAGAATCAAGTCACAAAGACACTAAAACAAGAATCGCGGAAATCCGTCAAGAAAAACTCAAGTTATGATCGAAAGATCAAACGAGGATCAATCTGTTCTACTCGAGTAAAAACCAGATCTGCAACACTGCAAAGAAACTCGTGTAGATCATAAAATACAAATCCAATGACCGTGAAATTTTCAAAGATAATAGATAATCAAGTTGTGAAGACAACCCAAAAAGAATCACGTCAATTGGATCTGTCAAACTTGAGTTATGATCAAAACACCGAAGCACTGTTGTGCTGTCCAGGAAAACTTGACAAAAACAAGTCGGACGAACAAGGCACAAAAGCTCCTCTAAATTACGAATTTTATTGATCAAAACATAAGAGGAACAGCCCAGAGTCATCTTACCATGAGCTCTGGCCTCACTTGCTTATATAACCAGCCCGGAGGCCAACCCAATTCAAACTAGGACTCTAATCCTACTCAGTTTCTTAATCGAAACTTTCCATAACTTCTCAAGACTCTTCTATATGCAGATAGAAGCAATCTTAAGACTTCCAAACACCTTAGTAATGTATCCCACATTCATAAAACAACTCAACTTTGTGTCCCACATGAAATCCTATCATAACCAACTCAAATCTTTCCATATTTGAGCCATAACCGACTCAGCCGTAGGCAGAGTCCATAATCCAGCCGGTTGGACCTTTCCTACCAATTCTTTACGTCCACATCTCTTCATCACGCCTTGGAACCATGTTGCCACGTCCATGCACTCCTTGCACACGTGCAAACACCTTCCAACGACGTTCACAATACCTTCATATGCATTGTTATTGATCCAAACATGCTGCGCGACCAAACGATCAACTCAACCACAATTCCTCATGAACTTGGTTGTTAAACCTCATCTTCTCCCTAAGACTAGTTCAATGGATCCCGTCACCAGCCATATATTGAACTCAAGCAACACCTGCACATGAATAAACAACCAATACTTTCGAGCACAAGTCCGCGACTTGACTCACGTTAGTTTTGAAGACCACAACACCTTACGTGAACACCTCACATAAGCATGTTGCAAACCATAGCAAAATGTTAACCACCGTAAACAGTCATAACACTTCAAAAACTTAGTAAAAGAAAACTAAGCAAACTTTCCATAGATGTAAAGCAAGTTTGAAACATTTTCATGCTAAAAATAGAACCATTGCGATTTAGCTCTGGACCTTGCCAAAGCTAACCGGACCTTGAGCCGGAGCTTACCAGAAACCTTATCCAAGCCATACTATCAAGTAACTTACACTATCACATCAATGAGATACATAAAGTAGTGTAAGCCATGCTAGAGATCAAGTGTAATTTTCAGTTTAAGCAAGTCATGATCTCACAAACTTAACTATGTCATGACCTGAAAGCATGACACTTGTTGCTGCATTTTACTTATTTTTCAAAGCACAAATTCAGATCATATGACATTTGCAAGAGATTATATTCCGCATCAGCCTTATTCTAACCAACCAAGCCAAGCCTATGTCATTTGACAATCAAAAGCTTAAGTACATGGTTCTAGTCATACACAACTTCTTCCATATTCATATCTAAGTACAATGATAAGCCATCTCAAAAGAAGAAGTGCGATGCATGCATATTCTCTTGATATTTTTCTCGATTTTTCATTTGAACATAAAAGCTCAACATGTGAATAGTTGATTGATTATTTTTTCATTATTAAAAGCACTTGTGGGCATGCAACAAGTTTCAAACAACAAGAAAGTTCGATCATGACCAGATTTAGTGTAAATAATTATCCCAATTACTAGTCATGGCAAAAACTACAAAATGTATAACATTGGTAATGTAGTAAGAACTTTCAGCATATAAAAGGAACCACAAAGTCATATATGTATGAAATACTTTGCTCATATTATTTTAAATTCAGATTCACACATAGACTTCCCAAGTTTCAAAATTCCCCCTCAATTTAAGCCATGAGGATGCATAACCCCTATTTCACTACGAATGAAACAAACACGAGTGAAATCCAAAGGTTTTGTAAAAGTGTCAGCCAATTGTTTTTCGATATCTACATGGTGAAGCACAATGTTTCCTTTTTCAACATTATCACGGAGAAAGTGATACCTAATGTCAATGTGCTTTGTTCTCGAATGTTGCATGGGGTTTTTAGCAATTCAAATGGCACTAGTGTTATCACAAAATAGTGGAACATTATCTAGATCAACCCCATAGTCCTTAAGTGTTTGAACAATCCAAAGAATTTGTGAGAAAGCGCTAGCAGCAGCTACATATTCAGATTTGGCTGTGGATTGTGCAACTGAGTTTTGTTTTCAAGAGGACTAAGCAACAAGTGAATTACCAAGAAAATGACAAGCACCCGAAGTAATTTTCCTATCAATTCTACAACCCCTAAAATCAGCATCCGAAAAAGCTTTCAAAGCAACGGTTAAGGAAGAAGGAAGAAAAATCCCAAATTCTTGAGTTCCATGTAAGTACCTGAGAATTCTTTTGACGGCTTGACGATGTGAAGCACGTGGGAAAGCTTGAAATCGTGCACAAATACATATGCTAAATTGTATGTCCGGTCTTGATGCCGTGAGGTACAAAGTGATCCAATCATACTTCTATATTCTTTTTGATCCACGGGTTCACCATCTTCATCAAGTTCAAGTGTCGTTGCTGTACCCATTGGTGTCCGAAGAGACTTGCTTTTGTCCATGTTGAAGCGGTTAAGAAGGTCTCTTGTATACTTTGTTTGATGCACAAAAGTACCCTCCTTGGTTTGATTGATTTGCAGCCCCAAAAAGTATGTGAGTTCTCCCATCATACTCATCTCAAATTCTGAACTCATCATAGCTGAAAACTTGGGCACAAAATCATGAGAAGCACAACCAAAGATAATATCATCCACATACACTTGAACAAATAATGATCATTGCCATGCTTAAACACAAAAAGAGTTTTATCAACCTTGCCCATGGTAAATCCCTTTTTCATGTTAGAATGTTTTTAACCTATCATACCATGCTCTAGGGTCTTGTTTAATACCATACAAGACTTTGGACAGTTTGTAAACATGATTAGGAAAATTTGGATTTTCAAAACCCGGTGGTTGCTTGACATAAACCTCCTCATCTATGTGGCCATTAAGAAAAGCACGTTTAAAATCAATTTGATATAACTTGAAACCTTTAGATGCACCAAATGCTAACGAAATTCTTATGACTTCTAATCTAGGAACAAGAGCAAAAGTTTCATCAAAATATTGTCCTTCAACTTGTGTGAAACCTTGAGCAACCAACCTAGCCTTATTCCTAACCACAACCCCATCCTTACTTTGTTTATTTTTAAACACCATTTAGTTCCGATTAGAGTGTGAACTTGAGGTGGAGGTACAAGTTTCTAAATATTATTCTTTCAAAATTTTCGAACTCTTCTTGCATGGCAATAATCCAAGATTTATTAGTGAGTGTGTGTGATATATCTTTGGGTTCAAAAGAAATAATGAATGCAGAATGAGCGTGAGAGTTTGGATTACAATACCTGGACCGTGTGACTCGTTCGTGCAAGCTTCCAATCATTTCTTGTGGAGGATGACTTTTGAGGACCCGGAGGGGAGTAGACAATTCACAAGATCCTTCTTCTTCATGTTCATCACAAATTAAAGAACTTGTGACTTGAGGACGATCTAGACCAGCAATAGTTGTCATCGGTGCTGGTTGTGAATCAAAATCAGGAGCTGGAACAATGTCATTAGCTCCTGAATTTTCGGGCAGCAGCATCACTTCTTCATCTTCTTCGATGAAAATACTCTCCCCCTGTGGATATGGGTCTAGTCCTGAAATATTAGAGCTAGTACCTGGGCTAGCTTCATCAAAGTAAACCTCACAAGTCTCCACAATTTTGTTAGTGTCATGTAAAAGCACATGGTAGCCTCGAGTATGAGATGGGTAACCAAGAAACATGCCATCAACGGATATAGGTTCAAATTTATCAATATTACCATATTTCTCAACAAAGCATTTGGAACCAAAGATCCAATAGTGTGTGACACTAGGCCTATGTCCAAACCGAAGATGATATGGTGTTTTACCTAGCTTAGCACGCAAGAAAACACGATTTGAGACATAACAAGCAGTTGCAATTGCATCAGCCCAAAATTTTCTAGGAGTTTGATATTCATCAAGCATAGTCCTAGCCATCTCAACTAAGGTTCTGTTCTTTCTCTTTATAACACCGTTTTGTTGAGGTACATATGGTGAAGAAAATTGATAATCTATTCCGTTTTCAGCACAAAAGTGATCAAACGGTTGATTTTTAAATTCGGTTCCGTTATCACTTCTAATTGCTTTTAAAGATTCTGGGTGATCAATTGATAATCTAAGAAATAAGGTTCAAAAGTGACTAAAAGTTTCATTCTTAGATGCCATAAAATAAACCCAAGAGTATCTAGAATAGTCATCAACAATCACAAGAACATACGATTTAGCTCCGAAGGATTGAACATGTGAAGGTCCTACGGTGTCAAGGTGTAAAAGTTGACCCGGTTTAGTTGTCATGGTCATTGTGAGAGGAGCATGTAAATCTGCAACCATCTTAGAAAGTCTACAAGAAGAGCACACAATTTCTTTGTCCCCTTTAAGCTTAGGAAGCCCACGTATGCGATCAAGAGCACTAACACGTGTGAGATGATCAAAGCCTACGTGACCAAGTCTACGATGCCAAAATATAAGTCTTTTGAATCATTATCTACTAGACATCTATGCTTATAGGATGACATATCAAAATCAGCTTTAAAAACTCCTCCAAACCGAGACATATTAAAAATGAGCTCACTATTTGAATCTACAACCTTGCAACAATTTTTCGTGAAAATAATTTTTAGATTTTCTTCTAGCAATTGTGAAACAGAAAGCAAGTTGTATTTTAAAATTTTAACAAGTGCCACATCTTTTAAAGTGTAGTGATTATTTACTCTAACCGAACCCTTAGCAATTATAGGAGTTGAAGAATTATCGATAAAAGTAACATTTTCTACATGTGACACAAAAGAGAGGGAGGAGAACCATTCTTTGTTACCGGTCATGTGGCGTGAGCATCCTGAATCCACAATCCAATGTTCTCCTTCCTCAAGTATGTAACCTACATAGAAGTACAATACATCGATGACTCAATACTATTGTTAGTCAAAAGGCATTTAGGAATCCAGTACTGAGTCACACGACATCCAGCAGAAGTAACACGCAAAGGCTGAGATAAAACAGTAGGTTTATGAGCCAAAGTTTGAGGATTTTTGTACCCATCTACTGACCTACGAGGTGTTACATGAGTAGCACTAAAAACAGTAGGTCCGGAAGCAAACATTGCATGCTTTTAATTCATAATAGCAGGTAGTATATTCCTAACATTCGGTTGAGCACACGCAACAGGTTTTGCACAGTTGTTATGTGATCTAGCAATCATTCTTTCATTTTTCTATTGCTTAGCTAGTCTATAACAAAAATATATGACATGACCATCTCTACCACAGTAGGTACAATGAAATTTAACTTTATGTTCATGTCTAGATGAGAAGACAGCATGTTTATTTGAAACTGAATGAGACAACACTCCTACAGATTTGAAAACCACTTCTTTTTGTTTAGGAACTGTTTTAATCAAACCACTTCCTAATGACTTTACAATTTTAGGTGGATGTGCTTTATCATGAGCATGGGAATCAAAACCTAAACCAGTTTTATCATTGCAAGATTTAGAAGAATTCAACAGCAAGTTGATATTCTTATTCCCATTATAAAACCGCTCTAGTGTCTTATTCATGTCATCAAGTTTCTTAGACAAGTCTATACAGTTTTGACATGAAGTTTTTCCTTTTAGTTTGCAATTGGAACAATACTTAACTTCATGAGAACGTAAAGCATTGTTCAATATAGAAATTTCATTCATAGCATCTTGTAGTTTCTTATTAAGATCATCACAAGTAGAACAATGCAAATCAATTGTAGAACAACAAGCATCTTTCAAGTTTTTATCATTATGTGCAGCATGCTCTCTGTTCTTTTCAATCTCTAACTCAAGTTTATCAAGTGTGGAGGTATGTGCACTTCTTAGGGATGACAATTGTTCATATATTAAACTACATGAGGAACAAGAATCATCACTAGGAATGCTTTGTCCTAGTTTGCTTTTCATCATGGGAAGTAGGACCTGAAAGGTTAGGGCAATACGTACGAAAATGTCCTGTCTTACCACATTCAAAGCATCGTTGATGTCCGACACTTCCTCTCCTTCTAGTTCTCACATTTTGCAATGCTTTTGAGAACCGAGTAGAGATGAGTGCAAGTTCTTCCTCTGGAAACTCTTCAATCGGTTCAAGGGTTAGAGAGGAAAACAAATAAAGTGTACCACAAGATGAAGATTGGGTGGAGCTTGGCATGTCACATTGTGAAACAAATGCAAGAGACTTGTTGGGGTTCTTACGTGATATTATGTCAATTTCATGAGTTTTTAACTTAGAATATAGCACATCTAATGTAAGTGTCTTCATGACAGTAGATTCATGAATAGATGTAACTTTCATATCCCAAATTGACATGTCTAATGCACTTAGTAATTGCCTAGCATTTTCAGCATTTGAAAAATTAATGTTGACACTACGCAAGTTTCTGAGAATTTTATTGAAGCGAGCAAAGAGGTCATCGATTGACTCACCGGGTTGCATCTCGAAGCGCATGTATTCTTTCTTGAACATATCTTGTCTTACCTCATTGATCGTGTTGGATCCTTCGTGGTAGTCACAAAGTGCTTTCCATACATCGTATGCAGATCGGAGGTGTGCAACACGGTCGAAGTCACTTTGAGTTAAACCTTGTATGATCAAGTTCCATGCTTTGTTGTTGTTGTCAACATCTCTCGTGTTCGTAGCCGTGACTTGATCATTTGGTGGCAGGTCATAAGGCTTGTACACCTTTTCCCATATTGCGAAGCCCTGCACCTGGATGAAAGCCTCCATACGTGCCTTCCAAACATGAAAATCAATGCCATTGAACACACAAGGTTTTGCGGAGTATTTCTCCATGATGATTAATCAAAACATGTGAAAATAACAAATATTAGAGCACTGTGGCTCTGATACCAATTGTAGGATCAAATAGCACGTGAAAAGCTACCAGAGGAGGGTAGATGGTAGATTTAAACTGTTTAGCGGAAGCAACAAATACCCCCTCAGCAAAAAATCGATCTGTTAAAGAAACCATGTATGAGACTGATCTAAATATGTTCAACCATGATAAAAGTGGTATATATTATAGAGAATCAAGTCACGAAGACATGACAACAAGAATCACGGAAATCCGTCAAGAAAAACTCAAGTTATGATCGAAAGATCAAACGAGGGTCAATCTGTTCTACTCGAGTAAAAACCAGATCTGAAACACTGCAAAACAACTCTTGTATATCAGAAACTACAAATCCAAGGACCGTGAAATTTTCACAGCTAATAGATAATCAAGTTTTGAAGACAACCCAAAAAGAATCACGTCAATTGGATCTGTAAAACTCGAGTTATGATCAAAACACCGAAACACTGTCGTGCTGTCCAGAAACTCGACGGGAAAAACTTGACAAAAACAAGTTGGACGAACAAGACACAAAAGCTCCTCTAAATTACGAATTTTATTGATCAAAACATAAGAGGAACAGACCAAAGTGTTCTTACCACGAGCTCTGGCCTCCCTTGCTTATATAACCAGCTTGGAGGCCAACCCAATTCAAACTAGGACTCTAATCCTACTCAGTTTCTGAATCAAAACTTTCCATTACTGCTCAAGACTCTTCTACACGCAGATAGAAGAAATATTAAGACTTCCAAATACCTTAGAAACATATCTCAAATTTCTAAAACAAATCAACTTCGTGTCCCACACGAAATCCTATCATAACCAACTCAAATCCTTCCATATTTGAGCCATAACCGACTCAGCCACAACCTGAGTCCATAATCTAGCGGGTTGGACCTTTCCTACCAATTCTTTACGTCCAAATCTCTTCATCACGCCTTGGAACCATGTTGCCACGTCCATGCACTCCTTGCACACGTGCAAACACCTCCCAACGGCGTCCACGATACCTTCATATGCATTGTTCTTGATCTAAACATGTTGCGCGACCTCCCGATCAACTCAACCACAATTCCTCCCGAACTTGGTTGTTGAACCTCATCTTCTCCCTAAGACTAGTTCAATGGATCCTGTCAGCAGCCATATCTTGAACTCAAGCAACACCTGCACATGGATAAACAACCAATACTTTTAAGCACAAGTCCGCGACTTGACTCACATTAGTTCTGAAAACCACAGCACCTTATGTGAACACCTCACATAAGCATGTTGCAAATAATAGCAAAATGTTAACCACCGTAAACAGTCATAACACTTTAAAAACTTAGTAAAAGAATACTGAGCAAACTTTCCATAGATGTAAACAAGATCGAAACATTTGCATGGTAAAAACAGAACCATTGGGATTTAGCTCCGGACCTTGCTAAAGCTAACCGGACCTTGAGCCGAAGCTTACCAAAGCTAGCAGAACCTAGCACCAGAACTTACCAAAGCTAGTTGGATCTACCGCCAGAGCCAACCAAACACATGTCGGACCTAGCCATAGCAAGTTGGACCTTACGTCGGATCTTGTCAGAGCTCGGACCTAGAGTCGGACCTTGGCAAAAAGAGTGTTTTGGCAGAATTCAAAACTTTTATTGTCATAGCCAATGTATTCAGCACACATAGGTCTCACAGTTCAAGTTGAGTACAATCTTGGATATTAGCCGTAAATTGCTCGCTCTTGCAGTATGGATCATACTTATTCCGGGTAGGAGGTTGGTGGTTCCAGTCAGGATGGAAATGATTCCTCGCAGCGACGATCAACACCATTATCAACCGGGCTGGCGGAGGTGTTGGGAAAAATGACTGAGTCTCTCGACATGTTGGTGCAGCAAGGCATCCGACAGGAGACTTTACAGCGTAATCCCACACTGAATACTTATCTGGATTTTCTAGCAAGACAACCACCGGTATTCTCGGAAGCTAAAGAAGCTTTGGAGGCAGATTATTGGCTCCGGGTGATTGAATCCAAATTGGGAATGCTCCAGTGTGATGAATATGAGAAGGCTTTATTTGCTGCTCAGCAACTTCATGGATCTGCTGGGGCTTGGTGGTCTGAATATCTTGCTAAAATCGCTGAAGGCCATCGTGTGACATGGAGGGAGTTTCGTGATGCTTTCCGTGCACGTCATATCTGTGCGGGCATCGTTCAAACAAGAGTTGAAGGGTTCTATGAACTCAAACAAGAAGGGATGAGCGTTATGGAGTACTTATAGAATTTAACCGTTTAGTACAATATGCAGCCACTTATGTAGATAAAGAGACGATAAAGTGTCAGTACTTTTTCTGAGGCCTCAACGTGGAGCTTCAGGCGAAAGCGGCACTATTCAATAAAGGGAATTATAGAGAGTTAGTCAATGCCGCTATGATTCAAGAAATAGTCGAACTCCAGTATAAGGAATGTAAGAGGAAGAGAAGCTTATCACCGGCAATTACGGATGATTATCCTCAAGAACAACTGGCGATATATTGCTTTCTGTCCGGGGTGGAAATTCAGTCTTTTGACGGACCACCGCAGATCCGATTCCATCCATACCCAACCATGGATGTTCAGCCACTGCTGCAGCAGAAGCAAATGAGTATTTGTGCACCCCCACCTTAGCAAAGTGCACAAGTATATCAACCACTTATGAAGATCCTGAGCTTGCATCGTATGATACTAATAAGAATGTGGGGCATATCACTCAGGAGTGCCATGTGACCAAACAGAGTAGCAGTAACATGTCATGTCAAGCTGCAATTCTATGGTCAGCCAAGGAGGACAGCACTGAAAATGGGAAACGTAAAATATATGCAGTTGAAGATGTTCCCGTGGGAGAACCCGTGTTTGTGGGTATGTTCAGCCTACGTGATCAGCCCATGTTCGTGTTGTTCGACTCAGGTGCCACACATGATTTTATCAGCAAAGATTATGTGCTTAAGCACCAAATACCATCAACCACCTTGGCCGCATCGTATCAGATTAATGCACCGGGAGGTAGTAGGACAGCGGGCAGAATTGTTGCTCGAGCGCCTATATGTTTGGATGGGCAGACATATCCTACTACTGTAACACCCCCAAAAATCTTGTTAAGACCCTAAATCATGTTAAGAGGGGAATTTAAAATTTTTTGGACGTATTGCATGTTTTACAATAATTCAAATTCAAACTGGAATTCAAATTAAACTCAAAACAGAAAAGAAATAGAAAAAGAAAAAGGAAAACAAAAAAAACCGGCTAGTGGGCCGAAACCCACCAGCCGGCCCACCCTGCCCCCGCGCCAGCCCGCAGCCGCGCGCCCGCGCTCTCTCTCTCAGACAGGTGGGACCCACCTGTCATCCCTAACCCCCGATCGTCCGAAACTTGGACTGTTCACCCGCGTGCGCGCGATCGCAACCGACCGGATTTCCGGCCGAATTCTGGTTCCGGAGGACTCCCACCCGATCTAAACAAACCCGCCGCCCTCCCCCGTCTATAAAAACCCCGGACTCGGTCTGTTTTTCCCACGCGATCCGCCGTTTTTACTCCGGTGAGAACCCGAGCCTTCTCCGGCGAATTCTGGCCGATCTAAGCTCGAAAATTCCGATCTAACTCGCTGGTCTTGATCCACCGCCTCCGGGGAACCCTTCAGGTGCAGAAAACTCGGTGACTTGCGGTTCAAACACAGCGCCGACGAGCCTCGCCGTGGTTTCACTTCGGATCTCGTCGCCGATCACCTTCCAGGACCTCCGAGCTCAAGAAAACCCCCGAGGTGAGATCCCCGACCTCTCCTCCACCGATCTATGCAATAAGATCACAGTTCTAGGAAGAATTCTCGAAGATCCGAAAGTCTCCGGCGAGATCGCCGCTTCCCGCCGCCGTGCGCTGCCGGCAGCGCCGCCCGCGCTCGATCAGAGCGACGTGGCCGCTTGTGCGTCGTTTGTTTTAAACCGCACGGTAGGGTTTAAATCCCCGCGTACCGGTTCGACGTTATAATCTCAGCCGTCGGTTTAAAATCGGACGGTCCACGTCAGCCCCGCGTTATAAAAACTGGAAATCTTAAGTGCTACCCCCTGGGGTTCTCGGGAAATAAGAGCTAGCCCCGGAAACTTCTGATCTAGCCCCTGGAACTTCAGAAAAATCATGTAAATTCATTTAAAAATCAGTTTTAGCCCCTGGACTTAATAAAAATTTGGAAGAACTCCTCTGATAAGTGTAGCTAGACCCCTGGAAATTCTGAAAATAATATTATAGACCCTGTAGTGGGGTGAGTTTACCTTTTTAGCCCTGTTTAATATTTAAATTGGGAAATTGAATATGTGGCTAGTGTTTAAAATTTAAAAAGTGGGACAAACATATTGTCAAAATTAAATTAAAAACTTTCTCAGTATTTAGAAAACTTTGGAGTGAGATAAAAACATATTTTGGGCTGAAGTGAATCTGTTTAGTTTATTATTCACATTTAGGGACACATTTTTAAGTAAAGAATAGTTCTAGAAAATAGGGAAAATAATTGTAAAATAGTTTACATCAGAGGAAAAGGTCAAAAATATATTAGCAAATATTTTAGATCAGAACCTATTCTGTTTAGATGATGTATCTTGTTATTTTTATAATAAAGTTCACATTTAGGCATAGGAAATAAATCTGAAAATATAGCAAATAGTAAATGATAAATGGAGTTCTAAAATCCAAAGAATTCAGTTTAGAGTTGGTAGAAATTATGAAGACACATATGGAGAAGGAAAATACCTTTCATGCATACTAGGTAGCTAAAAGGTGTAGTAATTGAATATAAGGAATTTATTTAAATTGGAAACTCATATATATATATAGTATGTAAGTATAAATGTGAACACAAAAGTAGGAATCATATACATATGATCAAAAGTGCATGCAAGCCACAAATCAACCCACATAGAGTAACCATAACTCATATAATGGTGAATGACTTTCATAAATATGAATGTGTGGTTTGTATGAAGTGGAAGTGTGAACTATGTCTTATGGATTGTTGTTTTTCTTTTGCTATGTGTGATGGTATGATGTAGAACCTGCTCAAGAGCAAGTTATTCCTTTCCAAGATCAGGACTACCCATTTCAAGAGCAGCAGGAAGGAGGCAAGTGTCCTTGACCACTTTGATCCTATACTAGGATGTGTAGTTAGAACTATTTGCATTGTCAATTGAAATATGAAACCCATGTTAGGAAGTTTCCCTAGAATTGCATTACCTTGTTTCCTTGTAGCTTGGGTTGGGATTTATTCTATTATGTCATTTATTATTATGCATATGCTTAGCCATGCTTAGAATGGGATATTTGGGATATGAGATCATCAGTTATTTTACCATACTCTTGAATGAGATATTGTGAGATATGTAGAGGTAGGGATCAAGGCAAGTTGGATGTTTTGGTTGTGTGCTGGGTGCACGAGACTTGGGTTTGTGTTTAGTACTTGCCTGGATCCTAAGGACCGGTTCATGGAGCATGTAACCTGGCTTTACCGTGCCAACCACATGCTGAGATGGGGCAGCTTGGCCAATTAATTAGGTGTATCCCCGGCGTAGTATGGGTGTGTTGGATGGTGCGGGGAGTAGGTGTCAGCTGGACTACCATATGAACCGCAAGGCTCAAGAGGGGGCCACTGCAGCGGGGTTGGAGCCTCTTGTATGCTGTTAGGGGTGAAACCTCAGTGGGCCCACGCTCTTCGGGAATCCCTTTGTAAAGGCTTTGTAGTGATCTCCTGGCTACACACCTGGGAAGTGTGAATGTGGTTCGTAGCCACTGGCATAATGGAGGTTCTTTTAGTCCACCCGGCAACGGGGGATGAAATCACTACATGTGGGTACAGTGGTACAAACTCTACAGAGTCAAAACTGTCATGACAGCCGTGCTCACGGTCAAGAGCGGCTTGGACTTATTCATGATTAGAGGATTTTTGGTTTTGGAAGTTGTGGATGTTAAGCGGGGAGCTTAACATTGGAAATGATGTTATGGTTATTTGATTATGATGATGGTATGTGAGATTGGGACCATTTCACCTGTGTAGTAATGTAGGGTCTTAATAAGCTAAGGTAATAGGTATTTATGGCATAGTGCTTTAACCATGAGTTCAACCTCCCTTGTTCTAGCCATGCATGACATAATTTTCCCACACTTGCTGAGTACCATCGGTACTCAACCTTGCATATTTTGTTGGTTTATATTGCTGCTCAGGTCAAGAAAATGAGGTGGTGTATAATGACCAAGACTTTGGACCCGAAGAAGGTTTCTAGGTTCATGGAGACCCCCGGGCAACGCCTGTGACGGAGCCCTCAAGAACAATATTCCGCTGCTAGTTTATTTACTTGTGATGAACTTATTATTGTCCATCGAGACATTTGCGATGTAAGACTTATTTATATTCGACACCTGGCTTGTAATAAATGATGCTTCACTATTTGTCATCACATGTATGAGAAAATGATCCTGGCATACATGTGATATTCACTTGGTTGTTCTTCGGAAAAACCGGGTGTGACAGAAGTGGTATCAGAGCCAAGGTTGCCCGTAGGAACGTGGACCTAGATAGAAATGGACGTATTTAAGGGCCTTATTTTCTTAAAAACTATTTTTACATGGTGTGTGTTGAAAAGTGTTATTTAATGAGTCACTTTCTTCATCTTACCCCCAATTTTCATCCAAAATAGAATTTTTGGTTAAAAGTTTATCTAACCTAAGTTTAAATGCTTTTTGTTTTAGATGGTTCGCATGTTTCGCACCGCTCGCAAGTCCACAGGAGGGAGAGTTCCCGTAGTTGCCCTTGCCAAAAGAGAGGAGAGTCGTCCGGTGACGTACCTTTCCTACGGATTGGCAGTAGGAGGCTTGTTGCGCCGTCTTCGACGTTTGCTCCAAGCCGCCGGCAATACGGGCAAGTTAATCATCCACTATAACTCCACCAGGACCATCCGTGAGAAGAGGGAAGAATGGAGTTCAGAGATGAGGATTATACACGAAAATCCGCTGCTGAAGATCCACCGCTCTCCAGCTTGTAGAGCAACACAGGTCGATGCGGAGAAGGATGTCACCTGGGAGGCCATCACCTGCCAGAGTCACATCTATCGTCACCACCTGGACATGACTGAGTACATGTATGTCCTCCAGCGTGAGAGTGGTACCACGGAGTACAAGTACCCGCCAGTGCAGCAAGGGACTTCCCATGAGCACATGGACATGTTCTTGGAGGATGCTGCTATGCTCAGCACTCGACTGCAGGAGTGTCAGCAAGAGCTTCAGGATGTTCGGGACACCCTGAAGGAAACGGAGGCATTGCTGCGAGCCTGCTTGAGGGCGAGAGAAAGAGGAGATGGGAATGAACTGTGTGTCATCGTGAATGATACATGGACTCCTGACTCCCCGGATCGCCGAGCGATCAGGCGTCGTCGCACTTCTCCACCAGCAGCCTCCCCACCCAAAGCAGAGTCAGAAGGCAGCCGAAATGATGAGGAAGATCCCGAGGAGCCAGCTCAAGAAAACGAGTAGTGTAGAGACCTTCCCTTAGTTAGCAAGATGTCGAATAGTCGAGTCGTTACGTTAAGTTAATGGTGTGTTAATGCTTGGTGTGTGACGTGAGTTGTGGAAGCCATGAGCAATTGTCCACAGCCTCGTCTTCAGATTGTTTTGCCCTGGTGTGTGAACCCACATGAAATAATATTGCATTCATTTTTGTGTGAGAAATGAACCCCCAGAAAAGTATAACAAAGCTTCAACACTCCAAAGTACAAACAAATGAAAGTAGTAAGATGATACTAAATGCTTTCATATTAACATTAGTTGATTCTGCCAGATGGCCGGAAGAGGAAAAGGACGTGCTGCCAACCCCGCCAACAACAACAATGAGGCATGCAACCCTCATCTTTCTGGAGGCCAGGACTGGGTGGTCGCCGTGAAGGAGTTGATCCCCTCCACCAAATGCTGGAGAATCAAAATCAGCTCATCCAGAACTTGACTCAAGTGGTGGCCAACTTGCATCAAGTTCCACCTCCACAAGCTGCACCACGCCAACCAAGGTTAAGTGAGTTTCTAGGAACTCAACCTCCAAAGTTTGCAAGTGCTGCTGAACCTCTGGAGGCAGATGATTGGCTAAAGACCATTGAAAGCAAGATGAGGATCATCCAGTGCCAAGGGTATGAGAGGGTGCTGTTTGCCTCTCATCAATTGCATGGACCTGCTGCTGATTGGTGGACCGCCTACGTGGCTGCCCATCATGACCCTGAGAACATCACTTTGGAAGAGTTCAAGCGTAGCTTCCGCAACCATTACATCCCAAGAGGTGAACTCAAAAACAAGAGGAAGGAGTTTTTGGGACTGCAGCAGGGAAACATGACGGTGAGGGAATACCTCACTAAATTTACTCAACTATCCCGCTATGCCCCACGGGACATAGAGACTGATGAGCAGAAACAAGATTGTTTCGTGGAGGGACTTACCACAGAGACGCAGTGTGCAATGTCCTCAAATGAGTATGAAAGCTTCCAAAAGATGGTGGACAGAGCATTTGTGGTAGAAAGGAAGCTAAAGGCCTTGGAAAATGAGAATAAGAGGAAGGCCGGGTGGTCACATCAAGCCTCAGGGAGCAACACCCTCCCACGTCTGATGCAGCAACCTATAGGGCAGACGAACCGTGCTGCGGTACCCTACTCAGCACCAAGAGGGTACAACCCGAACTACAGGCCTCCCGCAGCACCAGCACAGCCACAACGTCAGTTTGTACAGCAGCCTCGCCCCACATATCCACCTCGACCAGCAGTACAGGGACCTCCAAACCCACCCCAAGAAAACAAAGGCCAGGTACCTAAGGTTGGGGTGCAATGTTTTAGCTGTGGTGAAGTGGGGCACTATGCCCATAAGTGCCCAAAGAAGAAGCCCACGCAGCCACAACAGCAGAATGTGATGAGAGGACGGGTGAACCACGTCACTATGGAGGAAGCACAAGAGGCACCCGACGTGGTAGTTGGTAAGTTTCCTGCCAATTTACACATTGCAACCCTGCTGTTTGATTCTGGTGCTACCCACTCGTTCATTGCTAAAGGGTTTGTTAAGAAGCATGATCTAGCAACAACACAAATGAATTATATGCTAGCAGTAAACTCTCCAGGTGGAGAAATAAGGATAAGACAAGTGTGCCCCAAGGTGAATCTAGACATTAATGGGGTAGTGTTTACTGCCAACCTCATAGTAATAGATTCCCAAGGGATCGATATTATTTTGGGCATGGACTGGTTGACCAAACATAAGGGAATCATCCATTGTTTGACCAGAATGGTGGAACTAACTCACCCTAGTGGCACAAGAGTAAAGTTTATAACAATACAAGAGCCTAGGAGGGACATTAAATTAAATCAAGTTGAGGTGCAAGTGGAGGAGATCAGGATTATCCAGGAATATCCAGATGTTTTTCCGGAGGAGTTGCCAGGTATGCCTCCCGATCGTGAAGTGGAATTTGCAATTGAGCTAGTGCCTGGAACAGCCCCGATGTACAAGAGACCTTATCGGATGGACTCCAAGCAGCTAGAAGAGCTCAAGGATCATTTAAGAGAATTGACGGAGAAGGGGTATATTCGCCCTAGTTCCTCACCATGGGGAGCTCCGGTGATATTTGTGCCCAAGAAGGACGGAACCCAAAGGTTATGCGTGGATTACCATGCCTTGAATGAGGTAACCATCAAGAACAAGTACCCATTACTCCGCATTGAAGACTTGTTTGATCAGTTGAGGGGAGCTTGTGTGTTCTCGAAAATTGATCTCAGGTCGGGATACCACCAACTCAAGATAAGGCAATCTGATATTCCCAAGACAGCTTTCGTATCTCGGTATGGACTGTATGAATACACTGTCATGCCTTTCGGGCTAACTAATGCCCCGGCATACTTCATGTATCTCATGAACAAGGTATTCATGGAATATCTGGACAAATTTGTGGTGGATTTCATAGATGACATTCTCGTCATCTCCAAAGATGAAGAAGAACATGAGAAACATCTAAGGTTGGTGTTGCAGAGGCTGAGAGAACACCAACTATATGCCAAGTTGACCAAGTGTGAGTTTTGGCTGAAGAGAGTTCCCTTCTTAGGACATATAATCTCGGAGGGAGGAATCTCCGTGGATCCTGCCAAAATCGAGGATATACAGAAGTGGAAGACCCCTGAAAATGTCGGAGAAGTTCGAAGCTTCTTGGGATTGGCTGGATACTATCGACGGTTTATTGAGGGATTCTCTAAGATCTCGAGACCCCTCACCAAACTGTTGGAGAAGGGAATCACATTCACATGGACGCCACAGTGTGAGACGAGTTTTCAGGAGCTAAAGAAAAGATTGACAACAACCCCAGTGTTGGTTATGCCAGATATGCAGAAGAATTTCACGGTGTACTGCGATGCCCCTGGAAACGGGTTGGGAAATGTTCTGATGCAAGAAGGGCATGTCGTGGCATATGCGTCCCGGCAGCTTCGGAAGCACGAGAAAAACTATCCTACACATGACCTAGAACTAGCCGCAGTGGTACACGCGTTGAAAATTTGGCGACACTATTTGATGGGGAAGAGGACAGAGATATATACGGATCATAAGAGTTTAAAGTACATTTTCACACAGCCAGATCTCAACCTCAGACAAAGGAGATGGTTAGAGCTAATCAATGACTTTGATGTGGGCATCAACTATCATCCTGGGAAAGCAAATGTCATGGCCGATGCTTTAAGTCGGAAAGTGCAGGTCAATAAGTTGAGCTTGAAGGACATGCCTGCAGAGTTGAAGGACGAGGTTATAAGGCTCAATCTATGCCTGGTAAATAGTGGTGAAGCCATCGCCATGGAAGTGGATTCCACACTCGAGCGAGACATATGCGAGGGTCAAAAGAATGACGAGAAGATACAAGAAATCAGGCAACTCATCAAGGGAAGTAAAGCTCCTGGTTTCAGAGAGGATGAACAAGGTACGGTGTGGCACGGGAAAAGAATCTGCGTGCCTGAAGTAAAAGAGATTCGAGAATTGATTTTGAAGGAAGCTCACGATTCCGACTATTCCATTCATCCTGGGAGTACGAAGATGTACCAGGACCTCAAGAGCAGGTATTGGTGGTATGGTATGAAGCGAGATGTCGCGGAACATGTTGCCCTATGTGACACATGTCAGTTGGTGAAAGCAGAACATCAACGACCCGCGGGATTATTGCAACCACTCAAAGTGACTGAATGGAAATGGGAAAAAATCAGCATGGATTTCATCGTGGGATTGCCTAGGACCCAATCAGGGTATGATTCGATATGGGTCATCATTGATAGGCTAACCAAGGTAGCTCACTTCATCCCCGTAAAGGAAAGCTACAGTGGATCCAAATTGGCGGAGTTATACATGTCAAGGATCGTGTGTTACCATGGAGTGCCGAAGAAGATAGTGTCGGACCGAGGGACACAGTTCACCTCGAGGTTTTGGCAGAAGTTGCATGAAACCATGGGAACCCATCTAAATTTCAGCTCTGCCTGTCATCCCCAAACGGACGGGCAGACGGAGAGAACCAATCAGATCCTTGAAGATATGCTGAGGGCATGTACACTCAAAAACAATAGGAGTTGGGACAAGAACTTACCGTATGCGGAGTTTTCCTATAACAACAGCTATCAAGCTAGTATGAAGATGTCACCGTTTGAAGCCTTGTACGGGAGGAAGTGCAGAACTCCCCTATTTTGGAACCAAACGGGGGAAAGTAAAGTGTTTGGTCCAGAAGTACTACAAGAGGCCGAGGCGAAGGTGAGGGAAATTCGCAACAATTTGAGGATAGCACAGACACGCCAAAAGAGCTATGCCGATGTACGAAGAAGAGAGCTCGTTTTCAACGTGGGAGACTATGTCTATCTCAAGGTGTCCCCTATCAGAGGACTTCGTCGGTTCAAGGTGAAAGGGAAGTTGTCACCTCGATACATCGGACCCTTTCATGTTCTGGAAAGGAAAGGTGAAGTGGTGTATCAACTAGAATTACCGGCTCGTCTATCGGATGTGCACGATGTATTCCATGTGTCACAACTCAAGAAATGCCTGAGGACGCCTGAAGAGGTGTTACCCATGAATGAAGTGGACGTAGCTAAGGATTTGTCTTATGCCGAGCAACCACATAAGATTTTGGAGACAATGGAACGCATCACCAGAAATAAAAGAATCCGGATGTGCAAGGTGCAGTGGAAGCATCATTCAGAAGAAGAAGCCACCTGGGAGCGGGAAGACGAGCTCAAGGCACAATTTTCGGAATTGTTTTCTTAGAACCACCAATCTCGAGGACGAGATTTCTTTTAAGGGGGGTAGAGCTGTAACACCCCAAAAATCTTGTTAAGACCCTAAATCATGTTAAGAGGGGAATTTAAAAAATTTTGGACGTATTGCATGTTTTGCAATAATTCAAATTCAAACTGGAATTCAAATTAAACTCAAAATAGAAAAGAAATAGAAAAAGAAAAAGGAAAACAGAAAAAAACCGGCCAGTGCGCCGAAACCCACCAGCCGGCCCACCCTGCCCCCGCGCCAGCCCGCAGCCGCGCGCCCGCGCTCTCTCTCTCAGACAGGTGGGACCCACCTGTCATCCCTAACCCCCGATCGTCCGAAACTCGGACTGTTCACCCGCGCGCGCGATCGCAACCGACCGGATTTCCGGCCGAATTCTGGTTCCGGAGGACTCCCACCCGATCTAAACAAACCCGCCGCCCTCCCCCGTCTATAAAAACCCCGGCCTCGGTCTGTTTTTCCCACGCGATCCGCCGCTTTTACTCCGGTGAGAACCCAAGCCTTCTCCGGCGAATTCTGGCCGATCTAAGCTCGAAAATTCCGATCTAACTCGCTGGTCTTGATCCACCGCCTCCGGGGAACCCTGCAGGTGCAGAAAACTCGGTGACTTGCGGTTCAAACACAGCGCCGACGAGCCTCGCCGTGGTTTCACTTCGGACCTCGTCGCCGATCACCTTTCAGGACCTCCGAGCTCAAGAAAACCCCCGAGGTGAGATCCCTGACCTCTCCTCCACCGATCTATGCCATAAGATCACAGTTCTAGGAAGAATTCTCGAAGATCCGAAAGTCTCCGGCGAGATCGCCGCTTCCCGCCGACGTGCGCCGCCGGCGGCGCCGCCCGAGCTCGATCAGAGCGACGTGGCCGCTTGTGCGCCGTTTGTTTTAAATCGCACGGTAGGGTTTAAATCCCCGCGTACCGGTTCGACGTTATAATCTCAGCCGTCGGTTTAAAATCAGACGGTCCACGTCAGCCCCACGTTATAAAGACTGGAAATCTTACGTGCTACCCCCTGGGGTTCTCGGGAAATAAGAGCTAGCCCCGGAAACATCTGATCTAGCCCCTGGAACTTTAGAAAAATCATGTAAATTCATTTAAAAATCAGTTTTAGCCCCTGGACTTAATAAAAATTAGGAAGAACTCCTCTGATAAGTGTAGCTAGACCCCTGGAAATTCTGAAAATAATATTATAGACCCTGTAGTGGGGTGAGTTTACCTTTTTAGCCCTGTTTAATATTTAAATTGGGAAATTGAATATGTGGCTAGTGTTTAAAATTTAAAAAGTGGGACAAACATATTGTCAAAATTAAATTAAAAACTTTCTCAGTATTTAGAAAACTTTGGAGTGAGATAAAAACATATTTTGGGCTGAAGTGAATCTGTTTAGTTTATTATTCACAATTAGGGACACATTTTTAAGTAAAGAATAGTTCTAGAAAATAGGGAAAATAATTGTAAAATAGTTTACATCAGAGGAAAAGGTCAAAAATATATTAGCAAATATTTTAGATCAGAACCTATTCTGTTTAGATGATGTATCTTGTTATTTTTATAATAAAGTTCACATTTAGGCATAGGAAATAAATCTGAAAATATAGCAAATAGTAAATGATAAATGGAGTTCTAAAATCCAAAGAATTCAGTTTAGAGTTGGTAGAAATTATGAAGACACATATGGAGAAGGAAAATACCTTTCATGCATACTAGGTAGCTAAAAGGTGTAGTAATTGAATATAAGGAATTTATTTAAATTGGAAACTCATATATATATATAGTAAGTAAGTATAAATGTGAACACAAAAGTAGGAATCATATACATATGATCAAAAGTGCATGCAAGCCACAAATCAACCCACATAGAGTAACCATAACTCATATAATGGTGAATGACTTTCATAAATATGAATGTGTGGTTTGTATGAAGTGGAAGTGTGAACTATGTCTTATGGATTGTTGTTTTTCTTTTGCTATGTGTGATGGTATGATGTAGAACCTGCTCAAGAGCAAGTTATTCCTTTCCAAGATCAGGACTACCCATTTCAAGAGCAGCAGGAAGGAGGCAAGTGTCCTTGACCACTTTGATCCTATACTAGGATGTGTAGTTAGAACTATTTGCATTGTCAATTGAAATATGAAACCCATGTTAGGAAGTTTCCCTAGAATTGCATTACCTTGTTTCCTTGTAGCTTGGGTTGGGATTTATTCTATTATGTCATTTATTATTATGCATATGCTTAGCCATGCTTAGAATGGGATATTTGGGATATGAGATCATCAGTTATTTTACCATACTCTTGAATGAGATATTGTGAGATATGTAGAGGTAGGGATCAAGTCAAGTTGGATGTTTTGGTTGTGTGCTGGGTGCACGAGACTTGGGTTTGTGTTTAGTACTTGCCTGGATCCTAAGGACCGGTTCATGGAGCATGTAACCTGGCTTTACCGTGCCAACCACATGCTGAGATGGGGCAGCTTGGCCAATTAATTAGGTGTATCCCCGGCGTAGTATGGGTGTGTTGGATGGTGCGGGGAGTAGGTGTCAGCTGGACTACCATATGAACCGCAAGGCTCAAGAGGGGGCCACTGCAGCGGGGTTGGAGCCTCTTGTATGCTGTTAGGGGTGAAACCTCAGTGGGCCCACGCTCTTCGGGAATCCCTTTGTAAAGGCTTTGTAGTGATCTCCTGGCTACACACCTGGGAAGTGTGAATGTGGTTCGTAGCCACTGGCATAATGGAGGTTCTTTTAGTCCACCCGGCAACGGGGGATGAAATCACTACATGTGGGTACAGTGGTACAAACTCTACAGAGTCAAAACTGTCATGACAGCCGTGCTCACGGTCAAGAGCGGCTTGGACTTATTCATGATTAGAGGATTTTTGGTTTTGGAAGTTGTGGATGTTAAGCGGGGAGCTTAACATTGGAAATGATGTTATGGTTATTTGATTATGATGATGGTATGGGAGATTGGGACCATTTCACCTGTGTAGTAATGTAGGGTCTTAATAAGCTAAGGTAATAGGTATTTATGGCATAGTGCTTTAACCATGAGTTCTACCTCCCTTGTTCTAGCCATGCATGACATAATTTTCCCACACTTGCTGAGTACCATCGGTACTCAACCTTGCATATTTTGTTGGTTTATATTGCTGCTCAGGTCAAGAAAATGAGGTGGTGTATAATGACCAAGACTTTGGACCCGAAGAAGGTTTCTAGGTTCATGGAGACCCCCGGGCAACGCCTGTGACGGAGCCCTCAAGAACAATATTCCGCTGCTAGTTTATTTACTTGTGATGAACTTATTATTGTCCATCGAGACATTTGCGATGTAAGACTTATTTATATTCGACACCTGGCTTGTAATAAATGATGCTTCACTATTTGTCATCACATGTATGAGAAAATGATCCTGGCATACATGTGATATTCACTTGGTTGTTCTTCGGAAAAACCGGGTGTGACAACTACTCTCATCATTCCAGAAGGCTTGCGGATTGACATCATCTTGGGAATGGCTTGGTTGACACATCACCAAGTTATATTTGATATTAGTTCACGAGCGGTGCAGCTGAATTCAAAGAGGCACGGGCAACACACGCTGCACCTGACTTTACTGCTGTACACACCGTTGAAGTTAAGAAACTGGAGGACAATCCAGTGGTCCGGGAATATCTGGACGTGTTTCCCGATGATTTACCGGGCATGCCGCCTTAACTTGAGGTGGAGTTCAAGATTGAACTAGCACAGGGAACCACACCGATCTCTCGGAGGCCATATGTAATGGCACCAAAAGAACTCGCGGAGCTGAAAGAGCAGCTGAATGACTTGTTAAGCAAAGGCTTTATTCGACCAAGTTCATCACTGTGGGGATGCTCCGTGCTGTTCGTCAAGAAAAAGGATGAGACTTTGAGGTTATGTGTGGACTATTGTAACACCCCAAAATTTTGTTAAGACCCTAAAATCATGTTAAGAGGGGAATTTAAAATTTTTTGGACGTGTTGCATGTTTTGCAAAAAATCAAATTCAAACTGGAATTCAAATTAAACTCAAATCAAAAAAGAAATAGAAAAAGAAAAAGAGAAATAGAAAAAAACCGGCCAGTGGGCCGCAACCCACCAGCCGGCCCACCCAGCACCCGCGCCAGCCCGCAGCCCCACGCGCCGCTTCCCCCCACTGACAGGCGGGGCCCGCCAGTTCATCGTCTACCTCGCGCCAGCGCCGGACTCTCTCACCCGAATCGAAACCGATCGGGAATTCTCGCGTATTCCAGCCGAATTCCGTTCGGGGGCGACGCAAACTCGATCTAAACCACCCCGCCGCCCTCCCACGTCTATAAAAACCCCGGCCTCGTTCTGTTTTTCCCACGCGATCCGCCGATTTTCCTCCGGTGAGAACCGAGACTTCTCCAGCGAATTCTGGCCGATCTAAGCTCGGAAATTTCGATCTAACTCGCAGGTCTTGATCCACCGCCTCCGAGGAACCTTGCAGGTGCAGAAAACTCGGTGACTTGCGGTGTAAACACAGCGCCGACGAGCCTCGCCGTGGTTTCACCTCGGACCTCGTCGTCGATCACCTTCCAGGACCTCCGAGCTCAAGAAAACCGCCGAGGTAAGATCCCCGACCTCCCCTCCACCGATCTATGCCATAAAATCACAGTTCTAGGAAGAATTCTCGAAGATCCGAAAGTCTCCGGCGAGATCGCCGCTTCCCGCCGCCGTGCGCCGCCGGCAGCGCCGCCCACGTTCGATCAGAGCGACGTGGCCGCTTGTGTGCCGTTTATTTTAAATCGCATGGTAGGGTTTAAATCCCCGCGTACCGGTTCGACGTTATAATCTCAGCCGTCTGTTTTAAATCGGACGGTCCACGTCGGCCCCGCGTTATAAAGACTGGAAATCTTACGTGCTACCCCCTGGGGTTCTTGGGAAATAAGAGCTAGCCCCGAAAACTTCTGATCTAGCCCCTGGAACTTCAGAAAATCATGTAAATTCATTTAAAAATCAGTTTTAGCCCCTGGACTTAATAAAAATTAAGAAAAACTCCTCTGATAAGTGTAGCTAGACCCCTGGAAATTCTGAAAATAATATTATAGACCCTGTAGTGGGGTGAGTTTACCTTTTTAGCCCTGTTTAGTATTTAATTTAGGAAATTAAATATGTGACTAGTGTTTAAAAATTAAAAAGTGGGACAAACATATTGTCAAAATCTAATTAAAGACTTTCTCAGTGTTTAGGAAACTTTGGAGTGAGATAAAAACATATTTTGGGCTGAATTGAATCTGTTTAATTTATTATTCACATTTAGGGACATATTTTTAAGTAAAGAATAGTTCTAGAAAATAGGGAAAATAATTGTGAAATAGTTTACATCAGAGGCAAAGGTCAAAATATGTTATTAAATTATTTAGGACCAGAACCTATTCTGTTTAGATGATGTGTCTTACTATTTACATAATAAAGTACACATTTATGCATAGGAAAATAAATCTGAAAATATAGCAACTAGTAAGTGATAAATGGAGTTTCTAAAATCTAAAGAATTCAGTTTAGGGTTGGTAGAAATTCTGAAGACACATATGGAGAAGAAAAATACCTTTCATGCATACTTGGTAGCAAAAAGGTGTAGTAGTTGAATATAAGGAATTTATATATATATATATAGTATGTAAGTATAAATGTGAACACAAAAGTAGGAATCATATACACATGATTAAAAGTGCATGCAAGCCACAAATCAACACACATAGAGTAACCACAACACATAGAAATGAGAATGAGTTTCATAAATATGAATGTGTGGTTTGTATGAAGTGGAAGTGTGAACCATGTCTTATGGATTGTTGTTTTTCTTTTGCTATGTGTGATGGTATGATGTAGAACCTGCTCAAGAGCAAGTTATTCCTTTCCAAGATCAGAACTACCCATTTCAAGAGCAGCAGGAAGGAGACAAGTGTCCTTGACCACTTTGATCCTATACTAGGATGTTTAGATAGAATTATTGCATTGTCAAGTTAAATATGAAACCCATGCTAGGAAGTTTCCCTAGAATTGTATTACCTTGTTTCCTTGTAGCTTGGGTTGGGATTTATTTTATCATGTCATTTATTATTATGCATATGCTTAGCCATGCTTAGAATGGGATATTTGGGATATGAGATCATCAGTTTATTTTACCATACTCTTGAATGAGATATTGTGAGTTATGTAGAGGTAGGGATCAAGGCAAGTTGGATGTTTTGGTTGTGTGCTGGGTGCACGAGACTCGTGTTTGTGTTTAGTACTTGCCTGGATCCTAAGGACCGGTTCATGGAGCATGTAACCCGGCTTTACCGTGCCAACCACATGCTGAGATGGGGCAGCTTGGCCAATTAATTAGGTGTATCCCCGGCGTAGTATGGGTGTGTTGGATGGTGCGGGGAGTAGGTGTCAGCTGGACTACCATATGAACCGCAAGGCTCAAGAGGGGGCCACTGCAGCGGGGTTGGAGCCTCTTGTATGCTGTTAGGGGTGAAACCTCAGTGGGCCCACGCTCGTCGGGAATCCCTTTGTAAAGGCTTCGTAGTGATCTTGTGGCTATACACCTGGGAAGTGTGAATGTGGTTGGTAGCCACTGGCATAATGGAGGTTCTTTTAGTCCACCCGGCAACGGGGGATGAAATCACTACATGTGGGTACAGTGGTACAAACTCTGTAGAGTCAAAACTGTCATGACAGCCATGCTCACGGTCAAGAGCGGCTTGGACTTATTCATGATTAGAGGATTGATGATTTTGGAAGTTGTGGATGTTAAGTGGGGAGCTTAACATCGGAAATAATGTTATGGTTACTTGATTTTGATGATGGGTTGAGAGATTGGGACCATTTCACCTGTGCAGTAATGTAGGTGCTTAATAAGCTAAGGTGATAGGTATTAATTGCGTAGTGCTTTAACCATGAGTTCAACCTCTCCTTGCTCTAGCCATGCATGGTATAATTTTCCCACACATGCTGAGTACCATTGGTACTCAACCTTGCATATTTGTTGGTTTATATTGCTGCTCAGGTCAAGATAATGAGGTGGTATATAATGACCAAGACTTTGGACCCGAAGAAGGTTTCTAGGTTCATGGAGACCCCCGGGCAACGCCTGTGACGGAGCCCCCAAGAATAATATTCTGCTGCTACTTTATTTACTTGTGATGAACTTTTTGTTGTCCAATGAAACATTTGCTATGTAAGACTTATCTATATTCGACACCTGGATTGTAATAAATGATGCTTCACTATTTGTCATCACATGTATGAGAAAATGATCCTGGCATACATTTGATATTCACTCGGTTGTTCTTCGGAAAAACCGGGTGTGACAACTATCGTCCGCTAAATGCCATAACTATCAAGAACAAGTATCCACTACCGCGTATCGATACGCTTTTCAATCAATTAGTGGGTGCTAAAGTTTTCTCGAAGATGGATATTCGGTCCGGATATCATCAGATCAAAATCCGGGCGGAAGAAATATCAAAGACGGCATTCTCAACGAGATACGGGTTATATGAGTATATCGTCATGTTATTCGGACTCACCAATGCTCCGGCTCATTTTATGTACTCGATGAATTCAGTCTTTATGCCGGAGTTGGACAAATTCATCGAGGTCTTCATCGACGGTATCTTAGTCTATTCTAAATTGGAAGAAGAACACGCCGAGCATTTGCATATTGTGCTCCAACGCCTACGGGGATCACAAGCTACATGCAAAATTCCGCATGTGCGAGTTTTGGATCAACCAAGTGCCATTTATTGGGCACATTATTTCTGCGGAGGGCATTGCGGTTGATCCGAAAAAAATTGTTCAAGTGCTGAATTGGAGTTCGCCAAAATCAGTCCACGAAGTCCGTAGCTTCCTTAGTTTAGCAGGTTACTATCGGAGATTCATTCCAAATTTCTCCAAAATTTCTAAACCGATGACGGAACTTCTGAAGAAAGGCAATAATATGTGTGGAGTGAAGCATGTGAGGAGGCATTCAAAGCATTGGTAAAGCACTTCACAACAGCCCCATTGTTGGTGCAGCCCGATACAACTAAAGCTTTTGATGTTTATTGTGATGCATCCGGCATCGGTGTTGGCTGCGTGCTTATGCAAGAAGGGCGAGTGGTCGCGTATGGATCCAGGCAGCTTCGGCATAATGAGTAGAATTATCCAACACATGACCTCGAGGTGGCTGCTGTTGTCCTTTCTCTAAAAATTTGGAGGCACTATTTACTTGGAAAATTAGTCCACCTATACACCGACCACAAAAGTTGAAATATATCTTCACACAAAAGGAATTAAATATGAGGCAACAAATATGATTAGAGTTAATTAAGGACTATAAAATAGAGATACATTACCACCCTGGAAAATCGAATGTGGTTGACGACGCACTTAGTCGGAAAGCACATGTGCATAACCTAACCATTGCTGCAATGGAAGAAAAAGAACCGAGGCTGCGCTTGGTTCCCTGTGGGTCATTGTTTAATCTTGCCCTCATTCCTACAATTCGAGATGAAATTGTAGAGGCTCAAAAGAAAGATAAGGGCATGACACATATCTGAAAGAGAATAGACAAAGTAGAGGTAAAGTGCTACCATAAAGATGAGAACGGTATGTTATGGTTCAAGAACCGTATAGTCGTACCGCGGGACATGAAGCTTCGTAAGAAAATATTAGACGAAGCACATTTGTCAAAATTTTCCATTCATCCGGGCAGCAACAAGATGTACCAAGATTTGAGAAACAAGTTTTGGTCGACACAGATGAAGCGGGAAATAGCTAACTACGTATCCGAGTGTGGTACGTGTTGGAGGGTGAAAGCCGAGTACATGAAGAAACCTGGTTTGCTGCAGCCCCTTAGTATTCCGGCATGGAAGTGGGAAGATGTGAGTATGGATTTCATTGTCGTGTTAACGCTAACATCTCGGAAGCATTTTTTAGTTTGGTTAATTGTTGACCGATTAACCAAATCAGCACACTTCATACCGATAAATGTGGGATTCAACGCCAAGAAATATGCGGAGTTATACATTGCACGGATCTTATTCCTGCATGGAGTCCCAAGAACAAAAGTTTCAGATCGAGGTGCACTGTTTGTTTCTCTTTTCTTGGAACTGTTGCATGCATCTTTGGAAATAAAATTGCTTAGAAGCCCCGCATATCACCCTCAAACCGATGGACAAACCGAGAGGGTGAATCAAACATTGGAGGACATGTTGACAGCGTGTGCCATCCACCACATTAAAAATTGGGATGCATACTTACCGTTGGCGTAATTCTCACAACAACAGTTATCAGACGAGTATCAAGATGGCACCATATGAGGCTCTCTACGGCCAGAGATGTCGCACACCGCTGAACTGGTGCGAATCCGGTGAAAAGGTGACATTCGGGATTGACCTTGTAAATGACACCAAAGAACGAGTTCGGGTCATACAAGCGAATCTAAAGGCTGCTCAATCTCGATAGAAGAGCTATGCAGACCAGCGACGTCGACCAGTGAACTTCAATGTCAGAGAGCACGTATATCTCCGTGTATCTCCAATGAAGGGAGTTCATCAATTCGGTGTAAAAGGGAAGCTCACTCCTCAGTTTATCGGTCCATTTGCTATAGCGGAAAAATGTGGACCTTTAACCTACCGGCTTGAGCTACCGACGAATATCGCTAGGGTGCATGACATATTTCACATATCCTAACTTCAAAAATGTCTCAAGAATACCATTGCTGTCCGCACTGAAGATCTCGAGACATTGCAACCGGATCTCTCATATACCGAGCATTCAATCCGGATTATGATGAAAAGTCTTGGTCGACAAGGAATCGGACGCTCCTATTCTATAAGTTGTTATGGAGCAATCACTATGCAGAGGAAGCGACATGGGAGAGTGAAGAATACCTCCGTTCAAACTATCCGGACTTGTTGTCCGCTCATATCCGGCAATTCCTTCTCTACCGCTTTATCTCTTCTTTTGGAATCTCGGGACAAGAATATTTTTAAGGGGGGGGGGATGTGAAATCCCAAATTTCTAGCAAGTCGAGCTGCCCAATCACACCTAGGAAAATGAGAGGGAATTTAAACTTTTGAATATAAAGGTGTGAGCTCCAAGTCTAAATCAAACTTGAAAAAATTCCGAACACAGAGATCTAAATTCCCAATTTGAGTCCTCACAAACCAAATAGAAGCCCTGCAAAAATTCAGTTAAAATGGAGAATATTTACTCTTTGTTGGAAATTTAACGGGAGGCAATTCAAATTTAAATTTGAATTTCAGTTTCAAACGCCAACTTCACCGAAATACAAATTTGAGTGCACCATTGTGTTCCTCATATTTCTTTTGCCCTATTCTCCAATTTTGATCAAATTTGGAACTTGTTTGCTAATTAAAATGGAATTTGGAAAAAGAGAAGAGAGGAGAGGTGGACCCACATGTCACTCACAGAAGAGGCAAAACTCCTCTGTTCTTTGGTCTGTTGCTGAGAGCGCGCCAGCGCGTGTTGCAACCTCACTCCGCTGAACCACACATGCGCTAGCTCCTTCTCCCGATCAATTCTCGCTCTCTCCTGTCGCCCACGTACGCTGCACAATCGAAGTTTTCTTCTCTCCCAGCTCGTGCCGCCTCTCTGTTCCGCTCCCGCGTGCGACGAACCAACCGACGGCCACGCCTCTGTTTTTCCATCGTACACCGGCGCCCGATCACCGTTTGCTCGAGTGCTATACAGCAAAAGGGAGCGCCAAGACTTGCTCTAACTGCTCTCCATTCTACACCGAAGCTTTTTCGCTCTGTTGCTCGCAATTCAGCCATCGCCGTCGAGGACCGGAGAGAAACCGGAAAACCTTGCTTCGGCTCACCGTTGACAGCCCACTACGGCCACCCTCTCCTTCAACTTACTACACAAGAAAGGTGCTTGGGTATCCCTAGATGGTGCAGCTGCAAGTCGTTTGGCAAACGACCAACCATGTAGCATGAATTTTTGAAACTTCCGAACCCTAGTGCAACGTAACAAGCTCGGCCGAAAAAAAATTTTGGTTTATACGTTAACCATTGCTCAAGCTAGCCTACAAGTAAGATCTACACCCCCTAGCGCTCATACTCAAAGAAGAAATGAGTATAACCATCAAGAAATGACCAAGTTCCAGCCGATTTTCACGCCGCCATTGGAAACGACCTAGGTTCACCGCGGAGCCCTAGTTTGCCGGCCGTTTCATCGGGATAGGCAGCCATTTCTGGCTTCTCCACGATTCCCTGATGCTTTAGAGCCAAAAATCCGAAAGTTCGAGTAGAAATGAGATCACCAGACATCGCCGGAACCCTAAGTTCCACTGCCGCCGGTGCGCAGGGACTTCCGGGCGTAGCCGGTGGCTGGCGACCCCCTAGACGGGTTCAGCGGTGGAAATTAAGGGGGGGCGGCGAGTTTGGCCCCAAGAGGCGGTCGGAAACTCGGTTCCGGCGGACCTCGCCGGAGAGCGCCGCCACCCGAGCCCTGCTGTCGCGAGGTTGAAGAAAGGGGTGGGCCCCACTGTCAGCAATTTAAATTCTTCCAATTTCTGTGCAGATTTTCATCAAACTTCAAATGCTCATAACTTTCAGTAGAAACCTCCAAAAATTTTCAAATAAATTTCGTTGGATTCCCCTCAGTGCGTACTACTCAGGAGTGCATCCCAATATTTGTGAAAATCCCTGGATTTGTCTCATTAATTCAATTAAGGAAAATATTTGGGAATTAATTACAGGAGTTCTGTTTATTGGAAAATTCCCAATTTCGGGCAGAACCTTTCCCTCAATATACTTGAACTCCAATAAAATTTTCACAGGCATTGGACCTAATTTGCTAGGCCAAATGATGATTCAATCTTGAATATCTCTGAAAATTAGGAAATTAACAGATACATTCTTCCAGCTTTTAGCCTAATCCTGTAAATTCCATATCTCTGTGTAGGGAACTCCAAAAATGATGAAACCAAGTCTTATAGACTCATAGGGCTCCCAAGATTCTGAAAAACCAAATTTGGAGCATGCCAAGACCCAGGAATTTCATTAGGAAGTTATGGAAGCCATTTAACCTAGGAATTCTTTAGACCATATTGTTCATCAACTTTATCTGAAATTTTTCAAGCCATACCTCTGTATGATCTATGGACCACTGTAAAATTTTCAGACCAAGTTGAGGTCATATTCTCCAGTTTTCTGCTAATTCTTTCCAGCTTCATACATATGTCCATTATATAGTTCTTTGAACTTTATTCCAAAGACCTCCACTGCTGAAAATGCTCCTTTCTCTGTTTCAACACACAGCACAACCCCACTCTCGAGTCTTAGTTGGTCAGAACCATTCTTAAGTCGGAACCTTTTGTTTTATAATTCTTCTACTTGCATTATAAGATTGTACATATTCATATCGGTAGGAAACACGACGAAGGAGATCGACAAGGAACTCGACTCAGAACCGCAAGTTGAGGCTTTAATCGTCGCCAAGATACTGACTTAAATTTAGAATCAAACCGGCAGCAACATAAGGCAAGCCCCAGTTTGTATTTAACAACTTTTAGTTATGTTTTACTTTGTATCACTTTCATTGGTCTAGTACGTACTGTGCATTAGGTCAAGAGTGATTGATACTCCAAATGCATGACCCACAAACCCTTGGAGTTGAAGGGTAGAACAGGTTACCTTCGTGTAGTTTTTGCTAGGCTTAAGTTATATAGGAATTAATACAAGTCGGGTTGCTGGAAGCTACTCGCGAGGCTAGGAATTTGGTTCAACGGGGTATGATTCTAGAGAATGGAATAACTGGAATGAAAAATGAGACTGAGCAGAGAGAAGGAGCAGCAGAACGTTGGGCCTGTGTTGCCATAGCGCTGTTTGTGTCGGTTAAGGACCAATGCATATGCCACCCTGTTGAGCAAGTTTGAACAGTACCGGATTCATACTGGAATTATGCGGTCTAGGAAACCAATGTAACTCGGGTACTCTCGTGTCAAAACTTATACCGCCATCCTTTGGGGGTTGGTCTCAGAGGTGTAAACCCACTAGCGGAGCAACTTCGACGTGTTTTGGGTAGTGGCCCTTCTGATGGGTCGTAAGAACTGGTTCGACATTGGAGTGACGGGTGAAAGGTTGCTGCATACAATGTAAGAAAGAGCTCTTGTGTGAGTCCTTCGAGGCGGATGTATGTGTCATGCGTTCTGGGTGTGTCCTGATTCGAATCACCGTCCCTCAGGTTATATGAGTACCACTTGTTAACTGAGTTGTGACGTAGTAATTACTTCCAGATGAAGTGAGATGAATCATTGCTGTTGTGAAGTTCTTAAATTCATTGTATTGCAAACCATATATGCTATAGTTGTAGAGCTCACTAAATTTCTATTCCACTTTGGGCAAAGCAACATCGGAAGGAAGCATTTATTGTTTGATTGTGGATTTCCGATGTTGGGAGCTCAAGGCGTATGAAATTGCTGTTGAAAAACTGCTATTAAGGATCTACTTTTAGGCGAGTACTAATGCAATAGCTGCTGTCCTACTTTATACTTTCCTGCATGTAGAGTTTTTACTTAGGGTAGACGGTTAAGCATTGCTGAGCTTTCGAGCTCACAGTTGCATTATTAGTGTTTTGCAGGTTATATTAATATTGCTATGAAGAGGGTTGTTCGGTGAGACATCAGAGACTCACCGGAAATCTTACCGCTGCATTCACTTTTGTTGAAGCTAGTAAGAAGCGTCCGCCGGCTGGACATCTTCTCTTTTGCATAGCTAGGACCGAGAGTATGTGTTTATGTATATTCCTCTGTGTGTACTGTTGTGGTACATTATGTTGTAAATGACACTATGTTGAGAAATAAATTACTTTATATGTTTATGGTTTATTTTCGTGTATGCTGTTGGGTACCGCATCGCACGGCACCACCCAATGTGATTCCTGGAGTGTGGATCCAAGAAGGGGTTCCCAACACACATCCCTTCCTGCCGCAAGATGGAGGCTGAGATTCACCTCCGCTGGATTGTACTTTGGGCAACTTGGAACAGTTGCCGCAAAGTACCGCTCCCACCACACGTGGTTAGCTCGTCCCTCCACTGGGACCAGCGCATATGGAGTGCCCTCCATATCTCTCAGGTGCAGTTTTCAGAAATGTGACATAGCGTCGCGGGCTACCACTTGCCACATATCCTCCGGGTGTCTCTCTTTAACCGTGACGGTGAACGGTGCCCAACCCGGTGGAGTGGGTCCGCCGGAACATCGACATGTATGGTACATGTCGTGTTCCCCTCATTGCCTTCTTCCTTGGCAAGGAAATGTGGCATCTCCACATACCCGAAATATTGAGGCATCAGCTTCAATAAATCCGGATACCCGCTGCGTTGAGAACAGTGGGACACCACCCACCCGTTCTCCAATTGTTTATCCGCTTCCATCTGTAGAACAATATTTGAAAAAGGTCAAATATTCATTTCAACAGTAAAACAGTGAGTTATATCATAAAACATGTCATTGAACTCATAAATATTGGAAACATAAATCAAACTTAGAACAAATTTGATTTCTGGCCTGCTGCCCAAACTGACAGTGCTGACCAGTTTCCCTTCTACTCAACATTAGACCCTGTTAAGGACAAAACCAGTTCTGGAGTTCAAGATCAAAGTTAAATTTAACCTAAATATATTTGCAGAATGTATTTATATTCCCTCAGATCTGTTCTGGATCAAAAGTTATGAGATGTCAAAGTTGACAGAATTTCTGGAGAAAATTGGGCAGCACCTCCCTGCTTGAGGCACTGACTTGATCCAACAATTCCAGTTAATTATGCGCATAATTTTACCAAACTTTCTATTACAAAGATGTAAAATATCTCATAAAATTTTTATAACTGTATCATTTACTACTTTTGGATTTTTATGCAGGAAGTTATGCTCATTTTACAGAGAGTTCCATAGAGTACTCACTCTGCCCTGTTTTTTGGACAGTTTCAATTCTACTGCACATTTTGGCAAGTTAATGGATGAAACACCTCTGGACATCAATAGAAAAGTTGTATAACTCTTCAAAATATTTCCAAAAATGTATCATACGACCCCAACATCAAAATAACTCGACCTCTACACTCTGTATAACTTCAGCTTTATTTCACCTGAAAACAGAGGACTCTGTTCCTAATATTACATAAGTTGAAACTTGCTTAGTTTTGAAGTTCTGGTCAAAGGAAGGAGTTTAATCATATTTTTAATACTCTGGATCAAAATTTTCAACTTTTACAATGAGTTTAATCATTTAGTGGGTGTGATGTCGAAGCGTCACCAAACATGCCGGTACTACGTTCCTCACAAAGAAAACCTTATACTGGACTTAGCCGGCTTCGTTAATTCAGTGGCAGTAATCGACTCTCGCACACGTGTTCTACTCGGCTACCGATTCGTGGTTAGACTACCTGCAGAAAACCACACAATCCTTGGGTTCGGCTGCACACTGAACCCGGCTCCATAACAGTTTAATACACCCATCTGTCGTCAGTCACATGGGTGTTCTCAAGCCAAACACGCCTTGAGCTACGTGTTCATGTTACCAACTACGTGACGGGGTCTCCGCCTACTTGCCCGCAGCACGTCAGGGACTGACGTTGCTCGAATACCCCAAACGACATGAAGAGTCATAGAGGATACCTAAGCTGGCCGGGTTACCTGCCACCCGTGAAGCTCCACCCTTAAACTTGTGCGCACTGGTGGACAGCGCTTACATGCACCCCCCAAGACATATGAAGTCCCGAGATGCATAATTTTCCGACATAACACATAAGTTAGGTTGTCACCTTCATATTAGGCTAATATGGTAGTCCTTATGCGGGCCTAGTACCATACCCTCACCAAGTTTTTCAAAATCGCGTTCCTCACTGAGTTTTTGAAAATCTTGTTATTTTCAGTGCTCTAAACCTCAACGGAGCTCTGATACCATGATGTGGGAACCTGATGGTCCCGTCATCTAGGATCTTGCCGAGAGGTGTTGTGATATAAAACACCGGATAACACACATCAAAGACATCATGCGCAAGCTTAATGTTATTACATAAACTTGTTTATAAACATAATTACAACAAAAGAACGGTATAGTATACACTCACGGGCGTAGACTAAACAAAAGGTTCATGTTCAGCCCGTGAACATGTTCCTACTGGCACACACGCATACACTAACATGGAGGCATGCACGGCTCCCACTCGACGGTGGTTTCCTCTAGGGGACCTGTCTCCTCCTCAAGAGCCTCCTCCTCATAATCCCCTGCAAACACTTCAACAACAAGCAATGAGCATGAAGGCTCAGCAAGATTGACCCGTCTCATCTAACACATGCAACTCTACATGCTAGAATTTAAGTGTTCAATAGGACAGTACTTTGCATAAGGATTCACGTAATTAGTTGACTCTTACTTTCAAGTTTTAGCCTCAAATTAGTGGAAAACCTTGTGGTAAGCCACATAGGAAGTCCTCAATCAAACAAGAAACAAATTCCTTTTATGTGCCTTGCCTAAGGTTGAATAGAACTTTGATTTGCTCTACTCTAAAGCAGTTCATGAACAATCAACATAAGACATTCAAACAACAACTTTTAATCATGGCATCTAGCCTGTTCTTTCTACATCATGGTACAGTGAACAAGTGGTACTCATTGACCGTGAGGGACGGCGATTATAATTGATTTACACCTGCAGGGTTAACCGAATAACCTGTCATGTACGCCCATACTCGATGTTGCCTACAGCAACCATCTTGGACGACGTATGCAACCACCTTTTACTCGTTATTCAAGTGTTGAACCGGTCCTATCGTCCCGAGCAGGAGGCCCCTACGCGGAGCAGCCTACGTGCCCGCTAGCTGACTTACACCTTGCTGCTCTCAACCAACCCCTTTGGACGACAATCAATGCCTCAACATATCGCTACCTGAATTACATCGGTTTTCCGGTTCCCATATAGATGGTAGGTCTTCGGTACAGTTCTAGCTTGTTCAACAGGCCCGCACACGGCTCGGTCCCCAACCGACACAAGCAGAGCTATGGCACCCAAGCCTCAATGTCCTGCTGCCCCTACTCTATGCACGGTCTCATTTTCATGCCATGTGATTCGTTGTCTATCTTTCTCACCGAGTGGTGCCTCTAAGCCTATTCTCACGAGTAGTTACAATTACTCAACTTGTAGCGAATCCTATACCATTTGAGCATTGCAGTGACTACTCAAGGTTCAAATCTTAGACTCAACCCCCTGATTCTCTTGGCTATGCAATTGGGTTTCAAGTCAAGACTCTAATGCACATAATATGAAATTCATAATGAAAGTGACGAAACAATAAACTTTGTAAACAGGTTAATGCAAACCGGAGCTTGCCTTGCTGCTGGTCATCGACTAAAGGTTCTTACGAAGGGATTAAATCCAGAATATCCAGGTCTTCTTCGACTTTAGCGACTAAACGAAATAGAAATGAACAATGTATGTCAATTTAAATGCATTTGTGTTGAATTGAAGATGTAAAGAGAATAACTCTAGCTAGACAGCACTTCTGACTCCGAAGTTTTTACTGTGGTTTGGTGACAACCTAACCAGAAACTTGGCCAATTTCATTTGCAGCAAAGCTCATTTGAGCCCTGCACAAATAAATGTATAAATGACCATAATTAGATCTTCTATGGATTATCCAAGTACAGAAATGGGAGTCACCAAAGTCAGTACATGAAATCCGTTAGCTTCCTCGGTTTAGCGGGTTATTTCCGGAGGTTCATTCCGGGTTTCTCTAAGATCGCTAAACCGATGACGGAATTATTAAAGAAGAACGCCAGACTTATGTGGGGTGCTGCATGTGAACAATCTTTCAAGACTTTAGTGAAGCATCTCACAACAGCCCCAGTTCTTGCTCAGCCGGATACGACAAAGCCATTCGACGTTTATTGTGATGCATCTGGCATCGGTCTTGGCTGCGTGCTGATGCAAGAAAGACGAGTGGTTGCTTATGGATCTCGTCAACTCAGAAATCATGAGCAGCATTATCCAACTCATGATCTTGAGTTAGCTGCCGTGGTTCTCGCTTTGAAGATGTGGAGGCATTAATTGCTCGGAAATCTTGTACACCTCTACACCGACCACAAGAGCTTGAAGTACATCTTCACTCAGGAAGAACTGAACATGAGGCAACGAAGATGGCTAGAGCTCATTAAAGATTATGAACTTGAGATTCTTTATCATCCAGGAAAGGCGAATGTGGTCGCCGATGCGCTCAGTCGTAAGTCGCATATCCATCACCTAAGTATCGCTGAAATGGATGATGACGAACCAAGCCTCCGTATCATCCCGTATGGAGCTCTCTATAATCTCGCTCTCATTCCTACCATCCGAGAGGAGATCATTGAAGCTCAACGAAAATACAAGGGAATGTTTCACATACGGCGAAGGATAGACAACGGAGAAATGAAGTGCTTCCGGAAGGACGATGAAGGTACTTTGTGGTTCAATGACCGGATTGTAGTACCCCGGGATATGGGACTACGGAAGAAAATTTTGGACGAAGCTCATTTCTCCAAGTTTTCCATTCATCCGGGCAGTAATAAAATGTACCAAGATCTCCGGAATAAGTTTTGGTGGACACGTATGAAACGTGAAGTTGCAATGTACGTTTCAGAGTGTGATACGTGTCGAAGAGTCAAGGCTGACCACATGAAGAAGTCAGGCCTGTTGCAGCCACTGCAAGTACCGGCATGGAAGTGGGAAGACTTGAGTATGGACTTCATCGTCGGGTTGCCGATGACCTCCCACAACCATGATTCGATTTGCGTAATCATTGATCGGTTAACCAAATCAGCACATTTCATCCCTGTGCATACTAGGTATAACGCAAAACAGTATGCGGAGCTGTACATAGGACGGATCTTGTGCTTACATGGAGTTCCCTGTACCATTGTGTCAGATAGAGGATCACTGTTCGTATCCCGTTTCTGGGAACAGCTACACGCCTCCTTGGGGACGAAGTTGATTAGAAGCTCTGCGTATCACCCTAAAACCGATGGGTAAACTGAGAGGGTGAATCAAATACTAGAACATATGCTAAGAGCATGTGCCATCCACCACGGTAAGAGCTGGGATGATCACTTACCGCTGGCAGAGTTCTCGTACAACAACGGATATCTGACGAGCATTAAAATAGCACCATATGAAGCTCTATACGGCCGGAAGTGCCGTACACCATTGAATTGGTGCGAATCCGGCGAACGAGTAACGTTCGGGGTTGATCTTGTCAATGAAGCCGAAGAGGGAGTTCAGATAATACAAGAGAACCTCGAAGCTGCCCAATCTCGTCAAAAGAGCTACGCGGACCAGAGACGTCGACTGCTGCATTTCGATGTCGGAGAGCACGTGTATCTTCGTGTGTCTCTGATAAAAGGAATTCATCGTTTCGGTGTCAAGGGGAAACTTGCTCCAAGATTCATCGGTCCGTTCGCCATAACGGAGAAGTGCGGAACTGTAGCCTACCGGCTGGAACTACCGGCAAGCCTTGCCGGTATTCACGACATATTTCACGTGTCCCAGCTGCGGAAGTGTATCAAGTTTACAGCTGCCATCCGCACCGAAGACATCGACAAGTTGAAGCCAGATCTCACCTACGTCGAGCAACCTATACAAATTATCGACGAAAAGACCCAGACCACCAGGAACCAGACCTTGAAATTTTACAAAGTCCTGTGGAGTAATCATACCCCGGAAGAGGCGACGTGGGAAACCGAAGATTACATCCACAAGAACTATCCGGAGCTTTCGTCATAAATCTTGTAATTATCTCCCGCCTCGTTCTTCTTTTAAATCTCGGGACGAGATTCCTTTTAAGGGGGTAGGAATGTAAAGGTCTCAAAATTATGAACACAAAGAAACACTTGTTTTCAAAAGTTGGTTTCATGTGTATGAAATTTGGGACTTGTTAAAACTTTTCCACATGTGATAACACACATGAGGGTTTTCTTCACACAAGTTCAAATGCTTATTTGGAAACTTGGAACCCAAGAGGGGTCAAGAACTAAGATGGGAAGTTCCCATATGTGTGAGAAAACAAAAATCAGATTTGGAACAACTTGTTCAAACTCAAAATTCAAATGAGAGCAACAATGGAATTCAAAACTGTTGTGCTGGAAATCTCATTTGCAGCAGTAAACATTAAAATCAGATTTCATAACTGAGTTCCTTGGGTACAAATTAGGAGGTGTGCAAAGTTTCATGATTTATGGAAACGAATTGCAACCCATTTTCCAAAATGGACTTTAAATGACAAAGAATTCAAATACATATTTGAATTTGGATAAACCATGCCCAATTATCAAAGTGCCTCTCAGATTTAAACTTCCACAATTGAATTCCATCAATATTCAAATTTGGGAGATATTTTAGAAGAGATAAGGAGGACTGACATGTGGGACCCACATGTCATTGGGAGCACTGAAATTTGCAAAAGATCTTCAGTCCACAGTCTCCCTTTGCCTTCCTCCCACGAGAAGCAATCGGCAGAGCCGACAGCGGCGCTCACCGCCTCGGACGACCGCCTCCCCACGGGAACCGCCTCATCCAAGACTTTATTACCCCCTGCCGGGCTCCTTTTTTCCTCTCATCACCGAAGCCCTGAATCCTCGGCCTGTTCTTCCTACTCGCGCAAGAAAACAGACCGAGCGCTGCCGCCGAGCTCTCGGTCGATCGGCCAGCACACACACCGCGTGAGGACTTCAGCTGAGCAGCAAAACCACACCGCAGAGCCTCCCACGACCTCCTCGTGCACTCACCGAGGGCGTTCGTGCTCTCCACATTGAGTTAACCCGGCTTCGGCGGCGGCCGTCACACAACCGAGAGCAGGCGCTCCCGTGGACAGCCTCCTCCAGAGCTTGTCACGACCAAGCGAGGCCACTTTTGGACGTGCAGGAGCTCCGTGCAGCTTCCACCCGAAGCACAGAGCTTGTCTCCGCCTCTGGCCGACGAATTTTGGGGATTCACTCCGGCCGGTGTAAACCTACCTTCCGGTATGATTCTGCAAAATTCCCGATCGATTGTTGTTTAGACACCACGAAACTTCGCACACACGGGCTACACTTGAGGACGCACCAGTTCTCTTTTGAAACCTCGCATGAAACACACTGTGCACGGTGCAATTTCAAGCTTTCCGAAGGTGGTTATGGCTGGAAGGTGCGGGTGCACGGTGAACCCTAGGTTAGAGCCGTTCCCGAGCCCCTATGCGGCCATGCCGAGCTTAGCCAACCTCCACTGATGCTGTAGAGCCTTCTAGGAAGCTTTTGGCGGGATAGCTCAACGGGGCGACGTCGCCGGACTTCATCTGAGCCGGTGCGCCGTCGCGGGCTAGTTTAGGGGACCTGCCAGCTCGAGAAAACCCCATCAGCGTGTTCCTCACGTTGAATTAGGGGCTAGCGGCGAGTTTGAGAAGTTAATACGGCCAGACGACCGGTCCCGAAGCTACTCCGGCGAGCCCGGCGGCGCAGAAGCGCGGGGGCGGGAGGTAGACGAAGGTGCTACCGGCCCCACGCGTCAGTCGCACGGCAACAGTGGGCCGGATATTCTGTGGCGCGGGATCGATTGTAACAGCGCGGGAAATAACCCTGTGACCCCGTGTGGCACGCTCCCGGCAACAGACACGTGTCCCTGGGCCCACAGTCAGGTTTAAACATTTCCCGGATTTATTGAAATTCCAGATTTTCCCCAAACTTTAGAAGAGCATAACTTTGGCTAGGAACCTCCAAATTTAGTGATTCAAATTGGGTTAGATTCAGATTGACAAACTCTATCCAAATATGCAACCCAATTTGTATGAAAGTCTTTATTTAATTCTAGAAAATTCTTCAAAGCTTTTCAGCAAAAGAATTTTAGAGGGAGTTTGGTTTATCCAAAAATCCCCAAATTTTGCCAGAACATTTTTTAGGGTGTTCTTAGACTCCTGTAAAAGTTTCAGCTCATTTGGAGTTGAATTGATTAGGGTAATTCAGATTGTAAGTTCCTGTATTCAAATGAATACAGAAACATTTTCAGAGAATTTCCAAAACTTGTAAATTCAGTTCTGGGAAATTCTTAGCTCCAAAAATCCTAGGAAAATTCATGTGGACTCTATGAAATATAATTGAAATTTTGCTTCTCTGAGTTTGACATGAACATGGGTATTAACTCAGAATTAATTCATCTTTGATTAAACACTTAGATAATTGTTCTGAATAAACCACTCACTGAAAAGTGCTAAACTTTGGTCCAGAGGACTTTCTTGTGACAAGGAACTCACATGAAAATTCTCAGCTCCATTAGAGCTCCGGATCACCACTGTCATGTGTAATATCTTAAGGTGATCAACACTTAAGTGGGAAAAGCACTTAACATTTGATCATAGTGTTTAAATCCAACCCAAACCACTAGCACCAGTGTCATTTTAAATTCTTGAACAGAGTTCCAGTTTTAAAACTGTCCTTAGATCTTATTAGCAAAAGCTTTTCAACTAAATACATATGCATGATCATATCGTGTAGCATATACGTGAAGGAGGGAGAAGAACTTAAAGTGAAGATCAAGAAGGAAGGGAAGGCAAGTGATCAAGCTACAAGTGATCATCACTAACTGATTGTAACCTTAGTCACCTGCAAAACAGGCAAGCCCCGGTTTGCATTTGAACAGTTTTATAAAGCATTTTCATTTGTAGAGATCATAGCTTTGCATCGTTGATTGCAGTAAGTCTAGATGATATTGAAAACCCCACTTGCATAACCAGAAATACCTAAGAGAGAAAGGGCAGAATAGCACCTCCTCGGGTGGATTTGGCTACGCTAAATGTTAGTAGGAAAGGTCCGGTAGAAGTCGAGTAGTCGGAAGCTACTCGCGAGTTTAGGGCTGGTTTACTCGGAACGGGTCCGTATTAGAAAAGATGAGGAAAGTTCACACATAAGAAAAGGAGACCGGACAGGGAGGTCTAGATGCAGTAGGTTGCAGGCCGTGCGTGCATAGCCCTGCCTGTGTCGGTTAAAGCCCGTCCGTGTTTGGCCCTGTTGGACAAGTTTGAGTTGTGTACCGGGCGCATACTGGCTATATGTGACCCAGGAAACCGATGTACCTTGGGAGATCCATAGTGGAACTTTTCCAACTGCCTTAGACTTTCGGCATCAGGGTAGCAGGAGGTACCTCGCTCAAGAACATACCACTGCAGGTATGTACCTTGAGGGAGCTTGCGTACTCGGAGCAGTTGGACTGTGTCCAATGTGGAAGATCTTGGGAAAGGTGGCCGCGTATAACGTCAGTCGAGGTTGCTGCAGGCAACTCGGAGTATGGGTGTACGTGTCGTGTAGTCTGGGTGTGTACTGATTCGAATCACCGTCGCTCGCGGTCATATGAGCATACTTTCCCACTGCGTCTTGACGTAGTAACAACTGGAACTGCTTATCTTTGAACTTGATAAGGCTGTGATGTAACTTGTATTGCAACCATGATTGATTTAGAAATAGGCTCATTAAACTTTACTTTAACTTTGTGCAAGTAGCATCGCAACAAAGCGTTTCTTGTTTGATTGTGGATTTGCGATGCTTTTCGGCTCAAGGTCTGCCAAATGAGGCTTAAAATCTGAAAGTTAAGGACCAACTATAGGCGAGTCCTTTATGCAAATTTAGCTAACCCAACTGCAACTGTCGTGCATGTAGAGTTTCTTGTTTAGGAGAGACGGATCAGTCTTGCTGAGCCTATGTGCTCACGCTTGCTATATAAGTGGTTTTGCGGGTTAACATCGATGCTAAGATGGAGGTTGTCCGGTGAGACTCAGAGACCTCCGAGTCGTTTAACACAGGGAGAACCCAGCCGCTGCTGTTGTCTTCGTGTTGCTAGCGAGAGGAGTCGGCGGGCTGGACTTCATCTCGAGTGCTCTTAGTTATTCAACGTGAGTTGATATAGACTTCCGCTGTATTTACTTGATGTAAAGTATTTACAAAGAAAAATTTGTAAGCTTCCGCTATTGTTTTATGTAATACATTGTTCCTCATATGTGTGCTGTTGGGTGCCGCACAACACGGTACCACCCAATGCGATTCCCGGGCGAGTGGCCTGTCTCAGGTTGACGGGGCCGCGTCAGGCGACAGCGCCGAGCTTCACCGAATGCCGCCACACATCGCCGGCCTATTTCCGGCCACCAGCAGCCCGAGAGCACTGCACCAATAGTTTCCTCATAGCTGGAAACCCCCAGGCAGCGAGTACCGGGCTGAGAGACGGCCGGGAGGCCGAAATCCGGCGATCTCTGGCGAGCACGGCGGCGCGGGGACGCGGGCGGCCGAAGGTTGAAGAAGACCCGGGCGGGTCCTGCGTGTCAGCGACAGAAATTTAAATTTCTGATCTGCTGTGGCTCTGGGATCCTTTGCGATGGTGCGGGAAGAATTCAGTGGCCTCGTGGGACCCACGCACAGTTTTTAAACATTTCCCGGTTAATTTGAATTCCAGAAATTCCCCGAATTTTAGAACCTCATAACTTTTGTTAGAAAGCTCCATATCTAGTGATCCAAATTTGTTTGGATTCAGATTGAAAAACTCTATCCAAATAAGAAACCCAATTTGTATTAAAACCATTATTAAATTCTGGAAAATTCTTTAAATCTTTTAATCGAAAGAATTTTAGAGGGAGTTTGGTTCATCCAAAAATCCTCTAATTTTGCCAGAATATTCTATAGGATGTTAGTTAACTTCTGTAAAAATTTCAGCTCATTTGGAGTTGGTTTTCTTAGGTGAATTCGGATTTCAAGTTTCTGTGTTCAAATGAATACAGAAACAATTTCAGAGAATTTCCGAAACTTGGAAATTTAATTCTGGCAATTCCTAGTTACGAAAATCATAGGAAACTTCATGCATGCTCCCTGAGCTATGTTTGAAATTGTGGTTCACTTGAATTTGCATGAAAGTGCAAATTTATTCAGAATTAATTCCTTTTTGCCTAAATGCTTAGGGAATTGTTCTGAGTGATCTACTGAGTGAAAAATTCTAAATTTTGGTCCCGATGACTATCTTGTGACAAGGAACTCACCTGAAAAATTTCAGCTCCATTGGATCCCTGGATCAGTAATGTCCCATTTAACCTCTTAGATGATCAACACACACAAGTGATGAAAAATACTTATCACTTGATCATAGTGCTTAAACCCAAATCCCAAACCACTAGCACCAGTGTCATTTTAAATTCTCAAACAGAGTTCCAGTTTTAAACTTGTCTTTAGAACTTGTTAGCAAAAGTTTTACAATTAAACCTATATGCATATTCATAACGTGTAGTGATTAAACGTGGAAAAGTGGAGGGGAAGTGAAGCTTGGATCAAGGAGCAAGAAGGGCAGGGATTAAGATTCAAGTCATCAACAACTAACTTCATAATTATCTGATTTTAGTCACCTGCAAAACCAAGGCAAGCTCCGGTTTGCATTTAAGCTATTTTATAAAGTTTTTACTTTGTTCACTACTATGGTTCGAGTTTGTATGTGCATTAGGTAAAGGATGTTTTTATACTCCACTTGCATAACCAAAATGAACCCTGGGGTCAAGGGTAGAAAGGTGTCATCGCTGTAGAATAAGGCTGTGCTAAATAGGCTAGGACATCCGGTAGAAGACGAGTAGTTGGAATCTACTCACGAGCTATAGTTCAAGATTACATAAGTGTGGATGGAAAAGAGGCAACCTAAAGTTTACATTTCTAAAGATGAGACCGGACAGGAGGGTAGGCAGCAACAAGACGAGGTCTTGGTCGAGTAGCTCTGCCTGTGTCAGTTAAGGACCGAAGCGTGTGCAGCCCCGCTGAGCAAGTATTGAGTTGTGTACCGGATGCTTACTGCTATATGGGAACCAGGAAACCGATGTACCAGGTTCACTGGATTGTAGAGGCATACCACATCGTCTCATTAGACCTATGAGCCCGAGACGGCGCGACCGTTTCTACAGTCGAGTGTCCTGTGAAAGGTTGCCACATACGACGTAATGAAGGATGCCAGATTTGGATCTTCAGAGGCGGGCGTATGTGTCGAGTTATCTGGGTAGTGTTTGATTCGAATCACCGTCCCTTGCAGTTATTGAGTACCGCTTGCTCACTGTGTTGTGACGTAGTAAGCAAGTTGTGTGAGAACAGTTTGCAAAGTTTAATTGCTGTTATGATTATTGGAATTGCATGAAAACCTTGTTTGAAGTAAAGATAGAGCAAACTAAAGTTAATTTCCATCATGGGACGAGTAACATTGGATTGAACCGTTTCTTGTTTGATTGTGGAGTTCCAATGTTGCTGGGCGCAAGGTCACTACTGTGATGGCTAAAGTATGAAAGTTAAGGATGAACTTGTAGGCAAGTCTTTTTGCAAATTACATTTTTAGGTCTTAAGTTACTTTCATGTAGTGTTGCATGCTTTAGGAGAGACGGTTAAGTCTTGCTGAGCCTTTGTGCTCACTCTTGCTATATGAGTGGTTTTGCAGGTTAAGACGACGCTTATAAAGAAGGTTGTCCAGTGAGACTCGGAAACTTCTGAGTCGGGTAACGTATGGAGAACCTAGTCGCTGCCATGTCTTCGTGTTGCTAGCTAGAGGAGTCCGCGGGCTGGACCTCTTCTTGAGTGCTCATTAGTTATTCAATGTGAGTTATTTGTATTCTTCTGCTGTAGTCCGCCGGGACAAAAACCTTGTCAGGGTTCGGCAACCACGCGAGCAGGCGGCCTTGGAGGTAGTCTGGAAGGTACAGAGGGTTCTTGTGCTTCTTCTTGCGGCCTTAGTTTGGCGTGAGGTGCACGAGAGCGAAGGTTCGCAGGGGAGGTGGTCGGCGCATAGAAACGGCGAGTGTGGCGGCTGCTTTTATGTGCGAGGGCGTCGGTGATCGAATGAAATGGTGCTGTGGCTGTCCGAGGTTCGGAGATAAGAGGCTGGGGCGAGTGATTCGGCGCTTGAAACCCAGAAGCAGCTGGTGGCAATCGGGTGAGCGCCGTGGTGTCTGCAGCGTCGGCGCGAAGAACAGAGCACTCGGCTTTGAGGCGGTTTAGTTGCTTTATGTGGCAGGAGGGTACCACCTCCAGTAATTTGTTCCAAAAACTTCAATTTCTACTGCTCTAAATAATGGGGACCCTAATACCCTTGGCAATTTGATCAAATCACCAAATGACCTTTTGAGTTTGAATAATTCAAAGTGTGACATTGTTTGGATTGATTCATAGCAAATGTGAAGCTAAAATTCAAATTTAGTTTGAACTTGTCCAAATGACTCATGTCAAGATCAACTTCTAATGCAGTGAAATTTGGTGTGTGGCATCATAAAAATGTGCTGAGTGTGAATATGAAGCTCACTTTTGAATTCATGTGATGAAAGGAGTTTGAATTTGACTTTAAGTTTAAACTAGCTTTTTTAATGAGTGTACCCAAAAGTACCTTAAAGAGGTTTGGATTTGGGTAAGATTTGGCATGAGCATTCCTAACAAAGTTTAGGAGTTGATAATGTGCTCAGCCCCTATATGATGCATGTTAGAAATACCACTTTTGCATTTGGTGAGTTCATCTTCTAATAAATATATTTACTGTGGTTACTTGCTCTTCAAATGTGTTCATGTGATTACCACAAATGAGGTGAGGTGTGGGTCTGATGAACACTTTTAGCAAGTGAAAAACTTGGGCCCTTACATTGATAGTGTGCTCAGCCCCTATATGATGCATGTGGGAAATACCACTTTTGCATTTGTGAGTTCATCTCCTAATAAAACTATTTACGGTGGATACTTGCTCTTCAAATGTGTTCATGCGATTACCACAAATGAGGTGAGGTGTGGGTGTGATGAACACTAGCAAGTGAAAAATTTGGGCGCTCACATCCTCGACCTTAGCGACTGCACGAAATAAAAATGAACAATGTATGTCAATTTAAATGCATTCGTGTTGAAGTGAAGAGGTAAAGAGAATAACTCTAGATAGACAGCACTTATGACTCTGAAATTTTTACTGTGGTTTGCTGACAACCTAACCAGAAACTTGGCCAAATTTTATTTGCAGAAAAGTTCATTTGAGCCCTGCACAAATAAATGTATAATTTACCATAATTAGAGCTTATATGGTTTTCTAGGGATTTTCATGGATCAAGCCATTACTTTTTGGAAACTAGAGTTTCAGATGGTTCTAATGAATTGGTTTCATGTAATTTGAAGAATTCTAGAGAAAGTTATGATCTAATGAAATTCAGAGATATTCTGAAAAATGTTTCTGGACATTTTTCTTTTTCTCTGTGTCGGTTCAGTTAATCACACCATTAGGGGGACTTAATGAACTCGAATGAATCTGAAATTGTTCATGTGACTCAAGGATATTAAAATGAATATTCTGGCCAAATTTCAGAGTTTTCCTTAAAAGAAATCTCCAGTTAAAATTGCCAAAAGTCTAATCTTTGGGGAATTAATTCTGGAGGAAATAAAGACTTTCAAAGGTGAACACCGTGTCCTTAGCCTTTCCCGATGACCTGAGCAGCCGTGAAGCATCACTGGAGCTCGAGGAAGGTGATGGAACAGTCCAAACTCACGGAAAACGCTCGGAAGTATGAGCTCGACACTGACCAGAGCCTTTTTGGCTGGCGGCGACAAAATTCCGGCACACAGCTCATAGGATGGACGGTTCTTCGTGGTTTTGGGCGAGGGTAATCATGAGGAGTCCTAGATGATATGGCTAGACCGGAATTGGAGTTGATCAAACACATGGAACGAATTTCCCATTTCGGTTTGCTACGGTTCTACATGGTGTGATCTTCGGAAAACTTGAAATTCTGGCTAGCCGGCGTTAGGAGGGAACTAGAGGGTTCGGGAGGAGCTACTAGACCTTGGTGCTAACCTTTGGGTGCGGTTGGTCGCGCCAGAGGAGCTCAATGCTAGCCGGGCGTCGGTGATCAGTGTAGCTCGGAGGAAGCCGATCACGAGCTGGAAACGGTTCGACGACGTCGACTGGAAGCCGGCGGTTCTGTTTCTGGCCTTGGATCAAGGTGAAACCATGGGTGTGGTCCGGTGGACGGTGAGGGTAGGTCGGACGAGAGAGCAGCGAGGGTTGTGTGTGTTTTCAGTGTGAGAGAGCGACGATCAGTGGGGAAATTATATTTGTCGTCGGTGGCTCGGAGATAAGACGCTGAGGACGTCGGCCGGCGGCCAGTGTAAAATCCCCAAAAGTGGTAGCAAGAAATTCAGCACATTCATACTTAGGAAAATAAGGGGAATTAAAACTTTGAATTATAACGGTGTGAGTTCAAAGTGGTGATTCAAACGTCCCAAAAACTTCCAAACATGGAGACCTAAATTCATAACTTGAGTCTCCATAATCCAAATATTAGGCCTCCTAAATTCCAGCTCATTTGGAGGGGTTCTACTATTTGTTTGGGATTAAAAGAGGAAGCCCTCAAATCTGAATTTAAATTTGAGTTTCAAATCCAAACTTCCCCAATTTGCAAATTTAGTTCCACAAATGTGTTCTCCACATTTGAATTAGCATACATTCAAAAATTCAGAATTATTTGAGTTAGTTTGCTATGCTTTTGGAAAAAATGCAAAAGGGAAGATTCAAATTCCAGTTCAAATTCAAATAACCAAAGTCAGTTCAAATTCCACAATAGAATTCAAATCATTTGAATTCAAAGATTTCAAACCATGACTTTGGGAGGAAGCAAAGGAGTTATGTTGGAGACAAAAGGGAAAATATCAATGGAGAATTAGGTGGGAGTGGCTCACTAGTCAGCCACCCACAGAAGCAACTTCTCTGTTTTTTCCTTTGGTTGATCACCAGCGTGCGCCAGCTCCCGGCTGAAACCCCCACCCAAAGCACCACCGAGCTGCTTGTGACTTTCTCCCAAAGGCAGGAACTGGTCCATGGGTGAGCCCTCATTAAAGCAGCAGCAAAAACCAACTTTGTCTCTCTGCCTCCACCGAAGCCTTTCCCTCAGCTCTCGAGTGCTCACCGAGAGAAAAGCACCGCACGTGCCCTCTTTTCCGTGTCATCATCGATCGGACTCCCGCCGGGTTAGCGCTTAGCTGAGCCGCCCAAAAGCTCCACCGGCGACTCCTCGACGATTTTCACCACTCCTTAGCTCGTCCCCGACCTTCCCTCGCCGTACCCGAGCCATTTTTTGAAGGAAGAAAACAGAGCTGTGCCACCTTCTCGGTTCCACGTCGCCCGGCCACTCCCGTGCCCCTCCGGCTCAAGCAAAGCGACCCTAAGGTGCGCCACAAGGTGTAGATTTTCTGTTTAGCACCGGTACACGTGGAAAACCGATCGAGTTCAAATTGAAAAATTCTATCCACACGCTTGATCATTGGTTCTCCGGTCCTAACCACAGCTACTAGGGCTCCTAGCACCCTCCCACACCGAATACCGAAGCCAACCGGCCACCGCACACCCCGGGCGACGAGAATTCACCGCCGCCGGCCAAAACGGCTCGGTTCACCATCGAGCTCCCATTTGCGGAAGTTTTTGGCTCGGGTTAGGGGTAGCATCTTGTTCTACGTACTCTAGGGATGGTTTACGGCATTTTAGCTCACCGGGAGAATCCCGGGACGCGCCACACTTCACCAGCGCCGAGCTACCGAGCCGCCCCGCCGATGCCGACCCACCTCCGGCCGTTTTCATGCGATGGAACCTTGCCCGGCTGCTAGGTCTTGATGTGAGGATGGTGTAGCATGAAACCGCGTCGAATTTGATGGACAAATGGGAGAGAACGAGCCACGCCATGATCGGCTCTGTGTGCGCGCGAGTTTTCTGTCCAGAGGTTGAAGACGACAGACTTGTGGACCCCACTGTCAGCCGGTAAGACACTTCTCTGTGCAAAAACAATTCCAGCAACCGTTTAAACTTGGAAAATCCATAACTTTGTGTAGAAAACTCCAAAAAGGGTGAGACCAATTTTATTGGAATCCTTATAAGGAGTACTTCACAGAGGAACAAAATTATTTCTATGAAAATGCCCAGTATTTTCTGTGGAATTCTTTTTATTAAATCCTTTAGGGATATATTCCAGGAAGGATTCTCTATGAGAAATTCCCTAATTTGGGCAGAAAATCCTTTCCGTAGTTTCTGAGCTCCAGTAAAAATCTTAGGATTTTTGGAGCTGATTAAGATGACTTAATCAGTAGGTTATCTCAGAGTTAAATAAATTAGCTAAAAGTCATAGGACTAATTTCCAGAAAAAATGGTTCCAATTTCAAATGACTATAACTTTTAGTAGGAATGTCCAAAATTTGTGAAACAAAATTTGTTGGATTCCTCTCAGTTAGTAATTTTCAGAAATGCAAAGAATTTGATCTGAATATCCATGGAAATTTCTCCAAAATTCATCAAATTTAAATCTTTGGGAATTTATTCCAGAAGATCTGTGTTATGGAATTTCCTCACATTTGGCCATAAGATTCATCATGATATTAGTGATCTCCTGTAAAAATTTGAGATTCATTTGCTAGGCTAAATTGTCTTCCAAAGTTCAGCCTTTATTTTGAAATTCAAATTCTAAACAGAAACTTTTCAGCACTTCTGTCCAACTTCAAAAATTCATTTCCCCCTGTAGTAGCTCCAAAAATGGTGAAACAAATTTTTTTAGAACCATGGAGACCCACCCTAATTAGATATTCCACTGTTAGCCATGTCAAAACTTCAGATTTGGGATCAAAATTCAAAGAAGCCTTGGACTTGTGGGAATTTCGGAGACCACAAGGTTCAATGAAATTTCTCCAAATTTTGCTCAGATCATCCTTAGAGAGTCTAATATTCACTGGAAAAATCCCAAAGACAATTAAGGAAGTTAAATAGTAGTAGCTATGAGTAGAAGGATAATTCTTATTCTTCACTAATACGTGTACATATATTTTGCTACATTTCATATAGTGACCGAAGTTGAGGACACACCGGAGCCATTGGACGTCCTCCCACCCGATGCTAACTTTCCTTTTGACTTGCAACCAGGCAAGCCCCGGTTTACATTTAAATACTTTTGCAAAGTTTTCATTTGTATCACTTATGTTTGGGGTGAAATGCTTGCATTAGTATTAGGGTGATTGAAACCCCACTTGCACAACCTTTAAATCCTATGGAGGGTTGGCTAGTTTACAAACTCGACGAGTAGAGAATATCATGCTAATGTTCTTAGGATCTCAGTAGAAGTCAAGTGGTTGGAATCTACTCGCAAGATAAAACTTTATCACACGGGATGAAAAGAAGTAGAGAATGGCTTAAGAATGTGAACTGAGACCCAGCAGGGGGGGATATGATGCAGTGAGCGGAGGTCTCATGTGCGTAGCCCTGTTGGTGTTGATTGACGACCGAGCCGTGTGCGGCCCTGCTGGACAAGTTTGAACAGTACCGGATGCATACTGGCATATGGGAACCAGGAAATTGATATAATTGGTTAACCTGGGTGCGAGTCTTACCCAACTGTTTTATAGGAGTGGGTTGAGGGTAGCAAGGTGTAAATCTTCTGGTAGGCACAGAAACGCTCCACGCGGGAACCTCCTGCCTGTTATGGATGGACCGGTTCGGCATTTGGGTTTCCTTTCAAAGGTTACTGCATACAACAGAGTAGGAAGGTGTGAAGCACCACATTTCTGAAAGGGGTGTATGTGACGTGTTATCCGGGTGTTTCCTGATTGCAATCACCATCTCTCACGGTTATTTGAGTACCGCTTGTTCACTGTGCTGTGATGTAGTAAGAAGTGAAAGAAGCCTGATGAATGTGCTGTATTGAACTAATATTGTCTTGTTATTATGTATGTTGTAGATGTAGAGCTCATTAAGTTTATTTTCCTCTTTGGGCATAACCACATCGGAGGAAAGCGTTTCATGTTTGATTGTGGACTTCCGATGTGAGGGCTGCCTAAGGCTCCTTAAACTGCTGCTATAAAATTGAAAGTAAGGATTAACTTGTAGTTGTGTCTTTATTGCAAAGTCTTTTTCCTATATTACACATCCCTGCATGTAGAGTTCCATGACAAGGGTTGTCGGTTAAGCCTTGCTGAGCCATCATGCTCACGATTGCAATATTTGAGCTGTGTGCAGGTGAGAGTTATGAGGAGGGGTCCGAGGACAAGACGATGCCCCCGTCGGGATATACGGCCGAGCTAGAGCCCTGCACGCCGCGTGATCTCCAGTTGTATGTTGCTAGTGTGTAGCGTCCCCGGGCTGGATGGCTGCACTTTTGCTTAGTTAGGATGAAAGAATAGTTATAAATAAGACTTCCGTTATACATTACTTTTGTAAAAGACTTCCGCTGGGTTTTTATGTAAAATAAATGATTGTATGTTGTTCATATTCTTTTCTTGTGTGCTGTTGGGTGCCGCATCCCACGGCACCACCCACTGCGATCCCGCAGTGGGTAAACCACGGGGTGGTCCCCACAGTCGTGGTATCAGAGCCGCATTGGGAATAGCACGCTTGGAAAGAGCCTATTTTGAAAACTTAGAAGTTGTCGAGTGAGGATTAGTCATTATGCCCAAATAAGGCCTATGATAGTAGTAGATATTAAGATGGAAAAGCTAACTTATGTGTTATACATTCTGTAACGACGCTCCGATGTCAGGTAAGAGGTACGTAAGGTACGCCACCGCAGGCAGATCAATTGCGGTAAGCTCGCCATATGAGCAATAGTATGGAATGGTTTACCGTGTCTTGGCACGGTAGTTAATATGAGTCTCTGAACCTTCTCATGGTTCTGAGAGCATATGAAAACGCTGATCTCCAGCGTGCTTTAGACAAAAGTGAGAATACCCCATCGTGTGGTAAGAAACACGATAGTATGCAACTCTTGAATGTTCAATGTTCAAAGGGCCATACGCAGCGCTCGCCATCGGCGTGCCTCAATGGTCATGAGGAAGTAGGTGGTATCTGTTGGGTTGATAAAATTCCCAACCATGACAACCCGTTCGCGCTCTACTCGGGTTCCCCGTCGTGTGGTATGAAAACACGACTATGTAACTTGAGACATGGCTTGACTCAAGGACGATCCGAATGGCAATGATACGGACTATATGTTTTTACTATGATATGGACCTGCCTGAAATGTCAAAACCTTTGTGTGCACCATTATTGTGTGGTCTTCTGCAGGTATATTAACCACGTTTGAGCATGACGGTTAGAAATCGTTTGCGAGTGACGTTCTTAGTTCCACCATTTGACACGTATATGCTGGAATACCAGCTTAGTATTTTTCTTTGGTGAGGAAACGTAGTACCGAGATAAGTTATTAGTTGCATGAAAGGATATTTTTCAAAGAAAAGAGTCAAAATGAAGTTTAGGATTCCATTTAGGGGTGAGTTAACTCTCATATTAAACTAAGAGACCATCGGGAGTGTAGATTCATTTTCAAAGACTTAGGAACAACCTCCCCTGTTTTTGGCAAATATTTTTCTGAACTTAAACAGGGCATAACATAGGATTGGTTGAATAAATGGAGGTGTATGATACTATTCTGGAAAGGTTTTGAAGTATTCTACAACTTTTCTGTAGAACTCCAGAACAAAATCTCCTTCCAAATGGATGAAAATCTCAGATGAGTAGGTACTGTCCAGAAATAGAGCAGCCCAAAAATGCTCCCTGGAATTTTCTGTATTTCGACCACACCTTTCTGTAGAAAAATTTCTAAGAGTCAAGTAAGATACCGTTGGAAAGTGTAGGAAATGTGCTACAACTTTGTAGTTCAGGGTTTTTCTAGATTGAGGGCAGAAATAGTTGGAATTTTGTGAACAAAACAGCCACTTGCAAAGGAGGTGCTATCAAAATTCCTGAGAAAATTTTGTTAAATTGTAGAAATCATAACTCATAAATTAGAAATGCTATGGAGGAAAATAAATACAATCTGGATTCCTTTTTGAGTCTACTACAACCCTGTTGTTGAACTCTAGTCCAGATTTTGCCTCCAAGGTGGCCAAAACAGATAAATTTTTCTAACTGGTCTGCTGGACCAGAAGCTGGACAGAGAACACCATGATGAAGTTTTTCAACCAAAACATTTAGTTTCACAGTTCGATATCCAGCGGCTGTTGTAAAACAGTGAATGGAGTTGAAAAATTTTATGCATTCAAAATATCATTTCAAGTGAGGACATGTTTGGGTCCAGTACAATAGCGAGGATTTACTTATGCTAACACACTTAACATCCTGTGGCGACCCACGATGGTCGAAATGAACTTTTAATCCATAAAGTTCATTACCTTGGAACTAGATTATGGTGACAGGGCCCAGGGATGTATATGTTGTAGAAAGTTTATACTTTATCCATATGTGTAAATGTTATGTGTATTATTTGTTCCATTCTCGCCCTACTATTGTATAGACTGGATGAAATAATCAAACATGTGCTGATCGTTTGAACGGTATGAATGCAGAATGGTGCGTACACGTTCAATGCAAGAGGAGGGAGGTCCAAGTCAGGTTCGTGGTGATGAGTCTCCACCTCCGGAGCAAAACACGATGCAGAAGCAACCACCTCCTCCACCGCAAGAACTTCCAAGAAATCTTGCGGAGGTTCTCGCTGCAGTACTCGGCGCGTGACGAGCAAACCAAGTTCCTGCGGATGCTGGTGCAGCAGAATGCATCCCATCCAGGAGGACGCCAAGACAATGGGCAACGCCAGCCCCAACAAAGTTCATATTCGGACTTCCTGGCAACCCATCCACTGGTCTTTACGGAGGCTGAAGTGCCTTTGGAGGCGGAAAGCTTCATCCGCACTCTCGAGGCGAAGTTTGGTTTACTACTGTGCACCGAACACCAGAAGGCGCTGTATGCAGCGCAACATGTTCAAGGGGAAGCCGGTACCTGGTGGGCGAATTACATCGCCTCATTACCGGCTGGTCATGGCGTCACTTGGGCGGAGTTCCGGGAGGCGTTCCGCACCTATCATATACCTCCCGGTGTTATGGAGATGAAGCTCCAGGAAATTATGGAGCTGAAACAAGGCGAGAGGAGTGCTCATGAGTACTGCAGAGCATTCAACCGGCTGGCGCAATATGCGCTAGAATTTGCTGGAATGGAGGAACAGAAGTGAAACTCGTTCTTCCGGGGCCTGAATTCCAAAATGAAGGTCCATCTTGCTCAAAGCAATCACGGCACATTCAACGACCTTGTCAATGCCGTGATTTTTCAAGAAAATGCTCAGCGCGAGTGCGGTTCTGATAATAGGAAACGCAGCGCGCTAGCAAGCAGCAGTGGTGGGGTGCCACAAAAATACCACGTGGTGTATCGCTCACCATCTGGTCAGAGATGGCAGCCACCGGCTCGAACGCCTCAGTTTCACAGTCGACAATATAATGCGCCAAGCTTCCGACCGTCGTATCCACCACAGCAACAGCAGCAGCAAAGGATGGTCCCATGTGCGCCTCCGTTTCAACCATGTGCACCGGGTATCCGTCCTCAATTTGGAGGGACGCCGACACCCTACGCGTGCTTCACGTGTGGCCGTGCCGGGCATATTGCCAAGGACTGCCCCGAGCAGCGACAGGGCAGGGGTGTAGCACCGTATCAGGGTGCAAATCAGCCCCGCAATCAGCCGAAGAAACCAGCACAAAAACCCGGCAACGTCCACCACTTAGCCATCGAAGACGTGCCGGAAGGCGAACCCGTCCTTGCAGGTATATTTTCTTATTTAGATCATCCAGTAGTCATACTTTTTGACTCTGGTGCCACCCATAATTTCACAAGAAAATCTTATGTTATGAAATATCAATTGCCTATAATTCCCACAAATAGTTCATACTTGATATGCTCTCCGGGTGGGAAAATAACAGCTGATAGAATGGTCTATAGAGCACCATTACAATTGGGTGGGAATCTATACCGGACTTCTCTAATTATGTTAGAGAGTCAAAAACTCGATGTCATTTTAGGAATGTCATGGCTACATCGCCATGGTGCTGTTCTTGACATCATTCCACGTGTGGTTCAGTTAAACTCTACACTTCATGAACCACACACTCTCATTCTTGACCGTTCGGTTCAAGAAGTCCCAGCAACATATAACACGGAAGCCACAAAGCTTGAGGATATTCGTGTGGTCCATGAATACCCGGACGTATTTCCGGATGATCTCCCGGGCATGCCACCCGAAAGGGATGTCGAGATCAAGATCAAACTTTTACCCAGGATGACACCGATGTCACGGATACCGTACAAGATGGCTCCGAATGAGCTAGCTGAATTGAAGGAGCATCTCAACGATCTGATGAGTAAGGCTTTCATTTGACCGAGTTCCTCGCCATGGGGATGCTCGGTGCTGTTTGTGAAAAAGAAGGATGAAACCTTGAGGTTGTGTGTGGATTACCGGCCTCTCAACACCGTCACCATCAAGAATAAATATCCACTTCCCCGCATCGATATCCTATTCGATCAAGTTGTGGGTGTGAGTGTATTTTCAAAGATGGATCTTCGCTCCTGATATCACCAAATTAAGATCCGAGTGGAGGATATTCCGAAGACGGCCTTCTCGACGAGATATGGGTTGTATGAATATCTAGTCATGTCTTTTGGTCTCAGCAACGCTCCGACACATTTCATGTACCTCATGAACTCAGTGTTCATGTCAGAGTTGGACAAGTTCGTGTTGGTGTTTATTGACGATATCTTTGTTTATTCCAAGTCTGAAGAAGAACACTGCCGAACACTTGCATATCTTGCTCCAACGATTACGAGACCATAAGCTTTATGCCAAGTTCAGCAAGTGCGAGTTTTGGATCAGCCAAGTGCCATATCTTGGTCATATTATTTCTGTGGAAGGCATTGCAGTTGATCCAAGAAAAATCGAACAAGTGCTGAAATGGAAGTCCTCCACATCTGTCCATGAAGTCAGGAGTTTCCTCGGTGTAGCGGGATATTATCGGAGATTCATACCGAACTTCTCCAAGCTTGCTAAGCCGATGACTGAATTGTTGAAGAAGGGGATCAAATATGTTTGGAGCTCAGCATTTTAAGGAGCTTTCCAAGCATTGGTGAAGCATCTCACAATAGCCCAGTGTTAGCTCAACCGGATACGACCAAGCCCTTCGACGTATACTGTGATGCGTCCGGCGTCGGGCTTGCCTGTGTATTGATGCAAGGAGGAAGAGTGGTCGTCTATGGCTCACGTCAACTTCGTAACCACGAGCAGCATTATCTGACCCATGATCTTGAGCTCGCTGCTGTGGTGTTGGCATTGAAAATGTGGAGGCACTATTTACTTGGGAACTTAGTGCACCCCTAAACCGACCACAAGAGTCTAAAATATATATTCACTCAAAAGGAGTTAAATATGTGGCAATGTAGATGGCTAGAGCTGATAAAAAACTATGAGATCGAGATTCACTACCATCCCGGTAAGGCAAACGTAGTTGCCGACGCCATAAGCCGCAAATCTCACGTCAACCATCTGTCCATCACTCCACTTGAAGAGGAGGAGCCGAGTTTATACTTGGTTCCATATGGGGCATTATACAATCTTGCCTTCATCCCTACCATACGAGAGGAGATTATGGAAGCTTAGATGAAAGACGTGGGAATGTCACACATTTGGAGAAGAATGAAGAATGGCGAAATGAAATGCTTCCAAAGGGATGAAAACGACACTCTATGGTTAAAAGACCGTATAGTGGTACCCCGTGACATGAAGCTTCAGAATAAAATATTAGAAAAAGTTCACTTGTCCAAGTATTCTATTCATCCGGGCAGCAACAAGATGTACCAAGATCTGAAAACCAGGTTTTGGTGGATGTGGATGAAAAGAGAAATTGCAAAGTACGTATCCGAATGTGATACGTGTCGGCGTGTGAAAGCTGACCATATGCGTAAAACCGGACAGCTGCAACCATTGAACATTTTGGCGTGGAAGTGGGGAGGATATCAGCATGGACTTCACAGTTGATTTACCTCTCACGTCTCACAAGCATGACTTGATTTGGGTAATAGTCGATCGACTAACCAAGTCGGCTCATTTTATCCCCGTACATACAAAGTACGTGGCCAAGCAATATGTGGAGTTGTATATGGAAAAGATCTTGTGCTTGCACGGTGTTCTCCGGACAATTATTTCAGATCACGGTGTGCTGTTCGTCGCTCGGTTTTGGGAACAGCTGCACGCATCAATGGGGACCAAACTGATCCGAAGCTCCGCGTATAACCCGCAGACGGATGGTCAAACTGAACAGGTGAATCAAGTACTGGAAGACATGCTACGCGCTTGTGCCATCAACCACGGTAAAAACTGGGATGATCATTTACCGTTGGCGGAGTTTTCTTATAACAATGGCTATCAAGCTAGCATAAAGATGGCACCGTATGAAGCTCTCTACGGCCGGAAATGTCGCACACCCGTCAACTTGTGTGAGTCCGGCGAGCGAGTGATATACGGTATTGAACTTGTGAATGAGGCTAAAGAACGAGTGCGAGTAATACAAGCCAATCTTAAGGCTGCTCAATCTCGTCAGAAGAGCTATGCGGATAAAGACGTCGTCCTCTCCACTTCGACATCGGGCACCATGTTTATTTCCGTGTGTCTCTGATGAAGGGAGTTCATTTTTTTGGAGTAAAAGGCAAACTTGCGCCGCGATTCATTGGTCCATTCGCCTTTCCGTTCGCCGTCATTGAAAAATGCGGACCTGTGGCTTATCGCCTGGAGTTACAGGCGTCACTCGCGGGAATTCACAACGTCTTCCACATCTCTCAGCTGAGGAAATGCCTCAAACCCACGGCTGAAATCCACACTGAAGACATAGAAGTTCTTCAACTGGACCTCACATACTCAGAGTATCTGATCTGGATTATCGATGAAAAGACCCGCGCAACAAGAAACCAGACCTTATGGTTTTACAAGGTCTTGTGGAGTAACCATACCGCTGATGAGGCGACATGGGAAAGCGAGGACTATCTACAAGCAAATTATCTGGGCTTACTATCATCGTATACCCAGTAAAGTTTCCCCACTTTGCTTTTCTTTTGGAATCTCGGGTCAAGATTCTTTTTAAGGGGGAGGGATGTAAAATCCCCAAAAGTGGTAGCAAGAAATTCAGCACATTCATACTTAGGAAAAAATGAGGGGAAAATTAAAACTTTGAATTATAATGGTGTGAGTTCAAAGTGGTGATTCAAACGTCCCAAAAACTTCCAAATATGGAGACCTAAATTCATAACTTCAGTCTCCATAATCCAAATATTAGGCCTCCCAGATTTCAGCTCATTTGGAGGGGTTCTACTATTTGTTTGGGATTAAAAGAGGAAGCCCTCGAATCTGAATTTAAATTTCAGTTTCAAATCCCAACTTCCTCAATTTGCAAATTTAGTTCAACAAATGTGTTCTCCACATTTGAATTAGCATCCATTCAAAAATTCAGAATTATTTGAGTTGGTTTGCTATGCTTTTGAAACAATGCAAAAGGGAAGGTTCAAATTCCAATTCAAATTCAAATAACCAAAGTCAGTTGAAATTCCACACTAGAATTCAAATCATTTGAATTCAAGGATTTTAATCCATGACTTTGGGAGTAAGCAAAGGAGTTAATTTGGAGACAAAAGGGAAAATATCAATAGAGAATTAGGTGGGAGGGGGCCACTAGTCAGCCACCCACAGAAGCAACTCCTCTGTTTTCCCTCGGTTGATAACCAGCATGCGCCAGCTCCCGGCTGAAACCCCCGCCCGAAGCTCCACCGAGCTGCTTGCGATTTTCTCCCGACAGCATGAACTGGTGCGCGGGTGAGCCCTCGTTAAAGTAGCAGCACAAACCAACTTTGTCTCTCTGCCTCCAGCGAAGCCTTTCCCTCAGCTCTCGAGCGCTCACCGAGAGGAAAGCACCGCACACAACGCTCTTCGCCGTGTCATCACCGATCGGACTCCCGCAGGGTTACCGCCTAGCTGAGCCACCCAAAAGCTCCGTGGGTGACTCCTCGATGATTTACACCACTCCTTAGCTTTTCCCCGACCTTACATCGCCGTGCCCGAGCCATTTTTTGCCGGAAGAAAACAGAGCGGCACCGCCTTCTCGGTTCCATGTCACCCGGCCACTCCCCTGCCCCTCCGGCTGAAGCAAAGCGACGCTAAGGTGAGCCACAAGGTGTAGATCATGCTCCCGCTCTCCCCTTCCTCGCTCCCACCGCCGGCTCGCCAGAATTTTCTGTTTAGCACCGGTACACGTGGAAAACCGATCAAGTTCAAATCAGGAAATTCTATGCACATGCTTGATCATCGGTTCTCCAGTCCTAACCACAGATACTAGGGCTCCTAGTGCCCTCCCACGCCGAATACTGAAGCCAACCGGCCACCACACCCCCTGGGCGACGAGAATTCGCCGCTGCCGGCCAAAACGGCTCGGTTCACCGTCGAGCTCCCATTTGCGGACGTTTTCGGCTCGGGTTAGGGGTAGCATCTTGTTCTACGTGCTCTAGGGATGGTGTACGACATTTGAGCTCACCGGGAGAAGCTCGGGACATGCCGCACCTTGTCGGCATCGAGCTACTGAATGTAGCCTAGAGGGGGGGTGAAAAGGCTTTTTGAATTTTTGTTAATCCCTGAAACACTTCATAGATTTATCAAATACAGGGAAATCGGACTAGTCCGGTAGAGTGCGGACTAGTCCGTTTTCTACTCAGAGAAAAATCGGACTAGTCTGGTACTGTGCGGACTAGTCAGATATGCGTGGACTAGAGAGATCAAGGTTGATCAATATTTTCACTTCTAGTACCCTATGTAGTTGAAATTAATTGATAGCTTAGATGTATTACAACAGTGAAACAATGAATTATAGAGATCAACTTTGATTTCAATGCTTCAATGTGAATTTCATAAGATTAATTAAACACTAGAATATGATGAACAATAGATGAACACGAGTAAGAGACACGATTTTATCCCGAGGTTCGATTCCACAAAGGAAATCTACATCCCCATTGAGGAGTCCACTAAGGATCGGGTCTTCACAAACCCTACCCTCGATGAATCGCCATGGAGGCCGATTCTCTTCCACTAGTCACAAAGGGCAAATAAATCATTCAAGGGGCCTTCTCACAAGTTGAGGGCTCCCCAAGAATTACAATGAATGAACACAACCAAACACACTCAACAGATGAACAATAATTGAACAAGAGTGTGCGAGAGATCAAACCCAAGAGCTCAAGATGTGTAGAACAAGACTCTCCTTTCAGAAATTGCTAATCCCCGAAGATTTGATCCATTTTGGGTTAGAATGTGTGGAGAGATGTGAATTTTGGGCTCTTGGGAGGTGTGACGGCGCAGGGGGTCAAGTTTTTTTGTTGGTATGGTCATACATCTCTTTTTATACTGGGTTTCCCAAGGTTACGTTAGGGTTTGCGATGTCCGGACTAGTCTGTGGTAGACTCTGGACTAGTCCGTTGTGCGGCGTGTGGAAAACCCTAAGTGTTGTGAGATACCGGATGTAAGGGCCTCAGTTTTTGACACATGTTTGAAGTGTTCATCACCACACACACACTTCTTTGAAGCAAGTTGATGAACACATTTGAAGAGCAAGTAACCACCATCAACATGCTCATTAGAAAACAAACTCACATATTGCAAAAGTGGTATTTCCCACATGTGATATACAGGGGCTGGGCATTGGGAAAACTCCTACACATTACTAGGAATGTCCATGCCAAGTTTCACCCGAATTCAAAACCTTTTTGAGGTCATTTTGGGTATAGCTAGAAAGAGGGTAGTTTGAACTCAAATTCAATTCAAACTGATTTTATTCATGAATTCAAAAGTGGGAGGCATATTCTTGCTCCGCACATTTTTGTGAGCTCACATACCAATTTTCACTCCATTTGGAGTTGAGCTTGACATGAGTTAAATGGAGCAAATTCAAACTTTATTTGAATTTCAAACTGAACATTTGCTGAAATTTATCCAAACCAAACACAATTTGAATTCTAACCAATTCAAATGGCTCAAGGGTATATGATTCAAATCACCATGGGCTTTGTGGGAACTACTGTTTACAACAGTAAATTGGAGTAAAGTTCAGGGGTTAAAATTGAGAGTGGGACCCACATGTCATAGAGCTAAGAGGGATGACTTGCACACAAAGTCACAGCCTCGTTAGGAAATTCCACCGAGCAGCTGTCGGGTGTGCCACCGAGAAGGAACCGGCGCCACCAGCTGCTTCCTACTTTGCGAGCTGGTGCCCGGGGCGGCCTTCTCGTGCTCCCACGCGATCCTTACCGCCTCAGCCCGAGCGAAGACCGGTTGCCTTCTTATCCTTGCAGGTGACATCGAGCAGCGGCATTCTTTTTCCCCGAGCTCTCGGTCGATCGGAAAAACGGAGCAAACCATCGCGCCTCACCTCCCCGAGCTGCTAGGCAGCACCCTTAGCTCGAGCACCACTCTCCCGACGCCTAAACCACCGGGTTTCGGCCTCTATTCCCGTGATCAACGACGACCGCCGTGACTTAGTTCAAAAACGACGATCGGTTTCACGTGGGCAGTGCACCACAGCCACTTCCATGGCCGAGCAAGGGCGGCAAAAGGAGCGCACGGACTCCACACTGCTTCCACCTGAAGCTCAAGCCACGCCGTGAGCCCTCGCCGGTGAATTCCGAGATTTTGCTCCGGCAGCCTCAACCAGAGCTTCCGGTACAGTTCCTCAAAATTCTCCTTCTCTACTCTTCCTTAAGTCATCAAACTTTGCACGTGTATGCTGTATTAGCCGGCGATCAATTATCCTTTAGCATCCATCGCATGAAAACGCCTCGGAGCGGCGGAATTTCAGCTCTACTAAGGGTGTTCACCGCGGACCCATTCGGTCGCACGGTGGAACCATACTTGCGGCCACTCCCGAGCTACTCTGAGATTGTGCCGAGCTTCCTTGAACTGCGCTGGTGGTTTAGAGCTCATCGGTGCAAGTATTGGTGGGCCAGAGACCACGGGCGACGGCGCCGAACCACAGCAGTAGCCGCCGCACGTCGCCGAGCTGGTTCCGGCCAAAGGCAGCCCAAGCAAAGCCCACCAGCATGTTCCTCGATGCCCTAAACCCTCTGGCGGCGAGTCTCTGGCTCGGCGGCGGCCGGAAACGCTGGTCCGGCGAGCAGCCGTCTGCTCCGTCGAGGGGGGAGCGCACGGGCGCGAAGAAGAAGGCGGGAGGAAGAAGAAGACGCGGGGCCCGGCTGTCAGCGGCTAAAAATTTAAATCGGGATCGGGCTGCGGCTCGGATCCAGTGTGCTGGCACGCAGAAACTCCGTAGACCCCGGCGTGCCGACGCCTCAGCACACAACACGTGTCCCCGTGGCCCACCAGCAGATTTAAACTTTTCCCCCGATTTTCAGATTTCATTCAAACTTCAAATCCTCATAACTTAGGCTAGGAAACTCCAAATCGAGTGAACCAAATTTTGTTGGATTTAGCTCTTTGAGCACTTTCCAGGAAATCAAGTCTCACTTCACGAAAATCCTTAATTCTCCAGAATTAATTCCTCAAAAATTTAAATTGTGTGGAATTTTAACTGGAGGATCCCTTGGAGGAAAACTCTGAAATTTTGCTGTGATGTTCACCAAAATATCCCTGAACTACCATAAAAATTTCAGGTCCATTTGTGCTCATTTGATCCACCTAATGGTGTGATTAGTGAAACTGTTCCAGAGAAAATAGAAAATGTTCGGAAACATTTTCAGAATTTTCTCTGAAATTGTTTAGCTCATATCTTTAGCTAGGAACCTCCAAATTAAGTGAAACCAACTCCATTAGAACCCTCTTAAAATCTAGTTTTCAGAAAGTCATAGCTTGTTTCATGAAAATCCTTAGAACACCCTAAAAAGCCTTGAATTAAGGTCAAGTACATAATTATTTGTGGAGGGCTCAAATGAGCTTTGCTGCAACTAAAATTTGACTAAGTCTATGTTTAGGTTGTAACCAAGCCACAGTAAAAGTTTCAGAGTCATTGAGTCTGTCTAGTGGGACTTATAGTCTTCACAAGTTTAAAATTCAACTTAAATGCATTTAAATTAATACATGTACCTCTTATATCATGTAGTCGCTAAGGTCGAGGAGGAACCCGAAGTCCTAGACTTCATTACTCTGGAGGAGCAGCTAGCCTACGACCAAGAGCAGCAAGGCAAGCTCCGGTTTGCATTAACCTTTTTACAAGTTTTTACTGTTTTGAGCACTTACTTGAGTACCATTATTCCTTGCATTAAAGTCTTGTTTGGAAACCCAATTGCATAGCCAAGAAAACCATGGGTTGGGTTTAGGATTGCAACACCCCGTTAGCTACTGCAAAGCTAAGTTAGGGTAGGATTCGGTACAAGTCGAGTAGTTGGAACTACTCGCGAGCATAGGCTAGAGGCACTCAACTCGGGTAGAGATAGCACATGATACACATGGCAAGAAAGATGAGACCGAGCAGAGAGTAAGGGCAGCAGGACTTTGGGGCCTGTGTCGATTGAGGACCGAGCCGTGTGCGGGCCTGTTGAACAAGCTAGAACAGTACCGAATACCTACCGGCTATATGGGAACCGGGAAACCTATGTAACTCGGGTAGCTGGGTGTTGAGGCATAGCTGGTCATTCAGAGGGTAGGTTGAAAGCTCAAGGTGTAAATCGGTTGGCGGCACTGAGATGCGCGTGCAGAGACCTCTTGCTTCGGACGATTGGACCGGTTCAACATTTGGCTAACGAGTGAAAGGTAGTTGCGTACGACGTCCGTGATGGTTGTTGTAGGCAACATCGAGTACGGGCGTACGTGACGGGTTGTTCGGGTAACCCTGCAGGTGTAAATCGATTATAATCGCCGTCCCTCATGGTCAGTGAGTACCACTTGTTCACTGTACCGTGACGTAGAAAGAACAGGCTAGTTACATGTTAAAATGTTGCTGATTGAAAGATGGACTTGATTGTTAATGATTTGTTGTAGTTTAGAGCTAATTAAAGTTCCTTTGAACTTTGGGCAAAGTACATGAGAGAAATGCGTTTCTTGTTTGATTGCGGCTCTCTCATGTGCCTTAGCGTAAGGTTCTCTACCACCTGCTGCTAAAACTTGAAAGTAAGGTTCCACTAATTAGACGAGTCCTTGCAACTTGCTTTATCTCCTGTACCTATCACCTCTCATGTAGAAGTTCCATGTTTAGGAGACACGGGTCAGTCTTGCTGAGCCTTCGTGCTCACTGCTTGTGTTTGAAGCTTTTGCAGGGTTCTATGAGGAAGGAAATCCCGAGGAGGAGACGGAACCCCAGGAGGGGAACCCCGTCGAGTGGGAGTCATGCACGCCGCCGTGTTAGTGTGCGTGCGTGCTAGCAAGGACACGTTCACGGGCTGAACGTGAACTTGATGCGTAGTCTACGCCCGTAAGTGTAGACTGGACATATTTTGATGTAAAAATGTTCATAAACCAGTTTATGTAATAAAATGTTGCTTCTGCTTTGTACCTTGTATGTGTGTTATCCGGTGCTGTGCAACGCAGTACCCCTCAGCGGGATCCTGGCTCGACAAGACCGTGGGGTCGTGTCACCGGACTAGTCCGTAAGAGTGCGGACTAGTCCGTTGTCTATCCAGAGACGAAATCGGACTAGTCCGGTCCATATCGGACTAGTCCGTTTTCTAGTCAGAAAGAAAATCGGACTAGTCCGGTTGATATCGGACTAGTCTGCACATGCTGATTTTGTGCAGTTAGTGTGATTTCTTTCACTTGAGCTCTTGGGGTGTGTTTCTCCAACACACTCTATACTAAGAAATCTAATCTTTTCAGCTCCTGAGCTCTTATCAATTTGGATCCTCCTTCTCCTTTCTTTTTGCGCTTTCTTCCTAATTTCTTTAAGAACATGCGCTCATCTCAACAATTTTGTTAGGGTCTCATTTGTTTGTCATAAATCAACCAAAACCCACAAGGGATGCCTAGATGCACTTTCAATCTCCCCCTTTTTGGTGATTGATGACAACCAATTGAGATCACAAAAATATACAACAACAACAACAACCAAGCCTTTATCCCAAGCCTGTTGGGGTCGGCTAGACATGAAACCCAATATCAATGAAGTAAAAGAGAGGAAGAGTTATAAGAACAAGGAAAAAAGAAAAAAAGGTAAAAAAAAAGAAAAAAGAAAAAAAAAAGAAAAAAAGAAACAAAGAAAAAAATAAAAAGAAAAATAAAAATAAAAAAGAAAAAAAGAAAAGAGAAAAGAGAAAAGAGAAAAGAAAAAAGAGAAAAACAAGACTACGATTCTGGCACATGGATTGCTACTTTCCATGCGGTCCTATCATGAGCTAAGTCTCTGGATACATTCTAATCTCTCAAATCTCGTTTTACCGCCTCCTCCCAGGTCAACCTTGGTCGTCCTCTACCCCTCCTAATATTTTCTCTACCTCTTAAAATCCCACTGTTAACTGGTGCTTCTGGAGGTCTCCGTTGGATATGTCCAAACCACCTAAGTCGATGTTGGACTAACTTCTCTTCAATCGGCACCACCCCTACCTTATCTCGAATCGCCTCATTCCTTATTCGGTCTCTTCTCGTGTGCCCGCACATCCACCGTAGCATGCGCATCTCTGCGACACTCATTTGTTGGACATGTTGCCGTTTAGTTGGCCAACATTCCGCCCCATAGAGCATCGCGGGTCTGATCACCGTCCTATAGAACCTTCCCTTTTAGCTTTTGTGGGACTTTCCTATCACATAGGATTCCAGAGGCTTGTCGCCATTTCATCCATCCTACCTTGATCCTGTGGCAAACATCCTCATCAATATCGCCATTGCTTTGTAACATTGATCCTAAGTATCGGAAAGAGTCCCTTCTAGGTACTATTTGTCCTTGTAGACTAACATTTCCCTCTTCACGACCAACACCACTAAAGTCACACCTCATATACTCGGTTTTGGTCCTACTAAGTCTAAACCCCTTGGACTCTAAGGTTTGTCTCCATAACTCTAATTTCTTATCAACACCATGTCTAGTTCCATCTACCAGCACTACATCATCAGCAAAGGGCATGCACCAAGGGATATCCCCTTGTATATCCTTCGACACCTCATCCATCACCAAGGAAAAGATGTATGGGCTCAAAGTTGATCCTTGATGTAGTCCTACCGTGATAGGAAATGCATCAGTCTCACTATCACTTACGCGCACACTTGTCCTAACATTATTGTACATATCCTTGATAAGGGTAATGTACTTCGTTGGCACTTTATGTTTCTCTAGTGCCCACCACACGACTGGCCTTGGTATCTTGTCGTACGCCTTCTCCAAGTCGATGAACACTATATGCAAGTCCTTCTTCTGCTCCCTATATCTCTCCATAAGCTGACGAAGCAAGAAAATCGCCTCCATTGTAGACCTCCCAGGCATAAAACCAAACTGGTTTTTAGTGACATTGGTCACTTTCCTCAAGCGCTGTTCAATCACTCTCTCCCAAAGCTTCATAGTATGACTCATAAGCTTAATGCCTCGATAATTAGTACAACTTTGAATATCTCCTTTATTTTTGAAGATAGGTACTAATATACTTTTCCTCCATTCTTCAAGCATCTTGTTTGACCGAAAAATGTGGTTGAATAGCTTTGTGAGCCATACTATTGCCACGTCCCCAAGACATCTCCACACCTTAATAGGGACATCGTCAGGGCCGAGGGCCTTTCCTCCTTTCATCCTTTTTAAGGCCTCCTTAACCTCAAACTCTTGTGTCCTCCGCACGAACCGCCTGTTGGAGTCATCAAAGGAGTCATCCAACTCAACCATAGTGCTCCCATTCCCATCATTGAATAGCCCATTAAAGTAATCACACTATCTATTCTTAATCTCTTCATCCTTCACTAGAATGCGGTCAGTCTCATCTTTGATGCATTTAACTTGATTGAGATCCCTCATCTTTCTCTCGCGGATTTTTGCTACCTTGTATATGTCTTTTTCACCTTCTTTTATCTCTAGTCTCTCATATAACTTATCATAGGCCTGTCCTCTTGCCTTACTCACAGCCCGCTTTGCATTCTTCTTAGCCTCTTTGTACTTAAGCATGTTGCTTGCGCTTCTATCATTATGCCAACTCTTGTAACACTCCTTCTTGTCCTTAATGGACTTTTGTACATCCTCATTCCACCACCAAGTGTCTTTATCTACAAGTTTCTTTCCCTTTGTCACACCGAACACCTCACTAGCTACCTTTCTAATGCAAGTTGCCATCTTCATCCACATACTATCTGCATCTCCATTTTCTGCCCAGGGTCCTTCTGTAATCACCCTATTTTTAAAGGATTCTTGTGATTCTCCCTTCAACTTCCACCACTTTGTTCTTGTGATTTTGACACCTTTGTCCCGCAAAGAGCATGTATGGAAGTGTGCACATATGAGTTTTGAGCAAAATAGGCAATGTAGACATAAGACATATGTGCACTCTTTATGGTGGGGTGCAAAACTACATGTGTGAGCAATAATTTTGATGTGAATATCATAATGAGCATAATCATAAAATCATCAGGAGTCTCAAGTCTACATAGCAGTTTTAATCATGCATCATTAATCAAAATCATAACATAGTCATCATTTAACATTACATGTCCAAAAGCATATTGATAGCATAAGTCTTACAAAAGTTCATTTCTTAAACTAGGACATAAAAAGAAGAGCCTACGACCTAAGACACCCCTCAATATCTCCCCCTTTGGCATCAAGGCACCAAAAAGAAGGATAGGAGGGATCTACTTGTCGTCGCCGGCTCACTCCTCGCTGTCGGTCCTTTCTTTGTCTTCATCATCAGACTGAGGAGGAGAAGGAGGACCACTCGTCGTGCCAAAGTAGGCACGCTCTAATGGAGAGAGAGGAGGAAGCTCTATGAAGTCAGATGCAGAGTCCTCTGAGATGACTGGAGATCCAATGGACTCAATCTCCAGTTTTTGGCATATTTCTTTGACATTGGCCTTCATGTATCTCATTTCTTCTTTACTTGCCTTGTTCATCTTATGAAGCTTCACCTCAGTTTTGCGGCAAGAACTAAAAATAGCAGACAAATACTTCATAATTCCACTAGAGGACCCTCTGTGTGGAGAGGACCTAGTCTTGGATGAAGGACTTGCATCTTCTTGTAACACCCCAAAATCTTGTTAAGAGGGGAATTTAAAAATTTTTGGACGTGTTGCATGTTTTACAACAATTTAAATTCAAACTGGAATTCAATTTAAACTCAAAACAGAAAAGAAATAGAAAAAGAAAAAGGAAAACAGAAAAAAACCGGCCAGTGGGCCGAAACCCACCAGCCGGCCCACCCTGCTCCGCGCCAGCCCGCAGCCTCGCGCGCCCCCTTCCTCCCACTGACAGGCAGGGCCCGCCAACCTTTCTTCTTCCTCGCGCCCGCGCCGCGATCGGCTGGGACTCTCTCACCCGAATCAAAACCGATCGGGAATTCTCGCGTATCCCAGCCGATTTCCGGACCCCGAAGACTCCAGCTCGATCTAAACCAACCCGCCGCACTCCCCCGTCTATAAAAACCGCGGCCTTGTCCCGTTTTCCCCACGCGATCCGCCAATTTTACTCCGGTGAGAACCCAAGCCCCTCCGGCGAATTCTGCCCGATCTACGCTCGGAAATTCCGATCTAACTCGCTGGTCTTGATCCACCGCCTCCGGGGAACCTCGCAGATGCAGAAAACTCGGTGGTTTGCGGTTCAAACACAGCGCCGACGAGCCTCGCCGTTAATTCACCTCGGACCTTGTCGCCGACCGCCTTCAAGGACCTCCGAGCTCAAGAAAGCCCCCGAGGTGAGATCCCCGACCACCCCTCTACCGATCTATGCCATAAAATCACAGTTCTAGGAAGAATTTACGAAGATCCGAAAATCTCCGGCGAGATCGCCGCCTCCCGCCGCCGTGCGCCGCCGGGCAGCGCCGCCCGCGCTCGATCAGAGCGACGTGGCCGCTTGTGCGCCGTTAATTTTAAATCGCACGGTAGAGTTTAAATCCCCGCGTATCGGTTCGATGTTATAATCTCAGCCGTCTGTTTTAAATCGGACGGTCCACGTCAGCCCCGCGTTATAAAGACTGGAATTCTTACGCGCTACCCCCTGGGGTTCTCGGGAAATAAGAGCTAGGCCCGGAAACTTCTGATCTAGCCACTAGAACTCCAGAAAATCATGTAAATTAATTTAAAAATCAGTTTTAGCCCCTGAACTTAATAAAAATTAGGAAAAACCCCTCTGTTATGTGTAACTAGACCCCAGAAAATTCTTAAATTAATATTATAGACCCTGTAGTGGGGTGAGTTTACCTTTTTGACCCTATTTGATGTTAAATTTAGGAAATTGAATATGTGGTTAGTATTTAAAATTTAAAAGGTGGGACAAACATATTGTCTAATTCAAATTAAAAACTTTCCCAGTACTTAGAAAACCTTGGAGTGAGATAAAATAGATTTTTGGCTGAAATGAATCTGTTTAATTTATTATTCACATTTATTAGTTATAGGGACACATTTTTAGGTAGAGAATAATTCTGAAAATTAGAAAAAATAAATGTAAAATAGTTTACATCAGAGGAAAAGATCAAAAATATATTATTAACAATTTTGGATCAGACCTATTCTGTTTAGATGATGTGTCTTACTATTTTCATAATAAAGTACACATTTAGGCATAGGAAGTAAATTTGAAAATATAGCAAGCTAGGTATAAATAATTAGAAAATGATAAATGAAGATTCCAAAATCCAAAGAATTCAGTTTAGGGTTGGTAGAAGTTCTGAAGACACATATGAAGAAGAAAAATACCTTTCATGCATACTTGGTAGCTAAAAGGTGTAGTAATTGAATATAAGGAATTTATTTAAATTGGAAACTCATATATAAAGTATGCAAGCATAAATGTGAATACAAAAGTAAGAATCACATACATATGATTAAAAGTGCATGTAAGCCAAAGGTCAACACACATAGAGTAAACACAACACATAGATGTTTTGAATGGCTTTGTTACATGTGAATGTGTGGTTTGTATGAAGTGGAAGTGTGAACTATGTCTTATGGATTGTTGTTTTTCCTTTGCTATGTGCGATGGTATGATGTAGAACCTGCTCAAGAGCAAGTTATTCCTTTCCAAGATCAGGACTACCCATTCCAAGAGCAGCAGGAAGGAGGCAAGTGTCCTTGACCACTTTGATCCTATACTAGGATGTGTAGATAGAATTATTTGCATTGTCAATTGAAATATGAAACCCATGCTAGGAAGTTTCCCTAGAATTGCATTACCTTGTTTCCTTGTAGCTTGGGTTGGGATTTATTTTATCATGTCATTTATTTATATGCTTAGCCATGCTTAGAATGGGATAAGTGGGATATGAGATCATCAACTTATTTACCTTGCTCTTGAATGAGATATTGTGAGTTATTTAGAGATAGGGATCGAGGCAAGTTGGATGATTTGGTTGGTGCTGGGTGCACGAGACTCGGGTTTGTGTTTAGTACTTGCCTGGATCCTAAGGACCGGTTCATGGAGCATGTAACCTGGCTTTACCGTGCCAACCACATGCTGAGATGGGACAGCTTGGCCAATTAATTAGGTGTATCCCCGGCGTAGTATGGGTGTGTTGGATGGTGCGGGAAATAGGTGTCAGCTGGACTACCATATGAACCGCAAGGCTCAAGAGGGGGCCACTGCAGCGGGGTTGGAGCCTCTTGTATGCTGTTAGGGGTGAAACCTCAGTGGGCCCACGCTCGTCGGGAATCCCTTTGTAAAGGCTTCGTAGTGATCTCCTGGCTACACACCTGGGAAGTGTGAATGTGGTTCGTAGCCACTGGCATAATGGAGGTTCTTTTAGTCCACCCGACAACGGGGGATGAAATCACTACATGTGGGTACAGTGGTGCAAACTCTGCAGAGTCAAAACTGTCATGACAGCCGTGCTCACGGTCAAGAGCGGCTTGGACTTATTCATGATTAGAGAATGATGACCTTGGAGGTTGTGGATGTTAAGCGGGGAGCTTAACATTGGAAATGATGTTACGGTTATTTGATTGTGATAATGGGATGGGAAATTGGGATCATTTCACCTGTGTAGTAATGTAGGTGCTTAATAAGCTAAGGTAATAGGTATTAATAGCATAGTGCTTTAACCATGAGTTCAACCTCCCCTTGTTCTAGCCATGCATGACATAACTTTCCCACACTTGCTGAGTACCATCGGTACTCAACCTTGCATATTTGTTGGTTTATATTGCTGCTCAGGTCAAGATAATGAGGTGGTGTATAACGATCAAGACTTTGGACGGAAGAAGGTTTCTAGGTTCATGGAGTCCCCCGGGCAACGCCTGTGACGGGGCCCTCAAGAATAATATTCCGCTGCTAGTTTATTTACTTGTGATGAACTTATTATTGTCCATTGAGACATTTGCTATGTAAGACTTATTTATATTCGACACCTGGCTTGTAATAAATGATGCTTCACTATTTGTCATCACATGTATGAGAAAATGATCCTGGCATACATGTGATATTCACTCGGTTGTTCTTTGGATAAACCGGGTGTGACAGAAGTGGTATCAGAGCCAATGTTGCCCGTAGGAACGTGGACCTAGGTAGAAATAGACGTATTTAAGGGCCCTATTTTCTTAAAAACTATTTTACAAGGTATGTGTTGAAAAGTGTTATTTAATGGAGTCACTTTCTTCATCTTACCCCAACTTTCATTCAAAATAGGATTTTTGTTTAAAAGTTTATCTAACCTAAGTTTAAATGCTTTTTGATTTAGATGGTTCGCATGATTCGCACCGCCGCAAGTCCACACGAGGGAGAGTTCCCGTAGTTGCCCTTGCCCAAAGAGAGGAGAGCCGTCCGGTGACTTACCTTTCCTACGGATTGGCAGTAGGAGGCTTGTTGCGCCGTCTCCGACGTATGCTCCAAGCCGCCGGCAATACGGGCAAGCTAATCATACACTATAGCTCCACCAGGACCATCCGTGAAAAGAGAGAAGAATGGAGTTCAGAGATGAGGATTATCCACGAAAATCAGCTGCTCAAGATCCACCGCTCCCCAGCTTGTCGAGCGACACAGGTCGATGCAGAGAAGGATGTCACCTGGGAGGCCATCACCTGCCAGAGTCACATCTATCGTCGACACCTGGATAGGACTGAGTACATATATGTCCTCCAGCGCGAGAGTGGTACAACGGAGTATAAGTTCCCGCCAGTGCAGCAAGGGACTTCCCATGAGCACATGGACTTGTGGTTGGAGGATGCTGCTATGATTAGCACTCGATTGCAGGAGTGTCAGCAGGAGCTTTAGGATGTTCGTGACACCCTGAAGGAAACGGAGGCGTTGCTGCGAGCCTGCTTGAGGGCGAGAGAAAGAGGAGATGGGAATGAACTGTGTGTCACCGTGAATGATACATGGACTCCTGACTCCCCAGATCACCGGTCGATCAGGCGTCGTCGCACTTCTCCACCAGCAGCCTCCCCACCCAAAGCAGAGTCAGAAGGCAGCCGCAATGATGAGGAAGACCTCGAGGAGCCAGCTCAGTGAATACGAGTAGTGTAGAGTCCTTCCCTTAGTTAGCAAGATGTCGAATAGTCGAGTCGTTACCTTAGTTAATGGTGTGTTAATGCTTGGTGTGTGACGAGAGTTGTGGAAGCCACGAGCAATTGTCCACAGCCTCGTCTTAAGATTGTTTTGCTTTGGTGTGTGAACCCACATGAAATAATATTGCATTTATTTTTTGTGAGAAATGAACCCACTGAAAAGTATAACAAAGCCTCAACACTTCAAAGTACAAACAAGTGGAAGTAGTAAGATGATACGAAATTCTTCCAAATTAACATTGGTTGATTCTACCTAATGGCCGGAAGAGGAAAAGTACGTGCTGCCAAACCCGCCAACAACAACGATGAGGCATGCAACCCTCATCTTTCTGGAGGCCAGGACCGGGGTGGTCGCCATGAAGGAGTTGATCCCCCCAACCAAATGCTGGAGAATCAAAATCAGCTCATCCAGAACTTGACTCAAGTGGTGGCCAACTTGCATCAAGTTCCATCTCCACAAGCTGCACCACGCCAACCAAGGTTGAGTGAGTTTCTAGGAACTCAACCTCCAAAGTTTGCAAGTGCTGTTAAACCTCTGGAGGCAGATGATTGGCTAAAGACCATTGAAAGCAAGATGAGGATCATACAGTGCCAAGGGTATGAGAGGGTGCTGTTTGTCTCTCATCAATTGCATGGACCTGCTGCTGATTGGTGGACCGCCTATGTGGCCGCCCATCATGACCCTGGGAACATCACTTGGGAAGAGTTCAAGCGTAGCTTCCGCAACCATTACATCCCAAGACGTGAACTCAAAAACAAGAGGAAGGAGTTCTTGGGACTACAGCAGGGAAACATGACGGTGAGGGAATACCTCACTAAATTTACTCAACTATCCCGTTATGCCCCACGGCACATAGAGACTGATGAGCAGAAACAAGATTGTTTCGTGGAGGGACTTACCGCAGAAATGCAGTGTGCAATGTCCTCAAATGAGTATGAAAGCTTCCAAAAGATGGTGGACAGAGCGTTTGTGGTGGAAATAAAACTGAAGGCCTTGTAAAATTAGAATAAGAGGAAGGCCGGGTGGTCACATCAAGCCTCAGGGAGCAACACCCGCCCACGTCTGATGCAGCAACCTGCAGGGCAGACGAACCGTGCTGCGGTACCCTACTCAGCACCAAGAGGGTACAACCCAAACTACAGGCCTCCGGCAGCACCAGCACAGCCGCAGCGTCAGTTTGTACAGCCGCCTCGCCCCACATATCCACCTCGACCAGCAGTGCAAGGCCCCCAAACCAACCCCAAGACAATAAAGGCCAAGCACCTAAGGTTGGGGTGCAATGTTTAATTGTGGTGAAGTGGGGCACTATGCCCATAAGTGCCCAAAGAAGAAGCCCTCGCAGCCACAACAGCAGAATGTAATGATAGGACGGGTGAACCACGTCACTATGGAGGAAGCACAAGAGGCACCCGACGTGGTAGTTGGTAAGTTTCCTGCCAATTTACACATTGCAACCCTGCTATTTGATTCTGGTGCTACCCACTCGTTCATTGCTCAAGGGTTTGTTAAGAATCATGACCTAGCAACAACACAAATGAACCATATGCTAGCCGTAAACTCTCCAGGTGGAGAAATAAGTACAAGGCAAGTGTGTCCCAAAGTGAACCTAGACATTAATGGGGTAGTATTTACTGCTAACCTCGTAGTGATAGATTCACAAGGTATAGATATTATTTTGGGTATGGATTGGTTGACCAAACATAAAGGAATCATCCATTGTTCGACCAGAACGGTGGAACTAACTCACCCTAGTGGCACAAGAGTAAAGTTCATAACAATACACGAGCCTAGGAGGCACATTAAATTAAATCAAGTTGAGGTGAAAGTTGAGGAGATCAGGACCATCAGGGAATATCCAGATGTTTTTCCGGAGGATTTGACAGGTATGCCTCCCGATCGTGAAGTGGAATTCGCAATTGAGCTTGTGCCTGGAACAGCCCCGATATACAAGAGACCTTATCGGATAGACTCCAAGCAGCTGGGAGAACTCAAGGATCATTTGAGAGAATTGACGGGGAAGGGGTATATTCGCCCTAGTTCCTCACCATGGGGAGCTCCGGTGATATTTGTGCCCAAGAAGGACGGAACCCAAAGGTTATGTGTGGATTACCGTGCCTTGAATGATGTAACCATCAAGAACACGTACCCATTACCCCGCATTGAAGACTTGTTTGATCAATTGAGGGGAGCTTGTGTGTTCTCGAAAATTGATCTCAGGTCGGGATACCACCAACTCAAGATAAGGCAATCTGATATTCCCAAGACAACTTTCGTATCTCGGTACGGATTGTATGAATACACTGTCATGCCTTTCGGGCTAACTAATGCCCCGGCATGCTTCATGTATCTCATGAACAAGGTATTCATGGAATATCTGGACAAATTTGTGGTGGTTTTCATAGATGACATTCTCGTCTTCTCCAAAGATGAAGAAGAACATGAGAAACATCTAAGGTTGGTGTTGCAGAGGCTGAGAGAACACCAACTATATGCCAAGTTGAGCAAGTGTGAGTTTTGGCTGAAGAGAGTTACCTTCTTAGGACATATAATCTCGGAGGAAGGAATCTCCATGGATCCTACCAAAATCGAGGATATACAGAAGGGGAAGACCCCTGAAAATGTCGGGGAAGTTCGAAGCTTTTTGGGATTGGCTGGATACCATCGACGGTTTATTGAGGGATTCTCTAAGATCTCGAGACCCATTACCAAACTGTTGGAGAAGGGAATCACATTCACATGGACGCCACAGTGCGAGACGAGTTTTCAGGAGCTAAAGAAAAGATTGACAACACCCCCAGTGTTGGTTATGCCAGATATGCAGAAGAACTTCACGGTGTACTGCGATGCCTCTAGAAACGGGTTGGGATGTGTTCTCATGCAAGAAGGGCATGTCGTGGCTTATGCATCCCGGAAGCTTCGGAAGCACGAGAAGAACTATCCTACACATGACCTAGAACTAGCCGCAGTGGTACACGCGTTGAAAATTTGGCGGCACTATTCGATGGGGAAGAGGACCGAGATATATACGGATCATAAGAGTTTGAAGTACATATTCACACAGCTAGACCTCAACCTCAGACAAAGGAGATGGTTAGAGCTAATCAATGACTTTTATGTGGGCATCAACTATCATCCTGGGAAAGCAAACGTCGTGGCCGATGCTTTAAATCGGAAAGTGCAGGTCAATAAGTTGAGCTTGAAGGACATGCCTGCAGAATTGAAGGACGAGGTTATAAGGCTCAATCTATGCCTTGTGAATAGTGGTGAAGCTATCGCCATGGAAGTGGACTCCACACTAGAGCGAGACATCCGCGAGGGTCAAAAGAAAGACGAGAAGATACAAGAGATCAGACAACTCATCAAGGAAAATAAAGCTCCTGGTTTTAGAGAGGATGAACAAGGAACGGTGTGGCATGGGAAAAGAATCTGTGTGCTAGAAGTAAAGGAGATCCGTGAATTGATTTTGAAGGAGGCTCATGATTCTGACTATTCCATTCATCCTGGGAGTACGAAGATGTACCCGGACCTCAAAAGCAGGTATTGGTGGTATGGCATGAAGCGAGATGTCGCGGAACATGTTGCCCTATGCGACACATGTCAGTTGGTAAAAGCAGAACATCAATGACCCGCGGGATTATTGCAACCACTCAAAGTGCTTGAATGGAAATGGGAAGAAATTTGTATGGATTTCATAGTGGGATTGCCTAGGACCCAATCAAGATATGATTCAATATGGGTCATCATTGACAGGCTAACCAAGGTAGCTCATTTCATCCCCGTGAAAGAAAGCTACAGCAGATCCATATTGGCAGAGTTGTACATGTCAAGGATCGTGTGTTACCATGGAGTGCCAAAGAAGATTGTGTCGGATCGAGGGACACAGTTCACCTCAAGGTTCTGGCAGAAGTTGCACGAAACCATGGGAACCCATCTGAACTTTAGTTCTTCCTATCATCCCCAAACTGATGGGCAGACGGAAAGAACCAATCAGATTCTTGAAGATATGCTGAGGGCATGTGCACTCAAAAACAATTGGAGTTGGGATAAGAACTTACCGTATGCGGAGTTTTCCTATAACAACAACTATCAAGCTAGTATGAAGATGTCACCGTTTGAAGCCTTGTACAAGAGGAAGTGCAGAACTCCCCTATTTTGGAACCAAACGGGGGAAAGTAAAGTGTTTGGTCCAGAAGTACTACAAGAAGCTGAGGCGAAGGTGAGGAAAATTCGCAACAATTTGAGGATAGCACAGACACGCCAAAAGAGCTATGCCGATGTACGAAGAAGAGAGCTCGTTTTCAACGTGGGAGACTATCTCTATCTCAAGGTGTCCCCTATCAGAGGACTTTGTCCGTTCAAGGTGAAAGGGAAGTTGTCACCTCGATACATCGGACCCTTTCAAGTTCTGGAAAGGAAAGGCGAAGTGGCGTATCAACTAGAGTTACCGGCTCGCCTATCGGATGTGCACGATGTGTTCCATGTGTCACAACTCAAGAAATACCTGAGAACGCCTGAAGAGGTTTTACCCATGAATGAAGTGGACGTAGCTGAGGATTTGTCTTATGCCGAGCAACCATACAAGATTTTGGAGACAATGGAACGCCTCACCAGAAATAAAAGAATCCGGGTGTGCAAGATGCAATGGAAGCATCACTCAGAAGAGGAAGCCACCTGGGAACGGGAAGATGAGCTCAAGGCACAATTTCCGGAATTGTTTTCTTAGAACCACCAATCTCGAGGACAAGATTTCTTTTAAGGGGGGTAGAGCTGTAACACCCCAAAATCTTGTTAAGAGGGGAATTTAAAAATTTTTGGACGTGTTGCATGTTTTGCAACAATTTAAATTCAAACTGGAATTCAATTTAAACTCAAAACAGAAAAGAAATAGAAAAAGAAAAAGGAAAACAGAAAAAAAACGGCCAGTGGGCCGAAACCCACCAGCCGGCCCACCCTGCTCCGCGCCAGCCCGCAGCCGCGCGCGCCCCCTTCCTCCCACTGACAGGCGGGGCCCGCCAGCCTTTCTTCTTCCTCGCGCCCACACCGCGATAGGCCGGGACTCTCTCACCCGAATCAAAACCGATAGGGAATTCTCGCGTATCCCAGCCGATTTCCGGACCCTGAAGACTCCAGCTCGGTCTAAACAAACCCGCCGCCCTCCCCCGTATATAAAAACCCCGGCCTTGTCCCGTTTTTTCCCACGCGATCCGCCGATTTTACTCCGGTGAGAACCCGAACCCCTTCGGCGAATTCTGCCCGATCTACGCTCGGAAATTCCGATCTAACTCGCTGGTCTTGATCCACCGCCTCCGGGGAACCTCGCAGGTGCAGAAAACTCGGTGGTTTGCGGTTCAAACACAGCGCCGACGAGCCTCGCCGTGAATTCACCTCGGACCTCGTCGTCGACCGCCTTCAAGGACCTCCGAGCTCAATAAAACCCCCGAGGTGAGATCCCCGACCTCCCCTCTACCGATCTATGTCATAAAATCACAGTTCTAGGAAGAATTTACGAAGATCCGAAACTCTCCGGCGAGATCGCCGCCTCCCGCCGCTGTGCGCCGCCGGGCAGCGCCGCCCGCGCTCGATCAGAGCGACGTGGCCGCTTGTGCGCCGTTTATTTTAAATCGCACGGTAGAGTTTAAATCCCCGCGTACCGGTTCGATGTTATAATCTCAGCCGTCTGTTTTAAATCGGACGGTCCACGTCAGCCCCGCGTTATAAAGACTGGAATTCTTACACGCTACCCCCTGGGGTTCTCGGGAAATAAGAGCTAGCCCCGAAAACTTCTGATCTAGCCCCTGGAACTCCAGAAAATCATGTAAATTCATTTAAAAATCAGTTTTAGCCCCTGGACTTAATAAAAATTAGGAAAAACCCCTGTGTTATGTGTAGCTAGAACCCTGAAAATTCTTAAAAGAATATTATAGACCCTATAGTGGGGTAAGTTTACCTTTTTGACCCTATTTGATGTTAAATTTAGGAAATTGAATATGTGGTTAGTATTTAAAATTTAAAAGGTGGGACAAACATATTGTCTAATTCAAATTAAAAACATTCCCAGTACTTAGAAAACCTTGGAGTGAGATAAAAATAAATTTTTGGCTGAAATGAATCTGTTTAATTTATTATTCACATTTATTAGTTATAGGGACACATTTTTAGGTAGAGAATAATTCTGAACATTAGAAAAAATAAATGTAAAATAGTTTACATCAGAGGAAAAGATCAAAAATATATTATTAACTGTTTTGGATCAGAACCTATTCTGTTTAGATGATGTGTCTTACTATTTTCATAATAAAGTACACATTTAGGCATAGGAAGTAAATTTGAAAATATAGCAAGCTAGGTATAAATAATTAGAAAATGATAAATGAAGATTCCAAAATCCAAAGAATTCAGTTTAGGGTTGGTAGAAGTTCTGAAGACACATATGAAGAAGGAAAATACCTTTCATGCATACTTGGTAGCTAATACGTGTAGTAATTGAATATAAGGAATTTATTTAAATTGGAAACTCATATATAAAGTATGCAAGCATAAATGTGAATACAAAAGTAAGAATCGCATACACATGATTAAAAGTGCATGTAAGCCAAAGGTCAACACACATAGAGTAAACACAACACATAGAAGTTGTGAATGGCTTTGTTACATGTGAATGTGTGGTTTGTATGAAGTGGAAGTGTGAACTATGTCTTATGGATTGTTGTTTTTCCTTTGCTATGTGCGATGGTATGATGTAGAACCTGCTCAAGAGCAAGTTATTCCTTTCCAAGATCAGGACTACCCATTCCAAGAGCAGCAGGAAGGAGGCAAGTGTCCTTGACCACTTTGATCCTATACTAGGATGTGTAGATAGAATTATTTGCATTGTCAATTGAAATATGAAACCCATGCTAGGAAGTTTCCCTAGAATTGCATTACCTTGTTTCCTTGTAGCTTGGGTTGGGATTTATTTTATCATGTCATTTATTTATATGCTTAGCCATGCTTAGAATGAGATAAGTGGGATATGAGATCATCAACTTATTTACCTTGCTCTTGAATGAGATATTGTGAGTTATGTAGAGATAAGGATCGAGGCAAGTTGGATGATTTGATTGGTGCTGGGTGCACGAGACTCGGGTTTGTGTTTAGTACTTGCCTGGATCCTAAGGACCGGTTCATGGAGCATGTAACCTGGCTTTACCGTGCCAACCACATGCTGAGATGGGGCAGCTTGGCCAATTAATTAGGTGTATCCCCCGCGTAGTATGGGTGTGTTGGATGGTGCGGGAAATAGGTGTCAGCTGGACTACCATATGAACCGCAAGGCTCAAGAGGGGGCCACTGCAGCGGGGTTGGAGCCTCTTGTATGCTGTTAGGGGTGAAACCTCAGTGGGCCCATGCTCGTCGGGAATCCCTTTGTAAAGGCTTCGTAGTGATCTCCTGGCTACACACCTGGGAAGTGTGAATGTGGTTTGTAGCCACTGGCATAATGGAGGTTCTTTTAGTCCACCCGGCAACGGGGGATGAAATCACTACATGTGGGTACAGTGGTGCAAACTCTGCAGAGTCAAAACTGTCATGACAGCCGTGCTCACGGTCAAGAGCGGCTTGGACTTATTCATGATTAGAGAATGATGACCTTGGAGGTTGTGGATGTTAAGCGGGGAGCTTAACATTGGAAATGATGTTACGGTTATTTGATTGTGATAATGTTATGGGAAATTGGGATCATTTCACCTGTGTAGTAATGTAGGTGCTTAATAAGCTAAGGTAATAGGTATTAATGGCATAGTGCTTTAACCATGAGTTCAATCTCCCCTTGTTCTACCCATGCATGACATAACTTTCCCACACTTGCTGAGTACCATTAGTACTCAACCTTGCATATTTGTTGGTTTATATTGCTGCTCAGGTCAAGATAATGAGGTGGTGTATGATGATCAAGACTTTGGACCCGAAGAAGGTTTCTAGGTTCATGGAGTCCCCCGGGAAACGCCTGTGACGGAGCCCTCAAGAATAATATTGCGCTGCTAGTTTATTTACTTGTGATGAACTTATTATTGTCCATTGAGACATTTGCTATGTAAGACTTATTTATATTCGACACCTGGCTTGTAATAAATGATGCTTCACTATTTGTCATCACATGTATGAGAAAATGATCCTAGCATACATGTGATATTCACTCGGTTGTTCTTTGGATAAACCGGGTGTGACACTTCTTGAGCTCTCTCTGGATGTTCTTCAGGTGAGCCAGGTGAGGGAGCAGCTGGGAGAGAGGCTTGAGGAGGCTTCCGAGGCCTTAGAGCAGTGTGCTCCACATCCTTCACAAACTCAATTCCTGTGACTTTTTCAATCATGAACATCAAGTATGGTGCATAGCCACAGGAACGGTTTGGTGTGCAGGATACATTCACCATGTCATTCCAAATGTAATCAAAGATATCAAATCTTCTTCTCCTGCTGATTACTTTCATCAAGGTTCTCAAGTAACCTTGGACACTCCCAGCATCTCCATCCTTTGGAGCAATGGTCTTCCGGAGCACTCTGTTGAGAACAATGAAGAAGGGCTTCATGTTCTTTGTTGAGGGAGGATTCAATGGGGAGTCAAGTATCATAGAGGAATTCCATCTTGTCCTTGTCCACAACTCCAAGATTGTGAATCACAATCTCATCATTGCCGGTGTCCTCAAGGTGCAGCAGTCTGGCTAACTCAGTACAAGAAATTGTGTACATGGATCCATGTGTCATCCAAGTCACTTTGTCTTCTCCATCGTGGGAAAAGTGGCAAGTTGCATAGAACTGAACGATGATCTCATCATTCCAGTTGTATCTGAAGGAGGGGTTGTGAGGATGAAGGAGATTGTGTCTGAGCCGGCCCTAGGGTTACGGAGTCGAAATATCGGACTAGTACGAGGTTGTCCGGACTAGTCCGGACTAGCGGACCAAGTGCGGACTAGTCTGCAAGTGCGGACTAGTCTAGGGTGACCACGGACTAGTCTGTGGTCCCTTGTACAGAAAAGTACAAAATACTTATATATATGTATTCAATGGTTCCTTATAAGGAATAGGGGACAAAGACACACAGATATTCTTGATGAATATGATCAGTTCACATACAACAATCAAGCTATGACCATAATTCATCAAGATCAAGTAACTAACATAGTTTTCGGAGAAAACAGAGAGAGATGATTTTTCAACACAATTAACATGATTTGGAGGATGGCATACAGGTATGCAAGTTTTCAAGCCACGTTCTGAGCATCAAGGATATTTAGTTCATTTCGGAGCTCACAAAAGCGTTTTTCATCAAGTGGCTTGGTAAAGATATCGGCTAGTTGTTTTTCAGTGTTGACATGGGAAATGGCTATATCTCCTTTCATTGAGTGATCTCTCAAAAAATGATGTCGGATATCTATGTGTTTGGTTCTAGAGTGCTCAACAGGGTTATGGACAATTTTAATTGCACTCTCGTTGTCACAAAGGAGTGGAATACGGCTCATATTGTAACTGTAATCCCTTAGAGTTTGTCGCATCCAAAGGAGTTGTGCACAACAACTTCCAGCTGCAACATACTCCGCTTCGGCCATGGATAAGGCAATTGAATTTTGTTTCTTAGAGGACCAAGAAACTAAGGATCTACCTAGGAATTGGCAAGTACCGGAAGTACTTTTTCTATCTACCTTGCATCCGGCATAATCTGCATCGGAGTATCCAATGAGATTGAATTTTGAACCATTGGGATACCAAAGGCCTAGGTTGGGTGTATGAACTAAATATATCAAGATCCTTTTAACAGCTATCAAATGACATTCCTTAGGATTGGCTTGAAACCTTGCACACAAACATACACTCAACATGATATCAGGCCTCGATTCACATAAATAAAGTAAGGAGCCAATCATGGAACGATATACCTTTTGATCCACATTTGGTCCGTCTTCATTGAGATCCAAGTGTCCATTTGTCGCCATGGGAGTCTTTATGGGATTTCCTTTGTCCATTCCAAACTTCTTGAGAATGTCTTGAGTGTACTTTGTTTGGATTATGAACGTCCCGTCCTTTTGTTGCTTCACTTGGAATCCCAAAAGGTACCTCAACTCTCCCATCATGGACATCTCCAATCTATCTGTCATAATCTTACTAAATTCTTGACAAAAGGATTTGTTAGTTGAACCAAATATAATGTCGTCAACATAGATTTGGCAAATGAAGAGATCATCATCAAAGTGTTTAGTAAACAAAGTGTAATCAGCTTTTCCAATCTTGAAGTCATTTTCAATCAAAAAATCTCTAAGGCACTAATACCAAGCTCTAGGAGCTTGTTTGAGGCCATACAGATCCTTACGCGGTTTGAACACATTGTCGGGGTACTCTTGATCTTCAAAACCGGGTGGTTGCTCCATGTACACCTCCTCCTTGATCGGCCCGTTGAGAAAGGCGCTTTTCACGTCCATTTGATAAAGCTTGAAATCATGGTGAGTAGCATATGCAAGTAATATACGAATCGATTCAAGCCTAGCTACGGGAGCGAAAGTCTCATCGAAATCCAAACCTTCGACTTGTGAGTACCCTTTTGCCACAAGTTGTGCCTTGTTCCTTGTCACCACTCCATGTTCGTCTTGCTTGTTGCAGAAGACTCATTTAGTTCCGACGACGTTGGACTTGGGTGTTTCAACAAGCTCCCACACTTCATTCCTTTTGATGTTGTTCAGTTCTTCTTGCATCGCCATCACAAAGTCCGGATCTTTTAATGCATCCTCAACCTTGTATGATTCCAAAGAAGATACAAAAGAATAGTGTTCAAAAAAACTAGCTATGCGAGATTGAGTTATTACTCCCTTTCGGATGTCACCGATTATGTTGTCGAGGGGGTGATCTCCTTGGATGCTGTGGTGTACTCTTGGATGTGGCACTTGTGGTCTTGAATCTTCATTATCATCTTCTTCTCCCCCTTGATAGTTGCCCTCATTGATGTTTTGATCTTCTTGATTTTCTTGAGGTTGATCTTGTATGGAAGTTCCATGTAACACCCCAAAACCTGTTAAAGAGGTGAATTTAAAATTTTTGGACGTAATGCATGTGGAGAAGAAATTCAAACTTAAAATGGAATTCAAATTTGAATCAAAACAGAAAAGAAAAAGGAAAAAGAAAAAGAAAAACGGAAAATGGGCCGAAACCCACCTCAGCCAGCCCAACAGCCCGCGGCTGTTTTTCCCCTCCCCCTCTCTCTGACACGCGGGGCCTGCGTGTCATCCCCTTCCTCCGCGTGCTCCCAACTGCCACCGATACTCCCGCGCTCGATCACGCCCGCCGCTCCCGAAACCCGCGCTCGCACACCCCGATCTTTGGTCCCAGGCACTCCAGCACGATCTCAACAAACGCCGCCCTCCCTCATCCATATAAACGCTGAAGGCTGCCCCTTTTCTTCCCCACTTCGACCCACTTTCAGTTCCGGTGAGGACCGAGACTTCCGTCGCCGTTTTCTTTCGATCTTCGTCCGTTTTCTCCAATCTAACGTGTGTAGCGCGTCCTGCCGCCGGGGAGTCTTGCAGGTAAAGGAGACCCCGTGTTTTGCGCTCTAGACACAGCTCCGGTGAGCACCGCCGAGCTTCCCACTCGGACCTCGTCGCCGACCGCCTTCGAGGGCCTCCGAGCTCAAGAAAACCTCCGAGGTGAGATCCCCTACTCCCCCTCCTCCGAATTGTGCAGAGAAAACGGTAGTCTAGGGCCGGTAGATAAGATTTCGGAAATCTCCGGCGAGATCGCCGCCTCTCGCCGCCGTGCGCCGCCGGGCAGCGCTGCCCGCACACGGCTAGGGCAACGTGGCCCTCCGTGGCCCTTCATTTTAAATCGTGCGGATGAAAATAGAACCCCCGCGTACCCCTTCGCAATCTAATCTCGACCCTCCATTTAAAATCGGATGGTCCACGTCAGCCCCGCATTATTAAGGCCGAGAATCTTACGTGCTACCCCCTGGGGATCTCGGAAAATACGAGCTAGCCCCGGAAACTTCTGATCTAGCCCCTGGACCCTCAGAAATTCATGTAAATTCATTTAAAAATCAGTTTTAGCCCCTGGACTTAATAAGAATTAGGAAGACCTCCCTATTTTGCACACTTAGACCCCTGAAAATTTAGGAAATGAGAAATGGGGCCCCACTGCAGTGTGAATTTGCACATCAGCCCTAAGGGTTATTAATTTCAGGAAATTGAATATATAAATAGGATTAAATTTAAACATAGGTGTAGGTTCAGTTAAATTATTCTAACCCTGTTGAAAATTTGTAGAACAATCTGAGGTCTGAATTTAGAGGGGAAATAAACTTTTAAACTAAATGAGATTGCTGTTTTATAATTTATCTCTGAAATATACCCTTTGGGCATAAATCAAATTTAAATAGGTGGAAAAATGAATCTAAATAACCAAAAAGGAGTAGGGAAAATTTATAAAGGTTCTGTTAGGGTAATTGGAACAGTAGAAATTTTTGTATGAATTTAGGTTGCTGTTTTATGGCTGGAAACTCATTTCTAGGCTAGAAAATAAATTCTAAAAATAGGTAAAAACAAATTTAAATTGATCCTCATCAGAGAGGAAGTCAAAAGGTAAATTATAGGACATTTTAGATCAGAACATATTCTGTTTAGGTGATATGTCTTGTTATTTTAATATTAAAGTTTGTTTGTAGGTATAGAAAATAAACCTGAAATTATAGGAAAGTAGGTCTGCATAATTAGAAAAGGTTAAATGAGGTCCCCATGTCCAAAACTTCAAATTAAGATTTTGTAGGAGATCTGAAAACCTAATTGGGGTAGGAAATTATCCTTCATGCAAAATTTGTGGCTAAGAAGGATATTATCTAATATACAAAATCTGTTCAAATTGGAAATTCATATATAGTGTGCACTTAGAAATCTGAATATTAAAGCTAGAAATAATATATATGTTTAAAAGTGCATGTATGCTTAGAATCAACATATCTAGGGTAGGCACAACACCTAAATATGTGTATGATTTTCATATGTATGTATGTGTGGTTTGAATGAGTGGAAATGTGGACTGTGGCTTATGGAATGTTGTTTTATTTTTCCTATGTATGTTGGCATGAGTAGAACCAGCCCCAGAGCAGGTTCTCACCTTTCAAGATCAAGACTTTCCATTCCTGGAGCAGCAGGAAGAAGGCAAGTGTCCTTGACCACTTTGATCCTATACTAGGATATGTAGTTAGAATTTAATTGCATTGTCAATTTGGAATATGATACCCAAGCTAGGAAGTTTCCCTAGAATTGCATTATCTTGTTTCCTTGTAGCCTTGGGTTGGGAGTTACTTTATTATGTCATTCATACTACTCATGCTTAGCCATGCTTAGAATGGGATAAATGAGATATGAGATCATCAACTTGTTTACTTTACCTTTGAATGAGATATTATGAATCATGTAGAGGTAGGGATCTAGGCAAGTTGGATGCTTTGGTTGGTGTTGCGTGCACGAGACTCGGGTTTGTGTATAGTACTTGCCTTGATCTTAAGGACCGGTTCATGGAGCATGTAACCTAGCTCTACCGTGCCAACCACATGCTGAGATGGGGCAGCTTGGCCAATTAATTAGGCATATATCCGGCGTAGCATGGGTGTTTGGATGGTGTGGGGAGTAGGTGTCAGCTGGACTACCATATGAACCGCAAGGCTCAAGAGGGGGCCACTGCAGCGGGGTTGGAGCCTCTTGTATGATGTTAGGGGTGAAACCTAAGTGGGCCCACGCTCATCGGAAATCCCTTTGTAAAGGCCTTGTAGTGATCTCCTGGCTACACACCTCGAAAGTGTGAATGTGGTTCGCGGCCACTGGCATGATGGAGGTTCCTTTAGTCCACCCGGCAACGGGGGATGAAATCACTACATGTGGGTACAGTGGTGCAAACTCTGCAGAGTCAAAACTGTCATGAAAGCCGTGCTCACAGTCAAGAGCAGCTTGGACTTATTCATGATTAGAGGATGATGAATTGGGAAGTTGAGGATGTTAAGCGGGGAGCTTAACATTAGAAATGTTGTTATGGTTACTTAATATTGATGATGGGTTGGGGGATTTGGATTATTTCACCTATGTAGTAATGTAGGTGCTTAATAAGCTAAGGTGACAGGTATTAATTGCGTAGTGCTTTAACCATGAGTTCAACCCCTCCTTGCTCTAGCCATGCATGACATAAATTTCCCACACTTGCTGAGTACCAACGGTACTCAAGGTTGCTTTTCTGTCGGTTTAAATTGCTGCTCAGGCCAAGGGAATGACGTGGTGTTCAATGACCAAGACTTCGGACCCGAAGAAGGATTCTAGGTTCACGGAGTCCCCCGGGCAATGCCTGTGATGAAGCCCACGAGACTTATTTTCCGCTGCTGTTTTATTTACATGTCATGAACATATTGTCGTCCATCGAGACGTGATGCTATTTAAGACTTATTTATATTCGAATACTTGGCTTATAATATAATGATGCTTCACTATTTGTCGTCACATGTATGAAAAAAATGATCCTAGCATACATGTGATATTCGCTCGGTCGTTCTTTGGAGAAACCGGGTGTGACAAAAGTGGTATCAGAGCCAGGTTGCCTGTAGGAACATGGACCTAGGTAGAAATGGACGTATTTAAGGACCCTATGTTCTTAAAAACTATTTTATAAAAGGTGTGGGGTGAAAGTGTCATTTAATGTGGTCACTTTAATTGTTCATCTTGCCTCAACTTTTATTCAAAATGCAGTCTTTATTTAATTCTTATCTAACTTGATTTTAAAATGCTTTATGTTTTAGATGGTTCGCATGGTCCGCACCGCATGCAAGTCCACCGAAGGAAGAGTTCCCGTAGCTGCCCTTGTCTTGAGGGACGAGAACCGCCCGGTGACGTACCACTCCTACGAGTTGGCAGTAGGAGGCTTGTTGCACCGTCTTCGGCGTATGGTCCACGCCGCCGGCAATGTTGGCAACCTGATCATACACTACATCTCCACCAGGACCATCCGTGAGAAGCGTGAAGGATGGAGCTCAGAGATGAGGATTATCCATGACAACCAGCTGCTCAAGATCCACCGCTCTCCAGCTTGTCGAGCGACTCAGGCTGATGATGAGAAGGATGTCACCTGGGAGGCCATCACCTGCCAGAGTTACATCAACCGTCTTTAGAATTTTGGTAGCTTTAGAGGACTGTAGTGAAAGATGATTGTGGTTGTGAAGTATGCGTTAAGACGAGCAAAGATGCGTACAGCGACAATGAGGACGATCAATTAACTGCGCCTACACGGTGGATCCGGACTTAGAACTTTGAACTCTGACCAACTTTCCTCCTCTGTCTTGTTCTTTCCTCTCTCGTAAATGATTGAAAAGTGAAAATGAGCAACATAACCTATAGAATTTGAGTCCTGTTTCGAATCGGAATGTCTCACATGCTATTGGAATGTGAGACGTGAAGGTTCGGAATTGTCCCTTTTTGGACAGCCTGGGAGTGGATCGGGGGGCGTGGCTTTTGATGAGACGCGAGTCTGGATCTGGACGAGATTTCGACGGTATAACCCTGATGTTCTCTGCTGCACCATTTTCGAGTGTGCAGTGGAGAACAGCGGGGTTATGCTGCCGAAATTTCGTCTAGATCCGGACCACGCGTGTCGTCATAAGCACGCCCCACTCGACCACTCTTGGGTGGGTTTAGGACCTATCTGCCTAATTGTAGTGACCGTCACATAATATGAAAATAAACTAATTATAATGAATTTTCTGCTTTGAAGGTATAAGCTGAAAAATGGGTGATGATCGTAAGGTGATGTATGATGGATGGAGTTCAGATGGTGTGTACACTTTGGAATGGGCATAAATCGCAAATGTGTTCATGAACCAAGCATTTCCTAGTGGTGCTCGTTTTGTGAAGTGTCCGTGTAGCAGGTGCCAGAATCGTCGACGTTTGGAGAGGTCTGAAATGATGCTTCACCTTTGTAAGCACGGATTTATGTTAGACTATCTAGTGTGGCGTGAGCATGGAGAGATGGATCATGCTAGTGAGTCAGACCAAAACGAGAATGAAGATCGGATGGATGAGATGATAGCGGATGTTGGTCGAGAGTACGAAGAGCAGTCACTGCCAGAGGAGGTGAAGAAGTTTTACAAGCTTCTTGCCGCCGCGGATGAAAAAGTATATGAGGGCACCAATGTGACTGTTCTGCACGGTCACACGACTTATGGGGTTGAAGTCTAAGTTCAATTTTGCAAACAATTGCTACAATGGTATCCTGAAGTTGATCAATGATCTCCTTCCATCAAAACATAAGATGCCGGAAGACATATATCACTCAAAGAAGATTTTGGAAGGTCTGGGCATGAGTTATGAGAAAATTGATGCGTGCGAGAATAATTGCATGTTGTTTTGGAAGGAACACCAGAACGATACTCATTGTATGCATTGCAAAGCATCTAGACATGTGAAGGTTTTGAATGATGATGGAGAGGAAATAAGTACAAAGGTACCGGTCAAACAGCTTCGGTACATGCCTATCACGTCCAGGCTTAAACGACATTTGAATTTCGTTTACTCATTTTCGTACTGTTGTGCTTGTGTTTGAAACGTTTGAAAACTTGTGTACGATGCTATGTTTGAAATGTTGTTGAATTATATCTGTTCTGCTGTATATATTGCTGTTTTGTGTGTAAAATGGAGGCCCCCCATCCGGGGAGGGAGAGAAATTAAGCAGTTTTTTTAAAAAAACACGTTATGTGCGTCGGTCTCCTCAAAACTGACCCACTTAAGTGGATTGTATGCGTCAGTTCCTACAGGACCGACGCACACAAACGTGCTCGGTGCGTTCGCCATGTGTCGCTTTATGTGCGTCAGTCCTTTAGAAACAGACGCATATAAGAGTCTTAAGTGGGTCGGTTCTCTGGGCCGACGCATTTAATCCTAAGTGTGTCGGCTGAGAGAAACCGACGCACATACTCCCTAAATACGTCGGCCCCGACGCACTTAGATGGTAAAGGTGTCCAATATATTTGGTGGGCTAAGTGAGTCGGTTGACCGACGCCTTTATCTTATGTGTGTCGGTTTCTGTAGCCATCCGACGCTCATATGGCCGACGCCCTATTGACGAATTCCTGTAGTGCATATCACGGAGATCGTATAAAATGGCTCTGAACGAGCTGGCTGAGTTGAAAGAACAACTCAATGATTTTTTGAGCAAGGTATTCATTAGACCGAGTTCCTCGCCTTGGGGATGCTTGGCGCTGTTCATCAAGAAGAAGGATGAAACCTTGAGGCTGTGTGTGGATTACCAGCCACTCAACGCCGTCACCATCAAGAACAAATATCCACTGCCCCGTATTGACATCCTGTTTGATCAGCTTGTGGGTGCAAGTGTGTTCTAAAAGATGGACCTTCGCTCTGGGTATCATCAAATAAAAATCTGGACGGAGGATATACCGAAGACGGCCTTCTCGACGAGATATGGCCTATATGAATATCTCATCATGTCGTTTGGTCTCACTAACGCTCCGGCACATTTCATGTACCTCATGAACTCGGTGTTCATGCCGGATATGGACAAGTTCGTTGTGGTGTTCATTAATGATATTTTGGTTTACTCCAAGTCAGATGTAGAACACGCAGAACACTTGCGAATCGCTCTTCAACAATTGCGGGACCATAAGCTCTATGCCAAGTTCAGCAAATGCGAGTTTTGGATCAGCCAAGTGCCATTTTTGGGACATATCATCTCAGCGGAAAGCATTGCCGTTGACCCAAGCAAAATTGAACAAGTGCTGAAATGGAAAGCCCCCACTTCTGTCCATGAAGTCAGAAGCTTCCTTGGTTTAGCGGGATATTACCGGAGATTCATTCCAAGCTTCTCCAAGCTTGCTAATCCGATGACAGAATTATTGAAAAAGGGAACAAAATATGTTTGGAACTCAGCCGCACGCCACGGGCTATTCGCTTCCTGATGATGGGTAGGGCCCAGGTCCACCCGTCAGATGCTGGGGGCAAGGCGGGTAACCTCTCAGGAACGTCTAGCGGTTCCCGAGAAAAGCGGCGTGGTGGAACTGCAACGGCCGGCCTAAGGTTTGCCGCAGTAAATACACCAGGCAACCCCTCGAGCACGTCGCCACAACCCGCCAGTCAAGAGCAGACATGCATCCACTACGCCGACGACATGCTGCCACTTTGACTGCCGAGTATGCCCATTATGACGAGGACGTGCGGCCTTTTCGTCTCCCAGGTACAACCACACATCCACTACACTGGAATCACAGCACCGCTTTGGCTTCCAATGTGAAGGCTCAAAAACCACCATGTGGGAAAGATGGAGGCTCCACCTGTGGGCTCGTTACCTCCCCCGAGATGGGCCCAAGGGCCACTTGTCTGTACCCTGTAGACCGAGTAACCTCGCATGGAGTGAAAATGACAGCCCAGGCCTCACCTCCCTGTTGAGGCGGGTGCCAACGTAGCCACGTGTCCTTGGCCCCGATCTCAGCCCTTGGGCTGCCACGTGCGCTTGGGCAATGAAGCCCACACGTGTCCCTGGTTCCAGTCTGAGCCTCCCAGCTGAGGTGAGGTCCGGAGCTGCCACGTGTCAGTGGGCTCTGAACCCCCTGCTTGATGAGGAGGGCTCTGGAGCCGACACGTGCCCTTGGCTCCTCTCCGAGCCTCCCTGGTAAGGTGAGGTCCGGAGCTGCCACGTGCACAAAGGAAAAGTTGAGACCGGTCAGGGGGATAGAGATACAGCAGGCCGAGGTCCGTGCGTGCATAGACCTAGCCTGTTGGACAAGTTTGAGTTGTGTACCGGGCGCATACTGGATATATGGGACCCAGGAAACCGATGTACCTCGTGAGATCCACATTGGGACTATTCCGATCGGCTTAGGCTTTCTGCGTCAGTATAGCAGGATGTAACTTGCTCAAGAACATATCACTGCGGGTATGTACCTTGAGGGAGCTTGTAGTTCGGGTCGATGGGACCGCGTCCGGTGTGGATGAACATGGGAAAGGTGGCTGCGTACAATATCAGTCAAGGTTGCTGGCGGCAACTCAGAGATGGGTGTATGTGTCATGCAGTCCGGGCGTGTCTTGGTTCGAATCACCGTCGCTCACGGTTATATGAGCATACTTGGACACTAAGTCTTGACGTAGTAAGAAGTGAAGTGAATTACCATGTATTGATAAGGCTTTTGCTCCTAAATTGCATTGCAACCATGTTTTAATTAGAGATAGTGCCAATTAAGTTTACTTCACCTTGTGCACAAAGCATCGTAACAAAGAGTTTCTTATTTGATTGTGGAGTTGTGATGCTGCTCGGCTCAAGGTTTTAAAATGAGGCTATAAATCTGAAAGTTATGGATCAACTGTAGGCGATTCCTTTGTGCAAAGTTTAGCTACCATATGCGATCCTTCGTGCATGTAGAGTTTCTTGTTTAGAGAAGACGGATCAGTCTTGCTGAGCCTATGTGCGCATGCTTGCTACATGAGTGGTTTTGCAGTTTAACAATCTATGCTTATGAAGAGATTGTCCGGTGAGACTCGGAGCCATCCGAGTCGTTTAACTCATGGAAACCCCTGCCGCTGTCGTATGTCTTCGTTTTGCTAGCGAGAAGAGTCCGCGAGCTGGACATCTTCTCGAGTGCTTAGTAGATATTAAACGTGAGATGAATATAGTCTTCTGCTGTAGTTTATTTGATGTAAATTATTTACAAAGTATATTTGTAAGCTTCCGCATTTGTTTTATGTAAAATGAGTTCCATATATGTGTGTTGTTGGGTGCCGCATCACATGGCACCACCCAATGCGATTCCCAGGACAGCGTGCCACCCTCGTAAAGGGGTGGCCATGAGAGCGTGGTATCAGAGCCGTATTGGGAATAGCGCACGGAATAAAGAACGTATTACTATAAAAACTTATGATACGTTGAGAAAATGGTACTAGGCCCACACAAGGACTACTATACTAGCCTAATATGAGGGTGGCAACCTTATGTTGAAAAATTATGCATCTCGGGACCTTCCATGTATTGGGGGTTCATGTATGCGCTGTCCACCAGTGCGCAGAAGCTGAAGGGTGGAGCCCCAATGGTGGAAGATAACCCGGCCTGTTCATATGTTCTCTACGACTCTTCATATCGTTTGGAGTATGTGAGCAACACCAGTCCCCTGCATGATGCGGGCAAGTAGGTGAAGACCCCGTCATGTGGTTGGTAACGTGAACATGTAGCTCAAGGTGTGTTTGGCTTGAGAATGCCCGTCTGACAGACGGGCGTATGAAATTGTTTATGGAGCCAGATTCAGTGTGCAGCTGAACCTGATGATTGTGTGTACTTATGCAGGTACTCTAACCACGAAAAACCGTATTACGAGTAGAACACGTTTGCAAGTGACCGTTTAGTGTCACCTACAGATACGGATATGTCGGTGTAATCCGGTTAGGATTTTCTTTTGGTGAGGTAACGTAGTACCGACATGTGACTCTTACGGTGCATCGACGCCGTACTAAACTTAATAATCTCTTCCCTATGAATAAATGACTCATGATCTAACTTTCAGCTAAAAATGGAAGTTTTGAAACAAATATTAGCTACTGAGCTCTTATTTTGCACTAATATTCAAAAAAGAGAAGTGCTATAATTCAAAGGTTTCAAAAACAGAGTCCTCTGTTCTGGAAGAAAATATTTCTGGACTTTGACAGAGCATAACTCTGAGTAGCTTTACCCAATAGAGAAGTATGATACAGTTCTGGAAATATTTTTAAGTGCTCTACAAGTTCTCTGTAGACCTCCAGAGCAAAATCACAAGCCAAATTTGTGGAAAGTCCAATTGAATGCAAACTGTCCAGGACCAGGACAGAAGCAAAAACCTCTCTGGACATTTCTGTATTTCAGCCGTAACTTTCTGCAAAAAAATCCTTAAGGGTCCTATGATACATCATTCGAAAAGTTATGAGCTATGCAACAATGTTATAGTTCAAAGTTTGTTCAGATTCATATTGTATTTTCAGATACAAATGTGATAAAAACTGCCACATCCAAAGGAGATGCTGGCATATTTTTTCCAGGAATTTTGTCAACTTTGAATGATCATAACTTTGGTATTCAACTTAGTTACGAAAATGCTGTTAACCGAATCAAAATCAGGATTTAGTGCAATCTGGTCTGTTCTGTCTAGAAGAGCTGACTAGTTATATCTACTTTAAGGATTTGTGTGAACATGAATTTTGTTACTGCTTTCATAAAGTTTTGACATATTCATGTTTTTCTTAGCTTCACATACTACTGAGTTCATGTTTGACTCATCTCGAAATGTGTTTTACGGTATGGTTTGTACTCGTTCTTCGAGTAAGGCCGGAAGTTCTCGTCGAGGCGGTGATGATTCTATTCCACCGTCGGAACCACCATCCACGGGATGGATGGATCTTATGACTCGGGTTGTCGAGTCTAATCAAGAGGCACTAGGCTACTCAAAGAATCTACTCAAGAGAACACGAGATTACTCCAAGCCGTGGTACATCAAGGCATACTTCAAAACACGCAACAAGTCGTTCCATCTCGGAACGCTTATTTGGATTTCTTGGTGACTCAACCGCCAATCTTTACGGAAGCTACTGAACCTGTGGAAGCAGATCAGTGGCTTCGCGTCATGGAGTCCAAATTTGGAGTATTCCAGTGTGATGAATTTTAGAAGACATTGCTTGCCGCGCAACAACTTCATGGAGCCGCCGGAAATTGGTGGGTCAAATATCTTGCCACCATTCCGGAAGGCCATCAAGTGACATGGACGGAATTCTGTGAAGCTTTTAGTGCTCGTCACATACCGATAGGAATTATCAAGACAAAATGGGAGGAACTCTTGAAATAGAAACAAGGGGACATGAGTGTCCTTAAGTATCTCAAAAGGTTTAACCAATTAGGCACAATATGCTCCCAAATATGTGACGATAGAAGAGGCACGGTGTGATTTCTTCTTCAATGGCCTGAGTGCTATATTACAGGAGAAATTAGCCTTGTTCAACAAAGGCAATTACACCGATATGGTTAGTGCGGCCTTCATAAAATAAAAGGCGACACTCGAGTGGCAAGCAGAAAAGAGGAAAAATGAGTGAGATACAGGAAAGCATAAGTTATGTGCCCCAAAAATACCATTTGGTGTACCGAATGCCATCCGGTGACATATGGCGGCCACCTGTACGAGCAACTCCTCAATGATTTATTGCTAGTCAAGTATCAAAACTTACACCACCTCTACAGCAGCAGCATCAGATGGTGGCATGTGCTCCATCACTGCAGCCATATGTACCTAGCTTCCAACCACAAGTCAGCGAAGAACTAGAGAAACATCCGTGTTTCACTTGTGGTTGTATGGGCCATTATGCTAGGTATTGTCCGGAGGGAAATAAAGGCTGCGGGTCATCATATTTCCAATATTCAGATACCTAAGTCTGCAGAAAAGAGGGCAGATAAGGGGCAGCATTCACTACAGAGTGATTGATGATGTTCCAGAAGGAGAAGCCGTGTTAGAAGGGATGTTTTCTCTGAATCAGCTACTGGTATTAATTCTTTTCGATTCTGGTGCCACACATAACTTCATTAGCCAATCTTTTGTGGCTTAACATTAGCTCCAAACCACTTATACAAAGAGCCAATACCTCATATCTTCACCTGGGGGCAGCATTCCCGCAAGTGATATTAACTCCCGAGCACCTCTTTGTTTGGGGGGGGGGGGGGTAAAATATATCCCACCACCCTCATCATTCTCGGTGGTCTGAAGATCGACGTCATTTTGGGGATGTCGTTGTTGAATAACCACAATGTGTTTCTCAACATTAGTTCCCGAATCGTTTAGCTCAATTCCCCACAGCACGGTCTTCATACATTATTTCTGGGCGCCAGTACGCAGAAATTTGCAGCGTTGAACCACAGGGAAATAGTGAAGCTAGAAGATATTCTGATGGTACGTGAATATCCGGATGTGTTCCCCGATGATTTACCGGGCATGCCGCCCGAGCGGGATTTAGAGTTCAGGATTGAACTTGCACCGGGAACAACACCCATTTCACGATGGTCATACAAAATGGCACCCAATGAATTAGCAGAGTTGAAGGAGAAGCTGAATGACTTCTTGAGCAAAGGTTTTATACGACCGAGTTCGTCACCTTGGGGTTGTTCAACATTGTTTGTAAAGAAGAAGGACGAAACACTACGGCTTTGTGTTGATTATCGTCTGCTTAACGCTGTTACCATCAAGAACAAGTATCCGCTACCTCGCATTGATATGTTGTTCAATCAATTAGTGGGTGCTATGGTTTTCTCGAAGATGGATATTCGGTCCGGATATCATCAAATTAAGATCCGGGCAGAAGATACTCCAAAGACGGCATTCAACGAGTGTAACACCCTCAATTTCACTACCATGCATTGCATACATTTTTCATGTAGAGAAGCATTTAAAAAGAAGTAGAAATGGAGAAAGAACCCTAGAAATGGAGAAAGAACCATAGAAATGGAGAAAGAACAATAGAAATGGAGAAGGGAATATAGAAATGGAGAAGGGAACATAGAAATGGAGAGAAATGGAAATAAGATAGCTGAATTGAGCCATCCCAAATTTCTCCCAAATTTCCCCAAAATTTCCCCAAATCTCCCTAAATTCCCCTATGGGGAATTTCCCCCAAATTGGCGGCAGCCCTAGAGGGGGGAAACCCTAGAACTCTTGGGACGAGTCCCATCTTGCTAGGACTCTCCTTTCCCCCCTTATAAATACAACCCCCCAGCCCCCTCCCCCCTACATCATGGGATGAGTAGAATGACAAGCTCAAGAGGCCGTCTACGAGGAACTAAAGCACCAAGACTTTGAGACGCTTGAGCAACACGAGCCACGGGAGTAAGGCAAGTGCCCTTGATCATATTGATCCTATGTTTTCGAAACTATTTTTGTTGCAAAAACTCGTATGCTTGAGTCAACTTGGGACACCCTTTTATAGGAGTTTACTAGTTTTGTTAACCATCCTTGTCGCCAGGAAAGTTGATGAGTCGGGTATGGTCATTTTCCCTTTTTGCTTCACAAAACTTACGGGATACAGGAAGCTGAAATAAAACTTGTTTAGCTACTGCACTCATGAGAATAATGATGATGAGAACTTGATGATTTTAATGAGCATGGAATCAGGGAGATCTAAGGCAAGCTTAGTTCGTGGATGTTGCTGACTGAGATGGTGGTTTACTTGCCGTAGATCTAAGGACCGGTTCATGTGAGCACATGCCAGGAAAACAGTGCCACCACAAGGCCAAATACGGGTGCGGCTTAGCTGAATAATTAGGTCTGTTGCTAGCTTGTTATGGACCGTTGGATGGTGCGGGGAATGTGAGTCGAGAGGGACTGCCCTGGGAACTACATGGCACAAGAGGCGGCCCGTGGGTGGGAGAATGGAGATTCGAGCCTGCCGGTGAAACCTCAGTGGGTCTGTACATCCTAGTGGCCCCTTTGTAAAGGCTATTTTGTGATCTCTTGGTCATACACCGACGGTTTTGTACTGGTATAATGGAGGTTCTTTTTAGCCGCCGACGGGTGACGAAATCACAAACTTGTGGGTAAAGTGGTGCCACCTCTGCAGAGTGTAAAACTATCACGATAGCCATGCTTCCGGTCACAAGCGCCTGGCCAACTTCCATGATTAGAGGCAAAACTTGGGATGTTTATTCAGTATGGTTATGGTATGGTCATTGAGATTGGTTTTGGGACTGTTTTGGGTCATGACAATAAATTCGGTTTCGGTAATATAAAAATGAGATGGATATGAGTATTTATGAGTATGAGATGAACCTGAGAAAGATTATTGGCTGGTTGAAGTATGATAAGTTGAATTATGATGAATGAATGTCGCTGAATTACTTGGTTATGTTGGGATTAAAATCACCTAGAAATAGTTGCTGTTTTTACCATGTTTGTGAAATAAAATTTGCTTGCTGCAATGAGCCTTTTTATTGTCTACCTTGTTATAAGCTACATGTTATACTTTTCCCGTACTTGCTAAGTACGACATGTACTCACCCTTACATTCTCACATATACATCAGATAAAGGAGAAGAATATTTCGAGGAACATGTGGAGTGCTAGGCGTGCGCACTACCGTCAACATGCATGTGGAGTTGAAGTTGGAGCCTGCTATTTTAGTCATTTTCCGCTGTTGTTTAGAGTCTTCCGCTGCTAAATAAGTTAGATATTCATGAGTGAGACATTGAGTCAATATAATAAAGTACTTAAATACTATTCGTACATGGTTATATTCTGAATTTCAGTTTGTGGAATACATGTGTATGTGTGATGAACATCCAGGGCACACATATGCATTCACTTGGTTCATTTTTCAGAAACGGGTGCCACAAATTGGTACCAGAGCCACGTTGACCATAGGACGCAAGCTTAGGTAGAATGGACACTCTAAAACAGATAGGAACACCCCTCTAAACTGTTATTTTCGAAAATTACTTGCTGCTGCAATTTAATTGTCAATTCAGCCACTGCAAGGTGCTATTTTCAGCCCCTCTTTTTCTCTTCTATTGAACAGCAACATTTTTGTTCTCTTGCATCATAGATTCTGAAGTTTTGGAGTTATTTATTCCTTCTCTAAAGTTTCTCATATCTTATTTATAGATGCTGGTGATTAGGAGTACAACACGCATAAGGACTCGTCCACCACCACGTGGGAGTGCACTTAACCCCATTGAGGTGTCCGATGGACCATATTGGGAGGAGGTGAAGATGGAGCCTCATGGTGAATATGAAGTCAATAGCTCTATGCATGAGGAAGAGGATCCGGAAGAGGTGGAACCATTCGAAGACGACATGAAAGATGATCCACAAGAACGATATTGGTACGCACCTCAGGAGGACTTTCACGCGGGCTTACACCCCGTGGAGCCTCATGAAGCTATGTCGGGAGGAGATTAATCCGAAGAGGAGCCACCCCTTGATGAGGCCGAGATTGAAGGTGATGAACGGGCCAACCATTCAGTTCAAGAATTCCAGTCCGACAGAATGGAAGGAGGACACATGTCCAAGGAGCTTAAAGAGTTTCTGGATTACTGCGGCTTATACCCGGAGTATCTCCTCAAGAGAGTCCCTCGTCTCGGACATGAAGAGTGGAAGGCTGAGGTAACCATCCTATCTAATGGTAAGGTTGTCATTCGGCATTTCACACCCACATGGAGAGGTACAAGGGCAGAAGCTATTGATGATGCTGCATGGGATGCACTCACCGGACTGTGCTACGCCTTCCGTGAGCAGCTTGAGAACACTACTTTTGGGCTGCACCCGTATTTAAAGAGTGGTACAAGGGAGATCATTGGACCCCATGGAGGAGCTCTTTCTAACCCACAAGCTGCTGATAAGTCTCATAGGTTGCTCGTGGAGTTAGGAAACCACTGTGCAAGAGCACAAGAAGAGATCCTTTATCTCTGCAAGAAGCTATACTTGTTAGAAAAACAAGAGGAGACTCGTGCCAATGCGGGAACAAATGGAGCACCAGCGTCATCTATCCCTACATGGACTACCTACTCACCATGGCGTGCGCCCATGTATGGACCACCCCGTCGCACAGTGAGAACAGCACCGCTTCTCACGACTAAGTTTAGGTTTCCATTGAATAAAACTGTAATAGGAACGTTTAGATCGTAGTAAGTCAAATAAGAGTGGTTTGCAGAAATTTTTATGATGATTGCTTGTGTTTCTGTTCTGGTGTGAGTTGTGGGACGCTTCAGCGAATGCCCACATCCACACATAGTGGAGAGATGTGAGATGCTTCGCCACGTGTTCACATCCTCATATAGGATGATATTAATAAAAGAAGTTGCTTAGTTCATACACCTTGATGTATATAGTTGGGAAATCTCTTCTTTCAATTCTGCATTCTATTCTGAGAGTAAGCATTGAAATAAGGGTGGTAGATTTTCTCGCCAACCTTATCATCTTGGATTCCCAAGGGATTGATATAATACATGAAATGGACTGGTTAAGCCTGCTGTTTTAGTTATTTTCCGCTATCGTTTAGAGTCTTCCGCTGCTAAATAAGTTAGATATTCATGAGTGAGACATTGAGTCAATGTAATAAAGTACTTAAATACTATTCATACGTGGTTATATTATGAATTTCAGTTTGTGGAATACATGTGTATGTGTGATGAACATCCTGGTCACACATATGCATTCACTTGGTTCATTTTTCGGAACCGGGTGTCACAACGAGATACAGGTTATATGAGTATCTCGTCATGCCTTTTGGATTGACCAACGCTCCAACTCACTTTATGTATCTGATGAATTTAGTGTTCATGCTAGAGTTGGATAAGTTCGTCGGCATCTTTATCAATGACATCTTGGTGTACTCAAAGTCAGAAGAAGAACATGCTGAGCATTTGCATATTGTGTTGCAAGATTGCAAGATCACAAGCTCTATGCAAAATTCAGAAGTGCGAATTTTGGATAAATCAAGTACCTTTTACCGGGCACATTATTTCAGCGGAAGGCAACGTTGTAGATCCGAGTAAGATTATCCATGTGCATAATTGGGAGCCACAAAAGTCTGTCCATAAAATCCGAAGCTTCCTCGGTTTAGCGGGTTATAACCGGAGGTTCATCCCGACCTTCTCAATAATCGCTAAACCAATGGCAGAGCCGTTGAAAAAGAGTACCAGATTTGTTTGGGATGCTGCATGTGAACAAGCTTTCAATACTTTAGTGAAGCATCTCACAACAGCACCAGTTCTTGCTCAGCCGGATACGACAAAGCCATTTGACGTTTACTGCGATGCATCTGGCATCGGTCTTGGCTGCGTGTTGGTGCAAGATGGACGAGTGGTCGCTTATGGATCTCGTCAACTCCGGAACCACGAGCAGCATTGTCCAACTCATGATCTTGAGTTAGCTTCCATGGTCGTTTCTTTGAAGATGTGGAGGCGTTACTTGCTCAGAAATCTTGTACACCTCTACACTGACCACAAGAGGTTGAAATTCATCATCACTCAGAAAGAACTGAACATGAGGGAATGAAGATTGTTAGACCTTATTAAAGATTATGAACTTGAGATTCATTATCATCTAGGGAAAGCGAATGTGGTCGCCGATGCTCTTAGTCGCAAGGCGCATGTCCACCACTTGACTATTGCGGAAATGGATGATGAAGAACCATGTCTCTGTGTCACCCCGTATGAAGCACTCTATAATCTTGCTCTCATTCCTACGATCTGAGAGGAGATTATAGAGGCTGAAAGAAAAGACAAGGGTATGTCTCACATACGGTGGAGAATAGACAATGGAGAAATGAAGTGCTTCCGGAAAGACAAACATGGTACGTCTTGGTTCAAAGACCGGATAGTAGTACCCTGGGATATGGGACTACACAAGAAAATTTTGGATGAAGCTCATTTGTCCAAATTTTCCATTCATCTGGGCAGCAATAAAATGTACCAAGATCTCTCAAAGAAATTTTGGTGGACACATATGAATTGAGAGAGAGCCAAATATGTCTCGGAATGTGATACGTGTCGACGAGTAAAGGACGACCTTATTAAGAAGTCGGGCCTGTTGCAACCATTACAAATACCGGCATGGAAATTGGAGGACTTGAGTATGGACTTCATTGTCGGTTTGCCGATGACCTTCGACCAACATGATTAAATTTGGGTAATTGTTGATCGATTAAACAAATCAGCACATTTCATCCCTGTGCTTTCCGGTTACAACGCAAAGAATTATGCGGAGTTGTACATAGCACGGATCTTGTGCTTACATGGAGTTCCCCATACCATTGTGTCCCACAGAGGATCGCTGTTCATAGCCCGTTTTTGGGAACAGCTATATGAAGCCTCGGGAACCAAATCATTTTGAAGCTCTGCATATCACCCTCAAACAGATGGGCAAACTGAGAGGGTGAATCAAATACTTGAAGACTTGTTGCGATCATGTGCCATCCACCACAGTCAGAACTGGATGACAATTTACCATTGGCGGAGTTCTCATACAACAACGGTTATCAAACGAGCATCAAAATGGCACCATATGAAGCTCTCTACGGCCAGAAGTGACGTACACCATTGAATTGGTGCGAGTCTGGTGAAATTGTAACGTCCGGGGTGGATCTTGTCGACGAAGCCGAAGACAGAGTTCAGATAATACAAGAGAACCTGAAAGCTGGTCAATCTCGTCAAAAGAGCTATGCGGAGCAGAGGCGTCGACCGCTGCATTTCGACGTCGGAGAGCACATGTGTCTTCGTGTGTCTCCGATGAAAGGAATTCATCGGTTCGGTGTTAAGGGGAAACTTGATCCCTGATTTCTCGCTCTGTTTGCCATCACGGAGAAGTGCAGAACCGTAGCCTACCAGCTGGAATTACCAGCAATCCTTGCTGGTATTCATGACATATTTCATGTGTCACAGCTGCGGAAGTGTCTCAAATTTACCTCTGCTATCCGCACAGAAGACATCGACGAGTTGAAGCGAGATCTCACATACATCGAGCAACCGGTGCAGATTATCGATGAAAAGACCTAGATCACTCGGAACCAGACTTTGAAATTTTACAAAGTCCTGTGGAGTAATCATACCGCGGAAGAAACAACATGTGAAAGTGAGAATTACATCCACAAGAACTATCCGAAACTTTTGTCATATACTTTGTAAATTACCCTCCCGTCTCGTTCTTCTTTTGTAATCTTGGGACGAGATTCTTTTAAGGGGGTGTAAAGGTCCCAAAAATGTGAATGCAAATGAACTGAAGTTTGAACCGCATTTGGTTTCAAGTTTATGAAAAATGGGACTTGTTAAAACTTTCTGCATGTGATGATGCACATGAGTGTCCAACCACCCAAGCTTCAAGATTTATTTGAATGGTAGGAACCGAAGTTTATTTAAACACCATGTGGAGGGCTCTCATGTCTAAGAGAAAGTCTAAATTCAGCTTTTGAACTTAATTTGTTCAACTCAAACTTCAAATGAGGGTAGCACAATAGAAATGCAAACTGTTGTGTTAAAAATCCTATTTGCAGCAGCTAAATTATAAATCAGATTTCATATTTGAATTCCTCAGGTCCAAATTAGTGGGGATGCAAAGTTTGATGAATTTTGGAGGTGAATTGCTAACCATTTAAAAGAGGACATTAAATTGCATAGGAATTCAAATTTGAATTTGGATGAAACATGACCAATTACCCAACTGAATTTCAGACTTGAGATCCACACAATTGAATTTTGTCATTTGTCAAATTTGAGATCTTTTCGGGAAGATAAGGAGGGGGAAAAGAGGTGGACCCCACTGGTCAGCGAGGCAGTTGACTTACAACCGAAGGTGTTCTGTTCTCTGTTTTCCACTCGAACCGAGGCAACAGCGGGCGCCACCAAGACTCCACGCAGAAGCCACCTTCCCGTTGTTTCATTGTGCTGGCGAGCAGCTCGTGCATTTCCTTAGTCCCCGGCGTGATCTTTTGCTCACACAACTGAAGCACTCGGACTATGCCTCCTCCTCGCACAAAAGAACAGAGACGCCACCGCCTCTGTAAATCGATCAGGATCCAGCCAGCCACCGTGCACAGTACCCCTCCAAACCACAAAACAGTACTGAGGGACGTTCCTACACCTCCTCGGCGTGAGAACAAGTGAGTCTCAGCTTCCCTCAACAAAGAGCGCAGCTTCATCAAAGCGGCCAAGTTTTACCACCACTAGGTGCTCTCGTGGACAGAGCAACCGGGCGTCTTTCACGCCCGAGCAAGGACACCCAAGGACGTGCCAGTGATCAGTGCTACTCCTCCTGAAATCTCAGATCAAGCCGTGAATCCTCGCGCACAAATTTGGCGTTTTTCTTCCGGTGCACATCCACGGACCTTCCGGAAAGATCTTCCAAAATTCGAGCTCAATTCTCACTTAGGATTCACAAAATCATGCACAGATGAGCTAGAAGAGTTGGCGATCAAGTTTCCTTCACAACTCTAGCTGGAAACTACACATAGGCTGACCAATTTCTAAATTTCCGTGCGCATTCATGGCGGCACACCGCGGGTGCACGGTGACAACCTAGTTAGAGACGCCCCAAGCTTATTTGCTTACTTGACGATCTTCCCTAGAACCCACTGATGTTGTAGAGCCTTTTACTCGAGCTGTTGGGGATGCTAGAACGAATAGATCAAATTGTAGATTCTACTTCTGGCTGTGATCTACTGTGCTTTCTAGATGCTTATTCTGGTTTTCATCAAATACCTATGTCTAGAGAAGATGAAGAGCACATTGCTCTTATAATAGTAGAAGGCCTTTATTGTTATGTGTAACACCACAAAACCTGTTAAGAGGGGAATTTAAAATTTTTTGGACGTATTGCATGTTGTGCAGAAATTCAAATTCAAATTGGAATTCAAATTCAACTCAAAACAGAAAAGAAAAAGAAAAAGAAAAAGAAAAAAAACGAACCCCCCGGCCAGTGGACCGAAACCCACCAGCCGGCCCACCTCACCCCCGCGTCAGCCCGCAGCCGCGCGCCCCGTTCTCTTTCTCACTGACACACGGGGCCCGCCATCTTCTTCCTCCTCGCGCGCGCGCTGGGCCGACCGGGACTCCTCTCTCTTCCCCGAATCAAAACCACCCCGGATACTCGTGTATCCCAGCCGAATTTTGGTTCTGGACGACGCAAACTCGATCACAACCGAACGCCGCCCTTCCCCGGCTATATAAACACTGGCATCGTCCCGATTTTCACCCGCGATCAGCTGTTTTTCCTCCCGGTGAGAACCGAAGCTCCGATCACCGTTTTCTCTCGATCTCTACTCGGGTTCTCTGATCTAACGCGCCGATCGTGTTCCACCGCCTCTGGGGAATCACGCAGGTGCAGAAAACTCGGTGGTTTACGCTTCAAACACAAGGCCGATGAGCATCGCCGTGAATTCACCTCGGATCTCGTCGCCGACCGCCTTCCAGGACCTCCGAGCTCAAGAAAAACCCCGAGGTGAGATCCCCGACCTTCCCTCTACCGATCTATGCTATGAAATCCCAGTTTTAGGAAGAATTGATGAAGATCCGAAGTTCTCCGGCGAGATCGCCGCCTCCCGCCGCCGCGCGTCGCCGGGCAGCGCCGCCCGCGCTCGATCAGAGCGATGTGGCCGCTTGTGCGCCGTCTATTTTAAATTGCACGGTAGAATTTAAATCCCCGCGTACCGGTTCGACGTTATAATCTCAGCCGTCTGTGTTAAATCGGACGGTCCACGTCAGCCCCGCATTATAAAGACCGGGATTCTTACGCGCTACCCCCTAGGGATCTCGGAAAATACGAGCTAGCCCCGGAAACTTCTGATCTAGCCCCTGGAACTTCAGAAATTCATGTAAATTCAATTTCAGTTTTAGCCCCTGGACTTAATAAAAATTAGCAAAACCCCTCTGTTATGCATAGTTAGGCCCCTAGAAATTCTTAAAATAATAAATTAGACCCTGTAGTAGGGTGAACTTAACTTTTTAACCCTATATGATATTTAATTTAGAAATTTGAATGTGTGACTAGGATTTAAATTTAAAAGGAAATACAAACACATTGTAAGTTCAAGTTTAAACTCTACTAACACTTGGAAAACTTTAGAATGAATCAAAAATAAATTTTAGGCTGAAATGAAATCTGTTTGGGTGTGTTCATGTTTATTAGTTTTAGGAACACATTTTTAGGTTAATAAATAATTCTAAAAATGGGTAAAATAGATTTCAATTAGTTCACATCAAAGGAGAAGTTCAAAAATATATTATTTAATATTTTAGAACCTATTCTGTTTAGATGTGGTGTCTTACTATTTTCATAATAAAGTTCACATTTAAGCATAGGAAATAAATCTGAAAATATAGCAACTAGGTATGCATAACTAGAAAATGATAAATGAAGTTTCCAAATCCAAAGATTTCAGTTTAGGATTTGGTAGAGGATCTGAAAACCCATTTGAAGTAGGAAAATACCTTTCATGCATAATTGGTAGCTAAGATGTGTATCAATGGAATATAAGGAATTTGTTCAAATTTGAAATTCATATATAGTGTGCAAACATAAATCTGAATACCAAAAGTTAGAAATCATATGCACATGTTTAAAAGTGCATGTAAGCCAAAAATCAACACACATAGAGTAACCACAACACTTAGAAATGTGAATGACTTACATAGATGTGAATGTGTGGTTGTATGAAGTGAAAGTGTGAACTATGACTTATGGATTGTTGTTTTCTTTTGTTATGTGTGTTGGCATGAATAGAACCTGCCCCAGAGCAAGTTCTTCCCTTCCAAGAACAAGACTTTCCATTCTCAGAGCAGCAGGAAGAAGGCAAGTGTCCTTGACCACTTTGATCCTATACTAGGATGTGTAGATAGAAGTATTTGCATTGTCAATTGAAATATGAAACCCATGCTAGAAAATTTCCCTAGAATTGCATTACCTTGTTTCCTTGTAGCTTGGGTTGGGATTTATTTTATCATGTCATTTAATTATATGCTTATGCTTAGCCATGCTTAGAATGGGATAATTGGGATATGAGATCATCAATTTATTTACCTTACTCTTGAATGAGACATTATGAGTTATGTAGAGGTAGGGATCGAGGCAAGTTGGGTGATTTGGTTGGTGCTGGGTGCATGAGACTCGGGTTTGTGTTTAGTACTTGCCTGGATCCTAAGGACCGGTTCATGGAGCATGTAACCTGGCTTTACCGTGCCAACCACATGCTGAGATGGGGCAGCTTGGCCAATTAATTAGGTGTATGCCCGGCGTAGTATGGGTGTGTTGGATGGTGCAGGGAATAGGTGTCAGCTGGACTACCATATGAACCGCAAGGCTCAAGAGGGGGCCACTGCAGCGGGGTTGGAGCCTCTTGTATGCTGTTAGGGGTGAAACCTCAGTGGGCCCACGCTCGTCGGGAATCCCTTTGTAAAGGCTTCGTAGTGATCTCCTGGCTACACACCTGGGAAGTGTGAATGTGGTTCGTGGCCACTGGCATAATGGAGGTTCTTTTAGTCCACCCGGCAACGGGGGATGAAATCACTACATGTGGGTACAGTGGTGCAAACTCTGCAGAGTCAAAACTGTCATGACAGCCGTCCTCACGATCAAGAGCGGCTTGGACTTATTCATGATTAGAGGATGATGGCTTTGGAAGTTGTGGATGTTAAGCGGGGAGCTTAACATTGGAAATGGTGTTATGGTTATTTCATTATGATGATGGGATGGGAGATTGGGACCATTTCACCTATGTAGTAATGTAGGTGCTTAATAAGCTAAGGTGGTAGGCAATAATTGCGTAGTGCTTCAATCATGAGTTCAACCTCTCCTTATTCTAGCCATGCATGACATAACTTTCCCACACTTGCTGAGTACCAACGGTACTCAACCTTGCATATTTGTTGGTTTATATTGCTGCTCAGGTCAAGAGAACGATGTGGTGTTTAATGATCAAGACTTTGGACCCGAAGAAGGTTTCTAGGTTCATGGAGTCCCCCGGGCAACATCTGTGACGGAGCCCACGAGAATAATATTCCGCTGCTAGTTTATTTACTTGTGATGAACTTATTATCGTCCATCGAGACATATGCTATGTAAGACTTAGTTATATTCGACACCTGGCTCGTAATAAATGATGCTTCACTATTTGTCATCACATGTATGAGAAAATGATCCTGGCATACATGTGATATTCACTCGGTTGTTCTTCGGAGAAACCGGGTATGACAGAAGTGGTATCAGAGCCAGGTTGCCCGTAGGAACGTGGACCTAGGTAGAAATGGACATATTTAAGGACCCTATTTTCTTAAAAACTATTTTACAAGGTGTGGGTTGAAAAGTGTTATTTAATGGGCCACTTTATTCATGTTACCCTATCGTTTATTCAAAATAGGATTTTTGCTTAAAATCTTATCTAACTTAATTTTAAACGCTTTATGTTTTAGATGGTTCGCATGATCCGCACCGCCCGCAAGTCCACCGGAGGGAGAGTTCCCGTAGTTGCCCTTGCCCTGAGAGAGGAGAACCGTCCGGTGACGTACCTCTCCTACGGATTGGCAGTAGGAGGCTTGTTGCGCCGTCTTCGACGTATGCTCCAAGCCGCCAGCAATACGGGCAAGCTAATCATACACTATAGCTCCACCGGGACCATCCGTGAGAAGAGGTAAGAATGGAGTTCAGAGATGAGGATTATTCACGAAAATCAGCTGCTCAAGATCCACCGCTCTCCAGCTTGTCGAGCGACACAGGTCGATGCGGAGAAGGATGTCACCTAGGAGGCAATCACCTGTCAGAGTCACATCTATTGTCGTCACCTGGACAGGACTGAGTACATGTATGTCCTCCAGCGCGAGAGTGGTACAACGGAGTACAAGTACCCGCCAGTGCAGCAGGGGACTTCCCATGAGCACATGGACTTGTGCTTGGAGGATGCTGCCATGCTCAGCACTCAACTGCAAAAGTGTCAGCAGGAGCTTCAGGATGTTCGTGACACCCTGAAGGAAACCGAGGCGTTGCTTCGAGCCTGCTTGAGGGCGAGAGAACGAGGAGATGGGAATGAACTGTGTGTCACCGTGAATGACACATGGACTCCTGACTCCCCAGATCGCCGGGCGATCAGGCGTCGTCACACTTCTCCACCAGCAGCCTCCCCACCCAAAGCGGAGTCAGAAGGCAGCCGCAATAATGAGGAAGATCCCGAGGAGCCAGCTCAGTGATACGAGTCGTGTAGAGTCCTTACCCATAGTTCAGCAGGTTATCGAGTAGTCGAGTCGTTACCTTAGTTAATGGTGTGTTAATGCTTGGTGTGTGACGTGAGTTGTGGAAGCCATGGGCGTTTGTCCACAACCTCGTCTTCAGGTTGCTTTGCTTTGATGTGTGAACCCCTATGAAATCAGTAGTGCATTTATTTTTGCGTGAGACATGAACCCTCAGAAAAATATAAATACAATAAGGCCTCAACATTACAAAGTGTAAACAAGAAAAATTGGTAAGATAATACGTAATGCTTTAAATCGACATTTGGTTGATCATGATAGATGGCCGGAAGAGGAAAGGGTCGTGGTGCCAACCCCGCCAACAACAACGATGAGGCCGCAACCCTCATCTGTCTGGAGGCCAAGACAGGGGTGGTCGTCGTGAAGGAGTTGATCCCATCCACCAAATGCTTGAGAATCAAAATCAGCTCAACTAGAACCTGACTCAAGTGGTGGCCAACTTGCACCCAGCTCTGCCTCCACAAGCTGCACCACGCCAACCAAGGTTGAGTGAGTTTCTGGGAACTCAACCTCCAAAGTTTGCAAGTGCTGCTGAACCCCTGGAGGCAGATGACTGGCTAAAGACCATTGAGAGCAAGATGAGGATTATACAATGCCAAGGGTATGAGAGGGTGCTGTTTGCCTCTCACCAATTGCATGGACCTGCTGCTGATTGGTGGACCGCTTACATGGCCGCCCATCATGACCCTGAGAACATCACTTGGGAAGAGTTGAAGCGTAGCTTCCGCAACCATTACATACCAAGGGGTGAACTCAAAAACAAGAGGAAGGAGTTCCTCGGATTGCAGCAAGGAAACATGACTGTGAGGGAATACCTCACTAAATTCAGTCAACTATCCCTCTATGCCCCACGGGACATAGAGACTGATGAGCAGAAACAGGATTGTTTCGTGGAAGGACTTACCGCAGAAATGCAGTGTGCAATGTCCTCCAACAAGTATGAAAGCTTCCAAAAGATGGTGGACAGAGCATTTGTTGTAGAAAGGAAGCTGAAGGCCTTGGAAAATGAGAACAAGTGGAAGGCGGGATGGTCACACCAAGCCTCAGGTAGCAACACCCGCCCACATCTGATGCAGCAACCCGCAGGGCAGACGAGCCGTGCTGCGGTACCCTACTCAGCACCGAGAGGGTACAACCCGAACTTCAGGCCTCCGGCAGCACCAGCACCACCACATCGTCAGTTTGTACAACAGCCTCGCCCTACATATCAACCTCGACCAGCAGTGCAAGGACCCCCAAACCCACCCCAAGACAACAAAGGCCAGGCACCTAAGGTTGGGGTGCAATGCTTTAACTGTGGTGAAGTGGGGCACTACGCCCATAAGTGCCCAAAGAAGAAGCCCGTGCAGCCGCAACAGCAGAATGTAATGCGAGGACGGGTGAACCACGTCACCATGGAGGAGGCGCAAGAGGTACCCGACGTGGTAGTTGGTAAGTTTCCTGCCAATTTACATATTGCAACCCTGCTGTTTGATTCTGGTGCTACCCACTCGTTCATTGCTCAAGGGTTTGTTAAGAAGCATGACCTAGCAACAACACAAATGAACCATATGCTAGCAGTAAACTCTCCAGGTGGAGAAATAAGGACAAGACAAGTGTGTCCCAAGGTGAATCTAGACATTAATGGGGTGGTATTTACTGCCAACCTCATAGTGATAGATTCACAAGGGATAGATATTATTTTGGGCATGGATTGGTTGACCAAACATAAGGGAATCATCCATTGTTCGACTAGAACGGTGGAACTAACTCACCCTAGTGGCACAAGAGTAAAGTTCATAACAATACAAGAGCCTAGGAGGGACATTAAATTAAATCAAGTTGAGGTGAAAGTGGAGGAGATCAGGCTTATCAGGGAATACCCAGATGTTTTTCCGGAGGAGTTGCCAGGTATGCCTCCTGATCGTGAAGTGGAATTCGCGATTGAGCTAGTGCCTGGAACAACTCCGATATACAAGAGACCTTATCGGATGGACTCCAAGCAACTTGGAGAACTCAAGGATCATTTAAGAGAATTGACAGGGAAGGGGTACATTCGTCCTAGTTCCTCACCATGGGGAGCTCCAGTGATATTTGTGCCCAAGAAGGACAGAACCCAAAGGTTATGCGTGGACTACCGTGCGTTGAATGAGGTAACCATCAAGAACAAGTACCCATTAACTCGCATTGAAGACTTGTTCGATCAGTTGAGGGGAGCTTGTGTGTTCTCAAAAATCGATCTCAGGTCGGGATACCACCAACTTAAGATAAGGCAAACTGATATTCCCAAGACAGCTTTCGTATCTCGGTACGGACTGTATGAATACACCGTCATGCCTTTCAGGCTAACTAATGCCCCGACATACTTCATGTATCTCATGAACAAGGTATTCATGGAATATCTGGACAAATTTGTGGTGGTTTTCATAGATGACATTCTCGTCTTCTCCAAAGATGAAGAAGAACATGAGAAACATCTAAGGTTGGTGTTGCAGAAGCTGAGAGAACACCAACTATATGCCAAGTTGAGCAAGTGTGAGTTTTGGCTGAAGAGAGTTCCCTTCTTAGGACATATAATCTCGGAGGGAGGAATCTCCATAGATCCCGCCAAGATCGAGGATATACTGAAGTGGAAGGCCCCTGAGAATGTCGGGGACATTCGAAGCTTCTTAGGATTGGCTGGATACTATCGATGGTTTATTGAGGGATTCTCCAAGATCTCGAGACCCCTCACCAAACTGTTGGAGAAGGGAATCACATTCACATGGACGCCGCAGTGCGAGACGAGTTTTCATGAGCTAAAGAAAAGATTGACAACAGCCCCAGTGCTAGTTATGCCAGATATGCAGAAGAACTTTTCGATGTACTGCGATGCCTCTGGAAACGGGTTGGGATGTGTTCTCATGCAAGAAGGGCATGTCGTGGCTTACGCGTCCCGGCAGCTCCAGAAACACGAGGAGAACTATCCTACACATGACCTAGAACTAGCCGCAGTGGTACACACGTTGAAAATTTGGCGGCACTACTTGATGGGGAAGAGGACAGAGATATATACGGATCATAAGAGTTTAAAGTACATTTTCACACAGCCAGATCTCAACCTCAGACAAAGGAGATGGTTAGAGCTAATCAATGACTTTGATGTGGGCATCAACTATCATCCTGGGAAAGCGAACGTCATGGCAGATGCTTTAAGTCGGAAAGTGCAGGTCAATAGGTTGAGCTTGAAGGACATGCCTGCAGAATTGAAGGACGATTTTATAAGACTCAATCTATGCCTGGTGAACAGCGGTGAAGCCATCGTCATGGAAGTGGACTCCACATTAGAGCAAGACATACGCGATGGTCAAAAGAATGACGAGAAGATACATGAAATCAGACAACTCATCAAGGAAAGTAAAGCCCCTGGTTTCAGAGAGGATGAACAAGGTACGGTGTGGCACGGGAAAAGAATTTGTGTGCCTGAAGTAAAGGAGATCCGCGAATTGATATTGAAGGAGGCTCACGATTCCGACTATTCCATTCATCCTGGGAGTACGAAGATGTACCAGGACCTCAAGAGAAGGTATTGGTGGTATGGCATGAAGCGAGATGTCGCGGAACATGTTGCCCTATGTGACACATGTCAGTTGGTGAAAGCGGAACATCAACGACCCGCGGGATTATTGCAACCACTCAAAGTGCCTGAATGGAAATGGGAAAAAATCAGTATGGACTTCATAGTGGGATTGCCTAGGACCCAATCAGGATATGATTCGATATGGGTCATCATCGACAGGCTAAGCAAGGTAGCTTATTTCATCCCCATGAAAGAAAGCTACAGCGGATCCAAATTGGCGGAGTTGTACATGTCAAGGATCGTGTGTTACCATGGAGTGCCAAAGAAGATAGTGTCGGATCGAGCGACACAGTTCACCTCAAGGTTCTGGCAGAAGTTGCATGAAACCATGGGAACCCATCTGAATTTTAGTTCTGCCTATCATCCCCAAACTGACTAGCAGATGGAAAGAACCAATCAGATCCTGGAGGATATGCTGAGAGCGTGTGCACTCAAAAACAATCGGAGTTGGGATAAGAACTTACCGTATGCGGAGTTCTCCTATAACAACAGCTGTCAGGCTAGTATGAAGATGTCACTGTTTGAAGCTTTGTACGGGAGGAAGTGTAGAACTCCACTATTTTGGAACCAAATGGGGGAAAGCAAAGTGTTTGGACCCGAAGTATTACAAGAAGCCGAGGCGAAAGTGAGGGAAATTCGCAACACCTTAAGGATAGCACAGACACGACAAAAGAGCTATGCCGATGTTCGGAGAAGAGAGCTCGTTTTCAACGTAGGGGACTATGTCTACCTCAAGGTGTCCCCTATCCGAGGACTTCGTCGGTTCAAGGTGAAAGGGAAGTTATCACCTCGATACATCGGACCCTTTCAAGTTCTGGAGAGGAAAGGCGAAGTGGCATATCAACTAGAACTGCCGGCTCGCCTATCGGATGTGCACGATGTATTTCATGTGTCACAGCTCAAGAAATGTCTGAGAACACTTGAAGAGATGTTACCCATGAATGAGGTTGACGTAGCTGAGGATCTGTCTTATGCCGAGCAACCGTCCAAGATTTTGGAGACAATGGAACGTCTCACAAGAAATAAAAGAATCCGGATGTGCAAGGTGCAGTGGAAGCATCATTCGGAAGAGGAAGCCACATGGGAGTGAGAAGATGAACTTAAGGCACAGTTTCCGTAATTGTTTTCCTAGAACCACCAATCTCATGGACGAGATTTCTTTTAAGGGGGGTAGAGCTGTAACACCCCAAAACCTGTTAAGAGGGGAATTTAAAAAATTTTGGACGTATTGCATGTGGTGCAGAAATTCAAATTCAAATTGGAATTCAAATTCAACTCAAAACATTAAAGAAAAAGAAAAAGAAAAAACAAACCCCCCCGGCCAGTGGGCCGAAACCCACCAGCCGGCCCACCTCACCCCCGCGCCAGCCCGCAGCCGCGCGCCCCGTTCTCTCACTGACACGCGGGGCCCGCCATCTTCTTCCTCCTCGCGCGCGCGCTCGGCCGACCGGGACTCCTCTCTCTTCCCCGAATCAAAGCCATCCCGGATACTCGCGTATCCCAGCCGAATTTCGGTTCTGGACGACGCAAACTCGATCACAACAGAATGCCACCCTTCCCCGGCTATATAAACACCGGCATCGTCCCGATTTTCACCCGCAATCAGCTGTTTTTCCTCCCGGTGAGAACCGAAGCTCCGATCACCGTTTTCTCTCGATCTCTGCTCGGGTTCTCTGATCTAACGCGCCGATCGTATTCCACCGCCTCCAGGGAATCACGCAGGTGCAGAAAACTCGTGGTTTGCGCTTCAAACACAGCGCCGACGAGCATCGCCGTGAATTCACCTCGGACCTCGTCGCCGTCCGCCTTCCAGAACCTCCGAGCTCAAGAAAAACACCGAGGTGAGATCCCCGACCTCCCCTCTACCGATCTATGCTATGAAATCCCAGTTTTAGGAAGAATTGATGTAGATCCGAAGTTCTCCGGAGAGATCGCCGCCTCCCGCCGCCGCGCGCCGCCGGGCAGCGCCGCCCGCGCTCGATCAGAGTGACGTGGCCGCTTGTGCGCCGTCTATTTTAAATCGCACGGTAGAATTTAAATCCCCGCGTACCGGTTCGACGTTATAATCTCAGCCGTTCTTTTTAAATCGGACGGTCCACGTCAGCCCCGCATTATAAAGACCGGGATTCTTACGCGCTACCCCCTAGGGATCTCGGAAAATACGAGCTAGCCCCGGAAACTTCTGATCTAGCCCCTGGAACTTCAGAAATTCATGTAAATTCAATTAAAAATCAGTTTTAGCCCCTGGACTTAATAAAAATTAGCAAAACCCCTCTGTTATGCATAGTTAGGCCCCTGGAAATTCTTAAAATAATAAATTAGACCCTGTAGTAGGGTGAACTTAACTTTTTAACCCTATATGATATTTAATTTAGAAATTTGAATGTGTGACTAGGATCTAAATTTAAAAGGAAATACAAACACATTGTAAGTTCAAGTTTAAACTCTACTAACACTTGGAACACTTTAGAATGAACTAAAAATAAATTTAGGCTGAAATGAAATCTGTTTGGGTGTGTTCATGTTTATTAGTTTTAGGAACACATTTTTAGGTTAATAAATAATTCTGAAAATGGGTAAAATAGATTTAAATTAGTTCACATCAAAGGAGAAGTTCAAAAATATATTATTTAATATTTTAGAACCTATTCTGTTTAGATGTGGTGTCTTACTATTTTCATAATAAAGTTCACATTTAGGCATAGGAAATAAATCTGAAAATATAGCAACTAGGTATGCATAACTAGAAAATGATAAATGAAGTTTCGAAATCCAAAGATTTCAGTTTAGGATTTGGTAGAGGATCTGAAAACCCATTTGAAGTAGGAAAATACCTTTCATGCATCATTGGTAGCTAAGATGTGTATCAATGGAATATAAGGAATTTGTTCAAATTTGAAATTCATATATAGTGTGCAAAAATAAATCTGAATACCAAAAGTTAGAAATCATATGCACATGTTTAAAAGTGCATGTAAGCCAAAAATCAGCACACATAGAGTAACCACAACACTTAGAAATGTGAATGACTTACATAGATGTGAATGTGTGGTTGTATGAAGTGAAAGTGTGAACTATGTCTTATGGATTGTTGTTTTCTTTTGTTATGTGTGTTGGCATGAATAGAACCTGCCCCAGAGCAAGTTCTTCCCTTCCAAGAACAAGACTTTCCATTCCCAGAGCAGCAGGAAGAAGGCAAGTGTCCTTGACCACTTTGATCCTATACTAGGATGTGTAGATAGAAGTATTTGCATTGTCAATTGAAATATGAAACCCATGCTAGGAAGTTTCCCTAGAATTGCATTACCTTGTTTCATTGTAGCTTGGGTTGGGATTTATTTTATCATGTCATTTATTTATATGCTTATGCTTAGCCATGCTTGGAATGGGATAATTGGGATATGAGATCATCAATTTATTTACCTTACTCTTGAATGAGATATTATGAGTTATGTAGAGGTAGGGATCGAGACAAGTTGGATGATTTGGTTGGTGTTGGGTGCACGAGACTCAGGTTTGTGTTTAGTACTTGCCTGGATCCTAAGGACCGGTTCATGGAGCATGTAACCTGGCTTTACCGTGCCAACCACATGCTGAGATGGGGCAGCTTGGCCAATTAATTAGGTGTATCCCCGGCGTAGTATGGGTGTGTTGGATGGTGCGGGGAATAGGTGTCAGCTGGACTACCATATGAACCGCAAGGCTCAAGAGGGGGCCACTGCAGCGGGGTTGGAGCTTCTTGTAAGCTGTTAGGGGTGAAACCTCAGTGGGCCCACGCTCGTCGGGAATCCCTTTGTAAAGGCTTCGTAGTGATCTCCTGGCTACACACCTGGGAAGTGTGAATGTGGTTCGTGGCCACTGGCATAATGGAGGTTCTTTTAGTCCACCCGGCAACGGGGGATGAAATCACTACATCTGGGTACAGTGGTGCAAACTCTGCAGAGTCAAAACTGTCATGACAGCCGTGCTCACGGTCAAGAGCGGCTTGGACTTATTCATGATTAGAGGATGATGGCTTTGGAAGTTGTGGATGTTAAACGGGGAGCTTAACATTGGAAATGGTGTTATGGTTATTTGATTATGATGATGGGATGGGAGATTGGGATCATTTCACCTATGTAGTAATGTAGGTACTTAATAAGCTAAGGTGGTAGGCAATAATTGCGTAGTGCTTCAACCATGAGTTCAACCTCTCCTTGTTCTAGCCATGCATGACATAACTTTCCCACACTTTCTGAGTACCAACGGTACTCAACCTTGCATATTTGTTGGTTTATATTGCTGCTCAGGTCAAGAGAATGATGTGGTGTTTAATGATCAAGACTTTGGACCCAAGAAGGTTTCTAGGTTCATGGAGTCCCCCGGGCAATATCTGTGACGGAGCCCACGAGAATAATATTCCGCTGCTAGTTTATTTACCTGTGATGAACTTATTATCGTCCATCGAGACATATGCTATGTGAGCCTTAGTTATATTCGACACCTGGCTTGTAATAAATGATGCTTCACTATTTGTCATCACATGTATGAGAAAATGATCCTGGCATACATGTGCTATTCACTCGGTTGTTCTTCGGAGAAACCGGGTGTGACATTATGTCTCTATGCCTTATGACCTTAAAACGCCTTGCCTACCTTTGTGCGTGCCATGCATAAGATATTCGGGGACCTAATAAGGGACTTAGTGGAGGTGTACGTCGATGACATCATAGTGAAGGTCAAGTCACATACGTCTCCGTTAGACAACCTAGCCTTAGTCTTCGACAAGCTACGCACAACACGCACCAAGATGAACCCAGATAAGTGTGTGTTCGGAGTCTCTGCGGGTAAGCTCCTCGGTTTCTTGGTCTCTCACCGAGGAATCGAGGCTAACCCTGACAAGATCAAGACTATAGAGATGATGCGTCCTCCCACCCGAGTCAAGGATGTATAAAAGCTCACGGGATGCCTAGCCGCTCTCAGTCGATTCATCTCCCTACTGGCAGAGTGTGCCGTCCCGTTCTTTAAGCTTCTGCGGAAGACCGGACACGTTGTCTGGTCTGACGAAGCTGACAAGGCATTCCAAGAGCTGAAGCAGTACCTCACCTCGCTACCGATCATGGTAGCTCCAGAGCCGGGTGAGCACCTGCTGCTCTACATTGCCGCGAAGGAAGAAGTCGTTAGCATGGTCCTGGTCACTGAGCGGTCAGAACACGAGCGACTCCAAACTCCAAGCAAAGAGCCTGCTGCTGGTCCCGAGTCTCAGGACCCGGACTCCACAGGAGAGCTTGAGGTAGCTACGGACCAGGATGCCCCCGGGTCCCAGCTCCCGGAGGTCAGACCCTAAGACCAAGAAGCTGCAGGCCTCCTGCCAATGGAGGAGGATGTTCGGACCCCTCCGAGAGGGTCTGGACCACTCAGAGACCGGTCTACTATATCGGTGAGGTCCTCCACGACACCAAGACACGGTATTCCGAGCTCCACAAGCTGATCTACGCGGTGCTGATCGCATCAAGGAAGCTCCGCCACTACTTACAAGCTCACAAGGTCTCGGTGATCATGACCTACCCACTGAATACAGTGCTCCGTAGCCCCAATGCAACGGGGAACATAGCAAAGTGGGCAGCTGAACTGGCGGAGATCGACCTCGACTTCCTGCCACGCCATGCCGTCAAGAGCCAGACGCTGGCGAACTTTGTGGCGGAATGGACCCCATCTCCATGCCACCCAGGGGGCCAAGACGACGACGACCCGGAGCCTAGAGCCCCAGTGTTCACCGGACCCCACTAGACACTCTACTTCGGTGGCTCCTCGCGCAAGCAAGGTTCCGGAGCGGGGGTCCTGCTCATCTCGCCAGCTGGAGAGCAGTTCAAGTACATGGTGCACCAAGACTTCAAGGCTACGAACAACATGGTGGAGTACGAAGCCCTCATATTGTGGGGACCACCCCGTGGTTCACCCACTCCGGGATCGCAGAGGGTGGTGCCGTGCGATGCAGCACCCAACATCACACACACGAAAAGAATTAAGAACAACATAAGAACTTTTATTTGATATCAAACAGCGGAAGTCTCTTTACAAAACTTAATTATACTGCATAAGTAATGTACATAGATACTCTCTAATCCTAACTAAGCAAAAGTGTAGGAGTCCATCCCGGGGACGCTACACACTAGCAACAGGTAACCGGAGATTACGGTGGCGTGCAGGGCTCCAGCTCGGCCGTGTACCTTGACGGGCGCATCGCCTCATCCTCAGAACCTTCCTCATAACTCTCACCTGCACACAGCTCAAATATAGCAACCGTAAGCACGATGGCTCAGCAAGTCTTAACCGACAACCCTAGGCATGGAACTCTACATGGAAGGATGTGTAAGATAGGAAAAATGACTTTGCAATAAAGACACCTACATGTTGATCCTTACTTTTAGTTTTATAGCAACAGTTTAATGAGCCTTAGGCAGCCCTCACATCAGAAGTCCACAATCAAATAAGAAACGCTTTCCTCCGATGTGGTGATGCCCAAAGTGGAATATAAACTTAATTAGCTCTATAACTACAGCATACAAGGTTTCAAGACATTAATAATTCAATACAGCATATTCAGTTGGCTTATTTCCCTTCTTACTACGCTACAGCGCAGTGAACAAGCGGGTACTCAAATAACCGCGAGGGACGGTGATTGCAATCAGGAGACACCCGGATAACATGTCACATACACTCACTTTCAGAAGTGTGGTGCTTCACACCTTCCTACTCTGTTGTATGCAACAACCTTTCAAAGACAACCCAAATGCCGAACCGGTCCATCCGTAATGTGCAGGAGGTCCCCGCGTGGAGCTTGTCTGTGCCCACCGGCAGATTTAAACCTTGCTACCCTCAACCCACTCCTATAAAACGGTTGGGTAAGCCTTGGCACCCAGGTTAACCAATTACATCGGTTTCCTGGTTCCCATATGCCAGTATGCATCCGGTACTGTTTGATACTTGTCCAGCAGGGCCGCACACGGCTCAGTCCTCAATCGACACCAACAGGGCTACGCAAGTGAGACCTCCGCTCACTGCATCCTATACCCCCTGCTGGGTCTCATTTTCACCACTTTAAGTCATTCACTACCTCTTTTCATCCCATGTGATAAATACTATCTCGTGAGTAGATTCTAACCACTCGACTTCTTCCGAGATCCTATGAACATTAGCATGGCATCCTCTACTCTTCGAGTTCGTAAACTGCCCAACCCTCCATAGGATTAAAAAGGTTATGCAAGTGGGGTTTCATTCACCCTGACTCTAATGCAAGCATTCACCCTAGACATAAGTGATACAAATAAAGAATTTGCAAAATTACTTAAATGCAAACCGGGGCTTGCCTGGTTGCGAGTTAAATGGGAAGTCAGCTTCTGGTGGGAGGACGTCCAAGGGCTCCGGTTCATCCTCAACTTCGGTAACTAAATGAAATGTAGCAAAATATATGTATAAGTATTAAGGACTTATAAGAAGTGACTTCTATTCATAGCTACTGCTATTTAGGATCCTTAATTGGCTTTGGGATTTTTCCAGTGGATACTAGACTCTCTAAGGATTATATGAGCAAAATTTGGAGAAATTTCAGTGCACCTTGTGGCCTCTCCGAAATTCCCACAAGTACAAGGCTTCTCTGAATTTTGAGCCCAAATCAGAAGCTTTAACATGTCTAACAGTGGAAGATCTGATTAGGGTAAGTCTCCATGGTTCTAACAAAATTTGTTTCACCATTTTGGAGTTACCAACAGAGAGATATGATTTTTTGAAGTTGGACAGGAGTTCTGAAATGTTTCTGTTTAAATTTGAATTTTCAAATAAAGGCTGACTTATGGAAGGCAATTTGGCCTAGCAAATGAACTCCAATGAAGCTCAAATTTTTACTGGAGATCAGTAATATCATAAGGAACCTCCTGGTCAAATTTGAAGAAATTCCATAACAGGGATCTTCTGGAAATAATTCCCAAAGATTTAATTTTGATGAATTTTGGAGAAAACTTCCAGAGATCCTCAGATCAATTTCTTTACATTTCTGCAAAGTACAGACTTAGAGGAATCCAACAAAATATGTTTCACAAATTTCGGAAATTCCTACTGAGAGTTATGGTTCTTTGAAGTTTGCACTCAATCTGGAAATTGAAGAAATGTTTAAATTCTGGCTGTGGGCCCCACCCGTGGCGATATCCACTCAGATGACGGCAACACCGAGGCAACGTGGTTATTTCCTGTGCAGCCGCACCCGATCCGGTGCCACAGGCCGATCCCCACGCGGTATAGAGGCTGACCGGTGGGACCCGGTTCTCCTTCTTCTTCCTCGCGCTGCCCGCGCCTCCCGGGGCAGTGCACGCCGGCGAGGCTCGCCGGGACAAGGTTCCCGTGGTCCGAACTTCTCCAAACTCGCCGCCTCTGAGTTCTACACCGTGCTGAACACGATGGTGGGGTCGGCTGCGGATGACAACGGCTGGAACGGTGCTCGCACCGGCGACCTTGTCGAACCTCACTTCGGCTACCTCGTTTTCACTCGACAGTGGGTCTTTCAGGCTAGGGTTTGCTCTAAAAGCACCAGTTTTACCTGGACAACTTCGACCCGTAGCCCGCTCTCCATGAAAACCACCAGAGAGGGGACCTCACCGGCGACCCGAGCCCGTAAAACGACGACGGTGACAAAAACTCGGTGCCCAGTACCTCTACTTGATCATTTGAGCTGCTAGGACTTTGGAGAGGTGCGCAAGCGTGTGCAGGAGCTACTCTAAGCTCATCTAGCGTGGAGCTACCCAGAGCACGACGAATTTCCCCGAAGAGTCCTCGGGTTTCTAAAGAACAGCCAGCGCCAAACTTCAAATTACTCGGTGCCGGAGCTAAGAAGGCAGGAACATGTTGGAGGGAAGGAAGAAGGGTTCCTAACACACCTCAGGAACCTTTTCTTTGATCGGAAGAGGCTGTCAATCCGTCGGGCGACCACTGGGGGTCCGAAGGAAATTCCAGCTCGAGGTAGCCAACCACCGGTGCTAGCCTCTGCTTAAGGCTTCAGAGAGCAGGAGAGGAACCTGGCGCAACGTTCCCCTGGCTCAGTCGCGCGATAGGCATGTCGAGTTCACCGGGCATCAATGAGCCGAAAAGTTCTTCCGCCGGGGGGGGGGGGGGTTTGTTTCTGCGAGCGTTCAAGCAGAGAGCTGAGGAGCTGCGGTGTAATGTGGATAAGAGCAGAGGATGCACTCGGCGGCCGCTTTGAGCACCCACGCGCATGAACCGACGTCGGGAGCAGCGAGGAAGTAGCTCGGTGGAAACGTCAGCCGGAGGACTTAGCCGGGAGCTGGCGCCCGCGCGCGTGAACAGCCGAGGGAAAACAGAGACTTTGCCTCTGTGGTGACTGACCAGTGGGCCCCCTCCCACCTAATGCTCCTTTGATATTTTCCCATTTGTCTCCAAATTAACTCCTTTGCTTCCTCCCAAAGTCATGGTTTGAAAAGTTGAATCCGAAATGATTTGAATTCTGGTGTGAAGTTTGAATTGTGTTTGGTCATTTGAATTTGAAATGGAATTTGAATTCTACCTTTTGTATTGTTGCAGAAACATAGCAAACCAACTCCAAAGTTTCTGAATTATAGCATGGCTGCAGATTCAAATGTGGAGAACACATTTGTGGAACCAAATTTGCAAATTGAGGAAGTTGGAATTTGAAACTGAAATTCAAATTCAGATTACAGGGCTTCCTCTTTTAATCCCAAACAAATATTAAAACTCCTCCAAATGAGCTGAAATTTGGAAGGTTGAATATTTGGAATATGAAGATCCAAGTTATGCATTTAGATCTTCATGTTTGGAAGTTTTTGGGATGTCTAAATCCTCACTTTGAACTTACACCGTTATAATTCAAAGTTTTAATTCCCCTCATTTTTCCTAAGTGTACATGAGCTGAATTTTTTTCTTGCTACCACTTTTTGGGGATTTTACATCCCTCCCCCCTTAAAAGAATCTCATCCCAAGATTCCAAAAGAAATGCAAAGCGGAGAAACTTTACCGGGTATATGATGATAGCAAGTCCGGATAATTAGTTCGTAGATATTCCTCGCTTTCCCATGTTGCCTCATCAGCGGTATGGTTACTCCACAAGACCTTGTAAAACCATAAGGTCTGGTTTCTTGTAGTGCGAGTCTTTTCATCGATAATCCGGATCGGATACTCCATGTACGTGAGGTCCAGTTGAAGAACTTCTATGTCTTCTATGCGGATTTCAGCCGAGGGTTTGAGGCACTTCCTCAGCTGAGAGATATGGAAGATGTTGTGAATTCCAGCGAGCGACGCCGGTAACTCCAAGCGATAGGCCATGGGTCCGCATTTTTCAATGACGGCGAATGGACCGATGAACCGCGGCGCAAGTTTGCCCTTCACTCCGAAACGATGAATTCCCTTCATCGGAGACACACAGACATAAACATGGTCCCCGATGTCGAAGTGGAGAGGGCAGCGTCTTTTATCCGCATAGCTCTTCTGACGAGATTGAGCAGCCTTGAGATTGGCTTGTATTACTTGCACTCGTTCTTCAGCCTCATTCACAAGTTCAATGCCGTAGATAACTCGCTCGCCGGACTTGCACCAGTTGAGTGGTGTGCGGCATTTCCGGCCTTAGAGAGCTTCATACGGCGCCATCTTGATGCTAGCTTGATAGCCATTGTTGTAAGAAAACTCCGCCAATGGCAAATGATCGTCTCGATTCTTGCCGTGGTGGATGGCACAAGTGCGTAGCATATCTTCAAGCACTTGAATCACCCGTTCAGTTTGACCATCTTTCTGCGGGTGATAAGCAGAGCTTCGGATCAGTTTGGTCCCCAATGATGCGTGCAGCTGTTCCCAAAACCGAGCGACGAACAGCGCACCGCGATCTGAAATAATGGAGCGGGGAACACCGTGCAAGCACAGGATCCTTGCAATGTACAGCTCCGCATATTGCTTGGCCACGTACTTTGTATGTAGGGGAATAAAATGAGCCGACTTGGTTAGTCGATTGACTATTACCCAAATCGAGTCGTGCTTGTGGGACGTGAGAGCTAAACCAGCTATGAAGTCCATGCTGATATCCTCCCACTTCCATGTCAGAATGTTCAGTGGTTGCAGTTGTCCGTCTTTACGCATATGATCGGCTTTCACACGCCGACACGTATCACATTCGGATACGTACTTCGCGATTTCTCATTTCATCCGTGTCCACCAAAACCTTGTTTTCAGATCCTGGTACATCTTGTTGCTGCCCGGATGAATAGAATACTTGGACAAATGAGCTTCGTCCAAGATTTTCTTCCGAAGCTTCATGTCATTGGGTACCACTATACGGTCTTTAAACCATAGAGTGTCGTGTTCATCTCTTCGGAAGCATTTCATTTCGCCATTCTTCATCCGTCTCCGAATGTGCGATATTCCCACGTCTCTCTTCTGAGCTTCCATAATCTCCTCTTGTACTGTAGGGACGAGAGCAAGATTATACAATGCCCCATATGGAACCAAGTACAGACTCGGCTCCTCCTCTTCAAGTAGGGTGATGGGCAGATTGTTGACATGAGATTTGCGGCTTAAGGCGTCGGCAACTACGTTTGCCTTACCGGGATGGTAGTGAATCTCGATCTCGTAATCTTTGATCAGCTCTAACCATCTCCGTTGCCGCATATTCAACTCCTTTTGAGTGAATATATACTTCAGACTCTTGTGGTCGGTGTAGAGGTGCATGTAAAAGTCCCAAAACTTGTAAATGGAAAACTTTAGTGATGAATAAAGCTGAGTTTAAATCCAAGAAATGGGACTTGCAAAAACTTTTCTAAACATGTGAAGATGGTCATGAGCAGGCACATGCATTCAAGTCCCCCTTGAATTCAAATGATCATTTAAATGCAAAGGTGGTCATTTTTAAATGAAGGATGCAAACTGTGGTTGTAAACCTTCTCTTTGCAGCCACCAATTTAAAAGTTTGAATCCATATTTGAATTCTTCAGGTCGAAATTATGAGGAAGGCAAATTTTTATAAAATTTGGAGGTGCTTTGATGTGTATATCAAGGAGACTTGTGAATTTTCATTTAAATTTGAATTCAATTTTGAAACTGAGGTAAACTTGTCAATTTGCCAAATGGTGTTCAGATTTGAGCTCCACATGATTGAAGTTTGCACTGTGCCAAAAATTGGAGATCTTTTGGAGAGAGGAGCTGTGGGACCCACTTGTCATTGGAGGGGAAACTTGCACCCAAAGTCTTGTTTTCCCTGCTCTATTCCACTCCTAGCTGCTGAACAGCCTGGGGCGCCACCGAGGCAGCGTTTGCCGCCAGCTCCTGAGCAGCCAGAGACTTGGTTCCTTGCCCTTATCGACTCCACCGAGAGCACAACTGCCTCACACAGCCGCCTCACACAGCTGCTGTCGCTATCACGCGCCTTCGTCGCCGAGTTTTTGCCGCACGGAAGAAAACGCTCGGTCCACCGGTGCCCGGCCAGCCCGACGAGTTGCACACCGAGCTGAGCCTCCCTACAGCACCACTGGACCTCCCTCAGCGTGCCCGAAGCGGAAACTAGGCACTAGCTCCACGGGAAACTCGGCGTCGAGCTCAGTTTCCCCCCACAGCGCAGGGTGAGGCCGCTGCGACAAGAAATCGTCGCCCTGCCGCCACAGAGCTTCTCCCACCGAGCTGCAAAAGAAAAAAGGTGCGCCTAGACCTCTTCTTGCTTCACCGCAACCCCGGCAGCCTGTCACGAACGGTGCTCGCTGGAATTTTGCTTTTTGCCGTCGACATACAATAATAACCGAGGGGAGAAACTCAGCAAATTCGTCTCACACGTTGAACCACTCCACACACAACGTAGAATACACCTTCTATACCTCCGTGCGAGTTCATAGGATCAAGAACCACCGAGAACCGTCGAGCAAAGCCGCTATTCACCGAGTTTTTCGATTATCGCCGGATTTTTGACCTATCCCGACGGTGAGATCATACTTCCGGCGAGTTTCAGCAAGATTGGCGGTTGGATCCGTGTTCTCCTCGGTGCAGTGGTGCTGTACGAGCAAACGGCGACGTGTTTGGTGCAGCATAGCGCCCTAGCAACGTCGCCGGAGATGCCGCAACCACTGTCGCCGTCGCACCTAGGGTTCCGGCCATCTTCGATCCGAGGTAAGACCGGCAACGTGTTCCTCTGTGAGACCTATGTGTGCTGAATACATTGGCTTTGACGATAAAAGTTTTGAATACTGCCAAAACACCTTTTTAACAAGGTCCGACTCTAGGTCCGAGCTTCGGAGGTCGTACAGCACCACTGCACCGGAGCTCCCCTAGCTTTGTCTATGTCTGACTTATTTTGGCTAGGTCCGACTTGTTTCTGCTAGCTCCGGTGCTAGGTCCGACTAGCTTTGGTAAGTTCCGTGCTAGGTCTGACTAAGCTTTAGTAAGCTCCGGCGCTAGGTCCGACTAACTTGGGTAAGCTCCGGTTCAAGGTCCGGTTAGCTTTGGTAAGGTTCAGAGCTTGATTGCAATGGTTCTGCTTTTAACTTGCAATGTTTCAAACTTGCTTTACTCTTATGGAAAGTTTGCTTAGTATTATTTTACTAAGTTTTTGGTGTATTTTGGTGGCTATGGCTGATATAATTTTGCTATGGTTTACAACATGCTTATGTGAGGTGCTCACGTAAGATGTTGTAGTTTCGGAACTAACGAGAGTCAAGTCGAGGACTTGTGCTGGGAAGTATTGGTTGTTTATTCATGTGCAGGTGTTGCTTGAGTTCAAGACATGGCTGGTGACGGGATCCATTGAACTAGTCTTAGGGAGAAGATGAGGTTCAACAACCAAGATTGGGAGGAATTGTGGTTGAGTTGATGAGGAGGTTGCGCAGTATGTTTGAATCAAGAACAATGCATATGAAGGTATCTTGGACGTCGTTGGAAGATGTTTGCACATGTGCAAGGAGTGCATGGACGTGGCTGCATGGTTCCAAGGCGTGATGAAGAGATGTGGACGTAAAGAATTGGTCGGAAAGGTCCAACCGACTAGGTTATGGACTCAGGCTGCGGCTGAGTCGTGTTTGACTCAAATATGGAAAGTTTTGAGTTGGTTATGATAGGATTTCATGTGGGTCACGAATTTGAGTTGTTTTAGGAATGTTTGGGATGTTCCTAATATGTTTGAAAGTCTTAAGATTGCTTCTATCTGCGTATAGAAGAGTCTTGAGCAGTATTGGAAAGTTACAGTTTAAATCCAAGTAGGAGTAGGAGTCCTAGTTTGAATTGGGTTGGCCTTAGGGCTGGTTATATAAGCAAGGGAGGCCAAGGCTCGTGAGAGCACGACTTTGGGGCTGTTCCTCTTGTGTTTTGATAAATAAAATTCGTATTCTAAAGGAACTTTTGTGCCTTGTTCGTCCGACTTGTTTCAGACAAGTTTTTCTCGTCGAGTTTCTGTTCAGCACTACCTTGCTTCGGTGGTTTTATCATAACTCGAGTTTTACAGATCCAATTTATGTGATTCTTTTTGGGTTGTCTTAACAACTTGATTATCTATCATCTGTGAAAATTTCACGGTCATTGAACTTATGGTTTCTGATCTACACGAGTTTCTTTGCAGTATTCCCGAACTGTTTTTCTCGCGTAGGACAAATTGACCTTTGTTCGATCTTTCGATCGTAACTTGAGTTTCTATCAACGGATTTTCATGATTCTTGTGGTGAAGTCTTCATGACTTGATTATATACAATATATATTAGTTTTGTCACAGTTGAAAATGTTTAGATTAGTTGCACACATGGTTTCTTTAACAGACCGGTTTTCTGCTGAGGGGTGTTTTGTTGCTTCCGCTGAGAAGTTTTATCTACCATTCACCCCCCTCTGGTAGCTTTACACGTGTACTTCGTTCCTTCAATTGGTATCAGAGCCAGGTTGCTCTAAACTTTGTGATTTGCACGTGTTTTGACTAATCATCATGGAGAAATACTCCACCAAACCTTGTGTGCTTAGTGGTATTGATTTTTCAGGTTTGGAAGACACGCATGGAAGCTTTCATCCAGGCGCAAGGCTTTGCAATATGGGAAAAGGTGTACAAGCCTTACGATGTGCCTTCAAACGATTAAGTCACGGCTACAAACATGAGAGATGTCGACAACAACAACAAGGCTCGGAACTTGATCATACAAGGACTAACTCTGAGCGACTTCGACCGTGTTGCACACCACCGATCGGCGTACGATGTGTGGAGAGCACTTTGTCACTACCACGAAGGATCCAACACGATCAAGGAGGTAAGACAGGATATGTTCAAGAAAGAATACATGCGTTTTGAGATGCAACCCGGTGAGTCCATTGATGACCTCTTTGCTCGCTTTAATAAAATTCTCTTCAACTTGCGTAGCGTCAATGTTAATTTTTCAGATGCTAAAAATGCTAGGCAATTACTAAGTGCATTAGACATGCCAATTTGGGATATGAAAGTAACATCCATACGTGAATCCACTGGCATGAGTACTCTTACATTAGATGTGCTTTATTCTAAGCCAAAAACTCATGAAATTGACATTATATCACGTAACAACCCAAATAAGACTATTGCATTTGTCTCAAAACGTGATATGCCTAGCTCCGGCCAATCATCTAGCAATACACTTGCTTTGCTGTCTTCACTAACCCTGGAACAGATTGAGGAGATTCCAGAGGAGGAGCTAGTACTTCTTTATACTAGGTTCTCAAAAGCATTGCAAAATGTGAGAACTGGAGGAGAGGAAGCTCCGGACCTCAACGATGCTTTGAGTGTGGTAAGACAGGACACTTTCGTACAGATTGCCCTAACCTTTCAGGTCCTTCTAACCGTGATGAAAAGCAGAATAAAGTCAAGTCCTCTTTTGGCAACACCAACAAGAAAAAGAAGGGTTTTACAGGACGCAAACTGATAAACAGTTTCATCACCGCACTTCAAGAACTTGGCTCGAGTGATGTAGACATTGGAAGTGATGAAGATGAAGATGATCTGGCAAACTTGTGCTTCATGGTGGGCAAATCAAAATCAAGTATGGAGGATGCAGAACACAACAGTGACAACGAAGAGGTATGTCCTACTTGCGAAGAAATGTGTGATGCTATTTCTCGTGCCACTATAATTGTTAAGAAAAAGGACAAAAAGCTTAGGGACAATGCTGTTAAAATTGAGTCACTAGAATCTGAAATTAATCATTTAAAATCCTTGATTCCTAGTGATGATTCTTGTTCCTCATGTGATTTAATATATGAACAATTGTCCTCTCTAAGAAGTGCACACACCTCCACACTTGATAAACTTGAACTTGAAATCGAAAAGAATAAAAAGCTTGCTGCACTTAATGATAAAAACATGAAAGATGCTTGTTGTTCTACAATTGATTTGCATTGTTCTACTTGCGATGATCTTGATAAGAAACTACAAGATGCTATGAAAGAAATTTCTATATTGAACAATGCTTTACGTTCTCATGAAGTTAAATATTGTTCCAATTGCAAATTAAAAGGAAAAACTTCATGTGAAAATTGCCTTGATCTATCAAATAAACTTGATAACATGCATAGGACATTAGATCGGTTTTGTAATGGGAATAAGAACCTAAACTTGCTGCTGAATTCTTCCAAGTATTGCAATGATAAAACTGGTTTAGGTTTTGATTCACATGCTCATGCTCAGGAACATGCAACCTGCTGTTATGAGTCAGAAATATTCAAAGTTTACCTCCGGAGCTTCAGTTTTTGCTTCCGGAGCTACTAATTTTCGTGCTACACAAGTAACACCTCATAGGTCAGTAGTTAAGAACAAAAAATCTCAAACTTTGACTCATAAACCTGCTTTTTTATCTCAGCTTTCGCATGTTATTCCTGCTGGGCGTCGTGTGACTCAGTACTGGATTCCTAAATGCCTTTTAACTAACCCTAGTAATGAGTCATCGACGTATTGTGCTTCTATGTAGGTTACACGCTTGAGGAAGGAGAACATTTGGATTGTGGATTCAGGTTGCTCACGCCACATGACCGGTAACAAAGAATGGTTCTCCTCTCTCTCTTTTGTGTCACGTGTAGAGAATGTTACTTTTGCCGATAATTCTTCAACTCCTATAATTGCTAAGGGTTCGGTTAGAGTAAATGATCACTACACTTTGAAGGATGTGGCACTTGTCAAAAATTTGAAATACAACTTGCTTTCTATTTCACAATTGCTAGATGAAAATCTGGAAATTATTTTCAATAAAAACTGCTGCAAAGTTGTAGGTTCAAATAGTGAGCTTATTTTTAACATGTCTCGGTTTGGAAGAGTTTTTAAAGCTGATTTTGATATGTCTTCCTCTAAGCATAGATGTCTAGTTGCAATTGATTCCAAAGATTTATATTTTTGGCATCATAGACTTGGTCACGTAGGCTTTGATCATCTCACGTGTGTTAGTGCTCTTGATCGCATACGTGGGCTGCCTAAGCTTAAAGGGGATAAAGAAATTGTGTGCTCTTCTTGTAGACATGCTAAGATGGTTGCAGGTTCACATGCTCCTCTCACAATGACCATCACAACTGAACCGGGTCAACTTTTACACCTTGACACTGTAGGACCTTCACATGTTCAATCCCTCGGAGGTAAATGGTATGTTCTTGTGATTGTTGATGACTATTCTAGATACTCTTGGGTTTACTTTATGGCATCTAAGAATGAAGCTTTTAGTCACTTTAGAACTTTATTTCTTAGATTATCAATTGATCACCCAGGATCTTTAAGAGCAATTAGAAGTGATAATGGAACCGAATTTAAAAATCAATCGTTTGATCACTTCTGTGCTGAAAATGCAATAGATCATCAATTTTCTTCATCATTTGTACCTCAACAAAACGGTGTTGTAGAGAGAAAGAACAGAACCTTAGTTGAGATGGCTAGGACTATGCTTGATGAATATCAAACTCATAGGAAATTTTAGGCTGATGCAATTGCAACCGCTTGTTATGTCTGAAATCATGTTTTCTTGCGTGCTAAGCTAGGTAAAACACCATATGAGCTCAAGTTTGGACATAGGCCTAGTGTCACACACTTTAGGGTCTTTAGTTGCAAATGCTTTGTTAAGAAACGTGGTAATCTTGATAAATTTGAAGCTAGATCTGTTGATGGCATGTTTCTTGGTTATCCATCTCATACTAGAGGCTACCGTGTGCTTTTACTTGATACTAACAAAATTGTGGAGACTTGTGAGGTTTCTTTTGATGAAGCCAGCCCAAGTACTAGTTCAAATATTGCAGGTCCGGATCCATATCCGCAGGGGGAGAGTATCTTCGTTGAAGAAGAGGAAGAAGTGGTGCTGCTGCCCAAAAATTCAGAAGCTAAAGACATTGTTCCAGCTCCTGATCTTGATTCACAGCCAGCACCGATGACCACCATTGCTGGTCCAGATCCTCCTCACGTCACAAGCTCATCTATTTGTGATGAACATGAAGAAGAAGAAGCTTGTGAAGCGTCCACTCCCCTCCGGATTCTCAAAAGTCATCCTCCACAACAAATTATTGGAAGCTTGCATGAACGAGTTACAAGATCCAGGTTCTTCGACCCCAATTCTCATACTCATTCTGCTTTTGTTGCTTCTTTTGAACCCAAAGATATATCACACGCACTCACTAATGAATCTTGGATTATTGCCATGCAAGAAGAGTTAGAATATTTTAAAAGAAATAATGTTTGGAAACTTGTACCTCCACCTCAAGGTCACACTTTAATTGGAACTAAATGGGTGTTTAAAAATAAACAAAGTGAGGATGGGGTTGTGGTTAAGAATAAGGCTAGGTTGGTTGCTCAAGGTTTCACACAAGTTGGAGGTCTAGATTTTGATGAAATTTTTGCTCCTGTTGCTAGATTAGAAGCCATAAGAATTTTGTTAGCTTTTGCTGCATCTAAAGGTTTTAAGCTATATCAAATGGATGTTAAAAGTGCTTTTCTTAATGGCTACATAGATGAGGAGGTTTATGTCAAACAACCACCTGGTTTTGAAAATCCAAATTTTCCTAATCATGTTTACAAACTGTCCAAAGCCTTGTACGGTCTCAAACAAGCCCCTAGAGCATTGTATGATAGGTTAAAAACATTCTTACTTGAAAAGGGGTTTACCATGGGCAAGGTTGATAAAACTCTTTTTGTGCTTAAGCATGGCAATGACTCATTATTCGTTCAAGTGTATGTGGATGATATTATCATTGGTTGTGCTTCTCATGATCTTGTGTCCAAGTTTTCAGCTATGATGAGTTCAGAATTTGAGATGAATATAATGGGAGAACTCACGTACTTTTTGGGGCTGCAAATCAAGCAAACCAAGGAGGGTACCTTTGTGCATCAAACAAAGTATACAAAAGATCTCCTAAGGCGCTTCAACATGGACAAAAGCAAGCCTCTTCGGACACCAATGGGAACAGCAACAACACTTGAACTTGATGAAGATTGTGATCCCGTTGATCAAAAAGACTATAGAAGCATGATCGGATCACTTTTGTATCTCACGGCATCAAGACCGGACATACAATTCAGCGTATGTCTTTGTGCACGGTTTCAAGCCTCCCCACGTGCTTCACATCGTCAAGCCGTCAAAAGGATTCTCAGGTACTTACATGGAACTCAAGAATTTGGTATTTTTCTTCCTTCTTCCTCAACCGTTACTTTGAAAGCTTTTTCCGATGCTGATTTTGGGGGTTGTAGGATTGATAGGAAAAGTACTTCTGGTGCTTGTCATTTTCTTGGTAATTCACTTGTTGCCTGGTCCTCTAGAAAACAAAGTTCAGTTGCAAAATCGACAGCCGAATCTGAATATGTAGCTACTGCTAGTGCTTGCTCACAAATTCTTTGGATTGTTCAAACACTTAAGAACTATGGGGTTGATCTAGATAGTGTTCCACTGTTTTCTGATAACACTAGTGCCATTTGCATTGCTAAAACCCCGTGCAACATTCAAGAACTAAGCACATTGACATTAGGTATCACTTTCTCTGTGATAATGTCGAAAAAGGGAACATTGTGCTTCACCATGTAGATACCGAACAACAATTGGCTGATATTTTTATAAAACCTTTGGATTTCACTCGTTTTTGTTACATCTGTAGTGAAATAGGGGTTATGCATCCTCATGGCTTAAATTGAGGGAGAATTTTGAAACTTGGGAAGTCTATGCGTGAATCTGAAATTAAAATAATATGAGTATAGTATTTCATGCATATATGACTTTGTGTTTCCTTTTTCATGCTGCAAATTCTTACTACATTACTCGTGTTATTCATTTTGTAGTTTTTACAATGTCTAGTAATTGGAATAATTACTTACACTAAATCTGGTCATGGTCGAACTTTGTTGTTGTTTTGAACTTGTTGCATGCTCACAAGTGCTTTTAATCATAAAGAATTAATCAAGTAATAAACTCACATGTTGAGTTTTTATGTTCAAATAAAAAAAATGAGAAAAGATCAAAAGAATATGCATGCATCACACTTCTTCTTTTGAGATGGCTTATCATTGCACTTAGATATGAACATGAAAAGAGTTGTGTATGACTAAAACCATGTCCTTAAGCTTCTGACTGTCGAATGACATAGGCTTAGCTTGGTTGGTTAGAATAAGGCTGATGCTGCATATAATCTCTTGCAAATGTCATAAGATCAAAATTTGTGCTTTAAATGATAAATAAAATGCAGCAACAAGTGTCATGCTTTCAGGTCTTGAAATAGTTAAGTTTGTGAGATCATGACTTGCTTAAATTGAAAATTACACTTGATCTCTAGCATGGCTTACACTACTTTATGTATCTCATTGATGTGATAGTGTAAGTTACTTGATAGTATGATTTGGATGAGCTTTGTTTTATATGTATATGTTATAATGTGCTCATAACAAATTAAAAATTCTCTTTTGTACCTTGCTGAATACATTGTCAAAGGGGGAGAAATTGATCACACATTGCACACATTCACAAGTGTTCTAGCACGATTCTTCTCAGGGGGAGAATTTTTGGTATTTTTGTTTTTCTTCTCATTTTATTTCTGATTTACAAAGGGGGAGAAATTGTTTTCAAAACTTTTTATGTGAATAAGCCAATGTTCGGATTTTAAGTGGCGTTGCCAATGCATTCATCAAGAGGGAGATTGTGAGACCTACGTGTGCTGAATACATCGGTTTCGGCGATAAAAGTTTTGAATACTACCAAAACACCTTTTTAACAAGGTCTGACTCTACGTCCGAGCTCCTGGAAGGTCCGACGATAGGTCCGGCGTAAGGTCCGACTTGTTTTGTCTAGGTCTGACTTATTTTGGCTAGGTCCAACTTGTTTCTGCTAGCTCCGGTGCTAGGTCCGACTAGCTTTGGTAAGTTCCATGCTAGGTCCGACTAAGCTTTAGTAAGCTCCGACGCTAGGTCCGACTACCTTTGGTAAGCTCCGGTTCAAGGTCTGGTTAGCTTTGGTAAGGTTCGGAGCTTGATTGCAATGGTTCTGCTTTTAACTTGCAATATTTCGAACTTGCTTTACTCTTATGGAAAGTTTGCTTAGTATTATTTTACTAAGTTTTTGGTGTGTTTTGGTGGCTATGGCTGATATCATTTTTCTATGTTTTACAACATGCTTATGTGAGGTGCTCACGTAAGATGTTGTAGTTTCGGAACTAACGAGAGTCATGTCGAGGACTTGTGCTCGGAAGTATTGGTTGTTTATTCATGTGAAGGTGTTGCTTGAGTTCAAGACAAGGCTGGTGACGGGATCCATTGAACTAGTCTTAGGGAGAAGATGAGGTTCAACAACCAAGTTCGGGAGAAATTGTGGTTGAGTTGATCGGGAGGTTGCGCAGTATGTTTGAATCAAGAGCGATGCATATGAAGGTATATTGGACGTCATTGGAAGATGTTTGCACGTGTGCAAGGAGTGCATGGACGTGGCTGCATGGTTCCAAGGCGTGATGAAGAGATGTGGACGTAAAGAATTGGTCGGAAAGGTCCAACCGACTAGATTATGGACTCAGGCTGCGGCTGAGTCATGTTTGACTCAAATATGGAATGTTTTGGGTTGGTTATGATAGGATTTCGTGTGGGTCATGAATTTGAGTTGTTTTAGGAATGTTTGGGACGTTCCTAAGATGTTTGGAAGTCTTAAGATTGCTTCTATCTGTGTATAGAAGAGTCTTGAGCAGTATTGGAAAGTTACACTTTGAATCCAAGTAGGAGTAGGAGTCCTAGTTTGAATTGGGTTGGTCTTAGGGCTGGTTATATAAGCAAGGGAGGCCAAGGCTCGTTAGAGCACGACTTTGGGGCTGTTCCTCTTGTGTTTTTATAAATAAAATTCGTATTCTAAAGGAACTTTTTGCCTTATTCGTCCGACTTGTTTCAGACAAGTTTTTCTTGTCGAGTTTCTGTTCAGCACTACCTTGCTTCGGTGGTTTTACCATAACTCGAGTTTTACAGATCCAATTGATGTGATTCTTTTTGGGTTGTCTTCACAACTTGATTATCTATCATCTTCTAAAATTTCACGGTCATTGAATTTGTGGTTTCTGATCTACACGAGTTTCTTTGCAGTATTACAAAACTGTTTTTCTCGCGTAGGACAGATTGACCTTTGTTGGATCTTTCGATCGTAACTTGAGTTTCTCTCAACGGATTTTCATGATTCTTGTTGTGACGTCTTCGTGACATGATTCTCTACAATCTATACTAGTTTTTTCGCAGTTGAACACGTTTAGATTAGTCGCACACACGGTTTCTTTAACAGATCAGTTTTCTGCTGAGGGGTGTTTTGTTGCTTCCGCTGAAAAGTTTTATCTACCATTCACCCCCCTCTGGTAGCTTTACACGTGTACTTTGATCCTTCATCCTCGCACGAGAATACATAGGGGCGGCAAGAATCAGCGAGTTCCGAGCACGGGAACCCCCTCCCGGCGAGAGCTCCGGCGAGCTCGGCGGCGCGGGAGCGCGGGTGGCGGGAGGTAGACGAAGCCGGGGCTGGCCCACGTGTCAGCGTCGGTAAAGGGGAAATGGGATCTTATGTTGCACCAGATCAGTTTGCGACTGTGCGGGGAGAACTCTATAGCCTCGTGTGCCAGCGCACCAGAAGGCGCCACGTCACCCTGGACCCGCTGTCAGACTTTTAAACTTTTCCCCGGTTTATTTCAAATACCAGTTTTGATTCAAACTTTCGGAGGGCATAACTTGTGCTAGGAAGCTCTAAATTTAGTGATTAGAATTGGGTTGGATTCAGGGTGAAAAATTCTATCTAAATATGCATCCCAATTTGTATGAAAATCATTATTAAATTCTGGAAAAAATTTTAAATCTTTTCAGCAAAAGAATTTTAGAGGGAGTTTGGTGCATCTATAAATCCTCCAATTTTGCCAGAATATTCTTTAGGATGTTAGTACACTCCTGTAAAAGTTTCAGCTCATTTGGAGCTGATTTAGTTATAATAATTCGGATTTCAAGTTTCTGTGTTCAAATGAATACAGAAACAATTTCAGAGAATTTCCAATACTTGGAAATTCAGTTCTGGGCAGTTCTTAGCTCCAAAAATCCTAGGAAAATTCATGCATACTCTCTGAGTTATGTTAGAAATTATAGTTCACTTGAATTTGCATGAAAGTGCAAATTTATTCAGAATTAATTCCTTGTGGCCTAAATACTTATGGAATTGTTCTGAGTGATCTATTCATTGAAAAATTCCAAATTTTGGTCCATATGACTTTCTTGTGACAAGGAACGCACAAGAAAATTTTCTGCTCCATTGGAGCCCTGGATCATTACTGTTCTGTTCAGCCTCATTAGGTGATCAACACCCAAATGATGAACCCCACTTATCACTTGATCATAGTACTTTAACCCAAACCCAAACCACTAGCACCAGTGTCATTTTAAATTCTTAAACAGAGTTCCAGTTTTAAACTTGTCTTTATAACTTGTTAGCAAAAGTTTTATAATTAAAATATATGCGTATTCATAACGTGTAGCGATTAAATGTGGAGAAGTGAAGGAGAAGGGAAGCTTGGATCAAGGAGCAAGAAGGGCAGTGATTAAGCTTCAAGTCATCAGCAATTAACTTCACAACTATCTGACTTTATTCACCTGCAAAACCAAGGCAAGCTCCGGTTTGCACTTAAGCTATTTTATAAAGTTTTTACTTTGTTCACTACTATGGTTCTACTTTGCATGTGCGTTAGGTCAAGGATGTTTTGTACTCCACTTGCATGACCACAAAGAACCCTGGGGTCAAGTGTAGAAAGGTGTCATCACAGTAGAATCAGGCAGTGCTAAATAGGCTAGGACATCCGGTAGAAGACGAGTAGTTGGAATCTACTCGCGAGCTATAGTTTAGGATTTCATAAGTGTGGTTGGAAAAGAGGCAAACTAAAGTTTACATTTCTAAAGATGAGACAGGGCAGGAGGGTTAGGCAGCAACAAGGCGAGATCTTGGTCGAGTAGCTCTTCCTTTGTCGGTTAAGGACCGATGCGTGTGCCCCATCCAGGAGCAAGTATTGAGTTGTGTACTGGATGCTTACTGCTATATGGGACCCAGAAAACCGATGTACCAGGTTAACTAGATTGTAGAGGCATACCACATCGTCTCGTCAGACCTATGAGCCCGAGACGGCGTGACCGGTTCTACAGTCGAGTGTCCTGCGAAAGGTTGCCACATACGACGTAATGAAGGACGCCAGATTTGGGTCTTCATAGGCGGGCGTATGTGTCGAGCTATCCGGGCAGTGTTTGATTTGAATCACCGTCCCTCGCGGTTATTGAGTAGCGCTTGCTCCCATGTTGTGACGTAGTAATCAACTTGTGTGGAAACAGTTTGCAAAGTTTTAATTGCTGCTATGAATATTGTAAATTGCATGAAAACCCTGTTTGAAGTAGAGATAGAGCTAACTAAAGTTATTTTCCACCTTGGGACAAGTGACATTGGAATGAAGTGTTTCTTGTTTGATTGTGGAGTTCCAATGTTGCGGGGCACAAGTTCACTACTATTATGGCTAAAATCTGAAAGTTAAGGATGAACTCGTAGGCGAGTCTTTTTGCAACTTATATGTTTAGGTCTTAAGTTACTTTCATGTTGAGTTGCATGTCTTAGGAGACACGGTTAAGTCTTGCTGAGCCTTTGTGCTCACTCTTGCTATATGAGTGGTTTTGCAGTTTAACACGATGCTATAAAGAAGGTTGTCCGGCGAGACTCGGAGACTTCTGAGTCATATTACACATGGAGAACCTAGCCGCTGCCATGTCTTCATGTTGCTAGCGAGAGGAGTGCGCAGGCTGGACCTCTTCTCGGGTGCTCACTAATTATTCGACGTGAGCTGTTCATAGACTTCCGCTGTATCTACTTTATGTAAATTATTTACAAAGAACATTTGTAAGCTTCCGCTTTTCATTTATGTAATACAGTGTTCCTTATATGTGTGCTGTTGGGTTCTGCATAACACGGCACAACCCAATGCGATTCCCGGGCGAGGTGCCCCGTCCCCGTGACTGAACGGGCGGCGATATGGGGTCCCGTTAGTGCACTAAGTTCCCGAGTAAATAGTGCCTCCACATTTTCAAGGCCAACACCATAGAAGCGAGCTCAATATCATGAGTCGGATAGTGCTGCTCGTGGTTACGGAGTTGACGTGGGCCATAGGCGACCACTCTTCCTCCTTGCATCAATACACAGCCAAGCCCGATACCGGACGCATCACAATATACATCGAAGGGCTTGGTTGTATCCGGTTGAGCTAACACTGGGGCTGTTGTAAGATGCTTCACTAATGCTTGGAAAGCTTCTTCACAAGCTGAGCTCCAAACATATTTGATCCCCTTCTTCAACAGTTCAGTCATCGGATTAGCAAGCTTCGAGAAGTTCGGTGTGAATCTCCGATAATATCCTGCTAACCCGAGGAAACTCCTGACTTCGTGGACTGATGTGGGGGACTTCCATTTCAGCAGTTGTTCGATTTTGCTTGGATAAACTGCAATGCCTTCTGCAGAAATAATATGACCAAGAAATGACACTTGGCTGATCCAAAACTCGCACTTGCTGAACTTGGCATAAAGCTTATGGTCTTGCAATCGTTGAAGCACGATATGCAGGTGTGCGGCGTGTTCTTCTTTAGACTTGGAGTAAACCAAGATGTCGTCGATAAACACCACTACAAACTTCTCCAACTCCGACATGAACAATGAGTTCATGAGGTACATGAGATGTGCCGGGGAGTTGGTGAGACCAAAGGACATGACGAGGTATTCATACAGCCCATATCTTGTCGAGAAGGCCGTCTTTGGAATATCCTCCGCTCGGATCTTGATTTGATGATATCCGGAGCGAAGATCCATCTTTGAAAATACTCTTGCACCCACAAGTTGATCGAAGAGGATATCGATACGGGGCAGTGGATACTTATTCTTGATGGTGACGGCGTTGAGAGGTCGGTAGTCCACACACAGCCTCAAGGTTTCATCCTTCTTCTTCACAAACAGCGCCGAGCATCCCCATGGTGAGGAACTCGGTCGAATGAAACCCTTCTTCATTAAATCATTGAGCTGCTCTTTTGATTCAGCTAGCTCATTCGGAACCATCTTGTACGGTTTCCTTGATATCGGTGTCGTCCCAGGTACAAGTTCAATCTTGAACTCGACATCTCTTTCGGGTGGCATGCCCGAAAGATCATCCGGAAAGACATCCGGGTACTCACGGACCAGACGAATATCCTCAAGTTTTGTGGCTTCCGTGTTATATGTGGATGGAGCTTCTTGAACCGAACGGTCAAGAATAAGAACATGTGGTTCATGAAGTGGAGAGTTTAAACAAACTACACGTGGAACGATGTCAATAACAGCACCATGGCGATGTGGCCATGACATTCCTAAAATGACATCCAGTTTTTTACTCTCTAACATATTTAGAGAAGTCGGGTATAGATTTCCACCCAACTTTAATGGTGCTCTATAGACCATCCTATCAGCTGTTATTTTCCCACCCGGAGAGCATATCAAGTATGAACTATTTGTGGGAATGATAGGCAATTGATATTTAATAACATAAGACTGACTTATGAAATTATGGGTGGCACCGGAGTCAAAAAGTATGACTACGGGATTATCTGAATAAGAAAACGTACCCGCGAAGACGGGTTCGCCGTCCGGCACGTCTTCGATGGCTCAGTGGTGGGCGTTGCCGGGTTTTGGTGCTGGTTTCTTGGGCTGATTACGGGGCTGATTAGCACCCTGATACGGCGCTGCACCCCTGCCCTGTCGCGGCTCGGGGCAGTCCCTCGAAATATGCCCGACACGGCCACACGTGAATCACGTGTAAGGTGTCGGGGTCCCTCCGACTTGAGGACGGAATCCCGGTGCACGCGGTTGAAACTGAGGCGCACGTGGGACCATCCTTTGCTGCTGCTTTTGCTGTGGTGGATATGTCGGTCGGAATCCCGGCGCATTATATTGCTGACCGCGAAACTCAGGTGGTCGCGCCGGTGGCCGCCATCTCTGACCGGATGGTGAGCGATACACCACGCGGTATTTTTGTGGCGTCCCACCACACTGCTCGTCAGTGCGCTGCATTTCCTCTTATCCGAACCGTGTTCACGCTGAGCATTTTCTTGTAGAATCGCGGCATTAACTAGGTCATTGAATGTGCCGCGATTGCTTTGGGCTAGATGGACCTTCATCTTGGAATTCAGGCCCCGGAAGAACGCGTTTCGCTTGTCTTCCTCTGGTCTCACAAATCCTGGCGCATACTGCGCCAGCCGGTTGAATAATCTGGAGTACTCATGAGCACTCCTCTCGCCTTGTTTCAGTGCCAGGAACTCCTGGAGCTTCCTCTCCATAACACCGGGAGGTATATGATAGGCGCGGAACGCCTCCCGGAACTCCGTCCATGTTACGGCATGGCCAGATGGTAATGAGGCAATGTAGTTCGCCCACCATGTACCGTCTTCTCCTTGAAGCTGTTGCGCTGCGTACAGCGCCTTCTGGTGTTCGGTGCACCGTAGCAGCCCGAACTTCGCCTCCAGAGTGCGGATAATGCTGTCCGCCTCCAAAGGCTCTTCAGCCTCTGTGAACACCGGTGGATGGGTCGCCAGGAATTCTGAATAAGAACTTTGTTGGGGCTGGCGTTGCCCATTGTCTTGTCATCCTCCTGGATGGGACGCATTCTGCTGCACCAGCATCCGCAGCAACTCGGTTTGCTCGTCGCGCGAGCCGAGCACTGCGGCGAGAACCTCCACAAGATTTCTTGGAACTTCTGGTGGTGGAGGAGGTGGTTGCTGCTGCGTCGTGGTTTGCTCTGGAGGTGGAGACTCATCACCACGAACCTGACTTGGACCTCCCTCCTCTTGCGTGGACCGTGTAAGCACCATTCTGCATTCATACCATTCAAACGATCAGCACATGTTGGTTTATTTCATCCAGTCTATACAATAGTAGTGCGAGAATGGAATAAATAATATGCATAACCGTCACACATATGGATAAAGTACAAACATTATACAACATGTACATCCCTGGACCATGTCACAAGATCAGGTTCCAAAGTAATGAACTTTAGGGATTAAAAAGTTCATTTCGACCATCGTGGGTCGCCACGGGATGTTAGGTGTGTTAACATGCGTACTTCTCGCTATTGTACTGGACCCAATCATGTACCCGCTCGAAGTGATATGTCAAATGCATAAACTTTTCGACTCCACTCGCTGTTTTAAAACAGCCGCTGGATATCGAAAGGTGAAACTAAGTGTTTTAATTGAAACACCTCAACATGGTGTTCACTGTCCGCTTCTGGTCCAGCAGACCAGTTGGAAGAACTTAACTGTTTTGGCCACCTTGGAGGCAAAATATGGACTAGAGTTCAACAACAAAGTTGTAGCAGACTCCACAAGGAATCCAGAATGTATTTATTTTCCTCTATGGCCTTCCTAGTTTGTGAGTTATGACTTCTACCAGTTGACAGAATTTCCTCAGGAATTTTGACAGCACCTCCTTTGCAAGTGGCTGTTTGTTCACAAAATTCCAACTAATTCTGTCCTCAATCTTAGAAAACACTGAACTACAAAGTTATAGCACATTTCCTATACTTTCCAACGATGTCTTTCCTGACTCTTAGAAAGATTCCTACAGAAAGTTGTGGTCGAAATACAAAAATTCCAGAGAGCATTTTGGGCCGCCCTGTTTCTGGACAGTGCCAACTGATCTGAAATTTGCATCCATTTGAAGGGAGATTTTTGTGGGGACCACTCCGTGGTTCACCCACTCCAGGATCGCAGAGGGTGGTGCCGTGCGATGCGGCACCCAACAGCACACACGAAAAGATTAAAGAACAACATACAAACTTTTATTTGATATAAAACAGCGGAAGTCTTTTTACAAAAGCTTAACTATACAGCGGAAGTATATACATAGCTACTCTCTACTCCTATCTACGCAAAAGTGCAGCCATCCAGTCCGGGGACGCTACACACTAGCAGCATGGAACCGAAGATCACGGCGGCGTGCAGGGCTCCAGCTAGGCCGTGTACCCCGACGGGGGCATCGCCTTGTCCTCGGACCCCTCCTCATAGCTCTCACCTGCATACAGCTCACATATTGCAACCGTGAGCACGATGGCTCAGCAAGGATTAACCGACAACCCTAGGCATGGAACTCTACATGCAAGGATGTGGAAGATAGAAAAAATGACTTTGCAATAAAGACACGCCTACATGTTGATCCTTACTTTCAGTTTTATAGCAACAGATTATTGAGCCTTAGGAAGCCCTCACATCGGAAGTCCACAATCAAACAAGAAACACTTTCCTCCGATGTGGTGATGCCCAAAGTGGAATATAAACTTAATTAGCTCTATAACTACAACATACAAGGTTTTAAGGCATTAATAGTTCAATACAGCATATTCAGTTGGCTTGTTTCACTTCTTACTACGTCACAACGCAGTGAACAAGCGGGTACTCAAATAACCGCGAGGGACGGTGATTGCAATCAGGAGACACCCAGATAACACGTCACATACACCCACTTTCAGAAGCTTGATTCCACACCCCTTCCTACGCAGTTGTATGCAACAACCTTTTTAAGGCAACCCAAATGCCAAACCGGTCCATCCGTAACGGGCAGGAGGTCCCCGCGTGGAGCGTGACTGTGTCCACCGGCAGATTTACACCTTGCTACTCTCAACCCACTCCCATAAAACGGTTTGGGTAAGCCTCGGCACCCAGGTTAACCAATTACAGCGGTTTCCTGGTTCCCATATGCCAGTATGCATCCGGTACTGTTCGATACTTGTCCAGCAGGGCCGCATATGGCGCGGTCCTCAATCGACACCAACAGGGCTACGCACGTGAGACCTCCGCTCACTGCATCCTATCCCCCCTGCTGGGTCTCATTTTCACAACTTAAGCCATTCTCTACCTTTTCTCATCCCGTGTCATAAATACCTATCTCGCGAGTAGATTCCAACCACTCGACTTCTACCGAGATCCTATGAACATTAGCACAGCATTCTCTACTTGTCGAGTTTGTAAACTACCCAACCCTTCATAGGATTTAAAAGGCTATGCATGTGGGGTTTCAATCACCATAACTCTAATGCAAGCATTCACCCAAAACATAAGTGATACAAATGAAGAATTTTACAAAAGCACTTAAATGCAAACCGGGGCTTGCCTGGTTGCGAGTCAGAAGAGAAGTTAGCTTCTGGTGGGAGGACGTCCAAGGGCTCCGGTGCGTCCTCAACTTCGGTCACTAAATGAAATGTAGCAAAATATATGTATAAGTATTTAAGGGATTATGAGAAGTAACTTCTATTCATAGCTACTGCTATTTAGTTCCTTAATTGGCTTTGGGATTTTTACAGTGGAGACTAGACTCTCTATGGATGATCTGAGCAAAATTTGGAGAAATGTTATTGCACATTGTGGTCTCCAAAATTCCCACTAGCACAAGGCTTCTCTGAACTTGAGCCCAAATCAGGAGGTTTGACATGGCTAACAGTGGAAGATCTGATTAGGGTAAGTCTCCATGGTTCTAACAAAATTTGTTTCACCATTTTTTGAGCTACCAACAGAGAGATATGAATTTTTGAAGTTGGATAGGAGTTCTGAAAAGTTTATGTTTAAATTTGAATTTTCAAATAAAGGCTGAAATTTGGAAGGCAATTCATCCTAGCAAATGAACTCCAATGAAGCTCAAATGTTTACTGGAGACCAGTAATATCATAAGGAACCTCCTAGCCAAATTTGAAGAAATTCCATAACAGGGATCTTCTGGAATTAATTCCCAAAAAATTAATTTTGAGGAATTTTGGAGAAATTTCCAGAGATCCACAGATCAATTTCTTTGCATTTCTTCAAAGTACTGATCGAGATGAATCCAGCAAAATTTGTTTCACAAATTTTGGACATTCCTACTGAGAGTTATGGTCCTTTGAAGTTTGCACTAAGTATGGAAATTGAAGAAATGTTTAAATCCTGGCTGTGGGCTCCACCCGTGGCGCTATTGACACGACCCCACGGTCTTGTCGAGCCAGGATCACGCTGAGGGGTGCTGCGTTGCATAGCACCGGAAAACACACATCAAAGGTACAAAGCGGAAGCAAAGTTTTATTACATAAAAGGTTTATGAATATTTGTACAACAAAATATGTTCAGTCTACACTCACGGGCGCAGACTACGCATCGAGTTCACGTTCAGCCCGTGAAAGTGTCCCCGCTAGCATGCACACACACTAACACGGCGGCGTGCACGACACTTACTCGACGGGGTTTCCCTCCTGGGGTTCCGTCTCCTCCTCGGGAGTCCCTTCCTCATAAAACACTGCAAAAGCTTCAAACACAAGCAGTGAGCACGATCGCTCAGCAAGACTGACCCGTATCTCCTAAACATGAAACTTCTACATGGAAGGTTATAGGTTGCATGAGGTAAAATAAGTTGCAAGGACTCGCCTAATTAGTGGAACCTTACTTTCAAGTTTAGCAACAGGTTGTGGAGACTTTACACTAAGGTACATGAGAGAGCCGCAATCAAACAAGAAACGCAATTCTCTTATGTACTTTGCCCAAAGTTGAGAAGAACTTTAGTTAGCTCTAGGCTACAGCAAATCATTAACAATCAAAGTCCATCTTTCAATCAGCAATATTTTAACATGTATCTAGCCTGTTCTTTCTACGTCACGGTACAGTGAACAAGTGGTACTCACTGACCGCGAGGGATGGCGATTATAATCGATTTACACCTGCAGGGTTACCCGAATAACCCATCATGTAAGCCCGTACTCGATGTTGCCTACAGCAAGCATCAAGGACGCCGTTCGCAACCACCTTTCACCCGTTAGCCAAATGTTGAATCGGTCCAATTGTCCCGAGCAAGAGGTCTCTGCGCGCGCATCCACAGTGCCGCCAGCCGATTTACACCTCGAGCTCTCAACCTACCCTCTGAACGACCAGCTATGCCTCAACACCCAGCTACCCGAGTTACATCAGTTTCCCGGTTCCCATATAGCTGGTAGGTCTTCGGTACTGTTCTAGCTTGTTCAACAGGTCCACACACGGCTCGGTCCTCAATCGACACAAGCGGAGCTATAGCACCCAGGCCCCGAAGTCCTGCTGCCCTTATTCTCCGCTTGGTCTCATCTTTCTTGCGATGTGTTTCATTTGCTATCTCTACCCGAGTCGCCTCTAACCTATTCTCGCGAGTAGTTCCAACTACTCGACTTGTACCGAATCCTACATTACCTTAGCGTTGCAGTAGATAAACGGGGTTTCATCCCTAATCCCGACCCATGGTTTTCTTGGCTATGCATTTGGGTTTTCAATCAAGACTCTAATGCAACAAGTAATGGTACTCAAAAGAAGTTCTCAAAACAATAAAAATTTGTAAAAAGTTTAATGCAAACTGGATCTTGCCTTGCTGCTCTTGGTCGTAGACTAGCTGCTCTTCCGGAGTGACGAAGTCTAAGACTTCAGGCTCCTCCTCAACCTTAGCGACTACATGAGGTAACAAGTATATGTATCAATTTAAATGCATTTGAATTGAATTTAACTTGTAAAGACTATAAGTCTCACTAGTCAGGCCCAATAACTCTGAAATTTTTACTGTGGTTTGGATACAACCTAAACAGAGACTTGGCAAAGTTTTATTTACAGCAAAGCTCATTTGAGCTCTCCACAAATAATTATGTACTTGACCTTAATTAGAGCTCTTAAGGTTTTCTAGGGATTTTCATGGAGCAAGCCATGACTTTCTGAAAACTAGATTTTCAGAGAGTTCTAATGGAGTTTGTCTCACTTAATTTGACGGTTTCTAGCTAAAGATATGAGCTAAACAATTTCAGAGAAATTTCTGAAAATGTTTCTGGACATTTTCTATTTTCTCTGGAACAGTTTTATTAATCACACCGTTAGGTGGATCAAATGAGTTCAGATGGATCTGAAATTTTTATGGTAGCTCAGGAATATTTTGGTGAATATCCCAGCACAATTTCAGAATTTTCCTCCAAAGGGTTCTCCAGTTAAAATTCTAACCAATTTGAACTTTGAAGAATTAATTCTGGTGAAATAGGGATTTTCATGAAGGGAAAATTGATTTGCTGGAAAGTACTCAGAGAGCTGAATCCAACAAAATTTGGTTCACTCGATTTGGAGTTTCCTAGCCAAAGTTATGTGGATTTGAAGTTTGAACAAAATCTAAAAATCGGGAAAAGTTCAAACTGCTGCGCGTGGGACCCGGGGCTACGTGTCAACTTCTCAGCGGTCGACACACGGGCCATAGAATCTTTCACGTGCAGCCGCACCCGATCCGTGCCACAGCGGATCCCGGGGTTTAAAATATCGGCCGCTGACGCGTGGGTCCGGGAGCTTCGTCTACCTCCCGCCTCCCGCGCTCGGCCGCCGTGACACCTCGCCGGAGAGCTCGCCGGTGGCCTCTGTGGTGGACCAAACTCCATGATCCTGGCCGCCTCAGCCTAAATCCACCCGGGAAACATGATGCTGGGCTCAGATCGTCATGAAAATCACCGGCACATAGTCGGCGACGAGCGGCAGCTTCGGAGGAACTTCGGCCGTGTCGGCCGGCCTTCCTAGCACCCCAACCGACCAAGCAAAAGACCAGAAAGCATCAGTGGTCCCTAAGGAAGCTCGGCATGGGCTCGGAGCAGCTCAGGAGAGGTCCGAAGTAGGCTCTCACCGTGCGCCCGATGCTTCCCGCATGATCCGCCGTTGGCAAGCTTTGAAATAGGCCGTGTACAGGGGTCCTCATGCTAGAGGTTGTGAAAGCAACTTGTGCGCCACTAAGTCTAGTTGGTGTAGGAACGGATTGAGACACTCTAAACCTTTCTGGAGCATGAATTCAGCGGAGCCGCACCCAAAGGTCGGTCTGCGCTGAGTGAAAGGAAAAACGGAAATTCGTCGCCGGCGATCAAGCACTTGGGCTGTGGCTCGGGGGTGAGCAGCACCGGTCCCTAACGCGTCCAGGTATGCCTTAGCTTGGGCGTAACACCCTCCCGTTTGGGCTGTCCACGGGAGCCCGAGGTGCGGTGGACATAGGTCCCCGAAAAGAACTCTCGGCATGGTCGAGATTGTTCGAGTTCAACCAATTTCCAGCGATGGGAAAGGATAAAGAGAGCCCTTCGTACCATTTTACAGCTTGAAGAGGATGGATAGGCTGTGGTCGTGGGCTTCTCCGATCAACCGAGAGAGAGCGGCGGCGAGAGCTGTTTTTCTAGTGCGAGGGAGCAGAGGATCAGCCGAATACTCCTCTCACTGGCTCGGGCTCGTGGATAAGAAGGCGGGGGCGACGTCGGTCGACGCTACCAGCCCGAGCAGGAGCTGTCCCGCCGATCAGCTCGGTAGCGCCCTCGGAGGAAGCCCGAGAAACCTAGTGTTGAATCTTCAGTCGGTTGAATTTGCTTCAGTGGCTGACATGTGGGTCCCACCCGGGGGTTTAACCTCTGAAATTAACTTTTCTCCAGTGCTCTCAACAGTAGAGACCAAATTAACCTCAGGCATTTGAATTATCTACCCCTGATCTATTTGAATTGGATGGAATTCAAATTGGGTTTTGTTTGGACATATTTTCAGCACATATGCAGTTTGAATTTCAAATGGGGTTTGAATTTGTTAAACTTAGCTCATGTAAAGATCAACTCCAAATGGAGTGAAAATTGGTGTGTGAGCTCACAAAAATGTGCTAAGCAAGAATGTGCCTCCCACTTTTGAATTCATGGGGTGGAAACAGTTTGAATTTGAATTTGAGTTCAAACCACCCTCTTTTTAGTTGTACCCAAAAGACCTCCAACAGGTTTTGGATTTGGGTGAAATTTGGCATGGACATTCCTAGCAAAGTGTAGGACATTTTCATATGTCTAGCCCCTATATGATGCATGTGGGAAATACCACTTTTGCATTTTGTGAATTTATTCTCTAATGATCATGTTGATGGTGTTTACTTGCTCTTCAAATGTGTTCATCAAGTTTCTTCAAATGAAGGGTGTGTGTGGTGATGAACACTTTGAATATGTGCCAAACACTTAGGCCCTTACATTCCTCCCCCCTTAAAAGAATCTCGTCCCGAGATTATAAGGTGAAAATGAGAGAGAGGACGGTGGAAAATTACTGTATATGCGACGTGAAAAAGTCGGGGTAGTTCGCGCGAAGAAACCCTTCGCTCTCCCATGTCGCTTCATCCACGGAGTGATTACTCCATAGAACTTTATAGAACCACAACGTATGGTTGCGTGTGGTTCGGGCCTTTTCATCAATAATCTGAACCGGTTCCTCCCGATACGTGAGATCCGGTTTCAGTTCATCTATGTCCTCCAGCTGAATGGTAGTTGATAGCTTAAGACACTTCATCAGCTGAGAAATGTGAAAGACGTCGTGCACACCAGAAAGTGCTTCTGGTAATTTCAGCCGGTATGCTGATAATCCACTTCTTTCGGTAATCTGAAATGGACCGATGAATCGGGGTGCCAACTTTCCTCTCACCCCGAATCTGTTTATGCTCTTCATTGGAGACACACGTAGATATACGTGATCCTCGACTTCGAATTGTAGTGGGCACCTTCTACGGTCCGCATATTGTTTCTGTCGGGATTGGGTGGCTTTTAGGTTCGCTTGAATCAGCCGAACCTTTTCTTCCGCGTTATTGACAAGGTCAATCCCGAAGGTAAACCTTTCGCCAGACTCACACAAATTCAGTGGTGTGCGGCATTTTCTCCTGTATAGCGCCTCGTAAGGCGCCATCTTGATGCTGGCTTGGTACCCATTGTTGTACGAAAACTCGGCCAACGGCAAGTGATCATCCCAATTCTTGTCGTGGTTGATAGTACAAGCTCGTAGCATATCTTCTAGATTTTGGTTTACCCGCTCGGTTTGCTCATCCGTCTGCGGGTGGTATGCTGAACTACGGATCAGCTTCGTCCCCAATGCAGCGTGTAGCTGCTCCCAAAAACGGGACACAAATAAAGTGCCCCGATCCGAAATGATAGTATGGGGTACACCGTATAAGCATAGGATCCGTGAGATGTACAGTTCAGCATACTTCTTGGTGTTGTAGTTGGTGTTGACCGGGATGGAATGGGCAACTTTGGTGAGCCGGTCAGCGATCACCCACACAGAATCATGTTTCTGAAAAGTGGTGGGTAAACCGACTATGAAGTCCATGCTCACATCTTCCCACTTCCAAGCAGGAACACACAGTAGTTGTAGCAGTCCCGGTTTCCGCATATGATCTGCCTTCACCCTTCGCCATGTATCACACTCGGACACATACTTTGTGATCTCCCACTTCATCCGTGTCCACCAAAACTTGCTTCTGAGTTCTTTATACATTTTGTTGCTTCCGGGGTGAATAGAAAACTTTGACAAGTGATCCTCATCAAAGATTTTCTTCCGTAACTCCAGGTTACGGGGTACGACTATCCGGTCCTTGAACCATAGGACGCCGTCTCCATCTTTCCGGAAACATTTCAGCTCCCCACTATCTATACATCTCCACAAATGCAACATTCCCTTGTCATGTTTCTGAGCTGCTGCTATCTCTTCACGGATGGTGGGGATCAAATCTAAGTTGTAGAGAGCTCCATGTGGAATCACATGCAATGGTGTCTCGCTCTCTTCCAACGGTGTGATGGTCAGGTTGTTGACGTGTGACTTGCAGCTCAGCGCATCCGCCACTACGTTTTCCTTGTCAGGGTGATAATGGATCTCTATTTCGTAATCCTTTATCAACTCTAACCATCTTCCCTGCCTCATGTTCAGCTCCTTCTGAGTGAATATGTACTTGAGGCTTTTGTGGTCGGTATATAAATGTACGAGGTTACCGAGTAGGTAGTGCCTCCACATTTTAAGTGCGAGTACCACGGCAGCGAGCTCCAAGTCGTGAGTTGGATAATTCTGCTCATGGTTTCTGAGCTGCCGTGATCCATATGCGACCACCCTTCGGTCTTGCATCAGCACACATCCGAGCCCAATGCCGGATGCATCAGCACACATACCGAACTGCTGCTCGCAGGACCAGAGTTTCCGGCCACCGCCAGGGCTGAGGCTCGACGCTAGGGGGTTTTGGACATCTAGAACGCGCCGGTGGCACTTGCTCGGGCTGCTAAGGATCGGAAACATGTCGGCGACTTGCGGCGGATACGGGAGGACTTCGGCGCCGTCGGCCGACCCCTCTAGCCCGCCAAACTCTCGACAAAAACGCTCTACAGCACCAGTGGGTCTTAGGGAAGATCGACAAGGCCTCAATATGGCTCGGGAATGGCGGCAAAGGAGGTTTCACCATGCGCCCGCGGTGTACCTCCATATACGCGCTCGGAAAACCTTGAAATTTGCTGCTCCGTGTCGGTTTCTCGCTAGGGTTTCTAAAAGGAAACTGATCGCCGGCTAGTCCAGCCCGTTTGTGCAAAGTTTGATGATCTAAGAACAATTATAGAGAGAGAATTTGAAGATCCCGTACCGGACGCTTGGTTTGCATCCGCCGGAGCCAAATTCCCAAATTAGCCGACTATACTCCACGGCTTGGCCTGAGCTTCGGGTGCAAGAAGCATGGAGCCCGTGCGCTTCTTTTGCCGCCCTTTCTCAGCCGTGAAACACGATGCAACGAACTGTCCACGTGCACCCGATTGCCAACTTATGTTCGGTCGCCGTGGAGGAGCGGTTCTAGGGCTCGGGAACCCGTATCTTGGGCTGTTTTGTGCAGAGGGAGTGGAGGATGAGCACGCCTATCTGTGTTGCAGCTCGGAGTGGAGGTGAGCGCGAGGTTTCACCGGTTCCCAGCTGCTCACCGAGGTGTGGAGGTGTGAGGGGAGCTCTGTTTGTGTTTTGCTCGCGAGGAGGTAGCAAAGAGCAAATAGCTCAGTGTCACGAGGAAAAGATCACGTCGAGAGAGTGCTCCCACACTGGTGCCAGCACGTGAGAGAAGCAGGAGGCGGCGGCAACATCGCTCGGTGGCGCTCGGAGCAAGTTCAGTCGGTTCGAGTGAACAGAGACCCGAGACTTAGTGTGCAAGTCATTTTGTAACAATGACAGGTGGGTCCCACCCATGTTCGTCCCCACAAAAGTTCTTCTCAGGTTAATCTCTCAAATTCCAAAGTTTTGAATATTAAAAGTGGGCTAGAATTGGAATTCTCTGAATTCAGTTTGAATTTGCATTGCAAATTTGAATTCTGTTTGAATTTGCAAATGCTCATATTAAATCCTTTTTAGCCCACCCTAAAATAAAAGTTTGTCATCCAACTTTTTCCTCAAATTCAAAGTATAGGGCTGCATGAGTATTCAAAGTTTTGGCCACAATTTGTGTGAACTTTGAATTTGAAATTCTGAGTTTTAACCTTCATGCAAATAAATGTTTAAGTCCATATTGGTTCAACACATTCAAATGAACATGTGAGCCTCTTTTTGGATGAACATCCATGAACAACTTTGAGTGAAGAAAAATTTTAGCAAGTCCCATTTTTCATGAATTTGCACACATAGAATTTCAAGCCAATGTTTATTCATATACATTTCTGGGACTTTTACATTCCTCCCCCCTTAAAAGAATCTCATCACGAGATTACAAAAGAAGAACGAGACGGGAGAGGTAATTACAAACTATACAAAGATAAAAGTTCCGGATAATTGGTGTGGAGGTAATCTTCACTTTCCCACGTCGCCTCTTCCACAGTATGATTACTCCACGGCACGTTGTAAAATTTTATCATTCGGTTCCGGGTTACCCGGGTCTTTTCATCTACAATCTAAACCGGTCGCTCGGTGTAGGTAAGATCCGGTTTCAACTCGTTGATTTCTTCGGTGCGGACAGCAGCGGTAAATTTGAGGCACTTCCGCAGCTGTGACACATGAAGTACATCATGAACACTCGAAGGCTTGCCGGTAATTCCAGCTGGTAGGCTACGGGTCCGCACTTCTCCGTGATAGTAAATGGACCTATAAAGCAGGGAGGGAGTTTCCCCTTTACACCGAACCGGTGAATTCCCTTCATTGCATATACACGAAGATAAACGTCCTCTCCGACGTCAAAATGCAACGGTCTACGCCTTTGATCAGTGTAGCTCTTCTGTCGGGATTGTGCAGCCTTCAAATTCTCTTGTATCAACCGAACTCGGTCTTCGGCTTCGTTGACAAGATCAACCCTGAACAGTACTCTTTCGCCGGACTCACACCAATTTAGCGGTGTGCGACACTTCCGGCCGTAGAGAGCTTCATACGGTGTCATTTTAATAATCGCTTGATAATCGTTGTTGTATGAAAACTCTGCCAACGGTAAGTGATCATCACAATTCTTACCGTGGTGGATGGCACATGCTCTCAAAATATCTTCCAGCACTTGGTTCACCCTCTCCGTTTGTCCATCTGTCTGAGGATGGCATGCGGAGCTTCTAATCAGCTTGGTGCCCAACGAGGCATGCAGCTGCTCCCAAAAACAAGCAACAAACAGCGCAACCCGATCTGAAATGATGGTCTTCAGGACACCGTCTGAGCATATAATTCTTGAGATATATAACCCCGCATATTGCCTTGCTCGATAATGTGTGTTCACCGGTATGAAATGAGCTGATTTCGTCAACTGGTAGATGATCACCCATATCGAATCATGCTTCCGGGATGTGAGTGGTAATCCGACGATAAAATCCATACTCACATCCTCCCGTTTCCACGTCAATATCTTCAGTGGTTGTAGCGGTCCGGCTTTCCGCATATGATCGGCCTTGACCTGTCTACACGTATCACACTCGGATACGTACTTAGCAATTTCCCTCTTCATCCGCGTCCACCAAAATTTCTGTTTCAAATCTTGGTACATCTTGTTTCTGCCAGGATGAATGGAAACTTTGACATGTGGGTTTCATCCAAGATCTTCTTCCAGAGTTTCGTATTATGCGGTACCACTATACGGTCGTTAAACCATATCGTACCGTCATTATCCTTCCGGAAACACTTCACCTCTCCGTTGTCTAGTCTTCTCCGTATGTGAGACATACCTCTGTCTCTAATTTGAGCCGCAACAATCTCTTCACGGATTGTTGGAATGAGAGCAATATTATAAAGTGCTCCATACGGAATGACACAGGGACTTGGTTCTTCCTCTTCCAACTCAGCAACCGCCATGTTGTGAATGTGAGCTTTCGGACTAAGCGCGTTGGCAACCACGTTCACTTTTCCCGGATGGTATTGGATCTCGATTTCATAATCTTTGATGAGCTCCAACCATCTCCGTTGTCTCATATTCAGCACCTTCTGCATGAAGATGTACTTTAAGCTTTTATGGTCGGTGTAGAGGTGGACAAGATTACCAAGTAAATAATGCCTCTACATCTTTAACGCCAACACTACAGCAGCAAGATCGAGATCATCAGTTGTATAATTCTGCTCGTGGTTTCGCAGTTGACGAGACCCATAAGCGATTACACACCCTTCTTGCCTAAGAACACAGCCGAGACCGATGCCGGATGCATCACAATAGACATCAAATGGCTTCGTCGTGTCTGACTGAGCAAGAACTGGAGCTGTTGTGAGATGTTTCACCAGAATTTTGAATGCGGCTTCACATGCTGCATTCCATACGTATTTAGTGCCCTTCATCAGCAGCTCCGTCATTGGTTTAGCAGTTTTTGAGAAGCTCGGAATGAACCTCCGATAATACCCCGCTAAACCTAGGAAACTTCGGACCTCGTGGACAGATTTGGGAGATTCCCATTTCAGCACTTGTTCAATTTTGCTGGAGTCCACGGCAATGCCCTCTGCTGAAATAATATGTCCTACAAAAGGCACTTGATTAATCCAGAACTCGCACTTGCTGAACTTCGCATATAGCTTGTGCTCCCTCAACCGTTGTAGCACAATGCGCAAATGTTCAGCGTGCTCTTCTTCAGATTTGGAGTAAACCAATATGTTGTCGATGAATACCATGAAGAACTTATCTTACTCCAGCATGAATACAGAATTCATCAAGTACATGAAGTGTGCCGAAGCGTTGGTTAATCCAAATGACATGACGAGGTACTCATAGAGTCCGTATCTCGTCGAGAAAGCTGTCTTCGGTATATCCTCCGGTCGGATTTTGATCTGATGATAGCCCGACCGAAGATCCATCTTCCAGAATACCTTTGCACCCACAAGTTGATGGAACAAGATGTCGATGTGGGGCAAGTGATACTTGTTCTTTATAGTGACAGCATTCAACAGACGATAATCAACACATAACCTCAGTGTTTCGTCCTTCTTCTTAATGAACAGCGCCGAGCAACCCCAAGGTGAAGAACTTGGTCGTATGAAACCCTTGCTCATGAGTTCATTAAGCTGCTCTTTCAACTCCACTAGTTCGTTATCTGCTATCTTGTAAGGCCTTCGTGAGATAGGTGTTGTTCCCGGCGCCAGATCAATCTTGAACTCGACATCCCGTTCGGGCGGCATGCCCAGTAAATCATCGGGAAACACATAAGGGTAATCACGTACCACTGGAATATCTTCAAGTTGAATCATTTCAGTGTGTAGGCCTCTGCCATTTCTTGATCTTCGCTGTCTAAAACAGCTTGTGCTGTCCGTGAATCGGCGAGTCAATCTGGACAGTCTGGTTACCGATATTGAGAACGGCACCGTGATGATTTAACCAAGACATCCCCAATATTACGTCTATCTTCTGCCCACCCAACATAATCAGCGATGTTGGGTATATTTTTCCTCCCAAACACAAAGCTGCTCGGGACACAATCTGATTAGCAGAGATATTTCCTCCCGGTGAACGTATAAGATAACTCATCGTGGGAGTATTGGTGGATAATTGGTGCTGATCCACGCATGGTCTGCTGATAAAATTGTGGATTCCACCGGAACCAAATGAATGTGGCCTAGAGGGGGGGTGAATAGGCCTTTAAAAGATTCCTGCACACTTAATAAAATTATCAGAAACTTGATTGACCGGACTAGTCCGGTTGTGTGGGCGGACAAGTCCGGTGTGCTGAATTATGTGAGTTAATTAAGTGTGTTTCAAAAATTTAATCTTTCAGCAGCGGAATGAGAACAACAGTTTTTATAAATTAATTTATTGTATGGATGCACGTGCAAACTTATAAGTAACTCAAATGATGACTAGCAAACTAGTGATCTAATGTATCAAAATGTAAAATAAATGAGAGACAAAAGACACAAATTTTTACCGAGGTTCGATCTCACCAAGAGATCTACGTCCTCGTTGAGGAAGCTCACACAGAGCCGGGTTGCCAACCCTTTCCCTCTTCAAGTCACCACACAGGCCGACTTGACTTCACTATCAAGTGTAATAACCGTGTTTGTGGGGCAACCTCACACGTTGAGGGCTCCCACAAGAATTACAATGAGAAGTTGATCAAATACACTCAAAAGATTACAATGCAGAATATGAGTGTAGAGAGATCAAACCCCAAGAGCTCACAACGAAGGAACGACGATCTCCCAATCCCAAATCCAAGTGTTTGATTGATCTTCACCTTTTTGCACCTTAGATGTATGGGGAGACTTGTTTTGGGGCTCTTGGGACAGGTGGCGGCGCTAGGGTTTTTGTTTCTGACAGTATGAGTCGTGTCTCATTTTAGAAACAACGAAGGACCTCTTTTTATAGGGTTTCCAAATAAGTTACCGTTGTTAAACCTACTACCGGACTAGTCCGGTATATGATCGGACTTGTCCGGTCTACTTCCAGTGGGTTAACCGGACTAGTCCGGTCCACAAACCGGACTTGTCCGGTGCTATGTGAAATGGGGTTCCAGAAACTTCAGCGGACTAGTCCTGTTGCTTGGATGGACTAGTCCGCAGTCCTCTAAAGAGGACAACAGAGACATGACCGGACTAGTCCGGTCCAAAACCGGACTTGTCCGGTTGAGTTCCAGTAAGCTGACCGGACTAGTCCGATCCATGGACGGACTAGTCCGGTGTTCAGTGGATTTTAGTTGATTATTAGCCCTTACCCTTACGCAAAGTCATGAGCTCTTGGGATGTGTCTCTCACACACAACCTATACATTTATATCTACTTTGCTCTTCTAAATTCCACTAAAGTCTTCCTTTTCGGGCACCACTCTATTTTTCATCTTTTTGTGTGTGCCGAGCCAGTTCACTTTGTTTATCCTGCAATCATCTTAATAGTTTCATTAGGATCTCATATGTCCGTCATCAATTAGCAAAAACCCACAAGGGATATCCTAGATGCACTTACAATCTCCCCCTTTTTGGTGATTGATGACAACTATTTGAGATATCACAATTGAGAATAAAAAGTAGATTTTCATAAGGTGTGCACATATGAGAATAATAAAGAATTCACAAAAAGCTTCTCACATATGCACACACCATATGGTGGGGTGCCTCACAGGTGTGTGATAAACAAAATGTGATAAATTAAAGACAAAGAATAGTGAACATATAAGTAGTGCATGAGAGCATAGTGCATCACACATAAGAAAAGAAATAGTGCATTACAAGTCCTTTAAAATAGGTACATGTCCTTGATCACAAGAGATCTTAATAACTATTACTAGATAGTTCAAGTCCAAATCAAATCTGAATCTCTCCTAATCTCAATCTCTCCCCCTTTGGCATCAAGGCACCAAAAAGGGAAAAATTGAGGGGAATCACTCATCGTTGCCTCCTCCGTCAGTCTCAGTCTGATCTTCATCTTCACTAACTTCAGCATCCACGGGAGCAGGATCTTCCTCTGAGTCCTCGGAGGCGAGCGGTGATCCAACGGGCTCAATCTCAATCTTTGCACAGATAGACTTGATATTGGCATTGACGTACTGTTGATGTTTCTTCCTTGCAAGCTTTTCTTTGCGCTGCCTGTCTTCGATCTTACGGCAGCAGGCAAAAATGGAGGAGAGCACCTTGAGGATGCCACTGGATGATTCTTGGGCAGGTGGAGATCCAGGAGGAGCAGCTGCAGATCTAGTGGCATCATGAGCTTTCTTTGATCTCCTCTCCACTGGTGGAGAGGACGGGGCAGTTGGAGCCGGGGGAAGAGTGTACTCGGTGGGTTTTTGTGGCTTCAACCCCGTATGTTTGACATCCTTGACGAACTCGAGTCCCGTCACTTTCTCAATCATGTACATGATATACGGTGCATATCCACAGGACCTATTGGGGGTGATTGAGATGTTCACGATGTCGTTGTAGATATACTCAAAAACATTGAATGGTCTCCTTCCACTAATGACCTTCATGAGAGTCCTCAAGGTCCCTTGTATAGTTCCCGCATCTCCATCCTTCGGAGCTATAGTCTTTCTCAAGACTCTATTGAGGACCACAAAGAAGGGCTTCAGATATTTGATGGTGGGAGGAACATATGGCATCCTTGTGTCATAGAGAAATTCAAGCTCCTCCTTCCCTAGGGGTTTTAGATTATGAATGACCAGTTCATGATCCAAAGTGTGTTGGAGGTGAAGAATCCTAGCAAATTCATCATAAGTGACACTATACCTTGAACCATGAGTCATCCAAGTAAGGCTGTCTCCATCATCACGAGCAAAGTAGAGAGTGGAGTAAAACTGGGTGATGATTTCATTGTTCCAGTCATACTCAAAGGATAGCAAGTCCGTCAGACCGTGCCTCTCTAACGCCTCCACCATCTCACGGAAGGCAGGATACCTCTTTGACTTCAGGTATTCAACATTTAGCCATTGACTTTCTACTACAGGATTTTTCATCTTCATGTACACATGCTCGTAGTAATCTGCATGGAAGTTGCTCCAGAACCTTGGATCAGAACACTGTTTAGGTCGGTCATACACTTGAATCTTCCTGAAATTATCAGCTAGCTCACCCCCTTTTCCAGTGAAATCCTCGTTCGAAGGCTGCCTGTTGCGGTGAATAGGGTTTTTCATCTTCAAGGGCCGAAGGGGACCACTAGCAAGTCCCTTCCCTTTATTGAGAACTCTTTTTGGCCCTGACGAGCCCTCAGCAGCATTTTTCTTTAGAGGCCTTTTGCCAATGACTTTCCTCTTCTTAGGTAGATTGTCGTCGGAGGGTGGAGAGTGAGCATTGACGTCATGTCTCTTCTTCATAACTCTCTCCTTGGTCCTCCTCACTTTCTCGCGTTGAACGTCTTCATCAATGTGAAAAGAGCTGTCATCTGAGCCTGAAGACATGATGCCTGATAAGGAGTTCAAGGATTAGATACAGATGGACTCATTATCGACTTCAAATGGGAACGTAGGGGTTCAACTGTCAGAGACCGGACTTGTCCGGTTTCAGAGTGGGGACTCGTCCGGTGGACCGGACTTGTCCGCATCTGAGCCCTGGACTAGTCCGGCCTGACATAGGAACCCTAATGTTTCATTTGAATCAAATCTCCTATCTAAGGACACAAGGGTAGGAAAATGGTAGGAATACATCTATTGAGACAATGTACATCCTTTTGAAATCAAAGAAAACTAGCTAGAACTAGAAAAGTTGAGATTTTGGTTTAAGGGGGGAAATTACCAAGATTTGAAGATTCGCGTCGAAGAAGTGGAAATCAGTCCGGATGAATCCGGAGGAGAGAAACCACTCGTCAAGGGGAGAATTTCCCACGGAGAAAATCTCGGTTTTGAGGGTTCAACCCGAAAATCACTTTGGGGGCTAGGGTTTGGAAGAGGAGAGGGAGAGCAAGTCTAATGAGGGGTGAGGGAGAGGTCTGGTCCGGACAAGTGCTTCTATATGCGACTGACTGGACTAGTCCGGTCATGGTAGCGGACTAGTCCGGTACCCCTGAGTTAACCTAGTTGTTGTCTATCCGGACTAGTCCGGTTGGAAATCGGACTAGTCTGTTTCCAACAGAATTGATGCATATATAGATAATTAATAGTGATACAAGGACAATAATTTTGCAAGTAGTATTGGTGATTACGACTAGTAGGCAATCAGCAATCAAACAATGGTCATAATCCACAAGATTTCTTCATTAAAATAGTTTTTTGAGTGGAAAAGGAGAAGAGGAGCATTTTGATAATACAAAGGGACATTTTGAGTTGCAACCAGGTATGCAATGTTTCAAGCCACATTTCGAGAGTCAAGAATGTTCAGCTCATTTCTTAGTTCACAAAACCTTTTCTCATCTAATGGTTTGGTAAAAATATCCGCAAGTTGTTTTTCAGTCCTAACATGTGAAATAGCAATGTCACCTTTTAATGATTGATCTCTAAGAAAGTGATGATGGATGTCTATGTGCTTAGTTCTTGAGTGCTCTACAGGGTTGTGTGCAATTTTTATAGCACTTTCATTATCGCATAGAAGCGGGATATGACTTAGATTGTAGCCGTAGTCACTAAGAGTCTGTCGCATCCAAAGTAGTTGCGCACAACAACTACCGGCTGCAACATACTCCGCTTCCGCTGTGGAAAGAGCAATGGAGTTCTGCTTTTTAGATGACCAAGAAACTAGGGACCTACCAAGAAATTGACAAGTCCCTGACATGCTCTTTCTATCGACTTTGCATCCTGCATAGTCGGCGTCGGAATACCCTATCAGGTTAATCTTGGATCCTTTGGGATACCAAAGTCCCAAGTTGGGTGTGTGCACAAGGTACCTTAGGATTCTTTTTACAGAAATTAAGTGACACTCTTTAGGTGTGGCTTCAAACCTTGCACACATGCAAACACTAAGCATAATATCTGGCCTAGATGCACATAAATAAAGTAAGGAGCCAATCATGGACCGATATACCTTTTGGTCCACATTTGGACCGTCTTCATTGAGGTCGAGATGTCCGTTGATGGCCATGGGTGTCTTGATGGGCTTGGCTTTGTCCATATTGAATTTCTTGAGAATGTCTTGTGTATATTTAGTTTGGCTTATAAATGTACCTTCTCTCAGTTGCTTCACTTGAAATCCCAAGAAGAACTTTAATTCACCAATCATTGACATCTCGAACCCGTCTGTCATTATTTTGCTAAATTCTTCACAGAAGGACTTGTTAGTGGATCCAAAGATAATGTCATCAACATAAATTTGACATACGAATAAATGATCATCAAAATGTTTAGTAAAGAGTGTATAGTCAGCTTTACCAATTTTGAATCCATTTTGAGTTAGAAAATCTCTAAGGCACTCATACCAGGCTCGAGGAGCCTGTTTGAGGCCATAGAGAGCCTTACGCAGTTTATAGACATGGTTGGGATACTCCTGATCTTCGAACCCCAGTGGCTGCTCCACATAGACTTCCTCCTTTATAGGACCATTGAGGAAGGCACTCTTGACGTCCATTTGATACAACTTAAAATTATGGTGAGTAGCATATGCCAATAAAATACGAATGGACTCAAGTCTAGCTACAGGAGCGAAAGTTTCATCGAAGTCCAAACCTTCCACCTGAGAATAACCTTAGGCCACCAACCTCGCTTTATTTGTTGTCACTACTCCATGTTCATCTTGCTTGTTCCGAATGACCCATTTGGTTCCAACGATGTTCGCCCTTGGTCTTTCCACCAGCTCCCACACTTCATTTCTTTTCAAGTTGTTCAGCTCCTCTTGCATCACAATCACCCAGTTTGGATCCCTTAAGGCTTCTTCTACCCTGTATGGCTCCAGAAAAGACACAAAAGAATAGTGTTTACAAAAATTTGCAATTTGAGATCTAGTAGTTACTCCCTTAGCAATATCTCTAATGATATTGTTGACAGGATGGTCTCTTTGCACACACTGATGTACTCTTGGATGTGGAATTTGTATAGTTACTTGTTCTTCATTGTCATCATGTGTCATGTCTCCCCCTAGATCATTGCTTCCATGATCATCTTGATCTTCTTGACCTTCCTCAACCTGATCTTGTGTAGGAGCTCCCCCTTGATCATTGCTTCCTTGTTGAAGTTCGTCTTGTGTTTCCTCTCGTGGTAGGAAATCACCAAGTGCCATTTTCTTCAGCGCTTCACATGGAGCTTCCTCCTTATCTAGCATACACTTATCGACTTGCTCCACTTGTGACCCGTTAGTTTCAACAAGGCCGGACGCCTTGTTGAAGACACGATAGGCGTATGCATTCGATTCATATCCGAGCAGGAATCCTTCATCGGACTTTGAAGCGAACTTCGAGGCCCTTGGTTTCTTGTTTAGAATAAAACATTTGCAACCAAAAACTTTGAAATAAGAAACATTAGGCTTTTTACCCGTGAGAAGCTCATATGGAGTTTTCTTCAGTAGTCGATGAAGGTACAACCGATTTGTGGCATGACAAGCGGTGTTCACCGCTTCTTCCCAAAATTGGTCTGACGTCTTGTATTCATCCAACATTGTTCTCGCCATTTCGATCAATGTTCTGTTCTTCCTTTCGGCCACCCCGTTCTGTTGAGGAGAGTAGGGTGCCGAGAATTCATGCTTTATACCTTCTTCATTGAGATATTCTTCAACTTGGGTGTTCTTGAATTCTGTCCCATTGTCACTTCTGATATTCTTTACGGTTGATGAGAATTCATTTTGAGCTCTTTTCAAGAACTTCTTGAGGATTCCCTGAGTTTCTGATTTATCATACAAGAAAAATACCTAGGTAAATCTTGAAAAATCATCAACAATTACTAAACCGTATTTGTTACCGCCGATGCTGATGTACGCAATTGGACCAAAGAGATCCATGTGGAGAAGTTCCAGCGGTCTAGCGGTGGTCATCACATTCTTGGCGGGGTGTGGTGCTCCAACCTGTTTTCCTGCTTGACAAGCGCTGCATGGCCTGTCTTTTTCAAAAACCACATCCTTAAGACCACGGATGTGACCACCTTTTAGAAGTTTCTGCAGATTTCTCATTCCAGCATGGGCTAGCCGTCTATGCCACAGCCATCCCATGTTGGTCTTTGCAACCAAGCAAGTGTTGAGTTCGGCTTTATCTTTGTTGAAGTCAACAAGATAAAGCTTCCCCTTCAACAATCCCTTGAATGCAATCGAGCCATTGCTTCTTCTAAAGACGGTCACACCCTCATTAATGAATAAACAGTTGTAACCTTTGTCGCATAGTTGAGATATTGATAAAAGATTATAATGTAGAGAGTCTACGTGTAAAACATTTGATAAGGTGTGTTGAGAGGATATTTCAATGTTACCACTACCAAGGACCTTTCCTTGGCTGTTGTCTCCAAAGTATATACCTTCACTTGGATCCTTGTTGCACTCGTATTCCACAAACATACCTCTCTCTCCGGTCATATGATTTGTGCATCCGCTATCTAGCACCCACTTAGATCCGTCGGAGGAGTAAGCCTGCAAAATAGAATTATTTCTGGGTTTTAGGTACCCAAGCTTGCTTGGGTCCTCTCAGGTTAGTCACAAGAGTCTTGGGCACCCACACACAAGTTTTTAAGTTCTTGTGGCGTGGCCCTGTATATTTAGCAATGACTTTTCCATACTTGTTTTTCATGAGAACATAAGAAGCATCAAATGTATGGAACAGTGTTTGTAGCTCGGATTCATGGGATTTTTCTTTAACAAAAATGATTCTATTCTTAGCATGATTAGAAGTAGACATGTGTTTGTTCCTGTCAAAGCCAAGACCATCTTTGACATTGGGAGGTCTAGTGATCATTTATGCACTTCGTGCATATTTGATCTTCTCCTTATCAAAGATGCCGTTTTGAGAAGAATGCATGTCATGTGGGGTTGAAGCATTAGAAATTACATTCTTCTTACTAGAGCAAGTGCAGGTTCTTATTGTTGTCGAGCTCATGTCTTTGGAGGAAGAGCTCTTGGAGGAAGAGGAGTCACTTTGTTTGAGCGACTCAACTTGCACCTCAAGGATTTTGTTAACTTTTGACAAGTTAGCAAGTTCTCCCTTGATTGCAATGTGCGAGTCCTCTAACTTTGAGTAAGTTTCCTTACTCAAGGCTAGCTCTAACTCAAGTGACTCATTCTTCTCTCTCTCAAGCTCAAGAAGCTTTTCAACTTCTTGATATCTCTTCCTCTCACGGATGAGCATATCTTCTTGTCGGTTGACAAGTTCCTCCTTTTCAAAGATTTTGTTTGACAACATTTTCATTTTCTTTAAAGCAATTTTACTTAGCCCTCTAAACAATTCTTCATTATCACTAGAGCTATCAAAGTCATCAATGGAGGAATTTAGCGCAGGAGGAGTAAGTCGAACCTTTTTCTTGCCTTCCTTAGCCATAAGACAAGTGTGGTTGTTCATGTCCCGTCCTCCCATGTTCGGAAAGAGTGTGGCTCTCATAGTTGGTTTCTTGACTGCGAAAGTGGCCATCTCTTCTTCTTCATCGGAGGAGGACTCGTCGTTTGAGTCCCACTCCTTCCCAATGTGAGCTTGATGGGCTTGTCTTCTTTTTCTGAAATTTTTCTTTTCTTGAGATCTTGTTTCCTTCTTCTTTTTGTTTTCTTCATAAGTACAGTCCACCATGAAGTGACCATACTCTCCGCGGTTGTAGCAAGTGCGTCGAGCCTTGGATTTTCCTTTATCCTTGCTTTTGCTTTCATGTGAATTGTTGCCGTGTCTTCTCTTCATCATGCGTTTGAACTTTTTTATGAAGAGTACCATTTCTTCATCGTCAAGATCGGTGCTCTCGTCGCTTGTATCTCCATTGTCTTGGTCTTCACGAGTTTTTTTGAGTTTGGGTCTGCACGTTGCTTTGAGAGCAACTTCTTTCTTTTTAGAAGAGGTGAGCTCGGCTAGGTCTTTGACATATTGAGCCTCTTTCTCCATCATTTCATGATTTATGATCTTTCCCAATAACTCATAGGGAGTCATTTTGTGAAACCCGGGGCTTTCTCTAATCATTGAGCAAAGTGTGACGTTTCTTGGCATGAAGGCTCTTATCATCCTTTTGACCACCTCGTGATCAGTCCATTTCCGACTTCCATAGGCACGGATTTTGTTGATGAGTGCCTTCATCCGATTGTACATGTCTTGAGCTGATTCGCCTTCTTCAATAGCAAATCTCCCCAATTCTCCTTCTAGCATCTCAATTTTGGCTTCACGTACAAACCTATTTCCTTCATGAGCAGTTTTGAGTGTATCCCAGATTTCTTTTGCACTTTCTAGTCCATTGATCTTGGTGATTCTTCTCTGCTCAGTGACGATGTGATTACTGCAACGGCTTGTGCATTTCTGTGAATCTCTTGTTCTTGTTCCGGAGTGAGTTCTTCATCCGTGTCTGGGATATCTATTCCTGTGCAGACAATATGCCAAAGGCTGGGATTCAAGGATATTAGATGCATTTTCATGTTGTACTTCCACATGGTGTAGTCACTTCCGTCAAACTGCGGGGGCCTTCCCATAGGAATAGAGAGATAATGATTATTTGAATTGAGATGGTTGTAGTTGTAAGGATACCGGGAGTAGTCGTGATGACCACTCCCCATCGTCTTTTCTTCCTCTTTTCCCTTTTTTGCCATTAGCTTCTTTCTCAGTAATGTCTTTAGCTGTCGCACTTCATCATCGTCATGTGGACTTTCTTTCAGCACATCGAAGGCTTTGGCTTCTTGCTCCTCATCGTTGTTGTTCGTCTTTGGGATATCGTTGTTCTTCTCAGAGGCCATTGATCTCTCCGAGATGTGAGTCTCGTTGGTGGAGAACTTGGCTCTGATACCAATTGAATGTGGCCTAGAGGAGGGTGAATAGGCCTTTAAAAGATTCCTGCACACTTAATAAAATTATCAGAAACTTGATTGACCGGACTAGTCCGGTTGTGTGGGCGGACTAGTCCGGTGTGCTGAATTATGTGAGTTAATTAAGTGTGTTTCAAAAATTTAATCTTTCAGCAGCGGAATGAGAACAACAGTTTTTATAAATTAATTTATTGTATGGATGCACGTGCAAACTTATAAGTAACTCAAATGATGACTAGCAAACTAGTGATCTAATGTATCAAAATGTAAAATAAATGAGAGACAAAAGACACAAATTTTTACCGAGGTTCGATCTCACCAAGAGATCTACGTCCTCGTTGAGGAAGCTCACACAGAGCCGGGTTCCCAACCCTTTCCCTCTTCAAGTCACCACACAGGCCGACTTGACTTCACTATCAAGTGTAATAACCGTGTTTGTGGGGCAACCTCACACGTTGAGGGCTCCCACAAGAATTACAATGAAAAGTTGATCAAATACACTCAAAAGATTACAATGCAGAATATGAGTGTAGAGAGATCAAACCCCAAGAGCTCACAACGAAGGAACGATGATCTCCCAATCCCAAATCCAAGTATTTGATTGATCTTCACCTTTTTGCACCTTAGATGTATGGGGAGACTTGTTTTTGGGCTCTTGGGACAGGTGGCGGCGCTAGGGTTTTTGTTTTTGACAGTATGAGTCGTGTCTCATTTTAGAAACAACGAAGGACCTCTTTTTATAGGGTTTCCAAAGAAGTTACCGTTGTTAAACCTACTACCGGACTACTCCGGTATATGATCGGACTTGTCCGGTCTACTTCCAGTGGGTTAACCGGACTTGTCCGGTGCTATGTGAAATGGGGTTCCAGAAACTTCAGCGGACTAGTCCTGTTGCTTGGATGGACTAGTCCGTAATCCTCTAAAGAGGACAACAGAGACATGACCGGACTAGTCCGGTCCAAAACCGGACTTGTCTGGTTGAGTTCCAGTAAGCTGACCGGACCAGTCCGATCCATGGACGGACTAGTCCGGTGTTCAGTGGATTTTTGTTGATTATTAGCCCTTACCCTTACGCAAAGTCATGAGCTCTTGGGATGTGTCTCTCACACACAACCTATACATTTATATCTACTTTGCTCTTCTAAATTCCACTAAAGTCTTCCTTTTCGGGCACCACTCTATTTTTCACCTTTTTGTGTGTGCCGAGCCAGTTCACTTTGTTTATCCTGCAATCATCTTAATAGTTTCATTAGGATCTCATATGTTCGTCATCAATTAGCCAAAACCCACAATGGATATCCTAGATGCACTTACACCAAAAAGTATGAGCACAGGCACGTCTCTTGAGAGTGAACATGCCCGCTAACACCGGTGCTCCCTCCGGGACATCCTCAATAGCAAGATGTTGCACACTCCCGGATTGCAATGCTGTTGTGTTTACTTGAGCATGTGGCGGCATACCACCTGATGATGACGGTTGTCCGCTGTTCAACAACTTCTCCCGGCATTCTTGCATAAAATGCCCATAACAGTGGCAATAAGAACACGGATGTTTCTCCGGTTCTTCGCTGACTTGCAGTTGAGAAGTTGATGTACTTGGCTGCAGCAATGATGCACCAGAAAACATTTGTTGCTGCGGCTGTGGTGGTGCTTACTGGTGACTGCCATAATTCATCAGATGGTGTGTGATACACCAAACAGTATTTACGGGAAACAACAGGTGTGTCTTCTTGCACATCATCCCGGTCCCTCTTCTCTGCTTGACACTCAAGTGTCGCCAGTTCTTGCAGAAGGGCAGCACTGATCAACTCGGTGTAATTGCCTTGATTGAACAAAGCCAACCTATCCTTTAATATGGCACTCAGGCCATGGAAAATAGTCACACCTTGCAGCTTCGCTCGTCGCATAGTCGGGAGCATATTATGCCAAATGGTTAAACCGTTTGACATAATCGAGGACACTCATAACCCATCAAGTTCCTGAATTCCTGCTGCTGGGCCTTGATAAACCCATAGGAATGTGACGAGCACGGAATGCTTCACAAAATTCCGTCCATTCCACTTGATGGCCCTCCGAAATGGTGGCGAGATAAGCGAACCACCAATTTCCGACGGCTCCATGGAGCTGTTGAGCTGCAGATAATGTCTTCTGATAATCATCGCACTCGAACACTCCAAACTTTGAGTCCATAACCCGAAGCCACTGATCAGCTTCCACTGGTTCATTAGCTTCCATGAAAATTGGCGGTTGAGTCGCCAAGAAGTCCAAATAGGCGTTCCGAGGTGGAACGACCTGTTGTGTACCTTGCAGTATGCCTTGCTGTACCAAGGCTTAGAGTAGTCTTGTATTCTCTTGATTCGACTTGACCATCTGAGCCATGACATCCGCCCATAACGTTGATGGTGGTGCCCGTGGTGGAGTCGAGTCATCGCAATCTTGGCGAGAACCTTCAGCCCTACACGGAGAACGAATACGCACCATACTGCAAAAGGGAAAATTTTGAGGGAAGTCAAAACTTGATCTCAGTGGTATGTGAAAGTATTTAGAACATGAACATGCTAAAACTTTATGAAATCATAACAAAAATTCATGTTTACACATCTTCCTAAAGCCAACATAATCAGTCCCCTATTCTGTACAGAACAGACCTTTCTGTACTTAACTCAGATTTTGATCATGTTATAAGCATATTCATAACTCATGTTGAATACCAAAGTTAAATTTAACTTCAGTATATTTTCAATGAGTACTCATATGCCCCTATATCATTTGTGGATCAAACATTATGACTGCTCAAAGTTGACAGAATTTCTGGATAAAATTTGCCAGCATCTCCTCTGAATTTGGCTGTTTTTATCACAGTTGTACATAACAATAAAGTACAATTCTGAACAAACTATGAACAACAAAATGGTTGCAAATTTCATAACCTTTCCAACGGTGTATCATATGAGCCTTAGGTATTTTTCTACAGAAAGTTATGGCTAATTTACAGAAAGATCCAGAGAATTTTGCAGCTGTCCTGTTTTCTGAACAGTTTGCTTTCAACTGGACATTCAACCAATTTGGCATGTGATTTTGCTCTGGAGGTCTAAATAGAAGTTGTAGAGCACTTAAAAAACTTTCCATAACTGTATCATACCCCTCCATTGGATAAACTACCCAGAGTTATGCTCTGTTAAAGTCCAGCAAAAATTTCTGCCAGAACAGAGCACTCTGTTTTGGAGAAACTTACAGTCATATCAATTCTCTCCTTTGAAACTTAGTTCAAATGAAGAGCTCAGAAACTAATATGTGTTATCTAACTCCAATTTTTAGTTGAAAGTTAGTCATGCATGATTTCTTCATAGGAAAGAAAACTATCAAGTGTAGTAGGGTGATGATGCATCGTAAGACATATGACGATACTACGTTGCCTCACAAAATAAAATCCTAACCGGCTTACACCGGTATATATGTATTCTTAGGTGGCACTAAGATGGTCACTTGCAAACATGTTCTACTCGTACTACGGTTTTCGTGGTTAGTACCTGCATATAACACACACAATCATCAGGTTCGGCTGCACACCGAACCCGGTCCCAATACAGTTCATACACCCGTCCGTCATCACTCGCATGGGTGTTCTCAAGCCAAACACGCCTTGAGCTACGTGTTCACGTTACTAACCACGTGTTCACTCTCATGGTGCACCTACCAACATGAGATGTCATGAGAATGTTACCCACATACTGCACACCGGCCCTCTCGCCTGAGGCGACCCGAAAAGGCTCAACACAAGCTTCCCGAGGTACATCGGTTTACTAGGTCCCATATAGCCAGCATGAGTCCGGTACACAACTCAAACTTGCTCAACTGGGCCACATACAGATCGGTCCTTGACCGACACGGACAGGTCTATAGCACCCAGGCCCCTATGTCCTGCTGCCCCTACAACCTGCCGGTCTCAACTCTAACTTACTAACAATTTTCTGAACCAATCCCGTATGCCCCTGTTGTTCCTGATCATGCGAGTAGCAACTCACCACTCGACTTCTACCGAACCTTACTTAAGCATGGCAGTTTTAAACGATGAATAGACCTCTACCCAATACTCCAGGGTTTTATTTGGTCATGCAAGAGGAGTATCAAATCATCTAGACCTAATGTACAACTCGTATCTTAACCGAAAGAGTGAATACAAAGTAAAAACATAAAAGCTGTTAAATGCGAACCGGAGCTTGCCTGTTTGGCAGGGTAGTCGTATATAAGCAGTTAGTGATCCTTGCTGATCAACCCTTGATTATGCGGAGTCTGATCCACTTCAATGAATCACTCCTTCGAATCCCCTTTGTTTTGATTCCTATTGAAATGTATATGCACAGATTTTATAATGTAATTCGGAGAATTAAAGACTTGATTTCTTAAGAACAGAGGCTGTGTGGAAATGCCAAGATTATCTTTTGTTGCCTCTGTTGTGCAAAGGAACATTAATGAACTAAAGTTGTCTTAGTGTTTTAGTTATACACTAACTAACTTTCCTAATGAACATAAGAGATGAGCTGAAAAGATTTGAATGCAATTGAACAACAAGAACTCCAATGGCTTCAAAACTTTTACATCATGTTCTATACTACCTAGGGATTTAGCTTGCCAAATTGCAGCTAAAGTGGTAAGAATATGTGTCTACCATAATTCCCACAAAAGTCTTATGTATTTTCCCACATACATAAGCATGGTAGGACAAGGACAGGGAGTTCTAAGGCTCAAATTGAGCTAATAATTTACATGTGAGTTTCTGATCACATGAAAGTAATTTGATCTAAAATTCAGACCTTTTACTTGAGTAGTTCCTCCAGAACAATTCCTTAAGCATTCCTTATCAAAAGAATTAATTCTGGAGTAATATGCATTTCCATGCCCAATTCAGCAAACTACAATTTCAAGTATGACTCAGAGAGCATGTCTGAATTTTCTCATGATTTTTGGAGCTACGATTTGCCTAGAATGGATTTTACAAGTGGGCAACATTTTCTGAAAATGTTTCTGGACCCTTATGAACACAGCAGTTTGTATTTAGCAAATTACTAATCAAATGGTCTTCAAATGAGCTGAAAATTTTCTAGAAGGTCAACAATATGCTAAAGAATATTCTGGCAAAATTTGAGGACTTGTGGATGAACCAAAATCCCTCAATAATTCTTGTTCTTAAAACCTTCAAAGAATTTTCAAGAATTTAATATTGACTTTCATACAAATTGGGTTCATATTTGGATAGATCTTTGCAAAATGAATCTGACCCAATTTGAATCACTCAATTTCGAGGTTCCTACACAAAGATATGATTTTCCAAAGTTGGAACACAATCTGGAATTGTTTTTCCTATTGAAATTCGATTGGGCCAACGTGTTTAAACTCCAGCCACTCAGAATTGAGCCACACCGGTTCACAGCGTTTTGGCGCGCAGACACAGGAGATAAGCGAGCTACAACAGATCCCTGGTTTAAAATTTTCAGCCGCTGGCGTGTGAGGCCCGTGCTTTCTTCTTCCTCCCGCCTTCCCCTTCGCGCGTGCGCCGCCAGTTCTCGCCAGACCGAACTGCTGCTCGCCGGACTGGAGTTTCCAGCCAACGCCCGGGCTGAGGCTCGCCGCTACGGTGTTTTGGACGTCGAGAAACACGCCGGTGGCGCTTGCTCGGGCTGCTAGGGATCGGAAACCGGTCGGCGACGTGCGGCGGCTATGGGAGGACTTCGGCACCGTCAGCCGACCCCTATAGCCCGCCAAACTCTCGACCAAAATGCTCTACAGCACCAGTGGGTCTTAGGGAAGATCGACAAGGCCTCAACATGGCTCGGGAATGGTGGCAAAGGAGGTTTCACCATGCGCCCGCGGGATACCGCCATAGACGCGCTCGGAACACCTTGAAACTCGCCGCTCCGAGTCAGTTTCCCGCTAGGGTTGCTAAAAGGAAACTGATCGCCGGCTAGTCCAGCCCGTGTTTGCAAAGTTTGATGATCTAAGAACAATTAGAGAGAGAGAGAGAATTTGAAGATCCCGTACCGGACACTTGGTTTGCACCTGCCGGAGCCAAATTCCGAAATTAGCCAGCTATACTCCACGGCTTGGCCTGAGCTTCGGGTGGAAGCAGCGTGGAGCCCATGCGCTTCTTTTGCCGCCCTTGCTCGGCCATGAAACACGCTGTGGCGAGCTGTCCACGTGCACCCGATCGCCAACTTGTGTTCGGTCGCCGCGGAGGAGCTGTTCTAGGGCTCGGGAACCCGTATCTCGGGCTGTTTTTGTGCCGAAGGATTGGAGGATGAGCATGCCCTGCTGTGTTGCAGCTCGGAGTGGAGGTGATCACGAGGTGTCACCGGTTCCCAGCTGCTCACCGAGGTGCGGCGATGTGAGGGGAGCTCTTTTCATGTTTTGCTCGCGAGGAGGTAGCGAAGAGCAAATAGCTCGGTGTAGCGAGGAAAAGATCACGTCGAGCGAGAGCTCCCACACTGGTGCCAGCACGTGAGAGGAGCATATGGTGGCGGCAACATCGCTCGGTGGCGCTCGGAGCGAGTTCAGTCGGTTCGAGTGAACAGAGACCCGAGACTTAGTGTGCAAGTCATTTTGTAACAATGACAGATGGGTCCCACCCATGTTCCTCCCCACAAAAGATCTTCTCAGGTTAATCTCTCAAATTCCAAAGCTTTGAAGTTTAAAAGTGGGCTAGAATTCGAATTCTCTGAACTCAGTTTCAATTTGCATTGCAAATTTGAATTCGGTTCTAATTTGCAAATGGTCCTATTAATCCTTTTTAGCCGACCCTAAAATGAAAAGTTTGTCATCCAACTTTTTCCTCAAATTCAAAGTATAGGGCTGCATGAGTATTCAAAGTTTTGGCCACAATTTGTGTGAACTTTGAATTTGAAATTCTGAGTTTTAACCTTCATGCAAATAAATGTTTAAGTCCATATTGGTTCAACATATTCAAATGAACATGTGAGCCTCTTTTTGGATGAACATCCATGAACAATTTTGCGTGAAGAAAAATTTCAGCAAGTCCCATTTTTCATGAATTTGCACACATAGACTTTCAAGCCAGTCTTTATTCGTATACATTTTTGGGACTTTTACACTCGGAACCGGATATGCATTGATCATCAGGTCCGGCTGATTGGGACCTGATTATTTCCCCGTCCCTAGGGTCTACTACGGAATCTGAGTCCTAGGGCTTTAGGCCAGTGGCAGCAGGAGCCTTATCTGGGACTTGAGGTCGATGGAGTTCTGGCCGCTCCACAACCAGAACCATGCTCACGACCTCGGTTGTGGCAGCGGCGTAGAGGTGTAGAGGCTCGCCTTGTTCCAGGGCCACCATGATCGGCAGCGCTGTGAGGAACTTCTTCAGCTCCTGGAACGCCTCATCTGCCTCCTCTGTCCATACGAATGGGCCAGATTTGCGCAGAAGCTTGAAGTACGGAAGATCCCGCTCAGCTAATCTAGAGATAAACCGACTGAGCGCAGCCAAGCATCCGGTAAGCTTCTGCACGTCCTTGATGCGGGCAGGGGGCCGCCTCAGTTCTATCGCCTTAATCTTCTCTGGGTTAGCTTCAATTCCTCGGTGTGAGACCAAGAAACCGAGCAGCTTCCCGGCAGAGACCCCGAAGACACATTTGTCTGGGTTCAACTTCGTGCGTGTTGAATGCAGTCTGTTGAATACTAGGGCTAAGTTGTCGAGCAGGGATGCTTGCGACTTAACCTTCACTACGATGTCATCGACATACACCTCTACCAGATCCTGAATGAGGTTCCCAAATGTTTTATGCATTGCACGCACAAAGGGGGAAGGGCACTCTTAAGACCATAAGGCATGGACACATAGCAGTATAGACTGTCTATTGTGATGAAAGTGGTATGCTCTTCATCTTCCCTAGACATAGGCATGGGAAGATTGGGTCTCGGCCTACCCCCTAGAATGGTCTCGAGGGAGCAAGCTGGGACATAGGGATTTGCAGCTTCTTGAAGGCTGCGAGGCTGATAACACTGAGAGACTCCCCGCCATCGATCAACACGTGGTAGAGCTTCATGTTAAAGATTGTCGGGGCGACGAGGAGAAGCAGCTGCTCGGCGCTTTCCATGTTCTTGGGGAAGTCGGAGACATTGAAGCTGATCGGCATCTCCATCCACTTACGATGCGGCGCCGGCCCAGGGGCTGGGGTGGCTGCTGCCACTGCTCGACGGAGGGTCTTGACAGCTCGCCGGGACGAGACGTCAGAAGAACCTCCATACATCACGTAGAGTGTGCCAGCTGTTTGACCATCAGGCACGCCGACCGTCTGGCCGTCGGCCTGGCCAGATCTGCCCACTTTGGACGGGAGGTAGCCTCGTCGTCTTCCACCTGGAGACAACGGTGAGTTGGGCCTGAAGACTCGCCATGAGAGGTGATGTTCACCATGGTCGCGCGGAGAGCACGGAAAGCCCCCCTACCTGGCGCGCCAAATGTCGGAGTGTGTAAGCTGCAACACTCCTCCCGGCCTGCTACAAGAGCAGCCCACGAGGTTCTCTGATTGGAAGGGGGCTTGGCGCCTCTACACGATCGAGCTCAAGAGAGCGGATAAACACTGAAATTTACGTGGTTCGGGCCGCCGGAGCGTAGTACCCTATGTCCACGGGAGTGCTTATTCTATTGCTCGCGCGCATGAGCGTGTGAGTTGCAGGGTTGCGAACGCTTTGTTGGGTGGTCAACCCGGTCCTTTTATAGTCCAAGGATGGGGTGGCTACAATGTGGCTTGTGGCCCGACAAGTGGCCCTGAAGCTATGTGAACCCTATAAATGATCTAGGATTTTGTACTCTATGTAGAGCAGTTGGTGGGGGATTTAAGTTTCGCCGCCTGGCGTGTTGAGCGCCCCTTTCTGTGTATCAGGTGATGAAGAAGACGCCATCTTATGACCGCGTCTTCTCGCCCTGCTTGGGCGGTTTCATGCCGTTGGGTGGTACTGTACCGCTGTCACGCCTTGTCATCTTGTGATGTCACCATAATGGAGAATGGGCAGAGGACAGAGGCGTGCGTAGTGCGCCATGCTTTTGGGGAAGGCGCGAGCCTTGAATGCGCAGCCTGACAGCGCACTTCCACCTTGACTTAGTCGACCCACGGCCCATGATGGATCACGGGGCACGTGGTGGCTTCGGAGCTCTTATCGACGGGTTCAGAGCCAGGAGACACGTGGAAGCTCCGGACCACACCTGGGTGGGGAGGCTCAAACCGGAGCCCAGGGCACGTGTCAGTTCTGGAGCTCTTCTCAGCAGGGAGGAGGCTCTGAGCCAAGAGACACGTGGCAGCTCCGCACCTCACCTCAGCGGGGAGGCTTAGACTGGAGCCCAGGGCACGTGACAGCTCCAGAGCTCTCCTCAGCAGGGAGGAGGCTCTGACCCAAGAGACACATGGCAGCTAGGGGTGGGCATTCGGTTAATCCGGTTAATTCGGTTCGGTTAATTCGGTCAAAAGAAATTTTGGTTAATGAAAATCATTAACCGCACATGATCAGAAAAAACTCATAACCGCGTGTAAAATCCCCAAAAGTGGTAGCAAGAAAATTCAGCTCATGAACACTTAGGAAAAGTGGGGGGAATTAAAACTTTGAATTTTAATGGTGTAAGTTCAAAGTGAGGGTTTAGACTTCCCAAAACTTCCAAACATGGAGATCTAAATTTATAACTGGGATCTTCATAGCCCAAATATTCACCCTTCCAAATTTCAGCTCATTTGGAGGAGCTTTCATATTTGTTTGGGATTAAAAGGAAAACCCTCTAATCTGAAATTCAAATTCAGTTTCAAATTCCAATTCCCTCAATTTCAAAATTTGGGTTCACAAATGTGTTCTCCACCTTTTAATAAGCAGCCATGCCAAACGTTGGAAACTTTGGAGCTGGTTTGCTATATTTTTGAGGCAATACAAAGTGGAGAATTCAAACTCATTTTTCAAATTCAAATGATCAAACCACATCCGAGGTGTGCGATCGAACAGCAGGGGCGCGACAGCTCCCGTCTCCGACCCACGCCCGAGGTGTGCCGCGCCACCTCCTTATTCTGCCGCCTACATGATCATCTGCTCGTGCCACAGTCCCAGCACATCCTCCCTTGCTCTCTCGGCCGTCCACCGACGTGTTTTCCCTTTCCCTGCTCAGTTCGCATAGCCTCAGCCGCCGCTCGGTTGCTCCACGTCGCCGTCCGTCACCGACGCCACTCCGGCGTTGTCACGCCCGGTTGAGGTCATAGGAAGGTTCGCAAGGCTCTCTAGTTCCTCTCTGACGACAGCCCCTATCGTTCCTTCGAGCTGGTCCCGAGAACTGAGCATGAATTCCTCGTTCCACTTTCCAGCTTGCCGCCACGACGCCACACCGTCGACCGGACACCTCAGACTCGTTCACGTTCATCCAACCGGTGTTCTAGGTGCGTTGTCGACCCTTCTTGCTGTCCTCCCAGTTTGGAGCTAGGTCATAGCCTAGGTTGGCCGGAATTTGAAGTTTGTCACCGGCGGTTCCTTGGAACCGAGTTGAACGAAAATGGGAAATTCCAAGGCCATATTGGGTTAGGGTTCACAAGAGAGTAGGCATAGGTTCTCCAAGCCCTGGCGACCCTTCTCGAGCAAACGGCAAGCAATACCATGCAGAGTCCGAAGAGTTCTCCGTGTTTTTCCTCTTGGCGGGGAAGAACCACATCGGTCGCACGGTGAGCTCATGTTTCCAGCCGTTTTCCGAGGGATCAGGGTAGTGTTCCGAGCTCCCCAGGTCACGGTGGTGCTGTAGGACCCAACCGAGGTCGGTTTCCGGGCTTGCCGGGCGAACACCACGTCGCCGGAGTCGCCCGAGTTACTGCCACCGTCGGGGAGGTATTCCCGGCCAGTTGACGCCGCCACCAAGCTCACAAAGTGTTCCTCGTCGGGTTTTAGGCACAGGCGGCGAGAGTTGAGCCTTTTAAGACACGGGACAGACGTTCCGGCGAGGCACGGCCGCTTCTCCGGCGAGGAGGCCGGCGGGGCGCGAGGTTGAAGAAGGTGGGGGCCTGCCCCACCTGTCAGTGGAACCAGGAAGGCGCCGGATCCGGTGCGGCTGCGCGGGAATAACCGCGTAACACCCAGTGTTGCCAAAATCTGATTGGTTCGAATTAAAACAGTGGGCCCAGTTCCAATTATTTAAAATTTCTATTAGGGAAATAATTCCAGGAATTAGCTGATCTTTACAAGCCCATAACTTTGTGTAGAAAACTCCAAAAAGAGTGAGACCAATTTTGTTGGAATACTCATGAGGAGTACTTCACAGAGAAACCAATTTTAGGCTATGAAAATGCCCAGGAATTTCTGTAGAATTGTTTTTATTAAATCCTTTGGGGATTTATTACAGGAGCAATTGTTTATGAAATAGCCTCAAATTTGGGCAGAAAATCATTTCCATAGCTACTGATCTTCAGTAAAAATTTGGGCTTCATTGGAGTTCATTTTCTAGGCTAAACTGCCTTCCCAAGTTCAGCCTTTATTTGGAAATTCCAATTTAAACAGAAACTATTTCAGCACTCCTGTCCAAACTTCAAAAATTCATCTCTCTCTGATGGTAGCTCCAAAAATGGTGAAACAAATTTTGTTACAACCATGTAGACTTACCCTAATCAGATCTTCCACCATTAGCTATGTCAAAGCTCCTGAATTGGGCTTAAAATTCAGAAAAGCATTGTACTTGTAGGAATCTTAAAGACTACATTATGCAATGACATGTCTCCAAATTTGGCTCAAATCATCCTTAGAGAGTCTAGTATCTACTGTAAAAATCCCAAAGCCAATTAAGTATCCTAAATAGCAATAGCTATGAATAGTAGTTCAATTCTTATAAATCCTTAATACTTATACATCTATTTTGCTACATTTCATTTAGTGACCGAAGTTGAGGACGCACCGGAGCCTTTGGATGTCCTGCCACCTGAATTTGACTTCCCATCTAACTCGCAACCAGGCAAGCCCCGGTTTGCACTTAAGTACCGTTTATAAAGCTTTTTATTTGTATCACTTATGTCTAGGGTGAATGCTTGCATTAGAGTTAGGGTGATTGAAACCCCACTTGCATAGCCTTTTAAATCCTATAAAGGGTTGGGTAGTTTACAAACTCGACGAGTAGAGAATGCCATGCTAATGTTTAGGTTCTCGGTAGAAGTCGAGTGGTTGGAAGCTACTCGCGATATAGTATTTATCACACGGAATGAGAAGAGGTAGAAAATGGCTTGATTTATGAAAATGAGACCCAGCAGGGGGGATAGGAAGCAGTGAGCAGAGGTCTCACGTGTGTAGCCCTGTTGGTGTCAGTTGAGGACGGTCCGTGTGCGGCCCTGCTGGACAAGTATCGAACAGTACTGGATGCATACTGGCATATGGGAACCAGGAAACCGATGTAATTGGTTAACCTGGGTATCGAGGCTTACCCAACCGTAAATAGGAGCGGGTTGAGGGTAGCAAGGTGTAAATCTGCCGGTGGGCACAGTCACGCTCCACGCGGGGACCTCCTGCCCGTTACGGATGGACCAGTTCGGCATTTGGGTTGCCTTTGAAAGGTTGTTGCATACAACAGAGTAGGAAGGGGTGTGGAATCACGCTTCTGAAAGTGGGTGTATGCAACGTGTTATCCGGGTGTGTCTTGATTGCAATCACCGTCCCTCGCGGTTGTTTGAGTACCCGCTTGTTCACTGCACTGTGACGTAGTAAGAAGTGAAATAAGCCAAATAAAAATGCTGTATTGATCTATTAATATCTCGAATACCTTGATTGCTGTAGTTATAGAGCTAATTAAGTTTATATTCCACTTTGGGCATCACCACATCGGAGGAAAGCGTTTCTTGTTTGATTGTGGACTTTCGATGTGGGGGCTGCCTAAGGCTCATTAAACTGCTGCTATAAAACTGAAAGTAAGGATCAACTTATAGGCGTGTCTTTATTACAAAGTCCTTTCCTACCTTACACATCCTTGCACGTAGAGTTCCATGCCTAGGGTTGACGGTTAAGACTTGCTGAGCCATCATGCTCACGGTTGCAATATTTTGAGCTGTGTGCAGGTGAGAGTTATGAGGAAGGTTCTGAGGACGAGGCGATGCCCCGGTCGGGGTACACGGCCGAGCTGGAGCCTTGCACGCCGCCGTGATTCTCCGGTTCCTTGCTGCTAGCGTGTAGCGTCCCCGGGCTGGACGGCTGCACTTTTGCATAGCTAGGATGAGAGGCCATATATGTACATTACTTCCGCTGTATAGTTATATTTTGTAAAAGACTTCCGCTGTTTTATATCAAATAAAAGTTTGTATGTTGTTCTTTATTCTTTTCGTGTGTGCTGTTGGGTGCCGCATCGTACGGCACCACCCTATGCGATCCTGGGGTGGGTGAACCACGGGGTGGTCCCCACAGGCGTGGTATCAGAGCCGCATTGGGAATAGCACGCTCGAAAAGAGCTCATTTTGAAAACTTAGAAGTAGTCAAGAGAGGATTAGTCTTTAAGCCCACATAAGGTCTATGATAGTAGTAGTTACTAAGGTGGAAAAGCTAACTTATGTGTTATACATTCTGTAACCACGCTCCGACGTCAGGTAAGAGGTAAGGTACGCCACCGCAGACGGATCAATTGCGGTAACTCGCCATACGAGAAATAGTATGGAAGGATATACCGTGGCTTGGCACGGTAGTGAATATGAGTCTCTGAACCTCTTCATGGTTCTGAGAGCATATGAAAACGCTGTTCTCCAGCGTGCTTTAGGAAAAAGTGAGAATACCCCATCGTGTGGTAAGAAACACAATAGTAGGCAACTCTTGAACGTTCAATGTTAAAAGGGCCATACGCTGCGCTCGCCATCGGCGTGCCTCAACGATCATGAGGCAGTAGGTGGTATCTGTTGGGTTGATAAAATTCCCAACCGTGACGACCCGTTCACGCTCTACTCGGGTTCCCTGTCGTGTGGTGTGAAAACACGACCATGTACCTTGAGACGTGGCTTGACTCAAGGACGATCCGTATGGCAATGATACGGACCGTATGTTTTTATTATGATATGGAACTGCCTGAAATGTCAAAAACCCTTGTGTGCACAATTATTGTGTGTTCTTCTGCAGGTACATTAACCACGTTAGTGCATGACGTGTAGAAACCGTGTGTGAGTGACGACTTTAGTTCCACCATTTGACACGTATAAGCCCGAATACCGGTTTAGTATTTTTCTTTGGTGAGGAAACGTAGTACCGACTGCATAAAAGTATAATTTTTAAAGAAAAGAGTCAAAATGAAGTTTAGGATTTCAATTAGGGGTTAGTAAACTCCTATATTGAACTAAGAGTCAATTGGGAGTATAGATTCAGTTTCAAAAACTTAGGAAAAACCTCCCCTGTTTTTGGCAGAAATTTTGCTGATCTTGAACAGGGCATAACTTAAGATTGGTTGAACCAATGGAGGTATGGGATACCATTATGGAAAGGTTTTTAAGTCCTCTACAATTTTTCTGTAGAGTTCCAAAACAAAATCTCCCTCCAAAGGGATGAAAATCTCAGATGAGTAGGTACTGTCCAAAAACAGGGCAGACCGAATGCTCTCTAGAAATTTCTGTATTTCAACCAAAACACTTAGTTTCATCGTTCGACGTCCAGTGGCTGTTGTAAAACAGCGAGTTGGAGTCGAAGGGTTTATGCATTTGACATATCACTTCGAGTTAGTACATGTTTGGGTCCAGTACAATAGCGAGGAATTACGTATGCTAACACACTTAACATCCCATGGTGACCCTGATGGTCGAAATGAACTTTTAAACCATAAAGTTCAATACTTTGGAACTCGATCGTGTGACACGGTCCAGGGATGTATATGTTGCATAAAGTTTATACTTTATCCATATGTGTGATTGTTATGCGAAATTGTTTATTCCATTCTCACATCACTATTGTATAGACTGGATGAAATAAACCAACATGTGCTGATTGTTTGAATGGTCTGAATGCAGAATGGTGCGGACACGTTCAACGCAAGAGGAGGGAGGTCCGAGTCAAGTTCGTGGTGATGAGTCTCCACCTCCGGAGCAGACCACGACGCAGCAGCAACCACCTCCTCCACCGCCAGAACTTCCAAGAAATCTTGCGGAGGTTCTCGCCGCAGTGCTCGGCTCGCGCGATGAGCAAACCGAGTTAATGCGGATGTTGGTGCAGAAGAATGCGTCCCATCAGGGAGGACGCCAAGACAATGGGCAGCACCAGCCCCAACAAAGTTCGTATTCAGAATTCATGGCGCCCCATCCACCGGTCTTCACGGAGGCCAAAGAACCTTTGGAGGCGGACAGCTTTATCCGCACTCTGGAGGCGAAGTTCGGGCTGCTACGATGTACCGAACACCAGAAGGCGCTGTATGCAGCGCAACAGCTTCAAGGAGAAGCCGGTACATGGTGGGCGAACTACACCGCCTCCTTACCGGCTGGCCATGCCGTCACATGGACGGAGTTCCGGGAGGCGTTCCGCGCCTATCACATACCTCCCGGTGTGATGGAAATGAAGCTCCAGGAGTTCCTGGCATTACGGCAAGGCGAGAGGAGTGCTCATGAGTACTCCAGGTTATTCAACCGTCTGGTGCAGTATGCGCCAGGATTTGTGGGGACGGAAGACAACAAGCGCAATGCGTTTTTCCGGGGCTTGTACTTCAAGATGAAGGTCCATCTCGCCCAAAGCAATCGCGGCACATTCAACGACCTCGTTAATGCCGCGATTCTACAAGAGAATGCTCAGCGCGAGCGTGGTTCTGACAAGAGAAAACGCAGCGCGCTGACGAGCAGCAGTGGTGGGACGCCACAGAAATACCGCGTGGTGTATCTCTCACCATCCGGTCAGAGATGGCAGCCACCGACGTGACCGCCTCAGTTTCGCGGTCGGCAATATAATGCTCCGGGCTTTCCACCGACGTATCCATCACAGCAACAGAAGAAGCAAAGGATGGTCCCACGTGCACCTCAGTTTCAACAGCGCGCAACGGGATTCCGTCCTCAAGTCGGCGGGACCCCGACACCTTACACGTGTTACACGTGTGGCCGTGTCGGGCACTTTACGAGAGACTGCCCCGAGCCGCGACAGGGCAGGGGTGCAGCACCATATCAGGGTGCTAATCAGCCCCGCAACCAGCCCAAGAAACCAGCACCAAAACCCGGCAACGTCCACCACTTAGCCATCGAAGATGTGCCGGAAGGCGAACCCGTCCTCGCGGGTACGTTCTCTTACCTAGATTATCCCGTAGTCATAGTTTTTGACTCCGGTGCCACCGATAATTTCATAAGTCAGTCTTATGTTATTAAATATCAACTGCCTATCATTCGCACAAATAATTCATATTTGATATGTTCTCCGGGTGGGAAAATAACAGCTGATAGAATGGTCTATAGAGCACCATTACAGTTGGGTGGGAATCTATATCCGACTTCTCTAATCATTTTAGAGAGTCAAAAACTTGATGTAATTTTAGGAATGTCATGGCTACATCGCCATGGTGCTGTTCTTGACATCATCCCACGTGTGGTTCGTTTAAACTCTCCATTTCATGAACCACATGTTCTTGTTCTTGACCGTTCGGTTCAAGAAACTCCAGCCACCTATAACACGGAAGCCACGAAACTTGAGGATATCCGTGTGGTCCGTGAATACCGGGATGTCTTTCCGGATGATCTTCCAGGCATGCCACCCGAAAGAAATGTCGAGTTCAAGATTGAACTTGTACCGGGGACGACACCGATCTCACGGAGACCGTACAAGATGGCTCCGAATGAGCTGGCTGAATTGAAGGAGCAGCTCAATGACTTAATGAAGAAGGGTTTCATTCGACCGAGTTCCTCTCCATGGGGATGCTCGGCGCTGTTTGTGAAGAAAAAGGATGAAACCTTGAGGTTGTGTGTGGACTACCGACCTCTCAACGCCGTCACCATCAAGAATAAATATCCACTACCCCGCATCGATATATTATTCAATCAACTTGTGGGTGCAAGTGTGTTTTCAAAGATGGATCTTCGCTCCGGATATCATCAAATCAAGATCCGGGCGGAAGATATTCCAAAGACGGCCTTCTCGACGAGATATGGGTTATATGAATACCTCGTCATGTCCTTTGGTCTCACCAACGCCCCGGCACACTTCATGTATCTCATGAACTCATTGTTCATGCCGGAGTTGGACAAGTTTGTGGTAGTGTTCATAGACGATATCTTGGTTTACTCCAAGTCTGAAGAAGAATATGCCAAACACTTGCATATCATACTTCAACGATTAAGAGACCATAAGCTTTATGCCAAGTTCAGCAAGTGCGAGTTTTGGATCAGCCAAGTGCCATTCCTTGGTCACATTATTTCTGCATAAGGTATTGCAGTTGATCCAAGCAAAATCGAACAAGTGCTGAAATGGAATTCCCCCACATCAGTCCGCAAAGTCAGGAGTTTCCTCGGATTAGCAGGATATTACCGGAGATTCATACCGAACTTCTCCAAGCTTGCTAAGCCGATGACTGAACTGTTGAAGAAGGGGATCAAATATGTTTGGAGCTCAGCTTGTGAAGAAGCTTTCCAAGCACTAGTGAAGCATCTTACAACAGCCCCGGTGTTAGCTCAACCGGATACAACCAAGCCATTTGATGTATATTGTGATGCGTCTGGTATCGGGCTTGGCTGTGTATTGATGCAAGGAGGCAGAGTGGTCGCCTATGGCTCACGTCAACTTCGTAACCATGAGCAGCACTATCCGACTCATGATCTTGAGCTCGCTTCTGTGGTGTTGGCATTGAAAATGTGGAGGCACTATTTACTTGGGAACTTAGTGCACCTCTACACCGACCACAAGAGTTTGAAGTATATCTTCACTCAAAAGGAGTTGAATATGCGGCAACGGAGATGGCTAGAACTGATCAAAGACTATGAGATCAAGATTCACTACCATCCCGATAAGGCAAACGTGGTTGCCGATGCCTTGAGCCGCAAATCTCATGTCAACAATCTGTCCATCGCCCCACTTGAAGAGGAGGAGCCAAGTCTGTACTTGATTCCATATGCGGCGTTATAAAATCCTGCTCTCCCCCCGGCCATAAGAGAGGAGATTATGGAAGCTCAGAAGAAAGACATGGGAATGTCGCACATTCGGAGAAGGATGGTGAATGGCGAAATGAAGTGCTTCTGAAGTGATGAACACGACACTCTATGGTTTAAAGACCGTATAGTGGTACCCTGTGACATGAAGCTTCGGAAGAAAATCTTGGACGAGGCTCATTTGTCCAAGTATTCTATTCATCCAGGCAGCAACAAGATGTATCAAGATCTGAAAACAAGGTTTTGGTGGACACGGATGAAGAGAGAGATCGCAAAATACATATCTGAATGTGATACGTGTCGGCGTGTGAAGGCCGACCATATGCGTAAAGCCGGACAGCTGCAACCATTGAACATTCCGGCGTGGAAGTGGGAGGATATTAGCATGGGCTTAATAGTCGGGTTACCTCTCACATCTCACAAGCATGACTCGATTTGGGTGATAGTCGATCGACTAACCAAGTCGGCTCATTTTATCCCCGTACATACAAAGTACGTGGCCAAGCAATACGCGGAACTGTACATTGCAAAGATCTTGTGTTTGCATGGTGTTCTCCGCTCCATCATTTCAGATCGCGGTGCTCTGTTCATCTCTCGGTTCTGGGAACAGCTGCACGCATCATTGGGGACCAAACTGATCCGAAGCTCCGCGTATCATCCGCAGACAGATGGTCAAACTGAAAGGGTGAATCAAGTGCTTGAAGACATGCTACGCGCTTGTGCCATCCACCACGGCAAGAATTGGAACGATCATTTGCCGTTGGCGGAGTTTTCTTACCACAATGGCTATCAAGCTAGCATCAAGATGGCGCCGTATGAAGCTCTCTACGGGCGGAAATGCCGCACACCTCTCAACTGGTGCGAGTCCGGCGAGCGAGTTATCTACGGCATTGAACTTGTGAATGAGGCTGACGAACGAGTGCGAGTAATACAAGCCAATCTTAAGGCTGCTCAATCTCGTCAGAAGTGCTATGCGGATAAAAGACGCCGCCCCCTCCACTTCGACATCGGGGACCATGTTTATGTCCGTGTATCTCCGATGAAGGGAGTTCACCGTTTCGGAGTGAAGGGTAAACTTGCGCCGCGATTCATTGGCCCGTTCGCCGTCATTGAAAGATGCGGACCCGTGGCCTATCGCCTGGAGTTACCAGCGTCGCTCGCAGGCATTCACAACATCTTCCACATCTCTCAGCTCAGGAAGTGCCTCAAACCCTCTGCTGAAATCCGCACTGAAGACATAGAAGTCCTTCAACCGGACCTCACGTACACAGAGTATCCGATCCGGATCATCGATGAAAAGACTCGTGCCACAAGAAACCGGACCTTATGGTTCTACAAGGTCTTGTGGAGTAACCATACTGCTGATGAGGCGACATGGGAAAGCGAGGATTATCTACGAACATATTATCCGGACTTGCTATCATCAAGTACCCGGTAAAGATTTCCCCACTTTGCTTTTCCTTTGGAATCTCGGGACGAGATTCTTTTTAAGGGGGGAGGGATGTAAAATCCCCAAAAGTGGTAGCAAGAAAGTTCAGCTCATGAACACTTAGGAAAAGTGGGGGGAATTAAAACTTTGAATTTTAATGGTGTAAGTTCAAAGTGAGGGTTTAGGCTTCCCAAAACTTCCAAACATGGAGATCTAAATTCATAACTGGGATCTTCATAGCCCAAATATTCACCCTTCCAAATTTCAGCTCATTTGGAGGAGCTTTCATATTTGTTTGGGGTTAAAAGGAAAAACCCTCTAATCTGAAATTCAAATTCAGTTTCAAATTCCATTTCCCTGAATTTCAAAATTTGGGTTCACAAATGTGTTCTCCACCTTTTAATAAGCAGCCATGCCAAAAGTTGGAAACTTTGGAGCTGGTTTGCTATATTTTTGAGGCAATACAAAGTGGAGAATTCAAACTCATTTTTCAAATTCAAATGATCAAACCACATCCAAATTTCACACCAGAATTCAAACTATTTGAATTCAGCAAATTCAAACTATGATGACACGACCCCATTGGTCCTGTCGAGCCAGGATCACGCTGAGGGGTGCTGCATTGTACAGCACCGTATAACACACGTCAAAGGTACAAAGCGGAAGCGGAAATTTTATTACATAAACAAGTTTATGAGCATGTTTATATCAAAATAAGTTCAGCCTACACTCACGGGCGTAGACTAAGCATCAAGTGCACGTTCAGCCCTCGAACGTTTCCTTGCTAGCACACACGCACACTAACTCTGCGGCGTGCACGACTCCCACTCGACGGGGTTCCCCTCCTGGGGTTCCGTCTCCTCCTCGGGAGTCCCTTCCTCATAGAACTCTGCAAAAGCTTCAAACACAAGCAGTGAGCACGAAGGCTCAGCAAGTCTGACCCGTCTCACCTAAACATGGAACTTCTATATGAGGGTAATGGGTTACATGAGGTAAAAATCAGTTGCAAGGACTCGCCTAATTAGTAGAACCTTACTTTCAAGTTTTAGCAGCACGTTGTGGAGAACCTTACGCTAAGGCACATGAGAGAGCCGCAATCAAACAAGAAACACATTTCTCTCATGTACTTTGCCCAAAGTTGAAAAGAACTTTAGTTAGCTCTAAGCTACAGCATATCATTAACAATCAATGTCCATCTTTCAATCAGCAACATTTTAACATGTGACTAGCCTGTTCTTTCTACGTCACGGTACAGTGAACAAGTGGTACTCACTGACCGCGAGGGACGGCGATAATAATCGATTTACACCTGCAGGGTTACCCGAACAACCCGTCACGTACGCCCGTACTCGATGTTGCCTACAACAACCATCACGGACGCCGTACGCGACTACCTTTCACCCGTTAGCCAAATGTTGAACCGGTCCAATCGTCCCGAGCAAGAGGTCTCTGCACGCGCATCTCAGTGCCGCCAGCCAATTTACACCTCGAGCTCTCAACCTACCCTCTGAACGACCAGCTATGCCTCAACACCCAGCTACCCGAGTTACATCAGTTTCCCGGTTCCCATATAGCCGGTAGGTCTTCGGTGCTGTTCTAGCTTGTTCAACAGGCCCGCACACGGCTCGGTCCTCAATTGACACAAGCGGAGCTACAGCACACAGGCCCCAAAGTCCTGCTGCCCTTACTCTCCGCTTGGTTTCATTTTCTTGCCATGTGTTCCATGCGCTAACACTACTCGAGTCGAGTGCCTCTAGCCTATGCTCGCGAGTAGTTCCAACTACTCGACTTGTACCGAATTCTACTCTATCTTAGCAATGCAGTGGCTAACGAGGTTTTCAATCCTAGACCCAACCCATGGTTTTCTTGGCTATGCAGTTGGGTTTCCAATCAAGACTCTAATGCAAAGAACAATATTCAAAGATGTGCTCAAAACAATAAACATTTGTAAAAAGGTTAATGCAAACCGGAGCTTGCCTTGCTGCTCTTGGTCGTAGGCTAGCTGTTCCTCCGGAGTAACGAAGTCTAGGACTTCGGGTTCCTCCTCGACCTTAGCGACTACATGATAAGAGCAATATATGTATCAATTCAAATGCATTGGTATTAACTTTGAAGTTGTGAAGTCTATAATCCTTGCTAGACAGACCTAATGACTGTGAAACTTTTACTGTGGCTTGGTTACAACCTAAACAGAGACTTGGTCAAGTTTTAATTGCAGCAAACCTCATTTGAGCCCTCCACAATTAATTATGTCCTTGACTTTAATTGGAACTCTTAGGGTGTTCTAGGAATTTTCATGAAACAAACTATGACTTTCTGAAAACTAGATTTTCAGAGGGTTCTAATGGAGCTGGTCTCACTTAATTTGGAAGTCCCTAACTAAAGATATGAGCTAAACAATTTCAGAGAAAATTCTGAAAATGTTTCTGAACATTTTCTATTTTCTCTGGAACAGTTTCACTAATCACACCATTAGGTGGATTAAATGAGCTCAAATGGATCTGAAATTTTTATGGTAGTTCAAGGATAGTTTGGTGAACATCTCAGCAAAATTTCAGGATTTTCCTCCAAAGGATTCTCTAGTTAAAATTCCTAACATTTTAAATTTTGAGGAATTAATTCTGGAGAAATAAGGAATTTCATGAAGTGAAACTTGATTTTCTGGAAAGTACTCAGAGAGCTGAATCCAGCAAAATTTGGTTCACTCAATTTGGAGCTTTCTAGCCAAAGTTATGAGGATTTGAAGTTTGAAGGAAATCTGAAAATCGGGGGAAAAGTTTAAACTCGCGCGTGGGCCCAGGGGACACGCGTCGCACGCCGAGGCGACAGCACACCGCGGCCCACAAAGAGTTTGCGCGCCAGCACACCCGATCCCGGCCGCAGCCAGATCCCGATTCAAAATATCTCCCGCTGACAGCTGGGGTCCACCCCTTCTTCAACCTCGCGACACCCGCGCCCCGCCGCCGAGGGTTCTCGCCGGAGAGCTCGCCGCTGGCTGCTGTACAGCTCCAAACTTCTCGATTCTGGCCGCCCCTGCCTACTTTTACTCAGGGAACAGGATCTGAGGGTCAGCTGCTCATGATAATGGCTGGAGCATGGTCGGCGACGAGCCGCCACCTCAGAACGACTTCGGCCATGTCGGCTGACTATCCTAGCACCTCAGCTACTTGGGAAACCGGTCGGGAAGCATCAGTGGACCTTAGAGAAGGTCGACATGAGCTCGAGGCAGCTCGGGGAAGGCCCGAAATAGGTCCTCACCGTGCGCCCGATGCCGCCCGTTCGTTCCGCCATTAGTAGACCTCAAATTACGCCGGGCACAGAGGTTCTCCGGCCCAGAGTTGTGAAGGCAACTTGTGCGTTACCGTGCCTAGATCGTGTGAGAGCGGCTTGAGGCCCTCTAATCCTTTCTAGAGCACGAATTAAACAGAATCGTACCCGAAGGTCGTTCTGCACACAGAAAGGGGAAAAATGGAAATTCGCAACCGGTGAGCAACCACTCGAGCTGTGGCTCGGGGATGAGCAGCACCGGTCACCCGCGCGTCCAAGGGTGCCTTGGCTCGGGCGTGACAATGCCCTGGTTGGGCTGTCCACGAGAGCCCGAGGTGCGGCGGTTCCAAGTCCCGAATTTGATCTTTCGGCACAGCCGATATCAATCGGTTTCAACCGAATTCTAGCAACGGGGAGGACGGAGGAAGGTCTCTAGTACCTTGCTGTGTCTCTGGAGTGGATGGAGGGAGCTGCGATCGGCGTTCTCCGATCAAGTCCGAGCTGCGGAAGTTTTCGGCCAGCGCTGAGTTCTTGCAGGGAAGAACGGTGGTGCCTCGGCCGAGGAGGGGGACAGGCGCCTTAAGAAGGCTCTGCACCGCCTCACGCCCGCGCGTGGGCAAGCAGCTGCTGGCGCGGCGGCTGCCCTCGGTGGCGATCATCGCTGCGGCTCGGCGACCCGAGTGAAAAAGTCTCAGTCGGTCTGAGTAGTGGCTGACATGTGGGTCCCACCTCCAGTTTTAACCTCTGAAATTTACTCCTAATAACTGTTGTAAACAGTGAACCCCATACTACCTTGGCAATTCAAATTATTCACCCATGAGCCATTTGAATTGATCAAAGTTCAAATGAGGTTTGGTTTGAATGAATTTCAGCACAAGTTCAGTTTGAAATTCAAATAAAGTTTGAATTTCTCCCCCTTAGCTCATGTCAAGATCAACTCCAAATGGAGTGAAAATTGGTATGTGATCTCACAAAAATGTGCTGAGTAAGAATATGCCTTCCACTTTTAAATTCATGGGATAAAAACAGTTTGAATTTGAATATGGTTTCAAACTGCCCTCTTCCTAACTATACCCAAACTGACCTCAAAAAGGTTTTGAATTTGGGTGAAACTTGGCATGGACATCCTTAGTAAAGTGTAGGAGTTTTCATATGTCCAGCCCATCTATATCACATGTGGGAAATACCACTTTTGCAATGTGTGAGTTTGTTCTCTAATGAGCATGTTGATAAGTGTTACTTGCTCTTCATTTGTGTTCATCATTCTTCCTCAAATGAGGTGTGTGGTGTGGTGATGAACACTGCAAATGTGTGTCAAAAACTGAGGCCCTTACATTCCTCCCCCCTTAAAAGAATCTCGTCCCGAGATTATAAGGTGAAAATGAGAAAGAGGACGGTGGAAAATTACCGGATATGAGACGTGAAAAAGTCGGGGTAGTTAGTGCGAAGGAATTCTTCGCTCTCCCATGTCGCTTCATCCATGGAGTGATTACTCCATAGAACTTTGTAGAACCACAACGTACAGTTGCGTGTGGTTCGGGCCTTTTCATCAATAATCTGCACCGGTTCCTCCCGATAGGTGAGATCCGGTTGCAGTTCTTCAATGTCTTCCAGCTGAACGGTAGTTGATAGCTTGAGACACTTCCTCAGCTGGGAAATGTGAAATACGTCGTGCACACCGGAAAGTGCTTCTGATAATTTCAGCCGGTATGCCACCGATCCACATCTTTCGGTAATCTGGAATGGACCGATGAAGCGGGGTGCTAACTTTCCCCTCACCCCAAATCTGTTCACGCCCTTCATTGGAGACACCCGTAGGTATACGTGATCTCCAACTTCAAATTGTAATGGGCGCCTTCTCCGGTCCGCATACTGTTTCTGACGGGATTGAGCGGCTTTTAGGTTCGCTTGAATTAGTCGAACCTTTTCTTCCGCGTTGTTGACAAGATCAATCCCGAAGGTAACCCTTTCGCCAGACTCACACCAGTTCAACGGTGTGCGGCATTTTCTTCCGTATAGCGCCTCGTAGGGCGCCATCTTGATGCTGGCTTGGTACCCATTGTTGTACGAGAACTCGTCTAACGGCAAGTGATCATCCCAATTCTTGCCGTGGTCGATAGCGCAAGCTCGTAGCATGTCTTCTAGGATTTGATTTACCCGCTCGGTTTGTCCATCCGTCTGCGGGTGGTAGGCTGAACTATAGATCAGCTTCGTCCCCAAGGCAGCGTGTAGCTGCTCCCAAAAACGGGACACAAATAAAGTGCCTCGGTCCGATATGATGGTACGGGGTACGCCATATAAGCATAGAATCTGTGAGATGTACAGTTCAGCGTACTTCTTGGCGTTGTAGTTGGTGTTGACCGGGATGAAATGGGCAACTTTGGTGAGCCGATCGACGATCACCCACACGGAATCGTGTTTCTGCAAGGTGGTGGGTAAACCGACGATGAAGTCCATGCTCACGTCCTCCCACTTCCAGGCAGGAATGCCCAGTGGTTGCAACAGTCCCGGTTTCCGCATATGATCTGCCTTCACCCTTCGACATGTATCACACTCGGACACGTATTTTGCAACCTCACGCTTCATCCGTGTCTACCAAAACTTTCTTCTGAGTTCTTGATACATTTTGTTGCTGCCGGGGTGAATAGAAAACTTTGATAAGTGAGCCTCATCAAAGATTTTCTTCCGTAATTCCGGTTTACGGGGTACGACGATCCGGTCCTTGAACCACAGAACACCGTCTCCATCCTTCAGGAAACATTTCAACTCCCCACTGTCTACACGTCTCCGCAAATGTGACATGCCCTTGTCATTCTTCTGGGCTGCCGCTATCTCTTCACGGATGGTGGGGATCAAAGCTAGGTTGTAGAGAGCTCCGTGTGGAATCACATGGAGTGGTGGTTCGCTCTCTTCCAACGGTGTGATGGTCAGATTATTGACGTGTGACTTGCGACTCAGCGCATCTGCCACTACGTTTGCCTTGCCCGGATGATAATTTATCTCTATCTCGTAATCCTTTATCAGTTCTAACCATCTTCGTTGCCTCATGTTCAGCTCCTTCTGAGTGAATATGTACTTGAGGCTTTTGTGGTCGGTATATAAATGTACGAGGTTACCGAGTAGGTAGTGCCTCCACATTTTCAATGCAAGTACCACGGCAGCGAGCTCCAAATCGTGAGTTGGATAATTCTGCTCATGGTTTCTAAGCTGCCGTGATCCATACGCGACCACTCTTCGCTCTTGCATCAGCACACACCCGAGCCCAATGCCGGATGCATCGCAGTACACATCGAACGGTTTTGTTGTGTCTGGCTGCGCCAAAACCGGTGCTGATGTCAGGTGCTTGACTAAAGCCTTGAATGCTGCTTTACATGTTGGACTCCAAACATATTTGGTAGCCTTCTTCAGCAGCTCTGTCATTTGCTTGGCAATCTTCGAGAAGTTCGGGATAAACCTCCGATAATATCCCGCGAGTCCGAGGAAACTCCGTACCTCGTAAACAGTTCTCGGGGATTTCCAATTCAGCACTTGAGTGATCTTGCTCGGGTCCACAGCGATACCCTCCGCTGAGATGATATGCCCGAGGAAGGGCACTTGCGATATCCAAAACTTGCATTTGCTGAATTTTGCGTATAACTTGTGATCCCGCAGCCGTTGCAAGACTATACGAAGATGTTTCTTGTGATCTTCCTCCGACTTGGAATATACCAGGATGTCGTCGATGAAGACCACGACAAACTTGTCCAGCTCCGGCATGAATACCGAGTTCATCAAGTACATGAAGTGAGCTGGAGCATTGGTGAGGCCGAAGGACATGACCAGGTACTCATAAAGTCCGTACCTCGTCGAGAAAGCCGTCTTCGGAATGTCCTCAGCCCTTATCTTAATCTGATGGTACCCGGATCTTAAATCCATCTTGGAAAAGATCTTTGCTTCGACCAACTGATCAAACAACATGTCGATCCGTGGCAACGGGTACTTGTTCTTGATGGTCACGGCATTTAATGGATGATAGTCCACGCAAAGCCACAACGTCTCATCCTTCTTCTTGACAAATAATGCTGAACACCCCTATGGTGAGGAGCTCGGCCTAATAAAACCCTTCTCCAGAAGGTCCGTGAGCTGAGTCTTCAGTTCAGCCAACTCCTTGGGCGCCATCTTGTACGGCCTTCGGGATATTGGCATGGTTCCTGGTGCAAGTTCAATCTTGAACTCCACCTCTCTATCGGGTGGCATCCCCGGCAAATCGTCCGGGAATACATCAGGGAACTCTCAGACCACCGGAATATCTTCCAATCTGATGGTTGTGGCTTGATAGACACTTGGAAGTTTTATTTCTGGACTGTCCAGAAATAATGAGTGAGACTCGTGCACTTTGGAGTTCAAGTGCACGACTCGGAGGACGGTGTCTAACACAGCGCCGTGGCGGGTTAACCACGACATCCCTAAGATGACATCGACCTTTTGTCCCTCTAAAATTATGAGAGACGTAGGGTAAACTCTACCCTCAAAGCACAATGGCGCTTTTGGGACCATCATGCTTGCTGAAATTTTCCCACACATGCTGAGCCCGTCCCTCCACCGGAACGAGTGCGTATGGAGTGCCCTCCATAGCCTGCACGTGTAGTTGGCAGAAACGTGACATAGTGTCACGGGCTGCCACTTGCCACATCCCTTCCGGTTGTCTTCCTCTCACCGTGACGGTGAATGGCACCCAACCGGTTGGCGTAGGTCCTGCAGGAACCTCGACATGGATCGTCCACATCTTGTTCCCCTCCTCGCCTTTTTCCTTGGCAAAGTACTGCGGCATCTGACTATACCCGAAATATTGGAGCATTTGCCACAATGCTTCCGGGTAGCCGCTACGGTCAGAACAGTGGGAAACTACCCACCCGTTCTCCAACTGTTTATCTGCTGCCATCTGTAAAAATATATTTGAGAAATGTCAAATATTTATTTAAACAGTAAACCATTGAGTTATAACATAAGATATGTCATTGAACCCATAAAACTTGGAAACATAGTTCAAATTTTTAAACAAATTTGACTGCTGATCTGCTGTTCCCATGACAGCCCTGACCAGTTTCCATTTCAACCTGATTTAGGCCATGTTAAAGGTAAAACTAATTCTGGAGCTCAACATCAAAGTTAAAGATAACTTCAATAGCTTTCCAGAAAGCATTTGCTTGGCCTATGATCTGTCCTGGTTCAAAAGTTATGAGATGTCAAAGTTAACAGAATTTCTGGAGAAAATTGGACAGCACCTCCCTGCTTTAGGTACTGCTTTGATCCAAGAATCCCAGTCAATTCTATTCCTAATCTGACAAAACTTTCTGTTACAAAGTTGTAACCCATCTCATAATATTTCCAGAACTACCTCATTTTCTATTTTTGGATTTTTATGCAGGAAGTTATGCTCAATTTACAGAGAGTCTACAGAGAGTCTTTATTCTGTCATGTTTTCTGGACAGTTTCAATTCTACTGCATTTTTCGAGTGGTTAAGGGATGAAACACCTCTGGAACTCAACAGAAAAGTTGTAAAGCTCTTCCAAAGCTTTCCAGAAATGTATCGTACGACCCCAACCTCGAAAGAACTCAACCTCTAACCTCCGATTAACTTCAGCCTTGATTTGGCTGAAAACAGAGTGCCCTATCCTTAACATCCTATAAGTTGAAAACTTGTTAACTTTGAATATCCTGTTCAAGGGAAGGAGTTACATCAAGTTTTACTACTTTGGATCAAAACCTTCAAGTTTTTAAATGAATTTGTTCATTTAGTTGGGTGTGACGTCGATGCGTCACCAGATTATGTCGGTACTACGTCCTCACAAAGGAAAAACCTATACCGGGCTTAGCCGGCTTCGTTAGTTCAGTGGCACTACTCATCACTCGCACACGGATGCTACACGTCTACCGTTTCGTTGTCAGGCTACCTGCAGAAACTCGATCAATCGTCAGACTCGGCTGCACACCGAGCCCGGAATCCATACAGTTCGTACACCCGGCCGTCATCACTCGCCCGGATGTTCTCAAGCCAAACACGCCTTGAGTTACGTGGTCACGTTTCAGACCACGTGACAGGGTCTCCCAAATTGCACCACGCACGCCAGGGACAGACGTTGCTCGAATACCCCAAACGACATGAAGAGTCGTAGAGGATACTAAAGCGGGTCGGGTTACCTGCCACCCGTGGGGCTCCACCCTTCAGCTTGTGCGCACTGGTGGACAGCGCTTACTTGTACCCCCCAAGACATAAATGTCCCGAGATACACGAGTTTCCGACATAACAAATAGGTTAATATGCCACTTTCTATATACTAATAACATCCTTATACGGGCTACTAACTCGTTCCTCACTGGATTTTTGAAAAAGATGACCTTTGTACTGTGTTAAACCTCAAGCGAGCTCTGATACCACGCTGACACGACCCCATTGGTCCTGTCGAGCCAGGATCACGCTGAGGGGTGCTGCGTTGCACAGCACCGTATAACACACGTCAAAGGTACAAAGCGGAAGCGGAAATTTTATTACATAAACAAGTTTATGAACATGTTTACATCAAAATAAGTTCAGCCTACACTCGCGGGCGTAGACTAAGCATCAAGTGCACGTTCGGCCCTCGAACGTGTCCTTGCTAGCACACACGCACACTAACTCTGCGGCATGCACGACTCCCACTCGACGGGGTTCCCCTCCTGGGGTTCCGTCTCCTCCTCGGGAGTCCCTTCCTCATAGAACCCTGCAAAAGCTTCAAACACAAGCAGTGAGCACGAAGGCTCAGCAAGTCTGACCCGTCTCACCTAAACATGGAACTTCTATATGAGGGTAATGGGTTACATGAGGTAAAAATCAGTTGCAAGGACTCGCCTAATTAGTAGAACCTTACTTTCAAGTTTTAGCAGCAGGTTGTGGAGAACCTTACGCTAAGGCACATGAGAGAGCCGCAATCAAACAAGAAACGCATTTCTCTCATGTACTTTGCCCAAAGTTGAAAAGAACTTTAGTTAGCTCTAAGCTACAGCATATCATTAACAATCAATGTCCATCTTTCAATCAGCAACATTTTAACATGTGATTAGCCTGTTCTTTCTACGTCACGGTACAGTGAACAAGTGGTACTCACTGACCGCGAGGGACGGCGATTATAATCGATTTACACCTGCAGGGTTAACCGAACAACCCGTCACGTACGCCCGTACTCGATGTTGCCTACAACAACCATCACGGACGCCGTACGCGACTACCTTTCACCCGTTAGCCAAATGTTGAACCGGTCCAATCGTCCCGAGCAAGAGGTCTCTGCACGCGCATCTCAGTGCCGCCAGCCGATTTACACCTCGAGCTCTCAAACTACCCTCTGAACGACCAGCTATGCCTCAACACCCAGCTACCCAAGTTACATCAGTTTCCCGGTTCCCATATAGCCGGTAGGTCTTCGGTGCTGTTCTAGCTTGTTCAACAGGCCCGCACACGGCTCGGTCCTCAATCGACACAAGTGGAGCTACAGCACACAGGCCCCAAAGTCCTGCTGCCCTTACTCTCCGCTTGGTCTCATTTTCTTGCCATGTGTTCCATGCGCTAACACTACCCGAGTCGAGTGCCTCTAGCCTATGCTCGCGAGTAGTTCCAACTACTCGAGTTGTACCGAATCCTACTCTATCTTAGCAATGCAGTGGCTAACGAGGTTTTCAATCCTAAACCCAACCCATGGTTTTCTTGGCTATGCAGTTGGGTTTCCAATCAAGACTCTAATGCAAAGAACAATATTCAAAGATGTGCTCAAAACAATAAACATTTGTAAAAAGGTTAATGCAAACCGGAGCTTGCCTTGCTGCTCTTGGTCGTAGGCTAGCTGTTCCTCCGAAGTAACGAAGTCTAGGACTTCGGGTTCCTCCTCGACCTTAGCGACTACATGATAAGAGCAATATATGTATCAATTCAAATGCATTGGTATTAACTTTGAAGTTGTGAAGTCTATAATCCTTGCTAGACAGACCTAATGACTGTGAAACTTTTACTGTGGCTTGGTTACGACCTAAACAGAGACTTGGTCAAGTTTTAATTGCAGCAAAGCTCATTTGAGCCCTCCACAATTAATTATGTCCTTGACCTTAATTGGAACTCTTAGGGTGTTCTAGGAATTTTCATGAAACAAACTATGACTTTCTGAAAACTAGATTTTCAGAGGGTTCTAATGGAGTTGGTCTCACTTAATTTGGAAGTCCCTAACTAAAGATATGAGCTAAACAATTTCAGAGAAAATTCTGAAAATGTTTCTGAACATTTTCTATTTTCTCTGGAACAGTTTCACTAATCACACCATTAGGTGGATTAAATGAGCTCAAATGGATCTGAAATTTTTATGGTAGTTCAAGGATATTTTGGTAAACATCTCAGCAAAATTTCAGGATTTTCCTCCAAAGGATTCTCCAGTTAAAATTCCTAACATTTTAAATTTTGAGGAATTAATTCTGGAGAAATATGGAATTTCATGAAGTGAAACTTGATTTTCTGGAAAGTAATCAGAGAGATGAATCCAGCAAAATTTGGTTCACTCAATTTGGAGCTTTCTAGACAAAGTTATGAAGATTTGAAGTTTGAAGGAAATCTGAAAATCGGGGGAAAAGTTTAAACTCGCGCGTGGGCCCAGGGGACACGCGTCGCACGCTGAGGCGACAGCACACCGCGGCCCACAAAGAGTTTGCGCGCCAGCACACCCGATCCCGGCCGCAGCCGGATCCCGATTCAAAATATCTCCCGCTGACAGCTGGGGTCCACCCCTTCTTCAACCTCGCGACACCAGCGCCCCGCCGCCGAGGGATCTCGCTGGAGAGCTTGCCGCCGGCTGCTGTACAGCTCCAAACTTCTCGATTCTGGCCGCCCCTGCCTACTTTTACTCGGGGAACAGGATCTGAGGGTCAGCTGCTCATGATAATGGCTGGAGCATGGTCGGCGACGAGCCGCCACCTCAGAACGACTTCGGCCATGTCGGCTGACTATCCTAGCACCTCAGCTACTTGGGAAACCGGTCGGGAAGCATCAGTGGACCTTAGAGAAGGTCGACATGAGCTCGAGGAAGCTCGAGGAAGGCCCGAAATAGGTCCTCACCGTGCGCCCGATGCCGCCCGTTCGTTCCGCCATTAGTAGACCTTAAATTACGCCGGGCACAGAGGTTCTCCGGCCCAGAGTTGTGAAGACAACTTGTGCGTTACCGTGTCTAGATCGTGTGAGAGAGGCTTGAGGCCCTCTAATCCTTTCTAGAGCATGAATTAAACAGAATCGTACCCGAAGGTCATTCTGCACACAGAAAGGGGAAAAATGGAAATTCGCCGCCGGTGAGCAACCACTCGAGCTGTGGCTCGGGGATGAGCAGCACCGGTCACCCGCGCGTCCAAGGGTGCCTTGGCTCGGGCGTGACAACGCCCTGGTTGGGCTGTCCACGAGAGCCCGAGGTGCGGCGGTTCCAAGTCCCGAATTTGATCTTTCGGCACAGCCGATATCAATCGGTTTCAACCGAATTCTAGCAACGGGGAGGACGGAGGAAGGTCTCTAGTACCTTGCTGGGGCTCTGGAGTGGACGGAGGGAGCTGCGATCGGCGTTCTCCGATCAAGTCCGAGCTGCGGAAGTTTTCGGCCGGCGATGAGTTTTGCGGGGAAGAACGGTGGTGCCTCGGCCGAGGAGGGGGACAGGCGCCTTAAGAAGGCTCTGCACCGCCTCACGCCCGCGCGTGGGCAAGCAGCTGCTGGCGCGGCGGCTGCCCTCGGTGGCGATCACCGCTGCGGTTCGGCGACCCGAGTGAAAAAGTCTCAGTCGGTTTGATCTGAGTAGTGGCTGACATGTGGGTCCCACCTCCAGTTTTAACCTCTGAAATTTACTCCTAATCACTGTTGTAAACAGTGAACCCCATACTACCCTTGGCAATTCAAATTATTCACCCATGAGCCATTTGAATTGATCAAAGTTGAAATGAGGTTTGGTTTGAATGAATTTCAGCACAAGTTCAGTTTGAAATTCAAATAAAGTTTGAATTTCTCCCCCTTAGCTCATGTCAAGATCAACTCCAAATGGAGTGAAAATTGGTGTGTGAGCTCACAAAAATGTGCTGAGTAAGAATATGCCTTCCACTTTTAAATTCATGGGATAAAAACAGTTTGAATTTGAATATGGTTTCAAACTGCCCTCTTCCTAACTATACCCAAACTGACCTCAAAAAGGTTTTGAATTTGGGTGAAACTTGGCATGGACATCCTTAGTAAAGTGTAGGAGTTTTCATATGTCCAGCCCATCTATATCACATGTGGGAAATACCACTTTTGCAATGTGTGAGTTTGTTCTCTAATGAGCATGTTGATAATTGTTACTTGCTCTTCATTTGTGTTCATCATTCTTCCTCAAATGAGGTGTGTGGTGTGGTGATGAACACTGCAAATGTGTGTCAAAAACTGAGGCCCTTACATATGACTTTGGGGTGAAGTCAAGTCTTTAATGTTGAGTTGCTGGGGTAAAATATCAGAGAAAATTGGGATAAGAATTAGAAATGGTGGGACCCTTGGTAAGCCACACAAGAGAGCTGCCGCCTCAGCCGACTGCGATCAAACAGCAGGGGCGCGACAGCTCCCGTCTCCGACCCACGCCCGACGTGTGCCGCGCCACCTCCTGATTCTGCCGCCTACATGATCATCTGCTCGTGCCACAGTCCCAGCACATCCTCCCTTGCTCTCTCGGCCGTCCACCGACGTGTTTTCCCTTTCCCTGCTCAGTTCGCGTAGCCTCGGCCGCCGCTCGGCTGCTCCGCGTCGCCGTCCGTCACCGACGCCACTCCGGCGTTGTCACGCCCGGTTGAGGTCATAGGAAGGTGCGCAAGGCTCTCTAGTTCCTCTCTGACAACAGCCCCTATCATTCCTTCGAGCTGGTCCCGAGAACTGAGCATGAATTCCTCGTTCCACTTTCCAGCTTGCCGCCACGACGCCGCACCGTCGACCGGCCACCTCAGACTCGTTCACGCTCATCCAACCGGTGTTCTAGGTGTGTTGTCCACCCTTCTTGCTGTCCTCCCAGTTTGGAGCTAGGTCATAGCCTAGGTTGGCCGGAATTCGAAGTTTGTCACCGGCAGTTCCATGGAACCGAGTTGAACGAAAACGGGAAATTCCAAGGCCATATCGGGTTAGGGTTCACAAGAGAGTAGGCATAGGTTCTCCAAGCCCTGTAAACCCTTCTCGAGCAAACGGCAAGCAATACCATGCAGAGTCCGATGAGTTCTCCGTGTTTTTCCTCACGGCGAGGAAGAACCACTTCGGTCACACGGTGAGCTCATGTTTCCAGCCGTTTTCTGAGGGATCAGGGTAGTGTTCCGAGCTCCCCAGGTCACAGTGGTGCTGTAGGACCCAACCGCGGTCGGTTTCCGGGCTTGCCGGGCGAACACCACGTCGCCGGAGTCGCCCGAGTTACTTCCACCGTCGGGGAGGTATTCCCGGCCTGTTGACGCAGCCACCAAGCTCACCAAAGTGTTCCTCGTCGGGTTTTAGGCACAGGCGGCGAGAGTTGAGCTGTCTAAGACACGGGACAGCCGTTCCGGTAAGGTACGGCCGCTTCTCCGGCGAGGAGGCCGGCCGGGCGCGAGGTTGAAGAAGGTGGGGGCCTGCCCCACCTGTCAGTGGCACCAGGAAGGCGCCGGATCGGCTTGTGGCGCCGGATCCGGTGCGGCTGCACGGGAATAACCCCGTAACCCCCAGTGTTGCCAAAATCTGACTGGTTTGAATTAAAACAGTGGGCCCAGTTCTAATTATTTGAAATTTCTATTAGGGAAATAATTCCAGGAATTAGCTGATATTTACAAGCCCATAACTTTGTGTAGAAAACTCCAAAAAGAGTGAGACCAATTTTGTTGGAATCCTCATGAGGAGTACTTCACAGAGAAATCAGTTTTAGGCTATGAAAATGCCGAGGAATTTCTGTAGAATTGTTTTTAGTAAATGGTTTGGGGATTTATTACAGGAGCAATTCTTTATGAAATAGTCTCAAATTTGGGCAGAAAATCCTTTCCATAGCTACTAATCTTCAGTAAAAATTTGGGCTTCACTGGAGTTCATTTACTAGGCTAAACTGCCTTCCCAAGTTCAGCCTTTATTTTGAAATTCCAATTTAAACAGAAACTATTTCAGCACTCCTGTCCAAACTTCAAAAATTCATATCTCTCTGATGGTAGCTCCAAAAATGGTGAAACAAATTTTGTTACAACCATGGAGACTTACGCTAATCAGATCTTCCACCATTAGCTATGTCAAAGCTCCTGAATTAGGCTCAAAATTCAGAGAAGCATTGTACTTGTAGGAATCTTAAAGACTACATTGTGCAATGACATGTCTCCAAATTTGGCTCAAATCGTCCTTAGAGAGTCTAGTATCTACTGTAAAAATCCCAAAGCCAGTTAAGGATCCTAAATAGCAATAGCTATGAATAGTAGTTCAATTCTTATAAATCCTTAATACTTATACATCTATTTTGCTACATTTCATTTAGTGACCGAAGTTGAGGACGCACCGGAGCCTTTGGATGTCCTGCCACCTAAATTTGACTTCCCATCTAACTCGCAACCAGGCAAGCCCCGGTTTGCACTTAAGTACCGTTTATAAAGCTTTTTATTTGTATCACTTATGTCTAGGGTGAATGCTTGCATTAGAGTTAGGGTGATTGAAACCCCACTTGCATAGCCTTTTAAATCCTATAAAGGGTTGGGTAGTTTACAAACTCGACGAGTAGAGAATGCCATGCTAATGTTTAGGTTCTCGGTAGAAGTCGAGTGGTTGGAAGCTATTCGCGAGATAGTATTTATCACACGGAATGAGAAGAGGTAGAAAATGGCTTGATTTATGAAAATGAGACCCAGCAGGGGGGATAGGAAGCAGTGAGCAGAGGTCTCATGTGCGTAGCCCTGTTGGTGTCGGTTGAGGACCGTCCGTGTGCGGCCCTGCTGGACAAGTATCGAACAGTACCGGATGCATACTGGCATATGGGAACCAGGAAACCGATGTAATTGGTTAACCTGGGTGTCGAGGCTTACCCAACCGTAAATAGGAGTGGGTTGAGGGTAGCAAGGTGTAAATCTGTCGGTGGGCACAGTCACGCTCCACGCGGGGACCTCCTGCCTGTTACGGATGGACCGGTTCGGCATTTGGGTTGCCTTTGAAAGGTTGTTGCATACAACAGAGTAGGAAGGGGTTTGGAATCATGCTTCTGAAAGTGGGTGTATGCAACGTGTTATCCAGGTGTGTCTTGATTGCAATCACTGACCCTCGCGGTTATTTGAGTACCGGCTTGTTCACTGCACTGTGACATAGTAAGAAGTGAAATAAGCCAACTGTAAATGCTGTATTGATCTATTAATATCTTGAATACCTTGGTTGTTGTAGTTATAGAGCTAATTAAGTTTATATTCCACTTTCGGCATCACCACATCAGAGGAAAGCGTTTCTTGGTTGATTGTGGACTTTCTATGTGGGGGCTGCCTAAGGCTCATTAAACTGCTGCTACAAAACTGAAAGTAAGGATCAACTTATAGGTGTGTCTTTATTGCAAAGTCCTTTCCTACCTTACACATCCTTGCACGTAGAGTTCCATGCCTAGGGTTGACGGTTAAGACATGCTGAGCCATCGTGCTCACGGTTGCAATATTTTGAGCTGTGTGCAGGTGAGAGTTATGAGGAAGGTTCTGAGGACGAGGCGATGCCCCCGTCGGGGTACACGGCCGAGCTGGATCCTTGCACGCCGCCGTGATTCTCCGGTTCCTTGCTGCTAGCGTGTAGCGTCCCCGGGCTGGACGGCTGCACTTTTGCATAGCTAGGATGAGAGGCCATATATGTACATTACTTCCACTGTATTGTTATATTTTGTAAAAGACTTCCGCTGTTTTATATCAATTAAAAGTTTGTACGTTGTTCTTTATTCTTTTTGTGTGTGCTGTTGGGTGCCGCATCGTACGGCACCACCCTATGCGATCCTGGAGTGGGTGAACCACGGGGTGGTCCCCACACCGCGCAATTCGGTTACTGTTAATTCGGTGCGGTTATGCGGTTAACCGCAATTTTATTAGTACAGCAATCATGCAAGCTCATAAAGTAAAATAGCAGACATAGTATAAAATCAGCCTCACACAAATAATATTACAAACAGTCTAAAATCACATAGTCTTGCACATAATATTACAAACATAGTCCCATATCACGATTCACAATCAAACGTTCAAACAGTCTGACAAACTTGAATAAAAGATAATTAACCATTGCAATGGCTGCACGCCTGCACATGACCAAACTCCCTATCTTCCACGTGCTTGGGTGTGCCATTCTTTACATCTGCATTACGAATCAAGAAACAAGATAAATCAGACACAAACAAAAATAAAAGGCAGAACACAAATATAGAAATTACCTGCGCCGTCCCTCTCACTCAACATTGGTGTCTGACTTGCTCCTTGACTTGGAAGGTATGGTCAGGCCACCTACTCCATTAATCAGCGCTGAAATACAGCAGACCAAATTAGTTTATCAATCAACCTGAAGCATGATAAAAAGGAAATAAAATTGTTACTTACATTCCTCTATTTTGGCTAATTCTTCAGGGTCCTCTTCAACACTAAGACCAGTAGATTCTCGCAGCCAATCTTGTGAACAAACTAGGCGCTGAACCATCTGCGGTGTGAGTGAGCTCCGAAAATCATCAAGGACACGACCACCCGTGCTAAAAGATGATTCAGATGCAACTGTTGATATGGGAATTGCTAAGAGATCACGTGCCATGTGAGAAAATATAGAGAACCTATGAGCATTGTTCTTCCACCAATCAAGAATGTCAAAGTCCTTTTTATCTTCTTCATTCTCTTCAGCTAGGTATTTCTCTAGTTCTGACTTATTAGTGCTAGTTGTACTACTATCTAGCCTCATCTTCTGAGCAATTATAAACTTCATCAACTTTCTAGTCCTTTCTTGTGGTGCTTGAGAATCACCGTACATTGGTGCCTTGTCACTTGGAGCATAGAGATTTTTATACTCCTCAAACAAAGTGTGAAAAGAAGAATTCACTCTCTCCCATAATTCCTATCCTATCTCATATCCAAACAGTTCAATAGTAACCATCTTCGTGTAATTGGATAACTTGTACCTTGGATCAATGGCAACACAAAAGAAAATGACCAAGTTCAGCTGCTCCCCTTTCGGTCCTGGCTTCTCCCAATTGCTGTCCCCCAATATTTGTAGTACTTCTCCATCATTCTCATGCCCATTTCCTTGCGTGTCTTATCAGGACTATCACACCATTCTCTCAACAAGATTAAAACATCAGAAATTTCATGAAAAAGTGTGTTAGAAGTAACATATTTTGTGCCTGAAACACGAAGAGTGAGCTCATAGAAGTGTTCTAGAAAATCTGCCATTTTTTTGCATTTTCACAATCTGATTTTTCAGGAACTCCTGGAACATTCCTAGCATCTTCCAAATCGAGTTTATAGTATGGATCTTCCTCACTGAACCGTTCAAACGCCTTTTCATATGGTTTTGCAGCAGATAACATAAGATAAGTAGAGTTCCATCTAGTGCAAACATCTAGTGATAAAAAAGCCTGGTTGTCCACTTATGCTAGTTCAGCACATTTCTTAAATTTGGCCAACCGGGATGGTGAACTCTTTATAAACTTAACAGCAGCACGGACACGAGCAACTGAAACATCAATTTCATTGAGACCTTCAGTTACTATTAAGTTAATTATGTGTGCAACGCATCGCATATGGAGGTACTGACATCCTGAAATGCTATTGTTTGACTCATTCAGCACCCTCCTCATGTACCTTATGGCACCATTATTTGCACTAGCATTATCAACTCTTATGGTATAAACTTTTTCAATGCCCCATTCAGCCAAGCAACTCTCTAATGATTTCCCTATGTCTTCCCCTCTATGGCCTTTCACTAAGAAAAAACCTATGATTTTCTTGTGAAGCTTCCAATCATTATCAATAAAATGTGCTGTCACACACATGTAATTCTGTTGTGTATTTGAGGTCCATGTGTCAGTTGTGAGGCAAACTCTTTCACATGATTTCTTAAAAGTGTCCTTAAGTTTTTCCTTTTGAGCCTCATAAACCATAACACATGATCTTGTTATTGATCTTCTTGAGGGCACAGTAAAGCGTGGACAAGCTTTGGCCATAAATTTTCTAAATACAGGACGTTCAGTAGACACAAAAGGGAGTTCATCTTCAATTATCATCTCGGCTACACAAGTCTTCATTTCATCAGCATCAAACTTCCATGTGGTAACAATACCAACACTACTATCCCCTTGGGACGGTTGTAATTGTAATGTCCCTTGATTATTATCACCATTCATATTTGGATTTTTCTTGCACACATTTAAGTAATATTTCATAGAGGACCTACCATTTCTTCTTGAGTTGCACATGAGCTCACGGGAACAATACTTGCACTTAGCTTTCTTCAGCAAACCTGCAGCTGTTATCTTGGAGAAACTATCCCACACTTCAGATCTTGTTGACATAGCTTTCCTTTTCTTCACGGCTTTCTCAACCTCTTGGTCTTCTATTGCCCCTCCATCGTTGTTTTCCTGTTGCTCTTCCATCATGTCCTGCTTCTTATTCTCGGACCTCTCAGTTGATGCATCATCAGATCTACGGAAGCAGCAGAACCATCATTTCCTCCCATCTATAATCACAGCAATACAAACTGTTTATTACAAGCAAAACATAAATGAGCATGAACAATATAGCTTTATGCATCAACAAACATTGGAGGAGTGCTCGGTTGCTGGCGCCATTGCTTTTACAGTTTACTTGCCGGGTGCGGAGCTGGCCGTCGCCCGTCGGGAGCCTGGGACAGGCGTGAGGCGTCGGGGAGACAGGGACAGGGAGACGCCGAGACGCCGGCTGGGTGCGGGGGCGGGGCGGCAGGCGTGCGGCACGGTGGGCTGCGGCTGGCCGTGGCGTCGGGCGGAGGGCCGAGGCGAAGGACCCGAGCTGCGGGCTGCGGCGGGCGTGCGGGGCTGCGGATGGCCGTGGCGGAGGGTGGAGGGACTGGAGGCCGGAGGGCGGAGGCGGAGCGGAGGACCCGAGCTGGCTAGCTGCGGGCTGCGGCGGCTGAGCTCGGGAGGTCCGAAGGGCGAAGGCGGCGGAGTGTCGAGTGAGTGAATGAGGGGATTAGGGTTATGGGTTGGCTCTCGGCTGCTTGAATGAATGCTGAGTTGGGCTTTAACTGGGCCTAGTGGGCTGCTTCTAAAAAGTGCGGTTAATTCGGTAGTTCAGTTAACCAGAGCTGAAAACCGAACCGAACACCGAAAACCGAATAGTACAGAAATGACAACCGAACCGATAACCAAAACCCGAATTAACCGACAATTTTGGTTAATTCGGTGCGGTGAAGTTTGGTTTGCGGTTATGCGGTTAACCGCACCCAGCGCTAATGGCAGCTCCGGACTTCCCCTCAGCAGGGAGGCTCGGACCGGAGCGCAGGGCACGTGTCAGCTCCGGAGCTGTCCTCAATAGAGAGGAGTCTCTGAGCCAAGAGACACGTGACAGCTCCGGACCTCACCTCAGCAGGAAGGCTCGGACCAGAGCCTAGGGCACGTGTCAGCTCCGAAGCTCTCCTCAGCAGAGAGAAGGCTCTGAGCCAAGAGACATGTGGCAGCTCCGGACCTCACCTCAGCGGGGAGGCTCGGATCGGAGCCTAGGGCACGTGTCAGCTCTGGAGAACCTCTTCAGCAGGGAGGAGGCTCTGAGCCTAAAGGCATGTGGCAGCTCCGGACCTCACCTCGGCGGGGAGGCTCGGCCTAGAGCCCAGGACACGTGCCGGCTCTGGAACTCAAGCGCACGTGGCAGCCCCAGGGCTGACTAGGTGCCAAGGGCACGTGGCTACGCCAGGGCCCTCCTCAGCAGGGAGGCAGGGCCTGGGCTGTCTTGTACCCTCCACGCGGGGGTACCTGGTCTGCAGGGTACCGAAAACTCCATTTCATAATCTGACCCATTAGCAATGGAGCAGGGGGCTTCATATTATCTCATACTCAAGCTCATAAAACTACTACATGAATCATAATAGCATAGTACCAATACTAGAATATCATGACAACACTGACACATACCACATACATGGAACACATAATCAAACAAGAAACACGTATTCCAAACACAAGTATATGAAATGTGGAATCCCAAAAGTCTAGCAAGTGGAGCTGAAATTCACACCGAGAAAATAAGAGGGAATTTAAACTTTTGAATTTAAAGGTGTGAGCTCCAAGTCTAAACTTGAACTTGCAAAAATTTCCGAACACGGAGATCTAAAGCTACAAATTGGCTCTCCACACATCCACGGGTAGCCCGGTAAATTTTCAGCTCATTTGGAAAAGATTTCCTAATTGTTGGAATTAAAACAGGAGACAATTCGAATTTGAATTCAAACTTCAGTTTCAAATTCTGACTCCACTGCAATTCAAATTTGAGGGCACCATTGTGTTCCACATATTCCTTTTGGCTTATCCTCCAAGTTTGATCAAATTTGGGGTTTGTTTGCTAGTTCAAATGGAATTGGAAAAAAAGAAGAGGGGAGAAATGGGGCCCACTTGTCAGTAGACTTACCCCCGAAGTCCCTTCTGATTTTCACTCGGACAGCACATGCGCGCTTGCCACCTTCCGAGCCGTGCACTCAACCAACGTCGGTCGAGCGCCAGCTCCTGCTCGCGGATCAGATCACCGAGTGAGAGTGATCTCCCTTGTGCTCCCCGGCTCTCCTCGCTCACTCCTGACGCAAAACCAGCCGCCGACCGACCCTCTCTGCTCACCGGCGTCTGAGGGCTAGAAACCCCCTCACGCCCGATGATCTACACGAAAAACGTCCGCCCTCAGGTGCTAAAAACAACCGTGCAAACCGTTCCTCTCCTCATGCATCACCGTGGATGAATTTCCCGCTATTTGCTTCGGTATTCATTTAACCGAGCCGCACCAAAACCCGAAATTCATAGTGATCACTTGCCCAAAGCTTGTGCCGAGCTATAGACATGATCTAGACCCTCCCACGCTCCTCTAGGATCAAGAACCATCGAATTTCATGGAGTTTTGGCGCTGTTCATCGAGAATTTTGAGCTGCCACCGATTTTTGCCCTAGGTCGCCGATGAACTCCTAATTACAGCTACTTTTGAGCTGATTTGAGCTCATGCAGGTGATGAGAGTGTAACACCCTCAAATTCATTACCATGCATTGCATACATTTTTCATGTAGAGGAGCATTGTAAAGAAAGTAGAAATGGAGAAAGAACCCTAGAAATGGAGAAAGAACTATAGAAATGGAGAATGAACCATACAAATGGAGAAAGAACCATATAAATGGAGGAAGAACCATAGAAATGGAGAAGTGAATATAGAAATGGAGAATGGGACATAGAAAGGGAGAATGGGACATAGAAATGAAGAGGGGAATGTAGAAATGGAAAAAGGGACAGAAATGGTGAGAAATGGAAAAAAAATAGCTGAAATGAGCATTCCCAAATTTCCTCCAAAATTTCCAAATTCCCCAATTCCCCAAAAGGGGAATTTTCCCCACATTTGGGGGAATTTTATCCCCAAGGCTGCCGCACCCAACTAGGGGGAAAAGTTGGTTGAGTTCCAAATTGACTAGGACTCTTGGTTAAGTTCCAATTGGAGTAGGACTCCTCTTTTCTCCCTCTTATAAATACAAACCCCAGCCTCCTCCCCCTTGGCCGCAGCCCTCCCCCTCCCGAAGTCGCCGAGTTGGAGCCCCCCCTTCCAAGTCGCCGAGTTGGCCACCCCCCTGCCGGAGTTTGGTCGCCGATGAGCCCCGCTGTCGAGCCCCGTCCTCGAGCCCTGCCATGGAGCCCCGTCATCGAGCTGTAAGGGTCTCAGTTTTTGACACCCATTTGCAGTGTTCATCACCACACCACACACCTCATTTGAGCAAGAATGATGAACACAAATGAAGAGCAAGTAACAATTATCAACATGCTCATTAGAGAACAAACTCACACATTGCAAAAGTGGTATTTCCCACATGTGATATAGATGGGCTGGACATATGAGAACTCCTACACTTTGCTAAGGATGTCCATGCAAAGTTCCACCCAAATTCAAAACCTTTTTGAGGTCATTTTGGGTATAGATAGGAGGAGGGCAGTTTGAAACCATATTCAAATTCAAACTGTTTTCACCCACTGAATTTAAAAGTGGAAGGCATATTCTCACTCAGCACATTTTTGTGAGCTCCCACACCAATTTTCACTCCATTTGGAGTTGATCTTGACATGAGCTAAGGGGGAGAAATTCAAACTTTATTTGAATTTCAAACTGAACTTGTGCTGAAATTCATTCAAACCAAACCTCATTTGAACTTTGATCAATTCAAATGGCTCATGGGTGAATAATTTGAATTGCCAAGGGTAGTGTAGGGTTCACTGTTTACCACAGCTGTTAGGAGTAAATTTCAGAGGTTAAAAGGAGGGGTGGGACCCACATGTCAGCCTCTGCCTCAATACAAACCGACTGAAACACAGTTCAGTCGGTTCCCGGCTGCTGTGTGCGCGCGCCACCGAAGGGGGGCAGCCGGCGCCAGCTCCTGCTACGCGCCCCAAGCCGGAGACCAGCCACCGGGCTATTTATTCCCTCCCCGGCGTGCTCCGATCACTCATTCCCCGAGCTGCCGGCATACTCGGCCGTTTTTCCACTGCCATCACCGCCGCTCGAGCTCCCGCTTGATCAAGCCGATCGCTCGCGAGCACGGCCTCCTCCACAGCAAAACGGCACCAAGGGATCGAGAGCAACCTCCCACACTCCGTGTTGGCCAGTGAGCAAGCTTCCTCGAGCTGTACGAGCCATTTCTCCGGCGAGCCGAACATCGCCGCCGATCGGGCTCCCGTGGACAGCACGGCACAGCCATTGTCACGTCCTCTTCTCTACACAAGAAAGGTGCGTGATTGTATGTAGATGGAGTAGCCGAAAGCCGTTTGGCGATTGATCAACCCTCGGCCGAGAATTTCCAAATTTACTCTTGATCAGTTCATAAGAACCCAGCTCACCTTCGGGTGAAATTCGTGCTCTATGCACGAAGGTTGGACAAGCTCGTTACCTAGTAGCTTCTATGCACGCTAGCGCCCACGCTCGGACTGGAATTGGAGAAAACCATCGAGAATCGGCCATGATATGGCTGTTTTCCCCGCCGCCATGGCTGAACACCTCGGCTCACCTTCGAGAGCCTAGTTGCCGGTATTTCTAGCTTCCACCCAGCCCTAGTTCGTGTTTCCCATGCCCTACTGATGCTCTCCGACCGATTTCCGGTCGATTTGGTGCATGGGAGAGCGGGACCGACCTCACCGGAACCCTAGCAGGTGCTGTCACCGGTGCGCACGGGTTTCCGGTCATCGCCGGCGGCCGGCGACCCTACCATCGAGTCCAGGGGGTTGGAAAAGGGGCAGGCGGCAAGTTTCGGGCCGGGGGTGGCCGGGAACTCAGTTCCGGCGAGGGTCGCCGGAGAACGCCGCCGCCGCGCAGTTGGCGCGAGGAGGGAGACGACGCACTGTGTGCGGGGCCCACAAGCCAGAGTTTAAACTTTTCCCCGAATTTCAGTTTTAGTTCAAACTTCAAATCTTTATAACTTTGGCTAGAAAGCTCCAAATTGAGTGAACCAAATTTTGCTGGATTCAGCTCTCTGAGTACTTTCCAGAAAATCAAGTTTCACTTCATGAAATTCTTTATTTCTCCAGAATTAATTCCTTAAAATTTAAACTGTTAGGAATTTTAACTGGAGAATCCTTTGGAGGGAAATCCTGAAATTTTGCTGAGATGTTCACCAAAATATCCTTGAACTACCATAAAAATTTCAGAACCATTTGAGCTTATTTAGTCCACCTAATGGTGTGATTAGTAAAACTGTTCCAGAGAAAATAGAAAATGTTCAGAAACATTTTCAGAATTTTCTCTGAAATTGTTTAGCTCATATCTTTAGTTAGAGACTTCCAAATTAAGTGAGACCAAATCCATTAGAACCCTCTGAAAATCTAGTTTTCAGAAAGTCATAGTTTGTCTCATGAAAATTCCTAGAACACCCTAAGAGTTCCAATTAAGGTCAAGGACATAATTATTTGTGGAGGGCTCAAATGAGCTTTGCTGCAACTAAAACTTGACCAAGTCTCTGTTTAGGTTGTAACCAAGCCACTGTAAAAGTTTCACAGTCATTAGGTCTATCTAGCAAAGGTTATAGACTTCACAACTTCAAACTTAATACAAGTGCATTAAATTAATACATGTATTGTTCTATCATGTAGTCGCTAAGGTCGAGGAGGAACCCGAAGTCCTAGACTTCGTTACTCCGGAGGAACAGCTAGCCTACGACCAAGAGCAGCAAGGCAAGCCCCGGTTTGCATTAACCTTTTTACAAATATTTATTGTTTTGAGCACATCTTTGAATATTGTTCTTTGCATTAGAGTCTTGATTGGAAACCCAACTGCACAGCCAAGAAAACCATGGGTTGGGGTTAGGATTGCAAACCCCGTTAGCCACTGCATTGCTAGGATAGAGTAGGATTCGGTACAAGTCGAGTAGTTGGAACTACTCGCGAGAATAGGCTAGAGGCACATTGCTCGGGTAGAGATAGCACATGATACACATGGCAAGAAAATGAGACCGAGCGGAGAGTAAGGGCAGCAGGACTTTGGGGCCTGTGTGCTGTAGCTCCGCTTGTGTCGATTGAGGACCGAGCCGTGTGCGGGCCTGTTGAACAAGCTAGAACAGTACCGAAGACCTACCGGCTATATGGGAACCGGGAAACTGATGTAACTCGGGTAGCTGAGTATTGAGGCATTGCCCGTCGTTCAGAGGGTAGGTTGAGAGCTCGAGGTGTAAATCAGCTGGCGGCACAGAGATGCGCGTGCAGGGACCTCTTGCTCGGGACGATGGGACCGGTTCAATATTTGGCTGACGGGTGAAAGGTAGTCGCGTACGGCGTCCGTGATGGTTGTTGTAGGCAACATCGAGTACGGGCGTACGTGACGGGTTGTTCGGGTAACCCTGCAGGTGTAAATCGATTATAATCGCCGTCCCTCGCGGTCAGTGAGTACCACTTGTTCACTGTACCGTGACGTAGAAAGAACAGACTAGTTACATGTTAAAATGTTGCTGATTGAAAGCTGGACATTGATTGTTAATGATATGCTGTAGCTTAGAGCTAATTAAAGTTCTTTTCAACTTTGGGCAAAGTACATGAGAGAAATGCGTTTCTTGTTTGATTGCGGCTCTCTCATGTGCCTTAGCGTAAGGTTCTCCACAACCTGCTGCTATAACTTGAAAGTAAGGTTCTACTAATTAGGCGAGTCCTTGCAAATGATTTTTGCCTCATGCAACCCATTACCCTCATGTAGAAGTTCCATGTTTAGGTGAGACGGGTCAGACTTGCTGAGCCTTCGTGCTCACTGCTTGTGTTTGAAGCTTTTGCAGGGTTCTATGAGGAAGGGACTCCCGAAGAGGAGACGGAACCCCAGGAGGGGAACCCTGTCGAGTGGGAGTCGTGCACGCCGCAGAGTTAGTGTGCGTGTGTGCTAGCAAGGACACGTTCGAGGGATGAACGTGCACTTGGTGCTTAGTCTACGCCCGCGAGTGTGGACTAAACGTATTTTGATGTAAACAGGTTCATAAAACTGTTTATGTAATAAAACTTCCGCTTCCGCTTTGCACCTTTGACGTGTGTTATACGGTGCTGTGCAACGCAGCACCCCTCAGCGTGATCCTGGCTCGACAGGACCAATGGGGTCGTGTCAGCGTGGTATCAGAGCTCGCTTGAGGTTTAACACAGTACAAAGGTCTTCTTTTTCAAAAATCCAGTGAGGAACGAGTTAGTAGCCCGTATAAGGATGTTATTAGTATATAGAAAGTGGCTTAGTAACCTAATTGTTATGTCGTAAAATCGTGCATCTCGGGACGTTCATGTCTTTGGGGGTGCACGTAAGCGCTGTCCACCAGTGCGCACAAGCTGAAGGGTGGAGCCCCACGGGTGGCAGGTAACCCGACCCGCTTTAGTATCCTCTATGACTCTTCATGTCGTTTGGGGTATTCGAGCAACGTCTGTCCCTGGCGTGCGTGGTGCAACATGGGAGACCCCGTCACGTGGTCTGAAACGTGAACACGTAACTCAAGGCGTGTTTGGCTTGAGAACATCCGGGCGAGTGATGACGGCCGGGTGTACAAACTGTATGGATTCCGGGCTCGGTGTGCAGCCGAGTCTGATGATTGGTTGAATTTCTGCAGGTAGCCTTACCACGAAACGGTAGACGTGTAGCATCCGTGTGCGAGTGACGAGTAGTGCCACTAAACTAACGAAGCCGGCTAAGTCCGGTATAGGTTTTTCCTTTGTGAGGACGTAGTACCGACATAATCTGGTGACGCCTCGACGTCACATCCAATTAAATGAACAACTTCATTTAAAAGCTTGAAGGTTTTGATCCAAAGTAGTAAAACTTGATGTAACTCCTTCCCTTGAACAGGATATTCAAAGTTAACAAGCTTTCAACTTATAGGATGTTAAGGACAGAGCACTCTGTTTTCAGCTGAATCAAGGCTGAAGTTAATCAGAGGTTAGAGGTTGAGTTCCTTCGAGGTTGGGGTCGTATGATACATTTCTGGAAAGCGTTGGAAGAGCTTTACAACTTTTCTGTTGAGTTCCAGAGGTGTTTCATCCCTTAACCACTCGAAAAATGCAGTAGAGTTGAAACTGTCCAGAAAACAGGACAGAGCAAAGACTCTCTGTAAACTCTCTGTAAATTAAGCATAACTCCCTGCTTAAAAATCCAAAAATAGGAAATGAGGTAGTTCTGGAAAGCTTATGAGATGGGTTACAACTTTGTAACAGAAAGTTTTGTCACATTAGGAACAGAATTAACTGGGATTCTTGGATCAAATCAGTACCTAAGGCAGGGAGGTGCTGTCCAATTGTTTCCAGAAATTCTGTTAACTTTGACATCTCATAACTTTTGAACCAGGACAGATCTTAGGACAAACAAATACTTTCTGGAAAGCTATTGAAGTTAACTTTAACTTTGATGTTGAGCTCCAGGACTGGTTTTGCTTTTATCCTGTCCTAAATCAGATTGATATGGAAACTGGTCAGGGCTGTCATGGTAACAGCAGATCAGCAGTCAAATTTGTTTAAAAATTTGAACTATGTTTCCAAGTGTTATGGGTTCAATGACATATCTTATGTTATAACTCAATGGTTTACTGTTTAAATAAATATTTGACATTTCTCAAATATATTTTTACAGATGGCAGCAGATAAACGGTTGGAGAACGGGTGGGTAGTTTCCCACTGCTCTGACCGTAGCGGCTACCCGGAAGCATTGTGGCAAATGCTCCAATATTTCGGGTACAACCAGATGCCGCAATACTTCGCCAAGGAAGAAGGCGAAGAGGGGAACAAGACGTGGACGATCCATGTCGAGGTTCCTGCAGGGCCTACGCCACCCGGTTGGGTGCCATTCACCGTCACGGTGAGAGGAAGACAACCGGAAGGGATGTGGCAAGTGGCAGCCCGTGACACTATGTCACGTTTCTGCCAACTACACGTGCAGGCTATGGAGGGCACACCATATGCACTCGTTTCGGTGGAGGGACGAGCTCAGCATGTGTGGGAAGAGAGGTACCTGGAAGCAACAGACCCGAGTTGCCCAAGGTACAACCCCGCGGAGGCAAATCTCAGCCTCCAAATGAGGGCGGGAAACGCTGTGATGGACAGCCAAGCTGTTCATACGGAGCATCTCGCCACCAAGCTCAAGGAGAGCACAAGCCGTGGAGATCATTTCGAGGGTGCTCACAGCGCACTTCGCAATGTGCTCCTTCCGACGATCAAGCGACTGAATGAACAACACAATCAGTTGCGTCGTCTGAAGAAGGCAAAGAAGAAGGGCCGTGTTGACATCGCGGCGTTGCAAGAGCTGGTGCAGACCCTAAACCAGCAGAATGAGGACCTTGCTCAAGAGCGGGACGACGCTATTGAGGAAGGACAAGGCTGGGAAGAGGACTACAACCAGGCTATGGACGAGGTGCATGCATTGCAGGACCTCGTGCCCCCGGTATTGGGCGTACCGGTAGTCTTGGGTCTTCCAGCCATGGGAGAACCCCGAATGGGAGAAGAGGTGGTAGACCCCGAGCCACCAGCCGAGGTACCGGAGGAGGACGACCCACAGGAGGTCGAGTTCTACTCCGAGTAGGGGGTTACGGTTGCCAAGTAGGGCAGCTAGGGTAGCGTAACCCAACTTTTGTAATCGGTGACATGTCGTGTAGACAGTAGCGTATGTATAGGTAGTGACGACATGAGCATGACTTCTCGGAGATCCGAGAATAATGTATCTTGTATAAAGTTTATGCTTTATCAATATATGTGAATGTTGTGCAAGTTAATCATGCGTCGCTTCAATACCTACTTCTGTTTATGGAATTTGGAGAAGACATGTGCTAATTGCTGCTGTGTTGAATTTCAGAATGACGCGTACTCGTGCCAACCCTGATGTTGGAGGTACTAGCCAAGGGGGAGAGACCTCCCAACCACCTCCCGAGGACTCCTCGGGACAGCAGCAGCAACAGCAACAGCAAACACCGCCACCGCCACTGCCAACGGTTACATTGGCCGACATTGTCGCGGCAATGGCGGGTTCACATCAGCAGCACACAGAGCTGCTGCAAACGTTAATTGCGAATACGTCTCGCCCAGAGAGACGTCAAGATCGTGAGGAGCGCCAACAGAGCTCCTACTCCGACTTCCTGGCGACTCATCCCCCTGTATTCTCAAGGGCGGATGAACCACTTGACGCGGAAAACTGGCTCCGCGCCATAGAGATGAAGTTCGGGCTGCTCCAAATCAGCGAGCAGCGTAAGACTCAGTTCGCGGTCCAGCAGCTCCAAGGATCCGCGAGCGCGTGGTGGGCCAACTTTTGTGCTTCACAACCCATCGACCGAGTGATGACCTGGGCGGAGTTCCGGACGGCCTTCAGGGCCTATCATATACCGCCCGGTTTGATGAAGAGGAAGACGCAGGAGTTCCTACACCTGCAACAAGGGAGCCGGAACGCGCTGGAATATTCCAGGGCGTTCAACGATCTCGCGCTCTATGCGTCGTATCACGCAGATACGGACGAGAAGAGGCGGGACCACTTTTACCAGGGGCTTAACCCGCTCTTGAAGGACAAGCTGGCGATGTTCAATCGCGGCAGCCTCAACGACATCATTGATGCTGCGATTGTTAAGGAGGACTCCGGCAAGGAGTTGGCGGCGGCAGAGCGAAAGCGAAGCACGCCGCAGAGTAGCGGAGAAGGAGGTGGTCCTTCTCAGAAGTTTCGAATGGTGAATCGCCCACCATCAGGCCCACGCTGGCAACCACCACAGCGGTCGATGCCGTTCCGCGGTCGGCCGTACTCTTCACCGGCATTCCGGCCGGCACTGCCAGCACCACCGCAACAACAACAGCAGCAGCGGGCGATGCCGCGTGCGTTTGCACCTCCGCAACGCATGCCGGGCTTTCGTCCACCGAGTACTCCACCAGCAGCGGCCACATGTTACAAGTGTGGTCGTCCAGGACACTTCGCGAGCAGTTGCCCGGAGAGGCAAGGCGACGGAGTGGCACCACAGTTTCCGGGGAGGAATCAACCCCGGAACCCTACTAATGCGCGGCGGGCAAACCCTAGGCCCGGTACTGTCCACCAGCTTGCCATTGAGGACGTGCTGGAGGGCGAGCCAATCCTTGCGGGTATGTTCCAACTCCACCAGCATCCCGCTATAGTACTATTTGATTCAGGCGCCACGCATAATTTTATTAGCCAAGCTTTCATTGCTAAACACAGCTTGCCAATACTACCCACCGATAGTCCATATTTAATTTGTTCACCGGGTGGGAAGATTTCAGCAAGCGTAATGGTCTCCAAAGCACCATTATGCTTAGCGGGTAGAGTGTACCCCACGTCTCTCATTATCTTAGAGGGGCAGAAGGTCGATGTCATCCTAGGGATGTCGTGGTTAACCCGCCACGGCGCTATTTTAGACACCGTCCTCCGAGTCGTGCACTTAAACTCAGAAGTGCACGGTTCGCACTCATTATTTCTGGGCAGTCCAGAAATAAAACTTCCAAGTGTCTATCAAGCCACAACCATCAGATTGGAAGACATTCCAGTGGTCCGAGAGTTCCCTGATGTATTCCCGGACGATTTGCCGGGGATGCCACCCGATAGAGAGGTGGAGTTCAAGATTGAACTTGCACCGGGAACCATGCCAATATCCCGAAGGCCGTACAAGATGGCGCCCAAGGAGTTGGCTGAACTGAAGACTCAGCTCACGGACCTTCTGGAGAAGGGTTTTATTAGGCCGAGCTCCTCGCCATGGGGCTGTTCGGCATTATTTGTCAAAAAGAAGGATGAAACGTTGCGGCTTTGCGTGGACTACCGTCCATTAAATGCCGTAACCATCAAGAACAAGTACCCGTTGCCACGGATCGACATGTTGTTTGATCAGTTGGTCGAAGCAAAGATCTTTTCCAAGATGGATTTAAGATCCGGGTACCATCAGATTAAGATAAGGGCGGAGGACATTCCAAAGACAGCTTTCTCGACAAGGTATGGACTTTATGAGTACCTGGTCATGTCCTTCGGCCTCACCAATGCTCCAGCTCACTTCATGTATTTAATGAACTCGGTGTTCATGCCGGAGCTGGACAAGTTTGTCGTGGTCTTCATCGACGACATCCTGGTATACTCCAAGTCGGAGGAAGATCACAAGAAACATCTGCGTATAGTCTTGCAACGGCTGCGGGACCACAAGTTATACGCAAAATTCAGCAAATGCGAGTTTTGGATATCGCAAGTGCCTTTCCTCGGGCATATCATCTCAGCGGAGGGTATCGCTGTGGACCCGAGCAAGATCACGCAAGTGCTGAATTGGAAATCCCCGAGAACTGTTCATGAGGTACGGAGTTTCCTCGGACTCGCGGGATATTATCGGAGGTTCATTCCGAACTTCTCAAAGATTGCCAAGCCAATGACAGAGCTGCTGAAGAAGGCTACCAAATATGTTTGGAGTCCAGCATGTGAAGCAGCATTCAAGGCTTTAGTCAAGCACCTGACATCAGCACCGGTTTTGGCGCAGCCAGACACAACAAAACCGTTCGATGTGTACTGCGATGCATCCGGCATTGGGCTCGGATGTGTGCTGATGCAAGACCGAAGAGTGGTCGCGTATGGATCACGGCAGCTTAGGAACCATGAGCAAAATTACCCAACTCACGACTTGGAGCTCGCTGCCGTGGTACTTGCACTGAAGATGTGGAGGCACTACCTACTCGGTAACCTCGTACATTTATATACCGACCACAAAAGCCTCAAGTACATATTCACTCAGAAGGAGCTGAACATGAGGCAACGAAGATGGTTAGAACTGATAAAGGATTACGAGATAGAGATCCATTATCATCCGGGCAAGGCAAACGTTGTGGCAGACGCGCTAAGCCGCAAGTCACACGTCAATAATCTGACCATCACACCGTTGGAAGAGAGCGAACCACCACTACATGTGATTCCACACGGAGCTCTCTACAACCTAGCTTTGGTCCCCACCATCCGTGAAGAGATAGCGGCAGCCCAGAAGAATGACAAGGGCATGTCACATTTGCGGAGACGTGTAGACAGTGGGGAGTTGAAATGTTTCCGGAAGGACGGAGACGGCGTCCTATGGTTCAAGGACCGGATTGTCGTACCCCGAAACCCGGAGCTACGGAAGAAAATCTTTGATGAGGCTCACTTATCAAAATTTTCTATTCACCCCGGCAGCAACAAAATGTATCAAGAACTCAGAAGCAAGTTTTGGTGGACACGGATGAAGCGAGAGACTGCAAAATACGTGTCCGAGTGTGATACATGTCGAAGGGTGAAGGCAGACCACATGCGGAAACCGGGACTGCTGCAACCACTGGGCGTTCCTGCCTGGAAGTGGGAGGACGTGAGCATGGACTTCGTCGTCGGTTTACCCACCACCTTACAGAAACATGATTCTGTGTGGGTGATCGTCGATCGACTCACCAAAGTTGCCCATTTCATCCCGGTCAACACCAACTACAACGCCAAGAAGTACGCTGAACTGTACATCTCACGGATCCTATGCTTATACGGCGTACCCCGTACCATCATATCGGACCGAGGCACTTTATTTGTGTCCCGTTTTTGGGAGCAGCTACACGCTGCCTTGGGGACGAAGCTGATCCGTAGTTCAGCCTACCACCCGCAGACGGATGGACAAACCGAGCGGGTAAATCAGATTCTAGAAGACATGGTACGAGCTTGCGCTATCAACCACGGCAAGAATTGGGATGATCACTTGCCGTTAGCTGAGTTCTCGTACAACAATGGGTACCAAGCCAGCATCAAGATGGCGCCCTACGAGGCGCTATACGGGAGAAAATGCCGCACACCACTGAACTGGTGTGAGTCTGGCGAGAGGGTTACCTTCGGGATTGACCTTGTCAACGACGCGGAAGAAAAAGTTCGACTGATTCAAGCGAACCTAAGAGCCGCTCAATCCCGTCAGAAACAGTATGCGGACCGGAGAAGGCGCCCATTACAATTCGAAGTTGGAGATCACGTATACCTACGAGTGTCTCCAATGAAGGGCGTAAACAGATTTGGGGTGAGGGGAAAGTTAGCACCCCGCTTCATCGGTCCATTCCAGATTACCGAAAGATGTGGATCGGTAGCATACCGGCTGAGATTACCAGAAGCACTTTCCGGTGTGCACGACGTCTTTCACATTTCCCAGCTGAGGAAGTGTCTCAAGCTATCAACTACGGTTCAGCTGGAAGACATTGAAGAACTGCAACCGGATCTCACCTATCGGGAGGAACCGGTGCAGGTTATTGATGAAAAGGCCCGAACCACACGCAACCGTACGTTGTGGTTCTACAAGGTTCTATGGAGTAATCACTCCGTGGACGAAGCGACATGGGAGAGCGAAGAATTCCTTCGCACTAACCACCCCGACTTTCTCACGTCGCATATCCGGTAATTTTCCACCGTCCTCTCTCTCATTTTCACCTTATAATCTCGGGACGAGATTCTTTTAAGGGGGGAGGAATGTAAGGGTCTCAGTTTTTGACACCCATTTGCAGTGTTCATCACCACACCACACACCTCATTTGAGCAAGAATGATGAACACAAATGAAGAGCAAGTAACAATTATCAACATGCTCATTAGAGAACAAACTCACACATTGCAAAAGTGGTATTTCCCACATGTGATATAGATGGGCTGGACATATGAGAACTCCTACACTTTGCTAAGGATGTCCATGCCAAGTTCCACCCAAATTCAAAACCTTTTTGAGGTCATTTTGGGTATAGATAGGAGGAGGGCAGTTTGAAACCATATTCAAATTCAAACTGTTTTCACCCACTGAATTTAAAAGTGGAAGGCATATTCTCACTCAGCACATTTTTGTGAGCTCCCACACCAATTTTCACTCCATTTGGAGTTGATCTTGACATGAGCTAAGGGGGAGAAATTCAAACTTTATTTGAATTTCAAACTGAACTTGTGCTGAAATTCATTCAAACCAAACCTCATTTGAACTTTGATCAATTCAAATGGCTCATGGGTGAATAATTTGAATTGCCAAGGGTAGTGTAGGGTTCACTGTTTACCACAGCTGTTAGGAGTAAATTTCAGAGGTTAAAAGGAGGGGTGGGACCCACATGTCAGCCTCTGCCTCAATACAAACCGACTGAAACACAGTTCAGTCGGTTCCCGGCTGCTGTGTGCGCGCGCCACCGAAGGGGGGCAGCCGGCGCCAGCTCCTGCTGCGCGCCCCAAGCCGGAGACCAGCCGCCGGGCTATTTATTCCCTCCCCGGCGTGCTCCGATCACTCATTCCCCGAGCTGCCGGCATACTCGGCCGTTTTTCCACTGCCATCACCGCCGCTCGAGCTCCCGCTTGATCAAGCCGATCGCTCGCGAGCACGGCCTCCTCCACAGCAAAACGGCACCAAGGGATCGAGAGCAACCTCCCACACTCCGTGTTGGCCAGTGAGCAAGCTTCCTCGAGCTGTACGAGCCATTTCTCCGGCGAGCCGAACATCGCCGCCGATCGGGCTCCCGTGGACAGCACGGCACAGCCGTTGTCACGTCCTCTTCTCTACACAAGAAAGGTGCGTGATTGTATGTAGATGGAGTAGCCGAAAGCTGTTTGGCGATTGATCAACCCTCGGCCGAGAATTTCCAAATTTACTCTTGATCAGTTCATAAGAACCCAGCTCACCTTCGGGTGAAATTCGTGCTCTATGCACAAAGGTTGGACAAGCTCGTTACCTAGTAGCTTCTATGCACGCTAGCGCCCACGCTCGGACTGGAATTGGAGAAAACCATCGAGAATCGGCCATGATATGGCTGTTTTCCCCGCCGCCATGGCTGAACACCTCGGCTCACCGTCGAGAGCCTAGTTGCCGGTATTTCTAGCTTCCACCCAGCCCTAGTTCGTGTTTCCCATGCCCTACTGATGCTCTCCGACCGATTTCCGGTCGATTTGGTGCACGGGAGAGCGGGACCGACCTCACCGGAACCCTAGCAGGTGCTGTCACCGGTGCGCACGGGTTTCCGGTCATCGCCGGCGGCCGGCGACCCTACCATCGAGTCCAGGGGGTCGGAAAAGGGGCAGGCGGCAAGTTTCGGGCCGGGGGGTGGCCGGGAACTCAGTTCCGGCGAGGGTCGCCGGAGAACGCCTCCGCCGCGCAGTTGGCGCGAGGAGGGAGACGACGCACTGTGTGCGGGGCCCACAAGCCAGAGTTTAAACTTTTCCCCGAATTTCAGTTTTAGTTCAAACTTCAAATCTTTATAACTTTGGCTAGAAAGCTCCAAATTGAGTGAACCAAATTTTGCTGGATTCATCTCTCTGAGTACTTTCCAGAAAATCAAGTTTCACTTCATGAAATTCCTTATTTCTCCAGAATTAATTCCTTAAATTTTAAATTGTTAGGAATTTTAACTGGAGAATCCTTTGGAGGGAAATCCTGAAATTTTGCTGAGATGTTCACCATAATATCCTTGAACTACCATAAAAATTTCAGAACCATTTGAGCTCATTTAGTCCACCTAATGGTGTGATTAGTAAAACTGTTCCAGAGAAAATAGAAAATGTTCAGAAACATTTTCAGAATTTTCTCTGAAATTGTTTAGCTCATATCTTTAGTTAGAGACTTCCAAATTAAGTGAGACCAACTCCATTAGAACCCTCTGAAAATCTAGTTTTCAGAAAGTCATAGTTTGTCTCATGAAAATTCCTAGAACACCCTAAGAGTTCCAATTAAGGTCAAGGACATAATTATTTGTGGAGGGCTCAAATGAGCTTTGCTGCAACTAAAACTTGACCAAGTCTCTGTTTAGGTTGTAACCAAGCCGCTGTAAAAGTTTCACAGTCATTAGGTCTATCTAGCAAAGGTTATAGACTTCACAACTTCAAACTTAATACAAGTGCATTAAATTAATACATGTATTGTTCTATCATGTAGTCGCTAAGGTCGAGGAGGAACCCGAAGTCCTAGACTTCGTTACTCCGGAGGAACAGCTAGCCTACGACCAAGAGCAGCAAGGCAAGCCCCGGTTTGCATTAACCTTTTTACAAATATTTATTGTTTTGAGCACATCTTTGAATATTGTTCTTTGCATTAGAGTCTTGATTGGAAACCCAACTGCACAGCCAAGAAAACCATGGGTTGGGGTTAGGATTGCAAACCCCGTTAGCCACTGCATTGCTAGGATAGAGTAGGATTCGGTACAAGTCGAGTAGTTGGAACTACTCGCGAGAATAGGCTAGAGGCACATTGCTCGGGTAGAGATAGCACATGATACACATGGCAAGAAAATGAGACCGAGCGGAGAGTAAGGGCAGCAGGACTTTGGGGCCTGTGTGCTGTAGCTCCGCTTGTGTCGATTGAGGACCGAGCCGTGTGCGGGCCTGTTGAACAAGCTAGAACAGTACCGAAGACCTACCGGCTATATGGGAACCGGGAAACTGATGTAACTCGGGTAGCTGAGTATTGAGGCATTGCCCGTCGTTCAGAGGGTAGGTTGAGAGCTCGAGGTGTAAATCAGCTGGCGGCACAGAGATGCGCGTGCAGGGACCTCTTGCTCGGGACGATGGGACCGGTTCAATATTTGGCTGATGGGTGAAAGGTAGTCGCGTACGGCGTCCGTGATGGTTGTTGTAGGCAACATCGAGTACGGGCGTACGTGACGGGTTGTTCGGGTAACCCTGCAGGTGTAAATCGATTATAATCGCCGTCCCTCGCGGTCAGTGAGTACCACTTGTTCACTGTACCGTGACGTAGAAAGAACAGGCTAGTTACATGTTAAAATGTTGCTGATTGAAAGCTGGACATTGATTGTTAATGATATGCTGTAGCTTAGAGCTAATTAAAGTTCTTTTCAACTTTCGGCAAAGTACATGAGAGAAATGCGTTTCTTGTTTGATTGTGGCTCTCTCATGTGCCTTAGCGTAAGGTTCTCCACAACCTGCTGCTAAAACTTGAAAGTAAGGTTCTACTAATTAGGCGAGTCCTTGCAAATGATTTTTGCCTCATGCAACCCATTACCCTCATGTAGAAGTTCCATGTTTAGGTGAGACGGCTCAGACTTGCTGAGCCTTCGTGCTCACTGCTTGTGTTTGAAGCTTTTGCAGGGTTCTATGAGGAAGGGACTCCCGAAGAGGAGACGGAACCCCAGGAGGGGAACCCTGTCGAGTGGGAGTCGTGCACGCCGCAGAGTTAGTGTGCGTGTGTGCTAGCAAGGACACGTTCGAGGGCTGAACGTGCACTTGGTGCTTAGTCTACGCCTGCGAGTGTGGACTAAACGTATTTTGATGTAAACAGGTTCATAAAACTGTTTATGTAATAAAACTTCCGCTTCCGCTTTGCACCTTTGACGTGTGTTATACGGTGCTGTGCAACGCAGCACCCCTCAGCGTGATCCTGGCTCGACAGGACCAATGGGGTCGTGTCACGAGCCCCGCCGTCGAGCCCCTCCATTGAGCCCGTCATCGAGCCCCATCGTCGAGACCCACCGACGAGCCCCGTCACGCCTCGCCGTCGCCGGAAAAGAAGCCCGACGATCTGTCCTACCCTAATCTTCCATAGAAAAATCCCCCGCTGCTGCCATTGCTAGGACAAAGGCCCTGCCACAAGAAGGAAGTGAGGTAGGTCTCCATTACCCATCTTACGATGTCGCCGCTGTTTCTAAGCATCCGTTTTCTTCGCCCCCTTCGAGCAGAAACTTTTGCCTGTGGACAGACCATGTTTTGGTCAATTTTTTATGGTGGAATTGATCTACATCTTGTGTCAAGATCATCACCATGTACACAGTTGATCCCTCAACCTTGATCACCATAAAACCCCATAAAAGCCTACTAAAACATGCAAGAACACATACAAACTGGTTTTATAAAACTGCACTATAGGATTTGCATTCATCTACCCAATTGCATCTTGAGTAAAGTTTGTGCATGATGATTGATTGCTGTAAATTTTGTATGTGCGTTGTCACGAGTAGAAGGACAAGCTCAAGAGGCCATCTACGAGGAACTACAGCACCAAGACTTCGAGACGCTTGAGCAACAAGAGCCACGGGAGCAAGGCAAGTGCCCCTTGACCATATTGATCCCATGTATTGAAACTGTTTTGTTTGCAAAAACGTGTATGCTTGAGTCAACTTGATGGGACACCCTTTTATAGGAGTTTACTAGTTTTGTTAACCATCCTTGTTGCCGGGAAAGTTGATGAGTCGGGTATGGTCTTTTTTCCTTTTCGCTTCACTTAACTTACGGGATACAGGAAACTGAAATAAAACATGATTAGCTACTGCACTCATGAGAATAAAGATGATGATAACTTGATGATGTTGATGAGCATGGAATCGGGGAGATCTAGGCAATATTGGTTCATGGATGTCGCTGAATGAGATGGTGGTTTACTTGCTGTAGATCCAAGGACCGGTCGATGCGAGCACATGCCAGGAAAACAGTGCCACCACAAGGCCAAATATGAGTGCGGCTTAGCTGACTAATTAGGTGTGTTGCTAGCTTGTTATGGACCGTTGGATGGCGCGGGGAATGGGAGTCGAGGAGGACTGCCCTGGGAACTGCATGACACAAGAGGGGGCCCGTGGGTGGGAGAACGGAGATTTGAGCCTGTCGGTGAAACCTCAGGGGATCTGTACATCCTAGTAGCCCTTTTGTAAAGGCTATTTTGTGATCTCTTGGCAATACACCGACGGTTGTGTACTGGTATAATGGAGGTTTTCTCTAGTCGCCGACGGGTGACGAAATCACGAACTTGTGGGTAAAAAGTGGTGCCACCTCTGCAGAGCGTAAAACTATCATGATAGCCGTGCTTCCGATCATAGGCACCTGGCCAACTTCCATGATTAGAGGCAAAACATAGTATGTTTATTTGGGTATGGTTATGGTATGGTCATTGGGATTGGTTTTGCGACTGTTTTGAGTCATGACAATGAATTTGGCTTCGGTTATATGAATATGAGATGGTTATGAATATTTATGAGTATGAGATGAACTTGAGAAAGATTAATGGCTGGATGAGACTTGATAAATTGTGAATTATGATGAGAGAATGTTTTTGAATTGCTTGATTATGATGGGATATATTTCACCTACACTACAGGCATTCGAGAAAGTTACGACGGCTAAGGCCGTCGTAATTAAGCCATAACCGTCGTAAGATAGCTACTTACGACGGTATTTATTTACTTACGACGGTATAGAGCCGAGGTAATTACCAGATCGTAAATAATGTAACTTACGACGGCTACCGTCGTAAATAACATAACTTACGACGGCGTTGCGCATCCGTCGTAAGTAACGGCCCAGGCCACGTGGTCGCCCAAGGCACGTTACTTACGATAGTTCTGGTTACCGTCGTAAGTAACATAGGATAACCTACGACGGTCACCAGAACCGTCGTAAGTAACAGAGGCTAACTTACGACGATTTTACTGCCGTCGTAAGTAACAGAGGCTAACTTACGACGGTCACCAGAACCATCGTAAGTAACAGAGGCTAACTTACGACGGTTTTACTGCCGTCGTAAGTAACAGAGGCTAACTTACGACGGCTTCTGGGCAGTAGCCGTCGTAAGTTATATTTGTAATTTTTTTTTTAAAAACAGAAACGCACTAACCTGGCACAATGGCCAGCTCACAGAACAAACAGTTATGAGTAAACAGTTATAAAATAGTTCATATGCATCACACACTACACAAATTACAAACTGGCTACACACTACCCTCTCGACTACCTCCGGAGCCGAAGATATCATCTCCACGCGTCTCTCTTGGAACCGATAGCTGTGGCGATGGAGTAGAGGCCTCCGTTGCCGAACCCTACAAAACACATGCGTAGTTACGATGGTTTGGATTCAGATATCATTGCCTTTCTCTTTTTTCTCACTCTCTTCCTCTCTCTGTACTATTCATCCCCTCTTTATGTTATTCTCACTCACACCCTCTCTCGCACTCTCTCTCTCCCTCTATTGCAACACTCGATCTCTCCATCTCACTCTCACTCTCTCTCGCACTCTCTCTCTCCCTTCTGTACCACTCTACATCTCCCTCTCTCCTTATGTTAGATGAAAAATACAATATTAAAGAGTTTATTACCTGTACCGGAGGCACCTGGGCTGCGGGCTCCTGTGACGGGGTCACCTGTGGCGGCTGCCACGCAGGAATTGTGATTTGTTGGCCGTTCTGTCGAGCTAAGGCCTATAATTGAAAAATATTAGAATATATGTATTACTGAAATGTTATGACGGCAAACTACAGTAATTGAAATTACTTACCTCCACTGCTGCCTGCATCTAGGCATGTAGTTAGCTTGGTACTCCTGGATGGCCCTCGTCCTGTCGAGCTCCTCCTGGGTCCGCGTCAACCTCTCCTGCATGGCACGGAACTCCATGTCCCTCTGTGAGAGACGGCCACTTGATGGACCATCCAACGAAGCCTGCGTCGATGAATTGCCTCTCGCAGGTCGCGCCGACCTCGAGTCGACAACTCCATCGAAAATGGCAAAACTACAAAAGAAAGAAGAATAATAAGTAAAAGAATGAAGATTGGAAAATCTAAATCAAAGAAACCAACTCACCGGCTATGGGCCTTTCCGCCGCGGCTTGCATACACGGCTTGAGGGTCGATTGGCGCGTTTTCCCAATCGTACCCTTCACCGTGTATTTTGATGGCTTCCTGCTTGTACTTTTCCTAAAAAACATAGAAATGGTGTTAGTGTGTCAATAATAATATTAGTCATAATTAAATTGAATAATTCTGTAAACTTACCAATCGATCGGTCGCGACCTGACTGCACTGCCCCGGCTGCGACGGGTCACTTCCCCTGTGACCTCTCTTCCAAACCTCGACTGCGTTAGGCTCCTGGCCGGTCTCTCGCTCCTGTAGATGCGTGTTAGTAGGATAAATATGTTATGAATACATAAACGAACTTATAATACACTTACCATGCGTTTCGCCAAACGCAAATGACCATCGGCGCTATAGGTGTGCTTCCCGTCAGACCCTCTGCATCCTCGAGCCCTCATGGACTTAGCTTTGAAGTAATCGCTAGCCCAATACCGACAGAGAGCTCGGTATGCGTCGGGTTGACCCTCTAACCAGGAAATACTAACCTGCACATATGTAGTATATCATTAACTGTTAACATAAGTAACTATTGAGTTTTTTTAACAATTAGAACTTACCTCTGCATATTGATCCTCGGTCAAGTACGTGTCGGAGTCCCTTCTAAAGGGACCCCGTTCCTGCTGCTGCTGATGTCGTTTCTGGTAGTCGTTAATGGCCTGTATGCGGGCGTACGACAACGCCTGCGTCACGAGCTTCCGAGTGTTTGTGTGGAACACGAGTGTCGCGTGCTCCATCATGCTCTGGCTCGTTTCCTCTAACTGGTACCTCAGCTTTAAGAAAACAAACATTTAATCAATATGCATTAACAATTTAAATGAGTTGAAGAATGTAAACATTTAAAGTTACCATAAAATCGTTCCACATGGCCCCCCTGAAGAGTGTCGTGCACCTCGTGCGAGACACGAGCGTAGTCGTCCCACGACAAAGCAGGGATACCATCGATGACACCGGGATAGTGCAAACGCACTAAAGCCCCGATGACACCGTTAACCTGCCTGTGGTATCCCTGGCCCGTGAACGAACAGTCATACCAAGATCTGCAAAATTTGTTATCTCAGTAAGTATCTGTAGACATCATGAAATATGTACTAAGTATATGATTTTTTTACCTGTCTCCAACTGGACGGATAGTGACCCGCTCACGAGGAACAGGAGGAGGAGCCGCAAAGTGGGTCCTCCTCGTCCGTCATCTCTGTGCGGGCACCACGTCCGGTGACCCGGAAGGCTGATCTCCACTAGAGCCCGAAGGCTCCACGCTCGCCGGCTCCGAAGGTAGGGTAGCCGGCTCCGAGGGCTGGCTAGCCTGTGGCGGCGGCCTAACCTCTGACTCTGAATCTGACGACTGTGAGTCAGACTGCAAAATTAAAGGATTGATAATAATAATAAATTATTTGTAAGTGGAATTTTAAATAACGTGATTGACAACTGAAATTTACCTCTGTGCGCTCTAAGGCTAGAGGTGGCCTACAAAGTCTGGTAGGTGCCTCATAAGCTGAGAGCGTCTGCTCGCACCTGACGAGCTACCTGAGAAGAGGTCCCGTGACTGACTGAGGAACCCTCGTGTCCCCTTTTTCCCGCTCCCCTTTGATGACGACATCCTGTTGCAAGGAATAATTGATAAATATTGCCGCTCCCCTTTGATGACGACAAAATTCATGTTAAGTTAGTGAAGAAAACGTTACATCATCAATTTCAAAATTCATCAATGTCATGATCATGTACCCTACTCCTTAAACCAGACCATCGATCTTTTTTCGTGAGCGTCTGAACTGGATTTCATTTCCGTTTACGCATATCAGAAGTCTCGACATCTTGAGCGTCTCCAACTAAGTCATCGAGTCCTACACCAGGCTCGATGATAAACGAGTCTGTCAACTCTTCTTCTTGGTAAGCCTCGTCAACCTCATCAGTATCATGGTAACCATCATCTTCTGGAGTTATAACCGCTCACGAGGATTAACCTTATGTACAACCCACTAAGCTTTGAGTTGTTTGCATGGATAAGATAGATAATACACTTGCTCCACTTGGTGTGCAAGAACAAATGAATCGTATCCTCGTAGCCGTTCGTTGTTTTTGACTTCCACAGGCCAAATTGGTTTAGTCGAGTTCCATGATTGATATCAAACCAATCACAGTCAAAGAATACTACTCGAAGATCCTTATTCCCGGTAAAAGCAAATTCAATGATTTTATTAATGATTCCATAATAATTAGTTTCACGTCCTTGAGAGTCGACTGCCCTCGTCACAACTCCGGTATTAGATGTTGCCGCGAGAGGACGAAGAGATTCAAATTGAGTTGTACGGAATCGGTAGCCATTGATGTCATATCGACCATAGCTCTTAACTTTAATCAATCCATAGGATAGTTGTCGCAAGTCTTCATGGACGTGGGCATCTTTCATGCACTGTTATAAGAACACTTTGTAAATACTCGTAAGTTATATGAATACTTTATAAATATTGCTAAGTTAACAAGGAAATGTTACATGATCTCGAAACCAGGATAGGAAATTAGGTCCTCCGTTTATTCCTTCCCGTCGCATCACTTCTACTTGTTTGCTTGTAGGTTGATGCCTATGTGTCCAATTTTGCTTGTGGAATTCACAGTACGAGAAGAAAACTTTTTAGAATAGATGTGTTACAAAATACGCCGATTAGTATAAATGTAAGACAAACACTTACTCGAAATATTTGTCCATCTCATCTATATTTGCGTACATGTAAAGGAAAGCAGCACTCCTTTCTTCTGCGGTAGAGTTGTAGGAAGTGGAACTACCAACAGTAGTGCCTCTTGTTGCAAAAATAGAGAGATTGCTAAAAGGAGGTTGCTCATCCACATTGTACCGCATTGCCGAAGTGTTGACATTGTTTTCCTCTGCAAAGTAAACACTTGAAAAGTATCCTACTTCTTTAACAGTAAATGCTTCGGGAATGCATCCTTCTACCTTTGCCCTATTACGAACCATTGGTTTCAAATATCTTAGTGCTCTTTCAATATGATACATCCACCTATATTGAATAGGACCTCCAACTTTAGCTTCAAATGGAAGATGGATGGGGAGATGTTGCATTGGATTGAAGAACCTGGAGGAAAAAAATTCCATCTTTCATAATAGTACCGGTATCTCCTTCTTCAATTTACGCATCATCTCTATCGTGATTTCTTTTGCACAGAGCTGTCTATAGAAGTAACTAAGCTCGGCTAGCATCTTCCATACCGCATCATCAAAATAGCCCCGAAACATAACAGGTACAAGTCTTTCCATAATTATGTGATAATCATGACTCTTCAACCATGTCAGCTTTCCCGTTTTGATATTCACGGCTCGTTTCAGACTAGCTGCGTAACCATTTGGGAATTTCAAATTTTTCAACCATTTGAGAACTTCTTTCTTTTCTTTAGGTCGAAGACAGAAAGAAGCACGTGGTTTAGCACCACTTTCAGAGAGCTCAAGAGTTGGACGGTTACAAAGCTCTGCCAGGTCCTTTCGAGCCTTAATATTGTCTTTCATTTTGCCCGTCATGTCCATGCATGTGCTTATAATACATTCGGCCATATTACGCTCTTGATGCATTACATCAACGTTATGCATTAGTATCAACAACTTCACATATGGTAGCTCCCATAGTCCACATATATGAGTCCAATTGTGATCCTCTCCGTAACCGATAAAATAACCAGGACGTCCTTTATCTGGCACCAGTTTGTCCAGCATATCAGATATTTCAGATCTGTTTAGACGTTTCGGTGGTCCTTTAGTGACAACGGTGTCTTTTTTAAAGACATTTCTCTGTTGCCTAAACATGTGATTCGGAGGCAGCCAATGTCTGTGACAATCGAAGTAGCATATCTTTCCTCCATGAGTAAGTCGAAAACAGTCCGTGTCAGAAGCACATATCGGACAAGTCAAACGACCGTGAGTGCTCCATCCAGAAAACATACCGTATGCCGGGAAATCATGGAGGGACCAAAAATAAGAAGCTCAAAGGTTGAATTTCTGCTTTTTGTAACAGTCGTACGCTTCGACTCCTGTCCACAATATTTTCAATTCTTCGATCAGTGGTTTCAACATCACATTGAGGCGTGGCCCAGGATGATCCGGCCCAGGTATAACGAGGCTAAGGAACATGAACTCGTACTTCATGCAAAGAGCTGGTGGTAAGTTGTACAGAATGACAAAGACATGCCAACAGGAGTATGGTGTGGCATTTGTACTGAACGGCGAGAATCCATCTGTCGCCAACCCGATGCGAACATTTCTCGCATCACGACTGAAGTCTGGATCGAACCGGTCAAGCATCTTCCATGCCTCACTGTCGGCCGGGTGTATCATGACTGCATTGTTCTCACGTACACCTTCCTTGTGCCATCTCATGTGTCTGGCCGTTCTTTTTGATAGAAACAACCGCTTCAACCAAGGTGTCACGGGTAAGTAACGAAGTTGCTTACGTGCGACTTCTGTCATCACATTATCACCATCGTTATTAACAACTTCGACAAACCTTGATTCACCACATTTTAAGCATTTCTTCTCTTTTGCATGCTCTTTCCAGAAAAGCATGCAATTATCTGGACACATATCAATCTTCTCATATTTCATACCAAGACCGGAAAGCAATTTCTTCGCCCGATACATATCTTTAGGTACTTTATGAAGCTGCGGAAGGATGTCACTGATCGATTTGATGAGGTCGTTGTAGCAGTTATTAGAAAAGAAGTACTTAGACTTAATTGCCATAAGTCTAGTCATGAAAGTGAGGAGGGTCACTTCAGTGTGTTCATGCAGCAGCTCTTCTGAAGCTTTGAGAAGCTTGAAGAACGCTTCAACCTCCTTTGTAGGAGGATCCTCCGTAAACTCTGGTTGTATAGCTTCAAGCATCTCATCCATCCTATCAACCCCCATGTTATCATCATTTTCCTCTTCCACTTCTTGTACAGTTTTAAAAGTTGTCTCGCTGTGGAAGGTCCACACCTCATAATGTGGCGTGTAACCGTTTCGACACAAGTGTATCGAGACCGTCATTTTGTCCAAAAACTTGGCATTCCAACATTTTGTACATGGGCACCGCACCTTATCGATCTTTGACAATGAAAAAGCTCGATCTACAAAAGCTTCTGTCTTGGCGAACCACTCATCCGAGTGACCACCAGAACTGTTCTTCCAACCGGTATAAATCCAACTACGGTCCTCACCCATGTTTGAATTTGCAGTTTAATGTCAAGGAAATTATAGTCACTTTATAATTTATTTATGTCACGACCCTACATCTATTGGAAAGGATAGGTCCTAAACCCACCCAAGAGTGACCGAGCGGAGCGTGCTCATGACGAGACGCGTGGTCTGGATCCAAACGAAATTTCGGCAGCATAACCCCGTTGTTCTCCACTGCACGCCCGAAAATGGTGCAGCAGAGAACAACAGGGTTATGCCGCCGAAACCTCGTCTAGATCTAAACTCGCGTCTCATCACAAGCCATGCCCCCTCGGTCACTCCCAGGCTGTCCAAAAAGGGACAATTCCGAACCTCCACGCCTCACATGCGTAACACATGTGAGACGGGCCGGTTCGAAACGTGTGACGCATGTTGTATAGGTTTATGTCAATCTTTCATTTTTGAGTCATTTAAAAGAGAGAGAGGAAAGAATGAGAGAGGAGGAAAGAACGAGAGAGAGACAAAGAAGTGGGTCAGCCGTCCTAAGTTATGCCCCGTTGGGGCCTGCCATTATCTTACGACGCCTTTAGTGTTAGCCATCGTATGTTATGCCCCGTCGTAAGTGGGTCAAAGATGAAACCGCCCCGTCGGGGCCTGCCGTCCACGCGCGGGAGCTTTCCGTCCTCCGTGCTTGTCTCGACTAATACATTACCACTAAATGGGCCGTGACAGACCCTAAATGGGTCGTGGCAGGCCGGACCGGGCCGAAACCCATTTATTTACATATAGTAACTAATCAGGCAATCAATCAAAGTATTAATTCAAAAATAATCAATTACAATACTAATTAAACAATTAATCAACTAAGATCAAATTAAACATGTAATCACACATAAACACGGTGTCGGGCCACACATACACACGGTGTCGGGTCACACATACGACACAGCGTCGGGAGGCGGCACGGCGAGCAGGGGCCGGGCGGTGCGGCGAGCAGGGGCTCCAGGCGGCGCGGCGACCAGGGGTCGGGCGAGGCGGGTCGGGCGGCGCAGCAAGGCGGGGCGAGCGGCGGTGGCTGCGGGGGCGAGGCGCGGGCGTGAGTGGGCCACGCGCGCGGCCCGTGAGATGTAGATTGGAGGTGGCGGCGGGGCGGCGATGGAGGTGGCGGCGGAGGTCAGCCCGGGGCTGGGCTGAGAGTCTAGCTCGGGCTCGGGCAGAGAGTCTGGCTCTCGTGCTCGAGCTGAGCAGCCCAAGTGCCCAACGGTCGGATCTAATCCGACGATCCACGCGTTTTATAAGGGTCTTTAAAAACGGCCCACAACCCTAATACACTCGTTTTCATCCCCCTCCCTCTCTCCTCTCCAGAGCACGGCGGGGGGCCGGCGGCGCCTTGCAGCGACGGCGGCGGGCGGAGGCGGCGCCGGCATCGGCGACGCTCGGCCAGGCGAGGCGAGCCGCCCAGGCATCCCCCCGGCCACCGACTGGACGCCTAGGTGTCGGTACGCTGTCGGTGACGGCGGGGGCTGCTGGCAGCGGGGCCGGGGGTAAAGCAAAAACAATGTGCTTAAACAACTAATCAATCAATTAACTAAATTAAATAACTAAAATCAGAAACAATGACTAATTTAAACCAAATAATTAACAACTAAACTAATTATCTACTAAATACATACAAATTGATTAAGTAATAAAATTTTTATCTAATCTAACTAACAACTAATTACAAAAACTAAAAAGATACTTGGCGACGACTGCGGCGGCGACGGAGACGGAGGCTCGGGGCGGCGCCGGGCGGCTTAGGGCGGGGCCGGGGCGGGCCGGGGTGGCCCGGGGCAGCTCGGGCGGCGCCGGGCGGCCCGGGGCGGCATGGGCGGCGCTGGGCGCGTCGGGGGCGGCGCCGGCGGCGGCTGGGCAGCGGGGGCGGCTCGGTGGCGGCTGCAGCTCGGCGGCGGCGGCGCTGTGTGTGCTCGGGCTCGGGCTAATTAGCCCAAGCCCGGGCCAGGGCGGCGGTTAAAACCACGTAATTACAACGGTCACGTAACTTACGACGGCTTAGGTTACGGCCGTCGTAAGTTACGCTTATTTTACGACGGTGGTGTAACTTATGACGGCATGGGGTTGCGGCCGTCGTAAGTTACGGTTATCTTACGATGGTCCATTAACTTACGGCGGCCATGGGCCCGTAGCCGTCGTAAGTTAGTTTACTTACGACGGCCCAAGGCGACCGTCGTAAGTTAATTTACTTACTACGGCTAGCCGTCGTAAGTAACAGTGGCCGTCGTAAGGTGCCACGTTTCCTGTAGTGCTAGAAATAGTTCATGTTTTTACCATGTTTGTGAAATAAAATTTGCTTGTTGCAATGAGCCTTTTTATTCCATACCTTGTTGTAAGCTACATGCCATACTTTTCCCAGACTTGCTGTGTACGACATGTACTCACCCTTGCATTACCACATATACATCAGCTACAGGAGAAGAGTACTTCGAGAACCATGTAGAGTACTAAGCGTGCGAACTACCATCAACATGCCTGTGGAGTTGAAGATGGAGCCTGCTGTCTTTAGTGATTTTCTGCTGTCGTTAGAGTCTTCCGCTGCAAGAATAAGTTAGAGATTCATGAGTGAGACATTGAGTCATTGTAATAAAGTACTTAAACACTATTTATTCGTGGTTATATTCTGAATTCAGTTTGTGGAATTCATGTGTATGTGTGATGAACATCCTGCGCACGCATATGCATACACTTGGTTCGATTTTCAGAACCGGGTGTCACAAACTGGTACCAGAGCCACGTTGACTGTAGGACGCAAGCCTAGGTAGAATGGACACTCTAAAACACATAGGAACACCCCTATAAACTATTATTTTCAAAAATTTCTTGCTGCTGCACTTTACTTGTCAATTCAGCCACCGCAAAGTGCTATTTTCAGCCCCTCTTTTCTCTTCTTTTGTACAGCAACACCTTTGCTTTCTTGCTCCATAGCTTCTGAAGCTTTGGAGCTATTTTCTTCCTTCTCTAAAGTTTCTCATGTCTTATTTATAGATGCTGGTGATCAGGACCACAGCACGGATAAGGACTCGTCCACCGCCACGTGGGAGTGCACTTAACCCCAATGAGATGTCCGATGGACCATATTGGGAGGAGGTGAAGATGGAACCTCATGATGAAGATGAAGTAAATAGCTCTATGCATGAGGAAGATGACCCAGAATCAGTGGAACCATTCGAAGATAACATGGAGGATGATCCACAAGAACTCCATTGGTACACACCTCAGGAAGAGTTTCACGCAGGCTTACACCCCGTGGAGCCTCATGAAGCTATGTCGGGAGGAGATGAACATGAGGAGGAGCCAAACCATGCTGAGGCCAATAATGAAGGTAGTGAACGGGCCAACCATTTAGTTCAAGAATTTCGGTCCGACAGAATGGAAGGAGGACACATATCGAAGGAGCTCAAAGAATTTCTGGATTGCTGCAGCCTATACCCGGAATATCTTCTCAAGAAAGTCCCTCGTCTCGGACATGAAGAGTGGAAGGATGGCGTAACCATCCTATCTAATGGTAGGGTTGTCACTCGGTACTTCACACTAACATGGAGAGCTACAAGGGCAGAAGCTATCAATGATGCTGCATGGGAAGCACTCACCGGACTGTGCTACGCCTTCCATGAGCAGCTTGAGGACACCACTTTTGAGCTGCACCCGTATCAGAAGAGTGGTACAAGGGAGATCCTTGGACCCCATGGAGGAGCTCTTTCCAACCCACAAGCTACTTACAAGTCTAAGAGGTTGCTCATGGAGTTAGGAAACCGCTATGCAAGCGCACAAGAAGAGATCTGTTACCTCCGCAAGAAGCTGTATTTGCTGGAGAAACAAGAGGAGACTCGTACCAACGTGGGAGCGAATGGAGCACCAGCGTCATCTAACCCTACATGGACTGCCGACTCACCATGGCGTGCACCCATGTATGGACCCCCCATCACACGGCGAGAACAGCACCGGTTCACACGATTAAGTTTATGTTTCCATTGGATAAAGCTGTATAGGAATGCTTAGATCGTAGTAGCTTGAATAAGAGTGGTGTGCTGAATTTTTATGATGATTGCTTATGTTTGTGTGCTTGGTGTGAGTTGTGGAACGCTTCGGCGAATGTCTATATCCACACATAGTAGAGAGGTGTGAGACGCTTCGGTACTTGTTCACATCCTCATATAGTCTGAAATTAATAAAATAAGTTGCTTAAATCATACACCTTGATGCATATAGTTGGGAAATTACTTCTTTCAATTCTGAATTCTATTCCGAGAGTAAGCATTAAAATAAGGAGGGTAGACTTTCTCGCCAACCTTATTGTCTTGGATTCCCAAGGGATTGACATAATACTTGGAATGGATTGGTTAAGCAAGCAAAATGGAATGATTCAATGTGCTCAGAGGATCGTGCAGTTGACGAGTGAGCACAATACTCGTATTGAGTTCAAGGCAGCCCAACCGGCAACCGAGAATGCAATGCTGAACCACATCGAGGAAGCGACATTGGAAAGCATTCCGGTGATTCAAGAATATTCAGATGTGTTCCCAGAAGAACTTCTAGGTATGCCACCTGACGGGGACATTAAATTTGCCATTGATTTAGTACCCGGAACTGCACCTATAGCGAAGAGGCCGTATAGGCTGCCCGCTAATGAACTAGTGGAGCTCGAGAAGCAAATTCAGGAGCAGCTAGAAAAGGGTTTTATACGCCCAAGCTCGTCACCATGGGGAGCCCCTGTGCTCTTTGTAGACAAGAAGGATGGGATCCAAAGGATGTGTGTGGATTATAGGTCTCCCAATGAGGTGACGATCAAGAATAAATACCCGCTGCCCCGTATAGAGGACCTGTTCGACCAAATGAAAGGTTCCCAAATTTTCTCCAAGATTCAACTTCGGTCGGGATATTTCCAGCTGAAGATTAAGCATTCTGACATACCCAAGACTGCATTTCGAACACGGTATGGTTTGTATGAGTATACCGTTATGTCGTTTGGGTTAACGAATGCACCCGCATACTTTATGTACCTCATGAATAAGGTTTTCATGGAGTACTTGGAAAAGTTCGTCGTGGTTTTCATCGATGATATCATGGTGTATTCAAAGAGAGAGGAAGAACGCGAAGAACATTTGAGGCTAACCTTGCAAAAACTGCGAGAGAATCAATTGTATGCCAAGTTCAGCAAGTGTCAATTTTGGCTAAAGGAGATATCGTTTCTAGGCCACATCATCTCCGAGGGAGGAGTATCGGTTGATCCCGGAAAAGTGGGAGATATTTTGAAGTGGAACCAGCCTCAGAATGTGAGAGATATTCGGAGCTTCCTAGGGATGGCTGGATACTACCGCCAATTCATCAAGAATTTCTCCAAAATAGCGAAGCCTATGACTGAATTGCTAATGAAGGGGAAAGCATTTCAGTGGACACCAGCGTGTCAAGAAACCTTTGAGGAGCTAAACAAGAGATTAACTACAGCGCCGGTTTTGGTATTGCCAGACTTGAGCAAGAGCTTCGACATATATTGTGACGCATCAAGACAAGGGCTTGGATGTGTGCTCATGCAAGGAGGACAAGTGGTAGCCTATGCATCGAGACAACTAAAGAAACATGAGCTGAATTACCCCACACATGACTTGGAACTTGAAGCCGTGGTACATGCATTGAAGATTTGGAGGCCTTATATACTTGGCCACCGATGTGAGATCTATACGGATCACAAAAGCCTCAAGTATATATTCACGCAAACGGATCTGAATTTGAGGCAACATCGATGGTTGGAACTCATCAAGGATTATGATGTTGGAATCAACTATCACCCCAGAAAGGCCAATGTAGTAGCTGATGCGTTGAGCCGAAAAGGAGCATGCCATCAACTCATGGTTCGGGAGCTGACACCCGAGCTGCGTAAGGAGTTTGAACGGTTGCATATCGGATTCTTGAACAAGATGGAGGTGATAGAACTGAACTCCTTGCTGGAACAAGAGATACGTGATGGCCAAGCAACGGATGAAGAAATCAAGGAAAGAATCCAACAAGGCATAGGAAAGGATTTCAAGGAAGACGACAAAGGCACGCTTTGGTTAGGGAAAAGGATTTGTGTGCCTAACGTGAAGCACATCCGCGACACAATATTAAAGGAGGCACATGACTCGCCTTATTCCATACATCCCGGCTGTACAAAGATGTACAAGGACCTGAAAACTTGCTATTGGTGGGATGGTATCAAAAGGGACATAGCTGAATATGTAGCCTTATGCGACACGTGCCAACGAGTGAAGGCCGAACATCAAAGACCAGCTGGGATTTTACAACCATTAAAAGTAACCGAGTGGAAGTGGGAAGACATCAGCAAAGATTTCATTATCGGATTTCCTCGTACTCAATCGGGTTACAACTCTATTTGGGTTATCATGGACCGATTAACGAAAACAGCTCATTTCCTTCCTGTTAGAACCAAGTACAGCGTCTCACAACTAGCCGAGCTGTATATGGAGCAAATCGTGTGTCGCCATGGAGTTCCGAAGAGGATAGTTTCAGATTGAGGTTCTCAATTTACCTCTAGGTTCTGGAAGAAGCTGCATGAAGCCATGGGTACACGGCTGAATTTCAGCTCCGCTTATCACCCGCAAACCGACGGGCAAACTGAGAGGACAAATCAAATTTTGGAAGACATGTTGAGAGCTTGCACCTTGAAACATGGGCGTAGTTGGGATAGGAGCTTGCCGTATGCTGAATTCTCATACAACAACAGCTACCAAGCAAGCTTGAAGATGTCACCTTTTGAAGCATTGTATGGTAGACGGTGTAGAACGCCGTTGTTCTGGAATGAGACCGGAGAAAGCCAAGTGTTTGGACCTGAAGTGATGAAAGACGCTGAAAAACAAGTCCAAACGATACGAGAAAACTTGAACGCTGCTCAAGCACGACACAAAGGTTATGCGTACAATAGGCGAAGGAGATTGACCTTCGAAGTGGGAGACTTCGTGTATCTTAAGGTATCGCCTATCCGAGGCCAACGATGGTTCAACATCAAAGGCAAGTTAGCACCTCGCTACATCGTGCCATTCAAGATTTTGGGCAAGCTAGGAGAGGTAGCCTATCAACTAGAGCTGCCAACGCACCTCTCCGAGGTGCACGATGTGTTTCATGTGTCCCAACTCAAGAAGTGCTTAAGAGTACCGGAAGAACAAGTACTGATAGATGAGCTCAAACTTGAAAAGGATCCGACCTACGCGGAACACCCCATCAAAATTTTGGATGTGAAGGAAAGGGTCACGAGGAACAAAGTCATCCGTTGGTACATGGTACAATGGAGCCATCACACGGAAGCCGAAACTACATGGGAGCGTGAGAAAGATCTCAAGGCAGAATTTCCTCATCTATTCTCCACTCAATTGAATCTCGAGGGCGAGATTCAGTTTAAGGGGGTAGGTTTGTAACACCCTCAAATTCATTATCGTGCATTGCATACATTTTTCATGTAGAGGAGCATTGTAAAGGATGTAGAAATGGAGAAAGAACCGTAGAAATGGAGAAGGAAGTATAGAAATGGAGAATGAACCATAGAAATGGAGGAAGAACCATAGAAATGGAGAAGGGAATATAGAAATGGAGAATGGGACATAGAAATGAAGAATGGGACATAGAAATGGAGAGGGTAATGTAGAAATGGAAAAAGGGACATAGAAATGGTGAGAAATGGAAAAAAGATAGCTGAAATGAGCATTCCCAAATTTCCCCCAAATTTTCCCCAAAATTTCCAAATTCCCCAATTCCCCAAAAGAGGAATTTTCCCCACATTTGGGGGAATTTTATCCCCAAGGCTGTCGCACCCAACTAGGGGGAAAAGTTGGTTGAGTTCCAAATTGACTAGGACTCTTGGTTGAGTTCCAATTGAAGTAGGACTCCTCTTTTCTCCCCCTTATAAATACAGCCCCAACCCCCCCTGGTCGCAGCCCTCCCCTCCCCAAGTCGCTGAGTTGGAGCCCCCCCCCTTCCAAGTCACCGAGTTGGCCACCCCCTGCCGGAGTTTGGTCGCCGGTGAGCCCCGCCGTCAAGCCCCGCCGTTGAACCCTGCCGTCGAGCCCCACCATCGAGCCCCATCGTCGAGCCCTGCTGTCGAGCCCCGCCGTCGATCACTGTCGTCAAGCCCCGTCGTCGAGACCCGCCGACGAACCCCGTCACGCCTCGCCGTCAACGGAAAAGAAGCCTGACGATCTGTCCTACCCTAATCTTCCATAGAAAAATCCCCCGCTGCTGCCGTTGCTAGGAGAAAGGCCCTGCCACAAGAATGAAGTGAGGTAGGTCTCCATTACCCATCTAACGATGTCGCCACTGTTTATACGCATCCGTTTTCTTCGCCCCCTTCGAGCAGAAACTTTTGCCTGTGGACAGACCATGTTTTGGTCAATTTTTTACGGTGGAATTGATCTACATCTTGTGTCAAGATCATCACAACGTCCACACTTGATCCCAGCAACCTTGATCACCATAAAACCCCATAAAAGCCTACTAAAACATGCAAGAACACGTACAAACTGGTTTTATAAAACTGCACTGTAGGATTTGCATTCATCTACCCCATTGTATCTTGAGTAAAGTTTGTACATGATGATTGATTGCTGTAAATTTTGTATGTGCGTGGTCGTGAGTAGATGGACAAGCTCAAGAAGCCATGTACGAGGAACTACAGCACCAAGACTTCGAGACGCTTGAGAAACAAGAGCCACGGGAGCAAGGTAAGTGCCCCTTGACCATATTGATGCCATGTTTTGAAACTGTTTTGTTTGCGAAAACGTGTATGCTTGAGTCAACATGATGGGACACCCTTTTATAGGAGTTTACTAGTTTGGTTAACCATCCTTGTTGCCAGTAAAGTTGATGAGTCGGGTATGGTCGTTTTTCCTATTTGCTTCGCATAACTTACGGGATACGGGAAGCTGAAATAAAACATGGTTAGCTACTGCACTCATGAGAATAAAGATGATGATAACATGATAATGTTGATGAGCATGGAATCGGGGAGATCTAGACAAGATTGGTTCATGGATGTTTCTGAATGATATGGTGGTTTACTTGCCGTAGATCTAAGGACCGGTTCATATGAGCACATGCCAGGAAAACAGTGACACCACAAGGCCAAATATGGGTGCGGCTTAGCTGACTAATTAGGTGTGTTGCTAGCTTGTTATGGACCGTTGGATGGCGCGGGGAATGGGAGTCGAGGAGGACTGCCCCGGGAACTGCATGGCACAAGAGGGGGGCCATGGATGGGGGAATGGAGATTCGAGCCTGCCGGTGAAACCTCAGTGGGTCCGTACATCCTAGTAGCCCCTTTGTAAAGGCTATTTTGTGATCTCTTGGCCATACACCGATGGTTGTGTACTGGTATAATTGAGGTTTTCTCTAGTCGCCGATGGGTGACAAAATCATGATCTTGTGGGTAAAGTGGTGCCACCTCTGCAGAGCGTAAAACTATCATGATAGCCGTGCTTCCGGTCGCAAGCACCTGGCCAGCATCCATGATTAGAGGCAAAACATGGTATGTTTATTCGGGTATGGTTATGGTATGCTCATTGGGATTGGTTTTGGGACTGTTTTGAGTCATGACAATGAATTTGGCTTCGGTTATATGAATATGATATGGTTATGAATATTTATGAGTATGAGATGAACTTGAGAAAGATTAATGGCTGGATGAGACTTGATAAATTGTGAATTATGATGAGAGAATGTTGCTGAATTACTTGATTATGATGGGATAAATTTCATCTAGAAATAGTTGCTGTTTTTACCATATTTTTAAAATAAAATTTGCTTGTTGCAATGAGCCTTTTTATTCCATACCTTGTTCTAAGCTACATGTCATACTTTTCCTGGACTTGCTAAGTACGACATGTACTCACCCTTGCATTACCACATATACATCAGCTACAGGAGAAGAGTACTTCGAGGACCATGTGGAGTACTAGGCGTGCAAACTACCGTCAACATGCCTGTGGAGTTGAAGTTGGAGCCTGCTGTCTTTAGTGATTTTCCGCTGTCGTTAGAGTCTTCCACTGCAAGAAAAGTTAGAGATTCATGAGTGAGACATTGAATCATTGTAATAAAGTACTTAAATACTATTTATTCGTGGTTATATTCTGAATAAAGTTTGTGAAATTGCATGTGTATGTGTGATGAACATCCTGGGCACACATATGTATACACTTGGTTCTATTTTCGAAAGTCAAACCTCCGCTGCCGCCCACCGCCGAAGGGTTTCCGGTGACCGGGGCCCTCGGTCGACCCCATGGATGTGTTGCCCGTGGTCCAAAAGGGGGAGGCGGCGATTTTGGGGTCAACGGAAGGCCGGGAAGGCAGTTCCCGCAGGGCTCGCGGAGAGCGCCGCCGCCGCTCGGCTGTTGGCGTGAGGTGGAAGAAGGAACTGTGCAGTGGGGCCCGCGTGCAAGAATTTAAACATTTCTTCTATTTTTCAGTTTAGTTCAAATTCTATTGCTCATAACTTTTGGTAGGAACCTCCAAAAATTGTGAAATAAATTCCATTGGATCCCTCTCAGTGATTACTATCTATGGGTGCATCCCAATTTTTATGAAAAATCCCTATATTTGGCTCATTAATTAATTTAAGGAAAATCTTGTAGGAATTATTACAGGAGTTCTATTTATTAGAAAATTCCCAAATTTGGGCAGGACATTCTTCCAAAAATCCTTGAACTCCAGTAATAATTTCAGAGGCATTAGACCTCATTTACCTGGCCAAATATGGTGTCAATCCTTTATGTCTATGAAAATAGGAAAAATAAACAGAGCCATTTTCAGACTTTTACCCAAACTTAAGAAATCCATATCTCTGACTAGGAAGCTCCAAATTTAGTGAACCAAATTTTTTCGGATTTGTCTCTAGGTGTACTATCCAGAAAAATAAGTTTCAGCTCATTAAACTGATTCTTTTTCCAGAATTAATTCCCTTAAATTTAAACTGTTGGAAATTCTATCTAGAGAATTATTTTATGGAAAATTCTGAAATTTGGCTAGGATGTTCATTGGAAAATCCTTGAGTCACAGTAAAAATTTCAGACCCATCCAATTCCATTTTTCCCCCTAAGGGTGTGATTAAGTGAACTGCCCTGAGAAAATAGAAAAATGTACAGAAACATTTTTCAGATTTTCTCAAAACTTTATTAGGGCATAACTTCCTCTAGAATTCTTTAAATGACATGAAACCAACTCCATTAGAATCATATCAAACTCTAGTTTCAAGAAAGTAATGGTTTCATCCATGAAAATCCCTGGAAATCCTTAGAATCTCTAGTAATGACCAATTAGATATTTATTTGTGCAGAGCTCAAATGAGCTTAGGTTCAAATGAAATTTGATCAAGTCTCTGGTTAGGTCCTTACCAAGCTACCATAAAAATTTCAGATCCAAAGGGGGGTCTAGCTAGAGTTATGGTCTTTACATACTCAATTTAATACATTGCATTTAAATTGACATATCGTTAAATTGCTCACGTGTAGTTGCTGAAGGCGAGGAGACCCTGGAAGTGTTGGTCTTCCTACATAAGGACGTGACACTAACTTCTGACCAGAAGCAACAAGGCAAGCCCTGGTTTGCATTGAACAAGTTTTTAAAGTTTTGCTTTATATACACTGAGGGTGAAGTCTATGTGTGCATTAGGTATAGGATGGATGAAACCCTAAATGCATAACTAGATCATGCCAACAAGAGTGAGGGTAGTGACTAAGTCCTCGAGTAGTTTATGCTCTGATTAATGTGTATAGACTTCGGTACAAGTTGAGTAGTTGGAATCTACTCACGAGTATAGGATACGGGACACGCGGGATTGGTTCGAGTGATGTGTGATCACTTTAGAAAGAAAATGAGACTAGGCAGGGGCTTGGACGCAGCAAGAGGAAGTCTTGTGTGCATGGCCCTGTCCGTGTCGATTGAGGACCGATCCTTGTGCGGCCCCGCTGAAAGTGCATCTAGATAATCCCCGTGGTTTTGGTTGATTGATGAAGACAATTAAGATGCTAATAAGTTTCTACTGAGTATGAGCACAGGTGTTTATCAAAGAAATGGATATGGAGTCTCTCAAGAAGCAAAAGGAAAAGAAGAAGACTTCGAAGAGTTGAAAATAGCATTTTCTATTAATCTTCACATTTTTCTAGTTGTGTATAGGGTTTTCTTTTTTAGAGTGCTTGAGAATCACTAGAGAGCTCAAACGAAGGATAGAACGTTAGAATCATGAGATGAGGTAGTCATAGATATGAAGAAAGGGGAAGATCGGACTTGTCCGGACAAATGGCCGGACTAGTCCGTTCATAACCGGACTAATCCTCTTTAGACCGGATAAAGAGTCTCTGAGTCAGTTCGGACTAGTCCGCTGTTGTGCGAGTCTGAGCCGTTATGAGACTAAGTCTCTGAAGGCCGGACTAGTCCGCCCAAGAGGCCGGACTAGTCCGCTAAGCGGACTAAGCCGCTTAGGTCCGGAGAAGAAGTCTCTGAGTGTCATCGGACTAGTCCGCTCCATAGGCCGGACTAGTCCGATCTTTTCGGGCTAGTCCGAAATAGGACGGAACAAACGTTCCTGTGTGAGCTCGGACTAGTCCAAGGTTAGCTGGACTAGTCCGCAGCTCCAGTTGAGAGTGTCTTTTAGACTAAGTCTGGTAAGACCGGACTAGTCCACCTTACCAGACTAGTCCGTTCTCATACAGAACAAAGGTTCCTGACTGAGATCGGACTAGTCCGCTCTTGGCCGGACTAGTCCCCGGGGTTTCATGACCGTTTGAATTCAACGGTCACTAAAACTTTATTTGGTAAGCCGTGACGTGAGTGGTCCCTCAAGATCGGACTAGTCCGGGGTTGGGACCGGACTAGTCCAGACTTTAGTTGGTAACAGCTAAATGTCGGGATTTCTATAAAATGAGACCCCCCGGCTGAGAATTTCTATAAAAAGAAGAAGGAGGAGGCTAAAAGGAAAAAGAAGGAGAAGTTAGAGAAGAAACTCAAGAGTAGTCAACAGGACTACTCGCGATATCCTTTTAACTATGAACGACTAAATTCTCATTCTAGTTATTTATCAATTCCTCTAGGCAAACCACCTCACTTTGATGGAACTAACTATACAATGTGGAAACACAACATGAAGTTGCATCTAATTTCCTTGAACTCAAGTCTTTGGCATGTGGTATGTACAGGTATAGATATCCCCGAAGACGAGGATGAACTCACTCTAGAACAAGAACAACAAATCCATCGCAATGCACAAGCAGCAGCCGTGCTCAACTCATCTTTGAGCATTGAAGAATTTAACAAGGTAGATGGGTTGGAGCTCGCCAAAGATATTTGGGACACCCTCAAGATCGCACATGAAGGAAACCGATCCGTGAGGGAAGCTAAGATTGAGATGATAGAAGGAGATCTTGGAAGGTTTGCCATGGAAGAAGGCGAAACACCTCAAGAAATGTACAACCGACCCAAAACTCTTATCAACAAGAGTCGAGCGTACGGATGCAAGAAATGGAATGACCATGAGGTGGTTAAAAGGATGATAAGAGCATTTATGCCTCGCAATGTGACCCTATGCACCCTAATCCGGCAAAGTCCAAACTTTCATTTGATGACTCTGGATGAAGTGCTAGGGAAGATCATTAACCATGAGATGATGGAGAAGGAAGCCCAACACGTCAATGACTTAGCCAAGATCACTTCATCCAAGAAGAAGGGCATTGCTCTCAAGGCCACATCTAAGTCAAAGGCAAAAGAAACACAACTCACAAGTGAAGATGAAGAAAGTGATGATGAGAGCACAGACATGGATGATGAAGAAATGGTGTTCTTCATCAAAAGATTCAAAAGGTTGATGAGGAGAAGGAGAAGCTATCACTATGAGAACAAGAGCAAAGACAAAGGCAAGTCAAGAACAAAGAAGACTTGCTATAACTGTGGAGAACATGGGCATTTCATTATGAACTGCCCCCATAGCAAGGAAGATGACAAGAGAAAGAAGAAGGATGGGAAGCCGCAAGACAAGAAATTCTTCACAAAGAAGAAGACATATGGGCAAGCCCACATTGGAGAAGAATGGGACTCAAATGAAGAATCCTCCTCCGAAGATGAAGAAAAAGTGGCAACCGTAGCCATCAAGAGGCCAACCATGAAGAAATCACTCTTGCCAAACAAGGGTGATTGGAAGAGCCGAAGGCACACATGCCTCATGGCAAAGGAAGGAAAACGCAAGGTAATGGCTAAACCTTCTAAGTTACATATTGAAGATGATAGTGACTTCGATAGTAGTAGTGAAAATGAATTCATGTTTAGAGGATTAAACAAAAAGGCTATAGCTAAAATGAAAATGCTATCGGATGAAATATTTGAACAAGAAGAGCTTCTCAATCAACAAGAAGAATTGCTTATCCTTGAAAAGGAAAGAAACCTTGAGATTGAGAAACTTCTTGAATTTGAGAGAGAAAAGTGTGGAACACTTGAAAGCGAACTTGCCATAAGCAAGGAGACATGCGTTCAGCTTAAAAGTGAGAATATAGCGCTTCAAGATGAACTTGTAAGTTTAACCAAAGCTCACAAGAATCTTGAAGCACAACTTGACTCACTTAAGTCTAGCGTCCCAATTAATTCATCCTCTAAAAGCTCTCTCTCAACAAAGAATCCAACACTAAAACTTGCAAATGTGCTAGCATTGTCTTAAACTTAAAAAATGAGCTCAAAGAGGCACAAAGCAAGAATACACACAAGAGTGGGATCTTTGATAAAGAAAAAATCAATTATGCACACAGTGCATACACAATCACAAGATCTCCCTTCATCAAAGATGGACTTGGATATACTAGGGGAGGAAAGCAAAATGCTAGAATCCTTAAAAACAATAGCAAATTCGTAGCCTTCGTGAAAGAAAACTCAAGTCAAGACAAGAGTAATGACCTTGCATCTACCTCACATAAGATTACCAAAAATGTAAAATCTGTAGTATTTCATAATTTCGATGCATCTTATGTTCTTATGAAAAGCATGTATGGTAAAGTTTATGCAAAATATCTTTGGCCACTCCACAAGAGTCCAAAAACTTGTGTGTGGGTGCCCAAATGCCTAGTAACTAACCTCAAAGGACCCAACCAAGTTTGGGTACCTAAGAGCAATGTTTAAATTGTTTTGCAGGCCTACTCCTCCAGTGGCACTAAATGGGTGCTAGATAGTGGATGCACTAACCATATGACCGGAGAGAGGAAAATGTTTGTTGAGCATGAAGAAAATGATGATGCAAATGAAGGCATCTATTTTGGTGACAACAGCCAAGAAAGGGTACTAGGTATTGGTAAAATCGCAATCTCTTCTCAACACTTTCTTTCACATGTTCTACACGTTGAATCATTGGATTATAACCTATTGTCCATATCTCAACTATGTGAGAAAGGTTATAATTGCTTGTTTACTAACGAGGATGTGACCGTCTCTAGAAGAAGTGATAACTCAATTGCCTTTAAGGGTGTGTTAAAAGGAAAGCTTTACTTGGTGGATTTTTCCACAAGTAAAGCTCAGCTTGACACATGCTTAATAGCAAAAACCAACATGGGATGGCTGTGGCATAGAAGACTAGCCCATTTTGGAATGAGGAATTTACAAAAACTTCTAAAGGGGGATCACATCCGTGGACTAAAAGGTGTTGTTTTTGAAAAGGATAGACCATGTAGTGCGTGCCAAGCAGGAAAGCAAATTGGAACAGCTCACCCCGCCAAGAACGTGATGACGACAACAAGACCATTGGAGATGCTTCACATGGACCTCTTCGGCCCTGTCACCTATATAAGCATTGGCGGTAACAAGTATGGTCTTGTAATTGTTGATGATTTTTCTCGTTTCACTTGGGTATTTTTCTTGCATGATAAAGGAGAAACTCAAGGAATCCTCAAAAAGTTCTTGAGGAGAGCTCAAAACGAGTTTTCTTCAAAAACTAAGAAGATTAGAAGTGACAACGGTTCTGAATTCAAGAACACTCAAGTAGAAGAATTTTTGGATGAAGAGGGCATCAAACATGAGTTTTCAGCCCCTTATACTCCCGAACAAAATGGGGTAGCTGAAAGGAAGAACCGGACACTCATAGAGATGGCAAGAACCATGCTCGACGAATACAAGACCTCGGATCGATTTTGAGCGGAGGCAATCAACACCGCTTGTCATGCTACAAACCGCCTCTACCTCCATCGACTCTTAAAGAAAACCTCATACGAGCTCCTAACCGGTAACAAACCCAATATCTCCTACTTTCGAGTCTTTGGAAGCAAATGCTATATTCTTAACAAGAAGCCTAGGATTTCAAAATTTGCTTCGAAATCCTATGAAGGTTTCCTACTTGGTTATGACTCAAACACCTACGCTTATCATGTCTTCAATAAAACCTCCGGGTGCGTTGAAATTGCATGTGACGTGGTGTTTAATGAAACTAATGGCTCCCAAGTGGAGCAAGTTGATCAATGTGTATTAGATGAAGAAGAAGCACCAAGTGAAGCACTAAGAAGAATGGGGCTTGGAGAAATCCATCCCCAAGAAAATGTAGGACAAGATGCTACAAGATCATCAAAAGCGGCACCTCTCACTCAAGATCAAAACCAAGCACCCCAAGATCAAGACGGTCAGTTTGAGGAAGAAGAAAATCAAAACCATGGTGTTGATCAAGGAGGAGAAGAAGATGAAGAAGAAGAAAACCACTCAAGAAATCAAGTGCCTCACCCAAGGGTTCATCAAAGCATTCAACGAGATCACCCCGTTGATAACATCCTTGGAGATATCACAAAAGGGGTAACAACACGTTCTCGTATAGCTAACTTTTGTGCACATTACTATTTTGTGTCGTCCTTGGAACCATTTAGGGTGGAAGATGCACTCAAGGACCCGGATTGGGTAGTACCCATGCAAGAAGAATTAAACAACTTTACATGAAATCAAGTATGGGAGCTAGTGAAAAGACCAAACGCAAACATGGTAAGCATCAAATGGGTGTTCCGCAACAAGCAAGATGAACACGGAGTTGTGACAAGAAACAAGGCCAGACTTGTATCTAAGGGATATGCTCAAGTCGAAGGTTTGGATTTTGATGAAACTTTTGCTCCCGTAGCTAGGCTTGAATCTATTCGTATTCTATTAGCCTATGCTACTCATCATGATTTTAAACGCTATAAAATGGATGTGAAAAGTGCCTTTCTAAATGGTCCAATCAAGGAGGAGGTGTACGTGGAGCAACCACCCGGCTTTGAAGACCAAGAATATCCTGATTATGTGTTTAAATTTCATAAAGCTCTCTATGGCCTTAAACAAGCACCTAGAGCTTGGTATGAATGTCTTAGAGACTTTCTTATTGATAACGGCTTTAAGATAGGCAAAGCAGATTATACACTATTCACAAAGAATGTAGACAACGATCTCTTTGTATGCCAAATATATGTCGATGACATTATATTTGGTTCTACTAACACATCTTTTTGCAATGAGTTTAGAAAGATAATGAGAGATAGGTTTGAGATGTCCATGATGGGAGAGTTGAAGTTCTTCCTCGGATTTCAAGTCAAGCAACTCAAGGAAGGCACGTTCATTAGTCAAACCAAGTACACACAAGACATACTCAAGAAGTTCGACATGGACAAAGCAAAACCTATCAAGACACCAATGGTAACAAATGGGCACCTTGACCTCAATGAAGATGGACCAAGCGTGGATCAAAAGGTATATCGCTCCATTATTGGCTCATTACTTTATCTTTTCACATCTAGACCCGATATCATGCTTAGTGTATGTTTATGCGCAAGATTTCAAGCATCACCTAAAGAATGCCATTTAACAGCCGTTAAAAGGATCCTAAGATATCTAGTTCACACACCCAACCTAGGATTATGGTATCCAAAGGGGTCTAAGTTTAATCTCATCGGATACTCCGATGCAGATTACGCAGGATGCAAAATAGATAGAAAAAGCACCTCAGGAACTTGTCAATTTTTGGGTAGGTCCCTAGTATCATGGTCATCCAAGAAACAAAATTCCATTGCTCTCTCCACAGTAGAGGCGGAGTATGTCGCAGCCGGAAGTTGTTGTGCTCAACTTCTTTGGATGCGACAAACTTTAAGGGATTATGGTCACAATATGAACAACATTCCACTCCTTTGTGACAATGAGAGTGCTATTAAGATAGCCCACAATCCCGTTGAGCACTGTAGAACCAAACACATAGACATTAGGCATCACTTTTTAAAAGATCACTCTATAAAGGGGGACATAGCAATCTCACACGTAAGAACTGAAAAACAACTAGCCGATATCTTTACCAAACCACTAGATGAAAAACGATTTTGTGAACTTCGAAATGAGCTGAATATATTAGACTCTAGGAATGTAAGTTGAAAAAATTGTGCAAATAGAAGTTCTCAAAAATTCTTTCACAACCTTCAAAAATGTGCATGATTGTGAAAACTTGTACCTCCTCTATTTTCATCTCACATTATTTTTGGCTATATTGTCATCACATAATTATGTGTTTGATATATATATATATATATATATATATGTGTGTGTGTGTGTGTGTGTGTGTGTGTGTGTGTGTGGACCATATAGCTGGTACAAGTAAATCCACCGCAAACCAAGGCAAAAATTCTGATATATAAGAATTTTTAGACTTTAAAAGCCGGACTAGTCCGACCTAGAGGCCGGACAAGTCCGGGCATTCTAAAGAAGTCCGAGGAGCGGCGGACAAGTCCATAACGGACTAGTCCGCCTGGCACCCAGACAAGTCCGAACTAAAGACTAGTCCGGACCTAGTCCGACTGACCGGACTAGTCTGGCCCTTGGAGACTTAACCTCCAAGGGTCGGGCTGAAACCCCTCCCTCTCCCTCATTCACCTCCACTCCACTTCTCTCCTCCAAAACTCGCCCCCATTGGCGATTTTGGAGCTCTCCCTCAAATCCCTCGAAGGCATCCTCGATTCAAGGCTTGTGGAGTGCGGGGAACTCTTCTCCGACCATCTCCGCTCCTTCGAACCGCGGATTTCATCACATTCCTTCACTCCAAGGTACTTTTTAACCTAGCATTTATTTTTCACAAAAATCCTATTCCTAGAACATATCTTGGGTACCTTAGGGCCTCTCTGAGTTTCCTAGGCCATATTATTTCAAAACCCCATAGTATTGCACCTACTTTGATGAATTGATAAGCAAATCACATTAGTTAGGATTTAAAACTGTAAAGTCCGGACTAGTCCAGACTCCAACCGGACAAGTCCGGCCGGAGCGGACTAGTTCGCCTCCTGCCCGGATGATACAGTCTTAACCTCTAACTTTGGGTTTGTAAACTAATTTAAACGCAATACTCCATCAACTAAAAACTTCTTTTCTCACCAGATCATGTCAGGACCCAACGGCAGCCCTCTTCCAGATCCCAAGGCCAAAGCGGCTCGTCAAGCCGCTTATCGTGCGGCAGCCGAGGCAGAGGCAGTAGAGGCTGCTCTAAGGGAAGCTCGGACGAAGAAACGGGCTGACAGGGAAGCCCAAGCCTCCTAGTCCGTTGACCCTCCGAGGAGGAAGAGACTAGTCACCCTAAAGGACAAACAGCCTGTCGAGCAACAAAAATCAACCTCGGACAAAGGAAAAGGCAAAGCAGTTGATCCTTCCAGGAAAAAGGCTCTAGCCAACAGGGGACTCGTCATTCGTGACAACCCTAGACGGGGAAGGGAAAATCCCCCACAAGGACCTGTTTGGCCCCTTGAAAGGGCACCTCCCATGCACAACCCAAACCGCCAAACCAATTTGGTGAGTGCAACCTTCAAGGGGAAAGGAGCCGACAAGGCCAGAAGGTTCCGGGAGGAGGAGGTCTACAAGTACGAGAAGTCCACACCAGACCCTCGCTTCTGGTGTGACTTCCATTGTGACTACTACCGGCATGTCTATCTCCTAATGAAGACACCGGTAGTTGATGCTCAGTGGGTGGACTGGCCATACATGGCCAACAAGAAACATCAAGCCTTTGATGCGGTAATCGAAGCAACAGAACGCCATGGGATCAAAGACTTGATGGCTTTTCAATATGATTGGAACATTGAGGTCATAGTCCAGTTCTACAAAACCTGTTACTTCCACACATATGGAAACAGGAAAATCACTTGGATGACAAATGGGGTGGTGTACTCAGTACTATATGACGAGTTTGCTCGCATCCTAGGACTTGGGGAGCACTTGAACTATGAGATCATAGTTCACAATGAGAGAACTCTGGGAAAGGACGACTTGGACTTTATGTATCCTTCCTACCTCTCCTATGAGGCATCCTCAACCCACAACATAAAACCTTTCTTTGGAGTGATGAACAGAGTTCTGAGGAAGACTCTAGCTCCAAAAGATGGAGATGCGGGGATGATACAGGGGTACCTAAGAAACCTGTTGAAGCTGCTCAATGAAGAAGAAAAATTCAATGTCTTTGACTACATCTACAACGACATCTTCAACATCTCCCACACCCCGAACAGATCCTGTGGCTATGCACCATACATCATGTGCATGATTGAAAAAGTCACAGGGCTAGAGTTTGCAAAGGTGTGAAGCATCGGAAGCTCTGTCCTTAGATGCCGACTCCTCTTCCTCGCCCTCCTGCATCCATGGGCAGGGGATCCACTGCAGCTCCATCCTCTTCTGCCGGACCATCCATTCCTCCGTCGTCGAGTGGCTCCTCTAGTGGACTGCTCAAGATCTTCAAGGCCATATTCTCCTCGTGCCGGAAGGTGGAAGTTCACACGCAGAAGATGAAGCAACGCCAAGAGAAGTATCTCAAGGCCATGTGCGACAAGATGGAGACACCTATGTCTCCACCGTCATCAGATGATGATGACGTGACAGAGTTTCCCACTCTCACGGAGGATGAGCTTGCCTATTTTGGATCCACCTCAGCTGCTCCTCCTACCTCCCACACCCATCACCAGGATGACGATGAAGAAGAGGATGAGGACGAAGAGACCCAGAGTGACCACGACGAAGATCAATACGATAGTGATTAGGTTTTCTCCTTTTCCTTCCCTTTTTGGTGCCTTGATGCCAAAGGGGGAGAGAATAAGGGGGAGTAGTCTAGTCATAGTCATAGTCTAGTCTTGCTCATTAAACTCATTTCATGATGGTTTGTAATAACTATGCTACATTATGCCACGTTATGTTATTTTTGTAATGACTATGTTACTTTATCTCTTCAAATTATGCCATAATGAAATCTGCTTGCTCATAAATGTTATATCTTTCTAAATGTGGTTACTGCTTATACTTAGTCACGCCACCACAACACATGTAAGCATGAAATTCCCCATAAACTCACTCTTGTGCACATTTTTTCTCTCGTTCTTGATAATCCATATGCACACATCTAGGGGGAGTAAATATTTATGAAAACAATTGACAATATCTACTTTTCGAAAATCTTAATGAGTTGTCATCAATCACCAAAAAGGGGGAGACTGAAAGTGCATCTAGATAATCCTCGTGGTTTTGGTTGATTGATGACGACAATTAAGATGCTAATAAGTTTCTACTGAGTATGAGCACAGGTGTTTATCAAAGAAATGGATATGGAGTCTCTCAAGAAGCAAAAGGAGAAGAAGAAGACTTGGAAGAGTTGAAAATAGCATTTTCTATTAATCTTCACATTTTTCTAGTTTTGTATAGGGTCTTCTCTTTTAGGGTGCTTGAGAATCACTAGAGAGCTCAAACGAAGGATAGAACGTTAGAATCATGAGATGAGGTAGTCATAGATATGAAGAAAAGGGAAGACCGGACTTGTCCGGACAAATGGCCGGACTCCGTTCATAACCGGACTAATCCGCTTTAGACCGGATAAAGAGTCTCTGAGTCAGTTCGGACTAGTCTGTTAAAGCCGGACTAGTCCGCTGTTGTGTGAGTCTGAGTCGTTATGAGACTAAGTCTCAGAAGGCCGGACTAGTCCGCTAAGCGGACTAAGCCGCTTAGGTCCGGAGAAGAAGTCTATGAGTGTCATCGGACTAGTCCGCTCAATAGGCCGGACTAGTCCGATCTTTTCAGACTAGTCCGAAATAGGACGGAACAAAGGTTCCTGTGTGAGCTCGGACTAGTCCGCAGCTCCAGTTGAGAGAGTCTTTTAGACTAAGTCTGGTAAGACCGGACTAGTCCGCCCTTACCAGACTAGTCCGTTCTCATATGGAACAAAGGTTCCTGACTGAGATCGGACTAGTCCGGGGTTTCATGACCCTTTGAATTCAACGGTCACTAAAACTTTATTTGGTAAGCCGTGACGTGAGTGGTCCCTCAAGATCGGACTAGTCCGGGGTTGGGACCGGACTAGTCCGAACTTTAGTTGGTAACGGCTAAATGTCGGGATTTCTATAAAAGGAGACCCCCCCCCCCCGGCTGAGAATTTATCATACATGAACCCAAGCGTTGAAAACTCATTCCTAGAGCTCTTCTAAGCCTCTTTCCTCACCTTCTCGACCCCTAAGATCGGATCTTAAGGAGTTAGTGGTTCTTGTGAGAGTAAAGACGTGGTGACTGATGTTTGAGCTCTCGGTTTGATTCCTTTGCACTCTAACTGTTATTTTGAGTTCTCAACAGTTGTACTTTGAATTCTAGAACTGCTTGGTTGGTGTAGGGAGCCTCAAAGTGTGAGTTGCCCCTAAGAGCATTGTATTCACATTCGATTGATAGTGAGAAAGCCCGGGCTTGATCTTGGTGATCGCTCGGTGAGGGAAGGGTTAGAAAAGACCCAGTGCTTGGTGAACTCCTCAACGAGGACGTAGGTTCCTGTATAGAATCGAACCTCGGGATAAATCGTGTCTCTTGTCTTCTCTACTATCTTGATCACTAGAATTACTTGTTAAACTTTCTTGTGTTATTTTCTGCAAATTGTTCTATTATTTTGCAATCTTATTATTCTCAACTAATTTGTGATATCATTTGACTACCACATATTTTCAGCTCAAACAAACTTAACAGGAAACCTAAAACACAAATTAGGCTTAGACCGGACTAGTCCGACCTCATACCGGACTAGTCCGTCCCACTCTGGTTTTATCCGCTCTTTATTTTTAATTTCAGGTTTTATTAGCCTATTCACCCCCCTCTAGGCAACTTTCACCTACTAAACAAGTTTTGAACGCACCGAAGGCATATCGGATATATGGGCCCTGATAAGCTGATGTAACCTAAACCTCCGGGCATCGAGGCATAGCACACCGATTTATTGGTGTAGGTTGAGGGCAGCTAGGTGGAAATCTGCTAACAGGCATAGAGAGATGCTCCGTGTAGGGAACATCCTACTCTTTTCGGTGCGACCGGTTCAACGTTTGGGCTGTTGGGGGAAAGGTTGTCCTGTACGACACGGGGTGAGCGTGACGTGCTCTTCCGGTATCCCTGCAGGTGTATATCAAGTCGATTCACCGTCCCTCGCGGTTATGGGTACCGCTTGTTCACTGTGTCGTGACGTAGATTAACATATGAAATGATGTGATTCAATATTGCTGTTATGAATAACTTGTATTGCTACATATGTGTGCCACCAAATATTGCTTACTAAATTTCAGATTCATGAACTGTTAAGTTGTGGCTACAAGATGAACTAAGGATGAACTTGTAGGCGTCTCCTTTGCTTCAATTTACTATCCTATATTGGTTATAACCTGCATGTAGAGTTTCATGTATAGGTAGTTGGTTAAGACTTGCTGAGCCATCGTGCTCACGGTTGCTGCTATGAGCCCCGCAGACTCGGGGTACGAGTCTACCGGTGAGGGCTACCCTCCATCGGGGACCACGGCTGAGTGGGAGCCATACATGCCATGCTGAGCGGATGAGTGGAGCTATTGTGGGTTGTCCATAGGGCTGGACAACTGACTTTTGCAAGATAGATGGACGTGAGTTGTACAAATTATCTTCTGTTGTAGAACTCTGTAATTTAGATGTGAAACTGAAGGTTTGTACCACTTTTTGTACATATTCAGTTTGTTTTCTATGTAATACAATGTTTTCCTTATGGTGTGTGCTATCGGGTGTCACATTGTGTGGCACCACCCTCTGAGATCCTGGGCGTACATTCGATCTGTAATAGGCTGGCATCAGAGCTGATTAGGGGATAGGACACTAAATAAGGACAGTATTACGGGAAAACATAGGATTACGGTGAGGAATCGCTAGTATGCCCAAATAAGGACTATAGTAGTATAGTTACTTAAAGTGGCATGACTAACATACTTGTTATAATTCTGAATTTTGATTATGTAACGACGCACCTACGCTCAGATAATAATGGTATGGAACGCCACCAAAAGCGGTTCAACTTCGGTTAGCTCCCCTGACGAGGAATGTGGTTCAGGGATAGGTCTCACAGCTTGGTGTGGGACGTTAATATGAAACTCTTGGACTCTTCATGTTCCTGAGTTCATATGAAACGCTGGTCCCTGGCGTGAATTAGGTAAGAAAGTGGAAATCCCATCGTGTGGTCGGTAACACGATAGTGTGTTCTTCTAAAAATAGCCTAGGAGGACATACGCAGCGCTTGCCATCAGCGTGCCCTGCAGGGCAGTAGGTGGTATCTGTTGGGGTGATAAAATTCCTAACCATGACGATCCGTTCGCGCTTTACTCGGGTTCCCCGTCGTGTGATGTGAAAACACGATCACATACCTTGAGACGTGGCTTAACTCAAGGACGGCCGTATGACAATGATACTGGCGTATGTATTTACTTTCAAATATGGACCTGCCTGAAATGACAACAACCTTTGAGTGCATCACTATGGAGTGTTCTTCAGCAGGTACTAACCACGTATGTAATCCGTGTAGTACACGTGTGCGAGAGACCGTTCAGTGCCACAATTGAGACGTATATGCCGGTATAATCCGGTTAGGATCTTCCTTTTTGTGAGGAACGTAGTACCAACATGTAATAAGCATTTGCATTAAAGATAATGGTAACAAGGAACTAAGATAACCAAGTTTCAACATTTAGGACCCTGGTTGGGTAGAAAAATTCAATAGTGGATTAGTTTAGCTCAAAGGGATTGAGAAACAGAGTGCTCTGTTTTGGCAGCAACGTTGCTGAACTTTAACAGAGCATAACTCACAGGTTATTTAGCCAATGGGGGTGTGGAATATAGTTATGGAAAGTAGTTTAAGTGCTCTACGACTTTGTAGACTTCCAGAGCAGAATCACATATTAAACTGGTTGAAATTCCAGATGATTGTAACCTGTTCAGAACCAGGACAGATTCAAAAACTCTCTTGACTGTTCTATTTTTCAAGCATAACTTCCTGTAGAAAAATCTAAAATTATCATATGATACATTTTTGGAAAGTTTAGGAGATGTGTTACATCTTTGTAATTTAAAGTTTTTGTAGTTGCAGTACGGAATTCAGTGAAATTTAGAGTTGAAAACAGCAACTTCCAAAGGAGGTGCTGTTGAAATTCTTCCAGAAATTCTGTTGACTTCTAATTATCATAACTTTTTAACCAGAGCTGATCTGAGGAATAACAAATACTCGTTGGAAATATATGAAGATAAATTTAACTTTGGTATTCAACTTGAGTCATGAAAATGCCAAGTACCAGTTCAAAATGTGGGATATGTAGAAACTGGTCATTCTGGGCAGAGGGATGGACAGTTGAACTTATTTGAGCGATTGTTGTACCCTAGGGGGTTTGATTACTTCCAATGGGGTAGAACATACTCGTAAGTTGTTATATTCAACTAGTGAAATATTTGAGTATATTTCCTACTCAAGTTTTTTGCTAGAGACCATGTCTGTGTCATATTGAAGAGAAAGGGGAGTTTACGTGATGACAAAGCGATATTAACGTCTCGTAGTGACCAAATCTAGTTGATTTGAACATCCAAATAGGAAGTCCATCAAGTTGGATTTAACTAGTTTGTATTTGGTCTCGTAATGGTGTAGCTTGTGCAAAGTTATTACATTATCTATTTATGAGATGTATCGCATGGTTACTGTCATTATGTTTACGCCTATTTTATTGGACTGCATGGAGTATGCTGTGAGACTGATTTTTATTGTCGTATGGTTGCAGATGGTTCTCAATCGGGCCACGCACGAGGTCGGGGGCTCTAGTCAGCAAGGGGGTGATGACTCCAAGCCACCTGCCCACGACAACACCCCGCAGCAACAACCACCACCGCCACCTCCGCTTACACTAGCGGATGTGATCGCGGCGCTGGTGGGCAATCGTGAGGAACAGACCGATCTGCTCCGCACGATCGTGCAGAATACGTCCTAGGTGGTGGCGCCAAGAGAGGGGGCCTCGTGAGCCCCACATCACGACGTACTCGGATTTCATGAGTACGCATCCTCCGGTGTTCACCGAAGCGGCAGAACCACTAGAGGCAGACAACTGGCTGTGGACGATCGAGTCCAAGTTCAGGCTGCTCCAATGCACGGAGCGGCAGAAGACTCTCTTCGCGGCGCAGCAGCTTCAGGGTGCCACCGGTGCATGGTGGGCGAACTATGTCGCCTCACTACCTGCTGTCCACGCCGTGGAATGGGAAGAATTCTGGAGGTGTTCCGCGCCTATCATATCCCTCCCAAGATAATGAAAAGGAAGTTCCAAGAATTCTTGGAGCTGAAGCAGGGCAGGAGGAGTGCCCACGACTACTCCCTGTGTTCAACCATCTGGCGCAGTATGTGTCAGATTATGTCTCCACCGAGGAGAGGAAGCGAGAGCAGTTCTATCGGGGGTTAAATCCCGAGATGAAGACGCATCTTGTACAATGCAATCGTGGCACTTTCAACGACCTTGCCAACGCCGCGATTATGCAAGAGGATGCTCAGCGGGAACTGGCAGCTGAGCAGCGAAAGCGAAGCGTTCCACCAAGCAGCGGGGGTGGAGCTCCTCAAAAATACCGTATGGTGTATCGGACACCATCCGGTCAGCAGTGGTATCCACCGGCGCGACCTCAGCAGTTTGGGGGTCATTCTTTTCAGCCACCCTCATTCCGACCGCCGATGCCACCACTGCAACCGCAACAGCAGCAGCAGCAGATGGTAATCCGTGCGTTTCCACTGCCACAACGCACCCGTGCTTCCGTCTGCCTATCAGCGGAGGACCGCCTCGCTACACCTGCTACACGTGTGGCCAGGCGGGTCATTTCTCGAATGACTGTCCCAAGGGGCAGCAAAGCAGCGGCCAAGCCCAATATCAGTGCGGTGCTCGAGGCCGACCTCCAGTTAAGAAGGGAGGTCAGCGAACCTGGGGCGTTCGCAACCTCGACAATGAGGATGCCCCGGAAGGAGAGAACGTTCTGGTGGGTACGTTCACTCTCAACGATCAAGCAATCATCATTTTATATGATTTGGGTGCAACCCACAGTTTCGTAAGTGCATCCTATGTGGCTAAGCATCAACTGCAGGTCTTCCCAACCGATTATTCATATGTAATTTGCTCACCGGGAGGGAAGATTTCAGCAAATATGGTGATTCCAAAAGCACCACTGTGCTTAGGCGGGAAGATATATCCCACCACCTTGATAATCCTTACGGGACAGAAGATTAATGCAATCTTAGGGATGTCATGGTTACGCTACCATGGCGCTGTCCTGGAAACTCTATCACGGACGGTTCATTTAAATTCTCCATTCCACCGTCCGCATTCGATGGTGTTAGACAACCCTGTCCCGGAAGTTTCAGCAGCCTATAACAGTGAAGCTCCCAAGTTAGAGGACAACCCCGTAGTCCGGGAATATCCCGACGTGTTCCCGGATGATCTTTCAGGCATGCCACTGGAACGCGACGTGGAGTTAAAGATAGAACTTGCATCCGGGACTACTCCCATCACTACAGGAAACGATGAATAGGGTGTCGGTTTATCTATATGTGTTGGCCCTGACGCATTTAACACATCTAGGGGTGTCGGTTTAAGCGAACCGACACCCATAAGTTAGAGGCGTCGGTTTTTCTGGATCCAACCGACGCACATATTAAATGTGTCGGCCAAACCGACGTTTATGTGAAATGTGTCGGCTAAACCGATGCTCATACGGCAGGCCCGGCTGGCTCAGGCTCTAAGAGCGTCGGCCCTAGCAAAACCGACGCCCTTAAGCGGGCCCCACTCGAAACCTAATCCCTTCGCCTCTTCTCTTCTCCTCATTCTCCCTGTCGCCCGCGCGCCTTCTCGCCCGAGCCCCCGCCCGCCGCCGCCGCCAGCCCCCCGCCACCCCACCGCATCGCCGGCGCTCCTGCCCATCGGCGTCCCCTCCGCCTCCCCGTCCCGACCCCCGTCTGCCCCCCTGTCCGGCGCCCCCGTCCACCTCGGCCGTCGGCGCCCCCGGCGCCGTAGTCCGCATCGCCCGCCGCCTCGCCGGCGCCCCTGCCCGTCGGCCGGCCGGTGTCCCCTCCGCCTCCCCCGTCCGCCCCCCTGTCCGCCCCCTGTCCGGCACCCCCGTCCGCCTCGGCCGCCGGCGCCCACGGCGCCCCCGTCCGCCTCGCCCGCCGGCGCCCGTTCCGGCAGTCGTTTGGCGCCCCGGCGCCCCTGTCCACCCCTGCGTCGGCGCCTCCTTGCGGCCAGCACCCCCGTCATCCTGGCCACTTTCATCCGGTTCAACTCTAAGTGAAGGTAAAATATTAGGTGTATTGCAAATACGTGATTAGAGTTGAATGTGATTAGAGTTGAATGTTATATTATATGGTTGCTAACTCGTGAAAGTAATGCTTTATCATATCATGTGATTAGAGTTAACTCGTGTATGTGATTCATATTATATAGTTGCTAACTCGTGAATGTGATTCATATCCATTATGCTATATGAATTGAATGTGATTCATATCATGTCATATTGTGTGAAGTTGAATGTTCAAGCTTATATTATGTGATTACTTCTTTTAGATATGAATTAAAAAAGGCTTATAGTTTTTTCATCTAAATGGATTAAAAGTTCGTATCATGCATGTGATTGCTTCTTTTTGGCATTTGCAATATGATGACTAATTATATGTTTGTAATATAGTAACTCGGATCTACAGCGATGCCCTCTGCTGAAATAATGTGTCCGAGAAATGGTACTTGATTAATCCAGAATTCACACTTGCTGAATTTGCATAGAGCTGATGATCTCGCAATCTTTGTAGCACAATATGCAGATGATCAGCATGTTCTTCCTCTGACTTGGAGTACACCAAGATATCATCGATGAAGACAACGACGAGTTTATCCAACTCCGGCATGAACACTGAATTCATCAGGTACATAAAGTGTGCCGGGGGTTGGTCAAACCAAAAGACATAACGAGATACTCATACAGCCCGTATCTCGTTGAGAATGCCGTCTTCGGAATATCTTCTGCCCGGATTTTAATCTGGTGATATCCGGACCGAAGATCCATCTTCGAAAATACCTTCGCACCCACTAATTGGTTGAAGAGCATGTCAATGCGAGGTAGTGGATACTTGTTCTTGATGGTAACGGCGTTCAAAGGACGATAATCAACACAAAGCCGTAGTGTTTCGTCCTTCTTCTTGACAAACAACGCTGAACAACCCCAAGGTGACGAACTCGGTCGTATAAAGCCCTTGCTCATTAGGTCATTCAGCTGTGTGTTCAATTCTGCCAGTTCATTGGGTGCCATCTTGTACGGCCTTCGTGATATCGGTGTTGTTCCTGGTATAAGTTCAATCTTGAACTCAACGTCTCGTTCAGCTGGCATGCCCGGTAAATCTTTGGGAAACACATCCGGATACTCACATACCACCGGAATGTCCTCTATCTTAACAGCTTCCGTGTGGTTCACTGTTGCAATCTGCTGCCGTTTGGCGCCCAGAATTAATATATGAAGACCGTGCTGTGGGGAGTTGAGCTCAACGGTCCTGGAGCTGATGTTAAGGACCGCCTGGTGGTAATTCAACCACAACATCCCCAAAATGATGTCGATCTTCAGACCCTCAAGAATAATGAGAGTCGTAGGGTATATTGTACCCCCCAAACAAAGAGGTGCTCGGGAGACAACCTCGCTTGCGGTACTGCTGCCCCCGGGCGAAGATATGAGGTATTGCCTCTTTGTATAAATGGTTTGAAGCTGATGTTGAGCCACAAAAGATTGGCTAATGTAACTCTAAATGCAGGGGTAGTAAGACAGTAGGAATAGGAATTTGCAAAATACAGCTTGATTAAACTTGATCCTTATATTTAGATTCTTATAGCCGTCATTTTAGTGGTCCTCACGCCTCACAACATCGGAAGTCCACAATCAAACAAGAAATGCTTATCCCGATGTTGCTAGCCTAAGGCGGAAATGAAATTTAGTTGGCTCTATATCTACTTCAGTCAAGGTTCCAATACAGTGATTAATCCACAAACAGCAAGTTAAGAGACTTAGTTCCTCTTCTTACTAAGTCACAGCGCAGTGGGCAAGTATGCTAAATCCTCTTCCGCGAGCGACGGTGATTCGAATCAATAACAACCCAGAATACACGACACATACACCCGCCTCGAAAGACTCTCTCAAGATCTCTTTCTTACGTTGATGCATCAACCTTTCACATGAAACCCCGACATAGAAAAACGCTTCGCACCGAGCAGGATGGTCCTCTACGCGGACACGACGAAGTTGCCCGCTAAAGGATTTACACCTCCCGCCTTCTCAACGCCATTCCCACGCGAAGGATGAGTTTCTATATCACGGTCCATCGAGTTACATGGGTTTCATGGGTCCCATACCCCACTATATATCCGGTACAGCTCAATCTTGTCCAGCAGGGCCGCATACATACGGTCCTTAACCGACACGGACGGGGCTACAACCAACCTCCACATTAGCCTTACCATCCCGGTCCAGGCCAAATGTGGTCTCAAGCATTGTCACACCCATCGCAGGTCGAGACCAACCTAGAGTGCTCCATCCTACAGGAACATCCCCGTCCCCATCTCATATTCATGAGGGTGCTCTTATCATTTATCTCTCGCGAGTAACTCCATTACTCGAACTTTCTCGCGAGTAGCTTTTTACTACTCGACTTCTACCGAGCTAGCTACAACATTAGCCTAGCATCTACAATGAGGCAAAGGCTACACTAAACCTTCTACTCAGGGATGTAATAGTCATGCAAGTGGGTTTGAATCATCCTAGACATAATGCACATTATCAAGTCTAATAAACATGAGATGAAGTAAAGCAAAATTTAAAACAGTAACGATATGCAAACCGGGGCTTCCCTTGCTCAACGGTTTTGTTAGAAGATAGAAGTTAGTCTTCCTACGGAGAATCTGCCAAACTCGTCACGAGATGGAGATCCTCGCTGCAGAGTCGAGTCCTCGTCGAACGTCGACGTCACGTGCTATTAAGATGATTTATGCACATGTATTCAAAAGCAATTTAGAAACTGTTTAAAAACTGTTGTTCAAGATAACTCACACATAAGAGAGATAAACAACAGCAAGGTTTTTTTGTTGGATCTAAACCTTAGATAAGATGAAAGCTAGGGTGAAAAGAGATACTAGTAATCACCATGTGATTAAGTCCATTATATGACCACTTAAACCTAAAAGATGGTAGCTCAAGTTCCAGAGGTCCAATGAAGCTGAGAATTTAACCACAGCCTCTATGGAAGGTATTTAGGCAGTGTGCAAAAATTGAGCTCATGAAATGGCATCATGTGAGCACAACAAATCCTTATGTGGTTTTCACTAATCAACCTTTACCCCCTAGATATTAAGCTTTCCTATGCTGCAAAGTATACATTTTGTGAAGCACAAAATGTTCTTAGTCAATAGGAATTGGTTTTACCATTTTTGGAGTTTCCTACATGGAGATATGGATTTTACAAGGAATGGGGAAAAGCTGAAAATGTCTCTGTTTATTTTCCCATTTTTCAGAGACATAAGGAATGAACACATCATTTATCCAATCAAATGGGGTCCAATGCCTCTGAAATTTTTACTGAAGTTCAAGGATTTTTGGAAGAATGTCCTGTCCAAATTTGGGAATTTTCCAATAAACAGAACTCCTGTAAAAATTCATACAATGTTTTAATTAAATGAATTAATGAGCCAAATCCAGGGATTTTCATAAACATTGGACTGCACCCCTTGATAGTACTCTTTGAGAGGAATCCAACAAAATTTGTTTCACAATTTTTGGACACTCCTACACAAAGTTATGGAGGTGAGCAACTAGACTTGTTGGTGCACAGATGGGGTGGCTTGCTTGGGCGTGATCCCTTCTGGTTTGGGCTGTCCACGGCGTCCAGTTCCGGTTCCTTCAGTTTGAGCTTGGGAGCAGAGGAAACCTCGCTGTCTCTAGGCGCCAGCGAGCTTAGGACAGCGGAGGAAGAGTACTAGCCGGCCAGAGCACTCATGGGCGAAGGACTTTGCTGTGGGAAGCTGGGGCAAAGGTTGTTTGGTTTGCTCTGGTGATCAAAGAAAACAGAGAGCCGCAGGCTCTGTTCTTATCGGGAGGAAAACACATGTGAGCTGCTGTGAGCAGAAAACTTCGGTTGTGCTACCGTGGGGAGGATAGGAGCAGGGCACGCCTCGGAGAGCTGGAGCTGGCGAGCCACCGACGTGGTTGGAGCAGCTGCTGTCGCTCGCGCGTGCGTTCGGGAGGAAACAGAGTCGGTTGTTGAACTGTGGTGTATGACATGTGGGTCCGACCCCTTTTATTTGATTTCTCCACTGTGCTTTGAGATTCCCACGCAAACGTTGACCAAATATCACCAAATTTGGAGGATAGGCCAAACCTAATGTGAGGAATTTGAATATAAAATCTGATTTCAATATTGAGCACATTTGGTTCAGTTTCCAAATTCAAATTTGAATTTGAATGTGCTCACAAATATTCCTTCGAATTAATTGGTATACGGGCTCCAAAAATATCCAAACTTGGAACTTAGGCTCTTGAATACATTAGAAATGCATCTATGCTCTCACATATGGGCCTTTGTACAATCTGAATAGGAATCCTTTCAAAAGAATTCAAATTGCATTTAAATTTCCTCCACTCTACTCATAGAGAAGGTGCACATGAGTTAGAGTTTTTGGGAGTCTAATTCTTTCCCCTAGGTTAACATGTGTTGAGCATGGGCTAGAGAAAATTTTTGACTCCCTCACATGTCCATATTTGTGTTCATCATTTCATGTGACACAATTATAGCCTTTGATCGCCTTAACTTTGTTTCATAAGTTAAAATCAAACTTTACAAAAGTTAGGGTTGTTACATTCCTCCCCCCTTAAAAGAATCTCGTCCCGAGATTACAAAAGAAAGAAGAAGGGAGAATTACTACTGGACATATGGTACAAACAAGTCGGGAAAATTTAAATGGAGAAATTCCTCGCTTTCCCACGTGGCTTCATCAGCGGTGTGGTTGCTCCACAAGACTTTGTAAAATCGCATTGTCCAATTTCTTGTGGCGCGAGTCTTCTCGTCGATAATCTGTATCGGATACTCAGAATAAGTGAGATCCGGTTGAAGATCCTCAATGTTCTCCATATGAACTGCGGTTGGGTACTTAAGACATTTCCGCAGCTGAGAGACGTGGAAAACATTGTGAATACCCGAAAGTGACGTCGGTAACTCCAGACGATAGGCCACGGGTCTGCATATCTCAGTGACAGCAAACGGCCCGATGAATCACGGAGCGAGCTTTCCCTTCACTCCAAACCGATGAACCCCTTTCATCCGAGAGACACGAAGATAAACGTGGTCCCGATGTCGAAGTGAAGAGGTCGACGTCTTTTGTCTGCATTACTCTTCTGCCAAGATTGAGCAGCCTTTAAATTGGCTTGAATCACTCGCACTCGTTCCTCGGCTTCCTTCACCAGATCAATCCTGTAGACCACTCTCTCGCCGGACTCACACCAATTCAGTGGTGTGCGGCACTTCCGACCATAAAGAGCTTCATACGGGGCCATCTTGATGCTGGATTGATAACCGTTATTATTTGAGAATTCTGCTAACGGTAGATGGTCATCCAAATTCTTCCCATAATTGATGACACATGCCCGTAGCATATCCTCCAGAATCTGATTTATCCTCCCCGTTTGACCATCAGTTTGCGGATGATACGCTGAACTTCTGATTAACTTGGTTCCCAAGGAAGCATGCAGTTGCTCCCAAAATCTGGATACGAATAACGCACCTCGATCAGAAATGATGGTGCGGGGAACCCCGTGTAAACACACGATTCTCGAGATGAACAGCTCAGCATACTTCTTTACCACATATTTGGTATGGACTGGAATAAAATGTGCTGTCTTGGTCAAACGATCGACGATTACCCAAATAGAATCATGCTTGTTGCTGGTCATGGTTAAACCGACGATGAAGTCCATACTTATGTCTTCCCACTTCCATGCTGGAACCTTCAGCGGTTGAAGTGGTCCGGCTTTCCTCATATGGTCGGCTTTAACCCGCCGACACGTATCACACTTGGATACGTACTTCGCAACCTCTCTTTTCATCCGTGTCCACCAGAACTTAGATTTAAAGTCCTGGTACATCTTATTTCTTCCTGGATGAATGGAGTACTTGGATAAATGCGCTTCATCCAATATCTTCCTCCGCAATTTCATATTCCGGGGTACAACTATTCGGTTGTTAAACCAGAGCGTACCCTCTTCATCTTTGCGGAACATTTTCAACTCACCGCTTTCCACTCTCCTCTGGATGTGAGACATACCTCTGTCTCTCTTCTGAGCCTCTACAATCTTATCTCGGATTGTAGGAATAAGAGCGAGGTTGAACAGCGATCCGTGGGGAACTAAGAGCAGGCTTGGTTCTCCTTCTTCATGCGCAGCCATGGCTAAATGGTGAATGTGGGCTTTCCGACTAAGTGCATCGGCAACCACATTCGCTTTACCCAGGTGGTAATGAATTTCATGTTCGTAATCCTTGATCAATTCGAGCCATCTTCGCTGCCTCATATTCAGTTCCTTCTGTGTGAAGATGTACTTCAAGCTTTTGTGGTCAGTGTAGAGATGTACTAGATTGCCTAGTAGATAATGTCTCCACATTTTCAATGCTAAGACCACTGCAGCTAGTTCAAGGTCGTGCGTCGGGTAATTCTGCTCATGACCCCTGAGTTGTCGGGATCCATACGCGACCACATGCCCTTCTTGCATCAACACACAACCCAAACCAATGTCGGATGCATCACAATAAACATCAAACGGCTTCGTTGTGTCCGGCTGGGCCAAAACTGGAGCTGTAGTGAGATGCTTCACTAATGTTTGAAAAGCTTGTTTACATGAATCGCTCCAATCATATTTGGTGCTTTTCTTCAACAGCTCCGTCATAGGTTTAGCGACTTTGGAGAAGTTGGGAATGAATCTCCGGTAATAACCCGCTAAACCTAGGAAACTCCTCACTTCATGAACAGATGTTGGAGATTTCCAATTCAGCACTTGCTCGATTTTACTTGGGTCCACAGCGATGCCTTCCGCTGAAATAATATGCCCAAGAAATGGCACTTTGCTGATCCAAAACTCACATTTACTGAACTTTGCATATAGCTTGTGATCTCTCAAGCGTTGGAGTACAATATGCAAATGTTCAGCATGTTCTTCTTCTGAATTTGAATAGACCAAAATGTCGTCGATGAAAACCACGACGAACTTGTCTAACTCCGGCATGAACACAGAGTTCATGAGATACATAAAGTGAGCCGGAGCATTGGTCAACCCAAAGGACACGACAAGATATTCATAAAGACCATATCTTGTTGAGAACGCCGTCTTAGGTACATCTTCTGCCCGGATTTTTATCTGGTGATACCCAGACCGAAGATCCATCTTGGAAAATACCTTATCACCCACTAGTTGATCGAACAAAATGTCAATGCGTGGTAGTGTATACTTATTCTTGATAGTGACAGCATTCAGTGGACGATAATCTACGCATAGTCTCAAAGTCTCGTCCTTCTTCTTCACGAAGAGTGCGGAACAGCCCCATGGTGATGAACTTGGGCGTATAAAATCTTTGTCCATGAGGTCATTAAGCTGCTCCTTCAATTCTGCTAGATCCTTCGGTGCCATTTTGTATGGTCGCCGAGAAATAGGTATTGTTCCCGGTGCTAGTTCAATCTTGAACTCTACATCACGTTCAGGCGGCATGCCCGACAAGTCTTCGGGAAACACATCTGGATATTCACATATCACTAGAATATCCTCAAGTTTAGGAGCTTCAATCTGATGCACTGCTGCAACTCGTTGTGATGGACCCACAAGATTCAATGTGTTACAACCGTGTATTGGGGAATTCAGTTGGACAGTCCGAGAGCTGATATCAAAGATAGCTCCATAATGTGTCAACCATGACATCCCCAAGATAATATCAATCCTTTGGCCTTTGAGTATGATAAGGCTCGCAGGATAGATGTTTCCATCCAAACATAAAGGTGCCCGAGAGACCATTTCATCAGTTGATATCTTGCCTCCAGGTGAGCTGATATGAAACGGATGCTTAACAGTGCTAAATGGAAGATTATTCTTCAGCACATAGTCTCTGCTAATAAAATTGTGGGTGGCTCCGGAATCAAAAAACACGAAAGTGGGCTGTTCATGCAAGGTGAACATACCCGCTAAAACTGGTTCGCCTTTTGCAATGTCCTCAATAGCAGTGTAATTAACCCTGCCAGCTTTTGAAAGATTCTTCTTTGAAGGTTCACGGTGCTGATCTGAGCATTGATGAGACGACACATAATTGTGGCTCTGCTCAGATCCACGACTGTTTCGTGCTGCAGAAATCCTCAGCTCTCTACTAACACGAGGTGGAGATAATTCGTGCGTAGCTGGTTGCGGTAGGGTTGCACGAATAATTTATGTCAGCTGCTGTTGAGGTGGAGGCTCATAAGTGATCAACTCCAGCCGTGGTTGTGAGAGTTGCACCACAGGCGGAATTTGTTGCCTAACTGGCTAGTAGTACCGCACTCGATAGTTCGGAGGAACCTCGATATCACTGTCCGTCGGTATACTCCTTTTCAACTCCGCTTCACATCAGAGATGCATGTCTTCTTTAATGATAGCGGCATTTACCAACTCATTGTAAATACCGTTATTGAACAAAGTCACTTGTTCCTGAAGTTCGACATTCAAACCTTGGAAGAAATAGTCGCACTTCAACGCTTCCGAGTCTACCATATGAGTTGCATATTGCATCAAGTCTTCAAACTGTTTGAAGTACTCGTACGCACTCCTTTCCCCTTGCTTTAACTCCAGAAAGTCTTGATACTTGGTTCGAAGAATTCCCGAACAAATGTGACGTGCCCGGAAAACAGTCCGGAATTCATCCCAAATCACTCGATGACCTTCAGGAAGAGTAGCGATGTACTCCGCCCACCAAGCTCCAGCGGCTCCGTGGAGTTGTTGAGCGGCAAAGAGAGTCTTCTGGTACTCATCGCATTTAAGCATATCGAACTTGGCTTCAATACATTGGAGCCAATGAGCCGACTCCAACAGTTCTTTCGCTTCCGAGAAAACTGGTGGTTGTCTTGCTAGAAAATCCAGATAAGTGCTTGGCGGGGGATTTTGCTGTAGTGTCTCCTGTCGTATGCTTTGTCGCACCAACAGATCCAAAGACTCAGCCATCTTTTCCAAGATTTCCGCCAATCCGGTTGTTGATGTCGGCACTTCTTGTCGTGGCGAATTACTTTCGCCGTGACTCGACTCACCAACCTCACTCCTGGAATGAGCATGATCCATGCTGCAAGAGTGAGCAATTTACGGTTAAAATTCAAAGTTTAAACTCAACTTGAATTGAAAACATAACCGTAAAAACATCACATCAATAATGCAGCACACATAATCTAACCAGGGTTTCGACAATTCTGAAATCTATCAAACATGAGCAAGTTTTTCCAAACCCTTAATTCCAACAGTAGGACAAACTGAGAAATAACTCAAGAACATGTTATGGAGCTTAGAGAAGTCTGAAACATCCCTGTTCACAACAATTCTTAAGTTACATAGGCAATAAGCACTACTCTGTTCAGAATGACCAATTGGTCTTAACCCCAGAATTTAAATATCAAAATGGCAATTTCATATCTCAAGTTGAATATTAAAGTTATAGTTAACATCAATATCTTACCAACGAGTATTAATTTGCCTTCATATATGTTCTGATCAAAAATTGTGATATTTTAAAGTTAACAGAAATCTGGAACAATTTCGACAGCACCTCCTTTGAAAGTAGCTGTTTTGTCCGCAAGATTTCATCACTTTAAACTCCAAATCTGGAGAAACTTTGAACTACAAAGTCATAGCATATATCACAAGATTTCCAACGGTGTATTACATGACCCTTATAAATTTTTCTATAGAAAGTTATGGTTGAAATACCGAAATTTCCAGAGAGCAATTTGTGGCCGCCCTGTTTTTTGGACAGTTCACACTCATCTGAGAATTTGATCCATTTGGAGGGTGATTCTCATCTTTAGTTCTACTGAAGAGTTGGAGAAGACTTCAATAGCTTTCCAGAAATGTGTCACTTACCTCCATTGGTTCAACCAAACAAAAGTTATGTCCTGTTCAACTTCAGCAAAATTCTGCTGAAAACAGGGGAGATTATTCCTAAGTCTGTGAATAAATCTATACTCCAAATTGACTCTTAGTTCAATATAGGAGTTCATTAACCCTTAATGGAATCCTAGACTACACATTTACTCTTTTTATTTTCAACCTTCTTTTCATGCAGTTCAAAACATATCACGGTACTACGTTTCCTCACCAAACTAAAATCCTAACCGGCTTTATACCGGCTTATACGTCTCGAGTGGTGGCACTAAAACGATCACTCACAACCGTTGTCTACACGACATGTACTAACGTGGTTAAAGGACCTGCAGAAAACCACTTAATAATTATGCACACATTGGTTTATCATTTCAGGCAGGTCCATATCATAGTAAAAACATACGCCCCGTATCATTGCCATACGGGCCGTCCTTGAGTCAAGCCACGTCTCAAGGTACATGATCGGGTTATTCACCACCCGACGGGGGCTCCACACCTTTGCAATAAAGCACACCGGTGGAACAGCACTTTCGTATGCCTCATAGGAAATGAAGGGTCCTAAAGAACACACTTCGGGTTACAAACCACACGATGGGGTCTCCTCCTCTTGCCCCTGGGTTTGCGCACTGGAGGCTAGTGCCATTCATATGTCTCTAAGACATGAAGAGTATTAGAAAACATATTCACTTCCCGTCCATTGCTGAACGGAACATCCCACACTACTTTCCTCGTATGGGTGAGCTAACCGAAATTGATCCGCTTTCGGTGGCGTTCCTTACCATTCTTACCTCCACGTAGGTGCGTCGTTACAGAATTGAAATGCTGAATGATTAACACACTGTTAGCTTGCCACCTTAAGTAACTATTCTAATAATACTCCTTATGTGGGCATACTATACGTTCTTCACTCGTATACCTCTAAGTTTTCCAAAACTATGCTCTTTTCATGCGTGCTATTCCCAATGCGGCTCTGATACCACGTCTGTGAGGCCCGGGAATCGCTGTGGGTGGTGCCGTGCGATGCGGCACCCAACAGCATGCACGAAAAGAGGCTAAAGAACAAAACGGAACCATTTTTTTACTCAACATAAGATCTTTTACAACATAAGTACACACGCAGCGGAAATTAAAACTAGCTGGACAATCTACTCACTCTCTACCCTAACTACGCCGAAGAGAAGTCGTTCAGCCCGTGAACGCTTCCTACTAGCTTCACCAAAGAAAGGCAGCGGCTGGGTTTCCGATGAGTTGAACAAACCGTGAGGTTCATCGTCTCACCGAACAACCCTCTTCATAGCAGGCATCCTGCTACCTGCAAAAACAACTAAGAAGCAACCGTGAGCACTAAGGCTCAGCAAGACTTAACCGTCACTCCTAAGCATGTAACTCTAAATGCAGGGGTAGTAAGACAGTAGGAATAGGAATTTGCAAACTGCAGCTTGACTAAACTTGATCCTTATATTTAGATTCTTATAGCCTTCATTTTAGTGGTCCTAACGCCTCACAACATCGGAAGTCCACAATCAAACAAGAAACGCTTATCCCGATGATGCTAGCCTAAGGCTGAAATGAAATTTAGTTGGCTCTATATCTACTTCAGTCAAGGTTCCAATACAGTGATTAATCCACAAACAGCAAGTTAAGAGACTTAGTTCCTCTTCTTACTAAGTCACGGCGCAGTGGGCAAGTATGCTCAATCCTCTTCCGCGAGCGACGGTGATTCGAATCAATAACAACCCGGAATACACGACACATACACCCGCCTCAAAAGACTCTCTCAAGAGCTCTTTCTTACGTTGTATGCATCAACCTTTCACACGACACACCGACATAGAAAAACGCTTCGCGCCGAGCAGGATGGTCCTCTACGCGGACACGTCGAAGTTGCCCACTAAAGGATTTACACCTCCCGCCTTCTCAACGCCATTCCCACACGAAGGATGAGTTTCTATATCACGGTCCATCGAGTTACATCGGTTTCATGGGTCCCATACCCCACTATATATTCGGTACAGCTCAATCTTGTCCAGCAGGGCCGCATACATACGGTCCTTAACCGACACGGACGGGGCTACAACCAACCTCCACATTTGCCTTACCATCCCGGTCCAGGCCAAATGTGGTCTCAAGCATTGTCACACCCATCACAGGTTGAGACCAACCTTGAGCGCTCAATCCTACAGGAACATCCCCGTCCCCATCTCATATTCATGAGGGTGCTCTTATCATTTATCTCTCGCGAGTAACTCCATTACTCGAACTTTCTCGCGAGTAGCTTTTTACTACTCGACTTCTACTGAGCTAGCTACATCATTAGCCTAGCATCTACAACGAGGCAAAGCCTACACTAAACCTTCTACTCAGGGATGTAATAGTCATGCAAATGGGTTTCAATCATGCTAGACATAATGCACAATATCAAGTCTAATAAACATGAGGTGAAGTAAAGCAAAATTTAAAACGGTAACGATATGCAAACCGGGGCTTGCTTTGCTCAAAGGTTTTGTTAGAAGATAGAAGTTAGTCTTCCTTCGGAGAATCCGCCAAACTCGTCACGAGATGGAGATCCTCGCTGCAGAGTCGAGTCCTCGTCGAACGTCGACGTCACGTGCTATTAAGATGATTTATGCACATGTATTCAAAAGCAATTTAGAAACTGTTTCAAAACTGTTGTTCAAGTTAACTCACACATAAGAGAGATAAACAACAGCAAGGTTTCTGTTGTTGGATCTAAACCTTAGAGAAGATGAAAGCTAGGGTGAAAAGAGATACTAGTAATCACCATGTGATTAAGTCCATTATATGACCACTTAAACCTAAAAGATGGTAGCTCAAGTTCCAGAGGTCCAATGAAGCTGAGAATTTAACCACAGCCTCTATGGAAGGTATTTAGGCAGTGTGCAAAAATTGAGCTCATGAAATGGCTTCATGTGAGCACAACAAATCCTTATGTGGTTTTCACTAATCTTCCTTTACCCCCTAGATATTAAGCTTTTCTATGCTGCAAAGTAGACTTTTTGTGAAGTACAAAATGTCCTGAGTCCATAGGAATTGGTTTTACCATTTTTGGAGTTTCCTACATGGAGATATGAATTTTACAAAGAATGGGGAAAAGCTGAAAATGTCTCTGTTTATTTTCCCATTTTTCAGAGACATAACGAATGAACACATCATTTGTCCAATCAAATGGGGTCCAGTTCCTATGAAAGTTTTACTGAAGTTCAAGGATTTTTGGAACAATGTCCTGTCAAAGTTTTGGAATTTTCCAATAAACAGAACTCCTGTAAAAATTCATACAATGTTTTATTTAAATGGATTAATGAGCCAAATTCAGGGATTTTCATAAACATTGGCCTGCACCACTGGATAGTACTCTTTGAGAGGAATCCAAAAAAATTTGTTTCACAATTTTTGGACACTCCTACAAAAAGTTATGGCTCTCCAAAGTTTGAACTAAAGTGGAAAAATCTGGAAAATGTTTAAATGCCGACAGTGGGTCCCACCTGTCATCCCTAACCTCCAGACTCGCGCCAAACAGGGCAGTGGCGGCCCCCTCCGGTGAGGTCACCGGAAGGGCACTTCCCAGCCACCTCCAGACCCCCTGCTGGCCGCCCCCCCCCCCCCATATTTCCCCACGCTGAACACGTTGGTGAGGTCGCCGGCGGCTGAAACTCGCCGGAAAACAGGGCGCACCGGCCACAGCAAACCCTAGGGTTCCGGCGAGGTCTTGCACGGTGAATTCTCCACCAAATGGTCGGTTCTTGGGCTCTACAGCACCAGGGGATCATGTAGAAGACCGGCATAAGGTCTAAACCAGCTGGAGAGGGCTATAAACCTATCGCCACCGTGCGCCCGATAGGGTCCAGCGGCATACCCTCTAAAAGAGCTCGGATTGCTCACTCTACACTCAATTTCTTGGTCTAAAATCGATGTAGTAGGTGTGCTAGACAGTTAAAATCCTTTGTGTGAAGTTTGAGACCCAACAAACACGATTTGAGGATGAATTTTACAATTCCTTACCTCAAGGTCCGTTTCTGCCGCCCGGGAGAAAAACTTGAAATTCTCCCTCTGTGATCAATGGCTAGGGCTGAGATTTGGAGGTGAGCAACTAGACTTGTTGGTGCACATATGGGGTGGCTTGCTTGGGCGTGATCCCTTCTGGTTTGGGCTGTCCACGGTGTCCAGTTCCGGTTCCTTCAGTTTGAGCTCGGGAGCAGAGGAAACCTCGCTGTCTCTAGGCGCCAGCGAGCTCAGGACGGTGGAGGAAGGGTGCTAGCCAGCCAGAGCACTCATGGGCGAAGGTCTTTGCTGTGGGAAGCTGGGACAAAGGTTGTTTGGTTTGCTCTGGTGATCAAAGAAAACAGAGAGCCGCAGGCTCTGTTCTTATCGGGAGGAAAACACACGTGAGCTGCTGTGAGCAGAAAACTTTGGTTGTGCTACCGTGGGGAGGATAAGAGCAGGGCACGCCTTGGAGAGCAGGAGCTGGCGAGCCACCGACGTGGTTGGAGCAGCTGCTGTCGCTCGCGCGTGCGTTCAGGAGGAAACAGAGCCGGTTGTTGAACTGTGGTGTATGACATGTGGATCCGACCCCTTTTATTTGATTTCTCCACTGTGCTTTGAGATTCCCATGCAAACGTTGACCAAATATAACCAAATTTGGAGGATAGGCCAAACCTAATGTGAGGAATTTGAATATGAAATCTGATTTCAAAATTGAGCACATTTGGTTCAGTTTCCAAATTCAAATTTGAATTTGAATGTGCTCACAAATATTCCTTCGAATTAATTGGTATACGGGCTCCAAAAATAGCCAAACTTGGAACTTAGGCTCTTGAATACATGAGAAATGCATCTATGCTCTCACATATGGGCCTTTGTACAATCTGAATAGGAATCCTTTCAAAAGAATTCAAATTGCATTTAAATTTCCTCCACTCTACTCATAGAGAAGGTGCACATGAGTTAGAGTTTTTGGGAGTCTAATTCGTTCCCCTAGGTTAACATGTGTTGAGCATGGGCTAAAGAAAATTTTTAACTCCCTCACATGTCCATATTTGTGTTCATCATTTCATGTGACACAATTATAGCCTTTGATCGCCTTAACTTTGTTTCATAAGTTGAAATCAAACATTACAAAAGTTAGGGCTGTTACAATTGCCTAGCATAATGGCCCATATGCCCACAAGTAAAACATGGATGTCTTTCCGGTTCTTCGTTGACTTGCGGTGGACTGCTAGGTACACATGGCTGCAGCGATGGAGCACAAACTACCGTCTGATGCTGCGGCTATGGAGGTGGTGCAAGTTGTAGAACTTGACCAGTAATTAATCTCCGAGGAGTTGATCATACAGGTGGCCTCCATCTTTCACCGGTTGGCGTTTGATACACCAAACAGTACTTTTGAGGCACATAACTTGTGCTAGCCTGCTCGGTCTCACTCATTTTTCTCTTCTCCGCTAGCCACTCAAGTGTCGGCTTTTCTTGAATGAAAGCCGCATCAACCATGTCGGTGTAACTGCCATTATTGTGTACGGTCAACTTATCCTGTAATATGGCACTCAGGCCATGGAAGAATAGGTCACACCGTGCCTCTTCTTTCGCCACATATTCGGGAGCATATTGGGCCAAAAGATTAAATCTTCTGACATACTCGAGGACACTCATGTCCCCTTGCTTCAAGCCCAAAAATTCCTCCCGCTTTGCCTAGACAATACCTAGTGGTATGTAATGAGTACGAAAGGCTTCACAAAATTCACTCCATGTCACTTGATGGTCCTCCAGAATGGTGGCAAGATGATCCACCCACCAGTTTCCGGCGGCTCCATGGAGTTGTTGAGCGGCAAACTTAGTTTTCTGGTAGTCATCACACTTGAATACTCCAAATTTGGACTCCATGACACGAAGCCATTGATCTTCTTCCACAGGTTCGGTGGCTTCAGTAAAAATTGGCGGTTGAGTCGCCAAGAAATCCAGATAAGCGTCCCAAGATGGAACGGCTTGTTGCGTGTTCTGGAGTACGCCTTGCTGTACCAAAGCTTGGAGTAAGCATGTGTGTTCTTCTGTTGCTTCTTGGAGTAGCCTAGCGTTCTCTTGATTAGACTCGACGACTCGAGTCATAAGATCCATCCATCCCGTGGATGGTGGTTCCGATGGTGGAATAGAAGCATCACCACCTCGTCGAGAACTTCGGGCCCTACTCCTAGAGTGAGTACGAACCATACTGCAAAAATATAGTTGAGAAGAGTTAAACAAGAACTCAGCAGTATGTGAGACTAATGAAAATATGATTATGTCAAAACTTTATGAAAGCAGTAACAAAATTCATGTTTATACAACTCCTTAGTAGGCATAGCTATCCAGCCTATCTGTACAGGACAGACCTTTATGCACTATCTCCAGATTTTGATCTAGTTACGAGCATTTTCCTATCTCGAGTTGAATACCAAAGTTAAAGTTAACCTTAGTATATTCCCAACAAGCACTCATATGCCTTCAGATCATCTCTTTATTAAAAGTTATGAGTTTCCAAAGTTGACAGAATTCCTGGATAAAATTTGCCAGCACCTCCTTTGTACGTGGCTGATTTTATCACAGTTGTATATGTAAATACAATAAGAATCTGAACAAACTTTGAACTACAAAATTGTGGCACAATTCGTAACCTTTCCAATGGTGTATCATAGGCTTCTTAAGGGTTTTTATCCAGGAAGTTATGGCTTAAAACAGAAAGTTCCAGAGAGGTTTTGCTGCCGTCCTGGTTCTGGACAGTTTACCTTCCTATGAACTTTCTACCCATTTAGCGTGTGATTTTGCTCTGGAGCTCTACAAATAAGTTGTAGATCACTTGGAAATCCTTCCAGAACTGTATCATACACCTTAATTGGGTCAAGCTACTCAGAGTTATGCTCTGTTGAATTCCAGCAAAAATTTCTGCCGGAAACAGAGCACTCTGTTTTTGAAATCTTTGAAGCCTAGTCTTCCTCTCATTTTAATCATAGCTTAAAATAAGAGTTCAGTAACTAATATTTGTTTCAAACTTCCATTTCTAATCGAAAGTTAGTTCATGAGTCATTTCTTCAAAGGAAAGGAGTTATAAAGTTTAGTACGGCATCGACGCACCGTAAGAAGAATGTCGGTACTACGCTGCCTCATCAAAATAAATCCTAACCAGATTATACCGGCATAAACGTATCTCAGGTGGCACTAAAACGGTCACTCGCAAACGTGTACTATTCGTACTACAGTTTCATGGTTAATCCTGCATAAGTCACACTCAGTCGTCAGGTCCGGCTGCACACCGAACCCGGTATCCATACAGTTCTTACACCCGTCCGTCATCACTCGCACAGGTGTTCTCAAGCCAAACACGCCTTGAGCTACGTGTTCACGTTACTAACCACGTGATGGGGTTTCCCAAATTGCACCACGCACGCCAGGGACAGACGTTGCTCGAATACCACAAACGACATGAAGAGTCGTAGAGGATATTAAAGCGGGTCAGGTTACCTGCCACCCGTGGGGCTCCACCCTTCAGCTTGTGCGCACTGGTGGACAGCGCTTACGTGCACCCCCCAAGACATAACTCGTCCCGAGATGCACGATTTTCCGACATAACAAATAAGTTAGTTTGCCACCTTCCTAATAAGATAATAGTGATTCTTATGTGGGCCTAGCACCGTATCCTCACCGTAACCTAGATTTTTGTCGTAATACAATCCTTATTCCGTGCGCTATTACCAATGCGGCTCTGATACCACGCTGACGCGGCCCCGTCAACCTGAGACAGGCCACTCGCCCGGGAATCGCATTGGGTGGTACCATGTTGTGCGGCACCCAACAGCACACATATGAGGAACAATGTATTACATAAAACAATAGCGGAAGCTTACAATTTTTTCTTTGTAAATACTTTACATCAAGTAACTACAGCGGAAGTCTATATCAACTCACGTCGAATAACTAAGAGCACTCGAGATGAAGTCCAGCCCGCGGACTCCTCTCGCTAGCAACACGAAGACAACAGCAGCGGCTGGGTTCTCCCTGTGTTAAACGACTCGGAAGTCTCCGAGTCTCACCGGACAACCTCCATCTTAGCATCGATGTTAACCTGCAAAACCACTTATATAGCAAGCGTGAGCACATAGGCTCAGCAACACTGATCCGTCTCTCCTAAACAAGAAACTCTACATGCACGACGGTTGCAATTGGGTTAGCTAAATTTGCATAAAGGACTCGCCTACAGTTGGTCCTTAACTTTCAGATTTTAAGCCTCATTGTGCAGACCTTGAGCCGAAAAGCATCGCAACTCCACAATCAAACAAGAAACGCTTTGTTGCGATGCTACTTGCACAAAGTTAAAGTAAAGTTTAATGAGCCTATTTCTAAATCAATCATGGTTGCAATACAAGTTACATCACAGCCTTATCAAGTTCAAAGATAACCAGTTCCAGTTGTTACTACGTCAAGACGCAGTGGGCAAGTATGCTCATATGACCACGAGCGACGGTGATTCGAATCAGTACATGCCCGGACTACACGACACGTACACCCGTACTCCGAGTTGCCGGCAGCAACCTCGACTGACGTTGTACGCGGCCACCTTTCCCAAGATCTTCCACATTGGACGCAGTCCAACTGCCCCGAGTACGCAAGCTCCCTCAAGGTACATACCCGCAGTGGTATGTTCTTATGCGAGGTACCTCCTGCTACCCTGACGCCGAAAGCCTAAGGCAGTTGGAAAAGTTCCACTATGGATCTCCCAAGGTACATCGGTTTTCTGGGTCCCATATAGCCAGTATGCGCCCGGTACACAACTCAAAATTGTCCAACAGGGCCAAGCACGGACGGGCCTTAACCGACACAGGCAGGGCTATGCACGCACGGCCTGCAACCTGCTGCATCTAAACCTCCCTGCCCGGTCTCCATTTCTTATGTGTGAACTTTCCTCATCTTTTCTAATACGGACCCGTTCCGAGTAAACCAACCCTAAACTCGCGAGTAGCTTCCGACTACTCGACTTCTACCGGACCTTTCCTACTAACATTTAGCGTAGCCAAATCCACTCTAGGAGGTGCTATTCTACCCTTTCTCTCTTAGGTATTTCTGGTTATGCAAGTGGGGTTTTCAATATCATCTAGACTTACTGCAATCAACGATGCAAAGCTATGATCTCTACAAATGAAAATGCTTTATAAAACTGTTCAAATGCAAACTGGGGCTTGCCTGTTTTGCAGGTGACTAAGGTTAAAATGAGTTAGTGATGATCACTTGTAGATTGATCACTTGCCTTCCCTTCCTTCTTGATCTTCACTTTAAGTTCTTCTCCCTCCTTCACGTATATGCTACACGATATGATCATGCATATGTATTTAGTTGAAAATCTTTTGCTAATAAGATCTAAGGACAGTTTTAAAACTGGAACTCTGTTTAAGAATTTAAAATTACACTGGTGCTAGTGGTTTGGGTTGGGTTTAAACACTATGATCAAACTTTAAGTGCTTTTCCCACTTAAGTGTTGATCACCTTAAGAGATTACACATGACAGTGGTGATCCAGAGCTCTAATGGTGCTGAGAATTTTCATGTGAGTTACTTGTCCCAAGAAAGTCCTCTGGACCAAATTTTAGCACTTTTCAGTGAGTGGTTTATTCAGAACAATTCTCTAAGTGTTTAACCAAAGATGAATTAATTCTGAGTTAATACCCATGTTCATGTCAAACTCAGTGAACCAAAATTTCAATTATAGTTCATAGAGTCAACATGAATTGTCCTAGGATTTCTGGAGCTAAGAATTTCGCAGAACTGAATTTACAAGTTTTGGAAATTCTCTGAAAATGTTTCTGTATTCATTTGAATACAGGAACTTACAATCTGAATTACCCTGATCAATTCAACTCCAAATGAGCTGAAACTTTTACAGGAGTCTAAGAACACCCTAAAGAATGTTCTGGAGAAATTTGGGGATATTTGGATAAACCAAACTCCCTCTAAAATTCTTTTACTGAGAATATTTAAAGAATTTTCTAGAATTAAATAAAGACTTTCATACAAATTGGGTTGCATATTTGGATAGAGTTTGTCAATCTGAATCTAACCCAATTTGAATCACTAAATTTGGAGGTTCCTAGCCATAGTTATACTCTTCTAAAGTTTGGGGAAAATCTGGAATTTAAATAATTCCGGGAAATGTTTAAACCTGACTGTGGGTCCAGGGACACATGTCTGTTGCCGGGAGCGTGCCACACGGGGTCACAGGGTTATTTCCCGCGCTTTTATAATTGATCCCACACCACAGAATATTCATCCCACTGTTGCCATGCGACTGATGCGTGGGGCCGGTAGCACCTTCGTCTACCTCCCGCCCCCGCGCTTCTGCGCCGCCGGGCTCGCCGGAGTAGCTTCGGGACCGGTCGTACGGCCGTCTTAACTGCTCAAACTCGCCGCTAGCCCCTAATTCAACGTGAGGAACACACTGGTGAGGTTTTCTCGAGCTGGCAGGTCCCCTAAACTAGCCCGCGACGGCGCACCGGCTCGGATGAAGTCCGGCGACGTCGCCCCGTTGAGCTAGCCCGCCAAAAGCTTCCTAGAAGGCTCTACAGCACCAGTGGAGGTTGTCCAAGCTCGGGATGGCCGCATAGGGGCTCGGGAATGGCTCTAACCTAGGGTTCACCGTGCACCCGCACCTTCCCGCCATAACCGCCTTAGGAAAGCTTGAAATTGCACCGTGCACAGTGTGTTTCATGCGAGGTTTCAAAAGAGAACTGGTGCGTCCTCAAGTGTAGCCCGTGTGTGCGAAGTTTCGTGGTGTCTAAACAACAATCGATCGGGAATTTTGCAGAATCATACCGGAAGGTCGGTTTACACCGGCTGGAGTGAATCCCCGAAATTCGTCAGGCAGAGGTGGAGACAAGCTCTGTGCTTCGGGTGGAAGCTGCACGGAGCTCCTGCGCGTCCAAAAGTGGCCTCGCATGGTCGTGACAAGCTCTGGAGGAGGCTGTCCACGGGAGTGCCTTCTCTCGGTTGTGTGACGGCCGCCGCCGAAGCCGGGTTAACTCGGTGTGGAGAGCACGAACGCCCTCGGTGAGTGCACGAGGAGGTCGTGGGAGGCTCTGCGGTGTGGTTTTGCTGCTCAGCTGAAGTCCTGACGCGGTGTGTGTGCTGGCTGATCGACCGAGAGCTCGGCTGCAGCGCTCGGTCTGTTTTCTTGCACGAGGAGGAAGAACAGGCCGAGGCTTCGGGGCTTCGGTGACGAGAGGAAAAAAGGAGCCTGGCAGGGGGTAATAAAGTCTTGGATGAGGCGGTTCCCGTGGGGAGGTGGTCGTCTGAAGCGATGAGCGCCGCTGCCGGCTCTGCCGATTGCTTCTCGTGGGAGGAAGGCAAAGGGAGACTGTGGACTGAAGATCTTTTGCAAATTTCAGTGCTCCCAATGACATGTGGGTCCCACATGTCAGTCCTCCTTATCTCTTCTAAAATATCTTCCAAATTTGAATATTGATGGAATTCAATTGTGGAAGTTTAAATCTGAGAGGCACTTGGATAATTGGGCATGTTTTTATCCAAATTCAAATATGCATTTGAATTCTTTGTCATTTAAAGTCCATTTTGGAAAATGGGTTGCAATTCGTTTCCATAAATCATGAAACTTTGCACATCCCCTAATTTGGACCCAAGGAACTCAATTATGAAATCTGATTTTAATGTTGACTGCTGCAAATGAGATTTCCAGCACAACAGTTTTGAATTCCATTGTTGATCTCATTTGAATTTTGAGTTTGAACAAGTTGTTCCAAATCTGATTTTTGTTTTCTCACACATATGGGAACTTCCCATCTTAGTTCTTGACCCCTCTTGGGTTCCAAGTTTCCAAATAAGCATTTGAACTTGTGTGAAGAAAACCCTCATGTGTGTTATCACATGTGGAAAAGTTTTAACAAGTCCCAAATTTCATACACATGAAACCAACTTTTGCAAACAAGTGTTTCTTTGTATTCATAATTTTGAGACCTTTACATCGCCCGGACCTTCTAGCCCGCCAAAAGCTCGACCGAACAGCTCTAAAGCACCAGTGGGGGATGGGCTAGCTCGGCATGGCCTCAACATGGCTCGGAAACAGCGGCAAATCGGTTGTCACCGTGCGCCCGTGGAGTACCGCCATAGACGTGCTCGGCAAACCTACAAATTTTATTGTCTACGTATGTTTCCGAGCTAGGGTTGTGAAGAGAAAACGATCGCCGGCTAATCCAGCATCTTTGTGAAAGAATTGGTGATCTAAGAATGAAGGACAATTTTGGATTTTCATACTGGAACATCGGTTGGTGGCGGCCGGCATAACTTTCTCAAATTTTCGCTCTGTAGTCCATGGCTTGGCTTGCAGTTTGGGTGGAAGCAGCGTGGACTAGCAGTGCCCTCATGGCCGTCCTCGCTTGGGCACGAAAATCCACGGAGCGGGCTGTCCACGTGAACACCGAGCCGCTGTGAAGTTAGGTCACCGCGGAAACGAGCTATTCTAAGGTTAGGGAGGCCGGAACTCGGTTGTTTTTGCGCTGAGGACGTATGAGGAGCTCCCTCAGGACTATTTTGCAGCTCAGCAGGGTGGTTGCGCGAGATTTTGGTTGGCTCCCTGTGATCGACCGAGTGGAGGCGATGTGTTCACGATAGTTAGTCGCGAGGAGGTAGGGAAACAGAAGTAGGTCGGTGCAGTGAGGGAAGGATCACGCCGAGGTGCAGAAGACCCACGAGCAGCTCTCCAGCGCTGCTCAAGCAGCTGGGAGCTGGCAGTAATTTCCCCCTCGGTGGCGCTCGGAGCACGCTCGGCTGCTTCGGTGTAAACACAGAGAACAGAGGGTTTGCTTCGGGTATAAGTTACAATTTAGCTCACTGACCTGTGGGGTCCACCCCTGCTCGTCCCCAAAAGATTTTCCAAATTTGGCAATTGACCAAATTCAAATATGTGGAGCTAAATTCTTAGAACTCATTTGGACCTGTGGCCAAACTTCTTCGAAATTCGAATTTGAACTTGAATTCAAATGCTCCCTTTGATATTCATATCAAAGCAACTCCAAACCTTCTCAAAATTTGCATTCTCACTAATCCAAATCTGAAGAATTTGAATATGCCATCTGATCTTTGAGTTGGCCACTGCAAATATGAATTTTTAAACAACAGTTGGAATTTCCTTTTTGGAAATGGCCTCCTTTTCCTTGGAGTGAACCATATATTTCAAACTGAATTTAAAGTCCTCTCATTTGATCTTTTTCCCTGCTGTGCTTGGAGATTCCCACGCAAGCGTTGTCCAAATTTCACCAAATTTGGAGGATAGGCCAAACATTAGGGGAGAAGTTTGAATATAGAATCAGATTTCAAAATTGATCACATTTGGTCCAGTTCCCAAATTCAAATTTGAAGGTGATCTCAAATAATGCTTTGAATAAATGGTATATGAGCTCAAAATTTCCCAAAAATTGGAACTTAAGCTCTTTAATACCTGGGAACTGCAATGGTCATCTCACATATTGACCTTTGGACAAGCTGAACATGAATCCGTTACAAAGATTCAAAACTGGGGTTAAATTTCCCTCCCCTCTACTCATAGAGAATGTGTACATGAGTTAGATTTTTGGGAGTGAAATTCTTTCCCTGGGTTAACATGTGTTCAGTACGAGCTAAACAAAATTTTTAGCTTTCCCCACATGTCCATGTTTGAGTTTATCATTTCATGTGACATAACTCAAGTCATTCCCTTTCCTTAACATGTTTGAATTCAGCATGAATTCAAACATGATCATGATCCACTCCTTTTTAGCTCACCCTCAAATCAGAAGTTTGCCACCATAATCTCTTCAATTTCAAATGTATGAGGTTCCATGTGTATCCAAAAGTTTGGCGGCGATTTGTGTTGAGCCTTTGAGTCTAAAGATCTTCTTTTAATTATTTCTCATGCACATGTATGATTTACACATGGGTTTCATTCCACCTTAGTCCAACACATTCAATTGAATGCTTGAACCCGTGTTATTGAACCCCACATATACCATCCCATGTAAGAAAGTTGTTATAAGTCCCATTTTCCATGAACCCGAAACACAATGCCGTTCAAACATCCGTTTCTTTACATTCACGTTTTTGGGACTTTTACAATGTGGCTGGAGCTCCTTGAACCGAACGGTCAAGAATAAGAACATGTGGTTCATGAAGCGGAGAGTTTAAACGAACCACATGTGGGATGATGTCAAGAACAGCACCATGGCGATGTATCCATGACATTCCTAAAATGACATCAAGTTTTTGACTCTCTAACATGATTAGAGAAGTCAGGTATAGATTCCCACCATTCAAACGATAAGCACATGTTTGATTACTTCAACCAGTCAATACAATAGTAGTGTGAGAATGGAACAATTAATACGCATAACATTCAAACATATGTATAAAGTATAAACTTTATACAACATACATATCCCTGGACCCTGTCACCATAATAGAGTTCCAAGGTAATGAAAACTTTACGGATTAAAAGTTCATTTCGACCATCGTGGATTGCCACGGGATGTTAAATGTGTTAGCATGTGTAAGGGCCTCAGTTTTTGACACATGTTTAAAGTGTTCATCACCACACCACACACCTCATTTGAAGCAAGTTGATGAACACAAATGAAGAGCAAGTAACCACCATCAACATGCTCATTAGAGAACAAACTCACATATTGCAAAAGTGGTATTTCCCACATGTGATATAGAGGGGCTGGGCATATGAAAACTCCTACACCTTGCTAGGGATGTCCATGCCAAGTTTCACCCAAATTCAAAACCTTTTTGAGGTCATTTTGGGTATAGCTAGAAAGAAGGCAGTTTGAGACCATATTCAAATTCAAACTGTTTTTATCCCATGAATTCAAAAGTGGGAGGCATATTCTTATTCAGCACATTCTTGTGAGCTCACACACCAATTTTCACTCCATTTGGAGTTGATCTTGACATGAGCTAAGTGGGACAAATTCAAACCTTATTTGAATTCCAAACTAAACTTGTGCTGAAATTCATTCAAACAAACCCAATTTGAAATCTAATCAATTCAAATGGCTCATGGGTGAATAATTTGAATCACCATGGGTATTTTGGGGCTCACTGTTTACAACAGTGATTAGGAGTGAATTTCAGAGGTTAAAACCCTGGGTGGGACCCACATGTCAGCCACTGAGAAGATCTAACCGAGTGGACTTTCAGTGCTCGGGTCCCCGAGCTCCTCCCGAGAGCGCCACCGAGGGGAGGCCGCCGCGCCACCACCTGCTTGCCGCCTCGGCCGGTGAACCGCCTCGCAGGGGTCCTTATCTGCGCGCCCAAGCAGTCACAGCGGGTCTTCACCGCTGCCTCGCCGCATTTCCACCCAGAAAGCCGAAGCTCCTCGCCGCCCGAGTGAACTTTCGTTTCCTCATCGCCCGGCCTATCCAGTGACCCTCTCGGCAATCTGAGACCAGCACCTGGTGCGCCAAGCCATATTCAACACCCTCGCACCGGTTCCAGACCCTGCGCAGTCTTCCCCGAGCTCCACCGCGGCGATCCTTCCTCTGCCGGTTCAGCTCGAGCCGCCGCTGCAGGAACCATCCTTCCGGCCACCACAGCCCCCCGTTCACTGAGCTGTGAACAGCAAAGAGGTTCGCCTTCAACCCCTCTTTCTTTCCCGCAAGCTCCGGCGGCATGACAAGCACTGCTCAGGCCGGAATTTCATGTTTTCGTGACGGTGTGCAAAAGAGGAGTCGGCACCGAGCAGAGAAATTCGTAAGCCACACTGCACCACTCATCCTCTCATGGAGAGGATCACTTCTAGTTGCCAGTACGAGCCCATAGGAGCAGGAACCACGAAGAACCATGGAGGGAAACCGCTGTTCTTCAAGTTTTAGTAGAAATCCCGATTTTCGTCCTAGATCGCACGGTGACAGCCTGTCACAGTCCTTCCCACGCTCCGTGGAGCTCACGTCGACCTTTCCTATGGTCCGCTGATACTCGACGGCCCTTAGCTTGATCGGATGAGGTGCTAGGGAGGACGGGCAACACGGCCGAAGTTCTCCAGAGGCTGCTGCTCGTCGCCGACCATGTGCCGGTCATTTTCATGACGAGCTGAGCCCAGAATCCTGTTCCCCCAGTGAAAATAGGCAGAGGCGGCCAAAGTCGTGAAGTTTGAAGCTTTACAAAAGCTGCCGGCGAGCTCTCCGGCGAGGTACCCCGGCGGCAGAGCGCGGGCGGCGAGAGGTAGATGAAGGGGGTGGGCCCCAGCTGTCAGCGGCAGATATTTTGAATCGGGATCGGGCTGCGGCCGGGATCTGGTGTGCTGGCGCGCAAAACCCTGTGGGCTTCAGTGTGCTGTCTCCTCCGCGCCTAACACCTGTCCCCGCGGGCCCCGGCAGATTTAAACTTTTTCCCCAATTTTCAGATTTCCATCAAACTTCAAATCCTCATAACTTTGGCTAGAAAGCTCCAAATCAAGTGAACCAAATTTTGTTGGATTTAGATCTCTGAGCACTTTCCAACAAATCAAGTTTCACTTCATGAAAATCCTCATTTCTCCAGAATTAATTCCTCAAATTTAAACTGTTTGGAATTTTAACTGGAGAATCCCTTGGAGGAAAATTCTGAAATTTTGCTGGGATGTTCACCAAAATATCACTACCATAAAAATTTCAGATCCATTTGAGCTCATTTGATCCACCAAATGGTGTGATTAGTGAAACTGTTCTAGAGAAAATAGAAAATGTTCAGAAACATTTTCAGAATTTCCTCTGATATTGTGTAGCTCATATCTTTAGCTAGGAACCTTCAAATTAAGTGAGACCAACTCCATTAGAACCCTCTGAAAATATAGTTTTCAGAAAGTCAAAGTTTGTTTCATGAAAATCCTTAGAACACTATAAAAGCCTTCAATTAATGTCAAGTACATAATTAATTGTGGAGGGCTCAAATGAGCTTTGCTGCAACTATAACTTGACCAAGTCTGTGTTTAGGTTGTAACCAAGCCACAGTAAAAGTTTCACAGTCTTTGGGTCCGTCTAGTGAGACTTAGAAGATTCACAAGTTTAAAACTCAATTCAATTGCATTAAATTAATAAATGTATTTCTTATATTATGTAGTCGCTAAGGTCGAGGAGGAACCCGAAGTCCTAGAATTCGTTACTCCGGAGAAGCAGCTAGCCTACGACCAAGAGCAGCAAGGCAAGCCCCGGTTTGCATTAACCTTTTTACAAAGTTTAATTGTTTTGAGCACTTACTTAAGTATCATTATTCCTTGCTCTAGAGTCTTGTTTGAAAATCCAAATGCATAGCCAAGAAAGCCATGGGTTGGGATTAGGATTGAAAACCCCGTTAGCTACTGCAATGCTAAGATAGAGTAGGGTTCAGTACAAGTCGAGTAGTTGGAACTACTCGTGAGCATAGGCTAGAGGCACTCGACTCGGGTAGAGATAGCACATGACACACATGGCAAGAAAAATGAGCGGAGAGTAAGGGCAGCAGGACTTTGGGGCTTGTGTGCTATAGCTCCGCTTGTGTCGATTGAGGACCGAGCCATGTGCGGGCCTGTTGAACAAGCTAGAACAGTACCGAAGACCTACCAGCTATATGGGAACCGGGAAACTGATGTAACTCGGGTAGCTGGGTATTGAGGTATTGCCCGTCGTTCAGAGGGTAGGTTGAAAGCTTGAGGTGTAAATCGTCTGGCGGCACTGAGATGCGCGTGCAGAGACCTCTTGCTCGGGACGATGGGACCAGTTCAATATTTGGCTGACGGGTGAAAGGTGGTTGCGTACGGCGTCAGTGATGGTTGCTGTAAGCAACATCGAGTACAGGCGTACGTGACGGGTTGTTCGGGTAACCCTGCAGGTGTAAACCGATTATAATCGCCGTCCCCCGCGGTCAGTGAGTACCACTTGTTCACTGTACCGTGACGTAGAAAGAACAGGCTAGTTACATGTTAAAATGTTGCTGATTGAAAGACGAACTTGATGGTTAATGATTTGCTGTAGTCTAGCGCTAATTAAAGTTCCTTTCAACTTAGGGCAAAGTACATGAGAGAAATGCATTTCTTGTTTGATTGCGGCTCTCTCATGTGCCTTAGCGTAAGGTTCTCCACAACCTGCTGCTAAAATTTGAAAGTAAGGTCCCAATAATTAGGCGAGTCCTTTGCAAATGGTTTTACCTCATGTACCATCATCCTCCATGTAGAAGTTACATGTTTAGGTGCGACGGGTAAGACTTGCTGAGCCTTCGTGCTCACTGCTTGTGTTTGAAGCTTTTGCAGGGTTCTATGAGGAAGGGACTCCCGAAGAGGAGATGGAACCCCAGGAGGGGAACCCCGTTGTAACACCCCAAATTTTTAGTCAAAACACAAATTTTGATTTAGAACCATAAACCATGTTCAGAGGGGAATTTAGAAATTTTTGGACGTGTTGCATGTTTTGCAAAAATTCAAATTCAAACTGGAATTCAAATTAGACTCAAAACAGAAAAGAAATGGAAAAAGAAAAAAAAGAAAACCGGAAAAAACTGGCCAGTGGGCCGAAACCCCAGCCGGCCCAGCAAACCCCCGCGCAGCCCGCCCCCGCGCGCGCCGCGCTGCCCCTCGCTGACGGGTGGGACCCGCCTGTCATCCCTAACCCCGCGACCCCGGACTTCTCCCCCGCGCGCGCAATCGCAACCGATCGGGAATCCGCGTCCCGCAGTCGAATTCTGGACCCTGAGGACTCTAACTCGATCACAACAGAACCACCGCCCTCCCCCGGCTATAAAAACAACCGATCCGATCAGTTTTTCTCACGCGATCGCCGATTTTCACTCCGGTGAGCACCGAGACATCGCCGGTGAATTCTGGCCGATCTAAGCTCGGAAACTCTGATCTAACTCGTTGGTCTTGATCCACCGCCTCCGGGGAACTTTGCAGGTGCAGAAAACCCGAAGACTTACGGTGCAAATCCAGCTCCGACGAGCTTCGCCGTGGTTTTGCCTCGGACCTCGCCGCCGAGCACTTTCCAGGACCCCCGAGCTCGAGAAAACCCACGAGGTGAGATCCCTGACCTCCCCTCTACCGATCTAGGCCATAAGATCACAGTTCTAGGCAGAATTCTCGAGGATCCGAAAGTTTCCGGCGAGATCGCCGCTTCCCGCCGCCGTGCGCCGCCGGCAGCGCCGCCCGCGCTCGATCAGAGCGACGTGGCCGCTTGTGCGCCGTTTATTTTAAATCGCACGGTAGACTTTAAAACCCCGCGTACCGGTTCGATGTTATAATCTCAGCCGTCGGTTTGAAATCAGACGGTCCACGTCAGCCCCGCGTTATAAAGATTGGAATTCTTACGTGCTACCCCCTGGGGTTCTCTGGAATTGAGAGCTAGCCCCGGAAACTTCAGATCTAGCCCCTGGAACTCTAGAAAATCATGTAAATTCATTTAAAAATCAGTTTTAGCCCCTAGACTTAATAGAAATTAAGAAAAACACCTCTGAAAAGTGTAGCTAGACCCCTGGAGATTATGAAAATAATATTATATACCCTGTAATGGGGTGAATTCATTATTTTAGCCCTGTTTAGTATTTAATTTAGAAAATTGAATATGTAACTAGTGTTTAAATATTAAAAAGGGGGACAAACCTAATGGTCAAAATTATTAAAAACTTTCTCAGTACTTAGAAAACTTTGGAGTGAGATAAAAATATATTTTTGGGCTGAAATAAATCTGTTTCATCTATTATTCACATTTAATAGTATAGGGACACATTTTTAAGTAAAGAATAGTTAAAGAAAAATAGGGAAAATAATTATGAAATAATATACATCAGAAGCCAAGGTCAAAATATGATCTTAAATTATTTAGGACCAGAACCTAATCTGTTTAGGTAGTGTGTATTACTAATTTAATAATAAAATGCACAATTATGCATAAGAATATAAATCTGAAAATATAGAAACTAGTAAATGATAAATGGAGTTTCTAAAATACAAAGAATTCAGTTTAGGGTTGATAGAAATTATGAAGGCACATATGGAGAAGAAAAATACTTTTCATACATACTTGGTAGTTTAATATATAAGGAATTTATTTAAAACTGAAACACACATATATACATGTATATATATATATATATAGTATGTGAGTATAAATATGAACACCAAAGTAGGAATCATACACATGTAAATAAAAGTGTATGCAAGCCCCAAATCAACACACATAGAGTATCCACAACACATAAAATGGTAAAGAAACTTTCATAAATGTGAATGTGTGGTTTGTATGAAGTAGAAGTGTGAACTATGTCTTATGATTGTTGTTTTTCTTTTGCTATGTGTGATGGTATGAAGTAGAACCTGTTCAAGAGCAAGCTATCAGTTTCCAAGATCAGGACTACCCATTTCAAGAGCAGCAAGAAGGAGGCAAGTGTCCTTGACCACTTTGATCCTATGCTAGGATGTGTAGATAGAATTATTTGCATTGTCAAATGAAATATGAAACCCATGCTAGGAAGTTTCCCTAGAATTGCATTACTTTGTTTCCTTGTAGCTTGGGTTGGGATTTATTTTGTCATGTCATTTATTGTCCATGCATATGCTTAGCCATGTTTAGAATGGGATGTTTGGGACATGAAATCATCAGTTTATATTACCATACTCTTGAATGAGATATTGTGAGTTATGTAGAGGTAGGGATCAAGGCAAGTTGGATGTTTTGGTTGTGTGCTGGGTGCACGAGACTTGGGTTTGTGATCAGTACTTGCCTGGATCCTAAGGACCGGTTCATGGAGCATGTAACCCGGCTTTACAGTGCCAACCACAGGCTGAGATGGGGCAGCTTAGCCAATTAATTAGGTGTATCCCCGGCGTAGTATGGGTGTGTTGGATGGTGCGGGGAATAGGAGTCAGCTGGACTGCCATATGAACCGCAAGGCTCAAGAGGGGGCCACTGCAGCGGGGTTGGAGCCTCTTGTATGCTGTTAGGGGTGAAACCTCAGTGGGCCCACGCTCGTCGGGAATCCCTTTGTAAAGGCTTCGTAGTGATCTCTTGGCCACACACCTGGGAAGTGTGAATGTGGTTCGTAGCCACTGGCATAATGGAGGTTCTTTTAGTCCACCCGGCAACGGGGGATGAAATCACTACTTGTGGGTACAGTGGTACAAACTCTGCAGAGTCAAAACTGTCTTGACAGCCGTGCTCACGGTTAAGAGCGGCCTGGACTTATTCATGATTAGAGAATTGATGGTTTTGGAAGTTAAGCGGGGAGCTTAACATTGGAAATGATGATTATGGTTATTGGTTTATGATGATGGGATGGGAGATTTGGATCATTTCACCTGTGTAGTAATGTAGGTGCTTAATAAGCTAAGGTGATAGGTATTAATTGCGTAGTGCTGTAACCATGAGTTCAACCTCTCCTTGTTCTAGCCATGCATGATATAATTTTCCCACACTTGCTGAGTACCATTGGTACTCAACCTTGCATATTTGTTGGTTTATATTGCTGCTCAGGTCAAGATAATGAGGTGGTGTATAATGACCAAGATTTTGGACCCGAGGAAGGCTTTTAGGTTCATGAAGACCCCCGGGCAACGCCTGTGATGGAGCCCTAAAGAATAATATTCCGCTGCTAGTTTATTTACTTGTGATGAAGCATTAGTGTCCATTGAGACATTTGCGATGTAAGACTTATTTATATTTGACACCTGGCTTGTAATAAATGATGCTTCACTATTTGTCGTCACATGTATGAGAAAATGATCCTAGCATACATGTGATATTCACTTGGTTGTTCTTCGGAAAAACCAGGTGTGACAGAGGTGGTATCAGAGCCAAGGTTGCCCGTAGGAACGTGGACCTAGGTAGAAATGGACGTATTTAAGGGCCCTATTTTCTTAAAAACTATTTTGCAAGGTGTGGGTGAAAAAGTGTTATCAAAAGAGTCATTTTCTTCATCTTACCCCAACTTTCATTCAAAAATAGGATTTTTGTTTGAAATTTTATCTAACCTAATTTTAAATTCTTTTGTTTTAGATGGTTCGCATGATTCGCACCGCTCGTAAATCCACGGGAGGGAGAGTTCCCGTAGTTGCCCTTGCTGAAAGAGAGGAGAGTCGTCCAGTGACGTACCTTTCCTACGGATTGGCAGTGGGAGATTTGTTGCGCCGTCTTCGACGTATGCTCGAAGCCGCCGGCAATACGGGCAAGCTCATCATCCACTATAACTCCACCAGGACCATCCGTGAGAAGAGGGAAGAATGGAGTTCGGAGATGAGGATTATACACGAGAATCAGCTGCTTAAGATCCACCACTCTCCAGCTTGTCGAGCAACACAAGTTGACGCGGAGAGAGATGTCACTTGGGAGGCCATCACCTGCCAGAGCCACATCTATCGTCGCCACTTGGACAAAACTGAGTACATGTATGTCCTCCAACGTGAGAGTGGTACCACGGAGTACAAGTACCCACCGGTGCAGCAAGGGACTTCCCATGAGCACATGGACTTGTGCTTGGAGGATGCTGCTATGCTCAGCACTCGACTGCAGGAGTGTCAACAAGAGCTTCAGGATGTCCGAGATACTCTGAAGGAGACGGAGGCATTGCTGCGAGCTTGCTTAAAGGCGAGAGAAAGAGGAGATGGGAATGAACTGTGTGTCACCGTAAGTGATCCATGGACCCCTGACTCCCCGGATCGCCGAGCGATCAGGCGTCGTCGCACTTCTCCACCAGCAGCCTCCCCACCCAAAGCAGAGTCAGAAGGTAGCCGAAATGAGGAGGAAGATCCCGAGGAGCCAGCTCAAGAGGATGAGTAGTGTAGAGTCTTTCCCCTAGCTAGCAAGAGGTCGAGTAGTCGAGTCGTTACGTAGTTAATGGTGTGATAATGCTTGGTGTGTGACGTGAGTTGTGGAAGCCATGAGCAAGTGTCCACAGCCTCGTCTTCAGATTGTTTTGCTTTGGTGTGTGAACCCACAGGAAATAATAGTGCATTTATTGGGTGTGAGATATAAAACCCTCGTAAGATTTTAACAAAACTTCAACACTTCAAAGTACAAACAAGTGAAAGTAGTAAGATGATACTAAATGCTTTCAAATTAACATTTGTTGATTCTACCAGATGGCCGGAAGAGGAAAAGGACGTGCTGCCAACCCCGCCAACAACAATGATGAGGCATGCAACTCTCATCTTTCTGGAGGCCAGAACCGGGGTGGTCGCCGTGAAGAAGTTGATCCTTTCCACCAAATGCTGGAGAATCAAAATCAGCTCATCCAGAACTTGACTCAAGTAGTGGCCAACTTGCATCAAGTTCCACCTCCACAAGCTGCACCACATCAACCAAGGTTGAGTGAGTTTCTAGGAACTCAACCTCCAAAGTTTGCAAGTGCTGCTGAACCTCTGGAGGCAGATGATTGGCTGAAGACCATTGAAAGTAAGATGAGGATAATACAATACCAAGGGTATGAGAGGGTGCTATTTGCCTCTCATCAATTGAATGGACCTGCTGCTGATTGGTGGACCGCCTACGTGGCCGCCCATCATGACCCTGAGAACATCACTTGGGACGAGTTTAAGCGTAGCTTCCGCAACCACTACATCCCAAGAGGTGAACTCAAAAACAAGAGGAAGGAGTTTTTGGGACTGCACCAGGGAAACATGACGGTGAGGGAATACCTCACTAAATTTACTCAACTATCCCGTTATGCTCCACGAGACATAGAGACTGATGAGCAGAAACAAGATTGTTTCGTGGAAGGACTTACCGCAGAGATGCAGTGTGCAATGTCCTCAAATGAGTATGAAAGCTTCCAAAAGATGGTGGACAGAGCATTTGTGGTAGAAAGGAAGCTAAAGGCCCTGGAAAATGAGAATAAGAGGAAGGCCGGGTGGTCACATCAAGCCTCAGGGAGCAACACCCGCCCATGTATGATGCAGCAACCTACGGGGCAGACGAGCCGTGCTGCGGTACCCTATTCAGCACCAAGAGGGTACAACCCAAACTACAGGCCACCCGCAGCACCAGCACAGCCGCCACGTCAGTTTGTGCAGCAGCCTCGCCCCGCATATCCACCTCGACCAGCAGTGCAAGGACCCCCAAACCAACCCCAAGACAACAAAGGCCAAGCACCTAAGGTTGGGGTGCAATGTTTTAGCTGTGGCGAAGTGGGGCACTATGCCCATAAGTGCCCAAAGAAGAAGCCCGCGCAGCCACAACAACAGAATGTAATGAGAGGACGGGTGAACCACGTCACTATGGAGGAAGCACAAGAGGCACCCGACATGGTAGTTGGTAAGTTTCCTGCCAATTTACACCTTGCAACTCTGCTGTTTGATTCTGGTGCTACCCACTCGTTCATTGCTCAAGGGTTTGTTAAGAAGCATGACCTAGCAACCACACAAATGAACCATATGCTAGCCGTAAACTCTCCAGGTGGAGAAATAAGGACAAGACAAGTGTGTCCCAAAGTGAACCTAGACATTAATGGGGTAGTATTTACCGCTAACCTCATAGTGATCGATTCACAAGGGATAGATATTATTTTGGGTATGGATTGGTTGACCAAACATAAAGGAATCATCCATTGTTCGACCAGAACGGTGGAACTAACTCACCCTAGTGGCACAAGAGTAAAGTTCATAACGATACACGAGCCTAGGAGGGACATTAAATTAAATCAAGTGGAGGTGAAAGTTGAGGAAATCAGGACTATCAGGGAATATCCAGATGTTTTTCCAGAGGAGTTGCCAGGAATGCCTCCCGACCGTGACGTGGAATTCGCAATCGAGCTAGTACCGGGAACAGCCCCGATATACAAGAGACCTTATCGAATGGACTCCAAGCAGCTAGAAGAGCTCAAGGATCATTTGAGAGAATTGACGGAAAAGGGGTATGTTCGCCCTAGTTCCTCACCATGGGGAGCTCCGGTAATATTTGTGCCTAAGAAAGATGGAACTCAAAGGTTATGCGTGGATTACCGTGCCTTGAATGAGGTGACCATCAAGAACAAGTACCCATTACCCCGCATTGAAGACTTGTTTGATCAGTTGAGGGGAGCTTGCGTGTTCTCGAAAATTGATCTCAGGTCGGGATACCACCAACTCAAGATAAGGCAATCTGATATTCCCAAGACAGCTTTCGTATCTCGGTACGGACTGTATGAATACACTGTCATGCCTTTCGGGCTAACCAATGCCCCGGCATATTTCATGTACCTCATGAACAAGGTATTCATGGAATATCTGGACAAATTTGTGGTGGTTTTCATAGATGATATTCTCGTCTTCTCCAAAGATGAAGAAGAACATGAGAAACATCTAAGGTTGGTGTTACAGAGGCTGAGAGAACACCAACTATATGCCAAGTTGAGCAAGTGTGAGTTTTGGCTAAAGAGAGTTCCCTTTTTAGGACATATAATCTCGGAGGGAGGAATCTCCGTAGATCCCGCCAAAATCGAAGATATCCAGAAATGGAAAACCCCTGAAAATGTCGGGGAAGTTCGAAGCTTTTTGGGATTGGCTGGATACTATCGACGGTTTATTGAGGGATTCTCCAAGATCTCGAGACCTCTCACCAAGCTGTTGGAAAAGGGAATCACATTCACCTGGACGCCACAGTGCGATACGAGCTTTCAGGAGCTAAAGAAGAGATTGACAACAGCCCCCGTGTTGGTTATGCCAGATATGCAGAAGAATTTCACGGTGTACTGCGATGCCTCTGGAAACGGGTTGGGATGTGTTCTCATGCGAGAGGGACATGTCGTGGCATATGCATCCCGGCAGCTTCGGAAGCACGAGAAGAACTATCCTACACATGACTTAGAACTAGCTGCAGTGGTACACGCGTTGAAAATTTGGCGGCACTATTTGATGGGGAAGAGGACAGAGATATATACGGATCATAAGAGTTTGAAGTACATATTCACACAGCCAGATCTCAACCTTAGACAAAGGAGATGGTTAGAGCTAATCAATGACTTTGATGTAGGCATCAACTATCATCCCGGGAAAGCAAATGTCGTGGCCGATGCCTTGAGTCGGAAAGTGCAGGTCAATAAGTTGAGCTTGAAGGATATGCCTGCAGAATTGAAGGACGAGGTTATAAGGCTCAATCTATGTCTAGTAAATAGTGGTGAAGCCATCGCCATGGAAGTGGACTCCACACTTGAGCGAGACATACGCGAGGGACAAAAGAATGATGAGAAGATACAAGAGATCAGACAGCTCATCAAGGAAAATAAAGCTCCTGGTTTTAGAGAGGATGAACAAGGAACGGTGTGGCACGGGAAAAGGATCTGTGTGCCAGAAGTAAAGGAGATTCGTAAATTAATTTTGAAGGAGGCTCACGATTCTGACTATTCCATTCATCCTGGGAGTACGAAGATGTATCAGGACCTCAAAAGCAGGTATTGGTGGTATGGCATGAAGCGAGATGTCACGGAACATGTTGCCCTATGTGACACATGTCAGTTGGTGAAAGCAGAACATCAACGACCCGCGGGATTGCTGCAACCACTCAAAGTGCCTGAATGGAAGTGGGAAGAGATCAGCATGGATTTTGTCGTGGGATTGCCTAGGACCCAGTCCGGGTATGATTCAATATGGGTTATTATTGATAGGCTAACCAAGGTAGCTAATTTCATTCCGGTGAAGGAAAGCTACAGCGGAACCAAATTGGCAGAATTGTACATGTCAAGGATTGTGTGTTACCATGGAGTGCCAAAGAAGATAGTGTCGGACCGAGGGACACAGTTCACCTCGAGGTTTTGGCAAAAGTTGCATGAAACCATGGGAACCTATCTGAATTTCAGTTCTGCCTATCATCCCCAAACTGACGGACAGACGGAGAGAACCAATCAGATCCTTGAAGATATGTTAAGGGCATGTGCACTCAAAAACAATAGGAGTTGGGATAAGAACCTACCGTATGCGGAGTTTTCCTATAACAACAGTTATCAAGCTAGTATGAAGATGTCACCGTTTGAAGCTTTGTATGGAAGAAAATGCAGAACTCCCCTATTTTGGAACCAAACAGGAGAAAGTAAGGTGTTTGGTCCAGAAGTGCTACAAGAAGCCGAGGCAAAGGTGAGGGAGATTCGCAACAACTTGAGGATAGCACAGACACGCCAGAAGAGTTATGCTGATGTACGAAGAAGAGAGCTCGTTTTCAACGTGGGAGACTATGTTTATCTCAAGGTGTCCCCTATCAGAGGACTTCGTCGGTTCAAGGTGAAAGGGAAGTTGTCACCTCGATACATCGGACCCTTTCAAGTTTTGGAAAGAAAAGGCGAAGTGGCGTACCAACTAGAGTTGCCGGTTCATCTGTCGGACGTGCACGATGTGTTCCATGTGTCGCAACTCAAGAAATGTCTGAGGACGCCTGAGGAGGTGTTACCCATGAATGAAGTGGATGTAGCTGAGGATTTGTCTTATGCCGAGCAACCATACAAGATTTTGGAGACAATGGAACGCCTCACCAGAAATAAGAGAATCAGGATGTGCAAGGTGCAGTGGAAGCATCACTCAGAAGAGGAAGCCACCTGGGAACGGGAAGATGAGCTTAAGGCACAATTTCCGGAATTGTTTTCTTAGAAACACCAATCTCGAGGACGAGATTTCTTTTAAGGGGGGTAGAGCTGTAACACCCCAAATTTTTAGTCAAAACCCAAATTTTGATTTAGAACCATAAACCATGTTCAGAGGGGAATTTAGAAATTTTTGGACGTGTTGCATGTTTTGCAAAAATTCAAATTCAAACTGGAATTCAAATTAGACTCAAAACAGAAAAGAAATGGAAAAAGAAAAAAAGAAAATCGGAAAAAAACTGGCCAGTGGGCCGAAACCCCAGCCGGCCCAGCAAACCCCCGCGCAGCCCGCCCCCGCGCGCGCCGCGCTGCCCCTCGCTGACGGGTGGGACCCGCCTGTCATCCCTAACCCCGCGACCCCGGACTTCTCCCCCGCGCGCGCAATCGCAACCGATCGGGAATCCGCGTCCCGCAGTCGAATTCTGGACCCTGAGGACTCTAACTCGATCACAACAGAACCACCGCCCTCCCCCGGCTATAAAAACAACCGATCCGATCAGTTTTTCTCACGTGATCGCCGATTTTCACTCCGGTGAGCACCGAGACTTCGCCGGTGAATTCTGGCCGATCTAAGCTCGGAAACTCTGATCTAACTCGTTGGTCTTGATCCACCGCCTCCGGGGAACTTTGCAGGTGCAGAAAACCCGAAGACTTACGGTGCAAATCCAGCTCCGACGAGCTTCGCCTAGGTTTTGCCTCGGACCTCGCCGCCGAGCACTTTCCAGGACCCCCGAGCTCGAGAAAACCCACGAGGTGAGATCCCTGACCTCCCCTCTACCGATCTAGGCCATAAGATCACAGTTCTAGGCAGAATTCTCGAGGATCCGAAAGTTTCCGGCGAGATCGCCGCTTCCCGCCGCCGTGCGCCGCCGGCAGCGCCGCCCGCGCTCGATCAGAGCGACGTGGCCGCTTGTGCGCCGTTTATTTTAAATCGCACGGTAGACTTTAAAACCCCGCGTACCGGTTCGATGTTATAATCTCAGCCGTCGGTTTGAAATCAGACGGTCCACGTCAGCCCCGCGTTATAAAGATTGGAATTCTTACGTGCTACCCCCTGGGGTTCTCTGGAATTGAGAGCTAGCCCCGGAAACTTCAGATCTAGCCCCTGGAACTCTAGAAAATCATGTAAATTCATTTAAAAATCAGTTTTAGCCCCTAGACTTAATAGAAATTAAGAAAAACACCTCTGAAAAGTGTAGCTAGACCCCTGGAGATTATGAAAATAATATTATATACCCTGTAATGGGGTGAATTCATTATTTTAGCCCTGTTTAGTATTTAATTTAGAAAATTGAATATGTAACTAGTGTTTAAATATTAAAAAGGGGGACAAACCTAATGGTCAAAATTATTAAAAACTTTCTCAGTACTTAGAAAACTTTGGAGTGAGATAAAAATATATTTTTGGGCTGAAATAAATCTGTTTCATCTATTATTCACATTTAATAGTATAGGGACACATTTTTAAGTAAAGAATAGTTAAAGAAAAATAGGGAAAATAATTATGAAATAATATACATCAGAAGCCAAGGTCAAAATATGATCTTAAATTATTTAGGACCAGAACCTAATCTGTTTAGGTAGTGTGTATTACTAATTTAATAATAAAATGCACAATTATGCATAAGAATATAAATCTGAAAATATAGAAACTAGTAAATGATAAATGGAGTTTCTAAAATACAAAGAATTCAGTTTAGGGTTGATAGAAATTATGAAGGCACATATGGAGAAGAAAAATACTTTTCATACATACTTGGTAGTTTAATATATAAGGAATTTATTTAAAACTGAAACACACATATATACATGTATATATATATATATATATATATATATATATATATAGTATGTGAGTATAAATATGAACACCAAAGTAGGAATCATACACATGTAAATAAAAGTGTATGCAAGCCCCAAATCAACACACATAGAGTATCCACAACACATAAAATGGTAAAGAAACTTTCATAAATGTGAATGTGTGGTTTGTATGAAGTAGAAGTGTGAACTATGTCTTATGATTGTTGTTTTTCTTTTGCTATGTGTGATGGTATGAAGTAGAACCTGTTCAAGAGCAAGCTATCAGTTTCCAAGATCAGGACTACCCATTTCAAGAGCAGCAAGAAGGAGGCAAGTGTCCTTGACCACTTTGATCCTATGCTAGGATGTGTAGATAGAATTATTTGCATTGTCAAATGAAATATGAAACCCATGCTAGGAAGTTTCCCTAGAATTGCATTACTTTGTTTCCTTGTAGCTTGGGTTGGGATTTATTTTGTCATGTCATTTATTGTCCATGCATATGCTTAGCCATGTTTAGAATGGGATGTTTGGGACATGAAATCATCAGTTTATATTACCATACTCTTGAATGAGATATTGTGAGTTATGTAGAGGTAGGGATCAAGGCAAGTTGGATGTTTTGGTTGTGTGCTGGGTGCACGAGACTTGGGTTTGTGATCAGTACTTGCCTGGATCCTAAGGACCGGTTCATGGAGCATGTAACCCGCCTTTACAGTACCAACCACAGGCTGAGATGGGGCAGCTTAGCCAATTAATTAGGTGTATCCCCGGCGTAGTATGGGTGTGTTGGATGGTGCGGGGAATAGGAGTCAGCTGGACTGCCATATGAACCGCAAGGCTCAAGAGGGGGCCACTGCAGCGGGGTTGGAGCCTCTTGTATGCTGTTAGGGGTGAAACCTCAGTGGGCCCATGCTCGTCGGGAATCCCTTTGTAAAGGCTTCGTAGTGATCTCTTGGCCACACACCTGGGAAGTGTGAATGTGGTTCGTAGCCACTGGCATAATGGAGGTTCTTTTAGTCCACCCGGCAATGGGGGATGAAATCACTACTTGTGGGTACAGTGGTACAAACTCTGCAGAGTCAAAACTGTCTTGACAGCCGTGCTCACGGTTAAGAGCGGCCTGGACTTATTCATGATTAGAGAATTGATGGTTTTGGAAGTTAAGCGGGGAGCTTAACATTGGAAATGATGATTATGGTTATTGGTTTATGATGATGGGATGGGAAATTTGGATCATTTCACCTGTGTAGTAATGTAGGTGCTTAATAAGCTAAGGTGATAGGTATTAATTGCGTAGTGCTGTAACCATGAGTTCAACCTCTCCTTGTTCTAGCCATGCATGATATAATTTTCCCACACTTGCTGAGTACCATTGGTACTCAACCTTGCATATTTGTTGGTTTATATTGCTGCTCAGGTCAAGATAATGAGGTGGTGTATAATGACCAAGATTTTGGACCCGAGGAAGGCTTTTAGGTTCATGAAGACCCCCGGGCAACGCCTGTGATGGAGCCCTAAAGAATAATATTCCGCTGCTAGTTTATTTACTTGTGATGAAGCATTAGTGTCCATTGAGACATTTGCGATGTAAGACTTATTTATATTTGACACCTGGCTTGTAATAAATGATGCTTCACTATTTGTCGTCACATGTATGAGAAAATGATCCTGGCATACATGTGATATTCACTTGGTTGTTCTTCGGAAAAACCGGGTGTGACACCCGTCGAGTGGGAGTTGTGCACGCCGCTGTGTTAGTGTGCGTGTGTGCTAGCAAGGACACGTTCACGGGCTGAACGCGAACTTGATGCGTAGTCTACGCCCGTGAGTGTCGACTGGACCTATTTTGATGTAAAAATATTCATAAACCACTTTATGTAAAAAAAGTTTTGCTTCCGCTTTGGACCTTTGATGTGTGTTATCCGGTGCTGTGCAACGCAGCACCCCTCAGCGTGATCCTGGCTCGACAAGACCGTGGGGTCATGTCAGCGTTGGTATCAGAGCTCGCTTGAGGTTTAACACATTACAAAGGTCATCTTTTTCAAAAATCCAGTGAGGAACGAGTTAGTAGCCCGTATAAGGATGTTATTAGTGTATAGAAAGTGGCATACTAACCTATTTGATTATGTCAGAAAATCGTGCATCTCGCGACGTTTATGTCTTGGGGGTGCATGTAAGCGCTGTCCACCAGTGCGCACAAGCTGAAGGGTGGAGCCCCACGGGTGGCAGGTAACCCGACCCGCTTTGGTATCCTCTACGACTCTTCATGTCGTTTGGGGTGTTCGAGCAACGTCTGTCTCTGGCGTGCGTGGTGCAATGTGGGAGACCTCGTCATGTGGTCTGAAACGTGAACACGTAACTCATGGCGTGTTTAGCTTGAGAACACCAGGGCGAGTGATGACGACCGGGTGTACGAACTGTATGGATACCGGGCTCGGTGTGCAGCCGAGTCTGACAATTGTTTGAGTTTCTGCAGGTAGTCTAACCACGAAACGGTAGACGTGTAGCATCTGTGTGTGAGTGACGTTTAGTGCCACTGAATTAACGAAGCCGGCTAAGTCCGGTATAGGTTTTTCTTTGTGAGGACGTAGTACCGACATGATCTGGTGACGCATCGACGTCACACTTCACTAAATGAACAACTTCATTGTAAAATTTGAAAGTTTTAATCTGGAGCATTAAAACATTGCTGCAACCTCTTCCCTTAATCAGGATATTCAAAGTTAACAAGTTTTCAACTTATAGGTTGTTAAGGACAGAGCACTCTGTTTTCAGCTGAATTAAGGCTGAAGTTAATCAGAGGTTATAGGTTGAGTTCTTTCGAGGGTAGGGTCATATGATACATTTATGGAAACCTTCGGAAGAGTTTTACAACTTTTCTGTAGAGGTCCAGATGTGTTTCAACCCTTAACAAATCGAAAAATGCAGTAGAGTTGAAACTGTCCAGAAAACAGGGCAGGGCAAAGACTCTCTGTAAACTCTCTGTAAATTGATTATAACTTCCTGCATAAAAATCAAAAAATAGAAAATGAGGTAGTTCTGAAAAGCTTATGAGATGGGTTACAACTTTGTAACAGAAAGTTTTGTCATATTGGGAGCAGAATTAACTGGAATTCTTGGATCAAATCAGTACCTAAAGCAGGGAGGTGCTGTCCAAATTTCTCCAGAAATTCTGTTAACTTTGACATCTCATAACTTTTGAACCAGGAAAGGTGTTAGGCCAAGGAAATACTTTCTGGAAATCTATTGAAGTTAGCTTTAATTTTTATGTTGAGCTCCACAATTGGTTTTGCTTTAACATGGACTAAATCATGTTGATATGGGAACTGATCAGGGCTGTCATGTTGAACAGCAGATCAGCAGTCAAATTTGCTTAAAGTTTGAACTATGTTTCAAAGTTTTATGGGTTCAATGACATGTCTTATGTTATAACTCAATGGTTTACTGTTTAAATAAATATTTTACATTTCTCAAATATATTTTTACAGATGAAAACAGATAAGCAGTTGGAGAACGGGTGGGTGGTGTGCCACTGTTCTCACCGCAGCGGCTATCCGGAAGCATTGAGGCATATGCTTCAATATTTCGAGTACAACCAGATGCCGCAGTACTTCACCAAGGAAGAAGGCGAGGAGGGGAACAAGACGTGGACAATCCATGTCGAAGTCCCTGCAGGACCTACGCCACCCGGTTGGGTGCCGTTCACAGTCACGGTGAGAGGTAGACAACCGGAAGGGATGTGGCAAGTGGCAGCCCGTGACACCATGTCACGTTTCTGCCAACTACACGTGCAGGCTATGGAGGGCACTCCATACGCGCTCGTTCCGGTGGAGGGACGGGCTCATCATGTGTGAGAAGAGAGGTACCTGGAGGCAACGGACCCGAGTTGCCCAAGGTACAGCCCCGCGGAGGCAAATCTCAGCCTCCAGATGAGGGCGGGAAACGCCGTGATGGACAGCCAAGCTGTTCATACGGAGCATCTCGCCACAAAGCTCAAGGAGAGCACGATCCATGGAGACCATTTCGAGAGTGCTCACAGCGCACTCCGCAATGTGCTCCTTCTGACGATCAAGCGACTGAATGAGCAACATAATCAGTTGCATCGTCTGAAGAAGGCGAAGAGGAAAAGCCGTGTCGACATCGCGGCATTGCAAGAGCTGGTACAGACTTTAACCCAGCAGAATGAGGACCTTGCTCAAGAGCGGGACGACGCTATTGAAGAAGGGCAATGCTGGGAAGAGGACTACAACCAGGCCATGGACGAGGTGCATGCTTTGCAGGACCTCGTACCTCCGGTATTGGGCGTACCGGTGGTCTTGGGCCTTCCAGCAATGGGAGAACCCGAGATGGGAGAAGAGGTGGTAGATCCAGAGCCACCAGCAGAGGTACCGAAAGAGGACGAACCACAGGAGGTCGAGTTCTACTCCGAGTAGGGGGTTACAGTTGCCAAGTAGGGCAGCTAGGGTAGTGTAACCCAACTTTTGTAATCGGTGACATGTCGTGTAGGCAGTAGCGTATGTATAGGTAGTGACGACATGAGCACGACTTCTCGGAGAACCGAGAACAATGTATCTTGTATAAAGTTTATGCTTTATCAATATATGTGAATGTTGTGAAAATTATTCATGTGTCACTTCAATACCTACTGTTGCATATGGAGTTTAAGTATGACATGTGCTAATCGCTGCTGTTTTGAATTTCAGAATGACGCGTACTCGTGCCAACCCGGACGTTGGGGGTACTAGCCAAGGGGGAGAGACCTCCCAACAGCCTCCCGAGGACTCCTCGGGACAGCAGCAGCAACAGCAGCAACAGGAACAGCAAGCACCGCCAACGCCACTGCCAACGGTTAAATTGGCCGACATCGTCGCGGCAATGGCGGGTTCACATCAGCAGCACACGAAGTTGCTGCAGACTCTCATCGCTAATACGTCTTGCCCAGAGAGACGTCAAGACCATGAGGAGCGTCAACAGAGCTCCTACTCCGACTTCTTAGCGACTCATCCCCCTGTATTCTCAAGGGCGGATGAACCTCTTGACGCGGACAACTGGCTGCGCGCAATAGAGATGAAGTTCGGGCTGCTCCAGATAACCGAGCAGCGCAAGACTCAGTTCGTGGTCCAGCAGCTCCAAGGATCCGCGAGCGCGTGGTGGGCAAACTTCTGTGCTTCACAGCCCACCAATCGAGTTATGACCTGGACGATGTTTCGGACGGCCTTCAGGGCCTATCACATACCGCCAGGTTTGATGAAAAGGAAGACGCAGGAATTCTTACACCTGCAACAAGGGAGCCGGAACGCGCTGGAATACTCCAGGGCGTTCAACGATCTTGCACTCTACGCGTCGTATCACGTAGATACCGACGAGAAGCGGCGGACCACTTTTACCAGGGGCTTAACCCGCTCCTGAAGGACAAATTGGCGATGTTCAACCGCGGCAGCCTCAACGACATCATTGATGCTGCAATTGTTCAGGAGGACTCCGGCAAGGAGTTGGCGGCGGCGGAGAGAAAGCGAAGCGCGCCGCAAAGCAGCAAAGAAGGAGGCGGTCCTTCTCAGAAATTTCAGATGGTGAATCACCCACCATCAGGTCCACGCTGGCAGCCACCCCAGAGGTCGATGCCGTTCCGCAGTCGACCGTACTCTTCACCGGCGTTCAGGCCGGCACTGCCAGTACCACCTCCGCAACAACAACAGCAGCAGCGGACAATGCCGCGTGCGTATGCACCTCAGCAACGCATGCCGGGCTTTCGTCCCCCGAGCACTACACCAGCAGCGGCCACATGTTACAAGTGTGGTCATCCAGGACACTTCACGAGCAGTTGCCCGGAGAGGCAAGGCGGCGGAGTGGCACCGCAGTTTCCGGGGAGGAATCAACCCCGGAACCCTACTAATGCGCGGCGGGCAAACCCTAGGCCCGGCGCCATCCACTAGCTTGCCATAGAGAACATGCCGGAGGGTGAGCCAATCCTTGCGGGTATGTTCCAACTCCACCAGCATCCCGCCCTAGTTTTGTTTGATTCAGGCTCCACGCATAATTTTATTAGCCAAGCTTTCATTGCTAAACACAGCTTGCAAATACTACCCACCGATAGTCCATATTTAATTTGTTCACCGGGTGAGAAACAGCAAGCGTAATGGTTTCCAAAGCACCATTATGCTTAGCGGGTAGAGTCTACCCTACGTCTCTCATAATCTTAGAGGGACAAAAGGTCGATGTCATCCTAGGGATGTCGTGGTTAACCCGCCACGGCGCTGTTTTAGACACCGTCCTTCGAGTCGTGCACTTAAACTCAGAAGTGCACGGGTCTCACTCATTATTTCTGGAGAGTCCAGAAATAAAACTTCCAAGTGTTTATCAAGCCACAACCATCAGATTGGAAGATCTTCCAGTGGTCCGAGAGTTCCCTGACGTATTTCTGGACGATTTACCGGGAATGCCGCCCGATAGAGAGGTGGAGTTCAAGATTGAACTTGCACCGGGAACCATGCCAATATCCCGAAGGCCGTACAAGATTGCGCCCAAGGAGTTGGCTGAACTGAAGACTCAGCTCACGGACCTTCTGGAGAAGGGTTTTATTAGGCCGAGCTCCTTGCCATGGGGCTGTTCGGCATTGTTTGTGAAGAAGAAGGATGAGACGTTACGGCTTTGCGTGGACTATCGCCCATTAAATGCCGTAACCATAAAAAACAAGTACCCGTTGCCACGGATCGACATGTTGTTTGATCAGTTGGTCGAAGCAAAGATCTTTTCCAAGATGGGCTTAAGATCCGGGTACCATCAGATTAAGATAAGGGCGGAGGATATTCCGAAAACGGCTTTTTCGACGAGGTACGGACTTTATGTGTACCTGGTCATGTCCTTCGGCCACACCAATGCTCCACCTCACTTCATGTACTTGATGAACTCGGTATTCATGCAGGAGCTGGACAAGTTTGTCGTGGTCTTCATCGATGACATACTGGTATACTCCAAGTCGGAGGAAGATCACAAGAAGCATCTGCGTATAGTCTTGCAACGGCTGCGGGATCACAAGCTATACGCGAAATTCAGCAAATGCGAGTTCTGGATATCGCAAGTGCTTTTTCTCGGGCATATCATCTCAGTGGAGGGTACCACTGTAGACCCGAGCAAGATCACTCAAGTGCTGAATTGAAAATCCCCGAGACTGTTCACGAGGTACGGAGTTTCCTCCGACTCGCGGGATATTATCGGAGGTTCATTCCGAGCTTCTCGAAGATTGCCAAGCCTATGACAGAGCTGCTGAAGAAGGCTACCAAATATGTTTGGAGTCCAGCGTGCGAAGCAGCATTCAAGGCCTTAGTCAAGCACCTGACATCAGCACCGGTTTTGGCGCAGCCAGACACAACAAAACCGTTCGATGTGTACTGCGATGCATCCGGCATTGGGCTCGGATGTGTGCTGATGCAAGACCGAAGAGTGGTCATGTATGGATCCCGGCAGCTTAGAAACCACGAGCAGAATTATCCAAACCACGACTTGGAGCTCGCTGCCGTGGTACTTGCACTGAAAATGTGGAGGCACTACCTACTCTGTAACCTCGTACATTTATATACCGACCACAAAAGCCTCAAGTACATATTCACTCAGAAAGAGCTGAACATGAGGCAGCGAAGGTGGTTAGAATTTATAAAGGATTACGAAATAGAGATCTATTATCATCCGGGCAAGGCAAACGTAGTGGCAGATGCGCTAAGCCGCAAGTCACACGTCAACAATCTGACCATCACACCGTTAGAAGAGAGCGAACCACCACTACATGTGATTCCACACGAAGCACTCTACAACCTAGCTTTGATCCCCACCATCCGTGAAGAGATAGCGGCAGCTCAGAAACATGACAAGGGCATGTCGCATTTGCGGAGGCATGTAGACAGTGGGGAGTTAAAATGTTTCCGGAAGGACGGAGACGGCGTCCTCTGGTTCAAGGACCGGATCGTCGTACCCCGTAACCCGGAATTACGGAAGAAAATCTTTGATGAGGCTCACTTGTCAAAGTTTTCTATTCACCCCGGCAGCAACAAAATGTATCAAGAACTCAGAAGCAAGTTTTGGTGGACACGGATGAAGCGGGAGATCGCGAAGTACGTGTCCGAGTGTGATACATGTCGAAGGGTGAAGGCAGACCATATGCGGAAACCGGGACTGCTGCAACCACTGTACGTTCCTGCCTGGAAGTGGGAGGATGTGAGCATGGACTTCATCGTCGGTTTACCCACCACTTTTCAAAAGCATGATTCTGTGTGGGTGATCGTCGATTCGCTCACCAAAGTTGCCCATTTCATCCCGGTCAACACCAACTACAACGCCAAGAAGTACGCTGAACTGTACATCTCACGGATTCTATGCTTGTACGGCATACCCCGTACCATCATATCGGATCGGGGCACTTTATTTGTGTCCCATTTTTGGGAGCAGCTGCACGCTGCCTTGGGGACGAAATTGATCTGTAGTTCAGCGTACCACCCACAAACGGACGGGCAAAACGAACGGGTGAATCAGATCCTAGAAGACATGCTACGAGCTTGCGCTATCAACCACGGCAAGAATTGGGATGATCACTTGCCGTTAGCTGAGTTCTCGTACAACAATGGGTACCAAGCCAGCATCAAGATGGCGCCCTACGAGGCGCTCATACGGGCGGAAATGCCACACACCACTATATTGGTGTGAGTCTGGCGAAAGGGTCACCTTCGGGATTGACCTGGTCAACAACGCGGAAGAGAAGGTTCGACTGATTCAAGCGAACCTAAAAGCCGCCCAATCCCGTCAGAAACAGTATGCAGACCGGAGAAGACGCCCATTACAATTCGAAGTCGGGGATCACGTATACCTACGTGTGTCTCCAATGAAGGGTGTAAACAGATTCGGGGTGAGAGGAAAGTTGGCACCCCGATTCATCGGTCCATTTCAGATTACCGAAAGATGTGGATCGGTAGCATACCGACTGAAATTACCAGAAGCACATTCCGGTGTGCACGACGTCTTTCACATTTCCCAGCTGAGGAAGTGTCTTAAGCTATCAACTACCGTTCAGCTGGAGGACATTGAAGCACTGCAACCGGATCTCACCTATCGGGAGGAACCGGTTCAGATTATTGACAAAAAGGCCCGAACCACACACAACCGTATGTTGTGGTTTTATAAGGTTCTATGGAGTAATCACTCCGTTGACGAAGCGACATGAGAGAGCAAATGATTTCTTCGTGCTAACTACCCCGACTTTTTCACGTCGCATATCCAGTAATTTTCCACCGTCCTCTCTCATTTTCACATTATAATATCGGGACGAGATTCTTTCAAGGGGGGAGGAATGTAAGGGCCTCAGTTTTTGACACATGTTTAAAGTGTTCATCACCACACCACACACCTCATTTGAAGCAAGTTGATGAACACAAATGAAGAGCAAGTAACCACCATCAACATGCTCATTAGAGAACAAACTCACAAATTGCAAAAGTGGTATGTCCCACATGTGATATAGAGGGGCTGGGCATATGAAAACTCCTACACCTTGCTAGGGATGTCCATGCCAAGTTTCACTCAAATTCAAAACCTTTTTGTGGTCATTTTGGCTATAGCTAGAAAGAGGGCAGTTTGAGACCATATTCAGATTCAAACTGTTTTTATCCCATGAATTCAAAAGTGGGAGGCATAATCTTATTCAACACATTCTTGTGAGCTCACACACCAATTTTCACTCCATTTGGAGTTGATCTTGACATGAGCTAAGTGGGACAAATTCAAACCTTATTTGAATTCCAAACTGAACTTGTGCTGAAATTCATTCACCAAACCCAATTTGAATTCTAATCAATTCAAATGGCTCATGGGTGAATAATTTGAATGACCATGGGTATTTTGGGGCTAACTGTTTACAACAGTGATTAGGAGTGAATTTCAGAGGTTAAAACCCCGGGTGGGACCCACATGTCAGCCACTGAGAAGATCTAACCAAGTGGACTTTAAGTGCTCGGGTCCCCGAGCTCCTCCCGAGAGCGCCACCGAGGGGAGGCCGCGCGCCACCACCTCCTTGCCGCCTCGGCCGGTGAACCGCCTCGCAGGGGTCCTTATCTGCGCGCCCAAGCAGTCACAGGGGGTTTTCACCGCTGCCTCGCCGCATTTCCACCCAGAGAGCCGAAGCTCCTCGCCGCCCGAGTGAACTTTCGGTTCCTCATCGCCCGGCTGCTCCAGTGACCCTCTCGGCGATCTGAGACCAGCACCGGGTGCGCCAAGCCTTCTTCAACACTCTCGCACTGGTTCCAGACCCTGCGCAGTCTTCCCCGAGCTCCACCGCGGTGATCCTTCCTCTGCCGGTTCAGCTTGAGCCGCCGCTGCAGGAACCATCCTTCCGGCCACCACAGCCCCCCGTTCACTGAGCTGTGAACAGCAAAGAGGTTCGCCTTCAACCCCTCTTTTTTTCCCGCAAGCTCCGGCGGCGTGACAAGCACTGCTCAGGCCGGAATTTCATGTTTTCGTGACGGTGTGCAAAAGAGGAGTCGGTACCGAGCAGAGAAATTTGTAAGCTACACTGCACCACTCATCCTCTCATGGAGAGGATCACTTCTAGTTGCCAGTACGAGCCCATAGGAGCAGGAACCACGAAGAACCATGCAGGGAAACCGCTGTTCTTCAAGTTTTAGTAGAAATCCCGATTTCCGGCCTAGGTCGCACGGTGACAGCCCGTCACAGTCCTTCCCATGCTCCGTGGAGCTCACGTCGACCTTTCCTATGGTCCACTGATGCTCGACGGCCCTTAGCTTGATCGGATGAGGTGCTAGGGAGGACAGGCAACACGGCCGAAGTTCTCCAGAGGCTGCTGCTCGTCGCCGACCACGTGTCGGTCATTTTCATGACGAGCTGAGCCCAGAATCCTGTTCCCCGAGTGAAAATAGGCAGAGGCGGCCAAAGTCATGAAGTTTGGAGCTTCACAGAAGCTTCCGGCGAGCTCTCCTGCGAGTTACCCTGGCGGCAGAGCGCGGGCGGCGAGAGGTAGACGAAGGGGGTGGGCCCCAGCTGTCAGTGGCAGATATTTTGAATCAGGATCGGGCTGTGGCCGAGATCTGGTGTGCTGGCATGCAAAAACCCTGTGGGCCTCAGTGTGCTGTCGCCTCCGCGCCTAACACGTGTCCCCGCGGGCCCCGGCAGATTTAAACTTTTTCCCCGATTTTCAGATTTCCTTCAAACTTCAAATCCTCATAACTTTGGCTAGAAAGCTCTAAATCGAGTGAACCAAATTTTGTTGGATTCAGCTCTCTGAGAACTTTCCAAAAAATCAAGTTTCACTTCATGAAAATCCTCATTTCTCCAGAATTAATTCCTCAAAATTTAAAATGTTTGGAATTTTAACTGGAAAATCCCTTTGAGGAAAATTCTCAAATTTTGCTGGGATGTTCACAAAAATATCCCTGAACTACCATAAAAATTTCAGATCCATTTGGGCTTATTTGATTCACCTAATGGTGTGATTAGTGAAACTGTTCCAGAGAAAATAGAAAATGTTCAGAAACATTTTCAGAATTTCCTCTGAAATTGTGTAGCTCATATCTTTAGCTAGGAACCTTCATATTAAGTGAGACCAAATCCATTAGAACCCTCAGAAAATCTAGTTTTCAGAAAGTCAGAGTTTGTTTCATGAAAATCCTTAGAACACTCTAAAAGCCTTCAATTAAGGTCAAGTACATAATTAATTGTGGAGGGCTCAAATGAGCTTTGCTGCAACTAAAACTTGACCAAGTCTGTGTTTAGGTTGTAACCAAGCCACAGTAAAAGTTTCACAGTCTTTGGGTTCATCTAGTGAGACTTAGAAGATTCACAAGTTTAAAACTCAGTTCAATTGCATTAAATTAATACATGTATTTCTTATATCATGTAGTCGCTAAGGTCGAGGAGGAACCCGAAGTCCTAGACTTCGTTACTCCGGAGGAGCAGCTAGCCTACGACCAAGAGCAGCAAGGCAAGCCCCGGTTTGCATTAACCTTTTTACAAAGTTTTATTGTTTTGAGCACTTACTTAAGTATCATTATTTCTTGCTCTAGAGTCTTGTTTGAAAATTCAAATGCATAGCCAAGAAAGCCATGGGTTGGGATTAGGATTGAAAACTCTGTTAGCTACTGCAATGCTAAGATAGAGTAGGATTCGGTACAAGTCGAGTAGTTGAAACTACTCGCGAGCATAGGCTAGAGGCACTCGACTCGGGTAGAGATACCACATGACACACATGGCAAGAAAAATGAGACCGAGCAGAGAGTAAGGTCAGCAGGACTTTGGGGCCTGTGTGCTATAGCTCCGCTTGTGTCGATTGAGGACCGAGCCGTGTGCGGGCCTGTTGAACAAGATAGAACAGTACCGAAGACCTACCGGCCATATGGGAACCGGGAAACTGATGTAACTCGGGTAGCTGGGTATTGAGGCATTGCCCGTCGTTCAGAGGGTAGGTTGAGAGCTTCAGGTGTAAATCGGCTGGCGGCACTGAGATGCGCGTGCAGAGACCTCTTGCTCGGGACGATGGGACCGGTTCAATATTTGGCTGACGGGTGAAAGGTGGTTGCGTACGGCGTCAGTGATGGTTGCTGTAGGCAACATCGAGTACGGGCGTACGTGACGGGTTGTTCGGGTAACCCTGCAGGTGTAAATCGATTATAATCGCCGTCCCTCGCGGTCAGTGAGTATCACTTGTTCACTGTACCGTGACGTAGAAAGCAGGCTAGTTACATGTTAAAATGTTGCTGATTGAAAGACGAACTTGATGGTTAATGATTTGCTGTAGTATAGCGCTAATTAAAGTTCCTTTCAACTTTGGGCAAAGTACATGAGAGAAATGCGTTTCTTGTTTGATTGCGGCTCTCTCATGAGCCTTAGCGTAAGGTTCTCCACAACCTGCTGCTAAAATTTGAAAGTAAGGTCCCAATAATTAGGCGAGTCCTTTGCAAATAGTTTTACCTCATGTACCATCATCCCCCATGTAGAAGTTCCATGTTTAGGTGAGACGGGTCAGACTTGCTGAGCCTTCGTGCTCACTGCTTGTGTTTGAAGCTTTTGCAGGGTTCTATGAGGAAGGGACTCCCGAAGAGGAGACGGAACCCCAGGAGGGGAACCCCGTCAAGTGGGAGTCGTGCACGCCGCCGTGTTAGTGTGCGTTGAATGTGGCCTAGAGGGGGGGGGGGGGTGAATAGGCCTTTAAAAGATTCCTGCACACTTAATAAAATTATCAGAAACTTGATTGACCAGACTAGTCCGGTTGTGTGGGCGGACTAGTCCGGTGTGCTGAATTATGTGAGTTAATTAAGTGTGTTTAAAAAATTTAATCTTTCAGCAGCGGAATGAGAACAACAGTTTTTATAAATTAATTTATTGTATGGATGCACGTGCAAACTTATAAGTAACTCAAATGATTACTAGCAAACTAGTGATCTAATGTATCAAAATGTAAAATAAATGAGAGACAAAAGACACAAATTTTTACCGAGGTTTGATCTCACCAAGAGATCTACGTCCTCGTTGAGGAAGCTCACACAGAGCCGGGTTCCCAACCCTTTCCCTCTTCAAGTCACCACACAGGTTGACTTGACTTCACTATCAAGTGTAATCACCGTGTTTGTGGGGCAACCTCACACGTTGAGGGCTCCCACAAGAATTACAATGAGAAGTTGATCAAGTACACTCAAAAGATTACAATGCACAATATGAGTGTAGAGAGATCAAACCCCAAGAGCTTACAACGAAGGAACGACGATCTCCCAATCCCAAATCCAAGTATTTGATTAATCTTCACCTTTTTGCACCTTAGATGTATGGGGAAACTTGTTTTTGGGCTCTTCGGACAGGTGGCGGCGCTAGGGTTTTTGTTTTTGACAGTATGAGTCGTGTGTTTTTTTAGAAACAATGAAGAACCTCTTTTTATAGGGTTTCCAAAGAAGTTACCGTTGTTAACCCTACTACCGGACTAGTCCGGTATATGATCGGACTTGTCCGGTCTACTTCCAGTGGGTTAACCGGACTAGTCCGGTCCACAAACCGGACTTGTCCGGTGCTATGTGAAATGGGGTTCTAGAAACTTCAGCGGACTAGTCCTGTCGCTTGGATCGACTAGTCCACAGTCCTCTAAAATGGACAACAGAGACATGACCGGACTAGTCCGGTCCAAAACCGGACTTGTCCGGTTGAGTTCCAGTAAGCTGACCGGACTAGTCCGATCCATGGACGGACTAGTCCGGTGTTCAGTGGATTTTAGTTGATTATTAGCCCTTATCCTTACGCAAAGTCATGAGCTCTTGGGATGTGTCTCTCACACACAACCTATACATTTATATCTACTTTGCTCTTCTAAATTCCACTAAAGTCTTCCTTTTCGGGCACCACTCTATTTTTCAACTTTTTGTGTGTGCCGAGCCAGTTCACTTTGTTTATCCTGCAATCATCTTAATAGTTTCATTAGGATCTCATATGTTTGTCATCAATTATCCAAAACCCACAAGGAATATCCTAGATGCACTTACAATCTCCCCCTTTTTGGTGATTGATGACAACTATTTGAGATATCACAATTGAGAATAAAAAGTTGATTTTCATAAGGTGTGCACATATGAGAATAATAAAGAATTCACAAAAGGCTTCTCACATATGCACACACCTTATGGTGGGGTGCCTCACAGGTGTGTGATAAGCAAAATGTGATAAATTAAGGACAAACAATAGTGAACATATAAGTAGTGCATGAGAGCATAGTGCATCACACATAAGAAAAGAAATAGTGCATTACAAGTCCTTTAAAATAGGTACATGTCCTTGATCACAAGAGATCTTAATAACTATTACTAGATAGTTCAAGTCCAAATCTAATCTCAATCTCTCCCCCTTTGGCTTCAAGGCACCAAAAAGGGAAAAATTGAGGGGAATCACTCATCGCTGCCTCCTCCGTCAGTCTCAGTCTGATCTTCATCTCCACTAACTTCAGCATCCACGGGAGCAGGATCTTCCTCTGAGTCCTCGGAGGCGGGCGGTGATCCAACGGGCTCAATCTCAAGCTTTGCACAGATAGACTTAATATTGGCATTGACGTACTGTTGATGTTTCTTCCTTGCAAGCTTTTCTTTGCACTGCCTGTCTTCGATCTTACGGCAGCAGGCAAAGATGGAGGAGAGCACCTTGAGGATGCCACTGAATGATTCTTGGGCAGGTGGAGATCCAGGAGGAGCAGCTGCAGATCTAGTGGCATCATGAGCTTGCTTTGATCTCCTCTCCACTGGTGGAGAGGACGGGGCAGTTGGAGCCGGGGGAAGAGTGTACTCGGTAGGTTTTTGCGGCTTCAACCCCGTATGTTTGACATCCTTGACGAACTCGAGTCCCGTCACTTTCTCAATCATGTACATGATATACGGTGCATATCCACAGGACCTATTGGGGATGATTGAGATGTTCACGATGTCGTTGTAGATATACTCAAAGACATTGAATGGTCTCCTTCCACTAATGACCTTCATGAGAGTCCTCAAGGTCCCTTGTATAGTTCCCGCATCTCCATCCTTCGGAGCTATGGTCTTTCTCAAGACTCTATTGAGGACCACAAAGAAGGGCTTTAGATATTTGATGGTGGGAGGAACATATGGCATCCTTGTGTCATAGAGAAATTCAAGCTCCTCCTTCTCCAGGGGTTTCAGATTATGAATGACCAGTTCATGATCCAAAGTGTGTTGGAGGTGAAGAATCCTAGCAAATTCATCATAAGTGACACTATACCTTGAACCATGAGCCATCCAAGTAAGGTTGTCTCCATCATCACGAGCAAAGTAGAGAGTGGAGTAAAACTGAGTGATGATTTCATTGTTCCAGTCATACTCAAAGGATAGCAAGTCCGTCAGACCGTGCCTCTCTAACGCCTCCACCATCTCACGGAAGGCAGGATACCTCTTTGACTTCAGATATTCAACATTTAGCCATTGACTTTCTACTACAGGATTTTTCATCTTCATGTACACATGCTCGTAGTAATCTGCATGGAAGTTGCTCCAGAACCTTGGACCAGAACACTGTTTAGGTCGGTCATACACTTGAATCTTCCTGAAATTATCAGCTAGCTCACCCCCTTTTCCAGTGAAATCCTCAGTCGAAGGCTGCCTGTTGCAGTGAATAGGGTTTTTCATCTTCAAGGGCCCAAGGGGACCACTAGCAAGTCCCTTCCCTTTATTGAGAACTCTTTTTGGCCCTGACGAGCCCTCAGCAGCATTTTTCTTTAGAGGCCTTTTGCCAATGACTTTCCTCTTCTTAGGTAGATTGTCGTCGGAGGGTGGAGAGTGAGCATTGATGCCATGTCTCTTCTTCATAACTCTCTCCTTGGTCCTCCTCACTTTCTCGCGTTGAACGTCTTCATCAATGTGAAAAGAGCTGTCATTTGAGCCTGAAGACATGATGCCTGATAAGGAGTTCAAGGATTAGATACAGATGGACTCATTATCGACTTCAAATGGGAACGTAGGGGTTCAACTGTCAGAGACCGGACTTGTCCGGTTTCAGAGTGCGGACTAGTCCGATGGACCGGACTTGTCCGCATCTGAGCCCCGGACTAGTCCGGCCTGACATAGGAACCCTAATGTTTCATTTGAATCAAATCTCCTATCTAAGGACACAAGGGTAGGAAAATGGTAGGAATACATCTATTGAGGCAATGTACATCCTTTTGAAATCAAAGAAAACTAGCTAGAACTAGAAAAGTTGAGATTTTGATTTAAGGGGGGAAATTACCAAGATTTGAAGATTCGCGTCGAAGAAGTGGAAATCAGTCCGGATGAATCCAGAGGAGAGAAACCACTCGTCAAGGGGAGAATTCCCCACGGAGAAAATCTCGGTTTTGAGGGTTCAACCCGAAAATCACTTTGGGGGCTAGGGTTTGGAAGGGGAGAGGGAGAGCAAGTCTAATGAGGGGTGAGGGAGAGGTCTGGTCCGGCCAAGTGCTTCTATATGCGACTGACCGAACTAGTCCGGTCATGGTAGCGGACTAGTCCGGTACCCCTGAGTTAACCTAGTTGTTGTCTGTCTGGACTAGTCCGGTTGGAAATCGGACTAGTCCATTTCCAACAGACTTGATACATATATAGATAATTAATAGTGATCCAAGGACAATAATTTTGCAAGTAGTCTTGGTGATTACGACCAGTAGGCAATCAGCAATCAAACAATGGTCATAATCCACAAGATTTCTTCATTAAAATAGTTTTCTGAGTGGAAAAGGAGAAGAGGAGCATTTTGATAATACAAAGGAACATTTTGAGTTGCAACCAGGTATGCAATGTTTCAAGCCACATTTCGAGAGTCAAGAATGTTCAGCTCATTTCTTAGTTCACAAAACCTTTTCTCATCTAATGGTTTGGTAAAAATATCTGCAAGTTGTTTTTCAGTCCTAACATGTGAAATAGCAATGTCACCTTTTAATGAGTGATCTCTAAGAAAGTGATGACGGATGTCTATGTGCTTAGTTCTTGAGTGCTCTACAGGGTTGTGTGCAATTTTTATAGCACTTTCATTATCGCATAGAAGCGGGATATGACTTAGATTGTAGCCGTAGTCCCTAAGAGTCTATCGCATCCAAAGTAGTTGCGCACAACAACTACCGGCTGCAACATACTCCGCTTCCGCTGTGGAAAGAGCAATGGAGTTCTGCTTTTTAGATGACCAAGAAACTAGGGACCTACCAAGAAATTGACAAGTCCCTGACGTGCTCTTTCTATCGACTTTGCATCCTGCATAGTCAGCGTCGGAATACCCTATCAGGTTAAACTTGGATCCTTTGGGATACCAGAGTCCCATGTTGGGTGTGTGCACAAGGTACCTCAGGATTCTTTTTATAGCAATTAAGTGACACTCTTTAGGTGCGGCTTGAAACCTTGCACACATGCAAACACTAAGCATAATATCTGGCCTAGATGCACATAAATAATGTAAGGAGCCAATCATGGACCGATATACCTTTTGGTCCACATTTGGACCGTCTTCATTGAGGTCGAGATGTCCGTTGATGGCCATGGGTGTCTTGATGGGCTTGGCTTTGTCCATATTGAATTTCTTGAGAATGTCTTGTGTATATTTAGTTTGGCTTATAAATGTACCTTCTCTCAGTTGCTTCACTTGAAATCCCAAGAAGAACTTCAATTCACCCATCATTGACATCTCGAACCTGCCTGTCATTATTTTGCTAAATTCTTCACATAAGGACTTGTTAGTGGATCCAAAGATAATGTCATCAACATAAATTTGACATACGAATAAATGATCATCAAAATGTTTAGTAAAGAGTGTATAGTCAGCTTTACCAATTTTGAATCCATTTTGAGTCAGAAAATCTCTAAGACACTCATACCAGGCTCGAGGACCCTGTTTGAGGCCATAGAGAGCCTTACGCAGTTTATAGACATGGTTGGGATACTCCTGATCTTCGAACCCCGGTGGCTGCTCCACATAGACTTCCTCCTTTATCGGACCACTGAGGAAGGCACTCTTGACGTCCATTTGATACAACTTAAAATTATGGTGAGTAGCATATGCCAATAAAATGCGAATGGACTCAAGTCTAGCTACAGGAGCAAAAGTTTCATCGAAGTCCAAACCTTCCACCTGAGAATAACCTTTGGCCACCAACCTCGCTTTATTTCTTTTCACTACTCCATGTTCATCTCGCTTGTTCCGAAAGACCCATTTGGTTCCAAAGATGTTCGCCCTTGGTCTTTCCACCAACTCCCACACTTCATTTCTTTTAAAGTTGTTCAGCTCCTCTTGCATCGCAATCACCCAGTCTGGATCCCTTAAGGCTTCTTCTATCCTGTATGGCTCTAGAAAAGACACAAAAGAATAGTATTCACAAAAATTTGCAATTTGAGATCTAGTAGTTACTCCCTTAGCAATATCTCCAATGATATTGTTGACAGGATGGTCTCTTTGCACACACTGATGTACTCTTGGATGTGGAATTTGTATAGTTGCTTGTTCTTCATTGTCTTCATGTGTCATGTCTCCCCCTAGATCATTGCTTCCATGATCATCTTGATCTTCTTGACCTTCCTCAACCTGATCTTGTGTAGGAGCTCCCACTTGATCATTGCTTCCTTGTTGAAGTTCGTCTTGTGTTTCCTCTCGTGGTAGGAAATCACCAAGTGCCATTTTCTTCAGCGCTTCACATGGAGCTTCCTCCTTATCTAGCATACCCTTATCGACTTGCTCCACTTGTGAGCCGTTAGTTTCATCGAACACTACGTCACGTGCTACTTTAACAAGGCCGGACACCTTGTTGAAGACACGATAGGCGTAGGCATTCGATTCATATCCGAGCAAGAATCCTTCATCGAACTTCGAAGCGAACTTCGAGGCCCTTGGTTTCTTGTTCAGAAAAAAACATTTGCAACCAAAAACTTTTAAATAAGAAACATTAGGTTTTTTACCCGTGAGAAGCTCATATGGAGTTTTCTTCAGTAGTCGATGAAGGTACAACCGATTTGTGGCATGACAAGCGGTGTTCACCGCTTCTGCCCAAAATCGGTCTGACGTCCTGTATTCATCCAACATTGTTCTCGCCATTTCGATCAATGTTCTGTTCTTCCTTTCGGCCACCCCGTTCTTTTGAGGAGAGTAGGGTGCCGAGAATTCATGCTTTATACCTTCTTCATTGAGATATTCTTCAACTTGGGTGTTCTTGAATTCTGTCCCATTGTCACTTCTGATATTATTTACGGTTGATGAGAATTCATTCTGAGCTCTTTTCAAGAACTTCTTGAGGATTCCCTGAGTTTCTGATTTATCATACAAGAAAAATACCCAGGTAAATCTTGAAAAATCATCAATAATTACTAAACCGTATTTGTTACCGCCGATGCTGATGTACGCAATTGGACCAAAGAGATCCATGTGGAGAAGTTCCAGCAGTCTAGCGGTGGTCATCACATTCTTGGCGGGGTGTGGTGCTCCAACCTGTTTTCCTGCTTGACAAGCGTTGCACGGCCTGTCTTTTTCAAAAACCACATCCTTAAGACCACGGATGTGACCACCTTTTAGAAGTTTCTGCAGATTTTTCATTCCAACATGGGCTAGCCGTCTATGCCACAGCCATCCCATGTTGGTCTTTGCAACCAAGCAAGTGTTGAGTTCGGCTTTATCTTTGTTGAAGTCAACAAGATAAAGCTTTCCCTTCAACAATCCCTTGAATGCAATCGAGCCATCGCTTCTTCTAAAGACGGTCACACCCTCATTAGTGAATAAACAGTTGTAACCTTTGTCGCATAGTTGAGATATTGATTAAAGATTATAATCTAGAGAGTCTACGTGTAAAACATTAGATAAGGTGTGTTGAGAGGATATTTCAATGTTACCACTACCAAGGACCTTTCCTTGGCTGTTGTCTCCAAAGTATATACCTTCACTTGGATCCTTGTTGCACTCGTATTCCACAAACATACCTCTCTCTCCGGTCATATGATTTGTGCATCCGCTATCTAGCACCCACTTAGATCCGCCGGAGGAGTAAGCCTGCAAAACAGAATTATTTCTGGGTTTTAGGTACCCAAGCTTGCTTGGGTCCTCTCAGGTTAGTCACAAGAGTCTTGGGCACCCACACACAAGTTTTTAAGTTCTTGTGGCGTGGCCCTGTATATTTAGCAATGACTTTTCCATACTTGTTTTTCATGAGAACATAAGAAGCATCAAATGTATGGAACAATGTTTGTAGCTCGGATTCATGGGATTTTTCTTTAACAAAAATGATTCTATTCTTAGCATGATTAGAAGTAGACATGTGTTTGTTCCTGTCAAAGCCAAGACCATCTTTGACATTGGGAGGTCTAGCGATCATATATGCACTTCGTGCATATTTGATCTTCTCCTTATCAAAGATGCCGTTTTGAGAAGAATGCATGTCATGTGGAGTTGAAGCATTAGAAATTACATTCTTCTTACTAGAGCAATTGCAGGTTCTTATTGTTGTCGAGCTCATGTCTTTGGAGGAAGAGCTCTTGGAGGAAGAGGAGTCACTTTGTTTGAGCGACTCAACTTGCACCTCAAGGATTTTGTTAACTTTCGACAAGTTAGCAAGTTCTTCCTTGATTGCAATGTGCGAGTCCTCTAACTTTGAGTAAGTTTCCTTACTCAAGGCTAGCTCTAACTCAAGTGACTCATTCTTCTCTCTCTCAAGCTCAAGAAGCTTTTCAACTTCTTGATATCTCTTCCTCTCACGGATGAGCATATCTTCTTGTCGGTTGACAAGTTCCTCCTTTTATAAGATTTCGTTTGACAACATTTCCATTTTCTTTAAAGCAATTTTACTTAGCTCTCTAAACAATTCTTCATTATCACTAGAGCTATCAAAGTCATCAATGGAGGAATTTAGTACAGGAGGAGTAAGTCGAACCTTTTTCTTGCTTTCCTTAGCCATAAGACAAGTGTGGTTGTTCATGTCCCGTCCTCCCATGTTCGAAAAGAGTGTGGCTCTCATAGTTGGTTTCTTGACTGCGAAAGTGGCCATCTCTTCTTCTTCATCGGAGGAGGACTCGTCGTTTGAGTCCCACTCCTTCCCAATGTGAGCTTGATGGGCTTGTCTTCTTTTTCTGAAATTTTTCTTTTCTTGAGATCTTGTTTCCTTCTTCTTTTTGTTTTCTTCATAAGTACAGTCTACCATGAAGTGACCATACTCTCCGCAGTTGTAGCAAGTGCGTCGAGCCTTGGATTTTCCTTTATCCTTGCTTTCGCTTTCATGTGAATTGTTGCCGTGTCTTCTCTTCATCATGCGTTTGAACTTTTTTATGAAGAGTACCATTTCTTCGTCATCAAGATTGGTGCTCTCGTCGCTTGTATCTCCATTGTCTTGGTCTTCACGAGTTTCTTTGAGTTTGGGTCTGCACGTTGCTTTGAGAGCAACTTCTTTCTTTTTAGAAGAGGTGAGCTCGGCTAGGTCTTTGACGTATTGAGCCTCTTTCTCCATCATTTCATGATTTATGATCTTTCCCAATAACTCATCGGGAGTCATTTTGTGAAACCCGGGGCTTTCTCTAATCATTGAGCAAAGTGTGACGTTTCTTGGCATGAAGGCTCTTATCATCCTTTTGACCACCTCGTGATCAGTCCATTTCTGACTTCCATAGGCACGGATTTTTTTGATGAGTGCCTTCATCCGATTGTACATGTCTTGAGGTGATTCGCCTTCTTCAATAGCAAATCTCCCCAATTCTCCTTCTAGCATCTCAATTTTGGCTTCACGTACAGACCTATTTCCTTCATGAGCAGTTTTGAGTGTATCCCAGATTTCTTTTGCACTTTCTAGTCCATCGATCTTGGTGAATTCTTCTCTGCTCAGTGACGATGTGATTACTGCAACGGCTTGTGCATTTCTGTGAATCTCTTGTTCTTGTTCCAGAGTGAGTTCTTCATCCGTGTCTGGGATATCTATTCCTGTGCAGACAATATGCCAAAGGCTGGGATTCAAGGATATTAGATGCATTTTCATGTTGTACTTCCACATGGTGTAGTCACTTCCGTCAAACTGCGGGGGCCTTCCCATAGGAATAGAGAGATAATGATTATTTGAATTGAGACGGTTGTAGTTGTAAGGATACCGGGAGTAGTCGTGATGACCACTCCCCATCGTCTTTTCTTCCTCTTTTCCCTTTTGTGCCATTAACTTCTTTCTCAGTAATGTCTTTAGCTGTCTCACTTCATCATCGTCATGTGGACTTTCTTTCAGCACATTGAAGGCTTTGGCTTCTTGCTCCTCATCGTTGTTGTTCGTCTTCGGGATATCGTTGTTCTTTTCAGAGGCCATTGATCTCTCCGAGATGTGAGTCTCGTTGGTGGAGAACTTGGCTCTGATACCAATTGAATGTGGCCTAGAGGGGGGGTGAATAGGCCTTTAAAAGATTCCTGCACACTTAATAAAATTATCAGAAACTTGATTGACCGGACTAGTCCGGTTGTGTGGGCGGACTAGTCCGATGTGCTGAATTATGTGAGTTAATTAAGTGTGTTTCAAAAATTTAATCTTTCAGCAGCGGAATGAGAACAACAGTTTTTATAAATTAATTTATTGTATGGATGCACGTGCAAACTTATAAGTAACTCAAATGATGACTAGCAAACTAGTGATCTAATGTATCAAAATGTAAAATAAATGAGAGACAAAAGACACAAATTTTTACCGAGGTTCGATCTCACCAAGAGATCTACGTCCTCGTTTAGGAAGCTCACACAGAGTCGGGTTCCCAACCCTTTCCCTCTTCAATCACCACACAGGCCGACTTGACTTCACTATCAAGTGTAATCACCGTGTTTGTGGGGCAACCTCACACGTTGAGGGCTCCCACAAGAATTACAATGAGAAGTTGATCAAATACACTCAAAAGATTACAATGCAGAATATGAGTGTAGAGAGATCAAACCCCAAGAGCTCACAACGAAGGAACGACGATCTCCCAATCCCAAATCCAAGTATTTGATTGATCTTCACCTTTTTGCACCTTAGATGTATGGGGAGACTTGTTTTTGGGCTCTTGGGACAGATGGTGGCGCTAGGGTTTTTGTTTTTGACAGTATGAGTCGTGTGTTTTTTTTAGAAACAACGAAGGACCTCTTTTTATAGGGTTTCCAAAGAAGTTACCGTTGTTAACCCTACTACCGGACTAGTCCGGTATATGATCGGACTTGTCCGGTCTACTTCCAGTGGATTAACCGGACTAGTCCGGTCCACAGACCGGACTTGTCCGGTGCTATGTGAAATGGGGTTCCAGAAACTTCAGCGGACTAGTCCTGTCGCTTGGATCGACTAGTCCGCAGTCCTCTAAAGAGGACAACAGAGACATGACCGGACTAGTCCGGTCCAAAACCGGACTTGTCCGGTTGAGTTCCAGTAAGCTGACCGGACTAGTCTGATCCATGGACGGACTAGTCCGGTGTTCAGTGGATTTTAGTTGATTATTAGCCCTTACCCTTACGCAAAGTCATGAGCTCTTGGGATGTGTCTCTCACACACAACCTATACATTTATATCTACTTTGCTCTTCTAAATTCCACTAAAGTCTTCCTTTTCGGGCACCACTCTATTTTTCACCTTTTTGTGTGTGCCGAGCCAGTTCACTTTGTTTATCCTGCAATCATATTAATAGTTTCATTAGGATCTCATATGTTCGTCATCAATTATCCAAAACCCACAAGGAATATCCTAGATGCACTTACATGCGTGTGTGCTAGCAAGGACACGTTCACTGGCTGAACGTGAACTTGATGCGTAGTCTACGCCCGTGAGTGTGAACTGGACCTATTTTGATGTACAAATATTCATAAACCACTTTATGTAATAAAAGTTTTGCTTCCGCTTTGTACCTCTGACGTGTGTTATCCGGTGATGTGCAACGCAGCACCCCTCAGCGTGATCCTGGCTCGACAAGACCGTGGGGTCGTGTCAGCATGCGTAAATCCTCGCTATTGTACTGGACCCTAACATGTCCTCGCTCGAAATGATATTTGGAATGCATCAACATTCGACATCAACTCGCTGTTTTACAACAGACTCTGGATATCGAAATGTGAAACTAAGTGTTTTGGTTAAAAACTTCAACACGGTGTTCTCTGTCCAGCTTCTGGTCCAGCAGACCAGTTAGAAGAATTTAACTGCTTTGGCCACATTGGAAGCAAAACCTGGACTGGAGTTCAACCACAAAATTTTAGTAGACTCAAACAGGAATCCAGATTGTATTTATTTGCCTCCATAGACTTCCTAGTTTATGAGTTATGGTTTTTACATGTGGACAGAATTTTCTCAGGAATTTTGACAGCACCTCCTTTGCAAGTGGCTGTTTTATTCGCAAAATTCCAACTATTTCTGCCCTCCAACAAGGAAGACACTGAACTACAAAGTTGTAGCACATTTCCTACACTTTCCTACAGTATCTTACTCGACTCTTAGAAATTTTTCTACAGAAAGTTATGGTCGAAATACAGAAAATTCCGGAGAGCATTTTTGGTCTGTCCTGTTTCTGGATAGTGCATACTCCTTTGAGATTTTCATCCACTTGGAGGGAGATTCTGTTCTGGGGATCCACAGAAAAATTGTAGAGGACTTCAAAACATTTCCATAATAGTATCCCACACCTCCATTCGTTCAACCAATCCTATGTTATGCCCTGTTTAAGTTCAGCAAAATTTCTGCCAAAAATAGGGGAGGTTGTTCCTAAGTCTTTGGACGTGAATCTATACTCCCCATTGAATCTTAGTTTAACATGGGAGTCAATAACCCCTAAATGGAATCCTAAATTTCATTTTGACTATTTTCATTAAAAATAGCCTTTTATGCAACTAATACTCATCTCGGTACTACGTTTCCTCACCAAAGAAAAATCCTAAGCTGGTATTCCGGCATATACATGTCAAATGGTAGAACTAAACGCGTCACTCACAAACGGTTTCTACACGTCATGCGCTAACATGGTTAATGTACCTGCATAAAACCACACAATAATGGTGCACACAATGATTTTTGACATTTCAGGCAGTTCCATATCATGGTAAAAACATGGTTGTGAATTTTATCAACCCAACGGATACCACCTATTACCTCATGACCGTTGAGACACGCCGATGGCGAGCGCTGCGTATGGCCCTTTGAACATTGAACGTTCAAGAGTTGCATACTATCGTGTTGCTTACCACACGATGGGGAATTCTCACTTTTTCCTAAAGCACACCAGAGATCAACGTTTTCATATGCTCTCAGAACCATGGAGAGGTTTAGAGACTCATATTAACTACCGTGCCAAGCTACGGTAAACCATTCCATACCATTGCTCGTATGGCGAGCTTACCGCAATTGACCCGCCTACGGTGGCATACCTTACCTCTTACCTGACGTCGGAGCGTTGTTACAAATTAATAACAAGTATGTTAGCATTTCCACCTTAGTAACTACAACTATAATAGACCTTATGTTGGCAAGTGACTAATCCTCACTCGACTACTTCTAAGTTTTTAAAATAGGCTCTTTTCGAGCGTGCTATTACCAATGCGGCTCTGATACCATGCCTGTAGGGACTACCCCATGGTTCACACACTCCAGGATCGCATAGGGCGGTGCCGTGCAATGCGGCACCCAACAGCACACATGAAAATATTAAGAACAACATACAAACTTTTATATGATACAAAACAGCGGAAGTCTTTTACAAACTTACTGTACAGCAGAAGTATTATACATACTACACTCTTCTACTAACTAAGCAAAAAGTGTTCCCGTCCAGCCCGGGGACGCTACACACTAGCAGCACTCAAACGAAGGTCACGGCGGCGTGCAGGGCTCCAGCTCGGCCGTGTACCTCGACGGGGGCACCGCCTCGTCCTCGGCCCCCTCCTCATAGTTATCACCTGCACACAGCTTAAATATTGCAACCGTGAGCTGGATGGCTCATCAAGGCCTAACCGACAAAACTAATCATGAAACTCTACATGCAGGTTTTAGTAATATAGGATAAAGACATTGCAATAAAGACACGCCTACATGTTAATCCTTAATTTCAGTGTATAGCAGCAGTTTAATGAGCCTTAGGCAGCCTTCACATCAGAAGTCCACAATCAAACAAGAAACGCTTTCCTCCGATGTGGTGATGCCCAAAGTGGAAGATAAGCTTAATTAGCTCTACATCTACAGCAGACATGGTTTCAAAACATTAATAGTTCATCACAGCATATTATCATTCATCTGGTGTCTTTCACTTCTTACTACGTCACAGAACAGTGAACAAGCGGTAATCAAATAACCGCGAGGGACGGTGATTGCAATCAGGAGACACCCGGACAACACGTCACATATACCCACTTTCATAAGTGTGGTGCTTCACACCTTCCTACCCTGCTGTATGCAACAACCTTTCAAAGGAAACCCAAATGCCGAACCGGTCCATCCGTAACGGGCAGGAGGTCCCGTGTGGAGCGTGCCTATGCCCACCGGCAGACTTACACCTTGCTACCCTCAACCCACTCCTATAAAACGGTTGGGTAAGCCTTGGCACCCAGGTTAACAAATTACATCGGTTTCCTGCTTATGTCAGTATGCCATCCGGTACTGTTCGATACTTGTTCAGAAGGCCCGGACATGACTCGGTCCTCAATTGACACCAACAGGGCTATGCACGTGAGACCTCCACTCACTGCATCCTATCTCCCCTGCTGGGTCTCAGTTTCATAACTCTTAAGCCATTCTCTATTCTTTTCCATACCGTGTGATAAAACCTTACCTTGTGAGTAGATTCCAACTACTCGACTTCTACTGAGATCCTAAGCACATTAGCAGGGCATTCTCTACTCGTCGAGTCTGTAAACTACCCAACCCTTCATAGGATTAAAGTCATGCAAGTGGGGTTTCAAACACCTTAACTCTAATGCAAACATTTCAAACTATACATAAGTGATACAAATGAAAGACTTTGTAAAAGGTAATTAAATGCAAACCGGGGCTTGCCTGGTGGCTAGTTAAATGGAAAGTCAGCGTCTGGTGGGAGGACATCCAACGGCTCCGGCGTATCCTCAACTTCGGTCACTATATGAAATGTAGCAAAATATATGCATAAGTGCTAAGGAATTATAAGGAGTAAACTTCTATTCATAGCTTCTACTATTTAGGTTCCTTAATTGGCTTCGGGAGATTTCCAGTGGATACTAGACTCTCTAAGTATGATCTGAGCAAAATTTTGAGAAATTTCATTGCACCTTGTGGTCTCCAAAATTCCCACAAGTTCAAGGCTCCTCTGAATTTTGAGCCCAAATCTGGAGTATTGACATGGCTAACAGTGGAAGATATAATTAGGGTAAGTCTCCATGGTTCTAAAAAAATTGTTTCACCATTTTTGGAGCTACCAACAGAGAGATATGGGTTTTTCAAGTTTGGGTAAAATCTAAAAATATCTCTGTTTATTTTCCCATTTTTCAGAGACATAAAGGATTGAAACCACATTTGGCCAAGCAAATGAGGTCCAATGCCTCTGAATTTTTTACTGGAGTTCAAGGATGTTTGGAAGAATGTCCTGCCCAAATTTGTGAATTTTCCAGTAAATAGAACTCCTGCGAAATTCCTACAAGATTTTGATTAAATGAATTATGAGCCAAATCCAGAGATTTTCATAAACATTGGGCTGCACACATGGATAGTACTCTCTGTGTAAGGGCCTCAGTTTTTGACACATGTTTGAAGTGTTCATCACCACACACACACCTCATTTGAAGCAAGTTGATGAACACATTTGAAGTGCAAGTAACCACCATTCACATGCTCATTAGAAAACAAACTCACATATTGCAAAAGTGGTATTTCCCACATGTGATATACAGGGGCTGGGCATTGGGAAAAATATTACACATTACTAGGAATGTCCATGCCAAGTTTCACCCAAATTCAAAACCTTTTTGAGGTCATTTTGGGTATAGCTAGAAAGAGGGTAGTTTGAACTCAAATTCAAATTCAAACTGATTTTATCCCATGAATTCAAAAGTGGGAGGCATATTCTTACTCAGCACATTTTTTTGAGCTCACACACCAATTTTTACTCCATTTGGAGTTGATCTTGACATGAGCTAAGTGTAGCAAATTCAAACATTATTTGAATTTCAAACAGAACAGGTGCTGAAATTCATTCGAACCAAACCCAATTTGAATTCTAACCAATTCAAATGGCTCAAGGGTAGATAATTCAAATCACCATGGGCTTTGTGGGGACTACTGTTTACAACAGTGAATTTGAGTTAAGATCAGAGGTTAAAATTGACAGTGGGACCCACATGTCAGCCACTGAGGGAATTCAACCGAGTGGACTTTCAGTACTCGGGTCCCCGAGCTTCTCCCTAGAGTGCCACCGAGGGGAGGCCGCCGCGCCACCACCTGCTTGCCGCCCACGGCCTCTGAACCGACTTCCGGGGCCCTTATCTAGGCGTCCGAGCAGTCGCTGGTGCTCCCCATCCCTACCCCGACGCGCTCTCGCCCAACAGACTGAAACTCCTCACCGCCCGAGTGAACTTTCGGTTCCTCATTGCCAGGTCGATCCAGTGATCCTCCCGGAGATCGGAGACCAGCGCCCGGTGCGCCAAGCCATCTTCGACACCCTCACGCCGGTTCCAGACCCTGCGCAGTCATCCCCGAGCTCCACCGCGGCGATCCTTCCTCTGCCGGTTCAGCTCGAGCCGCCGCTGCGGGAACCATCCTTCCAGCCACCACAGCCCACCGATCACCGAGCTGTGAACAGCAAAGAGGTTCGCCTTCAGTCCCTCTTTCATTCAGGCAAGCTCCGGCGGCGTGAAAAACACTGCTCAGGCCAGAATTTCATGTTTTCGCGACGGTGTGCAAAAGTGGAGTCTGCACTGATCAGAGAAATTCATAAGCCACAATGCACCAATCATTCTCTCATGGAGAGGATCACTTCTAGTAGCCCGTACGAGTCCATAGGAGCAGGAACCACGAAGAACCATGGAGGGAAACCGTTGTTCTTCAAGTTTTAGTAGAAATCCCTATTTCCGGCCTAGGTCGCACGGTGACAGCCCAACACGACCCTCCCTGAGCTCTGTGGAGCTTATGTCAACCTTTCCCAGGGTCCACTGATGCTTCCCGACTATTTGCTCGATCGAGTGGGGTGCTAGGGAGGTCGGCCGACACGGCCGAAGTTCTCCCGAGGCTGCTGCTCGTCGCCGACCATGTACCGGTCATTTTCATGACGAACTGAGCCCGGAATCAGGTTCCCCGAGTGAAAGTAGGCAGGGGCGGCCGGAATCATGAAGCTTGGAGCTCCACAGAAGCTGCCGGCGAGCTCTCCGGCGAGGTACCCCGGCGGCAGAGCGCGGGCGGTGGGAGGTAGACGAAGGAGGTGGACCCCGGTCGTCAGCGGCTCATATTTTAAATCAGGATCGGGATGCGGCTCGGATCCAGTGTGCTGGCACACAGAAACTCCGTAGACCCCGGTGTGCCGACGTCTCAGCACAACACGTGTCCCCGTGGCCCACCAGCAGATTTAAACTTTTCCCCGATTTTCAGTTTTAGTTCAAACTTCAAATCCTCATAACTTTGGCTAGGAAGCTCCAAATCGAGTGAACCAAATTTTGTTGGATTCAGTTCTTTGAGCACATTCCATAAAATCAATTTTCAATTCATGAAAATCCTTAATTCTCCAGAATTAATTCCTCAAAATTTAAACAGTTTGGAATTTTAACAGGAGAATCCCTTGGAGGAAAATTCTGAAATTTTCTTGGGATGTTCAAAAAACTATCCCTGAACTACCATAAAAATTTCAGATCCATTTGAGCTCATTTAATCAACCTAATGGTGTAATTAGTGAAACTGTTCCAGAGAAAATAGAAAATGTTCAGAAACATTTTCAGAATTTTCTCTGAAATTGTTTAGCTCATATCTTTAGCTAGGAACCTTCAAATTAAGTGAGACCAACTCCATTAGAACCCTCTGAAAATCTAGTTTTCAGAAAGTCATAGCTTGTTTCATGAAAATCCTTAGAACACCCTAAAAAGCCTTCAATTAAGGTCAAGTACATAATTATTTGTGGAGGGCTCAAATGAGCTTTGCTGCAACTAAAACTTGACTAGGTCTCTGTTTAGGTTGTAACCAAGCCACATTAAAAGTTTCAGAGTCATTGAGTCTGTCTAGTTGGACTTATAGCCTTCACAAGTTTAAAATTCAACTTAAATGCATTTAAATTAATACATGTACCTCTTATATCATGTAGTCGCTAAGGTTGGAGGAACCCGAAGTCCTAGACTTCGTTACTCCGGAGGAGCAGCTAGCCTACGACCAAGAGCAGCAAGGCAAGCCCCGGTTTGCATTAACATTTTTACAAATTTTTATTGTTTTGAGCACTTACTTGGGTATGATTACTTCTTGCATGGGAGTCTTGTTTGAAAACCCAAGTGCATAGCCAAGAGAACCATGGGTTTGGGATTAGGATTGAAAAACCCCGTTAGCTATTGCAATTCTAAGATAGTGTAGGATTCGGTACAAGTCGAGTAGTTGGAACTACTCACGAGAATAGGCTAGAGGCACATCGCTCGGTTAGAGATAGCCCATGATACACATGGCAAGAGAAAATGAGACTGAGCGGAGAGTAAGGGCAGCATGAGTTTGGGGCCTGTGTGCTATAGCTCCGCTTGTGTCGATTGAGGACCGAGCCGCGTGCGGGCCTGTTGAACAAGCTAGAACAGTACCGAAGACCTACCGGATATATGGGAACCGGGAAACCGATGTAACTCGGGTAGCTGGGTGTTGAGGCATAGCTGGTCGTTCAGAGGGTAGGTTGAGAGCTCGAGGTGTAAATCGGCTGGCGGCACTGAGATGCGCGTGCAGAGACCTCTTGCTCGGGACGATTGGACCGGTTCAACATTTGGCTAACGGGTAAAAGGTGGTTGCGTACGGCGTCCGTGATGGTTGCTGTAGGCAACATCGAGTACGGGTGTACCTGACGGGTTATTCGGGTAACCCTGCAGGTGTAAATCGATTATAATCGCCGTCCCTCACGGTCAGTGAGTACCACTTGTTCACTGTACCGTGACGTAGAAAGAACAGGCTAGTTACATGTTAAAATGTTGCTGATTGAAAGATGGACTTTGATTGCTAATGATTTGTTGTAGTTTAGAGCTAACTAAAGTTCTTTTCAACTTTGGGCAAAGTACATGAGAGAAATGCGTTTCTTGTTTGATTGCGGCTCTCTCATGTGCCTTCGCATAAGGTTCTCCACAACCTGCTGCTAAAATTTGAAAGTAAGGTTCCACTAATTAGGCGAGTCCTTTCAAATGATTTTTACCTCATGTACCTATCACCCCTCATGTAGAAGTTCCATGTTTAGGACAGACGGGTCAGTCTTGCTGAGCCTTCATGCTCACTGCTTGTGTTTGAAGCTTTTGCAGGGTTCTATAAGGAAGGACTCCCGAAGAGGAGACGGAACCGCAGGAGGGGAACCACGTCGAGTGGGAGTCGTGCACGCCGCCGTGTTAGTGTGCGTGCGTGCTAGCAAGGACACGTTCACGGGCTGAACGTGAACTTGATGCGTAGTATACGCCCGTGAGTGTAGACTGGACATATTTTGATGTAAAAATGTTCATAAACCAGTTTATGTAATAAAATGTTGCTTCCGCTTTGTACCTTGTATATGTGTTATCCGGTGCTGTGCAACGCAGTACCCCTCAGCGTGATCCTGGCTCGACAAGACCGTGGGGTCGTGTCACCCTGAGAGGAATCCAACAAATTTTGTTTGACAATTTTTGGACATTCCTACACAAAGTTATTGCTCTTCAAAGTTTGAACTGAAATAGGAAAATTCTTGAAATGTTTAAACGCTGCGGCAGGCCCCACACGTCAGCACCCTCTTCCACCTCGCGCCAAAGAGAGGACCCAGCGGCGCCCTCCGGCAATGGTGGCTGGAACAGCCTTCCCGGCCGCCTCCCGGCTCCATAGTCGTCGCCCCCCCCCTCCATTTTCCAACCTGCTGAGCATGATGGTGGTGTCGCCACAAATACGCACACACCGCTGACAGCAAGGGTTAGGGATCCGGCGAGGTCGCTATGCGCCATTTCTCCACTAAACAATCGGCTCTCGGTCTCTAGAGGACCAGTGGAAGGTGTAGAAGCTAGACATGGCAACCATATCCACCGGGGAGCCCTCCAAACCCATCGGCACCGTGCGCCCGAAGTGGTCCGAAGGTTTTCCCGTCGCAAGAATGTGGAATTCTCGCTCTACACTTAATTTCCCGGCCTAGAATCGAGGGAGGAAGGGCGCTAGATAGTTTAGAACCTGTGTGTGAAGTTTGAACCACTCACAACACGAATTGAAGATGAAGTTTTGCAATTCTTTACCTCGCGGTCGAGTTGCGCTGCCCGGGGAAAAATTCCAAATTCTCCTCCGAGCAGTCACGGCTTGGGCTGAGTTTTGGGGGTGAGCAGCTCCGGTCGTAGGTGCACCGATGGGTTGGATCGCTTGAGCGTGAGCTTCTATTGTTTGAGATGTCCACGGCGACCGAAAGTGGGAATCTTCGGTGTTCACTGTGGCACAGCTACAACTCCGGAAATTTCGAGCTCCAACGGGCAGAGACCGAAGGAGTAGGGATGGTAGATGGCTAGAGCAAGGATTGGTGATGATTTTTGCTGTGTAACGCTCAAGCAACCGAGCTCGGGTTGCTGTGGTTGATCGGGGGGGGGGGGGACTGAGCGGCTGCGTTCTTCACGAGGAAAACAACCGAGGCTCGAGAGCGAGTGAAGGAAGCGAAGTAGCTTCGGTGTACTGAATGTGGCCTAGAGGGGGGGTGAATAGGCCTTTAAAGAATTCCTGCACACTTAATAAAGTTGTCAGAAATTTGACTGACCGGACTAGTCCGGTTGTGTGGGCGGACTAGTCCGGTGTGCTGAATTGTTTGAGTTGATTAAGTGTGTCTCACAAGTTTTTATATTATAGCAGCGGAATAAGAACAACAGTTTTTATAACTTAAATTTATAGTATGTATGCACGTGCAAACTTGTAAAGAACTCAAACGATGACTAGCAACTAGTAATCTAATGTGTCAAGATGTAAAACAAATGAGAGACAAAAGACACGAATTTTTACCGAGGTTCGATCTCACCAAGAGATCTACGTCCTCGTTGAGGAAGCTCACACAGAGCCGGGTTCCCAACCCTTTCCCTCTTCAAGTCACCACACAGGCTGACTTGACTTCACTATCAAGTGTAATCACCGTTTTTATGGGGCAACCTCATACGTTGAGGGCTCCCACAAGAATTACAATGAGAAGTTGATCAAATACACTCAAAAAGATTACAATTCAGAATATGAGTGTAGAGAGATCAAACCCCAAGAGCTCACAACGAAGGAACGACGATCTCCCAATCCCAAATCCAAGTATTTTATTGATCTTCACCTTTTTGCACCTTAGATGTGTGGGGAGATGTGTTTTTGGGCTCTTGGGACAGGTGGCGGCGCTAGGGTTTCAGCTTTTGACAATATGAGTCGTGTCTTATTGGGGAAAGCCGAAGGACCTCTTTTTATAGGCTTTTCCAAAAAGTTTCCGTTGTTAAACCTACTACCGGACTAGTCCGGTATATGATCGGACTTGTCCGGCCTACTTCCAGTGGGTTAACCGGACTAGTACGGTCCACAAACCGGACTTGTCCGGTACTATGTGAGATGGGTTTTCAGAAACTTTAGCGGACTAGTCCTGTTGCTGGATGGACTAGTCCGTAGTCCTCTAAGGAGGACAACAGAGACATGACCGGACTAGTCCGGTCTAAAACCGGACTTGTCCGGTTGCGTTCCAGTGAGTTGACCGGACTAGTCCGGTTCACAAGGCGGACTAGTCCGGTGCACTACGTTTGCGTCTTTCAGAAAGTTAAACGGACTAGTCCGGTCCATGAACGGACTAGTCCGGTTTTTAGTGGATTTTAATTGATTTTTAAACCCCTTACCCCTATGCAAAGTCATGAGCTCTTGGGATGTGTCTCTCTCACACACCACCTATACATTTATATCTACTTTGCTTCTCTAAATTTCACTGACTTCTTCCTTTTCGGGCACCACTCTATTTTTCACCTTTTTGTGTGTGTGCCGAGCCAGTTCACTTTGTTTATCCTGCAATCATCTTAATAGTTTCATTAGGATCTCATATGTTCGTCATCAATTAGCCAAAACCCACAAGGGATATCCTAGATGCACTTACAATCTCCCCCTTTTTGGTGATTGATGACAACCATTTGAGATATCACAATTGAGAATAAAAGGTTGATTTTCATAAGGTGCGTACACATGAGAACAATAAAGAATTCACAAAAAAAACGTCTCACATATGTACACACCTTATGGTGGGGTGCCTTACAGGTGTGTGATAAACAAAATGTGCTAAATTAAAGACAACCAGTAGTGAACACATAAGTGGGCATTAGAGCATAGTACATCACACATAGGAAAATAAATAGTACATTACAAGATTTTAAAAATAGATACATGTCCTTGATCACTCAAGATCTTAATGACTAATACTAGATAGAAAAATAAGTCCAAGTCTAATCTCAATCTTCCATCTCAATCTCTCCCCCTTTGGCATCAAGACACCAAAAAGGGAAAAATTGAGGGAAGTCACTCATCGCTGCCTCCCCCGTCAGTCTCAGTCTGATCTTCATCTTCAGCATCCACGGGAGCAGGATCTTCCTCTGAGTCCTCGGAGGCAGGCGGTGATCCAACAGGCTCAATCTCAAGCTTTGCACAGATAGACTTGATATTTGCATTGACGTACTGTTGATGTCTCTTCCTTGCAAGCTTTTCTTTGCGTTGCCTGTCTTCGATCTTACGGCAGCAGGCAAAGATAGAGGAGAGCATCTTGAGGATGCCGCTAGATGATTCTTGAGCAGGTGGAGAACCAGGAGGAGCAGCTGCAGACCTAGTGTCATCATAAGCTTGCTTTGATCTCCTCTCCACTGGTGGAGAGGACGGGGCAGTTGGAGCCGGAGGGAGAGTGTACTCGGTGGGTTTCTGCGGCTTCAACCCCGTATGCTTGACATCCTTGACAAACTCGAGTCCTGTCACCTTCTCAATCATGTACATGATATAAGGTGCGTATCCACAAGACCTATTGGGGGTAATTGAGATGTTCACAATGTCATTGTAGATATACTCAAAGACATTGAATGGTCTCCTCCCACTAATGACTTTCATGAGAGTCCTCAAGGTTCCTTGTATAGTTCCTGCATCTCCATCCTTCGGAGCTATCGTCTTTCTCAAGACTCTATTTAGAACCACGAAGAAGGGCTTTAGGTATTTGATGGTTGGAGGGACATATGGCATCCTTGTGTCATAGAGAAATTCAAGTTCCTCCTTCTCCAGGGGTTTCAGATTATGAATGACTAGTTCATGATCCAAAGTGTTTTGGAGGTGAAGAATCCTAGCAAATTCATCATAAGTGACACTGTACCTTGAACCATGAGTCATCCAAGTAAGACTGTCTCCATCATCCCGAGCAAAGTAGAGAGTGGAGTAAAACTGAGTAATGACTTCATTGTTCCAGTCATACTCAAAGGATAGCAGGTCCGTCAGACCGTGCCTCTCTAAGGCCTCCACCATCTCACGAAAGGCGGGATACTTCTTCGACTTCAGGTAGTCAACATTCAGCCATTGACTCTCTACTACGGGATTCCTCATCTTCATGTACACGTGCTCGTAGTAGTCTGCATGGAAGTTGCTCCAGAACCTAGGATCAGAACATTGTTTAGGTCGTCCATACACTTCAATCTTTCTGAAGTTATCAGCTAGCTCATTCCCTTTTCCAGTGAAACCTCACTTGAGGGTTGCCTGTTGCGGTGGACGGGATTTTTCAATTTCAAGGGCTCAATGGGGCCACTAGCAAGTCCCTTCCCTTTATTGAGAACTCTTCTTGGCCATGATGAGCCCTCAGCAGCATCTTTCCTTTGAGGCCTTTTGATAATGACTTTTCTCTTCTTAGGAAGATTGTCGTCGGAGGGTGGAGAGTGAGCATTGACGTCATGTCTCTTCTTCATCACTCCCTCCTTACCTCTCCTCACTCTTTCACGTTGAGTTTCTTTGTCAATGTGAAAAGAGCTGTCATCTGATCCTGAAGACATTATGCCTGACAAGGAGTTTAAGGATTAGATGCAAACGGAGACCTTATTGACTTCAAATGGGAATGTAGCAGTTCAGCTGTCAGAGACCGGACTTGTCCGGTTTCAGAGTGCGGACTAGTCCGGTGGACCGGACTTGTCCGCATCTGGACGCCGGACTAGTCCGGCCTAGCATAAGAACCCTAACTTGAGTGTTTCATTTGAAGCAAATCTCCTATCTAAGGACACAATGGTAGGAAAATGGTAGGAATACATCTATTTAAGCAATGTACATTCTTTTGAGGTCAAAGGAAACTAGCTAGAGCTAGAAAAATTGAGATTTTGGTTTTGGGGGATTTACCAAGATTTGAAGATTCGCGTTGAAGGAGTGGAAATCAGTCCGGATGAGTCCAGAAAGTAGGATCCCCTCGTCGAGAAGAGGCTTTTTCACGGAGAAAACTCCGAGTTTGAGGGCTCAACTCGAAAATCACTTTGAGAGCTAGGGTTTAGGAGAGAGGGTGAGGCAAAGTGCTAATGAGTGGAGAGGGAGGTGTTTGGTCCGGCTGATTGCTTCTATATCCGACTTACCGGACTAGTCCGGTCCTGGTAGCGGACTAGTCCGGTACCCCTGAGTTTAACCTAATTGTTGTCTGTCCGGACTAGTCCGGTTGGGAATCGGACTAGTCCGTTTTCAACAGACTTGATATATATATAGATAACTAATAGTGATCCAAGGACAACAATTTTGCAAGTAGTCTTGGTGATTACTACCAGTATACAATCAACAATCAAACAATGGTCATAATCCACAAGATTTATTCATTAAGAATAGTTTTCTGAGTACAAAGGAGAGGAGGAGCATTTTTGACAGTACGGAGGAACAATTTTAGTTGCAACTAGGTATGCAATGTTTCAAGCCACATTTCGAGAGTCAAGAATGTTTAGCTCATTTCTTAGTTCACAGAACCTTTTCTCATCTAATGGTTTGGTAAAAATATCTGCAAGTTGTTTTTCAGTCCTAACATGTGAGATAGCTATGTCACCTTTTAATGAATGATCTCTAAGAAAGTGATGACGGATGTCTATGTGCTTAGTTCTTGAGTGCTCTACCGGGTTGTGTGCAATTTTTATAGCACTTTCATTGTCGCATAGAAGCGGGATACGACTTAGATTGTAGCCGTAGTCCCTAAGAGTTTGTTGCATCCAGAGCAGTTGCGCACAGCAACTACCGGCTGCAACATACTCTGCTTCCGCTGTGGAAAGAGCAATGGAGTTTTGCTTTTTAGATGACCAAGAAACTAGGGACCTACCAAGAAATTAACAAGTCCCTGACGTGCTCTTTCTATCGACTTTGCATCCCGCATAGTCAGCGTCGGAGTACCCTATCAAGTTAAACTTGGATCCTTTGGGATACCAAAGGCCCAAGTTGGGTGTGTGCACAAGATACCTTAGGATTCTTTTTACAGCAATTAAGTGACACTCTTTGGATGCGGCTTGAAACCTTGCACACATGCAAATACTAAGCATAATATCTGGCCTAGATGCACATAAGTATAGTAAGGAACCAATCATGGACCGATATACCTTTTGGTCCACATTTGGACCGTCTTCATTGAGGTCGAGATGTCCGTTGATGGCCATGGGTGTCTTGATGGGCTTGGCTTTGTCCATATTGAATTTCTTGAGAATGTCTTGTGTATATTTAGTTTGGCTTATAAATGTACCTTCTCTCAGTTGCTTCACTTGAAATTCCAAGAAGAACTTCAATTCACCCATCATTGACATCTCGAACCTTTCTGTCATTATTTTGCTAAATTCTTCACAGAAGGACTTGTTAGTGGATCCAAAGATAATGTCATCAACATAAATTTGACATACGAATAAATGATCATCAAAATGTTTAGTAAAGAGTGTATAGTCAGCTTTACCAATTTTGAATCCATTTTGAATCAGAAAATCTCTAAGGCACTCATACCAGGCTCGAGGAGCCTGTTTGAGGCCATAGAGAGCCTTACGCAGTTTATAGACATGGTTGGGATACTTCTGATCTTCGAACCCCGGTGGCTGCTCCACATAGACTTCCTCCTTTATCGGACCATTCAGAAAGGCACTCTTGACGTCCATTTGATACAACTTAAAATTATGGTGAGTAGCATATGCCAATAAAATGCGAATGGACTCAAGTCTAGCTACAGGAGCGAAGGTTTCATCGAAATCCAAACCTTCCACTTGAGAATAACCTTTGGCCACCAAACTTGCTTTATTTCTTGTCACTACTCCATGTTCATCTTGTTTGTTCCGAAAGACCCATTTGGTTCCAACGATGTTCGCCCTTGGTCTTTCCACCAGCTCCCACAATTCATTTCTTTTGAAGTTGTTCAGCTCCTCTTGCATCGCAATCACCCAGTCTGGATCCCTTAAGGCTTCTTCTACCCTGTATGGCTCCAGAAAAGACACAAAAGAATAATGTTAACAAAAATTTGCAATTTGAGATCTAGTAGTTACTCCCTTAGCAATATCTCCAATGATATTGTTGACAGGATGGTCCCTTTGCACACACTGATGTACTCTTGGGTGTGGATTTTGTATAGTTGTTTGTTCTTCATTGTCTTCATGTGTCATGTCTCCCCCTAGATCATTGCTTCCATGATCATCTTGATTTTCTTGATCTTTCTCAACTTGATCTTGTGTAGGAGCTCCCCCTTGATCATTGCTTCCTTGATGAAATTCATCTTGTGTCTCCTCTCGTGGTAGGATATCACCAAGTGCCATTTTCTTCAGGGCTTCACATGGAGCTTCCTCCTTATCTAGCATAGACTTATCGACTTGCTCCACTTGTGAGCCGTTAGTTTCATCGAACACTACGTCACGCGCTACTTCAACAAGGCCGGACACTTTGTTGAAGACACGATAGGCGTAGGCGTTCGATTCATATCCGAGCAAGAATCCTTCATCGGACTTCGAAGCAAACTTCGAGGTCCTTGGTTTCTTGTTCAGAATAAAACATTTGCAACCAAAAACTTTGAAATAAGAAACATTAGGCTTTTTACCCGTGAGAAGCTCATATGGAGTTTTCTTCAGAAGTCGATGAAGGTACAACCGATTTGTGGCATGACAAGCGGTATTCACCGCTTCTGCCCAAAACCGGTCTGACGTCTTGTATTCATCCAACATTGTTCTCGCCATTTCGATCAATGTTCGGTTTTTCCTTTCGGCCACCCCATTCTGTTGAGGAGAATAGGGTGCCGAGAATTCATGCTTTATACCTTCTTCATTGAGATATTCTTCAACTTGGGTGTTCTTGAATTCTGTCCCATTGTCACTTCTGATGTTCTTTACTGTTGATGAGAATTCATTTTGAGCTCTTTTCAAGAACTTCTTGAGGATTCCTTGAGTTTCTGATTTATCATACAAGAAAAATACCCAGGTAAATCTTGAAAAATCATCAACAATTACTAAACCGTATTTGTTACCGCCGATGCTGATGTACGTAATTGGACCAAAGAGATCCATGTGGAGAAGTTCCAGCGGTTTAGCGGTGGTCATCACATTCTTGGCGGGGTGTGGTGCTCCAACCTGTTTTCCTGCTTGACAAGCGCTGCACGGCCTGTCTTTTTCAAAAACCACATCCTTAAGACCACGGATGTGACCACCTTTTAGAAGTTTCTGCAGATTTCTCATTCCAACATGGGCTAGCCGTCTATGCCACAGCCATCCCATGTTGGTCTTAGCAACCAAGCAAGTGTTGAGTTCGGCTTTATCTTTGTTGAAGTCAACAAGATAAAGCTTTCCCTTCAACAATCCCTTGAATGCAATCGAGCCATCGCTTCTTCTAAAGACGGTCACACCCTCATTAGTGAATAAACAGTTGTAACCTTTGTCGCATAGTTGAGATATTGATAAAAGATTATAATCTAGAGAATCTACATGTAAAACATTAGATAGGGTGTGTTGAGAGGATATTTCAATGTTACCACTACCAAGGACCTTTCCTTGGCTGTTATCTCCAAAGTATATACTTTCACTTGGATCCTTGTTGCACTCGTATTTCACAAACATACTTCTCTCTCCGGTCATATGATTTGTGCATCCGCTATCTAGCACCCACTTAGATCCACCGGAGGAGTAAGCCTGCAAAACAGAATTATTTCTGGGTTTTAGGTACCCAAGCTTGCTTGGGTCCTCTCAGGTTAGTCACAAGAGTCTTGGGCACCCACACACAAGTTTTTAAGTTCTTGTGGCGTGGCCCTGTATATTTAGCAATGACTTTTCCATACTTGTTTTTCATGAGAACATAAGAAGCATCAAATGTATGGAACAGTGTTTGTAGCTCGGATTCATGGGATTTTTCTTTAACAAAAATGATTCTATTCTTAGCATGATTAGAAGTAGACATGTGTTTGTTCCTGTCAAAGCCAAGACCATCTTTGACATTGGGAGGTCTAGCGATCATATATGCACTTCGTGCATATTTGATCTTCTCCTTATCAAAGATGCCGTTTTGAGAAGAATGCATGTCATGTGGGGTTGAAGCATTAGAAATTACATTCTTCTTACTAGAGCAAGTGCAGGTTCTTATTGTTGTCGAGCTCATGTCTTTGGAGGAAGAGCTCTTGGAGGAAGAGGAGTCACTTTGTTTGAGCGACTCAACTTGCACCTCAAGGATTTTGTTAACTTTTGACAAGTTAGCAAGTTCTTCCTTGATTGCAATGTGCGAGTCCTCTAACTTTGAGTAAGTTTCCTTACTCAAGGCTAGCTCTAACTCAAGTGACTCATTCTTCTCTCTCTCAAGCTCAAGAAGCTTTTCAACTTCTTGATATCTCTTCCTCTCACGGATGAGCATATCTTCTTGTCGGTTGACAAGTTCCTCCTTTTCAAAGATTTCGTTCGACAACATTTCCATATTCTTTAAAGCAATTTTACTTAGCCCTCTAAATAATTCTTCATTATCACTAGAGCTATCAAAGTCATCAATGGAGGAATTTAGTATAGGAGGAGTAAGTCTAACCTTTTTCTTGCCTTCCTTAGCCATAAGACAAGTGTGGTTGTTCATGTCCCGTCCTCCCATGTTCGGAAAGAGTGTGGCTCTCGTAGTTGGTTTCTTGACTGCGATTGTGGCCACCTCTTCTTCTTCATCGGAGGAGGACTCGTCGTTTGAGTCCCACTCCTTCCCAATGTGAGCTTGATGGGCTTGTCTTCTTTTTCTGAAATTTTTCTTTTCTTGAGATCTTGTTTCCTTCTTCTTTTTGTTTTCCTCATAAGTACAGTCCACCATGAAGTGACCATACTCTCCGCAGTTGTAGCAAGTGCGTCGAGCCTTGGATTTTCCTTTATCCTTGCTTTTGCCTTCATGTGAATTGTTGTCGTGTCTTCTCTTCATCATGCGTTTGAACTTTTTGATGAAGAGTACCATTTCTTCGTCATCAAGATCGGTGCTTTCATCGCTTGTATCTCCATCGTCTTGGTCTTCACGAGTTTCTTTGAGTTTGGGTCTGCACGTTGCTTTGAGGGCAACTTCTTTCTTTTTAGAAGAGGTGAGCTCGGCTAAGTCTTTGACGTATTGAGCCTCTTTCTCCATCATTTCATGATTTATGATCTTTCCCAATAACTCATCGGGAGTCATTTTGTGAAACCCGGGGCTTTCTCTAATCATTGAGCAAAGTGTGACGTTTCTTGGCATGAAGGCTCCTTTTGACCACTTCGTGATCTGTCCATTTCTTACTTCCATACGCACGAATTCTGTTGATGAGTGCTTTCATCCGGTTGTACATGTCTTGAGGTGATTCGCCTTCTTCAATAGCAAATCTTCCCAACTCTCCTTCAAGCATTTCGATTTTGGCTTCACGAACTGACCTATTTCCTTCGTGAGCTGTCTTGAGGGTATCCCAGATTTCTTTTGCACTTTCTAACCCATCGATCTTGGTGAATTCCTCTCTGCTTAGTGATGATGTGATCACGGCGACGGCTTGTGCGTTTCTGTGAATCTCCTGTTCTTGTTCTGGGGTGAGTTCATCATCCGTGTCCGGAATATCGATGCCTGTGCAAACAATGTGCCACAGACTAGGGTTCAGGGATATCAGATGCATCTTCATGTTGTACTTCCACATGGTGTAGTCACTTCCATCAAACTGTGGAGGCCTTCCCATAGGAATAGAGAGATAATGATTATTTGAATTGAGTCGGTTGTAGTTGTAAGGATACCGGGAGTAGTCGTGATGACCACTCTCCATCGTCTTTTCTTCCTCTTTTCCTTTTTGTGCCAGCAGTTTCTTTCTCAGGAGTGCTTTTAGCTGCCTCACTTCTTCATCGTCATGTGGGTTTTCTTTCAGCACATCGAAGGCTTTGGCTTCTTGCTCCTCATCGTTGTTGCTCGTCTTCGGGATGTCGTTGTTCTTCTCAGAGGCAATTGATCTCTCCGAGATGTGAGTCTCGTTGATGGAGAACTTGGCTCTGATACCAATTGAATCCGGTTATAAGAACAACAGTTTTTATAACTTAAATTTATAGTATGTATGCACGTGCAAACTTGTAAAGAACTCAAACGATGACTAGCAACTAGTAATCTAATGTGTCAAGATGTAAAACAAATGAGAGACAAAAGACACGAATTTTTACCGAGGTTCGATCTCACCAAGAGATCTACGTCCTCGTTGAGGAAGCTCACACAGAGCCGGGTTCCCAACCCTTTCCCTCTTCAAGTCACCACACAGGCCGACTTGACTTCACTATCAAGTGTAATCACCGTTTTTATGGGGCAACCTCACACGTTCAGGGCTCCCACAAGAATTACAATGAGAAGTTGATCAAATACACTCAAAAAGATTACAATTCAGAATATGAGTGTAGAGAGATCAAACCCCAAGAGCTCACAACGAAGGAACGACGATCTCCCAATCCCAAATCCAAGTATTTTATTGATCTTCACCTTTTTGCACCTTAGATGTGTGGGGAGATGTGTTTTTGGGCTCTTGGGACAGGTGGCGGCGCTAGGGTTTCAGCTTTTGACAATATGAGTCGTGTCTTATTGGGGAAAAGCCGAAGGACCTCTTTTTATAGGCTTTTCCAAAAAGTTTCCGTTGTTAAACCTACTACCGGACTAGTCCGGTATATGATCGGACTTGTCCGGCCTACTTCCAGTGGGTTAACCGGACTAGTCCGGTCCACAAACCGGACTTGTCCGGTACTATGTGAGATGGGTTTTCAGAAACTTTAGCGGACTAGTCCTGTTGCTGGATGGACTAGTCCGTAGTCCTCTAAGGAGGACAACAGAGACATGACCGGACTAGTCCGGTCTAAAACCGGACTTGTCCGGTTGCGTTCTAGTGAGCTGACCGGACTAGTCCGGTTCACAAGGCGGACTAGTCCGGTGCACTATGTTTGCGGCTTTCAGAAAGTTAAACGGACTAGTCCGGTACATGAACGGACTAGTCCGGTTTTCAGTGGATTTTAATTGATTTTTAAACCCCTTACCCCTACGCAAAGTCATGAGCTCTTGGGATGTGTCTCTCTCACACACCACCTATACATTTATATCTACTTTGCTTCTCTAAATTTCACTGACTTCTTCCTTTTCGGGCACCACTCTATTTTTCACCTTTTTGTGTGTGTGCCGAGCCAGTTCACTTTGTTTATCCTGCAATCATCTTAATAGTTTCATTAGGATCTCATATGTTCGTCATCAATTAGCCAAAACCCACAAGGGATATCCTAGATGCACTTACATGTACACTCTGTGGTGATCAGGCCGGGGAAATATCGAGTAGCAGGAGGTGGCACTGGAGAAATCGGCCGAGGTCGGCTCCGGCGGGCTGCTGCGCGCGTGTGCACCCGAGAGAAACAGAGACAGTGTCGGTTTGTATTGGGTGTGTGGCTGATAGATGGGTCCCACCCCCTCATTTCTTAATCAAATTTTTCCCACAGCTACTAACAATTGAATTCTTTGTTTCACCTCAAAGTCATGGTTTGAAATGTTGAATACAAATGATTTGAATTCTGGTGTGGATTTTGAATTTAGTTTGGTTATTTGAATTTGAAATGGAATTTGAATCATTCATTTGCATTGTTCCAGAAACATAGCAAACCAACTCAATTATTTATGAATTTTGGCATGGCTGCTAATTCAAATGTGGAGAACACATTTGTGGAACCAAATTCACAAATTGAGGAAGTTGTGATTTGAAACTGAATTTTAAATTCAGATTAGAGGGCTTCCTCTTTTAATCCCAAACCAATATTAGAATCCCTCCAAATGAGCTTAAATTTGGAAGGGTGAATATTTGAAATATGAAGACCCAAGTTATGAATTTAGATCTCCATGTTGGAAGTTTTTGGGAGGTTTGAATCATCACTTTAAACACACACCGTTATAATTCAAAATTTTAATTCTCCTCATTTTTCCTAAGTGTAAATGTTTTGAAATTCTTGCTACCACTTTTTGGGGATTTTACAAATGGGACTTGCTAAAACTTTTCTACACACAAAGTGGTTCATGGATGTTAATCCAAAAAGAGGCTCACATGTTAATTTGAATGGGTTGAACCAAGTTGGACTAAAACACCATGGATGAAATACCATTTGCATGAAAGTTAAAAATCAGATTTCCAAATTAAAAGTTCACCACAAATTGTGGCGAAACCATTGAATACTCTTGCAACCTATACTCTTGACATGGAGGAAACTAGTGTGGCAAACTTTTCATTTTAGGGTGTGCTAAAAAGGAATTTAAGAAAAGCATTTTCAAATTCAAACTGAATTCAATTTGCAAGTCAAATTTAAACTGAATTTGACGAATTCAAATGCTAGCCCACTTTTGAACTTTAGGACTTTTGAATTAAAGTGAGCAACATAAAGGAGATCTTTTGGAGGAGGAAATGTTGGATAGAGCCCACATGTCATATTGGCAAATTACTTACAACCGAAACAATTTCTCTGTTCTTTCACTCAAATAGCCCGAGGGCTCACCGTACGCCACCGAGAGCGGCTGCAGCCACCTCCTGCTCCTCACCAAAGAGCTGGCACCAGTGTGTGGGCTTCCCCTCGACGTGATCCTCTCCTCACGGATGAGGCAAACGGACTTCGCTCACCACACGCAAAGAACAGAGCCCTACACCGCCGCACCCTCGGTTCCAATCGGAAAAACCGGGAAAACTCGCATGCAACTCCCCTCCTTGCTTCTAAACAGCACCGCGTGCCCATTTCCCACTCCCTCGACGCAAAAACAGCCGAGCTCCGGCTTTCCCTAGCCCTAGAACACTTCATCAGCGGCAACCGAAAAGAAGCCGACGACCGGTGTTCATGTTGACAGCTCTCCACATAGTTGTTCACGCCAAAACATGGAGCAAGCTGTTGATCATCGCCGGCGAATTCGAGGTTTCAGCTCCGGCAGGTGCAAACTGAGTAACCGGTACGGAACTCCAAATTCTCACTCGTTAATCCTTCTTATATCATCAAATAGGGGCTGGACTAGCCACCGTCATCTTCCCTTTAGCAACCCTAGCTTGAAACCGACTCGGAGCTGCGAATTTCAAGTTTTTCCGAGCACGACTATCGCCATACCCCGAGGGCGCACGGTGACAACCCACTTGCGGACATTCCCGAGCCATTTGGAGGCCAGGCCGAGCTTCAAGATCACCCACTGGTGCTTTAGAGCGGTTTGGTCTATTGTTTGGCGGGCTAGAGAGGTCGGCCGACAACGTCGAAATGCTCCCGAGGCCGCCACACGCCGCCGACTAGTTTCCAACCCTTGGCAGCCCGAGCAAGCCCACCATCGTGCTCCCCGACCTCCCAAACTAACAGGCGGCAAGTCTCCGGCCGGGAGATGGCCAGAAACGCCGGTCCGGCAAGCCCCGGCCTCGGTCCGGCGAGCTGGAGCGCGAGCAAGAAAGAGCGGGCGGGAGGTAGGAGAAGACGGATGGTCCCACACGTCAGTGACTGAAGATTTAAAAATAAGGATCTGCTGTGGCTCGGATCACGTGTGGCTGCACGCGTTGAAACTGTGTAACCCGGTGTGGCTCAAATCTGAGTGGCTAGAGTATAAAGCAGTGGGCCCAACTGATTTCTAGTAGTAAAACAATTCCAGATTGTGCCACAATTTTGGAAAATCATATCTTTGTGTAGAAACCTCCAAATTGAGTGATTCAAATTGGGTTGGATTTATTTTGCAAAGATCTATCCAAATATTAACCCCAATTTGTATGAAAGTCAATATTAAATTCTGGAAAATTCATTGAAATGTTTTTCTGAAAAAGAATTATTGAGGGAATTTGGTTCGTCCAAAAATCCTCAAAATTTGCCAGAATATTCTTTAGCACATTGTTGACTATGTAGAAAATTTTCAGCTCATTTGAAGATTATTTGAGTAGGAATTTTCTAAATACAAACTACTGTGTTCATAGTGGTCCAGAAAAATTTTCAGAAAAGGTGGCTGACTTGTAAAATCCATTCTAGGCAATTCATAGCTCCAAAAATCATGAGAACATTCAGGCATGCTCTATAAGTCATACTTGAAATTTTAGTTCACTTTATTGGGCATGAAAATGCACAGTACTTCAGAATTAATTCTTTTAGTATAAATGCTTAAGGAATGGTTCTGGAGGAACTACTCAAGTAAAAGGTATGAATTTTGTACCAAATTACTTTCATGTGACCAGGAACGCACATGAAAATTATCAGCTCAAGTTGAGCCTTGGATCTCTCTGTTGTTGTTCTCCATGCTTATGTATGTGGGGAAATACATAAGAGTTTTGTGGAAATTGTGGGAGACACAAATTCCATCCACATTGGCTGCAATTTGGCAAGCTAGGTCTCTGTGTAGTGTATGACTTCCTGTAAAACTTTCGAAGTCATTGGAGATCAGGATCATGAGTTATGTCCAAATCATTCTAGTTCATCTCTTAGGTTCATTAGGAAACTTAGTTAGTTATAAACTAAAACACTAAGACAAATTTAGTTCATTGATGTTTCTTTGCACAACAGAGGCAAAAAAGCCATTCTTAGCATTTCCACACAGCCTCTGTTCTTAAGAAATCAAGTCTTTAACTCTTTGAATTGCATTGTAAAATTTGTGCATATACATGTCGATAGGATTCACAGCGAAGGGGATTCGAAGGAGTGATTCATTGAATTTGGATCAGACTCCGGAGGATCAAGAGAGCAAGGATTACTAACTTCCTATATATACTACTACCCTGCAAAATAGGCATGCTCCGGTTTGCATTTAACAGCTTTTAGGTTTTTACTTTGTATTCACTCTTTTGGTTAAGATATGAAATGTGCATTAGGTCTAGTTGCTTTGATACTCCTCTTGCGTGACCAAATAAACCCATGGAGTATTGGGTAGATGTCTTTTCACGTGTAGAACTGCCATGCTTAAGTATGGTTTTGGTAGAAGTCGAGTGGTGAGATGCTACTCACATGATCAGGATAAACAGGGGCATACGGGATTGGTTCGTAAAGTTGTTAGCAAGCTGAAGTTAAGACCGGAAAGGTTGTAGGAGCAGCAGGACATACGGTCCTGGGTGCGTTAGACCTGTCCGTGTCGGTCAAGGACCGATCCGTGTGCGGCCCTGTTGAGCAAGTTTGAGTTGTGTACCGGACTCATGCTGGCTATATGGGACCCAGTAAACCGACGTACCTCGAGAAGCTTGCATTGAGCCTTTTCTGGTCGCCTCAGGCCAGAGGGCCGGTATGTAGTATGTGGGTAATACTCTCATGACATCTCATGTCGGTAGGTGCACCATGAGGGTGGCTACTGTACGGGGCGATTTGATCGATTCAACGTGGATGAAACAGGGGAAAGGCTGCCACGTACGATGTCAGGGATGGTTGCTGTAGGCAACATCGAGTACGGGCGTACGTGTCATGTAGTCCGGGTGTTTTTGATTCGAATCACCGCCGCTCGCGGTAGTGAGCATACTTGTTCTCATAGTCGTGACATAGTAAGAACTTGCATTGAGATAAGAACTAATCATTGTGGTTTGAAGTTGATACTAGCATTGTGATGATACATTGTATGAATAGACTAGAGCAAACTCGATTCATTTTCACCGTGAGCAATTTACATCGGGGGAAAAGTGTTTCTTGTTTGATTGTGGACTCCCGATGTGACATGCCCAAGGTTACTATTAAATTGCTGCTAATAAGACTTGAAAGTAAGGATTCACCTTTACGTGAGTTTATCATGCATTATGCCCCGACAGCGTGGTATCAGAGCTGCATTGGAAATAGCGCATGGATTGAGGATCATATTACGATAAAAACTTAGGATACGGTGAGATAATGGTATGGTACTAGGCCCACATAAGGACGACTATAGTAGCACATTATGAAGGTGGCAACCTAACTTATTTGTCTATGTCGGAAAATCATGCATCTCGGGACTTCATATGTCTTGGGGGTGCATGTAAGAGCTGTCCACCAGTGCGCACAAGCTGAAGGGTGGAGCCCCATGGGTGGCAGGTAACCCGGCCGGTTTGGGTATCCTTTACGACTCTTCATGTTGTTTGGGGTATTCGAGCAATGCCCTTCCCTGGCGCGCTATGGGCAAGTATGGGAGACCCCGTCACGTAGTTAGTAACGTGAACACATATCTCAAGGCGTGTTTGGCTTGAGAACACCTGTGCGAGTGATGACGGACGGGTGTATGAACTGTATTGGGACCGGGTTCGGTGTGCAGCCGAACCTGATGGTTGTGTGTGACTTATGCAGGTACTAACCATGAAAACCTGTAACACCCTCAAATTCATTTCCATGCATTGCATACATTTTTCATGTAGAGAAACACTATAAAAGAAGTAGAAATGGAGAGAGAACTATAGAAATGGAGAAAGAACCATAGAAATGGAGAAAAGAACCATAGAAATGGAGAAAGGACCATAGAAATGGAGGAAGGAACCTTAGAAATGGAGAAAGAACCATAGAAATAGAGAAAGGAACCATAGATATGGAGGAAAACCCACATAAATGGAGAAGGGAATATAGAAATGGAGAATGGGGCATAGAAATGGAGAAGGGCAATGTAGAAATGGAGAATGGGACATAGAAATGGAGAGGGGAATGTAGAGATAGAGAATGGGACATAGAAATGGAGAGGGAAATGTAGAAATAGAGAATGGGAATATATGGAGAGGGGAATGTAGAAATGGAGCAAGTGACATAGAAATGGTGAGGAATGGGAAAAAGGTAGCTGAAATAAGCCATTCCCAAATTTCCCCCCAAAATTTCTAAATTCCCCAATTCCCCCGAAAGGGAATTTTCCCCACATTTTGGGGATAAAATCTCCAAGGCTGCCGCACCACAAGAGATAAGTTTGTTAAGATCCAAAAAAATTGAATAGGACTCTTATTTGAGCTCCAATTGGAGTAGGACTCTCCTTTTCCCACTTATAAATATAACCCCCACCCCCTTGGCCGACCCCTCTCTATTTTGGACGTCCTCCCCCTTCTGCCAAGCCCCCTTCTTTGCTGCCAAGTCGCCATGTTCCCCCCTTGCTGGAATTTGGCCGCCGTCAAGCTCCGTCGAGCCCCGCCGTCATCGGAAAAGAAGCCTGACGATCTGTCCTGCCCTAATCTTCCATAGAAAAATTCCCCACTGCTGCCATTGCTAGGAGGAAGGCCCTGCCACCAAAAGGAAGTGAGGTAGGTCTTCATTACCCATCTTACGACGTCGCCTCTGTTGCTCTTATTCTCCACACGGGTAGCACAACTGCTCCACTCGTAGCTCAGCTCCCGTGTGTTTCTCTCCCGATAAGAACAGAACCGGCCGTTCTGTGTCTCTCCCGATCGCCCAAGCTAACCTGAGCTCGGTTGCTCGAGCTTCCCACAGAAAATAGCAGCGCACCAGCATACTCTAGCCGGCTAGCACCTTTCCTCCGCTGTCTCGTGCTTGCTTGCGCCTATAAACGGCGTAATTGCTGCTGCTCCCGCATTCAAACTGAAGAAACCGAACTGGTCGCTGTGGCCAGCCCAAACCAGGAGTGATCACGCCCAAGAAAGCCACCCCATCGGTGCACCTACAAGCCTAGTTGCTCACTCCGAAGCTCAACCCTAGCCATTGATCACAGAGGGAGAATTTCAAGATTTTCTCCCGAGCGGCAGAAACTGACCTTGAGGTAAGGAATTGCAAAATTCGTCCTCAAATCGTGTTTGTTGTGTTTCAAACTTCACACACAGGATGTTAACTGCCTAGCACACCTCCGACATCGATTTTAGACCAAGAAATGAAGTGTAGAGCGAGGAATCCGAGTTCTTTTCGAGGGTATACCGCTGCACCATATCGGGCGCACGGTGCCGATAGGTTTGGAGCGCTCCCCGGCTTGTTTAGACCTCATGTCGGTCTTCTAAACGATCTTCTGGTGCTTTAGAGCCCAAGAACTGGCCATTTTCACCATGCACGACCTCGCCGGAGCCCTAGGGCTTGCTGTTGCCGGTGCGCCCTGTTTTCCACTGAGTTTCAGCCGCCGGCGACCTCGCCAACAGGTTCAGCATGGGGGAAAATTGGGGGGCGGCCAGCAGGGGGACTGGAGGTGGCTGCGAAGTGCCTTTCTGGCGACCGTCACCGAGGGAGCCGCCACTGCCCTGTTTGGCGCGAGGCTGAAGGTTAGGTATGACAGATGAGACCCACAGGAAGGTTTTAAACATTTCCAGAATTTACCATTTGAGTTCAAACTTTGGAGAGCCATAACTTTGTGTAGGAGTGTCCAAAAATTGTGAAACAAATTTTTTTGGATTCGTCTCAGAGAGTACTATGCGGGGGTGCAGCCCAAGGTTTATGAAAATCCCTGGATTTGGCTCATTAATTCATTTAAGCAAAATGGTTTAGGAATTTTTGTAGGAGTTTTGTTTATTGGAAAACTCCCAAATTTGGACAGGACATTCTTCCAAAAATCCTTGAACTCCAGTAAAAATTTCATGGGTATTAGACTTTATTTGCTTGGCCAAATGATGTGTTCATACCTTATGTCTCCGAAAAATGGGGAAAATAAATAGAGACATTTATAGACTTTTTCCCAATCCTTGTAAAATCAATATCTCCACGTAGGAAACTCCAAAAATGGTAAAACCAATTCCTATGGACTCAGAACATTTTGTACTTCACAAAAAGTCTACTTTGCAGCATAGGAAAGCTAAATATCTAGGGGGTAAAGGCAGATTAGTGAAAACAACATAAGGATTTGTTGTGCTCACATGAAGCCATTTCATGAGCTCAATTTTTGCACACTGCTAAATACCTTCCATAGTGGCTGTGGTTAAATTCTCAGCTTCATTGGACCTCTGGAACTTGAGCTACCATCTTTTAGGTTTAAGTGTTCATATAATGGACTTAATCACATGGTGATTACTAGTATCTCTTTTCACCCTAGCTTTCATCTTCTCTAAGGTTTAGATCCAACAACAGATACCTTGCTGTTGTTTATCTCTCTTATGTGTGAGTTAACTTGTATAACAGCTTTGAATCATTTTCTAAATTGCTTTTGAATACATGTGCATAAATCATCTTAATAGCATGTGACGTAGACGTTCGACGAGGACTCAACTCCACAGCGAGGATCTCCATCTTGTGACGAGTTTGGCGGATTCTCCGGAGGAAGACTAACTCCTAGCTTCTAACAAAACCGTTGAGCACAAGCCCTGGTTTGCATATCGTTACCGTTTTAAATTTTGCTTTACTTCACCTCATGTTTATTAGACTTGATATTGTGCATTATATCTAGGATGATTGAAACCCACATGCATGGCTATTACATCCCTTAGTAGAAGGTTTAGTGTAGGCTTTGCCTCATCGTAGATGCTAGGCTAATGTTGTAGCTAGCTCGGTAGAAGTCGAGTAGTAAAAAGCTACTCGCGAGAAAGTTCGAGTAATGGAGTTACTCGCGAGAGGTTAATGAAAAGAGCACCCTTAGGAAAATGAGATGGGGATGGGGATGTTCCTTTAGGATGGAGCGCTCAAGGTTGGTCTCGACCTGCGATGGGTGTTACAATGCTTGAGACCACTTTTGGCCTGGACCGGGATGGTAAGGCAAATGTGGAGGTTGGTTGTAGCTCCGTCCGTGTCGGTTAAGGACTGTATGTATGCGGCCCTGCTGGACAAGATTGAGCTATACCGGATATATAGTGCAGTATGGGACCCATGAAACCGATGTTACTCGATGGACCGTGATATAGAAACTCATCCTTCACGTGGGAATGGCGTTGAGAAGGCGGGAGGTGTAAGTCCTTTAGCGGGCAACTTCGACGTGTCCGCGTAGAGGACCATCCTGCTCGGCGTGAAACGTTTTTCTATATTGAGGTGTCATGTGAAAGGTTGCTGCATACAACGTAAGAAAGAGCTCTTGAGAGAGTCTTTTGAGGCGGGCATATGTGTTGTGTATTCCGGGTTGTTATTGATTCGAATCACCGTCGCTCACGGAAGAGGATTGAGCATACTTGCCCACTACGCCGTGACGTAGTAAGAAGAGGAAAATTCACTTAACATGCTGTTTATGGATTAATCTTTGTATTGGAACCTTGACATAATTAGAAATAGTGCCATCTAAAGTTCATTTCCACCTTAGGCTAGCAACATCGGGATAAGTGTTTCTTGTTTGATTGTGGACTTTCGGTGTTGTGAGGCGTGAGGACCACTAAAATGAAGGCTATAATAATCTGAATATAAGGATCAAGTTTAGTCAAGCTTCTTTTTGCAAAATCATTTTCCTACTGTCTTACTACCCTTGCATATATAGTTACATGTTTAGAATTGACGGTTAAGACTTGCTGAGCCTTAGTGCTCACGGTTGCTTCTGAGTTGTTTTTGCAGGTAGCAGGATGCCTGCTATGAAGAGGTTTGTTCGATGAGACGACGAACCCCACGGTCCGTTCAACTCATTGGAAACCTAGCCGCTGCTTTTCTTTGGTGAAGCTAGTAGGAAGCGTTCACGGGCTGAACGACTTCTCTTCGGCGTAGTTAGGGTCAAGAGAGTAGATTGTCCAGCTAGTGTTAATTTCTGCTGCGTGTGTACAATATGTTGTAAAAAAACTTATCTTGAGTAAAAAATGGTTTCATATGTTTTTGAGCCTCTTTTTGTGCATGCTGTTTGGTGCCGTATCGCACGGCACCACCCACTGCGATTCCCGAGCCGGCTCCTCACAGGGGAGAGATTTAGATTAATCTTATTTGCTTTATATTCTTGTGAACCTTAAAGACTAGTGATCATGGACATTTTTTTAAGTTTCATGTACTTTTTATTTCAAACTCCGTTTGATGTGTGATGCTTAATCGATATTGATGTGATGACTACCTTTATTTTTGATATGTTCTTATCTTCTTGTGGCATGTCACATTTTTTTATCACACACTCTTTAGGCATCCCACCATAAAGGGTGCATATATGTGAGAAGTTCCTGTTACTCATTTGTCATTCCCATATATGCACAGTTTATGAAAATCAAATTTTATTATTAATTATGTAATCTCAGTTGGTTGTCATCAATCACCAAAAAGGGGGAGATTGAAAGTGCATCTAGGCATTCCCTTGTGTGTTTTGGACGATTGATGATAAACAAATTGAGATCCTAATGAAATTGTTGAGATGAATGCAGATTAACTCGTGTAAGGTACGATTGTTGCACTCAAAAAGTGAAAAATGAAGTAATGAAGAAAAAGAAAAAGGAAAGGTCCATGAACCAAGCACCATGTAGACTTACTTGTATAGGATGTGTGTGAGAGACACATCCCAAGAGCTCAAAATCTTTGTGTAGGGGTAAGGGCTTAAAACATATCCTAATCACTCATTGTGCACCGGACTAGTCCGTTCAACTCTCTGTTGCTTCACAACACGGTGCACCAGACTAGTCCGCTCAGAAACTGGAATAGTCCGTTCAACTCTCTTTTGCTTCACAACACGGTGCATCGGGCTAGTCTTCTTAGAAACCAAACTAGTCCGTTCAACTCTCTGTTGCTTCACAACACGGTGCACCGGACTAGTCCGTTCAACTCTCTGGAACTGGCATTCACCTTGCACCGTACTAGTCCGCTCGTGGACCGAACTCGTCCTTTCAACTTTTTGTAACCACTTTAAATTAGGGTCTCCACTGTGCCGCATGCCACACGTGAATTGTACACGGCACACCAGACTAGTCCGTTGAACAGAGCGAACTAGTCCAGCTGCCAAGACTTTTGGAAACTTTGTATAAATAGAGGTGCATGGCCACACATTAAAAAGAGACAAACCCTAGCACTGGCGCACGCCCCAAGAGCACAAAAAATACTTCTCTCCACTCATTCTAAGCCTAAAAAGATCAAATCTTTAAGGATTAGAGATTGGATCAAGGAGAGAATCGTTCTTCTAGACATTGAGCTCTTGGTTTGTTTTCTCTCACACAACTGTTGATCATTATTCTCTCTGTGTGTTTGGGAAAAGGAGTTACTCATTGTAATCTTGTGGGAGCACTCAAATTGTGAGAACGCCCCACGTACGATCATTTGCCCTTGTGTGTGGTTAGTGGATTTGGATCGGCCATTGTGGCGATTCAACAAGGAAAGGGTTGGTGAAGACCCGGTCCTTGGTGGACTCCTCAACCGGGACGTAACTTCCTGGGTGGAATCGAACCTCGGGATAAAAACCTTGTCTAGTGTCCTCTTAATCTTCCATCAATTATCAATTAGGGGTGCTAGTACTCATTTGATTTACATCAACATCTTGTCTTAAAATTGATAGCTGCTGTTTCTTACTTCATTACACTTAAGTTGTCATTTATTTTCCGCTGCATAAATACTTGAAGTAAGAATAAATCTAAATTTAACCTTTTAATTACGCTCATACCGGACTAGCCCGCACCACACCGGACTAGTCCGGCCTACCTTGAATTGATCCGTTCGCTCAGTGTTTAAGGGGACCATTAAAACATTCAAAGAGCCCATTCACCCCTCCCTCTAGGCTACATTCAACATCCACCTTGCAGCAATCTCTCTATTTTTGCAACAAGGGGCACTACTCTTGGTGGTAGCCGGAGCTACAATTGTACCGCAGATAAAATAATAGCTGCTTTCCTCCACATGTATGCTAATATAGATGGGATGGACAAATATTTTGAGTAAGTTATTTTGATGCTTATCGGCATATTATGCAACATTTATATTCATGAAAGTTATTTTTTCGTCCAGTGAGTTCCACAAGCAAAACAGGACACATAGGCATAAACCTACAAGCAAACAAGTAGAAACTGTCCGACCAGACGGAATAAATGGATGACCTAATTTCCTTTACTTGTTCCAAGAATATGTAATATTTTTCTTGTTTACTTACGAGTATTTATAAAGTATTCTTATAACTTATAAGTATTATAAAGTATTCTTATAACTTCATATTTTGGACAGTGCGTGAAACAGCCCGATGTCCATATAGTCTTGCGACAGCTATCCTACGGACTGGGTAAAGATAGAAGCTATGGCCGTTATGACGTCAGCGGGTTTTGATTTTGTACAACTCAATTTGAAGATCTTCGTCCTCTCGTGGCAACATGTAATACTGGAGTTGTGACGAGGGCAATCGACTCTCAAGGACGCGAAACTAATTGCTATGAGACCATTAACAAAAACCTTGAATTTACTTTTGTCGGGAATAAGGAACTTCAAGTCATCTTCTTTTACTTTGATTGGTTTGACAACAATCATTGAACATGACAAAACAAATTTGGCATGGTGGAAGTCAAACACAATGAACGACTACGAGGCTACAATATATTTTTTGTTGCATACCAAGTGGAGCAAGTGTATTATTTACCTTATCTATGTCAAAAGCTTAATGCTTGGTGGGTGGTACATAAAGTGAATCCTCATGAGCGGTTATATACTACAAGAGAGAAAATGGTTACCATGATATCAATGACGTTGACGGGTTTATCAAGAACAAGAGTTGCCAGCATCATTTTCCGCAAGCCTGGTGTTGAACTCGATCACTTAGTTGGAAAAGCTGATGATGTAGAGATTTCTAATATACACAAACGAAAACGGAAACAAATTCTGAAACAAGATCGATTGTCTGGTTTAAGGAGTAGGGTTCATGATGTCAATGAATTCTGAAACTGACTCCAAGTAATTTTTTGTTCACTAAGTTATAATAACTTTGTATATTTCCTAAGCATATTGATCAATTACTCCTTACAATATGATGTCGTTAGAGAAGGGAAAAGGGAAGAGGGCTAGGGGCTTCCTCAGGCAGGCACGAGACACCCTTTTTAGGGGAAGTTCGTCAGGTGAGAGCAGACACTCTCAGCTGATGAGACACGTCCCAGACCTAGCGGGCATACCTCTGGCCTTACATCACACTGAGGTAAATTTCATTGCGGATTATGGTATCTTATATATCACTTACCAATTAATTGTTCTTATCAATCCTTCAATTTTGCATTCTAACTCAAAGTCATCTGAGTCTGAGTCAGAGGCTAGGGCGTCGCCACAGCTTTCAGGGTCGCCTATGTCTGCCGTAGAGGCGCTTTTTGTGTAGCTGCCTAGCGTGGAGCCGTCAGGCTCTAGTGGTGACTAGCCTTCCCGGTAACCAGACGTGGTCCCAGAGCAGAGGTGGCAGATGAGGAGGATGCACTTTGTGTCTCCTTCTCTTGTTCCTACAGAGCAGGTCACTATTCGCCCGGTCAGAGACACGTAGGAAAACAATCACATAGTACTCAACTTTTAGGTTCTTTTGTTTGTGGGTACATTAATGAGTTCACTAAATTCTTTCAGCTTCTGGTACGACTGCTCGTTCACGGGTCTGGGGCACCACAAATAGGTGTCCGGTTGCATCGGGTCTTTAGTGCGTCTGCACTACCCCAATGTGATTGACGGGGTCCTAGCGACGTCGTGGGATGACTATGCTCGTGTCTCTCACGAGACGCACAACAACCTTCAGTGGGCTATGTGGGTGGATTTTATGGTTAGTCTACTCTATAAAATTTTGTAAATTAGTATTATTGAACATGGTTAAATTATTAATGCATATCTCTTCAATATTTGTTTTCTTATAGCTGAGGTACAATTTAGAGGACACGAGCTAGAGAATGTTGGACCATGCTAGAGCCGTGTTCAACAGGAACGCGCGGAAGCTTTTAACCCAAGTGTTGTCCTACGCTCGTGTTCAAGCCATGAACCAGTACCTCAAGCAGCATCAGGAGAACCAGTTGGGGCCGTTTAGGAGGGCCTCGGACACGTATTTGACGGAAGAGCAGTACACGGTGGTAAGTTATTTGTGATCAATTAATTCAATACTTAGTTATTAAATGTTATTTCAATGACATAATAAATATGTGCAGGTCAGTATTTCTGGCTAGAGGGTCGACCCGAAGCACACCGAGCTCTCCACCAGATGTGGGCTAGCGATGCTTTCATTGCTAAATCCAAGAGGGCTCGTGGATGCAGAGGTTCTGACGGGAAGCACTCCTAGGGCCCCGATGCCTATGTGCGTTTGGCTAGACGCATGGTAAGAGTAATAACCTTTCTTTTTACGTCTTCATAATATAATTAGCATACTAACAAATATCTACAGGAGCGCGAGGCCGATCACGTACCGACCGCCGCTCAAGTCTGAAAGCGGGATCATAAGGACCCATACCAGCCTAGGGAGTGCAGTCAGGTCACGGCCGATCGACTGGTAAGTTATCAAAACCCATCAATTCAATTGTTACTAATACTATTGTTGTTACTAATACGCAATTTTACTGCTTTTTAGGAAATGTATGTGTGAGAGGCGGGAAGGCACATGGACGGTTAGTTGGTCATTTTCTTTGTTTCTTTTCAATCTTGCTTCTTTTGATTATTATTCTTTTATTTTTTTGTAGGTATGCCACATTTTATGGTGTTTTCGACTCGAGGGTAGCGCGACCTTCAATTGTCACTCCATAAACCGAGGGTTCCTCCGTCAGCCACACAAGTTGTCATCTCTCCCAAAGCGAGGTAGAGGAGCTCCATAGGGAGAGAGACGAGATATGGAGAGAGAGGAGCTCCAGAGGCAGAGGGAGAGGGAGGAGCTCCAGAGGTAGAGGGACAGAGGAGCCCCAGAGAGAGAGGGATATTGTCTGGGCCGCACAGGAGTAACAAGCTACCTACATGCCAAACTACATGCCTCAGATATAGGCAGTGATGGAGGTAAGTAATTCAATGTAATTTAGTTTAAATTCATATCATTCCATTAGAATATATGTTTTAATATTTTGCAATTACATGCCTTAGCTCGATAGAGTGGGCCGCAAATCTCGATCCCTACGTGGCATCCGTCAGAGTTGGCCCCACCACAGATGTCCCCAGCACATGGATATTCAGATATCCAGGTAATGTGTTTTTTATTTGCTATTTTCTAATCTAAGAAACTTAGTGTCGTAGAGGGGAGAGAGTGAGAGTGAGAGGGAAACGGAGGGAGGGAGAGACAGAGTGGTAGAGAGAGGGGGTGAGAGATAGAGAGAGGGAATGGTAGACAGAGGGGGACTGAGAGGGGGAGGGACGAAGAAATCAGTGAGTTGTAAGCTCAAACTTACTTTACCTATTTATTTGCATTGCAGGGATCAGGGACGGAGGCTCAAACTCCACCGCCACAGCTATCGGCACCGGGAGGAGGGCAAGGAGATGGATTCTTTGGCCCTGGAGCGAGTGGAGGAGCGAGTGGAAGGGGTAGTGTTTAGCCCCTTGTTATCTTATATTTTGGATGATTATTTTATGTAATATCTATCTTATCGTGTATATGAATCTGTTCTGTGAGCTGGCCATCATGTCAGAGTAGCTGTTTTCTATTTTTTTAAAAAAAATTAAAAACCTTATTTACGACGGCCAGCTATACAGGGCCGTCGTAAGTTAACCTACATAACTTACGACGGCCTGAGTTCCAAGATGTTGTATGTAAACCTACATGACGACCTGAGGTCCAAGCCATCGTAACTGAGGTGCCCAGCCCGCCACATGGCACGGGCCTGGGCGATAGCCACTATTTACGGCAGCTGGGAACTGCCGCCGTAAGTAAGTTAATTATGATGGTCACCGTCGTAATTAATGTTATTTACGACCAATTAACGGAAACGGCCAGAAACTGTCGTAAATAATGAAAAACCATTGTATATAAGTTATTTTCGACAGTTTTCTCTTATTTACGATATTTCTGGCCATTGTAAATTGATCGGTTTCCTATAGTCAATAGTGAATAGATTGTTACTTAGTCTACTCTACCCTTGCCTTTTTCTTTCATATACACTTCATGCATTCCCAAATCTGAACCAGATTAATCTCTATTTTGGATTTATTTTTATGTAATTCCAAATCATCACAAATCATGAAAATTGTCTTGACAAATCATCCTTTGGTTCGCTGTGTGATGGAGGAGCAAGTTATTATATTTTTTGAGCAATCAAATAGGATGAGGAAGGGTGATCAATGGTCATGACAGGGATGACGGCTGGGGTGGAGACCACAATGCTGCAGTGGTGGCGGTCTTCCTCGCCTTTGTGCTCTTCATCTACGTATTCCTCTGCCTCAAAGGGGCAGTGAGGAAGTGGTGTGGATACAGTTCTTGTTGTGGAGCGGAAGCGACAACAAGGGATAAGTAGGGGTGCATGTAAACGGGTGTGACCCACTAGTCCTTTCACAATTTACTTTGCCCCTTAATAAATATTACTTCAGAAATGGATATAAATTTGGTCTAACCCTTATTGATCCAGCCCCTCATATTTTTAGTAATTTTTTTGAGCCCTTTATCACCACTAGGGATGAGCAATCGGCAGTGGACGGTGCCTAAGACTTGTGCTACGAGGGTGGCCTCGACGAGAAGTCCATGGTGAAGGTGCTGGGAAGGGAGGTGGCCACGCTACAAGAAATCTGCAGTCTATAACAAATATAATTTATCATGGAATGCAAAAAACACGTCACAAAAATTTATCTATAACTGAAATGTGAATCGTAATGTATCTCACGTCATAGATTATATCGGGTGAATTTTTAAAATATTTGTCATGACGTTTGTTGACTGCCACAGATGAACTGAGTCCTAGCAAGGAACTAAAACTTAGTGATGAATTGTAACAATTTAATGCATGTGATGTAGATTCCATGTCACCATCAACCCAATCTGAGTGACATTGCTGATCAACAAAGAATAGACATCCATCGCCAATTGAGCCAATATACACAACAGATTATGCACATGATATAAATCCATTTTTATCTTTTCTGGGCAGCCCAAAATATAAATGGTGCGTGGATTTCTGAAAGTTTGATTTTATATGTGAGCTGTGTGAAAACTGAGAGAAAGAAAAAGAAAGAAAACGATTTGGATGTATAACCAATAGCAGGTGGGTAATTTTTTAATGGTTAGATGAGGAATGTGAAAAATATAGGGTGATAGGTGATTTCAATTTAAAGTTGAAAATCTACAGCTTCTAGAGAATCCGCTTCGCAGGAAACCTATTTGCTTGAGATTTTCTATTTTTAATAGAGAATTTGGTTAAAAAAAGCTGAACCAAACGGACCCAAATTCAATGTACATGGCAGTTTAAACACCGTCTTGACACATATAAAAAGTTCTGGTTCAGTATCACAACGCATAATAACAAATGTGTTGATTCAGCACCACAACTCACAATAATACACCGTTTCAATTCAACGAATCCAGTATTGTCAGTATCCTGCAGACCGGGTACCCCCACATGAAGGGTTGAAGACATACCAGGCCCCGCCTCCATGCCGAGGCAGGCGCTAGCGAGGCCACGTGTACTTGGCCCCGTGGTCAACCCCGAGGCTGCCATGTGCACGTAGGCTATGGAGCCAACACGTGTCCTTGGCTCTGGACCAAGCCTCGCTGCTGAGGTGAGGTCTGGATCTGCCACGTGTATGTGGGCTCTGAACCTCCTCCGCAACGAGGAGGACTCCGGGCCGACACGTGCCCTTGGCCCCGGACCTAGCCTCCCCGCTGAGGTGAGGTCTCGAGCTGCCACGTGTACCCGGGTTCCAAACCTCCTCCCTGCCGAGGTGGTCTCCAGAGCAGCCATGTGCCCTTGGCACCAGAGCTAGCCTCCCCGCTGAGTTGAGGTCCGAATCTGCCACGTGTACCCGGGCTCCAAACCTCCTCCTGCTAAGGAGGGCTCCGGAGCCGACACATGCCCTTGGTTCCGGACCAAGCCTCTCTGCTGAGGTGAGATCTGAAGCTGCCATGTGTATGTGGGCTCTGAACCTCCTCCCCGCTGATAAGAGCTACAGAGCCGCCACGTGTCCCACGATCCATCGTGGACCGTGGGTTGAAGAAGTCAAGGAGGAAGTGCGCTGTCAGATCATGCATCCATGGTTCGCGCCATCCCTAGAAGCATGGCGCACAACGCACACCTACGTCCTCCACCCATTCGCCATTACGGTGACAAGACAGGGGTGTGAGGCATGACAGTGGCACAGTTCCGCCCTGCAGAGCGAGGCGACGCATCGACAAGACGACATCATCATCATCGCCTGCTGCATGATCAGAAGTGCTCAGTGTGCCAGGGGCTTAATTCCTCCACCAGCCACTCTACTCAGAGTCGTATAAACCCTAGATTATGTATAGGGTTTAGATAGCCTCGGGGCCACCTGTCGTGCCCGGGGCCTCATGGTAACCACCCTGGCCTTGGACTATAAAAGGACTGGGGTGTCCATCCAACAAAGGGTTTGAAACCCTGCCGACACACACAATCATACGCGCAAGCAATACAACAATCACCACCGTGGATGTAGGGTTTTATGCTCCGGTGACCCGAACCACGTAAAAACTCGGTGTTCACCTGCTCGCTCGAGTTGGATCACTCTAGAGACGTCAAGCCCCTCCAATCAAAGAACTTCCGTGGGGTGCTTCCGTAGCAGACCGAGGGAAGTGTCGTAGCTGCACTTTGGCATTTGGCGCTGAAAGTGCATCTAGGCACCCCTTGTGGGTTTTGGTTGATTTATGACAAACAAATGAGACCCTAACAAAATTGTTGAGAATGAGCTCAGGTTCTCAAAGAAATTAAGAATAAAAGAGCAAAAAGAAAGGAGAAGGAGGATCCAAAGTGATAAGAGCTCAAGAACTGAAAATAATAGATCACTTAGTATAGAGTGTGTTGGAGAAACACACCCCAAGAGCTCAAGAGAAAGAAATCAAACTTACTGCACAATTTCAACACGGCCGGACTAGTCCGATATCAGCCGGACTAGTCCGATTTTCTTTTTGACCAGAAAACGGACTAGTCCGATATCGTCCGGACAAGTCAGATTTTGTCTCTGGACAGAAAACAGACTAGTCCGCAATATCACGGACTAGTCCGATATCTCACGACACTTAGGGTTTTCTAAACACCGCACACCGGACTAGTCCGGAGTCAACCACGGACTAGTCCGGACATCGCAAACCCTAACGTACCCTTTGGAAACCCAACTATAAAAGAGGTGTACGGCCATACCACCACAACTTTCGACTCCCCTGCACCATCACACCTCCCAAGAGCCCAAATTCAGCTCTCTCCATACATTCTAACCCAAGAAGGATCAATTCTTGTGGATTGGCAATTGATCAAAGGAGAGACTAGTTCTACACCATCTTGAGCTCTTGGGTTTGATCTCTCGCACACTTTTCATTGTTAATTGTTCATCTGTTGAGTGTGTTGAGTCGTGTTCATTCATTCGTTGTAATTCTTGGGGAGCCCTCAACTTGTGAGGAGGCCCCTTGAACAATTCTATTGCCCCTTGTGATTAGTGCAAGAGAATCGGCCTTTGTGGCGATTCGACGAGGGTAGGGTTGGAGAAGACCCAGTCCTTAGTGGACTCCTCAACGGGGACGTAGAATGCCTTCGTGGAATCGAACCTCGGGATAAACACTTGTCTACCAATCTTGTTTATTAATTGTTCATCATTTTTAAGTGTTTAATCAATCCTTTGAAACTCATGTTCAAACATTAAAATCAAGTTGATTCCTGTCATTCATTGTATTATTGTTGCAATACATCTAAGTTATCGTTCAATTTCCGCTGCATAAAGTATTAGAAGTGAACATTGATCAATCTTGATCTTCCTGGTCCACGTATACCGGACTAGTCCGCCCAGTACCGGACTAGTCCGATTTTTCTCTGTTTAGAAAACGGACTAGTGCGCACTCTATCGGACTAGTCCGATTTCCCTGTATTTGAGAGACTACTAAGTGTTTCAGGTTTCAACAAAGCATCGAAAAGCCTATTCACCCCCCTCTAGGCTACATTCAATTGGTATCAGAGCCAACCTCTTCGAAAGAGACTCACCGCTTGAAGAGACGATATGCACGTCAAGGATGCACACAAAAAGATCGATGGCGAAAAGAGAAATGACGAAAGGACTCAAAAGCTAAAGAAGCTACTCGACGCCATTCAAGATAGTGAGGACGATGATGAGGAGGTGCTGCAACTCAAGGCTCTTCTACGGAAGAAGGCAATCTCCCCAAAAGGGAAGAAGAACACCGATGATGAAAAGAAGAAGAAAGGGGGTAGTCACACAAACTACTCCCGATATCCTTTTGATTATGAGCGTTTGAATTCTCACAATAATCATTACTTATCAATTCCCCTAGGGAAAGCACCTTACTTTGATGTAAATGATTATTCAATGTGGAGACAAAATATGAAAATGCATCTCATATCTCTTAATCCGAGTTTGTGGCATATAGTGTGTACACGGATAGATATCCTGGATGATGATGAAGAGCTGACCCCAAACCAAGAATAAGCCTTTCATCGAAATTCTCAAGTTGCAGCTGTGATCACGTAATCACTAAGCCGAGACGAGTTCACCAGGGTGGATGGGCTCAAAATTGCCATGGAAATATGGGACACACTACAAACTGCACATGAAGGTGATCGTCATGTACAGGAAGCCAAGATATAAATGATTGAAGGTGAATTAGGAAGATTTGCGATAGAAGAAGATGAATCACCACAAGATATGTACAATCGACTGAAGAATCTTATCTACAAAGTCTGAGCCTATGGCAGCAAGAAGTGGAATGATCATGAGGTTGTGAAGCTGATTCTCAGAGCATTCATGCCTCACAATGTAACTCTTTGCTCAATGATCAGAGAAAGCCCCGGGTATCGGAAAATGACTCCATATGAACTTCTTGGCAAGATCATCAACTTTGAGATGATGGAGAAGCAAGCCAAGCATGTTAAGGAAATTGCCAATCTCACCTCGGCAAAGAAGAAAGGAGTCAACTTGTAAACCCGTATCAAAGGAAACTCAAGAAGCTTATGGAGAAGACGACAGCGACGATGAAAGCAGTGATATCGATGAAGAAGACATGATCTTGTTCATGAAGAAGTTCAAGAAAATGATGAGAAGAAGAAAGGGCAACAAGCAACAACTCAAATGAACAAAGACAAAGGGACAAACAAAGACCCAAGATGAGACGGGCGTGCTATAACTGCGGAGAATACGATCACTTCATAGTAGATTGTCCACATGATGAAAACAAGAAGGAGACAAAGGATAACAAGTCTCAACCAAAGAAAATGTTCAAGAAGAAGAAGCAATATGGCCAAGCTTATCTAGGGAAGGAGTGGGACTCCAATGATGAATCTTCATCCGAAGAAGAAGAAGAGATGGCCACCATATCCATAAAGAAGACTACCAAGAGATCCACTCTCTTCCCAACCATGGCCGCATGGAAGGACACCGACAACACCAGTCTAATGGCAAAGGAAGGTAAACGAAAGGTACCGACTAAATCTTCTGAGGGGGCCCGACATCCATCACAGGGTCGTGCCGCCTCGCCCGGGGATCGCATTGGGTGGTGCCGTGTTATGCGGCACCCAACAGCACACATATAAGGAACAATGTATTACATAAATCAAAAGCGGAGGCTTACAAATTGTTCTTTGGAAATAATTTACATAAAATAACTACAGTGGAAGTCTATAACAGCTCACGTCGAGTATCTACGAAGCACCCGAGAAGAGGTCCAGCCTGTGGACTCCTCTCGCTAGCAACACGAAGACATGGCAGCGGCTAGGTTCTCCAAGTGTGACATGACTCGGAAGTTTCCGAGTCTCACCAGACAACCTTCTTTATAGCGTTGATGTTTACCTGCAAAACCACTTATATAGCAAGAGTGAGCACAAAGGCTCAGCAAGACTTAACCGTCTCTCCTAAGACATGAAACTCTACATGAAAGTAACCTAAGACTTAAGCCTGTCATTTGCGAAAAGACTCGCCTATGAGTTCATCCTTAACTTTTAGATTTTAACCATAATAGTAGTGACCTTGCGCCCAGGAACATTGGAACTCCACAATCAAACAAGAAACGCTTCATTCCAATGTTGCTTGTCCCAAGGTGAAAAATAAATTTAGTTTGCTCTATCTCTACCTCAAACAAGGTTCTCATGCAGTTTAACATAATCATAGCAGCAATTATACTTTTGCAAACTGTTCCCACACAACTTGCTTACTACGTCACAACACAGTGAGCAAGCGATACTCATAACCGCGAGGGACGGTGATTCGAATCAAACACTACCCGGATAACTCGATACATACGCCCGCCTCTGAAGACCCAATTCTGGCGTCCTTCATTACGTCGTATGTGGCAACCTTTCTCAAGACACTAAACTGTAGAACCGGTCGCGCCGCCTTGGGCTAATAGGTCTAATGAGACGATGTGGTATGCCTCTACAATCCAGTGAACCTGGTACATCGGTTTGCTGGTTCCCATATATCAGTAAGCATCCGGTACACAACTCAAAACTTGCTCAGCGGGGCTGCACACGCTTCGGTCCTTAACCGACACAGGCAGAGCTACTCGACCAAGACCTAGTCTTGTCGCTGCCTACCCCACTGCCCGGTCTCATCTTTAGCAATGTAAACTTTAGTTTGCCTCTCCCTTCCAACCACACTAATGTGATCCTGAACTATAGCTCGCGAGTAGATTCCAACTACTCGTCTTCTACCGGATGTCCTAGCCTATTTAGCACGGCCTTATTCTACAGCGATGAAACCATTCTACTCTTAATCCCAGGGTTCTTTTTGGTCATGCAAGTGGAGTATAAACATACTTGACCTAATGCACATACAAATCTTGACCCATAGTAATGAACAAATGAAAAACTTTTAAAAACAACTTAAATGCAAACTGGGGCTTGCCTTGGTTTTGCAGGTGACTAAAGTCAGAGATATATGGAGTTAGTTTCTGCTGCCTTGAAGCTTAATCCCTGCCTTCTTGCCTCTTGATCCAATCTTCACTTATCCACGTTTAAACACTATACGTTATGAACATGCATACATGTTTAATTATAAAACCCTTGCTAACAAGTGCTAAAGACAAGTTTTAAAACTGGAACTCTGTTTAAGAATTTAAAATGACACTGGGGCTGGTGGTTTGGGTATGTATTTAAGCACCATGATCAAGTGAGAAGTGAGGTTCCTCACTTGGGTGGTGATTTCCTAATTGGTTGAACAGAACACTACTGATCCAGGGCTCCAATGGAGCTGGAAATTTTCTTGTGAGTTCCTTGTCTCAAGAAAGTCCTCTGCACCAAAATTCAGAATATTTCACTAAGTGGATCACCCAGAACAATTCACTAAGCATTTAGGCAAAGAGGAATTAATTCTGAACAAATTTGCACTTTCATGCAAATTCAAGTTTACCGTAATTTCATACATAGCTCAGGGAGTATGCCTGAATTTTCCTAGGATTTTTGGAGCTAATGAATGGCTAGAACTGAATTTCCATATTTTGGAAATTCTCTGAAAATGTTTCTGTATTCATTTGAATACAGAAATTTGAAATCAGAATTATCCTAAATACATGAACTCCAAATGAGCTGAAACTTTTATAAGGGTCTCCTAATATCCTAAAGAATATTCTGGCAAAAATTGGGGATTTTTGGATGAACCAAACTCCCTCAAAACTTCTTTTGCTGAAAAGCTTTAAAGAATTCTCCAGAATTTTCTATTGATTTTCATGCAAATTGGGTGGCATATTTGGATAGAGTTTTACCTCCTGAATCCAACCCAATTTGAATCAGTAATTTTGGAGCTCCCTAGCAAAAGTTATGAGGTTCTAAAGTTTGAACTAAATCTGGAATTCAAATTAATTCGGGAAATGTTCAAACTCTGACGGTGGGTCCACCCTACACGTGTCGGCTGCCGGAACTAAGCCACACGGGGCCACAGACTACTTCCCATGCTGTCGCAAAGGATCCCAGGGCCACAGCTGATCGGCAGTTTAAATCCTCCGTCACTGACACGCGGGGCCCGCCAGACCGTCTTCCTCGGGCCGTTTTCTTTCCCACGCCGCCCCCTCGCCGGAAACCCGTCGGAGCTCGCCGGAGTCGGCTTCCCGGGCGGCTCCCTGCTCGGTACTTGCCACCTGGGGGTTTTCAGGGACGAGCAATCCACTGGTGCGGTACTCTCGGGCCGACGGTGGCCGGATGTAGGCCAGCGACGTGCGGCGGCCTCGGTAGAGGTTCGGCACCGTAGCCCGGTGGTCCTAGCCCACCAAGCTCTCGGGTTTTTGGCTCTACAGCATCCTGGGAGGCTAGGGAAGCTCGACGAAAGCTTAACCAAGCATGAAAACGGCGGCTACCCGGCTTTCACCGTGCGCCCGAATGGTAGTGCCGGTTTTGTGCTCGGAGAACATCAAAATACGTCGCCTCTCATCGGCTTCCAGCTAGGTTTGAAAAGAGGAGATCACCGCCATCTATCTTAGCTCCTCTGTGCCTAATTTTGTGACCAAAGATTGAGGACATAGGGAGAATTTCTAGATTTCATACCGGAAGGTCGGGTTATGGTCGCCGGGGGGATTTCCTCGAATTCGCGCTCTGTCGTCCATGTCATGGCCCGAGCTTCGGAGACGAGCATCAGGGGGTCCTAGCGCGTCCGGGGGTGCTCTTGGGGGCTTGACAAGTTCCCTGCAGCACTGTCCACGTGCAACCTCTTCGTCAGTCCTCGTCGGCCGCCGCGCCAACACGTCTTTCCCAGGGTAAGGAGGCCAGACAACGGCCGATGACACATCGGGGGTGGAGAGGGAGATGCCCTGGTGCCAATTTGGCGCTCTGCCGAGGCTTGCACGCGATGGAACGATGGTGGCACGGTAGATCGGTGGTGGCGGCGGTGTGCGTCGCTGTTCTCGGGCGTGGGCACGAGGCAAAGACCCCGGGGTTTCATCTGGTGCACGAGAGGATCAGGCCGGGGCTCAAGAAGTGCCTGAGCAACTCGCCAGCACGATGAAACATCCGGAGGGGTGGCTGCTGCGTGGAGAGCTCGGTGGCGTCCGGGTGCTGCTGCTGTCACGCGCTCGGGGAAGGAAAACAGAGCCCGTGGCTCATCTCACAGACAGCTGGGTCCCAGTGCACAGGCAGAGAAGACTTAGGTGCTAAGTTTTCATTTCCCCTCTCAATGACAATTGGGGGGCACCCCTCTCCTCCCCAAATATCTCCAAATTTTTGGCACATGCAAAGTTCACTCATATGGAGCTCAAATTCAAAAGCCATTTGACAATTTGACAAGTTGTGCCTCAGTTTCAAATTTGAATTCAAATTTAGAGGAAATTTACAAGTCCCCTTGATATACATATCAAAGCACCTCCAAATTTTCTCAAAATTTGTCTCCCTCATAATTTGGACCTGAGGAATTCAAACATACCATCTGATCCTTAAGTTGGCCATTGCAAATACAAATTTTCAAACAACAGTTTGAATTTCCTTTTTGGAAAGGGCCTTCTTTGCCTTGAAGTAGACCATTTAATTCAAACTGAAATTTAAGTCCTCTTTGGTGATGACCCATCTGAATTTGGGTGAAACACTTTGGTTTGCTCCTAGCCCATGCTTGGTCAATCTTGGTCCCAAGCTGAACCGCACAAGTTCAGTTTGACCATGCCCCTCAAATTTGAATTTGAAGGTGATCTCAAACAATGCTTTGAACAAATGGTATATGAGCTTAAAATCCCTCCCATTTTGGAACTTAAGATCTTCAATACCTGAGGACTGCAATGGTCATCTTATATATATGCTTTTGGACCATCTGAACATGAATGCTTTGCAAGGGTTCAAAAATGGGGTTTAAACTTTCCTCCCCTCTACTCATAGAGAATGTGCATATGAGTTAGCTTTTTGGGAGTGAAATTCTTCCCTAGGTTAACATGTGTTCAGTATGAGCTAAGGAACATTTTAGCTCTCCCCACATGTCCATGTTTGAGTTTATCGTTTCATGTGACATAACTCAAGTCATTTCCCTTGCCTTAACATGTTTTGAATTCAGCATGAACTCAACATGAGCATAATCCATTCCTTTTTAGCTTACCCTCAATTCAGAATGTTGCCACCATAATTCTCCTCTCCTTCAACGGTGTGAGGTTCCATGTGTGTTCAAAACTTTGGCAGCACTTTGAGGTGAGCATTTGGAGTCTAAAAGGTCTTATTTTTGTTCTTTCTCATACACATGTATGACTACTCATGAGTTTATCTCTACCTTGGTCCAACACATTCAAATGAATGCTTGAACCCGTGTTGTTGAACCTCACGTAGACCATCTCATGTAAGAAAGTTTTTGTATGTCCCATTTTCATGAACCAGAAACACGATGACGTTCAATCACCCGTTTCTTTGCATTTACGTTTTTGGGACTTTTACATCTTCCTTCTCGCATTCTTTTACTAGTGATAGGTATAACTCTATCGAGGATGATAGCAGTGATGAAGATGAATATATGTTTAGGGGTTTACACAAAAAGACAGCTGCTAAAATAAAATTTCTACTTGATAAGCTTGTTGATATGGAGAAGCTAGTCAATTGTCAAGAAGATATGATTATCTCCCAAAAGGAGGAATATCTTGAGATTGAAAAGCTTCTTGAATTTGAAAAGGAACAAAATAAATCACTCGAGCTTGAATTAGCTTCAAGCAATGAAGCTTGCTTGAAGCTAAAAGACTCAAACACCACCATCAAGGATGAACTTGCTAACTTAACCAAAGTTAGCAAGATCCTTGAGGGACAAGTTGAGTCACTCAAGCAAACTGGTTCTTCATCAATGTCTAGCTCACATTCTCAACACACAAATTCTGAAACTAGATTTACTTGTACTTGTGCCAAAAATGACACTAACATGAAGAAAAAGCCAAACTTGACAAAGGACAAGCAATCTTCTAAAAGTGGCATATTTGACAAGGAGAAGATCAAGTATGCACACAGTGCATACTCGGTCACAAGATCTCCTAATGTCAAATGTGGCATTGGATATTCTAATGGTGAAAAGCACAATGCTTGAAACCACAAGAATAACAAGGGTTGCATTGCCTTTGTCAAGGGAAAATCTTCTCAAAGTACAAAGCTTAGTAATGTTGATAAATTTAACAATGTGAACACATATGAACAACAACTTCTATTTAGAACCTTTGATGCTTCATATGTACTTATGAAAAGTAATCTTGGAAGAGTTTATGCTAAATATGTTGGTTCATGCCATGGGAATACCAAGTCTCATGTGTGGGTGCCCAAATCACTTGTGACTAACCTCAAAGGACCCAAGCAAACTTGGGTACCTAAGACCAAGGCATAGTTTATTTTTTGCATTCTTATTCATCCGGCGGAGCAAAATGGGTGCTAGATAGTGGATGCACCAATCACATGACCGGAGAAAGAAGAATGTTCATGGAATATCAAGAAAATGAAAATCCAAGCGAAGGCATTTACTTTGGTGATAATAGTCAAGGAAAAGTGCTTGGTACCACTAAAATTGCAATTTCATCACAACATACTCTCTCTCTCACGTTTTACATGTTGACTCCCTGGATTATAATCTGTTGTCCATATCTCAATCATGCGACAAGGGTTATAATTGCTTGTTCACTAATGAGGGTGTGACTGTCTTTAGAAGGAGTGATAACTCAATTTCATTCAAGGGCGTTGTAAGGGCCTCAGTTTTTGACACATATTTGAAGTGTTCATCACCATACACACACACACACCACATTTGAGGAAAGTTGATGAACACAAATGAAGAGCAAGTAACCACCATCAACATGCTCATTAGAGAACCAACGCACATATTGAAAAAGTGGTATTTCCCACATGTAATATAGAGGGGCAGGGCATATGAAAACTCCTACACATTGCTAGGGATGTCCATGCCAAGTTTCACCCAAATTCAAAACCTTTTTGAGGTCATTTTGGGTATAGCTAGAAACAGGGCAGTTTGAAACCCTATTCAAATTCAAACTGATTTTATCCCATGAATTCAAAAGTGGGAGGCATATTCTTATTCAGCACATTTTTGTGAGCTCATACACCAATTTTCACTCCATTTGGAGTTGATCTTGACATGAGCTAAGTGGGACAAATTCAAACTTTGTTTGAATTTCAAACTGAACATGTGCTGAAATTCATTCAAACCAAATCCAATTTGAATTCTAACCAATTCAAATGGCTCATGGGTGAATAATTTGAATCACCATGGGTATTTTGGGGCTCACTGTTTACAACAGTGATTAGGAGTAAATTTCAGAGGTTAAAACCCCGGGTGGAACCCACATGTCAGTCGCTGGTTCAAAGCCAACCGACTGAAAACCCAGCTCGGGTTCTTGTGCCGGACTGAGCAGCCGCCACGGCGAAGAAGAGATCGGGACACCACCTTCTTGCCGCCCCGACGTGCTGAACCGCCTCGCAGCCTCCTTATCTACACCGTCGCCCTGATCGGAGTGAGCACCGCACACTCTGCTGCTTCCTCGCATCAGAAACGCGTCATCGCTGCCGATCACTCGGAGCTGATTAGGGAAGCTTGATCACCGCCTCTCCGTCCCCTCCAGAGTTACGGCAAGGTACTGGGAACCTTCTTCCGTCTTCCATGTCACTAGAATTCAGCTGAAACCGGTCGATCTCGGCTATACTGAGAGTTCAATCTGGTGACCTAACGCCGCCGCACTTCGGGCTCCCGTGGACAGCCCAACCGGAGAGTTGTCACACCCGAGCCAAGGCACCCTTGGACGCGCTGGTGACCGTTGCTGCTCACCCCCGAGCCACAGCCCGAGTCCTTGCTCACAGGCGGCGAATTTCCAGTTTTCCCCTTTCTGGGTGCAGAACGACCTTCGGGTGCGGTTCTGTCAAATTCTTACGCTAGGAAGGATTAGGGGGCCTCAATCCGCTCTCACATATACTAGACACGGTAACGCACAAGTTGCCTTCACAACCTTTGGCCGGACAACCTCTGTACCCGACGTATTTTGAAGTTTACCGACAGCGGAGCAAGCGGGAGGCATCGGGCGCATGGTGAGGACCTACTTTGGGTTTCCCCCGAGCTGCTTCAAGCTCATGTCGACCTTCCCTGAGGTCTACTGATGCTCCCCAACCGATTGCTCGAGTAGTTGAGGTGCTAGGGAAGTCAGCCGACACGGCCGAAGTCTTTCCGAGGCGCCGGCTCGTCGCCGACCATGCACCGGCCACTGTCATGACGAGCTGACCCCAGAATCCTGTTCCCCGAGTGAAAGTAGGCAGGGGCGGCCAAGATCGTGAAGTTTAGAGCTCCACAGAAGCTGCCAGCGAGCTCTCCGGCAAGGTCCCCCGGCGGCAGAGCGCGGGCGGTGGGAGGTAGACGAAGGGGGTGGACCCCAGCTGTCAGCGGGAGATATTTTAAATCAGGATCGGGCTGCGGCCGGGATCTGGTGTGCTGGCGCGCAAAAACCCTGTGGGCCTCAGTGTGCTGTCTCCTCCGCGCCCAACACGTGTCCCCGCGGGCCCCGGCAGATTTAAACTTTTCCCCGAATTTTCAGATTTCATTCAAACTTCAAATCCTCATAACTTTGGCTAGAAAGCTCCAAATCGAGTGAACCAAATTTTGTTGGATTCAGATCTCTGATTACTTTCCAGAAAATCAAGTTTCACTTCATGAAAATCCTTATTTCTCCAGAATTAATTCCTCAAAGTTTAAACTGTTTGGAATTTTAACTTTAGAATCCTTTGGCGGAAAATCCTGAAATTTTGCTGGGATGTTCACCAAAATATCCCTGAACTACCATAAATATTTCAGATCCATTTGAGCTCATTTAATCCACCTAACGGTGTGATTAGTGAAACTGTTCCAGAGAAAATAGAAAATGTTCAGAAACATTTTCAGAATTTTCCCTGAAATTGTTTAGCTCATATCTTTAGCTAGAAACCTTCCAATTAAGTGAGACCAACTCCATTAGAACCCTCTGAAAACCTAGTTTTCAGAAAGTCATAGTTTGTTCCATGAAAGTCCCTAGAACACCCTAAGAGTGCCAATTAAGGTCAAGTACATAATTAATTGTGGAGGGCTCAAATGAGCTTTGCTACAACTAAGACTTGACCAAGTCTATGTTTAGGTTGTAACTAAGCCACAGTAAAAGTTTCACAGCCATTGAGTCTGTCTAGTGGGACTTATAAGCTTCACAAGTTTAAACTTAATACAAATGCATTCAAATTAATACATATACTTCTTATATCATGTAGTCGCTAAGGTCAAGGAGGAACCCGAAGTCCTAGACTTCGTTACTCCGGAGGAGCAGCTAGCCTACGATCAAGAGCAGCAAGGCAAGCTCTGGTTTGCATTAACCTTTTTACAAATGTTTATTGTTTTGAGCACTTATTTGAGTATTATGATTCCTTGCATTAGAGTCTTGTATGAAAATCCAATTGCATAGCCAAGAAACACCATGGGTTGGGTTAGGATTGCAAACCCCGTTAGCTACTGCAATGCTAATATAGTGTAGGATTCGGTACAAGTCGAGTAGTTGGAACTACTCGCGAGCATAGGCTAGAGGCACTCGACTCGGGTAGAGATAGCACATGATACACATGGCAAGAAAGATGAGACCGAGCGGAGAGTAAGGGCAGCAGGACGTTGGGGCCTGTGTGCTGTAGCTCCGTTTGTGTCGATTGAGGACCGAGCCATGTGCGGGCCTGTTGAACAAGCTAGAACAGTACCGAAGACCTACCGGCTATATGGGAACCGTGAAACCGATGTAACTCGGGTAGCTGGGTATTGAGGCATTTCCCGTCGTTCAGAGGGTAGGTTGAGAGCTTGAGGTGTAAATCGGCTGGCGGCACGGAGATGCGCGTGCAGAGACCTCTTGCTAGGGACGATGGGACCGGTTCAATATTTGGCTGACGGGCGAAAGGTGGTTGCATACGGCGTCCGTGATGGTTGCTGTAGGCAACATCGAGTACGGGCGTACGTGACGGGTTATTCGGGTAACCCTGCAGGTGTAAATCAATTATAATCACCGTCCCTCACGGTCAGTGAGTACCACTTGTTCACTGTACCGTGACATAGAAAGAACAGGCTAGTTACATGTTAAAAATGTTGCTGATTGAGAGCTGGACTTTGCTTGAAAATGATTTGTTGTAGTTTAGAGCTAATTAAAGTTCCTTTCAACTTTGGGCAAAGTACATGAGAGAAATGCGTTTCTTGTTTGATTGCGGCTCTCTCATGTGCCTTAGCGTAAGGTTCTCCACAACCTGCTGCTAAAACTTGAAAGTAAGGTTTTACTAATTAGGCGAGTCCTGGCAAATGATTTTTCCTCATGTAACCTATCAATCCCTCATGTAGAAGTTCCATGTTTAGGTGAGACGGGTCAGACTTGTTGAGCCTTCGTGCTCACTGCTTGTGTTCGAAGCTTTTGCAGGGTTCTATGAAGAAGGGACTCCCGAAGAGGAGACGGAACCCCAGGAGGGGAACCCCGTCGAGTGGGAGTCGTGCACGCCGCAGAGTTAGTGTGCGTGTGTGCTAGCAAGGACACGTTCAAGGGCTGAACGTTAACTTGATGCGTAGTCTACGCCCGTGAGCGTAGATTGGACTTATTTTGATGTACAAATGTTCATAAACCACTTTTTGTAATAAAAGTTTTGCTTCCGCTTTGTACCTTTGATGTGTGTTATTCGGTGCTGTGCAACGCAGCACCCCTCAGCGTGATCCTGGCTCGACAAGACCGCGGGGTCGTGTCAGGTGTGTTGAAGGGAAAACTTTATCTAGTTGACTTCAACAAAGATAAAGCTGAACTTGACACATGCTTGATTGCAAAGACCAACATGGGTTGGCTGTGGCATAGACAGCTAGCACATGTTGGCATGAGGAATCTTCAAAAACTCCTCAAAGGCGATCACATCCGAGGTTTAAAGGATGTTGTTTTTGAGAAAGACAGGCCGTGTAGAGCATGTCAAGCAGGAAAACAAGTAGGAGCACCCTATCCCGTGAAGAATGTCATGACTACAACAAGACCGCTTGAGCTCCTTCACATGGATCTATTTGGTCCAATTGCCTACATAAGCATCGGCGGTAATAAATACGGTCTAGTCATTGTTGATGATTTTTCACGCTTCACGTGGGTTTTCTTTTTGCATGATAAGACAAAAACTCAAGGAACTCTCAAGAAGTACATCAAGTGTGCCCAAAATGAATTTTCATTGAAGATCAAGAACATACGAAGTGACAATGGAACAGAATTCAAGAACACCCAAGTTGAGGAGTATCTAGACGAAGAAGGGATAAAGCATGAATTTTCAGCACCATACACTCCTCAACAAAATGGAGTAGCCGAAAGAAAGAACAGAACTCTCATTGAGATGTCGAGGACAATGCTAGATGAATACAAGACTTCGGACAGGTTTTGGGCTGAAGCGGTTAACACCGCTTGTCACGCCATAAACCGACTATATCTTCATCGGCTGCTCAAGAAAACCTCTTATGAACTACTCACGGGTAACAAACCAAGTATTTCATACTTTCGAGCCTTTGGTTCAAAACGCTATATTTTAAATAAGAAGCCAAGGGCCTCGAAGTTTGCTTCGAAGTCCGATGAAGGTTTCTTACTTGGCTATGATTCGAACTCCTACGCTTATCGTGTCTTCAACAAAACCTCCGGACTTGTTGAAGTAGCACGTGACGTAGTGTTCAATGAAACTAATGGCTCTCAAGAAGAGCAAGTTGCTCAGTGTGTGCTAGATCAAGAAGAAGCTCCATGTCAAGCATTGAGAAGAATGACTTTGGGTGATGTTCGACCACAAGTGCCACCTTCAAATGCGAATGAAGAAAACGAACCACAGATGGAGGAAAATGATCAAGGGGGAGCTTCCATACAAGATCAACCTCAAGAAAATCAAGAAGGCCAAAACATCAATGAGGACAACTATCCAGGGGGAGAAGAAGATGATAATGAAGATTCAAGACCATAAGTGCCACATTCAAGACCCCATTGACAACATAATCGGTGACATCCAAAAGGGAGTAGTAACTCGATCTCGCATAGCTAATTTTTGTGAACACTATTCCTTTGTATCTTCTTTGAAACCATATAGGGTCGAGGATGCATTAAAAGATCCGGACTGGGTGATGGCGATGCAAGAAGACCTGAACAACTTCAAAAGGAACGAAGTGTGGGAGCTTGTTGAGAGACCCAAGTCCAATGTCGTCGGCACTAAATGGGTCTTTCGCAACAAGCAAGACGAACATGGAGTAGTAACAAGGAACAAGGCACGACTTGTGGCAAAAGGGTACTCACAAGTCGAAGGTTTGGATTTTGATGAGACTTTTGCTCCTGTAGCTAGGCTTGAGTCGATTCGTATATTACTTGCATGTGCTACTCACCATGATTTCAAGCTTTATCAAATGGACGTGAAAAGCGCCTTTCTCAACGGACCGATCAAGGAGGAGGTGTACATGGAGCAACCACCCGGTTTTGAAGATCAAGAGCACCCCGAGTACGTGTTAAAACTGCATAAGGCTCTCTATGGCCTCAAACAAGCTCCTAGAGCTTGGTATGAGAGCCTTAGAGATTTTTTAATTGAAAATGACTTCAAGATCGGAAAAGTTGATTACACCTTGTTTACTAAACACTTTGATGATGACCTCTTCATTTGCCAAATCTACGTTGATGATATAATATTTGGTTCAACTAACAAATCCTTTTGTCAAGAATTTAGCAAGATTATGACAGATAGATTTGAGATGTCCATGATGGGAGAGCTGAGGTACTTCTTGGGATTCCAAGTGAAGCAACAAAAGGACGGGACGATCATCAGCCAAACAATGTACACTCAAGACATTCCCAGGAAGTTTGGAATGGACAAAGCAAAGCCCATAAAGACTCCCATGGCGACAAATGGACACTTGGACCTAAATGAAGACGGACCTAATGTGGATCAAAAGGTATATCGTTCCATGATTGGCTCCCTACTCTATATATGTGCATCTAGGCCTGATATCATGTTGAGTGTATGTCTATGTGCAAGGTTTCAAGCCAATCCTAAGGAGTGTCATTTGACAACCGTTAAAAGGATCTTGAGATATTTAGTTCATACACCCAACCTAGGCCTTTGGTATCCAAAAGGTTCAAAATTCAATCTCATTGGATACTCTGATGCAGATTATGCTGGATGTAAGGTAGATAGAAAAAGTACTTCTGGTACTTGCCAATTCCTATGTAGATCCCTAGTTTCTTGGTCCTCCAAGAAACAAAATTCAATTGCTCTATCCACAGCCGAAGCGGAGTATGTTGCAGACGGGAGTTGTTGTGCACAACTCCTTTGGATGCGACAAACTCTAATGGATTACGGTTACAATATGAGCCGTATTGCACTCTTTATGACAATGAGACTGCTATCAAAATTGCCCATTACCCTGTTGAGCACTCTAGAACCAAACATATAGATATCCGACATCATTTCTTGAGAGATCACTCAATGAAAGGAGACATAGCCATTTCCCATGTCAACACTGAAAAACAACTAGCCGATATCTTTACCAAGCCACGTGATGAAAAACACTTTTGTGAGCTCCGAAATGAACTAACTATCCTTGATGCTCGAAAACGTGGCTTGAAAGCTTGCATATATGTATGCCATCCTCAAAATCATGTTAATGATATTGAAAAATCATCTTTCTCTATTTTTCTCTTAAAAACTATGTTAATTACTTGATCTTGATGAATTATGGTCATAGCTTGATTGTTGTATGTTTACTGATCATATCCATTAAGCATACCTATGTGCCTTCCTCTGTACAAGGGACCACGGACTAGTCCGTGGTCAACCCGGACTAGTCCGCACTGGCAGACTAGTCCGCACTTAGTCCGTTAGTCCGGACTAGTCCGGACAACCACAGACTAGTCCGATTTTCTCTCTGGACAGAAAACGGACTAGTCCGATATGGTCTGGACTAGTCCGATATTTCGACTCCATAACCCTAAGGACGGCTGAAACCTAATTTGCTTCATCCTCATAACTCTCCCAACTCTCTCTCTCTCCTCACTCAAGAGCTTCCAAGGTGAATTTGGAAGTTCTCCACCAAAACCTCTCAAATTTCCGCGGAAATCGTTCTCCACTGCCAAGGGATCAAAAACCCCGGACTAGTCCGGATCAAAAACTTCCTCAATACCTAGAATTGAAGGATTTGGTAAACTTCTCTGCAAACCCTAGAACCTTCGATCTTCCTTCTTTTTGCTCAAATAGCTTAGTTCCTCTAGTCAATACATGCTTCATTGATGTATTACATGTACCCTAGATCACATTAGCAATGAATAATCTCAAATTTCAACAAATTAGGGCTTGAGCAGCCACATAATGGACTAGTCCATTATTAGGGTGGACAAGTCCGGTACTCTGAACTAGTCCGACGCTGAGCACCGGACTAGTCCAGTATGCCCTAATTCAGAGATCTTGTTAGGGAATCCTAGCTTATGTCAACTCAATGCAATCTTTTGTCATTCTTGATTATTCATACCCACTTTATCTTGCTTGTCAGAAAACATGTCGGGATCAAATGAAAGTCTCTCCGACTTTGAGGAAGAAATGGATCAAGATGTCATATCTCATCATCCGGAGTCTCGCTCCAAAAAGGGACAAGATCATGTTGACAAGTCCTCGCTCACCCCACCTAGAGTTTGCCGAAAGGTCACAATCAAGAGACCAGCTTCAAGAGCAAATGTGGCTGGTTCTAGCTCGGCGGCTCAACGCCAAGTCAAGGGCAAGGGAAAGGGGCTTGCTTCCGGCCCGATTGGTCCCCTGAAGATGACAGCTCCAAGGCAGGGAAATAGAGATCCGTCGGAGCAGAAATTCAATGGCAAAGGGAGCGAAGTGGCATGGAACCTGAGGATGGTTGATGCCTACAGCTCTGGCAAAAAGGCAGCCGACAAGAGATTTTGGAGTAACTTTCACTTGGACTACTACAGTAAAGTGTACCTCCAAATGAACACTCTAGTGGTCCGAAGTCAATGGATAGACTGGACGTACTTTTAAAGGAAAAGCTGTGAAGCTTTTGAGGAGGTCATAGAGGCTGCAGAGAGACATGGACTCAAGGACCTGCTCGCCTTCAGGTACAACTGGAATGATGAGATCATCGCCCAGTTTTACTCGACCTGCCACTTTGGTCATGATGGAGAGGACCGAGTGACTTGGATGACACATGGATCCAAGTACACAATCTCCTACACTGAATTTGCCAGACTGCTGCATCTTGAGGACACCAATGATGATGAGATTGTGATTCGCAATCTGGGAGTGGTGGAGAAGGACAAGATGGAGTTTCTCTATGATACTCGACTTCCTTTCAACCCTCCCTCAACCAAGAACATGAAGCCTTTCTTCATTGTTCTCAACAGAGTGCTCCGGAAGACAATTGCTCCAAAGGATGGAGATGCCGGGAGCGTCCAAGGTTATCTGAGAACCTTGATGAAAGTGATCAGTAGGAGGAGAAGATTTAATATCTTCGACTATTTGGAATGACATGGTGAACATATCATGCACACCAAACCATTCTTGTGGCCATGCTCCTTTCTTGATGTTCATGATTGAGAAAGTCACAGGAATTGAGTTTGTGAAGGATGTAGAGCACACTGCTCTAAGGCCTTAGAAGCCTCCTCAGGCCTCCCTCCCAGCTGCTCCCTCACCTGGATCACCTGGAGAACATCCACAGAGAGCGCATGAAGAGGCAAGGCCTACATCCAAGACTAGGGCCTCCCCACCGAAGGGTTCCTCCAGTGGGATCATGAAGTTTTTGGCTGCTATCTTCAGCTCTTGCCGCAAAACTGAAGTGAAGCTACATAAGATGAACAAGGCAAGAAAAGCTTAGATGAGATACATGAAGGCAAATGTCAAAGAAACATGCCAAAAACTAGAGATTGAGCCCATTGGATCCCCGGTTATCTTAGAGGACTCTGCATCTGAGTTTCCAGAGCTTCCTCCTCTCTCTCCTTCAGAGCGTGCCTACTTTGGCATGACGAGTGGTTCCTCTCCTCCTCTTCCTCAGGCTGATGATGAAGATGAAGAAAGGACGAACAGCGAGGAGTGATTCGGCCACGACAAGTAGATCCCTTCTCTCTTTCTTTTCAGTGTCTTGATGCCAAAGGGGGAGAGATTGAGGGGGAGTCATAGGTTGTAGGTCTTTCTTCATAGGTCGTAGGGGGAGTCATAGGTCGTAGGTCTTTCTTCATTCTGTATCTTAGCTTAAGAGATGAGCTTGTGTAAGACTGTTATGCTGTTGTAAGACTTATGCTATTATGCCATCTTTATGCTTTCATGATGTGAAATGATGACTATGTTATAACTCTTGATGATTATGCTCATAATGATATTTACATCAAAATTACTACTCACACATGTAGTTTTGCACCCCACCATAAAGAGTGCACATATGTCTCATGTCTTCATTGCATATTTTGTTCAAAACTCATATGTGCACACTTTATGAAAATCTGAATTCTTCGTATTTGTGAGATCTCAATTGGTTGTCATCAATCACCAAAAAGGGGGAGATTGAAAGTGCATCTAGGAACCCCTTGTGGGTTTTAGTTGATTTATGACAAACAAATGAGACCCTAACAAAATTGTTGAGAATGAGCGCAGGTTCTCAAACAAATTAAGAAGAAAAGAGCAAAAAGAAAGGAGAAGGAGGATCCAAAGTGATAAGAGCTCAAGAACTGAAAAGAATATATCCCTTAGTATAGAGTGTGTTGGAGAAACACACACCAAGAGCTCAAGAGAAAGAAATCAAACTTACTGCACAATTTCAACACGCCAGACTAGTCCGATTTTCTTTCTGATCAGAAAACGGACTAGTCCGATATCATCCGGACAAGTCCGATTTTGTCTATGGACAGAAAACAGACTAGTCCGCAATATCATGGACTAGTCCGATATCTCACGACACTTAGGGTTTTCTAAACACCGCACACCGGACTAGTCCGGACATCACAAACCCTAACGTACCCTTGGAAACCCAACTATAAAAGAGGTGTACGGCCATGCCAACACAACTTTCGACTCCCCTGCGCCATCACACCTCCCAAGAGCCCAAAATTCACCTCTCTCCATACATTCTAACCCAAGAAGGATCAATTCTTGTGGATTGGCAATTGATCAAAGGAGAGACTAGTTCTACAGCATCTTGAGCTCTTGGGTTTGATCTCTCGCACACTTTCCATTGTTAATTGTTCATCTGTTGAGTGTGTTGAGTCGTGTTCATTCATTTGTTGTAATTCTTGGGGATCCCTCAACTTGTGAGAGGGCCCCTTGGACAATTCTATTGCCCCTTGTGATTAGTGGAATAGAATCGGCCTTTGTGGCGATTCGACGAGGGTAGGGTTGGAGAAGACCCGGTCCTTAGTGGACTCCTCAACAGGGACATAGATTGACTTCGTGGAATCAAACCTCGGGATAACCACTTGTCTTCCAGTCTTGTTTATTAATTGTTCATCATTTTAGAGTGTTTAATCAATCCTTTGAAACTCACGTTCAAACATTAAAATCAAGTTGATTCCGGTCATTCATTGTATTATTGTTGCAATACATCTAAGTTATCATTCAATTTCCGCTGCATAAAGTATTAGAAGTGAACATTGATCAATCTTGATCTCCCTGGTCCACGTATACCGCACTAGTCCGCCCAGTACCGGACTAGTCCGATTTTTCTCTATTTAGAAAACGGACTAGTCCGCACTCTACCGGACTAGTCTGATTTCACTGTATTTGATAGACTACTAAATGTTTTAGGTTTCAACAAAGCATCAAAAAGCCTATTCACCCCCCCTCTAGGCTACATTCAGGCGCACCAGGAATGGGACATTTTGAGCTCTCTAGATAACCATGGTGAACATCACCTCTCTCGGCAAGACTTCTCGCCCCACTCGCCGTTATCTCTAGGCGGGAGATGACGAGGCCACCTCCCATTCCAGGGCGGGTAGGTCTGGCCAGGCCGGCGACAAGACGGTCGGCATGCCTACGGCGTGTAACAGCCCTAACTTTTGTAAAGTTGTATTTCACGTTATGATACAAAGTTAAGGCAACGAAAGACTAAGTATGTGTCATATAAAATGACAAACATGCAATGGATATGTAAGGGAGTTAAAAATTTCTTTAGCTTAGGCTTGACACCTGTTAACATGAGCAGGGAACTTCACTCCCTAATTTTGGATTCATGTCAACCCTCACTATGAAGTGGACGGAAGGAAATTTAAACACAATTTGAATTATTTTGAAAGGATTCCTGTTCAGGTTATCCAAATGCACACAAGTGAATTCACTAATGTATTCCCCATGTATCAATGAGCTCATAATCCAAATTCGGATAATTTTGGAGCTCATATACCATTTATTCAAAGGATTAATGGAGAGCACATTCAAATTCAAATTCAAATTTGGAAACTGAACCAAACGTGCTCAATTTTGAAATCTGATTTCATATTCGAATTATTCACATCATTTTTAGCCTACCCTCCATGTTTGGTCAAATTTGGACAACCGATGGGTGGAAATCTTAAAGCACAGAGGGGAGGATATTTGAGGTGTGGTGGTCCCACATGTCAGCTACTCGACTCAGTGAACCGACCCTGTATTCCTTCGGTTGCTTAGCGCACCACCGAGCAGAGCAGTTGCTGGCAAGCTGCTTGCCTGGGTGTTCTTCCATTCGGTGCCTCGCTCTTATCCCTCACCTGTGAAGCAACAAACGAAATTTGCTTCTCTCCCAGCTCGTGCTCTCCTCTCTCGGTTTCTTTCCCTGCAAGAACGCCGGCGCCGTGCTTTCGGTTTTCCATCGCTCAGCCCTGTTGAGATCCGGTTTCTCGAGCTTTGAACAACGAAAAGGAGGGCAAGGGCATGCACAAGTGATCTCCCCACTCAACTCGGAAGCTCCTGCTCATTTGCGCTTGGAATTTGAAGATTGGCGCCAAGAACCGAAGTGCACCCGGTGGACTTCATTTCGGGTCACCATGGACAGCATGCCACGGCCATCCTCTCCTCCAACTCTCTGCACAAGAAAGGTGCGCTTGCCTCCCTAGATTGTGTAGCCAAAATCTGTTTAGCATATGATCAATCCTCTAGCAAGAATTTCCAAATAGCCTGAACCTTAGTTCATACTCTTAAGCCTCGGTTGAGACCCAAATTCGGGTTACCTAATAAGCCAAAGGCTGAGCTCGTTTGCAAGTAGCTTCTGCACCCACTAGCGCCCCTCCTCGAAGAAGAACCTAGGAGAATCATCAAGAATTGACGAAGTTATAGCTATTTTCCTAGCCTCCGTTGCAAAAGTGCTTCGGTTCACCGTCGAGCTTGGTTTGCCGGCCGTTTCATCGCTATGGGCATCCATTTTGAGATTTTCCACATCCACTGTGCTTTATAGCCAAAAAATATGGAAGTTTAGTGGAGAATAGAGCCCGCCCGAGGTCGCCAGAACCCTAATCGGGGATGTCACTGTCGCGCACCCATTTCCGGCAATCACCGGCGGCTGGAGACCCCTCAAATGAGTTCAGCAGGCTGGATTAGGGGAGGGCGGCGAGAGGCCCGGGAGTTGGCCGGGAAGGCCATTCCGGCGACCCATGCCGGAGGGCATCGTCGCTCAGCTCGGCTGGCGCGAGGAGGAAGAAAGCCCTGTGCATGGGACCCACGGGCAGAGTTTAAAATTTTCCAGAAATTTCATATTAGGGTTCAAACTTTAAACAGCCACAGCTTTGTGTAGGAGTGTCCAAAAATTCACAAATAAATTGTGTTGGATTCCTCTCAGCGAGTACTATCCAGGGGTGCATCCCAATAATTATGAAAATCCCTGGATTTAGCTCATTAATTCATTTAAGGAAAAGCTTAGGGAATTTATTACAGGAGTTCTGTTATTTGGAAAATTCACAATTTGGGGCAGCACATTCCTCCAAATATTTCAGATTCATTGGACCTAATTTGATTGGCCAAATGAAGTGTCAATCCTTTATGTCTCTGAAAAATAGGAAAATGAACAGAACCAATTTTCAACTTTTCCCCCAATCCTTGTAAATTCCATATCTCCTTGTAGGAAACTCCAAAAATGGTACAACCAATTCCTAGGTACTCAGGACATTTTGTACTTCACAAAAAGTCCACTTTTCAGCATAGGAAATCTTAAGGTCTAGGAGGTAAAGGCAGAATAGTTAAAACCACATAAGTAATTGTTGTGGTCACCTTGAGCCATTTCATGGTGATTAGTATTATCTTGCTTCCATCGAAGTATTTCTTCTCCATTGTGGTAGATCCCACAACATAAACCTCGCTGTTGTTTTCCCCTCTTAGTCAAACTTATACAATTACTTTAAAGTATTTTCTAAATTGCTTTTGAATATATGTGCATTGCATCTCAATAGCTCGTAACGTAGACTTTCGACGAGGATTCAACTCAGCAGCGAGGATCTCCATCTCGTGACGAGTTTGGCGGATTCTCCGGAGGAAGATTAACTTCATAGTCTAACAAAACTGTTGAGCAAGGCAAGCCCCGGATTGCATATAATTACCATTTTTAAATTTTTCTTTACCTTCACCTCATATTTATTAGACTTGATATTGTACATTATGTCTAGGATGCTTGAAACTCACTTGCATGACTATGAAAACCTGAGTAGAAGGACTAGCATAGGATTTGCCTCGTCGTAGATGGATAGGCTAATGTTGTAGCAAGCGCGGCAGAAGTCGAGTAGTTAAAAGCTACTCGCGAGAAAGGTCGAGTAGTGGAGTCTACTCACGAGAGGAAGTTGTTGATAAGAGCACCGTCATGAAAAGTGAGATGGGGACGGGGAGTTCCTGTAGGATGGAATGCTCAAGGTTGTCTCAACCTGCGATCGGTGTGACAATGCTTGGACCACATTGGGCCTGGGCCGGTCATGGTAAGGCAAGTGTGGAGGTTGAGTATTAGCCCCGTCCGTGTCGGTTAAGGACCGCACCGTATGCAGTCCTGCTGTACAAGATTGAGCTGTATCGGATATATAGTGGGGTATGGGACCCATGAAACCGATGTAACTCGATGTACCGTGATATAGAAACTCATCCATCGCATGGGAATGGCGTTGAGAAGGTGGGAGGTGTAAATCCTTTAGCGGGCAACTTCGACGTGTCCGCTCTAACACCCTCAAGTTCATTACCATGCACTGCATACATTTTTCATGTAGAGGAGCATTGTAAAATAAGTAGAAATGGAGAAAGAACCCTAGAAATAGAGAAAGAACTATAGAAATGGAGAATGAACCATAGAAATGGAGAAAGAACCATAAAAATGGAGGAATAACCATAGAAATGGAGAAGGGAATATAGAAATGGAGAATGGGACATAGAAATGGAGAGGGGAATGTAGAAATGGAAAATGGGAGAAATGGTGAGAAATGGAAAAAAGATAGCTGAAATGAGCATTCCCAAATTTTCCCTAAAATTTCCAAATTCCCCAATTCCGTAAAAGGGGAATTTTCCCCATATTTGGAGGAATTTTATCCCCAAGGCTGCCGCACCCAACAAGGGGGAAAAGTTTGTTGAGTTCCAAATTGACTAGGACTCTTGGTTGAGTTCCAATTGGAGTAGGATTCCTCTCTTCTCCCCCTTATAAATACAACACCCAGCCCCCCCCCTTGGCCACAGCCCTCCCTCTCCCCAAGTCGACGAGTTGGAGCCCCCCTCCAAGTCACCGAGTTGGCCACCCCCCTGCCGGAGTTTGGTCGCCGGTGAGCCCCGCCGGTGATCCCCGCCGATGAGCCCCGCCGTCGAACCCCACCGTCGAGCCCCGCCGACGAGCCCCGCCGTCGAGCCCCGTCATACAGCCCCGCCATCAATCCCTGCCATCGAGCCCCGTCGTCGAGACCCGCCGACGAGTCCCGTCACGCCTCGCCGTCGCCGGAAAAGAAGCCCGACGATCTGTCCTACCCTAATCTTCCATAGAAAAATCCCCCGCTGCTGCTGTTGCTAGGAGAAAGGCCCTGCCATAAAAAGGAAGTGAGGTAGATCTTAATTACCCATCTTACGACGTCGCCACTGTTTCTACCCATCTTTTGCCTGTGGACAGATTGCGTTTTGATCGATTTTTGATGGTGGAATTGATCTAGATCTTGAGTCAAGATCATCACCACGTCCACACTTGATCCCTACACCCTCGTTAATCATAAAACACCATGAAAGCCCATTAAAACATGCAAGAACACGTACAAACTTGTTTAATAAAACAGCACCATAGGATTTGCGTTCATCTACCCCATTGCATCTTGAGTGAAGTTTGTGCATGATGATTGATTGCTGTGAATTTTGTATGTGCGTGGTCATGAGTAGAAGGACAAGCTTAAGAGGCCATCTACGAGGAACTACAGCACCAAGACTTTGAGACACTTGAGAAACACGAACTACGGGAGCAAGGCAAGTGCCCCTTAACCATATTGATCCCATGTTTTTGAAACTGTTTTGTTTATGAAAACATGTATGCTTGAGTCAACTTGATGGGACACTTATAGGAGTTTACTAGTTTTGTTAACCATCTTTGTCGCCGGTAAAGTTGATTAGTCGGATATGGTCGTTTTTCCTTTTTGCTTCGATTAATTTACGGGACACGGGAAGCCGAAATAAAACATGGTTAGCTACTGCACTCATATGAATATTGTTGGTGAGAACTTGATGATGTTAATGGGCATGGAATCGGGGAGATCTAGGCAAGCTTGGTTCGTGGATGTTGCTGAATGATATGGTGGTTTGCTTGCTGTAGATCTAAGGATCGGTTCATGCGAGAATATGCCAGGAAAACAGTGCCACCACAAGGACAAGTATGGGTGCAGCTTAGCTGATTAATTACGTGTGTTGCTAGCTTGTTATGGAACGTTGGATAGCGTGGGGAATGGGAGTCGAGGAGGACTGCCCTGGGAAATGCATGGCACAAGAGGGGGCCCGTAGGTGGGAGAATGGTGATTCGTGCCTGCTAGTGAAACCTCAGTGGGTCCGTACATCTAGTAGCCCCTTTGTAAAGGCTATTTTGTTGTCTCTTGGCCATACACCGATGGTTGTGTACTGGTATAATGCAGGTTCTCCAGTCGCCGACGGGTGACAAAATCACGAACTTGTGGGTAAAGTGGTGCCACCTTTGCAGAGTGTAAAACTATCATGATAGCCGTGCTTCTGGTCACAAGCACCTGGCCAACTTCCATGATTAGAGGCAAAAACTTGGGATGGTTATTCGGTATGGTCGTGGTATGGTCATTGGGATTGGTTTTGGGACTGTTTTGAGTCATGATAATGAGTTTGGTTTCGGTTATATGAATATGAGATGGTTATCAATGTTTATGAGTATGAGATGAACTTGAGAAAGATTAATGACTGAATGAGAGTTGACAAGTGGTGAATTATGATGAGAAAATGTTACTGAATTACTTGGTCATGTTGGGATAAATTTCACTTAGAAATAGTTGCTGTTTTATCATGTTTGTGAAATAAAATTTGCCTGCTTCAATGAGCCTTTTTATTTCCTACCTTGTTGTAAGCTACATGTCATACTTTTCCCGCACTTGCTGAGTACGACATGTACTCACCCTTGCATTACCATATAAACATCAGCTACAGGAGATGAGTACTTCGAGGACCATGTGGAGTACTAGGCGTGCGAACTACCGTCAACATACATGTGGAGATGAAGATTAGAGCCTGCTATTTAGTTATTTCCGCTGTCGTTTAGAGACTTCCGCTGCAAGAATAAGTTAGGGATTCATGAGTGAGACATTGAATCATTGTAATAGAGTACTTAAACACTATTTATTCGTGGTTATATTCTGAATTCAGTTTGTAGATTACATGTGTATGTGTGATGAACATCCTGGGCACACATATGCATTCACTTGGTTCTATTTTCAGAAACGGGTGTCACATGCGCGTAGAGGACCATCCTGCTCGGCGCGAAGCATTTTTCTATGTCGCGGTGTCGTGTGAAAGGTTGCTACATACAACGTAAGAAAGAGCTCGTATATGAGTCTTTCGAGGCGGGTGTATGTGTCATTTATTCCGGGTTGTTATTGATTCAAATCACCGTTGCTCACGGAAGAGGATTAAGCATACCTGCCCACTGCGCCGTGACGTAGTAAGAAGAGGAACTAAGTCTCTTAACATGTTGTCTATGGCTTAATCATTGTATTGCAACCTTGACTGAAGTAGAGATAGTGCAAACTAAATTTCTATTCCACCTTAGGTTAGCAACATCGGAATAAGCGCTTCTTGTTTGATTGTGGATTTCCGGTGTTGTGAGGCGTGAGGACCATTAAAAACTTGCTGCTATAAGAATCTTAATATAAGTATCAAGGTTTAGACAACCTTCATTTTGCAAAATCCATATTCCTATCTTCTTACTACTCTTGCATGTAAAGTTACACGTTTAGGATTGACGATTAAGACTTGCTGAGCCTTTGTGCTCATGGTTGCTTCGTAGTTGTTTTTGCAGGTAGCAGGATGTCTGCTAGGAAGATGGTTGTTCGGTGAGACGTTGAACTTCACGGTTCGTTTAACTCACCGGAAACCTAGCCGCTGCCTTACTTTGGTAAAGCTAGTAGGAAGCGTTCATGGGCTGAACGACCTAACTTTGGCGTAGTTAGGGCCGAGAGTTAGTAAATGTCCAGGTTTAATTTCCTCTGCTTGTGTACATTATGTTGTAAAAGATTTTATGTTAAGAAATAAATTGTTTTCTATGTTCTTATTGTATTTTCGTGTATGCTGTTCGGTGCCGCATCACACAGCACCACCTAGTGCGGTTCCTGGAGCGCGGGACCCCGGACGGAAGGGCGCCCCGTGACACGGCACCCAAGGCGCCCAGGTCTTGCCGGGCTGGCGACTGAATGCTTGGAGTGCCTCAGTGCCCACGGCACCAGCGGCCGCTACTTCATGGCGGCACTCTACCCCGAGGTGGCGACAGTGCGGCAACATCCAAGCCCGGAGAGCATGATGGCAGCAGCACGCGCCCTTCTCCACAACCCTGCGGGCGAGGGCGCCACCACCGAGGTGGCGGAGCAATGACGACATGACGTCAACCACCTCGTCGCCGCTTCCATGAACACGCCTGCCTACAGAAGGCCACGGGCTGAGTCCTCGCACGCCCAGTCACCTACACCAACAATTTTCCATGGGACGGTGATAACGTGCGCGACGGCCATAGGTGACCTCAGTGTCGAGCTAAACCTTCGCCAGACAAGCGAAGATGGTCGTGTCCCCATTGACCGGTGTCGCGAGATGCGCCGCAACCATGAAGGAGAGTATGGCTCCCCGATCATCGTACCGGCAGGACGCTCCCCACAGACCCTTGCATCTCCAGGAGCAGTGAGGGGCTGCATGGTGCTCGCCTCTCACCTTCGCATGGTGGTTTGGCCGCCCAAGTTCTGGCCCCACTTACCGAAAAAATACGACGGGACAGTCAACCCTGCTGAGATCCTCCAGATCTACTCCACCTCCATCCTAGATGCAGGAGGGGATGAGGCCGTCATGGCCAACTACTTCCCCGTGGCCCTGGCAGGCACTGCCCAGTCATGGTTCATGAACCTTCCCCCAGGCTCCATATCGTCCTAAAAAGAGTTGTGCTGGAGATTCACAGCCAACTTTGGGACTCTTCTCGCTAGCAACACGAAGATGTCCAGCCTGCAGACTCTTCTCGCTAGCAACACGAAGTCATATAGCTGCGGCCGGGTTTTCCATGTGTTAAACGACTCGGAAATCTCCGAGTCTCACCGGACAACCTCCTCATAGCATCGATGTTAACCTGCAAAACCACTCATATAGCAAGCGTGAGCACATAGGCTCAACAAGACTGATCCGTCTCCTCTAAACAAGAAACTCTACATGCACGACGGATTGAAAGAGGTAGCTGAATTTGTATAAAGGACATGACTACAGTTGATCCTTAACTTTCATATTTATAGCCTCATTTTAAAGACCTTGAGTCAAACAGCATTGCAACTCCACAATCAAACAAGAAACGCTTTGTTGCGATGCTTCTTGCACAAGGTGAAGTAAACTTAATTTGCACTATCTCTAACTCAAACATGGTTGCAATTAAAGTTAGAACACAATCCTTATCAATTTAAAGTAATTCACTTCAGTTCTTACTACGTCAAGACGCAATGGCCAAGTATGCTCATATAACCTTGAGCGACGGTGATTCGAACCAGGACACGCCTGGACTGCATGACACGTACATTCATCTCCGAGTTTCTGGCAGCAAACTCGACGGATGTCATATGCAGCCACCTTTCCCAAGTTCACTCACACCGTACGCGGTCCCATCAACCCGAACAGCATGCTCCTAAAAGTACATACCCGCAGTGATATGTTATTTAGCGAGTTACCTCCTTCTATACTGACGCCAAAATTCTAAGCCGATCGGAAAAGTTCCCATGTGGATCCCATGAGGTACATCGGTTTCCTGAGTCCCATATAGCCAGTATGCGCCTGGTACACAAATCAAACATGTCCAACAAGGCCAAGTACGGACGGGCCTTAACCGAAATAGGCAGGGTTATGCACGCACGGTCCGCAGCCTGCTGCATCTCAATCTCCCTGCCCGGTCTCAATTTCTCACTTGCGAATTTTCCTCACTGATTCTATTCATAACCCGTTCCACTGAAAACAAGCCCTAAACTCGCGAGTAGATTCAACCTTTCTGTCTCGGGTAAATCTGATCATGCAATTGGGTGTTCAATATCATCTAGACCTAATGCAATCAATATTTCATAGCTATGATCTCTAGAAATGAAAAGACTTTAGAAAATTGCTTGAATGCAAACCTGGGCTTGCCTATTTTGAAGGTCACTTGGATTATACAATCAGTTAGTGTTGCTGATCACTTGCGGCTTGATCACGTGCACTCCTTGCTCCTTGATCCACCCTCACTTGGCTTCACAATTCTCCACGTCGATGACTATGATATGAAATGCATATGTATTTAATTGTAAAGATTTTGCTATTAAGCCTAATGATAAGTTTAAAATCATAACCCTGTTTAAGAATTTAAAATGAAACTGGTGCTAGTGGTTGGAGTTGGGTTAAGCCATTGTGATCAAGTGGTAAGTGCTTTTCCTAATGAGGTTATTTCTACCTAAGCAAAGTGTACTGAAAAGTACTGATCCATGGCTCCCTTTTTTCTGAAAATTTTCAAGTGAGTTCCTTGTCACAAGAAAGTAATCTGGACCACAAATTAGCACTTCTCACTTAGTAATTTATTCATAACAATTCCCTAAGCATTTTGGCTAAAACAAATTAATTCTGAAGTAACTTACATGTTCATGTCAAACTTAGTGAACTACAATTTCAATTATAGTTCATAGAGCCTGCATGAATTTTCCGAGGATTTTTGGAGCTCGGAATTGCCCAGAAATGATTTTATAACTTTGGAACGTTTTCTGAAAAGTTTCTGTATTCATTTAAACACAGCAAATTGAAATCTGCATTCTGCTGCTTAAATCAACTCCAATTGAGCTGAAAATTTGAAGGAGTTCAATAATATCCTAAAGATTATTCTGGCAAAATTTGAGGATTTTTGGATGAACCAAACTCGCTCACTCTTTTACCAAAAAGATTCAAAGAATTTCCCAGAATTAATTATTGACTTTCGTACAAATTGGTTTGCATATTTGGATACAGTTTTTGAATCTGAACCTAACCCTATTTGAATCACCTAATTTGGAGTTTCCTAGCAAATGTTATGCTTTTCTAAAGTTTGAACCAAATCTGAAATTCAAATAAATCCGGGGAAATTTTCAAACTCTGACAGTGGGGGTCCGTCTACGTGGCGTCTCCTCAGGTAACGCCACATGGGACTACAGAATTAATTTGCACAGCCACAACCCGATCTGGAGCAATAGAAGATCCAGCTCCCTTCAAAATAGCGGCTGACGTTTGGGACCCACATCCACCTTGTTCCTCCCCTCGTGCCCGCGCTGAAGGCTCGCCGTAGCTCATCGTAAACCGCTCTCCCGGCCACCTCTAGTGCACCTACTCGCCGCCTGGGCCTACACCGACATGTTGAGCACCTTGGTGAAGTTTCCCCATGCCGGCGAGGTCTCCACCCTAGCTCGTGGCGTGCGGCGGCCAGAACCCAACTCCGGCGACGTCGCCCCGATGCCCTAGACCGCCAAACTCTTGGTTTTCAAGCTATACAACACCAGTGGATAACCGCAGAGCTCGACATGGACGCAAAAAGTATCGGTGATGGCTCTAACTTGGGTTGCATCGTGTAACCGACGGCTTCCACCATTTGCGCCGTTGGAAAAACTCGAAGTAGGCTGTCTACAGGAGGTTTCACGCTAGGGTTGCGAAGAGAAGATGTTTCTTATCGAGTCTAGATCGTGTGTGTGCAATATGGTGAAGTATAACTGCGAGGACCCGACGGTCTCGACTCGCCCGGATCACGCTGAGGGGTGCTTGGTTGCACAGCACCGGATAACACACAAAAAGGTACAAAGAGGAACCAAAAGTTTTATTACATAAGAGTGTTTTTGAACATGTTTACAACAAAATACGTCAAGTCTACACTCACGAGCATAGACTAAGCAAAAGAGTTCACGTTCAGCCTGTGAACATGTTCCCACTAGCACACACACACATTAACACGGCGGTGTGCATGGCTCCCACTCGACGGTGTTGCCCTCTTGGGGGTCCGTATCCTCCTCGGGAGCCTCCTCCTCATAGCACCCTGCAAACGCTTCAAACACAAGCAGTGAGCACGATGGCTCAGCAAGACTAACCCGTCTTACCTACACATGAAACTCTACATGCTGGGTTTGCAGTGTATAATGGAATGTAAGTTGCAAAGACACGCCTAAATAGTTGAACCTTACATTCATGTTTTAGCAACAAGTTGTGTAATAACCTCGTGCTAAGACACATAAGAGGGCCGCAATCAAACAAGAAACGCATTTCTCTCATGTGCTTTGCCTAAGGTTGAAAAGAACTTTAATTAGCTCTAAACTACAGCAAGTCATCAGAAATCAAAGTACATATTTCAATCAGCAAGCTTTTAACATTACACTAGCCTATTCTTTCTATGTCAAGGTACAGTGAACAAGTGGTACACACTGACCGTAAGGGACGGTGATCATAATCGTTTTACACCTGCAGGAGTACCCTAATTACCCGTCACATACGCCCATACTCGATGTTGCCTACAGCAACCACCACGGACGTCGTACGCAACCACCTTTCATCCATCAGCCAAGTGTTGAACTGGTTCTATCGTTCGAGCAAGAGGTATCTGCGCGTGCATCTGCAGTGCCGCCTGCCGATTTACACCTCATGCTCTCAACCTACCCTCTGGACGACAAGCAATGCCTCCACAGATCGCTACCCGAATTATATCGGTTTCCCGGTTCCCATATATCCGGTTGGTTTTCGGTACTGTTCTAGCTTGTTCAACAGGCCCGCACACGGCTCGGTGCTCAATCGACACACAAGCGGAGCTATGGGGGGGGGGGGGGGGGGGGGGGGGGGGTTGGGGGAAAAAAGGATTGGGGCTTGCCATGTGATTCATTTGCTACCTCTTACAGAGTGGTGTGCCTCTAGCCTATTCTCGCGAGTAGTTCCAACTACTCGACTTGTACCGAATCCTACACTAACTTTGGCATTGCAGTGGCTACTCGAGATTTAAAACCCAAGCCCAAAACCCTGGTTCTCTTGGCTATGCAGTTGGGTTTTCAATCAGGACTCTAATGCACAATTGAAATGGATACTCAATGTAAGTTCTCAAAACAATAAAGTTTATGAAATGGCTAATGCAAACCGGAGCTTGCCTTGCTGCTGGTCGTTTGCTAGTTGTTCTTCCGGAGTTATGAAGTCTAACACCTCCGGCTCTTCTTCAACCTTAGCGACTACATGAGATAAACATATATGCGTGTCAATTTCAATGCATATGAGTTTGAAGTTCATATTGTAATGTCTATAAGTATAGCTAGACAGGCCTAATGTGAGGGCCCGGACCCGATCACGGGGCTGTGCCGCTCGCCCGAGGACCATGTCGGGTGGTGTCGTGTGATGCGGCACCCAACAGCCCACGGGTCGAAGAAACATCATATTACACAAAGCGTTTTGCGGAAGTGTATAAAGAGTACTTTACAAATACTTATCTCAAAATAAACTACAGCGGAAGACTAACTCTCACAACTCATTTCTAACATGCAACAAAGAAACAGTCCAACCGCGGACGTTTCTTACTAGCAACACGAAGAACAAACCGCAGCGGCGAGGATGCTCTTGAGTAACCACTCGGAGGTTTCCGAGTCTCATCGGCATCCCTTCTCATAAGCATAAAGTCAATACCAGCAAAACAACTTGAATAGTATCCGTGAGCATAACACTAAGCAAGATTTAACCGTCAAACCTAGTCATGAAACTATACATGAGGGAAATAGACATAAAATAGGATAGCAATAGACATAATTGAACTCGCCTAAAAATGAATCCTTACTTTCAGGTGTTATTTGCAGCAGTTTAAAAGTAACCTTGGTCACGCCACATTGGGAGTCCACAATCAAACAAGAAACGCTTTCCCCCGATGTAATTTGCTCATGGTGGAAATGAATCTAGTTTGCTCTAGCTATTCATCAAAGATACATCTTAAAGCTAGTACAAACATCAAACCATAGTGATTAGTTCCTTTCTCATGCAAGTTATTACTACGTCACGACTGTGAGAACAAGTATGCCCAATACTTTCTCCGAGTGATGGTGATTCAAATCAATAACATCTGGACTACACGACACGTACGCCCGTACTCGACGTTGCCTACATCAACCATCCCTGATGTCTACATGGCAGCCTTTCCCCCGTTTCACCCACATTGAATCGATCAAATTGCCCCGTACAGTAGCCACCCTCATGGTGCACCTACCGACATGAGATGTCATGAGAGTGTTACCCACATACTGCACACCAGCCCTCTCGCCTGAGGCGACCTGAAAAGGCTCAACGCAAGCTTCCCGAGGTACATCAGTTTACTGGGTCCCATATAGCTAGCATGAGTCCGGTACAAAACTCAAACTTGCTCAACAGGGCCACATACGGATCGGTCCTTGACCGACACAGGCAGGTCTAACACACCCAGGCCCCTATGTCCTGCTGCTCCTACAACCTGCCCGGTCTCAACTTCAACTTGCTAACACATTTTCTGAACCAATCCCGTATGCCCCTGTTTTACTGATCATGCGAGTAGCATCTAACCACTCGACTTCTACCGAACCCTACTTAAGCATGGCAATTCTACACGATGAAAAGACACCTACCCAATACTCTGTGGGTTTATTTGGTCATGCAAGAGGATTATCAAATCATCTTGACCTAATGCACAGTTCATATCCTGACCGAAAGAATGAATACAAAGTAAAAACTGAAAAGCTGTTCAATGCAAACCGGAGCTTGCCTGTTTTGCAGGGTAGTAGTATAAATAAGTAGTTAGTAATCCTTGCTCCCTTGATCCTCCGGAGGCTGATCCACTTCAACGAATCGCTCCTTCGAATCCCCTTAGTTGTGAACCCTAATCACATGTATATGCACAAGTTTTACAATGCCATTGAAAGAATTGAAGATTTCAGTTCTTAGGAGCAGAGGCTGTGTGGAAATGCCAAGAATGGCTTTGTTGCCTCTGTGGTGCAAAGAAACTTCAAGAAAAACTAAAGCTGCCCTAGGGTTTTAGTTATACACTAACTATGTTTCCTAATAAACCTATAAGATGAGTTGAAAAGATTTGAATGGAATTGAAGATCAAGAACTCCAATGGCTTCAAAACTTTTACAGGATGTTCTATACTACCTAAGGATTTAGCTTGCTGATTTGCAGCTAAAGTGGAAAGAATATGTGTCTCCCATAATTCCAACAAAAGTCTTATGTATTTTCCCACATACATAAGCATGGTATACAAGAACAGGGTGACTAAGGTTCAACTTGAGCTGATAATTTTAATTTGAGTTCCTGATCACATTAAAGCAATTTGATCCAATATTCATCCCTTTTACTTGAGTAGTTCCTTCAGAATAATTCCTTAAGCATTTCTACTAAAAAGAATTAATTCTGAAGTAATGTGCATTTTCATGCCTAATAAAGTGAACTACAATTTCAAGTATGACTCATAGAGCATGTCTAAATTTTATCATGATTTCTGGAGCTTTGAATTGCCTGGAATGGATTTTACAAGTGAGCAACCTTTTCTGAAAATGTTTCTGGACCACTATGAACAAAGCAGCTTGCAGTTAGCAAATTCCTATACAAATTATCTTCAAATGAGCTGAAATTTTGCTAGAGGGTCAACAGTATCCTAAAGAATATTCTGCCAAGATTTGAGGATTTCTGGATGAACCAAACTCCCTCAATAATTCTTTTTCAGAAAAATTTTTAAAGAGTTTTCCAGAATTTAATATTGACTTTCGTACAAATTGGGGTTCATTTTTGGATAGATCATTGCAAAAGAAATCCATCCCAATTTGAATCACTCAATTTGGAGGTTCCTACATAAAGATATGATTTTTTGAAGTTGTGGCAACCTCTGGAATTAATTTGCTACGCGAAAATTGACTTGGGCCACGTTTTAAATTCCAGCCACTCAGATTTGAGCCACACCGGGGCTACACGGTCCAGCACACGCAGCCACACGTGATCCGAGCCACAGCTGATCAATAGTTTAAAATTTAAGTCACTGACAGCTGGGGCCCACCCCTTCTCCTACCTCCCGGCTTCTCCTTCGCGCGCGCGCCGTCCCCCCTCGCCGGACCGGCGTTTCCGGCCGCCGCCTGGGCTGAGGCTCGCCGCCTGTGAGTTTGGGAGGCCGGGGAACACGATGGTAGAGCTAGCTCGAGCTGCCGGTGGCCATAAGTAGCTCGGCGACGTGCGGCGGCTACGTGATGACTTCGGCGCAGTCGGCCGAGGGTTCTAGCCCGCCAAAAGCTCGACCAAACCACTCTACAGCACCAGTGAATGATAGGCTAGCTCGGCAAGGCCTCAACATGACTCGGGGATGGCCACAAGTTGGTTTTCACCGTGCGCCCGCGGAGTACCGCCATAGACGCGCTCTGAAAACCTCAAAATCTGCCGCTCCGAGTAGGTTTCAAGCTAGGGTTGCCAAAGGAAAAATGATCGCCAGCTAGTCCGGCCCATGTGTGCAAAGTTTGATGAGCTAAGGAGGATTAACGAGTGAGAATTTTGAGTTACTGTACCGGTTACTTGGTTTGCACCCGCCGGAGCAAAATCCTCAAATTAGCCGGCGATGATCCACGGTTTGATCCAAGCTTCGCAGGAGAGCAGCACCGAGGTAGGGCGCTCCCATGGCCGTGCTTGCTCAGGTGTGAAAGCCTCTGTGGAGAGCTGTCCATGTGCACCCGATCGCAGATGAACTGTTCTAGGGCTCGGGAAACGCCGGAACTCACTAGCTTTTGTGTCAGAGAAGTGAGCAACGGGCACGTGGTGCTGTTTATCTGCTCGGAGTGGAGGGGGCATGAGTTTTTCCCGGTTCCCGGTTGTGTACAGAGGCGGCGGCGAAGTGGGGAGATCTGTTCTCGTGGTTGCTCGTGAGAAGGAGAGAAAGCACAGTTTGCTCGGTCTGGGGAGGAGTATATCACGCCTAGAGTGAAGCACACACCCTGGTTGCCAGCGCCTTGGTGAGGAGCAGGAGGTGGCGGCAACGGCAGCTTGGTGGCGCACGGGAGCGAGCTCAGTTGGTTCGACTGAAACAGCAACAGTCTCAGTTGCTTCAGTGGAAAACAGAGAACAGGGAGTTGCTTTGGGTGCAAGTCACAATTTAGCTCAATTACATGTGGGGTCCACCCATGTTTCTCCTCTCAAATGATCTCCTCAAGTTAATCCTTTCCATTCCAAAGTTTTGGAAATTTAAAAGTGGGCTAGAATTTGAATTCTCTGAATTCAGTTTAAATTTTGACTTGCAAATTGATTTCAGTTTGAATTTGAAAATGCTTCTCTTAAATTCCTTTTTAGCCCACACTAAAATGAAAAAGTTGCCACCCTAGTTTCCTCCAAGTCAAGAGTATAGGCTGCAAGAGTATTCAGAGGTTTGGCAACAATTTTGTGTGTGAACTTTGAATTGGAAAATCTGATTCTTAACTTTCATGCAATAAGTGTCTAAGTCCATGTTGGTTCAACACATTCAAATGAACATGTGAGCCTCTTTTTGGATGAACATCCATTAACAACTTTGCGTGTAGAAAAGTTTTAGCAAGTCCTATTTTTTATGAATTTGCAACCCCTAGAATTCAATCTTCGGTTTATTCATATACATTTTTGAGACTTTTACATTCCTCCCCCCTTAAAAGAATCTCGTCCCGAGATTACAAAAGAAGGGCGAGACAGGAGAGGTAATTACAAACTTTACAAAGATAAAAGTTCCGGATAGTTGGTGCGGAGGTAATCTTCACTTTCCCACGTCGCCTCTTCTGCAGTATGATTACTCCACAACACCTTGTAAAACTTTATCGTCCGGTTCCGGGTTTCCCGGTTCTTTTCATCTACAATATGAACTGGTCGCTCGGTGTAGGTAAGGTCCGGTTTCAATTCGTCGATTTCCTTGGTGCGTACAGCAGCGGTAAATTTGAGGCATTTCTGCAGCTGTGACACTTGAAATACATCATGAACACCCGCAAGACTTGCTGGTAGTTCCAGCCGGTAGGCTACGGGTCCGCACTTCTCCGTGATAGCAAATGAACCTATAAAGCGGGGAGCGAGTTTCCCCTTTACACCAAACCGGTGAATTCCCTTCATTGGATATACACAAAGATAAACGTGCTCTCCGACATCAAAATGCAACAGCCTATGCCTTTGATCAGCATAGTTCTTCTGTCGGGATTGTGCAGCCTTCAAATTCTCTTGTATCAACTGAACTCGGTCTTCGGCTTCGTTGACAAGATCAACCCCGAACAGAACTCTTTTGCCGGACTCACACCAATTCAGCGGTGTGCGACACTTCCGGCCATAGAGGGCCTCATACGGTGCCATTTTGGTACTCGTTTGATACCCGTTGTTGTATGAAAACTCCACCAATGGTAAGTGATCATCCCAATTCCTACAGTGGTGGATGGCACACTCTCTCAACATGTCCTTAAGCACTTGGTTCACCGTCTCCGTTTGTCCGTCGGTTTGAGGGTGATATGCGGAGCTCCTAATCAGCTTGGTGCCAAACGAGGCATGCAGCTGCTCCAAAAACCGAGAAACAAACAGCGCACCTCGATCTGAAATAATAGTCTTCGGGACAGTGTGTGAGCATATAATTCTTGATATATATAACTCCGCATATTGCTTGGCTCGGTAATGAGTGTTCACCGGTATGAAATGAGCTGATTTCGTCAACCGGTCGACGATCACTCATATCGAGTCATACTTCCAGGATGAGAGTGGTAATCCAATGATGAAATCCATACATCCTCCCATTTCCACGCCGGTATCTTCAGTGGTTGTAGCGGTCCGGCTTTCCGCATATGATCAGCCTTGACCCGTCTACACGTGTCACATTTGGATACGTACTTCGCAATTTCCCTCTTCATCCGCGTCCACCAAAATTTCTGTTTCAAATCTTGGTACACCTTGTTACTGCCGGGATGAATGGAAAACTTTGACAGGTGGACTTCATCCAACATCTTCTTCTGGAGCTTCATATTACAACCACTCTACGGTCGTTAAAGCATAGCTTACCGTTCTCATCCTTCCGGAAACAATTTACCTTTCCGTTGTCTAGTTTTCTCCGTATGTGAGACATACACCTGTCTCTTCTTTGAGCCTCAACAATCTCTTCTCGGATCGTTGGAATGAGTGCAATATTATAAAGTGCTCCATACGGAATGACACGGAGACTTGGTTCTTCCTCTTACAACTCAGCAACCGCCAAGTTGTGAACGTGGGCTTTCCGACTAAGTGCTTCGGCAACAATGTTTGCTTTTCCCGGATGGTAGTGGATCTCGATTTCATAATCTTTTATGAGCTCCAACCATCTTCGTTGTCTCGTATTCAGCTCCCTCTGCGTGAAGATATACTTCAAGATTTTGTGGTCGGTGCAGTGGTGGACAAGATTGCCAAGTAAATAATGTCTCCACATCTTTAACGCCAACACCACAGCAGCAAGCTCGAGATCGTGAGTTGGATAATGCTGCTCGTGGTTTCGCAGTTGACGAGACCCATAAGCGACTACACGCCCTTCTTGCATAAGAACACAACCGAGACTGATGCCAGATGCAACACAATAGACATCAAATGGCTTCGTCGTGTCCGGCTGAGCAAGAACTTGAGCTGTTGTGAGATGTTTCTCTAAAGCCTTAAATGCGGCTTCACATGTTACATTCCACAGGTATCTCGTGCCCTTTTTCAGCAGCTCCGTCATTGGTTTAGTAATTTTTTAGAAGCTCGGAATGAACCTCCGATAATACACCGCTAAACCTAGGAAACTTCGGACCTCGTGGACAAATTTGGGAGATTCCAATTTCAGCACTTGTTCAATTTTTCTAGCGTCCACGGCAATGCCCGCTGCTGAAATAATATGACCTAGGAAAGGCACTTGATCAATCCAGAACTCGCATTTGCTGAACTTGGCATATAATTTGTGCTCCCTCAACCGTTGTGATGCGCAAGTGTTCAGCATGCTCTTCATCTAACTTGGAGTAAACCAAAATGTCGTCGATGAATACCATGACGAACTTGTCTAACTCCGGCATGAACACCGAATTCATCAAATACATGAAGTGTGCCGGAGTGTTGGTTAACCCAAATGACATGACGAGGTACTCATAGAGTCCGTATCTCGTTGAGAAAGCTGTCTTCGGTATGTCCTCTGATCGGATTTTGATTTGATGATATCCCGACCGAAGATCCATCTTCGGAAATACCTTTGCACCAAGTTGATCGAACAAGATGTCGATGCGGGAAAAAGGATACTTGTTCTTTATAGTGACTACGTTTAGAGGACGATAATCAACACATAACCTCAGTGTTTTGTCCTTCTTCTTAACGAACAGCGCAGAGCAACCCCAAGGTGAAGAACTTGGTCGTATGAAACCCTTGCTCATGAATTCATTTAGCTGCTCCTTCAACTGCGCTAGCTCGTTAGGTGCCATCTTGTAAGGCCTTCGTGAGATAGGTGTTGTCCCCAGCGCCAGTTCAATCTTGAACTCGACATCCCATTCGGGCGGCATGCCCGGTAAATCATCAGGAAAAACATCGAGGTAATCACGTACAACTGTAATATCTTCAAGTTTAATCACTTCCATGTGGTAGGTCTCTGCTATTTCTTGATCGTCGCTGTCTAAAAACAGCGTGTGCTGTCCGTGAATCGGTGAGTCAATCTGAACAGTCCGGTTACGGATATTGAGAACGGCACCGTGATGTTTTAACCAAGACATCCCCAATATTATGTCTATCTTCTGCCCATACAACATTATCAGCGATGTTGAGTATATTTTTCCTCTCAAGCATAAAGCTGCTCGGGACACAATCTGACTAGCAGAGATATTTTCTCCCAGTGAACGTATAAGATAACTTTTCGTGGGAGTATTGGTGGACAGTTGGTGCTGATCCACGCATGATTTGCTCTTAAAATTGTGGGTAGCACCAGAATAAAAAAATATAAGCACGGGTACGTCTTTAATAGTGAACATGCCCGCAAACACCGGTGCTCCCTCCAGGACATCCTCAATACCAAGATGTTGCACACTCCCGAATTGCAATGCTGTTATGTTTACTTAAGCATGTGGTGGCATACCACCTGATGATAATGGTTGTCTGCTGTTCAACAACTTCTCCCGGCATTCCCGTATAAAATGCCCAAAATGGTGGCAATAAGAATAGGATATTTCCCCGATTCTTTGCTGACTTGCGGTTGAAAGTTGATGTACTTGGCTGCAGCAATGATGCACCAGAAATCATTGGTTGCTGCGGTCGTGGTGTTGTTTCAAGACGTGATTCTTGAACAGGAAATCTGGTACGTGTTGATCTTACTGGTGACTGCCATATTTCATCGGATGGTGTGGGATACACCAAATGGTATTCACAAGGAACAACTGGTGTGTCTTCTTGCTCATCATCCCGGTCCCTCTTCTCTGCTTGACACTCAAGTGTCACCTGTTCTTGCAGCAGGGCAGCACTAATCAACTCAGTGTAATTGCCTTGATTGAACAAAGACAACCTATCCTTCAATATGGCACTCAGGCCATGGAAAAAGTAGTCACACCTTGCAGCTTCGCTCGTGGCATAGTCGGGAGCATATTGTGCCAAATGGTTAAACCATTTGACATAATCGAGGACATTCATGTCCCCCTGCTTCAAGTTCCCGAATTCCTGCTTCTGGGCGTTTATAAAACCCATAGGAATGTGACGAGCATGGAATGCTTCATGAAATTCCGTCCATTCCACTTGATGGCCTTCCAGAATGGTGGCGAGATTAGCGAACCACCAATTTCCAGCAGCTCCATGGAGCTGTTGAGCTGCAAATAACGTATTCTGATGCTCATCACACTCGAACACAGCTGCAAATAACGTCTTCTGATACTCATCGCACTCAAACACTCCAAACATGGACTCCATAACCCGAAACACTGATCAGCTCCCACTGGTTCGTTAGCTTCCGTGAAAATTGGCGGTTGAGTCGCCAAGAAGTTCAAATAGGCGTTCCGAGATGGAACGACCTGTTGTGTACGTTGGAGTATGCCTTGCTGTACCAAGGCTCCTGACTTGAATCAACCATCTGAGCCATGACATCCGCCCATACTGTTGATGGCGGTGCCCGTGGTGGAGTCCAGTCATCGCTGTCTCGGCGAGAACCTTCAGCCATACTCGGAGAACGAGTACGCACCATACTGCAAAAAGATAATTTTTAGGGGAGTCAAAACTTGACCTCAGCAGTATGTGAAAGTATGTAGAACATGAAAATGCTAAAAATTTATGAAAGCATAACAAAAATTCATGTTTACACATCTTCCTAAAGCCAACATATTCAGTCCCCTAGTCTGTACAGAACAGACCTTTCTGTACTTATCCAAGATTTTGATCCGGTTACCCTCATTTTTGTAACTCAAGTTGAATACCAAAGTTAAAGTTAACTTCAATATATTTCCAACGAGTACTCATATGCCCCTAGATCACCTCTGGATCAAAAGTTATTATTGCTCAATGTTGACAGAATTTCTGGATAAAGTTTGCCAGTATCTTCTCTGAATGTGGCTGTTCTTACCAAAGTTGTACATCAAAATACAGTAAAATTCTGAACAAACTCTGAACTAAAAAATGGTATAAATTTTCATAACCTTTCCAACGGTGTTTCATATGACTCTTAGGGACTTTTCTACAGAAAGTTATGGCTAATTTACAGAAACATACAGAGAAGTTTGCATCTGCCCTGTTTCTGGACAGTTTGCATTCAAGTGGACATTCAACCGATTTGGCGCATGATTTTGCTCTGGAGGTCTACAGAGAAGTTGTAGGGCACTTAAAAATCTGTCCATAACTGTATCATACACCTCCATTGGGTCAATCTACTAAGTGTTAGTCTCTGTCAAAATACAGCAAAAATTTCTGCTGGAACAGAGCACTCTGCTTTTGAGAATCTCAGAAACCTAGCAATTCTCTCCCTTGAAACTTAGTTCAAATGAAGATCTCAGTAACTAATATGTGTTTTCCAACTTCCATTTTAGTTGAAAGTTAGTCATGAATGATTTCATCATAGGAAAGAAGTCATCAAGTGTAGTACGGTGGGGATGTACCGTAAGACATATGACGGTACTACGTTGCCTCACAAAAGAAAATCCTAACCGGCTTACACCGGCATATACGTATTCTTAGGTGGCACTAAGACGGTCACTCGCAAATGTGTTCTCTTCGGACTACGGTTTTCATGGTTAGTACCTTCATAAATCTCACTCAATCATCAGGTTCCGCTGCACACCGAACCCGGTCCCAATACAGTTCATACACCCGTCCGTCATCACTCGCACGGGTGTTCTCATGCCAAACAAGCCTTGAGGTATGTGTTCACGTTACTAACCACGTGACGGGGTCTCCCATACTTGCCTGTAGCACGTCAGGGAAGGGTGTTGCTCAAATACCCCAAACGACATGAAGAGTCGTAGTGGATACCCAAGCTGGCCGGATTACCTGCCACCCATGAGGCTCCACCCTTCAGCTTGTGCGCACTGGTGGACAGTGCTTACATGCACCCCCCAAGACATGAAAAGTCCCGAGATACATGATTTCCCGACATAGACAAATAAGTTAGATTGCCACCTTCATAATATGCTAATATAGTAGTCCTTATGTGGGCCTAGTGCCGTTATCTCACCGTATCCTATGTTTTTATCATAATATGATCCTGAATCCGTGCGCTATTACCAACACAACTCTGATACCACTCTATGAGGGCCCGAACCCGACCACGGGGCTGTGCCGCTCGCCCGAGGACCGCGTCGGGTGGTGCCATGCGATGCGGAACCCAACAGCCCACGAGTTGAAGAAACATCATATTACACAAAGCGTTTTGCGGAAGCGTATAAAGAGTACTTTACATATACTTATCTCAAAATAAACTACAGCGGAAGAATATAACTCTCATGACTCATTTCTAACTTAGCAACAAAGAAACTGTCCAGCCCATGGACGTTTCTTACTAGCAACATGAAAAACAAACCGCAGCGGCGAGGATGCTCTTGAGTAACCACTCGGAGGTTTCCGAGTCTCATCGGTACCCCTTCTCATATGCATAAAGTCAATACCTACAAAAAAACTCGAATAGTATCCGTGAGCATAACGCTCAATGTAAAAGTCCCAAAAACTTGTAAATGGAAAACTTGAGTTGTGAATAAAGTTGAGTTCAATTTCAAGAATTGGGACTTGCAATAACTTTTATAAACATGTGAATGTGGTCATGTGCAAAAGGAGTTTAAATCAGTCTTTTAACTAAATTGTTCACTTCAATCATAAGGTGGCCATTTCAAAACGGGAGTTCCAAACTGTTGGATCAAAATTCTTATTTGCAGTGGCTAACTTAAAAATCAGATGGCATATTCAAATTCTTCAGGTTCAAATTAGGGGGAATGCAAATTTTGAGAAAGTTTGGAGTTGCTTTGATATGTATGTCAATGTGGCTTTGAATTTATTTGGAATTTGAATTCAAATTTGAAACTGAGGTAAACTTTGTCAATTTGCCAAATGGTTTTCAAATTTAAGCCTCTCATGACTGAAGTTTGCACTATGCCAAATTTGGAAGATCTTTTGGGAGAGAAAAATAGTGGGACCCACTTGTCATTGAGAGGGGAAGACTTACAACCGAAGGAAATTTTTCTTCTCTCTGTTCCCATTCGAACCAGTCGGCTGCTGAACAGAGCGCGCCACCGAGACAGCGCCGCTGCCACCTGCCAAGCACCTGCCGAACCGCCTCAGTGCCGATAAGATTTTTCCAGTCAGCCCTGTACTCGGCAAAGGGTGTTCTTCGACTGCCCTCGAACTCTTTCGCTGCTCTTTTCCCTCACGAACAGTTCATCCTCCGACAAACCGCTATCACCGGTCCACCGGCACCCGGCCATCTCGACGGGTTTCATGCCGAGCAGAGCCTCCCCACGGCGTCGTTGGGTACTCCTCGAGGTGTCTGTCACAAGAGCCTGACGTTTCCTCCACTGGAACTCGGCAATGAGCTCGGTTTATCCATCAACGCCACCGTGAGCCGCTGACCACAAGATCACATCGCCTGCTCACCACAGTTCTTCTCCCACCGAGTTTCAAAAGCAAAAAGGTTCGCCTAGACCTCTTCTTGCTTCACCGCGACACTGGGAGCTTGTCACAAACCGTGCTCGCCGGAATTTGGTTTTTCCCGCCAACATGCGATATGAACTGCGAGGAGGAAATCGGGATATTAGGGCGACATGGTGCACCACTCATCACCAGACCTAGAAAACCAGTTGTAGACGTTCGTGCAAGTGCGTGGGATCAAGAACTAGGAAGAACCGTCGAGGAAACCTTCGGTTCTTCAAGTTTTTTGAATTTTCACCAAAATTGACCTAGGTCGCACGGTGAACTCCAAGTTGCCGATGTTTCTCGTGAGATCAGAGCCTTGGACGTTGCTCCCTAGGAAGTGGCGATGCTGTAGGAGCTAACCGAAGCAAGGTTGGAGCATTACAGCGTCCTCACGACGTCGCCAGAGTTGCCACAGAGGCTGTCACCGTCGCGAAGCTATTTCCGGTGATTGCCGGTTGGCGACTGTAACACCCCAAATTTTGATTCAAAACTCTAAACCATGTTCAGAGGGGAATTTAAAAATTTTTGGACGTGTTGCATGTTTTGCAAAAATTCAAATTCAAACTGGAATTCAAATTATACCCAAAACAGAAAAGAAATGGAAAAAGAAAAAGGAAAACGGGGAAAAACTGGCCAGTGGACCGAAACCGCCAGCCGGCCCAGCAACTCCCGCGCCAGCCCGCCCCCGCGCGCGCCGCGCTGCCTCTCACCGACGGGTTGGACCCACATGTCATCCCTAACCCCGCGACCCCGGACTCTCTCCCGCACGCGCGATCGCAGCCGATCTGGAAACCGCGTCCCCGCAGCCGAATTCCGGTCCCAGAGGACTCCAACTCGATCACAACAGACCCACCGCCCTCCCCCGGCTATAAAAACCCCCGATCCGATCAGTTTTTCCCACACGATCGCCGATTTTCACTCCGGTGAGCACCGAGACATCGCCGGTGAATTCTGGCCGATCTAAGCTCGGAAACTCTGTTCTAACTCGCTGGTTTTGATCCACCGCCTCCAGGGAACTTTGCAGGTGCAGAAAACCCGAAGACTTACGGTGTAAACGCAGCGCCGACGAGCTTCGCCGTGGTTTTGCCTCGGACCTCGCCGTCGACCACTTTCCAGGACCCCCGAGCTCGAGAAAACCCCCGAGGTGAGATCCCTGACCTCCCCTCTACCGATCTAAGCCATAAGATCACAGTTCTAGGCAGAATTCTCGAAGATCCGAAACTTTCCGGCGAGATCGCCGCTTCCCGCCGCTGTGCGCCGCCGGCAGCGCCGCCCGCGTTCGATCAGAGCGACGTGGCCGCATGTGCGCCGTTTATTTTAAATCGCACGGTAGACTTTAAAACCCCGCGTACCGGTTCGATCTTATAATCTCAGCCGTCGGTTTAAAATCGGACGGTCCACGTCGACCCCGCGTTATAAAGACTGGAGTTCTTACGTGCTACCCCCTGGGGTTCTCTGGAATTGAGAGCTAGCCCCGGAAACTTCAGATCTAGCCCCTGGAACTTCAGAAAATCATGTAAATTCATTTAAAAATCAGTTTTAGCCCCTGGACATAATAGAAATTAAGAAAAACACCTCTGATAAGTGTAGCTAGACCCCTGGAAATTATGAAAATAATATTATAGACCTTGTAAAGGGGTGAATTCATTATTTTAGCCCTGTTTAGTATTTAATTTAGAAAATTGAATATGTAACTAGTGTTTAAAAATTAAAAAGGGGACAAACATAATTGTCAAAATTAATTAAAAACTTTCTCAGTACTTAGGAAACTTTGGAGTGAGATAAAAATATATTTTTGGGCTGAAATAAATCTGTTTCATTTGTTAATCACATTATTTAGTATAGGGACACATTTTTAAGTAAAGGATAGCTCTAGAAAAATAGGGAAAATAATTATGAAATAGTCTACATCAGAAGCCAAGGTCAAAATATGTTATTAAATTATTTAGGACCAAAACCTATACTGTTTAGATGATGTGTGTTACTAGTTTCATAATAAAATACACAATTATGCATAGGAATATAAGTCTGAAAATATAGCAACTAGTAAATGATAAATGGAGTTTCTAAAATACAAAGAATTCAGTTTAGGGTTGATAGAAATTGTGAAGGCACATCGTATGCAAGTATAAATGTGGACACCAAAAGTAGGAATCATATATATGCATGGTTAAAAGTGCATGCAAGCCACAACTCAACACACATAAAGTAACCACAACACATATAATGGTGAATGAATTTCATAAATATGAATGTGTGGTTTGTATGAAGTAGAAGTGTGAACTATGTCTTATGATTGTTGTTTTTCTTTTGCTATGTGTGATGGTATGAAGTAGAACCTGTTCAAGAACAAGTTATTCATTTCCAAGATCAGGACTACCAATTTCAAGAGCAGCAAGAAGGAGGCAAGTGTCCTTGACCACTTTGATCCTATGCTAGGATGTGTAGATAGAATTATTTGCATTGTCAAATGAAATATGAAACCCATGCTAGGAAGTTTCCCTAGAATTGCATTACCTTGTTTCCTTGAAGCTTGGGTTGGGATTTATTTTGTCATGTCATTTATTTACATGCATTTGCTTAGCCATGCTTAGAATGGGATATTTGGGAAATGAGATCATCAGTTTATACTACCATACTCTTGAATGAGATATTATGAATTATGAAGAGGTAGGGATCAAGGCAAGTTGGATGTTTTGGTTGTGTGCTGGGTGCACGAGACTCGGGTTTGTGTTTAGTACTTGCCTGGATCCTAAGGACCGGTTCATGGAGCATGTAACCCGGCTTTACAGTGCCAACCACATGCTGAGATGGGGCAGCTTGGCCAATTAATTAGGTGTATCCCCGGCGTAGTATGGGTGTGTTGGATGGTGCGGGGAGTAGGTGTCAGCTGGACTACCATATGAACCGCAAGGCTCAAGAGGGGGCCACTGCAGCGGGGTTGGAGCCTCTTGTATGCTGTTAGGGGTGAAACCTCAGTGGGCCCACGCTCGTCGGGAATCCCTTTGTAAAGGCTTCGTAGTGATCTCTTGGCCACACACCTGGGAAGTGTGAATGTGGAACGTAGCCACTGGCATAATGGAGGTTCTTTTAGTCCACCCGGCAACGGGGGATGAAATCACTACTTGTGGGTACAGTGGTACAAACTCTGCAGAGTCAAAACTGTCTTGACAGCCGTGCTCACGGTTAAGAGCGGCCTGGACTTATTCATGATTAGAGGATTGATGGTTTTGGAAGTTAAGCGGGGAGCTTAACATTGGAAATAATGTTATGGTTATTGGATTATGATGATGGGATGGGAGATTGGGACCATTTCACCTGTGTAGTAATATAGGTGCTTAATAAGCTAAGGTGATAGGTATTAATTGCGTAGTGCTTTAACCATGAGTTCAATCTCTCCTTGTTCTAGCCCTGCATGATATAATTTTCCCACACTTGCTGAGTACCATTGGTACTCAACCTTGCATATTTGTTGGTTTATATTGCTGCTCAGGTCAAGATAATGAGGTGGTGTATAATGACCAAGATTTTGGACCCGAGGAAGGTTTTTAGGTTCATGAAGACCCCCGGGCAACACCTGTGATGGAGCCCTAAAGAATAATATTCCGCTGCTAGTTTATTTACTTGTGATGAAGCATTAGTGTCCATTGAGACATTTGCGATGTAAGACTTATTTATATTCGACACCTGGCTTGTAATAAATGATGCTTCACTATTTGTCATCACATGTATGAGAAAATGATCCTGGCATACATGTGATATTCACTTGGTTGTTTCTTCGGAAAAACCGGGTGTGACAGAGGTGGTATCAGAGAAAAAACCAAGTGAATATCACATGTATGCCAGGATCATTTTCTCATACATGTGATGACAAATAGTGAAGCATCATTTATTACAAGCCAGGTGTCGAATATAAATAAGTCTTACATCGCAAATGTCTCAATGGACACTAATGCTTCATCACAAGTAAATAAACTAGCAGTGGAATATTATTCTTTAGGGCTCCATCACAGGTGTTGCCCGGGGGTCTTCATGAACCTAAAAACCTTCCTCGGGTCCAAAATCTTGGTCATTATACACCACCTCATTATCTTGACCTGAGCAGCAATATAAACCAACAAATATGCAAGGTTGAGTACCAATGGTACTCAGCAAGTGTGGGAAAATTATATCATGCAGGGCTAGAACAAGGAGAGATTGAACTCATGGTTAAAGCACTACGCAATTAATACCTATCACCTTAGCTTATTAAGCACCTATATTACTACACAGGTGAAATGGTCCCAATCTCCCATCCCATCATCATAATCCAATAACCATAACATTATTTCCAATGTTAAGCTCCCCGCTTAACTTCCAAAACCATCAATCCTCTAATCATGAATAAGTCCAGGCCGCTCTTAACCGTGAGCACGGCTGTCAAGACAGTTTTGACTCTGCAGAGTTTGTACCACTGTACCCACAAGTAGTGATTTCATCCCCGTTGCCGGGTGGACTAAAAGAACCTCCATTATGCCAGTGGCTACGTTCCACATTCACACTTCCCAGGTGTGTGGCCAAGAGATCACTACGAAGCCTTTACAAAGGGATTCCCGACGAGCGTGGGCCCACTGAGGTTTCACCCCTAACAGCATACAAGAGGCTCCAACCCCGCTGCAGTGGCCCCCTCTTGAGCCTTGCGGTTCATATGGTAGTCCAGCTAACACCTACTCCCCGCACCATCCAACACACCCATACTACGCCGGGGATACACCTAATTAATTGGCCAAGCTGCCCCATCTCAGCATGTGGTTGGCACTGTAAAGCCGGGTTACATGCTCCATGAACCGGTCCTTAGGATCCAGGCAAGTACTAAACACAAACCCGAGTCTCGTGCACCCAGCACACAACCAAAACATCCAACTTGCCTTGATCCCTACCTCTACATAATTCATAATATCTCATTCAAGAGTATGGTAGTATAAACTGATGATCTCATTTCCCAAATATCCCATTCTAAGCATGGCTAAGCAAATGCATGTAAATAAATGACATGACAAAATAAATCCCAACCCAAGCTTCAAGGAAACAAGGTAATGCAATTCTAGGGAAACTTCCTAGCATGGGTTTCATATTTCATTTGACAATGCAAATAATTCTATCTACACATCCTAGCATAGGATCAAAGTGGTCAAGGACACTTGCCTCCTTCTTGCTGCTCTTGAAATTGGTAGTCCTGATCTTGGAAATGAATAACTTGTTCTTGAACAGGTTCTACTTCATACCATCACACATAGCAAAAGAAAAACAACAATCATAAGACATAGTTCACACTTCTACTTCATACAAACCACACATTCATATTTATGAAATTCATTCACCATTATATGTGTTGTGGTTACTTTATGTGTGTTGAGTTGTGGCTTGCATGCACTTTTAACCATGCATATATATGATTCCTACTTTTGGTGTCCACATTTATACTTGCATACGATGTGCCTTCACAATTTCTATCAAACCTAAACTGAATTCTTTGTATTTTAGAAACTCCATTTATCATTTACTAGTTGCTATATTTTCAGACTTATATTCCTATGCATAATTGTGTATTTTATTATGAAACTAGTAACACACATCATCTAAACAGTATAGGTTTTGGTCCTAAATAATTTAATAACATATTTTGACCTTGGCTTCTGATGTAGACTATTTCATAATTATTTTCCCTATTTTTCTAGAGCTATCCTTTACTTAAAAATGTGTCCCTATACTAAATAATGTGATTAACAAATGAAACAGATTTATTTCAGCCCAAAAATATATTTTTATCTCACTCCAAAGTTTCCTAAGTACTGAGAAAGTTTTTAATTAATTTTGACAATTATGTTTGTCCCCTTTTTAATTTTTAAACACTAGTTACATATTCAATTTTCTAAATTAAATACTAAACAGGGCTAAAATAATGAATTCACCCCTTTACAAGGTCTATAATATTATTTTCATAATTTCCAGGGGTCTAGCTACACTTATCAGAGGTGTTTTTCTTAATTTCTATTAAGTCCAGGGGCTAAAACTGATTTTTAAATGAATTTACATGATTTTCTGAAGTTCCAGGGGCTAGATCTGAAGTTTCCGGGGCTAGCTCTCAATTCCAGAGAACCCCAGGGGGTAGCACGTAAGAACTCCAGTCTTTATAACGCGGGGTCGACGTGGACCGTCCGATTTTAAACCGACGGCTGAGATTATAAGATCGAACCGGTACGCGGGGTTTTAAAGTCTACCGTGCGATTTAAAATAAACGGCGCACATGCGGCCACGTCGCTCTGATCGAACGCGGGCGGCGCTGCCGGCGGCGCACGGCGGCGGGAAGCGGCGATCTCGCCGGAAAGTTTCGGATCTTCGAGAATTCTGCCTAGAACTGTGATCTTATGGCTTAGATCGGTAGAGGGGAGGTCAGGGATCTCACCTCGGGGGTTTTCTCGAGCTCGGGGGTCCTGGAAAGTGGTCGGCGGCGAGGTCCGAGGCAAAACCACGGCGAAGCTCGTCGGCGCTGCGTTTACACCGTAAGTCTTCGGGTTTTCTGCACCTGCAAAGTTCCCTGGAGGTGGTGGATCAAAACCAGCGAGTTAGAACAGAGTTTCCGAGCTTAGATCGGGCAGAATTCACCGGCGAAGTCTCGGTGCTCACCGGAGTGAAAATCGGCGATCGCGTGGGAAAAACTGATCGGATCGGGGGTTTTTATAGCCGGGGGAGGGCGGTGGGTCTGTTGTGATCGAGTTGGAGTCCTCTGGGACCGGAATTCGGCTGCGGGGACGCGGTTTCCAGATCGGTTGCGATCGCGCGCGCGGGAGAGAGTCCGGGGTCGCGGGGTTAGGGATGACATGTGGGTCCCACCCGTCGGTGAGAGGCAGCGCGGCGCGCGCGGGGGCGGGCTGGCGCGGCAGTTGCTGGGCCGGCTGGCGGTTTCGGCCCACTGGCCAGTTTTTCCCGTTTTCCTTTTTCTTTTTCCATTTCTTTTCTGTTTTGGGTATAATTTGAATTCCAGTTTGAATTTGAATTTTTGCAAAACATGCAACACGTCCAAAAATTTTTAAATTCCCCTCTGAACATGGTTTAGAGTTTTGAATCAAAATTTGGGGTGTTACAGCGACAAGGGTGGCAAAGTGTTCCTTGCATGAAATAATGTAGAGGCAGCAAGAATTGGGAAGTTTCGGGCACCGGAACCTCCTCCTGGCGAGCTCGGCGGCGGCCCGGCGCGGGAGGCTGGAGGTAGACGAAGACGGGGGCTGGCCCATGTGTCAGTCTCTGTTGTGGGCGAATTTGATCTTCTGTGGCACCGGATCAAATTGTGTCTGTGCAGAACTGACTCCGTAGCTCCGTGTGTCGACGCCTAAGAACGCGCCACGTAGCCCGGGTGCCGCTGTCAGACTTTTAAACTTTTCCCGGTTTATTTCAAATGCCAAATTTGATTCAAACTTTGGGAGAGCATAACATTTGCTAGGAAAATCCAAATTTAGTGATTCAAATTGGGTTGGATTCATATTGAAAAACTCTATCAAAATGATCAACCTAATTTGTATGGAAGTCATTATTTATTTCTGGAAAATTCTTTAAACCTTTTCAGCAAAAGAATTTTAGAGGGAGTTTTGTTCATCCGAAAATCCTCAAATTTTGCCGGAAATTCTTTAGGATGTTAGTGAGTTCCTGTAAATATTTCAGCTCATTTGGAGTTGATTTGGTTAGGAGAATTCTGATTTCAATATTCTGTGTTCAAATAAATACAGAAACAATTCCAGAGAATTTCCAAAACTTGGAAATTCAGTTCTGGGCAATTCCTAGTTCCAAACTTCCTAGGAAAATTAATGCATGATCCCTGCGCTAGGTTTGAAATTGTGATTCACTTGGATTTGCATGAAAGTGCAAATATATTCAGAATTAATTCCTTTTTGCATAAATGCTTTGGGAATTGTTCTGAGTGAACTACTCATTGAAAAATTCTGAATTTTGGTCCAGATGATTTTCTTGTGACAAGTAACTAACATGAAAAATTTCAGCTCCATTGGAGCTTTGGATCATCACTGTACTGTTTAACCTCTTAGATGAGTAACACACAAGTGATGAAATGCAGTTATCACTTGATCATGTTGCTTAACCCAAACCCAACCCACTAGCACCAGTGTCATTTTAAATTCTTAAACAGAGTTCCAGTTTTAAACTTGTTTTTAGAACTTGTTAGAAAAAGCTTTACAATTAAACACATATGCATATTCATAACGTGTAGCCTCTATGTGAAGATTGTGAAGCAATTGAAGTCAAGGTCAAAGAGGAAGGAAAGCGAGTGATCAAGCCACAAGTGGTCTTCACTAACTGAATAGATACTTAGTCACCTGCAAAATCAAGGCAAGCTCCGGTTTGCATTTAAGTTGTTTATAAAGTTTTATTTTGTTCACTACTATGGTTAGAGTTTGTATGTGCATTAGGTCAAGTATGTTTTATACTCCAAATGCATGACCAATGAAACCCTCGAGTCAAGGGTAGAATACGTATCCCCGCTGTAGAATAATGCCATGCTAAATAGGCTATGACATCCGGTAGAAGTCGAGTAGATGGAATCTACTCGCGAGCTATAGTGCAGGATCACACGGGTATGATTTAATGAGGCAAAATAAATTTTATGTTTTCAAAGATGAGACCGGGCAGGAGGGTTAGGCAGCGATAAGACGAGGTCTTTGTCGAGTAGCTCTGCCTGTGTCGGTTAAGGACCGAGGCGTGTGCGGCCCCGCTGAGCAAGTATTGAGTTGTGTACCGGATGCTTACTGCTATATGGGACCCAGGAAACCGATGTACCAGGTTAACTGGATTGTGGAGGCATACCACATGGTCTCATTAGACCTTTGAGCCCGAGACGGCGCGACCGGTTCTACAGTCGGGTGTCCTGCGAAAGGTTGCTACATACGACGTAATGAAGGACGCCAGATTTGGGTCTTCAGAGGCGGGCGTATGTGTCGAGTTATTCGGGCAGTGTTTTATTCGAATCACCATCCCTCACGGTTATGAGTACAGCTTGCTCACTGTGTTGTGACATAGTAAGTAAGTTGTGTGAGAACAGTTTGCAATATTTAATTGCTGCTATGATAATTGGAATTGCATGAAAACCATGTATGAAGTAGTGATAGAGCAAACTAAAGTTAATTTACACCATGGGACAAGTAACATTGGAATGAAGCGTTTCTTGTTTGATTGTGGAGTTCCAATGTTGCTCGGCGCAAGGTCACTACTATGATGGCTAAAATTTTAAAGTTAAGAATCAACTTGTAGGTGAGTCTTTTTGCAACTTACATGTTTATGTATTAAGTCACCTTCATATAGAGTTGCATGGTTTAGGAGAGACGGTTAAGTCTTGCTGAGCCATTGTGCTCACTCTTGCTATATGAGTGGTTTTGCAGGTTAACATAGACGCTTATGAAGAAGGTTGTCCGGTGAGACTCGGAGACTTCCGAGTCATGTAACACATCGAGAACCCAGCCGCTGCAATGTCTTCGTGTTGCTAGCGAGAGGAGTCCGCGGGCTGGACCTCTTCTCGAGTGCCCATTAGCTATTCGACGTGAGTTGTTTATAGACTTCCGTTGTAGCTATTTTATGTAAATTATTTATAAAGAACATTTGTAAGCTTCGCTTTTGATTTAGGTAATACGTTTTCCTTATATGTGTGCTGTTGGGTGCCGCATAACATGGCACCACCCAATGCGATTCCCGGGCGAGTGGCACGGCCCCGTGATATGGGTGCCAGGGACCCCCTCAGTGTGGTATCAGAGCCACATTGGTAATAGTGCACGGAATAAGGATCCTATTACGACAAAAATTTAGGATACGGTGAGGATTCGCTAGTATGCCCAAATAAAGACTATATTAGTATAGTTACTTAAAGTGGCATAACTAACATATGTGTTATAATTCTGAATTTTGATTATGTAACGATGCACCTACGTTCAGGTAAGCAAGGTAAGGAATGCCACCGAAAGTGGTTCAATTTCGGTTAGCTCCCCTGACGAGGAATGTGGTTCAGGGATAGGTCTCACAGCTTGGTGTGAGACGTCAATATGAAACTCTTGGACTCTTCATGTTCCTGAGTTCATATGAAACGCTGGTCCCTGATGTGCATTAGGCAAGAAAGTGGAAATCCCATCGTGTGGTTGATAACACGATAGTGTGTTCTTCTAGAAATGGCCTAGGTGAACATACACAGTGCTTGCCATCGGCGTGCCCTGTAGGGCAGTAGGTGGTATCTGTTGGGTTGATAAAATTCTCAACCGTGACGACCCGTTCGCACTCTACTCAGGTTCCCCATCGTGGGGTGTAAAAACACGATCACGTACCTTGAGACGTGACTTAACTCAAGGACGGCCGTATGGCAATGATACGGGCGTATGTATTTACTTTCAAATATGGACCTGACTGAAATGACAACAACCTTTGCGTGCATCACTATTGAGTGTTCCTCTGCAGGTACTAACCACGTATGTATCCTGTGTAGTATACGTGTGCGAGAGACCGGTTAGTGCCACAATTGAGACGTATATGCCGGTATAATCCGGTTAGGATTTTCTTTTGGTGAGGCTACGTAGTACTGACATGATTCTTACGGTGCATCGACACCGTACTACACTTAATAATCTCTTCCCTATGAAGAAATGATTCATGAAATAACTATCAACTAAAAATAGAAGTTTGAAACAAATATTAGTTACTGAACTCTTATTTTGAGCTAAGATTCAAATGAGAGAAAGACTAGGCTTCAAAGGTTTCAAAAACAGAGTGCTCTGTTTCTGGCAGGAATTCTTGCTGCACTTTAACAGAGCATAACTCTGAGTAGATTTACCCAATTAATGTGTATGATACAGTTATGGAAAGATTTTTAAGTGCTCTACAACTTATCTGTAGACCTCCAGAGCAAAAGCACACGTTTAGTTTGTGAAAAGTCCATTTGAAGGCAAACTGTCCAGAACCAGGACAGCAGCAAAACCTCTCTGGACCTTTCTGTTTTTAAGCCATAACTTCCTGTAGAAAAAACCTTAAGGAGCCTATGATACACTGTTGGAAAGGTTATGAAATGTACAACATGGTTGTAGTTCAATGTTTGTTCAGATTCTTAATGTATTTGCATATAAAACTGTGATAAAGTTATCCACATACAAAGTAGATGCTAGCAAATTTTATCCAGGAATTCTGTCAACTTTGGAAACTCATAACTTTTTATTCAGAAAAGATCTAGAGGCATATGAATAAGCAATGGAAAGATACTGAAGTTTAATAAAACTTTGGTGTGGAACTCAAGTCGAGAATCTGTAGTGAACTTGAGTAAAATTTGGAGTTTGTGTGAACTGGTCAGAGGAGTCAAGCTGATTAGTTTATCGTACTTAAGATTTGTCTAAACATGAATTTAGTTATGCTTTCATAAAGTTCATGACATGTTCATGTTTTGCTTGTATTTACTTACTGCTGGGATAGAATTTTGATTGACTTAAATTGGTTTCGTGCAGTATGGTATGCGCACATTCTCAAAGAGAGCTTGGAGGTTCGAGTCGAGGTGGGAATGACTCAACTGCATCAAGAGCCATCGCCAACCGGATTGACGGAAATTATGGCAAAGAAGGATGAAACTCTCCAAACTCTAGTTTAGCAAGGAATAATTAGAGAAGCTCAACATCACATGCCAACACCGAGCACTTATCTGGATTTCTTGGCGACACAACCGTCGGTATTCTCCGAGGCGGCTGACCATTGTGAAGCAAATCACTGGATACATGTCATTCAGTCCAAGTTTGGGTTGATTCAATGTGATGACTTCCAGAATCCTCTATTTGCCGCTCATCAGCTTCACGGATTTGCTGGAGCATGGTGGGCAGAATACCTTGCTACCCAACCAGAAGGACATCGTGTCACGTGGACGGAGTTCCAGGATGCATTTCGTGCTCGTTTTGTTCCTGCGTGCATAATGCAAACAAGTCTTGATGAATCCTGGAATTTAAAACAAGGGAAATTAGTGTTATTGAGTATGCGAAGGAATTTAATCGCCTAGCTCAATATGTTCCTGATTATGTGAAATCACCAGCCATGAAGGGTTATCATTTTTACCGAGGGTTGACTGCTAGGCTGCGATGTGAGTTGGCTCAAGTTAGCCAAAAGAATTTTGATGAGTTTGTTAGCTGTGCTATCATTCAGGAATATTATTCCAATCTCTACCATAAAGAAAAGAGGGAGAGGGACTCATCACAGGATGAATGCAATCATCTACCTCAGAAGTATCGGTTGGTAATCCGTTTACATTCCGGTCGAGAGGTTCCACAAAAGGAGCAATCATTCTTCGAGTATGACAACTCTTATACTCCACAGTGGTTTTATTTACCTCCACCGCAGCAACAACTTATTTCTTGTGCACCCCAGTACAACAAGGTGCACCAGAATATTATTCCCCTCAAGAGGTTGAAGATGATCAAGGTGATTTCTCAGCGGAACCGAGTGGTATCCCACTTCAAATTGACAATGAACACAACATTAATGAAGAAACCGAACCGAGCAGCATCAGAATGTCTGCGGGTCCAGTTATAAATAATTATTTTGGACAGCAAAGAAAAGTCATGTCCAAAGTGGGAATTGTTAATTATGTGTCAGTCGGTGATTGCGAAAGGGAGGACCTGTTCTTGCAGGCAGGTTCACCTTAAATGACAAGCCGGTTGTCATTCTATTCGACTGTGGTGCAACACATAACTTCATTAGAGAGGCGACGGTGATCCGGGATCAGATCTCCACAATTATCACAAAAGGTTCTTACCTTATTCATTCGCCAGGTGGAGACATATCGACTAATGAAGTCGTTTCTAGAGCACCACATTGTCTGGGTGGAAAAATTTATCCTACCACCCTCATTATTCTCGAAGATCAAGGAATTGATGCCATATTGAGAATATCATGGTTAACTTTGCATAGGGCTGTTCTTGATATCGAGAACAGGAGTGTTCATTTGGACTCTCCACTTCACGGGCGTCATACATTGTATTTCGGCAAAGCTGTTTCCAAAGTTCCGGAAGTATGTAATGCTGACACTTGCAAGTTAAAAGACATTCCGGTAGTCCGTGAATATCCGGACGTGTTTCCCGAAGATCTTCCAAGCTTACCACCTGAGCGTGAGGTGGAATTCAAAATAGAGTTGATACCGGAAACCACGCTAATCTCTCAAATACCATACAAAATGGCTCCGAATGAATTAGCTGAACTGAAGGAGCAACTTAAAGATCTGATAGACAAGGGGTTCATTCGTCCAAGTTCATCACCATGGGGTTGCTCGGCTTTATTTGTGAAGAAGAAGAAGGATGAGACGCTGAGGTTATGCATCGATTATCGTCCGTTAAATGCTGTGACAATAAAGAACAAATATCCACTACCAAGAATTGATATTCTCTTCGATCAGCTAGTGGGTGCTAAAGTATTCTCCAAGATGGACTTAAGGTCGGGATATCATCAAATCAAGATTCGAGCGGAGGATATCCTGAAAACAGCATTCTCGACAAGATATGGACTCTATGAGTATCTTGTCATGTCATTTGGGTTCACCAATGCTCCGGCTCACTTTATGTATCTTATGAACTCGGTGTTCATGCTGGAGCTGGATCAGTTTGTCGTGGTATTCATCAACAATATCTTGGTCTATTCCAAATCAGAAGAGGAACATGCTAAACATTTACATATTGTGCTCCAACGCTTGATAGATCACAAGCTCTATGCAAAGTTTAGTAAATGTGAATTCTGGATCAACGAAGTGCCGTTTCTTGGACATATTATTTCAGCGGAAGGCATCTCTGTTGATCCAAGAAAGATTGAACAAGTGCTGAAATAGAAGTCTCCAACATCAGTCCATGAAGTTCGTAGCTTCCTAGGTTTGGCGGGATACTATCGGAGGTTCATCCCGGGCTTCTCAAAAATCTCTAAACCTATGACGGAGCTACTGGAAAAGGGCATCAAATATGATTGGAGTAAGCCATGTGAGGAAGCTTTTCAAGCGTTGGTGAAACACCTCACAACAGCCCCGGTTTTAGCTCAACCGGATACAACCAAGCCATTCGATGTTTATTGTTTTGTGTCCGGCATCGGACTTGGTTGCGTACTCATGCAAGAAGTAGACGTGGTCACATATGGATCACGGCAATAGCGGAATCATGAAATACATTATCCGAGTCATGATCTCGAGCTTGCTGCCGTGGTTTTAGCTTTGAAGATGTGGAGACATTACCTATTGGGAAATCTGGTTCATCCCTACACCGACCACAAAAGCTTGAAGTACATATTCACTCAAAAAGAGTTGAATATGTGACAACGGCGATGGTTGGAGCTGATCAAAGATTATGAGATTGAAATTCATTATCATCCGGGCAAGGCAAATGTGGTTGCCGATGCACTCAGCCGGAAGTCTCATATTGATATTCTGACCATTTTGCTGATAGAAGAGGAAGAACCGAGTCTCTACTTGGTTCCATATGGAGCTCTACATAATCTATCTCTCATACCCACATTAAAAGAGGAGGTTATTAAAGCTCAAAAGCGAGACAAGGGCATGTCTCATATTAAAAGGAGGTTGAAGAACGGGGAGATGATATGTTTCCAGTTAGATGATGAATATACCTTATGGCTCAAGGAGCAGATAGTCGTACCCCGTGATATGAGACTGCGGAAGAAAATTTTGGACGAGGCTCACTTATCCAAGTTTTCTATTCATCCGGGCAGCAACAAGATGTACCAAGAATTGAAGACTAAATTTTGGTGGACCCAGATGAAGCGTGAGATTGATAAATACGTATCAGAATGTGATACGTGTCGGCGAGTTAAAGCCGACCACATGAAGAAAGCGGGAACCTTGCAACCGCTAAGCGTTCCGGCATGGAAGTGGGAGGATATTAGTATGGAATTCATTGTTGGACTACCTCTCACGGCTAATAAACATGACTCAGTTTGGGTGATCGTTGACTGGTTAACCAAATCAGCGCATTTCATTCAGGTACATACGGGATTCCATGCCGAGAAGTATGTGGAGCTGTATATTGCAAGAGTACTGTGCCTACATGGAGTTCCCCGGACGATCGTCTCGGATCGAGGCGCGTTGTTCGTTGCTCGTTTCTGGGAGCAGCTACATGCCTCACTGGGGACCAAATTGATTAGAAGCTCTGCATATCATCCTCAAACCGATGGGCAAACGAACAGGGTGAACCATGTTCTTGAAGATACGTTTGGAGCATGTGCCATTCACCACGGTAAAGGATGAGACGATCATCTACCGTTGGCGGAATTCGCTTGTAACAATGGATATCAAGCGTGTATCAAGATGGCACCGTATGAAGCTCTATACGGCCGGAAGTGCTGCACACACTTGAACTGGTGCGAATCTGGAGAGAGGGTTATTTACGGGATTGATCTCGTAAATGATGCTGAGGAGCGGGTAAGGCTTCTTCGAGCAAATCTTAAAGTCGCCCAGTCCAGACAAAAGAGCTATGCGGATAGGAGATGTCGTCCTCTGGACTTCCATGTTGGGGACCACGTATATCTCCGTGTATCTCCTATGAAGGGAATTCACCGATTTAGAGTGAAAGGAAAGTTAGCTCCGTGTTTTATCGGTCCTTTTGCCATCATCGAAAGATGTGGACCCGTGGCATACTGTCTGGAGTTACCAGCTGCCTTAGCTGGAGTTCATAACGTATTCCACATATCTCAGTTGCGTAAGTGTTTGAAAGTTCCAACAGAGATTCTCACGGGAGGCATCACAGATTTGAAGCCAGACCTCACTTATTTTGAGCATCCAACCCAGATAATTGATGAAAGGACTCGTGAGACCAGAAACCAGATGCTGCGAATTTTCAAAGTGTTATGGGACAATTGTGAGGGCCCCACGGCCTCGTCGAGCCAGGATCACGCTGAGGGGTGCTGCGTTGCACAACACCTGATAACGCACATCAAAGATACAAAGCGGAAGCAAAGTTTTATTACATAAACCAGTTTATTAACATTTTTACAACAAAATAGTTCAGTCTACACTCACGGGCGTAGACTATGCATCGAGTTCACGTTCAGCCCGTGAACGTGTCCCCGCTAGCACGCACACACACTAACACGGCGGCGTGCACGACTCCCACTCGACGGGGTTCCCCTCTTGGGGTTCCGTCTCCTCCTCGGGAGTCCCTTCCTCATAAACCCCTGCAAAAGCTTCAAACACAAGCAGTGAGCACGATGGCTCAGCAAGACTGACCCGTCTCTCCTATACATGAAACTTCTACATGAAGGGTATAGGGTACATGAGGTAAATAATTTGCAAAGGACTCGCCTAATTATTTGAAACTTACTTTCAAGTTTTAGCAGCAGGTTGTGGAGAACCTTATGCTAAGGCACATCAGAGAGCCGCAATCAAACAAGAAACACATTTCTCTCATGTACTTTGCCCAAAGTTGAAAAGAACTTTAATTAGCTCTAAGCTACAACAAGACATTAACAAGCAAAGTATAACTTTCAAATCAGCAAACTTTTAACATGTATCTAGCCTGTTCTTTCTACATCATGGTACAGTGAACAAGTGGTACTCACTGACCGTGATGGATGGCGATTATAATCGATTTACACCTGCAGGGTTACCCGAATAACCCGTCACGTACGCCCGTACTCGATGTTGCCTACAGCAACCATCACGGACGTCGTACGCAACTACCTTTCACCCGTCAGCCAAATATTGAACCGGTCCTATCGTCCCGAGCAAGAGGTCTCTGCATGCGCATCCGCAGTGCCACCAGCCGATTTACACCACGAGCTCTCAACCTACCCTCTGAACGACAGGTAATGCCTCAATACCCAGCTACCCAAGTTACATCGGTTTCCCGGTTCCCATAGCCGGTAGGTCTTGGGTACTGTTCTAGCTTGTTCAATAGGCCCGCACATGGCTCGGTCCTCAATCGACACAAGCGGAGCTATAGCATCCAGGCCCTAAAGTCCTGATGCCCTTACTCTCCGCTCGGTCTCTTTTTCTTGCCATGTGTTTCATCTGCTATCTTTACCCGAGCGATGTGCCTCTAGCCTATTCTCGCGAGCAGTTCCAACTACTCGACTTGTAACGAATCCTATACTATCTTAGTATTGCAGTAGCTAAACGGGATTTTCAATCCTAATCGAACCCCGGGTTTTCTTGGCTATGCGTTTGGGTTTCAAACAAGACTCTAATGCAAGAAGTAAGTGGGTGCTCAAAGTAAGTTCTCAAAACAGTAAAGATTTGTAAAAGGGTTAATGCAAACCAGAGCTTGCCTTGCTGCTCTTGGTCGTAGGCTAGATGTTCTTCCGGAGTGACGAAGTCTAAGACTTCGGGTTCTTCCTCAACCTTAGCGACTACATGAGAGAACATATACATGTATCAATTTGAATGCATTTAAATTGAAGTTTAAACTTGTGAGGACTATAAGTCTTACTAGACAGACCCAATGACTCTGAGATTTTTACTGTGGCTTGGATACAACCTAAACAGAGATTCGGCCAAGTTTCATTTGTAGCAAAGCTCATTTGAGCTCTCCACAAATAATTATGTACTTGACCTTAATTGGAGCTCCTAGGGTGTTCTAGGGATTTTCATGGAGCAAGCCATGACTTTCTGAAAACTAGATTTTCATAGGGTTCGAATGGAGTTTGTTTCACTTAATTTGAAGGTTCCTATCTAAGGATATGAGCTAAACAATTTCAGAGAAATTCTGAAAATGTTTCTGGACATTTTCCATTTTCTCTGGAACAGTTTTATTAATCACACCATTAGGTGGATCAAATGAGCTCGAATGGATCTGAAATTTTTCTGGTAGCTCAGGGATATTGTGGTAAACATTCTAGCAAAATTTCAGAATTTTCCTCCAAAGGGTTCTCCAGTTAAAGTTCTAAACAGTTTAAAATTTGAAGAATTAATTCTGGAGAAATAAGGATTTTCATAGAGTGAAACTTCATTTGTTAGAAAGTAATCAGAGAGCTGAATTCAACAAAATTTGTTTCACTCGATTTGGATTTTTCTAGCCAAAGTTATGTGGGTTTGAAGTTTGAACTAAAACTGAAAATCGGGAAAATGTTTAAATCTGCCGGTGGTTCCACAGATACACGTGTCGGGTGCTGAAGCGATGGCACACGGGGATACAGGTTCAATTCCTGCGCTGCCACAGTCGATCTGTTCCCACAGACGATCCACTCACCCGGTTTTCTCCGACTGACAGCGGGTCCGGCTCGGTCATCTTCTACCTCGCGCCTCCCGCGCGGTAGCGCCGCCGAGGTCGCCGGAGCACCGCCGAACTCGATCGTCCGGTCAGCTCCCAAGCTCTAACTCGCTGCTAGCCCCTAATTTGGTGCGCTGAACACGTTGGGAGGGTTTCCCCTCATCGACGTTGGCTCTAACCGAGCTCGCGACGGTGCGGCGGCTTAGGAAGAGTCCGGTGACGTCGCCCCAACGTGCTAGCCTGCCAAAAGCCTGGTGTAGTGGCTCTACAGCACCAGTGGTGGCTCGGGAAGCTCGACATGGTGATGGACAGGCTCGGGAATAGCTCCAAGGTGGGTCTCACCGTGCGCCCGATGCTGCCCGAATAAGCCACCGTTGGCAAACATGGAAATACGCCATGTACATGGGTTTTCATGCTAAGTGTTGTGAATCCAACTTGTGCGCCACTAAGTCCAGTTCCTATATGCGAAGTTTGGTGGGATTTCAACGAGAACCAAACGGGAATTTCAACGTTTCTTACCCGAAGGTGACTGTGCACCGGCTGGAAGCGAACTGCAAAATTCGCCGTCGACGCTTAACCTCTTGGCTCAAGCTTCGGAAGTGAGCTGCAGGAGGTCCTTGCGCGTCCGGAAACAGCTTGGCTTCGCCGTGACAAGCCGGGGACGAGGCTGCCCACGGGAGCATCTCTTCTCAGCTTTGTAGCGACCACTGTGGGTCGGTGTGGTTCTCGGGGTATGGAGCACGAGCTCACTGGGTGACGGTTTGAGAGGGTTGTGGAGAACACTATGGTGCCGTTTTGCTGCTTAGCCGAGGTTCACACGCGAGCTGGGCGGGTGACCGATGATCGAAGGAGCAGCGGCTGTTCTGATCAAGTTCTTGCGGATGGAGCAACGAAGTGATCGGTTCTGCCATCGATCGGGTCGGCAACCAGCTGCTGTCCCGATCGATTATTCGCCGTGGCGGCTGCTGGATCAAGTGCAATAAACCGAGCTCGGGCTTCAGTCGGTTAAATTTGCTGCTGAGGCGGACATGTGGGTCCCACCCAAGGTTTAACCTCTGAAATTAAATTTTCCCCACTGCTCTAAACAGTAGAGACCCAAATACCCTCTCATTTTTGAATTATCAACCACAAGCCCATTTGAAGTTGATAGAATTCAAATTGTGAAATGTTTGAATTAATTTTCAGCACATATGCAGTTTGAAATTCAAATTGAGTTTGAATTTGCTAAACTTTGCTCAAGTCAAGATTAACTCCAAATAGAGTGAAAATTTGTGTGTGAGCTCACAAAAATGTGCTGAGTAAGAATATGCCTCCCACTTTTGAATTCATTGGATGAAAGTAGTTTGAATTTGAATTTGAGTTCAAACTACCCTCTTTCTAGTTATTCCCATAAAGACCTCAAAAGGTTTTGGATTTGGGTGAAATTTGGCATGGACATTTCTAGCAAGGTGTAGGAGTTTTTCATATGCCCAGCCCCTATATGATGCATGTGGGAAATGCCACTTTTGCATTTTGTGAGTTTATTCTCTAATGAGAATGTTGATGGTGTTTACTTGCTCTTCAAATGTATTCATAAAGTTTCTTCAAATGAGGTGTATGTGTGGTGATGAATGACACGACCCCACGGTCTTGTCGAGCCAGGATCACGCTGAGGGATGCTGTGTTGCACAGCACCGGATAACACACATCAAAGGTACAAAGCGGAAGCAAAGTTTATTACATAAAGAGGTTTATGAACATTTGTACAACAAAATATGTTCAGTATACACTCACGGGCGTAGACTACACATCGAGTTCACGTTCAGTCCGTGAATATGTCCCCGCTAGCACGCACACACACTAACACGGTGGCGTGCATGACTCCTACTCGACGGGGTTCCCCTCCTGGGGTTCCGTATCCTCCTCGAGAGTCCCTTCCTCATAGAACCCTGCAAAAGCTTCAAACACAAGCAGTGAGCACGAAGGCTCAGCAAGACTGACCGGTCTCTCCTAAACATGAAACTTCTACATGGAGGGTGGTAGGCTACATGAGGCAAAATAAGTTGCAAGGACTCGCCTAATTAGTGGAACCTTACTTTCAAGTTTTAGCAGCAGGTTGTGAAGATTTTACGCTAAGGCACATGAGAGAGCCGCAATCAAATAAGAAACGCATTTCTCTCATGTACTTTGTCCAAAGTTGAAAGAAACTTTAATTAGCTCTAAACTACAGCAAATCATTAACAATCAAAGTCCATCTTTCAATCAGCAACATTTTATCATGTAATTAGCCTATTCTTTCTACGTCACGGTACAGTGAACAAGTGGTATTCATTGACCGCGAGGGACGGCGATTATAATCGATTTACACCTGCAGGGTTACCCGAATAACCCATCACGTACGCCCGTACTCGATTTTGCCTACGACAACCATCACGGACGTCGTACGCAACCACCTTTCGCCCATTAGCCAAATATTGAACCGGTCCTGTCGTCCCGAGCAAGAGGTCTTTGCACGCACATCTCAGTGCCGCCAGCCGATTTACACCTCAAGCTCTCAACCTACCCTCTGAACGACAGGCAATGCCTCAATACCCAGCTACCCAAGTTACATCGGTTTCCCAGTTCCCATATATCTGGTAGGTCTTCGGTACTGTTCTAGCTTGTTCAACAGGCCCGCACTCGGCTCGGTCCTCAATCGACACGAGCGGAGCTATAGCACACAGGCCCCAAGGTCCTGCTGCCCTTACTCTCCGCTCAGTCTCATTTTTCTTGCCATGTGTTTAATTTGATATCTCTACCCCAGCGATGTGCCTCTAGCCTATTCTCGCGAGTAGTTCCAACTACTCGACTTGTACCGAAACCTACTCTATCTTAGCATTGCAGTGAATAACGAGGTTTTCAATCCTAATCCCAACCCATGGCTTTCTTGGCTATGCATTTGGGTTTCAATCAAGACTCTAATGCAAGAAGTCATTGGTACTCAAAGAAAGTTCTCAAAACAGTAAACATTTGTAAAAAGGTTAATGCAAACCGGAGCTTGCCTTGCTGCTCTTGATTGTAGGCCAGCTGCTCTTCCAGAGTAATGAACTCTAAGACTTCAGGCTCCTCCTCAACCTTAGCGACTACATGAGGTAACAAGTATACGTATCAATTTACATGCATTTGAATTGAATTTAAACTTGTGAAGACTATAAGTTCCACTAGACAGACCCAATGACTCTGAAATTTTTACTGTGGTTTGATTACAACCTAAACAGAGACTTGGCCAAGTTTTAGTTGCAGCAAAGCTCATTTGAGCTTTCTACAAATAATTAGGTACTTGACCTTAATTGGAGCTCTTAGGGTGTGCTAGGGATTTTCATGGAGTAAGCCATCACTTTATTCAAACTAGATTTTCAGAGGGTTCTAATGGAGTTGGTCTCACTTAATTTGAAGGTCCCTAGCTAAAGATATGAGCTAAACAATTTCAGAGAAATTCCGAAAATGTTTCTGAACATTTTCCATTTTCTCTGGAACAGTTTCATTAATCACCCCATTAGGTGGATCAAATAAGCTCCAATAGGTCTGAAATCTTTACGGTAGCTCAGGGATATTTTGCTGAACATCCCAGCAACATTTCAGAATTTTCCTCCAAAGGGTTCTCCAGTTAAAATTCTAAACATTTTAAACTTTGAAGAATTAATTCTGGAGAAATAAGGATTTTCATGAAGTGAAACTTGATTTGCTAGAAAGTACTCAGAGAGCTGAATCCAACAAAATTTGGGTCACTCGATTTGGATGTTCCTAGATAAAGTTATGAGGATTTGAAGTTTGAATGAAATCTGAAAATCGGGAAAGTTCAAATCACTGCACGTGGGACCCAGGGCTACATGTCGGCTCCTCATCAGATGACACACGCGGCTACAGATTCTTTCGCGCGCAGCCGCACCCGATCCGTGCCACAGCAGATCCCGGTTTTAAAATATCTGCTGCTGACAGCCGGGACCCAACCCCTTCGTCTTCCTCTAGGCTCCCGCGCTCTGCTGCCGTGACACCTCGCCGGAGAGCTCGCCGGCGGCCTCTGTGGTGCTCCAAACTTCAAGACTCTGGCCGCCACTGCCTAAATCCACTCGGGGAACATGATTCTGGGCTCAGACTGTCATGAGAATGGCTGACACATGGTTGGCAACGAGCGGTAGCTTCGGAAGAACTTCGGCCGTGTCAGCCGGTCTTCCTAACATCTCAACCAAACGAACAAACAGTCGTCGAGCACCAGTGGACCCTAGGAAAGGTCGACATGTGCTCCACGGAGCTCGGAAAGGGCTGTGTTGGGCTGTCACCGTGCGACCTAGGCCGGAAATCGGGAATTCTTCTAAAACTCGAAGAACAGCGGTTTCCCGCAATGGTTCTTCGTTGTTCCTGCTCCTATTGACTCATACGGGCACCTAGAAGTGATCCCTTCCACGAGAGGATGAGTGGTGCGGTGTGGACTATGAATTTCGTGAATCGGTTCAGGCTCCCCTTTTGCACACCGTCGCGAAATCATGAAATTCCGGCGTGAGCAGTCTATGTCATGCCGCCGGAGCTTGTGGTAATGAAAGAGGGACTGAAGGCGAACCTTTTTGCTGTTCACGGCTCGGTGAACGGCTGGCTGTGGTGGCCGGACGGATCGTTCCCGTGACGGCGGCTCAAGTTGAACCGGCAAAGGAAAGATCGTCGCGGTGGAGCTCGGGGATGATTGCTCCGGGCCTGGAACCGGCGCGAGAGCGTCAAGGCTGGCTTGGCGTACCTGTTGCTGGTCTCAGATCGCCGTGGAAACCTCAGGGTTGGACGGGCGACGAGGGACAGAGGGTTCAACCGAGCGGCGAGAGCTTTCGGTTTTCTGGGTGGGAACGCGACGGGACAGCGGTGAGAAGCACCGGTGACCGCTCGGGCGCGTAGATAAAGGCCCCGATATTCAGCGGCTGAGGGCGGCAAGCAGCTGGTGGCGCGGCGGCCTCCCCTTGGTGGCGCCCTCGGAGGCAGCTCGGGGACCCGAGTGCTGAAGTCTCAGTCGGTTGAATTGTTTCAGCGGCTGACATGTGCGTCCCATCTCCCTTTTAACCTCTGAACTTAACTCCCTCTTACTGTTGTAAACAGTAATCCCTTTTATGCCCATGGTGATTTGAATTATCCACCTCTGAGCCATTTGAGTTGGTTAGAATTCAAATTGGGTTTGGTTTGACTAGATTTCAGCACAGATTCAGTTTGAAATTCAAACAAAGTTTGAATTTGCTAAACTTAGCTCATGACAAGATCAACTCCAAATAGAGTGAAAATTGGTGAGTGAGTTCACAAAAATGTGCTGAGTAAGAATATGCCTCCCACTTTTGAATTCATGGGATGAAAACAGTTTAATTTGAGTTCAAACCACCCTCTTTCTAGCTATACCCAAAAAGGACCTCAAAAAGGTTTTGAATTTGGGTGAAACTTGGCATGGACATTCCTAGCAAGGTGTGGGAGTTTTCCAAATGTCCAGCCCCTATATGATGTATCTGGGAAATGCCACTTTTGCATTTTATGAGTTTATTCCCTAATGAGCATGTTGATGGTGGTTACATTCTCTTCAAATGTGTTGATCAACTTTCTTCAAATGAGGTGTGTGTGTGGTGTTATGAGCACCTTGAGTATGTGCCAAAAACTTAGGCCCTTACATTCCTCCCCCATTAAAAGAATCTCGTCCTGAGATTATAAGGTAAAAATGAGAGGGAGGACGGTGGAAAAATTATCGTATATGCGACGTGAAAAAGTTGGGGTAGTTAGCGCGAAGAAATCCTTCGCTCTCCCATGTCGCTTCGTCCATGGAGTGATTACTCCATAGAACCTTGTCAAACCACAACGTACGGTTGCGTGTGGTTCGGGCCTTTTCATCAATAATCTGAACCGGTTCCTCCCGATATGTGAGATCCAGTTTCAATTTTTCTATGTCCTCCATCTGAATGGTAGTTGATAGCTTAAGACACTTCCGCAGCTGGGAAATATGAAAGACGTCGTGCACACCGGAGAGTTCTTCTGGTAATTTCAGCCGGTATGCTGCTGATCCACATCTTTCTGTAATCTGAAATGGACCGATGAATCGGGGTGCCAACTTTCCTCTCACCCCGAATCTGTTCACACCCTTCAGTGGTGACACACGTAGGTATACGTGCTCCCCGACCTCAAATTGTAATGGGCGTCTTCTCCGGTCTGCATACTGATTCTGTCGGGATTGGGCGGCATTTAGGTTCGCTTGGATCAGCCAAACCTTTTCCTCCGCGTTGTTGACAAGATCAATCCCAAAGGTAATTCTTTCACCAGACTCACACCAATTCAATGGTGTGCGGCATTTCCTCATGTATAGCGCCTCGTAAGGCGCCATCTTGATGCTGGCTTGGTAGCCATTGTTGTACGAGAACTCGGATAACGGCAAGTGATCATCCCAATTCTTGCCGTGGTTGATAGCGCAAGCTCGTAGCATGTCTTCTAGAATCTGATTTACCCGCTCGGTTTGCCCATCCGTCTGCGGGTGGTATGCTGAACTACGGATCAGCTTCGTCCCCAATGCAGCGTGTATCTGCTCCCCAAAACGGGACACAAATAAAGTGCCCCGATCCGATATGATGGTACGGGGTACGCCGTACAAGCATAGGATCCGTCAGATATACAGTTCAGCGTACTTCTCGGCGTTGTAGTTGGTGTTGACCGGGATGAAATGGGCAACTTTGGTGAGCCGGTTGATGATTACCCACACAGAATCATGTTTCTGAAAAGTGGTGGGCAAACCGACGATGAAGTCCATGCTCACATCTTCCCACTTCCAGGCAGGAATGCCCAGTGGTTGTAGCAGTCCTGGTTTCCGCATATGATCTGCCTTCACCCTTCGACATGTATCACACTCGGACACGTACTTGGCGATCTCCCGCTTCATCCGTGTCCACCAAAACTTGCTTCTGAGTTCTTGATATATTTTGTTGCTGCCGGGGTGAATAGAAAATTTTGACAAGTGAGCCTCATCAAAAATTTTCTTTCGTAACTCCGGGTTACGAGGTACGACAATCCGGTCCTTGAACCATAGGACGCCGTCTCCATCTTTCCGGAAACATTTCAATTCCCCACTATCTATACGTCTCCGCAAATGTGACATGCCCTTGTCATTTTTCTGGGCTGCCGCTATCTCTTCACGGATGGTGGGGATCAAAGCTAAGTTGTAGAGAGTTCCATGTGGAATCACATGCAGTGGTGGTTCGCTCTCTTCCAACAGTGTGATGGTCAGGTTGTTGACGTGTGACTTGCGGCTCAGCGCATCTGCCACTACGTTTGCCTTGCCGGGGTGATAATGGATCTCTATTTCGTAATCCTTTATCAACTCTAACCATCTTTGCTGCCTCATGTTCAGCTCCTTCTGAGTGAATATGTACTTGAGGCTCTTGTGGTCGGTATATATATGTACGAGGTTACCGAGTAGGTAGTGCCTCCACATTTTCAGTGCAAGTACCACGGCAGCGAGCTCCAAGTCGTGAGTTGGATAATTCTGCTCATGGTTTCTAAGCTGCCATGACCCATACGCGACCACTCTTCGGTCTTGCATCAGCACACATCCGAGCCCAATGCCGGATGCATCGCAGTACACATCGAACGGTTTTGTTGTGTCTGGCTGCACCAAAACCGGTGCTGATGTCAGGTGCTTGACTAAAGCCTTGAATGCTGCTTCACATGCTGGACCCCAAACATATTTGGTAGCCTTCTTCAGCAGCTCCGTCATAGGCTTGGCAATCTTCGAGAAGTTCAGAATGAACCTCCGATAATATACCGTGAGTCCAAGGAAACTCCGTACCTTGTGAACAGTTCTCGGGGATTTCCAATTCAGCACTTGTGTGATCTTACTCGGGTCTACAGTGATACCCTCCGCTGAGATGATATGCCTGAGAAAAGGCACTTGCGATATCCAGAATTTGCACTTGCTGAATTTCACGTATAGCTTGTGATCCCGCAGCCGTTGCAAGACTATACGCAGATGCTTCTTGTGATCTTCCTCCGACTTGGAATATACCAGGATGTCATCGATGAAGACCATGACAAACTTGTCCAGCTCTGGCATGAATACCGAGTTCATCAAATACATGAAGTGAGCTGGAGCATTGGTGAGGCCGAAAGACATGACCAGGTACTCATAAAGTCCGTACCTCGTCGAGAAAGCTGTCTTCGGAATGTCCTCAGCCTGGATCTTAATCTGGTGGTACCCGGATATTAAATCCATCTTGGAAAAGATCCTTGCTTCGACCAACTGATCAAACAACATGTCGATCCGTCACAACGGGTACTTTTTCTTGATGGTTATGGCGTTTAGTGGATGATAGTCCATGCAAAGCCGCAACGTTTCGTCTTTCTTCTTCACAAATAATGCCGAACAGCCCCATGGCGAGGCGCTCGGCCTAATAAAAACCTTCTCCAGCAGGTCCGTTAGCTGAGTCTTCAGTTCAGCCAACTCTTTGTGCGCCATCTTGTACGGCCTTCGGGATATTGGCATGGTTCCAGGTGCAAGTTCAATCTTGAACTCCACCTCTCTATCGGGCGGCATCCCCGGTAAATCATCCGGGAACACGTCAGGGAACTCCCGGACCACTGGAATATCTTCCAATCTGATAGTTGTGGATTGGTAGACACTTGGAAATTTTATTTCTGGACTGTCCAGAAATAAGGAGTGAGATCCGTGCACTTCTGAGTTCAAGTGCACGATTCGAAGGACGGTGTCTAAAACAGCACTGTGGCGGGTTAACCACGACATCCCTAGGATGACATCGACCTTCTGTCCCTCTAAGATTATGAGAGACGTAGGGTACACTCTACCCGCTAAGCATAATGTTGCTTTGGAAACCATTACGCTTGCTGAAATGTTCCCACCCGGTGAACAAATCAAATATGGGCTATCGGTGGGTAGTATTTGCAAGCTGTGTTTAACAATGAAAGCTTGGCTAATAAAATTGTGTGTGGCGCCCGAATCAAATAATACTATGGCAGGATGCTGGTGCAGTTGGAACATACCCGGAAAGATTGGCTCACCCTCCAGCACGTCCTCTATGGCAATCTGGTGAACAGTGTCGGGCCTAGGGTTTGCCCACCGCGCATTAGTAGGGTTCCGGGGCTGATTCCTCTCCGGGAACTGCAGTGCAACTCGCCGCCTTGCCTCTCCGGACAACTGCTGGCGAAGTGTCCTGGACGACCACATTTGTAGCATGTGGCCGCTGCTTGGCCTGTGCTTGGGGGACGAAAGCCCGGCAGGCGCTGCTGAGGTGCATACGCACGCGTCATCGCCCGCTGCTGTTGTTGCTGTGGAGGTGGTGCTGGCAGTACCGGCCTGAACGCCGGTGGGGAATAGGGCCAACTGCGGAATGGCATCGACCTCTGTGGTGGCTGCCAGTGTGGACCCGATGGTGGGTGATTCACCATCCAAAATTTCTGAGAAGGACCGCCTCCTTCTCCGCTACTTTGCGGCGCGCTTCGCTTTCTTTCCGCCGCCGCTAACTCCTTGCCGGAGTCCTCCTGAACAATCGCAGCATCAATTATATCGTTGAGGCTGCCGCGATTGAACATCGCTAGTTTGTCCTTCAGGAGCGGATTAAGCCCCTGGTAGAAGTGATCCCGCCGCTTCTCGTCGGTATCAGCGTGATACGAAGCATAAAGCGCGAGATCGTTGAATGCCCTGGAATATTCCAGCGCGTTCTGGCTCCCTTGTTGCAGGTGTAAGAACTCCTGCGTCTTCCTCTTCATAAGACCCGGCGGTATGTGATAGGCCCCGAAGGCCGTCCTGAATTCCGTCCAGGTCATAACTCGGTCGGTGGGCTGTGAAGCACAGTAGTTCGCCCACCACGCGCTCGCGGATCTCTGGAGCTGTTGGACCGCGAACTGAGTCTTGCACTGCTCGCTCACTTGGAGCAGCCAGAACTTCATCTCCATCGTGTGGAGCCAGTTGTCCGCATCAAGGGGTTCATCCGCCCTTGAGAATACCGGGGGATGAGTTGCTAGAAAGTCAGAGTAGGAGCTCTGTTGACGCTCCTCACGATCATGACGCCTCTCTGGTCGATATGTATTTGCAATAAGTGTCTGCAGCAACTCCATGTGCTGCTGATGAGAACCCGCCATTGCCGCAACGATGTCGTCCAATGTAACCGTTGGTGGTGGAGGTGGCGGTGTTTGCTGTTTCTGTTGCTTCTGCTGTCCCGAGGAGTCCTCGGGAGGCTGTTTGGAGGTTTCTCCCCCTTGACTAGAACCCCCAACGTCCGGTTTGGCACGAGTACGAGTCATTCTGAAATTCAAAACAGCAGCAATCAGCACATGTCATGCTTAAAATTTCCGGATGAAACAGTAGGTATTGAAGTGACGCATGAATAATTTGCACAACATTCACATATATTGATAAAGCATAAACTTTATACAAGATACATTAGTCTCGGGTCTCCGAGAAGTCGTGCTCATGTCGTCACTACCTATACATATGCTACTGTCTACACGACATGTTACCGATTACAAAAGTTTGGGTTACATCACCCTTGCTACCCTACTTGGCAACAGTAACCCCCTACTCGGAGTAGAACTCGACCTCCTGTGGGTCGTCTTCCTCCTGTACTTCTGCTGGTGGCTCCGGATCTACAACCTCCTCTCTCATCTCGGGTTCTCCCATTGCCGGAAGACCCAAGACCACCGGGATGCCCAATACCGGAGGTACGAGGTCCTGCAACGCGTGCACCTCGTCCATGGCCTGGTTGTAGTCTTCTTCCCAGCCTTGCCCTTCCTCAATAGCATCGTCCCGCTCTTGAGTAAGGACCTCGTTCTGCTCGGTTAGGGTCTGCACCTGTTCTTGCAACGCCGCGATGTCAACGCGGCTTTTCTTCTTCGCCTTCTTCAGACGATGCAAGTGATTATGCTGTTCGTTCAGTCGCTTGATCGTCGGAAGGAGCACATTGCAGAGTGCGCTGTGAGCACTCTCGAAATGGTTTTCACGGCTGGTGCTTTCCTTGAGCTTTGCTGCGAGACACTCCGTATGAACAGCTTGGCTGTCCATCACGGCCTTTCCCGCCCTTATCTGGAGGTTGCGGTTCGCCTCCGTGGGGTTGTACCTTGGGCAACCCGGATCTGTTTCCTCTATGTACCTCCCTTCCCACACGTGATTAGCCCTTCCCTCCACCGGAACGAGCGTGTACGGAGTGCCCTCTATAGCTCTCACGTGTAGCTGGCAGAAACGCGACATGGTGTCAAGGGCTGCCACTTGCCACATTTCCTTTGGTTGTCTACCTCTCACCGTGACGGTGAACGGCGCCCAACCGGGTGGTGTACATCCTGCAGGAACTTCGACATGGATCGTCCATGTCTTGTTCCCCTCCTCGCCTTCTTCTTTGGTGACGTACTGCGGCATCTTGTCATACCCGAAATATTGAAGCATTTGCCTCAATGTTTCCGGATAGCCGCTGCGGTGAGAACAGTGGAACACCACCCACCCGTTCTCCAACTGTCTATCCGCTGTCATCTGTAAAAACATATTTGAGAAATATCAAATATTTATTTGAACAGTAAACCATTGAGTTATAACATAAAACATGTCATTGAACTCATAAGACTTGGAATCATAGATCAAATTTAAACAAATTTGACTGCTGATCTGCTGTCCAACATGACAGCCCTGACCAGTTTCCATTTCAACCTGATTTAGGCCATGCTAAATGCAAAACCAATTCTGGAGCTCAACATAAAAGAAAAAGCTAACTTTAATAGCTTTCCAGAAAGTATTTGCTTGGCCTAAGATCTGTCCTGGTTCAAAAAATATGAGATATCGAAGTTAACAGAATTTCTGGAGAAGAATGGACAGCACCTCCCTGCTTTAGGTACTGATTTGATCCAAGAGATCCAATTAATTCTGCTCCCAATCTGACAAAACTTTATGTTACAAAGTTGTAACCCGTCTCATGAACTTTTCAGAACTACCTCCTTTTCTATTTTTGGATTTTTATGCAGGAATTTATGCTCAATTTACAGAGAGTTACAGAGAGTATTTGCCCTGCCCTGTTTTCTGGACAGTTCCAACTCTACTGCATTTTTCGATTGGTTAAGGGGTGAAACACCTCTGGACCTCAACAGAAAAGTTGTAAAGCTCTTCCAAAGATTTCCAGAAATGTATCATAGGACCCCAACCTCGAAAGAACTCAACCTCTAACCTCTGATTAACTTCAGCCTTAATTCAGCTGAAAAACAGGGGACTCTGTCCTTAGCAGCCTATAAGTTGAAAACTTGTTTACTTTGAATATCCTGATTAAAGGAAGGAGTTACATCAAAGTTTTAGTGCTCCAGATTAAACTTTGAAGTTTTATAATGAAGTTGCTCATTTAATGGGGTGTGACGTCGATGCGTCACCAGAGCATGTCGGTACTACGTCCTCACAAAGAAAAACCTATACTGGACTTAGCCGGCTTCGTTAGTTCAGTGACACTAAGCGTCTCTCGCACACGGATGCTACACGTCTACCGTTTCGTGGCCAAGATACCTGCAGATAACTCACACAATCGTCAGACTCGGCTGCACACCGAGTCCGGTATCCATACAGTTCGTAAACCCGGCCGTCATCAGTCGTCCGGATGTTCTCAAGCCAAACACGCCTTGAGCTACGTGTTCACGTTACTGACCATGTGACGGGGTCTCCCAAATTGCACCACGCACGCCAGGGACAGACGTTGCTCGAATACCCCAAACGACATGAAGAGTCGTAGAGGTTATTAAAGCGGGTCGGTTTACCTGCCACCCGTGGGGCTCCACCCTTCAGCTTGTGCGCACTGGTGGACAGCGCTTACGTGCACCCCCCAAGACATAAAGCGTCCCGAGATGCACGATTTTCTGACATAATCAAATAGGTTAGTATGCCACTTTATATACACTAATAACATCCTTATATGGGCTACTAACTCGTTCAACCTCAAGCGAGCTCTTGGATACCAACGCTGACACGACCCCACGGTCTTGTCGAGCCAGGATCACGCTGAGGGATGCTGCGTTGCACAGCACCGGATAACACACATCAAAGGTACAAAGCGGAAGCAAAGTTTATTACATAAAGAGGTTTATGAACATTTGTACAACAAAATATGTTCAGTCTACACTCACGGGCATAGACTACGCATCGAGTTCGCGTTCAGCCCGTGAACGTGTCCCCGCTAGTACGCACACACACTAACACGGCGGCGTGCACGACTCCCACTCGACGGGGTTCCCCTCCTGGGGTTCCGTCTCCTCCTCGGGAGTCCCTTCCTCACAGAACCCTGCAAAAGCTTCAAACACAAGCATTGAGCACGAAGGCTCAGCAAGACTGACCCGTCTCTCCTAAACATGAAACTTCTACATGGAGGGTGATAGGCTACATGAGGCAAAATAAGTTGCAAGGACTCACCTAATTAGTGGAACCTTACTTTCAAGTTTTAGCAGCAGGTTGTGAAGACTTTACACTAAGGCACATGAGAGAGCCGCAATCAAACAAGAAACACATTTCTCTCATGTACTTTGCCTAAAGTTGAAAGAAACTTTAATTAGCTCTAAACTACAGCAAATCATTAACAATCAAACTCCATCTTTCAATCAGCAATATTTTATCATGTAACAAGCCTGTTCTTTCTACGTCACGGTACAGTGAACAAGTGGTACTCACTGATCGTGAGGGACGGCAATTATAATCGATTTACACCTGCAGGGTTACCCGAATAATCCGTCACTTACGCCCGTACTCGATGTTGCCTACAGAAACCATCACGGACGTCGTACGCAATCACCTTTTGCCCGTTAGCCAAATATTGAACCGGTCCTATCATACCGAGCAAGAGGTCTCTGCACGCGCATCTCAGTGCCGCCAGCCGATTTACACCTCAAGCTCTCAACCTACCCTATGAATGACAGGCAATGCCTCAATACGCAGCTACCTGAGTTACATCGGTTTCCCGGTTCCCATATATCCGGTAGGTCTTCGGTACTGTTCTAGATTGTTCAACAGGCACGCACACGGCACTGTCCTCAATCGACACGAGCGGAGCTATAGCACAGGCCCCAAAGTCCTGCTGCCCTTACTATCCGCTCGGTCTCATTTTTCTTGCCATGTGTTTCATTTGCTATCTCTACCCGAGCGATGTGCCTCTAGCCTATTCTCGCGAGTAGTTCCAACTACTCGACTTGTACCGAAACCTACTCTATCTTAGCATTGCAGTGACTAACGAGGTTTTCAATCCTAATCCCAACCCATGGCTTTCTTGGCTATGCATTTGGGTTTCAATCTAGACTCTAATGCAAGAAGTCATTTGTACTCAAAGAAAGTTCTCAAAACAGTAAAAATTTGTAAAAAGGTTAATGCAAACCAGAGCTTGCCTTTCTGCTCTTGGTCGTAGTCTAGCTGCTCTTCCGGAGTAATGAAGTCTAAGACTTCAGGCTCCTCCTCAACCTTAGCGACTACATGAGGTAACAAGTATATGTATCAATTTACATGCATTTGAATTGAATTTAAACTTGTGAAAACTATAAGTCCCACTAGACAGACCCAATGACTCTGAAATTTTTACTGAGGTTTGGTTACAACCTAAACAGAGACTTGGCCAAGTTTTAGTTGCAGCAAAGCTCATTTGAGCTTTCACCAAATAATTAGGTACTTGATCTTAATTGGAGCTCTTAGGGTGTTCTAGTGATTTTCATGGAGTAAGCCATGACTTTCTGCAAACTAGATTTTGAGTGGGTTCTAATGGAGTTGGTCTCACTTAATTTGAAGGTCCCTAGCTAAATATCTGAGCTAAACAATTTCAGAGAAATTCTGGAAATGTTTCTGAACATTTTCCATTTTCTCTGGAACAGTTTCATTAATCACCCCATTAGGTGGATCAAATGAGCTCAAATGGGTCTGAAATTTTTACGGTATCTCAAGGATATTTTTGTGAACATCCCAGCAACATTTCAGAAGTTTCCTCCAAAGGGTTCTCCAGTTAAAATTCTAAACAGTTTAAATTTTGAAGAATTAATTCTGGAGAAATAAGGGTTTTTATGAAGTGAAACTTGATTTGCTGGAAAGTACTCAGAGAGCTGAATCCAACAAAATTTGGTTCACTCGATTTGGATGTTCCTAGCCAAAGTTATGAGGATTTGAAATTTGAATGAAATCTGAATATCAGGAAAAGTTCAAATCACTGCGCGTGGGACCCGGGGCTACGTGTCGGCACCTCATCGGATGATACACGTGGCTACAGATTCTTTCGCACGCAGCCGCACCCGATCCGTGCCACAGCAGATCCCGGTTTTAAAATATCTGCCGCTGACAGCCGGGACCCAACCCCTTCGTCTTCCTCCCGCCTCCCGCGCTCTGCCACCGCGACACCTCGCCAGAGAGCTCGCCGACGGCCTCTTTGGTGCTCCAAACTTCATGATTCTGGCCGCTCCTGCCTAAATCCACTTGGGGAACATGATTCTGGGCTCAGCTTATCATGAAAATGGCCAGCACATGGTCGGCGACGAGCGGTAGCTTCGGAAGAACTTCGGCCGTGTCGGCTGGTCTTCCTAACACCTTAACCGATTGAACAAAAGGTCGTCGAGCACCAGTGGAACTTAGGAAAGGTCGACATGAGCTCCACGGAGCTCAGAAAGGGCTGTTTTGGGCTGTCACCGTGCGACCTAGGCCGGAAATCGGGAATTCTTCTAAAACTCGAAGAACAGCGGTTTCCCTCAACGGTTCTTCGTTGTTCCTGCTCCTATTGACTCGTACGGGCACCTAGAAGTGATCCCCTACACAAGAGGATGAGTAGTACGGTGTGGTCTACGAATTTCACGAATCAGTTCGGGCTCCCCTTTTGCACACCGTCGCGAAATCATGAAATTCCGGTGTGAGCAGTCTATGTCATGCCGCCGGAGCTTGTGGTAATGAAAGAGGGACTGAAGGCGAACCTTTTTGCTGTTCACGGCTCGATGAATGGCAGGCTGTGGTGGCCGGATGGATCATTCCTGTGACGGCGGCTCGAGCTGAACCGGCAAAGGAAAGATCGTCGCGGTGGAGCTTGGGGAGGATTGCTCCGGGCCTGGAACCGGCGCGAGGGCGTCAAGGATGGCTTGGCGCACCTGTTGCTGGTCTCAAATCGCCGTGGAAGCCTCAGGGTTGGCCGGGCGATGAGGGACAGAGGGTTCAACCGAGCGGCGAGAGCTTTAAGTTTTCTGGGTGGGAACGTGACGGGACAGCGGTGAGAAGCACCGGTGACCGCTCGGGCGCGTAGATAAAGGCCCCGCGAGGCGGTTCAGCGGCTGAGGGCGGCAAGCAGATGGTGGCGCGGTGGCCTCCCCTCGGTGGCACCCTCGGAGGCAGCTCAGGGACCCGAGTGCTGAAGTCTCAGTCGGTTGAATTGTTTCAGTGGCTGACATGTGGGTCCCATCTCCCTTTTAACCTCTGAACTTAACTCCCTCTTACTGTTGTAAACAGTAATCCCTTTTATGCCCATGGTGATTTGAATTATCCACCTCTGAGCCATTTGAATTGGTTAGAATTCAAATTGGGTTTGGTTTGACTATATTTCAGCACATATTCAGTTTGAAATTCAAACAAAGTTTGAATTTGCTAAACTTAGCTCATGACAAGATCAACTCCAAATAGAGTGAAAATTGGTTAGTGAGTTCACAAAAATGTGCTGAGTAAGAATATGCCTGCCACTTTTGAATTCATGGGACAAAAACAGTTTGAATTTGAATTTGAGTTCAAACCACCCTCTTTCTAGCTATACCTAAAAAGGACCTCAAAAAGGTTTTGAATTTGGGTGAAACTTGGCATGGACATTCCTAGCAAGGTGTGGGAGTTTTCCAAATGTCCAACCCCTATATGATGTATGTGGGAAATGCCACTTTTGCATTTTGTGAGTTTATTCCCTAATGAGCATGTTGATGGTGGTTACTTGCTCTTCAAATGTGTTCATCAACTTTCTTCAAATGAGGTGCGTGTTTGGTGTGATGAGCCCCTTGAGTATGTGCCAAAAACTTAGGCCCTTACAATGAACACTTTAAATATGTGCCAAAAACTTAGGCCCTTACAAGAATCACACGTCCGACGAAGCTGCATGGGAAAGCGAGGAGTATTTACAACGTAATCATCCAGAGTTATTAGAGGCTTATGTTCGATAGTCATCCTCCCCACATTATTCTTAATTATGAATCTCAGGACAAGACTCTTTTTAAGGGGGGAGGAATGTAAAAGTCCCAAAAACTTGTAAATGGAAAACTTGAGTTGTGAATAAAGTTGAGTTCAATTTCAAGAATTGGGACTTGCAAAAACTTTTATAAACATGTGAATGTGGTCATGTGCAAAAGGAGTTTAAATCAGTCTTTGAACTAAATTGTTCACTTCAATCATAAGGTGGTCATTTCAAAAAGAGAGTTCCAAACTGTTGGTTCGAAATTCTTATTTGCAGCGGCCAACTCAAAAATCAGATGGCATATTCAAATTCTTCAGGTTCGAATTAGGGGGAGTTGCAAATTTTGAGAAAGGGGCTTTGAATTTATTTGGAATTTGTATTCAAATTCAAAACTGAGGTAAACTTTGTCAATTTGCCAAATTGTTTTCAAATTTAAGCCCCTAATGACTGAAGTTTGCACTATGCCAAATTTGGAAGATCTTTTGGAAGAGAAAAATAGTGGGACCCACTTGTCATTGAGAGGGGAAGACTTACAACCGAAGGAAATTTTTCTTCTCTCTGTTCCCACTCGAACCAGTTGGCTGCTGAACAGAGCGCGCCACCGAGGCAGCGCCGCTTCCACCTCCCGAGCACCTGCCGAACCGCCTCAGTGCCGATAAGATTTTTCCAGCTAGCCCTGTACTCGGCAAAGGGTGTTCTTCGACTGCCCTCGAACTCTTTCGCTGCTGTTTTCCCTCACTGACAGTTCAGCCTCCGACAAGCCGCTATCACCGGTCCACCGGTGCCCGGCCATCTCGACAGGTTGCACGTCGAGTTGAGCCTCCCCACGGCGTCGCCTGGTCCTCCTCGAGGTGTCTGTCACAAGAGCCTGACGTTTCCTCCAATGGAACTCGGCACTGAGCTCGGTTTATCCATCGACGCCACCGTGAGCCGCCGACCACAAGATCACGTCGCCTGCTCGCCACAGTACTTCTCCCACCGAGTTTCAAAAGCAAAAAGGTTCGCCTAGACCTCTTCTTGCTTCACCGCAACACTGGCAGCTTGTCACAAACTGTGCTCGGCGGAATTTGTTTTTTCCCGTTGACATGCAATATGAACCGCGAGGAGGAAATCAGCAAATTAGGGCGACACGGTGCACCACTCATTACCAGACCTAGAAACCCAGTTGTAGACGTTCGTGCCAGTGTGGGGGATCAAGAACTAGGAAGAACCGTTGAGGAAACCTTCGGTTCTTCATGTTTTTTGAATTTTCACCGAAATTGACCTAGGTCGCACGGTGAACTCCTAGTTGCCGATGTTTCTCGTGAGATCAGAGCCTTGGACATTGCTCCATAGGTCGTGGCGATGCTGTAGGAGCTAACCGAAGCAAGGTTGGAGCATTACAGCGTCCTCGTGACGTCACCGGAGTTGCCACAGAGGCTGTCGACGTCGCGAAGCTATTTCCGGTGATTGCCGGTCGGTGACAAGGGTGGCAAAGTGTTCGTCGCATGAAATAATGTAGAGGCGGCGAGGATTGGGAAGTTTTGGGCACCGGAACCGCCTCTCTGCGAGCTCTCCGGCGAGCTCGGTGGCAGCCCTGCGCGGGAGGCTGGAGGTAGACGAAGACGGGGGCTTGCCCACTTGTCAGTCTCTGTTGTGGGGGAATTTGATCTTCTGTGGCACCGGATGAAAATGTGGCTGTGCGGGACTGACTCTGTAGCTCCGTGTGTTGACGCCTCAGAACGCGCCATGTAGCCCGGGTCCACTGTCAGACTTTTAAACTTTTCCCGGTTTATTTCAAATGCCAGATTTGATTTAAACTTTGGGATGACATAACTTTTGCTAGGAACCTCCAAATTTAGTGATTCAAGTTGGGTTGGATTCAGATTGAAAAACTCTATCCAAATGTGCAAACTAATTTGTATGAAAGTCAATATTTAAATCTGGACAATTCTTTAAATCTTTTCAGCAAAAGAATTTTAGAGGGAGTTTGGTTCATCCATAAATCCTCAAATTTTGCCAGAAAATTCTTTAGGATGTTAGTTAGCTCCTGTGAAAATCTCAGCTTATTTGGAGTTGATTGGGTTAGGAGAATTGTGATTTAAAATTTCTGTCTTCAAATGAATACAGAAACAATTCCAGATAATTTCCAAAACTTGGAAATTCAGTTCTGGGCAATTCCTAGTTCCAAAATTCCTAGGAAAATTCATGCATGATCCCTGAGCTAGGTTTGAAAATGTGTTCACTTGGATTTGCATGAAAGTGCAAATTTATTCAGAAATAGTTCCTTTTTGCATAAATGCTTAGGGAATTGTTCTGAGTGAACTACTCATTGAAAAATTCTGAATTTTGGTCCCGATGATTTTCTTTTGACAAGGAACTCACATGAAAATTTTCAGCTCCATTGGAGCTTTGGATAATCGCTGTCCTGTTTAACCTCTTAGATGAGTAACACACAAGTGATGAAATGCACTTATCACTTGATCATGTTGCTTAACCCAAACTCAAACCACTAGCACCAATGTCATTTTAAATCCTTAAACAGAGTTCCAGTTTTAAACTCATCTTTAGAACTTGTTAGCAAAATCTTTACAATTAAACACATATGCATATTCATAACTTGTAGCCTCTAGAAGATTGTGAAGCAATTGAAGTGAAGGTCAAATAGGAAGTAAAGCGAGTGATCAAGCCACAGGTGGTCTTCACTAACTGAATAGATACTTAGTCAAATGCAAAACCAAGGCAACCTCTGGTTTGCATTTAAGTTGTTTATAAAGTTTTATTTTATTCACTACTATGGTTAGAGTTTGTATGTGCATTAGGTCAAGTATGTTTTATGCTCCAAATACATGACCAAAGAAACCCTCGAGTCAAGGGAGAAGACGTATCCCCGCTGTAGAATAATGCCATGCTAAATAGGCTATGACATCCGATATAAGTCGAGTAGTTGGAATCTACTCGCGAGCTATACTGTGGGATCACACGGGTATGATTTAATGAGGCAAACTAAAGTTTATGTTTCCAAAGATGAGACCGGGCAGGAGTGTTAGGCAGCGACAAGACAAGGTCTTGGTCGAGTAGCTCTCCCTGTGTCGGTTAAGGACCGAGGCATGTGCAGTCCCGCTGAGCAAGTATTGAGCTGTGTACCGGATGCTTACTGCTATATGGGACCCAGGAAACTGATGTACCAGGTTAACTGGATTGTAGAGGCATACCACATTATCTCGTTAGACCTATGATCCTGAGACGGTGCAACCGGTTCTACAGTCGGGTATCCTGTGAAAGGTTGTCACATATGACGTAATGAAGGACGCCAGATTTGGGTCTTCAGAGGCGGGCGTATGTGTCGAGTTATCCGGGCAGTGTTTGATTCGAATCACCGTCCCTCACGGTTATGAGTACCGCTTGCTCACTGTGTTGTGACGTAGTAAGTAAGTTGTGTGGGAACAGTTTGCAAGATTTAATTGCTGCTATGATAATTGAAAATGTATCAAAACCATGTATGAAATAGTGATAGAGCAAACTAAAGTTAATTTACACCTTGGGACAAGTAACATTGGAATGAAGCGTTTCTTGTTTGATTGTGGAGTTCCAATATTGCTCGGCGCAAGGTCACTACTATGATGGATAAAATCTGAAAGTTATGGATGAACTTGTAGGCGAGTCTTTTTGCAACTTACATGTTTATGTCTTAAGTCACCTTCATGTAGAGTTGCATGGTTTAGGAGAGACGGTTAAGTCTTGCTGAGCCATTTTGCTCACTCTTGCTATATGAATGGTTTTGCAGGTTAACATAGACTCTTATGAAGAAGGTTGTCCAGTGAGACTCGGAGACTTTCCAGTCATGTAACACATGGAGAACCCAACCGCTGCAATGTCTTCGTGTTGCTAGCGAGAGGAGTCCGCGGGCTGGACCTCTTCTCGAGTGCTCATTAGCTATTCGACATGAGCTGTTTATAGACTTCCGCTGTAGCGATTTTATGTAAATTATTTACAAAGAACATTTGTAAGCTTCCGCTTTTGATTTAGGTAATACAGTTTTCCTTATATGTGTGCTGTTGGGTGCCGCATAACACGGCACCACCCAATGCGATTCCCGGGCGAGTTGCACGGCCCCGTGATACAGGTGCCGGGGACCCCCTCAGCTCGGCAAGACTTAACCGTAAAACCTAGTCATGAATCTCTACATGAGGGTAATAGACATAAAATTGGATAGCAATAGGCATAATTGAACTCGCCTAAAAGTGAATCCTTACATTCAGGTGTTATTTGCAGCAGTTTAAAAGTAGACTTGGGCACGCCACATCGGGAGTCCACAATCAAACAAGAAACAATTTTCCCCGATTTAATTTGCTCACGGTGGAAATGAATCGAGTTTGCTCTAGCTATTCATCAAAGATACATCACAAATCTAGCATGAACATCAAACCATAGTGATCAGTTCCTTTCTCATGCAAGTTATTACTACGTCACGACTGTGAGAACAAGTATGCTCAATCCTTTCCGCGAGCGACGGTGATTCGAATCAATAATGCCAGGACTACACGACACGTATGCCCATACTCGACATTGCCTACAGCAACCATCACTGATGTTGTACGTGGCAGCGTTTCCCCCGTTTCACCCACGTTGAATCGATCAAATTGCCCCGTACAGTAGACACCCTCATGGTGCACCTACTGACATGAGATGTCATGAGAGTGTTACCCACATACTCCACACCGGCCCTCTCGACTGAGGCGACCCAAAAAGGCTCAACGTAAGCTTCCCGAGGTACATCAGTTTACTGGGTCCCATATAGCCAGCATGAGTCCGGTACACAACTTAAACTTGCTCTTTGTCTCTGTTCATTTTCCCCCATTTTTCAGAGGCATAAGGAATGAACACATCATTTGATGAAGCAAATTGGGTCCAATGCATCTGGAATTTTTACTGGAGTTCAAGAAATTCTGGAATAATTTCCTGTCCAAATTTGGGAATTTTTTAATAAACAGAACTCCTGTAAAAATTCCTACAACATTTTCGTTAAATGAATTAATGAGCCAAATCCAGGGATGTACATAAATATTGGGATGCACCCCCGATAGTACTCTCTGAGAGGAATCCAGCAAATTTTGGTTCACAATTTTTGGACACTCATACCCAAAGTTATGGCTCTTCAAAGTTTGAACTGAATTGGGCAAATCTGGAAAATGTTTAAATGCCGACAATGGGTCCCACCTGTCGTCCCTAACCTTCAGCCTCGCGCCAAACAGGGCAGTGGCGGCTCCCTCTGGCGAGGTCGCCGGAAAGGACATTCCCGGCCAGCTTCAGTTCCCCTGCTGGCCGCCCCCCATTATCCCCCACGCTGAATCTGTTGGTGAGGTCGCCGGCGGCTGAAACTCGCCGGAAAACAGGGTGCACCGGCAACAGCAAACCCTAGGGCTCCAGCGAGGTCGTGCACAGTGAATTCTCCACCAAATGGTCGGTTCTTGGGCTCTAAAGCACCAGGGGATCGTGTAAGAGACTGACATGAGGTCTAAACAAGCCTGGGAGCGCTCCAAACCTATCGGCACCGTGCGCCCGATATGGTCCCCTCAAAAGGAACTCGGATTCCTCGCTCTATACTCAATTTCTTGGTCTAAAATCGATGGAGGAGGTGCGCTAGGAAGTTAAGATCCTGTGTGTGATGTTTGAAACAGAACAAACACGATTTGAGGACGAATTTCGCAATTCCTTACCTCAAGGTCAGTTTCTGCCGCCCGGGAGAAAATCTTGAAATTCTCCCTCTGTGATCAATGGCTAGGGCTGAGCTTCGGAGGTGAGCAACAAGACTTGTAGGTGCACTGATGGGGTGGCTTGCTTGAGCGTGATCACTCCTTGTTTGGGCTGCCCACGGTGACCAGTTCGGTTCACTTCAGTTTCAACACGGGAGCAATGGAAACTTTGCTGCTTCTAGGCGCCAGTGAGCTCGGGATGGCGGGGTGAAGTTGCTAGCCGGCTAGAGCACGCTGGTGCGCTGCTATTTGCTGTGGGGAGCACGGGCAAAGGGAGCTCAGTTGCTATGGTGTAATCGGTGAAGAACAGAGAGCGACAGCTGCGTTTTTGCTTCGGCGTGAGCGAGCAGAACCGAGGAGAGCGAGGGAAATGGCTCACGTCGGGAGGGCAGCGTGCTACACTTCACTTGGCGTTCTCATCCGCGAGCAGGAGCTGGCAGGGTCGAACGTCGGTTGACGCCGGCCGATGGCAGGTAGCGCGCGTACAACAGTCGCTGGAGTCGGTTGCAATTTTGTGAGACTGACCGGTGGGGTCCACAGCCACAATTTTGCTTCTTATCGCACAATTCCATTTAAAATAGCAAATGAGCTCCAAATGCGATCAAACTTGGAGGATAGGTCAAAAGAATTACAAGGAACATGAATCAGGAATCAGATTTCAAAATTGAGTTTGTTTGTCTCAAAATTCAAATTCAAGTTTGAATTTGAACGTGCCCTCATTTAATCCTCGGAATAAATAGTATATGAAACCTAAAATTCTCCGAATTTGAAACTTAGGCTCTTGAATACATGAGAAATGCATCTATGATCTAACATATAGGCCTTTGGATAATCTGAATAGGAATCCTTTCAAAAGATTCAAAATGGTGTTTAAATTTCCTCCACTCTCCTCATAGAGAAGGTGCACATGAGTTAGGGTTTCTGGAAGTGAAGTTCTTTCCCCCTAGGTTAACATGTGTTGAGCATGGGCTGGGGCAAAGTTTTACTCCCTCACATGTCCATTTGCTGTGTTTATCATTTTATGTGACACAAACATAATCTGTCTTCGCCTTAACTTTGTTTCATTAGTTGAAATCAACTTTACAAAAGTTAGGGCTGTTACAGAGGTGGCGAGAATTAGCGAGTTTGGGGCACGGGAACCCCCTCCCAGCGAGAGCTCCAGCGAGCTCGGCGGCGTGGGAGCGCGGAGGGCTGGAGGTAGACAAAGAGGGGGAGGACCCACATGTCAGTGTCGGTTAAGGGGAAATTTGATCTTCTGTGGCACCGGATCAAATTGTGCCTTTGCGGGAATGACTCTGTAGCTCCGTGTGTCGACGCCTGAGAACGCGCCACGTAGCCCCGGGTCCTGCTAACAGTACGGTTGTCACTCGGCACTTCACACCCACATGGAGAGCTACAAGGGCAGAAGCTATTGATGATGCTGCATGGGATGCACTCACCAGACTATGCTACGCCTTTCGTGAGCAGCTTGAGAACACTACCTTTGAGCTGCACCCGTATCGGAAGAGTGGTACGAGGGAGATCATTGGACCCCAGGGAGGAGCTCTTTCCAACCCACAAGCTGCTGACAAGTCTTAGAGGTTGCTCGTTGAGTTAGGAAACCTCTATGCAAGCGCACACAAGAGATCTGTTACCTCCGCAAGAAGCTGTACTTGCAGGAAAAACAAGAGGACACTCGTGCCAACGCGGGAGCAAATGGACCACCAGCGTCATCTATCCCTACATGGACTGCAGACTCACCATGGCGTGCATCCATGTATGGAACACCCCCAGCACACGGCGAGAACAGCACCGGTTCTCACGATTAAGTTTAGGTTTCCATTGAATAAAGCTGTAATAGGAACGTTTAGATGGTAGTTATAAAAGTCCCAAAACATGTAAATGGAAAACTTGAGTGGTGAATAAAGTTGAGTTTAAATTCAAGAAAATGGGACTTGCAAAAACTTTTCTAAACATGTGAAGGTTGTCATGAGCAAGCACATGAATTCATGTCCACTTTGAATTCAAATGATCATTTAAATGAAAAAGTGGTCATTTTTAAATGAAGGATGCAAAATGTGGTTTTAAACCTCCCCTTTGCAGCCACCAAATTAAAAGTTTGAATCCATATTTGAATTCTTCAGGTCCAAATTATGAGGAAGACAAATTTTGAGAAAATTTGGAGGTGCTTTGATATGTATATCAAAGAGGCTTGTGAATTTCATTGAAATTTGAATTCAAATTGGAAACTGTGGTAAAACTTGTCAATTTGCCCAAATGGTGTTCAAATTGGAGTTTCTCATGACTGAGGTTTACACCATGCCAAATTGGGAAGATCTTTGAGGAGAAGAGCAGTGGGACCCACCTGTCATAAGGAGTAGACTTACACAAGAAGTAAAACAGAGGCTCTGTTTTTCACTCGTAGCAGCCGACGTCCTAGTGCGTGCCACCGAGAAAGAGCTGCCGCCACCTCCCGAGCGAAACACAGCTCACTCTCTTTGCCCCTATCGGCTCCAACCGAGAGCATGTCGCTTCTCACACCACCTCACAGCCGCTGCTATCCCGTTACCGCGTGCTCTCGACGAAGCACTCGGCCGCACGCGAAGAAACTGTCGGTCCAGCGCCAGCCGGCTGTTCCACCTCGCTGCACGCCAAGCTAAGATCCCCAACAGGGTCGCCGGACCTCCCTCAGCGTGCCCGAAGAAAGAACCAGACGCTAGCTCCACGGGAACCTTGGCGTCGAGCTCGTTTTCCCTCCACAGCGCTGTGTGAGACCGCCGTGACAAGAACTCGTCGCCCGGCCGCCACAGAGCTTTTCCCACCGAGCTGCAAAAGCAAAAAGGTTTGCCTAGACCTCTTCTTGCTTCACCGTAACCCCGGCAGCTTTTCACGAACTGTGCTCGCCAGAATTTTGCTTTTGCCGCCGACATGCAATAATAACCGCGTGGAGAAACACAGCAAATTCATGTCACACGTTCCACCACTCAACACATAATCTAGCAACCTACTTCTAGACGGCGGCGCGAGCTCAGAGGATCAAAAATCACCGAGAACCGTCGATTAGAGCCACTGTTCTTCGAGTTTTCTGAACTTCGCCAGATTTTGACCTAGCCCGACGGTGAGGTCGTATCTATGGTGAGTTTCCTCGAGATCAGCATGTAGTTCGGTGTTCTCCATGGTGAAATGGTGCTGTACAAGAAAACCGTGCACCTTTTGGTGCATCACAGCGCCCTAGCGACGTCGTCGGACTTGCTGCAGCCACGGTCGCCGTCGCTCGTAGGTTTCCGGCCATCTTCGATCCGAGGGAAGGCCGGCAACGTGTTCTCCGCATGAAATTATGTAGAGGCGGCAAGAGTTAGCGAGTTTGGTGCACGGGAACTTCCACCCGGCGAGAGCTCCGGCGAGCTCGGCGGCGCGGGAGCGCGGAGGGCTGGAGGTAGACGAAGAGGGGGAGGACCCACACGTCAGTGTCGGTTGGGGGGAAATTTGATCTTCTGTGGCACCGGATCAAATTGTGGCTTTGCGGGAATGACTCTGTAGCTCCGTGTGTCGATGCCTGAGAACGCGCCACGTAGCCCCAGGTCCTGCTGTCAGGGATTTGAACTTTTCCCGATTAATTTGAATTCTAGAATTTCCCCAAACTTTAGAACCTCATAACTTTTGCTAGCAAGCTCCAAATTGGGTGATTCAAATTGGGTTAGATTCAGCTTGGCAAGATCTATCCAATGTGCAACCCAATTTGTACGAAATTCAATATTTAATTCTGGAAAATTCATTAAATCGTTTCAGCAAAAGAATTTTAGAGGGAGTTTGGTTCATCCGAAATTCCTCAAATTTTTCCAGAGTATTATTTAGGATGTTAGTTAACTCTTGTAAAGGTTTCGGCTCATTTGGAGTTGATTTGTTTTGGAGAATTCTGATTCTAAGTGGCTCTGTTCAAATGGATACGGAAACAATTTCAGAGAATTTCCAAACTTGGAAATTCTGTCCTGGGCAATTCTTAGCTCCAGTAATCATAGGAAAATTCATGCATGCTCCTGAGATATGTTTGAAATTGTGGTTTACCTGAATTTTCATGAAAGTGCAAATTTATTCAGAATTAGTTCCTTTTTGCCTAAATGCTTTAGGAATTGTTCTGAGTGATCTACATCTTGAAAAATTCTGAATTTTAGTCCAGATTAATTTCTTGTGACAAGGAACTCCCAAGAAAATTTTCAGCTCCATTGGAGCTCTGGATCACCACTGTTCTGTTCAACCTCATTTGATGAGTAACACACAAGTGATGAAATGCACTTATCACTTGATCATGTTGCTTAACCCAAACCACTAGCACCAGTGTCATTTTAAATTCTTAAACAGAATTCCAGTTTTAAACTTGTCATTAGAACTTGTTAGCAAAAGCTTTACAATTAAATACATATGCATATTCATAAAGTGTAGCATCTACGTGAGGACTTGTGAAGAACGTGAAGTGATATTTCGAGGACAAGGTGATCGAGTGATCAAGCCTCAAGTGGTCTTCACTAACTGAATACATACTTAGTGACCTGCAAAACCAAAGCAAGCTCCGGTTTGCATCTAGTTGTTTTATAAAGTTTTACTTTGTTCATTATTATGGTTTAGAGTTTGTATGTGCATTAAGTTAGGAATGTTTTATACTCCAAATGCATGACCAAAGAAGCCCTCGAGTCAAGGATTGAAGTCGTATCCTCGCTGTAGAATACTTCCATGCTAATTAGGTTATGACATCTGGTATATGGGACCCAAGAAACCGATGTACCAGGTTAACTGGATTGTAGAGACATACCACATCGTCTCGCTAGACCTATGAGCCCGAGATGGCGCGACCGGTTCTACAGTCGGGTGTCCTGCGAAAGGTTGCCACATACGACGTAATGAAGGACGCCAGATTTGAATCTTCATAGGCGGACGTATGTGTCGAGTTATCCGGGCAGTGTTTGATTCGAATCACCGTCCCTCGCGGTTATGAGTACCGCTTGCTCACTGCGCTGTGACGTATTAATCAAGTTGTGTGAGAACAGTTTGCAAGTTTAAAGTGCTGCTATGATAATTGGAATTGCATGAAAACCATGTATGAAGTAGTGATAGAGCAAATTAAAGTTAATTTCCACCTTGGGAAAAGTAACATTGGGATGAAGCATTTCTTGTTTGATTGTGGATTTCCAATGTTGCTCGGCGCAAGGTCCGACTGTGATGGCTGAAATTTGAAAGTTAAGGATGAACGTGTAGGCGAGTCTTCATGCGACTTATATGTTTATGTCTTAAGTTACCTTCATGTAGAGTTGCATGCTTTAGGAGAGACGGTTAAGTCTTGCTGAGCCTTTGTGCTCACTCTTGCTATGTTAGGGGTTTTGCAGGTTAACATCGACGCTTATAAAGAAGGTTGTCCGGTGAGACTCGGAAACTTCCGAGTCAGGTAACACATGGAGAACCTAGCCGCTGCCATGTGTTCGTGTTGCTAGAGAGAGGAGTCCGCCGGCTGGACCTCCTCTCAAGTGCCCATTAGTTACTCAACGTGAGTTGATTGTAGTCTTCCGTTGTAGCTATTTGATGTAAATTATTTACAAAGAACATTTGTAAGCTTCCACTTTTGATTTATGTAATACAGTTTCCTTATATGTGTGCTGTTGGGTGCCACATAACACGTCACCACCCAATGCGATTCCGGGTGAGTGGCACGGCCCCGTGACACGGGTGCTGGGGGTCCTCACAGTAGTAAGTCAAATAAGAGTGGTGTGCAGAATTTAATGATGATTGCATGTGTTTGTGTGCTGGTGTGAGTTGCGGGACGCTTCGGCGAATGTACACATCCACACATAGTGGAGAGATGTGATATGCTTCGGCACGTGTTCACATCCTCATATAGGCTGAAATTAATAAAAGAAGTTGCGTAGTTCATACACCTTGATGCATATAGTTGGGGGATCATTCTATGTTTCTATTTCCTACTCTACTCTCTCACAGATGGTGAGGAAAAACTCCAACCGCCAACGGAGGAACGCTTGTGGTAACAACGAACCACAGGAGGACGGCAATGTTGAAGTTCCTGAAAATGCCAACCCCGGGGCTGATGCAAGCAACCTTGAAGGTTTGATGGCTATGCAGAACCAGCTCATGCAAACTATGATACAAACGTTGGGACAGCTGCAGGCCAACAACAACAACAATCCTAACCCCGTTCCTGCACCCCCACTGCCGCCACCGCCACCACTGCCAGCTCACAACAGATTGGGAGAGTTCATGAGGACTAGGCTGCCTACTTTTGCACAAGAAAATGATCCTATGGAGGCTAATGATTGGCTGAAGTCTATGGAAAAGAAGCTTGCTCTTGTTCAGTGCAATGATCGGGAGAAAGTTCTCTTCGCATCGCACTAACTTATGGGAGCAGCCGCTGATTGGTGGGATGCTCTTTGCAATGCTCATGTCAACCAGGAGACTACCACTTGGGCTGAATTCAAGGAGAGTTTCCGCCCTCACTATGTCCCTGCAAGAGTAATGATGCTTAAAAGGCAAGAGTTTGAAGGTCTCTGTCAAGGAAGGAAGAGCGTGAATGAGTACCTCAACAAGTTCATGCAGCTGTCAAGGTATGCTCCATAAGATGTCAACTCGGATCATAGGAAGCAGTACTTATTCATGAGAGGATTGAACAATGAAATCCAAGTTCAGCTGCTCAATAATGACTATGAGAAATTCCAAAAGCTCGTTGACAAAGCTGACATGGTGGAGAGCAAGATCCGCGAGATTGAACAAGAGGGCAAGAGGAAGATGCCATATCAAGCACAGCCACAAGGGAGCAATGTACGTCCCCATTTAATGCCACCAACTGCACCATATTATGGCTCGTCTGCTTCTACTTTCCGCCCTGCAAATCTACCTCGCTGTAGTCAGCCACCACATCAACGTCCTATTATGCAAGCACCTCGTATGCCTATGCCTCATGCGCCCCGTCCCAACATGGGCGCCTATGCTCAAAACCAGCCTCGACCAACATTCCTACTGTTATGGGCAACAAGACATGTTTTTCATGCAGAGAGGCGGGACACTTTGCAAGTCAGTGCCTGACAAAAGGCCTTGGACAGCCGAACAACGCACCTAAGCAGAACCCACAGCTGAATGGAGGAGCTATGCAAGGTAACCATGGACAGCAGAACTGTGCTCATGGCAATGTGAATCACGTCTCCGCTGAGGAAGCACAACAAGCTGAGGATGTCATGATTGGTATGTTTCTTGCCAACTCCAACCCAGCCACTGTTTTATTTGATTCCGGAGCATCGCATTCATTCATCCCATCCAAGTATGTTGCCATGTATAACCTGCCCATATCCCACATGAAACAAACTATGTTGGTTAATTCTCCCGGTGAAGAGATGAGAACTAATATAGTATGTCCGAAAGTAAGACTTAAAATAAGGAGGGTAGAATTTCTTGCCAACCTTATTGTCTTAGATTCCTAAGGGATTGACATAATACTTGGAATGGACTGGTTAAGCAAGCACAATGGAGTGATTCAATGTGCTCAGAGGATCGTGCAGTTGACGAGTGAGCACGGTACTCGTATTGAGTTCTGTGAGGGGCCCGGACCACCCGTTCATTCACGGGGCCATGCCGCTGGCCCGAGGATCTCGTCGGGTGGCGCCGTGTGATGCAGCACCCAACAGCTCAAGATTGGAGGACAACATCATATTACACAAATCTGTTTTGCGGAAGCGTACAAAAAGTACTTTACAAATACTTATCTCAAAATAAGCTACAGCGGAAGACTACAACTCTCATGACTCATTTCTAGCTTAGCATCAAAGAAACAGTCCAGCCCGTGGACGTTTCTTACTAGCAACACGAAGCACAAACCGCAGTGGCGAGAATGCTCTTTAGTAACCACTCGGAGGTTTCCGAGTCTCATCGGTATCTTCTCATAAGGATAAAGTAAATACCTGCAAAACAACTCTGATAGCATCCGTGAGCATAACGCTCAACAAGACTTAACCGTCGACCCTAGTCATGAAACTCTACATGAGGGTATAACATATAGTGGGATAGCATAATGCATAAAGAACTAGCCTAAAAGTGAATCCTTACTTTCAGTTATATTTGCAGCAAATTAAAAGTAACCTTGGGCACGCTACATCGGGAGTCCACAATCAAACAAGAAACGCTTTCCCCTGATGTAATTTTCTCTCGAGTTTGCTCTAACTATTCATCAAAGATACATCTTAAAGATAGTATAAACTTCAATCCATAAAGATTAGTTCCTTTCTCATGCAAGTTCTTACTACGTCACGACTGTGAGAACAAGTATGCTCGGTCCTTTTCCACGAGCTACAGTGATTCGAATCAATAACACCCGGACTACATGACATGTACGCCCGTACTCGTCGTTGCCTACAGAAACCATCACCGACGTCGTACGTGGCAGCCTTTCCCCCATTTCACCCACGTTGAATAGATCAAATTGCCCTCTATAGTAGCCACTCCCATGGTGCACCTACCGGCATGAGTTATCATGAGAGTGTTACCCACATACTGCACACCGGCCCTCTCGCCCCAGGCAACCCAAAAAGGCTCAAAGCAAGCTTCCCAAGGTACATCGGTTTGCTGGGTCCCATATAGCTAGCATGAGTCCGGTACACAACTTAAACTTGCTCAACAGGGCCGCATATGGATTGGTCCTTGACCGACACGGACAGGTCTATAGCACCCAGGCCCCTATGTCCTGCTGCCCCTACAACCTGCCGGTCGCAACTTTAAGTTGCTAACAATTTTCTGAACCAATCCCGTATGCCCCTGTTGTTCCTGATCATGCGAGTAGCATCTCACCACTCGACTTCTACCCAACCTTACTTAAGCATGGCAGTTCTACACGGTGAAAAGACACCTACCCAATACTCCATGGGTTCATTTGGTCATGCAAGAGGAGTATCAAATCATATAGACCTAATCACAATTCATATCTTAACCGAAAGAGTGAATACAAAGTAAAAACTTAAAAGCTGTTAAATGCAAACCGGAGCTTGCCTGTTTTGCAGGGTAGTCATATATAAGTAGTTAGTGAACCTTGCTGATTAACCCTTGATTCTCCGGAGTATGATCCACTTCAATGAATCGCTCCTTCGAATCCCCTTCGTTGTGCCTCCAATTGAAATGTTTATGCATAATTTTTATATTGCAATCGAATGAATTAAAAGACTAGATTTCTTAAGAACATAGACGGTGTGGAAATGCCAAGAATGGCTTTGCTTGCCTCTGTTGTGCAAAGAAATATGAATGACTAAATCTATCTTAGGGGTTTAGTTTATAAACTAACTACATTTCCTAATGAACATAAGAAATGAGCTGAAAAGATTTGAATGCAACTGAAGAACAAGAACTCTAATGGCTTCAAAACTTTTACAGCATGTTCTATACAATTGTGTTCTCCATAATTCCCCCAAGAGTCTTATGTATTTTCCCACATACATAAGCATGGAGAACAAGAACAGGGAGTTCTAAGGCTCAAATTGAGCTGATAATTTACATGTGAGTTTCTGATCACATGAAGGTAATTTCATCCAAAATTCAGTCTTTCAACTTGAATAGTTCCTCCAGAACAATTCCTTAAGCATTTCTACTCAAAGAATTAATTCTGGAGTAATGTGCATTTTCATGCCCAATCAAGTGAACTAAAATTTCAAGTAGGACTCAGAGAGCTTGCCTAAATGTTCCTATGATTTTTGGAGCTATGAATTGCCGAGAATAGATTTTTCAAGTGGGCAACATTTCTGAACGTGTTTCTGGACCCTTATGAACACAGCAGTTTGTATTTAGCAAATTCCTACTCAAATTATCTTCAAAGGAGCTGAAAATTTGCTATATGGTCAAAAATATTCTAGAGAATATTCTGGCAAAATTTGAGGATTTTTGGATGAACCAAACTCCCTCAATAATTCCTTTTTTTGAAAAACCTTAAAAGAATTTTCCAGAATTTGATATTGACTTTCATACAAATTGGGGTTCATATTTGGATAGATCTTTGAAAAATTAATCCAACTTAATTTGAATCACTCAATTTGGAGGTTTCTACACAAAGATATGATTTTCCAAAGTTGGAAGACAATCTGGAATTGTTTTACCACTGGAAATCAGTTGGGCCCACGTGTTTAAACTGCAGCCAATAGAATCCGGGAACACACGGGGCCACAGCATTTTTGCGCGCAACCACAGAGGATCCCAGAGCCACAGCTGATCACAGATTTAAAAATCAGTCGCTGACGGCTGGGGCCCACCCTGTCTCCTACCTCTCGCTCACCCCTTCGCGCGTGCGCCACCAGTTCTCGCCGCAGCGAGCTGCTGTTCACGGGACCGGCGTTTCCGGCCGCCGCCCGGGCTGAGGCTCGCCGCTATGGTGTTTTGAAGGCCGTGGAACACGATGGTGGGGTGTGTTCGGGCTGCCGGTGGCCGGAATACCATCGGCGACGTGCGGCGACCTCGGATGCACTTCGGCACCCTCGGCCGGCCTCTCTAGCTTGCCAACCGCTCGTCCAACTAGCTCTACAGCACCAGGGAAACTTAGGGAAGATCGACAAGGCCTCAAACTAGCTCAGAAATGGCGGCAAGTTGGTCGGCACCATGCGCCCGATCGGTTCCGCCGAAGAAGCTCTCGGAGAACTTCAAAATCCACCGCTCTGATTAGGTTCCAAGCCATGGTTGCTAAAAGGAAGATGATCACTGGCTAGTCCGGCTCGTGTGTGCAAAATTTTATGATCTATGGAAGATTAAATAGTGAGAATTTTGATGTCTACTACCGGACGCTCGGTTTGTCCCCGCCAGAGCAAAATTGCCGAATTCGCCGCGGATGGTCCACGGCTTGGCTTGCAGCATGGGTGGAAGCAGCGTGGAGGTCGTGCGCTTCCATTGCCGCCCATGCTGGGCCGTGACAGCCTCTGTGGCGAGCTGCCCACGTGCACCCGATAGCTGTCTCTCTTTAGGTCACCACATATGTAGCCGTTCTAGGGCAAGGGCAAACAAAACTCGTCTGGTTTTGTGTCGGGGAAGTGAGCAACAAGGGCAGGGTGCTGTTTTTCAGCTAGGAGGGGAGTCGCACGCGAGTTTTCCTGGTTCCCCGGTTGCTCACGAGGTGCGGCGGTGTGATGCTCTGTTCTCGTGTGTTGTTCATGAGGAGGAGGAAGCAAAGCACGACTGGCTCAGCTGTGGAGAGGAGGATCACACCGGGAAGCCCACCCACTGCTGCCAACGTGTTGTGAAGAGCAGGAGGTGGCGGCAATGGCAGCTCGGTGTCACACGATAAGGTCTTGGGTTGTTCGAGTGAAAGAACAGAGAAAAGACTCGGTTGCTTTGGGTGCAAGTCACAAATATCCCAATGACATGTGGGGTCCACCTATGTTTCTCCTCTCAAAAGAATTCCTCAAGTTAATCATTCCCATTCCAAAGTTTTGAGTGTGAAAAGTTGGCAAGCATTTGAATTTGCCAAATTCAGTTTGAATTTGCATAGCAAATTGGAATTTGGTTTGAATTTTGAAATGCCTCTATTTAGTTCCTTTTTAGCCCACCCTAAAGTTAGATCATTGCCATCCAAAACTTCCCCATTTCAAAACTATATGGCTGCAAAAGTATTCAAAGGTTTGGCCACGATTTGTGTGAACCTTAAATTTGGAAAATCTGATTTTTTAACTCTTCATGCAAAGAATTGTTTAATTCCATATGGGTTCAACACATTCAAATGAACATGTGAGCCTTTTTTTGGATGAACATCCATGAAACACTTTGCATGTAGAAATGTTTTAGCAAGTCCCATTTTTCATGAATTTGCACACATAGACTTTCAAGCCTCGGTTTATTCATATACATTTTTGGGACTTTTAGATTCCTCCCCCCTTAAAAGAATCTCGTCCCGAGATTACAAAAGAAGAATGGGATGGGAGAGGTAATTACAAACTGTACAAAGATAAAAGTTTTGAATAGTTGGTGCGGACGTAATCTTCACTTTCCCACGTCGCCTCTTCCGCGGTATGATTACTCCACAACACCTTGTAAAATTTTATCGTCCGGCTCTGGGTTACCCGGATCTTTTCATCCATAATCTGAACCGGTCGCTCGGTGTAGGTAAGGTCCGGTTTCAATTCATCGATTTCTACGGTGCGGATAGAAGCGGTGAATTTGAGGCACTTCTGCAGCCGTGACAGATGAAACACATCATGGACACCCGCAAGATTTTCCGGTAATTCCAGATGGTAGGCTACGGGTCCGCACTTCTCCGTGATAGCAAAAGGACCTATAAAGCGGGGAGCGAGTTTCACCTTTACACCGAACCGGTGAATTCCCTTCATCGGAGATACGCGAAGATAAACGTGCTCTCCGACATCAAAATGCAATGGCCTACGCCTTTGATCAGCATAGCTCTTCTGTCGGGATTGTGCAGCCTTCAAATTCTCTTGTATCAACCGAACTCGGTCTTCGGCTTCGTTGACAAGATCAACCCCGATCAATACTCTTTCGCCCGACTCACACCAATTCAGCGGTGTGTGACACTTCCGGCCGTAGAGAGCTTCATACGGTGCCATTTTAATACTCGCTTGATACCCGTTGTTGTATGAAAACTCCGCCAATGGTAAGTGATCATCCCAATTCTTACTGTGGTGGATGGCACACGCACTCAGCATATCTTCAAGCACTGTGTTCACCCTCAATTTGTCCATTGGTTTGAGGGTGATATGCGGAGCTTCTAATCAACTTGGTGCCCAACAAGGCGTGCAGCTGCTCCCAGAAACGAACAACAAACAGTGCACCTTGATCTAAAATGATAGTCTTCGGAACACCATGTGAGCATATAATTCTTGAGATATATAACTCGGCATATTGCTTGGCCTGATAATGAGTGTTTACCAGTATGAAATGAGCTGATTTCTTCAACCGGTCGACGATCACCCATATCGAGTCATGCTTCCGCGATGTGAGCAGTAATCCGATGACAAAATCCATACTCACATCCTCCCACTTCCACGCCGGTATCTTCAGTGGTTGTAGCGGTCCGTCTTTCCGCATATGATCAGCCTTGACCCGTCTACAGGTATCACACTCGGATATGTACTTGGCAATTTCCCTCTTCATCCGTGTCCACCAAAATTTCTGTTTTAAGTCTTGGTACATCTTGTTACTGCCGGGATGAATGGAAAACTTTGACATGTGGGCTTCATCCAAGATCTTCTTCCAGAGTTTCATGTTACGTGGTACCACTATACGGTCATTAAACCATAGCGTACCGTCATTATCCTTACGGAAACACTTCACCTCTCCGTTGTCTAGTCTTCTCCATATGTGAGACATACCCCTGTCTCTTCTTTGAGCCTCAACATCTCTTCACGAATCATTGGAATGAGAGCAGTATTATAAAGTGCTCCTTACGGAATGACACGGAGACTTGGTTCTTCATCTTCCAACTCAGCAATCGCCAAGTTGTGAGCGTGGACTTTCCGACTAAGTGTGTTGGCAACCACGTTCGCTTTCCCGGATGGTAGTGGATATCGATTTCATAATCTTTTATGAGCTCCAAACATCTCCGTTGTCTCATATTCAGCTCCTTCTGCGTGAAGATATACTTCAAACTTTTATGGTCGGTGTAGAGGTGGACAAAATTGCCAAGTAGATAATGTCTCGACATCTTTAACGCCAACACCATGGCAGTAAGCTCGAGATCATGAGTTGGATAATGCTTCTCATGGTTTTGCAGTTGACGAGACCCATAAGCGACTACATGCCCTTCTTGCATCAGAATGCAGCCGAGACCGATGCCGGATGCATCACAATATACATCAAATGGCTTCGTCGTGTACGGCTGAGCAAGAACTGGAGCTGTTGTGAGATGTTTCACCAGAGTTTTGAATGTGGCTTCACATGCTGCATTCCACACGTATTTAGTGCCCTTCTTCAGCAGCTCCGTCATTGGTTTAGCAATTTTTGAGAAGCTCAGAATGAACCTCCGATAATACCTTGCTAAACCTAGGAAACTTCAGACCTCGTGGACTGATTTGGGAGATTCCCATTTCAGCACTTGTACAATTTTGCTGAGGTCCATGGCAATGCCCTCTGCTGAAATAATATGGCCTAGAAAAGGCACTTGATCAATCCAGAACTTGCACTTGCTGAACTTGGCATAATATTTGTGCTCTCTCAACCATTGTAGCACGATACACAAATGTTCAACGTGCTCTTCTTCAGATTTGTAGTAAATCAATATGTCATCGATGAACACCACGACGAACTTTTCTAACTCTGGCATGAACACCTAATTCATCAAGTACATGAAGTGTGCCGGAGCGTTGGTTAACCCAAATGACATGACGAGGTACTCATAGAGTCCGTATCTCATCGAGAAAGCTGTCTTCGGTATGCCCTCCGGTCGGATCTTGATTTGATGATATCCGGACCGCAGATCCATCTTCGAAAATACCTTTGCACCCACAAGTTGATTGAATAATATGTCGATGCGGGGCAAAGGATACTTGTTCTTTATAGTGGCAGCATTTAGAGGACGATAATCAACACATAGCCGCAGTGTTTTGTCCTTCTTCTTAACGAACAGCGCAGAGCAACCCCAAGGTGAAGAACTTGGTCGAATGAAACCCTTGCTCATGAGTTCATTTATCTGCTCTTTCAACTCTGCTAGCTCGTTAGGTGCCATCTTGTAAGGCCTTCGTGAAATAGGTGTTGTTCCCGGCGCCAGTTCAATCTTGAACTCGACGTCTCATTCGGGTGGCATGCCCGGTAAATCCTTGGGAAAATCACGTACCACCGGAATATCTTCAAGTTTAATCGCTTCCTTGTGGTAGGCCTCTGCCATTTCTTGATCTTCGCTGTCTAAAAACAGCGTGTGCTGTCCGTGCATCGGCGAGTCAATCTGGACAGTCTGATTACCGATAATGAGAACGGCACCGTGATGGTTTAACCAAGACATCCCCAATATTACGTCTATCTTCTGCCTATACAACATAACCAGCGATGTTGGGTATATTTTTCCTCCCAAACATAAAGCTGCTCAGGACACAATCTGATTAGCAGAGATATTCCCTCCCGGTGAACGTATAAGATAACTCGTTGTGCGAGTATTGGCGGATAATTGGTGCTGATCCACACATGATTTGCTGATAAAATTGTGGGTTGCACCGGAATCAAAAAGTATCAGCATGGGTACGTCTTTAAGAGTGAACATGCCCGCTAAAACCGGTGCTCCCTCCGGGACATCCTCAATAGCAAGATGTTGCACACTCCCGGATTGCAATGCTGTTATATTTACTTGAACATGTGGCAGCATACCACCTGATGATGATGGTTGTCTGCTGTTCAACAACCTCTCCCGGCGTTCTTGCATAAGATGCCCAAAACTGTGGCAATAAGAACACGGATGTTTCCCCAGTTCTTTGTTGACTTGCGGTTGAGAAGTTGATGTACTTGGCTGCAGCGATGATGCACCAGAAATCAATCGTTGCTGCGGCAATGGTGTTGCTTCAAGACGTGATTCTTGAGCAGGAAATCTGTACTGAGTTGATCTTACTGGTGCTTGCCATAGTTCATCGGATGGTGTGCGATACACCACACGGTATTTACGGGGAACAACGGGTGTGTCTTCTTGCATATCATCCGTTCCCTCTTCTCTGCTTGACACTCAAGTGTCGCCTGTTCGGGCAGCAGGGCAGCACTGATCAACTCGGTGTAATTGCCTTGATTGAACAAAGCCACCCTATCTTTTAATATGGCACTCAGGCCATGGAAAAAGTAGTCACACCTTGCAGCTTCCCTCGTCGCATAGTTGGGGCATATTGTGCCAAATGGTTAAACCGTTTGACATAATCGAGAACATTCAGGTCCCCCTGCTTCAAATTCTGAATTCCTGCTGCTGGGCCTTTATAAAACCCATAGGAATGTGACGAGCATGGAATGATTCACAAAATTCCGTCCATTCCACTTGATGGCCCTCCGGAATGGTGGCGAGATAAGAGAACCACCAATTTCCTGCAGCTTAATGGAGCTGTTGATCTGCAAATAATGTCTTCCGATATTCATCGCACTCGAACACTCCAAACTTGGACTCCATAACCCGAAGCCACTGATCAGCTTGCACTGGTTCGGTAGCTTCTGTGAAAATTGGCGGTTGTGTCGCCAAGAAGTCCAAATAGGCGTTCCGAGGTGGAACGACCTGCTGTGTATGTTGGAGTAAGCCTTGCTGTACCAAGGCTTGGAGTAGTCTTGTGTTCTCTTGATTCGACTCGACCATTTGAGCCATGACATCCGCGCATACCGTTGATGGCGGTGCCCGTGGTGGAGTCGAGTCATCGCCGTCTCGGCGAGAACCTTCAGCCCTACTCGGAGAATGAGTACGCACCATACTGCAAAAAGATAATTTTGAGTGGAGTCAAAACTTGATCTCAGAAGTATGTGAAAGTATGTAGAACATGAACATGCTAAAACTTTATGAAAGCATCACAAAAATTCATGTTTACACATCTTCCTAAAGCAAACATAATCAGTCCCCTATTCTGTACAGAACAGACCTTTCTGTACTTAATCCAGATTTTGATCAGGTTAACAGCATTTTCATAACTCAAGTTGAATACCAAAGTTAAAGTTAACTTCAATATGTTTCCAACGAGTACTCATATGACCCTAGATAATTCCTGGATCAAAAGTTATGATTGCTCAAATTTGACAGAATTTGTGAATAAAATTTGCCAGCATCTCCTCTGAATGTGGCTGTTTTCATCACAGTTGTACATAACAATAGAGTACAATTCTGAACAAACTATGAACTACAAAATCGTTGCAAATTTCATAAACTTTACAACAGTGTATCATATGACCCTTAGGTATTTTTTTTCTACAGAAAGTTATGGCTAATTTACGGAAACATCTCGAGAAGTTTGCATCTGCCCTGTTTTCTGAACAGTTTGCAATCAACTGGACATTCAACCAATTTGGCTTCTGATTTTGCTCTGGAGGTCTACCGATATGTTGTATAGAACTTAAATAACTTTCCAGAAATTTATCATACACCTCCATTGGCTCAAGCTACTCAGAGTTATGCTCTGTCGAAGTCCAGCCAAAAATTCTGCCAGAACAGAGCACTCTGTTTTTGAGAAACTTAGATTCCCATCAATTCTCTGCTTCGAAACTTAGTTCAAATGAAGATCTCAATAAATAATATGTATTTGCAACTTCCATTTTTAGTTGAAAGTTAGTCATGAATGATTTCTTCATAGGAAAGAAGGTACGAAGTGTAGGACGGTGGCGATGCACCGTAAGACATATGACGGTACTACGTTGCCTCACCAAAAAAAATCCTAACCGGCTTACACCGGCATATACGTATCCGTAGGTGGCACTAAGATGGTCAATCACAAACGTGTTCTACTCATACTACGGTTTTTGTGGTTAGTGCCTGCATAAATCACGCGCAATCATCAGGTTTGGCTTCACACCGAACCAGGTCCCAATACAGTTCATACACCCGTCCGTCATCACTCGCACGGGTGTTCTCAAGCCAAACACGACTTCAGCTATGTGTTCATGTTACTAACCACGTTACGGGGTCTCCCATACTTGCCCATAGCACGCCAGAGAAGGGCGTTGCTCAAATACCCCAAACGACATGAAGAGTCGTAGAGGATACCCAAGCTGGCCGGGTTACATGCCACCTGTGAGGCTCCACCCTTCAGCTTGTGCCCACTGGTGGACAGTGCTTACATGCACCCCCAAGACATGAAAAGTCCTGAGATGCATGATTTTCTGACATAAGAAAGTAAATTAGGTTGCCACCTTCATAATATGCTAATATAGTAGTCCTTATGTGGGCCTAGTACCGTTATCTCACCGTATCCTACATTTTTATCTCAATATGATCCTCAATCCATGTGCTATTCTGAACGCAGCTCCGATACCACGCTTTGAGGGGCCCGTACCACCCGCTCATTCACGGGGCTGTGCCGCTCGCCCGAGGACCTCATCGGGTGGTGCCGTGCGATGTGGCACCCAACAGCTCACAGGTCGAGGACAACATTATATTACACAAATCTGATTTTCGAAAGCGTACAAAGAGTATTTTGCAAACACTTATCTCAAAATAAGCTACAGAGGAAGACTACAACTCTCATGACTCATTTCTAGCTTAGTATCAAAGAAACAGTCCAGCCCGCGGACGTTTCTTACTAGCAACATGAAGCACAAACCGCAGCAGCGAGAATGCTCTTGAGTAACCACTTGGAGGTTTCCGAGTCTCAATGGCATCCCTTCTCATACGCATAAAGTCAAGACCTGCAAAACAACACGGATAGCATCCTTGAGCATAACGCTCAGCAAGACTTAACCGTCGACCCTAGTCATAAAACTCTACATGAGGGTATAACATATAGTGGGATAGCATAATGCATAAAGAACTCGCCTAAAAGTGAATCCTTACTTTCAGGTATTATATGCAGCAAATTAAAAGTAACCTTGGGCACAATACATCGGGAGTCCACAATCAAACAAGAAAGGCTTTCCCTCGATGTAATTTGCTCATGGTGGAAATGAATCGAGTTTGCTCTAACTATTCATCAAAGATACATCTTAAAGATAGTATAAACTTCAAGCCATAATGATAAGTTCCTTTCTCATGCAAGTTCTTACTACTCCACGACTGTGAGAACAAGTATGCTCGGTCCTTTTCCGCGAGTGACGGTGATTCGAATCAATAACACCCGGACTACACGACACGTACGCCCGTACTCGATGTTGCCTACAGCAACCATCACTGACATCGAATGTGGCAGCCTTTCCCCCGTTTCACCAATGTTGAATCAATCAAATCGCCCTGTACAGTAGCCACTCCCATGGTGCACCTACCGACATGAGATGTCATGAGAGTGTTACCCACATACTGCACACCGGCCCTCTCGCCTGAGGCGACCCGAAAAGGCTCAAAGCAAGCTTCCCGAGGTACATCGGTTTACTGGGTCCCATATAGCCAGCATGAGTCCGGTACACAACTCAAACTTGCTCAACAGGGCCACAGACGGATCGGTCCTTGACCGACATGGACAGGTCTATAGCACCCTGGCCCCTATGTCCTGCTGCCTCTACAACCTGCCGGTCTCAACTTTAACTTGCTAACAATTTTCTGAACCAATCCCGTATGCCCCTTTTGTTCCTGATCATGCGAGTAGCATCTCACCACTCGACTTCTACAGAACCTTACATAAGCATGGCAGTTCTACACGGTGAAAAGACACCTACCCAATACTCCATGGGTTCATTTGGCCATGCAAGAGGAGTATCAAATCATCTAGACCTAATGCACAATTCATATCTTAACCGAAAGAATGAATACAAAGTAAAAACTTAAAAGCTGTTAAATGCAAACCGGAGCTTGCATGTTTTGTAGGGTAGTCGTATATAAGCAGTTAGTGACCCTTGCCGATCAACCCTTGATTCTCCGGAGTATGATCCACTTCAATGGATCGCTTCTTCGAATCTCCATCGTTATGATTCCTATTGAAATGTTTATGCACAATTTTTATATTGCAATGGAAAGAATTAAAATACTGGATTTCTTGAGAACAGAGGCGGTGTGGAAATGCCAAGAATGGATTTGTTTGCCTTTGTTGTGCAAAGAAAAATGAATGACTAAATCTGTCTTAGGGGTTTAGTTTATAAACTAACGACGTTTCCTAATGAACATAAGAAATGAGCTGAAAAGATTTGAATGCAACTGGAGAAAAAGAACTCCAATGGCTTCAAAACTTTTAAAGCATGTTGTATACTACCTAGGGATTTAGCTTGTCAAATTGCAGCTAATGTGGAATAGAATTGTGTTGTCCATAATTCCCCCAAAAGTCTTATGTATTTCCCACTTACATAAGCATGGAGAACAAGAACAGGGAGTTCTAAGGCTCAAATTGAGCTGATAATTTACATGTGAGTTTCTGGTCACATGAAGGTAATTTCATCCAAAATTCAGACTTTTTACTTGAATAGTTCCTCAAGAACAATTCCTTAAACATTTCTACTCAAAAGAATTAATTCTGGAGTAATGTACATTTTCATGCCCAATAAAGTGAACTATAATTTCAAGTAGGACTCAGAGAGCTTGCCTAAATGTTCATATGGTTTTTGGAGCTATTAATTGCCTAGAATAAAATTTTCAAGTGGGCAACATTTTCTGAAAATGTTTCTGGACCCTTATGAACACAGCAGTTTGTATTTAGCAAATTCCTACTCAAATCATCTTCAATGGAGCTGAAAATTTGCTAGAATGTCAACAATATGCTAAAGATTATTCTGGAAAAAGTTGAGGATTTTTTGATGAACCAAACTCCCTCAATAATTATTTTTTAGAGAACAATTCAAAGAATTTTCCAGAATTCAATATTTACTTCCATACAAATTGGGGTTCATATTTGGATAGATCTTTGCAAAATGAATCCAACACAATTTGAATCACTCAATTTGGAGGTTCCTACACAAAGATATGATTTTCCAAAGTTGGAACACAATCAGGAATTGCTTTACCACTGGAAATCAGTTTGGCCCACGTGATTAAACTCCAGCAAATAGAATCCGGGAACACACGGGGCCACAGCCTTTCGTCGTGCAGCCACAGAGGATCCCAGAGCCACAGCTGATCACAGATTTAAAATCAGTCGCTGACAGCTGGGGCCCGCCTGTAACACCCTCAAATTTATTTCCATGCATTCCATACATTTTTCATGTAGAGATACATTATAAAAGAAATAGAAATGGAGAAAGAAATATAAAAATAGAGAAAAAACTATAGAAATGGAGAAAGAACCATAAAAATGGAGAAAAGAACCATAGAAATAGAGAAAGAACCATACAAATGGAGGAAGGAACCATAGAAATGGAGAAAAACCACATAAATGGAGAAGGGAAATAGAAATGGAGAATGGGGCATAGAAATGGAGAAGGGCAATGTAGAAATGGAGAATGGGACATAGAAATGGAGAGGCGAATCTAGAAATGGAGAATGGGACATAGAAATGGAGAGGGGAATGTAGAAATGTAGAATGGGACATAGAAATGGAGAGGGGAATGGAGAAATGGAACAAGTGACATAGAAATGGTGAGAAATGGGAAAAAGATAGCTGAAATGAGCCATTCCCAAATTTCCCCCAAAATTTCTAAATTCCCCAATTCCCAAAAAGGGAAATTGTCCCCACATTTTAGGGATAAAATCCCCAAGGCAGTCGCACCACAAGAGATAAGTTTGTTAAGATCCAAAAAAATTGAATAGGACTCTTATTTGAGCTCCAATTGGAGTAGGACTTTCCTTTTCCGCCTTATAAAAATAACCCCACCCCTTTGGCCGACCCCTCTCTCTTTTGGACGTCCCCCCTGCTGCCAAGCCCTCTTCCTTGCTGCCAAGTCGCCAAGTTCCCCCTTGCCGGAATTTGGCCGCCGTCGAGCTCCGTCGAGTCCCGCCGTCGCCGGAGAAGAAGCCCGACGATCTGTCCTGCCCTAATCTTCCATAAAAAATTCCCCGCTGCTGCCATTGCTAGGCGGAAAGCTCTGCCACAAAAAGGAAGTGAGGTAGGTCTTCATTACCCATCTTACAATGTCGCTGCTGTTTCTACGCATCCGTTTTCTTCGCCCCCTTTGAGCAGAAACTTTTACGTGTGGAAAGATCGTGTTTTGATCGGTTTTTGACAGTGAAATTGATCTAGATCTTGAGTCAAGATCATCACCACGTCCACACTTGATCCCTACACCCTTGTTCATCATAAAACCCCATGAAAGCCAATTAAAACATGCAAGAACATGTACACACTGATTTAATAAAACAACACCATAGGATTTGCATTCATCTACCCCATCACATCTTGAGTAAAGTTTGTGCATGATGATTGATTGCTGAAAATTTTGTATGTGCGTGGTCGTAAGTAGAAGGACAAGCTCAAGAGGCCATCTACGAGGATCTACAGCATCAAGACTTCGAGACGCTCGAACAGCAAGAACCACGGGAGCAAGGCAAGTGCCCCTTGACCATATTGATCCCATGTTTTGAAACAGTTTTGGTTGCGAAAACGTGTATGCTTGAGTCAACTTGATGGGAAACCCATTTTATAGGAGTTTACTAGTTTTGTTAACCATCCTTGCCGCCGGGAAAGTTGATGAGTCGGGTATGGTCGTTTTTCCTTTTTGCTTCGCTCAACTTACGGGATGCGGGAAGCTGAAATAATGCTTGTTAGCTACCGCACTCATATGAATAAAGATGATGAGAACTTGATGATGTTAATGAGCATGGAATCGGGGAGATCTAGGTGAGCTTGGTTTATGGATGTCGCTGAATGAGATGGTGGTTTGCTTGCCGTAGATCTAAGGACCGGTTCATGCGAGCACATGCCAGGAAAACAGTGCCACCACAAGGACAAATATAGGTGCGGCTTAGCTGACTAATTAGGTTTGTTGCTAGCTTGTTATGGACCGTTGGATGGCACGGTGAATGTGATTTGAGAGGGACTGATCTGGGAACTGCATGGCACAAGAGGGGGCCCATGGGTGGGAGAATGGAGATTCGAGCCTGCCGGTAAAACCTCAGTGGGTCCGTACATCCTAGTAGGCCCTTTGTAAAGGCTATTTTGTGATCTCTTGGCCATACACTGACGGTTGTGTACTCGTATAATGTAGGGTTTTTCTATTCGCCGACGGGTGACGAAATCACGAACTTGTGGGTAAAGTGGTGCCACCTCTGCAGAGTGTAAAACTATCATGATAGCCGTGCTTCCGGTCACAAGCACCTGGCCAACTTCTATGATTAGAGACAAAACATGGGATGTTTATTCGGGTATGGTTATGGTATGGTCATTGGGATTGGTTTTGAGACTGTTTTGGGTCATAACAATGAGTTTAGTTCTGGTTATATGAAAATGAGATGGTTATGAATATTTATGAGTTTGAGATGAACTTGAGAAAGATTAATGGGTGGTTGAGACTTGATAAATGGTGAATTATGATGAAGGAATGTTGATGAAATACTTGGTTATGATGGGATTAAACTCACCTAGAGATAGTTGCTATTTTTAACATGTTTGTGAAATAAAATTTGCTTGCTGCAATGAACCTCTTTATTCCCTACCTTGTTGTAAGCTACATGTCATACTTTTCCCGCACTTTGTGAGTACGACATGTACTCACCCTTGCATTCCCACATATACACCAGCTACAGGAGAAGAATATTTCGAGGAACATGCGGAGTATTAGGCGTGCGCACTACTGTCAACATGCTTGTGGAGTTGAAGATTGGAGCCTGCTGTTTTAGTCATTTTGCGCTGTCATTTAGAGACTTCCGCTGCAAGAATAAGTTAAATATTCATGAGGGAGACATTGAGTCAATGTACTAAAGTACTTAAACATTATTCGTGCGTGGTTATATTCTTAATTCAGTTTGTGGAATACATGTGTATGTGTGATGAACATCCTGGGCACACATATGCATTCACTTGGTTTATTTTTCGGAATCGGGTATCACAGTTTTCACATTGATCCTAGTCAAAATAGTGTAGACCTGTATGAGATTCTTTTCATACTTCTATGATCAAGATATCACGTCAAGATGCTATACTTGTACACTAGAAGTTAGCAGAATTATCCATCATACCACTCTACAACAAAAGACACTTCATATTTTTCATGCCAGACCCTCTCTTAAAAGATATTGATAAAAAGGGAGTAGAAGATGGTAACACCCTCATATTCATCACCAAGCATTGCATCCATTTTCATGTAGAGAAGCATTTAAAAAGAAGAACAAAAGGAAGAAATATAGAAATAAATGAATAAGTAAAAGGAAATAAAAATAGGAATTAATAAAAATAAATAGAAAATAAAAATAAATAAGAAGAAAAAGAAAAATATTAACACCTAGCCGCATAAATTCCGCCCCCTAATCCCCCTAACCCCCCCCCCCCTAAATTTCCCCTAGTTTTCCCCTAATTTTTTCCCTAAAATCCCCCCTAGGGAATATTTTCCCACATTTGGGGGATTTTTCCACAAATTTGGCCAGCCCAAAATCCCTAGGGATTTTCCCCCACATTGGGGATTTTCTTACCCCCCCCCCCCCTTGGCCGCACCCCCTTAGGGGGAGAAAACTCTAGCCGCACCAAAAATCGCCCATAGGGATTTTCCTTTCCCCCAATTAATTTCAGCTCTTGATGGAAAATATTTGATTAAATCCGAGCTCCTAGCTCCCACCTTTTCTCAGATTAAATCCCAGCTCTTGATTGAAAGGTTTGCTGAAATCCTAGCCCCCTTGGGTATTTTCCCCCTTATAAATAAAACCCTCCCCTCTCCTAGCCGCCACCCCTGCCCCAAAATCCCTGGCCACCGCCCTCTCCATGCTGCCAAGCCCTGGTCGCCGCCCAGCTAGGTGCCTTGGCCACCGTCGAAGCTCTGCCCCGCCTAGCCATCGACGTAGAAGAAGACCCCAACGTTCGGCCCAAGCCGCAGCTCTATTCTTCCCGGAGGAAAAGCCCCAGCTGCAGCCATTGCAAGGAAAAGGCCATCCACAAGGAGGAGAGGAGGAAGAAGGGAGGTAGGTCCCTGTCACCCCTCTTACCACGTCACTGCTGCTGCTTCGAACCCTGTTTTTCCACCCCCTGCAAGCAGGAGCTACTTGCACGTAGGTAGATCATGCTCCAGTTACGTTTTGACGGTGGAGTTGATCTACAACTCGAGTTAGTATCATAGCCATGTCCACATTTCAGCAGCACCAGTCATCGTAAAACCCCCTGAAAGCTTACTAAAACTTCCAAGAACACATGCAAACTGATCACCATAGGCTGCACTATAGGATTTGCGTGCATCCAAATCATTGCATCTTGAGTAAAGTTTGTGCATGACATTGCTGTGTTATTTGTATGTACATGGTCATGAGTAGAAGAACATGCTCAAGAGGCCATCTATGAGGACCTCCAGCGCCAAGACTTTGAGCTGCTTGAGCAACACGAACCGCGGGAGCAAGGCAAGTGCCCCTTGACTATGTTGAGCCTGAGTTTTTGAACTGTTTTGTTTGTGAAAATTGCATGCTAGTGTCAATTTGATGGGAAACTCTTTAGTAGGAGTTTACTAGCTTTGAAAGCCACCCTTGTCGCTGGGAAAATTGTTGAGTCGGGTATGGTCGTTTTTCTTTTGCTTCGCAAAACTTACGGAATTCGGGAAAACTGAAGTGAACTTGTTTAGCTACTGCACTCATAAAGATTAAAGATGATTAGAACATGATTATATTAATGAGCATGTGATCACGGAGATCTAGGCAAGCTTGGTTCGTGGATTATGCTGAATGAGATGGTGGTTTGCTTGCCTTAGATCTAAGGACCGGTTCATGCGAGAACATGCCAGGAGAACAGTACCACAACAAGGACAAATATGGGTGCGGCTTAGCTTACTAATTAGGTGCATTGCTAGCTTGTTATGGACCATTGGATGGCGTTGGGAGCGGGAGTCAAGGAGGACTACCCTAGGAACTGCATGGCACACGAGGGGCATGTGGGTGGGAGAATGGAGATTCGAGCCTGCCGGCGAAACCTCGGTGGGCCCGTACATTCTAGTAGCCCCTTCGTAAAGTCTATTTTGTGATCTCTTGGCCATACATTGACGGTTGTATAGTGGCAAAATGTATGTTCTCTCTAGTCACCGACGGGTGACAAAATCACAAACTTGTGGGTGAAGTGGTGCCACCTATGTAGAGTGTAAGACTATCATGATAGCGGTGCTTCTGGTTACAAGCACCTGGCCATCTTCCATGATTAGAGGCAAAACTTGGGATGGTTATTCCGGTATGGTTATGGTATGGTCGTTGGGACTGGTTTTGGTCACAAACGTGAGATTGGATTCGAATATGTGAATATGCATTGATCACGAGAAATTATGAGTATGCTTGAGAATGAGCATTTGCTGGATACGATGGATAAATGATGAAGTATGATGGTGTTGATGATGATTATTTACTTGGATATGATGGGATTAAACTCACCTAGATATAGTAGCCTTTTTTATTGTGATTGTGAAATAAAACTTGCTTGCTGCAATGAACCTTTTATTCCCTACCTTGTTTTAAGCTACACGTCATACTTTTCCTGCACTTGCTGAGTACGACATGTAATCACCCTTGAATTCCCATAAATAATTCAGCTACAGGAGAAGAGTACTTTGAGGAGCAGGTGGAGTACTAGGCATGCGCACTACCTTCATTATGGCTGTGGAGTTGAAGTTGGAGCCCATCATCTTTAGTTATTTTCAGCTGTTTTTTAGAGTCTTCAGCTGCAGAATAAGTTAGATATTCATGAGTGAGACATTGAGTTATTGTAATAAAGTACTTAAACACTATTTGTACGTGGTTATATTCTGAAATTCAGTTTGTGAAGTACGTGTGTATGTATGATGAACATCCTGGGGGCACATGCACATCACTTGGTTCATTTCCGGAACCAAGTGTCACAAATTGGCATCAGAGCCATGTTGACCGTAGGACGCAAGCCTAGGTAGAATGGACACTCTAAAACACATAGGAACACCCCTCTAAACTGCTATTTTCGAAAATTGCTTGCTTCTACACCTTACTTGTCAACTCAACCACCGTAAAGTGCTATTTTCAGCCTCTTTTCTTCTTTTCTTTTGGACAGCCACACCTCCTGTTTTCTTGCTTCATAGCTGCTGTTCTCATGTCTTATTCACAGATGCTGGTCACTAGGAGCACAGCATGAATGAGAACTCATCCACCAGCACGTGCAAGTGCAATTTATCCCATCGAGGTGTCCGATAGACCATATTGGGAGGAGGTGAAGATGGAACCTCATGATGAAGATGAAGTCAATAGCTCTATGCATGAGGAAGAGGACCCGGAATATGTAGAACCATTCGAAGATGACATGGAAGACGATCCACAAGAAGAACAGCATTGGTACGCACCTCAGGAGGAATACCACGCGGGACTACACCCAGCGGAGCCTCATGAAGCTACACCGGAATAAGGTGAATCCGAAGAGGAGCCACCATTTGCTGAGGCCGAGAATGAAGATGATGAGTGGGCCATCCATCCTGTTCAGGAATTCCGGTACGACAGGATGGAGGGAGGACACATAACCAGGGAGCTGAGAGAGTTCCTTGACTGCTGCAGCTTATACCCGGAGTACCTCCTCAAGAAAGTCCCTCATCTCTGACATGAAGAGTGGAAGGGTAAGGTAACCATCCTATCTAACGCTAGGGTTTTAACGCGGCACTTCGCACCCACATGGACAGCTACAAGGGAAGAAGCTGTTGATGATGCTGCATGGGATGCACTCACCGGATTGTGCTACGCTTTCCGTGGACAGGATGAGAACACTACCTTTGAGCTGCACCCATACCGGAAGAGTGATACGAGAGAGATCATTGGACCCCATGGAGGAGCTCTTTCCAACTCACAAGCTCCTGACAAGTCTTAGATGGTGCTCGTGGAGTTGGAGAACCGCTATGCAAGTGCACAAGAAGAGATCCGCTACCTCCGCAAGAAGCTGTACTTGCTGGATAAACAAGAGGAGACTCATGCCAACGTGTGAACGAATGGAGCGCCAGCGTCATCTACCCCTACATGGACTGCCGACTGACCATGGCGTGTGCCCATGTATGGACCACTCCCGCCACACGGTGAGAACAGCACTGAATCTCACGATTAAGTTTAGGTTCCCTATTGAATAAAGTTGTAATAAGAATGCTTAGATCACAGTAGCTTGAATAAGAGTGGTGTGCAGAATTTTATGATGATTTCTTGTGTGCATGGCTGTGAGTTGTGGGACGCTTCGGTGAATGTCCACATCCACACATTGCAGAGAGATATGATATGCTTCGGAACTTGTTCACATCCTCATACAGGCTGAAATTAATAAAAGAAGTTGCTTTGTTCGTACACCTTGATGCATATAGTTGGGAGCTCAATCTGAATTTCTATTTCCTACTCTATTCTCTTGCAGATGCCGAGATAAAATTCCAACCGCCACCTAAGCAACACCCGTGCTAACAACGAGCCACATGAGGATGACAAGTGGAAGTTCCTGAAGATGTCAACCTCGGGGCTGATGCAAACAACCTTGAACATTTGATGGCTATACAGAACCAGCTCATGCAAACTATGATACAAACGTTGGGACAGATGCAGGCCAACAACAACAACTCTAACCCCGTTCCTGCACCCCCACCGCTGCCATCACCACCACCACCGGCTCACAACAGATTGGGAGAATTTATGAGGACTAGGCCACCTACTTTTGCACAAGCTAATTATCCTATGGAGGCTGATGACTGGCTGAAGTCTATTGAGAAGAAGCTTGCTATTGTTCAATGCAGTGATCGAGAGAAGGTTCTCTTTGCACTACACCAAATGATGGAACAACCGCTGATTGGTGGGCCACTCTTTGCAATGCTCATCCCAACCAGGAGACGATTACTTGGGCTAATTTCAAGGAGAGCCTCCGCTCTCACTATGTCCCTGAAGGAGTCATGATCCTTACAAGGCAGGAGTTTGAAGGTCTCCGGCAAGGGAAGAAGAGCGTGAATGAGTACCTCAATAAGTTCACTCAACTGTCAATGTACAGTCCAGAGGACGTTAACTCGGACCATAGGAAGAAATACATGCTAATGAGAGGACTGAACAATGAAATTCAAGTCCAGCTGCTCAACAATGATTATACAAACTTCAAGAAGCTTGTTGACAAAGCTATAGTGGTGGAGAGCAAGATCCGTGAGATTGAACAAGAAGGCAAGAGGAATATGCCATATCAACGACAGCCACAAGGAAGTAATGTACGTCCCCGCTTCATGCCACCAGCTGCACCATACTATGGCTCGTCTGCTTCTACTTTCCGCCCTGCAAATCTACCTCACTCTACTCAGCCACTGCAGCAATGCCCTGTGACGATAGCACCCCGTTTGCCTATGCCACCTGCGGCCCGTTGCAACTTGGGCGCATATGCTCAAAACCAGCCTCGCCCCAACCTTCCTGGTGTTATTGGCAACAAGGCATGATTTTCATGTTGAGAGACGGGACACTTTGCAAATCAGTGCCCCAAAAAAGGCCTTGGTCAGCCGAGCAATGTACTCAAGCATAACCCACGGCCGAACGGAGGAGCAACACAAGGCAACCATGGACAGCAGAACTTTGCTCATGGCCATGTGAATCACGTCTCCTATAAAGAAGCACCAAAAGTTGATGACGTCGTGATTGGTATGGTTCTCACCAACTCCAACCCAGCCACTGTTTTATTTGATTCCGGAGCATCACATTCATTCATCTCATCCAAGTATGTTGCCATGTATAACCTGCCCATATCCCATATGAACGAACTGTATTGGTTAATTCTCCCGGTGGAGAGATGAGGACTAATATAGTCTGTCTGAAAGTAAGCCTTAAAATAAGGGGGTAGACTTTCTTGCCAACCTTATCATCTTGGATTCCCAATGGATTGATATAATATTTAGAATGGATTGGTTAAGCAAGTATAACGGAGTGATCCAATGTGCTAAGACGGTCGTGCAGTTGGCGAGTGAGCACGGTACCGGTATCAAGTTCGAGGCAGCCCAACCTGTAACCGAGAAGGCAGTGCTGAACCACATGGAAGAAGTGACATTGGAAAGCATTCCGGTGGTTCAAGAATATTCATATGTGTTTCAGGAAGAACTGCCAGGTATGCCACATGACCGGGACATCGAATTTGCCATTGATTTAGTACCCAGAACCCTTCGAGATACCCAAGTCAGTTTTTTGAACACGGTATGGTTTGTACGAATATACCACCATGTCATTCGGGTTGTTGAATGCGCCTGCATACTTTATGTACCTCGTGAATAAGGTCTTCATGGAGTACTTGCACAAGTTCATCGTGGTTTTGAATGATGATATCATGGTGTATTCAAAAGCGAGGAAGAACATGAGGAACACTTGAAATTGACATTGCAGAAACTACGAGAGCATCAATTATATGCCAAGTTCAGCGAGTGTCAATTTTTGCTAAAGGAGATATCATTCTTAGGCCACATCGTCTCTGAAGGAGGAGTATTGGTATATCCTGGATGAGTGACGTTTTGAAGTAGAAATCACTGCAGATGTGAGGGATATTCGGAATTTCCTTGGGATGGCTGGATATTACCACCGATTCATCTAGGATTTCCAAAATAGAGAAGTCTATGACTAAGTTGCCAATGAAATGGAAGGCATTTCAGTGGACACAAGCGTGTCAAGACAACTTTGAGGAGCTAAGAAAAAGAGATTGACAACGACACTGGTATTGGTATTGCCGGACGTGAGCAAGAGCTTTGATATATATATTGTGACACCTCAAGACAGGGACTTGGATGTGTCCTTATGCAAGAAGGCCAAGTGGTAGCCTATGCATTGAGACAATTAAAGAAACATGAGATGAATTACCCTACGCAAGATCTGGAAATCGCAACAGTGGTACATGCCTTGAAGATTAGGAGGCATTACATACTCGGTCACCGATGCAAGATTTATACGGATCACAAAAGCCTCAAGTATATGTTCACACAAACGGTTCTGAATTTGAGGCAACATCGATGGTTAGAGCTCATCAAGAATTATGATGTTGGAATCAACTATCACCATGCGAAAGCCAATGTAGTAGCGGTTGCGTTGAGCCGAAAGTGAGCATGTCACCAACTCACGGTTCGGCAGCTGCCACCCGAGCTACGTAAGGAGTTTGAATGGTTACATCTCGGGTTCGTAAATGATATGGAGGTAATAGAACTGAACTCAACACTGGAACAAGAGATACGAGATGGCCAAGCAATGGATGAGAAGATAAAGGAAATCAAGGAAATAATCCGACAAGAGATAGAGAAGGATTTAAAGGAAGACGAGAATGGCAGACTTTTGTTAGGGAAAAGGATTTATGTTCCTAACGTAAAGCACATCCGAGACACGATACTAAAGGTGGCACATGACTCGCCTTAATCCATACATCTCGGCTGTACAAAGATGTATAAGGACCTGATAACTTGCTATTGGTGGGATGGCATGAAAAAGGAACTTCACTGAATATGTTGCCCTATGCGACACATGCCAACGAGTGAAGGCCGAACATCAAAGACCCACTGGATTATTGCAGCCATTGAAGGTACCTTAGTGGAAGTTGGGAGAAATCGGCATGGATTTCATAGTCGGATTGCCACGTACTCAGTCCGGCTACGACTCTATTTGGGTTATAGTGGACCGATTGACGAAATCAGCCCACTTTATTCCTGTTAGGACCATGTACACCGTGGCGCAATTAGCCGAGCTGTATACGGATCAAATCACGTGTCGTCACGGAGTTCCGAAGAGGATGGTTTCAGATCGGGGTTCTCAATTTACCTCTAGATTCTGGAAAAAGCTGAATGAAACTATGGATACATGGTTGAATTTCAGCTCCGCGTATCACCCACAAACCGACGGCCAAACTGACAGAACGAATCAGATATTGGAGGACATGCTGAGAGCTTGCGCTTTGAATCATGGGCGTAGTTGGGACAAGAGCTTGCCATATGCTAAGTTCTCATACAACAACAGTTACCAAGCCAGCCTGAAGATGTCACCTTTCGAGGCACTATATGGTAGATGGTGTAGAACACCCCTGTTCTGGAATGAGATGGGAGAAAACCGAGTGTTTGGACCCGAAGTGCTGCAGGACGCCGAGAAGCAAGTCCAAACAATACGTGAAAACCTGGAGGCCGCCCAGTCACGACAAAAAGGCTATGCGGACAATAGGCGAAGGAGTCTGACCTTCGAAGTCAGAGACTTCATGTATCTCAAGGTGTCGCCTATCCGAGGCGAACGGTGGTTGAACGTCAAAAGCAAGTTAGTACCTCGCTACATGGGACCATTCAAGATTTTGGGAAAGCATGGAGAGGTAGCATATAAACTAGAGCTGCCGACACACCTCTCCAACATGCACGACGTATTTCACGTATCTCAGCTCAAGAAGTGCCTAAGAGTGCCGGAAGAACAAGTGCCAATGGACGAGTTAGAACTTTAGGAGGATCTGACCTACATGGAACACCCATCAAAATCCTGGACATGAAGGAAAGAGTCACAAGGAACAAGGTAATCCGTTGGAGCAAAGTGCAACGGAGCCATCACACGGAAGCCGAAGCTATATGGGAGCGTGAAGAAGACCTCAAGACGGATTTCCCACATCTCTTCTCCACTCTACTGAATCTCGAGGGCGAGATTCATTTTAATGGGGGTAGGTTTGTAACATCCTCATATTCATCACCAAGCATTGCATCCATTTTCACGTAGAGAAGCATTTAAAAATAAGAACATGTAAAAGCCCCAAAAATGTATATGAATAAACATTGGCTTGAAAGTCTATGTGTACAAATTCATAAAAAAAATGGGACTAGCTAAAAATTTTCTTCACGCAGAGTTTTTCATGGATGTTCATCCAAAAAGGGGCTCACGTGTTCATTTCAATATGTTGAACCAATATGGACCTAAACATTTATTTGCATGAAGTTTAAAAATCAGCTTTTCAATTCAAAGTTCACAAAAATTGTGGCCAAACTTTTGAATACCTATGCAGCCCTATATTTTGGAAGTGTTGAAGTTTTATGCTGGCAAACTTGTCATTTTAGGGTGGGCTGAATTAAATGGAAGCATTTTCAAATTCAAAACGAATTCAAATTTGCTATGCAAATTAAAACTGAATTTGACGAATTCAAATTCTAGCCCACTTTTTAAACTCAGAACTTTGGAATGGGAAGGATTAACTTGTGAAGATCTTTTGGGGAGGAAAATTGGGTGGAGCCCACATGTCATTGAGCCAAATGTGTGACTTGCACCCAAAGCAAATTTCTATTTCTCGGTTCTCTCACTTGAACAACCCGAGAGCCACCGTGTGCCACCGAGGGAGCAGCTGCCGAGCCACCTCCTTCTCCTCTTCCGATTGCTGGCACCGTGTGAGTGGTTTCCTTCATCTCTACATGATCCTCTCCTCTCAGACCGAGCAAAGCATACTTTGCTTCCTCCTCCTCACGAGCAAATCCACGGAGCCGAGCTCCCACATCGCCGCCGCCTCTGTACGCAACCAGGAACCAGGAAAACTCGCACACAACTGTAAAGGTCCCAAAAATATGAACACAAAGAAACTTAGGTTTGCACAAAGTTAGTTCATATGTAGGAAAAATGGGACTTGTTTAAACTTTTTCACATGTGATAATACACATGAAAGCTCCCTCTACACAAGTTCAATGGTTATTTGAAAACATGGAACAAAAAGGAATTTGAAACCAAGTTGGAAAGTACCCCTATGTGGGAGAGAGCTAAATTCAGATTTTGGAGCAAGTTGGTTCCACTCAAAAATTCAAATGAGATTAACACAATGGTTTTTAAAACTGTTGTATTAAAAATCTCATTTGCAGCAGCCAAATCAAGGGTCAGGTTTCATATTTGAATTCTTTAGGTCTAAATTAAGGGGTAGGCAAAGTCTCATGAATTTTTGAAGATATTTGCTACCCATTTTTCCAAATAGACCTAAATGTGTAATGAATTCAAATACCTATTTGAAATTGGATGAATTGTGCCCAATTATTCAAATGCAGTTTAATTTTCGACTCCACACAGTTGAATTTCATCATTTGCAGATTGTTGGGATATTTTGGTGAGATAAGGGGGAGATGGGACCCACATGTCATAGGTATCAAAATATCTACACAAAAGAGATGGGTCTCTGTTTTGCTGCCTTCAGGGGAGCGACAGCAGCTGCTCGGGACAGCACACCCGCAGCTGGTCGGCCGCCCCCGCAACCGACTCCAGCGCCGATACAGCCCCCCCTCAGCACCCTCATCCATCCACAACGTGCTCTCCCTCTGCTCACAGACAGAGCACAGAGGCTCTTCCTCTCCCTCACGCAGATCCGAGCGAGTACGCCGCCGCCGTCGTTTGCTCGACAGCTGGCCCAAACGGGCGCGAACAACAGCTGGTCAGTAGCCGGATAGCACCGGCGCAGCTCCCTCTCCCTCCTCACCGCGTCCCTGACCGGTGATCGGCTCTCCAACCCTGGGAGCAACGCGGCCGCGCGAAGGCCGAATATGACCCGATGAGGAGGCTTCCGCGGGCAGCCCAACCAGGCGCTTGTCACGGCCAAGTACCGGCGCCCCTGGACGCGCCAAGGCACCGTGCTACTCTCCTCCCAAGATCAGCCTATGCCGTGCACCGCCAGGAGAGAATTTTGAAAAGTTGCTCCGGCGCACTCCCTCTGACCTTCCGGCTCGGTAATCCTGAATTCCCCTTCAATTCTCAATATTTGTTCGTCACAGTTTACATGAAGGGTCCAGAGTAGTAGGCGATCCTTTGCTCTTCACGTTTCTAGCCTCAAACTGCACCTAGAGCGAGTATTTCGGGGTTTTCTACCGGCAACCGAACCGGGGGACCGCGGTCGCGCGGTGAACGCTTATTTGCCATAATTCCCGAACGTTTTTGAGGCTAGGTCGAGCTTCCCCATCATTCACTGGTGCTGTAGCACCGTTTTACCAAGCTTTTAGTGCACTAGAATGGCCGGCCGACGTCGCCGATGAAGTGCCGGGCTGCCGCAGCGTCGCTAGCTACCATAGAGGCTTTGCCGGCTCGGGGAAACCTTACCATCATGCTCAGCAGGGCAGGTTAGGCTCTGGAAGCGAGCAAGGGCTCGAGCAGAGGCCGGGAGATCGGTTTCCGGTGATCTCCGGCGAGGGCGGCGGCGCAGGCACCCTAAGCACGGGAACTGAACCGAGGTAGAAGAAGGGGTCGGCGGGCGCAGTCGTCAGTGAGAGAGAGTTTAAAACCCTGATCCTCTGTGGCTGTGGGATCCCGTGTGACTGCACAGAGGAATATGTGTGGCCCCATGTGCCTTTGTTTCTGTAAGTGACACGTAGCCGGACCCACCGTCAGCGTTTAAACATTTCTGGAATTTCCAGTTTCCAGTTTAATCTTTGAAGAGCCATAACTTTGTGTGAGGATGTCCAAAAATTGTGAAACAAATTTTGTTGGATTCCTCTCAAAAAGCACTATCCAGGGGTGCAGGCCAATAATTATGAAAATCCCTGGATTTGGCTCCTTAATTCATATAAATAAAATCTTGTAGGATTTATTCCAGGAGTTCTATGTATTGGTAAATTCCCAAATTTGGGCAGGAGGGTCTCCCAAAAATAATTGAACTCCAGTAAAAATTTCAGATGCAGTGGACCTCATTTGCTTGGTCAAATGTGGTGTTAATTCCTTATGTCTCTGAAAATTTGAAAATAGAACAGAGCTCATTTTCAGATCTTCCTAATTCATGTAAAGCTCATAGCTTTTTGTAGAAACCTCCAAATCTAGTGATTCAAATTGGGTTAGATTCAGATTGACAAACTCTATCCAAATATGCAACCCAATTTGTATGAAAGTCCTTATTTGATTCTGGAAAATTCTTTAAAGCTTTTCAGCAAAAGAATTTTAGAGGGAGTTTGGTTTATCCAAAAATCCTCAAATTTTGCCAGAATAACCATTAGGATGTTATTGAACTCCTGTAAAACTTTCAGCTCATTTGGAGTTAAATTATGCTGGAGAATTCAGATTGCAATGTACTGTATTCAAATGAATGCAGAGACTTTTCAGAAATTGTCCCAGAGTTAGAAAAATCATTTCTGGGCAATTCGTAGCTCTAAAAATCCTAGAAAAAATTTATGCAGACTCTATGAACTATAAGTGAAATTGTAGTTCATTAATTTAGGCATGAACATGGGAGTTAATTCAGAATTAATTCCTTTGTGCTTAAGTGCTTAGGGAATTATTCTGGATAAAACCCTCAATGAAAAGTGTTCATTTTTGGTCCAGAGCACTTTCATGTGACCAGGAACTCACATGCAAATTCTCATCGCAAATTGAGTCTTGAGTCTCCCTGTCCTTGTCTTCCTTTCTATTGGATGTGAAGAACAACATGGGGGTTAGTGTGGAGATTGTGGGAGACACAATGTCCTTTCACTTTAGCTGCAATTTAGCAAGCTAAGTCCCTGTGTAATATATGACTCCCTGTAAAAATTTCGAAGTCATTAGAGATTAGGATCTTTAGTTATGTCCAATTCATTAGAGCTCATCCTATATGTCCCTAGACACTTGGTTAGAGATGTAATGAAACGTCTAAGGTAGATTTAGTTTCTTTGAGTTCTTTGCACAACAGAGGCAACAACTTCATCCTAGGATCTCTACACAGCCTCTGTTCTTAAGAAGTCTTAATCCTTAAGTCTTTAAATTACGTTATAAAATACTATGCATATACATGTCGATAGGGTTCACGATGAAGGACTTCGACGGAGCCATTCCTCGACGTGTGGATCAGTGGAGCAAGTTCAGAGAAGTCAAGGGATTGAAGATCACTAACTTCTATTATATACTAATACCCTACAAAGCAGGCAAGCTCCGGTTTGCATTAACCTTTTTACAAATTTTTATTGTTTTGAGCACGTACTTGATTACTTTATTCTTTGCATTAGAGTCTTGTTTGGAGATCCAACTACATAGCCAAGAAAACCACGGGTTGGGTTTAGGATTGCAAACCCCGTTAGCTACTGCATTGCTAGGATAGAGTAGGATTCGGTATAAGTCGAGTAGTTGGAACTACTCGCGAGCATAGGCTAGAGGCACTCGACTCGGGTAGTGATAGCACATGAAACACATGGCAAGAAAATGAGACCAAGCGGAGGGTAAGGGCAGCAGGACTTTGGGGCCTGTGTGCTGTAGCTCCACTTGTGTCGATTAAGGACCGAGCCGTGTGCGGGCCTGTTGAACAAGCTAGAACAGTACCGAAGACCTACCGGCTATATGGGAACCGGGAAACTGATGTAACTCGGGTAGCTGGGTATTGAGGCATTGCCCGTCGTTCAGAGGGTAGGTTGAGAGCTTGAGGTATAAATCGGCTGGCGGCAATGAGATGCGCGTGCAGAGACCTCTTGCTCGTGACGATGGGACCGGTTCAATATTTGGCTGACGGGTGAAAGGTAGTTGCGTACGGCGTCTGTGATGGTTGCTGTAGGCAACATTGAGTACGGGCGTACGTGACGGGTTGTTCGGGTAACCCTGCAGGTGTAAATCGATTATAATCGCCGTCCCTCGCGGTCAGTGAGTACCACTTGTTCACTGTACCGTGACGTAGAAAGAATAGGCTAGTTACATGTTAAAATGTTGCTGATTGAAAGATGGACTTGATTGCTAATGACTTGCTGTAGTTTAGAGCTAACTAAAGTTCATTTCAACTTTGGGCAAAGTACATGAGAGAAATGCGTTTCTTGTTTGATTGCGGCTCTCTCATGTGCCTTAGCGTAAGGTTATCCACAAACTGCTGCTAAAACTTGAAAGTAAGGTTCCACTAATTAGGCGAGTCCTTTGCAAATGATTTTTGCCTCATGTAACCCATCACCCCTCATGTAGAAGTTCCATATTTAGGTGAGGCGGGTCAGACTTGCTGAGCCTTCGTGCTCACTGCTTGTGTTTGAAGCTTTTGCAGGGTTCTATGAGGAAGGGACTCCCGAAGAGGAGACGGAACCCCAGGAGGGGGATCCCGTCGAGTGGGATTCGTGCACGCCGCAGAGTTAGTGTGTGTGTGTGCTAGCAAGGACACGTTCAAGGGCTGAACATGGACTTGATGCGTAGTCTACGCCCGTGAGTGTAGACTGGACTTATTTTGATGTAAACATGTTCATAAATTTGTTTATGTAATAAAATTTTGCTTCCGCTTTGTACCTTTGACATGTGTTATCTGGTGCTGTGCAACGCAGCACCCCTCAGCGTGATCCTGGCTCGACAAGACCAATGGGGTCGTGTCAGCGTGGTATCAGAGCTCGCTTGAGGTTTAACACAGTACAAAGGTCTTCTTTTTCAAAAAAATCCAGTGAGGAACGAGTTAGTAGCCCGTATAAGGATGTTATTAGCATATAGAAAGTGGCATATTAACTTAATTGTTATGTCGGAAAATCGTGCATCTCGGGACGTTTATGTCTTGGGGGGTGCACGTAAGCGCTGTCCACCAGTGTGCACAATCTGAAGGGTGGAGCCCCACGGGTGGCAGGTAACCCGACCCGCTTTAATATCCTCTATGACTCTTCATGTCGTTTGGGGTATTCGAGCAACGTCTGTCCCTGGCGTGCGTGGTGCAATTTGGGAGACCCCGTCACGTGGTCTGAAACGTGAACACGTAACTCAAGGCGTGTTTGGCTTGAGAACATCCGGGCGAGTGATGACGGCCGGGTGTACTAACTGTATGGATTCCGGGCTCGGTGTACAGCCGGGTCTGATGATTGTTTGAGTTTCTGCAGGTAGCCTGACCACGAAACGGTAGACGTGTAGCATCCGTGTGCGAGTGACGAGTAGTGCCACTGAACTAACGAAGCCGGCTAAGTCCGGTATAGGTTTTCCCTTTGTGAGGACGTAGTACCGACATAATCTGGTGACGCATCGACGTCACACCCAACTAAATGAACAACTTCATTTAAAACTTGAAGGTTTTGATCTAAAGTAGTAAAACGTGATGTAACTCCTTCCCCTGAACAAGATATTCAAAGTTAACAAGTTTTCAACATATAGGTTGTTAAGGACAGAGCACTCTGTTTTCAGCTGAATCAAGCCTGAAGTTAATCAGAGGTTGAGTTCTTTCGAGGTTGGGGGCATATGATACATTCCTGGAAAGCTTTGGAAGAGCTTTAGAACTCTTCTGTTGAGGTCCAAAGGTGTTTCACCCCTTAACCAATCGAAAAATGCAGTAGAGTTGCAACTGTCAAGAAAACAGGGCAGAGCAAACGCTCTCTGTAAACTCTCTGTAAATAGAGCATAACTCTGAAAAGATTGACCCAATGAAGGTGTATGATACAGTTCTGGAAAGTTTTTTAATTTCCCTACAACTTCTTTGTAGAACTCCAGAGCAACATCACACGCCAAATTGGTTGAATGTCCAGTTGAATGCAAACTGTTCAGAAAACAGGACAGATGCAAATCTCCCTGGATGTTTCTGTAAAACACTTATAACATTTTGTAGAAAAATCCTTAAGGGTCATATGTCACACCGTTAGAAAGGTTATGAGATAAGCAACATTGTTGTAATTCATAGTTTGTTCAGATTCCTATTGTATTTGCATATACAACTGTGATAAAACCAGCCACATACAAAGGAGATGCTGGCAAATTTTATCCAGGAATTCTGTCAACTTTGAAAAATCATAACTCTTGATCCAGAAGTGATATAGAAGCATGTGAGTACTCGTTGGAAAGATATTGGAGTTAACTTTAACTTTGGTGTTCAACTGGAGTGATGAAAATGCTTCTAACTGGATCAAAGTCTAGATTTAGTGCATCAAGGTCTGTTCAGTACAAAGGAGGAAAATGAGTGATATAGTGCAGGCTAGTACAAGTTATGTGCCCCAACAGCACCTGTTGGTGTCCCGAACACCATTCGGTGATATGTAGGCCCATGTACGATTAACTCCTTAGAGCTTGATTGCTGGTCAAGTACGACAACTTGCACCACCTCTAGAGCAGCAGCATCAGACGGTGGTTTGTACTCCATCGCTGCAGCTATGTGTATCTAGCTTCCAACCACAAGTTAGAGAAGAGCCGGAGAGACATCCGTGCTCTACTTATGGCCGGATGGGCCATTATGCTAGGTATTGTATGGAGGGAATTCAAAAGTTGTGGATCATCATACTTTTAATGATCAGATCCGTAACTATATCTGCAGAAAAGAGGGCAGACAAGGGGCAACATTCACTACACAGTGAGTGATGATGTTCCAGAAGTAGAAGCCGTGTTAGCAGAGATGTTTATCTGAATCGGCTACCGGTATTAATTCTCTTGGACTTAGGTGCCACACCTAGCTTTGTTAGTCCATATTTTGTGGCTCAACATCCGCTCCAAACCACTTTTACAAAGAGGTAATACCTCATATCTTCGCCGGGGCAGCATTACAAGAAGTGATGTTGTTTTCCGAGCACCTCTTTGTTTGCGGGTTAGACTATAACCCACGACCCTCCTTATTCTTGGGGTCTGAAGATCGACATTATTTTGGGGATGTCATGGTTGAGTTACCACAAAACAGGTTACAACGTCAGTGTTAAACCGTTAAGCTCAAACTCCCCACGGCACGGTCTTCATACATTAGTTCTGGGTGTCAGTCGGCAACAGATTGCAGTATTGAACCACTCGGAAACTGTTAGATAGAGGGCAGTCCGGTGGTACGTAAATTTCAGGAGGTGTTTCCCAATTGTTTACGGGCATTACCGCCCGAATAGGACACAGAGTCCAAGATTGAACTGCACCAGGAACGCCACTGAGTTCACGAAGGCCGTACAAAATGGCACCCAATGAAGGAGCAACGTGGAAGACTCTGCTGAATAACCCTATGAGCAAAGGTTTTATACGACTGGGTCGTTACCTTAGGGTTATTCAGTATTGTTTGCAAAGGAGAAGCACGAAACACTACCACTTTGCGTAGTGCTCGTCAGCTGAACACTGTGACAATCAAGAACTAGTACCCGTTACCACAGATCGACGTATTGTCTGATCAGTTGGTCAAGGCAAGGATCTTTTTCTAGATAGACTTAAGATCCGGGTACCATCAGATTGAGATGTGGGCTCAGGGTATTCTAAAAGACAGCTTTTCGACGAGGTACGGTGTTTATGAGTACCTTGTCATGTTCCTTGGTTCCACCAACGCTCCAGCTCACTTCATGTATCTAGTGAACTCGGTATTAATGCCGGAGCTGGAAAAGTTTGTCGTGGCCTTCATCGACGACCTGCTGGTTTATTCCAAGTTGGAGGAAGAACATGAGAAGCACCTGTGTATAGACTTGCAAAGGCTGCGGGATCACAAGCTATACGCAAAATTCAGCAAGTGCGATTTCTAAATATCAAAAGTACTTTTTCTTAGGCATATCATCTCAGCGAAGGGCATCGCTGTAGGCCCGAGTAGGATCGCACAAGTGCTGCATTGAAAGTCCCCGAGAACTGTTCACGAGGTATGGAGTGTCCTCAGACTCGTGGGACATTATCGGAAGTTCATCCTGGACTTCTCGAAGATTGCCAAGCCTAGGACAGAGCTGCTGAAGAAGACTACCAAATATGTTTGGAGTCCAGCATGTGAAGTGGCATTCAAGGCTATAGTCAAGCACCTGATATCAGCACCGGTTTTGGCGCAGCCAGACACAACAAAACCGTTCGATGTGTACTGCGATGCATCCGGCATTGGGCTCGGATGTGTGCTGATGCAAGACCGAAGAGTGGTCGCGTATGGATCACGGCAGCTTAGAAACCATGAGCAGAATTATCCAATCCACGATTTGGAGCTCGCTGCCGTGGTACTTGCACTAAAAATGTGAAGGCACTACCTACTCGGTAACCTCGTACACTTACATACCGACCACCAAAGCCTCAAGTACATATTCACTCAGAAGGAGTTGAACATGAGGCAGCGAAGATGGTTAGGATTGATAAAGGATTACGAAATAGAGATCCATTATCACCCCGGCAAGGCAGACGTAGTGGCGGATGGGTTGAGTCGCAAGTCACGCGTCAACAATTCGACCATCACGCCGTTTGGAGAGAGCGAGCCACCATTACGTGTGGTTCCCCCTAGAGCTCTCTACAATTTAGCTTTTATCCCCACCATCCGTGAAGAAAGGGTGGCAGCCCAGAAGAATGACCAGGGGCATTTCACATTTGCGGGGACGTGTAGACAGTGGGGAGTTAAAATGTTTCCGGAAAGACGGAGACGACGTTCTGTGGTTTAAAGGACAGAATTGTCGTACCCCGTAAACCGGAATTTGGAAAGTAAATTTTTAGACGGGGTTCACTTGTTAAGGTTTCTATTCACCCCGATTCATCGGTCCATTTCAGGTTTTGAGAAGATGTAGCTTGGTTGCATACCGGCTGGAATTACCAACAATATTCCCCGGTGTGTATGACATCTTCCATGATTCTCAGCTGAGGAAGTGTCTTAAGTGTTTAATCACTACTCAGCTAGGGAACATCGAGTAACTGAAACCAGATCTCACGCATCAGGAGGGACTAGTTCAAATCATCGACATAAAGGACCGAACTACACGCAATTATACGTTGTGGTTGTAGAAAGATTTATGGAGTGGTTACTCCAAGGTTGGAGCGACATGGGAGAGCGGAGGATTTCTTCGCGTCACTTATCCCGACTTTTGACGTCGCACATCCTATGATTTTTCCACCGTCCTCCCTCTAATTTTTATCTTGTAATCTCGGGACGAGATTCTTTTAAGGGGGGAGGAATGTAAAGGTCCCAAAAATATGAACACAAAGAAACTTAGGTTTGCACAAAGTTAGTTCGTATGTAGGAAAAATGGGACTTGTTTAAACTTTTTCACATGTGATAATACACATGAAAGCTCCCTCTACACAAGTTCAATGGTTATTTAAAAACATGGAACAAAAAGGAATTTGAAACCAAGTAGGGAAGTACCCCTATGTGGGAGAGAGCTAAATTCAGATTTTGGAGCAAGTTGGTTCCACTCAAAAATTCAAATGAGATTAACACAATGGTTTTTAAAACTGTTGTATTAAAAATCTCATTTGCAGCAGCCAAATCAAGGATCAGGTTTCATATTTGAATTCTTTAGGTCTAAATTAAGGGGTAGGCAAAGTCTCGTGAATTTTTGAAGATATTTGCTACCCATTTTTCCAAATAGACCTAAATGTGTAATGAATTCAAATACCTATTTGAAATTGGATGAATTGTGCGCAATTATTCAAATGAAGTTTAATTTTCGACTCCACACAGTTGAATTTCATCATTTGCAGATTGTTGGGATATTTTGGTGAGATAAGGGGGAGATGTGACCCACATGTCATAGGTACCAAAATATCTACACAAAAGAGATGGGTCTCTGTTTTGCTGCCTTCAGGGGAGCGACAGCAGCTGCTCAGGACAGCACACCCACAGCTGGTCGGCCGCCCCCGCAACCGACTCCAGCACCGATACAGCCCCCCCTCAGCACCCTCATCCATCCACAACGTGCTCTCCCTCTGCTCACGGACAGAGCACAGAGGCTCTTCCTCTCCCTCACGCAGAGCCGAGCGAGTACGCCACCGCCGTCGTTTGCTCGACAGCCGGCCCAAATGGGCGAGAACAGCAGCTGGTCAGTAGCCGGATAGCACCGGCGCAGCTCCCTCTCCCTCCTCACCGCGTCCCTGACCGGTGATCGGCTCTCCAACCCTGGGAGCAACGCGGCCGCGCGAAGGCCGAATATGACCCGATGAGGAGGCTTCCACGGGCAGCCCAACCGGGCGCTTGTCACGGCCATGTACCGGCGCCCCTGGACGCGCCAAGGCACCGTGCTACTCTCCTCCCAAGATCAGCCCATGCCGTGCACCGCCGGGAGAGAATTTTGAAAAGTTGCTCCGGCGCACTCCCTCTGAAATTCCGGCTCGGTAATCCTGAATTCCCCTTCAATTTTCAATATTTGTTCGTCATAGTTTACACGAAGGGTCCAGAGTAGTAGGCGATCCTTTGCTCTTCACGTTTCTAGCCTCAAACTGCACCTAGAGCGAGTATTTCGGGGTTTTCTACCGGCAACCGAACCGGGGGACCGCGGTCGCATGGTGAACGCTTATTTGCCATAATTCCCGAACGTTTTTGAGGCTAGGTCGAGCTTCCCCATCATTCACTGGTGCTATAGCACCGTTTTACCAAGCTTTTAGCGCACTAGAATGGCCGGCCGATGTCGCCGATGAAGTGCCGGGCTGCCGCAGCGTCGCTAGCTACTATAGAGGCTTTGCCGGCTCGGGGAAACCTTACCATCGTGCTCAGCAGGGCAGGTTAGGCTCTGGCGGCGAGCAAGGGCTCGAGCAGAGGCCGGGAGATCGGTTTCCGGCGATCTCCGGCGAGGGCGGCGGCGCGGGCACCCTAAGCGCGGGAACTGAACTGAGGTAGAAGAAGGGGTCGGCGGGCCCAGTCGTCAGTGAGAGAGTTTAAAACCCTGATCCTCTGTGGCTTTGGGATCCCATGTGACTGCACAGAGGAATATGTGTGGCCCCGTGTGTCTTTGTTTCTGTAAGTGACACGTAGCCGGACCCACCGTCAGCGTTTAAACATTTCTAGAATTTCCAGTTTCCAGTTCAATCTTTGAAGAGCCATAACTTTGTGTGGGGATGTCCAAAAATTGTGAAACAAATTTTGTTGGATTCCTCTCAAAAAGCACTATCCAGGGGTGCAGGCCAATAATTATGAAAATCGTTGGATTTGGCTCCTTAATTCATATAAGGAAAATTTTGTAGGATTTATTCCAGGAGTTCTATGTATTGTAAAATTCCCAAATTTGGGCAGGAGGGTCTCCCAAAAATACTTGAACTCCAGTAAAAATTTCAGATGCAGTGGACCTCATTTGCTTGGTCAAATGTGGTGTTAATTCCTTATGTCTCTGAAAATTTGAAAATAGAACAGAGCTCATTTTCAGATCTTCCTAATTCATGTAAAGCTCATAGCTTTTTGTAGAAACCTCCAAATCTAGTGATTCAAATTGGGTTAGATTCATATTGACAAACTCTATCCAAATATGCAACCCAATTTGTATGAAAGTCCTTATTTAATTCTGGAAAATTCTTTAAAGCTTTTCAGCAAAAGAATTTTAGAGGGAGTTTGGTTTATCCAAAAATCCTCAAATTTTGCCAGAATAACCATTAGGATGTTATTGAACTCCTGTAAAACTTTCAGCTCATTTGGAGTTAAATTATGCTGGAGAATTCAGATTGCAATGTACTGTATTCAAATGAATGCAGAGACTTTTCAGAAATTGTCCCAGAGTTAGAAAAATCATTTCTGGGCAATTCGTAGCTCTAAAAATCCTAGAAACATTTATGCGGACTCTATGAACTATAAGTGAAATTGTAGTTCATTAAGTTAGGCATGAACATGGGAGTTAATTCGGAATTAATTCCTTTGTGCTTAAGTGCTTAGGGAATTATTCTGGATAAAACCCTCAATGAAAAGTGTTCATTTTTGGTCCAGAGCACTTTCATGTGACCAGGAACTCACATGCAAATTTTCATCGCAAATTGAGTCTTGAGTCTCCCTGTCCTTGTCTTCCTTTCTATTGGATGTGAAGAACAACATGGGGGTTAGTGTGGAGATTGTGGGAGACACAATGTCCTTTCACTTTAGCTGCAATTTAGCAAGCTAAGTCCCTGTGTAATATATGACTCCCGGTAAAAATTTCGAAGTCATTAGAGATTAGGATCTTTAGTTATGTCCAATTCATTAGAGCTCATCCTATATGTCCCTAGACACTTGGATAGAGATGTAATGAAACGTCTAAGGTAGATTTAGTTTCTTTGAGTTCTTTGCACAACAGAGGCAACAACTTCATCCTAGGATCTCTACACAGCCTCTGTTCTTAAGAAGTCTTAATCCTTAAGTCTTTAAATTACGTTATAAAATACTATGCATATACATGTCGATAGGGTTCACGATGAAGGACTTCGACGGAGCCATTCCTCGACGTGTGGATCAGTGGAGCAAGTTCAGAGAAGTCAAGGGATTGAAGATCACTAACTTCTATTATATACTAATACCCTACAAAGCAGGCAAACTCCGGTTTGCATTAACCTTTTTACAAATTTTTATTGTTTTGAGCACGTACTTGATTACTTTATTCTTTGCATTAGAGTCTTGTTTGGAAAACCAACTGCATAGCCAAGAAAACCATGGGTTGGGTTTAGGATTGCAAACCCCGTTAGCTACTGCATTGCTAGGATAGAGTAGGATTCGGTACAAGTCGAGTAGTTGGAACTACTCGCGAGCATAGGCTAGAGGCACTCGACTCGGGTAGTGATAGCACATGAAACACATGGCAAGAAAATGAGACTAAGCGGAGGGTAAGGGCAGCAGGACTTTGGGGCCTGTGTGCTGTATCTCCACTTGTGTTGATTAAGGACCGAGCCGTGTGAGGGCCTGTTGAACAAGCTAGAACAGTACCGAAGACCTACCGGCTATATGGGAACCGGGAAACTGATGTAACTCGGGTAGCTGTGTATTGAGGCATTGCCCGTCGTTCAGAGGGTAGGTTGGGAGCTTGAGGTGTAAATCGGCTGGCGGCACTGAGATGCGCGTGCAGAGACCTCTTGCTCGGTTCGATGGGACCAGTTCAATATTTGGCTGACGGGTGAAAGGTAGTTGCGTATGGCGTCTGTGATGGTTGCTGTAGGCAACATTGAGTACGGGCGTACGTGACGGGTTGTTCGGGTAACCCTGCAGGTGTAAATCGATTATAATCGCCGTCCCTCGCGGTCAGTGAGTATCACTTATTCACTGTACCGTGACGTAGAAAGAATAGGCTAGTTACATGTTAAAATGTTGCTGATTGAAAGATGGTCTTGATTGCTAATGACTTGCTGTAGTTTAGAGCTAACTAAAGTTCATTTCAACTTTGGGCAAAGTACATGAGAGAAATGTGTTTCTTGTTTGATTGCGGCTCTCTCATGTGTCTTAGCGTAAGGTTCTCCACAAACTGCTGCTAAAACTTGAAAGTAAGGTTCCACTAATTAGGCGAGTCCTTTGCAAATGATTTTTACCTCATGTAATAAAATTTCGCTTCCGCTTTGTACCTTTGACGTGTGTTATCTGGTGCTGTGCAACGCAGCACCCCTCAGCGTGATCATGGCTCGACAAGACCAATGGGGTCGTGTCAACAACTCTCCTCCGAGATGCTAAACAGCACCCCACCCTCGTTGCTCACTTCCCCAACCCAAAACCAGCCGAGTTCCGTTTGCCCTTGCCCTAGAACGGCTTCATCCACGGTTACCTAAAGGGAGCCAGCGATCGGGTGCCCGTGGGCAGCTCACCACAGCGGGTGTCACGGCCGAGCAAGGGCGGCAACGGAAGCGCACGACCTCCACGCTGCTTCCATCCGAGCCGCAAGCCAAGCTGTGGACCATCGCCGGCGAATTCGACAATTTTGCTCCGGCGGGTACAAACCGAGCGTCCGGTACTAGACTTCAAAATTCTCACTTGTTAATCTTACTTAAATCATCAAACATTGCACACACGAGCTGGATTAGCCGGCAGTCATTCTCTCTTTAGCAACCATAGCATGAAACCACCTCGGAGCGGCGGATTTTGAGCTTTTCCGAGCGCTTCTTTGCTGGAACCGATTGGGCGCATGGTGCCGACCTACTTGGAGCCGTTTCCGAGCTAGTTTGAGGCCTTGTGGATCCTCCCTAAGCTTCACTGGTGCTGTAGAGCAAGTGAGTTGATGTTCTGGAAGGCTAGGAAGGTCAGCCGAAGGCGCCGAACGTTTCCCGTAGCCGCCACACGTCGCCGAGCTATTTCCGAGCCTTGGCAGCCCGAGCAAGCACCACCATCATGCTCCCCAACCTCCAAAACCCCCTAGCGGCGAGACTAAGTCTGAGCGGTGGCCGGAAATGCCGGTCCGGCGAGCAGCAGTTTGCTCCGGCGAGGGGGGGGCGGCGCGCGCGAAGCAGAAGGCGGCAGGAAGGAGAAGGGGGCGGGCCCCCGTTGTCAGCAACCCGGTTTTTAAAACTGTGATCGGCTGTGGCTCGGATCCTGTGTGACTGCGTGCGCTGGACCGTGTAGCCCCGGTGTGGCTCAATTCTGAGTGGCTGGAGTTTAAACACGTGGGCCCAAACAATTTTCTATAGCAAAAATAATTCCAGAGATTGCCACAACTTTGGAAAATCATATCTTTGTGTAGGAACCTCCAAATTGACTGATTCAAATTGGATTAGATTCATTTTGCAAAGATCTATCCAAATACGAACCCCAATTTGTATGAAAGTCAATATTAAATTTCAGAAAATTCATTGACAAGTTTCAGAAAAAGAATTATTGAGGGAGTTTGGTTCATCCAAAAATCCTCAAATTTTTCCAGAATATTCTTTGGCATATTGTAGACCTTCTAGCAAATTGTCAGCTCATTTGAAGATGATTTGAGTTGGAATTTTCTAAATACAAATTGATGTGTTCATAAGGGTCAAGAAACATTTTCAGAAAAGGTTGCCCAGTTGTAAAATCTATTCTAGGCAAATCATAGCTCCAAAAATCCTGAGACAATTTATGCAAGCTCTTTGAGTCATACTTGAAATTGTAGTGCACTGAATTGGGCATGAAAATGCACATTACTCAAGAATTAATTCTTTTGATTAGAAATGCTTAAGGAATTGTTCTGGAGGAACTACTCAAGTAAAAGATCTGAATTTGGGATCAAATTACCTTCTTGTGACCAGGAACTCACATGTAAATTATCAGCTCAAGTTGAGACTTAGAACACCCTGTTATTGTTCTACCATGCTTATGTATGTGGGAAAATACATAAGACTCTTGTGGGAATTATGGTAGACACATATTATTCCCACATTAGCTGCAATTTGGCAAGCTAAATCACTAGGTAGTATAGAACATGCTGTAAAAGTTTTGAAGTGACAGGGTCCGAACCGCCCGTTCAGTCACGGGGACGGGGCACCTCGCCCGGGAATCGCATTGGGTGGTGCCGTGTTATGCGGCACCGAACAGCACACATATAAGGAAAACTTTATTACATAAATCAAAATGCGGAAGCTTATAAATGTTCTTTGTAAATCATTTACATAAATTAGCTACAGCGGAAGACTACAAATAACTCACGATGAATAACTAATGAGCACTCAAGAGGAGGTCCAGCCCGCGTACTCCTCTCGCTAGCAACACGAAAACATGGCAGCGGCTAGGTTCTCCATGTGTTACCTGACTCGGAAGTTTCCGAGTCTCACCGGACAACCTTCTTTATAGCGTCGATGTTGACCTGCGAAACCACTCATATAGCAAGAGTGAGCACAAAGGCTCAGAAAGACTTAACCGTCTCTCCTAAGCATGCAACTCTACATGAAAGTAACTTAAAACTTAAACATGTAAGTTGCAAAAAGACTCGCCTACAAGTTCATCCTTAACTTTTTCAGATTTTAGCCATCACAGTAGTGCCCTTGCGCCCAGCAACATTGGAACTCCACAATCAAACAAGAAACGCTTCATTCCAATGTTACTTGTCCCAAGGTGGAAATTAACTTTAGTTTGCTCTATCTCTACTTCAAACAAGGTTTTCATGCAATTCCAATAATCATAGCAGCAATTAAAACTTTGCAAACTGTTCTCACACAACTTGATTACTACGTCAGTGCAGTGAGCAAGCGGCACTCATAACCGCGAGGGACGGTGATTCGAATCAAACACTATCCGGATAACTCGACACATACGCCCGCCTCTGAAGACCCAAATCTGGCATCCTTCATTACGTCGTATGTGGCAACCTTTCGCAGGACACTCGACTGTAGAACCGGTCGCACCGTCTCGGGCTCATAGGCTTAACAAGACGGTGTGGTATGCCTCTACAATCAAGATAACCTGGTACATTGGTTTCCTGGGTCCCATATAGCAGTAAGCATCCGGTACACAACTCAATACTTGCTCCCAGGGCCGCACACGAGAAGGACTTCCAAATACATTAGCCAATATGAGACGTAAACATGTCGGTCCTCAACTGACACAGGCAGAGATACTCGACCAAGACCTCATCTTGTCGCTACTAACCCTCCTGCCCGGTCTCATCTTTAGAAATATAAACTTTAGTTGGCCTCTTATTCAACTACACCAATGTAATCCTGAACTATAGCTCGCGAGTAGATTCCAACTACTCGACTTCTACCGGATTTCATAACCTACTTAGCATGGCAACCTTCTACAGTGGGTACATGTTTCTACCCTTGACTCGAGGGTTCATTTGGTCATGCATTTGGAGTATAAAGCATCCTTGACCTAATGCACATACAAACTCCAAACCATAAATTGTGAACAAAGTAAAAACTTTATAAAACTACTTAAATTTAAACCGGAGCTTGCCTTGGTTTTGCAGGTGACTAAAGTCAGACAATTTATGAAGTTAGTTGCTGATGACTTCAAGCTTAATCCCTGCCCTTCTTGCTCCTTGATCCAATTTTCACTTCTCCACTTTTCCACGTTTAATCACTACACGTCATGGATAGCATTATATGTTTAATTGTAAAACTTTTGCTAACAAGTTCTAACGACAATTTTAAAACTGGAACTTTGTTTAAGAATTTAAAATGACACTGGTGCTAGTGGTTTGGGTTTGGTTTAAGCAACATGATCAAGTGATAAGTGAATTTCATCACTTGTCTGTTACTCCCCTAAATAGGTTGAACAGAACAGTGATGATCCAAAGCTCCAATGGAGCTGAAAATATTCTTGTGAGTTCCTTGTCTCAAGAAAGTAATCTGGACCAAAATTTAGAATTTGTCAATGAGTAGATCACTCAGAACAATTCCCTAAGCATTTAGGCAAAAAGGAATTAATTCTGAATAAAATTGCAATTTCATGCAAATTCAAGTGAACTACAATTTCCAACATAGCTCATGGAGCATGCATGAATTTTCTTAGAAATTTTGGAGCTAATAACTGCCCAGAACTGAATTTCCAAGTTTTGGAAATTCTCTGAAATTGTTTCTGTATTCATTTGAACACAGAAACTTGAAATCAGAATTATCCTAACTGAAGAAACTCCAAATGAGCTGAAAACTTTACAAGAGTTCACTAATATCCTAAACAATATTCTGGCAAAATTTGAAGATTTTTGGACGAACCAAACTCCCTCTAAAATTCTATTGCTGAAAATTTTTAAAGAATTTTCCAGAATTAAATAATGAATTTCATGCAAATTGGGTTACGTATTTGGATAGAGTTTTTCAATCTGAGTCCAACACAATTTGAATCACTAAATTTGGAGCTTTCTAGCAAAAGTTATGAGGTTCTAAAGTTTGGGGATTTTCTGGAATTTAAATTAACCGGGAAAAGTTTAAATCCTGCGCGTGGGTCCAGGGGACCACGTGTCACTTGCTGGATCAAGCCACACGGGGCCGCTGAATTCTTTCCGCGCCGTCGCAAGGGATCCCAGAGCCGCAGCAGATCAGCACTTTTTAAATTTCTGTCGTTGACACGCGGGACCCGCCCGGTCTTCTTCCTCGGGCTGTTTCCGCTCCTGCACTGCCCCCTGGACGGAACTCCACCGGAGCTCGCTGGACCTGGCTTCCCGGTCGATTCTCCGCCCGATACTTGCTGCCTGGGGGGTTCCAGCTACGAGGAAGCTATTGGTGCAGTGCTCTCAGGCTGCCAGTGACCAGAAGTAGGCCGGCGACGTGCGGCGGCATTTGGTAAAGCTCGGCGCCGTCGCCCGGCCCTTATAGCCCGTCAAAAGCTCGACCGAACCGCTCAAAAGCACCAGTGGAGGATGGGATAGCTCGGCATGGCCTCAACATGGCTCGGAAACGGCGGTTACTAGGGTTTCACCGGGCGACCGATCGTTCCCGCCATGACCGCCACTCGCAAAACATGAAATGGTCCGCTAACACCGGGTTTCAAGCTAGGATTGTGAAGGGAATTGGGTCGCCACCGAATTTAGATCATTTGAGCATGATTTGGTGATCTCTAAGTGAGAAATAAGCGCAAATTTTGGAGATCCTTACCGGAGGGTCCGTGTTCGTGCACTGGGAGAAAAACTTTGAATTCACGCACGACGATTCACGGCTTGAGCTGAGGTTTGGGGAGGAGCAACGTGAATTCCTGGCACGTCTCGGATGGTGCTCGCCCAGCCGTGAAAAGCTTCGGTACGAGCTGTCAACGGTGAGCCGGTACCAGTGGGTTTTTGGTTGCCGCACAGCAAAACCGTTCTAGGGTGGAACCAGCTCGGACTTGAGCACCTTGTGCGTCGAGGAGTTCAGGGTTGAACCACCAGGACCGTTTTGCTACTCACAGGATGGCTGTGCGAGGCGGCTTTGCCGATTTTTGCTTGGAGCACAGAGGCGGCGGCGAAGTGCTGTTCGGCTGTTGCTCGAGGAAGTGGCAAAACTGTGTTGCGGTTTGTGAGCTAACGGATCACTCTGATCGTCCAGCACACGCACGAGCTTGTCGGCCACGTGACTGCAGCAGCAAAGAGGTGGCTCTCGGCGGCAGCTTGGTGGCGCCCTGTGCTGCATCTCGGGGAGTTCGAGTCTGAACAGAGAACAGAGACTTAGGCAGTAAGTCTTCCGCCTCTCAATGACAATTGGGCCCCACTCATTTTCTCTCTTAAATATCTCCAATTTTTGGCACATTGCAAACTTCAATCATGTGGAGCTAAAATTTGAAAACCATCTGGCAAATTGATAATTTTTACCTCAGTTTCAAATTTAAATCCAAATTTCAAGGAAATTCATAAGCCCCTTTGATATTCATATCAACGCACCTCCAAATTTTCTCAAAAATTTGCATTCCTCATAATTTGGACCTGAAGAATTCAATTATGGATTCAAACATTTAATTTGGTGGCTGCAAAGGGGAGGTTTACAACCACAGTTTGCATCCTTCATTTAAAAATGACCACCTTTGCATTTAAATGATCATTTGAATTCAAAGGGAACTTGAATGCATGTGCTTGCTCATGACCATCTTCACATGTTCAGAAAAGTTTTTGCAAGTCCCAATTCTTGTATTTAAACTCAGCTTTATTCATCACTAAAGTTTTCCATTTACATGTTTTGGGACTTTTACATGAAGCCATTGGAGTTCTTGTTCTCCAGATGCATTCAAATCTTTTCAGCTCATCTCTTATGTTCATTAGGAAAGTTAGTTAGTGTTTAACTAAAACACTAAGATAAATTTAGTTCATTAATGTTCCTTTGCACAACAGAGGCAACAAAAGCCATCTTGGCATTTCCACACAGCCTCTGTTCTTAAGAACTCAAATCTTTTATTCTTTGAAATGCATTATAAAATTTGTGCATATACATTTCAATAGGATTCACAACGAAGGGGATTCGAAGGAGCGATTCATTAAGTGGATCAGACTCCGGAGAATCAAGGATTGATCAGCAAGGATCACTAACTGCTTATATACTACTACCGTGCAAAGCAGGCAAGCTCCGGTTTGCATTTAACAACTTTTAAGTTTTTACTTTGTATTCACTCTTTAGTTAGGATATGATATGTGCATTAGGTCTAGTGCTTTGATACTCCTCTTGCATGACCAAATGAACCCATGGATTATTGGGTAGTTAACTTTTCACTGTGTAGAACTGCCATGCTTATGTGAGTTTCGGTAGAAGTCGAGTGGTGAGATGCTACTCGCATGATCAGGACAACAGGGGCATACAGAATTGGTTCAGAAAATTGTTAGCAAGTTAAAGTTGAGACCGGCAGGTTGTAGGGGCAACAGGACATAGGGGCCTGGGTGCTATAGACCTGTTCATGTCGGTCATGGACCGATCCATATGGGGCCCTGTTGAGCAGGTTTGAGTTGTGTACCGGACTCATGCTTGCTATATGGGACCCAGTAAACCGATGTACCTCGGGAAGCTTGCTTTGAGCCTTTTCGGGTCGCCTCAGGCGAGAGGGCCAGTGTGCAGTATGTGAGTAACATTCTCATGACATCTCATATCTGTCGGTGCACCATGAGAGTGGCTACTGTACGGGGCGATTTGATCGATTCAATATGGGTGGAACGGGGGAAAGGCAACGTCGAGTACGGGCATACATGTCGTGTAGTCCGGGTGTTATTGATTCTAATCATCGTCGCTCGTGGAAAAGGACCGAGCATACTTGTTCTCAAAGTCGTGAAGTAGTAAGAACTTGCATGAGAGAGAAACTAATCACATTGGTTTGAAATTTATACTAGCATTGTGATGATACTTTGCATGAATAGGCTAGTGCAAACTTGATTCGTTTACACCGTGAGTAAATTACATCGGGGGAACGCGTTTCTTGTTTGATTGTGGACTCCGGATGTGGCGTGCCCAAGACCATTCTTAAATTGCTGCAAATAACATTTGAAAGTAAGGATTCATGTTTAAGCAAGTTCTTTATGCATTATGCTATCCCATTGTATGTTATACCATCATGTAGAGTTTCATGACTAGGGTTGACGGTTAAGTCTTGCTGAGCGTTATGCTCACGGATGCTATCCAAGTTGTTTTGCAGGTATTGACTTCATGCTTAAGAGAAGGGATGTCGATGAGACTCGGAAACCTCCGAGTCGTTACTCAAGAGCATTCTCGCCGCTGCTATTTGTTCTTCGTGTTGCTAGTAAGAAACGTCCGCGGGCTGGACTGTTTCTTTGTTGCTAAGCTAGATATGAGTCGTGAGAGTTGTAGTCTTCCGCTGTAGTATTATTTTGAGATGAGTATTTGTAAAATACTCTTATACGCTTCTGCAAAACAGATTTGGGTAATATGTTGTTTTCTCGATCCATGAGCTGTTGGGTACCGCATCGCACAACATCACCCGACGAGGCTCTTGGGCGAGCGGCACGGCCCCGTGAATGAGGGGGTGGTCGAGGGCCGACTCGACAGAACAAAAGGAAGGAAGCAATATAGGAACAAATGAATAAGTAAAAGGAAATAAAAATAGGAAATAATAAAAATAAATAGAAATGAAAAAGAAATAAAAAGAAAAAGAAAAAAATGAAACCTGTAAGCCCCAATTCCCCCCCCCCCCGTAAATTCCCTCCCAAACTCTCCCCTAATTTTTGTGATGGTCCGAAATCCGTACAATCCAAGATCACAGAGGGTGATGCCTGAGAGGGCCCGGATAGCCATTCACGGGACCGTGCCGCTTGCCCGGGAATCGCATTGGGTGGTGCCGTGTTACGCGGCACCCAACAACACACATATAAGAGTCATTGTATTACATAAATCAAAAGCGGAAGCTTACAAAGGTTCTTTGTAAATAATTTACAGCAAATATCTATAGCGGAAGACTATAATCATCTCTCGTTGAATAACTACTAAGCAATCAAGAAGATATCCAGCCCGCGGACTCTTCTCGCTAGCAACACGAAGACAACTGCAGCAGTTGGATTCTCCATGTGTTAAACGACTCGGAAGTTTCCGAGTCTCACCGGACAACCTTCTTCTTAGCGTCGATATTAACCTGCAAAACCACTCATATAGCAAGCGTGAGCACATAGGCTCAGCAAGACTGATCCGTCTCTCCTAAACAACAAACTCTACATGCATGATGGATTGAAATAGGTTAGCTGAATTTGCATAAAGGACTCGCCTAATGTTGATCATTAACTTTCAGATTTTAAGCCTCATTTTAAAGACCTTGAGCCGAACAGCATCACAACTCCACAATCAAACAAGAAACACTTTGTTGCGATGCTTCTTGCACAAAGTGAAGTAAAGTTTAATTAGCACTATCTCTAATTGAAGCATGGTTGCAATACAACTTAAATCACAACCTTATCAAGTTCAAAAGAAATCACTTCAGTTCTTACTACGTCAAGACGTAGTGGGCAAGTATGCTCATATGACCGCGAGCGATGGTGATTTGAATCACTACACGCCAGGACTACACGAAACGTACACCCATAGTCCGAGTTGCCGGCAGCAACCTCGACTGATGTTGTACACGGCCACCTTTCTCAATTTCTTCCACACAGGACGCAGTCCAATTGCCCTGAAATGGAAGCTCCCTCAAGGTACATACCTGCAGTGATATGTTCTTGAGCAAGTTACCTCCTGCTATCCTGACACCAAAATCCTAAGACAATTAGAAAAGTTCCAATATGGATCTCACAAGCTACATCGATTTTCTAGGTCCCATATTGCCAGTATGCGCCCGGTATGCAACTGAAACTTGTCCAACAGGGCCATGTACGGACGGACCTTAACCGACATAGGCAGGGTTATGCACGGACGGTCCGCAGCCTGCTGCATCTAAACCTCCCTGTCCAGTCAACATTTCTTAATTGCGAACTTTCCTCATTGTTTCTATTCCCGACCCACTCTGAAGAAACCAAACCCTAAACTCGCGAGTAGATTCCAACTACTCGACTTCTACCGGACCTTTCCTACTAACATTTAGAGCAGCCAAATCCACTTGAGGAGGTTCTAAACTGCCCATTCTCTCTTGGGTTAATCTGGTCATGCGAGTGGGTTTTTCAATATCATCTAGACCTAATGCAATCAATATATCAAAGCTATGATCACTAGAAATGAAAATACTTTATAAACATGCTTGAATGCAAACTGGGGCTTGCCTATTTTGCAGGTGAATAAGAATGTATATAATCAGTTACTGCCACCGATCACATGAGTCTTGATTACTCGATCACCTTGTCATTGAAATCGCACATCACTTCCTTCACAAGTCCTCACGTATATGCTACAAGTTATGAATATGCACAAGTATTTAATTGTAAAGATTTTGCTTAACAAGTTCTAATGACAAGTTAGAAACTGGAACTCTCTTTAAGAATTTAAAATGACACTGGTGCTAGTAGTTGAGTTTGGGTTAAGCAAAGTGATCAAGTGATAAGTGATTTTCATCCTAATAAATATTCTTGCAAAATTTGAGAATTTTTGGATGAACCAAATGCCCTCAAAAAATCTTATGCTGAAAATTTTAAAGATTTTTTCCAGAATTAAATAATGACTTTCGTACAAATTGGGTTGCATATTTCGATAGAGTTTTTCAATCTGAATCTAACCCAATTTGAATCACTAAATTTGGAGTTTCCTAGAAAAAGTTATGTTCATCTTAAGTTTGAAGAAAATCTGGCATTTGAATTAATTCGAGGAAAAGTTTAAATGCTGACTGTGGATCCAGGGGCCACGTGTCACTCTCTGAAACGAAGACACACGGGGCCACAGGGTCCTTCCTGCGCAGTCACAGACTGATCCGGTGCAACAGAGAATCCGGTTAGATTTTTCTCTCACTGACAGCGGGCCCAGCCAGGTCTTCTTCAACCTCTCGCCTCCCGCGTGCCCGTGCCGCCCGAGCTCGCCGGAGCTCACCGGATACCTCCTCTCCGGCCACCTCCCGAGCTCTAACCCGCCGCTACTGCCTAAAATCACGTGCTGAACACGTTGGTGAGCTTTCCTCACACCGGTGTCGGCTCTAACCTAGCTCGCGACGGTGTGGCGGCTCGGTGAAACTTCGGCGGCGCCAACCCGACGTGCTAGCCCACCAAATGTCTGCTTAAACGGTTCTACAGCATCAGTGTGCTATGGTAGTGCTCAACATGGACGCATAAAGGCTCGGGAGGGGCTCCAAAGTAGCTTTCCTCGTGCGCCCGATAGTGAAATCGTGTTTGTCTGTCGGAAAACCTCCAACTAGAGCTTCTACCGGCGATCTTAGTCTATGGCATGGAGAGTAAAGGTTTGCTAGCAAGTCTAGACCTTGTTGTGTGCAATTTGCAGAGCCCAAACAATTATGGCGCGGGAATTTGAAGGATTCTTACCTGAACCTCAGTTTGAGCCGGCCGGAGGAAAATCCTGAAATTCGCCAGTGACGAGCAAGGATTCAGGCTGAGCTTCAGAGGTGAGCAACACGTGATCCTAGCGCTCCTCTGGACATCCTCGCTTGAGCGTGAGAAGCTCCCAGTTGAGCTGTCCACGTGAGCCTCCCTTCGGTTGTCGCTCTCGGTCGCCACGGAAACTCGTGTGCTCGGGTTTGGGGAGGCTGAGCTCACTCGGTTGTGGTCCGAGGAAGTCGTGGAGGGGACCGTGATGTGGTTTTTCTGCTGCCTACAGCTTTGCATGCGAGGGAACACCGGCTCACGATCGACCGAGGGTGGCGGCGACCTCTGTTCGGTTCTTGCGCGAGAGAAGGAGAAGGCCTCGGCGTCTCGGTGTTGTGGCAAAAGGGAACACGGCTAGGGGTGATGAACCACAGACACAGCTCTCCAGCACGAGGAAACGGCAGAGAGGAGGTGGTTCTCGGTGCCCTCGGTGTCGCATGGTGTAGCTGCGGCTCTGCTCGAGTGAGAGAAGAAAAACAGAGACCAGACACTTAGATCTTTTGGGCATATGACAATTGGGTCCCACTCTCCCCTTTATCTCTCCAAAATATCTCCAAAATTTTGCAAATGACCAATTCAATTGTTTGGAGTTGAAAACTGAACTGCATTTCGATAATTGGGCAAATTTCATCCAAAATCAAATGTGTATTTGAATTCTTTGCAAATTTAAGTCATTTTGGAAAATGGGTAGCAAAAGATCTCCAAAATTCATGAAATTTTGCACACCTACTAATTTGGACCTAAGGAATTCAAATATGAAATCTGATCTTAAATTTGGCTGTTGCAAATGAGCTTTGTAACATAACAGTTTGCAATCCATTGTGTTGCCCTCCTTTGAAATTTGAGTTGAACAAATTTTGTTCCAAAATCTGATTTTTAAACTTTCCATTGCATATGAGACTTTAAATATGTGGTTTTAATCCACCTTGGGTCCAAGCATGTAAGTAACCATAAGCTTGTTTTAGAGAGAGCTCTCATGTGTATTATCACATGTGAAAGTTTAAACAAGCCCCATTTTTCATACATATGAAACCAACTTCCATTCAAAATTTGTTCATTTGTATTCACATTTTTGGGACCTTTACATTCCTCCCCCCTTAAAAGGAATCTCGTCCCAATATTACAAAAGAAGAACGAGACGGGGGGTAATTACAAAGTTTATGACAAAAGTTCCAGATAATTCTTGTGGATATAATCTTCACTTTCCCACGTCGCCTCTTCCGGGGTATGATTAATCCACAGGACTTTGTAAAATTTCAAAGTCCGGTTTCGGGTGATCTGGGTCCTTTCATCGATAATCTGCACGGGTCGCTCAGTGTATGTGAGATCCGGCTTTAGCTCGTCAATGTCTTCGGTGTGAACAGCAGCGGTAAACTTAAGACATTTCCGCAGCTGTGACACATGAAATAAGTTGTGAATACCAGCAAGTTTTGCCGGTAGTTACAGCCTTTAGGCTACGGTCCCGCACTTCTCTATGATGGCAAATGGACCGATGAATCGGCGAGCAAGTTTCTCCTTGACATCGAACCAATGAATTCCTCTCATCAGAGACACACGAAGATACATGTGCTCCCCGACATCGAAATGCAGCGGTCGACGCCTCTGATTTACATAGCTTTTCTGACGAGATTGAGCAGCTTTCAGGTTCTCTTGTATTATTCGAACTCTCTCTTCGGCTTCATTGACAAGATCAACCCTGAATGTTACTCTTTCACCGGACTCGCACCAATTCAATGGTGGACGACACTTTGGGAGAACTTCATATTGTGCTATTTTGATGCTCATTTGATATCCGTTGTTGTACGAGAACTCCGCCAATGGTAAGTGATCATCCCAGTTTTTACCGTTGTGGATGGCACACACTCTTAGCATATCTTCAAGTATTTGATTCACTCTCTCAGTTTGCCCATCGGTTTGAGGGTGATACGCGGAGCTTCGAATCAATTTGGTCCCCAAGGATGCGTGTAGCTGCTCCCAGAAACGGGCTACGAACAAAGATCCTCTGTTGGATACAATGGTACGGGGAACTCCATGTAAGCACAAGATCCATGTTATGTAGAACTCCGCATACTGCTTGGCGTTGTATATTGTATGCACAGGGATGAAGTTGCTGATTTGGTTAACCGGTCAACGATTATCTAGATCGAATCATGGTTGTGGGAGGTCATCGGCAACCCGACGATGAAGTCCATACTCAAGTCATCTCATTTTCATGCCGGTATTGCAGTGGTTGCAGCAAGCCCGACTTCTTCACATGGTCGGCCTTGACTCTTCGACACATATCACATTCTGAAACATACTTTGCAACTTCACGTTTCATATGTGTCCACCAAAACTTCTTCAGGAGATCTTGTTACATTTTATTGCTGCCCTGATGAATGGAAAATTTGGACAAATGAGCTTCATCCAAAATTTTCTTTTGTAATCCCATATCCTGGGTACTACTATCCGGTTGTTGAACCACAATGTACCTTCTTCGTCCTTCAGGAAGCATTTCATCTCTCCGTTGTCTATTCTTCGCCGTATGTGAGACATACCCTTGTCTTTTCTTTGAGCTTCAATGATCTCCTCCTGGACGGTAGGAATGAGAGCGAGATTATAGAGCGCTCCACACGGAATGACACGGAGGCTTGGTTCTTCATCATCCATTTCAGCAATAATCAAGTGGTGGATATGCACCTTACGATTGAGCGCATCGGCGACCAGATTCGCCTTTCTCGGATGATAATGAATCTCAAGTTCCTAATCTTTAATGAGCTATAGACATCTTCGTTGTCTCTTGTTCAGTTCTTTCTGAGTGAAGATGTATTTCAGGCTCTTGTGGTAGGTGTAGAGGTATACAAGATTTCCGAGCAAGTAATGCCTCCACATCTTCAAAGCAAGGACCACACCAGCTAACTCAAGATCATGAGTTGGATAATGCTGCTCGTGATTTCTGAGTTTATGAGGTCCATAAGTGACTACTCATCCTTCTTGCATCAGCACGCAGCCAAGACCGATGCCAGATGCATCGCAATAAAAGTCGAATGGCTTCGTCGTATCCGGCTGAGCAAGAACTGGGGCTGTTGTGAGATGCTTCATAATAGTCTTGAAAGCTTGTTCACATGCAGCACCCCACACAAATCTGGTACTCTTCTTCAATAATTCCGTCATTGGTTCTGAGAAAAGGTACTTGATTAATACAGAATTCAAACTTGCTGAATTTGGCATTGAGCTTATGATCTTGCAATCTTTGTAACACAATATGCAGATACTCAGCATGTTCTTCCTTTGACTTGGAGTACACGAAGATATCATCGATGAAGACCACAGCGAATTTATCCAACTCCGGCATGAACACTGAATTCATCAGGTACATAAAGTGTGCCGGGGTGTTGGTCAACCCAAAAGACATAACAAGATACTCATATACTCCGTATCTCATTGAGAATGCCGTCTTCGGAGTATCTTCCGCCCGAATTTTAATCTGATGATATCTGGACCGAAGATCCATCTTCGATAATACTTGGCACCCACTAATTGATCGGAAAGCATATCAATGCGAGGTAGTGGATACTTGTTCTTGATGGTCACGACGTTAAGAGAACGATAATCAACACAAAGCCATAGTGTTTCGTCCTTCTTCTTGACAAACAAGGCTAAACAACCTCAAGGTGACAAACTCAGTCGTATGAAACCCTTGCTCATTAGGTCATTCAGCTGTGTCTTCAATTCTGCCAGTTCATTAGGTGCCATCTTGTACAGCCTCCGTGATATCGGTGTCGTTCCTGGCGCAAGTTCAATCTTGAACTCTACGTCCTGTTCATGCAACATGCCCGGTAAATCATCGGAAAATGCATCAGGATATTCACGTACCACAGGAATGTCTTCTATCTTCACAGTTTCCGTGTGGTTCAATGTTGCAATCTGTTGCCGACTGGCGCCTAGAAATAATATATGAAGACCGTGCTGTGGGGAGTTGAGCTCAACGGTCCTAGAGCTGATGTTAAGAAACGCATTGTGGTGATTCAACCACGACATCCCCGAAATGACGTCAATCGATCTTCAAACCCTCAAGAATAATGAGAGTTGTGGGGTATATTCTACCCCCCAAACAAAGAGGTACTCGGGAGACAATCTCACTTGTAGTACTGCTGGCCCCGGGCGAAGATATGAGGTATTGACTCTTTGTAAAAATGGTTGGGAGCTGATGTTGAGCCACAAAAGATTGGCTAATGAAGTTGTGTGTGGCACCGGAATCAAAGAGAATTAAAACCGGTAGCTGATTCAGAGAAAACATCCCTGCTAACGCGGCTTCTCCTTCCGGAACATCATCCATCACTGTGTAATGAATATTGTCCCTTGTCTGCCCTCTTTTCTGCAGATTTAGGTATGGATCTGAATATTACAAATATGATGACCCGCAGCCTTGAGTTACCTTTGAACAATACCTAGCATAATGGCCCATACGCCGACAAGTGAAACACGGATATCTATCCGGTTCTTCGCTGACTTGCGGTTGGATGCTAGGTACACATGGCTGCAGCGATGGAGCACAAACCACCGTCTGATGCTGCTGCTGTAGAGGTGGTGCAAGTTGTGGTACTTGACCCACAATCAACCTCTGAGGAGTTGATCATACATGTTGCCTCCATCTTTCACCGGATGGCGTTCGATAGACCAAACGGTATTTTTGGGGCACATAACTTGTGCTGGCCTACTCGATCTCACTCATTTTTTGTTTCTCTGCTTGCCACTCAAGTGTCGGCTTTTCTTGTATGAGAGCTGCATCGACCATGTCGGTGTAGTTGCCTTTGTTAAACAGGACCAACTTCTCCTGTAATATGGCACTCAGGCCATGGAAGAATAGATCACACCGTGCCTCTTCATTCGCCACATTTTCTGGAGCATATTGAGCCAAAAAGTTAAACCTCCTGATATACTCAAGGACATTCATGTCTCCTTGCTTCAAGTTCAAAAATTCCTCCCGCTTTGCCTTGATAATACCTACCGGTATGTGACGAGTATGAAAGGCTTCACAGAATTCTCTCCACGTTACTTGATGGCCTTCCGGAATGGTGGCGAGATGTTCAACCCACCAGTTTCCGGCGGCTCCATGGCGTTGCTGAGCGGCAAACCTTATCTTCTAAACTTCATCACACTCGAATACTCCAAATTTGGACTTCATGACATGAAGCCACTGATCTGCTTCCACAGGTTCGGTAGCTTCAGTAAAGATTGGCGGTTGACTCGCCAAGAAATCCAGATAAGCGTTCCGAGGTGGAACGACATGTTGCGTGTTTTGGAGTATGCCCTGCTGTACCAAGGCTTGGAGTAAGCATGTGTTCTCTTGAGTTGCTTCTTGGAGTAACCTGATGTTTTCTTGGTTAGACTCGACAACACGAGTCATAAGATCCATCCATCCCGTGGATGGTGGTTCCGACGGTGGATAGATTCCTCACCGCCTCGGCGAGAACTCCAGGCCTTACTCGAAGAGCGAGTACAAACCATACTGCAAAATTACATTTCAAGACGAGTTAGACATGAACTCAGCAGTATGTGAAACTAATGAAAACATGAATATGTCAAAACTTTATGAAAGCAGTAACAAAATCCATGTTTACACAACTCTTTAGAGTAGGCATAGCTAACCAGTCTTTCTGTACAGAACATACCTTTTTGCACTAACTTCAGATTTTGATCCAGTTAAAAACATTTTTATAACTCAAGTTGAATACAACAACAACAACAACCAAGCCTTTATCCCAAGCATGTTGGGGTCGGCTAGACATGAAACCCAATATCAATGAAGTAAAAGAGAGGAAGAGATATAAGAACAAGGAAAAAGAAAAAAAGAACAAAAAGAAAAAGAAAAAAAAAAGAAAAGAAAAAAGGAAAAAAATAAAAAAAAAACATAAAAAAACATAAAAAAAAGAAAAAAAAAAGACTAGGATTCTGGCACATGAATTGCTACTTTCCATGCGGTCCTATCATGAGCTAAGTCTCTGGATACATTCCAATCTCTCAAATCTCGTTTTACCGCCTCCTCCCAGGTCAACCTTGGTCGTCCTCTACCCGTCCTAATATTTTCTCTACCTATTAAAATCCCACTGTTAACCGGTGCTTCTGGAGGTCTCCGCTGGATATGTCCAAACCACCTAAGTCGATGTTGGACTAACTTCTCTTCAATCGGCGCCACCTCTACCCTATCACGAATCGCCTCATTCCTTATTCGGTCTCTTCTCGTGTGCCCGCACATCCACCGTAGCATGCGCATCTCTGCGACACTCATTTGTTGCACATGTTGCCGTTTAGTTGGCCAACATTCCGCCCCATAGAGCATCGCGGGTCTGATCACCGTCCTATAGAACTTTCCTTTTAGCTTTTGTGGGACTTTCCTATCACATAGGATTCCAGAGGCTTGTCGCCATTTCATCCACCCTACCTTGATCCTGTGGCAAACATCCTCATCAATATCGCCATTGCTTTGTAACATTGATCCTAAGTATCGGAAAGAGTCCCTTCTAGGTACTATTTGTCCTTGTAGACTAACATTTCCCTCTTCACGACCAACACCACTGAAGTCACACCTCATATACTCGGTTTTGGTCCTACTAAGTCTAAACCCCTTGGACTCTAAGGTTTGTCTCCATAACTGTAATTTCTTATCAACACCATCTCTAGTTTCATCTACCAGCACTACATCGTCGGCAAAGAGCATGCACCAAGGGATATCCCCTTGTATATCCTTCGACACCTCATCCATCACCAACGAAAAGATGTATGGGCTCAAAGCTGATCCTTGATGTAGTCCTACCGTGATAGGAAATGCATCAGTCTCACTATCACTTACGCGCACACTTGTCCTAACATTATTGTACATATCCTTGATAAGGGTAATGTACTTTGTTGGTACTTTATGTTTCTCTAGTGCCCACCACATGACTGACCTTGGTATCTTGTCGTACGCCTTCTCCAAGTCGATGAACACCATATGCAAGTCCTTCTTCTGCTCCCTATATCTCTCCATAAGCTGACGAAGCAAGAAAAACGCCTCCATTATAGACCTCCCAGGCATAAAACCAAACTGGTTTTTAGTGACATTGGTCACTTTCCTCAGGCGGTGTTCAATCAATCTCTCTCAAAGCTTCATAGTATGACCCATAAGCTTAATACCTCGATAATTAGTACAACTTTGAATATCTCCTTTATTTTTGAAGATAGGTACTAATATACTTTTCCTCCATTCTTCAGGCATCTTGTTTCATAACTCAAGTTGAATACCAAAGTTAAATTTAACTTCAATATATTTCCAACGAGTATTCATATGCCTTCAGATCATCTCTGGATCAAAAGTTATTATTTTCCAAAGTTTACAGAATTCCTGGATAAAATTTGCCAACATCTCCGTTGTATGTGGCTATTTTTATCACAGTTGTATATACAAATACAATAAGAATCTGAACAAGCTTTGAACTACAACAACATTGCATATTTCATAACCTTTCCAACGGTATATCATATGATCCTTAGGGGTTTTCTACAGGAAGTTATGGCTTAAAAACAGAAAGGTCCAGAGAAGTTTTGCTGCTGTCCTGGTTCTGGACAGTTTGCCTTCAACTGCACTTTTCACCAGTTTAACGTGTCATTTTGCTCTGTAGGTATACATAGAAGTTGTAGAGAACTTAAACATATTTCTATAACTGTATCATACACCTTAATTGGGTAAATCTACTCAGAGTTATGCACTGTCAATATCCAGAAAGAATTCCCGCCGAAAACAGATCACTCTGTTTTTGAATTATTTGAAACCTAGTCATCCTCTCATTTGAATCTTAGCTCAAAATAAGAGTTCAGTAACTAATATTTGTTTCAAACTTCCATTTTTAGTTGAAATTTAGTTCATGAATCATTTCTTCATATGGAAGAGGATTATTACGTTTAGTACGGTGTCGATGAAGCGTAAGAAAGATGTCGGTACTACGTTGCCTCACAAAAGAAAAACCTAACCGGATTATACCGGCATCTCCGTATCATAGGTGGCACTAAAACGGTCACTCGCAAACTTGTGCTACTCATACTACAGTTCGGTGGTTAAACCTGCATAAGTCACACACAATCATCAGGTTCGGCTGCACACCGAACCCGGTCCCAATACAGTTTCATACACCCATCCTTCATCACTCGCACGGGTGTTCTCAAGCCAAACACGCCTTGAGCTACTTGTTCACATTACTAACCACGTGACGGGGTCTCCCATACTTGCCCGTAGCACGCCAGAGGGCGTTACTTGAATACCCGAAATAACATGAAGAGTCGTAGAGGATACTAAAGCTGGCCGGGTTACCTGCCACCGTGAGGCTCCACCCTTAAGATTGTGCGCACTGGTGGACAGCACATACATGCACCCCCAAGATATAGAACGTCCCGAGATGCATGATTTTCCGACATAACAAATAAGTTAGGTTGCTACCTTCATATTAGGCTACTATAGTAGTTCTTATGTGGGCCTAGTACTGTTTCCTCACCGTATCCTAAGTTTTTGTCGTAATACAATCCTTATTCCGTGTGCTATTTCCAATGCGGATCTGATACCACGCTAAGTGGGCCCGACCACCCATTCACGGGGCCTTAGCGCTCGCCCAGGAATCGCATTGGGTGGTCCGTGTTACACGGCACCCAACAGCACACTTATAAGGAAAAATCCGTATCACATAAAACAAGAGCGGAAGCTTGCAAAGGTTCTTTGTAAATAATTTACAGCAAATATCTACAGCGGAAGACTATAATCATCTCACGTCAAATAACTACTAAGCACCCCAGAAGATATCCAGCCCGTGGACTCTTCTCGCTAGCAACACGAAGACATCTGCAGCGGCTGGGTTCTTGTCACACCCGGTTTTTCCGAAGAACAACCAAGTGAATATCACATGTATGCCAGGATCATTTTCTCATACATGTGATGACAAATAGTGAAGCATCATTTATTACAAGCCAGGTGTCAAATATAAATAAGTCTTACATCGCAAATGTCTCAATGGACACTAATGCTTCATCACAAGTAAATAAACTAGCAGCGGAATATTATTCTTTTAGGGCTCCATCACAGGCGTTGCCCGGGGGTCTTCATGAATCTAAAATCCTTCCTCGGGTCCAAAATCTTGGTCATTATACACCACCTCATTAACTTGACCTGAGCAGCAATATAAACCAACAAATATGCAAGGTTGAGTACCAATGGTACTCAGCAAGTGTGGGAAAATTATATCATGCATGGCTAGAACAAGGAGAGGTTGAACTCATGGTTAAAGCACTACGCAAATAATACCTATCACCTTAGCTTATTAAGCACCTACATTACTACACAGGTGAAATGGTCCCAATCTCCCATCCCATCATCATAATCCAATAACCATAACATCATTTCCAATGTTAAGCTCCCCGCTTAACTTCCAAAACCATCAATCCTCTAATCATGAATAAGTCCAGGCCGCTCTTAACCGTGAGCACGGCTGTCAAGACAGTTTTGACTCTGCAGAGTTTGCACCACTGTACCCACATGTAGTGATTTCATCCCCCGTGGCCGGGTGGACTAAAAGAACCTCCATTATGCCAGTGGCTACGATCCACATTCACACTTCCCAGGTGTGCAGCCAAGAGATCACTACGAAGCCTTTACAAAGGGATTCCCGACGAGCGTGGGCCCACTGAGGTTTCACCCCTAACAGCATACAAGAGGCTCCAACCCCGCTGCAGTGGCCCCCTCTTGAGCCTTGCGGTTCATATGGTAGTCCAGCTGACACCTACTCCCCGCACCATCCAACACACCCATACTACGCCGGGGATACACCTAATTAATTGGCCAAGCTGCCCCATCTCAGCATGTGGTTGGCACTGTAAAGCCGGGTTACATGCTCCATGAACCGGTCCTTAGGATCCAGGCAAGTACTAAACACAAACCCAAGTCTCGTGCACCCAGCACACAACCAAAACATCCAACTTGCCTTGATCCCTACCTCTACATAACTCACAATAGCTCATTCAAGAGTATGATATTATAAACTGATGATATCATATCACAAATATCCCATTCTAAGCATGGCTAAGCATATGCATGTAAATAAATGACGTGACAAAATAAATCCCAACCCAAGCTACAAGGAAACAAGGTAATGCAATTCTAGGGAAACTTTCCTAGCATGGGTTTCATATTTCATTTGACAATGCAAATAATTCTATCTACACATCCTAGCATAGGATCAAAGTGGTCAAGGACACTTGCCTCCTTCTTGCTGCTCTTGAAATGGGTAGTCCTGATCTTGGAAAGGAATAACTTGCTCTTGAACAGGTTCTACTTCATACCATCACACATAGCAAAAGAAAAACAACAATCCATAAGACATAGTTCACACTTACACTTCATACAAACCACACATTCATATTTATGAAATTCATTCACCATTATATGTGTTGTGGTTACTCTGTGTGTGTTGATCTGTAGCTTGCATACACTTTTATTTATATGTATATGATTCCTACTTTGGTGTTCATATTTATACTTACATACTATATATATATATATACATATATATACATGTGTGTTTCAGTTTCAAATAAATTCCTTATACTAAACTATCAAGTATGTATGAAAAGTATTTTTCTTCTCCATATATGCCTTCATAATTTCTACCACACTTAAACTGAACTCTTTAGATTTTAAAAACTCCATTTATCATTTTCTAGTTGCTATATTTTCAGATTTATATTCCTATGCATAATTGTGTATTTTATTATTAAATTAGTAATACACATCACCTAAACAGAATAGGTTCTGGTCCTAAATAATTTAAAATCATATTTTGACCTTGGCTTCTGATGTAGACCATTTCATAATTATTTTCCCTATTTTTCTATAACTATTCTTTACTTAAAAATGTGTCCCTTTACTAATAAATATGAATAATAGATGAAACAGATTTATTTCAGCCCAAAAATATTTTTTTATCTCACCCCAAAGTTTTCTAAGTACTGAGAAAGTTTTTAATTAATTTTGACAATTATGTTTGTCCCCCTTTTTATATTTTTAAACACTAGTTACATATTAAATTTTCTAAATGAAATACTAAACAGGGCTAAAATAATGAATTCACCCCATTACAGGGTCTATAATATTATTTTCATAATTTCCAGGGGTCTAGCTACACTTATCAGAGGTGTTTTACCAAATTTTTATTAAGTCCAGGGGCTAAAACAGATTTTTAAATGAATTTACATAATTTTCTGGAGTTCCAGGGGCTAGATCTGAAGTTTCCGGGGCTAGCTCTCAATTCCAGAGAACCCCAGTGGGTAGCACGTAAGAATTCCAGTCTTTATAATGCGGGGCTGACGTGGACCGTCCGATTTTAAACCGACGGCTGAGATTATAACATCGAACCGGTACGCGGGGATTTAAAGTCTACCGTGCGATTTAAAATAAACGGCGCACAAGCGGCCACGTCGCTCTGATCGAGCGCGGGCGGCGCTGCCGGCGGCGCACGGCGGCGGGAAGCGGCGATCTCGCCGGAAAGTTTCGGATCCGCGAGAATTCTGCCTAGAACTGTGATCTTATGGCATAGATCGGTAGAGGGGAGGTCAGTGATCTCACCTCGGGGGTTTTCTTGAGCTCGGGGGTCCTGGAAAGTGCTTGGCGGCGAGGTCCGAGGCAAAACCACGGCGAAGCTCGTCGGCGCTGGGTTTACACCGTAAGTCTTCGGGTTTTCTGCACCTGCAAAGTTCCCCGGAGGCGGTGGATCAAGACCAGCGAGTTAGATCAGAGTTTCCGAGCTTAGATCGGCCAGAATTCACCGGCGAAGCCTCGGTGCTCACCGGAGTAAAAATCGGCGATCGCGTGGGAAAAACCGATCGGGGCTGGGGTTTTTATAGCCGGGGGAGGGCGGTGGGTCTGTTGCAATCGAGTTTGAGTCGTTTGGGACCAGAATTCGGGCTGCGGGACGCGGAAATCCGGTCGGTTGCGATCGCGCGCGCGGGAGAGAGTCCGGGGTCGCGGGGTTAGGGATGACAGGCGGGTCCCACCTGTCTGTGAGAGACAGTGCGGCGCGCGCGGGGGCGGGATGGCGCGGGGAAGCTGGGCCAGCTGGTGGGTTTCGGCCCACTGGCCGGTTTTTTTCCCGTTTCTCTTTTTCTTTTTCCATTTCTTTTCTGTTTTGAGTCTAATTTGAATTCCAGTTTGAATTTGAATTTTTGCAAAACATGCAACACGTCCAAAATTTTTTAAATTCCCCTCTGAGCATGGTTTAGAGTTTTGAATTCAAAATTTGGGGTGTTACAGCTCTACCCCCCTTAAAAGAAATCTCGTCCTCGAGATTGGTGTTTCTAAGAAAACAATTCCAGAAATTGTGCTTTAAGCTCATCTTCCCGTTCCCAGGTGGCTTCCTCTTCTGAGTGATGCTTCCACTGCACCTTGCACATCCGGATTCTCTTGTTTCTGGTGAGGCGTTCCATCGTCTCCAAAATCTTGTATGGTTGCTTGGCATAAGACAAATCTTCAGCTACATCCACTTCATTCATGGGTAACACCTCTTCAGGCGTCCTCAAACATTTCTTGAGTTGTGACACATGGAATACATCGTGCACATCCGATAGATGAACCGGTAACTCTAGTTGGTACGCCACTTCGCCTTTCCTTTCCAAAACTTGAAAGGGTCCGATGTATCGAGGTGACAACTTCCCTTTCACCTTGAACCGACGAAGCCCTCTGATAGGGGACACCTTGAGATAAACATAGTCTCCCACGTTGAAAACGAGCTCTCTTCTTCGTACATCAGCATAACTCTTCTGGCGGGTTTGTGCTATCCTCAAGTTGTTGCGAATCTCCCTCACCTTCGCCTCGGCTTCTTGTAGCACTTCTAGACCAAACACTTTACTTTCTCCTGTTTGGTTCCAAAATAGGGGAGTTCTGCACTTCCTTCCATACAAAGCTTCAAACGGTGACATCTTCATACTAGCTTGATAGCTGTTGTTATAGGAAAACTCCGCATACGGTAAGTTCTTGTCCCAACTCCTATTGTTTTTGAGTGCACATGCCCTTAACATATCTTCAAGGATCTGATTGGTTCTCTCCATCTGCCCGTCAGTTTGGGGATGATAGGCAGAGCTAAAGTTCAGATGGGTTCCCATGGTTTCATGCAACTTCTGCCAAAACCTCGAGGTGAACTGTGTCCCTCGGTCCGACACTATCTTCTTTGGCACTCCATGGTAACACACAATCCTTGACATGTACAATTCTGCCAATTTGGATCCGCTGTAGCTTTCTTTCACAGGGATGAAATGAGCTACCTTGGTTAGCCTATCAATAATGACCCATATTGAATCATACCCGGATTGGGTCCTAGGCAATCCCACGATAAAATCCATGCTGATTTCTTCCCACTTCCATTCAGGTACTTTAAGTGGTTGCAATAATCCCGCGGGTCGTTGATGTTCTGCTTTCACCAACTGACATGTGTCACATAGGGCAACATGTTCCGCAACATCTCGCTTCATGCCATACCACCAATACCTGCTTTTGAGGTCCTGGTACATCTTCGTACTCCCAGGATGAATGGAATAGTCAGAATCGTGAGCCTCCTTCAAAATTAATTCACGGATCTCCTTTACTTCTGGCACGCAGATCCTTTTCCCGTGCCACACCGTTCCCTGTTCATCCTCTCTAAAACCAGGAGCTTTATTTTCCTTAATGAGCTGTCTGATCTCTTGTATCTTCTCATCTTTCTTTTGGCCCTCGCGTATGTCTTGCTCGAGTGTGGAGTCCACTTCCATGGCGATGGCTTCACCACTATTTACTAGACATAGATTGAGCTTTATAACCTCGTCCTTCAATTCTGCGGGCATGTCCTTCAAGCTCAACTTATTGACCTGCACTTTCCGACTCAAAGCATCGGCCACGACGTTTGCTTTCCCGGGATGATAGTTGATGCCCACATCAAAGTCATTGATTAGCTCTAGCCATCTCCTTTGTCTGAGGTTGAGATCTGGCTGTGTGAATATGTACTTCAAACTCTTATGATCCGTATATATCTCGGTCCTCTTCCCCATCAAATAGTGCCGCCAAATTTTCAATGCGTGTACCACTGCAGCTAGTTCTAGATCATGTGTAGGATAGTTCTTCTCGTGCTTCCGAAGCTGCCGGGATGCATAAGCCACGACATGTCCTTCTTGCATGAGAACACATCCCAACCCATTTCCAGAGGCATCGCTGTACACTGTGAAATTCTTCTACATATCTGGCATAACCAACACTGGGGCTGTTGTCAATCTCTTCTTTAGCTCTTGAAAGCTCGTCTCGCACTGTGGCGTGCAGGTGAATGTGATTCCCTTTTCCAACAGTTTAGTGAGAGGTCTTGAGATCTTGGAGAATCCCTCAATAAACCGTCGATAGTATCCAGCCAATCCCAAAAAGCTTCGAACTTCCCCGACATCTTCAGGGGTTTTCCACTTCTGGATATCTTCAATTTTGGCGGGATCTACGGAGATTCCTCCCTCCGAGATTATATGTCCTAAAAAGGGAACTCTCTTCAGCCAAAACTCACACTTGCTCAACTTGGCATATAGTTGATGTTCTCTCAGCCTCTGTAACACCAACTTTAGATGTTTCTCATGTTCTTCTTCATCTTTGGAGAAGACGAGAATATCATCTATGAAAACCACCACAAATTTGTCCAGATATTCCATGAATACCTTGTTCATGAGGTACATGAAATATGCCGGGGCATTGGTTAGCCCGAAAGGCATGACAGTGTATTCATACAGTCCGTACCGAGATACGAAAGTTGTCTTGGGAATATCAGATTGCCTTATCTTGAGTTGGTGGTATCCCGACCTGAGATCAATTTTCGAGAACACACAAGCTCCCCTCAACTGATCAAACAAGTCTTCAATGCGGGGTAATGGGTACTTGTTTTTGATGGTTACCTCATTCAAGGCACGGTAATCCATGCATAACCTTTGGGTTCCATCTTTCTTGGGCACAAATATCACCGGAGCTCCCCATGGTGAGGAACTAGGGCGAATATACCCCTTCTCCGTCAATTCTCTCAAATGATCCTTGAGCTCTTCTAGCTGCTTGGAGTCCATTCGATAAGGTCTCTTGTATATCGGGGCTGTTCCCGGTACTAGCTCAATTGCGAATTCCACGTCACGGTCGGGAGGCATACCTGGCAATTCCTCCGGAAAAACATCTGGATATTCCCTGATAGTCCTGATTTCCTCAACTTTCACCTCCACTTGATTTAATTTAATGTCCCTCCTAGGCTCGTGTATCGTTATGAACTTTACTCTTGTGCCATTGGGGTGAGTTAGTTCCACCGTTCTGGTCGAACAATGGATGATTCCTTTATGTTTGGTCAACCAATCCATACCCAAAATAATATCTATCCCTTGTGAATCTATCACTATGAGGTTAGCAGTAAATACTACCCCATTAATGTCTAGGTTCACTTTGGGACACACTTGTCTTGTCCTTATTTCTCCACCTGGAGAGTTTACGGCTAGCATATGGTTCATTTGTGTGGTTGCTAGGTCATGCTTCTTAACAAACCCTTGAGCAATGAACGAGTGGGTAGCACCAGAATCAAACAGCAGAGTTGCAAGGTGTAAATTGGCAGGAAACTTACCAACTACCACGTCGGGTGCCTCTTGTGCTTCCTCCATAGTGACGTGGTTCACCCGTCCTCTCATTACATTCTGCTGTTGTGGCTGCGCGGGCTTCTTCTTTGGGCACTTATGGGCATAGTGCCCCACTTCACCACAGCTAAAACATTGCACCCCAACCTTAGGTGCTTGGCCTTTGTTGTCTTGGGGTTGGGTCGGGGGTCCTTGCACTGCTGGTCGAGGTGGATATGCGGGGCGAGGCTGCTGCACAAACTGACGTTGCGGCTGTGCTGGTGCTGCGGGTGGCCTGTAGTTTGGGTTGTACCCTCTTGGTGCTGAATAGGGTACCGCAGCACGGCTTGTCTGCCCCGTAGGTTGTTGCATCATACGTGGGCGGGTGTTGCTCCCTGAGGCCTGATGTGACCACCCAGCCTTCCTCTTATTCTCATTTTCCAAGGCCTTTAGCTTCCTTTCCACCACAAATGCTCTGTCCACCATCTTTTGAAAACTTTCATACTCATTTGAGGACATTGCACACTGCATTTCTGCGGTAAGCCCTTCCACGAAACAATCTTGTTTCTGCTCATCAGTCTCTATGTCTCGTGGAGCATAACGGGATAGTTGAGTAAATTTAGTGAGGTACTCCCTCACCGTCATGTTTCCCTGCTGCAGTCCCAGAAACTCTTTCCTCTTGTTTTTGAGTTCACCTCTTGGGATGTAGTGGTTGCGGAAGCTACGCTTGAACTCTTCCCAAGTGATGTTCTCAGGGTCATGATGGGCGGCCACGTAGGCGGTCCACCAATCAGCAGCAGGTCCATGCAATTGATGAGAGGCAAACAGCACCCTCTCATACCCTTGGCACTGTATGATCCTCATCTTACTTTCAATAGTCTTCAGCCAATCATCTGCCTCCAGAGGTTCAGCAGCACTTGCAAACTTTGGAGGTTGAGTTCCTAGAAACTCACTCAACCTTGGTTGGCGTGGTGCAGCTTGTGGAGGTGGAACTTGATGCAAGTTGGCCACCACTTGAGTCAAGTTATGGATAAGCTGATTTTGATTCTCCAGCATTTGGTGGAGAGGGTCAACTTCTTCACGGCGACCACCCCTGTCCTGGCCTCCAGAAAGATGAGGGTTGCATGCCTCATCATTGTTGTTGGCGGGGTTGGCAGCACGTCATTTTCCTCTTCCGGCCATCTGGCAGAATCAATCAAATGTTAATTTGATACCATTTAGTATCATCTTACTACTTTCATTTGTTGCTACTTTAAGGTGTTGAGGCTTTGTTAAAATTTTACGAGGGTTTATATCTCACACCAAATAAATGCACTATTATTTCCTGTGGGTTCACACACCAAAGCAAAACAATCTGAAGACGAGGTTGTGGACAATTGCTCATGGCTTCCACAACTCACGTCACACACCAAGCATCATCACACCATTAACTACGCAACGACTCGACTACTCGACCTCTTGCTAGCTAGGGGAAAGACTCTACACTACTCTTCCTCTTGAGCTGGCTCCTCGGGATCTTCCTCCTCATTTCGGCTACCTTCTGACTCTGCTTTGGGTGGGGAGGCTGCTGGTGGAGAAGTGCGACGACGCCTGATCGCTCGGCGATCCGGGGAGTCAGGAGTCCATGGATCACTCACGGTGACACACAGTTCATTCCCATCTCCTCTTTCTCTCGCCTTTAAGCAAGCTCGCAGCAATGCCTCCGTTTCCTTCAGGGTGTCTCGGACATCCTGAAGCTCTTGTTGACACTCCTGCAGCCGAGTGCTAAGCATAGCAGCATCCTCCAAGCACAAGTCCATGTGCTCATGGGAAGTCCCTTGCTGCACCGGTGGGTACTTGTACTCCGTGGTACCACTCTCACGTTGGAGGACATACATGTACTCAGTTTTGTCCAAGTGGCGACGATAAATGTGACTCTGGCAGGTGATGGCCTCCCAGGTGACATCTTTCTCCGCGTCAACTTGTGTTGCTCGACAAGCTGGAGAATGGTGAATCTTAAGCAGCTGATTTTCGTGTATAATCCTCATCTCTGAACTCCATTCTTCCCTCTTCTCACGGATGGTTCTAGTGGAGTTATAATAGATGATTAGCTTGCCCGTATTGCCGGCGGCTTCGAGCATACGCCGAAGACGGCGCAACAAGTCTCCTACTGCCAATCCGTAGGAAAGGTACGTCACTGGACGACTCTCCTCTCTTTCGGCAAGGGCCACTACGGGAACTCTCCCTCCTGTGGACTTACGAGCGGTGCGAATCATGCGAACCATCTAAAACAAAAGAATTTAAAATTAGGTTAGATAAATTCTCAAATAAAAATCCTATTTTGAAAGTTGGGGTAAGATGAAGAAAATGACTCCTTTAATAACACTTTTCCACCCACACCTTGGAAAATAGTTTTTAAGAAAATAGGGCCCTTAAATACGTCCATTTCTACCTAGGTCCACGTTCCTACGGGCAACCTTGACTCTGATACCACCTCTGTCACACCCGGTTTTTCCGAAGAACAACCAAGTGAATATCACATGTATGCCAGGATCATTTTCTCATACATGTGATGACAAATAGTGAAGCATCATTTATTACAAGCCAGGTGTCAAATATAAATAAGTCTTACATCGCAAATGTCTCAATGGACACTAATGCTTCATCACAAGTAAATAAACTAGCAGCGGAATATTATTCTTTTAGGGCTCCATCACAGGCGTTGCCCGGGGGTCTTCATGAACCTAAAATCCTTCCTCGGGTCCAAAATCTTGGTCATTATACACCACCTCATTAACTTGACCTGAGCAACAATATAAACCAACAAATATGCAAGGTTGAGTACCAATGGTACTCAGCAAGTGTGGGAAAATTATATCATGCATGGCTAGAACAAGGAGAGGTTGAACTCATGGTTAAAGCACTACGCAATTAATACCTATCACCTTAGCTTATTAAGCACCTACATTACTACACAGGTGAAATGGTCCCAATCTCCCATCCCATCATCATAATCCAATAACCATAACATCATTTCCAATGTTAAGCTCCCCGCTTAACTTCCAAAACCATCAATCCTCTAATCATGAATAAGTCCAGGCCGCTCTTAACCGTGAGCACGGCTGTCAAGACAGTTTTGACTCTGCAGAGTTTGCACCACTGTACCCACATGTAGTGATTTCATCCCCCGTGGCCGGGTGGACTAAAAGAACCTCCATTATGCCAGTGGCTACGATCCCCGACGAGCGTGGGCCCACTGAGGTTTCACCCCTAACAGCATACAAGAGGCTCCAACCCCGCTGCAGTGGCCCCCTCTTGAGCCTTGCGGTTCATATGGTAGTCCAGCTGACACCTACTCCCCGCACCATCCAACACACCCATACTACGCCGGGGATACACCTAATTAATTGGCCAAGCTGCCCCATCTCAGCATGTGGTTGGCACTGTAAAGCCGGGTTACATGCTCCATGAACCGGTCCTTAGGATCCAGGCAAGTACTAAACACAAACCCATATCTCGTGCACCCAGCACACAACCAAAACATCCAACTTGCCTTGATCCCTACCTCTACATAACTCACAATAGCTCATTCAAGAGTATGATATTATAAACTGATGATATCATATCACAAATATCCCATTCTAAGCATGGCTAAGCATATGCATGTAAATAAATGACGTGACAAAATAAATCCCAACCCAAGCTACAAGGAAACAAGGTAATGCAATTCTAGGGAAACTTTCCTAGCATGGGTTTCATATTTCATTTGACAATGCAAATAATTCTATCTACACATCCTAGCATAGGATCAAAGTGGTCAAGGACACTTGCCTCCTTCTTGCTGCTCTTGAAATGGGTAGTCCTGATCTTGGAAAGGAATAACTTGCTCTTGAACAGGTTCTACTTCATACCATCACACATAGCAAAAGAAAAACAACAATCCAGAAGACATAGTTCACACTTACACTTCATACAAACCACACATTCATATTTATGAAATTCATTCACCATTATATGTGTTGTGGTTACTCTGTGTGTGTTGATCTGTAGCTTGCATACACTTTTATTTATATGTATATGATTCCTACTTTGGTGTTCATATTTATACTTACATACTATATATATATATATATATATATATATATATATATATATATATATATATATATATATATATATATATATATACATATACATATATATACATGTGTGTTTCAGTTTTAAATAAATTCCTTATACTAAACTATCAAGTATGTATGAAAAGTATTTTTCTTCTCCATATATGCCTTCATAATTTCTACCACACTTAAACTGAACTCTTTAGATTTTAAAAACTCCATTTATCATTTTCTAGTTGCTATATTTTCAGATTTATATTCCTATGCATAATTGTGTATTTTATTATTAAATTAGTAATACACATCACCTAAACAGAATAGGTTCTGGTCCTAAATAATTTAAAATCATATTTTGACCTTGGCTTCTGATGTAGACCATTTCATAATTATTTTCCCTATTTTTCTATAACTATTCTTTACTTAAAAATGTGTCCCTATACTAATAAATATGAATAATAGATGAAACAGATTTATTTCAGCCCAAAAATATATTTTTATCTCACTCCAAAGTTTTCTAAGTACTGAGAAAGTTTTTAATTAATTTTGACAATTATGTTTGTCCCCCTTTTTATATTTTTAAACACTAGTTACATATTAAATTTTCTAAATGAAATACTAAACAGGGCTAAAATAATGAATTCACCCCATTACAGGGTCTATAATATTATTTTCATAATTTCCACGGGTCTAGCTACACTTATCAGAGGTGTTTTACCAAATTTTTATTAAGTCCAGGGGCTAAAACTGATTTTTAAATGAATTTACATAATTTTCTGGAGTTCCAGGGGCTAGATCTGAAGTTTCCGGGGCTAGCTCTCAATTCCAGAGAACCCCAGGGGGTAGCACGTAAGAATTCCAGTCTTTATAATGCGGGGCTGACGTGGACCGTCCGATTTTAAACCGACGGCTGAGATTATAACATCGAACCGGTACGCGGGGATTTAAAGTCTACCGTGCAATTTAATATAAACGGCGCACAAGCGGCCACGTCGCTCTGATCGAGCGCGGGCGGCGCTGCCGGCGGCGCACGGCGGCGGGAAGCGGCGATCTCGCCGGAAAGTTTCGGATCCGCGAGAATTCTGCCTAGAACTGTAATCTTATGGCATAGATCGGTAGAGGGGAGGTCAGGGTTCTCACCTCGGGGGTTTTCTCGAGCTCGGGGGTCCTAGAAAGTGCTTGGCGGCGAGGTCCGAGGCAAAACCACGGCGAAGCTCGTCGGCGCTGGGTTTACACCGTAAGTCTTCGGGTTTTCTGCACCTGCAAAGTTCCCCGGAGGCGGTGGATCAAGACCAGCAAGTTAGATCAGAGTTTCCGAGCTTAGATCGGCCAGAATTCACCGGCGAAGTCTCGGTGCTCACCGGAGTAAAAATCGGCGATCGCGTGGGAAAAACCGATCGGGGTTGGGGTTTTTATAGCCGGGGGAGGGCGGTGGGTCTGTTGCGATCGAGTTTGAGTCGTTTGGTACCAGAATTCGGGCTGCGGGACGCGGAAATCCGGTCGGTTGCGATCGCGCGCGCGGGAGAGAGTCCGGGGTCGCGGGGTTAGGGATGACAGGCGGGTCCCACCTGTCTGTGAGAGACAGCGCGGCGCGCGCGGGGGCGGGCTGGCGCGTGGAAGCTGGGCCGGCTGGCGGGTTTCGGCCCACTGGCCGGTTTTTTTCCCGTTTCTCTTTTTCTTTTTCCATTTCTTTTCTGTTTTGAGTCTAATTTGAATTCCAGTTTGAATTTGAATTTTTGCAAAACATGCAACACGTCCAAAATTTTTTAAATTCCCCTCTGAGCATGGTTTAGAGTTTTGAATTCAAAATTTGGGGTGTTACAGTTCTCCATGTGTTAAACGACTCGGAAGTCTCCGAGTCTCACCGGACAACCTTCTTCTTAGCATCGATGTTAACCTGCAAAATCACTCATATAGCAAGCATGAGCACATAGGCTCAGCAAGAATGATCCGTCTCTCCTAAACAACAAACTCTACATGCACGACGGATTGAAATAGGTTAGCTGAACTTGCATAAAGGACTGCCTAATGTTGATCCTTAACTTTCAGATTTTAAGCCTAATTTTAAAGACCTTGAGCTGAACAGCATCGCAACACCACAATCAAACAAGAAACGCTTTGTTGTGATGCGGCACCCAACAGCACACACGAAAAGAATAAAGAACAACATACAAACTTTTATTTGATATAAAACAGCGGAAATCTTTTACAAAACATACTTATACAGCGGAAGTATTACACGGCATCGCCTTGTCCTCGGGCCCATCCTCATAGCTCTCACCTGCATACAGCTCAAATATTGCAACCGTGAGCATGATAGCTCAGCAAGGCTTAACCGACTAGCCTAGGCATGGAACTCTACATGCAGGGATGTGTAAGATAGGAAAAGGAATTTGTAACAAAGATACACCTATATGGTGATCCTTACTTTCAGTTTATAGCAGCAGATTCATGTGCCTTAGGCAGCCCTCACATCGAAAGTCCACAATCAAACAAGAAACGTTTTCCTCCGATGTGGTGATGCCCAAAGCGGAAAATAAACTTGATTAGCTCTACATCTACAGCAGATATGGTTTCCAAAACATTAATATATCATCACAGCATATTATCATTCATCTGGCTTACTTCACTTTTTACTACGCCACAGAACAGTGAACAAGCGGTACTCAAGTAACCGCGAGGGACGGTGATTGCAATCAGGAGACACCCGGACAACACGTTGCATACAACCACTTTCAGAAGCATGACTGCACACCCCTTCCTACTATGTTGTATGCAACAACCTTTCAAAGGCAACCCAAATGCCGAACCGGTCCATCCGTAACGGGCAGGAGGTCCCCGCATGGAGCGTGACTGTGCTCACCGGCAGATTTGCACCTTGCTACCCTCAACCCACTCCTATTTACGGTTAGGTAAGCCTCGGCATCCAGTTTAACCAATTACATCGGTTTCCTGCTTATGTCAGTATGCCATCCGGTACTGTTCGATACTTGTTCAGCAGGCCCGCACACGACTCGGTCCTCAATCGACACCAAAAGGGCTACGCACGTGAGACCTCCGCTCTCTGCTTCCTATCCCCCCTGCTGGGTCTCATTTTCTCCACTCTTAAGCAATTTTCTATTCTGACCAAACCGTGTGATAAAGCCTTACCTCGCGAGTAGAGTCTAACTACTCGACTTCTAGCGAGATCCTAAGCATATTAGCACGGCATTCTCTACTCGTCGAGTCTGTAAACTACCCAACCCTCCATAGGATTTAAAAGGTTATGCAAGTGGGGTTTCAATCACCCTAACTCTAATGCAAACATTCACCCTAGACATAAGTCATACAAATAAAGAATTTGCAAATGTACTTAAATGCAAACCGGGGCTTGCCTGGTTACGAGTTAGATGGGAAGTCAACTTCAGGTGGGAGGACGTCCAAGGGCTCCGGTGCGTCCTCAACTTCGGTCACTATTATGAAATGTAACAAAATATATGTATAAGGATTAAGGACTTATAATAATTGAACTTCTATTCATAGCTACTGCTCTTTATGTTCCTTAATTGGCTGTGGAATTTTTACAGTGGATACTAGACTCTCTATGGATGATCTGAGCAAAATTTGTAGAATTTTTCATTGCACCTTGTGGTCTCAAAAATCCCACAAGCACAAGGCTTCTCTGAATTTTAAGCCCAGATCAGGAACTTTGACACGACTAACAGTTGAAGATCTAATTAGGGAAGGTCTCCATGGTTCTAACAAAAAAATTTTCACCATTTTTGGAGCTACCAACAGATGGATATGAATTTTTGAAGTTGGATAGAAGTTCTGAAAAAGTTTCTATTTAAATTTAAATTTCCAAATAAAGGCTGAACTTTGGAAGGCAATTTATCCTAGGAAATGAACTCCAATGAAGCTCAAATTTTTACTGGAGATCAGTTACTATGATAAGGATTTGCTTCCCAAATTTGGGAATGTTTCATAAAGAATGCTCCTGTAATAAATCTCTAAAGGATTTACTAAAGACAATTCTACAGAAATTACTGGGCCTCTTCAGAGCAAGCAATTTGTTTCTCTGTGAAGTACTCCCCATGAGGATTCCAACAAAATTGGTCTCACCCTTTTTGGAGTTTTCTACACAAAGTTATGGGTCTCCAAAGTTTGAACTGAATTAGGAAAATCTGGAAATGTTTAAATCCTGGCTGTGGGGCCCACCCGTCAGCTCCCTCTTCTACCTCGCGCCAAAAAGAGGAAACCGTGGCGTTGCTCCGGCCAGGGTGGCGGGAAAGGCCTTCCCAGCCGTCTCCCAGCCCCATACTGGGCGCCCCCCTGTTTTCAGGCACGCTGAACACCCTGGTGAGGTCGCCGGCGGCCAAAACTCACCGGACGATGGCGCGCACCGGTGACAGCAGAGTTTTGAACTCTGGCGAGGTCGGGAATCCTCATTCCTCCACCAAATGATCGGCTCTCGGGCTCTAGAGCACCAGTGGAAGATGCAGAAGCTAGTAATGGCCTCTAACGCCGGTGAAACAACCGACAACCGGTGGCTCCACGGTGACCCGAGGTGCTTTTGCACCGGCGACTAAGAAAACAGCTAGAACTTCCTCAATTCTTGACATTTTCGCTCGGTTCTTCATTGAGGAGAGGCGCTAGGCAGTGGAAATTGTGTGCAAGCTTGCTCGAGCTCCAGTGGATCGTGCAACACGAATTTTTGGTTAGACCGAGCACTACCCGCCTGCACACAGTTTAGGGAAACGGCGAAATCTCACCACTGGTTCTAGCAACCACTAAACAGCCTCTGGATACACGATCAGGACATGCAAATGCACCTTTCGTTTACAGAAAGTTGGGGAAGAGGGTGGCCGGATGAGGCTATCGACAGTGAGCCGAGACGGTGAGGTTCGGTGCACCCCGACACTTTGGCGCAAACCCGTGTTTTGTGAGCAGCTCTGATCAGCAACCTTGGAGGAAATTCTAGGAGGATCTAGAGCATGTCAAGGCGCTACTCTTTGCTGTGGATAGCTCGAGCAACCGAACTTGGGAGGCTGTGGTTGATCTGGAGGAAACTGGAGGCGTGCTCTGCGTGAAGGAAGCAACTGAGGCGCGAGTAAGAGCTGAGGGAAAACGAAATAGCTTCGGTGCACTCCTTGCCGTGATCCAGCCGAGCAAATCCAGGCAGCAGGAGGTGGCGCGGTGCTTTCCCTCGGGCGCGGGTTCAACCAGGAGCTGGCGGCCGCTCAGTGTTCGACCGAAGTCGGCAAAGGCGGCAGCCCCTTTGTGAGGCTAACCCCTGGGTCCCACTTCCTCCTTTTTAATCAAAATTTTCACTGATATTTCTCTCCCAGCTACTCAAAATTTAAGGCTATACTTTCACACCAAGTCATGGTTTAAACTTGCTGAATTCAAATGATTTGAATTCTGGTGTTAAGTTTGAATTGCGTTTGGTCATTCGAATTTGAAATAGAATTTGAATTCTCCCCTTTGCCTTGCTCCAAAAACATAGCAACCAAGCCCAAAGTTTCTGATTTTTGGCATGGCTGCTAATTCAAATGTGGAGAACAAATTTGTGGAACCAAATTTGCAAATTGAGGGAATTAAAATTTGAAACTGAATTTGAAATTCAGATTAGAGGGCTTCTCCTTTTAATCCAAAACAATTATTGAAACTCCTCCAAATGAGCTAAAATTTGGAAGGTTGAATATTTGGAATATGAAGATTCAAGTTATGCATTTAGATCTCCATGTTTGGAAGTTTTGGGAAGTTTGAATCCTCACTTTGAACTTACAGTTTTAAAAATCAAAGGTTTAATTCCCCTCATTTTTCCCAAGTGTACATGAGCTGAAAATTCTTGCTGACACTTTTTGTGGATTTTACAATGGCGTGGAGAGTAAAGGTGCGCTAGCAAGTCTAGACCATGTTGTGTGCAATTTGCAGAGCCCTAAATGATTATGGCACGAGAATTTGAAGGATTCTTACCCGAACTTCAGTTTGAGCCGGCCGGAAGAAAATCCTGAAATTCGCCGGAGAAGAGCAAGGGTTCGGGCTGAGCTTCGGAGGTGAGTAACACGTGATCCTAGCACTCCTCTGGGCGTCTTCGCTTGAGCGTCAGAAGATCCCAGTCGAGCTGTCCACGTGACCCTCCCTTCGGTTGTCGCTCTCGGTCGCTGCGGAAACTCATGTGCTCGTGTTTGGGGAGGCTGAGCTCACTCGGTTGTTGTCCGAGGAAGTCATGGAGGGGACCATGGTGCAGTTTTGCCGCTGCCTACAGCTTTGCACATGAGGGGAACACCGGCTCACGATCGACCGAGGGTGGTGGCGACCTCTGTTCGGTTCTTGCGCGAGAGGAGGAGAAGGCCTCGGCGTCTCGGTGTTATGGCAAAAGGGAACTCGGCTAGGGGTGATGAACCACAGACACAGCTCTCCAGCGTGAGGAAACGACAGAGAGGAGGTGGTTCTCGGTGCCCTTGGTGTCGCACATTGAAGCTGCAGCTCTGCTCGAGTGAGAAGAAAACAGAGGCCAGACACTTTGATCTTTTGGGCATATGACAATTGGGTCCCATTCTTCCCCTTATCTCTCCAAAATATCTCTAAAATTTGGCAAATGAACAATTCAATTTTTTCGAGTTGAAAACTGAACTACATTTGGATAATTCAGCAAATTTCATCCAAATTCAAAACTTTATTTGAATTCTTTGCAAATTTATGACCTTTTGGAAAATGGGTAGCAAAACATCTCCAAAATTCATGAAACTTTGCATACCCACTAATTTGGACCTAAGGAGTTCAAATATGAAATCTGATCTTAAATTTGGCTGTTGCAAATGAGCTTTTTAACACAACAGTTTGCAATTCCATTGTGTTGCCCTCCTTTGAAATTTAAGTTGAACAAATTTTGTTCCAAAATCTGATTTTTTAACTTTCCATTGCACATGATACTTTAAATATGTGGTTTTAATCCACCTTGGGTCCAAGCATGTAAGTAACAATAAGCTTGTTTTAGAGAGAGCTCTCATGTGTATTATCACGAGTGAAAATTTAAACAAGTCCCATTTTCCATACATATGAAACCAACTTTCATTCAAACATTGTTCATTTGTATTCACATTTTTGGGACCTTTACAATGCTGCCTGATGTGACACCTTACAGCACACACAATAAGGAAACATAGTATTACATTCAAACTTACTGAATTTGTACAAACGTAGTACAGACCTTCAGTTTACATTTACTTTGCAGAGTCTACGGCAGCGGAATTTATTTATACAACTCACGCATACTCCTAACTAGCAAAAGTTGGGTGTACAGCCCTACGGACAACCCACACTAGCTACACCCAGCTTCACTGTGGCGTGTACGGCACCCATACAGACGTAGTCCCCAACAGAAGATAGCCCTCGCTGGTGGATCCGTACTCCGAATCCGTGGGGTACTCCTCACCTGCAAACAATCATAGCAGCAACTGTGAGCATGATGGCTCAACAAGTCTAACCGACTCTCCTTCACATACTCTACATGCAGGTCATACGCAAAAATAGGATGTCAATTTGCAGCAAAGGACACGCCTACAAGTTCATCCTGAATTCATCTTTTAGCCACAAGTTGACGGTTCATAAATATGAAATTTAGTGAGCAATATTTGGTAGCACACATATAGCAATAAAAGTTATTCATGACAGCAGTAATTCATCACAATCAATAAATATATTTACTACGTCACGACACAGTGAACAAGCGGTACTCATAACCGCGAGGGACGGAGACTCGACTCGATATGCACCTGCATGGATACCCGAACAGAACGTCATGTACACCCATCCTCGGAGCTGCAACGGCACGCTCCCGATGTCGTACGGGGCAACATTTCACCAAATAGCCAAAACTTTGAACCGGTCGCACCGAAATGAGCAGGAGATTCCCTACACGGAGAATCTCTCTATATCCGTTAGCGGATTTCCACCTTGCTGTCCTCAACCTACACCTATAAATCGGTGCGTTATGTCTCGACGCCCGGAGGTATAGGTTACATCAGTTTATCGGACCCCATATATCCGATATGCATTCGGTACATTCAAACTTCTTCAGCAGGGCTGCACACGGATCGGTCCTCAATAGACACGGGCAGGGCTACGCACACAAGACTTCCTCTTGCTGCGTCATATGCCCCTGCCTTGTCTCATTTTTCTTACTAAAGTTATCTCACATCTCGAACCAATCCCATATGTAGCGAATCCTATACTCGCAACTTGTACTAAAGCCTATATTACATTAAGCAAGGCATACGCTACGCGAGGACTTAAACACTACCCTCACTCTCTTTAGGAAAATCTGGTTATGAAATTAGGGTTTCAATCATCCTACACCTAATGCACATAAATACTTCAAGCTAAGTGAATATAAAGCAAAACATGATAAAATTTGTTAAGTACAAACCGGGGCTTGCCTTGTTGCTGCTGTTCAGGGGTTAGATTTTCCTTGGGGCTTCATCGCCTTTAACGACCACACGTAATGAGATTAACGATATGTGTCAACTTAATGCAAATGAATTGAATTGACAATTATAAAGACCACAACTCTATCTAGACATCCCTTTCGACTCTGGAATTTTTACTATGTTTTGGTGAGAACCTAACCAGAGACTTGGCCGAATTTCATTTTTGTAACAAAACTCATTTGAGCCACGCACAAATAAATGTCTAAATGGCCTTTACTAGAGCTTCTAAATATTTCCAGGGATTTTCATGGATCAAACCATATGGAAACTAGAGTTTTATATGGTTCTAGTGGAGTTGGTTTCATGTAATTTGGAGAATCCTAGAGAAAGTTATGCCCTAATCAAGTTTGAGAAAATTTAGAAAAATGTTTCTGTACATTTTTCTATTTTCTTAGGGCAGTTCACTTAATCACACTATTAGGGGGGCTAAATTAACTTGGACGGATCTTAAATTTTTCATGTAACTCAAGGATATTCAAATAAATATCCTGGCAAAATTTCAGAATTTTCCATAAAGAAAATCTCCAGATAAAATTCCCAACAGTTTAAATTTTGGAGAACTAATTCTATAAAACAAATGGGTTTCATGGAAGAAACTTGTTTTGCTTGAAAGTACTCGGAGAACTGAATCCAATAAAATTTGGTTCACTCAATTTGGACAATCCTAGCAATAGTTATGGGCTTTTAAAGATTGAGGAAAATCTGGAATTCAAATAATCCTGGAAAATATTCAAATTCTGACAGCAGGGTCCCGGGGTGACGTGGCGCCACCAGAGAGCAGAATACACGGGGCCACAGGGATCCTCTCGTGCAGTTGCATTCTGATCCGATGCCACAGAAAATCAAATTTCCCCGAAACAGAGGCCGCCACGTGGGCCAACCCCTTCATCTTCTTCCTCTCACCTCCCGCCCGGCCCGCTGCCGACCTCGCCGGATACCTCGCCAGGAGGGTGTTCCGGTGCACTGAACTCCACCAAACTCGCCACCTCTATGTACTTTCGTGTGGGGAATACGCTTCCGGCCTTCAATCAGACCGAGGATGACCGGAACCCTAGGTGCGACGAGCGGCGGCTTTGGTGGCACTTCGTCGATGTCGCTAGGGCTCTGTGATGCACCAAAAGCTTAGCAGTTTTCTCGTACAGCACCACGGCACCAAGGGGAACATGGAACAACAAGATGATCTTGCTGAAACTTGCTGGAAATATGACCTCACCATTGAGCTAGGTCAAATTGCGGTGGAATTCGGAAAACACAAAGAACAGTGTGTTTGCTCGACGGTTTTCGATGGTTTTTGATCCCTTAAACTCGCACGGAGGTCTAGGAGGTGTATCCTACGTTTTATGCTGAGTGGTTTACTGTGTGGTATGAATTTTTTATTAGAGCCATCTCGGTGCATATTGCATGCCGGAGGAAAAACGGTAAAATTCCGGCGAGACATACGATGGCATGCTTCCGGGGTTGCGAGGATGATAGAAGGGTTCTAGGAGAACCTTTAGACGTGCTAAACTCAAAGGATGGGAGACTCTCGCAGCCAGGCGATGAGTTTTCATAGCGGCAGCGACTTACGGCGTCGGAGAAGAAAACCGAGCTCGCTACCGCAGTCTAGGGCAGCTACCGCCGATTTCTCGCTTCAGTGACGTCGAGGTACTGTGGCAGCAGCCTCTGAGCAGCTCAGTCGAACGTGAAAACCACAGGAGTAGGTGGTCACCGAGGGAGGCAGAGGCGCGGCCGTGCGGACTAATTTTTTTGCTGTCGAACGTGCGAGAGCAGAGAAGAGCTTTGGTGTGTGCAGAGAGAGGGTTTCTTCGTAGGCACGGAGGGCACCGAATCTGGTTGCCAGCACGACAGCAGACCGAGAAGGTGGCGATCGAAACGGCTCGGTGGCGTGCGCTGAAGAGGCCCGAAGAACAGAGCACTGCGTGTGTGGCGGTTCACTTAGCGTGTGTGACTTACAGAGGGTCCCACCCCCACAATTCTTTTCAATTTTTGCTCACTGATATTTCCCTCCTCTACTCACAATTAAATGGTAGACTTCACCACTAATTCATGAGATGAATTTGATTTCTTCAAATTCGAGTTGGTTTGGCTAAATTTGATTCACACTTGAATTTGAATTTCAAATTCATTTTTGAATTAATTCAAATATAGCTCCCGACAAGATCAACTCTAATGGGGATGAAAATTGGTGGAGTAACTCAGAAAACTGTGCTGAGTATGAATATGAATCCACATTTTGAATTCAGATGATGAAAGTAGCTTAAAGTCGAATTTGCATCAAATTAGCCCTTTTTACAGTTGTATCCAAAAATGTGTCAAAAAGGTTTGGATTGGCATGAAACTTGGCATGAGCATTCCAAAGAACTTTTAGTGCCTAATTGTGAGATCAGCCCCTCATGTTTACCTGTAGGAAATCCTCTTTTGGATTTGTGAGATTTTCCTTTAATCATCCTACTGATAGTGGTTACTTGCTCTCCACACACACACACATACACACACACACACACACACACACACACACACACATATATATATATATATATATATATATATATATATATATATATATATATATATATATATATGAGAACTCCACAAAATGAGATGTGGTGTGTGTGATGTGATGAGCATTTTAGCTAGTAAAATCTTGGACCTTTTCATCCCACCCCCATAAAAGAATCTCGTCCCGAGATTACAAAAAAGAAGGGACGAAGATGTAAGAGGAATTACCCGCGACGAGATGCCAAGAAATCCGGATAATTTGAGCGAACGAAATCCTCGCTCTTCCACGTCGCTTCCTCAGCGATGTGGTCGCTCCACAAGACCTTGTAGAACCACCACGTTCTATTATGCTGGTCCTAATCTTCTCATCAATAATTTCAACCGGATATTCAGTGTAGATCAGATCTGGTTGCAACTCGCCAATGTCCTCAGTTGGAACAGCAGCTGTATTCTTCAGACATTTTCAGAGTTGTGAGATATGGAAAATGTCATGAACACCAGAGAGAGAGAGACGCCGGTAGTTCCAGTCTATATGCCACTGGTCCACATTTCTCAGTGACAGCATAGTTACCAATAAATCGGGGAGCGAGTTTCCCCTTCACACTAAATCGGTGCACGCCTTTCATCGGAGACACACGGAGATAAACGTGTTCTCCGACGTCGAAGTGTAGAAGCCTACGCCTCTTATCAGTGTAACTTTTCTGTTGGGATTGAGCAGCTTTCGAGTTCGCTTGAATCACCTGAACTCGGTCTTCGGCGTTGTTCACTAGATCAATCACGAACGTGACCCTTTCACTGGATGCACACCAATTCAATGGGGTGCGGCATTTGTGACTGTAGAGAGCCTCATAGGGAGCCATCTTGATACTCGCTTGATAGCCATTGTTATATGAGAATTCCTCCAACGGTAGATGATCATCCCAATTGTTACCGTGGTGGATGGCACATGCTCTCAGCATGTCTTCTAACACTTGATTCACCCTCTCAGTTTGTCCATCGGTCTGAGGTTGATATGCAGAACTTCTAATCAGTTTGGTATCCAAAGAAGTGTGCAACTGCTCCCAGAAACGAGCCAGAAACAGTGCACCTCGATCTGATATTATTGTCTTTGTACTCCGTGCAAGCACAAGATATTTGCAATGTACAACTCCGCACACTTGCTAGCATGGTAATTTTTATGCACGGGAATGAAGTGAGCTGACTTGATTAATCGGTCAACAATCACCCAAATGTAATCATGCTTGTGAAAAGTCATGGGTACTCCCACAATGAAATCCATGCTCACATCTTCCCATTTCCATGCTGGAATTTTAAGGGGTTGCAGCAGCCCTGATTTTCTCATGTGATCAGCCTTCACTCGCCTACACGTATCACATTCGGATACGTACTTTGCAATTTCCCGCTTCATCCGTGTCCACCAAAATTTACTCTCCAAATCTTGGTACATTTTGTGGCTGCCCGGATGAATGGAGAACTTAGACAAGTGAGATTCCTCTAATATTTTCTTCCTCAGCTCCATATCGCGAGGTACGACTATGCGGTCATTGAACCATAGCGTCCCCTCTTCATCTTTCCATAAACATTTGATATTCCTGCTGTCTATTCGTTTCCGTAGATGTGCCATGCCTTTGTCATTTTTCTGAGCTTCAATAATATCCTCCCTAATGGTAGGGATGGGAGTAAGGTTGTAGATTGGTCAATATGGAACCAAGTATAAACTCGGTTCTTCCTCTTCCATCGGTGTAATAGTGAGGCTATGGACATGTGATTTCCGACTAAGCGCGTCGGCAACCACATTTGCCTTGCCAGGGTTGTAATGAATCTCAATCTTATAATATTTGATTAATTATAACCACCTCCTTTGTTTTAAATTCAGCTCCTTCTGGGTGAAGATATATTTTAAGCTCTTGTGTTCGGTGTAGAGATGCACCAAGTTACCATGAAGATAGTGTCTCCACATTTTCAGCGCCAATGCCACAGCAGCAAGCTCAAGATCATGAATTGGATAGTGCTTCTCGTGATTTCAAAGTTGGTGTGAGCCATACGCGACCACCTGTCCTTCTTGCATCAACACGCAGCCAAGCCCGATACCGGACGCATCACAATATACGTCGAAAGGCTTAGTCGTATCCGGTTGAGCTAAGACCGGGGCTGTTTTGAGATGCTTCACCAATGCTTGGAACGCTCCTTCACATGCTGAGTTCCAAACATATTTCATCCCCTTCTTAAATAATTCAGTCATCGGCTTAGCTAGCTTGGAGAAGCTCTGGATGAACCTCCGGTAATATCCCGCTAAACTGAGGAAGCTTCTGACTTCATGGGCAGAAGTGGGAGCTTTCCATTTCAGCACCTGCTCAATCTTGCTTTGATCAACCGCAATGTCTTCCGCTGAGATGATATGTCCCAAAATGGCACTTGACTGATCCAAAACTCGCATTTGTTGAACTTGTCATAAAGCTTATGGTACCGCAATCGTTGAAGGACGATACCCAAGTGTTCGGCGTGTTCTGCTTCTGACTTGGAGTAAAACAAGATGTCATCTATGAACGCTACCATGAACTTGTCCAACTCCGGCATGAACACTGAGTTATGAGGTACATGAAATGTGCTGGGGTGTTTTTCAGACCAAACGACATGATGAGATATTCATATAGTCCATATCTCGTCTAGAATGCCGTCTTCGGAATATCCTCCGCTCGGATTTTTATTTGATGATACCCGGAGTGAAGGTCCATCTTTGAAAACACACTTGCACCCACGAGTTGATCGAACAGGATATCAATGCGGGGCACTGGATATTTGTTCTTTATGTTGACGGTGTTGAACGGTCGGGATTCGACACACAACCTCATGGTTTCATCTTTCTTTTTTACGAACAGCGCCGAGCATCCCCATGGCGAGGAACTCGGTCTAATGAAACCCTTGCTCAACAAGTCATTGAGCTGTTCCTTCAATTCAGCCAGCTCATTCGGAGCCATCTTATACGGTCTCCGCGATATTGGTGTTGTCCCGGGTGCAAGTTGAATCTTGATCTCAACATCCCGTTCAGGTGACAGGACCAGAAGATCATCCGGGAACACATCGGGGTATTCCTAGACTACGGGGATGTCCTCCAACTTGGGAGCTTCAGTATGATAGGCGGCTCAAACTTCCGGGCTGGTAGAGTGGAGAGTTGAGGTGAACCGTCCGTGATAAAGTTTACAGGACAGCGCCATGGTAGCTTAGCCATGACATTCCTAAGATTGCATCAATCTTCTATCCCTCAAGGATAATCATAGTAGTGGGATATATTCTCCCACCCATGCACAGTGGTGCTTTTGGAATCATCACATTTGCTGAAATCTTCCCTCCCATTGAGCAAATCATATATGAGCACTCGGTTGGAAAGACATGCAGTTGATGCTTAGCCACATATGATGCACTTACAAAGTTGTTGATTGCATCAGAATAGAATAAAATGATGTTTGTGCGATCGTTGAGAGTAGACGTACCCACCAGCACATTCTATCCTTGTGGGGCGTCCTCATTGTCGAGGTAACGAACGACCCAGGGTTGCTGACCTCCCTTCTTGGCCGGTGGTCAGCCTCAAGCACCACCCTGATATTGGGCTTGCCCCGCTGCTTTGCTGCCCCTGTGGACAGTCCTTGGAGAAATGATTGGCCTGGCCACACGTAAAGCATGTGTAGCGAGGCGGTCCTCCGCTTTCCTGTGGACAGAATCCCGGGACACGTTGTTGCTGTGGAAATGCCCGGGGTACCATCTGCTGCTGCTGTTGCGGTCGCGGTGGTGGCATCGGCGGTCAAAATGGGGATGGTTGATAACGGCGACCACCAAACTGTTGTGGTCGTGCCGGTGGATGCCACTTCTGGCCTGATGGTGTCCGATACACCATTCGGTATTTTTGGGGAGCTCCACCCCGCTGCTTGGTGGAGTCCTGCGTTTCCTCTGCTCAGCAGCAAATTCTCGCTGAGCATCTCCTTGGAGAATCGCGGCATTGATGAGGCCGTTGAAGGTGGCGCGATTGCATTGAGCAAGGTGAGTTTTCATCTTGGGATTCAAACACTGATAGAAGTGCACGCGCTTCCTCTCCTCGGTGGAGATGTAGTCCGCGCGTACTGGGCCACATGGTTGAAGACACGGGAGCAGTCATGGGCACTCCTCCCGCCTTGTCTCAGCTCCAAGAATTCTTGGAACTTTCTCTTCATCATACTGGGAGGTATGTGATAGGCGTGGAACGCCTCCCGGAACTCTTGCCATTCTACAGCGTGGCCAGTGGGTAGTGAGGCAAGATAATTTACCCACCACGCACCGGCGGCACCGTGAAGCTGCTGCACCGTGAAGAGAGTCTTCTACCGCTCCGTGCATTGGAGCAGCCCGAACTTGGACTCGATAGTCTGCAGCTAGTGGTCGGCCTCCAGTGGTTCCACCGCTTCGGTAAACACCGTAGGGTGCGTACTCATGAAATCCGAGTATGTAGTGACGTGGGGCTCACGAGGCCCCCTTTCTTGACGCGTCCCCGCCTGGGACGTATTCTGCGAGGACCCGATGGTCTCGACTAGCCTGGATCACGCTGAGGGGTGCTGCTTTGCACAACACCGGATAACACACATAAATGCTACAAAGCGGAAGCAATGTTTTATTACATAAAAGAGTTTATAAACATAATTACAACAAAATACATTGAGTCTACACTCACAGGCGTAGACTGAGCAAAAGAGTTCACGTTCAGCCCGTGAACGTGTTCCCACTAGCACACACGCACACTAATATGGTGGCGTGCACGTCTCCCACTCGACGGTGTTGCCCTCTTGGGGGTCTGTCTCCTCATCGGTAGCCTCCTCCTCATATCACCCTGCAAAAGTTTCAAACACAAGCAGTGGGCACGATGGCTCAGCAAGACTAACCCGTCTTACCTACAAATGAAACTCTACATGCTGGGTTTGCAGTGTACAATGGAATGTAAGTTGCAAAGGTCATGCCTAATTAGTTGAACCTTACTTTCAAGTTTTTAGCATCCAGTTGTTGGAGAACCTCGTGCTAAGGCACATAAGAGAGCCGCAATCAAACAAGAAACGCATTTCTCTCATGTGCTTTGCCCAAGGTTGAAATGAACTTTAATTAGCTCTCAACTACAGCAAATCATTAGCAACCGAAGTTCATCTTTCAATCAGCAACCTTTTAACATGACACTAGCCTGTTCTTTCTATGTCACGGTACAGTGAACAAGTGGTACTGACTGACCGCGAGGGACGGCGATTATAATCGTTTTATACCTGCAGGGTTAACCGAATAACCCGTCACGTACGCCCGTACTCGATGTTGCCTAGAGCAACCAGCACAGATGTCGTACGCAACCACCTTTCATCCGTCAGCCAAGTGTTGAACTGGTCCTATCGTCCCGAGAATGAGTTCTCTGCGCGCGCATCCACAGTGCCGCCAGCCGATTTAAACCTAATGCTCTAAACCTACCCTCTGGATGACAAGCAATGCCTCAACATATCGCTACCCAAATTACTTCGGTTTCCCGGTTCCCATATATCCGGTAGGCCTTCGGTACTATTCTAGCTTGTTCAACAGGCCCGCACACGGCTCGGTCCTCAATCGACACAAGCGGAGTATGGCACCCAGGCCCCATAATCCTGCTGCCCTTACTCTCCGCTCGGTCTCATTTTTCTTGCCATGTGTTCCATTTGCTATCTCTAACCGAGTTGTGTGCCTCTAGCCTATTCTCGCGAGCAGTTCCAACTACTCGACTTGTACTGAATCCTACACTAATTAAGCATTGCAGTGGCTACTCGAGAATTTAGCATTGCAGTCGCTACTCGAGGTTTAAAATCCTAAGCCCAAAAACCTGAGTCTCTTGGTATGCAATTGGGTTTTCAAACAAGACTCTAATGCACAATTGAAATGGATACTCAATGTAAGTTCTCAAAACAATAAAGTTAATGAAACGGCTAATGCAAACCGGAGCTTGCCTTGCTGCTGGTTGTATGCTAGCTGTTCCTCCAGAGTGATGAAATCCAACACCTCCAGCTCCTCTTCAATCTTAGCGACTACATGAGATAACCATATATGCGTGTAAATTTAAATGCATATGATTTTGGAGTTGATATTATAAAGTCAATAAGTATAGCTAGACAGTGCTATTAACTCTAAATTTTTTACTGTGATTTGCATACAACCTAAACAGAGACTTGGCCAAATTTCACTTGAAGTAAAGCTCATTTGAGCCCTGCACAAATAAATGTCTATTTGGCCCTAATTGGAGTTCTTAGGGTGTTCGAAGGATTTTCATGGAGAAAGCCATGACATTCTGGAAACTAGATTTTCATAGGATTCTAATAGAATTGGTTTCATCTAATCTTAAGATTCCTAGCAAAAGATATAAGCTAAACAAGTTCAGAGAAAATCTAAAAATGTTTCTGGACATTTTTTATTTTCTCTGGAACTGTTTCATTGATCACACCATTAGGTGGATTAAATGCGCACAAATGGATCTGAAATTTTTATTGTAGCTCAGGGATATTATAAGGAACATCCTGGCCAAATTTCAGAATTTTCCACTAAAGGGTTCTTCAGTTAAAATTCTAAACTGTTTAAATTTGGAGAATTAATTCTGGAGAATTACAGATTAGTGAAACTTGATTTGTTGGAAAGTACTCAGAGAGTTGAATCCAACAAAATTTGGTTCACTTGATTTGGAGTTTCCTAGCCAAAGTTATGTGGGTTTGAAGTTTGAACTAGCAACTGAAAATCGGGAAAAGTTTAAATCCCTGCCCGTGGGTCCCACATGTCTGGCTTTCTTCTTCCTCGCGGCAAACGCACCCACGGCGGCGGTCTCTGGCGAGGCTCGCCGGAACCGAGTTCCCGGCCACCTCTCCGGCTGAAACTTGCTTCCCCCACGTACATTCCCATGTTGAGCACATCTTTAGGCTCGCCAGCGGCCGGTGATGCCCGGAAATGTGCGCGCATCGGCGACAGCAGAACCTAGTGTTCCGGCGAGGTCGGTCTTGCGCTACACGGCTCCAAAATGGTCAGAAATTGCTCGGAGAGCACCGTGGAAGCTTCAGGATGATGAACATGGACCCCCCCCTTTCGATGAAACGGCCCGCAACACCGAGCTCCACGGTGACCCGAGACCGTTTCCCCATGGCGGCACGAAAAACAGTGATAACTCGGGCATTTCTAGATCTTTTTGCTCGGTTCTTCTTCGAGGATAGGCACTAGGAATTGTAGAAGCTACAGCTCGGATGTTGCTGGATCATGTAACTCAAATTCAAGTCTTAACCGAGCTCGGTTCTTCTACACTAGGGTTCGGGAATCAGAAAAGTTCTCTCTCTAGAGTTGATTATTTGCCAAACGGCTTTCGGCTACACCTTCTACGCACGACGACACACCTTTCTTGTGTAGGGAGGTAGAGGCGACGATGGCTGTGCCGAGCTGTCAGGGGGAGCACCAAACAGCGGCAACGCTCGGGTCGCCGAAAAACCCTCGGGTAGCTCGAGGGACTTCGGTCAAGGGGCAACAAGGCGTCGAGGATGTTGCTCATGAACTCACGATGCCGTTTTGCTACTGGGAAGCCTCTGTTCGCAAGTGATCGGCCTGCTCACGAGAGGGACCAAGAGGGCAGCGCATTTTTGTTTGATCTCGGCATGAGAGAGGACAAACTCGCTGTGGATTCGGGTTGTGAGCAAACGGAGCACGTCGAAGAGGGATAAGACATCGGACAGCTGGTCTCCAGCACAGGGAAGCGAATCAGGAGCTGGCCGGCGCTGTGGTTTGGTGGCACGCGCTGCAACAGCCTGAGAAACCGAGCCTCTGTTCTTCAGTTGGTTTGCTCGAGTGTGAGGCTGACAGGAGGGCCCCTGTGAGGGCCCGATCCCGATCACGGGGCCGTGCTGCTCGCCCGGGAATCGCTTTGGGTGGTGCCGTGCGATACGGCACCCAACAGCACACATAATAAAGTGTCATATTATATAAATCAAGCGAAAGCTTACAAAGTGTAAATTTTACAAATACTTCTCAAAATATTCTACAGCCGAAGACTATTACAACTCACGTCTCATACCTATGCTAAGCAACAGAGAAGGTGTCCAGCCCGCGGACACTTCTCGCTAGCAACACTGTCACAATAGAAGCGGCAAGGGTTGCCATGAGTTCACCACTTGGCGAGCTCCGAGTCTAATCGGACACCCGTAACTATCAGCGTACAGTTATTACCTGCAAAACAACTTATGCAGTATATTTGAGCACGAAGCTCAGGAAGACTGACCCGTCACCCTAGTCATGAAACTCTACATGATGAAATAGAGGGCTGACTATAGAAGTTTGCACGAACGATGAACTTGAGCTAAAGGAGAGTCCTTGCTTCAAGTTTTAAGCAACTTTTATAGCCCTCGCGCAACTTACATCAAGATTCCACAATCAAACAAGAAACTCTTCATCTCGATGTCACTTGCCCGAGGTGAAAGTAACTTTAGTGAGCTATCCTAGACTCATACTGACCTTGCGCCATCAACGTCGAGACTCCACAATCAAACAAGAAACGCTTTTCCTCGACGCTACTAGCCCAAGGTGGGAATTAAATTTACTGAAGTGTTGATTGTTCCTCATCTCCATTATGAGGATTACTCACGAAGCATATTAAACGTTTCCCAGTTTATTACTACGTCACGACTCAGTGTACAAGTATGCTCACTACCACGAGCGACGGTGATTGCAATCAAAAACACCCGGATGACACAACACGTACGCCCGTACTCGACGTTGCACACAACAACCATCACTGACGTCGTATGTGGTAACCTTTCACACGACACCCAAACGTCGAACCGGTCCCACTTACTGGGATTAAGTCTCTCTACGGCAAATCCTCATAGAGCCGACTTCTCTATCCTTTCAGCATCGGCATCAGATGGTGAGGTATGCCTCGACACCCAGGTTAACATGTTACATCGGTTTCCTGGGTCCCATATAGCCAGTATGCATCCTGTACACATCTCAAACATGTCCAGCGGGGCCGCACACGAGAACGGGCCTTAATCGACTCAGACATAGACTAGGTTCACAGGACTACATCCTTGATCCTTCCATCCACTGCCCGGTCTCCATTCCCAACTATGAGGATCAATTCCCAACTCTTCTGATTGATCCCCCTTAATCCCGGTTCACGAGTAGGAAACTGCCCACTCGAGTTTTGCTTCTTTCAATCCACTTTCGTTGACTTGAGATCAGCAGTAATAATCAATTGGTAACCTACTCTACATTATACTCCAGGGTTTTCTGGGTCATGCATTTGGAGTGTCATACCACCTAGACTTAATACAATAAACAAAATGCTAGACATATAAAGTTAATACAGATAATAACTTGTAAGTTTTGATGCAAACTGGGGCTTGCCTTTGTTTTGCAGGGAACTAATATATATATCTCAGTTAGTGAAGACCCCTTGGCTTGATCTCTTGCCTCCCTTCTTTGATTTCTATTCTAATGACTTCAAGTTCTTCACGTAGATGCTACACGTAATAAATATGCACAATTGTTTAATTGTAAAGACTTTGCTACAAGTTCTAATCACAAGTTTTCAAAAACTGGAACTCTGTTTAAGAATTTAAAATGACACTGGTGCTAGTGGTTTGGGTTTGGATCTAAGGACATGATTAATTGCTAAGTGGTTTCCCCCTCTTCTATATTGATCATCTTAAGAGGTTAAACAGAACAGGGGTGATCCAGAGCTCCCATGGAGCTGAGAATTTTCATGTGAGTTCCTTGTCACAAGAAAGCACTCTGGACCAATATTTGGAATTATCCAATGAATAGATCACTCAGAATAATTCCCTAAGCCTTTAGGCAAAAAGGAATTAATCCTGAATAAACTTGCATGTTCATGCCAAACTTAGTGAACTGCAATTTCAATTATAGTTCATAGGACTTGCATGAATTTTGCTAAGATTTTTGGAGCTAGGATTTGCCCAGAACTGAATTTCCAAGTTTTGGAAATTCTCTGGAAATGTTTCTGTATTTAAGTGAACCTAGCAACTTCAAATCTAAATTGCCCTGATCAAATCAACTCCAAATGAGCTGAAAATTCTGGCACAGTTTGAGGGTTTTTGGATGAACCAAACTCCCTCAAGAATTCTTTTGCTAAAAAGTTTTAAAGACTTTTCCAGAATTAAATAATGGGTTTCATACAAATTGGGTGGCATATCTGGGTAGAGCTATTCAAGGGGAATCCAACTCAATTTGAATCACTAAATTTGGAGCTTCCTAGTAAAAGTTATGAGGTTCTAAAGTTTGGGGAAATTCTGGAATTTAAATTACCCGGGAAAAGTTTAAACCTCTGACAGGGATCCCGGCCTACACGTGTCAACCTCTCGGCTACACCACACGGGGCCACAGGACTGTTCCTCTCACTGTCATAGATGATCCGGTGCAACAGAAAATCACACCACTATTTACTGAGTGACTGACGAGCGGGCCCGGCCATCTCGTCTTATTCCTCGCGTTCCCGCGCCCGCGCGCCGCCGGGCTCGCCGGAGCCGCGCCGATCTTCGCCGTCCGGCCAGCTCCCGCGCTCTCCCTCACCGTTAGGGCCTAGTTCCCCATGCTGGACACGATGGAACCCTCTCCCCTGACCGGCGGTGGCTCTAATCTAGCCGGCAACGGTACGGCGGCTCGGTACGAGTTCGGCGATGTCGCCCGGCCAAGCTAGCCCGCCAAATCACCGGTGGAACAGCGCTACACCACCAGTGGGCGCTAAAGAAGATCGTCCTGGTGGTGAAGCAGCCCGGAGATGGCTATAACCTAGCTCTCATCGTGAGCCCGAACCTCCCCACTATAGCCGCCGTTGGGAAAACGGAAATTACGCCGGCTACAGCCATGATCAAGCTAGGGTTGAGAAGTAAACTTGGGCACTGTCAAGTCTAGCTCCTGTGAGTGCAGTTTCATTGGCTCTAAGCAAATAGAAATCGGGAATTTGAAGATTTTGTACCCGAGGGTGGTTCTGCACCGGCCGCGATTAAACTGCAAAATCCGCCGGCGACGATCAGCCACTTGGTCCAAGCTTTGGGGTTGAGCAGCGTGGAGTCTGGGCGCGTTCAAAACCATTCTTGCTCGGCCGTGACAAGCCCTCTGCCGAGCTGTCCACGAGAGCACCTCCTCCCGGTTCTTGTCGGCCACCGCGAAAAACGCAAGTCTCTTGGGTTGCTGTGGCTTAGCTCGACTGGAAATGGTGCGAGGGGGTCGTGAGCAGTCCCGTGGTGCTGTTTACGTGAGTTTCTGAGGCTTGCACGCGAGATGAAACCGGCCCCGAGCGATCGACGATGGCGGCGGCGCTTCTGTTCTGTGGCGTGTGAGAACGAGGGAAACGGAGGTTCTCTCGGTGCTGTGGTGAGATGAGGCACGGCTGAGAGTAAAGGCCCTCCACGAGGAGATCGCCAGCACGAAAGACTCAGCAGGAGGTGGCTTCCGGTTCTCCCCGCGGTGTCACTCGGTGAGTCTCTCTCGGTGGAGTGAAAACCAGGGCACAATACTTAGGAGTTAAGCCAACTGAGCCCTATGACATGTGGGCCCCACTGTCCCTTCTTATCCCTTCTCATTTTTCTCACGAAACTTGGCAAGTGACCAATTCAAATGTTTGGAGTTGAGGAATGAGCTGCATTTGGATAGTTGGACAAATTTCATCCAAATTCAAATGCATGTTTGAATTCTTTGCATATTTAAATCCTTTTTGGAAAAATGGGTAGCCAACCTTTTCAAACATTACTGAAACTTTGCCTACCCACTAATTTGGACCTAAGGAATCCAAATATGTAATTTGATTCTTGTGTCAGCTGCTGCAAGCAAGAGTTTGAAAACAACAGCTTTGAATCACCATTATGTCCTCCCCTCATTTGAAATTTGAGTTGGACATTTAGTTCAAATTCTGATTTTTAAACCCTCCCATTGCACTTGAGTACATCAACTCGGTGGTCTTAATCCATCTAGGGTCCAAACATGCAATTGACTCTAAGTTGGTTTTAGAACAACCTCTCATGTGTTATCATATGTGTAAAAAGTTTGAACCAATCCCCTTTTTCATACACATGACACCAACATTTGTGCAAACTCATGTTTCTTTGTATTCACAATTTTGGGACCTTTACATCCCTCCCCCCCTTAAAAGGGAATCTCGTCCCAAGATTACAAACGAAAGATGAGACGGAAGGACTTTGTAAAATTTCAATGTAATCTTCACTCTCCCAAGTCGCTTCTTCTGGTGTGTGATTACTCCACAGGACTTTGTAAAATTTCAAAGTCCAATTTTGAGTGATCCGGGTCTTTTCGTCGATAATCTTGATGGGCTGCTCGGCGTAAGTAAGATCTGGTTGTAATATCTCCATGTCTCCTGAAAGAATTTCCATCGGCTGCTTCAAACACTTTCTCAATCGTGAGACATGAAAGATGTCGTGGACGCCCGATAAAGATGGCGGCAGCTTCAGACGGTAGGCTACCGGTCCACACCGTTCTGTAATAATCAACGGACCCACAAAGCGAGGAGCTAGATTTCCCTTGACCCCGAATCGATGAATTCCCTTCATCGGGGATACTCGGAGATAGACGTGATCTCCGACTTCAAAACACAATATTCGGCGTCGCTGGTCCGCATAACTCTTCTGGCGAGATTGAGCGGCTTTGAGGTTTTCTTGAATCAACTGGGCTCGCTCTTCGGCATCTTTTACAAGATCAACGCCAAAAATCACCCTCTCGCCAGATTCACACCAATTGAGTGGTGTGCGGCACTTCCTGCCATAAAGTGCTTCGTATGGTGCCATTTTAATACTGGATTTGTTACCATTGTTGTAGGAGAACTCTGCTAATGGCAAATGGTTATCCCAGTTCTTTCCACGATCTATGGCACATGCCCTCAGAATATCTTCCAAAATCTGGTTCACCCTCTCCGTTTGACCGTCAGTCTGAGGATGGTATGTTGAGCTTCTGATTAACATTGTTCCCAGAGATTCATGTAGTTGCTCCCAGAAACGAGCAACAAATATTGAACCTCGGTCCGATATAATAGTTTTGGGGACCCCATGCAAGCACACAATTCTAGAGAGATACAACTCTGCATATTGCTTAGTATGGAATCCCGTATTCACTGGGATGAAGTGGGCTGATTTTGTTAAGCGATCAACAATCACCCAAATGGAGTCATGCTTTCTAGATGTGAGAGGCAGTCCGACAATAAAGTCCATGCTGATGTCCTCCCACTTCCATGCCGGAATACTTAACGGTTGTAGCATTCCTGCTTTCTTAAAATGATCAGCTTTGACTCGCCGACATGTATCACACTCGGATACATACTTGGCAATCTCTCGCTTCATCCGAGTTCACCAAAATTTTGTCTTAAGGTCTTGATACATCTTATTGCTCCCTGGATGTATCGAGTACTTGGACATATGAGCTCCATCGAGGATTTTCTTCCTTAGCTTCAGGTTCCGGGGTACAACGATGCGGTTGTTAAACCATAACACACCTTGTTCATATTCCCGGAAACATTTCATTTTATCCTCATTGATTCTTGCTCTTATTTTCCGCATTCCTTTATCTCTCTTCTGGGCTTGTACAATCTCTTCTCTAACGGTAGGCACAAGAGCAAGATTATACAACGCCCCATACGGAATCACCCGCAAGCTTGGTTCTTCATCCTCATCCGGAACAACTGACAAGTTATTCATGTGGGACTTGCGACTGAGTGCATGAGCCTCCACGTTAGCTTTGCCCGGATGGTAATGGATCTCGAGCACATAGTCTTTGATTAATTCCAGCCGTCTCCGCTGCTTCATATTAATATCCTTCTGAGTGAATATATATTTGAGGCTCTTATGGTCGGTGTAGAGGTGCACTAAATTTCAAGGTAAGTAGTGTCTCCACATCTTCAATGCAAGCACCACCGCAGAGAGATCTAGATCATGAGTAGGGTAGTGCTGCTCGTGGTTGTGGAGTTGATGAGACCCATACGCGATCACGCGTCTATCTTGCATTAAGACATAGTCAATTCCAATGCCTGAGGCATCACAATAAACAACGAATGGCTTTGTTGTATCCGGTTGGGCTAACACCGGTGCCGTCGTGAGTTGTTTCTTTAAAGTTTGAAATGCCTCTTCACAGGCCTCTGTCCACACATACTTGCTGCTCTTCTTCAATAACTCTGTCATTGGTTTGTCCACCTTCGAGAAGCTGGGAATAAATCTCCGATAGTAACCCGCTAGCCTCAGAAAACTGCGGATTTGATGAACAGATGTCAGAGACTCCCACTTCAAAACTTGCTCAATTTTAGTTGGATCCACGGCCACACCCTCCGCTGAAATAATGTGGCTCAAGAATGGTACTTTGCTGATCCAAAATTTACACTTGCTAAATTTAGCATACATCGTATGTTCCCGTAAGTTGGAGCACAATATGGAGATGTTTGGTGTGCTCATCTTCCGATTTGGAGTATACGAGAATGTCGTCGATGAAAACCACGACGAACTGATCCAACTCTGGCATGAATACAGAATTCATGAGATACATGAAGTGTGCGGGTGCATTTGTTCGCCTACTCATAGAGCCTGTATCTAGTCGAGAAAGCCGTCTTCGGTACATCCTCCGCTCTGATTTTTATCTGATGATAACCGGACCGTAAGTCCATCTTGGAGAATACTTCGGCACCCACCAACTGATCAAATAATATATCAATCCGCGGCAATGGATATTTATTTTTGATCATCACTGTATTCAGTGGCCGATAATCCACACATAACCGAAGTGACTCATTCTTTTTCTTCATAAAGAGGGCTTAACAGCCCCATGGCGATGAGCTTGGTCAGATGAATCCTTTATCCATTAAGTCCTTTAGCTGTTCTTTCAGTTCATCTAATTCTTTCGGAGACATTTTGTACGGCCTCCGAGATATTGGTGTGGTTCCCGGTGCTAACTCGATCTTGAATACCACATCCCTCTCAGGCGGCATCCCTGGAAGATCGTTGGGAAACACATCGGGGTACTCGCAGACCACCGGAATATCCCCCAATTTCGTGGTCACACTGTGGTACACCACTGTATTTTTGTAATCCACGGCTTCAAGTATGAGTGTTTGGAGACCGTGGATTGGGAGTCCAAACTAACAATCCGGGGACCAATGTCAAGAACAGCCCCGTGGTATTTCATCCACGCCATTCCTAGAATCACATCGATCTTCTGCCCCTCTAACACAATGAGGGTTTGGGGTACAATTTTCCACCTAAGCACAAGGGTGCTTTGATCACCACCTCATTAGCAGCTATGTTTCCACCAGATGAGTGGATAAGATAGTGATCTTTCAGTGTAGTGGTGGAGAGCTCAGCTTTGCACACAAATAACCTGCTGATGAAATTGTGTGTAGCTCAAGAGTCAAATAAAATTAACACGGGCAGTCCATTGAGGGTGAACATTCCCGCTAGCACTGGTGCCCCATCCGGCACATCCTCTTGAGCAGTATGGTAAATGCACCCGGATTTTGGTGCGGTTCCTTGAAGCTGAGCACGGGGTTGATTTATACCCTGCTCCGGTGTATTTTCTCTGTGGCGTATCCTTTCTGGACACTTTCTGCTGATGTGTCCCACATACCCGCACGTGAAGCACGGTTTCTCAGCCGGTTCCTGGTTGCTATGAGTATGGATACTAGTTGTATTCTGCTGCGGCAAGAACACTTGAGGAACAGAATAACGTGGCTGCATATACCGTTGTTGCAGCTGTCCAAATTCAGAGTATTGGGATGAACGACCTGAATATTGCTGGAGTCGTCGAGCCAGCTGCATCAGCTGACAGTTCAAGGTACTGTCTACCACCCTGTATTTATGTGGCGCACTACTGCTACTCTCCGGTGGTATATGGTTCTTTCTTTTCTCAGCCTGAACTTCCTCTGAGCATCTTAACCATGATGGCAGCACTCATCAATTCGTTGAAATTCTTTCGATCAGCTAGAACGAGTCTTTCCTTTAACTTGGGATTGAGGCTGCGGAAGAACCATTCACACTTTTGTGCCTCACTGTTCACATGTTGAGGCGCATACTGTGCCAGCTTGTTGAACACTAACGAATGCTCGTATGCATCCCTCCCTCCTTGTTTTATAACCAGAAACTCCTCGAGTTTCCGCTGAATTATTCCGGAAGGAACATGATATGCAAATGCTTTCCGGATTCTGCCCATGTAAAGTCATGTCCAGCTGATAAGGAGGCGAGTTGATTTGCCCACCATGTACTGGCGGACCCGTGAAGTTGTTGCGCTGCGTATAAAACCTTCTGATGTTCGGTGCATTGGAGCAACCCGAACTTAGACTCAATGGTACGGATCCAGCTATCCGCCACCAGAGGATCCTCAACTTCAATAAAACCGGTGGTTGAGTTGCCAGGAACTCAACATAGGAGTTCAGTTGAGGTTGGCGCAAGTCTTCATCTTGACATCCCCCTTGACGGGATGTATTCATCACCAGGGTGCGGAGCAAGTCGGTTCGCTCATCGCTTGCACCCATCATGGCAGCCAGGATGTCCGCCATTGTGACCGTAGGTGAAATTCCTGGTGGCGGCTGTGGTTGCGGAGCTCGCTGCTCCCGCTGTGGAGAGTTACCGCCACCACCACCACTGGAACCACCCACCTCACTCATGAAACGAGTTCGCACCATTCTGCAATCGCACGAGTTCATTATCAGTTCAACACTATCCCTTAATTTATTCCATAAACAAAGTAGTGCAACACTGATAATGAAATCTTAACACGTAAGCAAAATGATTTAGGCACAAACTCATGTAGCTAACAGCAAGGATTTAAAAGCAGATCGACCGATCCTTAAACAAACCAGATTTCGATCCAGTTAAGCGCACTTTCATAACTCAAGTTGAATATAAAAGTTAAAGTTAACTTCAATATTCTTCCAACGAGTATTCAAATGTCTCCATATCACTTCCAGATCAAAAGTTATGATTGCTCAAAGTGGACAGAGTTTCCGGATAAACTTTGCCAACATCACCTTTGTATATGGCTGACTTTATCACAGTTGTATATGAAAATACAACAACAATCTGAACAACCTTTGAACTAAAACAATGTTGCATATCTCAAAACCTTTCCAACGGTGTATCACAGGCTCCTTAGGGATTTTTCTACAGGAAGTTATGGCTTAAAAACAGAAAGGTCCAGAGAGGTTTTGCTGCTGTCCTGATTCTGAACAGTTTGCCTTCACCTGGACTTTTCGCCAACTTAACTTGTTATTTTGCTCTGGAGGTCTACAAGGAAGTTGTAGAGCACTTGAAAAGATTTCCACAACTGTGTCATACACCTTAATTGGTTAAATCTGCCCAGAGTTATGCTCTGTTAAAGTCCAGCAAGAATTCCTGCCAGAAACAGAGCACTCTGTTTTTGAAATCTTTGAAACCTAAACCTTCTCTCATTTGAATCTTAGCTCAAAATAAGAGTTCAGTAACTAATACTTATTTCAAACTTCCATTTTTAGTTGAAAGTTAGTTCATGAATTATTTCTTCATAGGGAATGTAACACCCCAAAAATATTGTTAAGACCCTAAATCATGTTAAGAGGGGAATTTAAAAATTTTTGGATGTGTTGCATGTTTTGCAACAATTTAAATTCAAACTAGAATTCAATTTAAATTCAAAACAGAAAAGAAATAGAAAAAGAAAAAAAGAAAAAGAAAACAGAAAAAAACCGGCCAGTGGGCCGAAACCCACCAGCCAGCCCAACCAGCACCCGCGCCAGCCCGCAGCCGCGCGCGCCTCTTCCTCCCACTGACAGGCGGGGCCCGCCAGCCTTCTTCTTCCTCGCGCCCGCGCCTGGACTCTCTCACCCGAATCGAAACCGATCAGGAATTCTCGCGTATCCCAGCCGAATTTCGATCGAGGGCGACGCAAACTCGATCTAAACCACCCCACCTCCCTTCCCCGTCTATAAAAACCCCGGCCTCGTTCTGTTTTTCCCACGCGTTCCGCCGTTTTTACTCCGGTTAGAACCCGAGCCTTCTCCGGCGAATTCTGGCCGATCTAAGCTCAGAAATTCCGATATAACTCGCTGGTCTTGATCCACCGCCTCCGGGGAACCCTGTAGGTGCAGAAAACTCGGTGACTTGCGGTTCAAACACAGCGCCGACGAGCCTCACCGTGGTTTCACTTCGGACCTCGTCGCCGACCGCCTTCCAGGACCTCCAAGCTCAAGAAAACCCCCGAGGTGAGATCCCCGACCTCCCCTCCACCGATCTATGCCATAAAATCACAGTTCTAGGAAGAATTCTCGAAGATCCGAAAGTCTCCGGCGAGATCGCCGCTTCCCGCCGCCGTGCGCCGCCGGGCAGCGCCGCCCGCGCTCGATCAGAGCGACGTGGCCCCTTGTGCGCCGTCTATTTTAAATCGCACTGTAGACTTTAAATCCCCGCGTACCGGTTCGACGTTATAATCTCAGCCGTCTGTTTTAAATCGGACGGTCCACGTCAGCCCCTCGTTATAAAGACTGGAAATCTTATGTGCTACCCCCTAGGGTTCTCGGGAAATAAGAGCTAGCCCCAGAAACTTCTGATCTAGCCCCTGGAACTTCAGAAAATCATGTAAATTTATTTAAAAATCAGTTTTGGCCCCTGGACTTAATAAAAATTAGGAAAAAATCCTCTGTTATGTATAGCTAGAACACTGAAAATTGTTAAAATAATATTATAGACCCTGTAGTGGGGTGAGTTTACCTTTTTAGCCCTGTTTAATATTTAATTTAGGAAATTGAATATGTGGCTAGTGTTTAAAATTTAAAAAGTGGGACAAACATATTGTCAAAATAAAATTAAAAACTTTCTCAGTATTTAGAAAACTTTGGAGTGAGATAAAAATATATTTTGGGCTGAAATGAATCTGTTTAATTTATTATTCATTTGAGGACACATTTTTAAGTAAAGAATAGTTCTGAAAAATAGGGAAAATAATTGTAAAATAGTTTACATCAGAGGAAAAGGTCAAAATATATTAGCAAATATTTTAGATCAGAACCTATTCTGTTTAGATGATGTGTCTTGTTATTTTTATAATAAAGTTCACATTTAGGCATAGGAAATAAATCTGAAAATATAGCAAACAGTAAATGATAAATGGAGTTCTAAAATCCAAAGAATTCAGTTTAGGGTTGGTAGAAATTATGAAGACACATATGGAGAAGGAAAATACCTTTCATGCATACTTGGTAGCTAAAAGGTGTAGTAATTGAATATAAGGAATTTATTTAAATTGGAAACTCATATATATAGTATGTAAGTATAAATGTGAACACAAAAGTAGGAATCATATACATATGATTAAAAGTGCATGCAAGCCACAAATCAACACACATAGAGTAACCACAACACATATAATGGTGAATGACTTTCATAAATATGAATGTGTGGTTTGTATGAAGTGGAAGTGTTAACTATGTCTTATGGATTGTTGTTTTTCTTTTGCTATGTGTGATGGTATGATGTAGAACCTGCTCAAGAGCAAGTTATTCCTTTCCAAGATCAGGACTACCCATTTCAAGAGCAGCAGGAAGGAGGCAAGTGTCCTTGACCACTTTGATCCTATGCTAGGATGTGTAGCTAGAATTATTTGCATTGTCAATTGAAATATGAAACCCATGCTAGGAAGTTTCCCTAGAATTGCATTACCTTGTTTCCTTGTAGCTTGAGTTGGATTTATTCTATCATGTCATTTATTATTATGCATATGCTTAGCCATGCTTAGAATGGGATATTTGGGACATGAGATCATTAGTTTATTTTACCATACTCTTGAATGAGATATTGTGAGTTACGTAGAGGTAGGGATCAAGGCAAGTTGGATGTTTTGGTTGTGTGCTGGGTGCACGAGACTCGGGTTTGTGTTTAGTACTTGCCTGGATCCTAAGGACCGGTTCATGGAGCATGTAACCTGGCTTTACAGTGCCAACCACATGCTGAGATGGGGCAGCTTGGCTAATTAATTAGGAGTATCCCCGGCGTAGTATGGGTGTGTTGGATGGTGCGGGAAGTGGGTGTCAACTGGACTACCTTATAAACCGCAAGGCTCAAGAGGGGGCCACTGCAGCGGGGTTGGAGCCTCTTGTATGCTGTTAGGGGTGAAACCTCAGTGGGCCCACGCTCGTCGGGAATCCCTTTGTAAAGGCTTCGTAGTGATTTCCTGGCTACACACCTGAGAAGTGTGAATGTGGTTCGTGGCCACTGGCATAATGGAGGTTCTTTTAGTCCACCCGGCAACGGGGGATGAAATCACTACATGTGGGTACAGTGGTACAAACTCTGCAGAGTCAAAACTGCCATGACAGCCGTGCTCACGGTCAAGAGCGGCTTGGACTTATTCATGATTAGAGGATTGATGGTTTTGGAAGTTGTGGATGTTAAGCGGGGAGCTTAACATTGGAAATGATGTTATGGTTATTGGATTATGATGATGGGATGGGAGATTGGGACCATTTCACCTATGTAGTAATGTAGGTGCTTAATAAGCTAAGGTGATAGGTATTAATTGCGTAGTGCTTTAACCATGAGTTCAACCTCTCCTTGTTCTAGCCATGCATGATATAATTTTCCCACACTTGCTGAGTACCATTGCTACTCACCTTGCATATTTTGTTGGTTTATATTGCTGCTCAGGTCAAGATAATGAGGTGGTGTATAATGACCAAGACTTTGGACCCGAAGAAGTTTTCTAGGTTCATGGAAACCCCCGGGCAACGCCTGTGACGGAGCCCTCAAGAATAATATTCCGCTGCTAGTTTATTTACTTGTGATGAACTTATTATTGTCCATCGAGACATTTGCTATGTAAGACTTATATATATTCGACACTTGGCTTGTAATAAATGATGCTTCACTATTTGTCATCACATGTATGAGAAAATGATCCTGGCATACATGTGATATTCACTTGGTTGTTCTTCGGAAAAACCGGGTGTGATAAAAGTGGTATCAGAGCCAAGGTTGGCCGTAGGAACATGGACCTAGGTAGAAATGGACGTATTTAAGGGCCTTATTTTCTTAAAAACTATTTTTACAAGGTGTGTGTTGAAAAGTGTTATTTAATGAGTCACTTTCTTCATCTTACCCCAATTTTCATTCAAAATAGGATTTTTGTTTAAAAGTTTATCTAACCTAAGTTTAAATGCTTTTTGTTTTAGATGGTTCGCATGATTCGCACCGCTCGCAAGTCGACAGGAGGGAGAGTTCCCGTAGTTGCCCTTGCTCAAAGAGAGGAGAGTCATCCGGTGACGTACCTTTCCTACGGATTGGCAGTAGGAGGCTTGTTGCGCCGTCTTCGACGCATGCTCGAAGCCGCCGACAATACGGGCAAGCTAATCATCCACTATAACTCCACCAGGACCATCCGTGAGAAGAGGGAAGAATGGAGTTCAGAGATGAGGATTATACACGAAAATCAGCTGCTTAAGATCCACCGCTCTCCAGCCTGTAGAGCGACACAAGTCGATGCGGAGAAGGATGTCACCTGGGAGGCCATCACCTGCCAGAGTCACATCTATCATCGCCACCTGGACAGGAGTGAGTACATGTATGTCCTCCAGCGTGAGAGTGGTACCACGGAGTACAAGTACCCGCCTGTGCAGCAAGGGACTTCCCATGAGCACATGGACTTGTGCTTGGAGGATGCTGCTATGCTCAACACTCGACTGCAGGAGTGTCAGCAGGAGCTTCAGGATGTTCGTGACACCCTGAAGGAAACCAAGGCGTTGCTTCGAGCCTGCTTGAGGGCGAGAGAAAGAGGAGATGGGAATAAACTGTGTGTCACCGTGAATGATACATGGACTCCTGACTCCCCAGATCGTCGAGCGATCAGGCGTCGTCGCACTTCTCCACCAGCAGCCTCCCCACACAAAGCAGAGTCAGAAGGCAGCCTAAATGATGAGGAAGACCCCGAGGAGCCAGCTCAAGAAAACGAGTAGCGTAGAGCCTTTCCCTTAAATTAGAAGGATGTCGAGTAGTCGAGTCGTTACGTAGTTAATGGTGTGTTAATGCTTGGTGTGTGACGTGAGTTGTGGAAGCCATGAGCAATTGTCCACAGCCTCGTCTTTAGATTGTTTTGCTTTGGTGTGTGAACCCACATGAAATAATATTGCATTTATTTTTGTGTGAGAAATGAACCATCAGAAAAGTATAACAAAGCCTCAACACTTCAAAGTACAAACAAATGAAAGTAGTAAGATGATACTAAATGCTTTCAAATTAACATTGGTTGATTCTGCCAGATGGCCGGAAGAGGAAAAGGACGTGCTGCCAACCCCGCCAACAACAACAACGATGAGGCATGCAACCCTCATCTTTATGGAGGCCAGGACCGGGGTGGTCGCCGTGAAGGAGTTGATCCCCTCCACCAAATGCTGGAGAATCAGAATCAGCTCATCCAGAACTTGACTCAAGTGGTGGCCAACTTGCATCATGTTCCACCTCCACACGCTGCACCACGCCAACCAAGGTTGAGTGAGTTTCTAGGAACTCAACCTCCGGAGTTTGCAAGTTCTGCTGAACCTCTGGAGGCAGATGATTGGCTAAAAACCATTGAAAGCAAGATGAGGATCATACAGTGCCAAGGGTATGAGAGGGTGCTGTTTGCCTCTCATCAATTGCATGGACCTGCTGCTGATTGGTGGACCGCCTACGTGGCCGCCCATCATGACCCTGAGAACATCACTTGGGAAGAGTTCAAGCGTAGCTTCCGCAACCATTACATCCCAAGAGGTGAACTCAAAAATAAGAGGAAGGAGTTTTTGGGACTGCAGCAGGGAAACATGACGGTGAGGGAATACCTCACTAAATTTACTCAACTATCCCGTTATGCCCCACAGGACATAGAGACTGATGAGCAGAAACAAGATTGTTTCGTGGAGGGACTTACCGCAGAGATGCAGTGTGCAATGTCCTCAAATGAGTATGAAAGCTTCCAAAAGATGGTGGACAGAGCGTTTGTGGTAGAAAGGAAGCTAAAGGCCTTGGAAAATGATAATAAGAGGAAGGTCGGGTGGTCACATCAAGCCTCGGGTAGCAACACCCGCCCACGTCTGATGCAGCAACCTGCAGGGCAAACGAACCGTGCTGCGGTACCCTACTCAGCACCAAGAGGGTACAACCCGAACTACAGGCCTCCCGCAGCACCAGCACAGCCACAACGTCAGTTTGTACAGCAGCCTCACCCCGCATATCCACCTCGACCAGCAGTACAGGGACCTCCAAACCAACCCCAAGACAGCAAAGGCCAGGCACCTAAGGTTGGGGTGCAATGTTTTAGCTGCGGTGAAGTGGGGCACTATGCCCATAAGTGCCCAAAGAAGAAGCCCACGCAGCCACAACAGCAGAATGTAATGAGAGGACGGGTGAATCACGTCACTATGGAGGAAGCACAAGAGGCACCCGACGTGGTAGTTGGTAAGTTTCCTGCCAATTTACACATTGCAGCCCTGCTGTTTGATTCTGGTGCTACCCACTCGTTCATTGCTAAAGGGTTTGTTAAGAAGCATGATCTAGCAACAACACAAATGAACTATATGCTAGCAGTAAACTCTCCAGGTGGAGAAATAAGGACAAGACAAGTGTGTCCCAAGGTGAATCTAGACATTAATGGGGTAGTGTTTACTGCTAACCTCATAGTGATAGATTCCCAAGGGATCGATATTATTTCGGGCATGGACTGGTTGACCAAACATAAGGGAATCATCCAATGTTCAACCAGAACGGTGGAACTAACGCACCCTAGTGGCACAAGAGTAAAGTTCATAACAATACACGAGCCTAGGAGGGACATTAAATTAAATCAAGTTGAGGTGAAAGTTGAGGAAATCAAGACCATCAGGGAATATCCAGATGTTTTTCCGGAGGATTTGCTAGGTATGCCTCCCGATCGTGAAGTAGAATTCGCAATTGAGCTAGTGCCTGAAACAGCCCCGATATACAAGAGACCTTATCGGATGGACTCCAAGCAGCTAGAAGAACTCAAGGATCATTTGAGGGAATTGACGGAGAAGGGGTATATTCGCCCTAGTTCCTCACCATGGGGAGCTCCGGTAATATTTGTGTCCAAAAAGGACGGAACCCAAAGGTTATGCGTGGATTACCGTGCCTTGAATGAGGTAACCATCAAGAACAAGTGCACATTACCATGCATTGAAGACTTGTTTGATCAGTTGAGGGGAGCTTGTGTGTCCTCGAAAATTGATCTCAGGTCGGGGTACCACCAACTTAAGATAAGTCAATCGGATATTTCCAAGACAGCTTTCGTATCTCGGTACGGACTGTATGAATACATTGTCATGCCTTTCGGGCTAATTAATGCCCCGGCGTACTTCATGTATCTCATGAACAAGGTATTCATGGAATATCTGGACAAATTTGTAGTGGTTTTCATAGATGACATTCTCGTCTTCTCCAAATATGAAGAAGAACATGAGAAACATCTAAGGTTGGTGTTGCAGAGGCTAAGAGAACACCAACTATATGCCAAGTTGAGCAAGTGTGAGTTTTGGCTGAAGAGAGTTCCCTTCTTAGGACATATAATCTCGGTGGGAGGAATCTCTGTGGATCCTGCCAAAATCGAGGATATACAGAAGTGGAAGACCCCTGAAAATGTCGGGGAAGTTCGAAGCTTCTTGGGATTGGCTGGATACTATCGACGGTTTATTGAGGGATTCTCCAAGATCTCGAGACCTCTCACCAAACTGTTGGAGAAGGGAATCACCTTCACATGGACGCCACAGTGCAAGACGAGTTTTCAGGAGCTAAAGAAAAGCTTGACAACAGCCCTAGTGTTGGTTATGCCAGATATGCAGAAGAATTTCACAGTGTACTGCGATGCCTCTGGAAACGGGTTGGGATGTGTTCTCATGCAAGAAGGGCATGTCGTGGCATATGCATCCCGGCAGCTTCGGAAGCACGAGAAAAACTATCCTACACATGACCTAGAACTAGCCGCAGTGGTACATGCTTTGAAAATTTGGCAACACTATTTGATGGGGAAGAGGACAGAGATATATACGGATCATAAGAGTTTGAAGTACATTTTTACACAGCCAGATCTCAACCTCAGACAAAGAAGATGGTTAGAGCTAATCAATGACTTTGATGTGGGCATTAACTATCATCCTGGGAAGGCAAACGTCGTGGTCGATGCTTTAAGTCGGAAAGTGCAGGTCAATAAGTTGAGCTTGAAGGACATGCCTGCAGAATTGAAGGACGAGGTTATAAGGCTCAATCTATGCCTGGTAAATAGTGGTGAAGCCATCGCCATGGAAGTGGACTCCACACTCGAGCGAGACATACGCGAGGGTCAAAAGAATGACGAGAAGATACGAGAGATCAGACAACTCATCAAGGAAAATAAAGCTCCTGGTTTTAGAGAGGATGAACAAGGAACGGTGTGGCACGGGAAAAGAATCTGTGTGCCAGAAGTAAAGGAGATCCGTGAATTGATTTTGAAGGAGGCTCATGATTTTGATTATTCCATTCATCCTTGGAGTACGAAAATGTACCAGGACCTCAAGAGCAGGTATTGATGGTATGGCATGAAACGAGATGTCGCGGAACATGTTGCCCTATGTGACACATGTCAGTTGGTGAAAGCAGAACATCAATGACCCGCGGGATTATTGCAACCACTCAAAGTGCCTGAATGGAAATGGGAAGAAATCGGTATGTATTTCATAGTGGGATTGCCTAGGACCCAATCAGGATATGATTCAATATGGGTCATCATTGACAGGCTAACCAAGGTAGCTCATTTCATCCCCGTGAAAGAAATCTACAGCGGATCCAAATTGGCAGAATTGTACATGTCAAGGATCATGTGTTGCCATGGAGTGCCAAAGAAGATTGTGTCGGATCGAGGGACACAGTTCACCTCAAGGTTCTGGCAGAAGTTGCATGAAACCATGGGAACCCATCTGAATTTCAGCTCTGCCTATCATCCCCAAACTGACGGGCAGACGGAGAGAACCAATCAGATCCTTGATGATATGCTGAGGGCATGTGCACTCAAAAACAATAGGAGTTGGGACAAGAACTTACCGTATGCGGAGTTTTCCTATAACAACAGCTATCAAGCTAGTATGAAGATGTCACCGTTTGAAGCCTTGTACGGGAGGAAGTGCAGAACTCCCTTATTTTGGAGCCAAACGGGGGAAAGTAAAGTGTTTGGTCCAGAAGTACTACAAGAAGCCGAGGCGAAGGTGAAGAAAATTCGCAACAATTTGAGGATAGCACAGACACGCCAAAAGAGCTATGCCGATGTACGAAGAAGAGAGCTCGTTTTCAACGTGGGAGACTATGTCTATCTCAAGGTGTCCCCTATCAGAGGACTTCGTCGGTTCAAGGTGAAAGGGAAGTTGTCACCTCGATACATCGGACCCTTTCAAGTTCTGGAAAGGAAAGGCGAAGTGGCATATCAACTAGAGTTACCGGCTCGTCTATCGAATGTGCACGATGTATTCCATGTGTCACAACTCAAGAAATGCATGAGGACGCCTGAAATGGTGTTACCCATGAATGAAGTGGACGTAGCTGAGGATTTGTCTTATGCCGAGCAACCATACAAGATTTTGGAGACAATGGAACGCCTCACCAGAAATAAAAGAATCCGGATGTGCAAGGTGCAGTGGAAGCATCACTCAGAAGAGGAAGCCACCTGGGAGCGGGAAGATGAGATCAAGGCACAATTTCCGGAATTGTTTTCTTAGAACCACCAATCTCGAGGACGAGATTTCTTTTAAGGGGGGTAGAGCTGTAACACCCCAAAAATCTTGTTAAGACCCTAAATCATGTTAAGAGGGGAATTTAAAATTTTTTGGACGTGTTGCATGTTTTGCAACAATTTAAATTCAAACTGGAATTCAATTTAAATTCAAAACAGAAAAGAAATAGAAAAAGAAAAAAAAAGAAAACAGAAAAAACCGGCCAGTGGACCGAAACCCACCAGCCGGCCCAACCAGCACCTGCGCCAGCCCGCAGCCGCGCGCGCCTCTTCCTCCCACTGACAGGCGGGGCCCGCCAGCCTTCTTCTTCCTCGCGCCCGCGCCGGGACTCTCTCACCCGAATCGAAACCGATCGGGAATTCTCGCGTATCCCAGCCGAATTTCGATCGGGGGCGACGCAAACTCGATCTAAACCACCCCGCCGCCCTTCCCCGTGTATAAAAACCCCGGCTTCGTTCTGTTTTTCACACGCAATCCGCCATTTTTACTCCGGTGAGAACCCGAGCCTTCTCCGGTGAATTCTGGCCGATCTAAGCTCGGAAATTCCGATCTAACTCGCTGGTCTTGATCCACCGCCTCCGGGGAACCCTGTAGGTGCAGAAAACTCGGTGACTTGTGGTTCAAACACAGCGCCGACGAGCCTCACCGTGGTTTCACTTCGGACCTCGTCGCCGACCGCCTTCCAGGACCTCCGAGCTCAAGAAAACCCCCGAGGTGAGATCCCCGACCTCCCCTCCACCGATCTATGCCACAAAATCACAGTTCTAGGAAGAATTCTCGAAGATCCGAAAGTCTCCGGCGAGATCGCCGCTTCCCTCCGCCGTGCGCCAGAGGGCAGCGCCGCCCGCGCTCGATCAGAGCGACGTGGCCGCTTGTGCGCCGTCTATTTTAAATCGCACGGTAGACTTTAAATCCCCGCGAACCGGTTCGACGTTATAATCTCAGCCATCTGTTTTAAATCGGACGGTCCACGTCAGCCCAACGTTATAAAGACTGGAAATCTTACGTGCTACCCCTTGGGGTTCTCGGGAAATAAGAGCTAGCCCCGGAAACTTCTGATCTAGCCCCTAGAACTTCAGAAAATCATGTAAATTTATTTAAAAATCAGTTTTGGCCCCTGGACTTAATAAAAATTAGGAAAAACTCCTCTGTTATGTATAGCTAGACCCCTGAAAATTGTTAAAATAATATTATAGACCCTGTAGTGGGGTGAGTTTACCTTTTTAGCCCTGTTTAATATTTAATTTAGGAAATTGAATATGTGGCTAGTGTTTAAAATTTAAAAAGTGGGACAAACATATTGTCAAAATTAAATTAAAAACTTTCTCAGTATTTAGAAAACTTTGGAGTGAGATAAAAATATATTTTGGGCTGAAATGAATCTGTTTAATTTATTATTCACATTTGGGGACACATTTTTAAGTAAAGAATAGTTCTGGAAAATAAGGAAAATAATTGTAAAATAGTTTACATCAGAGGAAAAGTTCAAAAATATATTAGCAAATATTTTAGATCAGAACCTATTCTGTTTAGATGATGTGTCTTGTTATTTTTATAATAAAGAACACATTTAGGCATAGGAAATAAATCTGAAAATATAGCAAATAGTAAATGATAAATGGAGTTATAAAATCCAAAGAATTCAGTTTAGGGTTGGTAGAAATTATGAAGACACATATGGAGAAGGAAAATACCTTTCATGCATACTTGGTAGCTAAAAGGTGTAGTAATTGAATATAAGGAATTTATTTAAATTGGAAACTCATATATATAGTATGTAAGTATAAATGTGAACACAAAAGTAGGAATCATATACATATGATTAAAAGTGCATGCAAGCCACAAATCAACACACATAGAGTAACCACAACACATATAATGGTGAATGACTTTCATAAATATGAATGTGTGGTTTGTATGAAGTGGAAGTGTGAACTATGTCTTATGGATTGTTGTTTTTCTTTTGCTATGTGTGATGGTATGATGTAGAACCTGCTCAAGAGCAAGTTATTCCTTTCCAAGATCAGGACTACCCATTTCAAGAGCAGCAGGAAGGAGGCAAGTGCACTTGACCACTTTGATCCTATGCTAGGATGTGTAGCTAGAATTATTCGCATTGTCAATTGAAATATGAAACCCATGCTAGGATGTTTCCCTAGAATTGCATTACCTTGTTTCCTTGTAGCTTGGGTTGGGATTTATTCTATCATGTCATTTATTATTATGCATATGCTTAGACATGCTTAGAATGGGATATTTGGGACATGAGATCATCAGTTTATTTTACCATACTCTTGAATGAGATATTGTGAGTTATGTAGAGGTAGGGATCAAGGCAAATTGGATATTTTGGTTGTGTGCTGGGTGCACGAGACTCAGGTTTGTGTTTAGTACTTGCCTGGATCCAAAGGACCGGTTCATGGAGCATGTAACCTGACTTTACAGTGCCAACCACATGCTGAGATGGGGCAGCTTGGCCAATTAATTAGGAGTATCCCCGGCGTAGTATGGGTGTGTTGGATGGTGCGGAAAGTGGGTGTCAGCTGGACTACCTTATAAACCGCAAGGATCAAGAGGGGGCCACTGCAGTGGGGTTGGAGCCTCTTGTATGCTGTTAGGGGTGAAACCTCAGTGGGCCCACGCTCGTCGGGAATCCCTTTGTAAAGGCTTCGTAGTGATCTCCTGGCTACACACCTAGGAAGTGTGAATGTGGTTCGTGGCCACTGGCATAATGGAGGTTCTTTTAGTCCACCCGGCAACGGGGGATGAAATCACTACATGTGGGTACAGTGGTACAAACTCCGCAGAGTCAAAACTGTCATGACAGCCGTGCTCACGGTCAGAGCGGCTTGGACTTATTCATGATTAGAGGATTGATGGTTTTGGAAGTTGTGGATGTTAAGCAGGGAGCTTAACATTGGAAATGATGTTATGGTTATTGGATTATGATGATGGGATGGGAGATTGGGACCATTTCACCTGTGTAGTAATGTAGGTGCTTAATAAGCTAAGGTGATAGGTATTAATTGCGTAGTGCTTTAACCATGAGTTCAACCTCCCCTTGTTCTAGCCATGCATGATATAATTTTCCCACACTTGCTGAGTACTATTGGTACTCAACCTTGCATATTTTGTTGGTTTATATTGCTGCTCAGGTCAAGATAATGAGGTGATGTATAATGACCAAGACTTTGGACCCGAAGAAGGTTTCTAGGTTCATGGAGACCCCCGGGCAACGCCTGTGACGGAGCCCTCAAGAATAATATTCCGCTGCTAGTTTATTTACTTGTGATGAACTTATTATTGTCCATCGAGACATTTGCTATGTAAGACTTATTTATATTCGACACCTGGCTTGTAATGAATGATGCTTCACTATTTGTCATCACATGTATGAGAAAATGATCCTGGCATACATGTGATATAAACTTGATTGTTCTTCGGAAAAACCGGGTGTGACAGGAAAGGAGTTATTAAGTGTAGTACGGTGTCGATGCACCGTAAGAAGCATGTGGGTACTACGTAGCCTCACCAAAGAAAATCCTAAACCGGCTTATACCGGCATATCCGTTTAATCAGTGGCACTAAGACAGTCACTCGCACACGTGTACTATACGGGATACGTACATGGTTGGTACCTGCAGAAGAACACTCAATATTGGTGCACTCAAAGGTTGTTTCATTTCAGGCAGTTTCTTAGTTGGAAAGTAAATACAAACGCCCATATCATTGCCATACGGCCGTCCTTGAGTTAAGTCACGTCTCAAGGTACGTGATCGTGTTTCAACACCACACGACGGGGAATCCGAGTATATCATGAACGGGTCATCACTGTTGGGAATGTTATCAACCCAACAGATACCACCTACTGCCCTGCAGGGCCCGCCGATGGCAAGCGCTGCGTATGTCCTCATGGGCTATTTCCAGATGAACTCACTCTCGCGTTACTGACAACGCGATGGGGTATCCACTTACTTGCCTAATGCACGCTAGGGATCAGCGTTTCATATGAACTCAGGAACATGAAGAGTCCAAGAGTTGCATATTAACGTCTCACACCAATCTGTGAGACCTATCCCTGAACTACTTTCCTCGTCAAGGGAGCTAACCGAAATTGAACCGCTTTCGGTGGCGTTCCTTACCATTCTTACCTGAGCGTAGGTGCGTCGTCACATAATCAAAATTCAGAATTATAACAAATATGTCAGTGCTGCCACTTTAAGTAACTATACTACTATAGTCCTTATGTGGGCCTAATACCGTTTCCTCACCATATCCTAAGTTTTTGTCGTAATACGATCCTTATTCCGTGTGCTATTACCAATGCGGCTCTAATACCACGCTTTAAGGGCCCGATCCCGATCACGGGGCCGTGCCGCTTGCCCGGGAATCGCATTGGGTGGTGCTGTGCGATGCGGCACCCAACAGCACACATAATAAAGCATCGTATTACATAAATTAAGCGGAAGCTTACAAAATGTAAATTTTACAAATACTTCTTAAAATATTCTACAACGGAAGACTATTACAACTCACGTCTCATACCTATGCGAAGCAACAGAGAAGGTGTCCAGCCTGCGGACCCTTCTCGCTGGCAACACTCTCACAATAGCAGCGGCAAGGGTTTCCATGAGTTCACCACTCGGCGAGCTCCAAGTCTCATCGGATACCCGTACATATCAGCGTACAGTTATTACCTGCAAAACAACTTATGCAGTATCTGTGAGCACGAAGCTCAGCAAGACTGACCCGTCACCCTAGTCATGAAACTCTACATGATGAAATAGAGGGCTGATTATAGAAGTTTGCACAAACGATGAACTTGAGCTAAAGGAGAGTCCTTACTTCAAGTTTTAAGAACTTTTATAGCCCTCGCGCAACTTACATCGAGACTCCACAATCAAACAAAAACGCGTCATCTCGATGTCACTTGCCCGAGGTGAAAGTAACTTCAGTGAGCTATCCTAGACTTATACAGACCTTGCGCCATCAACGTCGAGACTCCACAATCAAACAAGAAACAATTTGCCTCAACGCTACTAGCCCAATATGGGAATTAAATTTAGTGAAGTGTTGATCGTTCCTCATCTCCATTATGAGGATTACTCACAAAGCATATTAAATGTTTCCCAGTTTATTACTACGTCACGAATCAGTGTACAAGTATGCTCACTACCGCGAGCAACGGTGATTGCAGTCAAAAACACCCGGCTGACACGACACGTACGCCCGTACTCGACGCTGCACACAGCAACCATCACTGACGTCGTACGTGGCAACCTTTCACACGACACCCAAACGTCGAACCGGTCCCACCGACTGGGATTAAGTCTCTCTACGGAAAATCATCGTAGAGCCGACTTCTCTATCCTTTCAGCATCGGCATCAGACGGTGAGGTATGCCTCGACACCCAGGTTAACATGTTACATCGGTTTCCTGGGTCCCATATAGCCAGTATGCATCCGGTACACATCTCAAACTTGTCCAGCGGGGCCGCACACGAGAACGGGCCTTAATCGACTCAAACATATAGGTTCACAGGACCACGTCCTTGATCCTTCCATCCACTGCCTAGTCTCCATTCCCAACTATGAGGATCAATTCCCAACTCTTCCGATTGATCCCCCTTAATCCCGGTTCATGAGTAGGAAACTGCCCACTCGAGTTTTGCTTCTTTTAATCCACTTTCATTGACTTGAGATCAGCAGTCATAATCAATTGGTAACCTACTCTACATTATACTCCAGGGTTTTCTGAGTCATGCATTTGGAGTGTCATACTGAATGCGGCCTAGAGGGGGGGTGAATAGGCCTTACAGAGTTTCCTGCACACTTAATGTAGTTGTCAAAAACTTGCTTGACCGGACTAGTCCGGTTGTGTGAGCGGACTAGTCCGGTGTGCCTGAAGTGTGTAGATTGTATTAGTGTTGTTCAGGAAAATTAACTTGTTTAGCAGCGGAAATAAGAACAACAGTTATTTTGTTTTGAGTTTACAATGTGAGGTGTGATTATGCCCGTGAATGAAACTTAGCAATTCAAATTATGAAGTTTAGCAACTAGATGTTCTAATCAACAAAAATAAAGAGGCACGCGAGACACAAATTTTACCGAGGTTCGATCTCACCAAGAGATCTACGTCCTCATTGAGGAAGCTCACACAGAGCCGGGTCTCTAACCCTTTCCCTCTATAAGTCACCACACAAGGCCGACTTGACTCCACTAGCACGGGTAATCACCGAGTTTGTGGGGCAACCTCACACGTTGAGGGCTCCCACGAGAATTACAATGAAAACGTGATCAAATACACTCAAAAGATTACAATGCAAAATATGAGTGTAGAGAGATCAAACCCCAAGAGCTCACAACGAAGGAACGACGATCTCCCAATCCCAAATCCAAGTGTTTAATTGATTTTCACCTTTTTCGCACCTTAGATGCGTGGGGGGATTTGTTTTTGGTCTCTTGGGACAGGTGGCGGCGCTAGGGTTTTAGTTTCTAGCAGTGTGAGTCGTGTTTTTTTGTTAGAAGGCCGTGGATCACCAATTTATATGGTTTCCAAAAAGTTACCTTTGTAAAACCTAATACCAGACTAGTCCGGTGTATGTTCGGACTTGTCCGGTCTACTTCCAGTGGGCTAAGCGGACTAGTCCGGTCTAAAACCGGACTTGTTCGGTGCTATGTGAAGTGGGGTTCTAGAAAGTTTAGCGGACTAGTCCTGTCCCATGGACGGACTAGTCCGCAGTCCTCTAAAGAGGACAATAGAAACATGAGCGGACTAGTCCGGTCTAAAACCGGACTTGTCCGGTGCATTCCAGTAAGCTGACCGGACTAGTCCGGTTCACAAGGCGGACTAGTCCCGTGCACTATGTCTGCGACTTCGAGAAAGTTAAACGGACTAGTCCGGTCCATGAACGGACTAGTCCGGTGTCCATTGGATTTTAGTTGATTTTTAAACCCCTTACCGTTACACAAAGTCTTGAGCTCTTGGGATGTGTCCCTCACACACATCCTATACATTTAAATCTACTTTGCTCTTCTAAGTTCCATTAAAGTCTTCCTTTTCGGACACCACTCTATTTTTCACCTTTTTGTGTGCACCGAGCTAGTTCACTTTGTTTGTCCTACAATCATCTCAATAATTTCATTAGGATCTCATATGCTTGTCATCAATTCTCCAAAACCCACAAGGGATACCCTAGATGAAGTTTCAATCTCCCCCTTTTTGGTGATTGATGACAACCATTTGAGATATCACAATTAAGAAGAAAAAATTGATTTTTCATAAAGTGTGCATATATGAGAATAATGAATAACTAACAACAAAAACTTCTCTCATATACGCACACCTTATGGTGGGGTGCCTAACAAGTGTGTGATCAACAAAAATGTGATGAACGAGGATAAAAGATAACAACCATAGATGTAAGCATCACAATACTATGAAGCATCACACATAAGGTGAATAGTCAAATTACAATAGTTTTAAAAATAAGTACAAGTATTCGATCACAAGTCCTTAATAACTTATCCTAGATAGCTATTCTAGTCTCAATCTCTCCCCCTTTGGCATCAAGGCACCAAAAAGGGAAAAATCGAGTGGAATCACTCATCGCCATTCCCACTTTCACTCTCAGTCCTATCTTCATCTTCCTCTTCACCTTGATCTTCATCATCTTGACCATGTAGAGGGTTAGCAGCTGAACCACCACCAAACCCAAAGGAGCTCAACTCTTGGTCAGTGAAAGTTGGCATTTCAATGAAGTCTTCAGCTGAGTCCTCAGAAACCTCAAGTGACCCTTGTGGCTCAATTTCTAGTTTGGCACAGATGGCCTAGATATTGGCTTTTACATATCTTTGATGCTTCTTCCTGGCCAATCTCTCTACATGTTGCTTAACTTCAACTTTGCGGCAAGAGGCAAAGATAGAAGATAGCATCTTGAAGATGCCACTTGAGGATTCCCGAGTAGATGAGGTTGCATGAGTGGTAGCTGCAGCCTCAGATCTTGTCTCCTCTTGAGCTCTCTTGGACCTTCTTTCTTCTCCTGGTGAGACAGGAGCAGAAGGAGCAGAATATATAGTGGGCTTCTGGGGCCTAAGTCTAGTGTGAGGCACATCCTTTACGAACTCCAGTCCTGTCACTTTTTCAATCATGAACATTATGTAGGGTGCATAGCCGCAAGACCGGATGGGATTGATAGAGATATTGACAATGTCATTTTAAATGTACTCAAACACATTGAATGTCCCCTTCTTGCTTATGACCTTCATCAAGGTTTTGAGGGTGCCCTGAACAGTCCCTGCATCTCCTTCTTTGGGAGCTATAGTCTTCCTCAATATCCGATTGAGAACTACAAAGAAAGGCTTCATGTATTTAGTGGTTGGAGGCTTGGATGGCATTCGTGTATCATAGAGAAAGTCCAGCTGATCTTTCTCCAGTGGTTTCAGGTTATGAATTACAAGTTCATTGTCCAAGGTATGCTCAAGATGAAGGATTCTTGCGAATTCTTCATTGGTGACACTGTACTGAGACCCATGTGTCATCCAAATCATCCTGCCATTGTCATCACGAGCTAAGTAGAGAGTAGAGTAAAATTGCGTGATGACTTCATCATTCCAGTCACACTGGAAGGAGAATAGGTCTTTCAGCCCGTGAAGCTCGAGGGCTGTCACAACCTCTTGATAAGCTTGACATCTCTTGGACTGAAGATAAGCAAATCAACCCACTGACTTTCGACAACTGGATGCTTCATCTTCCGATACACATGTTCATAGTAGTCAGCATGAAAATTACTAAAAAATCTGGTGTCAGCTGACTCTCTGGGCTGATTATACACTTCTACTTTTCTGAACTTGTCAGCTAGTTCACCCCCTTTTCCAGTGTAATCATTATTCGAAAGTTGCCTGTTGCGATGAATGGGATTTTTCATTTTCAGAGGCCCAATGGGGCCACTAGCAAGCCCCTTCCCTTTATTGGGAGCCCTCTTAGGTCCTGAGGAGCTCTCGGCAATAGCCTTTCCTTGAGGCTTCTTCACAATCACCTTCCTCTTCTTAGGCAAATTTTCATCGGAAGGTGGAGAGTGGACATTGACATCATGTCTTTTCTTCATCACTCTCTCCTTGGCTCTCCTCACTCTTTCACGTTGAACCTTTTCATCAAGGTGGAAAGAGCTGTCATCTAAGCCTGAAGACATGGTGCCTGATAAGGAGTTCAAGGATTAGATACGAATGGACTCATTATCGACTTCAAATAGGAATGTAGGGGTTCAACTGTCAGAGACCGGACTTGTCCGGTTTCAGAGTGCGGACTTGTTCGGTGTACCGGACTTGTCCGCATCTGCGCGCCGGACTAGTCCGGCCTGGCATAAGAACCCTAACGTTTCCATTTGAATCAAATCTCCTATTTAAAGACACAAAGGCAAGAAAGTAGTAGGAATACTTCTCTGGAGGCAATGTACATCCTTTTGAAATAAAATGAAACGAGCTAGAATTAGAAAAGTTTGAGAGTTAGGTTTTAGGGGGGAATTTACCAAGAATTGAAGATTCGCGTTGAAGGAGCAAGAATCTATCCGGATGAGTCCGGAGAGGAGAATCCACTCGTCGAGGAGAGGATTTTCCACGGAGAAAACTTTGAGTTTGAGGGCTCAACCCGAAAATCACTTTGGGAGCTAGGGTTTAGGAGAGGAGGGGAGACCAAATGCTTATGAGTGGAGAAGGAGGGGTCTGGGCCGGCCAAACGCTTATATATGCGACTGACCGGACTAGTCCGGTCATGGTAGCGGACTAGTCCGGTGCCCCTAAGTTAACTATATCATCTGTCCGGACTAGTCCGGTTGACAACCGGACAAGTCCGGTTCCAACAGACCTGATATAGATAGTAAAGTTTAAAAGTGATCCAAGGACACTAATTTTTGCAAATAATCTTGTTAATTACGACCAGTAGGCAAGCAACAATCAAACAATGGTCATATTTCGCAAGATTTCTTCATTAAAATAGTTTTCTTAGAGGAAAAAGAGATGAGGAGCAGTTTTTACAATAAAATGTAACATTTGAGGTTGTAACCAGGTATGCAATGTTTCAAGCCACGTTTCGATAGTCAAGAATATTAATTTCATTTCTTAGCTCACAAAACCTTTTCTTATATAATGGTTTGGTAAAGATATCTTCTAGTTGTTTTTCAGTTCTAACATGTGAAATTTCAATGTCACCTTTTAATGAATGATCTCTAAGAAAGTGATGACGAATATCTATGTGCTTAGTTCTTGAGTGCTCTACTGGGTTGTGTGCAATTTTTATAGCGCTTTCATTATCACATAGAAGCGGAATATGATTTAGATTGTAGCCGTAGTCTCTAAGAGTCTGTCGCATCCAAAGTAGTTGTGCACAACAACTACCAGCTGCAACATACTCTGCTTCCGCTGTTGAAAGAGCAATAGAGTTTTGCTTTTTAGATGACCAAGAAACTAGGGATCTGCCAAGAAATTGACAAGTCCCTGAAGTGCTCTTTCTATCGACTTTGCATCCTGCATAGTCGGCATCGGAATAACCTATCAAGTTAAACTTGGATCCTTTGGAATACCAAAGGCCCAAGTTAGGTGTGTGCACAAGATACCTTAGGATTCTTTTTACAGCTATTAAGTGACACTCTTTAGGTGCGGCTTGAAACCTTGCACACATGCATACGCTAAGCATAATATCTGGCCTATATGCACATAAGTAAAGTAAGGAGCCGATCATTGACCTATATACCTTTTGGTCCACATTTGGACCTTCTTCATTGAGGTCGAGATGTCCGTTGATTGCCATGGGTGTCTTGATGGGCTTGGCTTTGTCCATATTGAATTTCTTGAGGATGTCCTGTGTGTATTTGGTTTGGCTTATAAATGTGCCTTCTCTCAGTTGCTTCACTTGGAATCCCAAGAAGAACTTTAATTTGCCCATCATCGACATCTCGAACCTATCTGTCACAATTTTGCTAAATTCCTCACAGAAAGACTTGTTAGTGGATCCAATATCATCAACGTAAATTTGACATACAAATAGATGATCATCAAAATGTTTAGTGAAGAGTGTATAGTCAGCTTTACCAATTTTGAATCCATTTTGGGTTAGAAAATCTCTAAGGAACTCATACCAAGCTCAAGGAGCTTGTTTGAGGCCATAGAGAGCCTTACGCAGTTTATAGACATGGTTAGGATACTCTTGGTCTTCGAATCCTGGTGGCTGCTCCACATAAACTTCCTCCTTTATTGGACCATTGAGGAAGGCACTTTTGACGTCCATTTGATACAACTTAAAATTATGGTGAGTAGCATATGCCAATAAAATACGAATGGACTCAAGTCTAGCTACGGGAGCAAAAGTTTCGTCGAAGTCCAAACCTTCGACCTGAGAATAACCATTGGCCACCCGCCTCGTTTTATTTCTTGTTACTACTCCATGATCATCTTGCTTGTTCCGAAAGACCCATTTGGTTCCAACGATGTTCGCCCTTGGTCTTTCCACCAGCTCCCACACTTCATTTCTTTTGAAGTTGTTCAATTCTTCTTGCATTGCAATCACCCAGTCCGGATCCCTCAAGGCTTCATCTACCCTGTATGGTTCCAGAAAAGAGACAAAAGAATAGTATTCACAGAAATTTGCAACGTGAGATCTAGTAGTTACTCCCTTAGCAATATCACCAATGATATTGTTGACAGGATGGTCTCTTTGCACGCTCTGATGTACTCTTGGGTGAGGAACTTGTGTAGCTGCTTGTTCTTCATCATCTTCATGTTCATTGTCTCCCCCTAGATACGTTTGGGCTGTTGGGTGAAAGGTTGTCCCATACGACATCGAGTGAGCGTGCTGCGCAGCTCCACGGGTGGGCGTACGTGACGTGCTCTTTGGGTTTCCCTGCAGGTGTATATCGAGTCGATTCGCCGTCCCTCGCGGTGAAGAGTACCACTTGGTCACTGAGTCGTGACGTAGATTAATGGATGAAATATGTTGATTCAATGTTGCTGATTGATATAATTGTATTGTTACATGGGTGCCACCAAATACTGCTTACTAAATTTCAGATTTCATGAACTGTTAACTTGTTGCTAAAAGATGAACTAAGGATGAACTTGTAGGCGGGTCCTTTTGCTGAAATGTTACTATCCTATGTCCATGGTACCCCTCATGTAGAGTTTCATGCTTAGGTGAGTCGGTTAATCCTTGCTAAGCCTTCGTGCTCACGGCTGCTGCTTAAGTGTTTTTCAGGTGAGGAGCCACCCACGGACTCGGAGTATGAGTCCACCGGCGAGGGTTACCCTCCGTCGGGGACCACGGCTGAGTGGGAGCCGTACACGCCGCGCTGAGCTGAGGAGTGCAGCTAGTGTGGGTTGCCCTAGGTCTGGGCAACCAACTTTTGCTAGATAGGCGGGCGTGAGTTGTATAGTGTAGACTTCCGCTGTGTAATATAAACAATAGTTGTAACTGAAGTTTGTACCTGCTTGTACAGTTTCAGTTGTTTTTCCCATGTAATATATTATGTCCTTATGACGTGTCTTGTCGGGTGTCGCATCGCGCGGCACCACCCTCTGCGATCCTGGATGAGCGGATTCCGGTCCACCACAGCCTATTATCAGAGCTGCAGTGGGGATAGCACAGTACTAAAGGACTGCATTATGGGAAAAACTTAGGTATACGGTGAGGATTCGGTAGTTGCCCAAGTAAGGACTATATTAGCATAGTTACTTAAAGTGGCAAGGACTAACTTATGTGTTATAATTCTGAATCTCAATTATGTAACGACACACCTACGCTCTAGTAAGTATGGTAAGGAACGCCACTGAAAGCGGTTCAATTTCGGTTAGCTCCCCTGACGAGGAACATGGTGCAGGGATGGAGTCTCACAGCTTGGTGTGAGATGTCAATATGAAACTCTTGAACTCTTCATGTTCCTGAGTTCATATGCAACGCTGATCCCTAGCGTGCATTAGGCAAGTAAGTGGAGACCCCATCGCGTGGTCAGTAACACGAGAGTGTGTTTGTCTGGAAATAGCCCAGGAGGACATACGCAGCGCTTGCCATCGGCGTGCCCTGCAGGGCAGTAGGTGGTATCTGTTGGGTTGATAACATTCCCAACCGTGACGACCCATTCATGACCTACTCGGGTTCCCCGTCGTGTGGTGTTGAAACACGATCATGTACCTTGAGACGTGACCTAACTCAAGGACGGCCATATGACAATGATACGGGCGTTTGTATTTACTTTCAAATATGGAACTGCCTGAAATGAATAACCATTGAGTGCACCATTATTGTGTGGTCTTCTGCAGGTACTAACCACGTAAGTATCCGTGTAGTAAACGTGTGCGAGAGACCGTCTAGTGCCACATTTGAGACGTATATGCCGGTAAAATCCGGTTAGGATTTTCTTTTGTGAGGAACGTAGTACCGAGATATTGTAGGCATATGCATGAGAATAATGATAACAAAGAATTAAAATCTATAGGTTCAACATTTAGTACCCTGGTTGGGTATAAGAATGGGATAGTGGAGCAGTATAGCCAAAAGTATGAAAAGCAGAGTGCTCTGTTTTGGGCAGCAAGGTTGCCGAACTTTAACAGAGCACAACTCATAGGTCTTTTAGCCCAGAGAGGTGTGCTATATAGTTCTGGAAAGGTATTGAAGTACTCTATAACTTTGTTATAGACTTCCAGAGCTGAAACACACCTTAAGGTGGCTGAAATCCCAGAGGAAGGTAAACTGTCCAGAACCAGGACAGAGTAAAACATTCTCTGAACTGTTCTGTTTTTCAAACATAACTCCCAGGAGAAAAATCAAAAATTGTCATATAATACCTCCTTAGAGAGAGTAGAAGATGTGTGACATCTTTGCAATTCAAAGATTCTGAAATTTCAGCACAGATTTAATGGAAATCAGGGTTGAAAACAGCCACTTCCAAGGGAGGTGCTGTTAAAATTCTTCCAGGAATTCTGTTGACTTTGAATTAGCATAACTTTTTAACCAAAGCTTATCTGAGGGCAAATGAGTACTCGTTGTAAAGATACTGAAGTTAACTTCAACTTTGGTATTCAACTTGAGTCATGAAAATGCACAGAACCAGATCAAAATTTGGAATAGGTAGAAACTGGTCATTCTGACAGAAGAATGACAGTTGAACTCAATGGAGAGGGTGTTGTACCCTAAGGGTGCTATACGTGATGACAAAGCGATAGTAATTTCTCGTAGTGACCAAACCCAGTTATGGTGAGCTTCCAAAGAGGGGGTTCATCAAGTTGGATTAAACTAACTTGTGTTTGGTCTGGTAATGGTGTAGCTTGTGCAAAGTTATTACATTATCTACTTACGAGATATTTCGCATGTTTTGTTGTCATAATATTTTTACGCCCAGTTCTATTGGACTGCATGCAAAATGTTGAGGGACTGATGTTTAATGTCGTGTGGTTGCAGATGGTTCGTACTAGGACCACGCTTGAGGTTGGTGGCTCTAGCCAACAGGGAGGTGATGACTCCCAGCCACCAGCCTACGACAGCACCCCGCAGCAGCAGTCACCACCGCCGCCCCCGCTTACTCTAGCGGATGTGATAGCGGCATTGGTGGGAGGTCTTGAGGAGCAAACCGACCTGCTCCGCACGATCGTGCAGAATACGTCCCAGGCGGGGGGACGTCAAGATAGAGGGCCTCGGGAGCCCCGTGATGTGTCGTACTCGGATTTCATGAGTACGCACCCTACAGTGTTCACCGAAGCTGAGGAACCACTGGAGGCGGATAACTGGCTGCGGACCATCGAGTCCAAGTTCGGGCTGCTCCAATGTACGGAGCGGCAGAAGACCCTGTTTGCAGCACAGCAGCTCCACGGTGCCGCTGGTGCGTGGTGGGCGAACTATGTTGCCTCACGTCCGGCTGGCCATGCCGTGGAATGGCAAGAGTTCCGGGAAGCGTTCCGCGCCTACCACATTCCTCCCGGAATAATGAACAGGAAGTTCCAAGAATTCTTGGAGCTGAAGCAGGGCGGGAGGAGTGCCCACGACTACTCCCGTGCCTTCAACCATCTGGCGCAGTATGCGTCAGACTACATCTCCACGGAGGAGAAGAAGAGGGAGCACTTTTATCGGGGGTTGCACCCCGAAATGAAGACCCATCTCGATCAGTGGAACCGCGGCACATTCAACGACTTAGTCAATGCCGCGATCATGCAAGAGGATGCTCAGCAGGAGTTGCCAGCTGAGCAGCGGAAGCGCAGCGCTCCACCCAGCGGTGGGAGTGGCGCTCCCCAGAAGTACCGTATGGTGTATCGGACACCATCCGGGCAGCAGTGGCAACCACCGGCGCGACCGCAACGGTTCGGGGGACGTCCCTTTCAGGCACCTCCGTTCCGTTCGCCGATGCCACCACCAAGACAGCAACAGCAACAGCAGCAGCAGACGGTACCCCAGGCGTTTCCACCGCCACAACGCGCCCCGGGATTCTGTCCACCGATCAGCGGGGGACCACCCCGTTTTACCTTCTTCGCGTGTGGCCAGGCGGGCCACTTCGCGAAGGACTGTCCCCAGGGGCCGCAGAGCAGCGGGCAAGCCCAGCTCCAGGGCGGTGCTCGAGACCGACCTCCGGTGAAGAAGGTTGGTCAGCGGACTGGAGGCGTCCGCAAACTCGACAATGAGGACGCCCCAGAGGGAGACAACGTGCTGGCGGGTACGTTTACTCTCAACCATCAAGCCATCGTCATACTTTTTGATTCTGGTGCAACCCACAACTTTATAAGTGCATCGTACGTGGTTAAGCATCAGCTGGAAGCCTTTCCAACCGAGTGCTCGTATATGATCTGCTCACCGGGAGGAAAGATTTCAGCAACGATGATGGTTCCAAAAGCACCACTGTGCTTAGGTGGGAAGATATATCCCACCACTATGATTATCCTAGGGGGGTGGAATATTGATGCAATCTTGGGAATGTCATGGCTAAGCTACCATGGAGCTGTCCTGGAAACACTATCACGGACGGTTCATCTCAACTCCCCATTACACTGTCCGCAGTCCCTCCTATTAGATAATCCAGTCAGAGAGGTTTCAGCAATCAATAGTGCTGAGGCTCTCAAGTTAGAAGACATCCCCGTAGTCCGGGAGTATCCCGACGTGTTCCCGGATGATCTACCGGGCATGCCACCTGAGCGGGATGTCGAGTTCAAGATCGAGCTCGCACCCAGGACTACACCCATATCACGGAGACCATACAAGATGGCTCCAAAGGAGCTGGCGGAACTAAAAGAACAGCTCAATGATCTGTTGAGCAAGGGTTTCATTAGGCCGAGTTCCTCGCCTTGGGGATGCTCGGCGCTATTCATGAAGAAGAAGGATGAGACCCTGAGGCTGTGTGTGGATTACCGGCCGCTCAACGCCGTCACCATCAAGAATAAGTACCCACTGCCCCGCATCGACATATTGTTTGATCAACTTGTGGGTGCCAGTTTGTTCTCCAAGATGGACCTTCGCTCTGGATATCACCAGATAAAAATCCGGGCGGAGGATATTCCGAAGACGGCATTCTCGACGAGATATGGACTATATGAATATCTCGTCATGTCATTTGGTCTCACAAATGCTCCAGCCCATTTCATGTATCTCATGAACTTGGTGTTCATGCCGGAGCTGGACAAGTTCGTGGTAGTGTTCATCGACGATATCTTGGTTTACTCCAACACAGAAGCTGAACATGCCGAACACTTGCGAATCGTCCTTCAACGATTGCGAGACCACAAGCTTTACGCCAAGTTCAGCAAATACGAGTTTTGGATCAGCCAAGTGCCATTCTTGGGACAAATCATCTCAGCGGACGGCATTGCAGTTGACCCAGGCAAGATAGAGCAAGTGCTGAAATGGAAAGCTCCTACTTCAGTCCATGAAGTCAGAAGCTTCCTCGGGTTAGCGGGATACTATCGGAGATTTATTCCAAGTTTCTCCAAGCTCGCTAAACCGATGACAGAATTACTGAAGAAAGGGACGAAATATGTTTGGAACACGGCGTGTGAAGGAGCATTCCAAACATTGGTGAAGCATCTCACCACAGCCCCAGTCTTAGCTCAGCCGGATACAACAAAGCCCTTCGACGTGTATTGTGACGCGTCCGGTATTGGGCTTGGCTGCGTGTTGATGCAGGAAGGACGTGTGGTCGCCTATGGCTCACGCCAACTTCAGAACCATGAGCAGCATTATCCCACTCATGATCTGGAGCTTGCTGCTATGGTGTTGGCGCTAAAAATGTGGAGGCACTATCTCCTGGGGAATTTGGTGCATCTCTACGCCGACCACAAGAGCTTGAAATACATCCAGGATCGCAGAGGGTGGTGCCGCGCGATGCGACACCCGACAGCACACGTCATAAGGACATAATATATTACATGGGAAAAACAACTGAAACTGTACAAGCAGGTACAAACTTCAGTTACAACTATTGTTTATATTACACAGCGGAAGTCTACACTATACAACTCACGCCCGCCTATCTAGCAAAAGTTGGTTGCCCGGACCTAGGGCAACCCACACTAGCTGCACTCCTCAGCTCAGCGCGGCGTGTACGGCTCCCACTCAGCCGTGGTCCCCGACGGAGGGTAACCCTCGCCGGTGGACTCGTACTCCGAGTCCGTGGGTGGCTCCTCACCTGAAAAACACTTAAGCAGCAACCATGAGCACAAAGGCTCAGCAAGGCTTAACCGACTCACCTAAGCATGAAACTCTACATGAGGGCTACAATGGACATAGGATAGTAACATTTCAGCAAAAGGACACGCCTACAAGTTCATCCTTAGTTCATCTTTTAGCAACAAGTTAACAGTTCATGAAGTCTGAAATTTAGTAAGCAGTATTTGGTGGCACACATGTAGCAATACAATTATATCAACCAGCAATATTGAATCAACATGCTTCATCCATTAATCTACGTCACGACTCAGTGACCAAGTGGTACTCTTCACCACGAGGGACGGCGAATCGACTCGATATACACCTGCAGGGAAACCCAAAGAGCACGTCACGTACGCCCACCCGTGGAGCTGCACAGCACACTCACTCGATGTCGTACGGGACAACCTTTCACCCAACAGCCCAAACGTCGAACCGGTCGCACCGAAACGAGCAGGAGGTTCCCCACACGGAGCATCTCTCTATGCCCGTTGGCAGATTTCCACCTTGCTGCCCTCAGCCTACACCTATAAATCGGTGCGTTATGCCTCGGCGCCCGGAGGTTTAGGCTACATCGGTTTATCGGGGCCCATATATCCGATATGCCTTCGGTACGTTCAAACTTGATCAGCATGGGCCGCACACGGCTCGGTCCTCAATCGACACGGACAGGGCTGCCCAAAACAGAGCACTCTGCTTTTCATACTTTTGGCTATACTGCTCCACTATCCCATTCTTATACCCAACCAGGGTTCTAAATGTTGAACCTATAGATTTTAATTCTTTGTTATCATTATTCTCATGCATATGCCTACAATATCTCGGTACTACGTTCCTCACAAAAGAAAATCCTAACCGGATTTTACCGGCATATACGTCTCAAATGTGGCACTAGACGGTCTCTCGCACACGTTTACTACACGGATACTTACGTGGTTAGTACCTGCAGAAGACCACACAATAATGGTGCACTCAATGGTTATTCATTTCAGGAAGTTCTATATTTGAAAGTAAATACAAACGCCCGTATCATTGTCATACGGCCGTCCTTGAGTTAGGTCACGTCTCAAGGTACGTGATCGTGTTTCAACACCACACGACGGGGAACCCGAGTAGGTCATGAACGGGTCGTCACGGTTGGGAATGTTATCAACCCAACAGATAGCACCTACTGCCCTGCAGGGCACGCCGATGGCAAGCGCTGCGTATGTCCTCCTGGGCTATTTCCAGACAAACACACTCTCGCGTTACTGACCACGCGATGGGGTCTCCACTTACTTGCCTAATGCACGCTAGGGATCAGCGTTGCATATGAACTCAGGAACATGAAGAGTTCAAGAGTTTCATATTGACATCTCACACCAAGCTGTGAGACTCCATCCCTGCACCACGTTCCTCGTCAGGGGAGCTAACCGAAATTGAACCGCTTTCGGTGGCGTTCCTTACCATACTTACCAGAGCGTAGGTGCGTCGTTACATAATTGAGATTCAGAATTATAAAACATAAGTTAGTCCTTGCCACTTTAAGTAACTATGCTAATATAGTCCTTACTTGGGCAACTACCGAATCCTCACCGTATACCTAAGTTTTTCCCATAATGCAGTCCTTTAGTACTGTGCTATCCCCACTTCAGCTCTGATACCAGGCTGTGGCGGACCGGAATCCGCTCATCCAGGATCGCAGAGGGTGGTGCCGCGCGATGCGACACCCGACAGCACACGTCATAAGGACATAATATACTACATGGGAAAAACAACTGAAACTGTACAAGCAGGTACAAACTTCAGTTACAACTATTGTTTATATTACACAGCGGAAGTCTACACTATACAACTCACGCCCGTCTATCTAGCAAAAGTTGGTTGCCCAGACCTAGGGCAACCCACACTAGCTGCACTCCTCAGCTCAGCGCGGCGTGTACGGCTCCCACTCAGCCGTGGTCCCCGACGGAGTGTAACCCTCGCCGGTGGACTCGTACTCTGAGTCCGTGGGTGGCTCCTCACCTAAAAAACACTTAAGCAGCAACCGTGAGCACAAAGGCTCAGCAAGGCTTAACCGACTCACCTAAGCATGAAACTCTACATGAGGGGTACAATGGACATAGGATAGTAACATTTCAGCAAAAGGACACGCCTACAAGTTCATCCTTAGTTCATCTTTTAGCAACAAGTTAACAGTTCATGAAGTCTGAAATTTAGTAAGCAGTATTTGGTGGCACACATGTAGCAATACAATTATATCAACCAGCAATATTGAATCAACATGCTTCATCCATTAATCTACGTCACGACTCAGTGACCAAGTGGTACTCCTCACCGCGAGGGACGGCGAATCGACTCGATATACACCTGCAGGGAAACCCAAAGAGCACGTCACGTACGCCCACCCGTGGAGCTGCACAGCACGCTCACTCGATGTCGTACGGGACAACCTTTCACCCAACAGCCCAAACGTCGAACCGGTCGCACCGAAACGAGCAGGAGGTTCCCCACACGGAGCATCTCTCTATGCCCGTTGGCATATTTCCACCTTGCTGCCCTCAGCCTACACCTATAAATCGGGGCGTTATGCCTCGGCGCCCGGAGGTTTAGGCTACATCGGTTTATCGGGGCCCATATATCCGATATGCCTTCGGTACGTTCAAACTTGATCAGCGTGGGCCGCACACGGCTCGGTCCTCAATCGACACGGACAGGGCTGTGCACTCAAGACTCCCTCTTGCTGCGCCCTAGCCCCTGCCCAGTCTCATTTTCATTACTAATGTGATCTCACATCACTCAACTGAACCCGTGCGTCCCAAGCCTATCTCGCGAGTAGATTCCAACTACTCGACTTGTACCGAAGTCCTATGAATCTTTAAGCATAGCCTATCTATTCGAGGTCTTAGACACTACCCTCACTCTTTTAGGAACCTTTGGTTATGCAAGTGGGGTTTCATTCATCCTATACCTAATGCACATACATACTTCATATGACACATGTAAACAAAGGAAAAACTTATAAAAAGATTAATGCAAACCGGGGCTTGCCTTGTTGCTGCTGGTCAGTAGTTAGCTCTTCTTCCGGAAGGAGGAAGTCCAGCACTTCCGGAGTCTCTTCTTCAGTGACTACACGTTTATGAAATACTAGATGTTAATTTAAATGCAATGTGTGAACTTGAATACACAATTGCTAATAACTCTGGCTAGCCCTCCCCTTTGGTTCTGAAATTTTTATGGTGGATTGGTAGGGTCCTAACCAGAGCTGTGACCAAGTTTTATTTGAAACAAAGTTCAATTGAACCTTGTACAAATAAAAGCCTCTTTGGTCGATAATTGAGCCTCTAAGTAATTCCAGGGTTTTTCATGGCTCCCACCATTACTTTCTGGAAACTAGAATTTAGGACGGTTCTAATGGAGTTGGTTTCATGTCATTTGAGGAATTCTACAGAAAGTTATGTCCTAATTAAGATTGGAGAAAATCTGAAAAATGTTTCTGTACATTTTTCTATTTTCTCTGGGCAGTTCCCTTAATCACCCAATTAGGGTAACTAAATGAACTTGGATGAGTCTGAAAATTTTACTGGGATTCAGGGATTCTCCAAAAACCTTTCGGCCAAATTTCAGAATTTTTCATAAAGTAGTTCTCCAGATAAAATTCCCAACAGTTTAAACTTTAGTGATTTAATTCTGGAAAACTATTCACTTTCATGAACTGAATTTGGTATTGCTGGAAAGTGCTCAGAGAGCTGAATCCAACAAAATTTGGTTCACCCGATTTGGAGCTTTCTAGCCAAAGTTATGAGGATTTGAAGTTTGGAAGAATTCTGAAAATCGGGGGAAAAGTTTAAACTCTCGGGGCCCGCGGGGACACGTGTCGAGCGCGGAGGTGTCCGGCACACCGGGGATACCACACGTGTTGAGCGCGGAGGTGTCCGGCACACCGGGGATACCACACGTGTCGAGCGCGGAGGTGTCCGGCACACCGGGGATACCACACGTGTCGAGTGCGGAGGTGTCCGGCACACCGGGGCTCACAGGGTATTTGCGCGCCAGCACAGCCGATCCCCGGCCACACCCGATCCCGATTTAAATTCTTCAGCCGCTGACACGTGGGCCAGCCGGCTTCGTCTTCCTCCCGCCGTTCTCTCGCGCCCGCGCCACCGACCTCGCCGGAGCAGACTCGGGGCTCGCCGGCTCGCCGCTGCCGGACCTCCCATGGTCTGAAACTCGCCGCCAGGGGGTTGTCGACGTCGAGGAACACGTCGGGGTGACAGGTCGGGCTGGGGGTGACCGGAAATAGCTCGGTGACGTGCCGCAGCCTCGGTTGAGGTTCAACACCGTCGACCGTTGTTTCTAAACCCGCCAACACCTCGAACAAACGGCCCTACAGCATCAGTGTACCTCTAGGAAGCTCGACAAGGTGTCAAAAGGGTTCAGGGATGGCGGCAAGTCGGTCGGCACCGTGTGACCGATCGTGCCCGCCATGACCGCCCTCGATCGAGCTCGAAATTCGTCACTCCTAGACAGTTTCACGCTACGGATGCAGAAAGAACTTGATCGCCGGCTAGTCCAGCGTCTACGTGCAAGATTTGATGACCTCCGAAAGATCATAGACCGAGAATTTAAAGAAACTGTACCGGAAGCTTGGGTTACGGTCGCCAGAGCAAAAACTAGAAATTCTCTGCGGGTTCTTCACGGTTGGCTTCCAAACTTGGAGGAGAGCCGCACGGTGGTCGCGCGCTCCTGTTGCCTCTCTCGCTGGACCGTGAAAACGCCTGCGGAACGCTGCCCACGGGCGCCTGACTCTCGGCTGAGGCTAGGTCGCCGCGGTGGCGATCGTCTTTGGGCAAAGGAGGTCGGAGCTCGGGTTTTCTGGCGTTGAGGAGGTGAAGTGCGAGCTCAGGTGGCTGTCTAGCAGCTTAGGGACGAAGGAGAAGATGGTTTTGCTGGTTTTCCTGATTGAGCAGAGAGCTGCGGCGAGAAACAATGCCGCTGCTCGGGTTTGCCCGCGAGAAGATAAAGCCGGCCGACTCCTGCTCGGCTGAGGCGGTGCCGGTCACGTGGGGGCGCGAGCCAGCCGCCCTCGGCGCCAGCGCGCGGAGAGGGAAGCAGCTGGTGGCGCCGGTAGCTGCTCGGTGGCACTGCCGACAGCTGCTCGGTGGAATTTCCCACCGAGACTCTGAATTTGGGTGCAAGTTTCTCCTTCTCCCCTCTATGACAGGTAGGTCCCACCCGGGGTTTTAACCTCTGAAATTTACTTCTAATCACTGTTGTAAACAGTGAGCCCCATAATACCCCTGGTGATTCAAATTATTCACCCCTGAGCCATTTGAATCGAATAGAATTCAAATTGGGTTCGGTTTGAGTGAATTTCAACACAAGTTCAGTTTTGAATTCAAATAAAGTTTGAATTCGTCCCACTTAGCTCATGTCAAGATCAACTCCGAATGGAGTGAAAATTGGTGTGGTGTGGCGATGAACACTTCAAATGTGTGCCAAAACTGAGGCCCTTACAATTTCTTCCATGATTATCTTGATCTTCCTCCACTTGATCTTGTGTAAAAGCTCCCCCTTGATCATTGCTTCCTCGTTGAGGTTCACCTTGTGCATTTGAGTCTTGTGTTTTCTCTTGTGGTAGAATATCAACAAGTGTCATTTTCTTCAGCGCTTCACATGGAGCTTCCTCTTTATCGGTAAGGAGCTCATATGGAGTTTTCTTCAGTAGTCGGTGAAGGTACAACCGATTTGTGGCATGACAAGCGGTGTTCACCGCTTCTGCCCAAAATCGATATGATGTCTTGTATTCGTCCAACATTGTTCTTGCCATTTCAATCAATGTTCTGTACTTCCTTTCGGCCACCCCGTTTTGTTGAGGAGAGTAGGGTGCCGAGAACTCATGCTTTATCCCTTCTTCATCGAGATACTCTTCAACTTGTGTATTCTTGAATTCTGTCCCGTTGTCACTTCTGATGTTCTTCACGGTTGATGAGAATTCGTTCTGGGCTCTTTTCAGGAACTTCTTGACGATTCCCTGAGTTTCTGATTTATCATACAAGAAAAATACCCAGGTAAATCTTGAAAAATCATCAACAATTACTAAACCGTATTTGTTACCGCCGAATACTTATGTAAGCAATTGGACCAAATAGATCCATATGAAGAAGTTCCAGTGGTCTTGTAGTGGTCATTACGTTCTTGGCGGGATGTGGTGCTCCGACTTGTTTTCCCGCCTGGCAAGCGCTGCACGGCCTGTCTTTCTCAAAAACCACATCCTTTAGACCTCGGATGTGACCACCTTTTAGAAGTTTTTGCAGATTTCTCATCCCAACATGGGCGAGCCGTCTATGCCACAGCCATCCTATGTTGGTCTTAGCAACCAAGCAAGTGTTGAGTTCGCCTTTATCTTTATTGAAATCAATAAGATAAAGCTTTCCCTTCAACATTCCCTTGAATGCAATCGAGCTATCGCTTCTTCTAAAAACGGTCACACCCTCATTAGTGAATAAACAGTTATAACCTTTGTCGCATAGTTGAGATATTGACAAAAGGTTATAATCTAGGGAGTCTACATCTAAAACATTAGATAAAGTGTGTTGAGAAGATATTTCAATGTTACCGCTACCAAGGACCTTTCCTTGGCTGTTGTCTCCAAAGTATATGCCTTCACTTGGATCCTCGTTGTACTCGTACTCCACAAACATATCTCTCTCTCCGGTCATGTGATTTGTGCATCCGCTATCTAGCACCCACTTAGATCCACCGGAGGAGTAAGCCTGCAAAACAGAATTATTCCTTGGTTTTAGGTACCCAAGCTTGCTTGGATCCTCTCAGGTTAGTCACAAGAGTCTTGGGCACCCACACACAAGTTTTTGAGTTCTTGTGGCGTGGCCCTGTGTATTTAGCAATAACTTTTCCATATTTGTTTTTCATAAGAACATAGGAAGCATCAAATGTACGAAACAATATTTGTAAATCAGATTGATGTGATTTTTCCTTAACAAAGGTGATTCTTTTCTTTGCATGATTAAGAGTGGACATGTGTCTGTTCCTGTCAAACCCAAGACCATCTTTGATGTTGGGAGTTCTAGTGACCATATATGCACTTTGTGCATATTTGATCTTCTCCTTATCAAAGATGCTATTTTGGGAAGGATGCACATCATGAGAAGTTGAAGTATTAGAAATTATATTTTTCTTACTCGAGCATGTGCAGGTTCCAATTGTTGTCGAACTCATATCTTTGGAGGAAGATGATTCACTTTGCTTGAGCGACTCAACTTGCACCTCAAGGATCTTGTTAACTCTTGACAAGTTAGCAAGCTCATCCTTGATTGCAATATATGAGTCCTCTAGCTTTGAGTAAGTCTCCTTACTCAAGGCTAGCTCAAAATCAAGTGACCTGTTCTTCTCTCTTTCAAGCTCAAGAAGTTTTTCAACTTCTTGATATCTCTTCCTTTCATGGATGAGCATATCTTCTTGTCGGTTGACAAGTTCCTCCTTTTCAAAGATTTCGTTCGACAACATTTCCATTTTCTTTAAAGCAATTTTACTTAATCCTCTAAACATTTCTTCATTATCACTAGAGCAATCAAAGTCATCAATAGAGGTATTTAACGCAGGAGGAGTAAGTCGAACCTTTTTCTTGCCTTCTTTAGACATAACGCAGGAGGTTGTTCATATTCCATCCTCCCATATTTGGGAAGAGTGTAGCTCTCATGGTGGGTTTCTTAACGGCGATGGTGGCCATCTCCTCTTCTTCATCCGAGGAGGACTCATCGTTTGAGTCCCACTCCTTGCAATGTGAGCTTGATGAGCTTGTCTCCTTTTTCTGAAATTTTTCTTCTCATGTGCTTTTGTTTCCTTCTTCTTCTTGTTTTCTTCATAAGTACAGTCCACAATGAAGTGACCGTACTCTCCACAATTGTAGCAAGTACGTCGAGCCTTGGATTTCCCTTTATCCTTGCTTTTCCCTTCATTTGAGTTGTTGCCATGTCTTCTCCTCATCATGCGCTTGCACTTTTTGATAAAGAGTACCATTTCCTCATCATCTAGATCGGTACTCACGTCGCTTGTATCTCCGTCATATTGGTCTTCATGGGTTTCTTCGAGTTTGGGTCTGCACGTTGCTTTGAGAGCAACTTCTTTCTTTTTGGAAGAGGTAAGCTCGGCTAAGATGTATTGAGCCTCCTTCTCCATCATTTCATGATTTATGATCTTCCCCAATAACTCATCGGGAGTCATTTTGTGAAACTCGGGGCTTTCTCTAATCATTGAGTAAAGTGTGACGTTTCTTGGCACGAAGGCTCCAATCATCCTTTTGACCACCTCGTGATCAGTCCATTTCTTACTTCCATAGGCACGGATTTTGTTGATGAGTGCCTTCATCCGGTTGTACATGTCTTGAGGTGATTCGCCTTCCTCAATAGCAAATCTCCCCAACACTCCTTCAAGCTGTGAGACCTATGTGTGCTAAATACATTGGCAATTAGGATAAAAGTTAGCATTAACATTCAAAGTTTTGAATATTGCCAAAACATTCTTCTGTGGCAAGGTCCGACAAGTTCTTTGTTAGGTCCGCCAAGTGTTGGCAAGGTCCGACGCAAGGTCCGGAGCTTGTTTTTAGGGAGCTCCCGTGAAGTTCAACTCGTAGAACTGCAGCGTCTTGTTTTTGCTTTTAACTCGCAATGTTTCAAACTTGCTTTATGGGAAGGTTTGCTTAGTATTAATTTGCTAAGTTTTTGGTGTGTTTTGGTGGTTATGGCTGTTATCATTTGATATGGTTTGCAACATGCTTATGTGACGTGCTCATGTAAGTTGTTGTGGTTTTTGAACTAACGTGAGTCAAGTCGAGGACTTGTGCTCGGAAGAATTGGTTGTTTATTCATGTGCAGGTGTTGCTTGAGTTCAAGACATGGCTGGTGACGGGATCCTTGGACTAGTCTCAGGGAGGAGATGAGGTTCCAACAACCAAGTTCAGGAGGAGCTGTGGTTGAGTTGATCGGGAGGTCGCGCAGCATGTTTGGATCAAGGGCAGTGCATATGAAGGTTGCGTGTACATCGTTGGAAGGTGTTTGCACGTGTGCAAGGAGTGCATGGACGTGGCAACATTGTTCCAAGGCGTGATGAAGAGAAGTGGACGTAAAGAATTGGTCGGAAAGATCCAACCGGCTGGATTGCGTACTCAGGCTGAGGCTGAGTCGGATATGGCTCAAATATGGAAGATTTGAGTTGTTTATGATAGGATTTCATGCTAGGCACGAAGTTGAGTTGTTTTAGGAATGTTTAGAACGTTCCTAAGGTGTTTGGAAGTCTCACAATTTCTTCTATCTGCGAATAGGAGAGTCCTGAGCAGTTATGGTAAGTTAGGATACGAGTCCAATTAGGAGTAGGAGTCCTAGATTGGATTGATTAGACTGAGGGCTGGCTATAAAAGCAAGGGAGGCCAGAGATCTCGTGGGGAGATAACTTTGTTCTGTTCCTCTTGTGTTTCTATTGAATAAAGTTCAGAGTTTCGAGGAGCTTTTGTGCCTTGTTCGTCCGACTTGTTTTTGGTCAAGTCTTTCTCGCCGAGTTTCTGGATAAACCGATGTTGCTTCGGTGTTTCATTCATAACTCAAGTTTTACAGATCCGATTGACGTGATTCTTTTTGGGTTGTATTCACAACTCAATTATCTATCATCTTTGAAATTTTCACGAGCTTCGGATCTGTAGTTTTTGAGATACACGAGTTTCTTTGCAGCGTTGCTGATCTGTTTTATATCGGGTAGAACAGATTGATCTTCGTTTAATGTTTTGATCGTATCTCAAGTTTTACTTGTGTTTTCAAGTGATTCTTGTTGCATTAGATCTGTGACTTGATTCTCTACCTCTCTACTTTATTTGTCACGGTTGAACACGTTTGAAAACACTTGCACACACGGTTTCTTTAACCGATTGATTTTTTGCTGAGGGGTTTTTGTTGTTTCCGCTGCGAAAAGTTTTAATCTACCATTCACCCCCCTCTGGTAGCTTTTCACGTGCTCTTCGATCCTACAATTGGTATCAGAGCCAAGGTGCTCTAATCTTTGTGATTTGCACGTGTTTTGACTAACCATCATGGAGAAGTACTCCGCAAAACCTTGTGTGTTCAATGGCATCGATTTTCAGGTTTGGAAGGCACGGATGGAGGCCTACATACAGGCGCAAGGCTTCGCCATATGGGAAAAGGTCTACCGGAACTTCGATGTACCACCCAACGATCAAGTTACGGCTGCGAACATGAGAGATGTTGACAACAACAACAAGGCTCGCAACTTGATCATCCAAGGATTGACTCAAAGCGACTTCGACCGTGTTGCACACCTCCGATCTGCATATGATGTTTGGAAAGCTCTTTGTGACTACCATGAAGGATCCAACACGATCAAGGAGGTAAGGCAAGATATGTTCAAGAAAGAATACATGCGTTTTGAGATGCAACCCGGTGAGTCAATTGACGACCTTTTTGCTCGCTTTAATAAAATTCTCAGCAACTTGTGTAGTGTCAATGTTAACTTTTCAGATGTTGAAAATGCTAGACAATTGTTAGGAGCATTAGATATGTCAATTTGGGAGATGAAAGTTACATCTATTCGTGAATCTACTGTCATGAGTTCTCTTACTTTAGACGTGCTTTATTCTAAATTGAAAACTCATGAAATTGACATCATCTCACGTAAAAACCCCAACAAGTCTATTGCATTTGTTTCGCAACGTGACATGTCTAGTTCTAGTCAATCATCATCTAGTGGTGCACTCTCTTTGCTGTCCTCTCTAACCCTTGAACAGATTGAAGAGTTTCCAGAGGAGGAGCTTGCACTCATCTCTACTCGGTTCTCAAAAGCATTGCAAAATGTGAGAACTAGAAGGAGAGGAAGCTCCGGACCTCAATGATGTTTTGAATGTGGTAAGACAGGACATTTTCGTACGGAGTGCCCTAACCTTTCAGGTCCGACTTCACGTGAAGAAAAGCAAACAAGGCCGAAGATATCATTTGCAAAGAATAAGAAGAAGAAAGATTTATCAATGCGCAACATAGTGCATAGTATGATCTCTGCACTTCAAGATTTCGGCTCAAGTGATGTGGACACCGGTAGTGATGAAGATGAAGAAGCTATGGCAAATATGTGCTGCATGGCGAGCAAGTCAAGTTCAAGCTCTGAGGAGGCAGAACACAACAGCGACGATGAAGAGGTATGTCCCACTTGCGAAGAAATGTGTGATGCTATTTCTCGTGCCACTGTTATATTAAAGAAAAAGGATAAAAAACTTAGGAACAATGCTGTTAAAATTGAATCACTAGAATCTGAAATTAATTGTTTAAAAACTTTGATTCCTAGTGATGATTCTTGTTCCTCATGTGATTTGATTTATGAACAATTATCCTCTTTAAGAAGTGCACACACATCTACATTTGATAAACTTGAACTTGAAATTGAAAAGAACAAAGAGCTTGCTGCACTTAATGATATTGAAAGATGCTTGTTGTTCTACAATTGATTTGCATTGTTCTTCATGTGATGATCTGAATAAGAAACTAAATGATGCTATGAATGAGATTTCTATTTTGAACAATGCTTTACGTGTGCATGAAGTTAAATATTGTTCAAATTGCAAACTAAAAGGAAAAACTTCATGTGAAAACTGCTTTGATCTGTCCAATAAACTTGATGACATGCATAGGACACTAGATCGGTTTTCTAATGCAAATAAGAACCTAAACTTGCTGCTGAATTCTTCCAAGTCTTGTAAAGATAAAACTGGTTTAGGTTTTAATTCTCATGCTCATGCTAAGGCACACCCACCTAAAGTTGTAAAGTCATTAGGAAGCGGGTTTGATTCAAACAGCTCCTAGACAAAAAGAGGTGATTTTCAAATCTGCAGGAGTACTGTCCCATTCGGGTTCTAATAAACGTGTTGCTTGCTCATCTAGACATGATAATAAGGTTATTTTTCATTGTACCTACTGTGGTAGAGATGGTCATGTCATGGATTTTTGTTATAGACTAGCTAAACACGATAAGAAACAAAGAATACTTGCTAGATCACATAACAACTAAGCAAAATCTGCTAGACCGAATGTTCGGAGCTTGCAACCTACTGTAATGAGTCAAAAACTTGCTCCCGGACCTACTGTTTTTTGTGCTACATATAACACATCTTCTAAGTCAGTAGTTGGGAACAAAAATTTTCGATGTTTGGCTCATAAACCTGCTGTACCTTCTCAGCTTTCTCGTGTTATTCCTGCTGGACGTCGTGTGACTCAGTACTGGATTCCTAAAAGTCTTTTAACTAACCCCAGTATTGAGTCATCGACGTATTGTGCTGCTGTGTAGGTTTCACGTTTGAGGAAGGAGAACATTTGGATTGTGGATTCAGATTGCTCACGCCACATGACCGGTAACAAAGAATGGTTCTCCTCTCTCTCTTTTGTGTCACGTGTAGAAAATGTTACTTTCGCCGATAACTCTTGTACTCCCATAATTGCTAAAGGTTCGGTTAGAGTAAACAATCTCTACACTTTGAAAGATGTGGCACTTGTTAAAAATTTGAAATACATCTTGCTTTCGGTTTCACAATTGCTAGATGAAAATCTAGAGGTTAGCTTTGCTAAAAATTGCTGCAAGGTTGTAGATTCAAAAGGTGAGCTTTTATTTAACATGTCTAGGTTTGGAAGAGTTTTTAAAGCTGATTTTGATTCGTCAACTTCTAAGCATCGGTGTCTAGTTGCTAATGATACAAAGGATCTATATTTTTGGCATCGTAGACTTGGTCACATAGGCTTTGATCATCTCACTCGTGTTAGTGTTCTCGATCGCATACGTGGGCTGCCAAAGCTTAAAAAGGACAATGATATTGTGTGCTCTTCTTGTAGACATGCTAAGTTTGTTGCAGGTTCACATGCTCCTCTCACAATGACCATGACAGCTGAACCAGGACAACTTTTACATCTTGACACAGTAGGTCCGGCACGTGTTCAATCCTTCGGAGGTAAATGGTATGTGCTTGTGATTGTTGATGATTATTCTAGATATTCTTGGGTTTATTTTATGGCATCTAAGAATGAAGCTTTTAGTCATTTTAGAACTTTATTTCTTAGATTATCTGTTGATCATCCAGGATCATTAAAACCAATTAGAAGTGATAACGGAACTGAATTTAAAAACCAATCCTTTGATCACTTTTGTGCTGAAAATGGAATAGATCATCAATACTCTTCACCCTATGTACCACAACAAAATGGTGTCGTAGAAAGAAAGAATAGGACCTTAGTTGAGATGGCTAGGACTATGCTTGATGAATATCAAACTCCTAGGAAATTTTGGGCTGATGCAATTGCAACCGCTTGTTATGTCTCAAATCGTGTTTTCTTGCGTGCTAAGCTTGGAAAAACCCCATATGAGCTCCGGTTTGGACATAGGCCTAGTGTTACACACTTTAGGGTTTTTGGTTGCAAATGCTTTGTTAAGAAACATGGTAATCTTGATAAATTTGAAGCTAGATCTGTTGATGGCATGTTTCTTGGTTATCCATCTCATACTAGAGGCTACCGTGTGCTTTTACTTGACACTAACAAAATTGTGGAGACTTGCGAGGTTTCTTTTGATGAAGCTAGCCCAAGTACTAGCTCCGATATTGCAGGTCCGGATCCATATCCGCAGGGGGAGAGTATTTTTATTGAAGAAGATGAAGAAGTGGTGTTGCTGCCCGAAAACTCGTAAGTAAATAACGACCAAGCTGCTGATTTTGCACCACAACCAGCACCAACAGTCACTACTGCTGGTTTGGACCTTCCTCAATCAACAAGCTCTCCTAATCAAAGGTCCGAACATGAAGAAGAAGGTGCTTGTGAAGTGTCAACTCCCCTCCGAGTACTCAAAAGTCATCCTCCACAACAAATCATTGGAAGCTTGCATGAACGAGTCACTCGGTCTAGGTTTTGCGATCCAAACTCTCATGCTCATTCTGCTTTTGTTGCTTCTTTTGAACCCAAGGATATATCACACGCACTCACTAATGAATCTTGGATTAATGCCATGCAAGAAGAGTTAGAAAATTTTGAAAGAAATAATGTTTGGAAACTTGTACCTCCACCTCAAGGTCACACACTAATTGGAACTAAATGGGTATTTAAAAATAAGCAAAGTGAGGATGGGATTGTGGTTAGGAATAAAGCTAGGTTGGTTGCTCAAGGTTTCACTCAAATTGAAGGTCTAGATTTTGATGAAACATTTGCTCCTGTTGCTAGATTAGAAGCTATAAGAATTTTATTAGCATTTGCTGCATCTAAAGGTTTCAAGTTATATCAAATGGATGTTAAAAATGCTTTTCTTAATGGCTACATAGAGGAGGAGGTTTATGTTAAGCAGCCACCGGGTTTTGAAAATCCAAATTTTCCTAATCATGTTTACAAACTGTCCAAAGCGTTGTACGGTCTAAAACAAGCCCCTAGAGCATGGTATGATAGGTTAAAAATATTCTTACTTGAAAAGGGGTTTACCATGGGCAAGGTTGATAAAACTCTTTTTGTACTTAAGCATGGCAATGATTCATTATTCATTCAAGTGTATGTGGATGATATTATCTTTGGTTGTGCATCTCATGATCTCGTGTCCAAGTTTTCAGCTATGATGAGTTCAGAATTTGAGATGAGTATGATGGGAGAACTCACATACTTTTTGGGGCTGCAAATCAAGCAAACAAAAGAAGAAACTTTTATGCATCAAACTAAGTATACAAAGGACCTTCTTAAGCGCTTCAACATGGACAAATGCAAGCCTCTTCGGATACCAATCGGAACAGCAACAACACTTGAACTTGACGAAGATGGTGACCCGGTCGATAAATAAGAATACAAAAGTATGATTGGATCACTTTTGTATCTCACGGCGTCAAGACCGGACATACAATTCAGCGTATGTCTTTGTGCACGTTTTCAAGCTTCTCCACGTGCTTCACATCGCCAAGCCATCAAAAGGATTCTCAGGTACCTACATGGAACTCAAGAATTTGGCATTTTTCTTCCTTCTTCCTCAACCGTTTCTTTGAAAGATTTTTCGGATGCTGATTTTGGGGGTTGTAGGATTGATAGGAAAAGTACTTTGGGTGCTTGTCATTTTCTTGGTAATTCACTTGTTGCTTGGTCCTCTAGAAAACAAAGTTCAGTTGCACAATCCACGGCCGAATCTGAATATGTAGCTGCGGCTAGCGCTTGCTCACAAATTGTTTGGATTGTTCAAACACTTAAGGACTATGGGGTTGATTTAGATAGTGTTCCACTGTTTTGTGATAACACTAGTGCAATTTGTATTGCTAAAAACCCCGTGAAACACTCTAGAACTAAGCACATTGACATTAGGTATCACTTTCTTCGTGATAATGTTGAAAAAGGAAACATTGTGCTTCACCATGTCGATACCGAACAACAATTGGCTGATATTTTTACAAAACCTTTGGATTTCAATCGTTTTTGTTTCATTCGTAGTGAAATAGGGGTTATGCATCCTTATGGCTTAAATTGAGGGGGAGTTTTTCAAACTTTGAAAGTCTATGTGTGAATCTGAAACTAAAATAATATGAGCATAGTATTTCATACATATATGACTTTGTGATTCCTTTTACAGGCTGAAAGTTCTTACTACATTACTCATGTTATACATTTTGTAGTTTTTGCCATGACTATTAATTGGAATAATTACTTACACTAAATCTGGTCATGATCGAACTTTCTTGCTGTTTTGAACTTGTTGCATGCTCACAAGTGCTTTTAATCATAAAGAATTAATCAAGTAATCAACTCACATGTTGAGTTTTTATGTTCAAATAAAAAATTTGAAAAAAGATCAAGAGAATATGCATGCATCGCACTTCTTCTTTTGAGATTGCTTATCATTGCACTAAGATATGAACTTGGAAGGAATTGTGTATGACTAAAACCATGTCCTTAAGCTTGTGATTGTCAAATGACATAGGCTTGGCTTGGTTGGTTAGAATAAGGCTGATGCGGCATATAATCTCTTGCAAATATCATATGATCAACTTTGTGCCTTAAATAATTATGAATAATACAAATGCAGCAACAAGTGTCATGTTTTCAGGTTTTGAAATAGTTGAGTAAGGGAGATCATGACTTGCTTAAACTGAAAAATACATTTGATCTCTAGCATGGCTTACACTACTTTATGTATCTCATTGATGTGATAGTGTAAGTAACCTGATAGTATGACTTGGATGAGCTTTGTTTTGTATGTATATGTTATAATATGCCCATAACATTTAAAAATTTCTCTTTTGAACCTTGCTGAATACATTGTCAAAGGGGGAGAAATATGTATAAGGAGAGATTTTTTTTACACTTTGCATATGTTATACACTTTCTTCCTTCTCTGATTTTAAAAAATGGGGAGAAATTAATAAAGGGGGGAAAATGAGTTTTCAAAGCTTTTCAAAACTTTTCATAAGCCAATGTTCAGATTTTAATTGGTGTTGCCAATGCATTCATCAAGAGGGAGATTGTGAGACCTATGTGTGCTGAATACATTGGCAATTAGGATAAAAGTTAGCATTAACATTCAAAGTTTTGAATATTGCCAAAACATTCTTCTGTGGCAAGGTCCTACAAGTTCTTTGTTAGGTCCGCCAAGTGTTGGCAAGGTCCGACGCAAGGTCCGGAGAGCTCCTGCAAGGTCCGGAGAGCTTCTGTGAGGTCCGGAGCTTGTTTTTAGGGAGCTCCCGTGAAGTTCAACTCGTAGAACTGCAGCGTCTTGTTTTTGCTTTTAATCACAATGTTTCAAACTTGCTTTATGGGAAGGTTTGCTTAGTATTAATTTGCTAAGTTTTTGGTGTGTTTTGGTGGTTATGGCTGTTATCATTTGATATGGCTTGCAACATGCCTATGTGACGTGCTCATGTAAGGTGTTGTGGTTTTCGAACTAACGTGAGTCAAGTCGAGGACTTGTGCTTGGAAGAATTGGTTGTTTATTCATGTGCAGGTGTTGCTTGAGTTCAAGACATGGCTGGTGACGGGATCCTTGCACTAGTCTCAGGGAGCAGATGAGGTTCCAACAACCAAGTTCGGGAGGAGCTGTGGTTGAGTTGATCGGGAGGTCGCGCAGCATGTTTGGATCAAGGGCAGTGCATATGAAGGTTGTGTGTACGTCGTTGGAAGGTGTTTTTCACGTGTGCAAGGAGTGCATGGACGTGGCAACATTGTTCCAAGGCGTGATGAAGAGAAGTGGACGTAAAAAATTGGTCGGAAAGGTCCAACCGGCTGAATTGCGTACTCAGGCTGAGGCTGAGTCGGATATGGCTCAAATATGGAAGATTTGAGTTGGTTATGATATGATTTCGTGCTAGGCACGAAGTTGAGTTGTTTTAGGAATGTTTAGGACGTTCCTAAGGTGTTTGGAAGTCTCACGATTGCTTCTATCTGCGAATAGGAGAGTCCTGAGCAGTTATGGTAAGTTAGGATACGAGTCCAATTAGGAGTAGGAGTCCTAGATTGGATTGATTAGCCTGAGGGCTGGCTATAAAAGCAAGGGAGGCCAGAACTCTCGTGGGGAGAGAACTTTGGGCTGTTCCTCTTGTGTTTCTATTGAATAAAGTTCATAGTTTCAAGGAGCTTTTGTGCCTTGTTCGTCCGACTTGTTTTTCGTCAAGTCTTTCTCGCCGAGTTTCTGGACAGACCGACGTTGCTTTGTTGTTTTGTTCATAACTTGAATTTTACACATCCGATTGACGTAATTCTTTTTGGGTTGTCTTCACAACTCAATTATCTATGATCTGTGAAATTTTCACGAGCTTCGGATCTGTAGTTTTTGAGACACACGAGTTTCTTTGCAGCATTGAAGATCTGTTTTATATCGGGTAGAACAGATTGATCTTCGTTTAATGTTTTGATCGTATCTCAAGTTTTACTTGTGTTTTCAAGTGATTCTTGTTGCATTAGATCCGTGACTTGATTCTCTACCTCTCTACTTGATTTGTCATGGTTGAACATGTTTGAAAACACTTGCACACACGGTTTCTTTAACCGATTGATTTTTTGCTGAGGGGTTTTTGTTGTTTCCGCTGCGAAAAGTTTTAAGCTACCATTCAACCCCCCTCTGGTAGCTTTTCACGTGCTCTTCGATCCTACACAAGCATCTCAATTTTGGCTTCACGTGCAGACCTATTTCCTTCATGAGCTGTTTTGAGTGTATCCCAGATTTCTTTTGCACTCTCTAGTCCATCGATCTTGGTGAATTCTTCCCTGCTCAGTGACGATGTGATTACTGCAACGGCTTGTGCATTTCTGTGAATCTCTTGTTCTTGTTCCGGAGTGAGTTCTTCATCCGTGTCTGGGATATCTATACCTGTGCAGACAATATGCCAAAGGCTAGGATTCAAGGATATTAGATGCATTTTCATGTTGTACTTCCACATGGTATAGTCACTTTCGTCAAACTGCAAAGGCCTTCCCATACGAATGGAGAGATAGTGATTATTTGAATTGAGACGGTTGTAGTTGTAAGGATATCGGGAGTAGTCGTGATGACCACTCCCCATCGTCTTTTCTTCCTCTTTTCCCTTTTGTGCCATTAATTTCTTTCTCAGTAGTGCCTTTAGCTGTCTCACTTCTTCATCGTCATGTGGACTTTCTTTCAGCGCATCGAAGGCTTTGGCTTCTTGCTCCTCATCGTTGATGTTCGTCTTTGGGATATCATTGTTCTTCTCAGAGGCCATTGATCTCTCCGAGATGTGAGTCTCGTTGGTGGAGAACCTTGCTCTAATACCAATTGAATGTGGCCTAGAGGGGGGTGAATAGGCCTTACAGAGTTTTCTGCACACTTAATGTAGTTGTCAAAAACTTGCTTGATCGGACTAGTCCGGTGTGCCTGAAGTGTGTAGATTGTATTAAGTGTTGTTCAGGAAAATTAACTTGTTTAGAAGCGGAAATAAGAACAACAGTTATTTTATTTTGAGTTTACAATGTGAGGTGTGATTATGCCCGTGAATGAAACTTAGCAATTCAAATTATGAAGTTTAGCAACTAGATGTTCTAATCAACAAAAATAAAGAGGCACGCGAGACACAAATTTTACCGAGGTTCGATATCACCAAGAGATCTACGTCCTCGTTGAGGAAGCTCACACAGAGCCGGGTCTCTAACCCTTTCCCTCTTCAAGTCACCACACAAGGCCGACTTGACTCCACTAGCACGGGTAATCACCGAGTTTGTGGGGCAACCTCACACGTTGAGGGCTCCCACGAGAATTACAATGAAAAAGCGATCAAATACACTCAAAAGATTACAATGCAGAATATGAGTGTAGAGAGATCAAACCCCAAGAGCTCACAACGAAGGAACGACGATCTCCCAATCCCAAATCCAAGTGTTTAATTAATTTTCACCTTTTTCGCACCTTAGATGTGTGGGGGGATGTGTTTCTGGGCTCTTGGGACAGGTGGCGGCGCTAGGGTTTTAGTTTCTAGCAGTGTGAGTCGTGCTTTTTTGTTGGAAGGTCGTGTATCACCAATTTATATGGTTTCCAAAAAAGCTACCGTTGTAAAACCTAATACCGGACTAGTCCGGTGTATGTTCGGACTTGTCCGGTCTACTTCCAGTGGGCTAAGCGGACTAGTCCGGTCTAAAACCGGACTTGTCCGGTGCTATGTGAAGTGGGGTTCCAGAAAGTTTAGCGGACTAGTCCTGTCCCATGGACGGACTAGTCCGCAGTCCTCTAAAGAGGACAACAGAAACATGAGGGGACTAGTCCGGTCTAAAACCGGACTTGTCCGGTGCATTCCAGTAAGCTGACCGGACTAGTCCGGTTCACAAGGCGGACTAGTCCGGTGCACTATGTCTGCAACTTCCAGAAAGTTAAAGGGACTAGTCCGGTCCATGAACGGACTAGTCCGGTGTCCAGTGGATTTTAGTTGATTTTTAAACCCCTTACCCTTACGCAAAGTCATGAGCTCTTGGGATGTGTCTCTCACACACACCCTATACATTTAAATCTACTTTGCTCTTCTAAATTCCATTAAAGTCTTCCTTTTCAGACACCACTCTATTTTTCACCTTTTTGTGTGCACCGAGCTAGTTCACTTTGTTTGTCCTGCAATCATCTCAATAATTTCATTAGGATCTCATATACTTGTCATCAATTCTCCAAAACCCACAAGGGATACCCTATATGCACTTTCACATACCACCTAGACTTAATACAATAAACAAAATGCTAGACATATAAAGTGAATACAAATAAAAACTTGTAAGTTTTGATGCAAACCGGGGCTTGCCTTTGTTTTGCAGGGAACTAATATATTATCTCAGTTAGTGAAGACCACTTGGCTTGATCTCTTGCCTCCCTTCTTTGATTTCTATTCTAATGACTTCAAGTTCTTCACGTAGATGCTACACGTAATAAATATGCACAATTGTTTAATTGTAAAGACTTTGCTACAAGTTCTAATAACAAGTTTTCAAAAACTGGAACTCTGTTTAAGAATTTAAAATGACACTGGTGCTAGTGGTTTGGGTTTGGATCTAAGCACGTGATTAAGTGCTAAGTGGTTCCCCCCTCTTCTATATTGATCATCTTAAGAGGTTAAACAGAGCAGGGGTGTTCCAGAGCTCCCATGGATCTGAGAATTTTCATGTGAGTTCCTTGTCACAAGAAAGCACTCTGGACCAATATTTGGAATTATCCAATGAATAGATCACTCAGAATAATTCCCTAAACCTTTAGGCAAAAAAGAATTAATCCTGAATAAACTTGCATGTTCATGCCAAACTTAGTGAACTGCAATTTCAATTATATTTCATAGGACTTGCATGAATTTTGCTAAGATTTTTGGAGCTAGGGTTTGCCCAGAACTGAATTTCCAAGTTTTGGAAATTCTCTGGAAATGTTTCTGTATTTAAGTGAACCCAGCAACTTCAAATCTAAATTGCCCTGATCAAATCAACTCCAAATGAGCTGAAAATTTTACAGATGTTCACTAACATCCTAAAGAATATTCTGGCACAATTTGAGGGTTTTTGGATGAACCAAACTCCCTCAAGAATTCTTTTGCTGAAAAGATTGTAAGACTTTTCCAGAATTAAATAATGGGTTTCATACAAATTGGGTGGCATATATGGGTAGAGCTATTCAAGAGGAATCAAACCCAATTTGAATCACTAAATTTGGAGCTTCCTAGCAAAAGTTATAAGGTTGTAAAGTTTGGGGAAATTCTGGAATTTAAATTACCCGGGAAAAGTTTAAACCTCTAACAGGGATCCCGGCCTACACGTGTCAACCTCTCGGCTACACCACATGGTGCCACAGGACTGTTCCTCTCATTGTCACAGACGATCCGGTGCAACAGAAAATCCCACCACTATTTACTGAGTGACTGACGAGCGGGTCCGGTCAACTCGTCTTCTTCCTCGCGCTCCCGCGCCCGCACGCCGCTGGGCTCGCCGGAGCCGCGCCGATCTTCTTCATCCGGCCAGATCCCACGCTCTCCCTCGCCGGGACTAGTTCCCCATGCTGGACACGATGGAACCCTCTCCCCCGACCGGCGGTGGCTCTAATCTAGCCGGCAACGGTACGGCGGCTCGGTACGAGTTCGGCGATGTCGCCCGGCCAAGCTAGCCTGCCAAATCATCGGTGGAACGGCGCTACAGCACCAGTGGGCGTTAAGGAAGATCGTCCTGGTGGTGAAGCAGCCCGGAGATGGCTCTAACCTAGCTCTCATCGTGAGCACGAACCTCCCCAATATAGCCGCCGTTGGGAAAACGGAAATTACGCCGGATATAGCCATGATCAAGCTAGGGTTGAGAAGTAAACTTAGGCGCCGTCAAGTCTAGCTCCTGTGAGTGCAGTTTGATGGGCTCTAAGCAAATATAAGTCGGGAATTTGAAGATTTCATACCCGAGGGTGGTTCTGCACCGGCCGCCAGTAAACTGCAAAATCCGCCGGCGACGATCAGCCACTTGGTCCAACCTTTGGGGTTGAGCAGCGTGGAGTCTGGGCGCGTTCAAAATCACTCTTGCTCGGCCGTGACAAGCCCTCTGCCGAGCTGTCCACGAGAGCACCTCCTCTTGGTTCTTGTCGGCCGCCGCGAAAAACGCAAGTCTCTCGGGTTGCTGTGGCTTAGCTCAACTGGAAATGGTGCGAGGGGATCGTGAGCAGTCGCGTGGTGCTGTTTAGGTGAGTTGCTGAGGCTTGCACGCGAGATGAAACCGGCCCCGAGCGATCGACGATGGCGGCGGCACTTCTGTTTTCTGGCGTGTGAGAACGAGGGAAACGGAGGTTCTCTCGGTGCTGTGGTAAGATGAGGCACGGCTGAGAGTAAAGGCCCTCCACGAGGAGCTCGCCAGCACGAAAGACTCAGCAGGAGGTGGCTTCCGGTTCTCCCAGCGGTGTCACTCGGTGAGTCTCTCTCGGTGGAGTGAAAACCAGAGCACAATACTTAGGGGTTAAGCCAACTGATCCCTATGACATGTGGGCCCCACTGTCCCTTCTTATCCCCTCTCATTTTTCTCACAAAACTTGGCAAGTGACCAATTCAAATGTTTGGAGTTGGGGAATAAGCTGCATTTGGATAGTTGGACAAATTTCATCCAAATTCAAATGCATGTTTGAATTCTTTGCATATTTAAATCCTTTTTGGAAAAATGGGTAGCAAACCTTTTCAAACATTACTGAAACTTTGGCTACCCACTAATTTGGACCTAAGGAATCCAAATATGTAATTTGATTCTTGTGTCAGCTGCTGCAAACAAGAGTTTGAACACAACAGTTTTGAATCACCATTATCTCCTCCCCTCATTTGAAATTTGAGTTGGACATTTAGTTCAAATTCTGATTTTTAAACCCTCCCATTGCACTTGAGTACATCAACTTGGTGGTCTTAATCCAACTAGGGTCCAAACATGCAATTGACTCTAAGTTGGTTTTAGAACAACCTCTCATGTGTTATCATATGTGTAAAAAGTTTGAACCAATCCCCTTTTTCATACACATGACACCAACATTTGTGCAAACTCATGTTTCTTTGTATTCAACAATTTTGGGACCTTTACATTCCTCCCCCCTTAAAAGGGAATCTCGTCCAAAGATTACAAACAAAAGATGAGGCGGAGGGAAATTACAAAAGTTACGATAGAAGTTCCGGATAGTTCTTGTGGATGTAATCTTCACTCTCCCAAGTCGCTTCTTCTGATGTGTGATTACTCCACAGGACTTTGTAAAATTTCAAAGTCTGATTTTGAGTGATCCGGGTTTTTTCGTCGATAATCTTGATGGGCTGCTCGGCGTAAGTGAGATCTGGTTGTAATATCTCTATGTCTCCTGAAAGAATTTCCGTCGGCTGCTTCAAACACTTTCTCAATTGTGAGACATGGAAGATGTCGTGGACGCCCGATAAAGATGGCGGCAGCTTCAGACGGTAGGCTACCGGTCCACACCGTTCTGTAATAATGAACGGACCCACAAAGCAAGAAGGTAGCTTTCCCTTGACCCCGAATCGATGAATTCCCTTCATCGGGGATACTCGGAGATAGACGTGATCTCCGACTTCAAAACACAAGGGTCGGCGTCGCTGGTCCGCATAACTCTTCTGGCGAGATTGAGCGGCTTTGAGGTTTTCTTGAATCAACTGGACTCGCTCTTCGGCATCTTTTACAAGATCAACGCCAAAAATCACCCTCTCGCCAGATTCACACCAATTGAGTAGTGTGCGGCACTTCCTTCCATAAAGTGCTTCGTATGGTGCCATTTTAATACTGGATTGGTAACCATTGTTGTAGGAGAACTCTGCTAATGGCAAATGGTTATCCCAGTTCTTTCCATGATCTATGGCACATGCCCTCAGCATATCTTCCAAAATCTGGTTCACACTCTCCGTTTGACCGTCAGTCTGAGGATGGTATGTTGAGCTTCTGATTAACTTTGTTCCCAGAGATTCATGTAGTTGCTCCCAGAAACGAGCAACAAATATTGAACGTCGGTCCGATACAATGGTTTTGGGGACCCCATGCAAGCACACAATTCTAGAGAGATACAACTCTGCATATTGCTTAGTGTGGAATCCCGTATTCACTGGGATGAAGTGGGCTGATTTTGTTAAGCGATCAACAATCACCCAAATGGAGTCATGCTTTCTAGATGTGAGAGGCAGTCCGACAATAAAGTCCATGCTGATGTCCTCCCACTTCCATGCTGGAATACTTAACGGTTGTAGCATTCCTGCTTTCTTAGAATGATCAGCTTTGACTCGCCGACATGTATCACACTCGGATACATACTTGGCAATCTCTCGCTTCATCCGAGTCCACCAAAATTTTGTCTTAAGGTCTTGATACATATTATTGCTCCCTGGATGTATCGAGTACTTGGACATATGAGCTTCATCGAGGATTTTCTTCCTTAGCTTCAGGTTCCGGGGTACCACGATACGGTTGTTAAACCATAACACACCTTGTTCATCTTCCCAGAAACATTTCATTTTATCCTCATTGATTCTTGCTCGGATTTTCCGCATTCCTTTATCTCTCTTCTGGGCTTGTATAATCTCTTCTCTAATGGTAGGCACAAGAGCAAGATTATACAACGCCCCATACAGAATCACCCGCAAGCTTGGTTCTTCATCCTCATCCGGAATAACTGACAAGTTATTCACGTGGGACTTGCGACTGAGTGCATCAGCCTCCACGTTAGCTTTGCCCGGATGGTAATGGATCTGGAGCTCATAGTCTTTGATTAATTCCAGCCATCTCCGCTGCCTCATATTAATATCCTTCTGAGTGAATATATATTTGAGGCTCTTATGGTCGGTGTAGAGGTGCACTAAATTTCCAAGTAAGTAGTGCCTCCACATCTTCAATGCAAGCACCACCACAGCAAGTTCTAGATCATGAGTAGGGTAGTGCTGCTCATGGTTGCGGAGTTGATGAGACCCATACACAATCACGCGTCTATCTTGCATTAAGACACAGCCAAGTCCAATGCCTGAGGCCTCACAATAAACATCGAATGGCTTTGTTGTATCCGGTTGGGCTAACACCGGTGCCGTCGTGAGATGTTTCTTTAAAGTTTGAAATGCCTCTTCACAGGCCTCTGTCCACACATACTTGCTGCTCTTCTTCAATAACTCTGTCATTGGTTTGGCCACCTTCGAGAAGCTGGGAATAAATCTCCGATAGTAACCCGCTAGCCCCAGAAAACTGCGGATTTGATGAACAGATGTCGGAGACTCCCACTTCAAAACTTGCTCAATTTTAGTTGGATCCACGGCCACATCCTCCGCTGAAATAATGTGGCCCAAGAATGGTACTTTGCTGATCCAAAATTCACACTTGCTAAATTTAGCATACAACTTATGTTCCCGTAAGCGTTGGAGCATAATATGGAGATGTTTGGTGTGCTCCTCTTCCGATTTGGAGTATACGAGAATGTCGTCGATGAAAACCACGATGAACTGATCCAACTCTGGCATGAATACAGAATTCATGAGATACATGAAGTGTGCGGGTGCATTTGTTAGCCCGAAAGGCATGACTAGATACTCATAGAGCCCGTATCTAGTCGAGAAAGCCGTCTTCGGTACATCCTCCGCTCTGATTTTTATCTGATGATAACAGGACCGTAAGTCCATCTTGGAGAATACTTTGGCACCCACTAACTGATCAAATAATATATCGATCCGCGGCAATGGATATTTATTTTTGATCGTCACTGTATTCAGTGGCCGATAATCCACACATAACCGAAGTGACTCATCCTTTTTCTTCACAAAGAGGGCTGAACAGCCCCATGGCGATGAGCTTGGTCGGATGAATCCTTTATCCATTAAGTCCTTTAGCTGTTCTTTCAGTTCAGCTAATTCTTACGGAGACATTTTGTACGGCCTCCGAGATATTGGTGTGGTTCCCGGTGCTAACTCGATCTTGAATACCATATCCCTCTTAGGCGGCATCCCTGGAAGATCGTCGGGAAACACATCGGGGTACTCGTGGACCACCGGAATATCCTCCAATTTCGTGGTCACACTGTGGTACACCACTGTATTTTTGTAATCCACGGCTTCAAGTATGAGTGTTTGGAGACCGTGGATTGGGAGTCCAAACTAACAATCCGGGGACCAATGTCAAGAACAGCCCCATGGTAATTCATCCACGCCATTCCTAGAATCACACCAATCTTCTGCCCCTCTAATACAATGATGGTTGTGGGGTACAATTTTCCACCTAAGCACAAGGGTGCTTTGGTCACCACCTCATTAGCAGCTATGTTTCCACCAGGTGAGCGGATAAGATAGTGATCTTTCAGTGTAGTGGTGGAGAGCTCAGCTTTGGACACAAATAACCTGCTGATAAAATTGTGTGTAGCTCAAGAGTCAAATAAAATTAACACGGGCAGTCCATTTAGGGTGAACATTCCCGCTAGCACCGGTGCCCTGTCCGGCACATCCTCTAGAGCAGTATGGTAAATGCACCCGGATTTTGGTGCTGTTCCTTGAAGCTGAGCACGGGGTTGATTTATACCCTGCTCCGGTGTAGTTTCTCTGTGGTGTATCCTTTCTGGACACTTCCTGCTGATGTGTCCCACATACCGGCACGTGAAGCACGGTTTCTCAGCCGGTTCCTGGTTGCTCTGAGTATGGATACTAGTTGTATTCTCCTGCGGCAAGAACACTTGAGGAACAGAATAACGTGCCTGCATATACCGTTGTTGCAGCTGTCCAAATTCAGAGTATTGGGACGAACGACCTGAATATTGCTGGAGTCGTTGAGCCGGCTGCATCAGCTGACAGTTCAAGGTACTGTCTACCACCCTGTATTTATGTGGAGCACTACTGCTACTCTCCGGTGGTATATGGTTCTTTCTTTTCTCAGCCTGAACTTCCCACTGAGCATCTTAACCATGATGGCAGCACTCATCAATTCATTGAAGTTCTTTCGATCAGCTAGAACGAGTCTTTCTTTTAACTTGGGATTGAGGCTGCGGAAGAACCATTCACACTTTTGTGCCTCAGTGTTCACATGTTGAGGCGCATACTGTGTCAGCTTGTTGAACACTCACAAATGCTCGTATGCATCCCTCCCTCCTTGTTTTAAAACCAGAAACTCCTCGAGTTTCCGCTGAATTATCCCGGAAGGAACATGATATGCAAATTCTTTCCGGAATTCTGCCCATTAAAGTCATGTCCAGCTGGTAAGGAGGCGAGTTGATTTGCCCACCATGCACTGGCGGACCCGTGAAGTTGTTGCGCTGCGTATAAAACCTTCTGATGTTCGGTGCATTGGAGCAACCCGAACTTAGACTCAATAGTACGGATCCAGCTATCCGCCACCAGAGGATCCTCAGCTTCAATGAAAACCGGTGGTTGAGTTGCCAGGAACTCAACATAGGAGTTCAGTTGAGGTTGACGCAAGTCTTCATCTTGACATCCCCCTTGACGGGATGTATTCATCACCAGGGTGCGGAGCAAGTCGGTTCGCTCATCGCTTGCACCCATCATGGCAGCCAGTATGTCCGCCATTGTGACCGTAGGTGAAAGTCCTGGTGGCGGCTGTGGTTGCGGAGCTCGCTGCTCCCGCTGTGGAGAGTTACCGCCACCACCACCACTGGAACCACCCACCTCACTCATGAAACGAGTTCGCACCATTCTGCAATCGCACGAGTTCATTATCAGTTCAACACTATCCCTTGATTTATTCCATAAACAAAGTAGTGCAACACTGATAATAAAATCTTAACACGTAAGCAAAATGATTTAGGCGCAAACTGATGTAGCTAACAGCAAGGATTTAAAAGCAGATCGACCGATCCTTAAACAAACCAGATTTCGATCCAGTTAAGAGCACTTTCATAACTCAAGTTGAATGTAAAAGTTAAAGTTAACTTCAATATTCTTCGAATGAGTATTCAAATGCCTCCATATCACTTCCGGATCAAAAGTTATGATTGCTCAAAGTGGACAGAGTTTCCGGATAAACTTTGCCAACATCACCTTTGTATGTGGCTTACTTTATCACAGTTGTATATGAAAATACAACAAGAATCTGAACAACCTTTGAACTACAACAATGTTGCATATCTCATAACCTTTCCAACAGTGTATCACAGGCTCCTTAGGGATTTTTCTACAGGAAGTTATGGCTTAAAAACAGAAAGGTCCAGAGAGGTTTTGCTGCTGTCCTGATTCTGAACAGTTTGCCTTCATCTGGACGTTTCGCCAACATAACTTGTGATTTTGCTCTGGAGGTCTACAAGAAAGTTGTAGAGCACTTGAAAAGATTTCTATAACTGTGTCATACACCTTAATTGGTTAAAGCTACCCAGAGTTATGCTCTGTTAAAGTCCAGCAAGAATTCCTGCCAGAAACAGAGCACTCTGATTTTGAAATCTTTGAAACCTAAACCTTCTCTCATTTGAATCTTAGATCAAAATAAGAGTTCAGGAACTAATACTTATTTCAAACTTCTATTTTTAGTTGAAAGTTAGTTCATGAATTATTTCTTCATAGGGAAGGAGTTAGTAAGTGTAGTACGGTGTCGATGCACCGTAAGAAGCATGTGGGTACTACGTAGCCTCACCAAAGAAACTCCTAAACCGGCTTATACCGGCATATCCATTTAATCAGTGGCACTAAGACGGTCACTCGCACACGTGTACTATACGGGATACGTACATGGTTGGTACCTGCAGAAGAACACTCAATAGTGGTGCACTCAAAGGTTGTTTCATTTCAGGCAGTTTCTTATTGAAAGTAAATACAAACGCCCGTATCATTGCCATACGGCCGTCCTTGAGTTAAGTCACGTCTCAAGGTACATGATCGTGTTTCAACACCACACGACGGGGAACCCGAGTATATCATGAACGGGTCGTCACGGTTGGGAATGTTATCAACCCAACAGATACCACCTACTGCCCTGCAGGGCCCACCGATGGCAGGCGGTGTGTATGTCCTCCTGGGCTATTTCCACATGAACACACTCTCGCATTACTGACCACGCGATGGGGTCTCCACTTACTTGCCTAATGCGCACTAGGGATCAGCGTTTCATATGAACTCAGGAACATGAAGAGTCCAAGAGTTTCATATTAACGTCTCACACCAAGCTGTGAGACCTATCCCTGAACTACTTTCCTCGTCAGGGGAGCTAACCGAAATTGAACCGCTTTCGGTGGCGTTCCTTACCATTCTTACCTGAGCGTAGGTGCGTCGTTACATAATCAAAATTCAGAATTATAACAAATATGTCAGTGCTGCCACTTTAAGTAACTATACTACTATAGTCCTTATGTGGGCCTAATACCGTTTTCTCACCATATCCTAAGTTTTTGTCGTAATATGATCCTTATTCCGTGTGCTATTACCAATGCGGCTCTGATACCATGCTGTGAGGGCCCGATCCTGATCACGGGGCCGCGCCGCTCGCCCGGGAATCGCATTGGGTGGTGCCGTGCGATGCGGCACCCAACAGCACACATAATAAAGCATCATACTACATAAATCAAGCGGAAGCTTACAAAGTGTAAATTTTACAAATACTTCTCAAAATATTCTACAGCGGAAAACTATTACAACTCACGTCTCATACCTATGCTAAGCAACAGAGAAGGTGTCCAGCCCGCGGACCCTTCTCGCTGGCAACACTCCCACAATAGCAGCGGCAAGGGTTGCCATGAGTTCACCACTCGGCGAGCTCCGAGTCTCATCGGACACCCGTACATATCAGCGTATAGTTATTAGCTGCAAAACAACTTATGCAGTATATGTGAGCACGAAGCTCAGCAAGACTGACCCGTCACCCTAGTCATGAAACTCTACATGATGAAATAGAGAGCTGATTATAGAAGTTTGCACAAACGATGAACTTGAGCTAAAGGAGAGTCCATACTTCAAGTTTTAAGCAACTTTTATAGCCCTTGCGCAACTTACATCGAGACTCCACAATCAAACAAAAACGCTTCATCTCGATGTCACTTACCCGAGGTGAAAGTAACTTTAGTGAGCTATCCTAGACTCATACTGACCTTCACGTAGATGCTACACGTAATAAATATGCACAATTGTTTAATTGTAAAGACTTTGCTACAAGTTCTAATAACAAGTTTTCAAAAACTGGAACTCTGTTAAAGAATTTAAAATGACACTGGTGCTATTGGTTTGGGTTTGGATCTAAGCACATGATTAAGTGCTAAGTGGTTTCCCCCTCTTCTATATTGATCATCTTAAGAAGTTAAACATAACAGGGGTGATCCAGAGCTCCCATGGAGCTGAGAATTTTCATGTGAGTTCCTTGTCACAAGAAAGCACTCTGGACCAATATTTGGAATTATCCAATGAATAGATCACTCAGAATAATTCCCTAAGGCTTTAGGCAAAAAGGAATTAATCCTGAATAAACTTGCATGTTCATGCCAAACTTAGTGAACTGCAATTTCAATTATAATTCATAGGACTTTCACGAATTTTGCTAAGATGTTTGGAGCTAGGATTTGCCCAGAACTGAATTTCCAAGTTTTGGAAATTCTCTGGAAATGTTTATGTATTTAAGTGAACCCAGCAACTTCAAATCTAAATTTCCCTGATCAAATCAACTCCAAATGAGCTGAAAATTTAACAGGTGTTCACTAACATCCTAGAGAATATTCTGGCAAAATTTGAGGGTTTTTGGATGAACCAAACTCCCTCAAGAATTCTTTTGCTGAAAAGATTTAATGAATTTTCCAGAACTAAATAATGGGTTTCATACAAATTTGGCATATCTGGGTAGAGCTATTCAAGAGGAACCAAACCCAATTTGAATCACTAAATTTGGAGCTTCCTAGCAAAAGTTATGAGGTTCTAAAGTTTGGGGAAATTCTGGAATTTAAATTACCCGGGAAAAGTTTAAACCTCTGACAGGGATCCCGGCCTACACGTGTCAACCTCTCGGCTACATCACACGGGGCCACAGGACTGTTCCTATCACTGTCACAGATGATCCGGTGCAACAGAAAATCCCACCACTATTTACTGAGTGACTGACAAGCGGGCCCGGCCAACTCGTCTTCTTCCTCGCGCTCCCGCGCCCGCGCGCCGCCGGGCTCGCTGGAGCCGCGCCGATCTTCGCCGTCCGGCCAGCTCCCGCGCTCTCCCTCGCCGCTAGGGCCTAGTTCCCCATGCTGGACACGATGGGACCCTCTCCCCCGACCGGCGGTGGCTCTAATCTAGCCGGCAACGGTACGGCGGCTCGGTACGAGTTCGGCGATGTCGCCCGGCCAAGCTAGCCCGCCAAATCACCGGTGGAACGGTGCTACAGAACCAGTGGGCGCTAAGGAAGATCGTCCTGGTGGTGAAGCAGCCCGGAGATGGCTATAACCTACCTCTCATCGTGAGCCCGAACCTCCCCACTATAGCCGCCGTTGGGAAAACGGAAATTACGCCGGCTACAGCCATGATCAAGCTAGGATTGAGAAGTAAACTTGGGCGCCGTCAATTCTAGCTCCTGTGAGTGCAGTTTGATGGGCTCTAAGCAAATAGAAATCAGGAATTTGAAGATTTCGTACCCGAGGGTGGTTCTGCACCGGCCGCGAGTAAACTGCAAAATCCGCCGGCGACGATCGGCCACTTGGTCCAACCTTTGGGGTTGAGCAGCGTGGAGTCTGGGCGCGTTCAAAACCACTCTTGCTTGGCCGTGACAAGCCCTCTGCCGATCTGTCCACGAGAGCACCTCCTCTCGATTCTTGTCGGCCACCGCGAAGAACGCAAGTCTCTCGGGTTGCTGTGGCTTATCTCGACTGGAAATGGTGCGAGGGGGTCATGAGCAGTCCCGTGGTGCTGTTTAGGTGAGTTGCTGAGGCTTGCACACGATATGAAACCGGCCCCGACTGATCGACGATGGCGGCGGCGCTTCTGTTCTCTGGCGTGTGAGAACGAGGGAAACGGAGGTTCTCTCGGTGCTGTGGTGAGATGAGGCACGGCTGAGAGTAAAGGCCCTCCACGAGGAGCACGCCAGCGCGAAAGACTCAGCAGGAGGTGGCTTCCGGTTCTCCCCGCGGTGTCACTCGGTGAGTCTCTCTCGGTGGAGTGAAAACCAGAGCACAATACTTAGGGGTTAAGCCAACTGAGCCCTATGACATGTGGGCCCCACTGTCCCTTCTTATCCCCTCTCATTTTCTCACAAAACTTGGCAAGTGACCAATTCAAATGTTTGGAGTTGAGTAATGAGCTGCATTTGGATAGTTGGACAAATTTCATCCAAATTCAAATGCATGTTTGAATTCTTTGCATATTTAAATCCTTTTTGGAAAAATGGGTAGCAAACCTTTTCAAACATTACTGAAACTTTGCCTACCCACTAATTTGGACCTAAGGAATCCAAATATGTAATTTGATTCTTGTGTCAGCTGCTGCAAACAAGAGGTTGAACACAACAGTTTTGAATCACCATTATGTCCTCCCCTCATTTGAAATTTGAGTTGGACATTTAGTTCAAATTCTGATTTTTAAACCCTCCCATTGCACTTGAGTACATCAACTCGGTGGTCTTAATCCAACTAGGGTCCAAACATGCAATTGACTCTAAGATGGTTTTAGAACAACCTCTCATGTGTTATCATATGTGTAAAAAGTTTGAACCAATCCCCTTTTTCATACAAATGACACCAACATTTGTGCAAACTCATGTTTCTTTGTATTCACAATTTTGGGACCTTTACAGCCCCACCCCCTAGTTTTAACCTCAAAACTTCAATTTTCCACTGCTCTTAATATTGGTGACATTCATGCCCTTGTACATTTGAATAATTCACCAAATGTCCATTTGGATTTGAATGATTCAATGTGTGAAGTGTTTGATATGAATTTAGAGCGCATCTGCAGTTTGAAATTCAAATTAGTTTTGAATTTGCTTTAAATTAGCTCATGTCAAGATCAACTCCAAATGGAGTGAAAAATGGTGTGTGAGGTCACAAAAATGTGCTGAGTGTGAATATGAATCCCACTTTTGAATTCATGTGATGAAAGGAGTTTGGATTTGAATTTATGTTCAAACTAACGCTTTTACTAATTGTACCAAAAATACCTCAAAAGGTTTTGGATTTGGGTGAAATTTGGCATTAGCGTTCCTAAAAAAGTTTAGGAGTTAAACATGTGCTCAGCCCATATATGATGCTTGTGGGAAATACCCCTTTTGCATTTTGTGAATTTATCTTCTAATGACTTTCTTTATGGTGGTTACTTGCTCTTCAAATGTGTTCATATGATTTCCTCAAATTAGGTGAGTGTGGTGTGATGAACAATTTTGGCAATTAAAAAACTTGGCCCTTACATTCCCCCCCCCCTTAAAAGAATCTCATCCCGAGATTATACGGTAACAATGAGAGAGAGGACGGTGGAAAATTACGGGATGTGCGACGTTAAAAAGTATGGGTAATTAGCGTGAAGAAAGCCTTCGCTCTCCCATGTCACTTCATCTACGGAGTGATTACTCCATAGAACTTTATAGAACCACAATGTACGGTTGCATGTGGTTCGGGCCTTCTCATCAATAATCTGAACCGGTTCCTCCTGATAAGTGAGATCCGGTTTCAGTTCATCGATATCTCCCAGCTGAATGGTGGTTGAAAGCTTGAGGCACTTCCTCAGCTGAGAAATGTGAAAGACATCGTACACACCAGAGAGTGTCGCTGGTAATTCCAGCCGGTATGCAACTGATCCTCATCTTTCTATAATCTGGAATGGACCGATGAATCGGGGTGCCAACTTTCCTCTGACCCCAAATCTGTTCACGCCCTTCATTGGAGACACACGTAGATACACGTGATCCCGGACTTCAAAATGTAAAGGACATCTTCTCCGGTCCGCATACTGTTTTTGTCGAGACTGGGCGGCTTTTAAGTTCGCTTGAATCAGCAGAACTTTTTCTTCTGGATTATTGACAAGATTAATCCCGAAGGTGACCCTTTCGCCAGACTCACACCAATTCAGTGGTGTGTGGTATTCTTTCCAGTATAGCGCCTCGTAGGGCGCCATCTTGATGCTGGATTGGTACCCATTATTGTACAAGAACTCGGCTAACGGTAAGTGATCATCCCAATTCTTACCGTGGTTGATAGCACAAACTCGTAACATGTCTTCTAAAATCTCATTTACCCGCTCGGTTCGCCATCCGTTTGCGGGTGGTACGCTGAACTAAGGATCAGCTTCGTCCCCAAAGCAGCATGTAACTTCTCCCAAAAATGAGACACAAATAAAAAGCCCCATTCCGAGATAATAGTACGGGGTATGCCATATAAGCACAAGATCCGTGAGATGTACAATTCAACATACTTCTTGGCATTGTAGTTGGTGTTAACCGGGATAAAATGGGCAACATTGGTGAGCTGGTCGACGATCACCCACACTAAATCATGTTTCTGAAATGTGGTGGGTAAACCAATGATGATGTCCATGCTCACATCCTCCCACTTAAAGGCAGGAATGCTAAGCGGTTGTAATAGTCCCGGTTTCCTCATATGGTCAGCTTTCACCCTTCGGCATGTATCACACTCGGACATGTATTTAGCAATCTCCCGCTTCATCCGTGTCCACCAACTTGCTTCTGAGTTCTTGAAACATCATATTGCTGCCGGGGTGAATAGAAAACTTTTACAAGTGAGCCTCATCAAAGATTTTCTTCCATAACTCCGGTTTACAGGGTACGACGATCCTGTCCTTGAACCACAGGACGCCGTCTCCGTCTTTCCAGAAACACTTCAACTCCCCACTGTCTACACGTCTCTGCAAATACGACATGCTCTGGTCATGTTTCTGAGCTGCCGCTATCTCTTCACGGATGGTGGGGATATGAGCTAGGTTGTAGAGAGCTCCATGGGGAATCACATGTAATGGTGGTCGCTCTCTTCCAATGAAGTGATGGTCAGATTATGAACGTGTGACTTGCGACTCAGCGCATCCGCCACTACGTTTGCCTTGCCGGGGTGATATTGGATCTCTATTTCGTAATCCTTTATCAACTCCAACCATCTTTGCTGCCTCATGTTCAACTCCTTCTGAGTGAATATGTACTTTAGGATCTTGTGGTCGGTATATAAATGTACGAGGTTAACGAGTAGGTCGTGCCTCCACATTTTGAGTGCTAGTACCATGGCAGCGAGCTCTAAGTCATGAGTTGGGTAATTTTGTTCATGATTCCTGAGATGCCGTGATCCATATGAGACCACCCTTGGGTCTTGCATGAGCACACATCTGAGCCCAATGCCGGATGCATCGCAATACACATCGAACGGTTTTGTTGTGTCTGGCTGTGCCAAAACCGGTGCTGATGTTAGGTGCTTCACTAATGCCCTGAACGCTGCTTCACATGCGGAACACCAAACATATTTGGTAGCCTTCTTCAGCAGCTCTGTCATAGGCTTGGCAATCTTTGAGAAGTTCGGCATGAACCTCCGATAATACCCCTGAGTCCGAGGAAATTCCGTACCTCGTGGACAGACCTCAAGGACTTCCAATTCAGCACTTGTGCAATCTCGCTCGGGTCTACAGAAATGCCCTCTGCTGAAATAATATGCCCGAGAAAAGGAAATTGCGATATCCAGAACTCGCATTTGCTGAATTTCGCGTATAGCTTGTGATCCCGCATCCTTTGCTAGACTATATGCAGGTGCTTTGCGTGTTCTTCCTCTGACTTGTAATATACCAATAGGTCGTCGATGAAGACCGTGACAAACTTGTCCAGCTCCGGCTTGAATACCGAGTTCATCAAGTACATGAAATGAGCTAGAGCGTTGGTGAGGCCGAAGGACATGACCAGGTACTCATATAGTCCGTACCTCGTAGACAAAGCTGTCTTCAAGATGTCCTCACCCGTATCCTAATCTGATGGTACCCAGATCTTAAGTGCATCTTGGAAAAGATCTTTGCTTCGACCAACTGATCAAACAACATGTCGATCCGTGGCAACGGGTACTTGTTCTTGATAGTCACGGCGTTTAGTGGACGATAGTCCACGCAAAGCAGCAACGTCTCATATTTCGTCGTCACAAATAATGCCGAAAAGCCCCATGGCAAGGAGCTCGGCCTAATAAACCCCTTCTGCAGTAGGTCTGTCAACTAAGTTTTCAATTCTGCCAATTCCTTTGGCGCCATCTTGTACGGCCTTCGTGATATTGGCATAGTTCCCCGTTCAAGCTCAATCTTGAACTCCACCAATCGGTCGGGCGGCATCCCTGGTAAATCATCTGGGAACATGTCAGGGAACTCACGGACTACTGGAATGTCTTCCAATCTGATAGTGGTGGATTGGTAAGCACTTGGAAGTTTTATTTTTGGACTATCCAGAAATACTGAGTGTGACTCATGCATTTCTAGGTGTAGATGCACGACTCAGAGGACGGTGTCTAAAACAGCGCCGTGGCGGGTTAACCACGACATCCCTAAGATGACATCGACCTTCTATCCCTCTAAAGCTATGAGAGACGTAGGGTATACTCTACCCCCTAAGAATAATAGCGCTTTTGAAACCATCATGCTTGCTGAAATTTTCCCACCCGGTGAACAAATCAAATAAGGGCTTCTGGTGGGTAGTATTGGCAAGCTGTATTTAGTAATAAAAGCTTGGCTAATGAAATTATGCATGGTGCCTGAATCAAATAAAATAATGGCGGGATGCTGGTGGAGTTGGAACATACCCGCAAGGATTAGTTCTCCCTCCGGCACGTCCTCTATGGAAAGTTGGTGGACGGTGCCGGACCTAGGGTTTGCCCGCCACACATTAATGGGGTTCCGGGGCTGATTCCTCCGCGGAAACTGGGGTGCCACTCCGCCGCCTTGCCTCTCGGGGATGCGGTTGATGGCTGGCCCATACTATGAGGACGAAAGCCCGCCATGCGCTGCTGAGGCGCAAACGCACACGGCATCGCCTGCTGCTGCTGTTGTTGCTGCGGAGGTGCCGGTAAGGCCGGTCGGAATGCCGGTGGTGAATACGGCCGACAGCAAAATTGCATCGGTCGCTGCGGTGGCTGCCAGCGTTGACCCGATGGTGAGCGATACACAACCCGATATTTATGGGGAGGACCACCTCCCTCTCTGCTGCTTTGCGGTGCGGTTCGCTTCTTCTCCGCCGCCGCTTACTACTTGCCGGAGTCCTCCTGCACAATCGCAGCATCAATAATGTCATTGAGGCTGCCGCGATTGAACATCGCCAGCTTGTCCTTCAGGAGCAGATTCAGCCCCTGGTAAAAGTGGTCCCACCGCTTCTCATCCGTATCTGCATGATAGGAAGCGTACAACGCGAGATCATTGTACGCCTGGAGTACTCCAGTGCATTCCTGCTGCCTTGCTGCAGATGGAGGAATTCTTGCGTCTTCCTCTTCATCAGACCCGGCGGTATGTGATAGGCCCTGAAGGCCGTCCGGAACTCCACCCAGGTCAGCACTCGCTCGGTGGGTTGAAAGGCGCAGAAGTTCACCCACCAAGCGCTCGCGGACCCCTGAAGTTGCTGGGCCGTGAACTGAGTCTTCTGCTGCTCACTCACTTGGTGCAGCCCGAACTTCATCTCCATCATGCGGAGCCAGTTGTCCGCATCGAGGGGTTCATCCGCCCTTGAGAATACCGGGGGATGAGTAGCCAGAAAATCCGAGTAGGAGCTTTGTTGACACTCCTCTCGGTCTTAACGCCTCTCTAGTTGAGACGTATTCACGATCAGCGTTTGCAGCAGTTCGGTGTGCTGCTGGTGCTAGCCCGCCATGGCCGCAACAATATCAGCCAACGTGAAAGTTGGCGGTGGTGGTGGTTGTTGTTGCTGTAGTCCCGAGGAAGTCTCGGGAGGCTGTTGGGAAGATTCTCCCTCCTGACTGGAACCTCCAACCTCCGGGTTGGCACAAGTGCGAGTCATTCTGAAATTCAAAACAGCAATGATCAGCACATGTCATTCCTAAAATTCCATAGAAAACAGTAGGTATTCAAGTGACACATGAATAAACTTGCACAACATTCACATATATTGATAAAGCATAAACTTTATACAAGATACATTGCTCTCGGATCCCCGAGAAGTCATGCTCATGTCGTCACTCCCTATACTACTGTCTACACGACATGTCACTGTTACAGAAGTTTCTGCACACTGTGAGGGCCCGGTCCCAATCACAGGGCCGTGCCGCTCGCCCGGGAATCACATTGGGTGGTGCCGTGCAATGCGGCACCCAACAGCACACATAATAAAGTATCATATTACATAAATCAAGCGGGAAGCTTACATAATGTGAATTTACAAATATTTATCAAAATAATCTACAGCAGAAGACTACTACAACTCGCGTCTCATATCTATGCTAAGCAAAAGAGAAGACATCCTGCTCGCGGACCCTTCTCACAAGCGACACCATCACAATAGCAGTGGCGGGGTTTCCATGAGTTCACCACTGGGAGGGATCTGAGTCTCATCGGACAACCCCACTTATCAGCGTAGAGTTATTATCTGCAAAACAACTCATGCAGTATCTGTGAGCATGAAGCTCAGCAAGACTTAACTGTCACCCTAGTCATGAAACTCTACATGCTGAAATAGAGGGCTGAATATAGAAGTTTGCACAAAATATGATCTTGAGCTAATGGAGAGTCCTCACTTCCAGTTTTAAACAACTTTTATAGCCCTCGCACAATTTACATCGAGACTCCACAATCAAACAAGAAACGCTTCATCTCGATGTCACTTGTCCGAGCTGAAAGTAACTTTAGTGAGCTACCCTAGACCCATACAGACCTTGCACCATTAACGTCGAGACTCCACAATAAAACAACAAACGCTTTGCCTCGACACTACTAGCCCAAGGTGGAAAATAAATTTAGTGAAGGTATTGACCATTTCCTCATCTCCATTATGAGGATTACTCACAAAGGATCTTAACTTTTTTCCCAGTTTATTACTATGTCATGACGTAGAGAACAAGTATGCTCACTACCACGAGCGACGGTGATTGCAATCAAAAACACCCGGTTGACACGACACGTACGCCCGTACACGATGTTGCACACAGCAACCATCACTGACGGCGTACGTGGCAACCTTTCACACAACACCCAAATGTCGAACCGGTCCCACCGACTGGGATTAAGTCTCACTACGGCAAACCCTCATAGAGCCGACTTCTATATCCTTTCAGCATATGAATCAGACGGTGGTGTATGCCTCGACACCCAGGTTAACATGTTACATCGGTTTCCGGGGTCCCATATTGCCAGTATGCATCCGCTACACAACTCAAACTTGTCCTACAGGGCCGCACACGAGAAATGGCCTTAATCGACTCAGACATAGACTAGGTTCACATGACCACGTACTGAGCCTTCCATCCACTGCCCGGTCTCTATTCCCAACTATGAGGATCAATTCCCAACTCTTCCGATTGATCCCCCTTAATCCAGGTTCATGAGTAGGAAACTGCCCACTCGAGTTATGCCTCTTTTGATCCACTTTTGTTAGCTTGAGATCAGCATTTGTAATCCATTGATAACCTATTCTACATTGTACTCCAGGATTTTCTGGGACATGCATTTGGAGTTTCATACCATCTAGAGTTAATGCAATAAACTAAATGCTAGACAAGATAAAGTGAATACAAATAAAAACTTGTAAGTTTCGATGCAAACCGGGCTTGCCTTTGTTTTGCAGGGTACTTATATATAGGGGTCAGTTAGTGAAGACCACTTGAGGCTTGATCACTCGCTTCCCTCCATCTTTGATCTCCACTTTGATTGCTTCAAATTCTTCACGTAGATGCTACACGTAATGAATATGCATATGGATTTAATTGTAAAGACTTTGCTAACAAGTTCTAATGACAAGTTTAAAATCTGGAACTCTGTTTAAGAATTTAAAATGACACTGGTACTAGTGGTTTGGGTTTCGGGGTAAGCAGCATGATTAAGTGCTAAGTGTTTTCCCCCTCTTCTATGTTGATCACCTTAAAAGATTAAATAGAACAGGGGTGATCCAGAGCTCCAATGGAGCTGAAAATTTTCATGTCAGTTCCTTGTCACAAGAAAGTCATCTGGACCAAAAATTAGCACTTTTCATTAATTGGTTTGTTCAGAACAATTCTCTAAGCAATTAAGCAAAAATAAAGTAATTCTGAAGTAACTCACATGTTCATGCCAAACTTAGTGAACTACAATTTCAATTATAATTCATAGGACCTCCATGAATTTTCCTAGGATTTTTGGAGCTAAGAATTTCCCTGAACTGAATTTCAAAGTTTTGGAAATTCTCTGGAATTGTTTCTGAATTCATTTGAACACAGAAATTTGAAATCAGAATTATCCTAACTAAGTCAACTCCAAATGATCTGAACTGTTTACAGGAGTTCACTAACATCCTAAAGAATATTATGGAAAAATTTGAGAAATTTTGGATAAACCAAACTCCCTCTAAAATTCTTTTGCTGAAAAGCTTTAAAGAATTTTCCAGAATTAAATAATGAGTTTCATACAAATTGGGTTGCGTATTTGGATACAGTTTTCCAACCTTAATCCAACCCAATTTGATTCATTAAATTTGGAGTTTCCTAGCACAAGTTACAAGGTTCTAAAACTTTGGGAAATTCCGGAATTCAATTTAACCGGGAAAAGTTCAAATCTCTGACAGCGGGTCTGGCTACCACGTGTCATCTCCTCGGTTAACCCACACGGGTCCACAGGGTCTCTCCCGCGCTGTCACAAACCGATCCCGTGCAACAGAAAATCCCACACCGGTTCACCAAGCGGCTGACATGCGGGCCCGACCCCATCGTCGTGTACCTCTTGCTCCCGCGCCCGCGCGCCACCGGGCTCGTCGGAGAGGCGCTGAACTCTGACGTACGGCCCTCTCCCATGCTCTCCCTCGCCGTTAGGGCCTAAAATCATGCGCTGAACACGATGGAGGCACTTTGCCCGACAGTTGGTGGCTCCAACACGGCCGGCGATGGTGCGGCGGCTCGGCACAATTTCGGCGACGTAGCCCGGCCCTTCTAGCCCGCCAAAACTTCGATGGAAGGGCTCTACAGCACCGGTCTATGTTAGGGGAGGTCGACATGGCCATACCAAAGCTCAGGGAAGGCTCCAACCATGGTTGCACCGTGCACCCGACGGCTTCCTCTACGGTTGCCGTCGGAAAACTATCAAATATGCTGGCTACAACCGTTATCAAGCTAGGTTTGTGAAGCAAACTTTTGTGCCATCGAGTATTGCTCCTGTGAGTGCAATTGGGTGGGCTCTAAGCAAATAGAAATCGACAATTTGAAGATTTCGTACCCGAGGGTGGTTTTGCACCGGCTGGAAGAAAACCGCGAAATACTCCGGTGACGAGCAATCACTTGGCTCAAGCTTTAGGGGTGAGCAGCGTGGAGTAATGGCATGTCCAAAGCTACTCTTGCTCGGCCACGAAAGTCTCTCTGTAGGGCTGTCCACGAGCGCTGCTCCTCTCAGTTTCTTTCGGCCGCCGCAAAAACACGAAGCTCTCGGGTTGTTGTGGCTGAGCTCGTGTGGGGATGGTGCGAGGAGGTCGTGGAAAGTCCCGTGGTGCTGTTTTGCTGGGTTGCCGAGGCTTGCACGCTAGAGGAACCAGTGCCCAAATGATTAAGCAACGGTGGCAGCTACTCTGTTCTTTAGCCCGGGCGAGACAGAGAACGGAGGCGGTTCTCGGTGTTGTAGAGAAACTGAGCATGACGGGGAGTAATACCAGCGCACGAGTAGCTCTCCAGCATGAGAAAACCGACCCCGGGTGTGCTGCGGTGGGTGTCTCGGTGGCGCCCGTAGAGTCCTTGGTCTGCTCGAGTGAAAGAGTTCCGATATTAGTTGTTTCAGTGGACAACAGAATAGCTGCTCAATTTCAGATATTTGGCACACTGACTAGTGGGTCCCACTCTCCCTCTTATCCTCTCAAAAGATCTCCAAAATTTGGCAACCAACCAAGTCAAATGTTTAGAGTTGAAAATTGAGCTGCATTTGGAGAGTTGGGCAAATGTCATCCAAATTCAAAGGTGTATTTGAATTCTTTGAACATTTAAGTCCTTTTGGAACAATGGATAGCAAACCCTTTCAAAAATTAATAAAACTTTGCCTTCCCACTAATTCGGACCTAAGGAATCCAAATATGCAATCTGATTCTTGTGTTAGCTGCTGCAAACAAGAGTTTGAACACAACAATTTGAATTACCATAGTGTCCTCCGTCATTTGGAATTTGAGTTGAACATTTTGTTCAAATTCTGATTTTTTCTAAACCTTTCCCTTGCACCTAAGTACTTCAATTCTGTGGGTTTAATCCACCTAGGGTCCAAAGATGCAAGTAACCCTAAGTTTGTTTAGAAGAATCTCTCATGTGTTATCATATATGAAAAAACGTTTAAACCAGCCCCCTTTTTATACACATGACACCAACATTTGTGCGAACTCAAGTTTCTTTGTATTCATATTTTTGGATCCATTACATTCCTCCCTCCTTAAAAGGGAATCTCGTCCCGAGATTACAAAAGAAAGATGAGGCGGAATGTAACTACAAAGTCTATGACAAAAGTTCCGGATAGTTCTTGTGGATGTAATCTTCACTCTCCCAAGTCGCTTCTTCTGGTGTATGATTACTCCACAGGACTTTGTAAAATTTCAAAGTCCGATTTCGAGTGATGCTGGTCTTTCGTCGATAATCTGGTTGGGCTGCTCGGCGTAGGTGAGATCCGGTTGTAATATCTCCATGTCTCCCGAAAGAACCTCTGTCGGCCTCTTCAAACACTTTCTCAAGTGTGAGACATGGAAGATGTCATGAATTCCCGGTAAAGATGGTGGCAGCTTCAGACAGTAGGATACCGGTCCACACCGTTCTGTAATAATGAACGGACCCACCAAACGAGGAGCCAGCTTTCCCTTGATCCTGAATCGATGAATTCCCTTCATCGGGGATACTCAGAGATCGACGTGATCTTTGACTTCGAAATACAAGGGTCGGCATCGCTTGTCCGCATAACTCTTCTGGCGATATTGAGCGGCTTTGAGGTTTGCTTGAATAAGCTGGACCCACTCTTCGGCATCTTTCACAGGATCAATGCCGAAAATCACCCTCTCGCCGGATTCACACCAATTGAGTGGTGTGCGGCACTTCCTGCCATATAGTGCTTCGTATGGTGCCATTTTAATGCTGGATTGATAACCATTGTTATAGGAGAACTCCGCTAATGACAAATGGTTATCCCAGTTCTTTCCATGATCTATGGCACATGCTCTAAGCATATCTTCTAAAATTTAATTCACCCTCTCCGTTTGACCGTCGGTCTGAGAATGGTATGCTGAGCTTCTAACAACTTTGTTCCCAGAGATTCATGTAGTTGATCCCAGAAATGAGCAACAAATATAGAACCTCGATCGGATATGATGGTTTTGGGGACTCCGTGTAAACACACAATTCTTGAGAGATACAACTCTGCATATTGCTTAGTTGAAAATCTCATATTCATAGGGATGAGTGGGCTGATTTTGTTAATCGATCAACAATCACCCAAATGGAATCATGCTTTCTGGACGTGAGAGGCAGTCCGACAATAAAGTCCATGCTGATGTCCTCCCACTTCCATGCCGGAAGGATTAATGGTTGTAGCATTCCCGCTTTCTTTATATGGTCAGCTTTGACTCGACGACATGTATCACACTAGGATACATATTTGCCAATTTCTCGCTTCATCCGAATCCACCAAAATTTTGTTTTAAGGTCTTGATATATTTTATTCCTTCCTGGATGTATTGAGTACTTGGACATATGGGCTTCATCCAGGGTTTTCTTCCTTAGCTTCATGTTCCGGGGTACCATGATACGGTTGTTAAACCATAACACACCTTGATCATCTTCCCGGAAGCATTTCATTTTTCCTTCCTTAATCCTTGCTCGGATATTCCGCATTCCCTTATCCCTCTTTTGATCTCGTACAATCTCCTCTCTAATGGTAGGCACTAGAGCAAGATTATACAATGCCCCATACGGAATCACCCTCAAGCTTGGTTCTTCATCCTCATCGGGAACAACTGACAAGTTATTCACGTGGGACTTACGACTGAGTGCATCAGCCACCATGTTAGCTTTGCACGGATGGTAATGGATCTCGAGCTCATAATCTTTAATTAATTCCAACCATCGCCTTTGCCTCATATTGATATCCTTCTGGGTGAATATATACTTGAGGCTCTTATGGTCAGTGTAGAGGTGTACTATGTTTCCAAGTAGTGCCTCCATATTTTCAACGCAAGCACCACTGCAGCGAGTTCTAGGTCATGAGTAGGGTAGTGCTGCTCGTGGTTGCGGAGTTGACACGATCCATACGCCATCACGCGTCTATCTTGCATTGGTGCCCCATCCGGCACATCCTCTAGAGCTGTATGATAAGTGCACCCGGACTTTGGTGCTGTTCCTTGGAGCTGAGCACGGGGTTGATTTATACCCTGCTCCAGTGTACTTCCTCTGTGGCGTATCCTTTCTGGACACTTCCAGCTGATGTGACCCAAATACCCGCACGTGATGCATGGTTTCTCAGCCGGTTCCATGTTACTCTGAATACGGACACTGAGTGTATTCTGCTGTGGCAAGAACGCTTGAGGAACAGAATAATGTTGCTGCATATACCGTTGTTGCAGCTGTCCGGATTCAGAATATTGAGATGAACGACCCGAATATTGTTGGAGTCATCGAGCCGGCTGCATCAGCTGACAGTTCAAGGTACTGTCTAACACCCGGTATTTATGAGGAGCAGTACTGCTACTCTCCGGTGGTATACGGTTGATTCTTTTCTCAGCCTGAACTTCTCGCTGAGCATCTTCAACCATGATGGCAGCACTCATCAATTCATTGAAGTTCTTTCGATCGGCTAGGACGAGTCTTCCTTTAACTTGGGATTGAGGCTGCGGAAGAACCATTCGCACTTTTGTGCCTCAGTGTTCACATGTTCAGGCGCATATTGTGCCAGTTTGTTGAACACTCGCGAATGCTCGTAAGCATCCCTCCCTCCTTGTTTTAAGACCAGAAACTCCTTGAGTTTCCGCTGAATTATTTCGGAAGGAACATGATAAGCAAGAAATGCCTTCCGGAATTCCATCCATGTGAAATGATGTCCAGCTGGTAAGGAGGCGAGTTGATTTGCCCACCATGCACTGGCGGACCCGTGAAGTTGTTGCGCCGCGTATAAGACTTTCTGATGTTCGGTGCATTGGAGCAACCCGAACTTAGATTCAATGGTACGGATCCAGCTATCCTCCACCAGAGTATCCTCAGCTTCAATGAAACCGGTGGTTGAATCGCCAAGAACTCAACGTAGGCACTCATTTGAGGTTGTCGAAAGTCTTCATCTTGACATCCCCCTTGACGGGATGTATTCATCACCAGGGCGCGGAGCAAGTCAGTTCGCTCATCACTTACACCCGTCATGGCAGCCAAAATGTCCGCCATTGTGACCGTAGGTGAAGGTTCTGGTGGTGGCTGCGGTTGCGGAGCTTGCTGCTTCCGCTGTGGAGAGTTATCACCACCACGACCACTGGAACCACCCACTTCACCTATGGAACGAGTTCACACCATTATGCAATTGCAAGAGTTCATTATCAGCTCAACATTATCACTTGATTTATTCCATGAACAAAGTAGTGAAACACTGATAATGAAATCTTAACATGTAAGCAAAATGATTTAAGCGCAAACTGATGTAACTAACAGCAAGGATTTAAAAGCAGATTGACCGGTCCTCAAACAAATCCGATTTCAATCCAGTTAAAAGCACTTTCATAACTCAAGTTGAATACCAAAGTTAAATTTAACATCAATATATTTCCAACAAGTATTCAAATTCCTCCATATCACTTCTGGATCAAACGTTATGATTGCTCAAAGTTGACAGAATTTCTGGATAACTTTTCCCAGCATCTCCTTTGTATGTGGCTGACTTTATCACAGTTGTATAAACAGATACAATATGAATATGAACCAACTTTGAACTACAACAATGTTGCATATCTCATAACCTTTACAACGGTGTAGCACATGCTCCTTAAGGATTTTTCTACAGGAAGTTATGGCTTAAAAACTGGAAGGTCCAGAGAGGTTTTCCTGCTGTCCTGGTTCTGAACAGTTTGCCTTCAACTGGAGTTTTCACCAACTTAACGTGTGATTTTGCTCTGGAGGTCTACAAAGAAGTTGTAGAGCGCTTAAAAATCTATGCAGAACTGTATCATACACCTTAATTTGTTAAAGATACTCAGAGTTATGCTCTGTCGAGTTCCAGCTAGAATTCCTGCCAGAAACAGAGCACTCTGTTTTTGAAATCTTTGAAACCTAGACATTCTCTCATTTGAACCTTAGCTCAAAATAAGAGTTCAGTAACTAATATTAGTTTCAAACTCCCATTTTTAGTTGAAAGTTGGCTCATGAATCATTTCTTCATAGGGAAGATGTTATTAAGTTTAGTACGGCGTCAAGGCACCGTAAGAACAATGTCGGTACTACGTTCCTCACAAAAAAGAAAATCCTAACCAGATTATACCTGTATATACGTCTCAATTGTGGCACTAAATGGTCCCTCGCACACGTGTACTACACGGAGATACGTACGTGGGTAGTACCTGCAGAAGAACACTCAATGATGATGCACACATAGGTTTTCTCATTTTCGGAAGTTCCATATCATACTAAAAACTTACGCCCCGTATCATTTCCATATAGGCCGTCCTTGAGTCAAGCCATGTCTCAAGGTACATGGTCATTTTTTTACACCACACGACGGGGAACCGGAGTAGAGTGTGAACGGGTCGTCACGGTTGGGAATTTTATCACCCCAACAGATATCACCTACTGCCCTGCAGGGCACGCCGATGGCAAGCGCTGCGTATATCCTCCTAGGCTATTTCCAGAAGAACACACTCTCGCGTTACTGACCACATGATGGGGTCTCCACTTTCTTGCCTAATGCACGCCAGTGACCAGCGTTCATATGAACTCAGGAACATGAATAGTCCAAGAGTTTCATATTGACGTCTCACACCAAGCTGTGAGACCTATCCCTGAACCACTTTCCTCGTCAGGGGAGCTAACCGAAATTGAACTGCTTTTGGTGGCGTTCCTTACCATGCTTATCTGAGCATAGGTGCGTCGTTACAAAATCAAAATTCAGAATTATAACAAGTATGTTAGTCCTGCAACTTTAAGTAACTATACAACTATAGTCCTTATGTGGGGCTAATACCGTTTCCTCACCGTATCCTAAGTTTTTGTCGTAAGACAATCCTTATTCCGTGCGCTATTAACAATGCGGCTCTGATACCATGCTGTGAGGGCCTGGTCCCGATCACGGGGCCGTGCCTCTCGTCCGGGAATCGCATTGGGTGGTGCCGTGCGATGTGGCACCCAACAGCACACATAATAAAGTATCATATTACATAAATCAAGCGGAGGCTTACAAAATGTGAATTTTACAAATATTTATCAAAATAATCTACAGCGGAAGACTACTACAACTCGTGTTTCATATCTATGCTAAGCAAAAGAGATTATGTCCTGCCCGTGGACCCTTCTCACAAGCGACACCATCACAATAGCAGCGGTGGGGTTTCCATGAGTTCACCACTCGGAGGGATCCGAGTCTCATCGGACAACCCTACTTATCAGCGTAGAGTTATTACCTGCAAAACAACTCATGCAGTATCTGTGAGCATGAAGCTCAGCAAGACTTAACCGTCACCCTAGTCATGAAACTCTAGATGGTGAAATAGAGGGCTGAATATAGAAGTTTGCACAAAAGATGATTTTGAGCTAAAGGAGAGTCCTCACTTCAAGTTTTAAGCAACTTATATAGCCCTCGCACAATTTACATCGAGACTCCACAATCAAACAAGAAACGCTTCATCTCGATGTCACTTGTCCGAGGTGAAAGTCACTTTAGTGAGCTACCTTAGACCCATACATACCTTGCGCTATAAACGACGAGACTCCACAATCAAACAAGAAATGCTTTGCCTCGACGCTACTAGCCCAAGGTGGAAAATAAATTTAGTGAAGGTGTTGATCATTTCCTCATCTCCATTATGAGGATTACTCACAAAGCATCTTAACTTTTTCCCAGTTTATTACTACGTCACGACGCAGAGAACATGTATGCTAACTACCGCGAGCGACGGAGATTTCAATCAAAAACACCCGGCTGACACGACATGTACGCCCGTACTCGACGTTGCACATAACAACCATCACTGACGTCGTACGTGGCAACCTTTCACACGACACACAAATGTCAAACCGGTCCCACCGACTGAGATTAAGTCTCACTACGGCAAAATCTCGTAGAGACGACTTGTCTATCCTTTCAGTATATGCATTAGATGGTAGGGTATGCCTCGACACCCAGGTTAACATGTTACATTGGTTTCCTGGGTCTCATATTGCCAGTATGCATCCGCTACACAACTCAAACTTGTCCCACAGGGCCGCACACGAGAACGGGCCTTAATCGACTCAGACATAGACTAGGTTCACAGGACCATGTCCTTGAGCCTTCCATCCACTGCCCGGTCTCCATTCCCAACTATGAGGATCAATTCCCAACTCTTCCGATTGATCCCTCTTAATCCCGGTTCACGAGTAGGAAACTGCCCACTCGAGTTATGCCTCTTTTGATCCACTTTTGTTAACTTGATATCAGCATTTGTAATCCATTGATAACCTATTCTACATTGTACTCCAGGGTTTTCTGGGACATGCATTTGGAGTTTCATACCATCTAGACTTAATGCAATAAACTAAATGCTAGACAAGATAAAGTGAATACAAATAAAAACTTGTAAATTTTGATGCAAACCGGGGCTTGCCTTTGTTTTATAGGGGACTTATATATAGGGGTCAGTTAGTGAAGACCACTTGAGGCTTGATCACTCGCTTCCCTCCTTCTTTGATCTCCACTTTGATTGTTTCAAATTCTTCACTTAAATGTTGCACGTAATGAATATGCATATGGATTTAATTGTAAAGATTTTGCTAACAAGTCCTAATGACAACTTTAAAATCTGGAACTCTGTTTAAGAATTTAAAATGACACTGGTACTAGTGGTTTGGGTTTGGGTTTAAGCAGCATGATTAAGTGCTAAGTGTTTTCCCCCTCTTCTATGTTGATCACCTTAAAAGATTAAAAATAACAGGAGTGATCCAGAGCTCCAATGGAGCTGAAAGTGTTTATGTGAGTTCCTTGTCACAAGAAAGTCAACTGGACCAAAAATTAGCACTTTTCATTAAGTGGTTTGTTCAGAACAATTCTCTAAGCATTTAAGCAAAAAGGAAGTAATTCTGAAGTAACTCACATGTTCATGCCAAACTTAGTGAACTACAATTTCAATTATAATTCATAGGACCTGCATGAATTTTCCTAGGATTTTAGGAACTATGAATTTCCCAGAATTGAATTTTCAAGTTTGGAAAATCTCTGGAATTGTTTCTGTATTCATTTGAACACAGAAAATTGAAATCAAAATTATCCTAACTAAATCAACTCCAAATGAGCTGAAAAGTTTAAAGGATTCACTAACATCCTAAAGAATATTCTGGAAAAATTTGAGAATTTTTGGATAAACAAATCTCCATCTAAAATTATTTTCCTGAAAAGCTTTAAAGAATTTTCCTGAATTAAATAATATGTTTCGTACAAATTGGGTTGCATATTTGGATAGAGTTTTCTAACCTGAATCCAACCCAATTTGAATCATTAAATTTGGAGCTTCCTAGCACAAGTTATGAGGTTCTAAAGTTTTGGGAAATTCTGGAATTCAATTTAACCGGGAAAAGTTCAAATCTCTGACAGCGGGTCCGGCTACCATGTGTCATCTCCTCGGTTAACCCACACGGGGCAACAGGGTCTCTCCCGTGCTGTCACAAACCGATCCCGTGCAACAGAAAATCCCACACCGGTTCACCGAGCGGCTGACATGCGGGCCCAGCCCCATCGTCGTCTACCTCTCGCTCCCGTGCCCGCGCACCGCCGGGCTCGCCGGAGAGGCATTCAACTCCGACGTCCGGCGCTCTCCCGCGCTCTCCCTCGCTGCTAGGGCCTAAAATCGTGTACTGAACACGATGGAGGCACTTTCCCCGACCGGTGGTGGCTCCAACACGGCAGGCGACGGTGCGGTGGCTCAGCACAATTTCGGCGATGTTGCCCGGCCCTTCTAGCCTGCCAAAACTTCAGTGGAAGGGCTCTACAGCACCGGTGGATGCTCGGGGAGGTCGACATGGCCATACCAAATCTCGGGGAAGACTCTAACCATGGTTGCACTGTGCACCCGACGGCTTCCTCTACGGTCGCCGTTGGAAAACTATCAAATACACCGGCTACAACCGTTATCAAGCTAGGTTTGCGAAGCAAACTTGTGCGCCGTCGAGTCTAGCTCCTGTGAGTGCAATTGGGTGGGATCTAAGCAAATATAAATCGGGAATTTGAAGATTTCGTACCCGAGGGTGGTTTTGCACCGGCCATGAGAAAACCGTGAAATACTCCGGTGACGAGCAATCACTTGCCTCATGCTTTGGGGGTGAGCAGCGTGGAGTCTTGGCACGTCCTAAGCTACTCTTGATCGGTCGTGAAAGTCTCTCTGTAGGGCTGTCCACGAGCGCACCTCCTCTCGGTTTCTTTCGGCCGCCGCGAAAACACGAAGCTCTCGGGTTGTTGTGGCTGAGCTCGCGTGGGGACAGTGTGAGGAGGTCGTGGAAAGTCCCGTGGTTCTGTTTTCCTGGGTTGCCGAGGCTTGCACACGAGAGGAACAAGTTCCCGAACGATTAAGCAACGGCGGCAGCTGCTCTGTTCTTTAGCCTGGGCGAGACAGAGAACGGAGGCGGTTCTCAGTGTTGTAGCGAAACTGAGCACGACGGGGAGTAATACCAGCGCACGAGTAGCTCGCCAGCGTGAGGAAACCGACCCCGGGTGTGCTGTGGTGGGTGTCTCAGTGTCGCCCGTGGAGTCCTCGGTCTGCCCGAGTGAAAAGTGCTGATATTAGTTGTTTCAGTGGACAACAGAATAGCTGCTCAATTTCAGATATTTGGCACACTGACTAGTGGGTCCCACTCTCCCTCTTATCCTCTCAAAAGATCTCCAAAATTTGGCAACCAACCAAGTCAAATATTTCGAGTTGAAAATTGCGCTGCATTTGGAGAGTTGGGCAAATGTCATCCAAATTCAAATGTGTATTTGAATTCTTTGCACATTTAAGTCCTTTTTGGAAAAATGGATAGCAAACCATTTTAAAAATTAATGAAACTTTGCCTTCCCACTAATTCAGACCTAAGAAATCCAAATATGCAATCTGATTCTTGTGTTAGCTGCTGCAAACAAGAGTTTGAACACAACCGTTTGAATTACCATTGTGTCCTCCCCCATTTGAAATTTGAGTTGAACATCTTGTTCAAATTCTGATTTTTTAAACCTTTCCCTTGCACCTAAGTACTTCAATTCTGTGGGTTTAATCCACCTAGGGTCCAAACATGCAAGTAAGCCTAGGTTTGTTTAGAAGAATCTCTCATGTGTTATCATATGTGGAAAAAAAGTTTAAACCACCCCCTTTTTCATACACATGACACCAACATTTGTGCAAACTCAAGTTTCTTTGTATTCATATTTTTGGGACCTTTACATTCCTCCCTCCTTAAAAGGGAATCTCGTCCCGAGATTACAAAAGAAAGATGAGGTGGAAAGTAATTACAAAGTCTATGACAAAAGTTCCGGATAGTTCTTGTCGATGTAATCTTCACTCTCCCAAGTCGCTTCTTCTGGTGTATGATTACTCCACAGGACTTTGTAAAATTTCAAAGTCTGATTTCGAGTGATCTGGGTCTTTTCGTTGATAATCTGGATGGGCTGCTCGGCGTAGGTGAGATCCGGTTGTAATATCTCCATGTCTCCCGAAAGAACCTCTGTAGGCGTCTTCAAACACTTTCTCAAGTTTGAGACATGGAAGATGTCATGAATGCCCGATAAAGGTGGTGGCAGCTTCAGGCCTTAGGCTACCGGTCCACACCGTTCTGTAATAATGAACGGACCCACAAAACGAGGAGCTTGCTTTCCCTTGACCCCGAATCGATGAATTCCCGTCATCGGGGATACTCGGAGATAGACATGATCTCCAACTTTGAAATACAAGGGTCGGCATCGCTTGTCCGCATAACTCTTCTGGCGAGATTGAGCGGCTTTGAGGTTTGCTTGAATAAGCTGGACCCTCTGTTCGGTATCTTTCACAAGATCAATGCCGAAAATCACCCTCTCGCCGGATTCACAGCAATTGAGTGGTGTGCGGCACTTCCTGCCATATAGTGCTTCATATGGTGCCATTTTGGTACTGAATTGATCCAAGCATTCCATTTAATTCTACATCAAATTTGACAAAACTTTCTGTTACAAAGTTGTAACCCATCTCATCAATTTTTCAGAACTACCTCGTTTTCTATTTTGTATTTTATGCAGGAAGTTATGGTCATTTTACGGAGAGTTACGGAGAGTATTTGCTCTGCCCTGTTTTCTGGACAGTTTCAACTCTATTGCATTTTTCGACCAGTTGAGGGAGGAGACATGTAAAATCCCCAAAAGTGGTAGCAAGAAAATTCAGCTCATGTACACTTAGGAAAAATGAGGGGAATTAAAACTTTGAATTATAATGGTGTAAGTTCAAAGTGAGGGTTTAGACTTCGCAAAAACTTCAACACATGGAGATCTAAATTCATAACTTGGATCTTCATAGTCCAAATATTCAACCTTCCAAATTTCAGCTCATTTGGAGGAGTTTTAATATTTGTTTGGGATTAAAAGGAGGAACCCTTTAATACGAATTTTAAATTCAGTTTCAAATTCCAATTTCCCCAATTTGAAGATTTGGTTTCACAAATGTGTTCTCCACCTTTGAATGAGCAGCCATACAAAAAATTGGAAATTTTGGGGATGGTTTGCTATGTGTTTGGGACAAACCAAAGTGGAGAATTCAAACTCCATTTCAAATTCAAAGGGGTCAAACACAATTCAAATTTTACACCAGAATTCAAACCATTTGAATTCAGCAAGTTCAAACCTTAACTTGGTGTGAAGGTCTAGCCTTAAATGTTGAGTTGCTGGGGTAAAATATCAGAGAAAAATTGGATTAAAAGAGAGGGAGGTGGGATCCAGCAGTCAGCCTCACAGAACCAATTTCCCTCTCTCTCTCTGTTTTCCGAGTTGATCACCGCGTGCCAGCTCGCGGCCGACCCTTCGCCCGATGCTTCCACCGAGCTGGTTCTCGCTGCCCGACGTCGGCGTGCGCGTGGGCGATAAGAGCGGCCGCCCGAGTGCCCCAGCTCTATTTCTCCTCCTCCTCAGCTCGGTTGCCGCGGCTGCTTCGTTCACACCGAACACCACCGATAGCTCTCTCTCCCGATCGACCACAGCTTTCTGAGCTCGGCTGCTCGAGCCCTCCACAGCAAAGAGTAGTGACTGGACGTGCTCTAGCCGTCTCCAAAGTTCCTCCGAGGTCTACCGATCAATGCTGCTCGAAAAACTCGGATTGGCGCCAAAGCTCTGAGGTGCACTGGAACTCGCCGTTCGGCTCACCGTCGACAGCCTCATCCGGCCACCCTCTCCCCCGGCTTCCTATACAAGAAAGGTGCGTGGGTAGCCCTGGATGGTGTAGCCGTCAGCCGTATGGCAAATGATTCATCGAGTAGCTCGAATTTCATTGTTTCCCGAACACTAGTGTAGAAGAACGAGGCTCGGTTCATACCCAAATTTGGGTTGCATGATCAACCACGCCTCGATCTCACGTGCACATAGCTTCTGCACTCTCTAGCGCCCGTCCCTGACAAAGAACCAAGGAAAACCATCAAGTGTTGGCCATGTTCTAGTCAATTTTCGCGCCGCCATGGGGAAAACGCTTCGGCTCACCGTTGAACCCTAGTTTGCCGGCAGTTTCATCGGGCAAGGCAGCCCATTCTAGCTCCTACATCTTCCACTGGTGCCCTAGAGCCCAAAAACCGATTGTTTGGTGGAGGAAGGAGGTTTCCCGACCTCGCCGGAGTTTGAAACCTGGCTTTCACCGGCGTGCGCCATCTCCCGGTGGGTTTTAGCCGCCGGCGACACCACCAGAATGTTCAGCGGGGTCGATAATGGAGGAGCGGCGAGTTTGGGCCCGGGAGATGGCCGGGAAAGCCGTTCCCACCACCCTCGCCGGAGTAAACGTCGCGGGCTCCTATGTTGGCACGAGTGAGAAGAAAGAACTGACGGGTGGGACCCACCGCTGGGATTTAAACATTTCCAGAATTTCCTAATACAGTTCAAAGTTTGGAGGCTCATAACTTTGTGTAGAAAACTCCAAAAAGGGTGAGACAAATTTTGTTGGAATCCCCGTGAGACGTACTTCACAGAGGAACAAATTGCTTTCTATGAAAATGCCTAGAAATTTCTGTAGAATTGTTTTTAGTAAATCTGTTAGAGATTTATTGCAGGAGCGATTCTTTATGAAATATTCCCATATTTGGGCAGCTAGTCCTTTTCATAGTTACTGATCTCCAGTAAAAATTTGGGCTTCATTGGAGTTCATTTGCTAGGCTAAACTGCCTTCCCAAGTTCAGCCTTTATTTAAAAATTCCAATTTAAACAAAACTTTTCAGAACTCCTGTCCAACTTCAAAACTTCATATCCCTCTGTTGGTAGCTCCAAAAATGGTCAAACAAATTTTGTTAGAACCATGGAGACTCACCCTAATCAGATCTTCCACTATTAGCTATGTCAAAGCTCCTGAATTGGGCTCAAAACTCAGAGAAGCATTGTACTTGTAGGAATTTTTAAGACTACATTGTGCAATGACATGTCTCCAAATTTGGCTCAAATCATCCTTATAGAGTCTAGTATTCCCTGTAAAAATGCCAAAGCCAATTAAGGATCCTAAATAGCAGTAGCTATGAATAGAAGTTCAATTTTTATAAATCCTTAATACTTACACATATATTTTGTTACATTTCATAATAGTGACCGAAGTTGAGGACGCACCGGAGCCCTTGGAATTCCTCCCACCAGAAGCTGACTTCCCCTTTAACTCGCAACCAGGCAAGCTCCGGTTTGCACTTAAATACCTTTTATAAAACTTTTCATTTGTATCACTTATGTCTAGGTTGAATTGTATGCATTAGAGTTAGGGTGATTGGAACCCCACTTGCATAGCCCTTTTTAAATCCTATGGAGGGTTGGGTAGTTTACAAACTTGATGAGTAGAGGATGTCATGCTAATGTTTAGCATCTCGGTAGAAGTTGAGTGGTTGGAAGCTACTCGCGAGATAGTATTTATTACACGGAATGAGAAGAGGTAGAAAATGGCTTGAGTTATGAAAATGAGACCCAGCAGGGGGGATAGGATGCAGTGAGCAGAGGTCTCACGTGCGTAGCCCTGTTGGTGTCGGTTCAGGACCGTCCGTGTGCGGCCCTGCTGGACAAGTATCGAACAGTACCGGATGCATACTGGCATATGGGAACCAGGAAACCGATGTAATTGGTTAACCTGGATGCCGAGGCTTACCCAACCGTAAATAGGAGTGGGTTGAGGGTAGCAAGGTGTAAATCTGCCGGTGGGCACAGTCACGCTCCATGCAGGGACCTCCTGCCCGTTATGGATGGACCGGTTCGGCATTTGGGTTGCCTTTGAAAGGTTGTCGCATACAACAGAGTAGGAAGGGGTGTGGAAGCACACTTCTGAAAGTGGGTGTATGTGACGTGTTATCCGGGTGTGTCTTGATTGCAATCACCATCCCTCACGGTTATTTGAGTACCCGCCTGTTCACTGCGCTGTGACGTAGTAAGAAGTGAAATAAGCCAACTGAAAATGCTGTATTGAACTATTAAATGTCTCGAAACCTTGTATGCTGTAGTTATAGAGCAAATTAAGTTTATATTCCACTTTGGGCATCTCCACATCGGGGGAAAGCGTTTTTGTTGTTTGATTGTGGACTTCCGATGTGAGGGCTGCCTAAGGCTCAATAAACTGTTGCTATAAAACTGAAAATAAGGATCGACATGTAGGCGCGTCTTTATTGCAAAGTCCCTTTCCTATCTTACACATCCTTGCACGTAGAGTTCCATGCCTAGGATTGACGGTTAAGACTTGCTGAGCCATCATGCTCACGGTTGCAATATTTTGAGCTGTGTGCAGGTGAGAGTTATGAGGAAGGTTCCGAGGACGAGGCGATGCCCCCGTCGGGGTACACGGCCGAGCTGGAGCCCTGCACGCCGCCGTGATTCTCCGGTTCCATGCTGCTAGTGTGTAGCGTCCCCGAGCTGGACGGCTGCACTTTTGCATAGTTAGGATGAGAGGCTACTTATGTATATTACTTCCGCTGTATAAATAAATTTTGTAAAAAGACTTCCGCTGTTTTATATTAAATAAAAGTTTGTATGTTGTTCTTAATTTTTTTCGTGTGTGCTGTTGAGTGCCGCATCGCACGGCACCACCCTATGCGATCTTGGAGTGGATGAACCACGGGGTGGTCCCCACAGTCGTGGTATCAGAGCCGCATGGGGAATAGCACGCTCGAAAAGAGCCTATTTTGAAAACTTAGAAGTAGTCGAGTGAGGATTAGTCGCTAAGCCCACATAAGGTCTATGATAGTAGTAGATATTATGGTGGAAAAGCTAACATATCTGTTATACATTCTGTAACGACGCTCCGACGTCAGGTAAGAGGTAAGGTATGCCACCGCAGGCGGATCAATTGTGGTAACTCCCCATACGAGTAATAGTATGGAAGGATATACCGTGGCTTGGCACGGTAGTGAATATGAGTCTCTGAACCTCTTCATGGTTCTGAGAGCATATGAAAACGCTGATCTCCAGCGTGCTTTAGGCAAAAGTGAGAATACCCCATCGTGTGGTAAGCAACATGATAGTATGCAACTCTTGAACGTTCAATGTTCAAAGGGCCATACGCAGCGCTCGCCATCGGCGTTCCTCAACGGTCATGAGGCAGTAGGTAGTATCCGTTGGGTTGATAAAATTCCCAACTGTGACGACCCGTTCGCGCTCTACTCGGGTTCCCCGTCGTGTGGTGTGAAAACACGACCATGTACCTTGAGACGTGGCTTGACTCAAGGACGATCCGTATGGCAATGATACGGACCGTATGTCTTTATTATGATATGGAACTGCATGAAATGTCAAAAACCCTTGTGTGCACAACTATTGTGTGTTCTTCTGCAGGTACATTAACCACGTTAGCGCATGACGTGTAGAAACCGTTTGTGAGTGACGTCTTTAGTTCCACCATTTGACACGTATAAGCCGGAATACCGGTTTAGGATTTTTCTTTGGTGAGGAAACCAGTACCGACTGCATAAAAGTTTATTTTCAAAGAAAAGAGTCACAATGAAGTTTAAAAATTCATTTAGGTGTTAGTAAACTCCTATATTGAACTAAGAGTCAATTGGGAGTATAGGTTCAATCTCAAAAGCTTAGGGATAATCTCCCCTGTTTTTGGCAGAAATTTTTCTGAATTTGAACAGGGCATAACTTAATATTGGTTGAACCAATGGAGGTGTGGGATACCATTCTGGAAAGGTTTAGAAGTCCTGTACAACTTTTCTGTAGAGCTCCAGAACAAAATATCCTTCCCAATGGGTGAAAATCTCAGATGAGTAGGTACTGCCAAGAAACAGGGCAGACCAAAAATGCTCTCTGGAAATTTTTTGTATTTCAACCACAACTTCCTGTAGAAAAATTTCTAAGGGTCAAGTAAGACACCGTTGAAAAGTACAGGAAATGTTCTACAACTTTGTTGTTGAACGCTAGTCCAGATTTTGCCTCTAAGGTGGGCAAAACTGTTGGATTATCCAGGCTGGTCAGCTGGACCAGAAGCTGGACAGGGCACCATGTTGAAGTGTTTCAACCAAAACACTTAGTTTCACAACTCGAAGTCCAGTGGCTGTTGTAAAACAGCGAGTTGGAGTCGAAGGGTTTATGCATTTGACATATCACTTCAAGTTAGTACATGTTTGGGTCCAGTACAATAGCGAGGAATTAGGCATGCTAACACACTTAACATCCCGTGGTGACCCCGATGGTCGAAATGAACTTTTAACCCATAAAGTTCAATACTCTGGAACTCGATCGTGTGACACGGTCCAGGGATGTATATGTTGCATAAACTTTATACTTTATCCATATGCGTGATTGTTATGTGCATTATTAATTCCATTCTCGCATTACTATTGTATAGAATGGATGAAATAAACCAACATGTGCCGATCGTTTGAATGGTATGAATGCAGAATGGTGCGGACACGCTCAACGCAAGAGGAGGGAGGTCCGAGTCAGGTTCGTGGTGATGAGTCTCCACCTCCGGAGCAGACCACGACACAGCAGCAACCACCTCCTCCACCGCCAGAACTGCCAAGGAATCTTGCGGAGGTTCTCGCCGCAGTGCTCGGCTCGCGCGACGAGCAAACCGAGTTGCTGCGGATGCTCGTCCAGCAGAATGTGTCCCATCAGGGAGGACGCCAAGATAATGGGCAACGCCAGCCCCAACAAAGTTCTTATTCAGAATTCCTGGCGACCCATCCACCGGTCTTCACGGAGGCCGAAGAGCCTTTGGAAGCGGACAGCTTTATCCGCACTCTGGAGGCGAAGTTCGGGCTGCTACGATGCATCGAACACCAGAAGGCGCTGTATGCAGCGCAACAGCTTCAAGGAGAAGCCGGTACCTGGTGGGCGAACTACACCGCCTCCTTACCGGCTGGCCATGCCGTCACATGGACGGAGTTCCGGGAGGCATTCCGGGCCTATCACATACCTCCCGGGGTTATGGAAATGAAGCTCCAGGAGTTCCTGGCGCTACGGCAAGGCGAGAGCAGTGCTCATGAGTACTCAAGATTATTCAACTGGCTGGTGCAGTATGCGCCAGGATTTGTGGGGACGGAAGACAACAAGCGCAACGCGTTCTTCCGGGGCCTGAATTCAAAGATGAAGGTCCATCTCGCCTAGAGCAATCGCGGCACATTCAACGACCTAGTTAATGCCGCGATTCTACAAGAGAATGCTCAGCGTGAGCGCGGTTCTGATAAAAGGAAACGCAGCGCGCTGACAAGCAGCAGTGGTGGGACGCCACAGAAATACCGCGTGGTGTATCGTTCACCATCCGGTCAGAGATGGCAGCCACCGGCGCGACCGCCTCAGTTTCGCGGTCGGCAATATAATGCGCCAGGCTTTCGACCGACGTATCCACCACAGCAACAGCAGCAGCAAAGGATGATCCCGCATGCGCCTCAGTTTCAACAGCGTGCACCGGGATTTCGTCCTCAAGTCGGCGGGACCCCGACACCTTACACGTGTTTCACGTGTGGCCGTGTCGGGCATATTTCAAGGGACTGCCCCGAGCCGCGACAGGGCAGGGGTGCAGCACTGTATCAGGGTGCTAATCAGCCCAAGGAACCAGCACCAAAACCCGGCAACGTCCACCACGTAGCTATCAAAGACGTGCCGGAAGGCGAACCCGTCCTCGTGGGTACGTTCTCTTACCTAGATCATCCCATAGTCATACTTTTTGACTCCGGTGACACCCATAATTTCATAAGTCAGTCTTATGTTATTAAATATCAACTGCCTATCATTCCCACGAATAGTTCATACTTGATATGCTCTCCGGGTGGGAAAATAACAGTTGATAGAATGGTCTATAGAGCACCATTACAGTTGGGTGGGAATCTATATCCGACTTCTCTAATCATGTTAGAGAGTCAAAAACTTGATGTCACTTTAGGAATGTCATGGCTACATCGCCATGGTGCTGTTATTGACATCATTCCATGTATGGTTCGTTTAAACTCTCCACTTCATGAACCACATGTTCTTATTCTTGACCGTTCGGTTCAAGAAGCCCCAGCCACATATAGCACGGAAGCCACGAAACTTGAGGATATTCGTGTGGTCCGTGAATACCCGGATGTCTTTCCGGATGATCTCCCAGGCATGCCACCTGAAAGGGATGTTGAGTTCAAGATTGAACTTGTACCTGGGACGATACCGATCTCACGGAGACCGTACAAGATGGCTCCGAATGAGCTGGCTGAACTGAAGGAGCAGCTCAATGATTTAATGAAGAAGGGTTTCATTCGACCGAGTTCCTCGCCATGGGGATGCTCGGTGCTGTTTGTGAAGAAAAAGGATGAAACCTTGAGGTTGTGTGTGGACTACAGACCTCTCACGCCATCACCATCAAGAATAAATATCCACTGCCCCGCATCGATATATTATTCGATCAACTTGTGGGTGCGAGTGTATTTTCAAAATGGATCTTTGCTCCAGATATCATCAGATTAAGATCCGAGCGGAAGATATTCCAAAGACCGCCTTCTCGATGAGATATGGGTTGTATGAATACCTCGTCATGTCCTTCGGTCTCACCAACGCCCCGGCACACTTCATGTACCTCATGAACTCAGTGTTCATGCCGGAGTTGGACAAGTTCGTGGTGGTGTTCATAGATGACATCTTGGTCTACTCCAAGTCTGAAGAAGAACATGTCAAACACTTGCATATCGTACTTCAACGATTAAGAGACCATAAGCTTTATGCCAAGTTCAGCAAGTGCGAGTTTTGGATCAGCCAAGTGCCATTCCTTGGTCACATTATTTCTGCAGAAGGCATTGCAGTTGATCCAAGCAAAATCAAACAAGTGCTGAAATGGAAGTCCCCCACATCAGTCCATGAAGTCAGAAGTTTCCTCGGGTTAGCAGGATAATACCATAGATTCATACCCAACTTCTCCAAGCTTGCTAAGCCGATGACTGAACTGTTAAAGAAGGGGGTCAAATATGTTTGGAGCTCAGCTTGTGAAGAAGCTTTCCAAGCATTAGTGAAGCATCTTACAACGGCCCCGGTGTTAGCTCAACCGGATACAACCAAGCCATTCGACGTATATTGTGATGCGTACGGTATCGGGCTTGGCTGTGTATTGATGCAAGGAGGAAGAGTGGTCGCCTATGGCTCACGTCAACTTCGTAACCACGAGCAGCAATATCCGACTCATGATCTCGAGCTTGCTGCTGTGGTGTTGGCCTTGAAGATGTGGAGGCACTATTTACTTGGGAACTTAGTGCATTTCTAAACCGACCACAAGAGTTGAAATATATATTCACTCAAAAGGAGTTGAATATGCGGCAACGGAGATGGTTAGAGTTGATCAAATACTATGAGATAGAGATTCACTACCATCCCGGGAAGGCAAACGTGGTTGCCGACGCGTTGAGCCGCAAATCTCATGTCAAAAATCTGTCCATCACCTCACTTGAAGAGGAGGAGCCGAGTCTGTACTTGGTTCCATATGGGGCGTTATATAATCTTGCTCTCATCCCAACCATAAGAGAGGAGATTATGGAATCTCAGAAGAAGGACATGGGAATGTCGTACATTCGGAGAAGGATGGAGAATGGCGAAATGAAGTGCTTCCGAAGAGATGAACACGACACTCTATGGTTTAAAGACCGTATAGTGGTACCCCGTGACATGAAGCTTCGGAAGAAAATCTTGGACGAAGCTCATTTGTCCAAGTATTCTATTCATCCGGGCAGCAACAAGATGTACCAAGATCTGAAAACCAGGTTTTGGTGGATACGGATGAAAAGAGAAATCGCAAAGTACGTATCTGAATGTGATACGTTTCGGCGTGTGAAAGCTGACCATATGCGTAAAGCCGGACAGCTGCAACCATTGAATATTCCGGCGTGGAAGTGGGAGGATATCAGCATGGACTTCATTGTTGGTTTACCTCTCACATCTCACAAACATGACTTGATTTGGGTGATATTCGATCGACTAACCAAGTCAGCTCATTTTATCCCCGTACATACAAAGTACGTGGCCAAGCAATATGAGGATCTGTACATTGCAAAGATCTTGTGTTTGCATGGTGTTCCCCGCTCCATCATTTCAGATCGCGGTGCTGTTCGTCTCTCGGTTCTGGGAACAGCTGCACACATCATTGGGGACCAAACTGATCTGAAGCTCCGCGTATCACCCGCAGACGGATGGTCAAACTGAACGGGTGAATCAAGTGCTTGAAGACATGCTACACGCTTGTGCCATCCACCACGACAAGAATCGGGACGATCATTTGCCGTTGGTGGAGTTTTCTTACAACAATGGCTATCAAGCTAGCATCAAGATGGCGCCGTATGAAGCTCTCTACGGCCGGAAATGTCGCACACCTCTCAACTGGTGCGAGTCCGGCGAGCGAGTTATCTACGGCATTGAACTTGTGAATGAGGCTGAAGAACGAGTGGGAGTAATACAAGCAAATCTCAAGGCTGCTCAATCTCGTAAGAAAATCTATGCGGATAAAAGACGCCGCCCTCTACACTTCGACATCGGGAACCGGGTTTATGTCCGTGTGTCTCCGATGAAGGGAGTTCATCGTTTCAGAGTGAAGGGTAAACTTGCGCGTGGTTCATTGGTCCGTTCACCGTCATTGAAAGATGCGGACCCGTGGCCTATCGCTTGGATTTACCGGCGTCGCTCGCAGGAATTCACAATGTCTTCCACATTTCTCAGCTGCGGAAGTGCCTCAAACCCTCAGCCGAAATCCGAACTGAAGACATAGAAGTTCTTCAACCGGACCTCACGTACATGGAGTATCCGATCCGGATTATCGATGATAAGACTCGCGCCACAAGAAACCGGACCTTATGGTTCTACAAGTTCTTGTGGAGCAACCATACCGCTGATGAGGCGACAAGGGAAAGCGAGGACTATTTACAAACATATTATCCGGACTTGCTATCATCATATACCCGGTAAAGTTTTCCCCGCTTTGCGTTTCTTTTGGAATCTCGGGACGAGATTCTTTTTAAGGGGGGCGGGATGTAAAATCCCCAAAAGTGGTAGCAAGAAAATTCAGCTCATGTACACTTAGGAAAAATGAGGGGAATTAAAACTTTGAATTATAATGGTGTAAGTTCAAAGTGAGGGTTTAGACTTCCCAAAAACTTCCACACATGGAGATATAAATTCATAACTTTGATCTTCATAGTCCAAATATTCAACCTTCCAAATTTCAGCTCATTGGGAGGAGTTTTAATATTTGTTTGGGATTAAAAGGAGGAGCCCTTTAATCTAAATCTTAAATTCAGTTTCAAATTCCAATTTCCCCAATTTGAAAATTTGGTTTCACAAATGTGTTCTCCACCTTTGAATGAGCAGCCATGCCAAAAATTGGAAAATTTGGGGCTGGTTTGCTATGTGTTTGGGACAAACCAAAGTGGAGAATTCAAACTCCATTTCAAATTCAAAGGGGTCAAACACAATTCAAATTTTACACCAGAATTCAAACACTTTGAATTCAGCAAGTTCAAACCTTAACATGGTGTGAAAGTCTTGCCTTAAATGTTGAGTTGCTTGGGTAAAATATCAGAGAAAAATTGGATTAAAAGAGAGGGAGGTGGGACCCAGCAGTCAGCCTCACAGAACCAATTTCCCTCTCTCTCTCTGTTTTCCGAGTTGATCACCGCGCGCCAGCTCCCGGCCGACCCTTCGCCCGACACTTCCACCGAGCTGGTTCTCGCTGCCCTACATCGGCGCGCACGTGGGCGATAAGAGCGGCCGCCCGAGTGCCCCAGCTCTATTTCTCCTCCTCCTCAGCTCGGTTGCCGCGGCTGCTTCGTTCACACCGAACACCACCGATAGCTCTCTCTCCCGATCGACCACAGCCTTCTGAGCTCGGCTGCTCGAGCCCTCCCCAGCAAAGAGTAGCGCCTGGACGTGCTCTATCCGTCTCCAAAGTTCCTCCGAGGTCTACCGATCAAAGCTGCTCGAAAAACTCGGATTGGCGCAAAGCTCTAAGGTGCACCGGAACTCGCCGTTCGGCTCACCGTCAACAGCCTCGTCCGGCCACCCTCTTTTCCCGACTTCCTATACAAGAAAGGTGCGTGGGTAGCCCTGGATGGTGTAGCCGTCAGCCGTATGGCAAATGATTCATTGAGTAGCCGTCAGCCGTATGGCAAATGATTCATTGTTTCCCGAACCCTAGTGTAGAAGAACGAGGCTCGGTTCATACCCAAATTCGGGTTGCACGATCGACCACGCCTCGAGCTCACGTGCACATAGCTTCTGCACTCTCTAGCGCCCGTCCCCGACATAGAACCAAGAAAAACCATCATGTGTTGGCCGTGTTCTAGTCAATTTTCGCGCTGCCATGGGGAAAACGCTTCGGCTCACCGTTGAACCCTAGTTTGCTGGCTATTTCATCGGGCAAGGCAGCCCAATCTAGCTCCTACATCTTCCACTGGTGCTCTAGAGCCCGAAAACCGATCATTTGGTGGAGGAAGGAGGTTTCCCGACCTCGCCGGAGTTTGAAACCTGACTGTCACCGGTATGCGCCATCTTCCGGTGGGTTTTAGCCGCCGGCGACGCCACCAGAATGTTCAGCGGGGTCGATAATGGAGGAGCGGCGAGTTTGGGCCCGGGAGATGGCCGGGAAAGCCGTTCCTGCCACCCTGGACGGAGTAAACATCACGGGCTCTTCTGTTGGCGCGAGGGAGAAGAAAGAACTGATGGGTGGGACCCACCGCTGGGATTTAAACATTTCCAGAATTTCCTAATACAGTTCAAACTTTGGAGGCTCATAACTTTCTGTAGAAAATTCCAAAAAGGGTGAGACCAATTTTGTTGGAATCCTCATGAGAATTACTTCACGGAGGAACAAATTGCTTGCTATGAAAATGCCCAGGAATTTCTGTAGAATTGTTTTTAATAAATCTGTTAGGGATTTATTACAGGAGCAATTCTCTATGAAATACTCCCAAATTTGGGAAGCTAGTCCTTTTCATAGTTACTGATCTCCAGTATAAATTTGGGCTTCATTGGAGTTCATTTGCTAGGCTAAACTGCCTTCCCAAGTTCAGCCTTTATTTAAAAATTCCAATTTAAACAGAAACTTTTCAGAACTCCCGTCCAACTTCAAAAATTCATACCTCTCTGTTGGTAGCTCCAAAAATGGTGAAACAAATTTTGTTAGAACCATGGAGACTTACCCTAATCAGATCTTCCACTATTAGCTATGTCAAAGCTCCTGAATTGGGCTCAAAATTCAGAGAAGCATTATACTTGTAGGAATTTTAAAGACTACATTGTGCAATGACATGTCTCCAAATTTGGCTCAAATCATCCTTAGAGAGTCTAGTATTCCCTGTAAAAATTCCAAAGCGAATTAAGGATCCTAAATAGCAGTAGCTATGAATAGAAGTTCAATTCTTGTAAATCCTTAATACTTACACATATATTTTGTTACATTTTATAATAGTGACCGAAGTTGAGGACGCACCGGAGCCCTTGGACGTCCTCCCACCAGAAGCTGACTTCCCTTTTAACTCGCAACCAGGCAAGCCCCGGTTTGCTTTTAAGTACCTTTTATAAAGCTTTTCATTTGTATCACTTATGTCTAGGTTGAATTGTATGCATTAGAGTTAGGGTGATTGGAACCCCACTTGCATAGCCCTTTTTAAATCCTATGGAGGGTTGGGGTAGTTTACAAACTCGACGAGTAGAGAATTCCATGCTAATGTTTAGGATCTCGGTAGAAGTCGAGTGGTTGGAAGCTACTCGCGAGATAGTATTTATTACACGGAATGAGAAGAGGTAGAAAATGGCTTGAGTTATGAAAATTAGACCCAGCAGGGGGGATAGGATGCAGTGAGCAGAGGTCTCACGTCCGTAGCCCTGTTGGTGTCGGTTGAGGACTGTCAAATCCGGTTTTTCCGAAGAACAACCGAGTGAATATCACATGTATGCCAGGATCATTTTCTCATACATGTGATGACAAATAGTGAAGCATCATTTATTACAAGCCAGGTGTCGAATATAAATAAGTCTTACATAGCATATGTCTCGATGGACGATAATAAGTTCATCACAAATAAATAATCTAGCAGCGGAATATTATTCTTGTGGGCTCCGTCACAGGCGTTGCCCGGGGGTCTCCATGAACCTAGAAACCTTCTTCGGGTCCAAAGTCTTGGTCATTATGCACCACCTCATTATCTTGACCTGAGCAGCAATATAAACCAACAAATATGCAAGGTTGAGTACCAATGGTACTCAGCAAGTGTGGGAAAGTTATGTCATACATGGCTAGAACAAGGAGAGGTTGAACTCATGGTTAAAGCACTATGCAATTAATACCTATCACCTTAGCTTATTAAGCACCTACATTACTACACAGGTGAAATGGTCCCAATCTCCCATCCCTTCATCATAACCAAATAACCATAACATCATTTCCAATGTTAAGCTCCCCGCTTAACATCCACAACTTCCAAAACCATCAATCCTCTAATCATGAATAAGTCCACGCAGCTCTTGACCGTGAGCACGGCTGTCATGACAGTTTTGACTCTGTAGAGTTTGTACCACTGTACCCACATGTAGTGATTTCATCCCCCGTTGCCGGGTGGACTAAAAGAACCTCCATTATGCCAGTGGCTCCGAACCACATTCACACTTCCCAGGTGTGTAGCCAGGAGATCACTACGAAGCCTTTACAAAGGGATTCCCGACGAGCATGGGCCCACTGAGGTTTCACCCCTAACAGCATACAAGAGGCTCCAACCCCGCTGCAGTGGCCCCCTCTTGAGCCTTGCGGTTCATATGGTAGTCCAGCTGACACCTATTTCCCGCACCATCCAACACACCCATACTACGCCGGGGATACACCTAATTAATGTGCCAAGCTGCCCCATCTCAGCATGTGGTTGGCACGGTAAAGCCAGGTTACATGCTCCATGAACCGGTCCTTAGGATCCAGGCAAGTACTAAACACAAACCTGAGTCTCGTGCACCCAGCACACAACCAAAACATCCAACTTGCCTTGATCCCTACCTCTACATAACTCACAATATCTCATTCAAGAGTATGGTAAAATAAACTGATGATCTCATATCCCAAATATCCCATTCTAAGCATGGCTAAGCATATGCATAATAATAAATGACATGATAAAATAAATCCCATCCCAAGCTACAAGGAAACAAGGTGATGCAATTCTAGGGAAACATCCTAGCATAGGTTTCATATTTCAATTGACAATGCAAATAATTCTACCTACACATCCTAGTATAGGATCAAAGTGGTCAAGGACACTTGCCTCCTTCCTGCTGCTCTTGGAATGGGTAGTCTTGATCTTGGAAAGGAAAAACTTGCTCTAGAGCAGGTTCTACATCATACCATCACACATAGCAAAAGAAAAACAACAATCCATAAGACATAGTTCACACTTCCACTTCATACAAACTACACATTCACATTTATGAAAGTCATTCACAATTATATGTGTTGTGGTTACTCTATGTGTGTTGAGTTGTGGCTTACATGCACTTTTAATCATGTGTATATGATTCCTACTTTTGTATTCACATTATGCTTACATACTATACATATGAGTTTCCAATTTAAATAAATTCCTTATATTTAATTAATACACCTTTTAGCTACCAAGTATGCATGAAAGGTATTTTCCTACTCCATATGTGTCTTCAGAATTTCTACCAACCCTAAACTGAATTCTTTGGATTTTAGAAACTTCATTTATCATTTACTAGTTGCTATATTTTCAGATTTATTTCCTATGCCTAAATGTGAACTTTATTATGAAAATAACAAGACACATCATCTAAACAGAATAGGTTCTGATCTAAAATATTTACTAATATATTTTTGACCTTTTCCTCTGATGTAAACTATTTTACAATTATTTTCCCTATTTTCCAGAACTATTCTTTACTTAAAAATGTGTCCCTAAATGTGAATAATAAATTAAACAGATTCATTTCAGCCCAAAATATATTTTTATCTCACTCCAAAGTTTTCTAAATACTGATAAAGTTTTTAATTTAATTTTGACAATATGTTTGTCCCACTTTTTAAATTTTAAACACTAGCCACATATTCAATTTCCTAAATTAAATATTAAACAGGGCTAAAAAGGTAAACTCACCCCTCTACAGGGTCTATAATATTATTTTAACAATTTTCAGGGGCCTAGCTACACATAACAGAGGGGTTTTCCTAATTTTTATTAAGTCCAGGGGCTAAAACTGATTTTTAAATCAATTTACATGATTTTCTGAAGTTCCAGGGGCTAGATCAGAAGTTTCTGGGGCTAGCTCTTATTTCCCGAGAACCCCAGGGGGTAGCACGTAAGATTTCCAGTCTTTATAACGCGGGGATGACGTGGACCGTCCGATTTTAAACCGACGGCTGAGATTATAACATCGAACCGGTACGTGGGGATTTAAACCCTACTGTGTGATTTAAAATAAACGGCGCACAAGTGGCCACGTCGCTCTGATCGAGCGCGGGCGGTGCTGCTGGCGGCGCACGGCGGCGGGAAGCGGCGATCTCGCCGGAGACTTTCGGATCTTCGAGAATTCTTCCTAGATCTGTGATCTTATGGTATAGATCGGTAGAGGGGAGGTCGGGGATCTCACCTCGGGGGTTTTCTTGAGCTCGGAGGTCCTGGAAGGTGATCGGCGACGAGGTCCGAGGTGAATTCACGGCGAGGCTCGTCGGCGCTGTGTTTACACCGCAAGTCACCGAGTTTTCTGCACCTGCAAGGTTCCCCGGAGGCGGTGGATCAAGACCAGCGAGTTAGATCAGAATTTCCGAGCGTAGATCGGCCAGAATTCGCCGGAGAAGGCTCGGGTTCTCACCGGAGGAAAAACAGCAGATCGCGTGGGAAAAACAAAATGAGGCCGGGGTTTTTATAGACGGGGGAGGGCGGCGGGGTGGTTTAGATCGAGTTCGCGTCGCCCCCGAGCGAAATTCGGCTGGGATTCGCAGAAATCCGGATCGGTTTGGATTCGGGGTGAGAGAGTCCGGCGCGGGCTCGAGGCAGATGAAGAACTGGCGGGCCCCGCCTGTCAGTGGGTGGAAAGGGCGTGCGCGGCTGCGGGCTGGCGCGGGTGCTGGGTGGGCCGGCTGGTGGGTTTCGGCCCACTGGCCGGTTTTTTTTGTTTTCCTTTTTCTTTTTCTATTTCTTTTCTGTTTTGAGTTTAATTTGAATTCCAGTTTGAATTTAAATTTTTGCAAAACATGCAACACGTCCAAAAATTTTTAAATTCCCATCTTAACATGATTTAGGTTCTTAACAATATTTTTGGGGTGTTACAGCTCTACCCCCCTTAAAAAAAATCTCGTCCTCGAGATTGGTGGTTCTAAGAAAACAATTCCGGAAATTGTGCCTTGAGCTCATCTTCCCGCTCCCAGGTGGCTTCCTCTTCTGAGTGATGCTTCCACTGCACCTTGCACATCCGGATTCTTTTATTTCTGGTGAGGCGTTCCATTGTCTCCAAAATCCTGTATGGTTGCTCGGCATAAGACAAATCCTCAGCTACGTTCACTTCATTCATGGGTAACACCTCTTCAGGCGTCCTCAGGCATTTCTTGAGTTGTGACACATGGAATACATCGTGCACATCCGATAGATGAGCCGGCAACTCTAGTTGATACGCCACTTCGCCTTTCCTCTCCAAAACTTGAAAGGGTCCGATGTATCGAGGTGACAACTTCCATTTCACCTTGAACCGACGAAGTCCTCGGATAGGGGACACCTTGAGATAGACATAGTCTCCCATGTTGAAAACGAGCTCTCTTCTTCGTACATCGGCATAGCTCTTTTGGCGTGTCTGTGCTATCCTCAAGTTGTTGCGAATTTCCCTCACTTTCGCCTCTGCTTCTTGTAGTACTTCGGGACCAAACACTTTACTTTCCCCTGTTTGGTTCCAAAACAGGGGAGTTCTGCACTTCCTCCCATACAAAGCTTCGAACGGTGACATCTTCATACTAGCCTGATAGCTGTTGTTATAGGAGAATTCCGCATACGGTAAGTTCTTGTCCCAACTCTTATTGTTTTTGAGTGCACATGCCCTCAGCATATCTTCAAGGATCTGATTGGTTCTCTCCGTCTGCCCGTCAGTTTGGGGATGATAGGCAGACCTGAAATTCAGATGGGTTCCCATGGTTCCATGCAACTTCTGCCAGAACCTTGAGGTGAACTGTGTCCCTCGATCCGACACAATCTTCTTTGGCACTCCATGGTAACACACAATCCTTGACATGTACAACTCTACCAATTTGGATCCGCTGTAGCTTTCTTTCACGGGGATGAAATGAGCTACCTTAGTTAGCCTATCAATGATGACCCATATCGAATCATATCCTAATTGGGTCCTAGGCAATCCCACGATGAAATCCATGCTGATTTCTTCCCATTTCCATTCAGGCACTTTGAGTGGTTGCAATAATCCCGCGGGTCGTTGATGTTCTGCTTTCACCAACTGACATGTGTCACATAGGGCAACATGTTCCGCGACATCTCGCTTCATGCCATACCACCAATACCTGCTCTTGAGGTCCTGGTACATTTTCGTACTCCGAGGATGAATGGAATAGTCAGAATCATGAGCCTCCTTCAAAATCAATTCACGGATCTCCTTTACTTCTGGCACACAGATTCTTTTCCCGTGCCACACCGTTCCTTGTTCATCCTCTCTAAAACTAGGAGCTTTATTTTCCTTGATGAGTTGTCCGATCTCTTGTATCTTCTCATCATTCTTTTGACCCTCGCGTATGTCTCGCTCTAGTGTGGAGTCCACTTCCATGGCGATGGCTTCACCACTATTTACTAGACATAGATTGAGCCTTATAACCTCGTCCTTCAATTCTGCAGGCATGTCCTTCAAGCTCAACTTATTGACCTGCACTTTCCGACTCAAAGCATCGGCCACGACGTTTGCTTTCCCGGGATGATAGTTGATGCCCACATCAAAGTCATTGATTAGCTCTAACCATCTCCTTTGTCTGAGGTTGAGATCTGGCTGTGTGAAAATGTACTTCAAACTCTTATGATCCGTATATATCTCGGTCCTCTTCCCCATCAAATAGTGCCGCCAAATTTTCAACGTGTGTACCACTGCGGCTAGTTCTAAGTCATGTGTAGGATAGTTTTTCTCGTGCTTCCGAAGCTGCCGGGATGCATATGCCACGACATGCCCTTCTTGCATGAGAACACATCGCAACCCGTTTCCAGAGGCATCGCAGTACACTGTGAAATTCTTCTGCATATCTGGCATAACCAACACTTGTCAATCTTCTCTTTAGCTCCTGAAAACTTGTCTCGCACTGTGGCGTCCATGTAAATGTGATTCCCTTCTCCAACAGTTTGGTGAGGGTTCTCGAGATCTTAGAGAATCCCTCAATAAACCGTCGATAGTATCCAGCCAATCCCAAGAAGCTTCGAACTTCCCCGACATTTTTAGGGGTCTTCCACTTCTGTATATCCTCGATTTTGGTAGGATCCACGGAGATTCCTCCCTCCGAGATTATATGTCCTAAGAAGGGAACTCTCTTCAGCCAAAACTCACACTTGCTCAACTTGGCATATAGTTGGTGTTCTCTCAGCCTCTGCAACACCAACCTTAGATATTTCTCATGTTCTTCTTCATCTTTGGAGAAGACGAGAATGTCATCTATGAAAACCACCACAAATTTGTCCAGATATTCCATGAATACCTTGTTCATGATATACATGAACTATGTCGGGGCATTAGTTAGCCCGAAAGGCATGACAGTGTATTCATACAGTCCGTACCGAGATACGAAAGCTGTCTTGGGAATATCAGATTGCTTTATCTTGAGTTGGTGGTATCCCGACCTGAGATCAATTTTCGAGAACACACAAGCTCCCCTCAACTGATCAAAGAAGTCTTCAATGCGGGGTAATGGGTACTTGTTCTTGATGGTTACCTCATTCAAGGCACGGTAATCCACGCATAACCTTTGGGTTCTGTCCTACTTGGGCACAAATATCACCGGAGCTCCCCATGGTGAGGAACTAGGACGAATATACCCCTTCCCCGTTAATTCTCTTAAATGATCCTTGAGTTCTTCTAGCTGCTTGGAGTCCATCCGATAAGGTCTCTTGTATATCGGGGCTGTTCCAGGTACTAGCTCAATTGCGAATTCCACTTCACGATCAGGAGGCATACCTGGCAACTTCTCCGGAAAAACATCTGGATATTCCCTGATGGTCCTGATTTCCTCAACTTTCACCTCAACTTGATTTAATTTAATGTCCCTCCTAGGCTCGTGTATTGTTATGAACATTACTCTTGTGCCACTAGGGTGAGTTAGTTCCACCGTTCTGGTCGAACAATGGATGATTCCTTTATGTTTTGTCAACCAATCCATACCCAAGATAATATCTATCCCTTGTGAATCTATCACTATGAGGTTAGCAGTAAATACCACCCCATTAATGTCTAGGTTCACTTTGGGACACACTTGTCTTGTCCTTATTTCTCCACCTGGAGAGTTTACGGCTAGCATATGGTTCATTTGTGTGGTTGCTAGGTCATGCTTCTTAACAAACTCTTGAGCAATGAACGAGTGGGTAGCACCAGAATCAAACAGCAGGGTTGCAAGGTGTAAATTGGCAGGAAACTTACCAACTACCATGTCGGTTGCCTCTTGCGCTTCCTCCATAGTGACGTGGTTCACCCGTCCTCGCATCACATTCTGCTGTTGTGGCTGCGCGGGCTTCTTCTTTGGGAGTTTATGGGCGTAGTGCCCCACTTCACCGCAGCTAAAACATTGCACCCCAACCTTAGGTGCCTGGCCTTTGTTGTCTTGGGGTTGGTTTGGAGGTCGTTGTACTGCTGGTCGAGGTGGATATGCGGGGCGAGGCTGCTGTACGAACTGACGTTGTGGCTGTGCTGGTGCTGCCGGAGGCCTGTAGTTCAGGTTGTACCCTCTTGGCGCTGAGTAGGGTACCGCAGCACGGTTCGTCTGCCCTGTAGGTTGCTGCATCAGACGTGGGCGGGTGTTGCTCCCTGAGGCTTGATGTGACCACCCGGCCTTCCTCTTATTCTCATTTTCCAAGGCCTTCAGTTTCCTTTTCCACCACAAATGCTGTGTCCACCATCTTTTGGAAGCTTTCATACTCATTTGAGGACATTGCACACTGCATCTCTGCGGTAAGTCCCTCCACGAAACAATCTTGTTTCTGCTCATCAATCTCTATGTCCCGTGGGGCATAACGGGATAGTTGAGTAAATTTAGTGAGGTATTCCCTCACCGTCATGTTTCCCTGCTGCAGTCCCAAAAACTCCTTCCTCTTGTTTTTGAGTTCACCTCTTGGGATGTAATGATTGCGGAAGCCACTCTTGAACTCTTCCCAAGTGATGTTCTCAGGGTCATGATGGGCAGCCACGTAGGCGGTCCACCAATCAGCAGCAGGTCCATGCAATTGATGACAGGCAAACAACACCCTCTCATGCCCTTGGCACTGTATGATCCTCATCTTGCTCTCAATGGTCTTAAGCCAATCATCCGCCTCCAGAGGTTGAGCAGCACTTGCAAACTTCGGAGGTTTAGTCCCTAGAAACTCACTCAACCTTGGTTGGCGTGGTGCAGCTTGTGGGGGTGGAACTTGATGCAGGTTGTCCACCACTTGAGTCAAGTTTTGAATGAGCTGATTTTGACTCTCCAGCATTTGGTGGAGGGGATCAACTCCTTCACGGTGACCACCCCGGTCCTGGCCTCCAGAAAGATGAGGGTTGCATGGCTCATCGTTGTTGTTGGCAGGGTTGGCAGCACGTCCTTTTCCTCTTCCGGCCATCTGGCATGATCAACCAATGTTAATTTAAATCATTACGTATTATCTCATTACTTTCACTTGTTTGTACTTTGAAGTGTTGAGGCTTTGTTATACTTTTATGAGGGTTCATATCTCACACCAAATAAATGCACTATTATTTCATGTGGGTTCACACACCAAAGCAAAACAATCTGAAGACGAGGCTGTGGACAATTGCTCATGGCTTCCAGAACTCACGTCACACACCAAGCATTAACACACCATTATCTAACGTAACGACTCGACTATTTGACATGTTGCTAACTAAGGGAAAAACTCTACACTACTCGTATTACTGAGCTGGCTCCTCGGGATCTTCCTCATTATTGCGGCTGCCTTCTGACTCCGCTTTGGGTGGGGAGGCTGCTGGTGGGGAAGTGTGACGACGCCTTATCGCCCGGCGATCTGGGGAGTCAGGAGTCCATGTATCATTCATGGTGACACACAGTTCGTTCCTATCTCCTCTTTCTTTCGCCCTCAAGCAGGCTCGCAGCAACTCCTCCGTTTCCTTCAGGGTGTCCCGAACATCCTGAAGTTCTTGCTGACACTCCTGCAGTCGAGTGCTGAGCGTAGCAGCATCCTCCAAGCACAAGTCCATGTGCTCATGGGAAGTCCCTTGCTGCACTGGCGGGTACTTGTACTCCGTGGTACCACTCTCACGCTGGAGGACATACATGTACTCAGTCCTGTCCAGGTGGTGACGATAGATGTGACTCTAGCAAGTGATGGCCTCCCAGGTGACATCTTTCTCCGCATCGACCTGTGTTGCTCTACAAGCTGGAGAGCGGTGGATCTTAAGCATCCGATTTTCGTGTATAATTCTCATCTCTGAGCTCCATTCTTCCCTCTTCTCCCGGATGGTCCTGGTGGAGTTATAGTGGATGATTAGCTTGCCCCTATTGCCGGCGGCTTCGAGCATAAGCCGAAGACAGCGCAACAAGCCTCCTACTGCCAATCCGTAGGAAAGGTACGTCACCGGACGGCTCTCCTGTCTTTCGGCAAGGGCAACTACAGGAACTCTCCCTCCTGTGGACTTGCGAGCGGTGCGAATCATGCGAATCATCTAAAACAAAAAGCATTTAAACTTAGGTTAGATAAACTTTTAAACAAAAATCCTATTTCGAATAAAAATTAGGGTAAGATGAAGAAAGTGACTCATTAGATAACACTTTTAAACACACACCTTGTAAAAATAGTTTTTACGAAAATAAGGCCCTTAAATACGTCCATTTCTACCTAGGTCCACGTTCCTACGGGCAACCTGGCTCTGATACCACTTCTGTCACACCCGGTTTTTCCGAAGAACAATCGAGTGAATATCACATGTATGCCAGGATCATTTTCTCATACATGTGATGACAAATAGTGAAGCATCATTTATTACAAGCCATGTGTCGAATATAAATAAGTCTTACATAGCATATGTCTCGATGGACGATAATAAGTTCATCACAAATAAATAATCTAGCAGCGGAATATTATTCTTGTGGGCTCCGTCACAGGCGTTGCCCGGGGGTCTCCATGAACCTAGAAACCTTCTTCGGGTCCAAACTCTTGGTCATTATGCACCACCTCATTATCTTGACCTGAGCAGCAATATAAACCAACAAATATGCAAGGTTGAGTACCAATGGTACTCAGCAATTGTGGGAAAGTTATGTCATGCATGGCTAGAACAAGGAGAGGTTGAACTCATGGATAAAGCACTATGCAATTAATACCTATCACCTTAGCTTATTAAGCACCTACATTACTACACAGGTGAAATGGTCCCAATCTCCCATCCCTTCATCATAACCAAATAACCATAACATAATTTCCAATGTTAAGCTCCCCGCTTAACATCCACAACTTCCAAGACCATCAATCCTCTAATCATGAATAAGTCCAAGCCGCTCTTGACCGTGAGCACGGCTGTCATGACAGTTTTGACTCTGCAGAGTTTGTACCACTGTACCCACATGTAGTGATTTCATCCCCCGTTGCCGGGTGGACTAAAAGAACCTCCATTATGCCAGTGGCTCCAAACCACATTCAAACTTCCCAGGTGTGTAGCCAGGAGATCACTACGAAGCCTTTACAAAGGGATTCCCGACGAGCGTGGGCCCACTGAGGTTTCACCCCTAACAGCATACAAGAGGCTCCAACCCCGCTGCAGTGTCCCCCTCTTGAGCCTTGCGGTTCATATGGTAGTCCAGCTGACACCTATTTCCCGCACCATCCAACACACCCATACTATGCCGGGGATACACCTAATTAATTGGCCAAGCTGCCCCATCTCAGCATGTGGTTGGCACGGTAAAGCCAGGTTACATGCTCCATGAACCGGTCCTTAGGATCCAGGCAAGTACTAAACACAAACCCGGGTCTCGTGCACCCAGCACACAACCAAAACATCCAACTTGCCTTGATCCCTACCTCTACATAACTCACAATATCTCATTCAAGAGTATGGTAAAATAAACTGATGATCTCATATCCCAAATATCCCATTCTAAGCATGGCTAAGCATATGCATAATAATAAATGACATGATAAAATAAATCCCAAACCAAGCTACAAGGAAACAAGGTGATGCAATTCTAGGGAAACATCCTAGCATGGGTTTCATATTTCAATTGACAATGCAAATAGTTCTACCTACACATCCTAGTATAGGATCAAAGTGGTCAAGGACACTTGTCTCCTTCCTGCTGCTCTTGGAATGGGTAGTCTTGATCTTGGAAAGGAAAAACTTGCTCTGGAGCAGGTTCTACATCATACCATCACACATAGCAAAAGAAAAACAACAATCCATAAGACATAGTTCACGCTTCCACTTCATACAAACTACACATTCACATTTATGAAAGTCATTCACAATTATATGTCTTGTGGTTACTCTATGTGTGTTGAGTTGTGGCTTACATGCACTTTTAATCATGTGTATATGATTCCTACTTTTGTATTCACATTATGCTTACATACTATACATATGAGTTTCCAATTTAAATAAATTCCTTATATTTAATTAATACACCTTTTAGCTACCAAGTATGCATGAAAGGTATTTTCCTACTCCATATGTGTCTTCAGAATTTCTACCAACCCTAAACTGAATTCTTTGGATTTTAGAAACTTCATTTATCATTTACTAGTTGCTACATTTTCAGATTTATTTCCTATGCCTAAATGTGAACTTTATTATGAAAATAACAAGACACATCATCTAAACAGAATAGGTTCTGATCTAAAATATTTACTAATATATTTTTGACCTTTTCCTCTGATGTAAACTATTTTACAATTATTTTCCCTATTTTCCAGAACTATTCTTTACTTAAAAATGTGTCCCTAAATGTGAATAATAAATTAAACAGATTCATTTCAGCCCAAAATATATTTTTATCTCACTCCAAAGTTTTCTAAATACTGAGAAAGTTTTTAATTTAATTTTGACAATATGTTTGTCCCACTTTTTAAATTTTAAACACTAGCCACATATTCAATTTCCTAAAATAAATATTAAACAGGGCTAAAAAGGTAAACTCACCCCTCTACAGGGTCTATGATATTATTTTAACAATTTTCAGGGGCCTAGCTACACATAACAGAGGGGTTTTTCCTAATTTTTATTAAGTCCGGGGGCTAAAACTGATTTTTAAATGAATTTACATGATTTTCTGAAGTTCCAGGGGCTAGATCAGAAGTTTCCGGGGCTAGCTCTTATTTCCCGAGAACCCCAGGGGGTAGCACGTAAGATTTCCAGTCTTTATAACGCGGGGCTGACGTGGACCGTCCGATTTTAAACCGACGGCTGAGATTATAACGTCGAACCGGTACGCGGGGATTTAAACCCTACCGTGCGATTTAAAATAAACGGCGCACAAGCGGCCACGTCGCTCTGATCGAGCGCGGGCGGTGCTGCCGGCGGCGCACGGCGGCGGGAAGCGGCGATCTTGCCGAAGACTTTCGGATCTTCGAGAATTCTTCCTAGAACTGTGATCTTATGGTATAGATCGGTAGAGGGGAGGTCGGGGATCTCACCTCGGGGGTTTTCTTGAGCTCGGAGGTCCTGGAAGGTGATCGGCGACGAGGTCCGAGGTGAATTCACGGCGAGGCTCGTCGGTGCTGTGTTTACACTGCAAGTCACCGAGTTTTCTACACCTGCAAGGTTCCCCGGAGGCGGTGGATCAAGACCAGCGAGTTAGATCAGAATTTCCGAGCGTAGATCGGCCAGAATTCACCGGAGAAGGATCGGGTTCTCACCGGAGGAAAAACAGCAGATCGCGTGGGAAAAACAGAACGAAGCCGGGGTTTTTATAGACAGGGAGGGCGGCGGGGTGGTTTAGATCGAGTTTGCGTCGCCCCCGAGCGAAATTCGGCTGGGATTCGCAGAAATCCGGATCGTTTTGGATTCGGGGTGAGAGAGTCCGGCGCGGGCTCGAGGTAGACGATGAACTGGCGGGCCCCGCCTGTCAGTGGGTGGAAAGGGCGCGCGCGACTACGGGCTGGCGCGGGTGCTGGGTGGGCCGGCTGGTGGGTTTCGGCCCTCTGGCCGGTTTTTTTGTTTTCCTTTTTCTTTTTCTATTTCTTTTCTGTTTTGAGTTTAATTTGAATTCCAGTTTGAATTTGATTTTTTGCAAAACATGCAACACGTCCAAAAATTTTTAAATTCCCCTCTTAACATAATTTAGGTTCTTAACAAGATTTTTGGGGTGTTACAAGGACCATCCATGTGCGGCCCTGCTGGACAAGTATCGAACAGTACCGGATGCATATTGGCATATGGGAACCAGGAAACCGATGTAATTGGTTAACCTGGATGCCGAGGCTTACCCAACCGTAAATAGGAGTGGGTTGAGGGTACCAAGGTGTAAATCTGCCGGTGGTCACAGTCACGCTCCACGCGGGGACCTCCTGCCCGTTACTGATGGACTGGTTCGGCATTTGGGTTGCCTTTGAAAGGTTGTCGCATACAACAGAGTAGGAAGGGGTGTGGAAGCACGCTTCTGAAAGTGGGTGTATGTGACGTGTTATCCGGGTGTGTCTTGATTGCAATCACCGTCCCTCGCGGTTATTTGAGTACCCGTTTGTTCACTGCACTGTGACGTAGTAAGAAGTGAAATAAGCCAACTGAAAATGCTGTATTGAACTATTAAATGTCTCGAAACCTTGTATGCTGTAGTTATAGAGCAAATTAAGTTTATATTCCACTTTGGGCATCTCCACATCGGGGGAAAGCGTTTCTTGTTTGATTGTGGACTTCCGATGTGAGGGCTGCCTAAGGCTCAATGAACTGTTGCTATAAAACTGAAAATAAGGATCAACATGTAGGCGCGTCTTTATTGCAAAGTCCCTTTCCTATCTTACACATCCTTGCACGTAGAGTTCCATGCCTAGGGTTGACGGTTAAGACTTACTGAGCCATCGTGCTCACGGTTGCAATATTTTGAGCTGTGTGCAGGTGAGAGTTATGAGGAAGGTTCCGAGGACGAGGCGATGCCCCCGTCGGGGTACACGGCCGAGCTGGAGCCCTGCACGCCGCCGTGATTCTCCGGTTCCATGCTGTAAGTGTGTTGCGTCCCCGGGCTGGACGGCTGCACTTTTGCATAGTTAGGATGAGAGGCTACTTATGTATATTACTTCCGTTGTATAAATAAATTTTGTAAAAAGACTTCCGCTGTATTATATTAAATAAAAGTTTGTATGTTGTTCTTAATTCTTTTCGTGTGTGCTGTTGGGTGCCGCATCGCATGGCACCACCCTATGCGATCTTGGAGTGGGTGAACCACGGGGTGGTCCCTACAAGACACCTCTGGACATCAATATAAAAGTTGTAAATCTCTTCCAAAGCTTTCCAGAAATGTATCACACGACCCCAACATCGAAAGAACTCAACCTCTAACCTCTGTATAACTTCAGCATTATTTCAGCCGAAAATAGAGGACTCTGTCCTTAATATCCTATAAGTTGAAAACTTGTTTACTTTGAACATCATGATTAAGGGAAAGAGTTAAATCAATGTTTTAGTGCACTGGATCAAAAATATCAAGTTTTACAATGATGTTGATCCTTTAGTGGGGTGTGACGTCGAAGCGTCACCCAGTTCATGCCGGTACTACGTTCCTCACAAAGAAAACCTATACCGGACATAGCCGGCCTTGTTAGTTCAGTGGCACTAAACGTCTCTAGCACACGTGTGCTACTCGTCTACCGATCCGTGGTTAGACTACCTGCAAGTAACTCATGCAATCGTCCGGTTCGGCTGCACACCGAACCCGGTCCCAATACAGTCCATACAACTGTCCGTCATCACTCGCACGGTTGTTCTCAAGCCAATTACGCCTTAAGCTACATGTTCACGTTACTAACCACGTGACGGGGTCTCCCATACTTGCCCATAGCATGCCAGGGAAGGGCGTTGCTCGAATATCCCAAACGACATGAAGAGTCGTACAGGATACAAAAGCTGGTCGGGTTACATGTCATCCGTGGGGCTCCACCCTTACGCTTGTGCGCACTGGTGGACAGCGCTTATATGCACCCCCAAGACATATGACGTCCCGAGATGCATGATTTTTTGACATAAGCAATTAGGTTAGTGTTGCTACTTGCTATACACTAATAACATCCTCATATGGGCCACTAACTCGTTCGTCACCAAGTTTTTGAAAAATTAACCTATTTAAGGGCGTTAAACCTCAAGCGAGCTCTGATACCAAGCTACAAGGACCCGACGGTCTTGACAAGCCTGGATCACACTGAGGGGTGCTGCGTTGCACAGCACCTGATAACACACGTAAAAGGTACAAAGTGGAAGCAAAGTTTTATTGCATAAAAAAGTTTATAAACATAATTTCAACAAAATACATCAAGTCTACACTCACAGGCCTAGACTGATCAAAAGAGTTCATGTTCATCCTGTGAACGTGTTCTCACTAGCACACACGCACACTAACACGGCGGCGTGCACGGTTCCCACTCGACGGTGTTGCCCTCTTTGGGGTTCATCTCCTCATCGGGAGCCTCCCCCTCATAGCACCCTGCAAACGCTTCAAACACAACTAGTGAGCACGATGGCTCAGCAAGACTAACCCGTCTTACCTACACATGAAACTCTACATGCTGGGTTTGCAGTGTATAATGGGATGTAAGTTGCAAAGGACACGCCTAATTAGTTGAACCTTACTTTTAAGTTTTTAGCAACCAGTTGTTGGAGAACCTCGTGCTAAGGCACATAAGAGAGCCGCAATCAAACAAGAAACGTATTTCTCTCATGTTCTTTGCCCAAGGTAGAAAAGAACTTTAATTAGCTCTCAACTAAAGCAAATCATTAGCAACCAAAGTACATCTTTGAATCAGCAACCTTTTAACATGACACTAGCCTGTTCTTTCTATGTCACGGTACAGCGAACAAGTGGTACTCTCTGACCGCGAGGGACAGCGATTATAATCGATTTACACCTGCAGGGTTACCCGAATAACCCGTCACGTATGCCCGTACTTGATGTTGCAGCAGCAACCACCACGGACATCATACCCAACCACCTTTCATAATTTAGCCTAGTGTTGAACCGGTCCTATCGTCCCAAGCAAGAGGTCTCTGTGTGCGCATCCACGGTGCCGCCAGCCGATTTATACCTCATGCTCTCAACCTACCATCTGGACGACAAGCAATGCCTCAACAGATCGCTACCCAAATTACATCGGTTTCCCGGTTCCCATATATCCGGTAGGTCTTCGGTACTGTTCTAGCTTGTTCAACAGGCCCGCACACGGCTCGGTCCTCAATCGACACAAGTGGAGCTATGGCACCCAGGCCCCAAAGTCCTGCTGCCCTAGCTTACTCTCCGCACAGTCTCATTTTTCTTGTCATGTGTTCTATTTGCTATCTCTAACCGAGTTGTGTGCCTCTAGCCTATTCTCGCGAGCAGTTCCAACTACTCGACTTGTACCGAATCCTACAATAATTTAGCATTGCAGTGGCTACTCAAGGTTTGAAAACCTAAGCCCAAAACACTGGTTCTCTTGGCTATGCAATTGGGTTTTCAAACAAGACTCTAATGCATAATTGAAATGGATACTCAATGTAAGTTCTGAAAACAATAAAGATTGTGAAATGGCTAATGCAAACCAGAGCTTACCTTGCTGCTGGTCGTATGTGTAAAAGTCCCAAAAACGTGAATGCAAAGAAATGGATGTTTGAGCATCATTGTGTTTCGGGTTCATAGAAATTGGGACTTGTTAAAATTTTTCCACATGTGATGACACACATGAGTGTCCCACCACTCTAGCCTAGGATCAAGTGAGTATTTGGGGGGACAAAGTTAAGTTAAAACCCATGTGTAATCTCTCAAGTGCAAGGGGGACAGTGGGGCCCACATGTAATTGGGCAAAAAGTGTGACTTGCACCCTAAGCAACTCTTCTTTGTTTCCACTGAAGCAACTGACGTTCTCTGTTCCACTCGAGCAGCCGAACGCTCAACGAGTGCCACCGAGGGTAGCCACCTCCAGCTTCTTGCATCGAGCTGGCGACCTGCTCGTGTTTTCCACACCTCACGCTGTGATCCTCCCACTCACAAACCGAGCAGCAAGCAGAGGCCGCCTCCTCGCTACCTCCATCATGTTGGCAACCAGCTCGTAGTATTGAGTAGTCCCGGCGTGATCTTTTGCTCATAAAAACCGCAACCCCGAGCACTATTTTTTCCTGTCATATGAAATCTCATACTTTTGCAATTTGGGAAAAATTTGAACTGTAAGAGCAGGTTCAAATCCAAACTGAATTCAAAGTTACAATACAAAGGGAAACTAAAGTGGGCAAATTCAAACTTTAGGCCACTTGTGAAATTCAGAGTGTTTGAGTTAAAAGGACGGACATGGAGAAGATCTTTTTGAGGAAATAAGGGTCAACCAGCAGTGCAGAGAGGTGAGAGCCTAAGTGGGGCCTACATGTCAGCTGCACACATGAATGTTTCTAAGTCGGTTCTCTGCTTCACGTGTGAGTCACCGGGAGAGAGAGCGCTGGCCACCAGGGCGTCGAAGTGCAGCTTCTTGACTGAAATTTCTCACACGTAACAATTCCGTGGAGCAACCCAAACACTCCACCTCAGTCTCCTCCCCGTTTTCCCCGATATAAGCACGCCCGAGCCGGATATGTTCTTGCCGCACGCCCACTCTTCGGACCCGATCACCGCTCAGCGCCGCAGGGCCAGTCCGTGACCACCGGTGACCATAAGAGCGTGCGCAAGACTCCACTGTACCTCATCGAGCTGCCCAAGCCGGTCCATCACAATCTGTGCACGGCGCATAGCAAGAAGTTTCATCGGAGTTCCAGTTTGAGCCGCCGCCGTGCCTCCTCAACGTCCTAGCGATACAGGGCATTTCATACCGAGTGTTGAACAGCAAAAAGGTGCGCTAACCCCTTCTCTTCACGCTGCCGAAAACCCTAGTCCAGCCCTCCACGGGGGCCACGGGAGTTTCTAAAATTCCGAAGGCATGTTCATAGGCCGTGGGGGTAGATTGTTCAAAAATTCGTGATCAATATTGGTTCTCTGGCCATTCTGATCAAAGGGTAGGCTACAGACCTCCTTGCGAGTCGCCGAGACCGAAAAGAAATGAGAATCATTGAGCCACAACGGTGTTCTTCAAGTTTTATCCTCTGCCGCCGATTTTCAACATAGGGCACACGGTGACATGGTGTTTGGAGGCGTTTCAAAGCCCTTTGGCTTACACGACGTCCTTTGTCATCAGCCACTGATGCTCTAGAACGAAGAAGCCGCGAGTTTGAGTCGGTAGAATGGACAGCCGATGTCGCCGGACTTGGTCCGAAGCCGCCGCCCGTCGCCCGACCTTTGGCGACCTCTAGAGCTCACACCGACCCCAAAAACGGCTTCCCCGACCTTCAAAACCCCTAGGCGGAGAAATTTGAGCTGGAATATGACCTAGGAGCGAGGGGCCGAGGGGGGGAAGGAGCTGCCGGCAAGGAGAGCGCGCGCGCATGAAGAAGAGAGTTCGAGGTTGAAGAAGGGGCGCCGGCCCCACCCGTCAGCCACTCGGTGTTTGAACACAGATACTATGTGGCTGCTGATCTTTTGTGGCTACACCATTGGAACTCAATAACCCCGTGTGTCCTCGGATTTTAGTGGCTGAGATTTAAAACATGGGCCCAAGTCCTTTTCAATAGCAAAACAATTCCAGTTTTAGCTCAAACTTAGGAAATTCATAACTTGGTGTAGGAAACTCCAAATTGGGTGATTCAAATTGGGTTGGATTCAGTTTGCAAAGATATATCCAAAGATAAACCCCAATTTTTATGAAAGTCAATATTAAATTCTGGAAAATTCTTTGAAGATTTTCTGTAAAAGAATTATTGAGGGAGTTTGGTTTATCCAAAAGTCCTCAAATTTGCCAGAATATTCTTTAGGATATTATTGAACTTTAAGAAAAGTTTCAGCTCTTTGGAGTTGATTGAGTGGGAATTTTCAGAGTACAATATGCTGTGCTCAGAATTGTCCAGAAACTTTTCCAGAAAATAATTTTTCCTTTGTAAAATCAGTTCTGGGCAATCCTTAGCTCCAAAAATCATAGGAAAATTCAGACATGCTCTATGAGCCATACTTGAAATGGTAGTTCACTTGATTGGGCATGAAAATGCACATTACTTCAGAATTAATTCCATGTAGCATAACTGCTTATAGAATTATTCTGGAGGAACTACTCAATGAGAAGTCCTGAATTTTGGACCAAGTCACTTTCATGTGACCAGGAACTCACATGTAAAGTTTCATCTCAAGTTGAGCTTTAGATCTACCTGTTCTCGCTCTCCATGCTTATGTATGTGAGCAACACATAGAGAATTATGGTGAGAATTATGGAAGACACCATTTCCACCCACATTAGTTGCAAGTTATCAAACTAAATCTCGGTGTAGTGTATGACTTCATGGAAAAATTTCGAAGTCATTGGAGATCAGGACCTTTAGTTCCTTTCAACCCATTTCAACTCATGTCACATGTCCATTAGGAACCAGAGAACATGTTAATGGAACTTCTTATGGACATGTGGTTTTCCTCTAATTCCTCTGCACAACAGGGAAAAGCACTTCATTCTTAGTACGCCCACACAGTTCCCTGTTATTCATGAGTCGAGTCTTTACTTCCTTAAATTGCATTATAAGAACATGGGCATATACATATGAATAGGACGTACGACGGAGGCAATCAATGGAGAAGTTCGACGGAGTGATCCCATTGAAGTGGATCAGTGATGAAGCCTCGAGGGAGACAAGACTCTAAGTGCATTATATACTATTAGACCAGCAGCAACAAGGCAAGCCCCGGTTTGCATTAACCCATTTTACAAGTTTTGCTTTGTTTACATACGTAGTATGAGGTATACTTTTGTGCATTAGGTGTAGGATGGATGGAACCCCAAATGCATGACCAGATATTCCCTATAAGAGTGAGGGTAGTGTCTAAGTCCTCGAGTAGACAGACTATGCTTAATGATCCATAGAACGTTGGTACAAGTCTAGTAGTTGGAATCTACTCGCGAGTTAGGATTGGGACACACGGGATTGGTTCGAGTGATGGGAGATCACTTTAGAAATAAAAATGACACTAGGCAGGCACTAGGGCGCAGCAAGAGGAAGTCTTGTGTGCGCAGCTCTGTCCGTGTCGATTGAGGACAGATTCGTGTGCGGCCCTGCTGAACAAGTATTGAACGTACCGAAGGCATATCGGATATATGGGCCCCGACAAACCGATGTAACCTAAACCTCCGGGCGTCGAGGCATAGCACACCGATTTATAGGTGTAGGTTGAGGGCAGCAAGGTGGAAATCTGCTAACGGGCATAGAGAGATGCTCCGTGTAGGGAACCTCCTGTCTGTTTCGGTGCGACCGGTTCGACGTTTGGGATGTTGGGTGAAAGGTTGTCCCGTACGACATCGAGTGAGCGTGCTGTGCAGCTCCACGGGTGGGCGTACGTGACGTGCTATTTGGGTATCCCTGCAGGTGTATATCGAGTCGATTCGCCGTCCCTCACGGTGACGAGTACCTCTTGTTCACTGCATCGTAACGTAGTTTAACTATGGAATGTTATGATTCAATTCTGCTGATATGTATAATTGTATTGCTACATGTGTGCCACCAAATATTGCTCACTAAATTTCATAATCATGAACTGTTAACTTGTGGCTAAAAGATGAACTAAGGATGAACTTGTAGGCGTGTCCGTTTGCCGAAATTTACCATCCCATGTTCATGTAAACTGCATGTAGAGTTTCATGCCTAGATGAGTCGGTTAGGTTTTGTTGAGCCATCGTGCTCATGGTTGCTTCTTAAGTGTTTTTCAGGTGAGGAGTATCCCACGGACTCGGGTTACGAGTCCACCGGCGAGGGCTACCCTCCGTCGGGGACCACGGCTGAGTGGGAGCCATACACGCCGTGCTGACCTGAGGAGTGCAGCTAGTGTGGGTTGCCCTAGGGCTGGGCAACCAACTTTTGCTAGATAGGTGGCGTGAGTTTTTTAAACTTAGCTTCCGCTTTGGTAATCCAAATACTAGTTTGTAACTGAAGTCTTGTACTAGTTTGTACATATTCAGTTGGTTTTCTATATAATTCAATGTGTCCTTATGATGTGTGCTGTCGGGTGTCGCATCGTGCGGCACCACCTTCTGTGATCCTGGATGAGCGTATTCCGGTCCGCCACAGGCTGGTATCAGAGCTGCATTGGGGATAGCACATTAATTAAGGACTGTATTATGGGAAAAACTTAGGTTTACGGTGAGGATTAGCTAGTTTGCCCAAGTAAGGACTATATTAGCATAGTTACTTAAAGTGGCGAGACTAACATATGTGTTATAATTCTGAATTTTAATTATGTAATGACGCACCTACACTTAGGTAAAAATGGTAAGGAACGCCACCGAAAGCGGTTCAATTTTGGTTAGCTCCCCTGGACGAGGAACGTGGTTTAGGGATAGGTTTCACAGCTTGGCGTGAGACGTCAATATGAAACTCTTGGACTCTTCATGTTCCTGAGTTCATATGAAACGCTGATCCCTAGCGTGCATTAGGCAAGCAAATGGAGACCCCATCGCGTGGTCAGTAACGCGAGAGTGTGTTCGTTTGGAAATAGCCCAGGAGGACATACGCAGCGCTTGCCATCGGCGTGCCCTGCAGGGCAGTAGGTGGTATCTGTTGGGTGAGAAAATTCCCAACCATGACGACCCGTTCGCGCTCTACTCGGGTTCCCCGTCGTGTGGTGTTAAAACACGATCACGTACCTTGAGACGTGGCTTAACTCTAGGACGGCCGTATGGCAATGATATGGGCGTTTGTATTTACTTTCAACTATGGACCTGCCTGACATGGAAATAACCTTTGAGTGCATCATTATTGTGTTGTCTTCTGCAGGTACTAACCACGTATGTATCCCGTGTAGTAAACGTGTGCGAGAGACCGTACAGCGCCACAATTGAGACGTATATGCCGGTATAATCCGGTTAGGATTTTCTTTTTGGTGAGGAACACAGTACCGACATATCATAGGCATGTGCATGAAAGATAATGATTACAAAGAACTAAAATCATTAGGTTTCAACATTTAGGACCCTGGTTGGGTAGAAAAATTTAATAGTTGATCAGTGTAGTCAAAGGGATTGAAAAACAGAGTGCCCTGTTTTGGGGCAGCATGTTTGCTGAACTTTGAGAGAGCATATCTCACCGATAAATTAGCCAAGGGAGGTGTGGGATATAGTTCTGGAATGGTGTTTAAATACTCTACAATTTTTTATAGACCCTGAGAGCTGAATCACACCTTAAGATGGCTTAAATTCCAGAGGAGTATAAACTGTCCAGAACCAGGACAGATTTAAAATACTCTCTTGATGGTTCTGTTTTTCAAGCATAACTTCCTGTAGAAAAATCTAAATTTTTCATATCATACATATTTTGAAAGGGTAGGAGATGTGTTACATCTTTGTAATTCAAAGTTTCTGAAGTTTCGGCACAGAACTCAGTGAAATTAGAGTTGAAAACAGCAACTTCCAAAGGAGGTGCTGGAAATTCTTCCAGAAATTCTGTTGAATTTGAATTACCATAACTTTTCAACCAGAGCTGATCTGAGGGCAAATAAGTACTCATTGGTAAGATACCGAAGTTAAATTTAACTTTGGTATTCAGCTTGAGTTATGCAAATGCTATTTAACGGATAAAAAATCTGGGTTAGGACAGACGGGCCTGTTCTGTACAGCAAAGAGGGTTAGTTAGACTTACCACACGGAGGTGTCTAAACCCGAGGATATTCCAGTGGTATGTGAATACCGATGTGTTTCCGATGAGTTTCTGGGCAGATCGCCCGAACGGGATGACAAGTTCACGATTGAACTGGCGCCGGAAGCAACACCGAGTTCACAGAAGCCGCATAAGATGGCACCCGATGAACTGGCAAAGTTGAAGGAGCAACTAGGTGACTCATGAGCAAAGGTTTTATACGACCCGGCTCATCACCTTGTGGTTGATCTACGCTGTTCATTATGAAGAATAATGAGACACTAAGATTAAGTGGTTATTATCGTTCGCTCAATGCCGTCACTATAAAGGACAATGAGGAGACTCTACGGTTTAAAGACCGTATAGTTATACCTCGTTAGATAAAACACTCTACTGCCGGAAATGTCGCACACCACTGAAGTGGTGTGAGTACGGCAGAAGGGTACTGTTCAGGGTTGATTAGTCAACAAAGCCGATGACCGAGTTCGAACAATAAGAAGCAAACTTGAAGGCTGAATAATCCCGACAGAAAAGCTACGAGGATCAAAGGCGTAGACCGTGGCATTTTGACGTCGGAGAACACATTTATCTTTGTGTGTCCCCGATGAAACGAACTCACCGGTTCTATGTAAAGGGGAGATTTTTCTTTCCAAACCTTGGATTCATTTGCTATCACGGAAAAGTGCGGACCCGTAAACTACCGGCTGGAACTACCGGCATGTATTGCGGGTGTCCAAGACATAGTCATGTGTCACAGCTGCGGAAGTGCCTCAAATTTACCGCTGCTGTCCGCACCGGAGAAATCAACAAGTTGAGGCCGGATCGTGCCCACACTGAGTGACCGGTTGAGACTATCAATGAAAAGATCCGGAACACCTGGAATCGGGCATTAAGCTTTTACAAGGTGCTGTGGAGTAATCATACCACAGAAGAAATAACGTGGAAAGCAAAGAGTACTTCCACAACAACGATCCAGAATTTTTATCGTTGTACCGCTTGGCATTACCTCTCCCATCTCGTTCTACTATTGGAATCTCGGGACGAGATTCCTTTTAAGGGGGGAGGAATGTAAAAGTCCCAAAAACGTGAATGCAAAGAAACGGATGTTTGAGCATCATTGTGTTTCGGGTTCATAGAAATTGGGAGTTGTTGAAATTTTTCCACATGTGATGACACACATGAGTGTCCCACCACTCTAGCCTAGGATCAAGTAAGTGTTTGGGGGGACAAAGTTAAGTTAAAACCCATGTGCAATCTCTCATGTGCAAGGGGGACAGTGGGGCCCACATGTAATTGGGCAAAAAGTGTGACTTGCACCCTAAGCAACTCTTCTTTGTTTCCACTGAAGCAACCGACATTCTCTGTTCCCCTCGAGCAGCCGAACGCTCAACGAGTGCCACCGAGGGTAGCCACCTCCAGCTTCTTGCATCGATCTGGCGACCTGCTCATGGTTTCCACACCTCACGCCGTGATCCTCCCACTCACAATCCGAGCTGCAAGCAGAGGCCACCTCCTCGCTACCTCCGTCGCGTTGGCAACCAGCTCGTAGTATTGAGTAGTCCCGGCGTGATCTTTTGCTCATAAGAACCGCAACCTCGAGCACTATTTTTTCCTCTCATATGAAATCTCATACTTTTGCAATTCAGGAAAAATTTGAACGGTATGAGCAGGTTCAAATCCAAACTGAATTCAAAGTTACAATACAAATGGAAACTAAAGTGGGCAAATTCAAACTTTAGGCCACTTGTGAAATTCAGAGTGTTTGAATTAAAAGGATGGATATGGAGAAGATCTTTTTGAGGAAATAAGGGTCAACCAGCAGTGCAGAGAGGTGAGAGCCTAAGTGGGGCTTACATGTCAGCTGCACACATGAATGTTTCTCAGTCCGTTCTCTTCAGTCGGTTCTCTACTTCACGTGTGAGTCACCGGGAGAGAGAGCGCTAGCCACCGGGGCGTCGAAGTGCAGCTTCTGGACTGAAAATTCTCACACGTAACACTTCCGTGGAGCAACCCAAAAACTCCACCTCAGTCTCCTCCCCGTTTTCCCCGAGAGAAGCATGCCGAGCCGGATATGTTCTTGCCGCTCGCCCACTCTTTGAACCCGATCACCGCTCAGCGCCGCAGGGCCAGTCCGTGACTACCGGTGACCGTAAGAGCGTGCGCAATACTCCACTGGACCTCATCGAGCTGCCCAAGCCGGTCCATCACCCTCTGTGTACGGCGCATAGCAAGAAGTTTCATCGGAGTTCCGGTTTGAGACGCCGCCGTGCCTCCTCAACGTCCTGGTGATAAAGGGCATTTCATACCGAGTGTTGAACAGCAAAAAGGTGCGCCAACCCCTTCTCTTCACGCTGCCAAAAACCCTAGTACAGCCCTCCACGGGAGCCTCAGGAATTTCTAAAATACCGACGGCATGTTCATAGGCCGTGGGGGTAGATTTTTCCAAAATTCGTGATCAATATTGGTTCTCTGGCCATTCTGATCATAGGGTAGGCTACAGACCTCCTTGCGAGTCGCCGTGACCGAAAAGAAATGAGAATCATTGAGCCACAACGGTGTTCTTCAAGTTTTATCCTCTGCCGCCGGTTTTCAACCTAGGGTGCACGGTGACATGGTGTTTGGAGGCGTTTCAAAGCCCTTTGGCGTACATGACGTCCTTTGCCATGAGCCACTGATGCTATAGAACGAAGAAGCCACGAGTTTGAGTCGGTAGAGGGGACGGTCGACGTCGCCGGACTTGGTCCGAAGCCGCCGCCCATCGCCCGACCTTTGGTAACCTCTAGAGCTCACACCGACCCCAAAACGGCTTCCCCGACCTTCAAAACCCCTAGGTGGCGAAATTTGGGCCGGAAGATGACCTAGCAGCGAGGGGCCGAGGGGGAGAAGGAGCTGCCGGCGAGGAGAGCGCATGCGCGGGAAGAAGAGAGCTGGAGGTTGAAGATGGGGCGCTGGCCCCACCTGTCAGCCACTCGGTGTTTGATCTGAGATCCTCTGTGGCTGCTGATCTTTTGTGGCTACACCATTGGAACTCAATAACCCCGTGTGTCCTCGGATTTCAGTGGCTGAGATTTAAAACGTGGGCCCAAGTCCTTTTCAATAGCAAAACAATTCCAGTTTTAGCTCAAACTTAGGAAATTCATAACTTGGTGTAGGAAACTCCAAATTGGGTGATTCAAATTGAGTTGGATTCAGTTTGCAAATATATATCCAAAGATGAACCCCAATTTGTATGAAACTCAATATTAAATTCTGGAAAATTCTTTGAATATTTTCTGTAAAAGAATTATTGAGGGAGTTTGGTTTATCCAAAAATCCTCAAATTTTGCCAGAATATTCTATAGGATATTATTGAACTTTAAGAAAAGCTTCATATCGTTTGGAGTTGATTTGGGTGTGAATTTTTAGAGCACAATATGCTGTGCTTAGAATTGTCCAGAAACTTTTCCTGAAAATAGTTTTTCCTTTGTAGAATCAGTTCTGGGCAATCCTTAGCTCCAAAAATCATAGGAAAATTCAGACATTCTCTATGAGCCATACTTGAAATGCTAGTTCACTTCATTGGGCATGAAAATGCACATTACTTCAGAATTAATACCTTGTAGCATAACTGCTTATAGAATTATTCTGGAGGAACTACTCAATGAAAAGTCCTGAATTTTGGACCAAGTCACTTTCATGTGACCAGGAACTCACATGTAAAGTTTCACCTCAAGTTGAGATTTAGATCTACCTGTTGTTGCTCTCCATGCTTATGTATGTGAGCAACACATAGAGAATTATGGTGGGAATTATGGAAGACACCATTTCCACCCACATTAGTTGCAAGTTGGCAAACTAAATCTCTGTGTAGTGTATGACTTCATGGATAAATTTCGAAGTCATTGGAGATCAGGACTTTTAGTTCCTTTGAACCCATTTCAACTCATGTCACATGTCCATTAGGAACCAGAGAACATGTTAATGGAACTTCTTATGGACATGTGGTTTTCCTCTAATTCCTCTGCACAACAGGGACAAGCACTTCATTCCTAGTACGCCCACACAGTTCCCTGTAATTCATGAGTCGAGTCTTTACTTCCTTAAATTGCATTATAAGAACATGGGCATATACATATCAATAGGACTTACGACGGAGGCAATCAATGGAGAAGTTCGACAGAGTGATCCCATTGAAGTGGATCAGTGATCAAGCCTCAAGGGAGACAAGACTCTAACTGCATTGTATACTATTAGACCAGCAGCAACAAGGCAGGCCCTAGTTTGCATTAACCCATTTTACAAGTTTTGTTTTGTTTACATACGTAGTATGAGGTATACTTATGTGTATTAGGTGTAGGATGGATGGAACCCGAAATGCATGACCAGATGTTCCCTATAAGACTGAGGGTAGTGTCTAAGTCCTCGAGTAGACAGGCTATGCTTAATGATCCATAGAACTTCGGTACAAGTCGAGTAGTTGGAATCTACTCGCGATTTAGGCTTGGGACACACGGGATTGGTTCGAGTGATGTGAGATCACTTTAGAAATGAAAATGAGACTAGGCAGGGGCTAGGGCGCAGCAAGAGGAAGTCTTGTGTGTGCAGCTCTGTTCGTGTCGATTGAGGACCGATCCGTGTGCGGCCCTGCTGAACAAGTATTGAACGTTCCGAAGGCATATCGGATATATGGGCCCCAATAAACCGATGTAACCTAAACCTCCGGGCGTCGAGGCATAGCACACCGATTTATAGGTGTAGGTTGAGGGCAGAAAGGTGGAAATCTGCTAACAGTCATAGAGAGATGCTCCGTGTAGGGAACCTCCTGTCCGTTTCGGTGCGACCTGTTCGACGTTTCGGCTGTTGGGTGAAAGGTTGTCCCGTACGACATCGAGTGAGCGTGCTGTGCAGCTCCACGGGTGGGCGTACGTGACGTGCTCTTTGGGCATCCCTGCAGGTGTATATCGAGTTGATTCACCATCCCTCGCGCTGACGAGTACCGCTTGTTCAATGCATCCTAACGTAGATAAACTATGGAATGTTATGATTCAATTCTGCTGATATGTATAATTGTATTGCTACATGTGTGCCACCAAATATTTCTCACTAAATTTCATATTCATGAACTGTTAACTTGTAGCTAAAAGATGAACTAAGGATGAACTTGTAGGTGTGTCCGTTTGCTGAAATTTACCATCCCATGTTCGTGTAAACTGCATGTAGAGTGACATGACTAGGTGAGTCGGTTAAGTCTTGTTGAGCCATCGTGCTCATGGTTGCTGCTTAAGTGTTTTTCAGGTGAGGAGTATCCCACGGACTCGGGTTACGAGTCCACCGGCGAGGGCTACCCTCCATCGGGGACCACGGCTTAGTGGGAGCCGTACACGCCGCGCTGAGCTGAGGAGTGCAGCTAGTGTGGGTTGCCCTAGGGCTGGGCAACCAACTTTTGCTAGATAGGTTGCGTGAGTTGTATAAACTTAGCTTCCGCTTTTGTAATCCAAATACTAGTTTATAACTGAAGTCTTGTACTAGTTTGTACATATTCAGTTGGTTTTCTATGTAATACAATGTGTCCTTATGATATGTGCTTCGGGTGTCGCATCGTGCGGCACCACCCTCTGTGATCCTGGATGAGCGGATTCCGGTCCGCCACAGTATGCTAGCTGTTCCTCTGGAGTGATGAAATCCAACACCTCCGGCTCCTCCTCAGCCTTAGCAATTACATGAGATAACCATATATGCGTGGCAATTTAAATGCATATGATTTTGGAGTTGATATTATAAAGTCTAAAAGTATAGCTAGACAGCGCTATTGACTGTGAAATTTTAACTGTGGTATAAATAGAAACTAAAAAGAGACTTGGCCAAATTTCATTTGAAGTAAAGCTCATTTGAGCCCTGCACAAATAAATGTATATTTGGCACTAATTGGAGTTCTTAGGGTATTCTAAGGATTTTCATGGAGCAAGCCATTACTTTCTGGAAACTAGATTTTCATAGGGTTCTAATGGAATTGGTTTCATCTAATTTGAAGATTCCTAGCAAAATATATGAGCTAAACAGGTTCAGAGAAAATCTGGAAAATGTTTCTGGACATTTTTCATTTTCTCTGGAACAGTTTCATTGGTCACACCATTAGGTGGATTAAATGGGCTCAAATGGATCTGAAATTTTTATTGTAGTTCAAGGATATTATAAGGAACATCCTAGCCAAATTTAAGAATTTTCCACTAAAGGGTTCTCCAGTTAAAATTCTAAACAGTTTAAATTTCTGGAGAATTACAGATGTTCATAGAGTGAAACTTGATTTGGTGGAAAGTACTCAGAGAGCTTAATCCAACAAAATTTGGTTCACTCGATTTGGAGTTTCCTAGCCAAAGTTATGTGGGTTTGAAGTTTGAACTAGAAACTGAAAATCGGGAAAAGTTTAAATCCCTGCCCGTTCTGGCTTTCTTCTTCCTTGCGCCAAACGCACCCGACGGCGGCGGTATCTGGCAAGGCTTGCCGGAACCGAGTTCCCGGCCACCTCTCCGGCCGAAACTTGCCGCCCCCACGTACTTTCCCATGCTGAGCGCATTTTTAGCCTCACCGGCGGCCGGCGATGCCCGGAAACGTGCGTGCACCGGCAACAGCGGAACCTAGGGTTCCGGTGAGGTCGGTCTTGCGCTACACGGCTACAAAATGGTCAGAAATTGCTCGGCGAGCACCGTGGAAGCTCTAGGATGATGAACATGGACCCCTCTTCCGATGGAATGGCCCGCAATACCAAGCTCCACGGTGACCCGAGACCGTTTCCCCATGGCGGCACGAAAAACAGTGATAACTCGGACATTTCTAGATCTTTTTGTTCGGTTCTTCTTCGAGGATGGGCGCTAGGAAATGTAGGATCTACGTGCAAGTCATCTTGGTTGTTGCTGGATCATGTAACTCAAATTCGAGTCTTAACCGAGCTCGGTTCTTCTACACTAGGGATCGGGAAACAGAAAAATTCTTGCTCTAGAGTTGATCATTTGCCAAACGGCTTTCGGCTACCCCTTCTACGCACGGCAATGCACCTTTATTGTGTAGGGAGGTGGAGGCAAGGATGACTGTGCTGAGCTGTCCGTGGAAGCACCGAACGGCGGCAACGCTCGGGTCGCCGGAAAAACGCTCGGGTAGCTCGAGGGAGTTCGGTCACGGGGAAACAAGGTGTCGAGGATTTTGCTCATGAACCATGATGCCGTTTTGCTACTGGGAAGCCTCTTTTAGTGAGTGACCGGCCTGCTCGCGAGCGGGATCGAGAGGGTGGCGCGCTTTCAGTTGAGCTGGGCGTGAAAGAGGACGAACTCGCTGTGGATTTGGGTTGTGAGCAAATGGAGCACGTCGAAGAGGGATAAGACGTCGGGCAGCTGGTCTCCAGCGTGGGGAAGTGATGTAGGAGCTGGCCGGCACTGTGGCTCCGTGGCACGCGCTGCAACAGCCTGAGAAACCGAGCCTCTGTTCTTCAGTCAGTTTGCTCGAGTGTGAGGTTGACAGGAGGGCTCCACCCCCTAGTTTTAACCTCAAAACTTCAATTTTCCACTGCTCTTAATATTGGTGACCTTCATGCCCTTTTACATTTGAATAATTAACCAAATTTCCATTTGTATTTGAATGATTCAAAGTGTGTAGTGTTTGACTTGAATTTACAGCACATATGCAGTTTGAAATTCAAATTAGTTTTGAATTTGCTTTAAATTAGCTCATGTCAAGATCAACTCCAAATGGAGTGAAAATTGGTGTGTGAGCTCACAAAAATGTGCTGAGTGTGAATATGAATCCCACTTTTGAATTCATGTGATGAAAAGAGTTTGAATTTGAATTTAAGTTCAAACTAACCCTTTTACTAATTGTACCCAAAAATACCTCAAAAGGTTTTGGATTTGGGTGAAATTTGGCATGAGCATTCCTAACAAAGTTTAGGAGTTAAACATGCCCTCAGCCCCTATATGATGCATGTGGGAAATACCGCTTTTGCATTTTGTGTGTTTATCTTCTAATGACTTTCTTGATGGTAGTTACTTCCTTTTCAAATGTGTTCATATGACTTCCTCAAATGAGGTGAGTGTGGTGTGATGAACACTTTTAGCAAATGAAAAACTTGGGCCCTTACATATTCTGAACAATCGTGCGGAGCAGATCGGTATGCTCCTCACGAGAGCCAACCAGCGCCAAGATCACATCCGCTAGCGTAAGCGGAGGCGGCGGCGGCGGTTGTTGCTGCGGAGTGTTATCGTAGGCAGGTGGTTGGGAGTCATCACCCCTTGTTCACTCGAGCCCCCAAATCTCATGCGTGGCCGGGTACGAACCATCTACAACCATAAAGACAATCCAATCAGTCCCACAGAATACTCCATGTAGTCCATAAAATAGTAGTAAAACATAATAACGATAAAAATGCGATATATCTCATACATGGATAATGTAGTAACTTTGCACAAGCTACACCATTACCAGATCAAATATATAATAGTGAAACCCAAATTGATGGACTTCCTCTTTGGAAGTTCATGTCAACTACATTGGGTCACTACGAGACGTTAATATCGCTTTGTCATCACGTATACTACCCTTTCATCTTCAATACAACACAAACATGGTCTCTAGTAAAAAGAACATGAGTAGGTAAAATACTCAAATCCTTCACTAGTTGAATATAAGAACTCATGAGTATGTCCTACCCCACGGGTTGTAATAAAAACTCCAATAGGTACAGCAATCTCTCAAATGAGTTCAACTGTTCATCCCTCTGCCCAGAATGACCAGTTTCTACTTATCCCAGATTTTGATCTGGTACTTGCCATTTTCATAACTCAAGTTGAATACCAAAGTTAAATTTAACTTCAGCATATTTCCAACGAGTATTTGTTTGCACCCAGATCATCTCTGAGTAAAAAGTTATGATAACTCAAAAATTGACAGAATTCCTGGAAGAATTTCAACAGCACCTCCTCTGAAAGTTGCTGTTTTCAATTCAAAATTCCACTGTATTATGTACAGCAGCTGTACAAACATTGAATTAAAGATGTAACACATCTCCTAATGTTTCCAAAAATGTATCCTATGACTATTTTAGATTTTTCTACAGCAATTTATGATTGAAAAACAGAACAGTCCAGAGAGAGTTTTAAGTCTGTCCTGGTTCTGGTCAGTTTACACTTATGTGGAATTTCAACCAGATCGATATGTGATTCTGTCCTGGGAGTCTACAAAAAAGTTGTAGAGAACTTAAACCCCTTTCCAGAACTATATCCCACACCTCCATTGGCTAAGAAAATGGTGAGTTAGGCTCTGCCAAAGTCTAGCAAAATTTCTGCCAGAAACAGAGCACTCTGTGTTTCAAGTCCCTTGAGCTGAACTACTCAATTTTTGAGTTTCTCATCAAAATCCAGGGTCCTTAGAACTAAGATTGGTTATATTAGTTCCTTTTAAAAGTTATTTTAATGAAATCCTGATTCTTATATGTCGGTACTACGTTCCTCACAAAATGGAAAATCCTAATCGGATTATACCGGCATATACAACTCAACCGTGGCACTAAAAACGGCCTCTTGCAAACGTGCTCTACATGAGATACGTACGTGGTTAGCACCTGCAGAAGAACACTCAATAATTATTCACTCAGATTGTTTTCATTTCTGGCTGGTCCATATTTGAAAGTAAATACATACACCCGTATCATTGCCATACGGCCGTCCTTGAGTGAAACAACGTCTCAAGGTACATGGCCGGGTTATTCACCACCCCACGGAGGCTCCACACCTTGCAATTAAGCACACCGGTGGACCAGCATTTTCATATGCCCCATACAACATAAAAGTCCTAGAGTACATACTTTGTGTTACCAACCACATGATGGGGTCTCCTCCTCTCGCCCCCGGGTTTGCGCGCTGGGCGCTAGTGCCGTTCATATGTCTCTAAGACATGAAGAGTCTTAGAAAACATATTCACTTTCCGTCCATTGCCGAACGGAACATCTCATGCTATCCTCGCATGAGGGAGCTAACCGAAATTGACCGCTTTCGGTGGCGTACCTTACCTCTTACCAGAGCGTAGGTGTGTCGTTACATAATTCAAATACAGAATTATAACAAGTAAGTTAGTCATGCCACTTTAAGTAACTATACTACAATAGTCCCTATTTGGGCATACTATCAATTTCTCACTGTAATCCTATGTTTTTCGGTAATCCTGTTCTTATTTAATGTGCTATCCCCTAAGCAGCTCTGATGCCAACCTGTGACGGACCGAAATCCGTACAATCCAGGATCACATAGGGTGATACCGCCCGATGCGACACTTGACAGCACATGCGATAAGGAAACATAGCATTACATTCAAACTTACTGAATTTGTACTAACGTAGTACAAACCTTCAGTTTACATTTACTTTACAGAGTCTACTGCAGCGGAACTTATTTATACAACTCGTGCATACTCCTAACTAGCAAAAGTTGGTTGTCCAGCCCTACGGACAACCCACACTAGCTACACCCAGCTTCACTGCGGCATGTACGGCGCCCACACAGCCGTTGTCCCCGACGGAAAATAGCCCTCGCCGGTGGACCCGTACTCCGAGTCCATGGGGTACTCCTCACCTGCAAACACTCATAGCAGCAACCGTGAGCATGATGGCTGTAAAAGCCCAAGAAAAGGGACTTGCAAAATTTTCTCTTCACCTCAGAACACCACAGTTTTTATTGTGGATATCTTAGGAAAAAGTGTGAAGAGCAAGTAACCTCCATCAAAAGGGTAATTAGAGGGGAAAGCCTACACTTTCACAAAGTAGAATTTCTACACATGAACATGAGAGCTTGAGCTCACCCCTAGGACTTGAAAAGTCTTGGGAAGGTTCAAGCCAAATTTCATGTAAATCCAACACTTTTTGAGGCACTTTTGGAGGTGATTGAAAAAGAGGCCAATTTGAATGTGAATTCAAATTGCAGCAACTTTCACCACTCAAATTCAAAAGTTAGCTTCATATTCAAACTCAGCACATTTTTCTGAGTAAGCCCACCAATTTTCATCCTCATTGGAGTTCATCTTGTCAAGAGCTAAATTTGCAAGAATTCAAAACTGAATTTGAATTTCAGTTTAAACATGCAGCAAATTTAGCCAAACACAGTTCAAAGTTGAGAATTCAAATTTAAACCAAGACTTGGTGACTAAGTCTCACATTAAATTGTGAGTAGCTGAGGATATTTTGGGCACAACAGAATTCAGAAAATTGGAACAACAAAAGAATTAGAGGGGAGGCCCACTGGTCAGTAGACTTAGCACAGAAGTCTCCTCAGCCGACTTCCTCGACCGAGCGCGCTCGCCAGCTGCAGCCAGCATCGGCGCTCGACCACCTCGGCCGGCCAGCTCCTGCTTCGGCAGAGGAGGTGGCACAGCAGGTGTCGCGCTCTCCACTGGCCTCAGGGGACTATAAAAGGCCCGAGACCGCCAGCGAGTTGCTGATTTTGGCGAGTTCCGCAACCAGCAGCCTAGTCGCCCGAGCTCCGATCGTATGCCAACCCAGCTGTGATCATCTTCCGGCTTTGATCTCCATAGGAAAGTGAAGCGCTAGCTCGTCCTCAAGACCACCGCGCAAACCGTTCCAAGGTTCGACCTTTGTGCGCGGAGAATTTTCCAGTTTAGGACGGGTAGCTCCTTTCGGGACCCGATTAGGTTTAGGAGAAATTCGGGATGCTTAGTGGGTGGGAGGTCGAACGGAGGTGTGAGAGAGCATCTAGAGGTTCTGGCGACCCTTCTCGATCGAAAACCGGAAGGAAATCACCGCCGGAACCCTAAGTTCACCCTAGGACAGTATGGCGGAGGAGGGGGTCGTCGGTGAGGTCTGGGTTGCCGGCCGTTTATGGCCCAACAGAGCTCATGCCGAGTTTCCCGCGGTTTCCCTGAGTGTGGCGACGCGATTAGCGCACGAAGGAGATGGTCAGAAGAGCGGGAACACGTTGCCGAGGTAGCACAGAGGCATAGGGCTCGTCGCCGGCGAGCTATGGCGGTTAGCCGGCGGCGACATGGTCTCCAGCGGGTTCAGCACCCGAGATTACGTGGGGGCGGCGAGTCTCGTCGGCTCCGGTGAGCTAGATCGCCGGGAACGCTGACCTCGCCGGAGCTCCGGCGGCTCGGGGCGGCGACGTCGGGAGGTAGACGAAGGGCGCGGCCCCACCTGTCAGCCCCTGTGCTAATCGCGCGCGAGCGCGTGGTTAGTTCAATTTAAACGGGCGGGCCCCGCTGTCAGCCTCTGGTTTAGCGCGGGAGGGGATTTTCTGTAGGAAAATAATTCAGGGATTAGCTCAAGCTTTAGAAATTCATAATTTGGTGTAGCAAGCTCCAAATTCAATGAACCAAATTTTTCTGAACTCAGGATTCTGAGTAATTTCCAGCAATACCAAATTCAGCTCATGAAAGTGATTAGTTCGCTAGAGTTAAATCCCTAAAGATTAAACTGTTGGGAATTTTATCGGGAGAACTACTTTATGAAAAATTCTGAAATTTTGCTGAAAGGTTCATTGGAAAATCCCTGAATCCCAGTAAAATTTTCAGATTGATCCAAGTTCATTTAGTTACCCTAATGGGGTGATTAAGAGAACTGCTCTGAGAAAAATAGAAAAATATACAGAAACATTTTTCATATTTTCTCAAATCTTAATTAGGGCATAACTTTCTGTAGAATTCTTCAAATGACATGAAACCAACTCCATTAGAACCATCTTGAAGTCTAGTTTCCAGAAAGTAATGGTTGGATCCATGAAAACCCCTGGAATTATTCAGAGGCTCAAATATTGACCAAATGGGCTTTTATTTGTACAAGGTGCAAATGAACTCTGTTTCAAATGAAACTTGGTCAAGACTCTGGTTAGGACCCTGCCAAGCCACAAAAAAAATTTCAGAACCAAAGGGGAGGGCTAGCTAGAGTTAGTAGTAAATAAGTATTCAAGTTTACACATTGCATTAAACTTTACATGTAGTATTATATTCGACGTGTAGCCATTGAAGAAGAGACTCCGGAAGTGCTGGACTTCCTTCTTCCGGACGAAGAACTAACCCCTGACCAGCAGCAACAAGGCAAGCCCCGGTTTGAATTAACCCTTTTTATAAGTCTTACTTTGTTTACATGTGTCATATGAAGTATGTATGTGCATTAGGTATAGGATGAATGAAACCCCACTTGCATAACCAAAGGTTCCTAAAAGAGTGAGGGTAGTGTCAAGGACCTCGAGTAGACAGGCTATGCTTAATGAGTCATAGGACTTCGGTACAAGTCGAGTAGTTGGAATCTACTCTCGAGATAGGCATTGGGACACACGGGTTCGGTTGAGTGCTGTGAGATTACTTTAGTAATGAAAATGAGACTAGGCAGGGGCTAGGGTGCAGCAAGAGGAAGTCTTGTGTGCGCAGCCCTGTCCGTGTCGATTGAGGACCGATCCGTGTGCGGCCCTGCTGAACAAGTATTGAACGTACCGAAGGCATATCGGATATATGGGCCCCGATAAACCGATGTAGCCTAAACCTCCGGGCGTCGAGGCATAACGCACCGATTTACAGGTGTAGGCTGAGGGCAGCAAGGTGGAAATCTGCCAACGGGCATAGAGAGATGCTCCGTGTGGGGAACCTCCTGCTCGTTTCGGTGCGACCGGTTCGACGTTTGGGCTGTTGGGTGAAAGGTTGTCCCGTACGACATCGAGTGAGCGTGCTGTGCAGCTCCACGGGTGGGCGTACGTGACGTGCTCTTTGGGTTTTCCCTGCAGGTGTATATCGAGTCGATTCGCCGTCCCTCGCAGTGACGAGTACCGCTTGTTCACTGCGTCGTAACGTAGATTAATGAATGAAATGTTATGATTCAATATTGCTGTTATGATATAATTGTATTGTTACATGTGTGCCACCAAATATTGCTCACTAAATTTCAGCTTTATGAACCGTTAACTTGTTGCTAAAAGCCGAACTAAGGATGAACTTGTAGGCGTGTCCATTTGCTGCAACATTGCTATCCTATGTCATGGTACACCTCATGTAGAGATTCATGCTTAGGCGAGTCGGTTAAGACTTGCTGAGCCTTCGTGCTCACGGTTGCTGCTTAAGTGTTTTTCAGGTGAGGAGCCACCCACGGACTCGGAGTACGAGTCCACCGGCGAGGGTTACCCTCCGTCGGGGACCACGGCTGAGTGGGAGCCGTACACGCCGCGCTGAGCTGAGGAGTGCAGCTAGTGTGGGTTGCTCTAGGGCTGGGCAACCACTTTTGCTAGATAGGCGGGCGTGAGTTGTATAGTGTAGACTTCCGCTGTGTAAGATAATTAATATTTTGTAACTGGAGTTTGTACTATTTTATACATTCAGTTTGTTTTTGTAATATAATGTGTTCTTATGACGTGTGCTGTCGGGTGTCGCATCGCGCGGCACCACCCTCTGCGATCCTAGATGAGCGGATTCTGGTCCGCCACAGCCTGGTATCAGAGCTGCAGTGGGGATAGCACAGTACTTAAGGACTGCATTATGGGAAAAACTTAGGTATACGGTGAGGAATCGGTAGTTGCCCAAGTAAGGACTATATTAGCATAGTTACTTAAAGTGGCAAAGACTAACTTATGTGTTATAATTCTGAATTCCAATTATGTAACGACGCACCTACGCTCTGGTAAGTATGGTAAGGAACGCCACCGAAAGCGGGTCAATTTCGGTTAGCTCCCCCTGACGAGGAAAGTGGTTCAGGGATTGGTCTCACAGCTTGGTGTGAGACGTCAATATGAACCTCTTGGACTCTTCATGTCCCTGAGTTCATATGCAACGCTGATCCCTAGCGTGCATTAGGCAAGTAAGTGGAGACCCCATCGCGTGGTCAGTAACGCGAGAGTGTGTTCGTCTGGAAATAGCCCAGGAGGACATACGCAGCACTTGCCATCGGCGTGCCCTGTAGGGAAGTAGGTGGTATCTGTTGGGTTGATAACATTCCCAACCGTGACGACCCGTTCATGACATACTCGGGTTCCCCGTCGTGTGGTGTTGAAACACGATCACGTGCCTTGAGACGTGACTTAGCTCAAGGACGGCCGTATGACAATGATACGGGCATTTGTATTTACTTTCAAATATGGAACTGCCTGAAATGAATAACCATTGAGTGCACCATTACTGTGTGGTCTTCTGCAGGTACTAACCATGTATGTATCCGTGTAGAAAACGTGTGCGAGAGACCGTTTAGTGCCACACTTGAGACTATATACCGGTATGATCCGGTTAGGATTTTCTTTTGTGAGGAACGTAGTACCGAGATATTGTAGGCATATGCATGAAAATATTTAGAACAAGGAACTAAAAACATTAGGTTCAACAATTTTGACCCTGGTTGGGTATAAAAATGGGATAGTGAAGCAGGATAGCCAAATGGATGAAAAACAGAGTGCTCTGTTTTGGACAGCAAGTTTGCTGATTTGCAACAGGGCATAACTCACGGGTCCTTTAGCCCAAAGAGGTGTGCTATATAGTTCTGGAAAGGTATTGAAGTGCTCTACAACTTTGTTGTAGACTTCCAGAGCTGAAACTCATCTTAAGATGGCTTAAATCCCAGATGAATGTAAACTGTCCAGAACCAGGACAGAGTAAAACATTCTCTGAACTGTTCTGTTTTCAAACATAACTCCCAGTAGAAAAATCTAAAATTTTCATATAATACATCCTTAGAAAGGAGAGAAGAAGTGTGACATCTTTGTAATTCAAAGTTTCTGAAGTTTCAGCACAGATTTCAGTGGAAACTCAAATTGAAAACAACCACTTCCAAGGGAGGTGCTGTTAAAATTCTTCCAGAAATTCTGCTGACTTTGAATTAGCATTACTTTTTAACCAAGGCTGATCTGGGGGCAATTGAATACTCGTTGGAAATTGGAAATATACTGAAGTTAACTTTAACTTTAGTATTCAACGTGAGTCATGAAAATGCCCAGAACCAGATCAAGACTTGGAATAGGTGGAAACTGGTCATTCTGACAGAAGAATGACAGTTGAACTCTTTGAAAAGGGTGTTGTACCCTAAGGGTGTGATACGTGATGACAACACGATAATAATGTCCCGTAGAGACCAAACCCAGTTATGGTGAGCTTCCAAAGTGGAGGTTCATCAAGTTGGATTAAACTAGCTTGTGTTTGGTCTGGTAATGGTGTAGCTTGTGCAAAGTTATTACATTATCTACTTACGAGATATATCGCATGTTTTTGTTGTCATAATATTTTTACGCCCATTTTAATGGAACTGCATGCAAGTGTTGCGGGACTGATGTTATTGTCGTATGGTTGCAGATGGTTCGCACTAGGACCACGCACGAGGTAGGTGGCTCTAGCCAAGGGGGAGGCGATGACTCCCAGCCACCGGCCTACGACAGCACCCCGCAGCAGCAGCCACCACCGCCGCCTCCGCTTACTCTAGCGGATGTGATAGCGGCACTGGTGGGAGGTCGTGAGGAGCAGACCGACCTGCTCCGCACGATCGTGCAGAATACGTCCCAGGCGGGGGGACGTCAAGAGCGAGGGCCTCGTGAGCCCCGTGAAGTGTCGTACTCGGATTTCATGAGTACGCACCCTCCAGTGTTCACCGAAGCCAAAGAACCACTGGAGGCGGACAACTGGCTGCGGACTATCGAGTCCAAGTTCGGGCTGCTCCAATGTACGGAGCGACAGAAGACCCTGTTCGCAGCACCGCAGCTCCACGGTGCCGCTGGTGCGTGGTGGGCGAACTATATCGCCTCACGTCCGGCTGGCCATGCCATGGAATGGCAAGAGTTCCGGGAAGCGTTCCGCGCCTACCACATTCCTCCCGGAATAATGAAGAGGAAGTTCCAAGAATTCTTGGAGCTGAAGCAGGGCGGGAGGAGTGCCCACGACTACTCCCGTGCCTTCAACCATCTGGCGCAGTATGCGTCAGACTATATCTCCACGGAGGAGAAGAAGAGGGAGCATTTCTATCGGGGGTTACACCCCGAAATGAAGACGCACCTCGTTCAGTGGAATCGCGGCACATTCAACGACTTAGTCAATGCCGCGATCATGCAAGAGGACGCTCAGCGGGAGTTGGCAGCTGAGCATAGGAAGCGCAGCGCTCCACCTAGCAGCGGTGGTGGCGCACCTCAGAAGTACCGTATGGTGTATCGGACACCATCCGGGCAGCAGTGGCGTCCACCGGCGCGACCTCAACAGTTCGGGGGACGTTCGTTCCAAGCACCTCCGTTCCGTCCTCTGATGCCACCACCAAGACAACAGCAACAGCAGCAGCAGACGGTACCCCGGGCATTTCCACCGCCACAACGCGCCCCGGGACTCCGTCCACCGATTAGCGGGGGACCGCCCCCGTTTCACCTGCTTCACGTGTGGCCAGGCGGGCCACTTCGTGAAGGACTGTCCCCAGGGGCAGCAGAGCAGCGGGCAAGCCCAGCTCCAGGGCGGTGCTCGAGGCCGACCTCCGGTGAAGAAGGTTGGTCAGCGGACTGGAGGCGTCCGCAACCTCGACAATGAGGACGCCCCAGAGGGAGACAACGTGCTGGTGGGTACGTTCACTCTCAACCATCAAGCCATCATAATATTGTTCGATTCTGGTGCAACCCAAACTTCATTAGTGCATCATATGTGGCTCAGCATCAGCTGGAAGCCTTTCCAACTGAGTGTTCTTATATGATCCGCTCACCGGGAGGAAAGATTTCAGCAACGATGATGGTTCCAAAAGCACCACTGTGCTTAGGTGGGAAGATATATCCCACCACTATGATTATCCTAGGGGGACAGAAGATTGATGCAATCTTGGGAATGTCGTGGCTAAGCTACCATGGCGCTGTCCTCGAAACTTTAACACGGACGGTTCACCTCAACTCCCCATTACACCGTCCGCAGTCCCTCCTATTAGATAATCCAGTCAGAGAGGTTTCAGCGATCAATAGTGATGAGGCTATCAAGTTAGAAGACATCCCCGTAGTCCGGGAGTATCCCGACGTGTTTCCGGATGATCTACCGGGCATGCCACCTGAGCGGGATGTCGAGTTCAAGATCGAGCTCGCACCCGGGACTACACCCATATCACGGAGACCATACAAGATGGCTCCAAATGAGCTGGCGGAACTGAAAGAACAGCTCAATGATCTGTTGAGCAAGGGTTTCATTAGGCCGAGTTCCTCGCCTTGGGGATGCTCGGCGCTGTTCGTGAAGAAGAAGGATGAAACCCTGAGGCTGTGTGTGGATTACCGGCCGCTCAACGCCGTCACCATAAAAAATAAGTACCCACTGCCCCGCATCGACATATTGTTTGATCAACTTGTGGGTGCAAGTGTGTTCTCCAAGATGGACCTTCGCTCTGGATATCACCAGATAAAGATCCGGGCGGAGGATATCCCGAAGACGGCCTTCTCGACGAGATATGGGTTATATGAATATCTCGTCATGTCCTTTGGTCTCACAAATGCTCCAGCCCACTTCATGTATCTCATGAACTCGGTGTTCATGCCGGAGCTGGACAAGTTCGTGGTTGTGTTCATCGACGATATCTTGGTTTACTCCAAGACAGAAGCCGAACATGCCGAACACTTGCGGGTCGTTCTGCAACGATTACGAGACCACAAGCTCTACGCCAAGTTCAGCAAATGCGAGTTTTGGATCAGCCAAGTGCCATTCTTGGGACATATCATCTCAGCTGAAGGCATTGCGGTTGACCCAAGCAAAATAGAGCAAGTGCTGAAATGGAAAGCTCCCACTTCAGTTCATGAAGTCAGAAGTTTCCTCGGGTTAGCGGGATACTACCGGAGATTCATTCCAAGTTTCTCCAAGCTCGCTAAGCCAATGACGGAGTTGCTGAAGAAAGGGACGAAATATGTTTGGAACACGGCGTGTGAAGGAGCATTCCGAGCATTGGTGAAGCATCTCACCACAGCCCCGGTCTTAGCTCAGCCGGATACAACAAAGCCCTTCGACGTGTATTGTGACGCGTCCGGTATTGGGCTCGGCTGCGTGTTGATGCAGGAAGGACGTGTGGTCGCTTATGGCTCACGCCAACTTCGGAACCATGAGCAGCATTATCCCACTCATGACCTTGAGCTTGCTGCCGTGGTGTTGGCGCTGAAAATGTGGAGGCACTATCTCCTGGGGAACTTGGTGCATCTCTACACCGACCACAAGAGCTTAAAATATATTTTCACCCAGAAGGAGCTGAACATGAGGCAACGGAGGTGGCTAGAATTAATCAAAGACTATGAAATTGAGATCCACTACCACCCTGGCAAGGCGAATGTGGTTGCCGACGCGCTGAGTCGGAAATCACATGTCCATCACCTCACCATTACACCGGTGGAGGAGGAAGAGCCAAGTTTATACTTGGTTCCTTATGGATCGCTGTACAACCTTGCCCTCATCCCTACCATTAGGGAGGACATCATTGCAGCTCAGAAGACGTATAAAGGCATGGCACATCTCCGGAGACGTATGGACAACGGGGAAATCAAATGTTTCCGGAAGGATGATGAGGGGACGCTGTGGTTCAATGACCGCATAGTCGTACCCCGGGATATGGAGTTGAGAAAGAAGATCCTCGATGAAGCTCACTTGTCCAAGTACTCCATTCATCCGGGCAGCAACAAAATGTACCAAGATTTGAAAAAGAAATTTTGGTGGACACGGATGAAGCGGGAGGTAGCTAAGTACGTATCCGAGTGCGATACGTGTAGACGAGTGAAAGCTGATCACATGAAGAAATCAGGGCTGTTGCAACCCCTGAAGGTCCCGGCATGGAAATGGGAAGATGTGAGCATGGATTTCATTTTGGGATTACCCCTAACATCCAACAAGCATGATTCCATATGAGTAATCGTTGATCGGTTAACCAAGACGGCTCACTTCATCCCGGTGAATACACGTTACAATGCCGGCAAATATGCGGAGCTGTACATAGCAAAGATTCTATGCCTATACGGGGTACCCAAGACCATTGTCTCAGATCGAGGTGCATTATTTGTATCTCGCTTTTGGGAGCAGCTACACGCTGCATTGGGTACTAAGTTGATCAGGAGCTCCGCTTATCACCCTCAGACAGATGGGCAAACAGAGAGGGTGAATCAAGTCCTGGAAGACATGTTGAGAGCATGTGCCATCTACCCTGGTAGGAACTGGGATGATCACCTACCATTGGCGGAATTCTCGTACAACAACGGCTATCAGGCGAGTATCAAGATGGCACCCTACGAAGCTCTCTACGGTCGCAAGTGCTGCACCCCATTAAATTGGTGCGAGTCCGGTGAAAGGGTCACATTCGGGGTTAATGTGGTGAACGACGCCGAAGAGCGCGTTCGGACAATTCAAGCAAATTTGAAGGCCGCTCAATCCCGACAGAAGAGCTACGCTGATAAGAGGCGTAGACCATTGCATTTTGACGTTGGGGAACACGTGTACCTCCGCGTGTCTCCGATGAAGGGCGTGCACCGGTTCGGTGTGAAGAGGAAGCTCGCTCCCCGTTTTATTGGACCCTATACTATCACCGAGAAGTGTGGACCAGCAGCGTATAGATTGGAGCTACCGGCATCCCTGGATGGTGTCCATGATGTTTTTCATGTTTCGCAACTGAGAAAATGTTTAAAGCATACGGCTGCTGTTCCTACCAAAGACATCGGCGAGTTGAAACCGGATTTAACATATGATGAGTATCCGGTGGAAATCCTTGATGAGAAAGCCCGAACCACGCGTAGCAGAACGTTGTGGTTCTACAAGATACTCTGGAGTAACCACACCGCGGAAGAAGCAACGTGGGAGAGCGAGGAGTTCCTTCGCTCAAATTACCCGGATTTCATGGCATATCAACACGGGTAAGTCCCTATTACATCTCTATCTCTTCTTTTGTAATCTCGGGACGAGATTCTTTTAAGGGGGGAGGGATGTAAAAGCCCAAGAAAAGGGACTTGCAAAATTTTCTCTTCATCTCACAACACCACAGTTTTTATTGTGGATATCTTAGAAAAAAGTGTGAAGAGCAAGTAACCTCCATCAAAAGGGTAATTAGAGGGGAAAGCCTACACTTTCACAAAGTAGAATTTCTACACATGAACATGAGAGCTTGAGCTCACCCCTAGGACTTGAAAAGTCTTGGGAAGGTTCAAGACAAATTTCATGTAAATCCAACACTTTTTGAGGCACTTTTGGAGGTGATTGAAAAAGAGGCCAATTTGAATGTGAATTCAAATTGCAGCAACTTTCACCACTCAAATTCAAAAGTTAGCTTCATATTCAAACTCAGCACATTTTTCTGAGTAAGCCCACCAATTTTCATCCTCATTGGAGTTCATCTTGTCAAGAGCTAAATTTGCAAGAATTCAAAACTGAATTTGAATTTCAGTTTAAACATGCAGCAAATTTAGCCAAACACAGTTCAAAGTTGAGAATTCAAATTTAAACCAAGACTTGGTGACTAAGTCTCACATTAAATTGTGAGTAGCTGAGGATATTTTGGGCACAACAGAATTCAGAAAATTGGAAAAACAAAAGAATTAGAGGGGAGGCCCACTGGTCAGTAGACTTAGCACAGAAGTCTCCTCAGCCGACTTCCTCGACCGAGCGCGCTCGCCAGCTGCAGCCAGCGTCGGCGCCCGACCACCTCGGCCGGCCAGCTCCTGCTTCGGCAGAGGAGGTGGCACAGCAGGTGCCGTGCTCTCCACTGGCCTCAGGGGCCTATAAAAGGCCCAAGACCACCGGCGAGTTGCTGATTTTGGCGAGTTCCGCAACCAGCAGCCTAGTCGCCCGAGCTCCGATCGTATGCCACCCCAGCTGTGATCATCTTCCGGCCTTGATCTCCATAGGAAAGTGAAGCGCTAGCTCGTCCTCAAGACCACCGCGCAAACCGTTCCAAGGTTCAACCTTTGTGCGCGGAGAATTTTCCAGTTTAGGACGGGTAGCTCCTTTCGGGACCCGATTAGGTTTAGGATAAATTCGGGAAGCTTAGTGGGTGGGAGGTCGAACGGAGCTGTGAGAGAGCATCTAGAGGTTCTGGCAACCCTTCTCGATCGAAAACCGGAAGGAAATCACCGCCGGAACCCTAAGTTCACCCTAGGACAGTATGGCGGAGGAGGGGGTCGCCGGTGAGGTCTGGGTTGCCGGCCGTTTAGGGCCCAACAGAGCTCATGCCGAGTTTTCCGAGGTTTCCCTGAGTGTGGCGACGCGATTAGCGCACGAAGGAGATGGTCAGAAGAGCGGGAACACGTTGCCGAGGTAGCACAGAGGCATAGGGCTCGTCGCCGGTGAGCTATGGCGGTTAGCCGGAGGCGACATGGTGTCCAGCGGGTTCAGCACCCGAGATTACGTGGGGGCGGCGAGTCTCGTCGGCTCCGGTGAGCTAGATCGCCGGGAACGCTGACCTCGCCGGAGCTCCGGCGGCTCGGGGCGGCGACGTCGGGAGGTAGACGAAGGGCGCGGCCCCACCTGTCAGCCCCTGTGCTAATCGCGCGCGAGCGCGTGGTTAGTTCAATTTAAACGGGCGGGCCCCGCTGTCAGCGTCTGGTTTAGGGCGGGAGGGGATTTTCTATAGGAAAATAATTCAGGGATTAGCTCAAGCTTTAGAAATTCATAATTTGGTGTAGGAAGCTCCAAATTCAATGAACCAAATTTTGCTGAACTCAGGATTCTGAGTACTTTCCAGCAATACCAAATTCAGCTCATGAAAGTGAATAGTTCTCTAGAATTAAATCCCTAAAGTTTAAACTGTTGGGAATTTTATCAGGAGAACTACTTTATGAAAAATTCTGAAATTTGGCTGAAAGGTTCATTGGAAAATCCCTGAATCCCAGTAAAATTTTCAGATTGATCCAAGTTCATTTAGTTACCCTAATGGGGTGATTAAGAGAACTGCCCTGAGAAAATAGAAAAATATACAGAAACATTTTTCATATTTTCTCAAATCTTAATTAGGGCATAACTTTCTGTAGAATTCTTCAAATGACATGAAACCAACTCCATTAGAACCATCTTGAAGTCTAGTTTCCAGAAAGTAATGGTTGGATCCATGAAAACCCCTGGAATTATTCGGAGGCTCAAATATTGACCAAATGGGCTTTTATTTGTACAAGGTGCAAATGAACTCTGTTTCAAATGAAACTTGGTCAAGACTCTGGTTAGGACCCTGCCAAGCCACAAAAAAAAATTTCAGAACCAAAGGGGAGGGCTAGCTACAGTTAGTAGTAAATAAGTATTCAAGTTTACACATTGCATTAAACTTTACATGTAGTATTATATTCGACGTGTAGCCATTGAAGAAGAGACTCCGGAAGTGCTGGACTTCCTTCTTCCGGACGAAGAACTAACCCCTGACCAGCAGCAACAAGGCAAGCCCCGGTTTGCATTAACCCTTTTTATAAGTCTTACTTTGATTACATGTGTCATATGAAGTATGTATGTGCATTAGGTATAGGATGAATGAAACCCCACTTGCATAACCAAAGGTTCCTAAAAGAGTGAGGGTAGTGTCAAGGACCTCGAGTAGACAGGCTATGCTTAATGAGTCATAGGACTTCGGTACAAGTCGAGTAGTTGGAATCTACTCGCGAGATAGGCATTGGGACACACGGGTTCGGTTGAGTGCTGTGAGATTACTTTAGTAATGAAAATGAGACTAGGCAGGGGCTAGGGCGCAGCAAGAGGAAGTCTTGTGTGCGCAGCCCTGTCCGTGTCGATTGAGGACCGATCCGTGTGCGGCCCTGCTGAACAAGTATTGAACGTACCGAAGGCATATCGGATATATGGGCCCCGATAAACCGATGTAGCCTAAACCTCCGGGCATCGAGGCATAACGCACCGATTTATAGGTGTAGGCTGAGGGCAGCAAGGTGGAAATCTGCCAACGGGCATAGAGAGATGCTCCGTGTGGGGAACCTCCTGCTCGTTTCGGTGCGACCGGTTCGACGTTTGGGCTGTTGGGTGAAAGGTTGTCCCGTACGACATCGAGTGAGCGTGCTGTGCAGCTCCACGGGTGGGCGTACGTGACGTGTTGTTTGGGATTTCCCTGCAGGTGTAATCGAGTCGATTCACCGTCCCTCGCGGTGACAAGTACCGCTTGTTCACTGCATCGTAACGTAGATTAATGAATGAAATGTTATGATTCAATATTTCTGTTATGATATAATTGTATTGTTACCTGTGTGCCACCAAATATTGCTCACTAAATTTCAGCTTTTATGAACCGTTAACTTGTTGCTAAAAGCCGATCTAAGGATGAACTTGTAGGCGTGTCCATTTGCTGCAACATTGCTATCCTATGTCATGGTACACCTCATGTAGAGTTTCATGCTTAGGTGAGTCGGTTAAGACTTGCTGAGCCTTCGTGCTCACGGTTGCTGCTTAAGTCTTTTTCAGGTGAGGAGCCACCCACGGACTCGGAGTACGAGTCCACCGGCGAGGGTTACCCTCCGTCGGGGACCACGGCTGAGTCGGAGCCGTACACGCCGCGCTGAGCTCAGGAGTGCAGCTAGTGTGGGTTGCTCTAGGGCTGGGCAACCACTTTTGCTAGATAGGCGGGCGTGAGTTGTATAGTGTAGACTTCCGCTGTGTAAGATAATTAATATTTTGTAACTGGAGTTTGTACTATTTTGTACATTCAGTTTGTTTTCCCTTGTAATATAATGTGTTCTTATGACGTGTGCTGTCGGGTGTCGCATCGCGCGGCACCACCCTCTGCGATCCTGGATGAGCGGATTCCGGTCCGCCACAATGGCTCAGCATGTCTTAGCCGACTCTCCTACACACGGAACTCTACATGATGGTCATACGCAAAAATAGGATGTCAATTTGCAGCAAAGGACACGCCTACAAGTTCATCCTTAATTCATCTTTTAGCCACAAGTTGACGGTTCACAAATCTGAAATTTAGTGGGCAATATTTGGTGGCACACATATAGCAATACAAGTTATTCATGACAGCAGTAATTCATCACAATCATTACATATATTTACTACGTAAGGACACAGTGAACAAGCGGTACTCATAACCGCGAGGGACGGCGAATCGACTCGATATACACTTGAATGGTAACCCAAACAGCACGTCGCGTACGCCCATCCTTGGAGCTACAACGGCACGCTCAACCGATGTCGTACGGGGCAACCCTTCACCAAACAGCCCAAACATTGAACCGGTCGAACCAAAACGAGCAGGAGTTTCCCTACACGGAGCATCTCTCTATGCCCGTTAGCGGATTTCCACCTTGCTGCCCTCAACCTACACCTATAGATCGGTGACTTATGCCTCGATGCCCGAAGGTATAGGTTACATCAGTTTATCGGACCCCATATATTCGATATGCCTTCGGTACATTCAAACTTGTTCAGTGGGGCGGCACACGGATCAGTCCTCAATCAACATGGGCAGGGCTACGCACACAAGACTTCCTCTTGCAGCGTCCTACTACCCTGCCTAGTCTCATTTTTCTTACTAAAGTTATCTCACATCTCGAACCAGTCCCATATGTGGCGAATCCTATACTCGCGAGTAGATTCCAACTACTCGACTTGTACCGAAGTCTATATTACATTAAGCAAGGCATATGCTACGCGAGGACTTAACACACTGTAAAAGCGCAAGATTTCACTTACATGCTATACGTGTGGCCAGGCTGGTCATTTCTCAAAGGACTGCCCACAGGGGCAGCAAAGCAGCGGGCAAGCCCAATATCAGGGCGGTGCTCGAGGCCAACCACCGGCTAAGAAGGGAGGTCAGTGACCCGGGGGCGTTCGTTACCTTTATGAGGATGTCCTGGAAGGAGAGAATGTGGCGGGTACGTTCACTCTCAAAGATCATGCAATCATCATGTTATTTAATTCGGGTGCAACCCACAGTTTCATAAGTGCATCATATGTGGCTAAGCATCAACTGCAAGTCTTCCCAACCGATTACTCATATATGATTTTCTCACCGGGAGGGAAGATTTCAGCAAATTTGATGATTCCAAAAGCACCACTGTGCTTAGGTGGGAAGATATATCCCACTACTTTGACTATCCTTACGGGACAAAAGATTGATGCAATCTAAGAAATGACATGGTTACGCTACCATGGCGCTGTCATGGAAACTCTATCACGGACGGTTCATTTGACTTCTCCATTCCACCGCCTGCATTCAATCTTATTAGACAGTCTTGTCCCGGAAGTTTCAGCAAACTATAATACTTAAGCTCCCAAGTTGGATGACATCCCCGTAGTCTGAGAATACCCCGATGTGTTTCCGTATGATCTTCCGGGTATGACACCTGAACGGGATGTTTAGTTCAAGATTCAACTTGCACCCCGGACAATACCAATATCGTGGAGACCGTATAATATGGCTCCGAATGAGCTGGCTAAGTTGAAGGAACAACTCAATGACTTGTTGAGCAAGGGTTTCATTAGACTGAGTTCCTCACCATAGGGATGCTTGGCGCTGTTCGTCAAGAAGAAAGATGAAACCTTGAGGTTGTGCGTGGAATACCGACCGCTCAATGCCGTCACCATCAAGAACAAATATCCACTGCCCTGCATTGATATCCTGTTCGATCAACTCGTGGGTGCAATTGTGTTTTCCAAGATGGACCTTCGCTCTGGGTATCATCAAATAAATATCCAGGCGGAGGATATCCCAAAGATGACATTCTCAACGAGATATGGACTATATGGATATCTTGTCATGTCTTTTTGTCTCACCAACGCCCTGGCACGTTTCATGTACCTCATGAACTCAGTGTTCATGCCAGAGTTGGACAAGTTCGTGGTGGTGTTCATTGATGATATCTTGGTTCACTCCAAGTCGGAAGAAGAACATGCCGAACACCTATGTATCGTCCTTCAATGATTGCGGGACCATAAGCTCTATGCCAAGTTAAGAAAATGCAAGTTTTGGATCAGCCAAGTGCCTTTTTGGGACATTTCATTGTGGTGGACCGAAATCCGCTCATCCAGGATCACAGAGGGTGGTGCTGCACGATGTGACACCCGACAGCACACATCATAAGGACACATTGTATTATAGAAAACCAACTGAAATGTACAAAGTCCTACAATATTCCAGTTACAAACTAGTATTTATATTACACAGCGGAAACTAAATTTGTACAACTCACGCCCGTCTATCTAGCAAAAGTCGGTTGCCCAGCCCTAGGGCAACCCACACTAGCTGCACTCCTCAGCTCAGCGCGGCGTGTACGACTCCCAGTCAGCCGTGGTCCCCGACAGAGGGTAGCCCTCACCGGTGGACTCGTAACCCGAGTCCGTGGGATACTCCTCACCTGAAAAACACTTAAGCAGCAACCATGAGCACGATGGCTCAACAAGACTTAACCGACTCATCTAGGCATGAAACTCTACATGCAGTTTACACGAACATGGGATGGTAAATTTCAGCAAACGAACACGCCTACATGTTGATCCTTAGTTCATCTTTTAGCCACAAGTTAACAGTTCATGAATAGGAAATTTAGTGAGCAATATTTGGTGGCACACATGTAGCAATACAATTATACATATCAGCAGAATTAAATCATGACATTCCATAGTTTATCTATGTTATGACGAAGTGAACAAGCGGTACTCATCATCGCGAGGGACGGCGAATCGACTCGATATAAACCTGCAGGGATACCCAAAGAGCACGTCACGTACGCCCACTCGTGGAGTTGCACAGCACGCTCACTCAATGTCGTACGGGACAACCTTTCACCCAACAGCCCAAACGTCAAACCGGTCGCACCGAAACGAGCAGGAGGTTCCATACATGGAGCATCTCTCTATGCCCGTTAGCAGATTTCCACCATGCTGCCCTCAGCCTACACCTATAAATCCATGCGTTATGCCTCGACGCCCGGAGGTATAGGTTACATCGGTTTATCGGGGCCCATATATCCGATATGCCTTTGGTACGTTCAATACTTGTTCAGCAGAGCCGCACACGGATCGGTCCTCAATCGACACAGACAGGGCCGCGCACAAAAGACTTCCTCTTGCTGTGCCCTAGACCCTGCCTAGTCTCATTTTCATTACTAAAGTGATCTCACATCACTCGAACCAATCCTGTGTGTCCCAAGCCTAAACTCGCGAGTAGATTCCAACTACCCGACTTTTACCGAAGTTCTAGGAATCATTAAGCCTAGCCTGTCTACTCGAGGTCTTAGACACTACCCTCACCCTTATAGGAAAATCTGGTTATGCATTTGGGGTCTCAACCATCCTACACATAATGCACATATATACACCTCACACTAAGTATGTAGACAAAGCAAAACTTTATAAATTTGGTTAATGCAAACCGGGGCTTGCCTTGTTGCTGCTGGTCAGATGTTAAGGCTTCGTCCAGAAGAAGGAAGTCGAGCACTTCCGGAGTTTCCTTGCCTTCAGCGACTACACGTAAACGATAAGCTATATGTCAATTTAAATGCAATGTTTAGAACTAAATAAGTAATTACCATAACTCTAGCTAGCCCTCCCCCTTTGATTCTGAAATTTTTATGGTGGCTTGGTAGGGTCCTAACCAGAGTCTTGACCAAGTTTCATTTGAAACAAAGTTCATTTGAGCTTTGTACAAATAAAAGCCTATTTGGTCAATATTAGAGCCCCTAAGGAATTCCAGGGGTTTTCATGGCTCCAACCATTACTTTCTGGAAACTAGAATTTGAGATGGTTCTAATGGAATTGGTCTCATGTCATTTGAAGAATTCTAGATGGATGCCCTAAACAAGATTTGAGAAAATCTGAAAATTGTTTCTGGACATTTTTCTATTTTCTCAGGGCAGTTCACTTAATTACATTATCATGGGAATTAAATGAACTTTGATGAGTCTAAAAATTTTACTGGGAGTCAAGGATTTTCCAATGAACCTCTCAGCTAAATTTCAGAATTTTTCATGTAGTAATCCACCAGATAAAATTCCTAACAGTTCAAACTTTAGGGAATTAATTCTGGAAAACTATTATGTTTCATGAGCTGAAATTGGTGTTGCTAGAAAGTACTAAAAAATCTGAGTTCAGCAAAATTTGCTTCACTGAATTTGGAGTTTCCTACAGAAGGTTATGAATTTCTAAAGTTTGAGCTGAAACTGGAATTGTTTTGCTATTGGAAAAGGACTTGGGCCCATGTTTTGAACCTCAGCCAGTGAAATCCGAGAACACACGGGCTACAGGGTTACCCCGCATGCAGCCACACGTGATCTCGAGCCACATCCGATCCGGGTTTAAAATTCACTCACTGACCGGTGGGCCAGCCCCCCCTTCTTCTTCGTCCGACCTCTTCTTCCCGCGCGTGCGCTCACCTCGCCGGACCGAGGCGGCGCCTCACCGGCTGAGCGTTCCCGGCCGTCTCCTGGCCGGAGACTCGCAGCCCGGGGGTTTTTGGGGTCAGGGAACTTGGTTGTGTGCTCGGGCTGGGCGCTAGGGGACCGGAACTGTGCCGGCGACGTGCGGCGGCCTCGGGAGATGTTCGGCACCATTTTCCGGCGGTCCTAGCCCGCCAAAAACTCAGCCAATCCGATCTAAAGCACCAGCGGAAGCTAGGGAGGCACGGCAAGTAAGGACCGGCGCATGGAAACAACTCCAAATGGGTTCTCACCGTGCGCCCGATCCATGCCGCCATGGTCGAGCTCGGAAAAGCTTGAAATTCTCGGTCTATATGGCGTTTAAGGCTAGGGTTGTGAAGAGAAATTGGTCGCCGACTACTCTAGCACCTTTGTGCACGATTTGATGAACTCTAAGCGCGGTTTGAGTGTGAATTTTTGGATTCCCTACCGAGAGGTCCGTGGAGCTGCTCCAGGAGAAGAACGACAAATTCAGCCGCTAGGGTCCACGGTTTGCTCCAATTTTTGGGTGGAAGCAGCACCAGGACATGGCCTCCCGTGGACGTGCTGGCTCAGCCGTGAAGACCTCTGTGACAAGCTGTCCACGGACGACCAGTCGCCGGTGTGCCAAGGTTGCCGTGGAGGCTCTGTGTTCTCGGCGTATGGACAACCCAGCTAGCCTAGTGAGGCGTGGAGGAGATAGCAGCGGATCCTCCAATCCCTTTTGTGCAGCTCGGAAGTTTAGGGGCATGAGCTTGATTGTCTCCGGATCGAATTCTTTTGAGGGGGGGCGGCGAACAACGGTGTCAATGGCTGAGCAACGAAATAGCGTATGGGTCCGGGTTCTGCTGTGGTCGGGGAGTCTTCGTGCGATCACCCACGCGGTGCACCAGCCGAGCGTTCGCTGGGGAGGTGGCCGATCGGGCTGCTCGGCGTCGAGCGCTGCCGAGGCCCGGTAAACCGAGCTCGCCCGGTGGTTTGCTTCACTCAGAAGTTTAGCTGACTTGTGGGCCCTTTTCTCCCCCCTAATTCCTTCTCCCCCCCTTCTGCTGCAAATATCACACCCACTAAACATTGAATGGTAGACATTGCCACCAAGTCATTGTTTAAATCTGATCTCCTAAATTTGAAATTCATTTGGCTAAATTTGCTGGCCATTTGAATTTGAAATTCAAATTCAGTTTGAATTAGTGCAAATTTAGCCCCCGACAAGATGAAGTCCAATGGGGATGAAAATTGGTGGACTAACTCAAAAAATGTGCTGAGTTTGAATATGATGCCAACTTTTGAATTCAAGTGATGAAAGTTGCTGCAATTTGAATTTGCATTCAAATTGGCCCCTTTTTGAATTGTCTCCAAAAGTGCCTCAAAAATATTGGATTTGCATGAAATTTGGCCTGAGCCTTCCCAAGACTATTCAAGTTCTATGGGTGGGCTCAACCTTTCATGTTCATGTGTAGAAATCCCACTTTTTGGAAGTTAGGGCTTCGCCCTCTAATTACCCTTTTGATGGTGGTTACTTGCTCTTCATAAATGTTCATAAGACATCCACAAGATGAGCTGTGGTGTTGTGAGGTGATGACATGATCACTTTTGCAAGTCCCTTTTCTTGTGCTTTTACATTCATCTCAGCGGAAGGCGTTGCGGTTGACCCAAGCAAAATTGAACAGGTGATGAAATGGAAAGACCCCACTTCTGTCCATGAAGTCAGAAGCTTTCTCGGTTTAGCGGGATATTACCAGAGGTTCATCCCAAGCTTCACCAAGCTTGCTAAGCTGATGATTTAATTATTGAAGAAGGGGGCCAAATATGTTTGGAACTCAGCATGTGAAGGAGCGTTTGAAGCATTGGTGAAACATCTCACAACATCCCCGGTCTTTGCTCAACCGGATACGACCAAGCCTTTCGACGTATATTGTGATGCGTCCGGTATCGGGCTTGGTTGTGTATTGATGCAAGAAGGACGGGTGGTCGCGTATGGCTCGCATCAACTTCGAACCACGAGCAGAATGAATATGTTTTCTAAGACTCTTCATGTCTTAGAGACATATGAATGGCACTAGCCTCCAGTGCGCAAACCTAGGGGCAAGAGGAGGAGACCCCATCGTGTGGTTTTTTACACGAAGTATGTACTCTAGTACTTTTATGTTCTATGGGGCATACAAAAATGCTGGTCCACCGGTGTGCTTAACCGCAAAGGTGTGGAGCCCTCCGTCGGGTAGTGAATAACCCGGCCATGTACCTTGAGGCGTGGCTTCACTCAAGGACGGCCGTATGCAATGATATGAGCGTATGTGTTTACTTTCAAATATGGGCCTGCCTGAAATGACAAACCCTTTGAGTGAATCATTATTGAATGTTCTTCTGCAGGTTTGAACCACATACGTATCCCGTGTGGAGCACGTTTGTGAGAGACCGTTTTAGTGCCACGGTTGAGTCATATATGCTGGTATAATCCGGTTAGGATTTTCCATTTGGTGAGGAACGTAATACCAACATATAGGAGTCTTGATTGCATTAAAAACAACTTTGAAAAGGAACTAAGATAACCAAGTTTACTTCTTAGGATTCTGGTATGAAGAGAAAGTCCAATGATTTAGTAGTGCAGCTTAAAGAACTCGAAAAACAGAGTGCTCTGTTTTTGGCAGCAAGTTTGCTGAACTTTGACAGAGGATAACTCACATGTTACTTAGCCAATGGAGGTGTGGGATATAGTTATGGAAAGATGAGGAAGTTTTCTACAACTTTGTTGTATACTCCCAGAACAGAATCACACATCAAACTGGTTGAATCTCCAGATGAGTGCAAACTTTCCAGAACCAGGACAGACTCAAAAATCCCTCTGGACTGTTCTGTTTTGCAATAATAACTTGCTGTAGAAAATTATAAAATGGTCATATGATACATTTTTGGAAAGTTTAGGAGATGTGTTACATCTTTGTAATTCAAAGTTTGTGCAGATGCAGTATAGACTTCAATGGAATTTCGAGCTGAAAACAGCAACATTCAAGGGAGGTGCTGTTGAAATTATTCCAGGAATTCTGTCAACTTTGAATTATCATAACTTTTTATCCAGAGCTGATATGGAGGCAAATAAATACTCGTTGGAAATATACTGAGGTTAACTGTAACTTTGGTATTCAACTTGAGTTATGAAAATGCCAAGTACCAGGTCCAAATCTGGGATAAGTAGAAACTGGTCATTCTGGACAAAGGGATGAACAGTTGAACTCATTGGAGGATTTGTTTACCTATTTTGGTTTTATTGCTCCCAATGGGGTAGGACGTACTCATGAGTTGTTATATTCAACTAGTGAATAATTTTAGTATATTACCTACTCAAGTTCTTATTACTAGAGACCATGTTTGTGTCGTATTGGAGATAAAGGGTAGTATACGTGATGACAAAGCGATATTAATGTCTCGTAGTGACCAAATCTAGTTGAGATGAACTTCCAAAGAGGAAGTCCATCAATTTGGATTTCACTATTATGTGTTTCGTCTGGTAATGGTGTAGCTTGTGCAAAATTATTACATTATCTATATACGAGATGTATCGCATTTTTACAATCATTATATTTTACTACTATTTTATGGACTGCATGGAGTATGCTGTGGGACTGATTGGATTGTTGTTATGGTTGCAGATGGTTCGTACCCAGGCCACGCACGAGGTCGGGGCTCAAGTCAGCAAGGGGTTGATGACTCACAGGCACGTGCCTACGACAACACCCCGCAGCAACAACCACTGCCACCAACTCTGCTTACGCTAGCGGATGTGATATCGGCGCTGGTTAGCTCTCGTGAGGAGCAGACCGACCTGCTCCGCACGATTGTCCAGAATACGTCCTGGGCGGGGACGCGTCAAGAAAGGGGGCCTCATGAGCCCCACATCACAACGTACTCAGATTCATGAGTACGCATCCTCCGGTATTCAACGAAGCGGTGGAACCACTGGAGGCCGACAACTGGCTGTGGACGATCGAGCCCAAGTTCGGGTTGCTCCAATGCACGGAGCGGCAGAAGACTCTCTTTGCGGCGCAACAGCTTCACGGTGCCACCGTTGCGTGGTGGGAAAATTATCTTGCCTCACTACCTGCTAGCCATGCGGTCGAATGGCAAGAATTCTAGGAGGCATTCCACGCCTATCACATACCTCCCGGGATGATGAAGAGGAAGTTCCAAGAGTTCTTGGAACTGAAGCAAGGCGGGAGGATTGCCCATGATTACTCCCGCGTTTTCAACCATCTAGCGCAATATGCGTTGGACTACATCTCCACTCAGGAGAGGAAGCACAAGCACTTCTATCAGGGTTTAAATCCCGAGATGAGGACTCACGTTGCGCAATGCAATCGCGACACCATCAACGACCTCGTCAATGCCGCGGTTCTTCAAGAGGTTTCTCAGCGGGAATTTGTTGCTGAGCAGAGGAAACGCAGCGCTCCACCGAGCAGCGGGGGTGGAGCTCCTCAAAAATACCGAATGGTGTATCGGACACTAAAGCGTCCCAACCCATAAGATCAAAACTAAACATGTAATATTATGCCTGAAACAGAGTTCGGTACATAATATTACAACACAAGTGGAACCACAGCAATACAAAGCTTTGTTACAACGACATAACATAAGGATGACTAACGACATAAACAAATGGACGACTAGCTCCTCCTTGTACATGGTTCCACGGTAACACCTTGGGTGTGGATGCAACCCTACTCAAAGTCCCCCGGGTTGAAGTTAGGATCCTCTAAAGATAAAAAACAACAGTTGAGTACAAAAAGTACTCAGCAAGCTCCACCTCGCCCTTCGGGAGGGGAATGAAACAAACATAGATGCAATGCACAACAATAAGAGTTATGCAACCTAATGCAACTAAATGCAACCAAATAACCCATCAAGAGACACCTCTCACCTCATTCTCACAACAGGTGGCTTTCTAGTTGTTACGACCACACCATAACCTGTCTATGCCGAGGACACAGCCGTCCGAACGGATTCTACGCTCTGCAGAGGTTGTACGCTGTACCCACACGCATGGACCATCAAAGACAGCCCGTCATAACCGACACCCAGTCGAAACATCACCCAGACCAGTTGTCCCCAACCTAGTGTCATGACTTATCTCAATATCTTCTCAGTTTTCACTCATAAATGCATATCTCTCTCTCCACCGTAGATGACTTTGGGGCTAGCCACCAGGGTTAGGCTAAGCTCCGCTCATACAGGGTAATGTGGTCGTACTGAAGAAAGTTAGGTGAGATGTCAAAACAACTCGGTCCTTAAGGCTCACCAGGGCAGCCTCCATACTCAAACCACGAGACTATCATCCTGATAGTTCTAGCCGTAAGTCTACCACCATGGTAGCGCTTACACCAACACTAACCCTTCTGCCCCGGTCTCAACTCATGCTCTCCCCAACCATGCAACATACACAAGGCAACATCATCATGCATAGTCTCATCATATCAATATGCTCCAAAAAGAGAAAATGGTATGTTTACACTCTATAACTCGAATAACTCATGCTCAACAATGCAATGTCCTAATCTACTGGCCACAACAGATGAACCTCACATTGGAGCAATATGATCAAAAAGGGTTTAATGGAACTAGCCTTCACTACCGTCTGCGGCGTCATTCTCTTGGTCACTTGGCTCCTCTAGGTTCTCTTGCGGCACTGGTTCTACTCCGCGCACAAGCAAACATACAAACAAAGCAAATATACATCATTCAGACTTGCTTGCATTAACTATATTATGATATTAGAAGAAGAATCGGATTGAGTTGTCTTTTTGTGTGGGTGAGATCTGGTCTAAGGCCAATCAAGTGGTTGCTTGGGTTTGGTCTCAAATCAGCAAGAGTAAACGGGAAGAGGTTGGCCAGAGAGTAAGAAATCGAATGCCGACACATGGCTCACTCGATTAAACTGCCAATTTTGGATAGGGGATATAGGAAGTAGGACAACTTCACGGAAGGGCGGCCATGCCGCAAGGTGATTGTGGCCAAACCGGAGGAGAGGGAGAAGGGAATAGTTCTGGAAGAAGAGTGGAGGTTGGGGTGCTCACCTTGGGCACGGTTTGGCGGGGCTCGGCAGGGAGGGTTTCTCATCGGAGATCAATGTTGGAGAAAGACGTGAAAGCCGGTGCTCAATGGGGCGGGGTAAAATGTGAGCCCCTGAGCCCCATTTTATAGATGAAGGGGAAGGGATAGGGATGGAGGAAGGAGATATATGTGAGGTGTATTTAATGCATGTTCCGGGAGATTCTCGTGGAGTGGATAAGGATGAGGGGAGGAAGAGATATGTGAGGGGTGGTTCCACAAGCTTCTCGTTGATTGGACAAGCATGGAGGAGGAAGGGGTATGTGAGGGATGATTCCTGAAGCTTCTCATAGAATGGATAAGGATAGAGGAGGGAGGGGTATTTGAGTGGTGATTCTGGAACCTTCTCATGGAATGGATAAGGATGGAGGAGGAAGGGGTATGTGAGGGATGATTTTGTAAGCTTCTCGTGGAAATGGATAAGGATAGAGGAGGGAGGGGTATGTGAGGGGTGATTCCGGAAGCTTCTCATGGAATGGATAAGGATGAAGGAGGAAGAGGTGGTTGGTGTGTGGTTCTAGATGTTTCTCGTAGAATGTATAAGGATGGGGGAGGAAGAGGAAAAGGGGTTTGCCATTAGGCAAAAGTAGAGGGGTGGCTGCACCAGTTTCGATGAAAGGCATATCTGAAATCTGCCAAGAATGTGCGTAGTATGCTTGGTGATTAATCCTATATCCTGGATTTATTAGCTTACGAAAAATGGGGTCTTACAGACACCATCCGGTCAGGAGTGGCATCCACCGGCACGACCTCAACAGTTTGGGGGTCGTTCTTATCAACCCTTCCCATTCCGACCGCCGATGCCACCACCGTGACCGTAACAGCAGCAAATAGTACCCTGGGTGTTCCCACACCCACAACGCTGCCCGGGATTCCATCCACCGGTCAGCGGAGGACCACCTCGCTACACGTGCTATATGTGTGGCCAGGCTGGTCATTTCTCGAATGACTGCCCACAGCGGCAGCAAAGCAGCGGGCAAGCCCAATATCAGGGCGGTGCTCGAGGCTGACCACCGGCTAATAAGGGAGATCAGCAACCTTGGGCCGTTTGTTACCTCGACAATGAGGATGCCCTGGAAGGAGACAATGTGATGGCGGGTATGTTCACTCTCAACGATCGCACAATCATCATCTTATTTGATTCGGGTGCAACCCACAGTTTCATAAGTGCATCATATGTGGCTAAGCATCAACTGCAAGTCTTCCCAACCGATTACTTATATATGATTTGCCCAACGGGAGGGAATATTTCAGCGAATATGATGATTCCAAAAGCACCACTGTGCTTAGGTGGAAAGATATATCCCAGTAATTTGATTATCCTTACAGGATAAAAGATTGATGCAATCTTAGGAATGGCATGGTTACACTAACATGGCGCTGTCCTGGAAACTCTATCACGGACGGTTCATTTGAATTCACCATTCCACCGTCCGCATTCAATCTTATTAGACAGTCCTATCCCGGAAGTTTCAGCAGCCTATAATACTGAAGCTCCCAAGTTGTATGACATCCCCGTAGTCCGAGAATACCCCGATGTGTTTCCTGATGATCTTCCAGGTATGCCACCTGAACGGGACATTGAGTTCAAGTTTGAACTTGAAACCGGGACAACACCAATATCGCAGAGATCGTATAAGATGGCTCCAAATGAGCTGACTGGGTTGAAGGAACAGCTCAATGACTTGTTGAGCAAGGGTTTCATTAGACCGAGTTTCTCGCCATGGGGATGCTCGGCGCTGTTCGTCAAGAAGAAAGATGAAACCTTGAGGTTGTGCGTGGATTACCGACCACTCAACACCATCACCATCAAGAACAAATATCCACTTCCCCGCATTGATATCCTGTTCGATCAACTCATGGGTGCAATTGTGTTTTCCAAGATGGACCTTCGCTCTGGGTATCATCAAATAAAGATCCGGGCAGAGGATATTCTGAAGACGGCATTCTCGACTAGATATGCACTATATGAATATCTTTTCATGTCTTTTAGTCTCACCAACACCCTGGCACATTTCATGTACCTCATGAACTTAGTGTTCATGTCAGAGTTGGGCAAGTTCGTGGTGGTGTTCATTGATAATATCATGGTTTACTGCAAGTCGGAAGAAGAACACGCCGAACACCTGTGTATCGTCCTTCAACGATTGCGGGACCATAAGCTCTATGCCAAGTTCAGCAAATGCGAGTTTTGGATCAGCCAAGTGCCATTTTTGGGACATATCATCACATCAGACGGCATTACGGTTGACCCAAGCAAAATTGAACAGGTGCTGAAATGGGAACACTCCATTTCTGTCCATTGAAGTAAGAAGCTTCCTCGGTTTAGTGGGATATTACCAGAGGTTCATCCCAATCTTCTCCAAGCTTGCTAAGACGATGACTGAATTATTGAAGAAGGGGACGAAATATGTTTGGAACTCAGCATGTGAAGGAGCGTTCCAAGCATTGGTGAAGCATCTCACAACAGCCCCGGTCTTAGCTCAACCGGATACGACCAAGCCTTTCGACGTATATTGTGATGCGTCTAGTATCGGGCTTGGTTGCGTATTGATGCAAGAAGGACGGGTGGTCGCGTATGGTTCACGTCAACTTCAAAACCATTATCTTGAGCTCTCTGCTGTAGTATTGGCGCTGAAAATGTGGAGACACTATCTTCTTGGAAACTTGGTGCATCTCTACACCGACCACAAGAGACTAAAATACATCTTCACCCAGAAGGATCTGAATATGAGACAAAGGAGGTGGTTAGAATTAATCAAAGACTATGAGATCGAGATTCATTACCACCCCGGCAAAGCAAATGTGGTTGCTGACATGCCGAGTCGGAAATCACATGTCAATAATCTCACTATTACACCAATGGAAGAGTAAGAACCGAGTTTATACTTGGTTCCATATGGATCACTCCACAACCATGCCCTCATCCCTACCGTTAGGGAGGATATTATTGCATCTTAGAAAATTGACAAAGGCATGGAACATCTCCGGAAACGGATAGACAATGGTGATATCAAATGTTTTCGGAAGGATGAACAAGGGACGCTATGGTACAATGACCGCATAGTCGTACCCCGGGATATGGAGCTTAGGAAGAAAATATTAGATGAATCTCACTTGTCTAAGTTCGCCATTCATCCGGGCAGCAACAAAATGTATCAATATTTGAAGAGTAAATTTTTGTGGAAACGGATGAAGCGGGGAAATTGCAAAATACGTATCCGAGTGTGATATGTATAGACGAGTGTAGGCAGGTCACATGAGGAAATTAGGGCTTCTGCAGCCCCTGAAAATTCCAGCATGGAAATGGGAAGATGTGAGCATGGAACAAATTGTGGGATTACCCATGCCTTTTCACAAGCATGATTCCATTTGGGTAATCATTGATCGGTTAATCAAGTTGGCTCGCTTCATTCCAGTGCATACAAATTACCATGCTAGCAAGTATGTGGAGTTGTACATTGCAAAAATCTTATGCTTGCATGGAGTACCCAAGACAATAATCTCAGATCGAGGTGCACTGTTCGTGGCTCGTTTCTGGGAACAGTTGCACGCTTCTTTGGGTACCAATCTGATTAAAAGCTCCGCATATCACCCTCAGACGGATGGGCAAAATGAGGGGGTGAATCCAGTGTTAGAAGACATGCTGAGAGCGTGTGCCATCCACCACGGTAACAAATGGGATTATCATCTACTGTTGGCGGAATTCTCGTATAACAACGGCTATCAAGCGAGTATCAAGATGGCACCCTATGAGGCTCTCTATGGTCGAATATGCCGCACCCCATTGAATTTGTGTGAATCCGGTGAAAGGGTCACGTTCGGGATTGATCTAGTGAACAACACCGAAGAGCGGGTTCAGGTGATTCAACAAACTTGGAAGCCGCTCAATCCAGACAGGAAATTTACGCTGATAAGAGGCATAGGCCGCTGCACTTCGACATCGGAGAACACGGTTACCTCCGTGTGTCTCCGATGAAAGGCGTCCACTGATTCGGCATAAAGGGGAAACTCACTCCCCAATTTATTGGACCTATGCTGTCACCGAGAAGTGCGGACCAGTGGCGTATATACTGGAACTACCTGAATCTCTCGCTGGTGTTCATGACATTTCCCATGTCTCACAACTCTGGAAATATCTAAAGTACACAGCTGCTGTTCCCACTGAAGACATTGGCGAGTTGCAACCGGATTTAACCTATGCTGAATATCTGTTGGAAATTATTGACGAGAAGGCTCAGACCACGCGTAACCAAACGCTGTGGTTCTACAAGATTTTTTGGAGCAACCGCACCACTGAGGAAGCGACGTGGGAGAGTGAAGATTTCCTTTGCTCAAACTACCCGAATTTCATGGCGTCTCATCACGGGTAATTCCTCTTACATCTTCATCTCTTCTTTTTGTAATCTCGGGACAAGATTCTTTTAAGGGGGAGGGATGTAAAAGCCCAATATTTCACTAGCTTAAGTGTTCATCACATCATCACAAACAAGCTCATTTTGTGGAGATCTCATGAACACGTGTGAAGAGTAAGTAACCACCATCAATAGGTTAATTAGAGGAAAAACTCACAAATCCAAAAGTAGGATTCACACATGTAAACATGAGCGGCTGAGCTCACCATTAGGCCCTAAACATTCTTGGGAATGTTCATGCCAAGTTTCATGCCAATCGAAACCTTTTTCAGGCTTTTTTGGATCCAATTGTAAAAAGGGCTAATTTGAATGGAAATTCAACTTTAAGCTACTTTTATCATCTGAATTCACAATATGGATTCATATTCACACTCAGCAAATTTTCCTGAGTTACTCCACCAATTTTCATCCTCATTGGAGTTCATCTTGCTGGGAGCTATATTTGAATTAATAAAAAACTGAATTTTAAATTTAAATTCAAGTGTGAAGCAAATTTAGCTGAACCAGCTCAAATTTGGGGAAATAAAATTCAGCTCATGACTTGGTGACTAAGTCTACAATTTAATTGTGAGTAGCTGAGATATTTGCAGTAAAAACAAAAGAAAAGAGATGAGAGGGGAGGAGGGTCCACTGGTCAGTGAATGAAATTGTACTGAACTGACTCAAACCGAGCACAGCTCTTGCGAGCAACCGACGATCGACCGCAGGCCGCCAGCATGCTCCAGGAAATCCACCTCACAGTGAAAGTTTCGGCTCAAAGTCCAGCACACGAGCTGCTTTGACCATTCTTTTCGTTCCTGAGTGAAAAACAGCTCATACTGTGCTGTTCTTTGCTCCCACTCGCGAGTTTCCTTCTGTCTCTCACTGTCCACCGGCGACCGGCCGATCCCGGTTGCTTCACGCACCGCCACCAGAGAAGAAAAGGTGCACCTGCTTGTGCTGAAGCTGTCGTAGAAGACTGTTTGCCGTTTCATGCTGTGTAGAGCAAGTAATTATCAATTCTCTCCACGGTATGTATTAGGTTAGCGATCGGTCAACGGCGAAATTCGTTGCACAGAGGCAACTGCCGCTCGAGCTGCACATCACACACATCCTAGAGGTCCTTGCGCTCCTCGATCAAAAACCGGCGAGAAAGACCCACCGGAACCATAGTTTCACCGAGGAACAGTTCGGTGGAAGAGGGGGTCGCTGGTGAGGTTTGGTTTGCCGGCTGTTTGGGTCCAAACCGAGGTCATGCCGAGCTTCCCGAGGCTGCCCTGAACGTGGTGACGCGATTAGCACGCGAAGAGGGTGGCCGGAGTGACGGGAACACATGGACAAAGCAGCACAGTGGCATAGCACTCGTCGCCGGCGACCTACGGCGGTTAGCCAGCGACAGCGAGGTGTCCATCGTGTTCAGCATCCAAAGTTAGGTGAGGACAGTGAGTTTCACAGTCGCCGGCGAGCTAGGTCGCCAGGAACGCCGATCTCGCCGGAGCTCCAGTGGCGTCGCGAGGTAGACAAAGACCCCCAGTCCCACGTGTCAGTCACATAGCTGAGCACGCGCGGTGGGTTAGTTTAAATTAAATGCGCGGGCCCGCTTTCAGTCTCTGTTTAGGCGCGGGAAGGAATTTTCTTTAGAAAACAAATCAGGAATCAGCCCAAGCTTTAAAAATTCATAACTTTGTGTAGAAGTGTCCAAAATTAATGTACCAGATTTTGTTGGATTCAGCTCTCTGAGTAATTCCCAGCAAAACAGGTTTCATTCTTTGAAAGTATTTAGTTCTCCAGATTTAATTTCCTAAATTTAAAATGTTGGGATTTTTTCCTGGAGATCCACTTTGTTGAAAATTCTCAAATTTGACTAGGATGTTAATTGTAATATCTATGAGTCTCATGCCAAATTTCAGATACATCCGAGTTCATTTACTCCCCCTAATGGTGTGATTAAGTAAACTGCCATGAGAAAATAGAAAAATGTACTGAATTTTTTTCAGAATTTTCTCAAATCTTTATTAGGGCATAATTTTCTTTAGGATTCTTCAAATTACATGAAACCAACTCTACTAGAACCATCTCAAACTCTAGTTTCCAGAAAGTATTGGTTTGATCCATGAAAATCCCTGGAAATCCTTAGAACCTCTAGTAATGGCCATTTAGACCTTTATTTGTGCACGGCTCAAATGAGCTTTGTTTCAAATAAAATTTGGTCAAGTCACTGGTTAGGTTCTTACCAAGGCACAGTAAAAATTTCATTGCCAAAATGGATGTCTATCTATAGTTATGGTCTTGATATGCTAAATTCAACACATTTGCATTTAATTTGACATATCGTGAAATTGATTACGTGTAGTCGCTGAACGCGAGGAAACCACGGATATCTTGGACTTCATACCTCTGTAGGGGACTTTAAATTCTGACCAGTAGCAACATGGCAAGCATCGGTTTGCATTTAACAAAGTTTATCCAGTTTTGCTTTATATTTACTTAGTTTGAGGTATGTATGTGCATTAAGTTTAGGATGGATGAGACTCTAATTGCATAACCAGATTATTCCAAAGAGAGTGAGGGTAGTGTCTAAGTCCTAGAGTATATCATGCTTTGCTTAATTTTTATATACTTCGGTACAAGTCGAGTAGTTCGAATCTACTCGCGAGTATAGGATTCGCCACCTATGGGATTGGTTCAAGATGTGAGACAACTTTAGTAAGTAAAAGGAGACTAGGCAGAGGCTAGGAAGCAGAAAGATGAAGTCTTGTGTGTGTAGCCCTGCCCATGTCGATTGAGGACCGATCCGTGTGAGGCCTCGCTGAACAAGTTTGAATGTACCAACAGCACATCAGATATATGGTGTCCGATAAACTGATGTAACCTATACCTCCGGGCGTCGAGGCATAGCACACCAATTTATAGGTGTAGTGAGGGCAGCAAGGGGGAAATCTTCTAGCGGGCATAGAGAGATGCTCCGTGTAGAGAACCTCCTGCTCGTTTCGGTGCGACCGGTTTGACGCTTGGGCTGTTGGGTGAAAGGTTGTCCTGTACGACATCGGTTGAGCATGCTGTGCAGCTCCGAGGATGGGCGTACGTGACGTGCTATTCGGGTATCCCTGCAGGTGTATAACAGGTCGATTCACCGTCTCTCGTGGTTATGAGTACCGCTTGTTCACTGTGTCGTGACGTAGGTAAAAATATGGAATGTTGTGACAAAATACTGCTGATATAAATAACTTGTATTGTTACATATGTGCCACCAAATATTGCTCACTAAATTTCAGATTTTTGAACCATTAACTTGTGGCTAAAAAGATGAATTAAGGATGAACTTGTACGCGTTTCCTTTTGCTGAAAACTTTCATCCTATATTCAAGTATGACTTGCATGTAGCGTTTCATGTGTAGGAGAGTCGGTTAAGACTTGCTGAGCCATCGTGCTCATGGTTGCTGCTATGAGTGTTTGCAGGTGAGGAGTACCCCACGGACTCGGAGTATGGGTCCACAAGCGAGGGCTATCCTCCGTCGGGGACTACGGCAGTGTGGGAGCCGTACACACTGCAATGAAGCTGAGTGCAGCTAGTGTGGGTTGTACGTAGGGCTGGACAACCAACTTTTGCTAGTTAGGTTTATGCGTGAGTTGTATAAATATTTTCTGCTGCAGTAGACTCTGTAAGTTAGATGTAAACCGAAAGTTTGTACTACTTTTGTACAAATTAGCAAGTTTCAATGTAATACCATCTTCTCCTTATGGTGTCTGCTGTAGGGTGTTGCATCGTGCGGCATCACCCTCTGCGATCCTGGAATGTACGGATTTTGGTCTGTTACAAACACTACCCTCACTCTCTTTAGGAAAATCTGGTTATGCAATTAGAGTTTCAATCATCCTACACCTAATGCACATACATACTTCAAGCTAAGTGAATCTAAAGCAAAACTTGATAAAATTTGTTAAATGCAAATCGGGGCTTGCCTTGTTGCTGCTGGTCAGGGGTTAGAGTTTCCTCCGGAGTTATGCAGTCTAAGATCTCCCGGGCATACTCGTCTTCAACGACTACACGTAATCAGATTAATGATATGTGTCAACTTAATGCAAATGGATTGAATTGACAATTATAAAAACCACAACTCTATCTATAAATCCCTTTTGACTCTGAAATTTTTACAGTGGCTTGGTAAGAATCTAAACAGAGACTTGGCCAAATTTCATTTGTAACAAAACTCATTTAAGCACCGCACAAATAAATGTCTAAATAGCCTTTACTAGAGCATCTAAACATTTCTAGAGATTTTCATGGAGCAAACCATTACTTTATGGAAACTAGAGTTTGGTATGGTTCTAATGGAGTTGGTTTCATGTAATTTGGAGAATCCTAGAGAAAGTTATGCCCTAATCAAGTTTGAGAAAATTCTGAAAAATGTTTCTGTACATTTTTCTATTTTCTAGGGCAGTTCACTTAATCACACCATTAGAGGGACTAAATGAACTCATATGGATCTGAAATTTTTCATGTGACTCAAAGATATTCAAGTGAACATCATGGCCAAATTTTATAATTTTCCATAAAGGAAATCTCCTGATAAAATTCCCAACAGTTTAAATTTTGGAGTATTAATTCTGGAAAAAAGAATGTGTTTCATGGACCGAAACTTGTTTTGTTGGAAAGTAGTCGGAGAGATGAATCCGACAAAATTTGGTTCACTCAATTTGGACAATCCTAGCAAAAGTTATGGGTTCTATAGATTGAGGAAAATCTGGAATTCAAATAATCCGGGGAAATATTTAAATTCTGACCGCAGGGTCCCGGGGTGACGTGGCGCCACCAGAGAGCAGAACACTTGGGGCCACAGGGATCTTCTCGCGCAGTTTCAATCCGATCAGATGCCACAAAAAATCAAATTTCCCCGAAAGAGAGGCTGATGCATGGGCCAGCCGCATCGTCTTCTTCCTCTCGCCTCCCGCCCGGCCGGCCCGCCGCCGACCTCGCCGGGAGGGGGTTCCGGTGCACTGAACTCCACCAAAGTCGCCGTCTCGACGTACTTTCATGCGGGGAATACGCTGCCGGCCATCACTCGGACGGAGGATGGTCGGAACCCAAGGTGTGACGAGCGGCTGCTTCGGTGGCACTTTGGCGATGTTGCTAGGGTTCTGTGATGCACCAAAATCTTAGCCATTTGCTCGTACAGCACCACGGCACCGAGAGGAACACGGAACTACAAGCAGATCTCGCTGAAACTTGCTGGAAATATGACCTCACCATTGAGCTAGATCAAATTGCGGTGGAATTTGGAAAACTCAAAGAACAGTGTGTTTGCTCGACGGTTTTCGATGGTTTTTGATCCCCTGAACTTGCACGGAGGTCTAGGAGGTGTATCATACGTTTTGTGCTGAGTGGTATACTGTGTGGCATGAATTTTTTATTAGAGCCACCTCGGTGCATATTGCATGCCGGTGAAAGATAAAATTCCGGCGAGACGCACGATGACATGCTGCCAGGGTTGCGAAGATTATAGAAGGGTTCTAGACGAACCTTTAGACGCGCTAAACTTGAATGACGGGAGACTCTGGCGGCCAGGATTATAGCGGCGGCGACTCACGGCGTCGGAGAAGAAAACCGAGCTCGCTACCGCGGTCTAGGGCTGCTACCGCCGATTTCTCGCTTCGGTGACGCCGAGGTAATGTTGGCGCAGCCTCTGAGCAGCTCAGTCGAGCGTGAAAACCACCGGAGTGGGTGGTCGCCAAGGAAGGCAGAGGTGCGGCCGTGCAGACTGGTTCTTTTTGCTGTCGAACGTGTGAGAGCAGAGAAGAGCTTTGGTCTGTGCTGCGAGAGGGTTTCTTCGTAGGCATGGAGGGCACCGAAGCTGGTCGCCAGCACGACGGCAAACCGAGGAGGTGGCGATCCGATCGGCTCGGTGGCGTCCGCTGAAGAGGCCCGAAGAACAGAGCACTGCGTGTGTGGCGGTTCACTTAGCGTGTGTGACTGACAGAGGGTCCCTCCCCCACAATTATTTTCAATTATTGTTAACTGATATTTCCCTCCTCTACTCACAATTAAATGGTAGACCTTGAATTCTTAGCTCCCAAAAAGATCAACTTAGAAAAATGTGATGAGTATGAAGATGAATCCACATTTTGAATTCAGATGATGAAAGTAGCTTAAATTCAAATTTGCATTCAAATTAGCCCTTTTTATAGTTGTATCCAAAAATGCCTCAAAAAGGTTTGGATTGTCATGAAACTTGGCATGAGCATTGCTAAGAATGTTTAGGGCCTAATTGTGAGCTCAGCCCCTCATGTTTACATGTGGGAAATCCTCTTGTGGATTTGTGAGATTTTCCTTTAATCATCCTACGGATGGTGGTTACTTGCTCTCCACATATGTTCATGAGACCTCCATAAAAATGAGATGTGGTGTCTGTGATGTGATGAGCATTTTAGCAAGTGAAATCTTGGGCCTTTACAATTCTCCCCTAATTTTTCCCTAAAATCCCACTAGGGAGTTTCCCCACATTTGGGGGATTTTTCCCCAATTTTTGCCGGCCCAAAATCCCTAGGGATTTTCCGCCACTTTGGGGATTTTCTTCCCCCGCTGGTCGCACCCCCTTAAGGGGAGAAAACCCTAGCCGCACCAAAAATCCCACAAGGGATTTTCCTCTCCCCCAATTAATCTCAGCCCTTGATGGAAAATATTTGATTAAATCCCAGCCCCTAGCTCACACCTTTTCTCAAATTAAATCCCAGCTCTTGATTAAATGGTTTGCTGAAAGCCTAGCCCCCTTGGCTATTTTTCTCCCTTATAATTAAAACGACCCCCTCTTCTAGCCGCCACACCTACTCCAAAATCCCTGGTCGCCGCCCTGCTAGGTGCCTTGGCTGCAGTAGAAGCTCTGCCCCGCCTCGCCGTCACCGGAGAAGAAGACCCCATCGTTCTGCCCTAGCTGCTTCCATCGCAAGGAAAAGGCCAGCCACAAGCAGGAGAGGAGGAAAAAGAGAGGTAGGTCCACGTCACCCCTCTTACCACGTCGCTGCTGCTGCTATGAAGCCCGTTTTTCCACCCCCTGCGAGCAGGAGCTACTTGCACGTAGGTAGATCAAGCTTCGGTTATGTTTTGACGTTGGAATTGATATACTACTCGAGTTAGGATCATGGTCACGTCCACACTTATTTTCAGAAGCACCATTCGTCGTAAAACACGATGAAAGCTTACTAAAACTTGCAAGAACACATGTAAACTGATCACTATAGGCTGCACTATAGGATTTGCATGCATCAACATCATTGCATCTTGAGTAAAGTTTGTGCATGACATTGCTTGCTGTGTTATTTGTATGTACGTGGTTGTAAGTAGAAGAACACGCTCAAGAGGCCGTCTACGAGCGCCAAGACTTCGAGACGCTTGAGCAACACGAACCGCGGGAGCAAGGCAAGTGCCCCTTGACCATGTTGAATCTGAGTTTTTGAACTGTTTTGTTTGTGAAAATTACATGCTCGTGTCAACTTGATGGGAAACCCTTTAGTAGGAGTTTACTAGCTTTGATAGCCACCCTTGTTGCTGGGAAAATTGTTGAGTCGGGTATGGTCGTTTTTCTTTTGCTTCACATAACTTATGGGATTCAGGAAAACTGAAGTAAATTTGTTTAGCTACTGCACTCATAAATATTAAAGATGACGTGAACATGATTATGTTAATGAGCATGTAATTGGGGAGATCTAGGCAAGCTTAGTTTGAGGATTACGCTGAATGAGATAGTAGTTTGCTTGCCTTAGATCTAAGGACCGGTTCATGCAAGAACATGCTAGGAAAACAGTGCCACCACAAGTCCAAATATAGATGCGGCTTAGCTGGCTAATTAGGTGTGTTGCTAGCTTGTTATGGACCAATGGGTGACACGGGAATGGGAGTCGAGGAGGACTTCCCTGGGAACTGCATGGCACACGAGGGGGCCTGTGGGTGGGAGAATGGAGATTTGAGCCTGCCGGCGAAACCTCAGTGGGTCCGTACATTCTAGTAACCCCTTTGTAAAGGCTATTTTGTGAACTCTTGGCCATACAGCGATGGTTGTGTAGTGGCAAAATGGAGGTTCTCTCTAGTCACTGACGGGTGACGAAATCACAAACTTGTGGGTAAAGTGGTGCCACCTCTGCAGAGCGTAAAACTATCATGATAGCTGTGCTTCCTGTTACAAGCACCTGGCCAACTTCCATGATTAGAGGCAAAACATGGGACGGATATTCGGGTATGGTTATGGTATGGTCGTTGGGACTGGTTTTGAGAATAAACGTGAGATTGGATTCAGATATCTGAATATGCATTGATCATGAGAAATTATGAGTATGCTTGAGAATGAGCATTTGTTGGTTAAGATGGATAAATGATGAAGTATATTGGTGTTGATGATGATGATTTACTTGGATATGATGGGATTAAACTCACCTAGACATAGTAGCCTGTTTTTATTGTGATTGTGAAGTAACACTTTCTTGCTGCAATGAACCTTTTATTTCCTACCTTGTTTTAAGCTACATTTCATACTTTTTCCGCACTTGCTGAGTACGACATGTACTCACCCTTGCAATCCCACAAATAATTCAGCTATAGGAGAATAGTACTTCAAGTTGCAGGTGGAGTACTAGGAATGCGCACTACCGTCAACATGCCTGTGGAGTTGAAGTTAGAGCCCATTGTCTTTAGTTATTTTCTGCTGTCGTTTAGAGTCTTCCGCTGCAGAAAAAGTTAGATATTCATGAGTGAGACATTGAGTTATTGTAATAAAGTACTTAAACACTATTTGTACGTGGTTATATTCTGAAATTCAGTTTGTGAAGTACGTGTATATGTGTGATGAACATCCTGGACACACATACGCATCGCTTGGTTCATTTCCGGAACCGGGTGTCACAAAGACGTGGCTAAATAATAAGAAAATAAAATGCATGCTCACAATACATGAGCATGAGAAAAAAGAGTAAAATGAAAATAAGTAGCCATATTTCATCCTTACAATAAAGAGAGATCACAAAAATGAGTCATCTTCACTTCCACACATCATCCATCACACATGCACATCTTGATCTTGAGTATAATTTGTTTTCTTCTAAGGCTTACTCTGTAGACTTAACAAAAATATGTGATACAAATATGCCTACTCTGGTCCCTACCAAACTCCACAAGGGTCATACTTAAAGGTCGGATCAAAAGAGACATTGCCTTAGTGAGGAAAGTTCCACACAAAAATATGAGTGATTGAGAGTTATCATTTGAAGAACTGGAAAATTGAAAACCATTTTGAACTCTCCGGAATTTAAGTGGAACTTAGTATTTTGGTGATGCATGCTTGATTTGTTGTTCTATCTTTCAATCGTTTGAGATGAAGACAAGGCATACGCCTCATATTGACTAAGGTAAAGATGGAGTATCATTGCCAATTTATTCAATACAAGGTAGAATATTTTGTTGTGCACTTCGTACTATTGAAAAGTAGAACATTGTAGCAATTCCTGATCAGCAAACAAAGTCTTGATTTTTCCTTCGTGATGAGAAAAGGTTAAGCTTGGGAGTTTGTTGACAGTTGTTAAGTACCAATTTTGACCATCAATATTACTCAATTATGTGAAGGAGTAAACATTTCTTGCACGTGTTATCCTTAGGAATAATGTATTTCCACTTGTACTTGGAAAGAATTGTGCATCCAAGGAATAAATAAAGAACCGAGGAGGATTTAGGCAAGCAATCCTAAATTATACACTTCTAGCCAACAAAGGATGACATGTGGCAGTCCATGGATCCAATGGCCCACCTACAAGGGTATCCGAGGGAATCCAATGGTGAATCACCCAAGAAACACCTAAGGGCTCAATTGGATGCCACCCGGAGGAAACACACCGAGTTTTGGGCCACCCGATGGTCGGCCAAACCAGGGGTTCGGCCGACCTGGTGCTGCCCCCAAACTCGGTCATCATATACGTGTCGACTCCCTGTCACTCACTGATGGCAGTTCTGATTGATTCACGTGAATATTCTGGCGGGAATCAACCTCAACTCGTGCATCAATAGGACCTCATACCCCTCACTTCACCACACACCAACTGAGTAATCACTCTCTTGCTCTATCCAAATCCTCAGTGGAGTATAGGCCATAATAAGGAGCCTCTAGTTTTCAAGTTCAAGATGGAAAAGGCATGGCTCATGTATCTTTTCTTCTATTTGTGACTTTATTCTTAAATATAATACTAGTCTTCATTTATTAGTATGCTTGGGTGAAGCGTTTCTTGTTTGATTGTGGAATTCATGCATGTGGTATGTTTAGTTGTTACTAATGTAGTATAATAATTATGTTATCATAAACATCATAGACCTCCACTATAAACTAATTAGGTATTATATGAATAATATAGTGTTTGGTCCCAGCATTGGTTCAACGATGTTTAGGTCCTTTGGAAGGTAATTGTACTGCAGCTCCTATGGTATTTACTTAGCATGCAAGTGTGGTGCGTTGATAGTTAAGTAGAGTTGGATGTCTCGTAGACCCACGGATTGTAGGGGTAGGCGGCAGGTGGTGACAGCGTTGTTCGTCTTTGTAGTAACCCATGTTTGGCTACGCCACAAGCTCTTAGCAGTTGTCGATTTATATGTGTGTGTGTGTGTGTGTGTGTGTGTGTGTATATATATATATATATAATATATATTAGAAGCATATTAGGAATAACCCTTACCTTAGCTTAACACTCACTAGAACTATCTTACCTTTAGAGTAGATTGCTTCAGTGTGGGTCACACTATCCTTTAATATATTTTTATCCATCCTACTTGGCTTCCTACTAGAACACCCTATCCTATCCATCATATTGTCACACTTCACCTTCCTTTAGAAAAATACGATACCCTAGGGAATACTCTTGGGTGAAATACTACAACAGTATTTTCCGTGCGCTTGCGAAATTCTAGTTGTCACAAGCATTGCTGGCATCCACTGCCTGGATGAACTGTAATCATTAAGAAATACCAACAGTTACTCGTTGTCATCGATAAGAGGGAGGATGATACCCCCGCCCCCCCCCCCGAAATGAAGATACATATCAAATTGATTCTAGTCTTCCTCATCCACAACTTCCTGAACACCAACAATTGTGTTAACTGGGTTTGGATCTTTTACATAGAAGACTTGTGTGATATCTTTGGCAAGCACAAATGATTGTTAACCGACAATATTGAGATCGATGATTGCCATACCGTACCTCTTAATCATCACTCCTATTGGAGTGTGTGAGCTGCGACACTCCTCTCAGCCTGCTACTAGAGCAGCCCGTGAGGTTCTTTGATTGGAGGGGGCTTGGCGCCTCTACACGATCGGGCTCGAGAGAGCGGATAAACAACGAGATTTACGTGGTTCAGGCCGCTGGAGCGTTATACCCTACGTCACGGGAGTGTTTGTTCTATTGCTTACGTGTGTGCGCGTGAGAGGGTGCTGGGTTGTGAACCCTTTGTCAGGTGGTCACCCCGGTCCTTTTATAGTCCAAGGCTGGGGTGGTTACAATGTGGATTGGGGACTGACATGTGGACCTGAAGCTATGCGAACCCTATACATGATCTAGGGTTTTGTACTCTGTGTAGAGCAGTCGGTTGGGGAGTTAAGTTCCATCACCTGGTGTGCTGAGCGCCCCTGTCCGTGTGTCATGTGATGAATAAGACGCTGTCTTATCACCGTGTCTTCTCGCTCTGCTTGGGCGGCTTCGTGCCGTTGGGTGGTACTGTACCGCTGTCACTCCTTGCCGTCCTATCTTGTCACCATAATGGCGAACGGGCAGAGGACGCAGGCGTGCGTAATGTGCCATGCTTCTGGGGAAGGCACGAGCCTTGAATGCACAACCTGATAGCGCACTTCCACCTTGACTTCGTTGACCCAAGGACCATGAAGGATCGTGGGGCACGTGGCAGTTTCGGAGCTCTTATCGACGGGTTTGGAGCCAGGAGACACGTGGCACCTCCGGACGTCACCTCGGCGGGGAGGCTCGAACCGGAGCTTAGGGCACGTGTCAGCTCCGGAGCTCTCCTCGACAGGGAGGAGGCTCTGAGCCAGGAGACATGTGGCAGCTCCGTACCTCACCTCAGGAGGGTAGGCTCGGACCGGAGCCTAGGGCACGTGTCAGCTCCGGAGCTCTCCTCAGCAGGGAGGTGGCTCTGAGCCAAGAGACTCGTGGCAGCTCTGGACCTCACCTCAGCAGTGAGACTCAGACCGCAGCCAGGGCACGTGTCAGCTCCGGAGCTCTCCTCAGCAGGGAGGAGGCTCTTATACAAGAGACACGTGGCATCTCTGGACCTCACCTCAGCGGAGAAGCTCGGACCGGAGCGCAGGGCACGTGTCACCTCTGATGAACCTCCTCAGCAGGGAGGAGGCTCTGATCCTAAAGGCACGTGGCAGCTCCGGACCTCACCTCGGCAGGGAGGCTCAGCCAAGAGCCCAGGACACGTGCCGGCTATAGAACTCAAGTGCACGTGGCAGACACAGGGCTGACCTCGTGGCCAAGGGAACGTGGATACGCCAGGGTCCGCCTCACCAGCGAGGCGGGAACTGGGCTGTCTTTTACCCTCCACGCGGGGGTACCTGGTCTGCCGGGTATCGATAGTGGCCCCCTGGCCCATCTCGGGGGAGGCAACGAGCCCGTAGGTGGGGCCTTCATCTCTCCCGCATGGTGGTTTTGAACCTATACTTTGGAAACCGAAGTGCTGGCATGATTTTTGCATAGTGGAGGAGTGGTTTTACTTGGGAGACAAAAATGTTGCACGTCCTTGGCATAGTGGGCGTACTCGACAGTCGAACTGGCAGTGCGTCGTCGTGTGTGCCCTTGATTGATGGGTTGCGACGACGCACTTGAGGGGTTGCCTCGGGGGTAATTACTGCCGCAGCCCACGGGTCGGTCGCTGCAGGTCTACCGCGCCGCTTTCCTCGGGAACCGTCGGACGTTCCCGAGAAGTTATCCGCCTGGCCCCCACCTGGGTCCTACCCATCATTGGGGGAGGCAAGTGCCACGGCGATGTGTTCGAGGGGTTGCCTCGGGGTATTTACTGCAGCAACCCACGGGTTAGTCGCTTCATTTCCACCGCGCCTCTTTTTGTAGTAACCGCCGGACGCTCCTGAGATGTTACCCGCTTGGCTCCCAGTGTCTCATGGGTGGACCTGGGTCCTATCCATCATTGAGGGAGGCGAGTAGCCTGCAGCGTTCAGCAGTGGAAACACAATTGCCACACATGTTTCCCTGCCAGATGTTGCGGACCTGTATAAGAGGAGACCTTCCGGAGAAGGGTGGTATCTTCCTGCATCATGTGGCTTTTGTCTTCCTCTTGTGCGCTGGAAGCCTTTTCTGCCCAGTGCTCAAATCGATCTCATGTCCTCACACCGGTGGCCATCTTCGTCAACTTTTGCGAGATGTTCATTTCTGTACGGCCTTCGGTGCGTCTCTTCGAGGCGTCTTTCTCCTTGACAGTCCTGGATAGAAGCACAAGCCATCCAGATGGCTTGCTGGTGGTAGAGGAAGCCGGGGGGGGGGGGGGAGACAAGATCCTTGATTCGCACGGTGTCTCTATACCGGCGTTACGGGGTATCAGGTGCCTAACGGAGGAAGGTTTTTTACATTCCTGAAAGACCTCACCTTCTTGCAGTCCGGCAGATCGCCCTTCTCCGCCCAGGCGTCTAGAGGACATGGCTCACACGACACTGGGCGTCGTTAGGGACAACCAAGTCTGCCATCGGTGGCGTCTAGCCCACACAGCACTAGATGTCACCATCGTGGCCTTGCGGCAGATCGGTGATGCCTGAAATAAATTGAGGCGTCAGACTAATCTGTTTGCTAGCCGTCCTTGTGCTTATAGCAGGTGACCGTCTGTCTGCGAAGAGATTGGCTTACGGGACAAGCAAGTGTGCCATGGATTGAAAGATTGCTCGACTTGTAGCTGCTAGGTTCCTCAGTTGCCTTGTATCCCTCTTTGTATGTCGAAACTCTGTCATTAATGCATACTCTTTGTTTCCAGTCTTGTGTGTTGTCTTGAGTTGTCGATGTAGACTTCGGACCCTTGGCAGCACAAAGTTCCAGAATGACATAGCCGACGTGGATAGCTCTTTGACGATGTCCCGAGCTTTTTCCTCTGGGTCCTTAGCAGCGTAAGGACCCAGAGAGCTCCAGCAGTGTGGCTACCACTCCTTCCAGGTCCTTAGCAGCGCAAGAACCCAAGGGAATTTTGGCCCGTGGCTTCACCTTAACGTAGCTGGCGCTTTGAATCTTCTGCTTGCTGCTGTCGTGGTTCGATGTTCTGCCCACGTGGTTCACTATGATGGCCCCCTGGTAGGTGTGGCCCTTGTGTTGGGGCACACCTACCATAGGATGAGGTAGGATGTTAGCATCGGGCCCCCTGGGAGGTCAAGGACGTCATGGGCCTGTTCGGACCTGCAGACATGGCAGAGAAAAAAAAGTAGTCATGCTCTCTGGTCACTCTTTCTTGTTTGCTAGCTGTATTGTGGCTTATGGTCCTCAGCTGAGCTACAGGGCCTGGGTAATTCGATGTGGGTTGTTCGGGCTTTTGTTAAGGCCTTGCCCAGAGGTATGAGCCACCTGGCTTCCTGGTACTGAGTTGTAGCGCTGGAGAGGCAGGCTGTGCACGCTAGGGGTACAGAACCAGGCATAGCAGGCTACACACCCTGGACCTTCCACCGGCGTAAGCCTTTGGATGGAGGGACCATTCTGAACCATAGGGCCCCAAAGCAATGAGACAACCACAGGACCCCAGGTACACCACAGGTATCTCAAGTAGACCCGCCTGCAGTACGATAGCACAACTCCAGCTATGGTTGAACATAAGAAAAAGTGACTGGCCACACAGCCAGATCAGTATGGAAAGAAAGCACGAAAAGAACTGGGCGATGTCCGGGGTACGGTTACTTTTCTTGTCCGTAGGCTTGTTCCTTTTGGCCCCCAAGTACTTGGCTGTAGCACTGGGGAGGCAGTGCGGCAGGCTTAGGGTACGGAACCAGGATTAGCAGGCTGCACGTCCTGAACCTCCCACATGCGTTTACCTTTCAGCATGGAGACCTTCCAGTGCCACAGGATCTAGGACAAGCATGTTGGACAGGCTCCGGACATGCCATTTACAGTTGATATGCATGAGTAAGCACAAACTGTAAAGGGAGAATGCGCAGGGTAAGACAAAATTTTCTCATTTCAGGCTTTCTTCATAGGAGGAAACAGGCCATACAAGAAGGCAGCGACCCGCTCCGGATGACGAGTAGCAGGAATCCTCCGGGGATTAGCTGTTCTAAGCGCTGTTTCCTGTAAAATCCCCAAAAGTGGTAGCAAGAAATTCAGCACGTTCATACTTAAGAAAAATTAGGGGAATTAAAACTTTTAACTTTAACAGTGTGAGTTCAAAGGGAGGATTCAAACTTCCCCAAAACTTTCCAACATGGAGATCTAAATTATAACTTGGGCCTTCATTTTTCAAATATTCAACCTCCAAAATTTCAGCTCATTTGGAGGGGTTATACTATTCGTTTGGGATTAAAAGAGGAAGCCCTCGAATCTGAATTTAAATTTCAATTTCAAATCCCAACTTCCTCAATTTGCAAATTTGGTTCCACAAATGTGTTCTCCACATTTGAATTAGCATCCATGCCAAAATTCAGAATTATTTGAGTTGGTTTACTATGCTTTTGGAACAAATGAAAAAGGGGAAGATTTGAATTCCAATTAAAATTCAAATAACCAGAAATCAGTTCAAGTTTCACACTAGAATTCAAATCATTAGAATTCAAATATTCAAACCATGACTTTGAGGTGAAGCAAAGCTTTTAATTGTGAGTAGCGGTGGCGAAAATATCAGTGGGAAAATTGAATAAGAAATAAAAAGGTGGAGCCCACTAGTCAGCCACCCACAGATGCAAACCACCTCTGTTTCTCTTCGGACGATCACCGAACGCCGCCAGCTCCAGGCGCAACCCACTCCCGATGACTCCACCGCGCCACCTCCTGCTTTCCTCGGTCGTTCGTCCACTTCAACATGACACGGTCACAGCACCGAATTCCCTCTTCGCTTCTCTCGCTCGCTAGCCGCTCTCTCCGCTCTCTCCCGCAAAGAACTGCCCCGGCGCCGTTTTCCGTTCTTTTCTTCGCACACAGTCACCCGAGCTCGGATGATCGAGCTCCAAGCAGCAAAAAGAAGCGCGAGTGCTTGCTCTAGCATCCACCATTCTCAAACCTAAGTTTCCTAGCTCGTACTACATGCAAATCAGAACTTGGCGCCGACGTTCCGAGGTGCCCCGGAGGAACCACGTTTGGTTCCCCGTGGATAGCACGCTACGGCCTGTTTCACCTCCACTTCCCTACACAAGAAAGGTGCGTTGTTGTCCGTAGATCGTTTAGCCGAAAGCTTCATTGCAAATGATCAAGTGGGTAGCTAGAATTTTGGGTTTTACCAAACCTTAGTTCATAGCGACGACCTTCGGTCTATGACCAAATTCATCGCGCAGCAGTAGTTAGAACTCATTCTGGTCTAGGAGAAGCTTTGCTAGATCGCTGCGGTCCTTCTCGCTCAAATGGCGCTCGAAACCATCAAGGACCGGAGGAGTTCTTCGAGTTTTTATTGCCGCCGTTGTTTTACGGGCTCGGGTCGCCGGTGAGGTCCCATCTCAGGTGGTTTTCATGGAGAGCAGGCTATAGGTCGAAGTTGTCCATGCTTCACTGGTGCTTTTGGAGCAAACCCTAGCCCGAATGGCCCACTGCCGAGAGAGAACGAGGTTGCCAAAGTAAGGTTCGACATGGCCGCCGGTGCGAGCACTGTTCCAGCCGTTGTCATCCGTCCCCGACCCCACCGTCATGTTTAGCACGGTGTAAAACTCACAGGCGGCAAGTTTGGTGAAGTTTGGACCACGGGAACCCCGTCCCGGCGAGCCTCGCCGAAGTGCACCGCCGCGGGAAGCGCGGGCAGCGCGAGGTAGACGACGGAGGGCCAGGTCCCACTGGTCAGCCTCTGTCTCAGTGAGGGGATCGGAGTGTGGCACCGGATCCAGTGTGGATGCGCGGGAAATAACCCTGTGGCCTCGGTGTTGCCACCATCTGAGTGTATAGCGCCACCGGTGGGACCCACAACCAGAGTTTAAACATTTCTTAATTTTATCAGACGGTATGGAAAAAAAGTAGAGAATGGCTTAAAAATTTTGAAACTGAGACCGAGCAGGGGGAAGAGGATGCAGTGAGCGGAGGTCTCATGTGCGTATCCCTGTTGGTGTCGGTTGAGGACCGAGTCATGTGCGGGCCTGCTGGACATGTATCGAACAGTACCGGATAGCATACTGACATAAGCAGGAAACCGATGTAATTTGTTAACCTGGGTGCCGAGGCTTACCCAACCGTTTTATAGGAGTGAGTTGAGGGTAGCAAGGTGTAAATCTGCCGGTGGGCACAGTCACGCTCTACGAGGGGACCTCCTGCCCGTTACGGATGGACTGGTTCGGCATTTGGGTTTCCTTTGAAAAGTTTTTGCATACAACAGAGTAGGAAGGTGTGTGGCACCACACTTCTGAAAATGGGTGTATGTGACGTGTTGTCCGGGTGTCTCATGATTGCAATCACCGTCCCACGCGGTTATTTGAGTACCGCTTGTTCACTGTTCTGTGACGTAGTAAGAAGTGAAAGAAGCCAGATGAATGATATTATTCTGTGCAGAACTATTAATGTCTTGAAACCATGTATGCTGTAGAAGTAGAGCTCATTAAGTTTATCTTCCACTTTGGACATCACCACATCGGAGGAAAGCGTTTCTTGTTTGATTGTGGACTTCGATGTGAGGGCTGCCTAAGGCTCATTAAACTGCTGCTATAAAACTGAAAGTAACGATTAACATGTAGGCGAGTCTTTATTGCAATGTCTTTATCCCATATTACTAATCCCTGCATGTAGAGTTCCATGACTAGGGTGTCGGTTAAGCCTTGGCTGAGCCATCATGCTCACAGTTGCAATATTTGAGCTGTGTGCAGGTGAGAGTTATGAGGAAGGGTCCGAGGACGAGGCGATGCCCCCGTCAGGGTACACGGCCGAGCTGGAGCCCTGCACGTCGCCGCGATCTCCAGTTATATGTTGCCAGTGTGTAGCGTCCCGAGATGGACGGCTGCACTTTTGCTTAGTTAGAATGAGAGAAGAGTTATAAAGAATACTTCCGCTGTATAATTAAGTTTTGTAAAAAGACTTCCGCTGTTTTATGTAAAATAAAAGTTTGTATGTTGTTCATATTCTTTTCTTGTGTGTTGTTAGGTGCCGCATCGCACGGCACCACTCTCTGTGATCCCGGAGTGGGTGAACCACGGGTGAAGGTGGGACCCACAACCAGAGTTTAAACATTTCCTCATTTTCCAGATTTAGTGCAAACTTCAAATGACCATAATTTTTAGTAGGAATGTCCAAATTTTGTGAAACAAATTTTGTTGGATTCCTCTCTGTCAGTACTTTGCAGATATGCAAAGAATTTGATCTGAAGATCTCTGGAATTTTCTCCGAAATTCATCAAAATTAAATATTTGGGAAATAATTCCAGAAGATCTCTGTTATGGAATTTCCTCAGATTTGGCCAGAAAATTCCTCATGATATTAGTGATCTCCTGTAAAAATTTAAATTTCATTGGAATTAATTTGCTAGGCTAAATTGTCTTCCAAAGTTCAGTCTTTATTTAAAAATTCAAATTCCAAATAGAAACTTTTCAGCACTCCTGTCCAACTTCAAAAATTCATTTCTCCCTGTAGGCAGCTTCAAAAATGGTGAAACAAATTTTTTTAGAACCATGGAGACCTACCCTAATTAGATATTCAACTGTTAGCCATGTCAAAACTTCAGATTTGGGATCAAAATACATAGAATCCTTGGACTTGTGGGAATTTTGGAGACCACAAGGTGCATTGAAATTTCTCCAAATTTTGCTCAGATAATCCTTAGAGAGTCTAGTATCCACTGGAAAAATTCCAAGTCAAAATAAGGAACCTAAACGGCAGAAGTTAGTAATAGGAGTTCATCTCTTATATAACACTAGCACTTGTACATATGTTTTGCTACATTTCATATAGTGACCGAAGTTGACGATACGCCGGAGCCGTTAAACGTCTCCCACCAGAAGCTAACTTTCCTTTTGACTCACAACCAGGCAAACCCCGGTTTGCATTTAGTTACCTTTTACAAAGTTTTTCATTTGTATCACTTATGTCTAGGTTGAAATGCTTGCATTAGAGTTAAGGTGATTGAAACCCCACTTGCATGACCTTTAAATCCTATGGAGGGTTGGGTAGTTTACAAATTGACGAGTAGAGAATGCCATGCTAATTTGCTTAGGATCACGGTAGAAGTCAAGTAGTTGGAATCTACTCGAGAGGTAAGGTTTTATCAGACGGTATGGAAAAAAGTAGAGAATGGCTTAAAATTTTTGAAACTGAGACCCAGCAGGGGGAAGAGGATGCAGTGAGCGGAGGTCTCATGTGCGTATCCCTGTTAGTGTCGTTTGAGGACCGAGTCATGTGCGGGCCTGCTGGACATGTATCAAACAGTACCGGATAGCATACTGACATAAGCAGGAAACCGATGTAATTTGTTAACCTGGGTGCCGAGGCTTACCCTACCGTTTTATAGGAGTGGGTTGACGGTAGCAAGGTGTAAATCTGCCGGTGGGCACAGTCACGCTCTACGCGGGGACCTCCTGCACGTTACGGATGGACCGGTTCGGCATTTGGGTTTCCTTTGAAATGTTTTTGCATACAACAGAGTAGGAAGGTGTGTGGCACCACACTTCTGAAAATGGGTGTATGTGACGTGTTGTTCGGGTGTCTCATGATTGCAATCACCGTCCCTCGCGGTTATTTGAGTACCGCTTGTTCATTGTTCTGTGACGTAGTAAGAAGTGAAAGAAGCCAGATGAATGATATTATGCTGTGCTGAACTATTAATGTCTTGAAACCATGTATGCTGTAGATGTAGATCTCATTAAGTTTATCTTCCACTTTGGATGTCACCACATCGGAGGGAAGCGTTTCTTGTTTGATTGTGGACATCCGATGTGAGGTCTGCCTAAGGCTCATTAAACTGCTGCTATAAAACTGAAAGTAACGATTAACATGTAGGCGAGTCTTTATTGCAATGTCTTTATCCCATATTACTAATCCCTGCATGTAGAGTTCCATGACTAGGGTGTCGGTTAAGCCTTGGCTGAGCCATCATGCTCACAGTTGCAATATTTGAGCTGTGTGCAGGTGAGAGTTATAAGTAAGGGTCCGAGGACGAGGCGATGCCCCCGTCAGGGTACACGGCCGAGCTGGAGCCCTGCACGTCGCCGCGATCTCCAGTTATATGTTGCCAGTGTGTAGCGTCCCCGGGCTGGACGGCTGCACTTTTGCTTAGTTAGGATGAGAGAAGAGTTATAAAGAATACTTCTGCTATATAATTAAGTTTTGTAAAAAGACTTCCGCTATTTTATGTAAAATAAAAGTTTGTATGTTGTTCATATTATTTTCTTGTGTGTTGTTAGGTGCCGCATCGCACGGCACCACCCTATGTGATCCCGGAGTGGGTGAACCACGGGTGGAGGTCGGACCCACAACCAGTGTTTAAACATTTCCTCATTTTCCATATTTAGTGCAAATTTCAAATGACCATAATTTTTAGTAGGAATGTCCAAATTTTGTGAAACAAATTTTGTTGGATTCCTCTCAGTCATTACTTTGCAGATATGCAAAGAATTTGATCTGAAGATCTCTGGATTTGTCTCCGAAATTCATCAAAATTAAATATTTGGGAATTAATTCCAGAAGATCTCTGTTATGGAATTTCCTCAGATTTGGCCAGAAGATTCCTCATGGTATTAGTGATCTCCTGTAAAAAATTAAGTTTCATTGGAATTAATTTGCTAGGCTAAATTGTCTTCCAAAATTCAGTCTTTATTTAAAAATTCAAATTCAAACAGAAACTTTTCAGCACTCCTGTCCAACTTCAAAAATTCATTTCTCCCTGTAGGCAGCTCCAAAAATGGTGAAACAAATTTTTTTAGAACCATGGAGACCTACCCTAATTAGATATTCAACTCTTAGCCATGTGAAAACTTCAGATTTGGGATCAAAATTCAGAGAATCCTTGGACTTGTGGGAATTTTGGAGACCACAAGGTGCATTGAAATTTCTCCAAATTTTGCTCAGATAATCCTTAGAGAGTCTAGTATCCACTGGAAAAATTCCAAGTCAAAATAAGGAACCTAAACGGCAGAATTTAGTAATAGGAGTTCATCTCTTATATAACACTAGCACTTGTACATATGTTTTGCTGCACTTCATATAGTGACCGAAGTTGACGTGAAAGTGCAAATTTATTCAAAATTAATTCCTTTTGGCTAAGATGCTTAAGGAATTATTCTGGGTGATCTACTTAGTGAAATATTCTGAATTTTGGTCCAGAGGACTTTCTTGTGACAAGGAACTCACAAGAAAATTTTCAGCTCCATTGGAGCCTTGGATCAGTAGTGTTTTGTTCCACCATTAGTTGATCCCCACCCAAGTGATGAAACCCCACTCATCACTTGATCTTAGTGCTTAAACACACACCCAAACCACCAGCCCCAGTGTCATTTTAAATTCTTAAACAAAGTTCCAGTTTCAAACTTGCCTTTAGAACTTGTTAGCAAAAGTATTACAATTAAACGTATGTGCATGTTCGTAACGTGTAGTGATTAAACGTGGAAGAGTGGAAGAGAAGTTAAGCTTGGATCAAGGAGCAAGAAGGGCAGGGATTGAACTTCAAGTCATCAGCAACTAACTTCATATCATCTGACTTTAGTCACCTGCAAAACCAAGGCAAGCCTCGGTTTGCACTTAAAGTTGTTTTTAAAGTTTTCCCTTTGTTCACTACTATTGGTCAAGGTTTGTATATGCATTAGGTCAAGGATGTTTGATACCCCACTTGTATAACCAAACATGAACCCTGAGGTCAAGGGTAGAATTGTGTCATCGTTGTAGAATAAGGTCGTGTTAAATAGGCTAGGACATCCGGTAGAAGACGAGTAGTTGGAATCTACTCGCAAGCTTTGTTTTAGGATCACATAAGTGTGGTTGGAAGGGAGAGGCAAACTAAAGTTTACATTTCTAAAGATGAGACCGGGCAGTGGGGTTAGGCAGCGATAAGACGAGGTCTTGGTCGAGTAGCTCTGCCTGTGTCGGTTAAGGACCGAAGCGTGTGCAGCCCCGCTGAGCAAGTTTTGAGTTGTGTACCGGATGCTTACTGATATATGGGAACCAGGAAACCGATGTACCAGGTTCACTGGATTATATAGGCATACCACATCATCTAGTTAGACCTATGAGCCCGAGACGGCGCGACCGGTTCTACAGTCTAGTGTCCTGCGAAAGGTTGCCACATACGACGTAATGAAGGACGCCAGAGTTGGGTCTTCAAAGGCAGGCATATGTGTCGAGTTATCCGGGTAGTGTTTGATTCGAATCACCGTCCCTCGCGGTTATGAGTACCGCTTGCTCACTGTATCGTGACGTAGTAAGAAAGTTGTGTGGGAACAGTTTGCAAAAGTATAATTGCTGCTATGATTATGTTAAACTGCATGAGAACCTTGATTGAAGAAGAGATACAGCAAACTAAATTTATTTTTCACCTTGGGACAAGTAACACTGGAATGAAGCGTTTCTTGTTTGATTGTGGAGTTCCAATGTTGCTGGACGCAAGGTCACTACTATTATGGCTAAAAATCTGAAAGTTAAGGATGAACTCGTAGGCGAGTCTTTTCGCAAATTACAGGATTAGGTCTAAAGTTACCCTCATGTAGAGTTGCATGCTTTAGGAGAGACGGTTAAGTCTTGCTGAGCCTTTGTGCTCACTCTTGCTATATAAGTGGTTTTGCAGGTAAACCTCGACACTATAAAGAAGGTTATCCGGTGAGACTTGGGAACTTCTGAATCACGTCACATTTGGAGAACCTAGCCGCTGCCGTTTCTTCGTGTTGCTAGCGAGAGGAGTCCGCGGGCTGGACCCTTCTCGAGTGCTTCTTAGATAATCAACGTGAGCTGTTTATAGACTTCCGCTGTAGCTATTTTATGTAAATTATTTACGAAGAACAATTGTAAGCTTCCGCTTTTGATTTATGTAATACAGTGTTCCTTATATGTGTGCTGTTGGGTGCCGCATAACACGGCACCGCCCAATGCGATCCCCGGGCGAGGCGGCACGGCCTCGTGATCGAGGTCGGGCCCTCTCAGCGTGGTATCAGAGCCGCATTGGTAATAGCACACGAAGTAAGGATTGTATTACGACAAAAACTTAGGATACGGTGAGGAAACGGTATTAGGCCCACATAAGGACTATAGTAGTATAGTTACTTAAAGTGGAAGAACTAACTTACGTGTTATAATTCTGAATTTTGATTTTGTAACAACACACCTATGCTCTGGTAAGCATGATAAGGAACGCCACCGAAAGCGGTTCAGTTTTGGTTAGCTCCCTTGACGAGTAAAGTGGTTCAGGGCTAGATCTCACAGCTTGGTGTGAGATGTTAATATGAAACTCTTGGACTCTTCATGTTCCTGAGTTCATATGAAACGCTGATCCCTAGCGTGCATTAGGCAAGTGAGTGGAGACCCCATCGTGTGGTCAGTAACGCGATAGTGTGTTCTTCTGGGGAATAGCCTAGAAGGACATACGCAGCGCTTGCCATCGGCGTGCCCTGCAGGGCAGTAGGTGGTATCCGTTGGGTTGATAACATTCCCAACAGTGACGACCCGTTCATGGTCTACTCAGGTTCCCCGTCGTGTGGTGTTGAAACACGATCACGTACCTTGAGACGTGACTTAACTCAAGGACGGCCGTATGACAATGATACGGGTGTTTGTATTTACTTTCAAATATGGAACTGACTGAAATGAAACAACCTTTGAGTGCACCACTATTGCGTGTTCTTCTGCAGGTACTAACCACGTACGTATCCTGTGTAGTACCCGTGTGCGAGAGACCGTCTTAGTGCCACTGATAAAACGAATATGCCGATAAGCCGATTTAGGATTTTCTTTGGTGAAGCTACGTAGTACCGACATGCTTCTTACGGTGCATCGACACCGTACTAAACATATAATCCCCTTTCCTATGAAGAAATGATTCATGAACTAACTTTCAACTAAAAATGGAAGTTTGAGACAAGTATTAGTTACTGAACTCTTATTTTGAGCTAAGATTCAAATGAGAGTATAACTAGGTGTCAAAGTTTTCAAAAACAGAGTGCTCTGTTTCGGGCAGGAATTCTTGCTGTACTTTAACGGAGCATAACTCTGAGTAGCTTTAACCAATTAAGATTTATGATACAGTTCTGGAAATATTTTTAAGTGCTATACAATTTCTTTGTAGACCTCCAGAGCAAAATCACACGTTAAGTTGGTGAAAAGTCCAGTTGAAGGTAAACTGTTCAGAACCAGGACAGTAGCAAAAACCTCTCTGGACCTTTCTGTTTTTAAGCCATAACTTCCAATAGAAAAATCTTTAAGGAGCCTATGAGTACTTGTTGGAAAGCTACTGAAGTTTACTAAAACTTTGGTATTGAACTCAAGTCATGAATCTGTTGATAACTTGAGTAAAATTTGGAGTTTGTGTGAACTGGTCAGGGTAGTCCCGCTAATTAGTTCAGCGTACTTAAGATTTGTTCAAACATGAATGTGGTTATGCTTTCATGAAGTTCATGACATGTTCATGTTTTACTTATCTTTACTTACTACTGAGATAGAATTTTGATTGACAAAAAATTTTGTTTCGTGCAGTATGGTACGCACACATCCTCAAATGGAGATTGGAGGTTCAAGTCGAGGTGGGAATGACTCGACTTCATCACAAGAGCCATCGCCAACTGGATTGGCTGAAATTATGGCGAAGATGAATGAAACTCTCCAAACTCTAGTTCAGCAAGGCATAGATCGAGAAGCTCAACGTCACATGCCAACCCAGAGCACGTATCTGGATTTCTTGGCGACACAACCGCCGGTATTCTCCGAGGCGGCTGACCATTGTGAAGCAAATCACTGGTTACGTGTCATTGAGTCCAAGTTTGGGTTGATCCAATGTGATGAATTCTCGAAGACTCTAGTTGCCGCTCAGCAGCTTCACGGCTTTGCTGGAGCATGGTGGGCAGAGTACCTTGCTGTCCAACCAGCAGGGCATCGTGTCACATGGGCGGAGTTACAGGCTGCGTTTCGTGCTCGTTTCATCCCTGCAGGCATAATGCAAACAAGCCATGATGAATTCTGGAACCTAAAGCAAGGCGACATGAGCGTTATTGAGTATGCGAAGGAATTCAATCGCTTAGCTCAATATGTCCCTGACTATGTGAAATCACCATCCATGAGGGGTTATCACTTTTACCGAGGGCTGACCGCTAGGCTGCGATGTGAATTGGCTCAAGTTAGCCAAGAGATTTTTGATGAGTTTGTGAGCTGTGCTATCACTCAGGAATATTATTCCAATCTCTACCTCAAAGAAAAGAGGGAGAGGGACTCATCACAGGAGGAATGCAATCATCTACCTCAGAAGTATCGGTTGGTGATCCGTTCACCTTCCGGTAGAGAGATTCCACAAGAGGTGCAATCATTCTGGGAGTGTGACGACTCTTCAACTCCACAGAGGTTTTATTCACCTCCACCGCAGCAGCAACTTATTTCTTATGCACCTCAGTATCAACTAGGTGCACCAGAATACTGTTTCCCTCAATAGGTTGAAGATGATCAAGGTGATTTCTCAGCTGAACCGAGTGCTGTCCCACTTCATGTTGACAATGAGATCAACGTCAATGAAGCAACTGAACCGAGCAGCAACGTTGTGTCTGCGGGTCCAGTTCCCAGGAGTGATCTTGGACAGCCAAGAAAAGCGATGTCCAAAGTGGGGACGGTTAATTATGTGTCAGTCGATGATCTGCCGAAGGGAGGACCTGTTCTTGTCGGCAGGTTCACCTTGAATGACAAGCCGGTTGTCATTTTATTCGACTCTGGTGCAACACATAACTTCATTAGCAGGGCAACGGTGATCCGGGACCAGATATCCACCACTATCACCAAAGGTTCATACCTTATTCATTCGCCAGGTGGAGACATATCCACTAATGAAGTCGTCTCTCGAGAACCACTCTATTTGGGTGGAAAAATTTATCCTACCACCCTCATCATTCTCGAAGACCAGGGAATCAATGCCATATTGGGAATATCATGGTTGACCTTCCATAAGGCTGTTCTGGACATCGAGAACAGGAGTGTTCACTTGGACTCTCCACTTCACGGACGTCAAACGTTGTATCTCAGCGAAGCGAGTTCCAAGGAGCCGGAAGTATGTAATGCCGAGGCGTGCAAGTTAGAAGACATTCCGGTAGTCCGTGAATATCCAGACGTGTTTCCCGAAGATCTTTCAGGCCTACCACCTGAGCGCGAGGTGGAGTTCAAAATAGAGTTGATACCGGGAACCACGCTGATCTCTCGGAGACCATACAAAATGGCTCCAAGTGAGTTAGCAGAATTGAAGGAGCAACTCAAGGATCTGATGGACAAGGGTTTTATTCGTCCAAGTTCATCACCATGGGGTTGCTCAGCTTTATTTGTGAAGAAGAAGGATGAGACACTGAGGCTATGCGTCGATTATCGTCCTTTAAATGCTGTGACAATAAAGAACAAGTATCCACTACCAAGAATTGATATCCTCTTCGATCAGCTAGTGGGTGCTAAAGTCTTCTCCAAGATGGACTTAAGGTCGGGATATCATCAAATCAAGATTCGAGCGGAAGATATCCCGAAAACAGCATTCTCGACAAGATATGGGCTATACGAATATCTTGTCATGTCATTTGGGTTGACCAATGCTCCGGCTCACTTTATGTATCTTATGAACTCAGTGTTCATGCCAGAGCTGGATCAATTCGTCGTGGTATTCATCGATGACATTTTAGTCTATTCCAAATCTGAAGAGGAACATGCTAAACATTTGCATATTGTGCTCCAACGACTGAGAGATCACAAGCTCTATGCAAAGTTTAGTAAATGTGAATTCTGGATCAAACAAGTGCCATTTCTCGGGCACATTATTTCGGCAGAAGGCATTGCTGTTGATCCAAGCAAGATTGAACAAGTGCTGAAATGGAAGTCTCCAACATCAGTCCATGAAGTTCGTAGCTTCTTGGGTTTGGCGGGATATTATTGGAGGTTCATCCCGAGCTTCTCAAAAATCTCCAAACCAATGACGGAGCTACTGAAGAAGGGCATCAACTATGATTGGAGCAAGCCATGTGAGGAAGCTTTTCAAGCATTGGTGAAACACCTCACAACAGCCCCGGTTCTAGCTCAACCGGATACAACCAAGCCTTTTGATGTTTATTGTGATGCATCCGGCGTCGGGCTTGGTTGTGTACTCATGCAAGGAGGACGTGTGGTCGCATATGGATCACGGCAATTACAGAATCATGAGAAACATTATCCAACTCATGATCTCGAGCTTGCTGCCGTGGTACTAGCTTTGAAGATGTGGAGACATTACCTATTGGGAAATCTGGTTCATCTCTACACCGATCACAAAAGCTTGAAGTACATATTCACTCAAAAGGAGTTGAATATGCGGCAACGGCGATGGTTGGAGCTGATCAAGGACTATGAGATTGAAATTCATTATCATCCGGGCAAGGCAAATGTGGTTGCCGATGCACTCAGCCGGAAGTCTCATATTCATAACCTGACCATTACGCCGATAGAAGAGGAAGAACCAAGTCTCTACTTGGTTCCATATGGAGCTCTGCATAATCTAGCTCTCATACCCACAATAAGAGAGGAGGTTATGGAAGCTCAAAAGAAAGACAAGGGCATGGCTCATATCAAAAGGAGGTTGAAGAACGGGGAGATGAAATGTTTCCGGTTAGATGATGAAGACACTCTATGGTTCAAGGACCGGATAGTCATACCCCGTGATATGAGGCTGTGGAACAAAATTTTGGATGAGGCTCACTTATCCAAATTTTCTATTCATCCGGGCAGCAACAAGATGTACCAAGAACTGAAGACCAAATTTTGGTGGACCCGAATGAAGAGAGAAGTTGCTAAATACGTATCAGAATGTGATACGTGTCGGCGAGTTAAAGCCGACCACATGAAGAGAGCGGGAACCTTACAACCGCTAAGCGTTCCGGCATAAAAGTGGGAGGATATTAGTATGGACTTCATTGTTGGACTACCTCTCACGGCTAATAAGCATGATTCGATTTGGGTAATCGTGGATCGGTTAACCAAATCAGCACGCTTCATTCCAGTGCGTACCAAATACAGCGCCAAAAAGTATGCGGAGTTGTACATAGCACGAATCTTTTGCTTGTATGGAGTTCCCCGTACCATTGCCTCCGACAGAGGATCGCTGTTCGTGTCCCGCTTCTGGGAACAGCTACACGCATCCTTGGGAACTAAATTGATTCGAAGCTCCGTGTATCACCCTCAAACCGATGGGCAAACTGAGAAGGTGGATCAGATCCTTGAGGATATACTAAGGGCGTGTGCCATCCACCACGGTAAGAGCTGGGATGATCACTTACCGTTGGCGGAGTTCTCGTATAACAATGGTTATCAAACGAGCATAAAAATGGCACCTTATGAAGCTCTCTACGGCCGGAAGTGCCGCACACCCTTGAACTGGTGTGAATCTGGCGAGAGAGTGATTTACGGGATTGATCTCATAAATGAAGCAGAAGAGCGGGTAAGACTTATTCAAGCAAATATTAAAGCCGCTCAGTCCAGGAAAAAGAGCTATGCGGATAAGAGACATCGTCCTCTGAACTTCCAAGTTGGGGACCACGTATACCTCCGCGTATCTCCTATGAAGGGCATTCACCGATTCGGGGTGAAGGGAAAACTAGCTCCACGTTTTATCGGTCCCTTCGCCATCATTGAAAGGTGTGGACCTGTGGCATACCGTTTGGAGCTGCCGGCAGCCTTAGACGGAGTACATAACGTCTTCCACATATCTCATTTGCGGAAGTGTGTGAAAGTTCCAACGGAGATTCTCACGGAAGGCATAGCAGATTTGAAGCCGGACCTCACATATGTTGAGCATCCAACTCGGATAATTGATGAAAAGACTCGCGAAACCAGAACTCGGACGCTGCGATTTTTCAAGGTGCTATGGGAAAATCACGCATCCGACGAAGCTACATGGGAAAGCAAGGAATATTTACAACGCAATCATCCGGAGTTGTTAGAGGCTTATACTTAGTAGTTGTCCTCTCCATTTTGTCCTTAATCATGAATCTCGGGACGAGATTCTTTTTAAGGGCGGAGGAATGTAAAAGTCCCAAAACCTGTAAATAGAAAACTTGAGCTAAGAATAAAAGTTGAGTTTATATAGAAGAAATGGGACTTGCAAAAACTTTTGTGTTACTCATGAAAGTGTTGGTGTGTGAAATAAAACTTGGAATTCAGTTTGAATTAAGAAAGTCACTTCAAAAGGAAGAAGGGCATTTTCAAAAGAGGGAATTCAAACTGTTGTTTAAAAAGTTGTATTTGCAATGGCCAACTCAAAGATCAGAGGACATATTTGAACTCCTCAGGTCCAAATTATGAGGGGGCCAAGTTTTGAGCAAATTTGGAGGTGCTTTGATAGGAATATCCAAAGGACTTGTAAATTTCACCCAAATTTGAATTTAAACTTGAAACTGTGGCACAAATTGTCAAATGGCAAAATGGACTTTGAATTTGGATCCATCACAGCTGAATTTACAAGGTGTCAAAGTTTGGAGATATTTGGGAGAGGAGCTGTGGGCCCCAATTGTCATAGGGTGAGGGGAATAACTTACTGCCTAAGTCACTTATCTGTTTTGACTCGATCACCACGGGGTCTGCACCGAACGTCGCCGAGGGCGCTGCCGCCACCTCCTGCTCGAGCTGCCCCCCCCCCCCCCACGCGCGGGTGCCAGAGGCGGTTCACCTGGCGCCTATCCTTCCCACCGAGGCAAACACGAAGTTCTTCACTCGTGCTCGTGGCTTTCTCCTGCTTCCGCGCCCGAAGAGCAGCCGCCGTGCGACGCCTCTGCTTCGTTCAGCTGCCCACCAGCCCGCACGCCCGGTTACTCGAGCCGTCCACACAAAAGAGGAGCACTAGCGAGTGTACAAGATCCTCCACAGCTCGGCCCCGACATTCCTGGCTCGTGGGGCGCCTAATTCAACGATCAACGCGAGGTACTGAAGCTCACCGGCGAAAAGGCAACCCGGGTCACCGTGGGAAGCTCATACCGAGGCTTTTCACGGCCAAGCAAGCACCCGCCTAGACGCGCCGGGACTTCACGCTGCTCTCCCCCGAGTTTCAGCTCGAGCCGTGCAACATAGCTCGGGAATTTCAAGTTTTCCTCTCGGACGAGGAAAACCTACCCGCGGGTAAGAGTTTCAGAAATCGACGCTTAATTCTCGGTTAAAGTTGTTCATTTTGCGCACACAGGAGCTAGAGAGGATAGGGAACCTTTTTCCTTCGCAACTATAGCTTAGCAGTGAGTAGGGGCAGCTAATCTTGAGTTCGTCCATCGGCGGCCATGGCAGGAACGCGCGGGCGCACGGTGACAACCGGTTTGCCGCCATTTCCGAGCCAGGTTGAGGCCGAGCCGAGCTTGCCTGACCTCCACTGATGCTTTAGAGCGGATCCGCAGAACGTTTGGCGGGCTAGGGTGCTCGGGCCACGGCGCCGAAGCTGTACCGAAAGGTGCGCACGTCGCCGACCGGTTTCCGGCCACCAGCATCCCGAGATCAACGCACCAGTGGATTGCTCGTCCCTGAAAACCCCCAGGTGGCAAGTATCGAGCCGGGAGACGGCCGGGAAGCCGACTCCGGCGAGCCCCGACGAGTTTCCGGCGAGGGGGCGGCGCGGGAAAAAGGAAACGGCCCGGGAAAGAAGATGACCGGCGGGTCCCACGTGTCAGTGGCGGAAAAATTAAATCCCCGATCAGCTGCGGCCCCGGGATCCTTTGCAACAACATGGGAAAGGGTCTGTGGCCCCGTGTGGCATGATTCCGGCGGCTGACACGTGTAGGGTTGACCCACTGACAGAGTTTGAACATTTCTCGAATTAATTTGAATTCCAGATTAAGTTCAAACTTTAGAACCTCATAACTTTTGCTAGGGAGCTCCAAATTTAGTGATTCAAATTGGGTTGGATTCAGGATGAAGAACTCTATCCAAATATGCGAGCCAATTGGCATGAAAACCAATAGAAAATTCTGGAGAATTCTTTAAATCTTTTCAGCAAAAGAATTTTAGAGGGAGTTTGGTTCATCCTAAAATCCCCAAATTTTGCCAGGATATTTTTAGAATATTAGGAGACACCTGTAAAAGTTTCAGCTCATTTGGAGTTGATTTAGTTAGGGTAATTCTGATTTCAAGTTTCTGTATTCAAATGAATACAGAAACATTTTCAGAGAATTTCCAATACTTGGAAATTCAATTCTGGGCATTCCTTAGCTCCAAAAATCCTAGGAAAAATTCATGCAAGCTCCCTAAGCTATGTATGAAATTGTAGTTCACTTGGATTTGCATGAAAGTGCAAATTTATTCAAAATTAATTCCTTTTGGCTTAGATGCTTAAGGAATTATTCTCGGTGATCTACTTAGTGAAATATTCTGAATTTTGGTCCAGAGGACTTTCTTGTGACAAGGAACTCACAAGAAAATTTCCAGCTCCATTGGAGCCCTGGATCAGTAGTGTTCTGTTCCACCATTAGTTGATCCCCACCCAAGTGATGAAACCCCACTCATCACTTGATCTTAGTGCTTAAACACACACCCAAACCACCAGCCCCAGTGTCATTTTAAATTCTTAAACAAAGTTCCAGTTTCAAACTTGTCTTTAAACTTGTTAGCAAAAGTATTACAATTAAACAGATGTGCATGTTCGTAACGTGTAGTGATTTAACGTGGAAGAGGGAAGAGAAGTTAAGTTGGATCAAGGAGCAAGAAGGGCAGGGATTGAACTTCAAGTCATCAGCAACTAACTTCATATCATCTGACTTTAGTCACCTGAAAAACCAAGGCAAGCCCCGGTTTGCACTTAAAGTTGTTTTTAAAGTTTTCCCTTTGTTCACTACTATTGGTCAAGGTTTGTATGTGCATTAGGTCAAGGATGTTTGATACCCCACTAGCATAACCAAACATGAACCCTGAGGTCAAGGGTAGAATTGTGTCATCGTTGTAGAATAAGGCTGTGCTAAATAGGCTAGGACATCCGGTAGAAGACGAGTAGTTGGAATCTACTCGCGAGCTTTGTTTTAGGATCACATAAGTGTGGTTGGAAGGGAGAGGCAAACTAAAGTTTACATTTCTAAAGATGAGACCGGGCAGTGGGGTTAGGCAGCGACAAGACGAGGTCTTGGTCGAGTAGATCTGCCTGTGTTGGTTAAGGACCGAAGCGTGTGCAGCCCCGCTGAGCAAGTTTTGAGTTTGTACCGGATGCTTACTGATATATGGGAACCAGGAAACCAATGTACCAGGTTCACTGGATTGTAGAGGCATATCACATCATCTCGTTAGACCTATGAGCCGAGACGGCGCGACCGGTTCTACAGTCTAGTGTCCTGCGAAAGGTTGCCACATACGACGTAATGAAGGACGCCAGAGTTGGGTCTTTAGAGGCGGGCGTATGTGTCGAGTTATCTGGATAGTGTTTGATTCGAATCACCGTCCCTCGCGGTTATGAGTACCGCTTGCTCACTGTGTTGTGACGTAGTAAGCAAGTTGTGTGGGAACAGTTTGCAAAAGTATAATTGCTGCTATGATTATGTTAAACTGCATGAGAACCTTGTTTGAAGTAGAGATACAGCAAACTAAATTTATTTTTCACCTTGGGACAAGTAACATTGGAATGAAGAGTTTCTTGTTTGATTGTGGAGTTCCAATGTTGCTGGACGCAAGGTCACTACTATTTTGGCTAAAAATCTGAAAGTTAAGGATGAACTCGTAGGCGAGTCTTTTCGCAAATTACAGGATTAGGTCTAAAGTTACCCTCAGGTAGAGTTGCATGCTTTAGGAGAGACGGTTAAGTCTTGTTGAGCCTTTGTGCTCACTCTTGCTATATAAGTGGTTTTGCAGGTAAACCTTGACGCTATAAAGAAGGTTATCCGGTGAGACTCGGGAACTTCCGAATCACGTCACACTTGGAGAACCTAGCCGCTGCCGTGTCTTCGTGTTGCTAGCGAGAGGAGTCCGTGGGCTGAACCCTTCTCGAGTGCTTCTTAGATAATCAACGTGAGCTGTTTATAGACTTCTGCTGTAGCTATTTTATGTAAATTATTTACGAAGAACAATTGTAAGCTTCCGCTTTTGATTTATGTAATATAGTGTTCCTTATATGTGTGCTGTTGGGTGCCGCATAACACGGCACCGCCCAATGCGGTCCCCGGGCGAGGCGGCACGGCCTCGTGATCGAGTTCGGGCCCTCTCATACCCGAAAGCTTCATTGCAAATGATCAAGTGGGCAGCTAGAATTTTGGGTTTTACCAAACCATAGTTCATAGCGACGACCTTCGGTATACGACCAAATTCGTCGCGCAGTATGGCTAGAGCTCATTCTGGTCTAGGAGAAGCTTTGCTAGATCGCTACGGTCCTTCTCGCTCAAATGGCGCTCGAAACCATCAAGGACCTGAGGAGTTCTTCGAGTTTTTGTCACCGCCATTGTTTTGTGGGCTCAGGTCGCCGGTGAGGTCCCATCTCCATTGGTTTTCATAGAGAGCGGGCTATAGGTTAAAGTTGTCCATGCTTCACTGGTGCTTTTGGAGCAAACCCTAGCCCGAATGACCCACTGCCGAGTGAGGAACGAGGTCACCAAAGTGGAGTTCGACATGGCCGCCGGTGCGAGAACTGTTCCGGCCATTGTCATCCGTCCCCGACCCCACCATCGAGTTAAGCACGGTGTAAAACTCATAGGCGGCAAGTTTGGTGAAGTTTGGATCACGTGAACCCCGTCCCGGCGAGCCTCGCCGGAGTGCGCCACCGCGGGAAGCGCGGGCAGCGCGAGGTAGATGAAGGAGGGCCGGGTCCCACCGGCCAGCCTCTGTCTCTGTGCTGGGATCGGCGTGTGGCACCAGATCGGGTGTGGCTGTGCAGGAAATAACCCTGTGGCCTAGGTGTTGCCGCCATCGGAGTGGATAGCGCCACGGATGAGACCCACAACCAGATTTTAAACATTTACTCATTTTACAGATTTAGTGCAAACTTCAAATGACCATAATTTTTAGTAGGAATGACCACGGGTTGGATTCCTCTCAGTCATTAGTTTTCAAAAATGCAAATAATTTGATCTGAAGATCTCTGGAATTTTCTCCAAAATTAATCAAAGTTAAATTTTTGGGAATTAATTCCAGAAGATCACTGTTATGGAATTTCCTCAGATTTGGTCAGAAGATTCCTAATGATATTAGTGATCTCCTCTAAAAGTGTGAGCTTTATTGGAGTTCATTTGCAAGGCTAAATTGTCTTCCAAAGTTCAGTCTTTATTTAAAAATTCAAAATCCAAACAGAAACTTTTCAGCACTCCTGTCCAACTTCAAAAATTCATTTCTCCCTGTAGGCAGCTCCAAAAGTGGTGAAACAAATTTTGTTAGAACCATGGAGACCTACCCTAATTAGATCTTCCACTGTTAGCCATGTCAAAACTTCAGATTTGGGATCAAAATTCAGAGAAGCCTTGGACTTGTGGGAATTTTGTAGACCACAAGGTTAAATGAAATTTCTCCAAATTTTGCTCAGATCATCCATTGAGAGTCTAGTATCGAATGGAAAAATCCCAAGTAAAATTAAGGAAGCTAAATGGCAGTAGCTAGTAATAGGAGTTCATCTCTTATATAACACTAGCACTTATACGTATATTTTGCTACGTTTCATATAGTGACCGAAGTTGAGGATACACCGGAGCCATTGGACGTCCTCCTGCCAGAAGCTAACTTTCCTTTTGACTTGCAACCAGGCAAGCCCTGGTTTGCATTTATTACCTTTTACAAAGTTTTTCATTTGTATCACTTATGTCTAGGTTGAAATGCTTGCATTAGAGTTAAGGTGATTGAAACCCCACTTGCATGACCTTTAAATCCTATGGAGGGTTGGGTAGTTTACAAACTTGACAAGTGGAGAATGCCATGCTAATGTGCTTAGGATCGCGGTAGAAGTCGAGTAGTTGGAATCTACTCGCGAGGTAAGGTTTTATCACACGGTATGGAACAGAGTAGAGAATGACTTAAGAATTGTGAAACTGAGACCCAACAGAGGGGATAGGATGCAGTGAGTGGAGGTCTCACGTGCGTAGCCTTGTTGGTGTAGATTGAGGACCGAGTCATGTGCGGGCCTGCTGGACAAGTATCGAACAGTACCGTATGGCATTACTGACATAAGCACGAAACCTATGTAATTGGTTAACCTAGGTGCCGAGGCTTACCCAACCGTTTTATAGGAGTGGGTTGAGGGTAGCAAGGTATAAATCTACAGGTGGGCACAGTCACGCTCCACCAGGGACCTCCTGCCCATTACGGATGGACCGGTTCGGCATTTGGGTTTCCTTTGAAAGGTTGTTGCATACAACAGAGTAGGAAGGTGTGTGGCACCACACTTCTGAAAGTGGCTGTATGTGACGTGTTGTCCAGGTTTCTTCTGATTGCAATCACCGTCCCACGCGGTTATTTGAGTACCGCTTGTTCACTGTTCTGTGATGTAGTAAGAAGTGAAAGAAGCCAGATGAATGATATTATGCTGTGCTGAACTATTAATGTCTTGAAACCATGTATGCTGTAGATGTAGAGCTCATTAGGCTTATCTTCCACTTTGGACATCACCACATCGGAGGGAAGTGTTTCTTGTTTGATTGTGGACTTCTGATGTGAGGGCTGCCTATGGCTCATTAAACTTCTGCTGTAAAACTGAAAGTAAGGATTAACATGTAGGTGTGTCTTTATTGCAATGTCTTTATCCATATTACTAATCCCTACATGTAGAGTTCCATGACTAGGGTGTCGGTTAAGCCTTGCTGAGCCATCGTGCTCACGGTTGATATATTTGAGCTGTGCGCAGGTAAGAGTTATGAGGAAGGGTCCGAGGACGAGGCGATGCTCCCGTCGGGGTACACGGCCGAGCTGGAGCCCTGCACGCCAACGTGATCTCCGGTTATATGTTGCTAGTGTGTATCGTCCCCGGACTGGACGGCTTCTGTAAGTGCATTTAGGTATCCCCGTGGGTTTTGGATGATTGATGATGACAAATTAAGAGACTAATGAGCTGAGATGATCATAAGCACAGGACATTTACAAGGCGGACACCTAAACTCTCAAAAAGGAAAAAGATGAAGAACGACGTCGAAGACTCGAAGAGTAGAAATTAGGGTTTCACTTGAGTTATTAGTAGGCTAGCCATGTAAAATGAGAGTGTGTGTGTGTGTCAAGTGCATTGAGATCATAGAAGAGAGCTCAAAGCGTTAGAAGTGTCAAATTCTTAGTGGAGAGTGGTAGAGAGGTAATGTTTGGTAGGCCGGACTTGTCCGGGCCAGAGGCCGGACTAGTCCAGAAGCCCCACGGCTTAGTCCGTTTTGGGGCGGACTAAGAGTTCCTGACTAAGTTTGGACTTGTCCAGTTTGGGACGGATCAGTCCGTTTCTCTGTTGAAAAGAGTGTTTTGGGACTAAGTCCTGGTAGACCGGACTTGTCCGCCTTAGTGGTCGGACTAGTTAGACTAGTCCGTTTTCACCCGGACAAAGAGTTCCTGTGTGAGTTCAGTCTAGTCCGTTCTGAGGCGGACTAGTCCGCATGGTTGTGAGATGAGAGCTCCCACGACTAAGTCTTGGTGGACCGGACTTGTCCTCCTGAGTGGCCGGACTAGTTCGGGTCCTCTAGACTTGTCCGTTCTCACCCGGACAAAGAGTTCCTGTGTGAGATCGGACTAGTCCGTTGTGAGGCACACTAGTCCGAACTTTTGGTAGGTGGCAACGGTTGGCTTCGAGACTTCTATAAAAGGATATGCCCCGACTTCATTTACATCCCCCTGGAACCCTAGCGCCGCCACAGCCTTCCTAGAGCCTCTCCAAGCCTTCTCCATTGCCCACTCACCCTCTTGAATCCAATCTTGAGTGAATTTTGGTGTTTGAGAAGAGGAGAAGGAAGAACTTCGCGTTTAGGCTCTTGGAGTGATCTCATGCACTTGGTGTGATCTGTGGCTTGTGAGATTTGTGAAGTTTGTGGAAGTGATCAAGTCGGAGCCTCGGATTGTGAGCAGCCCCAAAACTTTGTAAGTTCACCCCTGAGATAGTGAAGAACCGGGTTGGCCTTAGTGGCGACGTGGTGCGGAAAGGGTTGTTAGACCCAGTCCTTTGTGGACTCCTCAACGGGGACATAGATTCCTAAGTGGAATCGAACCTCGGTAAAAATTTCTCGGCGTCTCTCTTGCATTTACATTTCTTTGAACGTCAAGATTGCTTAGGGTTTACTTTGATTATTTTGCTATTAGAGTATACATCATTACAATCTTGAAATCTATTTCAATATTCTATCACACTTGTCGTATAGGATTGCTAGTTGGTTTATCCACAGTTAGTTAAACTAAAATGTGAAGGAAAACCCATAAAAATCAAGTTTTAGGTCTTTCCAACAGTTTGACCATACTAGTCCGCCCTTGAGCCAGACTAGTCCGACCCCTTTTAGGCTTTTCAACAAGCTGACCGGACTAGTCCGCCCCTGAGCCAGACTAGTCTAGCCCTTGTGGTCCAATCTTGTTTAATTAAGTTATTTCAGGTATTTTAGCCTATTCACCCCCCTCTAGGCAGTTTCAATTGGTACCAGAGCAGGTCTCTCTATCAAGAGTCTAACCACTCGGAGAGAAGATGGCCAGAGCTGAGGGATATGAGATTCAGCCGACGTCGCAAGGCGAAAACACATATGACAAGAAAAAGGATGCTGATGTGCTGAAAGACCACTCAAGTGACGACGAAGAAGTTTGCCAACTCAAGGTACGACTTCGCGAGAAGCTAGGTCAGTCAAGTAAAGAGAAGATGAAGCCGAAGGATCAAGAAAGGAGTGGTCAACCGGACTACTCCCAATATCCTTTCAACTATGAATGATTAACTTCTAACAATCATTACTTATCTATTCCTATTGGCAAACCTCCTCAATTCGATGGAAATGATTACTCAATGTGGAAGCGTAATATGAAGATGCATCTAATATCCTTAAACCCTAGCTTGTGGCAAATTGTCTTAACAGGTGTCCATCTTACAAGAAATGAAAAAGACGTTACCCCGGAGCAAACCATTCTACTTCATTGCAATGCTCAAGCAGTTGGGGTCATCACCTCATCCTTGACTCGAGAAGAGTTCAACTGAGTTGATGGATTGGAGGTGGCCAAAGACATATGGGACACAGTCAAGACGGCGCATGAAGGTAACTGAGTCATTAGGGAGACCAAGATTGAGGTGATAGAAGGAGAGCTTGGGAGGTTCACCATCATGGATGGTGAGTCCTCTCAAGACATGTACAACCGTCTCAAGGTCCTCATCAACAAGATCCGATCTTATGGATGCACCCGGTGGACGGATCATGAGGTGGTGAAGAGGATGCTTCGGGCATTCATGCCTCGAAACATTGCTCTTTCCTCTTTGATCCGTGAGAGCCCGGGATATGCTCAAATGACCCCGGAGGAAGTGCTTAGAAGAATCATCAACAACGAGATGATGGAGAAGGAAGCCTTGTTCTACAGCAATCTCCAAAGGCTCGCCTCCTCAAAGAAGAAAGATGTTGCTTTCAAAGCAACATCCTCATCACAAGACTTCGAAGCAAGTGATGATGAGGGTCTCGACATCGATGAAGAAGAGGCACTCTTCATCAACAAATTCAAGAGGATGATGAGAAGAAGGAAGGGGAGCAACCATTATGAGAACAAGAACAAGGAAAGGTCCAAGCCCAAGACAAAAAGAGCATGCTACAACTGTGGTGAATATGGACACTTCATTATGGATTGTCCATATGAAGAGAGTAAGAAGAAGAGGGGTGGCAAGTCCCAAGAAACGAAATTCTTCAAGAAGAAGAAGCCATCAGGAGATGCTCACCTTGGGAAGGAATGGGACTCAAACGAAGACTCATCTCCGAGGATGAAGAGAATGTGGCAACACTTGCCATTGGAAGGAGCAAGCACTTCCCAAACCTTGAAGACTTCAAGTCTACATGTCTCATGTCTAATTAGGGAAGAAGAAAGGTTAAATCTAAACCATCCTCCTCTACCTCTTCACTTGATAGATTTGATAGTAGTAGTGAAAATGAATCCATTCTTAAGGATCTAAGTAGGAGCACCTTGAAAAAGATGAGATTGTTGTCAGAAGAAATCTTTTAGAAGGATGAACTCATCAACCGTCAAGAAGACATACTCATCCTTGAAAAGGAGAGATGTCATAAGCCTGAAGAGCTCCTTGAGGTTGAAAGGGAAATAAGCAAGGCACTTGAGCGTGAACTCGCTTTGAGCAAGGAAACTTGCTCAAATCTTGAGGACACAACTATTGAGCTCAAGGATGAAATTGTTAACTTGACAAAAGTCAACAAGATAATTGAAACACAAGTTGAGTCTCTCAAGATCAATGCACCTTCTTCTTCTATCATTCCACCCTCCTCAAAGAAATCTTCCGAAGCAACTCAAACATGCAAGTGCTCAAACTTAATCCTAAAACTCAAAGATGAACTCAAGTTGGCACAAAACAAGCAATCACCAAAAGGTGGGATCTTTGACAAGGAAAAATTGGCATATGCACGAAGTGCATATACCAATGTAAGACCTCCACATGTTAAAGATGGTCTTGGTTATTCTTGGGAATGGAAGCAACATGCTAAAACTCCCAAGAATGGGAAAGACTTGATTGTATTTGTTAAGGAGGGTTCATTCAACAAAGAAAATGTAAAGAACATTGCAAACTCATATAACATGCCTAAAAATGAACCTCATCCTTTGTTCCATGACTTTTATGCTTCATATGTTTTATTGAGAAACAAATTTGGAAAGATATATGCTAGGTATGTTGGGATACTCCGCAAGAGTCCAAAACCTTGTGTGTGGGTGCCCAAGTGCCTCTTGAATAACATGAAAGGACCCAACTCCGTTTGGGTACCAAAAGGTAAGGCATAACTCTATTTTGTAGGCTTACTCCTCCGGTGGATCAAAATGGGTACTCGACAGTGGATGCACAAACCATATGACCGGAGAGAGAAGATTGTTTGTGGAATATGAGGAAAACGAAGATCGAAGTGAAGTAATATACTTTTGGGACAATAGCCAAGGAAAAATCCTTTGCACTGTGCTTGTCAAGCCGGAAAGCAAGTTGGAGTTCAACATCCATCCAAAAATGTCATGACGACTACAAGACCTTTGGATCTACTTCATATGGACCTCTTCGGTTCAATCGCCTACATAAGCATCGGTGGTAACAAATATGGTCTTATTGTTGTAGATGATTATTCCCTTTTCACTTGGGTGTTCTTGTTGCATGACAAAGGCGAAACTCAAAGTGTGCTCAAGAAATTCTTGAGAAGAGCTCAAAACGAGTTCTCCTAAAGAATCAAGAACATAAGGAGCGATAACGGCACCGAGTTCAAGAACACTCAAGTGGAAGAATACTTGGATGAAGAAGGCATCAAGCATGAGTTTTAAGCCCCCTACTCCCCTCAACAAAACGGAGTGGCTGAAAGAAAGAATAAAACTCTTATTGAGATGGCAAGAGCCATGCTTGATGAGTACAAGACGTCGGACCGGTTTTGGGAGGAAGTTGTTAACACCGCTTGCCATGCCATAAGCCGATTGTATCTTCATCGACTTTTGAAGAAGATGTCTTACGAACTTCTAATCGGTAACAAACCAAACATCTCTTAATTTCGTGTCATTGGGAGCAAGTGTTATATTCTAAACAAGAAGCCTAGGACTTCAAAATTTGCTTCAAAGTCTGATGAAGGTTTCTTGCTTGGTTATGACTCAAACACCTATGCCTATCGTGTCTTCAACAAATCCTTCAGAATTGTTGAAATAGCGAGAGACGTAATGTTTGATGAGACTAATGGCTCCCAAGTGGAGCAAGTTGATCAAAGTGTGCTAGATAGAGAAGAGGCTCCACAAGAAGCACTTAAAAGGATGGCACTTGGAGACATTTTTCCTCAAGAACATCCTCAATACTCAAATGATCACACAATAAACAAAGATATGTCTCCCTCTCATGATCAAGCTCAAGGTGAGCAAGGTCAACCTCAACAAGATCAAAATGATCAAAGTCAAGAAGGAGGATTGGATCAAGGGGGAGACGAAGAAAAGAGCGACAATGAAGATGAAGATCAAAGAGTTCAACCACCCCATCCAAGAGTGCACCAAAGTGTTCAACGGGATCATCCTGTCGACAACATACTAGGAGATATCTCCAAAGGGGTGACTACTCGCTCTCGAATGGCTAACTTTTGTAAACATTACTCTTTTGTTTCCTCCTTGGAGCCCCGCAAGGTAGAAGAAGCACTACAAGATCCGGATTGGGTGGTGGCCATGCAAGAGGAACTCAATAATTTTGAAAGAAATCAAGTGTGGGAACTTATGAAGCGACCCAACGCAAATGTTGTGGGAACCAAGTGGGTATTTCGCAACAAGCAAGACGAGTATGGGGTTGTAACAAGAAACAAGGCAAGACTTGTTGCAAAAGGATATGCACAAGTAGAAGGTTTGGATTATGATGAAACTTTTTCTCCCGTAGCTAGGCTTGAATCAATTCGTATCTTGCTTGCTTTTGCTACTCACCATGATTTCAAGCTATACCAAATGGATGTGAAAAGCGCTTTCCTCAACGGTCCGATCAAGGAGGAAGTGTACGTGGAGCAACCACCCGGATTTGAGGACGATAAGTATCCTAACCATGTCTTTAAACTTCGGAAAGCCTTCTATGGCCTCAAACAAGCTCCTAGAGCTTGGTATGAGTGTCTTAGAGACTTTCTTATTAAAAATGGTTTTAGGATAGGAAAGGCCAACTATACACTCTTCACTAAGGATTTTAACGATGATCTATTCGTGTGCCAAATATATGTCGATGACATTATATTTTGTTCTACTAACAAAGCTTTTTGTGATGAGTTTTCGAAGATAATGACTGAAAGGTTTGAGATGTCAATGATGGGGGAATTGAAGTTCTTCCTAGGATTCCATGTCAAACAACTCAAGGAAGGAACGTTCATAAGTTAAACCAAGTATACTCAAGACATACTCAAGAGGTTTGACATGGACAAAGCCAAACCCATCAAGACTCCCATGGGAACCAACGGACATCTTGACATTAATGAAGATGGTCCAAGTGTGGACCAAAAGGTATTTTGTTCCATGATAGGTTCTTTGCTTTACCTTTGTGCATCTAGGCCCGACATAATGCTTAGTGTATGTATGTGTGCACAGTTCCAAGCCGCTCCTAAAGAGTGTCACTTGACGGCCGTTAAGCGAATTCTTAGATATTTGGTTCACACTCCTAACATAGGACTTTGGTATCCCAAAGGATCCAAGTTCAATCTCATTGGATACTCCGATGTCGATTATGCTGGTTGTAAGGTAGATAGGAAGAGCACGTCAGGGACTTGCCAATTCCTTGGTAGGTCCTTGGTCTCGTGGTCTAAAAAAGAAACAAAACTCCATTGCCTTATCCACGGCTGAAGCGGAGTACGTCGCAGTCGGGAGTTGTTGTGCACAACTCCTATGGATGCGACAAACTCTTGGGTACTATGGTTACACTTTGAGCCATATTCCACTCCTATGTGACAATGAGAGTTCCATCAAGATTGCTCACAATCCTGTGGAACATTCTAGAGCCAAACACATTGATATCCGTCACCATTTCCTGCGAGATCACTCTATCAAGGGAGATATCGTTATCTCTCATGTCAGCAGTGAGAAGCAATTGGCGGACATCTTCACAAAACCCCTTGATGAGAAATGCTTCTGTGACCTAAGGAGTGAATTGAATATCCTAGATTCTCGAAACATTGCTTGCGGCGTGCACATCTGGTTGTTGCTTGTTTATAAACTTCAAAAATCCGCATGTTTTCAACATATACCCTAATTCCCTTTACTCCATGAAAACTATGTTCAAAAGGATTCCTTGTCAAATATGGTCATTGTTTGTTTGATGTATGCTTATTGACCATGTTTGCCAAAGATATTTGCAAAAACTTGTCCAAAAAGGATCATATTCTTGAGCTGAAATTCAAATTATATTAATTTCAGCATATATTCGGACTAGTCCGCCCATGTGATGGACAAGTCCGGGCTGTTAAGGTCACTTCTCAGCGGACAAGTCCAAACCGGACTAGTCCGCATGGGAGGCCGGACAAGTCCGACCCTAGAGAAGTCTAGCTCTGATCCACCAACCGGACTTGTCTGGGCACCAGGTCGGACTAGTCTGGCCCCTAGGGACTTAACCTCCCAGGGGTGGCCAGACCCCTCTCTCACCATTCACACTCTCACTTTCAACTCTCTCGAGCCAAAAACACCCCCAATTTGTGATTTTCGCTTTCCTCCACCAAAAATCTCGTAAAATCCACGGATTGGAGCCCTAAGAAGTGCGGAAATCCTTCCCCGTGCTTCATTTCTCAAGCTTCAACTTCGATTTCATCACATTTGAAGTTTTAAAGAGGTATTCTTGACCTAACCAAAAATCCTTTCTTTTCTTCGTTCTTAGGTCTTTTGCTAGAAACCTCTTCACAAATGTTGTTCCTAGTCTCAATGTGATCGTAGCCTAGGAGCATTGCTACCTAATTCGAAGTTTATTCGAAAAATTGTTAGGGTTAGGGTTCTTCCTGTATAACCCGGACTAGTCCGGGTTTGGGCAGACAAGTCCGTTCTCAGGTGGACTAGTCCGGCCCTTTAACGGACAAGTCCAGTTTACACAGGACAAACTCCAACTTTAGCCCTTTTTTAGTGAATTCTTTCGCAATATTCCACTTCCTTGACCTCTTATCTCTTGTTTCTCAGGCAATATGTCGGACTCCGAACAAAGCTCTCCTCTTCCAAGTCCCAAGGCCGAGGAGGCTCGACAAGCCCTTCATCGGCGCATTGCCAAAGAGAGGGCGGTAAAGGAGGCCCAAGCGGCTAAAGAAGCCATCCGTCGAGAGGCAATAACAAATAAGAAACATGATCTCGACGAGGAGGCACAAATTTCCCAAGCCGTTGAAGAATCCTTGAAGGATCAACGGAGAAAGAAAAGGGCCGAACGTGGAGCCCAAAGCTCCCAAGCTGGTAGTGCCTTAGAGCCCAAGAGGAAGAGGCTGGTCACTTTGGGAGATAAAGAGCGGGAAAAGGAGAAGGAGAAGGAATCCGAGGGTAGGGATCCTCGTGATATGAAGAATGGCAAGGCTCAACTTCTTGAGGAGCCCAAGAACAAAAAGGCAACTACCAAAGCACCGACAAACAGGATAGGAGGGATAGTAATCAGGGAGAAAGGGCAACCAAAGCCCATCAGCCCCTTGAAGATGGCTGCCCCTGCTAGAGATCCAAACTGGCAGCCCAACAATCCGGCATTTGTATTCAAAGGAAAGGGGGCTGAAAAGGAGAGAAGGCTAAGGATGGACAACATCTATGACTATGAGAAGCACACAGCCGACCCTAGGTTTTGGTGTGACTTCCACTGCGATTACTACCGCTTGGTGTACCTAAAGATGAAGACTCCAGTTGCCCAGGCTCAATGGGTAGATTGGGACTACATGGCAAAAAGGAAGCACAAAGCCTTTGATGCCGTGATTGAAACCGTAGAGCGCCATGGAATCAAGAAAATTATGGGCTTCAAGTATGACTAGAACATTGAGGTGATCGTACAGTTTTACACAACTGTGTGCTTCTCCACCTACGGTGACCGGAAAATCACCTAGATGACTCATGGAGAGCAGTACTCAGTCACCTATGAGAGGTTTGCCCAGATACTTGGCCTTGAGGAGCACTTGGACCATGAGATTATTACTTTCCAACCTCAAGGCAGTGGACAGGGATCAGCTTGACTATATGTATCCTAGTCATGTTCCTATGAGGCCGGGTTTGCTAGGAACATCAAGCCATTCTATAGAATGCTCAACCAGATTTTGAGGAGAACTATAGCCCCTAAGGATGGAGATGCAGGGGTGATTCAAGGAAACTTAAGGCATCTCCACCTCTTGATAGATGGTGAAGAGAAGTTCAACCTTGTTGAGCATATTTATGATGATATCTTCAACATCTCTCACACTCCCAACCGCTCATGTGGATATGCACCGTACATCATGTGCCTAATTGAGAAGGTGTCGGGGATTGTCTTTGTCAAGAATGTCACTCATCGACCTCTCCATCCTCAGCTACCCCCCATTGTGCCAGAATCCTCAAGGAGCAAAAAATGCTCAACCTCCTTCCAGCTCAGCGACCCCTTCTAGCTCAGCGGCTCCCCCATCTTCTCCTCCTCTGTAGTCCATGAGCGGATTCTTCAAGTGCTTCAACGCACTTTTCGCCTCTTGTCGGCATGTGGAGGTCCAGACTCGACGCATAGAGAGGCGTCAGGAGAAGTACCTCAAGGTTGTATGTGACAAGCTTGAGGTACCCATGTCTCCTCCCGAAGAGAATGATGGGGAACTCACTCCATATCCAGAGTTCACCGCTGATGAGCTCGCCGGTTCAAGGAAGATGGAAGCTCCTCCAAGGCTGTGCCTCCATCCACCGCCGCAGACGCGAAGAAGAGGATACGGAGGCTACGGAGAGCGATGATAATGGTGATGAAGAAGAAGACGAAAAAAATGACGAGTAGACTTAGGCGTATCCTCTTCCCTCTTTTCCTTTTTGGTGCCTTGATGCCAAAGGGGGGGAGATGGGAAAAGGAAGGATGTCTTTTTTATCATCTTCTAGTCTTGTAATAGATCTTTTGGACAACTTTGTTTTGGACATGACTATCTTGTAATGGATCTTTGGACATGGTTATCTATGTTTTATGCATGACTATCTTTTTGTAACACTACGTGTTGGATTTTATGGTTGTTTTATGCTTATTGTCTTATCACATTTTTTGAGCACAACAAGTAGGCACCCCACCATAACATGTGAATGTATGCCAACTCCCCTCGTTTACTCTTGCATACATTCAGGGGGAGTTTTGCATACGTACACTTGCTATGAAAATCAAATTTTTACCTTTGATTGATGATGACAAATTAAGAGACTAATGAGCTGAGATGATCATAAGCACAGGACATTTCCAAGGCGGACACCTAAACTCTAAAAAAGGAAAAAGATGAAGAACGGCGTCGAAGACTCGAAGAGTAGACATTAGGGTTTCACTTGAGTCTTTAGTAGGATAGCCGTGTAAAAGTGAGAGTGTGTGTGTGTGTCAAGTGCATTGAGATCATAGAAGAGAGCTCAAAGCGTTAGAAGTGTCAAATCCTTAGTGGAGAGTGGTAGGGAGGTAAAGTTGGGAAGGCCGGACTTGTCCGGGCCAGAGGCCGGACTAGTCCAGAAGCCCCACGGCTTAGTCCGTTTTGGGGCGGACTAAGAGTTCCGGACTAAGTTCAGACTTGTCCGTTTTGGGACGGATTCGTCCATTTCTCTGTTGAAAAGAGTCTTTTGGGACTAAGTCCTGGTAGACCGGACTTGTCCGCCTCAGTGGTCGGACTAGTCCGGACTAGCCAGACTAGTCCGTTTTAACCCGGACAAAGAGTCCATGTGTGAGCTCGGTCTAGTCCGTTCTGAGGAGGACTAGTCTGCATGGTTATGAGATGAGAGCTCCCACGGCTAAGTCTTGGTGGACCGGACTTGTCCGCCTGAGTGGTTGGACTAGTCCGGGTCCTCGAGACTTGTCCATTCTCACCCGGATAAAGAGTTCCTGTGTGAGATCGGACTAGTCCGTTGTGAGGCAGACTAGTCTGGATTTTTGGTAGGTGGCAACGGTTTGCTTCAGGACTTTTATAAAAGGAGATGCCCTGACTTCATTTACATCCCCCTGGAACCCTAGCGCCGCCACAACCTTCCTAGAGCCTCTCCAAGCCTTCTCCATTGCATACTCACCCTATTGAATCAAATGTTGAGTGAATTTGGGTGTGTGAGAAGAGGCGAAGGAAGAACTTTGTGTTTAGGCTCTTGGAGTGATCTCATGCACTTGGTGTGATCTGTGGCTTGTGAGATCTGTGAAGTTTGTGGAAGTGATCAAGTGGGAGCCTCGGATTGTGCGCAACCCCAAAACTTTGTAAGTTCACCCCTGAGATAGTGAAGAACCGGGTTTGCCTTAGTGGCGACTTGGTGAGGAAAGGGTTGTTAGACCCGGTCCTTTCTGGACTCCTCAATGGGGACGTAGATTTCTGAGTGGAATCGAACCTCGGAAAAAATTTCTTGGCGTCTCTCTTGCATTTACATTTCTTTGAATGTCAAGATTGCTTAGGGTTTACTTTGATTATTTCGCTATTAGAGTATACATTATTACAATCTTGCAATCTATTTCAATATTATATCACACTTGTCGTATAGGATTGCTAGTTGGTTTATCCACACTTAGTTAAACTAAAATCTCAAGGAAAACCCATAAAAATCAAGTTTTAGGTCTTTCCAACAGTTTGACTAGACTAGTCTGCCCCTGAGCCAGACAAGTCCGACCCCTTTTAGGCTTTTCAACAAGCTGACCGGACTAGTCCGCTCCTGAGCCTGACTAGTCCGGCACTTGTGGTCTAATCTTGTTTAATTATGTCATTTCAGGTATTTTAGCCTATTCACCCCCTCTAGGCAATTTCAGCTGCACTTTTGCTTAGTTAGGATGAGAGAAGAGTTATAAAGAATACTTCCACTGTATAATTAAGTTTTGTAAAATACTTCCGCTGTTTTATGTAAAGTAAAAGTTTGTATGTTGTTCATATTCTTTTCTTGTGTGCTGTTGGGTGCTGCATCGCACGGCACCACCCTTTGCGATGCCGGAGTGGGTGAACCACGGGGTGGTCCCCACATTTCCTATACACTATGAAACCTTTTTAAAGAAAATAGAACCCTACCGCTGTGCTAAGGATAGAACTTATGGAGGTGTTCTATATTCCATGGATTGGATAGAGGTACCCCATCCTCCATGGCTAGGCGGACACACCCGGGGCAGCATACTTGTGTCACTCGGAAGAGACCCTCCCAGCTGGGGGAGACTTTGTTCCTCCCTTCTCGAGAAAGTTTTCCCCGAAGCACTAGGTCACGCACCTCGAGCTGTCTACTCTGCACGAAACACTGCTGATAATGCCGGAGCATTTATCGGTATCATGCATTTTGAGCAGCTGCTTGCCACCTTCGCTCATCAACAAGGTCGATATCTTCACGCCGGAGCTGGTCCTGCGTGGCTTCGTCGTACGCCTGGGGCACGAGATGAGGCCATAGTGATTTCTGGGGGAGGAGGATGGCCTCAGCCCCATACATCAGGAAGAAGGGCGTTTCACCTGTCAAGTGATTGAGGGACGTCCGGCTATCCCGCAGTGCACACGGAATCTCTTCAACCCAATTGGCACCGTGCTTCATCAAGATGTCGTAGGTGTGCGTCTTGAGTCCCCTGCGTATCTCGTCGTTTGCTCTTTCGACTTCATCGTTGCTCTCTGGGTAAGCAACAGAAGCATAGCAAACTTGGATGCCGAGGTCTTCGCAGTAGTCTTGGAACACTGCACTGGTGAACTGGGTCCCGTTGTCGGTGATGATTCTATTCGGGACCCTGAACTGGCAGATGATCATCTTGATGAACTTGACTGCTGACTTCTTGTTGATTATTACTACAGGGGCAGCTTCCAGTCACTTGATGAACTTGTCTACGGTGATGTAGAGGTACCGGTACCCTTCGACGGATCTGGGGAATGGTCCCAGGATGTCCAACCCCCACACAACGAAGGGCCATGAGGGAGGGATCATCTGCAACATCTGCGCTGGTGTGTGAATCTACTTAGCATAAAATTGGCACGCCTTGCATCTCTTAACCAGGTCGACGGAATCATGGAGAGCTGTCGGCCAGTAAAAGCCATGCCGGATGGCTTTACCGACCAGCGTGAGGGAAGATCCATGGTTCCCACACTCGCCTCCATGGATCTCTACGAGCAGGTCACAACCCTCCTCCCAGGTTATGCACCGCAATAGGAAGCCATAGCGCCACGCTGGTAGACATCCCCTTCTACCAGCGTGTATCTATTAGCCAACCGAGCGATCCGTTCACCGGATACATGTTCATCGGGAATAAAATTGTCTTTCAAGTAATCCCGGATCTCCGTGATCCATGCGTTAGGACCTACATGAGCACTTGGATCTTGAGCGCCGGGTCGCACGGAGTCCCCAGTGATGCTTACGATCCTTGGCAGGCGCCATGGTAGCAGGGCCGCCAGGACCACCAGCTTCGAGGTGCTGATCTCTCCCCCTTCGCCTGGTTCGGCCGGCCAGGCAGTAGGTCGCAGCAACTTCCTTTCAAAGATCCCCTCAGGCACCGGAGCCCAAGTGGTAGCCTTGGTTGATAGGTCATCGGCTATTGTATTGTTGGCGTGGGGAACATGGCACAAATCCAAGGATAAGAAGTCCTTCACCAACTTCTGTACTTGGAAGAGATAGGCTGCAAGCTGCAGGTCATTGCAGCAGCACTCTCCCTTGACATGCTTGATGTTCAGCTGAGAATCACCCGTGACCAACAACTGCTAGACGCCAAGAGATAGCGTGGTCTTTAACCAGCAGATGAGAGCTTCATACTCCGCCATGTTGTTGGTTGCCTTGAAGTCAAGTCACACCATGTACTTGAACCGCTCTACGATTGGTGTAAGGAGCGGAACCCCCGCTCCGGCACCTTGCTTGCCTGAGGAGCCGTCAAAGAAGAGAGTCTAGTAAGTCCCAGTGAAGACCGGAGCTCTGGGTTTTGGTCCACCAATGTCTTGGCCCCCTAGCTGGCATGGTGGTGGTGTTCACTCTTCCATGAATTCAGCTAGCGCCTGACTCTTCACTGCATGGCGCGGTAAGAAGTCCAGCTCAAACTCCGCCAGCTCCGCAACCCATTTAGCTATGTTTCTGGTTGTGCTGGGGCTGTGGAGGACGGTTCTCAGCGGGTATGAGGTAACCACCGAGATCTTGTGAGCTTGGAAGTAGTGGTGCAGCTTCATAGAAGCAACGAGGACTGCATAGAGCAGCTTGTGCACCTCCAGAAATCTTGTCTTGGCTTCGTGGAGATCTCGCTGATGAAATAGACCGGACGCTGGATGGTTCGGACCCTCCCAGAGGGGCCCGCTGCGTATTCTTGTAGAGGTCCGGAACTCGGGGGCCCCCGCCCCTGGGTCCAGAACTGCACTATGGGAGCTCAGACCCAGATGCGCACTGGTCGTCAGGTCTAGCTGGCTGAGACCCGAATAGATCTTCTCGGGGAGATCCGGGACTCGGGGCCCCACGGCCTCCGAGTCCATGACTGCATTCAGGGAGCTCGGTGTCGAGGGCCCGGAGCACCTGCTCATTAACGGGGCCGTGCCGCTCGCCCGAGGACCTCATCGGTGTAAAAGTCCCAAAACTTGTGGAAAACTTTAGTGATGAATAAAGTTAAGTTTAAATCCAAGAAATGGGACTTGCAAAAACTTTTGTTTAATCATGTGATTGCTGGCATGTGCAAGAGGACTTTAAATTCAGTTTGAACTAAAGGGTTCACTTCAAGGAAAAGAAGGCCATTTCCAAGGAGGAAATTCAAACTGTTGTTTAAAAATTTGTATTTGCAATGGCCAACTCAAAGTGCAGAGGGCATATTCAAATTCTTCATGTTTGAATTAGTGGGAATGCAATTTTGGAGCAAATTTGGAGGTGCTTTGATAGGTATATCAAAGAGACTTGTGAATTTCATTGAAATTTGAATTCAAATTTGAAACTGAGGTAAAACTTGACAATTTGCCGAATGGCCTTTGAATTTGAATTCCTCATGATTAAAGTTTGCAATGTGCCAAAATTTGGATATTTAAGAGAGGAAATGAGTGGGGCCCAATTGTCATGGAGAGGGGAAGACTTAACCCACAAGTCCCTGTTTTCCTGTTCAGACTCCCTCAATTAAAACAAACCGGTTCCTCTGATTTCGCTCGAAGGCGCCGAACGCAGCACGCGCCACTGAGGCAACGTTGCTGCCAGCTCCCGAGCTGCCCTGGAGTCGGTTTTCCCCTTTCCCTTATCGACTCCACCGAGAGAACGTCGCCTCACATAGCCGCCTCCCACAGCTGCCATCGTTATCCCGTGCCTTCCTCGCAGAGCTGCTGCCGCACGGAAGAAAACGCTCAGTTCATCAGGGCCCGGCCAGCCCGACGAGTTGCATGCCAAGCTGAGCCTCCTTACAGCACCGCCGGACCTCCCTCAGCGTGCCCGAAGCGAAAAACCAGGCGCTAGCTCCACGGGAACCTCGGCGTCGAGCTCAGTTTCCCTCCACAGCGCAGGGTGAGGCCGCCGCGACAAGAACTCATCGCCCTGCCGCCACAGAGCTTCTCCCACCGAGCTGCAAAAAGCAAAAAGGTGCGCCTAGACCTCTTCTTGCTTCACCGCAACCCCGGCAGCCTGTCACGAACGGTGCTCGCCGGAATTTTGTTTTTTGCCGTCGACATACAATAATAACTGAGGGGAGAAGCTCAGCAAATTCGTCTCACAAGTTGAACCACTCCACACACAACGTAGAATACACCTTCTATACCTCCGTGCGAGTTCATAGGATCAAGAGCCACCGAGAACCGTCGAGCAAAGCCGCTATTCATCGAGTTTTTCGATTGTCGCCGGATTTTTGACCTAGCCCGACAGTGAGGTCATACGTCCGGCGAGTTTTAGCGAGATCAGTGGTTGGATCCGTGTTCTCCTCATTGCAGTGGTGCTGTACGAGCAAACGACGACGTGTTTGGTGCAGCATTACGCCCTAGCGACGTCGCCGGAGATGCCGCAGCCACTGTCGTCGTCGCGCCTAGGGTTCCGGCCATCTTCGATCTGAGTAGAGGCCAGCAACGTGTTCCTCGCATGAGAATACGTAGTGGCAGCGAAAAGCAGCAAGTCCCAAGCACAGGAACCCCCTCTCGGCGAGAGCTCCGGCGAGTTTGGCGGCGCGGGAGCGCGGGTGGCGAGAGGTAGACGGAGCCGGGGCTGGCCCACGTGTCAGCATCGGTAGCGGGGGAATGGGATCTTCTGTTGCACCGTATCAGTTTGCGACTGTGCGGGGAGAACTCTATAGCCCCGTGTGCCGGCGCATCAGAAGGCGCCACGTCACCCCCGGACCCGCTGTCAGACTTTTGAACTTTTCCCCGGTTTATTCAAAAACCAGATTTGATTCAAACTTTGGGAGGGCATAACTTTTGCTAGGAAGCTCCAAAATTAGTGATTCAAATTGGGATGGATTCAGGTTGAAAAAATCTATCCAAATATGCGACCAATTTGTATGAAAATCAATAGAAGATTCTGGAAAATTCTTTAAGGCTTTTCAGTAAAAGAATTTTAGAGGGAGTTTCGTTCATACAAAAATCCTCAAATTTTGCCAGAATAGTCTTTAGGATGTTAGGAAACTACTATAAAAGTTTCAGATAATTTGGAGTTGATTATTTAGGGTAATTATGATTTCAAATTTCTGTGTTCAAATAAATACAGAAACAATTTCAGAGAATTTCCAAAACTTGGAAATTCAGTTCTGGGCAGTTTTTAGCTCCAAAAATCCTAGGAAAATTCATGCATGCTCCCTGAGATATGTATGAAATTGTAGTTCACTTTAATTTGCATGAAAGTGCAAATTTATTTAGAATTAATTCCTTTTTGCCTAAAGGCTTAGGGAATTGTTCTGAGTGATCTACTCATTGAAAATTCTGAATTTTGGTCCAGATGACTTTCTTGTGACGAGGAACTCACAAGAAAATTTTCAGCTTCATTGGAGCCCTGGATCAGTACTGTTCTGTTCAACCTCATTAGGTGATCAGCACCCAAGTGATGAACCGAGCAAGAAGGATAGTGATTAAGCTTCAAGTCATCAACAACTAACTTCACAATTATCTGACTTTAGTCACCTGCAAAACCAAGGCAAGCTCCGGTTTGCGTGAAAGTTATTTAAAAAGTTTTTACTTTGTTCACAATTATGGTTTAGAGTTTGTATGTGCATTAGGTCAAACATGCTTTATACTCCAAATGCATGACCAAATGAACCCTGGAGTCAAAGGTAGAGTATAGTTTCCCGCTGTAGAAGGTTGCCGTGCTAAATAGGTTATGACATCCGGTAGAAGACGAGTAGTTGGAATCTACCCGCGAGCTATAGTTTAGGATTACATAAGTGTGGTCGGAAAAGAGGCAAACTAAAGTTTACATTTCTAAAGATGACACCGGGCAGGAGGGTTAGGCAGCGACAAGACGAGGTCTTGGTCGAGTAGCTCTGCCTGTGTCGGTTAAGGACCGAAGCGTGTGCGGCCCTGGGAGCAAGTATCGAGTTGTGTACTGGATGCTTATTGCTATATGGGAACCAGGAAACCGATGTACCAGGTTCACTGGATTGTAGAGTCATACCACATCGTCTTGTTAGACCTATGAGCCCGAGACGGAGCGATCGGTTCTACAGTCGAGTGTCCTGCGAAAGGTTGCCACATACGACGTAATGAAGGACGCCAGATTTTGGTCTTCAGAGGCGGGCGTATGTGTCGAGTTATCCGGGTAGTGTTTGATTCGAATCACCGTCCCTCGTGGTTATGAGTACCGCTTGCTCACTGCGCTGTGACATAGTAATCAACTTGTGTGGAAACAGTTTGCAAAGTTTTAATTGCTGCTATGATTAATGGAATTGCATGAAAACCTTGTTTGAAGTAGAGATAGAGCAAACTAAAGTTAATTTCCACCTTTGGGACAAGTAACATTCAAATGAAGCGTTTCTTGTTTGACTGTAGAGTTCCAATGTTGTTGGTCGCAAGGTCCCTACTACGATGGCTAAAATCTGAAAGTTAAGGATGAACCCGTAGGTGAGTCTTTTCGCAAATTACATGTTTAGGTCTTAAGTTACTTCCATGTAGAGTTGCATGCTTAGGAGAGACGGTTAAGTCTTGATGAGCCTTTGTGGTCACTCTTGCTATATGAGTGGTTTTGAAGGTTAACACGACGCTATAAAGGAGGTTATCTGGTGAGACTCGGAGACTTCCGAGTCATGTTACACATGGAGGACCTAGCCGCTGCCATGTCTTCATGTTGCTAGTGAGAGGAGTCCACGGGCTGGACCTCTTCTCGAGTGCTTCTTAGTTATTCGACGTAAGCTGTTTATAGACTTCCGCTGTAGTTAATTTATGTAAATTATTTACAAAGAACATTTGTAAGCTTCCGCATTTGATTTATGTAATACAGTTTTCCTTATATGTGTGCTGTTGGGTGCCGCATAACACGGCACCATCCAATGCGATTCCTGGCGAGGCGGCACGGCCCCGTGATCGGGACCGGGCCCCCTCAGCGCGGTATCAGAGTGGCATTGGTAATAGCGCACGGAATAAGGATTGTATTACGACAAAAACTTAGGATACGGTGAGGAAACAATATTAGGCCCCATAAGGACTATAGTAGTATAGTTAATAAAAGTGGCAGGACTAACATACTTGTTATAATTCTGAATTTTGATTAGTAACGACGCACCTACGCTCAGGTAAGCATGGTAAGTAACGCCACCGAAAGCGGTTCAATTTCGGTTAGCTCCCCTGACGAAGAAAGTGGTTCAGCGGTAGGTCTCATAGCTTGGTGTGAGACGTTAATATGAAACTCTCGAACTCTTCATGTTCCTGAGTTCATATGAATCGCTGATCCCTAGCGTACATTAGGCAAGTAAGTGGAGACCCCATTGTGTGGTCAGTAACGTGATAGTATGTTCTTCTGGAAATAGCCTAGGAGGAAATACGCAGCGCTTGCCATCGGCGTGCCCTGCAGGGCGGTAGGTGGTATCCGTTAGGTTGATAACATTCCCAACCGTGACGACCCATTCATTATATACTCGGGTTCCCCATCATGTGGTATTAAAACACGATCACGTACGTTGAGACGTGGCTTGACTCAAGGATGGCCCGTATGGAAATCATACAGGGCGTATGTTTTGAGTATGATATGGAACTGCCAAAAATGAAAATAACCTTTGAGTGCACCACTATTGAGTGTTCTTCTTCAGGTACTAACCACGTACGTATTCCGAGTAGCACACGTTTGCGAGAGACCGTCTTAGTGCCACTGATAATACGTATATGCCGGTACAATCCGGTTAGGATTTTTCTTTTGGTGAGGGACGTAGTACCAACATGATTCTTACGGTGCATCGACACCGTACTAAACATAGAATCCTCTTCCCTATGAAGAAATGATTCATGAACTAACTTTCAACTAAAAATGGAAGTTTGAAATAAATATTAGTTACTGAACTCTTATTTCGAGCTAAGATTCAAATGAGAGAAGGTCTAGGTTTCAAAGATTTCAAAAACAGAGTGCTCTGCTTCTTGCAGGAATTCTTGCTGGACTTTAACAGATCATAACTATGAGTAGATTTAACCAATTAAGCTGTGTGATACAGTTCTAGAAAGATTGTCAAGTTCTCTACAACTTCCTTGTAGACCTCCAGAGCAAAATCACACGTTACATTGGTGAAACGTCCAGTTGAAAGCAAACTGTTCAGAACCAGGACAGTAGCAAAAACCTCTCTGGACCTTTCTGTTTTTAAGCCATAACTTCCTGTAGAAAAATCCTTAAGGAGCCCATGATATACCGTTGGAAAGGTTATGAAATGTGCAATAATGTTGTAGTTCAAAGTTTGTTCAGATTCTTATTGTATTGCATATACAACTGTGATAAAGGTAGCCACATACAAAGGAGATGCTGGCAAATTTTATCCAGGAATTTTGACAAATTTGAGCAATCATAACTTTTAATCCAGAGATGATTTAGAGGCATATAAGTACTCGTTGGAAAGATACTGAAGTTTACTAAAACTTTGGTATTGAACTCAAGTCAAGAATCTGTAGTTAACTTGAGTAAATTTTGGAGTTTGTGTGAACTGGTCAGGGTAGTCCAGCTGATTAGTTTAGCGTACTTAAGATTTGTTTAAACATGAATGTGGTTATGCTTTCGTAAAGTTCATGACATGTTCATGTTTTACTTATCTTTACTTACTCCTGAGATATAATTTTGATTGACTTAAAATTTTGTTTCATGCAGTATGGTACGCACACATTCTCAAATGGAGATTGGAGGTTCAAGTCAAGGTGGGAATGACTCGACTTCATCACAAGAGCCATCGCCAACCGGATTGGCTGAAATTATAGCAAAGATGAATGAAACTCTCAAAACACTAGTTCAGCAGGGAATAAATAGAGAAGCTCAACATCACATGCCAACCGCGAGCACTTATCTGGATTTCTTGGCGACACAACCGCCGGTATTCTCCGAAGCGGCTGACCATTGTGAAGCAAATCACTGGTTATGTGTCATTGAGTCCAAGTTTGGGTTGATTCAATGTGATGAATTCCAGAAGACTCTATTTTCCGCTCAGCAGATTCACGGCTTTGCTGGAGCATGGTGGGCAGAATACCTTGCTATCCAACCAGCAGGGCATCGTGTCACATGGCCGGAGTTCCAGGATGCATTTCGTGCTCGCTTTGTTCCTGCGGGCATAATGCAAACATGTCTGGATGAATTCTGGAATCTAAAGCAAGGGGAAATGAGTGTTATTGAGTATGCGAAGAAATTCAATCACTTATCTCAATATGTCCCTGATTATGTGAAATCACCATCCATGAGGGGTTATCATTTTTACCGCGGACTCACTTCTAGGCTGCGATGTGAGTTAGCTCAAGTTAGCCAAGAAAATTTTGATGAGTTTGTTAGCTGTGCTATCACTCAGGAATATTATTCCAATCTCTACCTGAAAGAAAAGAGGGAGAGGGACTCATCACAGGACGAGTGCAATTATCTACCTCAGATGTATCGGTTGGTAATCCGTTCACCTTCCGGTCGAGAGGTTCCACAAGAGGTGCAGTCATTCTGGGAGTTTGACAACTCTTCTACTCCCCAGAGGTTTTATTCACCTCCACCGCAGCAGCAACTTATTTCTCATGCACCTCAGTATCAACAAGGTGCACCAGAATGTTCTTTCCCTCAACAGGTTGAAGATGAACAAGGTGATTTCTCAGCTGAACCGAGTGGTGTCCCACTTCATATTGACCATGAACTCAACGTCAATGAAGCAACTGAACCGAGCAGCAACATTTTGTCTGCGGGTCCAGTTCCAAAGAGTGATCTTGGACAGCAAAGAAAATCCATGTCCAAAGTCGGAACGGTTAATTATGTGTCAGTCGATGATCTGCCAAAGGGAGGACCTGTTCTTGCAGGCAGGTTCACATTAAATGACAAGCCGGTTGTCATTCTCTTCGACTCTGGTGCAAAACATAACTTCATTAGCAGCGCGACGGTGATCCGGGATCAGATCTCCACAACTATCACAAAAGGTTCTTACCTCATTCATTCGCCAGGTGCAGACATATCGACTAATGAAGTCGTTTCTAGAGCACCACTTCATTTTGGTGGAAAAATTAATCCTACCACCCTCATTATTTACGAAGGTCAAGGAATCAATGCCATATTGTGAATATCATGGTTGACCTTCCACAAGGCTGCTCTGGACATCGAGAACAGGAGTGTTCATTTGGACTCTCCCCTTCACGGGCATCAAACATTGTATCTCGGCAAAGCGGTTTTCAAAGAACAGGAAGTATGTAATGCCGAGGCTTGCAAGTTAGAAGACATTCCGGTAGTCCGTGAATATCCGGACGTGTTTCCCAAAGAAAATCTTCCAGGCTTACCACATGAGCGCGAGGTGGAATTTAAAATAGTGTTGATACCGGGAACCACGCCAATCTCTCGAAGACCATACAAAATGGCTCCAAATGAATTAGCTGATCTTAAGGAGCAACTCAAATATCTGATGGACAAGGGGTTCATTCGTCCAAGTTCATCACCATGGAATTGCTCGGTCTTATTTGTAAAGAAGAAAGATGAGACGCTGAGGCTATGCGTCGATTATCGTCCTTTAAATGCTGTGACAATACAGAACAAGTATCCACTACCAAGAATTGATTTTCTCTTTGATCAGCTAGTGGGTGCTAAAGTCTTCTCCAAGATGGACTTAAGGTCAGAATATCATCAAATCAAGATTCGAGCGGAGGATATCCTGAAAACAGCATTCTCGACAAGATATGGACTCTATGAGTATCTTGTCATGTCATTTGGGTTGACCAACGCTCCGGCCCACTTTATGTATCTTATGAACTCGGTATTCATGCCGGAGCTAGATCAGTTCGTCGTGGTATTCATCGACGACATCTTGTTCTATTCCAAATCAGAAGAGGAACACGCTAAACATTTGCATATTGTGCTCCAACGCTTGAGAGATCACAAGCTCTATGCAAAGTTTAGTAAATATGAATTCTGGATCAACCAAGTGTCGTTTCTTGGACGTATTATTTCAGCGGAAGGCATTACTGTTGATCCAAGCAAGATTGAACAAGTGCTGCAATGGAAGTCTCCAACATCAGTCCATGAAGTTCGTAGCTTCTTGGGTTTGGCGGGATATTATCGGAGGTTTATCCCGGGCTTCTCAAAAATCTCCAAACCTATGACGGAGCTACTGAAAAAGGGTATCAAATATGATTGGAGCAAGCCATGTAAGGAAGCTTTTCAAGCGTTGGTGAAACATCTCACAACAGCCCCAGTTTTAGCCCAACCGGATACAACCAAGCCCTTTAATGTTTATTGTGATGCTCCGGCAACGGACTTGGTTGTGTACTCATGCAAGGAGGACACATGGGCGCATATGGATCACGGCAATTACGGAATCATGAGCAACATTATCCAACTCATGATCTCAAGCTTGCTGTCGTGGTATTAGCTTTGAACATGTGGAGACATTACCTATTGGGAAATCTGGTTCATCTCTACACCGACCACAAAAGCTTAAAGTACATATTCACTCAAAAAGAGTTGAATATGCGACAACGGCAATGGTTGGAGCTGATCAAAGACTATGAGATTAAATTCATTATCATCCGGGCAAGGCAAATGTGGTTGCCGATGCACTCAGCCTGAAGAGGAAGAACCTGTAGAAGGCCAAGAAAAGGGACATGCAAAAAATTTTCATCACCTCACAACACCACAGCTTTTGTTGTGGATATCTTGTGAAGAGCAAGTAACCACCATCAAAAAGGGTGATTAGAGGGGAAAGCCTTAACTTTCACAAAGAAGGATTTCTACACATGAACAGTAGAGGTTGAGCTCACCCTAGAACTTAAAAAGTCTGGGGAAGGTTCAGACCAAATCTCATGCAAATCCAACACTTTTTGAGGCACTTTTGGAGGCATTTGAAAAAGAGGCCAATTTAAATGTAAATTCAAATTGCAGCAACTTTCAACACTCAAATTCAAAAGTTGGCTTCATATTCAAACTCAGCCCATTTTTCTGAGTTAGTCCACTAATTTTCATCCCCATTGGAGTTCATCTTGTCAGGAGCTAAATTTGCAAGAATTCAAAACTGAATTTGAATTTCAGTTCAAATGTGAAGCAAATTTAGCCAAACAAATTTCAAATTTGGGAAACCAAATTAAAACTATGACTTGGTGATTAAGGCTCACATTCAATTGCGAGTAGCTGGGGATATTTTAGCACAAACAGAAATGAAAAATTGGAAAAGGAATTTGGGGGGGAGGCCCACAGGTCAGAAGCCTTCACACTGAAGTTTACTCGGGTGATCTTTTCTTCGGCCGAAGCCGCGCGCGCGCCAGCGCGAATACGCCCCGACCGCCAGCAGCGCTCGCACGACCACCTCACGGTGAAAAATCGCGGCTCAAAGGCCAGCGCACGAGCTGCTTCGCCCCGCGTTCTGTTTCCCGAGCGAAAACGAGCATAACCCGAGCTACCTCCCGTGTCCGCGTAAGAACTCGACGCCGCCTCCTCTGATCACCGGCGACCGGCCGATCCCGACGGCTTCACGCGCAGTCAACAGAGAAGAAAAGTGTGCCTACTTGTGCTGAAGCCGTAGGAGGAAACCGTGCGCCAGTTCCGGCGATGTAGAGCAACAATTCCGGGCTTTCCTCCTCGGAGCATGTTAGGGTTAGAGTCCGTTCTATGGCGAAATTTGTTGCACAGAAGCAACCGCTGATCAAGCTATAGCTTACACACGCTCTAGAACACCTAGCGCGCCTCCTCGATCAAGTAGAAACTAGTTCCATGTACTAGGGCCTTAGTTCTGTAAAAAATTTGGCCGGCGGCTGAGAACAGGGCACCTCGCCGGTGAGGTCATGGTTGTGGCCATTTTCACGGGGATCAGTGCCCATAAACGTGGTCAGCAGGTGTCAGCGGAGCTCCCCGAGCAAACCACGTCGAAAAAGGTGCAGGGAACACCGAGTTTGACGTCGCCGATGAGCTCCCGGCCGCTGTTACCGTATGGAGCACTATTCCGGCCGTTGCCGAGCTTTGTTGAGGGCACCACCGTGTTCCCCAGGCCGAAATATGCACAGACGGTGAGTTTCGTCGGAGGTCGGGCGGCAGAACGCCCGGCGACGAGTACTCCGGCGAGGTGGGCGGCAGGGAGCCGAGGGAGCGCGAGGTTGAAGAAGCCCCGCGGGCTCCACATGTCGGTCTCTGCTGAAACCGCCCCGGATCTGCTGTGGCACCGGGATCCCATGCGACTGCGCGGGTAACTCTGCGGACTCCGGTGTGGGTTAGCTGGGAGGCTGACACGTAGCCCGGGGACCCCACCCGACAGTTTAAACTTTATTTGAATTTTCAGATATGGTTCAAACTTCAAATGCATAGAACTTTTGCTAGGAAGCTCCAAATTCAGTGAACCAAATTTTGCTGAACTCAGAATTTTGGGTACTTTCCAGCAATACAAATTTCAGCTCATGAAACTTAATAGTTTTCCAGAATTAAATCCCTAAATTTTAAACTATTAGGAATTTTATCTGTAGAATTACTTTATGAAAAATTCTGAAATTTGGCTGAGAGGTTCATGGGAAAATCCCTGAGTCAGAGTAAAATTTTCAGACTCATCCAAGTTCATTTACTCCCCCTAATGGTGTGATTAAATGAACTGCCCTGAGAAAATAGAAAAATGTACAGAAACATTTTTCAGATTTTCTCAAATCTTGTTTAGGGCATAACTTCCTCTAGGATTCTTCAAATGACATGAAACCAATTCCATTAGAATCATCTTAAACTCTATTTTCCAGAAAGTAATGGTTGGAGCCATGAAAAACCCTGGAATTCCTTAGAGGCTTTTATTTGTACAAGGCTCAAATGAACCTTGTTTCAAATGAAACTTGGTCAAGACTCTGGTTAGGACCTTACCAAGCCACCATAAAAATTTCAAAGCTAAAGGGGAGGTATAGCTAGAGTTATAGAATTTACTTATTCAAGTTTACACATTGCATTTGAATTGACATGTAGTATATTGTTAACGTGTAGTCGCTGAAGGCGAGGAGACTCTGCAAGTGCTCGACTTCCTTCTTCCGGACGAAGACCTAACCACTGACCAGCTGCAACAAGGCAAGCCCTGGTTTGCATTAACCCTTCTATAAAGTTTTGCTTTGTTTACATGTTTAGTGTGAGGTATGGATGTGCATTAGGTGTAGGATGGATGAAACCCAAATGCATAACCAGATGGTTCCTAAAAGAGTGAAGGTAGTGTCTAAGTCCTCGAGTAGACAGGCTATGCTTAATGATTCATAAGACTTCGGTACAAGTCGAGTAGTTGGAATCTACTCGCGAGTTTAGGCTTGGGACACACAGGATTGGTTCGAGTGATGTGAGATCACTTTAGTAATGAAAATGAGACTAGGCCAGGGCTAGGGCGCAGCAGAAGGAAGTCTTGTGTGCGCAGCCCTGTCCGTGTCGATTGAGGACCGATCCATGTGCGGTCCTGCTGAGCAAGCATTGAACGTACCAAAGGCATATCGGATATATGGGCCCCGGTAAACCGATGTAATCTAAACCTCCGGGCGTCGAGGCATAGAACACCGATTTATAGGTGTGGGTTGAAGGCAGCAAGGTGGAAATCTGCTAACACGCATAGAGAGATGCTCCGTGTAGGGAACCTCCTGTCCGTTTCGGTGCGACCGGTTCGACGTTTGGGCTGTTGGGTGAAAGGTTGTCCCGTACGACATCGAGTGAGCGCGCTGTGCAGCTCCACGGGTGGGCGTACGTGACGTGCTCTTTGGGTATCCCTGCAGGTGTATATCGAGTCGATTCGCCGTCCCTCGCGGTGACGAGTACCGCTTGTTCACTGTGTCGTAACGTAGATAATCTATGCAATGTTATGATTCAATTCTGCTGTATGATATATTTGTATTGCTACATGTGTGCCACCAAATATTGCTTACTAAATTTCAGATTCATGAACTGTTAACTTGTGGCTAAAAGATGAACTAAGGATCAACTATAGGCATGTCCATTTGCGGAAATTTTACTATCCCGTGTTCATTGTACTCTACATGTAGAGTTTCATGTCTAGGCGAGTCGGTTAAGTCTTGTTGAGCCATCGTGCTCATGGTTGCTGCTTAAGTGTTTTTCAGGTGAGGAGCCACCCATGGACTCGGGGTACGAGTCCACCGGCGAGGGTTACCCTCCGTCGGGGACCACGGCTGAGTGGGAGCCGTACACGCCACGCTGAGCTGAGGAGTGCAGCTAGTGTAGGTTGCCCTAGGGCTGGGCAACCGACTTTTGCTAGATAGGCGGGCATGAGTTGTACAAATTAGCCTTCCGCTGTGTAATAAAGATAATAGTTTGTAACTGAGTATTGTACCAGTTTGTACAGTTTCAGTTTGTTTTCCTATGTAATACAATGTATCCTTATGATGTGTGCTGTCGGGTGTCGCATCGTGCGGAACCACCCTCTGCTATCCTGGATGAGCGGATTCCAGTCCGCCACAGCCAAGTATCAGAGCTGCATTGGGGATAGAACAGTATTTAAGGACTGTATTACGGGAAAACTTAGGTTACGGTGAGGATTCGGTAGTTGCCCAAGTAAGGACTATATTAGCATAGTTACTTAAAGTGGCAATACTAACATATGTGTTATAATTCTGAATTTTGATTCTGTAATGACGCACCTACGCTCTGGTAAGAATGGTAAGGAACGCCACCGAAAGCGGTTCAATTTCGGTTAGCTGCCCTGACGAGGAACGTGGTTCAGGGATTGTTCTCACAGCTTGGTGTGAGACGTCAATATGAAACTCTTGGACTCTTCATGTTCCTTAGTTCATATGAAACACTGATCCCTAGCGTGCATTAGGCAAGTAAGTGGAGACCCCATTGCGTGGTCAGTAATGCGAGAGTGTGTTCGTCTGGAAATAGCCCAGGAGGACATACACAGCGCTTGCCATCGGCGTGCCCTGCAGGGCAGTAGGTGTTATCTGTTGGGTTGATAACATTCCCAACCATGACGACCCGTTCATGATATACTCGGGTTCCCCGTCGTGTGGTGTTGAAACACGATCACGTACCTTGAGACGTGACTTAACTCAAGGACGGCCGTATGACAATGATACAGGCGTTTGTATTTATTTTCAAATATGGACCTGCCTGAAATGGAAACAACCATTGAGTGCATCATTATTGTATGGTCTTATGCAGGTACTAACCACGTATGGATTCCGTGTAGTAAACGTGTGCGAGAGCCGTTTAGTGCCACAATTGAGACGTATATGCCGGTATAATCCGGGTAGGATTTTTCTTTTGTGAGGAACGTAGTACCGACAGATCATAGGCATGTGCATGAAAGATAATGATAACTAGGAATTAAAATCACTAAGTTTCAACATTCAGGGTCCGGGTTGGGTAGGAAAATGTGATAGTTGCTTAGTGTAGTTCCAAAGGATTGAAAAACAGAGTGCTCTGTTTTGGGCAGCAAGTTTGCTGAACTTTGACAGGGCATAACTCACAGATTATTTAGCCAATGGAGGTGTGGGATATAGTTCTGTAAAGGTAATTAAGTAGTATACAACTTTGTTGTAGACTTCCAGAGCTGAATCACATCTTAAGGTGGCCTAAATTCCAGAGGGATGTAAACTGTCCAGAACTAGGACAGATTTAAACACTCTCTGGACTGGTCTGTTTTTCAAGCATAACTTACTATAGAAAAATCTAAAATTGTCATATTATACATCTTTAGAAAGGGTAGGAGATATTTTACATCTTTGTAATTCAAAGTTTCTGTATTTGCAGCACGGAATTCAGTGGAAACCAGAGTTGAAAACAGCAACTTCCAAGGGAGGTGCTGTTGAAATTCTTCCAGAAATTCTGTTGACTTTGAATTACCATAACTTTTAAACCAGAAATGATCTGAGGGCAACTAAATACTCGTTGTAAATATACTGAAGTTAACTTTAACTTTGGTATTCAACTTGAGTCATGAAAATGCCCAGAACCAGATCAAAATCTTGGATAGGTAGAAACTGGTCATTCTGACAGAGGAATGGCAGTTGAACTCATTTGAGAGATTGTTGTACCCTAGGGGGTTTAAGTACTTCCAATGGGGTAGAACATACTCATGAGTGGTTATCTTCAACTAGTGAAAGATTGAGTATACGATTTACTCAAGTTTCTTTTGCTAGAGACCATGTTTGTGTCGTATTGAAGATAAAAGGGTGGTATACGTGATGACAAAGCGATAGTAACATCTCGTGGTGACCAAACCTAGTTGTGATGAACTTCCAAAGAGGAAGTCCGTCAAATTGGATTTAACTAGCTTGTATTTGGTCTGATAATGGTGTAGCTTGTGCAAAGTTATTACATTATCTACATACGAGATGTATCGCACGTTTTACAGTCATTATGTTTTACGCCTATTTTATTGGACTGCATGCAATATGTTGCGGGACTGATATTTATTGTCGTATGGTTGCAGATGGTTCGCACTCGGACCACGCACGAGGTTGGTGCCTCTAGCCAGCAGGCAGGCGATGACTCCCAGCCACCTACCTACGAAAGCACCCCGCAGCAGCAACCACCACTGCTGCCTCCGCTTACCGTAGAGGATGTGATAGCGGCACTGGTGGGTGGAGCCCCGTGATGTGATGTACTCGGATTTCATGAGTGCGCACCCTCCGGTGTTCACAGAAGCCGCAGAACCACTGGAGGCCGACAACTGGGTGCGGACAATCGAGTCCAAGTTCGGGCTGCTCCAATGCACGGAGCGGCAAAAGACTATGTTCGCGGCGCAGCAGCTTCACGGTGCCACGGGGGCTTGGTGGGCGAATTATGTCGCCTCACGTCCGGCTGGCCATGCCGTGGAGTGGGAAGAGTTCCGGGAGGCGTTCCGCGCCTACCATATCCCTGCCGGGATAATGAAGAGGAAGTTCCAAGAATTCATGGAGCTAAAGCAGGGGCGGGAGGAGTGCCCATGACTTCTCCCGTGCCTTCAACCATCTGGCGCAATATGCGTTGGACTACGTCTCCACCGAGGAGAAGAAACGGGAGCACTTCTATCGGGGGTTACACCCCGAGATGAAGATGCATCTCGTGCAATGGAATCACGGCACCTTCAACGACCTCATCAATGCCGCGATTATGCAAGAGGACGCTCAGCGGGAGTTGGCAGCTGAGCAGCGGAAGCGCAGCACTCCACCCAGCAGCGGTGGTGGCGCTCCCCAGAAGTACCGCATGGTGTATCGGGCACCATCCGGACAGCAGTGGCATCCACCGGCGCGACCTCAACAGTTCGGGGGCGGTTCTTTCCAGGCACCCCCGTTCCGACTGCTGATGCCACCACCGCGACCGCAACAACAGCAGCAGGCGGCACCCCAGGCGTTTCCACCGCCACAACGTGCCCCGGGTTTCCTGCCACCGATCAGCGGAGGACCGCCCCACTACACTTGTTTCAAATGTGGCCAGGCGGGCCATTTCGCGAAGGACTGTCCCCAGGGGCAGCAAAGCAGCGGGCAAGCCCAGTTCCAGGGCGGTGCTCGAGGCTGACCTCTGGTCAAGAAGGTTGGTCAGCGGACTGGGGGCGTTCGCAACCTCGACAATGAGGATGCACCAGAGGGGACACAACGTGCTGGCGGGTACGTTCACTCTCCACGACCAAGCAATCATCATTTTATTCGATTCTGGTGCAACCCACAGTTTTATAAGTGCATCCTATGTGGCTAAGCATCAAATGCAACTCTTCCCAACCGACTGCACATATATGATCTGCTCGCCGGGAGGGAAGATGACATGACCCCAAGGTCTTGTCGAGCCAGGATCACGCTGAGGGGTGCTGCGTTACACAGCACCGGATAACACACATCAAAGGTACAAAGTGGAAGCGAAATTTTATTACATAATCAAGTTTATGAACATGTTTACATCAAAATAAGTTCAGTCTACACTCACGGGCGTAGTCTACGCATCAAGTGCACGTTCAGCCCTTGAACGTGTCCTTGCTAGCACACACGCACACTAACCCTGCGGCGTGCACGAATCCCACTCGACGGGGTTCCCCTCCTGGGGTTCCGTCTCCTCTTCGGCAGTCCCTTCCTCATAGAACCCTGCAAAAGCTTCAAACACAAGCAGTGAGCACGAAGGCTCAGCAAGTCTGACCCGTCTCTCCTAAACATGGAACTTCTACATGAGGGGTGATGGGTACATGAGGTAAAACCATTTGCAAAGGACTCGCCTAATTATTGGAACCTTACTTTCAAGTTTTAGCAGCAGGTTGTGGAGAACCTTACGCTAAGGCACATGAGAGAGCCGCAATCAAACAAGAAACGCATTTCTCTCATGTACTTTGCCCAAAGTTGAAAACAAGTTTAGTTAGCTCTAAACTACAGCAATTCATTAGCAATCAAGTCCATCTTTCAATCAGCAACATTTTAACATGCAACTAGCCTGTTCTTTCTACGTCACGGTACAGTGAACAAGTGGTACTCACTGACCGCGAGGGACGGCGATTATAATCAATTTACACCTGCAGGGTTACCCGAATAACCCGTCACGTACGCCCGTACTCGATGTTGCCTACAACAACCATCACGGACGCCGTACGCAACCACCTTTCACCCATCAGCCAAATATTGAACCGGTCCCATCGTCCCGAGCAAGAGGTCTCTGCACGTGCATCTCAGTGCCGCCAGCCGATTTACATCTCGAGCTCTCAACCTACCCTCGGAACGACGGGCAATGCCTCAATACCCAGCTACCCGAGTTACATCGGTTTCCCGGTTCCCATATAGCCGGTAGGTCTTCGGTACTGTTCTAGCTTGTTCAACAGGCCCGCACACAGCTCGGTCCTCAATCGACACAAGCGGAGCTACAGCACACAGGCCCCAAAGTCCTGCTGCCCTTACTCTCCGCTCGGCCTCATCTTTCTTGCCATGTGTATCATGTGCTATCTCTACCCGAGTCGAGTGCCTCTAGCCTATGCTCGCGAGTAGTTCCAACTACTCGACTTGTACCGAATCCTACTCTAACTTAGCTTTGCAGTAGCTAACGGGGTTTGCAATCCTAAACCCAAACCAGGGTTTTCTTGGCTATGCAATTGGGTTTCCAAACAAGACTCTAATGCAAGGAATCATAATACTCAAGTAAGTGCTCAAAACAATAAAAATTTGTAAAACGGTTAATGTAAACCGGAGCTTGCCTTGCTGCTCTTGGTCGTAGGCTAGCTGTTCCTCCGGAGTAACAAAGTCTAGGACTTCGGGTTCCTCCTCGACCTTAGTGACTACATGATAGAAGCAGTACATGTATTAATTTAAATGCAGTTGTATTAACTTTTAAACTTGTGAAGTCTATAACTCTTACTAGACAAGCCTAATGACTGTGAAACTTTTACTGTGACTGGGTTACAACCTAAGTACAGACTTGATCAAGTTTTAGTTGCAGCAAAGCTCAGTTGAGCACTCCACAATTAATTATGTACTTGACCTTAATTGAAGGCTTTTAGGGTATTCTAAGGATTTTCATGAAATGAACTATAACTTTCTGAAAACTAGATTTTCAGAGGGTTCTAATGGAGTTGGTCTCACTTAATTTGAAGGTTCCTGACTAAAGATATGAGCTAAACAATTTCAGAGAAAATTCTGAAAATGTTTCTGAACATTTTCTATTTTCTCTGGAACAGTTTCACTAATCACGCCATTAGGTGGATCAAACGAGCTCAATTGGATCTGAAATTTTTATGGTGGTTCAGGGATATTTTGGTAAACATCCCAGCAAAATTTCAGGATTTTCCTCCAAAGGATTCTCCAGTTAAAATTCCAAACAGTTTAAGTTTTGAGGAATTAATTCAGAGGAATTAAAGGTTTTCATGAAGTGAAACTTGATTTGCTGGAAAGTGCTCAGATAGATTAATCCAACGAAATTTGGTTCACTCGATTTGGAGTTTTCTAGCTCAAGTTATGAGGATTTGAAGTTTGAAGGAAATCTGAAAATCGGGGAAAAAGTTTAAACTTGCCGGGGCCCACAGGGACACGTGTTGATCGCCGAGGCGACAGCACACCGCGGCCCACAAAGTTTTTGCGCGGCAGCACACCCGATCCTGGCCGCAGCCCGATCCCGATTTAAAATATTGGTCGCTGACAGCTGGGGTCCACCCCCTTCTTCAACCTCCCGATGCCCGCGCTCCGCCGCCGGGGTATCTCGCCGGAGAGCTCGTCGGCAGCTTTGGTAGAGCTCCAAACTTCAGTAATTTTGCCGCCTCTGCCTATTTTCTCTCGGGGAACAGGATTCTCGGGCCAGCTCGCCATGAAAATGGCCGCCACATGGTCGGCGACGAGCTGCAGACTCGGGAGAACTTCGGCCGTGTTGCCCGTCCTCCCTAGCACCTAACCCGATTGAGCTCAGGGTCGTCGAGCATCAGTGGACTATAGGAAAGGTCGACATGAGCTCTACGGAGCTCGGGACGGGCTGTGTTGGGCTGTCACCGTGCAACCTAAGCCGGAAATCGGGATTTCTACTAAAACTCAAAGAACAGCGGTTTCCCTCCACGGTTCTTCGTGGTTCTTGCTCCTATGGACCCGCACGGGCTACTAGAAGGGATCCTCTCCATGAGAGGATGAGTGATGCAGTGTGGCTTACGAATTTCTCAGATCGCTGCAGACCTCACTTTTGCACACCGTCGCGAAAACATGAAATTCCGGCTTGAGCAGTGCTTGTCACGCCGCCGGAGCTTGCGGAAAAGAAAGAGGGGTTGAAGACGAACCTCTTTGCTGTTCACAGCTCCGTGAACGGTCTGGAACCGATGCAGAGGTGTTGAAGATGGCTTGGCGCACCCGATGCTGGTCTCAGATCGCCGGGAGGGTCACTGGATCGGCCGGGCGATGAGGGACCGAAAATTCACTGGGGCGGCGAGGAGTTTCAGTCTGTTGGGCGAGAGCGCTTCGGGGTAGGGATGGGGAGCACCGGCGGCTGCTCGGACGCCTAGATAAGGGCCCCGGGAGTCGGTTCAGTGACCGTGGGCGGCAAGCAGGTGGTGGCGCGGCGGCCTCCTCTCGGTGGCGCTCTCGGGAGAAGCTCGGGGACCCAAGTACTGAAAGTCCACTCGGTTGATCTCCTTCAGTGGCTGACATGTGGGTCCCACTTCCAATTTTAACCTCTGAAATTTACTCCTATTCACTGTTGTAAACAGTGAGTCCCAAAATACCCATGGTGATTCAAATTATTCACCCATGAGCCATTTGAATTGGTTAGAATTCAAATGGGGTTTGGTTTGAATGAATTTCAGCACAAGTTCAGTTTTAAATTCAAATAAAGTTTGAATTTGCCCCACTTAGCTCATGTAAAGATGAACTCCAAATGGAGTCAAAATTGGTGTGTGAGCTCGCAAAAATGTGCTGAATAAGAATATGCCTCCCACTTTTAAATTCATGGGATAAAAACAGTTTGAATTTGAATATGGTTTCAAACTGCCCTCTTTTTAACTATACCCAAAATGACCTCAAAAAGGTTTTGAATTTGGGTGAAACTTGGTATGGACATCCTTAGCAATGTGTAGGAGTTTTCATATGTCCAGCCCACCTATATCACATGTGGGAAATACCACTTTTGCAATATGTGAGTTTGTTCTCTAATGAGCATGTTTATGGTGGTTACTTGCTCTTCATTTGTGTTGATCATCTTTCCTCAAATGAGGTGTGTGTGTATGGTGATGACACTTCAAATATGTGTCAAAAACTGAGGCCCTTACATTCCTCCCCCCTTAAAAGAATCTCATCCCGAGATTATAAGGTGAAAATGAGAGAGGGACGGTGGAAGATTACCGGATATGAGACGTGAAAAAGTTGGGGTAGTTGGTGCGAAGAAATCCTTCGCTCAACCATGTCGCTTCGTCCACGGAGTGATTACTCCATAGAACCTTGTAGAACCACAACGTACGGTGGCATGTGGTTCAGGCCTTTTCATCAATAATCTGCACCGGTTCCTCTCGATAGGTGAGATCCGGTTGCAGTTCTTCAATGTCTTCCAGCTAAACGGTAGTTGATAGCTTAAGGCACTTCCTCAGCTGGGAAATGTGAAAGACGTCGTGCACACCGGAAAGTTCTTCTGGTAATTTCAACCGGTATGCCACTGATCCAAATCTTTCGGTAATCTGGAATGGACCGATGAATCAGGGTGCTAACTTTCCTCTCACCCCAAATCTGTTTATGCCCTTCATTGGAGATACACGTAGGTATACGTGATCCCCGACTTCGAATTGTAATGGGCGCCTTCTCCGGTCCGCATACTGTTTCTGACGGGATTGAGCGGCTTTTAGGTTCCCTTGAATCTGTCGAACCTTTTCTTCCGCGTTGTTGACAAGGTCAATCCCGAAGGTAACCCTTTCGCAAGACTCACACCAGTTCAATGGTGTGCGACATTTTCTCCCGTATAGCGCCTCGTAGGGCGCCATCTTCATGCTGGCTTGGTACCCATTGTTGTACGAGAACTCGGCTAACGGCAAGTGATCATCCCAATTCTTGCCGTGGTCGATAGCGCAAGCTCGTAGCATGTCTTCTAAGATATGATTTACCCGCTCCGTTTGCCCATCCGTCTGTGGGTGGTATGCTGAACTACGGATCAGCTTCGTCCCCAATGCAGCGTGCAGCTGCTCCAAAAAACGGGACACAAATAAAGTGCCCCGATCCGATATGATGGTATGGGGTACGCCGTACAAGCATAGGATCCGTGAGATGTACAGTACAGTGTACTTCTTGGTGTTGTAGTTTGTGTTAACCGGGATGAAATGGGCAACTTTGGTGAGCCGATCGACGATCACCCACACAAAATCGTGCTTCTGATAAGTGGTGGGTAAACCGACGATGAAGTCCATGCTTACATCCTCCCACTTCCAGGCAGGAATGCCCAGTGGTTGCAGCAGTCCCGGTTTCCGCATAGTCTGCCTTCACCCTTCGACATGTATCACACTCGGACACGTATTTTGCAGTCTCTCGCTTCATCCGTGTCCACCAAAACTTGCTTCTGAGTTCTTGATACATTTTGTTGCTGCCGGGGTGAATGGGAAACTTTGACAAGTGAGTCTCATCAAGGATTTTCTTTCGTAATTCCGGGTTACGGGGTACGACGATCCGGTCCTTGAACCATAGGACGCCGTCTCCGTCCTTCCAGAAACATTTCAACTCCCCACTGTCTACACGTCTCCACAAATGCGACATGCCCTTGTCATTCTTCTGGGCCGCCGCTATCTCTTCACGGATGGTGGGGATCAAAGCTAGGTTGTAGAGAGCTCCGTGTGGAATCACATGTACTGGTGGTTCACTCTCTTCCAACAGTGTGATGGTCAGATTGTTGACGTGTGACTTGCGGCTCAGCGCATCTGCCACTACGTTTGCCTTGCCCAGATGATAATGGATCTCTATTTCGTAATCCTTTATCAGTTCTAATCATCTTTGTTGCCTCATGTTCAGCTCCTTCTGAGTGAATATGTACTTGAGGCTTTTGTGGTCGGTATATAGATGTACGAGGTTACCGAGTAGGTAGTGCCTCCACATCTTCAATGCAAGTACCACGGCAGCGAGCTCCAAGTCGTGGGTCGGATAATTCAGCTCATGGTTTCTAAGCTGCCGTGATCCATACGCGACCACTCTTCGGTCTTGAATCAGCACACATCCGAGCCCAATGCCGGATGCATCGCAGTACACATCGAACGGTTTTGTTGTGTCTGGCTGCGCCAAAACCGGTGCTGATGTCAGGTGCTTGACTAAAGCCTTGAATGCTGCTTCACATGCTGGACTCCAAACATATTTGGTAGCCTTCTTCAGCAGCTCTGTCATAGGCTTGGCAATCTTCGAGAAGTTCGGAATGAACCTCCGATAGTATCCCGCGAGTCCGAGGAAACTCCGTACCTCGTGAACAGTTCTCGGGGATTTCCAATTCAGCAATTGAGTGATCTTGCTCGGGTCTACAGCGATACCCTACGCTGAGATGATATGCCCGAGAAAAGGCACTTGTGATATCCAGAATTCTCATTTGCTGAATTTCGCGTATAACTTGTGATCCCGCAGCCGTTGCAAGACTATAGCAAATGCTTCTTGTGATCTTCCTCTGACTTGGAATATACCAGGATGTCGTCGATGAAGACCACGACAAACTTGTCCACCTCCGGCATGAATACCGAGTTCATCAAGTACATGAAGTGAGCTGGAGCATTGGTGAGGCCGAAGCACATGACCAGGTACTCATAAAGTCCGTACCTCGTCGAGAAAGCTGTCTTTGGAATGTCCTCCGCCCTTATCTTAATCTGATGGTACCCGGATCTTAAGTCCATCTTGGAAAAGATCTTTGCTTCGACCAACTGATCAAACAACATGTCGATCCGTGGCAACGGGTACTTGTTCTTGATGGTTACGGCATTTAATGGACGATAGTCCACGCAAAGCCGTAACGTCTCATCCTTCTTCTTTACAAATAATGCCGAACAGCCCCATGGCGAGGAGCTCGGCCTAATAAAACCCTTCTCCAGAAGGTCCATGAGCTGAGTCTTCAGTTCAGCCAATTCCTTGGGCGCCATCTTGTACGGCCTTCGTGATATTGGCATGGTCCCCGGTGCAAGTTCAATCTTGAACTCCACCTCTCTATCGGGTGGCATTCCCGGTAAATCATCCGGGAATACGTCAGGGAACTCTCGGACTACTGGAATATCTTCCAATCTGATGGTTGTGGCTTGATAGACACTTGGAAGTTTTATTTCTGGACTTTCCAGAAATAATGAGTGAGACCCGTGCACTTCTGAGTTTAAGTGCACGACTCGAAGGACGGTGTCTAAAACAGCGCCGTGGCGGGTTAACCACGACATCCCTAGGATGACATCGACCTTTTGTCCCTCTAAAATAATGAGAGACGTGGGGTACACTCTACCCGCTAAGCATAATGGCGCTTTGGAAACCATTACGCTTGCTGAAATCTTCCCACCCGGTGAACAAATTAAATATGGACTATAGGTGGGTAGTATTGGCAAGCTGTGTTTAGCAATGAAAGCTTGGCTAATAAGATTATGTGTGACGCCTGAATCAAACAGTACTATAGCGGGATGCTGGTGGAGTTGGAACATACCCGTAAGGATTGGCTCGCCCTCCGGCACGTCCTCTATGGTAAGTTGATGGACGGTGCCAGGCCTAGGGTTTGCCCGCCGCGCATTAGTAGGGTTCCGGGGTTGATTCCTCCCCGGAAACTGCGGTGCCACTCCGCCGCCTTGCCTCTCCGGGCAACTGCTCGCGAAGTGTCCTGGACGACCACACTTGTAACATGTGGCCGCTGCTGGTGTAGTGCTCGGGGGACGAAAGCCCGGCATACGCTGCTGAGGTGCATACGCACGCGGCATCGCCCGCTGATGCTGTTGTTGCGGAAGTGGTACTGGCAGTGCCGGCCTGAATGCCGGTGAAGAATACGGCCGACTGCGGAATGGCATCGACCGCTGTGGTGGCTGCCAGCGTGGACCTGATGGTGGGCGATTCATCATCCGAAACTTCTGAGAAGGACCGCCTCCTTCTCCGCTGCTCTGCGGCGCGCTTCGCTTTCTCTCCGCTGCCGCTAACTCCTTGCCGGAGTCCTCTTGAACAATCGCAGCGTCAATGATGTCGTTGAGGCTGCCACGATTGAACATCGCCAACTTGTCCTTCAGGAGCGGGTTAAGCCCCTGGTAAAAGTGGTCCCGCCGCTTCTCATCAGTATCTGCGTGATACGACGCGTAGAGCGCGAGATCGTTGAACACTCTGGAGTATTCCAGCGCGTTCCAGCTCCCTTGTTGCAGGTGTAAGAACTCCTGCGTCTTCCTCTTCATCAAACCTGGCGGTATATGATAGGCCCTGAAGGCCGTCCGGAACTCCGTCCAGGTCATCACTCGGTCGGTGGGCTGTGAAGCACAGAAGTTGGCCCACCACGCGCTCGCGGATCCTTGGAGCTGCTGGACCACGAACTGAGTCTTGCGCTGCTCGCTTATCTGGAGCAGCCCGAACTTCATCTCTATTGTGCGGAGCCAGTTGTCCGCGTCAAGAGGTTCATCCACCCTTGAGAATACTGGGGGATGAGTCGCCAGGAAGTCAGAGTAGGAGCTCTGTTGACGCTCCTCACGGTCTTGACGTCTCTCTGGGCGAGACGTATTTGCGATAAGCGTTTGCAGCAACTCCGTGTGCTGCTGATGTGAACCCGCCATTGCCGCGATGATGTCGGCCAACGTAACCGTTGGCAGTGGCGGTGGCGGTGTTTGCTGTTGCTGTTGCTGCTGTTGCTGCTGCTGTCCCGAGGAGTCCTCGGGAGGCTGTTGGGAGGTCTCTCCCCCTTGGCTAGTACCCCCAACATCAGGGTTGGCACGAGTATGCGTCATTCTGAAATCCACAACAGCAGCGATTAGCACATGTCTTACTTAAAATTCCATATGTAACAGTAGGTATTGAAGTCACACATGATTAATTTGCACAACATTCACATATATTGATAAAGCATAAATTTATACAAGATACATTATTCTCGGGTCTCCGAGAAGTCGTGCTCATGTCGTCACTACCTATACATACGCTACTGTCTACACGACATGTCACTGATTACAAAAGTTGGGTTACACTACCCTAGCTGCCCTACATGGCAACTGTAACCCCCTACTCGGAGTAGAACTCGACCTCCTGTGGGTTGTCCTCCTCCGGTACCTCTGCTGGTGGCTCTGGATCTACCACCTCTTCTCCCATCTCGGGTTCTCCCATTGCTGGAAGTCCCAAGACCACAGGTATGCCCAATACCGGAGGTACGAAGTCCTGCAAAGCATGCACCTCGTCCATAGCCTGGTTGTAGTCCTCTTCCCAGCCTTGGCCTTCCTCAATAGCGTCGTCTCGCTCTTGAGCAAGGTCCTCGTTCTGCTGGGTCAGATTCTGTACCAGTTCCTGTAACGCCACGATGTCGACACGGCTCTTCTTCTTTGCCTTCTTCAGACGATGCAACTGATTGTGCTGTTCATTCAGTCGCTTGATCGTCGGAAGGAGCACATTGCGGAGTGCGCTGTGAGCACTCTCAAAATGGTCTCCACGGCTCATGCTCTCCTTGAGCTTCGTGGCGAGATGCTCCGTATGAACAGCTTGGCTGTCCATCACGGCATTTCCCGCCCTCATCTGGAGGCTGAGACTTGTCTCCGCGGGGTTGTACCTTGGGCAACTCGGGTCCGTTGCCTCCAGGTACCTCTCTTCCCCCACATGCTGAGCCCGTCCCTCCACCGGAACGAGCGCGTATGGAGTGCCCTCCATAGCCTGCACGTGTAGTTGGCAGAAACGTGACATGGTGTCACGGGCTGCCACTTGCCACAGCCCTTCCAGTTGTCTTCCTCTCACCGTGATGGTGAACGGCACCCAACCGGGTGGCGTAGGTCCGGCAGGGACCTCAAAATGGATTGTCCACATCTCGTTTCCCTCTTCGCCTTCTTCCTTGGCGAAGTACTGCGGCATCTGGTTGTATCCGAAATATTGAAGCATCTGCCTCAATGCCTCCGGATAGCCGTTGCGGTGAGAACAGTGGGACAACACCCACCCGTTCTCCAACTGCTTATCTGCTGTCATCTGTAAAAATATATTTGAGAAATGTCAAATATTTATTTAAACAGTAAACCATTGAGTTATAACATAAGACATGTCATTGAACTCATAAAACTTGGAAACATAGTTCAAATTTTAAACAAATTTGACTGCTGATCTGCTGTTCACATGACAGCCCTGATCAGTTTCCATCTCAACCTGATTTAGGCCATGTTAAAGCAAAACCAATTCTGTAGCTCAACATCAAAGTTAAAGCTAACTTCAATAGATTTCCAGAAAGTATTTGCTTGGCCTAAGATCTGTCCTGGTTCAAAAGTTATGAGATGTCAAATTTAACAGAATTTCTGGAGACAATTGGACAGCACCTCCCTGCTTTAGGTACTGGTTTGATCCAAGAATTCCAGTTAATTCTGCTCCCAATCTGACAAAACTTTCTGTTACAAAGTTGTAACCCATCTCATAAGATTTCCAGAACTACCTCATTTTCTATTTTTGGATTTTTATGCAGGAAGTTATACTCAATTTACAGAGAGTTTACAGAGAGTCTTTGCTCTGTCCTGTTTTCTGGACAGTTTCAACTCTACTGCATTTTTCGATTGGTTAAGGGATGAAACACCTCTGAACCTCAACATAAAAGTTGTAAAGCTCTTCCAAAGCTTTCCAGAAATGTATCATATGACCTCAACCTCGAAAGAACTCAACCTCTAACCTTTGATTAACTTCAGCCTTGATTCAGCTGAAAACAGAGTGCTCTGTCCTTAACCCCCTATAAGTTGAAAACTTGTTAACTTTGAATATCCTGTTCAAGGGAAGGAGTTACATCAAGTTTTACTACTTTAGATCAAAACCTTCAAGTTTTAAATGAAGTTGTTCATTTAATGGGGTGTGACGTCGATGCGTCACCAGATTATGTCGGTACTACGTCCTCACAAAGAAAAACCTATACCGGACTTAGCCGGCTTCGTTAATTCAGTGGCACTAAACGTCACTCGCACACGGATGCTACACGTCTACCATTTCGTGGTCAGGCTACCTGCAGGAAACTCAAGCAATCGTCAGACTCGGCTGCACACCGAGCCCGGAATCCATACAGTTCGTACACCCGGCCGTCATCACTCGCCCGGATGTTCTCAAGCAAAACACGCCTTGAGTTACGTGTTCACGTTTCAGACCACGTGACGGGGTCTCCCAATTTGCACCACGCACGCCAGGGACAGACGTTGCTCGAATACCCCAAACGACATGAAGAGTCGTAGAGGATATCAAAGCGGGTCGGGTTACCTGCCACCCGAGGGGCTCCACCCTTCAGCTTGTGCACACTGGTGGACAGCGCTTACATGTACCCCCCAAGACATAAATGTCCTGAGATACACGATACACGATTTTCCAACATAGACAGATAGGTTAGTATGCCACTTTCTATATGCTAATAACATCCTTATACGGGCTACTAACTCGTACCTCACTGGATTTTTGAAAAAGATGACCTTTGTAGTGCGTTAATCCTCAAGCGAGCTCTGATACCAACGCTGAACAACCCCAAGGTCTTGTCGAGCCAGGATCACGCTGAGGGGTGCTGCGTTGCACAGCACCGGATAACACACATCAAAGGTACAAAGAGAAATCAAAAATTTATTATATAAACAAGTTTATGAACATGTTTACATCAAAATAAGTTCTGTCTACACTCACGGGCGTAGACTACGCATCAAGTGCACATTCAGCCCTTGAACGTGTCCTTGCTAGCACACACGCACACTAACCCTGCGGCGTGCACGACTCGCACTCGACGGGGTTCCCCTCCTGGGGTTCCGTCTCCTCTTCGGGAGTCCCTTCCTCATAGAACCCTGCAAAAGCTTCAAACACAAGCAGTGAGCACGAAGTCTCAGCAAGTCTGACCCATCTCTCCTAAACATGGAACTTCTACATGAGGGGTGATGGGTACATGAGGTAAAACCATTTGCAAAGGACTCGCCTAATTATTGGAAACTTACTTTCAAGTTTTAGCAGCAGGTTGTGGAGAACCTTACGCTAAGGCACATGAGAGAGCCGCAATCAAACAAGAAACGCATTTCTCTCATGTACTTTGCCCAAAGTTGAAAAGAACTTTAGTTAGCTCTAAACTACAGCAATTCATTAGCAATCAAGTCCATCTTTCAATCAGCAACATTTTAACATGCAACTAGCCTGTTCTTTCTACGTCACGGTACAATGAACAATTGGTACTCACTGACCGCGAGGGACAGCGATTATAACCGATTTACACCTGCAGGGTTACCCGAATAACCCGTCACGTACGCCCGTACTCGATGTTGCCTACAACAACCATCACGGACGCCGTACGCAACCACCTTTCACCCGTCAGCCAAATATTGAACCGGTCCCATCGTCCCGAGCAAGAGGTCTATGCACGCGCATCTCAGTGCCGCCAGCCGATTTACACCTCGAGCTCTCAACCTACCCTCTGAACGACGGGCAATGCCTCAATACCCAGCTACCCGAGTTACATCAGTTTCCCGGTTCTCATATAGCCGGTAGGTCTTCGGTACTGTTCTAGCTTGTTCAACAGGCCCGCACACGGCTCGGTCCTCAATCGACACAAGCGGAGCTACAGCACACAGACCCCAAAGTCCTGCTGCCCTTACTCTCCGCTCGGTCTCATCTTTCTTTCCATGTGTATCATGTGCTATGTCTACCCGAGTCGAGTGCCTCTAGCCTATGCTCGCGAGTAGTTCCAACTACTCGACTTGTACCGAATCCTACACTAACTTAGCTTTGTAGTAGCTAAATGGGTTTGCAATCCTAAACCCAAACCAGGGTTTTCTTGGCTATGCAATTGGGTTTCCAAACAAGACTCTAATGCAAGGAATCATAATACTCAAGTAAGTGCTCAAAACAATAAAAATTTGTAAAATGGTTAATGTAAACCGGAGCTTGCCTTGCTGCTCTTGGTCGTAGGCTAGCTGTTCCTCCGGAGTAACGAAGTCTAGGACTTCGGGTTCCTCCTCGACCTTAGCGACTACATGATAGAAGCAATACATGTATTAATTTAAATGCAGTTGTATTAACTTTTAAACTTGTGAAGTCTATAACTCTTACTAGACAAGCCCAATGACTGTGAAACTTTTACTGTGGCTGGGTTACAACCTAAGTACAGACTTGGTCAAGTATTAGCTGCAGCAAAGCTCAGTTGAGCCCTCCACAATTAATTATGTACTTGACCTTAATTGAAGGCTTTTAGGGTGTTCTAAGGATTTTCATGAATTGAACTATGACTTTATGAAAAATAGATTTTCAGAGGGTTCTAATGGAGTTGGTCTCACTTAATTTGAAGGTTACTAACTAAAGATATGAGCTAAACAATTTCAGAGAAAATTCTGAAAATGTTTCTGAACATTTTCTATTTTCTCTGGAACAGTTTCACTAATCACACCATTAGGTGGATCAAACGAGCTCAATTGGATCTGAAATTTTTATGGTAGTTCAGGAATATTTTGGTGAACATCCCAGCAAAATTTCAGGATTTTCCTCCAAAGGATTCTCCAGTTAAAATTCCAAACATTTTAAATTTTGAGGAATTAATTCTGGGGAATTAAGGGTTTTCATGAAGTGAAACTTGATTTGCTGGAAAGTTCTCAGAGAGCTGAATCCAACAAAATTTGGTTCACTCGATTTGGAGTTTTCTAGCTCAAGTTATGCGGATTTGAAGTTTGAAGGAAATCTAAAAATCGGGGAAAAAGTTTAAACTTGCCGGGGCCTGCAGGGACACGTGTCGATCGCCGAGGTGACAGCACACCGCGGCCCACATAGTTTTTGCGCGCCAGCACACCCGATCCTGGCCGCAGCCCGATCCCGATTTAAAATATCGGTCGCTGACAGCTGGGGTCCACCCCCTTCTTCAACCTCCCGACGCCCGCGCTCCGCCGCCGGGGTATCTCGCCGGAGAGCTCGCCGGCAGCTTCGGTAGAGCTCCAAACTTCACGATTTTTGTCGCCTCTGCCTATTTTCTCTCGGGGAACAGGATTCTCGGGCCAGCTCGCCATGAAAATGGCCGCCACATGGTCGGCGACGAGCTGCAGACTCGGGAGAACTTCGGCCGTGTTGCCCGTCCTCCCTAGCACCTAACCCGATCGAGCTCAGGGTCGTCGAGCATCAGTGGACCATAGGAAAGGTCGACAAGAGCTCTACGGAGCTTGGGAAGGGCTGTGTTGGGCTGTCACCGTGCGACCTAGGCCGGAAATCAGGATTTCTACTAAAACTCGAAGAACAGCGGTTTCCCTCCACGGTTCTTCGTGGTTCTTGCTCCTATGGACCCGCATGGGCTACTAGAACGGATCCTCTCCATGAGAGGATGAGTGATGCAGTGTGCATTACAAATTTCTCGGATCGGTGCAGACCTCACTTTTGCACACCGTCGCGAAAACATGAAATTCTGGCTTGAGCAGTGCTTGTCACGCCGCCGGAGCTTGCGGAAAAGAAAGAGGGGTTGAAGACGAACCTCTTTGCTGTTCACAGCTCCGTGAACGGTGGGCTGTGGTGGCCGGAAGGACGGTTCCCGCAGCGGCGGCTCGAGCTGAACTGGCAGAGAAAAGATCGCCGCGGTGGAGCTCGGGGAAGACCAAGCAGGGTCTGGAACCGATGCAGAGGTGTTGAAGATGGCTTGGCGCACCCGGTGCTGGTCTCAGATCGCCGGGAGGGTCACTGGATCGGCCGGGCGATGAGGGACCGAAAATTCAGTCGGGCGGCTAGGAGTTTCAGTCTGTTGGGCGAGAGCGCGTCGGGGTAGGGATGGGGAGCACCGGCGGCTGCTCGGACGCCTAGATAAGGGCCCCGGGAGTCGGTTCAGCGACCGTGGGCGGCAAGCAGGTGGTGGCGCGGCGGCCTCCCTCGGTGGCGCTCTCGGGAGAAGCTCGGGGACCCAAGTACTGAAAGTCCACTCGGTTGATCTCCTTCAGTGGCTGACATATGGGTCCCACTTCCAATTTTAACCTCTGAAATTTACTCCTATTCACTGTTGTAAACAGTGAGTCCCAAAATACCCATGGTGATTCAAATTATTCACCCATGAGCCATTTGAATTGGTTAGAATTCAAATGGGGTTTGGTTTGAATGAATTTCAGCACAAGTTCAGTTTGAAATTCAAATGAAGTTTGAATTTGCCCCACTTAGCTCATGTCAAGATGAACTCCAAATGGAGTGAAAATTGGTGTGTGAGCTCACAAAAATGTGATGAATAAGAATATGCCTCCCACTTTTAAATTCATGGGATAAAAACAGTTTGAATTTGAATATGGTTTCAAACTGCCCTCTTTTTAACTATACCGAAAATGACCTCAAAAAGGTTTTGAATTTGGGTGAAACTTGGTATGGACATCCTTAGCAATGTGTAGGAGTTTTCATATGTCCAGCCCACCTATATCACATGTGGGAAATACCACTTTTGCAATATGTGAGTTTGTTCTCTAATGAGCATGTTGATGGTGGTTACTTGCTCTTCATTTGTGTTGATCATCTTTCCTCAAATGAGGTGTGTGTGTATGGTGATGACACTTCAAATATGTGTCAAAAACTGAGGCCCTTACAGAAGATTTCAGTAAATATGATGATTCCAAAATCACCTCTGTGCTTAGGTGGGAAGATATATCCCACCACTTTGATAATTCTTACGGGGCAAAAGATTGATGCAATCTTAGGGATGTCATGGTTACACTACCATGGCGCTGTCCTGGAGACACGGACATGGACGGTTCATTTAAATTCTCCATTCCACTGTCCGCATTCCATGGTGTTAGACAATCCAGTCCGGGAAGTTTCAGAAATTAATAATGCTGAAGCTCTTAAGTTAGAGGACATCCCCGTAGTCCGGGAGTACCCCGACGTGTTTCCGGATGACCTTCCGGGCATGCCACCTGAGCGGGATGTCGAGTTCAACATTGAACTTGCACCCGGGACTATGCCCATATCACGGAGACCATACAAGATGGCTCCGAACAAGCTGGCTGAATTAAAATAACAGCTCAATGATCTGTTGAGCAAAGGTTTCATTAGGCCGAATTCCTCGCCTTGGGGATGCTCGGCGCTGTTTGTTAAGAAGAAGGATGAGACCTTGAGGCTGTGTGTGGACTACCGGCCGCTGAACACCATCACCATCAAGAATAAGTACCCACTGCCCCGCATTGACATATTATTTGATCAGCTTGTGGGTGCAAGTGTGTTCTCCAAGATGGATCTTCGCTCTGGGTATCATCAGATAAAGATCCGAGCGGAGGATGTCCCGAAGACGGCCTTCTCGACGAGATACGACTTATATGAATATCTCGTCATGTCTTTTGGTCTCACTAATGCTCCAGCCCATTTCATATATCTCATGAACTCGGTGTTCATGCCGGAGCTGGACAAGTTCATGGTGGTGTTCATTGATGATATCTTGGTTTACTCCAAGACAGAAGCAGAACACGCCAAACACTTAAGAATCGTTCTTCAACGATTGCGAGACCACAAACTCTACGCCAAGTTCAGCAAATGTGAGTTTTGGATCAGCCAAGTGCCATTTCTGGGACATATTATCTCAGCGGAAGGCATTGCGGTTGACCCAAGCAAAATCGAACAAGTGGTGAAATGGAAAGCTCCCACTTCAGTCCATGAAGTCAGAAGCTTCCTCGGCTTAGCGGGACACTATTGGAGATTCATGCCAAGCTTCTCCAAGCTTGCTAAGCCGATGACAGAGTTGCTGAAAAAGGGAACAAAATATGTTTGGAACACGGCGTGTGAAGGAGCGTTCCAAGCATTAGTGAAGCATCTCACAATAACCCCGGTTTTAGCTCAACCAGACACAACCAAGCCATTCGACGTGTATTGTGACGCGTCCGGTATTGGGCTCGGCTGAGTGTTGACGCAGGAAGGACGTGTGGTCGCATATGGCTCACGCCAACTTCGGAACCATGAGCAGCATTATCCAACTCATGATCTTGAGCTTGCTGCTGTGGTTTTGGCGTTAAAAATGTGGAGGCACTATCTCCTGGGGAATTTGGTGCATCTCTACACCGACCACAAGGGCTTGAAGTACATTTTCACCCAGAAGGAGCTGAATATGTAGCAAAAGAGGTGGTTAGAAATAATCTTTAGATTGAGATTCACTACCACCCCGGCAAGGCGAATGTGGTCGCCGACGCGCTGAGTCGGAAGTCACATGTCCATAACCTCACCATTACCCCGGTGGAGGAGGAAGAGCCGAGTTTATACTTGGTTCCTTATGGATCGCTCTACAACCTTGCCCTCATCCGTACTATTAGGGAGGACATCATTGCAGCTCAGAAAGTTGATAATGGCATGGCACATCTCTGGAGACGGATAGACAATGGGGAGATCAAATGTTTCCGGAAGGATGATGAGGGGACGCTATGGTTCCATGACCGCATAGTCGTACCCCAAGATATGGAGCTAAGGAAAAAGATCCTCGATGAAGCTCACTTGTCTAAATACTCCATTCATACGGGCAGCAACAAAATGTACCAAGATTTGAAAAAGAAATTTTGGTGGACACGGATGAAGCGGGAAGTAGCTAAGTACGTATCCGAGTGTGATACGTGTAGACGAGTGAAAGCTGATCATATGAGAAAATCAGGGCTACTGCAACCCCTGAAAATTCCGGCATGGAAATGGGAAGATGTGAGCATGGATTTCATTGTGGGATTGCCCCTGACATCCAACAAGCATGACTCCAGTTGGGTAATCGTTGATCGGTTAACCAAGACGGCTCACTTCATCCCAGTGCATACACGTTACAATACCGGCAAATATGCGGAGCTGTACATAGCAAAGATTCTATGCTTATATGGGGTACCCAAGACCATCGTCTCGGATCGAGGTGCATTATTTGTATCTCGCTTTTGGGAGCAGCTACACGCTGCATTGGGTACTAAGCTGATTAGAAGCTCCGCCTCTCACCCTCAGACAGATGGGCAAACAGAGAGGGTGAACCAAGTACTAGAAACATGTTGAGAGCATGTGTCATCCACCACGGTAGGAACTGGGATGATCACCTACCGTTGGCAGAATTCTCGTACAATAACGGCTATCAGGCGAGTATCAAGATGGCACCCTACAAAGCTCTCTACGGTCGCAAGTGCCGCACCCCATTAAACTGGTGCGAGTCCGGTGAAAGGGTCACATTCGGGGTAGATGTGGTGAACGACGCCGAAGAGAGCGTTCGGATGATCCAAGCCAACTTGAAGGCCGCTCAATCCCAGCAGAAAAGCTACGCTGATAAGAGGCGTAGACCGCTGCACTTTAACGTCGGGGAACACGTGTACCTCCGTGTGTCTCCGATGAAAGGCGTGCACCGGTTCGGCGTGAAGGGGAAACTCGCTCCCCGTTTCATTGGACCCTATGATATCACCGAGAAATGTGGACCAGCGGCGTATAGACTGGAGCTACCGGCATCTCTTGCTGGTGTTCACGACGTTTTCCATGTTTCACAACTGCGAAAATGTCTGAAGCATACAGCCGCTGTTCCTACCGAAGACATCGTTGAGCTGCAACCATATTTGACATATGATGAATATCCGGTGGCAATTATTCATGAGAAAGCTCGGACCACGCGTAGCCGAACGTTGTGGTTATACAAGATCCTCTGGAGCAACCACACTGCCGAAGAAGCGACGTGGGAGAGCGAGTAATTCCTTCGCTCAAATTACCCGGAGTTCATGGCGTCTCAGCACGGGTGAGTTCCTATTACATCGCTGTCTATTCTTTTGTAATCTCGGGACAACATTCTTTTAAGGAGGGAGGGATGTAAAAGCCCAAGAAAAAGGACTTGCAAAAAATTTTCATCACCTCACAACAACACAGCCTTTGTTGTGGATATCTTGTGAAGAGCAAGTAACCACCATCAAAAAGGGTGATTAGAGGGGAAAGCCTTAACTTTCACAAAGAAGGATTTCTACACATGAACATGAGAGGTTGAGCTCACCCTAGAACTTAAAAAGTCTGGGGAAGGTTCAGACCAAATCTCATGCAAATCCAACACTTTTTGAGGCACTTTTGGAGGCATTTGAAAAAGAGGCCAATTTGAATGTAAATTCAAATTGCAGCAACTTTCATCACTCAAATTCAAAAGTTGGCTTCATATTCAAACTCAGCACATTTTTTTGAGTTAGTACACTAATTTTCATCCCCATTGGATGTTCATCTTGTCAGGAGCTAAATTAGCAAGAATTCGAAACTGAATTTGAATTTCAGTTCAAATGTGAAGCAAATTTAGCCAAACAAATTTCAAATTTGGGAAACCAAATTCAAACTATAACTTGGTGATTAAGGCTCACATTCAATTGTGAGTAGCTGGGGATATTTTAGCACAAACAGAAATGAAAAATTGGAAAAGGAATTAGGGGGGGGAGGCCCACAGGTCAGAAGCCTTCACACTGAAGTTTACTCAGGTGATCTTTTCCTCGGCCGAAGCCGCGCGCGCGCCAGCGCGACCGCGCCCCGACCGCCAGCAGCGCTCGGACGTCCACCTCACGGTGAAAAATCGCGGCTCAAAGGCCAGCGCACGAGCTGCTTCACCCCTCCTTCTGTTTCCCGAGCGAAAACGAGCATAACCAGAGCTACCTCCCGTGTCCGCGCAAGAACTCGACGCCGCCTCCTCTGATCACCGGCGACCGGCCGATCCCGACGGCTTCACACGCCGTCAACAGAGAAGAAAAGGTGCGCCTACTTGTGCTGAAGCCGTAGGAGGAAACCGTGCGCCAGTTCCAGCGATGTAGAGCAACAATTCCGGCCTTTCCTCCTCGGAGCATATTAGGGTTAGAGTCTGGTCTACGGTGAAATTTATTGCACAGAAGCAACCACTGATCAAGTAGCAACCAGTTCCATGCACTAGGGCCTTAGTTCTGTAAAAATTTTGGCCGGCGGCTGAGAACAGGGCACCTCGCCGGTGAGGTCGTGGTTGCGGCCGTTTTCACGGGGATCGGTGCCCATAACCATGGTCAGCAGGTGTCAGCGGAGCTCCCCAAGCAAACAGCGTCAAAAAAGGTGCAGGGAACACCGAGTTCGACGTCGCCGATGAGCTCCCGGCCGCTGTTACCGTCGAGAGCACTATTCCGGCCGTTGCCGAGCTTTGTTGAGGGCACCACCGTGTTTCCCAGGCCAAAATATGCACAGGCGGTGAGTTTCGTCGGAGGTCGGGCGGCAGAACGCCCGGCGGCGAGTACTCTGGCGAGGTGGGCGGCGGGGAGCCGAGGGAGCGCGAGGTTGAAGAAGCCCCGCGGGCCCCACGTGTCGGTATCTGCTGAAACCGCCCTGGATCTGCTGTGGCACCGGGATCCCGTGTGACTGCACGGGTAACTCTGCGGACCCCGGTGTGGGTTAGCTGGGAGGCTGACACGTAGCCCGGGGACCCCACCCGACAGTTTAATCTTTATTTGAATTTTCAGATTTGGTTAAAACTTCAAATGCATAGAAATTTTGCTAGGAAGCTCCAAATTCAGTGAACCAAATTTTGCTGAACTCAGAATTTTGGGTACTTTCCAGCAATACAAATTTCAGCTCATGAAACTTAATAGTTTGCCAGAATTAAATCCCTAAAATTTAAACTATTAGGAATTTTATCTAGAGAATTACTTTGTGAAAACTTCAGAAATTTGGCTGAGAGGTTCATGGGAAAATCCCTGAGTCACAGTAAAATTTTCAGACTCATCCAAGTTCATTTAGTCCCCATAATGGTGTTATTAAATGAACTGCCCTGAGCAAATAGAAAAATGTACAGAAACATTTTTCAGATTTTCTCAAATCTTGTTTAGGGCATAACTTCCTCTAGGATTCTTCAAATGACATGAAACCAATTCCATTAGAACCATCTTAAACTCTATTTTCCAGAAAGTAATGGTTGGAGCCATGAAAAACCCTGGAATTCCATAGAGGCTCTAATATTGACCAATAGGCTTTTATTTGTACAAGGCTCAAATGAACCTTGTTTCAAATGTAACTTGGTCAAGACTCTGGTTAGGACCTTACCAAGCCACCATAAAATTTCAAATTTAAATGGGAGGGCTAGCTAGAGTTATAAAATTTACTTATTCCAGTTTACACATTGCATTTGAATTGACATGTAGTATATCGTTAACGTGTAGCCGCTGAAGGCGAGGAGACTCCGGAAGTGCTCGACTTCCTTCTTCCATACGAAGACCTAACCACTGACCAGCAGCAACAAGGAAAGCCCCGGTTCGCATTAACCCTTTTATAAAGTTTTGCTTTGTTTACATGTTTAGTTTGAGGTATGGATGTGCATTAGGTGTAGGATGGATGAAACCCAAATGCATAACCAGATGGTTCCTAAAAGAGTGAGGGTAGTGTCTAAGTCCTCGAGTAGACAGGCTATGCTTAATGATTCATAAGACTTCGGTACAAGTCGAGTAGTTGGAATCTACTCGTGAGTTTAGGCTTGGGACGCACGGGATTGGTTCGAGTGATGTGAGATCACTTTAGTAATGAAAATGAGACTAGGCAGGGGCTAGGGCGCAGCAAGAGGAAGTCTTGTGTGCGCAGTCCTGTCCGTGTCGATTGAGGACCGATCCGTGTGCGGCCCTGCTGAGCAAGCATACGTAACAAATGCATATCGGATATATGGGCCCCGGTAAACCGATGTAACCTAAACCTCCGGGTGTCGAGGCATAGCACACCGATTTATAGACGTAGGTTGAGGGCAGCAAGGTGGAAATCTTCTAACGGGCATAGAGAGATGCTCCGTGTAGGGAACCTCCTGTCCGTTTCGGTGTGACCGGTTCGACATTTGGGCTGTTGGGTGAAAGGTTGTCCCGTACGACATCGAGTGAGCGTGCTGTGCAGCTCCACGGTTGGGCGTACGTGACGTGCTCTTTGGGTATTCCTGCAGGTGTATATCGAGTCGATTCTCCATCCCTCACGGTGACGAGTACCGCTTGTTCACTGTGTCGTAACGTAGATAATTTATGCAATGTTATGATTCAATTCTGCTGTATGATATATTTGTATTGCTACATGTGTGCCACCAAATATTGCTTACTAAATTTCAGATTCATGAACTGTTAACTTGTGGCTAAAAGATGAACTAAGGATCAATTATAGGCGTGTCCATTTGCGGAAATTTTACCATCCCGTGTTCATTGTACCCTACATGTAGAGTTTCATGTCTAGGCGAGTCGGTTAAGTCTTGTTGAGCCATCGTGCTCACGGTTGCTGCTTAAGTGTTTTTCAGGTGAGGAGCCACCCACGGACTCGGGGTAGGAGTCCACCGCGAGGGTTACCCTTCATCGGGGACCACGGCTGAGTGGGAGCCGTACACGCCGCGCTGAGCTGAGGAGTGCAGCTAGTGTGGGTTGCCCTAGGGCTGGGCAACCGACTTTTGCTAGATAGGCGGGCTTGAGTTGTACAAATTAGCCTTCCGCTGTGTAATAAAGATACTAGTTTGTAACTGAGTATTGTACCAGTTTGTACAGTTTCAGTTTGTTTTCATATGTAATACAATGTATCCTTATGATTTGTGTTGTCTGGTGTCGCATCGTGTGGCACCACACTCTGCGATCTTGAATGAGCGGATTCTGGTCCGCCACAGAACCAAGTCTCTACTTGGTTCCATATGGAGCTCTACATAATCTAGCTCTCATACCCACATTAAAAGAGGAGGTTATGGAAGCTCAAAAGCGAGACAAGGGCATGTCTCATATCAGGAGAAGGTTGAAGAACGGGGAAGTAAAATGTTTCCGGTTAGATGATGAAGGTACCTTATGGTTCAAGGACCGGATAGTCGTACCCCGTGATATGAGGCTGCGGAAGAAAATTTTGGATGAGGCTCACTTATCCAAATTTTCTATTCATCTGGGCAGCAACAAGATGTACCAAGAATTGAAGACTAAATTTTGGGGGACCCGGATGAAGCGAGAGGTTGCTAAATACGTATCAGAATGTGATACGTGTCGGCGAGTTAAAGCCGACCACATGAAGAAAGCAGGAACCTTACAACCGCTAAGCGTTCCGGTATGGAAGTAGGAGGATATTAGTATGGACTTCATTATTGGACTACCTCTCATGGCTAATAAGCATGATTCGATTTGGGTAATCGTTGATCGGTTAACCAAATCAGCACGCTTCATCCTGGTGCGTACCAAATACAACGCCAAAAAGTATGCGGAGTTGTACATAGAAAAAATCTTGTGCTTACATGGAGTTCCCCGTACCATTGTCTCCGATAGAGGATCGCTGTTCGTATCCCGTTTCTGGGAACAGCTACACGCATCCTTGGGAACCAAATTAATTCAAAGCTCCGCGTATCACCCTCAAACCGATGGGCAAACTGAGAGGGTGAATCAAATCCTTGAAGATATGCTAAGGGCGGGTGCCATCCACCACGGTAAGAGCTGGGATGATCACTTACTGTTGGCGGAGTTCTCGTATAACAACGGTTATCAAACGAGCATAAAAATGACACCGTATGAAGCTCTCTACGGCTGGAAGTGCTGCACACCCTTGAACTGGTGTGAATCTGGCGAGAGAGTGATTTACGGGATTGATCTCGTAAATGAAACTGGAGAGCGGGTAAGGCTTATTCAAGCAAATCTTAAAGCCGCTCAGTCCAGACAAAAGAGCTATGCGGATAGGAGACGACATCCTCTGGATTTCCATGTTGGGGACCACGTATACCTCCGTGTATCTCCTATGAAGGGCATTCACCGATTCGGAGTGAAAGGAAAATTAGCTCCGCGTTTTATCGATCCCTTCGTCATCATTGAAAGATGTGGACCTGTGGCATACCGTTTGTAGCTACCAGCAGACTTAGCCGGAATTCATAACGTCTTCCACATATCTCAGCTGCGGAAATGTTTGAAAGTTCCAACGGAGATTCTCACGGAGGGCATAGCAGTTTTGTGGGGACCACCCCGTGGTTCACCCACTCCAGGATCGCATAGGGTGGTGCCGTGCGATGCGGCACCAAACAGCACACATGAAAAGAATAAAGAACAACGTACAACTTTTTATTTGATATAAAACAGCGGAAGTCTTTTACAAAATATAACTATACAGCGGAACTATTCTTTATTAACACTCTTTCATTCTAACTATGCAAAAGTGTAGCTGTCCAGCCCGGGGACGCTACACACTAGCAGCATGGAACCGGAGATCACGGCGGCATGCAGGGCTCTAGCTCGGCCGTGTACCCCGACGGGGGCATCGCCTCGTCCTCGGAACCTTCCTCGTAACTCTCACCTGCACACAGCTCAAATATTGCAACCGTGAGCACGAAGGCTCAGCAAGTCTTAACCGTCAACCCTAGGCATGAAACTCTACATGCAAGGATGTGTAAGATAGGAAAAAGGACTTTGCAATAAAGACACGCCTACATGTTGATCCTTACTTTCAGTTTTATAGCAACAGGTTAATGAGCCATAAGCAGCCCTCTCATCGGAAGTCCACAATCAAACAAGAAACGCTTTCCTCTGATGTGGTGATGCCCAAAGTGGAATATAAACTTAATTAGCTCTATAACTACAGCAATCAAGGTATTCAAGACATTATAGATCAATACAGCATTTTCAGTTGGCTTATTTAACTTCTTACTACGTCACAGCGCAGTGAACAAGCGGGTACTCAAATAACCGCGAGGGACGGTGATTGCAATCAAGACACACCCGGATAACACGTTGCATACACCCACTTTCAGAAGCGTGATTCCACACCCCTTCCTACTCTGTTGTATGCAACAACCTTTCAAAGGCAACCCAAATGCCGAACCGGTCCATCCATAACGGGCAGGAGGTCCCCGCGTGGAGCGTGACTGTGCCCACTAGCAGATTTACACCTTGCTACCCTCAACCCACTCCTATTTACGGTTGGGTAAGCCTCGGCACCCAGGTTAACCAATTACATCGGTTTCCTGGTTCCCATATGCCAGTATGCAACCGGTACTGTTCGATACTTGTCCAGCAGGGCCGCACACGGACGGTCCTCAACCGACACCAACAGGGCTACGCACGTGAGACCTCTGCTCACTGCATCCTATCCCCCCTGCTGGGTCTCATTTTTATAACTCAAGCCATTTTCTACCTCTTTTTATCCCGTGTGATAAGTACTATCTCGCGAGTAGCTTCCAACCACTCGACTTCTACCGAAAACCTAAACATTAGCATAGCATTTCTCTACTCGTCGAGTTTGTAAACTAACCAACCCTTTATAGGATTTAAAAAGGCTATACAAGTGTTGTTTCAATCACCCTAACTCTAATGCATACATTTCAACCTAGACATAAGTGATACAAATGAAAAGCTTTATAAAAGGTACTTAAGTGCAAACCGGGACTTGCCTGGTTGCGAGTTAAAGGGGAAATCAGCTTCTGGTGGGAGGACGTCCAAAGGATCCGGTGTGTCCTCAACTTCGGTCATATTATGAAATGTAAAAAAATACATGTGTAAGTATTAAGGATTTATAAGAATTGAACTTCTATTCATAGCTAATGCTATTTAGAATCCTTAATTGGCTTTGGGATTTTTACAGTGGATACTAGACTCTCTAAGGATGATTTGGGCCAAATTTGGAGACATGTCATTGCACAATGTAGCCTTTAAAATTCCTACAAGTACAATGCTTCTCTGAATTGTGAGCCCAAATTAGGAGCTTTGACATATATAGTAATGGAAGATGTGATTAGGGTAAGTCTCCATGGTTCTAACAAAATTTGTTTCACCATTTTTGGAGCCACCATCAGAGAGATGTGAATTTTTGAAGTTGGACAGGAGTTCTGAAAAGTTTCTGTTTAAATTGAATTTCCAAATAAAAGCTGAACTTGGGAAGGCAGTTTAGCCTAGCAAACGATCTCCAATGAAGCCCAATTTTTTACTGGAGATTAGTAACTATGAAAAGGATTTTCTACCCAAATTTGGGACTATTTCATAAAGAATTGCTCCTGTAATAAATCCCTAAAAATTTACTAAAAACATTTATACAGAAATTCCTGGGCATTTTCATAGCCTAAAATTGGTTTCTCTGTGAAGTGCTACTCATGAGGATTCCAAGAAAATTGGTCTCACTCTTTTTGGAGTTTTCTACACAAAGTTATGGGCTTGCAAAGATCAGCTAATTCCTGGAATTATTTCCCTAATAGAAACTTCAAATGATTGGAACTGGGCCCACTGTTTTAAATCGGACCAGTGAGATTTCGGCAACACCGGGGCCACGGGGTTATTCCTGCGCAGCCACACCGGATCCGGCGCCACAGGCCGATCCCCGCGCGTATACGGAGGCTGACAGGTGGGACCCGGCCCTCCTTCGTCTTCCTCGCGCTGCCCGCGCCTCCCGCGGTGGCGCACGCCGGCAAGGCTCGCTGGGACGGTGTTCCTGTGGTCCAAACTTCATCAAACTCGCCGCCTGTAAGTTCTACACCGTGCTGAACACGATGGTGGGGTCGGGAGTTGATGACAACGGCCGGAAAGGTGCTTGCACCAGCGATCATGTCGGACCTTACTTCGGCGACCTCGCTCTCACTCAACAGTGGGTCTTTCGGGCTAGGGTTTTCTCCAAAAGCACCAGTGTCACATAGACAACATCGACCCATAGCTCGCTCTCCATGAAAACCACCGGAGAGGGGACCTCACCGGCGACCCGAGCCCGCAAAACGCCGGCGGTGACAAAAACTCGAAAAACCCCTTCAGTTCTTGATGGTTTCCGGTGCCGTTTGAGCGAGAAGGATCGCAGGGATCTAACAAAGCTTCTGCTAGACCAGAATGAGCTCTAGGTATCGCAGCACGAAGAATTTAATTGTAGACCGAGAGATGTTGCTATGAACTAGGGTTTGGGAAAACCCGAAATTCTCACTACCCGATTGATCAATCATCCTGAGGCTTTCGGTAACACGATCTAAGGATGACAACGCACCTTTCTTCTGCAGGGAAGGGGCGGTGAAGCTGGCCGTAGCGCGCTGTCCACGGTGAACCGAATGGGGTTCCGCCGAGCACCTCCGATCGCCGGCGCCAATCTCTGGTTTGCGCGTAGCACGAGCTAGGAAGCTTAGGGGAAAGAATGGTGGAGGCTGGAGGACTCTCTTGCGCTTCTTTTTGCTGTTTGGGGCTCGATCATCCAAGCTCGGAGGGCGGTGGTTGATAGGAAGGAACCGAGCGGCGAGGTAGCTCACGGTTTCGGTCGGCGCTCGGGCAGAGGAACTGAGAAGATTACAGATGATGGCAGAGAGGAGAAATAGAAGTGCACTGCAGCCCTGATCGCCCACGCGCACCGGCTTGACCTTGGGGGCAGCGAGGTAGCAGCTCGGTGGAGGCAGCCGTCGATCGGTGGCGCGCGGTGAACAGTTGGATGAAAACGGGGTCGGTTCATTTGCTGTGTCTGGCTGACAGTAGGGCCCCACCTCCCCCTTTGTTTAGTCAAATTTCTCTGATATTTTTCATCCAGCAACTCAATATTAACAGCTTTACTTCACACCAAAGTTAAGTTTGAACTTGCTGAATTCAAATGGTTTGAATTCTGGTGTGAAATTTGGAATGTGGTTTGATCATTTGAATTTGAAAAGGAGTTTGAATTCTCCACTTTGTATTGCCTCAAAAATATAGCAAACCAGCTCCAAAATTTCCAATTTTTGGCACGGATGCTCATTCAAAGGTGGAGAACACATTTGTGAAACCAAATTTTCAAATTGAGGGAATTGGAATTTGAAACTGAATTTGAAATTCAGATTAGAGGGCTTTTATTTTTAATCTCAAACAAATATGAAAACTCCTCCAAATGAGCTGAATTTTGGAAGGTTGAATATTTGGAATATGAAGATCCAAGCTGTGCATTTAGATCTCCATGTTTGGAAGTTTTGGGAAGTCTAAACCCTCACTTTGAATTTACACCATTATAATTCAAAGTTTTAATTCCCCTCAATTTTCATAAGTGTACATGAGCAGAATTTTCTTGCTACCACTTTTGGGGATTTTACATCCCGCCCCCCTTAAAAAGAATCTCGTCCCGAGATTCCAAAGGAAAAGCAAAGTGGGGAAAAACTTTACCAGGTATAGGATGATAGCAAGTCCGGATAATACGTTCGTAGATAATCCTCGCTTTCCAATGTCGTCTCATCAGCGGTATGGTTACTCCACAAGACCTTGTAGAACCATAAGGTCGGGTTTCATGTGGCACGAGTCTTTTCATCGATGATCCGGATGGGATACTCCGTGTACGTGAGGTCCGGTTGAAGAACTTCTATGTCTTCTGTGCGGATTTCAGCCGAGGGTTTGAGGCACTTCCTCAGCTGAGAGATGTGGAAGACGTTGTGAATGCCTGCGAGCAACGCCGGTAAATCCAAGCGATAGGCCACGGGTCTGCATCTTTCAATGACTGTGAACGGACCAATGAACCGCGGCGCAAGTTTACCCTTCACTCCGAAACGGTGAACTCCCTTCATCGGAGACACACGAACATAAACATGGACCCCGATGTCAAAGTGGAGAGGGCGGCGTCTTTTATCCGCATAGCTCTTCTGACGAGATTGAGCAGCCTTTAGATTGGCTTGTATTACTCAGCACTCGTTCTTCAGCTTCATTCACAAGTTCAGTGCCGTAGATAACTCGCTCGCCGGACTCGCACCAGTTGAGAGGTGTGCGACATTTCTGGCCGTGGAGAGCTTCATACGGCGCCATCTTAATGCTAGTTTGATAGCCATTGTTGTATGAAAACTCCGCCAACGGCAAATGATCGTCCCAATTCTTGCCGTGGTGGATGGCACAAGCACGTAGCATGTCTTCAAGTACTTGGTTCACCCGTTCAGTTTGACCATCCGTCTGCGGTTGATACGCAGAGCTTCAGATCAGTTTGGTCCCCAATGATGCGTGCAGCTGTTCCCAAAACCGAGAGACAAACAGCGCACCGCGATCTGAAATGATGGAGTGGGGAACACCGTGCAAACACAAGATCTTTGCAATGTACAGCTCCGCATATTGCTTGGCCATGTACTTTGTATGTACGGGGATAAAATGAGCCGACTTGGTTAGTCGATCGACTATCACCCAAATCTAGTCATGCTTGTGAGAAGTGAGATGTAATCCGACTATGAAGTCCATGCTGATATCCTCCCACTTCCACGCCGGAATGTTCAATGGTTGCAGCTGTCCGACTTTACGCATACGGTCGGCTTTCACATACCGACACGTATCACATTCAGATACGTACTTTGCGATTTCTCTCTTCATCCGTGTCCACCAAAACCTTGTTTTCAGATCTTGGTACATCTTGTTGCTGCCCGGATGAATAGAATACATGGACAAATGAGCTTCGTCCAAGATTTTCTTCCGAAGCTTCATGTCACGGGGTACCACTATACGGTCTTTAAACCATAGAGTGTCGTGTTCATCTCTTCGGAAGCACTTCATTTCGCCATTCTCCATCCTTCTCCGAATGTGCGACATTCCCATGTCCTTCTTCTGAGCCTCCATAATCTTCTCTCTTATGGTTGGGATGAGAGCAAGATTATACAATGCCCCATATGGAACCAAGTACAGACTTGGCTCCTTCTCTTCAAGTGGGGCGATGGACAGATTGTTGACATGAGATTTGCGGCTCAAGGCGTCGGCAACCACGTTTGCCTTACCGGGATGGTAGTGAATCTCGATCTCATAGTCTTTGATCAGTTCTAGCCATCTCCGTTGCCGCATATTCAACTCCTTTTGAGTTAATATATATTTTAGACTTTTGTGGTCGGTGTAGAGGTGCACTAAGTTCCCAAGCAGATAGTGCCTCCACATCTTCAAGGCTAACACCACAGCAGCGAGCTCAAGATCATGAGTCGGATAGTGCTGCTCGTGGTTACGAAGTTGACGTGAGCCATAGGAGACCACTCTTCCTCCTTGCATCAATACACAGCCAAGCCCGATGCCAGATGCATCACAATATACGTCGAAGGGCTTGGTTGTATCCGGTTGAGCTAACACCGGGGCTGTTGTAAGATGCTTCACTAATGCTTGGAAAGCTTCTTCGCAAGCTGAGCTCCAAACATATTTGATCCCCTTCTTCAACAGTTCAGTCATCGGCTTAGCAAGCTTGGAGAAATTTGGTATGAATCTCCGATAATATCCTGCTAACCCGAGGAAACTTCTGACCTCATGGACTGATGTGGGGGATTTCCATTTCAGCATCTGTGCGATTTTGCTTGGATCAACTGCAATACCTTCTGCAGAAATAATGTGACCAAGGAATGGCACTTGGCTGATCCAAAACTCGCACTTGCTGAACTCGGCATAAAGCTTATGGTCTCTTAATTGTTGAAGTACGATATGCAAGTGTTTGCCGTGTTCTTCTTCAGACTTGGAGTAAACCAAGATGTCATCTATGAACACCACCACAAACTTGTCCATCTCCGGCATGAATACTGAGTTCATGAGATACATGAAGTGTGCCGGGGCGTTGGTGAGACCAAAGGACATGACGAGGTATTTATACAACCCACATCTCGTCCAGAAGGCCGTCTTTGGGATATCCTCCGCTCGGATCTTGATTTGATGATATCCAGAGCGAAGATCCATCTTGGAAAATACACTCGCACCCACAAGTTGATCGAAGAGAATATCGATGCGGGGCAGTGGATACTTATTCTTGATGGTGACGGCGTTGAGAGGTCGGTAGTCCACACACAACCTCAAGGTTTCATCCATCCTCTTCACAAACAGCGCCGAGCATCCCCATGGTGAGGAACTTGGTCGAATGAAACCCTTCTTCACTTGATCGTTGAGCTGCTCCTTCAGTTCAGCCAGCTCATTCGGAGCCATCTTGTATGGTCTCCGTGATATCGGCGTTGTTCCCGGTACAAGTTCGATCTTGAACTCGAAATCCCTTTTGGGTGGCATGCCCAAAAGATCATCCGGAAAAACATCTGAGTATTCACGGACCACACGAATATCCTCAAGTTTTGTGGCTTCCGTGTTATATGTGGCTGGAGCTTCTTGAACCGAACGGTCAAGAGTAAGAACATGTGGTCCATGAAGTGGAGAGTTTAAACAAACCACATGTGGAATGATGTCAAGAACAGCACCATGGCGATGTAGCCATGACATCCCTAAAATGACATCAAGTTTTTGACTCTCTAATATGATTAGAGACGTCGGGTATAGATTCCCACCCAATTGTAATGGCACTTTATAGACCATTCTATCAGCTGTTATTTTCCCACCCGGAGAACATATCAAATATGAATTATTTGTGGGAATGATAGGCAGTTGATATTTAATAACATAAGACTGACTTATTAAATTATGGGTGGCACCGGAGTCAAAAAGTATGACTACGGGATGATGCAGGTAAGAGAACGTACCCGCGAGGACGGGTTCGCCTTCCGGCACGTCTTCGATGGCTAAGTGGTGGATGTTGCCGGCTTTTGGTGCTGGTTTCTTGGGCTGGTTGCGGGGCTGATTAGCACCCTGATATGGTGCTGCACCCCTGCCCTGTCGCGGCTCGGGGCAGTCTCTTGAAATGTGCCTGACACGGCCACACGTGTAGCACGTGTAAGGTGTCGGGGTCCCACCGACTTGAGGACGGAATCCCGGTGCAAGCTATTGAAACTGAGGCGCACGCGGGACCATCCCTTGCTGCTACTGTTTCTGTGGTAAATACGTCACATGAAAGCCTGGCGCATTATATTGCCGCCCGTGAAACTGAGGCGGTCGCGCCGGTGGCTGCCATCTCTGACTGGATGGTGAGTGATACACCACGCGGTATTTCTGTGGCATCCCACCACTGCTGCTTGTCAGCGTGCTGCATTTCCTCTTATCAGAACCGTGCTCGCGCTAAGCATTCTCTTGTAGAATCGTGGCATTAACTAGGTCGTTGAATGTGCCGCGATTGCTCTAGGCGAGATGGACCTTCATCTTGGAATTTAGGCCCCGGAAGAACGCATTGCGCTTGTTGTCTTCCGTCCCCACAAATCCTGGCGCATACTGCGCCAGCCGGTTGAATAACCTGGAGTACTCATGAGCACTCCTCTCGCCTTGTCGTAGCGCCAAGAACTCCTGGAGCTTCATTTCTATCATACCAGGAGGTATGTGATAGGCGCGGAACTCCTCCCGGAACTCCGTCCATGTGACGGCATGGCCAGCCGGTAAGGAGGCGGTGTAGTTCGCCCACCAGGTACCGGCTTCTCCCTGAAGCTGTTGCGCTGCATACAGCGCCTTCTGGTGTTCGGTGCATCGCAGCAGCCCGAACTTCGCCTCCAGAGTGCGGATAAAGCTGTCCGCCTCCAAAGGTTCTTCGGCCTCCGTGAAGACTGGTGGATGGGTCGCCATGAATTATGAATATGAACTTTGTTGGGGCTGGTGTTGCCCATTGTCTTGGCGTCCTCCCTGATGGGACGCATTCTGCTGCACCAACATCCGCAGCAGCTCGGTTTGCTCGTCGTGCGAGCCGAGCACTGCGGCGAGAACCTCCGCAAGATTCCTTGGAAGTTCTGGTGGTGGAGGAGGTGGTTGCTGCTGCGTCGTGGTTTGCTCCGGTGGTGGAGACTCATCACCACGAACTTGACTCAGATCTCCCTCCTCTTGCGCTGAACGTGTCCGCACCATTCTGCATTCATACCATTCAAACGATCAGCACATGTGGGTTTAGCTCATCCAGTCTATATAATAGTAATGCGAGAATGGGATAAACAATGCGCATAACAATCACACATATGGATAAAGTATAAACTTTATATAACATATACATCCCTGGACCTGGTCACACGATCGAGTTCCAAGGTATTGAACTTTATGGATTAAAAGTTCATTTCGACCATTGGGGTCACCACAGGATGTTAAGTGTGTTAGCATGTGTAATTCCTCGCTATTGTATTGGACCCAAACATGTACTAACTCGAAGTGATATGTCAAATGCATAAACTCTTCGACTCCAACTCGCTGTTTTACAACAGCCACTGAACGTCAAACGGTAAAACTAGTGTTTTGGTTGAAATACAGAAAATTCCAGAGAGCATTTGGTCTGCCCTATTTTTGGACAGTACCTACTCATCTGAGATTTTCATCCCTTTTGAGGGAGATTTTGTTCTGGAACTCTACAGAACAATTGTATTGGACTTCAAAACCTTTCCAGAATGGTATCCCATACCTCCAGTGGTTCAACCAATCTTATGTTATGCCCTGTTCAAGTTCAGCAAAATTTCTGCCGAAAACATGGGAGATTATTCCTAAGCTTTTGAGATTGAACCTATACTCCCAATTGACTCTTAGTTCAATATAGGAGTTTACTAACCCCTAAATGAATTCCTATACTTCATTGTGACTCTTTTCTTTGAAATTAAACTTTTATGCAGTCGGTGCTACATTTCCTCACCAATGAAAAATCCTAAACCAGTATTCCGGCATATACGTGTCACATGGTGGAACTAAAGACGTCACTCACAAACGGTTTCTACACGTCATGCGCTAACGTGGTTAATGTACCTGCAGAAAAACACACAATAATGGTGCACACAAAGGTTTTAGCATTTCAGGCAGTTCCATATCATAATAAAAACATACGGTCCGTATCATTGCCATACGGACAGTCCTTGAGTCAAGCCACGTCTCAAGGTACATGGTCGTGTTTTTACACCACACGACGGGGAACCCTAGTAGAGCGTGAACGGGTCGTCACGGTTGGGAATTTTATCAACCCAACGGATACCACCTACTGCCTCATGACCGTCGAGGCACGCCGATGGCGAGAGCTGCGTATGGCCCTTTGAACATTGAACGTTCAAGAGTTGCATACTATCGTGTTGCTTACCACACGATGGGGTTTTCTCACTTTTGCCTAAAGCATGCTGGAGATCAGCGTTTTCATATGCTCTCAAAACCATGAAGAGGTTCAGAGACTCATATTCACTACCGTGCCAAGCCACGGTATATCCTTCCATACTATTACTCGCATAGTGAGTTACCGCAATTGATCCGCCTGTGGTGGCATACCTTACCACTTACCTAACGTCGGAGCGTCTTTACAAAATATATAACACATAAGTTAGCTTTTCCACCTTAGTAACTACTACTATCATAGACCTTATGTGGGCTTAATGACTAATCCTCATTCGACTACTTCTAAATTTTCAAAATAGGCTCTTTTCGAGCGTGCTATTCCCAATGCGGCTCTGATACCACGTCTCTGGGGACCACCCCGTGGTTCACCCACTCTAGGATCGCATAGGGTGGTGCCGTGCGATGCGGCACCCAACAGCACACACGAAAAGAATAAAGAACAATATACAACTTTTTATTTGATATAAAACAGCGGAAGTCTTTTACAAAATATAACTATACAGCGGAAGTATTCTTTATTAACACTCTTTCATTCTAACTATGCAAATGTGTAGCTGTCCAGCCCGGGGACGCTACACACTAGCAGCATGGAACCGGAGATCACGGCGGCGTGCAGGGCTCCAGCTCGGCCGTGTACCCCGACGGGGGCATCGCCTCGTCCTCGGAACCTTCCTCCTAACTCTCACCTGCACACAGCTTAAATATTGCAACCGTGAGCACGAATGCTCAGCAAGTCTTAACGTCAACCCTAGGCATGAAACTCTACATGCAAGGATGTGTAAGATAGGAAAAAGGACTTTGCAATAAAGACACGCCTACATGTTGATCCTTACTTTCAGTTTTATAGCAACAGGTTAATGAGCCTTAGGCAGCCCTCACATCGGAAGTCCACAATCAAACAAGAAACACTTTCCTCCGATGTGGTGATACCCAAAGTGGAATATAAACTTAATTAGCTCTATAACTACAGCAATCAAGGTATTCAAGACATTATAGATCAATACAGCATTTTCAGTTGGCTTATTTTACTTCTTACTATGTCACAGCACAGTGAACAAGCGGGTACTCAAATAACCGCGAGGGACGGTGATTGCAATCAAGACACACCCGGATAACACGTTGCATACACCCACTTTCAGAAGTGTGATTCCACACCCCTTCCTACTCTGTTGTATGCAACAACCTTCCAAAGGCAACCCAAATGCCGAACTGGTCCATCCGTAACGGGCAGGAGGTCCCCGCGTGGAGCGTGACTGTGCCCACTGGCAGATTTACACCTTGCTACCCTCAACCCACTCCTATTTACGGTTGGGTAAGCCTCGGCACCCAGGTTAACCAATTACATCGGTTTCCTGGTTCCCATATGCCAGTATGCATCCGGTACTGTTTGATACTTGTCCAGCAGGGCCGCACACGGACGGTCCTCAACCGACACCAACAGGGCTACGCACGTGAGACCTCTACTCACTGCATCCTATCCTCCCTGTTGGGTCTCATTTTTATAACTCAAGCCATTTTCTACCTCTTTTTATCCCGTGTGATAAGTACTATCTCGCGAGTAGCTTCCAACCACTCGACTTCTACCGAAAACCTAAACATTAGCATGGCATTTCTCTACTCGTCGAGTTTGTAAATTAACCAATCCTTTATTGGATTTAAAAAGGCTATGCAAGTGGTGTTTCAATCACCCTAACTCTAATGCATACATTTCAACCTAGACATAAGTGATACAAATGAAATGCTTTATAAAAGGTACTTAAGTGCAAACCGGGGCTTGCCTGGTTGCGAGTTAAAGGGGAAATCAGCTTCTGGTGGGAGGACGTCCAAAGGCTCCGGTGCGTCCTCAACTTCGGTCACTATTATGAAATATAATAAAATACATGTGTAAGTATTAAGGATTTATAAGAATTAAACTTCTATTCATAGCTACTGCTATTTAGAGTCCTTAAATGGCTTTGGGATTTTTACAGTGGATACTAGACTCTCTAAGGATGATTTGAGCCAAATTTGGAGACATGTCATTGCACAATGTAGCCTTTAAAATTCCTACAAGTACAATGCTTCTCTGAATTGTGAGCCCAAATTAGGAGCTTTGACATAGCTAGTAATGGAAGATCTGTTTAGGGTAAGTCTCCATGGTTCTAACAAAATTTGTTTCACCATTTTTGGAGCTACCATCAGAGAGATGTAAATTTTTGAAGTTGGACAGGAGTTCTGAAAAGTTTCTGTTTAAATTGAATTTCCAAATAAAAGCTGAACTTGGGAAGGCAGTTTAGTCTAGAAAACGATCTCCAATGAAGCCCAAATTTTTATTGGATATTAGTAACTATGGAAAGGATTTTATGCTCAAATTTGGGACTATTTCATAAAGAATTGCTCCTGTAATAAATCCCTAAAAGATTTACCAAAACAATTCTACAGAAATTCCTGGGCGTTTTCATAGCCTAAAATTGGTTTCTCTGTGAAGTGCTACTCATGAGGATTCCAACAAAATTGGTCTCACTCTTTTTGGAGTTTTCTACACAATGTTATAGGCTTGCAAAGATCAGCTAATTCCTGGAATTATTTCCCTAATAGAAACTTCAAATGATTGGAACTGGGCCCACTGTTTTAAATCGGACCAGTGAGATTTCGGCAACACCGGGGCTACGGGGTTATTCCCGCGCAGCCGCACCAGATCCGGCGACACAGGCCGATCCCCGCCCGTATACAGAGGCTGACCGGTGGGACCCGGCCCTCCTTCGTCTTCCTCGCGCTGCCCGCGCCTCCCGCAGCGGCGCACGCCGGCAAGGCTCGCCGGGACGGGGTTCCCGTGGTCTAAACTTCATCAAACTCGCCGCCTGTAAGTTCTACACCGTGATGAACACGATGGTGGGGTCGGGAGTTGATGACAACGGCCGGAAAGGTGCTTGCACCGGCGACCATGTCGGACCTTACTTCGGCGACCTCGCTCTCCCTCAACAGTGGGTCTTTCGGGCTAGGGTTTGCTCCAAAAGCACCAGTGTCACATGGACAACATCGACCCATAGCTCGCTCTCCATGAAAACCTCCGGAGAGGGGACCTCACCAGCGACCCGAGTCCGCAAAACGCCGGCGGTGACAAAAACTCGAAAACCCCCTTCTCCTAGACCAGAATGAGCTCTAGGTATCGCAGCACGAAGAATTTGATTGTAGACCGAGAGGTGTTGCTATGAACTAGGGTTTGGTAAAACCCGAAATTCTCACTACCCGATTGATCAATCATCCTGAGGCTTTCGGTAACATGATCTACGGACAACAACACACCTTTCTTGTGCAGGGAAGGGGCGGTGAAGCTGGCCGTAGCGCGCTGTCCACGGTGAACCGAACGGGGTTCCGCCGAGCACCTCCGGTCGCCGGCACGAATCTCTGGTTTGCACGTAGCACGAGCTAGGAAGCTTAGGGGAAAGAACGGTGGAGGCTGGAGCACTCTCTTGCGCTTCTTTTTGCTGTTTGGGGCTCGATCATCTGAGCTCGGAGGGCGGTGGTTGATCGGAAGGAACCGAGCGGCGAGGTAGCTCACGGTTTCGGTCGGCGCTCGGGCAGAGGAACTGAGAAGACTACGGATGACGGCAGAGAGGAGAAATAGAAGTGCGCTGCAGCCATGATCGCCCACGCGCACCGGCTTGACCTTGGGGGCAGCAAGGAAGCAGCTCGGTGGAGGCAGCCGTCGATCGGTGGCGCGCAGTGAACAGCCGGATGAAAACGGGGTCGGTTCATTTGCTGTATCTGGCTGACAGTAGGGCCCCACCTCCCCCTCTGTTTAGTCAAATTTCTCTGATATTTTTCATCCAGCAACTCAACATTAACAGCTTTACTTCACACCAAAGTTAAGTTTGAACTTGCTGAATTCAAATGGTTTGAATTCTGGTGTGAAATTTGGAATGTGGTTTGATCATTTTGAATTTGAAAAGGAGTTTGAATTCTCCACTTTGTATTGCCTCAAAAATATAGCAAACCATCTCCAAAATTTCCAATTTTTGGCGTGGCTGCTCATTCAAAGGTGGAGAACACATTTGTGAAACCAAATTTTCAAATTGAGGCAATTGGAATTTGAAACTGAATTTGAAATTCAGATTAGAGGGCTTTTCTTTTTCATCCCAAAGAAATATGAAAACTCCTCCAAATGAGCTAAATTTTCGAAGGTTGAATATTTGGAATATGAAGATCCAAGCTGTGCATTTAGATCTCCATGTTTAGAAGTTTTGGGAAGTCTAAACCCTCACTTTGAACTTACACCATTATGATTCAAAGTTTTAATTCCCCTCATTTTTCATAAGTGTACATGAGCTGAATTTTCTTCCTACCACTTTTGGGGATTTTACAAGTTTTGAAGCCGGACCTTACTTATGTTGAGCGTCCAACCCGGATAATTGATGAAAAGACTCGCGAGACTAGAAACCGGACGCTGTGATTTTTTAAGGTGCTATGGGAAAATCACACGTCCGAGGAAGCTACATGGGAAAGCGAGGAATATTTACAACGCAATCATCCGGAGTTATTAGAGGCTTATGTTTGATAGTTGTCCTCCCCAAATTATTCTTAATTGTGAATCTCGGGACGAGTTTCTTTTTAAGGGGGGAGGAATGTAAAAGTCCCAAAACTTGTAAATGGAAAACTTTAGTGATGAATAAAGTTGAGTTTAAATCCAAGAAATGGGACTTGCAAAAACTTTTATTTAATCATGTGATTGCTGGCATGTGCAAGAGGACTTTAAATTCAATTTGAACTAAAGGGTTCACTTCAAGGAAAAGAAGGCCTTTTCCAAGGAGGAAATTTAAACTGTTGTTTAAAAATTTGTATTTCCAATGGCCAACTCAAAGAGCAGAGGGCATATTCAAATTCTTCAGGTTTGAATTAGTGAGAATGCAAATTTGGAGCAAATTTGGTAAGTATATCAAAGAGACTTACGAATTTCATTGAAATTTGAATTCAAACTTGAAACTGAGGTAAAACTTGACAATTTGCCGAATGGCCTTTGAATTTGAATTCCTCATGACTGAAGTTTGCAATGTGCCAAAATTTGTATATTTAAGAGAGGAAATGAGTGGGGCCCAATTGTCATGGACAAGGGGAACACTTAACCCACAAGTCTCTGTTTTCCTGTTCAAACTCCCTCAATCAAAACAAACCGGTTCCTCTAATTTTGCTCGAAGGCGCCGAACGCAGCATGCGCCACTGAGGCAATGTTGCTGCCAGCTCCCGAGCTGCCCCGGAGTCGGTTTTCCCCTTGCCCTTATCGACTCCACCGAGAGAACGTCGCCTCACACAGCCGCCTCCCACAGCTGCCGTCGTTATCCTGTGCCTTCCTCGCCGAGCTGCTGCCGCATGGAAGAAAACGCTCGGTTCATCGGTGCCCAGCCAGCCCGACGAGTTTCACGCCAAGCTGAGCCTCCCTACAGCACCGCCGGACCTCCCTCAGCGTGCCCGAAGCATAAAACCAGGCGCTAGCTCCACGGGAACCTCGGCGTCGAGCTCAGTTTCCCTCCACAGCGCAGGGTGAGGCCGCCGCGACAAGAACTCGTCGCCCCGCCACCCCAGAGCTTCTCACACCGAGCTGCAAAAAGCAAAAAGGTGCGCCTAGACCTCTTATTGCTTCACCGCAACCCCGGCAGCCTGTTACGAACGGTGCTCGCCGGAATTTTGCTTTTTGCCGTCAACATACAATAATAACCGAGGGGAGAAACTCAGCAAATTCGTCTCACACGTTGAACCACTCCACACACAACGTAGAATACACCTTCTATACCTCCGTGCAAGTTCATAGGATCAAGAACCACCGAGAACCGTCGAGCAAAGCCGCTGTTCATCGAGTTTTTTGATTGTCGTCGGATTTTTGACCTTGCCCGATGGTGAGGTCATACGTCCGGCGAGTTTTAGCGAGATCGACGGTTGGATCTGTGTTCTCCTCGGTGCAGTGGTGCTGTACGAGCAAACGGCGACGTGTTTGGTGCAGCATAACACCGTAGCGACGTCGCCGGAGATGCCGCAGCCACTGTCGCCGTCGTGCCTAGGGTTCCGTCCATCTTTGATCCTAGTAGAGGCCGGCAACGTGTTCCTCGCATGAGAATACGTAGTGGCGGCGAAAGCAGCAAGTTCTGAGCACGGGAATCCCCTCTCGGCGAGAGCTCCGGCGAGCTCGGCGGCGCGGGAGCGCGGATGGCGAGAGGTAGACGAAGTCGGGGCTGGCCCACGTGTCAGCATCGGTAGCGGGGGAATGGGGTTTTCTGTTGCACCAGACCAGTTTGCGACTGTGTGGGGAGAACTCTATATCCCCGTGTGCCGGCGCATCAGAAGGCGCCACGTCACCCCCGGACACGCTGTCAGACTTTTGAACTTTTCCCCGGTTTATTCAAAAACCAGATTTGATTCAAACTTTGGGAGGGCATAACTTGTGCTAGGAAGCTCCAAAATTAGTGATTCAAATTGGGTTGGATTCAGGTTGAAAAAATCTATCCAAATATGCAACCCAATTTGTATGAAAATCAATTCTTTAAGTCTTTTCAGAAAAAGAATTTTAGAGGGAGTTTGGTTCATCCAAAAATCCTCAAATTTTGCTAGAATATTCTTTAGGATGTTAGGACAATCCTGTAAAATTTTCAGCTCATTTGGAGTTTAGGATAATTCTGATTTCAAGTTTCTGTGTTCAAATGAATACAGAAACAATTTCAGAGAGTTTCCAAAACTTGGAAATTCAGTTCTGGGCAGTTTTTAGCTCCAAAAATCCTAGGAAAATTCACGCATGCTCCCTGAGCTATGTATGAAATTGTAGTTCACTTGAATTTGCATGAAAGTGCAAATTTATTTAGAATTAATTCCTTTTTGCCTAAAGTCTTAGGGAATTGTTCTGAGTGATCTACTCATTGAAAATTCTGAATTTTGGTCCAGATGACTTTCTTGTGATGAGGAACTCACAAGAAAATTTTCAGCTCAATTGGAGCCCTGGATCAGTACTGTTCTGTTCAACCTCATTAGGTGATCAACACCCAAGTGATGAACTCCACTTATCACTTGATCATAGTACTTCAACCCAAACCCAAACCACTAGCACCAGTGTCATTTTAAATTCTTAAACAGAGTTCCAGTTTTAAACTTGTCTTTAGAACTTGTTAGTAAAAGTTTTACAATTAAACATATATGCATATTCATAACGTGTAGTGGTTAAACGTGGAAAAGTGAAGAAGTGAAGCTTGGCTCAAGGAGCAAGAAGGACAGTGATTAAGCTTCAAGTCATCAACAACTAACTTCACAATTATCTGACTTTAGTCACTACCAAGGCAAGCTCCGGTTTGCATTAAAGTTATTTATAAAGTTTTTACTTTGTCCACAATTATGGTTTAGAGTTTGTATGTGTATTAGGTCAAAGATGCTTTATACTCCAAATGCAAGACTGAATGAACCCTAGAGTCAAGGGTAGAGTATAGTTTCCCGCTGTATAAGGTTGCCGTGCTAAATAGGTTATGACATCCGGTAGAAGACGAGTAGTTGGAATCTACTCGCGAGCTATAGTTTAGGATTACATAAGTGTGGTTGGAAAAGAGGCAAACTAAAGTTTACATTTCTAAAGATGAGACCGGGCAGGAGGGTTAGGCAGCGACAAGATGAGGTCTTGGTCGAGTAGCTCTGCCTGTGTCGGTTAAGGACCGAAGCGTGTGCGGCCCTGGGAGCAAGTATCGAGTTGTGTACCGGATGCTTACTGCTATATGGGAACCAGGAAACCGATGTACCAGGTTCACTGGATTGTTGAGTCATACCACATCGTCTTGTTAGACCTATGAGCCCGAGACGGAGCGACCGGTTCTACAGTCAAGTGTCCTGCGAAAGGTTGCCACATACGACGTAATGAAGGACGCCAGATTTGGGTCTTCAGAGGCGGGCGTATGTGTCGAGTTATCCGGGTAGTGTTTGATTCGAATCACCGTCCCTCGTGGTTATGAGTACCGCTTGCTCACTGCGCTGTGACATAGTAATCAACTTGTGTGGAAACAGTTTGCAAAGTTTTAATTGCTGCTATAATTAATGGAATTGCATGAAAACCTTGTTTGAAGTAGAGATAGAGCAAACTAAAGTTAATTTCCACCTGTGGGACAAGTAACATTGGAATGAAGTGTTTCTTGTTTGATTGTGGAGTTCCAATGTTGTTGGTCGCAAGGTCCCTACTACGATGGCTAAAATCTGAAAGTTAAGGATGAATCCGTAGGCGAGTCTTTTCGCAAATTACATGTTTAGGTCTTAAGTTACTTCCATGCAGAGTTGCATTCTTAGGAGAGACGGTTAAGTCTTGATGAGCCTTTGTGGTCACTCTTGCTATATGAGTGGTTTTGCAGGTTAACATGACCCTATAAAGGAGGTTATCCGGTGGGACTCGGAGACTTCCGAGTCATGTTACACATGGAGGACCTAGCCGCTGCCATGTCTTCGTGTTGCTAGCGAGAGGAGTCCGCGGGCTGGACCTCTTCTCGAGTGCTTCTTAGTTATTCGATGTGAGCTGTTTATAGACTTCCGCTGTAGTTAATTTATGTAAATTATTTACAAAGAACATTTGTAAGCTTCGGCATTTGATTTATGTAATACAGTTTTCCTTATATGTGTGCTGTTGGGTGCCGCATAACACGGCACCACCCAATGCGATTCCGGGGCGAGGCGGCACGGCCCCGTGATCGAGACCGAGCCCCCTCAGTCGGGTGGTGCTGTGCGATGCGGCACCCAACACCATACGGGTCAAGGAGACGTCATATTACACAAAATGTTGCGGGAGTGTAAAAATAGTATTTTACAAATAATTATCTCATACTACAGTGGAAGACTACAACTCTCACGACTAATTTCTAGCTTAGCATCAAAGAAATAGTCCAGCCCACGGACGTTTCTTACTAGCAACACGAAGAACAAACCGCAGTGGCGAGGATGCTCATGAGTAACCACTCGGAGGTTTCTGAGTCTCATCGGCACCCCTTCTCATAAGCATGAAGTCAATACCTGCAAAACAACTCGGATAGCATCCGTGAGCATAAAGCTCAGCAAGACTTAACCATCAACCCTAGTCACGAAACTCTACATGAGGGTATGACATACAGTGGGATAGCATAATGCATAATGAGCTCGCCTAAAAGTGAATACTTACTTTCAGGTATTATTTGCAGCAAATTAAAAGTATTCTTGGGCACGCCACATCGGGAGTCCACAATCAAACAAGAAGCGCTTTCCCCCGATGTAATTTCCTCACGGTGGAAATGAATTGAGTTTTCTCTAACTATTCATCAAAGATACATCACAAAGATAGTATAAACTTCAAGCCATAATGATTAGTTCCTCTCTCATGCAAGTTCTTACTACGTCACGACTGTGAGAACAAGTATGCTCGGTCCTCCTTTTCCATGAGCGACGGTGATTCGAATCAATAACACCTGGACTACACGACACATACGCCCGTACTCGATGTTGCCTACAGCAACCATCACTGACGTCATACGTGGCAGCCTTTGCCCTGTTTTACCCACGTTGAATCGATCAAATCACCCCGTACAGTAGCCACTCTCATGGTGCACCTACCGACATGAGATGTCATGAGAATGTTACCCACATACTGCACACCAGCCCTCTCGCCTGAGGCAACCCGAAAAGGCTCAACGCAAGCTTCCCGAGGTACATCGGTTTACTGGGTCCCATATAGCCAGCATGAGTCTGGTACACAACTCAAACTTGCTCAACAGGGCCGCATACGGATCGGTCATTGACCAACACGGACAGGTCTATAGCACTCGGGCCCCTATGTCCTGCTGCCCCTAGAACCTGCCGGTCTTAACTTTAACTTACTAACAATTTTCTGAACCAATCCCGTATGCCCCTGTTGTTCCTGATCATGCGAGTAGCATCTCACCACTCGACATCTACCGAACCTTACTTAAGCATGGCAGTTCTACACGATGAATAGACCTCTACCCAATACTCCAGGTTTTATTTGGTCATGAAGAGGAGTATCAAATCATCTAGACCTAATGCACAACTCATATCTTAACCGAAAGAGTGAATACAAATTAAAAACTTAAAAGCTGTTAGATGCAAACCAAAGCTTGCCTGTTTTGCATGGTAGTCATATATAAGCAGTTAGTGATCCTTGCTGATCAACCCTTGATTCTCCGGAGTCTGATCCACTTCAATGAATCACTCCTTCGAATCCCCTTCGTTGTGATTCCTATTGAAATGTATATGCACAGATTTTATAATGTAATTTGTAGAATTAAAGACTTGATTTCTTAAGAACAGAGGCTGTGTGGAAATGCCAAGATTGGCTTTTGTTGCCTCTGTTGTGCAAAGCAACATTAATGAACTAAATTTGTCTTAGTGTTTTAGTTATACACTAACTAACTTCCCTAATGAACATAAGAGATGAGCTGAAAAGATTTGAATGCAATTGAAGAACAAGAATTCCAATGGCTTTAAAACTTTTACAGCATGTTCTATACTACCTAGAAATTTAGCTTGCGAAATTGCAGCTAAAGTGGGAAGAATATGTGTCTACCATAATTCCCACAAAAGTCTTATGTATTTTCCCACATACATAAGCATGGTAGGACAAGGATATGGAGTTCTAAGGATCAACTTGAGCTAATAATTTACATGTGAGTTCCTGGTCATATGAAAGCAATTTTATCTAAAATTCAGACCTTTTACTTGAGTTTATTCCTTAAGTATTTCTACTCAAAAGACTTAATTCTGGAGTAATGTGCATTTTCATGCCCAGTTAAGTGAACTACGATTTCAAGTATGACTCAGAGCTTGTCTGAATTTTCTCATGATTTTTGGAGCTATGATTTGCCTAGAATGGATTTTACAAGTAGGCAACATTTTCTGAAAATGTTTCTGGACCCTTATGAACACAGCAGTTTGTATTTAGCAAATCCCTACTAAAATGGTCTTCAAATGAGCTGAAAATATACTATAGGGTCAACTATATGGCAAAGAATATTCTGGCAAAATTTGAGGATTTTTGGATGAAAAAAACTCCCTCAATAGTTCGTTTTCAGAAAAATTTCGAAGAATTTTCCAGAATTTAATATTGACTTTCATAAAATTTGTAGTTCATATCTGGATATATATTTGCAAAATGAATCCAACCCAATTTGAATCACTCAATTTGGAGGTTCCTACACAAAGATATGATTTTCTAAAGTTGGAACACAATCTTGAATTGTTTTTCCTATTGAAATTCGATTGGGCCCACATGTTTAAACTCCAGCCACTCAGAATTGTGCCACACCGGTTCACAGCATTTTGCCGCGCAGCCACAGGAGATACGCGAGCCACATCAGATCCTCGGTTTAAAAATTTCAGCCGCTAGCGCGTGGGGCCCACGCTTTCTTCTTCCTCCCGCCTTCGCCTTCGCGTGCGTGCCCCCAGTTCTCGCCGGACCGAACTGCTGCTCGCCGGACCGGAGTTTCCGGCCACCACCCGGGCTGAGGCTCGCCGCTAGGGGGTTTTGGACGTCGAGGAACGCGGCGGTGGCACTTGCTAGGGCTGCTAAGAATCGGAAACATGTCAGTGACTTGCAGCGGCTACGGGAGGACTTCGGCGTCGTCGGCTGACCCCTCTAGCCCGCCAAACTCTCGACCAAAATGCTCTACAGCACCAGTGTGTCTTAGGGAAGATCGACAAGGCCTCAACATGGCTTGGGAATGGCGGCAAAGGAGGTTTCACCATGCACCCGCGGTGTACCGCCATAGACGCGCTCGGAAAACCTTGAAATTCACCATTCCGTGTCGGTTTCTCGCTAGGGTTTCTAAAAGGAAACTGATCGCCGGCTAGTCCAGCCTGTTTGTGCAAAGTTTGATGATCTAAGAACAATTATAGAGAGAGAATTTGAAGATCCCGTACTGGGTGCTTGGTTTGCACCCGCCGGAGCAAAATTCCCAAATTAGCCGACTATACTCCACGGCTTGGCCTGAGCTTCGGGTGGAAGCAGCATGGAGCCCATGCGCTTTTTTTGCCGCCCTTTCTCAGCCGTGAAACACGCTGTGACAAGCTTGTCCACGTGCACCTGATTGCCAACTTGTGTTCGGTCGCCGCGGAGGAGCAGTTCTAGGGTTCGGGAACCCGTATATTGGGCTGTTTTGTGCCGAGGGAGTGGAGGATGAGCGCGCCTATCTGTGTTGCAGCTCGGAGTGGAGGTGAGCGCGAGGTTTCACCGGTTCCCAGCTGCTCAACGAGGTGTGGAGGTGTGAGGGGAGCTCTGTTCGTGTTTTGCTCGCGAGGAGGTAGCAAAGAGCAAATAGCTCAGTGTCGCGAGGAAAAGATCACGTCGAGAGAGTGCTCCCACACTGGTGCCAGCACGTGAGAGGAGCAGGAGGCGGCGGCAACATCGCTCGGTGGCGCCCGGGGCAAGTTCAGTCGGTTCGAGTGAACAGAGACCCGAGACTTAGTGTGCAAGTCATTTTGTAACAATGACAGGTGGGTCCCACCCATGTTCGTCCCCACAAAAGTTCTTCTCAGGTTAATCTCTCAAATTCCAAAGTTTTGAATTTTAAAAGTGGGCTAGAATTGGAATTCTCTGAATTCAGTTTGAATTTGCATTGCAAATTTGAATTCGGTTTGAATTTGCAAATGCTCATATTAAATCCTTTTTAGCCCACCCTAAAATAAAAGTTTGTCATCCAACTTTTTCCTCGAATTCAAAGTATAGGGCTGCATGAGTATTCAAAGTTTTGGCCACAATTTGTGTGAACTTCGAATTTGAAATTCTGAGTTTTAACCTTCATGCAAATAAATGTTTAAGTCCATATTGGTTCAACACATTCAAATGAACATGTAAGCCTCTTTTTGGATGAACATCCATGAACAACTTTGAGTGAAGAAAAATTTTAGCAAGTCCCATTTTCATGAATTTGCACACATAACTTTCAAGCCAATGTTTATTCATATACATTTCTGGGACATTTACATTCCTCCCCCCTTAAAAGAATCTCGTCACGAGATTACAAAAGAAGAACGAGAGGGGAGAGGAAATTACAAACTGTACAAAGATAAAAGTTGCGGATAATTGGTGTGGAGGTAATCTTCACTTTCCCACGTCGCCTCTTCCGCAGTATGATTACTCCATGGCACGTTGTAAAATTTTATCATTCGGTTCCGGGTTACCCGGGTCTTTTCATCTACAATCTGAACCGGTCGCTCGGTGTAGGTAAGATCCGGTTTCAACTCGTTGATTTCTTCGGTGCGGACAGCAGCAGTAAATTTTAGGCACTTCCACAGCTGTGACACATGAAATACATCATGAACACCCACAAGGCTTGCCGGTAATTCCAGCCGGTAGGCTACGGGTCCGCACTTCTCCATGATAATAAATGGACCTATAAAGCAGGGAGCGAGTTTCCCCTTTACACCGAACCGGTGAATTCCCTTCATTGCATATACACGAAGATAAACATGCTCTCCGACGTCAAAATGCAACGGTCTACGCCTTTGATCAGCGTAGCTCTTCTGTCGGGATTGTGCAATCTTCAAATTCTCTTGTATCAACCGAACTCGGTCTTTGGCTTCGTTGACAAGATCACTTCCGGCCGTAGAAAGCTTCATACGGTGTCATTTTAACACTCGCTTGATAACCGTTGTTGTATGAAAACTCTGCCAACGGTAAGTGATCATCCCAATTCTTACGGTGGTGGATGGCACATGCTCTCAACATATCTTCCAGCACTTGGTTCACCCTCTCCGTTTGTCCATCTGTCTGAGGGTGGCATGCGGAGCTTCTAATCAGCTTGGTGCCCAACGAGGCGTGCAGCTGCTCCCAAACACAAGCAACAAACAGCGCACCCCGATCTGAAATGATGGTCTTCGGGACACCTCGTGAGCATATAATTCTTGAGATATATAACTCCGCATATTGCCTTGCTCGATAATGTGTGTTCACCGGTATGAAATGAGCTGATTTCGTCAACTGGTAGACGATCACCATATCGAATCATGCTTCCGGGATGTGAGTGGTAATCCGATGATGAAATCCATACTCACATCCTCCCATTTCCATGCCAGTATCTTCAGTGGTTGTAGCGGTCCGGCTTTCCGCATATGATCGGCCTTGACCTGTCTACACGTATCACACTCGGATACGTACTTAGCAATTTCCCTCTTCATCCGCGTCCACCAAAATTTCTGTTTCAAATCTTGGTACATCTTGTTGCTGCCAGGATGAATGGAAACTTCGACATGTGGGTTTCATCCAAGATCTTCTTCCGGAGTTTCGTATTATGCGGTACCACTATACGGTCGTTAAACCATATCGTACCGTCATTATCCTTCTGGAAACACTTCACCTCTCCGTTGTCTAGTCTTCTCCGTATGTGAGACATACCTCTCTCTATTCTTTGAGCCGCAACAATCTCTTCACGGATTGTTGGAATGAGAGCAATATTATAAAGTGATCCATACGGAATGACACAGAGACATGGTCCTTCCTCTTCCAACTCAGCAACCGCCATGTTGTGAACGTGAGCTTTTAGACTAAGCGCGTTGGCAACCACGTTCACTTTTCCCGGATGGTAATGGATCTTGATTTCATAATCTTTGATGAGCTCCAACCATCTCCGTTGTCTCATATTCAGCACGTTCTGCATGAAGATGTACTTCAAGCTTTTATGGTCGGTGTAGAGGTGGACAAGATTACCAAGTAAATAATGCCTCTACATCTTTAACGCCAACACTACAGCAGCAAGCTCGAGATCATGAGTTGTATAATGCTGCTCGTGGTTTCGCAGTTGATGAGACCCATAAGTGATTACACGCCCTTCTTGCCTAAAAACGCAGCCGAGACCGATGCCGGATGCATCACAATAGACATCAAATAGCTTCGTCGTGTCCGGCTGAGCAAGAACTGGAGCTGTTGTGAGATGTTTCACCAGAATTTTGAATGCGGCATCACATGCTGCATTCCATACGTATTTAGTGCCCTTCATCAGCAGCTCCGTCATTGGTTTAGCAATTTTTGAGAAGCTCAGAATGAACCTCCGATAATACCCCGCTAAACTTAGGAAACTTTGGATCTCGTGGACAGATTTGGGAGATTCCCATTTCAGCACTTGTTCAATTTTGCTGGAGTCCACGACAATGCCCTCTGCTGAAATAATATGTCCTACAAAAGGCACTTGATTAATCCAGAACTCGGACTTGCTAAACTTCGCATATAGCTTGTGCTCACTCAACCGTTGTAGCACAATGCGCAAATGTTCAGCGTGCTCTTCTTCAGATTTGGAGTAAACCAATATGTTGTCGATGAATACCATGAAGAACTTATCTAACTCCGGCATGAATACAGAATTCATCAAGTACATGAAGTGTGTCAGAGCGTTGGTTAACCCAAATGACAGGACGAGGTACTCATCGAGTCCGTATCTCGTCGAGAAAGCTGTCTTCGGTATGTCCTCCGGTCGGATTTTGATTTGATGATATCTCGACCGAAGATCCATCTTCAAGAATACCTTTGCACCCACAAGTTGATGGAACAAGATGTCGATGTTGGGCAAGGGATACTTGTTCTTTATAGTGACAGCATTTAACAGACGATAATCAACACATAACCTCAGTGTTTCGTCCTTCTTCTTAATGAACAGCGCCGAGAAACCCCAAGGTGAAGAACTTGGTCGTATGAAACCCTTGCTCATGAGTTCATTAAGCTGCTCTTTCAACTCCGCTAGTTCGTTATCTGCCATCTTGTAAGGCCTTCATGAGATAGGTGTTGTTCCCGGCGCCAGATCAATCTTGAACTCGACATCCCGTTCAGGCGGCATGCCTAGTAAATCATCGGGAAACACATAAGGGTAATCACGTACCACTAGAATATCTTCAAGTTTAATCGTTTCAGTGTGTAGGCCTCTGCCATTTCTTGATCTTCGCTGTCTAAAACAGCTTGTGCTGTCCGTGAATCGGCGAGTCAATCTGGACAATCTGGTTACCGATATTGAGAACAGCACCGTGATGATTTAACCAAGACATCCCCAATATTACGTCTATCTTCTTCCCACCCAACATAATCAGCGATGTTGGGTATATTTTTCCTCCCAAACACAAAGCTTCTCGGGACACAATCTGATTAGCAGAGATATTTCCTCCCGGTGAACGTATAAGATAACTCGTCGTGGGAGTATTGGTGGATAATTGGTGCTGATCCATGCATGGTTTGCTGATAAAATTGTGGATTCCACCGGAACCAAAAAGTATGAGCACAGGCACGTCTTTGAGAGTGAACATGCCCGCTAACACCGGTGCTCCCTCCGGGAAATCCTCAATAGCAAATGTTGCACACTCCCGGATTGCAATGCTGTTGTGTTTACTTGAGCATGTGGCGGCATACCACCTGATGATGACGGTTGTCCGCTGTTCAACAACTTCTCCCGGCATTCTTGCATAAAATGCCCATAACGGTGGCAATAAGAATACGGATGTTTCTCCGGTTCTTCGCTGACTTGCAGTTGAGAAGTTGATGTACTTGGCTGCAGCAATGATGCACCAGAAAACATTTGTTGCTGCGGCTGTGGTGGTGCTTCAAGACGTGATTCTTGAGTAGGAAATCTGGGATATGTTGATCTTACTGGTGACTGCCATAATTCATCAGATGGTGTGTGATACACCAAACAGTATTTACGGGAAACAACAGGTGTGTCTTCTTGCTCATCATCCCGGTCCCTCTTCTCTGCTTGACACTCAAGTGTCGCCTGTTCTTGCAGAAGGGCAGCACTGATCAACTCGGTGTAATTGCCTTGATTGAACAAAGCCAACCTATCCTTTAATATGGCATCAGGCCATGGAAAAAGTAGTCACACCTTGCAGCTTCGCTTGTCGCATAGTCGGGAGCATATTATGCCAAATGGTTAAACCGTTTGACATAATCGAGGACACTCATAACCCTGTGCTTCAAGTTCCTGCATTCCTGCTGCTGGTGTAGGGAAATAGGCGATGCACTACTCTAGCAATTCGACCGTATCACCCAGGAAACATGCGAGTGAGAAGGTCATGGATTGTTACCACTAGACGCGCAGCGCAGCGGATCGTAGATGCGCGCCGTAGCCGATCAGCGCAGCAGTAACAGCAGCGCCTCCACGGAGTCCACACGTACAGGGAGGAACGCCGTGCGTCGGTGTGCTAGCACCGTGCGCGCGGCAGGGGTTTCGGCGGCTGACCTGTGAGGGGCGGCGGCTGGGACCGTTATCTGGTGGAGACATCTGTCCGTAACCCTACCCCTCATATTTATAGGCGCGCTAATGGGCTTTTAGGTCACAGGCCCATTAGTACCCTAATTTCTTATGGATCAAATATCCATCAGGCCTTTATCCGAATTGTTATGATTGCCTCTTGGGCATATCACCAACAATCTCCCACTTGCACTAGAGACAATCATATAGCCAAGTTTTTCAATATTCCATCCCCTTAAGTGTGTGACCCGTTAGGTTCATGTACAGTCGGTTATGAATGAAAACCGTTTTCAAACACAAGTTAGTAGAGGTACCTAGCAGGACATACTGACTCCCGAATGTACATAAAGATCATATCGGCTGAACCTAGATACATTCACATGCTAATTCCTTTGCCACACGATACCAGTCAAGCTCAAGGCGAGATACGTGCCATCCTTGTGATAGCTCGACCATTCACTCGATCAAATAGTGGATTCAATCGATGACTAACTTTTAGTCATAATGATTAACTCTTTAATCATTTTGGCATGGCCATGCACTTTCAATCCAACTATCTCGAGGGGCCCAGAGATATCTCTCCTGTTATTTAGGAGGGGCAAATCCCATCTTGATCCGCACACATCTCATTCCATGCTTCATCATGCACCTGAAGACTATTTTTATGACCACCCAGTTACGGAGTAGCGTTTGATAGTTTCAAAGTGCACAACTACACATAGTGAGAAACAATGGCGATCTCAGGTCAAAGAATCTAGCAGGTGTATCACTCAAGACCAACTGATGGCACATATGTAAATAACAATCCCAACAGTGTCTCGGAATGGGTCTATCCAACACCATGTTCACTAACATGTGTTCACATTATTAATTTGATATCTCCATATCTATGATCCGTGAAACGTGATCATCAATTAATACATGTGCTAGTCTGCGTACTATCATTGTCTCATATAACGATGTAGACTAGGGATCATTTTGAGTAACATTATAATTAACAAAGAGTCTCACGAACAAGTCACATACTTGATGATCAATGTGAATAATAGTTACTCAAATAGTACATAAACATAGCTATGACAAAAGTCTCCCACTACACACTAGGATCATTGATGTAAGTATCTAATACCCATAGATCTCGTGTGCGTCTCATGCTTTGATTGTGGAAGAGGCTTTGTCAACGGATCTGCCATATTCAAATCCGTATGCACCTTGCATATATTCACATCACCTCGGTCGATAATCTCTCGAATCAGATGATAGCGTCGTAGTATATGTTTGGATCTTTTGTGTGATCTAGGCTCCTTTGCCTGTGCAATGGCTCCATTATTGTCGCAATAGAGATCCACAGGTCCGGACGCACTAGGAACAACACCCAACTCAGAAACAAATTTTCTGATCCAAACAGCTTCCTTTGCAGCTTCAGAAGCTGCAATATACTCCGCCTCCGTCGTTGAATCTGCTACTGTGTCTTGCTTGGAACTTTTCCAGCTCACTGCCCCTCCATTGAGGCAGAACACAAAACCGGATTGCGATCTAGAGTCATCCTTGTCTGTTTGGAAGCTAGCATCGGTGTAACCTCTTACAACGAGCTCTTCTTCACCTCCAAACACTAGGAATACATCCTTAGTTCTTCTCAAGTACTTAAGAATGTTTTTGACAACTGTCCAATGAGCCTCACCATAATCTGATTGATACCTGCTCGTAACACTTAGAGCATAGGATACATCTGGGCGTGTACACAACATGGCATACATGATAGATCCAATAGCCGAAGCATAAGGAATCGCTCTCATCCTCTTTTGCTCATCAGGTGTCGAAGGACACTGACTTTTGCTTAGAGTGATGCCATGTGACATTGGCAAGAAACCTTTCTTAGAATCTTGCATATTGAATCGATTCAATATCTTGTCAATATATGTGTCTTGGCTTAATCCAATTAACCTTTTAGATCTATCTCTATAGATCTTTATGCCCAAAATGTATGCTGCCTCTCCTAAATCCTTCATTGAGAAACTTTTCCTTAATGAGGATTTAACAGCATCTAGTACTGGAATGTCATTTCCAATCAACAATATGTCATCTACATATAGGACCAGAAATATAAGTGCGCTCCCACTAACCTTCTTGTAAATACAAGGTTCTTCTACGTTCTTGATGAAACCAAACCCTTTGACCACTTCATCAAAACGTAGATTCCAACTCCGAGATGCTTGCTTCAATCCATAGATGGACTTTTGAAGTTTGCATATTTTTCTAGCATTTTTAGGATCGACAAAACCCTCAGGTTGTGTCATGTACACATCCTCAGTCAGACTCCCATTAAGAAAGGCTGTTTTGACATCCATCTGCCATATTTCATAATCAAAATATGCAGCAATTGCTAGGAGAATCCGAACAGACTTTAGCATAGCGACGGGCGAAAATGTTTCATCATAATCAACACCTTGAATTTGTCTGAAACCTTTCGCCACCAATCGTGCTTTATAGATGTGAACTTTTCCATCCATATCAGTCTTTTTCTTGAAAATCCATTTGCAATCGATCGGTCTCACACCATCGATTGGATCAACCAAGTTCCAAACTTGATTCTCATGCATGGATTCTATTTCGGATTCCATGGCTCCAAGCCATTTCTCAGAGTCGGGTCCCATTGTTGCTTCAGTGTAGGTCACAGGCTCATTATTGTCCAACAATACCATGTCCTGTGGTTCCGTGGTTAGGAGTGTCAACTTTTCAGTTGCACGACGTACTCTTGTAGACCTTCGTGGAGCTGGTGTTTCATCAAGTGGTTGTACAACATCTTGTACATCCTGTATAGGATTAGAGGGTGCCGAAACATTTTCAGATATTTCTTGGATTTCTTCAAGATGCACCTTGCTCCCACTAACTCCTTTTGAGAGAAACTCTTTCTCCAAGAAGACACCATTGCGAGCAGTAAACACTTCACCCTCCGTTTTATTATAAAAATAATATCCTTTGGTTTCCCTAGGATATCCACAAAGAAGCATTTGTCTGATTTGGGAGTAAGTTTGTCTGACGTCAAACGTTTAACATAAGCATCACATCCCCAAACTTTGAGGAAAGACAATCCGGGACGTTTCCCGATCCACATCTCATATGGTGTCTTCTCAACAGACTTAGTTGGGACTCTGTTTAGTGTAAACGCAGAAGTTTCAAGAGCATAACCCCAAAAGGATAGTGGAAGATCAGTCTGACTCATCATCGACCTAACCATGTCTAACAAGGTTCGGTTCCTCCGCTCGGACACCCCATTCCATTGGGGCGTTCCTGGTGGAGTCAACTGTGGAACAATTCCACATTGTTTTAAATGATCATAAAATTCATGGCTCAAATATTCACCCCCACGATCAGATCGTAGAAGTTTAATTGTCTTGCCCAACTGATTTTGTACTTCATTCTGAAATTCTTTGAACTTTTCAAAAGATTCAGACTTGTGCCTCATTAGATAGATATATCCATATCTACTAAAGTCATCGGTAAAAGTAATGAAATACTGAAAACCACCTCTAGCTACCGAACTCATTGGTCCACATACATCAGTATGTATAAGTCCCAACAAGTCAGTTGCCCTCTCACTTTGACCAGTGAAGGGTGCTTTGGTCATCTTCCCAAGCAAACAAGACTCGCATGTGTCAAGTGATTCAAAATCAAATGAACTTAACAAACCATCTTTATGGAGTTTCTCAATGCGTTTCTCATTTATATGACCTAAGCGACAATGCCAAATAAAAGTGGGATTTAGATCATTTCGTCGAGCCCTTTTTGTACTAATGTTATAGACTGTTTTATCCTCAAGATCAAGAACATATAATCCATTCACTAATGGACATTGAGCATAGAAAATATTATTATAATAAATAGAACAACATTTGTTCTTTATTATAATCTCATAACCATTAACTTCTTCCAAACATGAAGAAGATATAATGTTCTTGCTCAAAGAAGGAATGCAATAACAATTATTTAATTCCAAAACTAATCCTGAGGGTAATGACAAGTGATAAGTTCCGACAGCTATGACAGCAACCTTTGCTCCATTGCCGACCCGAACATCCAACTCGCCTCTTGCAAATCTTCTAGTCTCACTTAGACCCTGCAACGATTTGCAAGTGTGAATCATTGATCCGGTATCAAATACCCATGATTCACTAGAAGATGTAGCAATATTGATTTCTATAACATTTATACCTGAAGTGGAAGTCTCACTCCCTTTCTTCTTCTTATCCTCCAAGTACTTCTTGCAATTCCTAGACCAATGCCCCTTAGCATGACAGTGGAAGCATTCATCATTAGGAGAAGGGCCTGATTTTCCCTTTGGCTTTGAGCTTGAAGACTCATTGGGAACCTTTCCCTTGCCTTTAGGATGCATCACACGCTTCCTCTTTTTATTCTCCTTTTGAACCATCATCACATGAGTGGTGTTTTTCTTAATGCTTTCCTCGGCTGTTTTAAGCATCCCATGCAATTCAGCCAACGTTTTCTCCATGCCATTCATTTGATAATTCAATATAAATGGCTCATAGCTCGGTGGGAGTGACTGGAGAATAACGTCAATAGCCAGGTCATCCTTGAGTTCAGAACCAAGTTTGTCCAAAGTCTCAATGTAACCAATCATCTTGATTACATGGGGACTGACCGGGCTACCTTCTGCCAGCTTGCATGAGAACAAGGACTTTGAGATGTTGTACCTCTCAGCCCTTGCTTGGTTCTCAAACATTCCACGTAGTCCCTGAATCATAGAATAAGCATCTGCATGCTCATATTGTTTCTGTAGATCAGGGGACATTGTGGCAAGCATGAGGCAGCTTGCATTAAGCGCATCATCGCAGTGCTTCTCATAAGTCCTGCGAGTTGCGGCATTTGCATCATCGGGGAGGTCATTGGGGTATGGTTGCTCAAGAACATACTCAATTTTCTCTTGCCTGAGAACAATTCTCAGGTTGCGGTACCAATCAATAAAGTTAGCTCCATTGAGCTTTTCTTTCTCAAGCACAGATCGCAAATTGAAACCGGAATTGTTACTAGCAGACATGATCTACAATAGAAAATAAATATGCAAGGTTTTAGCACTATGTTATGTACCAATCTTTTATTAACAGTTTAATAAAAGACACCACCACTATATGAGCATCGTCCTCCCTCTAACGACATATAGTGGTCCAAGATCCATATTCACTAATTCCTAGTGAGCTTTGGCTTCACTGCTAGAAAATTAGTAACATAGGTAAACAACCATTGTTAATCATATCTCTATATGATTCTTGTTTGTTGGGTGACATCCAATGCCCCGGCTCCCAACACTATGCCATAAAGCCCAAAACCGTTTTGATAGCTTTGTTGAGTAAACCAATACTATGCATGTGAATGTCCAACATTCACCCTATTCATTATGATAGATGACGGTATTTTGCTTTGGCAAACCTACCATACAACGATCAAAACAAACATAGGTGCAGCTATAGGTAAATGGCATCAAATACTCAACTTTTCCGAGGGAAGCTATTCTATCATGACAAAACATTCACCATATGAAAAGCATGAAAAGAATAGTAATACGATCATATCATATATGTGAATAGTATGGCCTTTAGGATCATAGTGATCTCCATCACCATGGTTCCATCATGATCTATACCGCCATGTCTCCCTTCTTATGGTGATCACAATCGCCATCATGCTTGAGGTTTCTCAATGAATATAAAAGAAGCTAATACATCTAATAGCTATCAAATAAATTACATGAGAGATCAGGCATCACAGGGCGACACGCAGGTCGTTATACAAATATGTGACAACCTCAACCCGGTTGTGTTAAATTTGCAACACGCAGGCTGCACGAATTTTACACACAGATTATCACATCATATTTAGGCCATACCATTCACATCATTCCCTGCAAAAACAAGTTAAGCGTAGAACGATGTCTATCGCGAAACAACTTAATGATGTCACTATAGCAGACAGCAACGGCGATGGTGATTCCAGCCGGTAGGGACAGGTTGCGCACACAGCAGAGAAGGAGCACGAACTAATCCTTTAGTCATATGATGGCAATCTACTCTAACCAATTCCAAACCCCAGAAGCCGAACTATAAAAATTCATCATATGAACTTGTCTGCAGTAGATCGCATCTAAGATCCAGACCAAAAACTACGCAAGTCGGCTCTGGTACCACTGTAGGGAAATAGGCGATGCACTACTCTAGCAATTCGACCGTATCACCCAGGAAACATGCGAGTGAGAAGGTCATGGATTGTTACCACTAGACACGCAGCGCAGCGGATCGTAGATGCGCGCCGTAGCCGATCAGCGCAGCAGTAACAGCAGCGCCTCCACGGAGTCCACACGTACAGGGAGGAACGCCGTGCGTCGGTGTGCTAGCACCGTGCGCGCGGCAGGGGTTTCGGCGGCTGACCTGTGAGGGGCGGCGGCTGGGACCGTTATCTGGTGGAGACATCTGTCCGTAACCCTACCCCTCATATTTATAGGCGCGCTAATGGGCTTTTAGGTCACAGACCCATTAGTACCCTAATTTCTTATGGATCAAATATCCATCAGGCCTTTATCCGAATTGTTATGATTGCCTCTTGGGCATATCACCAACAGCTGGGCCTTGATAAACCCATAGGAATGTGACGAGCACAGAATGCTTCACGAAATTCCGTCCATTCCACTTGATGGCCCTCCGAAATGGTGGCAAGATAAGCGAACCCAACCAATTTCCGACGGCTCCATGGAGCTGTTGAGCTGCAAATAATGTCTTCTGATAATCATCGCACTTGAACACTCCAAACTTTGAGTCCATAACCCGAAGCCACTGATCAGATTCCACTGGTTCATTATCTTCCATGAAAATTGGCGGTTGAGTCGCCAAGAAGTCCAAATAGGCGTTCCGAGGTGGAACGACCTGTTGTGTACCTTGCAGTATGCCTTGCTGTACCAAGGCTTGGAGTAGTCTTGTATTCTGTTGATTCGACTTTACCATCTGAGCCATGACATCCGCCCATAACGTTGATAGCGGTGCCCGTGATGGAGTCGAGTCATCGCCATCTCGGCGAGAACCTTCAGCCCTACTCGGAGAACGAATATGCACCATACTGCAAAAGGGAAAATTTTGAGGGAAGTCAAAACTTGATCTCAGTGGTATGTAAAAGTATTTAAAACATGAACATGCTAAAACTTTATGAAAGCATAACAAAAATTCATGTTTACACATCTTCCTAAAGCCAACATAATCAGTCCCCTATTCTGTACAGAACAGATCTTTCTGTACTTAACTCAGATTTTGATCCTGTTGTAAGCATTTTCATAACTCAAGTTGAATACCAAAGATAAATTTAACTTCAGTATCTTTTCAATGAGTACTCATATGCCCCTAGATCATTTGTGGATCAAACATTATGACTGCTCAAAGTTGACGGAATTTCTGGATAAAATTTGCCAGCATCTCCTCTGAATTTGGCTGTTTTTATCACAGTTGTACATAACAATAAAGTACAATTCTGAACAAACTATGAACTACAAAATGGTTGCGAATTTCATAACCTTTCCAACGGTGTATCATATGACCCTTAGATATTTTTCTACAGAATGTTATGGCTAATTTACAGAAACATCCAGAGAATTTTGCAGCTGTCCTATTTTCTGAACAGTTTGCATTCAACTGGACATTCAACCAATTTGGCATGTGCTTTTGCTCTGGATGTATACATAGAAGTTGTAGAGAACTTAAAAAACTTTCCATAACTGTATCATACCCCTCCATTGGATAAAACTACCCAGAGTTATGCTCTGTTAAAGTCCAGCAAAAATTTCTGCCAGAACAGAGCACTCTGTTTTGGAGAAACTTAGAGTCATATCAATTCTCTCCTTTGAAACTTAGTTCAAATGAAGAGCTCAGAAACTAATATGTGTTATCTAACTCCCATTTTTAGTTGAAAGTTAGTCATGCATCATTTCTTCATAGGAAAGAAAACTATCAAGTGTAGTACGGTGATGATGCACCGTAAGACATATGACGGTACTACGTTGCCTCACAAAAGAAAATCCTAACCAGCTTACACCGGCATATACGTATTCTTAGGTGGCACTAATATGGTCACTCGCAAACATGTTCTACTCATACTACGGTTTTCGTGGTTAGTACCTGCATATAACACACACAATAGTCAGGTTCGGCTGCCGGTCCCAATACAGTTCATACACCTGTCCATCATCACTCGCATGGGTGTTCTCAAGCCAAACACGCCTTGAGCTACGTGTTCACGTTACTAACCACATGTTCACTCTCATGGTGCACCTACCGACATGAGATGTCATGAGAATGTTACCCACATACTGCACACCGACCCTCTCGCCTGAGGCGACCCGAAAAGGCTCAACGCAAGCTTCCCGAGGTACATCGGTTTACTAGGTCCCATATTTACAGCATGAGTCCGGTACACAACTCAAACTTGCTCAACTGGGCCACATACAGATCGGTCCTTGACCGAACCGGACAGGTCTATAGCACCCAGGCCCCTATGTCCTGCTGCCCCTACAACCTTCCGGTCTCAACTTTAAGTTACTAACAATTTTCTGAACCAATCCCGTATGCCCCTGTTGTTCCTGATCATGCGAGTAGCATCTCACCACTCGACTTCTACCGAACCTTACTTAAGCATGGAAGTTTTATTTGGTCATGCAAGAGGAGTATCAAATCATCTAGACCTAATGCACAACTCATATCTTAACCGAAAGAGTGAATACAAAGTAAAAACTTAAAAGCTATTAAATGCAAACCGGAGCTTGCCCATTTGGCAGGGTAGTCGTATATAAGCAGTTAGTGATCCTTGCTGATCAACCCTTGATTCTCTGGAGTCTGATCCACTTCAATGAATCACTCCTTCGAATCCCCTTTGTTTTGATTCCTATTGAAATGTATATGCACAGATTTTATAATGTAATTCGGAGAATTAAAGACATGATTTCTTAAGAACAGAGGCTGTGTGGAAATGCCAAGATGGCTTTTGTTGCCTCTGTTGTGCAAAGGAACATTAATGAACTAAAGGTTTCTTAGTGTTTTAGTTATACACTAACTAACTTTCCCAATGAACATAAGAGATGAGCTGAAAAGATTTGAATGCAATTGAAGAACAAGAACTCCAATGGCTTCAAAACATTTACATCATGTTCTATACTAACTAGGGATTTAGATTGCCAAATTGCAGCTAAAATGGGAAGAATATGTGTCTATCATAATTCCCACAAAATTCTTATGTATTTTCCCGCATACATAAGCATGGTAGGACAAGGACAGGGAGTTCTAAGGCTAAAATTGAGCTAATAATTTACATGTGAGTTTCTGATCACATGAAAGTAATTTGATCTAAAATTCAGACCTTTCACTTGAGTAGTTTATCCAGAACAATTCCTTAAGCATTTCTTATCAAAAGAATTAATTCTGGAGTAATATGCATTTCCATGCCCAATTCAGCAAACTACAATTTAAAGTATGACTCAGAGAGCTTGTCTGAATTTTCTCATGATTTTTTGGAGCTACGATTTGCCTAGAATGGATTTTACAAGTGGGCAACATTTTCTTAAAATGTTTCTGGACCCTTATGAACACAGCAGTTTGTATTTAGCAAATTCCTAATAAAATGGTCTTCAAATGACCTGAAAATTTTCTAGAAGGTCAACAATATGCTAAAGAATACTCTGGCTAAATTTGAGGACTTGTGGATGAACCAAAATCCCTCAATAATTCTTGTTCTTAAAACATTCAAAGGATTTTCAAGAATTTAATATTGACTTTCATACAAATTGGAGTTCATATTTGGATAGATCTTTGCAAAATGAATCCGACCCAATTTTAATCACTCAATTTCGAGGTTCCTACACAAAGATATGATTTTCGAAAGTTGGAACACAATCTGGAATTATTTTTCCTATTGAAATTTGATTGGGCCCACGTGTTTAAACTCCAGCCACTCAGAAATGAGCCACACTGGTTCACAGCGTTTTGGCACGCAGACACAGGAGATACCCGAGCCACAACAGATCCCCGGTTTAAAATTTTCAGCCGCTGGCGTGTGGGGCCCGCGCTTTCTTCTTCCTCCCGCCTTCCCCTTCGCCCGCGTGCCGCCAGTTCTCGCCGGACCGAACTGCTGCTCACCGGACTGGAGTTTACGGCCAACGCCCGGGTTGAGGCTTGCCGATAGGGTGTTTTGGACGTCGAGGAACACGCCGGTGGCACTTGCTCGGGCTGCTAAGGATCGGAAACCGGTCGGCGACGTGTGACGGCTGTGGGAGGACTTCGGCACCATCGGCCAACCCCTCTAGCCCGCCAAACTCTCGACCAAAATGCTCTACAGCACCAGTGGGTCTTAGGGAAGATCGACAAGGCCTCAACATGGCTCGGGAATGGCGGCAAAGGAGGTTTCACCATGCGCCCGCGGGGTACCGCCATAGACGCGCTCGGAACACCTTGAAATTCACCGCTCCGAGTCGGTTTCCCGCTAGGGTTGATAAAAGGAAACTGATCGCCGGCTAGTCCAGCCCGTGTGTGCAAAGTTTGATGATCTAAGAACAATTAGAGGGAGAGAGAATTTGAAGATCCGGACACTTGGTTTGTACCCGCCGGAGCTAAATTCCCAAATTAGCCGGTTATACTCCACGGCTTGGCCTGAGCTTCGGGTGGAAGCAGCGTGGAGCCCGTGCGCTTCTTTTGCCGCCCTTGCTCGGCCGTGAAACACGCTTTGGCGAGCTGTCCACGTGCACCCGGTCGCCAACTTGTGTTCGGCCGCCGCAGAGAAGCGGTTCTTGGGCTCGGGAACCCGTATCTCAGGCTGTTTTTGTGCCGAAGGATTGGAGGATGAGCACGCCCTGCTGTGTTGCAGCTCGGAGTGGAGGTGATCGTGAGGTTTCACCGGTTCCCAGCTGCTCACCGAGGTGCGGCGGTGTGAGGGGAGCTTTGTTCATGTTTTGCTCGCGAGGAGGTAGCGAAGAGCAAATAGGTCGGTGTAGCGAGGAAAAGATCACGTCGAGAGAGAGATCCCACACTGGTGCCAGCGCGTGAGAGGAGCAGATGGTGGCGGCAACATTGCTCGGTGGCGCTCAGTGCGAGTTCAGTCGGTTCGAGTGAACAGAGACCCGAGACTTAGTGTGCAAGTCATTTTGTAACAATGACAGGTGGGTTCCACCCATGTTCCTCCCCACAAAAGATCTTCTCAGGTTAATCTCTGAAATTCCAAAGCTTTGAAGTTTAAAAGTGGGCTAGAATTCAAATTCTCTGAACTCAGTTTGAATTTGCATTGCAAATTTGAATTCGGTTTGAATTTGCAAATGCTCCTATTAACTCCTTTTTAGCCGACCCTAAAATGAAAAGTTTGTCATCCAACTTTTTCCTCAAATTCAAAGTATAGGGCTGCATGAGTATTCAAAGTTTTCGCCACAATTTGTGTGAACTTTGAATTTGAAATTCTGAGTTTTAACCTTCATGCATATAAATGTTTAAGTCCATATTGGTTCAACACATTCAAATGAACATGTGAGCCTCTTTTTGGATGAACATCCATGAACAACTTTGCGTGAAGAAAAATTTTAGCAAGTCCCATTTTTCATTAATTTGCACACATAGACTTTCAAGCCAGTCTTTATTCGTATACATTTTTGGGACTTTTACACTCGGAACCGGATATGCATTGATCATCAGGTCCGGCTGATTGGGACCTGATTATTTCCCCATCCCTAGGGTCTACTACGGAGTCTGTGCCCTAGGGCTTTAGGCCAGTGGCAGCAGGAGCCTTATCTGGGACTTGAGGTCGATGGAGTTCTGGCCGCTCCGCAACCAGAACCATGCTCACGACCTCGGTTGTGGCAGCGGCGTAGAGGTGTAGAGGCTCACCTTGTTCCAGGGCCACCATGATCGGCAGCGTTGTGAGGAACTTCTTCAGCTCCTGGAACACCTCATCCGCCTCCTCCGTCCATACGAATGGGCCAGATTTGCGCAGAAGCTTGAAGTACGGAAGATCCCGCTCAGCTAATCTAGAGATAAACCGACTGAGCGCAGCCAAGCATCCGGTAAGCTTCTTGTCACACCCGGTTTTTCCGAAGAACAACCAAGTGAATATCACATGTATGCCAGGATCATTTTCTCATACATGTGATGACAAATAGTGAAGCATCATTTATTACAAGCCAGGTGTCAAATATAAATAAGTCTTACATAGCAAATGTCTCGATGGACAATAATAAGTTCATCACAAGTAAATAAACTAGCAGCGGAATATTATTCTTGAGGGCTCCGTCACAGGCGTTGCCCGGGGGTCTCCATGAACCTAGAAACCTTCTTCGGGTCCAAAGTCTTGGTCATTATACACCACCTCATTATCTTGACCTGAGCAGCAATATAAACCAACAAAATATGCAAGGTTGAGTACCGATGGTACTCAGCAAGTGTGGGAAAGTTATATCATGCATGGCTAGAACAAGGAGAGGTTGAACTCATGGTTAAAGCACTATGCAATTAATATCTATCACCTTAGCTTATTAAGCACCTACATTACTACACAGGTGAAATGGTCCCAATCTCCCATCCCTTCATCATAACCAAATACTATAACATCATTTCCAATGTTAAGCTCCCCGCTTAACATCCACAACTTACAAAACCCTCAATCCTCTAATCATGAATAAGTCCAAGCCGCTCTTGACCGTGAGCACGACTGTCATGACAGTTTTGACTCTGCAGAGTTTGTACCACTGTACCCACATGTAGTGATTTCATCCCCCGTTGCCGGGTGGACTAAAAGAACCTTCATTATGCCAGTGGCTACGAACCACATTCACACTTCCCAGGTGTGTAGCCAGGAGATCACTACGAAGCCTTTACAAAGGGATTCCCGACAAGCATGGGCCCACTGAGGTTTCACCCCTAACAGCATACAAGAGGCTCCTACCCCGCTGCAGTGGCCCTCTCTTGAGCCTTGCGGTTCATATGGTAGTCCAGCTGACACCTATTCCCGGCACCATCCAACACACCCATACTACGCCGGGGATACACCTAATTAATTGGCCAAGCTGCCCCATCTCAGCATGTGGTTGGCACTGTAAAGCCAGGTTACATGCTCCATGAACCGGTCCTTAGGATCCAGGCACGTACTAAACACAAACCCGAGTCTCGTGCACCCAGCACACAACCAAAACATCCAACTTGCCTTGATCCCTACCTCTACATAACTCACAATATCTCATTCAAGAGTATGGTAAAATAAACTGATGATCTCATGTCCCAAATATCCCATTCTAAGCATGGCTAAGCATATGCATAATAATAAATGACATGGTAAAATAAATCCCAACCCAAGCTACAAGGAAAATAAGGTAATGCAATTCTAGGGAAACTTCCTATCATGGGTTTCATATTTAAATTGACAATGCAAATAATTCTAGCTACACATCCTAGCATAGGATCAAAGTGGTCAAGGACACTTGCCTCCTTCCTGCTGCTCTTGAAATGGGTAGTCCTGATCTTGGAAATGTATAACTTGCTCTTGAGCAGGTTCTACATCATACCATCACACATAGCAAAAGAAAAATAACAACCCATAAGACATAGTTCACACTTCCACTTCATACAAACCCACATTCATATTTATGAAAGTCATTCACCATTATCTGTGTTGTGGTTACTCTATGTGTGTTGATTTGTGGCTTGCATGCACTTTTAATCATGTGTATATGATTCCTACTTTTGTGTTCACATTTATACTTACATACTATATATATGAGTTTCCAATTTAAATAAATTCCTTATATTCAACTACTACACCTTTTTACTACCAAATAAGCATGAAATGTATTTTCCTTCTCCATATGTGTCTTCATAATTTCTACCAACCCTAAACTGAACTCTTTGGATTTTAGAAACTCCATTTATCATTTACTAGTTGCTATATTTTCAGATTTATTTTCTTATGCATAAATGTGTACTTTATTATGAAAATAGTAAGACACATCATCTAAACAGAATAGGTTCTGGTCCTAAATAATTTAATAACATATTTTGACCTTTGCCTCTGATGTAAAATATTTCACAATTATTTTCCCTATTTTCTAGAACTATTCTTTACTTAAAAATGTGTCCCTAAATGTGAATAATAAATTAAACAGATTCAATTCAGCCCAAAATATGTTTTTATCTCACTCCAAAGTTTCCTAAATACTGAGAAAGTCTTTAATTTAATTTTGACAATATGTTTGTCTCACTTTTTAATTTTTAAACACTAGCCACATATTCAATTTCCTAAATTAAGTACTAAACAGGGCTAAAAAGTTAAACTTACCCCACTACAGGGTCTATAATATTATTTTAAGAATTTTCAGGGGTCTAGCTACTCATAACAGAGGTGTTTTTCCTAATTTTTATTAAGTCCAGGGGCTAAAACTGATTTTTAAATGAATTTACATGATTTTCTGGAGTTCCAGGGGCTAGATCAGAAGTTTCCGGGGCTAGCTCTTATTTCCCGAGAACCCCAGGGGGTAGCACGTAAGATTTCTAGTCTTTATAACGCCGGGCTGACGTGGACCGTCCGATTTTAAACCGACGGCTGAGATTATAACGTCGAACCGGTACGCGGGGATTTAAACCCTACCGTGCGATTTAAAATAAACGGCGCACAAGCGGCCACGTCGCTCTGATCGAGCGCGGGCGGCGCTGCCGGCGGCGCACGGCGGCGGGAAGCGGCGGTCTCGCCGGAAACTTTCGGATCTTCGGGAATTCTTCCTAGAACTGTGATTTTATGGCATAGATCGGTAGAGGGGAGGTCGGGGATCTCACCTCGGGGGTTTTCTTGAGCTCGGAGGTCCTGGAAAGTGATCGGCGACGAGGTCCGAGGTGAAACCACGGCGAGGCTCGTCGGCGCTGTGTTTACACCGCAAGTCACCGAGTTTTCTGCACCTGCAAGGTTCCCCGGAGGCGGTGGATCAAGACCAGCGAGTTAGATCGGAGTTTCCGAGCTTAGATCGGCCAGAATTCGCTGGAGAAGTCTCGGTTCTCACCGGAGGAAAATCGGCGGATCGCGTGGGAAAAACAGAACGAGGCCGGGGTTTTTATAGACGGGGAAAGGCGGCGGGATGGTTTAGATCAAGTCCGCGTCGTCTACGAAAAGAATTCAGCGGGGATACGCAGAAATCCCAATCGGTTTTGATTCGGGTGAGAGGGAGTCCGGCGCTGCGCGAGGTAAAAGACGAGCTGGTGGGTCCCACCTGTCAGCGGAAGGAAACAGCGCGCGCGGCTGCTGGGTGGGCCGTCTGGTGGGTTTCGGCCCACTGGCCGGTTTTTTCTGTTTTCTCTTTTTCTTTTTCTATTTCTTTTCTGATTTGAGTTTAATTTGAATTCCAGTTTGAATTTGAATTTTTGCAAAACATGCAACACATCCAAAAAATTTTAAATTCCCCTCTTAACATGATTTAGGGTCTTAACAATATTTTTGGGGTGTTACACTTCTGCACGTCCTTGATGCGGGCAGGGGGCCGCCTCAGTTCTATCGCCTTAATCTTCTCTAGGTTATCTTCAATTCCTTGGTGTGAGACCAAGAAACCGTGCAGCTTCCCGGCACAGACCCCGAAGACACATTTGTCTGAGTTCAACTTCGTGCGTGTTGAACGCTGTCTGTTGAATAAGTTGTCGAGCAGGGATGCTTGCGACTTAACCTTCACTACGATGTCATCGACATACACCTCTACCAGATCCTGAATGAGGTTCCCAAATGTTTTATGCATTGCATGCACAAAGGTGGGAAGGGCATTCTTAAGACCATAAGGCATGGACACATAGCAGTATAGACCATCTATTGTGATGAAAGTGGTATGCTCTTCATCTTCCCTAGACATAGGCATGGGAAGATTGGGTCTCGGCCTACCCCCGATAATGGTCTCGAGGGGGCAAGCTGGGACATAGGGATTTGCAGCTTCTTGAAGGCTGCGAGGCTGATAACATTGAGAGACGCCCCGCCATCGATCAACACGTGGTAGAGCTTCATGTTAAAGATTGTCGGGGCGACGAGGAGAAGCAGCTGCTCGGCGCTTGCCATGTTCTTGGAGAAGTCGGAGGCATTGAAGCTGATCGGCATCTCCATCCACTTACGATGCGGCGCCGGCCCAGGGGCTGGGGTTGCTGCTGCCACTGCTCGACGGAGGGTCTTGATGGTTCACCGGGACGAGACGTCAAAAGAACCTCCGTACATCACGTAGAGCGTGCCAGCTGTTTGACCATCATGCACGCCGACCGTCTGGCCGTCGGTCTGGCCAAACCTGCCCGCTTTGGAGCGGGAGGTAGCCTCGTCGTCTTCCACCTGGAGACAACGGTGAGTTGGGCCTGAAGACTCGCCATGAGAGGTGATGTTCACCATGGTCGCGTGGAGAGCGCGGAAAGCCCCCCTACCTGGCGCGCCAAATGTCGGAGTGTGTAAGCTGCAACACTCCTCCCGGCCTGCTACAAGAGCAGCCCACGAGGTTCTTTGATTGGAAGGGGGCTTGGCGCCTCTACATGATCGAGCTCGAGAGAGCGGATAAACACTGAAATTTACGTGGTTCGGACCGCTGGAGCGTAGTACCCTATGTCCACGGGAGTGCTTATTCTATTGCTCGCGCGCATGAGCGTGTGAGTTGCAGGGTTGCGAACTCTTTGTTGGGTGGTCACCCCGGTCCTTTTATAGTCCAAGGACGGGGTGGCTACAATGTGGCTTGTGGCCCGACAAATGGCCCTGAAGCTATGTGAACCCTATACCTGATCTAGGATTGTGTACTCTATGTAGAGCAGTTGGTGGGGGATTTAAGTTTCGCCACCTGGCGTGTTGAGCGCCCCTTTCTGTGTATCAGGTGATGAAGAAGACGCCATATTATGACCGCGTCTTCTCGCCCTGCTTGGGCGGTTTCATGCCGTTGGGTGGTACTGTACCGCTGTCATGCCTTGCCGTCTTGTGATGTCACCATAATGGAGAACGGGCAAAGGACGGAGGCATGCGTAGTGTGCCATGCTTTTTGGGAAGGCGTGAGCCTTGAATGCGCAGCCTGACAGCGCACTTCCACCTTGACTTAGTCGACCCACGGCCCGTGAAGGATCATGGGGCACATGGTGGCTTCGGAGCTCTTATCGACGGGTTCGGAGCCAGGAGATACCTGGAAGCTCCGGACCACACCTGGGTGGGGAGGCTCAAACCGGAGCCCAGGGCACGTGTCAGTTCTGGAGCTCTCCTCGGCAGGGAGGAGGCTCTGAGCCAAGAGACACGTGGCAGCTCCAGACCTCACCTCAGCGGGGAGGCTTACACTGGAGCCCAGGGCACATGACAGCTCCAGAGCTCTCCTCAGCAGGGAGGAGGCTCTGAGCCAAGAGACACATGGCAGCTAGGGGTGGGCATTCGGTTAATCCGGTTAATTCGGTTCAGTTAATTCGGTCAAAAGAAATTTTGGTTAATGAAAATCATTAAACGCACATGATCAGAAAAAAACTCATAACCGCGCAATTCGGTTACGGTTAATTCGGTGCGATTATGCGGTTAACCACAATTTTATTAGTACAGCAATCATGCAAGCTCATAAAGTAAAATAGCAATACAAACAGTCTAAAATCACATAGTCTCACACATAATATTACAAACATAGTCCCATATCACGATTCGCAATCAAACATTCAAACAGTCTGACAAACTTGAATAAAAGATAATTAACCATTGCAATGGCTGCACGCCTGCACATGACCAAACTCCCTCTCTTCCACGTGCTTGGGTGTGCCATTCTTTACATCCGCATTACGAATCAAGAAACAAGATAAATCAGACACAAAACAAAAATAAAAAGGCAGAACACAAATATAGAAATTACCTGCGCCGTCCCTCTCACTCAACATTGGTGTCTTACTTGCTCCTTGACTTGGAAGATATGGTCAGGCCACCTACTCCATTAATCAGCGCTGAAATACAGTAGACCAAATTAGTTTATCAATCAACCTGAAGCATGATAAAAAGGAAATAAAATTGTTACTTACATTCCTCTATTTTGGCTATTTCTTCAGGATCCTCTTCAACACTAAGACCAGTAGATTCTCGCAGCCAATCTTGTGAACAAACTAGGCGCTGAACCATCTGCGGTGTGAGTGAGCTCCGAAAATCATCAAGGATGCGACCACCCGTGCTAAAAGCTGATTCAGATGCAACTGTTGATATGGGAATTGCTAAGAGATCACGAGCCATGTGAGACAATATAGGGAACCTATGAGCATTGTCCTTCCACCAATCAAGAATGTCAAAGTCCTTTTTATCTTCTTCATTCTCTTCAGCTAGGTATTTCTCTAGTTCTGACTTATTAGTGCTAGTTGTACTACTATCTAGCCTCATCTTCTGAGCAATTATAGACTTCATCAACCTTCTAGTCCTTTCTTGTGGTGCTTGAGAATCACCGTACATTGGTGCCTTGTCACTTGGAGCATAGAGATTTTTATACTCCTCAAACAAAGAGTGAAAAGAAGAATCCACTCTCTCCCATAATTCCTGTCCTATCTCATATCCAAACAGTTCAATAGTAACCATCTTCGTGTAATTGGATAACTTGTACCTTGGATCAATGGCAACACAAAAGAAAATGACCAAGTTCAGCTGCTCCCCTTTCTCTCCTGGCTTCTCCCAATTGCTGTCCCCCCAATATTTGTAGTACTTCTCCATCATTCTCATGCCCATTTCCTTGCGTGTCTTATCAGGACTATCACACCATTCTCTCAACAAGATTAAAACATCAGAAATTTCATGAAAAGTGTGTTAGAAGTAACATATTTTGTGCCTGAAACACGAAGAGTGAGCTCATAGAAGTGTTCTAGAAAATCTGCCATTTTTTTGCATTTTCCCAATCTGTTTTTTCAGGAACTCCTGGACCATTCCTAGCATCTTTCAAATCGAGTTTATAGTATGGATCTTCCTCACTGAACCGTTCAAACGCCTTTTCATATGGTTTTGCAGCAGATAACATAAGATAAGTAGAGTTCCATCTAGTGCAAACATCTAGTGATAAAAAAGCTTGGTTGTCCACCTTTGCTAGTTCAGCACATTTCTTAAATTTGGCCAACCGGGATGGTGAACTCTTTATAAACTTAACAGCAGCACGGACACGAGCAACTGAAACATCAATTTCTTTGAGACCTTCAGTTACTATTAAGTTAATTATGTGTGCAACACATCGCATATGGAGGTACTGACCTCCTGCAATGCTATTGTTTGACTCATTCAGCACCCTCCTCATGTACCTTATGGCACCATTATTTGCACTAGCATTATCAACTGTTATGGTATAAACTTTTTCAATGCCCCATTCAGCCAAGCAACTCTCTAATGATTTGCCTATGTCTTCCCCTCTATGGCCTTTCACTAAGAAAAAACCTATGATTTTCTTGTGAAGCTTCCAATCATTATCAATAAAATGTGCTGTCACACACATGTAATTCTGTTGTGTATTTGAGGTCCATGTGTCAGTTGTGAGGCAAACTCTTTCACATGATTTCTTAAAAGTGTCCTTAAGTTTTTCCTTTTGACCCTCATAAACCTTAACACATGATCTTGTTATTGATCTTCTTGTGTGCACAGTAAAGCGTGGACAAGCTTTGGCCATAAATTTTCTAAATCCAGGATGTTCAGTAAACACAAAAGGGAGTTCATCTTCAATTATCATCTCGGCTACACAGGTCTTCAATTCATCAGCATCAAACTTCCATGTGGTAACAATACTAACAATACTGTCCCCTTAGGACGGTTGTAATTGTAATGTCCCTTGATTATTATCACCATTCCTATTAGGATTTTTCTTGCACACATTTAAGTGATATTTCATAGAGGACGTAAAATTTCTTCTTGAGTTGCACATGAGCTCACGGGAACAATAGTTGCACTTAGCTTTCTTCAGCACATCTTTTGCTGTTATCTTGGAGAAACTATCCCAAACTTCAGATCTTGTTGACATAGCTTTCCTTTTCTTCACGTCTTTCTCAACCTCTTGTTCTGCTGTTGCCCCTCCATCCTTGTTTTCCTGTTGCTCTTCCATCGTGTCCTGCTTCTTGTTCTCGGACCTCTCAGTTGATGCATCATCAGATCTTGCGGAAGCAGCAGAACCATCATTTCCTCCCATCTATAATCACAGCAATACAAACTGTTTATTACAAGCAAAACATAAATGAGCATGAACAATATAGCTTTATGCATCAACACGCATTGGAGGAGTGCTCGGTTGCTGGCGCCGTTGCTTTTACAGTTTACTTGCCGGGTGCGGAGCTGGCCGTCGCCCGTCGGGGGCCTGGGACAGGCGTGAGGCGTCGGGGAGACGGGGACGGGGAGACGCCGAGACGCCGGCTGGGTGCGGGGGCGGGGCGGCGGGCGTGTGGCACGGCGGGCTGCGGCTGGCCGTGGCGTTGGGCGGAGGGCCGAGGCGAAGGACCCGAGCTGCGGGCTTCTGCGGGCGTGCGGCGCTTCGGCTGGCCGTGGCGAAGGGACCCGAGCTGGCTAGCTGTGGGCTGCGGCGGCTGAGCTCGGAAGGTCCGAAGGGCGAAGGCGACGGAGTGTCGAGTGAGTGAATGAGGGGATTAGGATTATGGGTTGGCTCTCGGCTGCTTGAATGAATGCTGAGTTGGGTTTTAACTGGGCCTAGTGGGCTGCTTCTAAAAAGTGCGGTTAATTCGGTAGTTCGGTTAACCAGAGCTGAAAACCAAACCGAACACCGAAAACCGAATAGTACAGAAATGACAACCGAACCGATAACCAAAAACCGAATTAACTGACAATTTCTGTTAATTCGGTGCAGTTAAGTTTGGTTTGCGGTTATGCGGTTAACCGCGCCCAGCCCTAATGGCAGCTCCGGACTTCACCTCAGCAGGGAGGCTCGGACCGGAGCGCAGGGCACGTGTCAACTCCGGAGATGTCCTCAATAGAGAGGAGTCTCTGAGCCAAGAGACACGTGGCTGCTCCGGACCTCACCTCAGCAGGGAGGCTCGGACCAGAGCCCACGGCACGTGTCAGCTCCGAAGCTCTCCTCAGCAGGGAGAAGGCTCTGAGCCAACAGACATGTGGCAGCTCCGGACCTCACCTCAGCGGGGAGGCTCGGATCGGAGCCCAGGGCACGTGTCAGCTCCGGAGAACCTCCTCAGCAGGGAGGAGGCTCTGAGCCTTAAGGCATGTGGCAGCTCCGGACCTCACCTCGGCGGGGAGGCTCGGCCTAGAGCCCAGGACATGTGCCGGCTCTGGAACTCAAGCGCACGTGGTAGCCCCAGGGCTGACTAGGGGACAAGGTCACGTGGCTACGCCAGGGTCCGCCTCAGCAGGGAGGCGGGCCTGGGCTGTCTTTTACCCTCCACGCGGGGGTACCTGGTCTGCAGGGTACCGACAACTCCATTTCATAATCTGACCCATTAGCAACGGAACAGGGGGGCTTCATATTATCTCATACTCAAGCTCATAAAACTACTATATGAATCATGATAGCATAGTACCAATACTAGAATATCATGACAACACCGACATATACCACATACATGGAACACATAATCAAACAAGAAACACATATTCCAAACACAAGTATATGAAATGTGGAATCCCAAAAGTCTAGCAAGTGGAGCTGAAATTCACACCGAGAAAATAAGAGGGAATTTAAACTTTTGAATTTAAAGGTGTGAGCTCCAAGTCTAAACTTGAACTTGCAAAAATTTCTGAACACGGAGATCTAAATCTACAAATTGGTTCTCCACACATCCACGGGTAGCGCTGTAAATTTTCAGCTCATTTGGAAAAGATTTCCTAATTGTTGGAATTAAAACCGGAGTCAATTCGAATTTGAATTCAAACTTCAGTTTCAAATTCTGACTCCACTGCAATTCAAATTTGAGAGCACCATTGTGTTCCTCATATTCCTTTTGGCTTATCCTCTAAGTTTGATCAAATTTGGGATTTGTTTGCTAGTTCAAATGGAATTGGAAAAAAAAGAAGAGGGAAGAAATGGGGCCCACTTGTCAGTAGACTTACCCCCGATGTCCCTTCTGATTTTCACTCGGACAGCACACGCGCGCTTGCCACCTTCTGAGCCGTGCGCTCAACCGACGTCGGCCGAGCGCCAGCTCCTGCTCGCGGATCAGATCACCGAGTGAGAGTGATCAACACGCTGCCGTCCCACGTGAGCCATCTCCTCGTGCTCCCCGGCTCTCCTCGCTCACACCTGACGCAAAACCAGCCGCCGGCTGAGCCTCTCTGCTCACCGGCGTCTGAGCGCTAGAAGCCCCCTCACGCTTGATGATCTACACGAAAAATGTCCGCCCTCAGGTGCTAAAAACAACCGTGCAAACCGTTCCTCTCCTCATGCATCACCGTGGATGAATTTCCCCGCTATTTGCTTTGGTATTCATTTAACTGAGCCGCACCAAAACCCGAAATTCGTAGTGATAACTTGCCCAAAGCTTGTGCCGAGCTATAGACATGATCTAGACCGTCCCACGCTCCTCTAGGATCAAGAACCATTGCATTTCATGGAGTTTTGGCACTGTTCATCGAGAATTTTGAGCCGGCACCGATTTTGGCCCTAGGTCGCCGATGAACTCCTAATTGCAGCTACTTTTGAGCTGATTTGAGCTCATGCAGGTGACGAGGGTGTAACACCCTCAAATTCATTACCATGCATTGCATACATTTTTCATGTAGAGGAGCATTGTAAAGGAAGTAGAAATGGAGAAAGAACTATAGAAATGGAGAATGAACCATAGAAATGGAGAAAGAACCACAGAAATGGAGGAAGAACCATAGAAATGGAGAAGGGAATATAGAAATGGAGAATGGGACATAGAAATGGAGAATGGAACATAGAAATGAAGAGGGGAATGTAGAAATGGAAAAAGGGACATAGAAATGGTGAGAAATGGAAAAAAGATAGCAGAAATGAGCATTCCCAAATTTCCCCCAAAATTTATGAATTCTCCAATTCCCCAAAAGGGGAATTTTCCCCACATTTGGGGGAATTTTATCCCCAAGGCTTCCACACCCAACTAGGGGGGAAAGTTGGTTGAGTTCCAAATTGACTAGGACTCTTGGTTAAGTTCAAATTGGAGTAGGACTCCTCTTTTCTCCCTCTTATAAATACAACCCCCAGCCTCCTCCCCCTTGGCCGCAGCCCTCCCCATCCCCAAGTCACCGAGTCAGAGCCCCCCCCCCCTTCCAAGTCGCCGAGTTGGCCACCCCCCCGCCGGAGTTTGGCCGCCGGTGAGCCCCGCCGGTAAGCCCCGCCGATGAGCCCCGCTGTCGAGCCCCGTCGTCGAGCCCCGCCGTCGAGCCCCGCCGTCGAGCCCCTCCATCGAGCCCCGTCATCGAGCCCCGTCGTTGAGACCCACCGACAAGCCCGGTCACGCCTCGCCGTCGCCGGAAAAGAAGCCCGACGATCTGTCCTACCCTAATCTTCCATAGAAAGATCCCCCGCTGCTGCCGTTGCTAGGAGAAAGGCCCTGCCACAAGAAGGAAGTGAGGTAGGTCTCCATTACCCATCTTATGATGTCGCCGCTGTTTCTAAGCATCCGTTTTCTTCGCCCCCTTCAAGCAGAAACTTTTGCCTGTGGACAGACCATGTTTTGGTCAATTTTTTACGGTGGAATTGATCTACATCTTGTGTCAAGATCATCACCACATACACAGTTGATCCCAGCAACCTTGATCACCATAAAACCCCATAAAAGCCTACTAAAACATGCAAGAACATGTACAAACTGGTTTTATAAAACTGCACTATAGGATTTGCATTCATCTACCCAATTGCATCTTGAGTAAAGTTTGTGCATGATGATTGATTGCTGTAAATTTTGTATGTGTGTGGTCATGAGTAGAAGGACAATCTCAAGAGGCCATCTACAAGGAACTACAGAACCAAGACTTCGAGACGCTTGAGCAACAAGAGCCACGGGAGCAAGGCAAGTGCCCCTTGACCATATTGATCCCATGTTTTGAAACTGTTTTGTTTGCGAAAATGTGTATGCTTGAGTCAACTTGGTAGGACACCCTTTTATAGGAGTTTACTAGTTTTGTTAACCATCCTTGTTGCCGGGAAAGTTAATGAGTCGGGTATGGTCATTTTTCCTTTTCGCTTCGCTTAACTTACGGGATACGGGAAACTGAAATAAAACATGGTTAGCTACTGCACTCATGAGAATAAAGATGATGATAACTTGATGATGTTGATGAGCATGGAATCGGGGAGATCTAGGCAATATTGGTTCATGGATGTCGCTGAATGAGATGGTGGTTTACTTGCCGTAGATCCAAGGACCGGTTCATGCGAGCACATGCCAGGAAAACAGTGCCACCACAAGGCCAAATGTGGGTGCGGCTTAGCTGACTAATTAGGTGTGTTGCTAGCTTGTTATGGACCGTTGGATGGCGCGGGGAATGGGAGTCGAGGAGGACTGCCCTGGGAACTGCATGGCACAAGAGGGGGCCTGTGAGTGGGAGAACGGAGATTTGAGCCTGCCGGTGAAACCTCAGTGGGTCCATATGACGGGACCCGACCTCGGTCATGGGGACGGGGCACCTTGCCTGGGAATCGCATTGGGTGGTGCCGTGTTATGTGGAACCCAACAGCACACATATAAGGAACACTGTATTACCTAAATCAAGAGCGGAAGCTTACAATTGTTCTTTGTAAATAATTTACATAAAATAGCTACAGCGGAAGTCTATAAAAAGCTCACATCGAATATCTAAAAAGCACTCGAGAAGAGGTCCAGCCCGCGGACTCCTCTCGCTAGCAACACGAAGACATGGCAGCGTCTAGGTTCTCCAAGTGTGACATGACTCGGAAGTTCCCGAGTCTCACCGGACAATCTTCTTTATAGCGTCGAGGTTTACCCGCAAAACCACTTATATAGCAAGAGTGAGCACAAAGGCTCAGCAAGACTTAACCGTCTCTCCTAAAGCATGCAACTCTACATGAGGGTAACTTAAGACCTAATCCTGTAATTTGCGAAAAGACTCGCCTACAAGTTCATCCTTAACTTTCAGATTTTAGCCATAATAGTAGTGACCTTGCGCCCAGCAACATTGGAACTCCACAATCAAACAAGAAACGCTTCATTCCAATGTTACTTGTCCCAAGGTGGAAAATAACTTTAGTTTGCTCTATCTCTACTTCAAACCGGGTATTCATGCAACTTAACATAGTCATAGCAGCAATTAAAACTTTGCAAACTGTTTCCACACAAGTTGATTACTACGTCACAACATGGGAGCAAGCGGTACTCAATAACCGTGAGGGACGGTGATTCGAATCAAACACTACCCGGATAACTCGACACATACGCCCGCCACTGAAGACCCAAATCTGGCGTCCTTCATTACGTCATATGTGGCAACCTTTCTCAGGACACTAGACTGTAGAACCGGTCGCGCCGGCTCGGGCTCATAGGTCTAACGAGACGATGGGGTATGCCTCTACAATCCAGTGAACCTGGTACATCGGTTTCCTGGTTCCCATATATCAGTAAGCATCCGGTACACAACTCAATACTTGCTCCTGGATGCGGCACACGCATCGGTACTTAACCGACACAGGCAGAGCTACTCGACCAAGACCTCGTCTTGTCGCTGCCTAACCCCTCTGCCCGGTCTCATATTTAGAAATGTAAACATTAGTTTGCCTCTCTCTTCCAACCATCCTTATGAAGTCCTAAACTATAACTCGCGAGTAGATTCCATTTACTCGTCTTCTACCGGATGTCCTGGCCTATTTAGCATGGCCTTCTTCTACAGCGATGAAACTTTCTACCCTTGACCCCAAGGTTCATTTTTGGTTATGCAAGTGGAGTATAAAACATCCTTGACCTAATGCACATACAAACTTTGACCCATAGTATTGAACAAAGGAAAACTTTATAAAACAACTTAAATGCAAACCGGGGCTTGCCTTGGTTTTGCAGGTGACTAAAGTCAGATGATATGAAGTTAGTTGCTGATGACTTGAAGTTCAATTCCTGCCCTTCTTGCCCCTTGATACAAGCTTAACTCCCCTTCACTTTTCCCACGTTTAATCACTACACGTTATGAATATGCGTACATGTTTAATTATAAAACTTTTGCCACGTGAACAAAATGGGACAGCAAGACGAGAAGCACACGCGCGACCGGCGAGTGTCCGGCAGGGAGCTAGAGCTGCAGCTGTCACGGTGGCTGGCGTGACCGAGAGCTGCGGAGCAGCTGCCTGGGTGTGCAGCGCTGCTAGTGTGGGCTGCCAGGCGCTGGTACTGCACGGGCAGGAGGCGCTGCGCAGCACTGCCGAGAGCTGGAGGCGGCCGCCGGGCGCAGCGCAGCACTGCCGAGAGCTGGAAGCGGCCGCCGGGCGCAGCGCAGCGCACTGCCGAGAGGTGGAGCCAGCCGGTGAAGCGGCCGGCGACCAGCAGCAGACGAGTAGCGGTGAAAGGGCGCGGCATGGTGTGTCGGCACTGGTAGCTGTGCTTGGGAACGAAGGACCTTTATGTCATGTATTTTCGTGAGCCGGACAACAAGCACGAAAATAACTCCTACAATTTCATGTGCCAGCGGTAGAACCCACGAAAATATTGTTTACTTTCGTGAGCCGGTGCTAGGCCGACGAAAACAAGTCTGACATCCGGCTCGGAAATCCACAACCCTGTCAGCAATTTCGTGAGCTCGGGAAGAAAGCTCACGAAAATAAAACGTATCTCGCACGGAAAACAAGGGTGCACAGAATTTCGTGAGCCACCGGGTTGGCCGACGACAATAACCATGATAATTTCGTGTGCCGTCAACAAAGCCCATGAAAATAAATACAAATTTCGTGAGCACATGGTTGGCCGACGAAAGTACGGTACAATTTCGTGCGCCTGTCGGAGGTCGATGAAAATAAACCTGCCATGGTCAGCTCGGAAACCCACAAAACTGTCTGCAATTTCGTGAGCGTCGGGACGAAGCCGATGAAAATACACCTGAAAACAAGGGTGCATGCAATTTCGTGAGCTAGACGAAGCCGACGACAATACACCGTATAATTTCGTGTGCCCTATGCAGGCCGACGACAATAGGGCCTGTAATTTCGTGTGCCCGCTCTGAAACCCACGAATCTAATTACTTTCGTGCGCTGTTAGGAGGCCGACGACAATATCTTCAGACATTACAGGTAATTTCGTGAGCTAGTCGCAGGACCGACGAAAATAACATATGTTTTCGTGTGCTAGCTTCTGAACCCATGAAAGTAAACCTAATTTCGTGAGCCTCTTCGTAGACCCATGAAAATAAGCACATGTTTTCGTGAGCTGTCTCGTGGCTCACGAAAATAAAGTTATTTTCGTGAGGGCCCACGAAATTACAGCCGGCTCACGAAAATATATCATTTTCCTGTAGTGTACTAAGTACCAAAGACAAGTTTAAAACTGGAACTCTGTTTAAGAATTTAAAATGAAACTGGTTCTAGTGGTTTGGTTTGGGTGAAGCAACATGATCAAGTGATAATTGCAGTTCATCACTTGTGTGCTACTCATCTACATAGGTTGAACAGGATAGTGGTGATCCGGAGCTCCAATGGAGCTGAAAATTTTCATGTGAGTTCCTTGTCACAAGAAAGTAATCTGGACCAAAATTCAGAATATGTCACTAAGTAGATTACCCAGAACAATTCCGTAAGCATTTAGGCAAAAAGGAATTAATTCTGAATAAATTTGCACTTTCATGCAAATTCAAGTGAACTAAAATTTCAAACATATCTCAGGGAGCATGCATAAATTTTCCTAAGATTTTTTGAGCTAAGGAATGCCCAGAACTGAATTTCCAAGTTTTAGAAATTCTCTGAAAATGTTTCTGTATTCATTTGAATACAGAAACTTGCAATCAGAATTAACCTAACTAAATCAACTCCAAATGAGCTGAAACCTTTACTGGAGTTCATTAATAGCCTACAGAATATCCTGGCAAAATTTGGGGATTTTTGGATGAACCAAACTCCCTCAAAAATTCTTTTGCTGAAAATTTTAAAGAATTTTCCCGAATTTTCTATTGGTTTTCATACAAATTGGGCTGCATATTTGGATAGAGTTTTTCATCCTGAATCCAACCCAATTTGAATCACTAAATTTGGAGCTTCCTACCAAAACTTATGAGGTTCTAAAGTTTGAACTAAATCTGGAAATCCAATTAACCCGGGGAAAAGTTTAAATCCTGATCGTGGGCCCATCACACACGTGTCAACTGCTGCAGCTGAGCCACACGGGGCCACAGACCCCTTCTCGTTTAGCCACACTGGATCCCGGGGCCACAGCTGATCAGAGATTTAACTTTTCGCCACTGACACGTGGGACCCGTCCGACCATCTTCCTCCTCGGGCCGTTTTCTTTTCCCGCGCCGCCCCCTCGCCGACACTTCACTGGAGCTCGCCGGACCCGGCTTCCCGGCCGCCTCTCGGCTGGAAACTCGCCGCCTGTGAGTTTGGGAGGTCGGGGAATACGTCTACGGGGTTGGCTCGGTTTGCCGGTGGCCGGACTACCCTCGGCGACGAGCGGCGGCCTTCGGTGAAGATTGGCGCCGTCGCCCGGCCCTTGTAGCCCGCCAAAAGCTCAACCAAACCGCCCAACAGCACCAGTGGAGGATGGGATAGCTTGGCATGGCCTCAACGTGGCTCGGAAACAGCGGCAAGTTGAGGTTCACCGTATGCCCGAGTGCCCCCGCCATGATCGCCGATCGGAAGGCCCGAAATTAGCCGTTAACACGGGGTTTCTAGCTAGGGTTGTGAAGGGGATCGGATCGCCGTTGGGTCTATATCCTTTGAGCACCGTTTAGTGAACTAAAGACGAGAATGGAGTGGGAATTTGGAGATTTCATACCGGAACGTCTTTCTATGGCTGCCGGCGAAGTTTTCCCAAATTCTCGCTCGGTGGTTCACGGCTTGACTTGTGGTTTGGGTGGAAGCAGCAGGGACCAGCAGCGCCCCGATGGACGTCCTCGCTTGGGCATGGAAATCCCCGAAGCGGGCTGTCCACGTGAACAACGAGCTGCTGTGCAGTTAGGTTGCCGCGGTGACGAGCCAAACTCGAGCCGGGAGGGCAGCAACTCGCTGGATTCCGTGCTTAGGAGGTGGAGGACGAGCTCACAGTGTCGTTTTCCGGCTTGGCTGGCCTCTGTGTGCTCGGTTTTCCCCGGCTCCCGGTCGATAGCCTGAGGCGGCAGCATTCTCGGTCCTTTTGTCATGCGAGGGAGAGCCGACTCGAAGTCTCCGTTCGGTGGGCGAAACGATCACTTCACACGCCGCGGATAGCAGGAGCTGGTCACCAGCCCATCGCACGTAGCGGGAGGTGGCTCCACAGGGAGGTTCTGGTGAGGCTCGGTGGCGCCTGGAGGTGACTTCGGTTGTTTCAGCCCGAGCAGTGAATACTTCGGGTGTAAGTTTCAGTTTAGCTCACTGACCTGTGGGGTCCACCTCTGTTCCTCCCCCAAATATCTCCAATTTGGGCACATTGCAAGATTCAATCATGTTGAGCTCAAATTCAAAAGCCATTTGGCAATTTGATATGTTTTTGCCTCAGTTTCAAATTTGAATTCAAATTTCAGTGAAATTTACAAGTCCTTTTGATATACATATCAAAGTAGCTCCATATTTTCTCAAAATTTGCCTTCCTCATAATTTGGACCTGAGGAATCAAAATATGCCCTCTGATTCTTGAGTTGTCCATTGCAAATACAACTTTTCAAACAACAGTTTGGATTTCCCCTTTTAGAAATGGCCTTCATCTTTTTGAAGTGACCCTTTTAGATCAAACTGAATTCAAAGTTGTATTGCACATGCCAACACTTTCATGAGTAAACAAAAGTTTTTTTTGCAAGTGCCATTTCTTGTATTTAAACTCAACTTTATTCATAGCTCGAGTTTTCCATTTACAGGTTTTGGGACTTTTTCATTCCTCCCCCCTTAAAAAGAATATGTTCCGAGATTCATGATTAAGGATAACGTGGAGAGGACAACTATACAACATAAGCCTCTAACAACTCCGGATGATTGCGTTGTAAATATTCCTCGCTTTCCCATGTAGCTTCGCCGGACGTGTGATTTTCCCATAGCACCTTGAAAAATCGCAGCGTCCGGTTTCTGGTCTCGCGAGTCTTTTCATCAATGATCCGGGTTGGATGCTCAACATATGTGAGGTCCGGCTTCAAATCTGCTATGTCCCCCATGAGAATCTCCGTTGGAACTTTCAAACACTTCCACAACTGAGATATGTGGAAGACGTTATGAACTCCGGCTAAAGCTACCGGTAGCTCCAAATGGTATGCCACGGGTCCACACCTTTCAATGATGGCGAAGGGACCGATGAAACGTGGAGATAATTTTCCTTTCACTCCGAATCGGTGAATGCCTTTCATAGGAGATATGTGGAGGTATACGTGGTCTCCAACTTGAAAGTTCAGAGGACGACACCTATTATCCGCATAGCTCTTTTGCCTGGATTGAGCGGCTTTAAGATTTGCTTGAATAAGCCTTACCCGCTCTTCTGCTTCATTTACGAGATCAATCCCGTAAATTACCCTCTCGCCAGATTCACACCAGTTCAAGGGTGTGCGACACTTTCCGCCGTAGAGAGCTTCATAAGGTGCCATTTTTATGCTCGTTTAATAACCGTTGTTATACGAGAATTCCGCCAATGGTAAGTGATCATCCCAGCTTTTACCGTGGTGGATGGCACACGCCCTTAGCATATCTTCAAGGATTTGATTCACCCTCTCAGTTTGCCCATCGGTTTGAGGGTGATATGCGGAGCTTCGAATCAATTTAGATCCCAAGGATGTGTGTAGCTGTTCCCAGAAGCGGGACACGAACAGCGATCCTCTGTCGGAGACAATGGTACGGGGAACTCCATGCAAGCATAAGATTCGTGCTATGTACAACTCCGCATATTGCTTGGCGCTGTAGTTGGTATGCACCGGAATGAAACGTGCTGACTTGGTTAATCGGTCAACGATTACCCAAATCGAATCATGGTGGTGGGAGGTCATCGGCAACCCAACGATGAAATCCATACTAAAGTCCTCCCACTTCCATGACGGTATTTGTAGAGGTTGCAACAGGCCCGACTTCTTCACGTGGTCGGCCTTAACTCTTCGACACGTATCACATTCTGAAACGTATTTTGTAACTTCACGTTTCATACGTGTCCACCAAAATTTCTTCCGGAGGTATTGGTACATTTTATTGCTGCCCGGGTGAATAGAAAATTTGGATAAGTGAGCCTCATCCAAAATTTTCTTCCGCAGCCTCATATCACGGGGTACGACTATCCCTTCCTTGAACCATAGGGTGTCTTCATCATCTAACCGGAAACATTTCATCTCCCCGTTCTTCAACCTCCTTTTGATATGAGCCATGCCCTTGTCTTGTTTTTGAGCTTTCATCACCTCCTCTCTTATTTTGGGTATGAGAGCCAGATTATATAAGGCTCCATATAGAACCAAGTAGAGACTTGGTTCTTCCTCTTCTATCGGCGTAATGGTCAGGTTATGAATATGAGACTTCCGGCTGAGTGCATCGGCAACCACATTTGCCTTGCCCGGATGATAATGAATTTTCAATATCATAGTCGTTGATCAGCTCCAACCATCGCCGTTGCCGCATATTCAACTCTTTCTGAGTGAATATGTACTTCAAACTTTTGTGGTCGGTGTAGAGATGAACCAGATTTCCCAATAGGTAATGTCTCCACATCTCCAAAGCTAATACCACGGCAGCAAGCTCGAGATCATGAGTTGGATAATGTTGCTCATGATTCCATAATTGCCATGATCCATACGCGACCACGCGTCCTCCTTGCATGAGTACACAACCAAGTCTGATGCCGGATGCATCACAATAAACATCAAAAGGCTTGGTTGTATCCGGTTGAGCTAAAACCGGGGCTGTCGTGAGGTGTTTCACCAACGCTTGAAAAGCTTCCTCACATGGCTTGCTCCAATCATATTTGATGCCCTTCTTCAGTAGCTCCATCATAGGTTTGGAGATTTTTGAGAAGCTCGGGATGAACATCCGGTAATATCCCGCCAAACCCAAGAAGCTACGAACTTCATGGACTGATGTTGGAGGCTTCCACTTCAGCACTTGTTCAATCTTACTTGGATCAACAGCAATGCCTTCCGCTGAAATAATATGTCCAAGAATTGGCACTTGGTTGATCCAGAATTCACATTTACTAAACTTTGCATAGAGTTTGTGATCTCTCAGTCGTTGGAGCACAATATGCAAATGTTTAGCGTGTTCCTCTTCAGATTTGGAATAGACCAATATGTCGTCGATGAATACCACGATGAACTGATCTAGCTCCGGCATGAATACCGAGTTCATAAGGTACATAAAGTGAGCCGGAGCATTGGTCAACCCAAATGACATGACAAGATACTCATAGAGTCCATATCTTGTCGAGAATGCTGTTTTCGGCACATCTTCCGCTCGAATCTTGATTTGATGATATCCCGACCTTAAGTCCATCTTGGAGAAGACTTTAGCACCCACTATCTGATCGAAGAGGATATCAATTCTTGGTAGTGGATACTTGTTCTTTATTGTCACAGCATTTAAAGGACGATAATCGACGCATAGCCTTAGCGTCTCATCCTTCTTCTTCACAAATAAAGCCGAGCAACCCCATGGTGATGAACTTGGACGAATAAACCCCTTGTCCATCAGATCTTTGAGTTGCTCCTTCAGCTCGGCTAATTCATTTGGAGCCATTTTGTATGGTCTCCGAGAGATCGGCGTGGTTCCCGGCATCAACTCTATTTTGAATTCCACCTCGCACTCAGGTGGTAAGCCTGGAAGATCTTCGGGAAACACGTCCGGATATTCACGGACTACTGGAATGTCATCTAGCTTGCAAGCCTCAGCATTACATACTTCTGGGTCTTTGGAAACCGCTTTGCCGAGGTACAACGTTTGACGTCCGTGAAGTGGAGAGTCCAAGTGAACACTCCTGTTCTCGATGTCCAGAACAGTCTTATGGAAGGTCAACCATGATATTCCCAATATGGCATTGATTCCTTGGTCTTTGAGAATAATGAGGGTGGTAGGATAAATTTTTCCACCCAAACAAAGTGGTGCTCGAGAAACGACTTCATTAGTTGATATGTCTCCACTTGGCGAATGAACAAGGAAAGAACCTTTTGTGACAGTTGTGGAGATCTGATCCCGGATCACCGTCGCCCTGCTAATGAAGTTATGTGTTGCACCAGAGTTGAATAAAATGACAACCGGCTTGTCATTTAAGGTGAACCTGCCGGCAAGAACAAATCCTCCCTTTGGCAGATCATCGACTGTCACATAATTAACTGTCCCCACCTTGGACATAGCTTTTCTTTGCTGCCCAAGATCAATCTGTGGAACTGGACCCGCATACACAATGTTGCTGCTCGGTTCAGTTGCTTCATTGACGTTGAGCTCGTTGTCAACATGAAGTGGGACAGCACTTGGTTCAGCTGAGAAATCACCTTGTTCATCTTCAACCTCTTGAGGGCAATAATATTCTGGTGCACCTTGTTGATACTGAGGTGCATGAGAAATAAATTGCTGCTGCGGTGGAGATGAATAAGACCTCTGTGGAGTATACGAGTCGTCATAATCCAAGAATGGCTGCACTCTTTGTGGAACCTCTCGACCGGAAGGTGAGCGGATTACCCACCGATACTTCTGAGGTAGATGATTGCATTCATCCTGTGATGAGTCTCTCTCCCTCCTCTTTAAGGTAGAGGTTGGAATAATATTCCTGAGTGATAGCACAGCTAACAAACTCATCAAAGTTCTCTTGGCTAACTTGAGCCAGCTCACATCGTAGCCTAGCAGTCAGCCCTCGATAAAAATGATAACCCTTCATGGCCGGTGATTTCACATAGTCAGAGACATATTGAGCTAAGCGATTGAATTCCTTCGCATACTCAATAACACTCATGCCCCCTTGCTTCAGACTCCAGAATTCATCCAGACTGGTTTGCATTATGCCCGCAGGAATGAAACGAGCACGAAATGCAGCCTGGAACTCCGCCCATGTGACACGATGCCCTGCTGGTTGGACAGCAAGGTATTCTGCCCACCATGCTCCAGCAAAGCTGTGAAGCTGCTGAGCGGCATATAGAGTCTTCGAGAATTCATCACATTGGATCAACCCAAACTTGGACTCAATGACACGTAACCAGTGATTTGCTTCACAATGGTCCGCCGCCTCAGAAAATTCCGGCGGTTGTGTCGCCAAGAAATCCAGATACGTGCTCTGGGTTGGCATGTGACGTTGAGCTTCTCGATTTATGCCTTGCTGAACTAGAGTTTGGAGGGTTTCATTCATCTTCACCATAATTTCAGCCAATCCGGTTGGCGATGGCTCTTGTGATGAAGTTGAGTCATTCCCACCTCGACTTGAACCTCCAATCTCTATTTGAGGATGTGCGCGTACCGTACTGCACGAAACAAAATTTTGAGTCAATCAAAATTCTATCTCAGTAGTAAGTAAAGATCAGCAAAACATGAACATGTCATGAACTTTATGAAAGCATAACCACATTCATGTTTTAAACAAATCTTAAGTACGCTAAACTAATCAGCTGGACTACCCTGACCAGTTCACACAAACTCCACAATTTGCTCAAGTTATCTGCAGATTCTTAACTTGAGTTTAATACCAAAGTTTTGGTAAACTTCAGTATCTTTCCAACTAGTACTTATATGCCTCTAGATCATCTATGGATCAAAAGTTATGATTGCTCAAAGTTCACAGAACTCTTGGATAAAATTTGCCAGCATCTCTTTTGTATGTGGCTACTTTATCACAGTTGTATATGAAAATACAATAAGAATATGCGCAAACTCTGAAATACAACAATGTTGCACATTTCATAACCTTTCCAACGGTGTATCATAGGCTCCTTAAGGATTTTTATACAGGAAGTTATGGCTTAAAAATAGAAAGGTCCAGAGAGGGTTTTTGATACTGTCCAGATTCTGAACAGTTTGCCTTCGACTGGACTTTTCATCAACTTAACGTGTGATTCTGCTCTGGAGGCCTACAAGGATGTTGTAGAGCACTTGAAAATCTTTCAAGAACTGTATCATACACCTTAATTGGGTCAAGCTACTCAGAGTTATGCTCTGTTAAAGTCCAGCAAGAATTTCTGCGAGAAACAGAGCACTCTGTTTTTGAAAACTTTGACGCCTAGTCATGCTCTCATTTGAATCTTAGCTCAAAATAAGAGTTCAGTAACTCATACTTGTTTCAAACTTCCATTTTTAGTTGAAATTTAGTTCATGAATCATTTCTTCATAGGGACGAGGATTATATGTTTAGTACGGTGTCGATGCACCGTAAGAATCATGTCGGTACTACGTTGCCTTACCAAAAGAAAATCCTACCCGGATTATACCGGCATATACGTATTATCAGTGGCACTAAGACGGTCTCTCGCACACGTGTACTACACGGGATACGTACGTGGTTAGTACCTGCAGAAGAAAACTCAATAGTGGTGCACTCAAAGGTTGTTTCATTTCAGGCAGTTCTATAATTGAAAGTAAATACAAACGCCCGGATCATTGCCATACGGCCGTCCTTGAGTTAAGCCACGTCTCAAGGTACGTGATCGTGTTTCCACACCACATGACGGGGAACCCGAGTATGTCATGAATGGGTCGTCACGGTTGGGAATGTTATCAACCCAATGGATACCACCTACTGCCCTGCAGGGCACGCCGATGGCAAGCGCTGCGTATGTTTCCCTGGGCTATTTTCAAACGAATACACTATCGCGTTACTGACCACACGATGGGGTCTCCACTTACTTTCCTAATGCACGCTAGGGATCAGCGTTTCATATGAACTCAGGAACATGAAGAGTCCAAGAGTTTCATATTAACGTCTCACACCAAGCTGTGAGACCTATCCCTGAACCACTTTCCTCGTCAGGGGAGGTAACCGAAATTGAACCGCTTTCGGTGGTGTTCCTTACCATGTTTACCTGAGCGTAGGTGCATCGTTACATAAACAAAATTCAGAATTATAACAAGTATGCTAGTCATGCCACTTTAAGTAACTATACTACTATAATCCCTATGTGGGTGTAATACCATTTCCTCACTGTATCCTAAGTTTTTGTGTTAATATGATCGTTATTTCGTGCGCTATTACCAATGAATCTCTGATACCACGCTGACGGGACCCGACCTCGGTCACGGGGACGGGGCACCTTGCCCGGGAATCACATTGCGTGGTGCCGTGTTATGCGACACCCAACAGCAAACATATAAGGAACACTGTATCACATAAATCAAAGGCAGAAGCTTACAAGTGTTCTTTGTAAATAATTTACATAAAATAGATACAGCGGAAGTCTATAAACAGCTCACGTCGAATATCTAAGAAGCGCTCGAGAAGAGGTCCAGCCCGCGGACTCCTCTCGCTAGCAACACGAAGACATGGCAGCGGCTAGGTTCTCCAAGTGTGACATGACTCGGAAGTTCCCGAGTCTCACCGGACAACCTTCTTTATAGCGTCGAGGTTTACCTGCAAAACAACTTATATAGCAAGAGTGAGCACAAAGGCTCAGCAAGACTTAACCGTCTCTCCTAAAGCATGCAACTCTACATGAGGGTAACTTACGACCTAATCCTGTAATTTGCGAAAAGACTCGCCTACGAGTTCATCCTTAACTTTCAGATTTTAGCCATAATAGTAGTGACCTTGCGCCCAGCAACATTGGAACTCCCCAATCAAACAAGAAACATTTCATTCCAATGTTACTTGTCCCAAGGTGGAAAATAACTTTAGTTTGCTCTATCTCTACTTCAAACAGGGTTTTCATGCAACTTAACATAGTCATAGCAGCAATTAAAACTTTGCAAACTGTTTCCACACAATTTGATTACTACGTCACAACATGGGAGCAAGCGGTACTCAATAACCGCGAGGGACGGTGATTCGAATCAAACACTACCCGGATAACTCGACACATACGCCCGCCTCTGAAGACCCAAATCTGGCGTCCTTCATTACGTCGTATGTGGCAACCTTTCTCAGGACACTAGACTGTAGAACCGGTCGTGCCGTCTCGGGCTCATAGGTCTAACAAGACAATGGGGTATGCCTCTACAGTCCAGTGAACCTGGTACATCGGTTTCCTGGTTCCCATATATCAGTAAGCATCTGGTACACAACTCAATACTTGCTCCCGGACGTGGCACACGCATCGGTCCGTAACCGACACAGGCAGAGCTACTCGACCAAGACCTCGTCTTGTCGCTGCCTAACCCCTCTGCCCGGTCTCATATTTAGAAATGTAAACTTTAGTTTGCCTCTCTCTTCCAACCATCCTTATGAAATCCTGAACTATAACTCGCGAGTAGATTCCAACTACTCGTCTTCTACCGGATGTCCTGGCCTATTTAGCATGGCCTTCTTCTACAGCGATGAAACCTTCTACCCTTGACCCCAAGGTACATTTTTGGTTATGCAAGTGGAGTACAAAACATCCTTGACCTAATGCACATACAAACTTTGACCCATAGTAGTGAACAAAGGAAAACTTTATAAAACAACTTAAATGCAAACCGGGGCTTGCCTTGGTTTTTCAGGTGACTAAAGTCAGATGATATGAAGTTAGTTGCTGATGACTTGAAGTTCAATTCCTGCCCTTCTTGCTCCTTGATCCAAGATTAACTCCTCCTTCACTTTTCCCACGTTTAATCACTACACATTATGAATATGCGTACATGTTTAATTATAAAACTTTTGCTACTAAGTGCTAAAGACAACTTTAAAACTGGAACTCTGTTTAAGAATTTAAAATGAAACTGGTGCTAGTGGTTTGGTTTGGGTGAAGCAACATGATCAAGTGATAATTGCAGTTCATCACTTGTGTGCTACTCATCTACATAGGTTGAACAGGATAGTGGTGATGCAGAGCTCCAATGGAGCTGAAATTTTTCATGTGAGTTCCTTGTCACAAGAAAGTAATCTGGACCAAAATTCAGAATATGTCACTAAGTAGATTACCAAGAACAATTCCCTAAGCATTTAGGCAAAAAGGAATTAATTCTGAATAAATTTGCACTTTGATGCAAATTCAAGTGAACTAAAATTTCAACCATAGCTCAGGGAGCATGCATGAATTTTCCTAAGATATTTGGAGCTAAGGAATGCCCAGAACTTAATTTCCAAGTTTTGGAAATTCTCTGAAAATGTTTCTGTATTCATTTGAATACAGAAACTAGCAATAAGATTACCCTAACTAAATCAACTCCAAATGAGCTGAAACTTTTACAGGATTTCATTAATAGCCTACATAATATCCTGGCAAAATGTGGGGATTTTTGGATGAACCAAACTCCCTCTAAAATTCTTTTTCTGAAAAGATTTAAAGAATTTTCCCAAATTTTCTATTAGTTTTCATGCAAATTGGACTGCATATTTGGATAGAGATTTTCATCCTGAATCCAACCCAATTTGAATCACTAAATGTGGAGCTTCCTAGCAAAAGTTATGAGGTTCTAAAGTTTGAACTAATTCTGAAAATCCAATTAACCCGGGGAAAAGTTTAAATCCTGATCGTGGGCCCATCACACACGTGTCAACTGCTGGAGCTGAGCCACACGGGGCCACAGACCCCTTACCATGCAGCCACACTGGATCCCGGGGCCGCAGCTTATCAGAGATTTATCTTTTCGCCACTGACATGTGGGACCCGCCCGACCTTCTTCCTCCTCGGGCCGTTTTCTTTTCCCGCGCCGGCCCCTCGCCGGCAATTCACTGGAGCTCACCGGACCCGGCTTCCCGGCCACCTCTCGGCCGGAAACTCACCGCCTGTGAGTTTGGGAGGTCGGGGAATACGTCTACGGGGTTGGCTCGGGCTGCCGGTGGCCGGACTACCCTCGGCGACGAGGGGCGGCCTTCGGTGAAGATCGGTGCCGTCGCCTGGCCCTTGTAGCCAGCCAAAAGGTCAACCGAACCGCCCAACAGCACCAGTGGAGGATGGTCTAGCTTTTCATGGCCTCAACGTGGCTCCAAAACAGCGGCAAGTTGAGGTTCACCGTGTGCCCGAGTGCCCCCGCCATGATCGCCGATCCGAAGGCTCGAAATTAGCCGTTAACACGGGGTTTCTAGCTAGAGTTGTGAAGGGGATCGGATCGCCGTCGGGTCTAGATCCTTTGAGAACCGTTTAGTGAACAAAAGACGAGAATGGAGTGGGAATTTGGAGATTTCATACTGGAACGTCGTTTTGTGGCCGCCGGCGAAGTTTTCCCGAATTCTCGCTCGGTGGTTCACGGCTTGACTTGTTGTTTGGGTGGAAGCAGCAGGGACCAGCAGCGCCCCGATGGCCGTCCTCGCTTGGGCATGAAAATCCCCGAAGAAGGCTGTCCACGTGAACGAAGAGCTGCTGTGCAGTTAGGTTGCCGCGGTGACGAGCCAAACTCGAGCCGGGAGGGCAGCAACTCGCTGGATTCCGTGCTTAGGAGGTGGAGGACGAGCTCACAGTGTGGTTTTCTGGCTTGGCTGGCCTCTGCGCGCTCGATTTTCCCCGGCTCCCGGTCGATAGCCCGAGGCGGCAGCGTTCTCGGACCTTTTGTCGTGCGAGGGAGAACCGACTCGAAGTCTCCGTTCAGTGGGCGAACCGATCACTTCACACGCCGCCGAGAGCAGGATCTGGTCGCCAGCCCATCGCACGTAGCGGGAGGTGGCTCCACGGGGAGGTTCTGGTGCGGCTCGGTGGCGCCCGGAGGTGACTTCGGTTGTTTCAGCCCGAGCAGTGAATACTTCGGGTGTAAGTTTCAGTTTAGCTCACTGACCTGTGGGGTCCACCTCTGTTCCTCCCCCAAATATCTCCAATTTTGGCACATTGCAAGTTTCAATCATGTGGAGCTCAAATTCAAAAGCCATTTGGTAATTTGATATGTTTTTGCCTCAGTTTCAAATTTGAATTCAAATTTTGGTGAAATTTACAAGTCCTTTTGATATACATATCAAAGTACCTCCATATTTTCTCAAAATTTGTCTTCCTCATAATTTGGACCTGAGGAATCCAAATATGCCCTCTGATTCTTGAGTTGGCCATTGCAAATACAACTTTTCAAACAACAGTTTTGATTTCCCCTTTTGGAAATGGCCTTCATCTTTTTGATGTGACCCTTTTAGTTCAAACTGAATTCAAAGTTGTATTGCACATGCCAACACTTTCATGAGTAAACAAAAGTTTTTTTTTTGCAGGTCCCATTTCTTGTATTTAAACTCAACTTTATTCATAGCTCGAGTTTTCCATTTACAGGTTTTGGGACTTTTATACCATACATCCTAGTAGCCCCTTTGTAAAGGCTATTTTGTGATCTCTTGGCAATACACCGACGGTTGTGTACTGGTATAATGGAGGTTTTCTCTAGTCGCCGACGGGTGACGAAATCACGAACTTGTGGGTAAAGTGGTGCCACCTCTGCAGAGCGTAAAACTATCATGATAGTCATGCTTCCGGTCACAAGCACCTGGCCAACTTTCATGATTACAGGGATAACATAGTATGTTTATTTCGGTATGGTTATGGTATGGTCATTGGGATTGGTTTTGCGACTGTTTTGAGTCATGACAATAAATTTGGCTTCGGTTATATGAATATGAGATGGTTATGAATATTTATGAGTATGAGATGAGCTTGAGAAAGATTAATGGCTGGATGAGACTTGACAAATTGTGAATTATGATGAGAGAATGTTTCTGAATTACTTGATTATGATGGGATATATTTCACCTAGAAATAGTTCCTGTTTTTACCATGTTTGTGAAATAAAATTTGCTTGTTGCAATGAGCCTTTTTATTCCATACCTTGTTGTAAGCTATATGTCATACTTTTCCCGGACTTGCTGTGTACGACATGTACTCACCCTTGCATTACCACATATACATCAGCTACAGGAGAAGAGTACTTCGAGGACCATGTAGACTACTAAGCGTGCGAACTACCGTCAACATGCCTGTGGAGTTGAAGTTGGAGCCTGCTGTCTTTAGTGATTTTCCGCTGTCGTTAGAGTCTTCCGCTGCAAGAATAAATTAGAGATTCATGAGTGCGACATTGAGTCATTGTAATAAAGTACTTAAACAGTATTTATTCGTGGTTATATTCTGAATTCAGTTTGTGGAATTCATGTGTATGTGTGATGAACATCCTGGGCACACATATGCATAACTTGGTTCTATTTTCAGAACCGGGTGTCACAAATTGGTACTAGACTCACGTTGACTGTAGGACGCAACCCTAGGTAGAATGGACACTCTAAAACACATAGGAACACCCCTATAAACTTCTTGCTGCTGCACTTTACTTGTCAATTCAGCTACCGCAAAGTGCTATTTTCAGCCCCTCTTTTCTCTTCTTTTGGACAGAAACACCTTTGCTTTCTTGCTCCATAGCTTCTGAAGATTTGGAGCTATTTTCTTCCTTCCCTAAAGTTTCTCATGTCTTATTTATAGATGCTGATGATCAGGAGCACAGCACGCATAAGGACTCGTCCACCGCCACGTCGGAGTGCACTTAACCCCATTGAGGTGTCCGATGGACCATATTGGGAGGAGGTGAAGATGGAACCTCATGATGAAGATGAAGTAAATAGCTCTATGCATAAGGAAGGTGACCCAGAAGAGGTGGAACCATTCGAAGACAACATGGAGGATGATCCACAAGAATGGCATTGGTACACTCCTCAGGAGGAGTTTCACGCAGCCTTACACCCCGTGGAGCCTCATGAAGCTATGTCGGGAGGAGATGAACATGAGGAGGAGCCACCCCATGCTGAGGCCAATAATGAAGGTGATGAACGGGCCAACCATTCAGTTCAAGAATTTCGGTCCGACAGAATGGAAGGAGGACACATATCGAAGGAGCTCAAAGAATTTCTGGATTGCTGCAGCCTATACCCGGAATATCTTCTCAAGAAAGTCCATCGTCTCGGACATGAAGAGTGGAAGGATGGTGTAACCATCCTATCTAATGGTAGGGTTGTCACTCGGCACTTCACACTCACATGGAGAGCTACAAGGGCAGAAGATATCAATAATGCTGCATGGGAAGCACTCACCGGACTGTGCTACGCCTTCCATGAGCAGCTTGAGAACACCACTTTTGAGCTGCACCCGTATCAGAAGAGTGGTACAAGGGAGATCCTTGGACCCCATGGAGGAGCTCTTTCCAACCCACAAGCTACTTACAAGTCTAAGAGGTTGCTCATGGAGTTAGGAAACCGCTATGCAAGCGCACAAGAAGAGATCTGTTACCTCCGCAAGAAGCTGTACTTGCTGGAGAAACAAGAGGACACTCGTACCAACGTGGGAGCGAATGGAGTACCAGCGTCATCTAACCCTACATGGACTGCCGACTCACCATGGCGTGCACCCATGTATGGACTACCCCCATAAACGGCGAGAACAGCACCGGTTCACAAGATTAAGTTTAGATTTCCATTGGATAAAGCTGTATAGGAACGCTTAGATCGTAGTAGCTTGAATAAGAGTGGTGTGCTGAATTTTTATGATGATTGCTTATGTTTGTGTGCTTGGTGTGAGTTGTGGAACGCTTCGGCGAATGTCTATATCCACACATAGGAGAGAGGTGTGAGATGTTTCGGCACTTGTTCACATCCTCAAATAGTCTGAAATTAATAAAATAAGTTGCTTAAATCATACACCTTGATGCATATAGTTGGGAAATTACTTCTTTTCAATTCTGAATTCTATTCCTAGAGTAAGCATTAAAATAAGGAGGGTAGACTTTCTCGCCAACCTTATTGTCTTGGATTCCCAAGGGATTGACATAATACTTGGAATGGATTGGTTAAGCAAGCACAACGGAATGATTCAATGTGCTCAGAGGATCGTGCAGTTGACGAGTGAGCACGGTACTCGTATTGATTTCGAGGCAGCCCAACCGGCAACCGAGAATGCAATGCTGAACCACATCGAGGAAGCGACATTGGAAAGCATTCCGGTGGTTCAAGAATATTCAGATGTCTTCCTGGAAGAACTTCTAGGTATGCCACCTGACCGGGACATTAAATTTGCCATTGATTTAGTACCCGGAACTGCACCTATAGCGAAGAGGCCGTATAGGCTGCCCGCTAATGAACTAGTGGAGCTCAAGAAGCAAATTCAGGAGCAGCTAGAAAAGGGTTTTATACGCCCAAGCTCATCACCATGGGGAGCCCCTGTGCTCTTTGTAGACAAGAAGGATGGGATCCAAAGGATGTGTGTGGATTATAGGTCTCCCAATGAGGTGACGATCAAGGATAAATACCCGCTGCCCCGTATAGAGGACCTGTTCGACCAAATGAAAGGTGCCCGAATTTTCTCCAAGATTCATCTTCGGTCAGGATATTTCCAGCTGAAGATTAAGCCCTCTGACATACCCAAGACTGCATTTCGAACACAGTATGGATTCTATGAGTATACCGTTATGTCTTTTGGGTTAACGAATGCACCCGCATACTTTATGTACCTGATGAATAAGGTCTTCATGGAGTACTTGGAAATGTTCTTCATGGTTTTCATCGACGATATCATGGTGTATTCAAAGAGGGAGAGGAAGAACACTTGAGGTTAACCTTGCAAAAACTGCGAGAGCATCAACTGTATGCCAAGTTCAGCAAGTGTCAATTTTGGCTAAAGGAGATATCGTTTCTAGTCCACATCATCTCCGAGGGAGGAGTATCGGTTGATCCCGGAAAAGTGGGAGATGTTTTGAAGTGGAACCAACCGCAGAATGTGAGAGATATTCGGAGCTTCCTTGGGATGGCTGGATACTACCGCCAATTCATCAAGAATTTCTCCAAAATAGTGAAGCCTATGAATGAATTGCTAATGAAGGGGAAAGCATTTTAGTGGACACCAGCGTGTCAAGAAACCTTTGAGGAGCTAAACAAGAGATTAACCACAGCGCCGGTTTTGGTATTGCCAGACGTGAGCAAAAGCTTCGACATACATTGTGACGCATCAAGACAGGGGCTTGGATGTGTGCTCATGCAAGAAGGACAAGTGGTAGCCTATGCATCGAGACAACTAAAGAAACATGAGCTGAATTACCCACACATGACTTGGAACTTGCAGCCGTGGTACATGCATTGAAGATTTGGAGGCCTTATATCCTTGGCCACCGACGTGAGATCTATACGGGTCACAAAAGCCTCAAGTATATATTCACGCAAACGGATCTGAATTTGAGGCAACGTCGATGGTTGGAACTCATCAAGGATTATGATGTTGGAATCAACTATCACCCCAGAAAGGCCAATGTAGTAGCTGATGCGTTGAGCCGAAAAGGAGCATGTCATCAACTCATGGTTCGGGAGCTGCCACCCAAGCTACGTAAGGAGTTTGAACGGTTGCATCTCGGATTCTTGAACAAGATGGAGGTGATAGAACTGAACTCCTCGCTGGAACAAGAGATACGAGATGACCAAGCAACGGATGAGGAAATCAAGGAAATCAAGGAAAGAATCCAACAAGGCATAGAAAAGGATTTCAAGGAAGACGAGAAAGGCACGCTTTTGTTAGGGAAAAGGATTTGTGTGCCTAACTTGAAGCACATCCGCGACACAATATTAAAGGAGGCACATGACTCGCCTTATTCCATACATCCCGGCTGTACAAAGATGTACAAGGACCTGAAAACTTGCTATTGGTGGGATGGTATGAAAAGGGACATAGCTGAATATGTAGCCTTATGCGACACGTGCCAACGAGTGAAGGCCGAACATCAAAGACCAGCTGGGTTTTTACAACCATTAAATGTACCCGAGTGGAAGTGGGAAGACATCAGCATGGATTTCATTGTCAGATTTCCACGTACTCAATCGGGTTACGACTCTATTTGGGTTATCATGGACCGATTAATGAAAACAGCTGATTTCCTTCCTGTTAGAACCAAGTACAGCGTCGCACAACTAGCCGAGCTGTATATGGAGCAAATCGTGTGTGGCCATGGAGTTCCGAAGAGAATAGTTTCAGATTGAGGTTCTCAATTTACCTCTAGGTTCTGGAAGAATCTGCATGAAGCCATGGGTACACGGCTGAATTTCAACTCTGCTTATCACCCGCAAACCGACGGGCAAATTGAGAGGATAGGAGCTTGCCGTATGCTGAATTCTCATACAACAACAGCTACCAAGCCAGCTTGAAGATGTCATCTTTTGAAGCATTGTATGTTAGACGGTGTAGAACGCCGCTGTTGTGGAATGAGACCGGACAAAGCCAAGTGTTTGGACCCGAAGTGATGCAAGACGCTGAAAAACAAGTCCAAACGATACGAGAAAATTTGAACGCTGCTCAAGCACGATAAAAAGGTTATGCGGACAATAGGCGAATAAGATTGACCTTCGAAGTGAGAAACTTCGTGTATCTTAAGGTATCGCCTATCCGAGGCCAACGACTGTTCAACATCAAAGGCAAGTTAGCACATCGCTACATCGTGCCATTACATATTTTGGGCAAGCGAGGAGAGGTAGCCTATCAACTAGAGCTGCCAACACACCTCTCTGAGGTGCACGATGTGTTTCACGTATCCCAACTCGATAAGTGCTTAAGAGTACCGGAAGAACAAGTACTGATAGATGAGCTCAAACTTCAAAAAGATCTGACCTACGCGAAACACCCCATCAAAATTTTGGACGTGAAGGAAAGGGTCACAAGGAACAAAGTCATCCGTTGGTGCAAGGTAAAATGGAGCCATCACACGGAAGCCGAAACTACATGGGAGCGTGAGAAAGATCTCAAGACAGAATTTCCTCATCTATTCTCCACTCAATTGAATCTCGAGGGCGAGATTCAGTTTAAGGGGGTAGGTTTGTAACACCCTCAAATTCATTCTCATGCATTGCATACATTTTTCATGTAGAGGAGCATTGTAAAGGATGTAGAAATGGAGAAAGAACCCTAGAAATGGAGAAGGAAGTATAGAAATGGAGAATGAACCAGAGAAATGGAGAAAGAACCATAGAAATGGAGGAAGAACCATAGAAATGGAGAAGGGAATATAGAAATGGAGAATGGGACATAGAAATGGAGAATGGGACATAGAAATGGAGAGGGTAATGTAGAAATGGAAAAAGGGGCATAGAAATGGTGAGAAATGGAAAAAGGATAGCTGAAATGAGCATTCCCAAATTTTCCCCAAAATTTCCAAATTCCCCAATTCCCCAAAAGGGTAAATTTCGCCACATTTGGGGGGATTTTACCCCCAAGGCTGTCGCACCCAACTAGGGGAAAAAGTTGGTCGAGTTCCAAATTGACTAGGACTCTTGGTTGAGTTCCAATTGGAGTAGGACTCCTCTTTTCTCCCCCTTATAAATACAACCCCAACCCCCCTGGTCGCAGCCCTCCCCCTCCCCAAGTCGCTGAGTTGGAGCCCCCCCCCTTCCAAGTCGCCGAGTTGGCCACCCCCCTGCCGGAGTTTGGTCGCCGGTGAGCCCCGCCGTCAAGCCCCGCCATTGAACCCCGCCGTCGAGCCCCACCATCGAGCCCCATCGTCGAGCCCTGTCGTCGAGCCCCGCCGTCGAGCCCTGTCGTCGAGACCCCCCGACGAGCCCCGTCACGCCACGCCGTCACCGGAAAAGAAGTACGACGATCTGTCCTACCCTAATCTTCAATAGAAAAATTCCCCGCTGCTGCCATTGCTAGGAGAAAGGCCCTGCCACAAGAATGAAGTGAGGTAGGTATCCATTACCCATCTAACGACGTCGCCGCTGTTTCTAAGCATCCGTTTTCTTCGCCCCCTTCGAGCAGAAACTTTTGCCTGTGGACAGACCATGTTTTGGTCAATTTTTTACGGTGGAATTGATCTACATCTTGTGTCAAGATCATCACCACGTCCACACTTGATCCCAGCAACCTTGATCACCATAAAACCCCATAAAAGCCTACTAAAACATGCAAGAACACGTACAAACTGGTTTTATAAACCTGCACTATAGGATTTGCATTCATCTACCCCATTGTATCTTGAGTAAAGTTTGTGCATGATGATTGATTGCTGTAAATTTTGTATGTGCTTGGTCGTTAGTAGAAGGACAAGCTCAAGAAGCCATCTATGAGGAACTACAGCACCAAGACTTTGAGACGCTTGAGCAACAAGAGCCACGGGAGCAAGGCAAGTGCCCCTTGACCATATTGATCCCTTGTTTTGAAACTGTTTTGTTTGCAAAAACATGTATGCTTGAGTCAACATGATGGGACACCCTTTTATAGGAGTTTACTAGTTTTGTTAACCATCCTTGTTGCCAGGAAAGTTGATGAGTCGGGTATGGTCGTTTTTCCTATTTGCTTCGCTTAACTTATGGGATACGGGAAGCTGAAATAAAACATGGTTAGCTACTGCACTCATGAGAATAAAGATGATAACTTGATAATGTTGATGAGCATGGAATCGGGGAGATCTAGACAAGATTGGTTCATGGATGTTTCTGAATGAGATGGTGGTTTACTTACCATAGATCTAAGGACCGGTTCATGTGAGCACATGCCAGGAAAACAGTGACACCACAAGGCCAAATATGGGTGCGGCTTAGCTGACTAATTAGGTATGTTGCTAGCTTGTTATGGACCGTTGGATGGCGCGGGGAATGGGAGTCGAGGAGGACTGCCCCGGGAACTGCATGGCACAAGAGGGGGGCCGTGGATGGGGAAATGGAGATTCGAGCCTGCCGGAGAAACCTCAGTGGGTCCGTACATCCTAGTAGCCCCTTTGTAAAGGCTATTTTATGATCTCTTGGCCATACACCAACGGTTGTGTACTGGTATAATGGAGGTTTTCTCTAGTATCCGATGGGTGACAAAATCATGATCTTGTGGGTAAAGTGGTGCCACCTCTGCAGAGCGTAAAACTATCATGATAGCCGTGCTTCCGGTCGCAAGCACCTGACCAACATCCATGATTAGAGGCAAAACATGGTATGTTTATTCGGGTATGGTTATGGTATGCTCATTGGGATTGGTTTTGGGACTGTTTTGAGTCATGACAATGAATTTGGCTTCGGTTATATGAATATGATATGGTTATGAATATTTATGAGTATGAGATGAACTTGAGAAAGATTAATGGCTGGATGAGACTTGATAAATTGTGAATAATGATGAGAGAATGTTGCTGAATTACTTGATTATGATGGGATAAATTTCATCTACAAATAGTTGCTGTTTTTTCCATGTTTATGAAATAAAATTTGCTTGTTGCAATGAGCCTTTTTATTCCATACCTTGTTGTAAGCTACATGTCATACTTTTCCTGGACTTGCTGAGTACGACATGTACTCACCCTTGCATTACCACATATACATCAGCTACAGGAGAAGAGTACTTCGAGGACCATGTGGAGTACAAGGCGTGCAAACTACCGTCAACATGCCTGTGGAGTTGAAGTTGGAGCCTGCTGTCTCTAGTGATTTTCCGTTGTCGTTAGAGTCTTCCGCTGCAAGAATAAGTTAGATATTCATGAGTGAGACATTGAATCATTGTAATAAAGTACTTAAACACTATTTATTCGTGGTTATATTCTGAATAAAGTTTGTGAAATTGCATGTGTATGTGTGATGAACATACTGGGCACACATATGTATACACTTGGTTCTATTTTCGGAAGTCAAACCTCTGCTGCCGCCCGTTGCCGAAGGGTTTCCGATGACCGGGGCCCTCGGTCGACCCCATGGATGTGTTGCCCGTGGTCCAAAAGGGGGAGGCGTCGATTTTGGGGGCAAGGGAAGGCCGGGAAGGCAGTTCCCGCAGGGCTCACCGGAGAGCGCCGTTGCCGCTTGGCTGTTGGCGCGAGGAGGAAGAAGGAACTGTGCAGTGGGGCCCGCGCGCAAGAATTTAATCATTTCTTCCATTTTTCAGTTTAGTTCAAATTCTATTGCTCATAACTTTTGGTAGGAACCTCCAAAAATTGTGAAATAAATTCCATTGGATTCCTCTCAGTGATTACTATCTATGGGTGCATCCCAATTTTATGAAAGTCCCTATATTTGGCTCATTAATTAATTTAAGGAAAATCTTGTAGGAATTATTACAGGAGTTCTATTTATTATAAAATTCCCAAATTTGGGCGTGACATTCTTCCAAAAATCCTTGAACTCCAGTAATAATTTCAGAGGCATTAGACCTCATTTGCCTGGCCAAATGTGGTGTCAATCCTTTATGTCTCTGAAAATAGGAAAAATATACAGAGCCATTTTCAGACTTTTACCCAAACTTAATAAATCCATATCTCTGACTAGGAAGCTCCAAATTTAGTGAACCAAATTTTGTCGGATTTGTCTCTGGGTGTACTATCCAGCAAAACAAGTTTCAGCTCATTAAACTGATTCTTTTTCCAGAATTAATTCCCTTAAATTTGAACTGTTGGGAATTTTATCGGAGAATTATTTTATGGAAAATTCCGAAATCTGGCTAGGATGTTCATTGAAAAATCCTTGAGTCACAGTAAAAATTTCAGATCCATCCAAGTCCATTTGGTCCCCCTAAGGGTGTGATTAAGTGAACTGCCCTGAGAAAATAGAAAAATGTACAGAAACATTTTTCAGATTTTCTCAAAACTTTATTAGGGCATAACTTCCTCTAGAATTCTTCAAATGACATGAAACCAACTCCATTAGAATCATATCAAACTCTAGTTTCCATAAAGTAATGGTTTCATCCATGAAAATCCCTGGAAATCCTTAGAATCTCTAGTAATGACCAATTAGACTTTTATTTGTGCAGAGCCCAAATGAGCTTAGGTTCAAATGAAATTTGGTCAAGTCTCTGGTTAGGTCCTTACCAAGCTACCATAAAAATTTCAGATCCAAAGGGGGGTCTAGCTAGAGTTATGGTCTTTACATACTCAATTTAACACATTGCATTTAAATTGACATATCGTTAAATTGCTCACGTGTAGTCGCTGAAGGCGAGGAGACCCTGGAAGTGTTGGACTTCCTACATACGGACGAGACACTAACTTCTGACCAGCAGCAACAAGGCAAGCCCTGGTCTGCATTGAACAAGTTTTTTAAGTTTTGCTTTATATACACTTAGGGTGAAGTCTATGTGTGCATTAGGTATAGGATGGATGAAACCCCAAATGCGTAACCAGATCATGCCAACCAGAGTGAGGGTAGTGTCTAAGTCCTTGAGTAGTTTATGCTCTGCTTAATGTGTATAGACTTCGGTACAAGTCGAGTAGTTGGAATCTACTCGCGAGTATAGGATACGGGACACGCGGGATTGGTTCGAGTGATGTGTGATCACTTTAGAAAGAAAATGATACTAGGCAGGGGCTAGGACGCAGCAAGAGAAAGTCTTGTGTGTGTGGCCCTGTCCGTGTCGATTGAGGACCGATCCGTGTGCGGCCCCGCTGAACAAGTTTTGAACGTACCGAAGACATATCGGATATATGGGCCCTGATAAACTGCTGTAACCTAAACCTCCGGGCATCGAGGCATAGCACACCGATTTATTGGTGTAGGTTGAGGGCAGCCAGGTGGAAATCTGCTAACAGGCATAGAGAGATGCTCCGTGTAGGGAACCTCCTACTCTTTTCAGTGCGACCGGTTCAACGTTTGGGCTGTTGGGGGAAAGGTTGTCCTGTACGACACAAGGTGAGCGTGCTGTGTTCAGCTCCGTGTGTGGACGTGCGTGACGTGCTCTTCGGGTATCCCTGCCGGTGTATATCAAGTCGATTCGCCGTCCCTCGCGGTTATGAGTACCGCTTGTTCACTGTGTCGTGACGTAGATTAACATATGAAATGATGTGATTCAATATTGCTGTTATGAATAACTTGTATTGCTACATGTGTGCCACCAAATATTGCTTACTAAATTTCAGATTCATGAACTGTTAAGTTGTGGCTAAAAGATGAACTAAGGATGAACTTGTAGGCGTGTCCTTTGCTTCAATTTAATATCCTATATTGGTTATAACCTGCATGTAGAGTTTCATGTATAGGTAGTTGGTTAAGACTTGCTGAGCCATCGTGCTCACGGTTGCTGCTATGAGTGTTTTGCAGGTGATGACTACCCCACAGACTCGGGGTACGAGTCTACCGGGGAGGGCTACCCTCCGTCGGGGACCACGGCTGAGCCGTACATGCCATGCTGAGCGGATGAGTGGAGCTATTTTGGGTTGTCCATAGGGCTGGACAACTGACTTTTGCAAGATAGATGTACGTGAGTTGTACAAATTATCTTCTGTTGTAGAACTCTGTAATTTAGATGTTAAACTGAAGGTTTGTACCACTTTTTGTACATATTCAGTTTGTTTTCTATGTAATACAATGTTTTCCTTATGGTGTGTGCTATCGGGTGTCGCATCGTGCGGCACCACCCTCTTAGATCCTGGGCGTACAGATTTCGGTCTGTAATAGGCTGGCATTAGAGCTGCTTAGGGGATAGCACACTAAATAAGGACAGTATTACGGGAAAACATAGGATTACGGTGAGGAATCGCTAGTATGCCAAATAAGGACTATAGTAGTATAGTTACTTAAAGTGGCATGACTAACATACTTGTTATAATTCTGAATTTTGATTATGTAACGACGCACCTACGCTCAGGTAATAATGGTATGGAACGCCACCGAAAGCGGTTCAATTTTGGTTAGCTCCCCTGACGAGGAATGTGGTTCAGGGATAGGTCTCACAGCTTTGTGTGGGACGTTAATATGAAACTCTTGGACTCTTCATGTTCCTGAGTTCATATGAAACGCTGGTCCCTGACGTGCATTAGGTAAGAAAGTGGAAATCTGATCGTGTAGTCGGCAACACGATAGTGTGTTCTTCTGGAAATAGCCTAGGAGGACATACGCAGCGCTTGCCGTCAGCGTGCGCTGCAGGGCAGTAGGTGATATCTGTTGGGGTGATAAAATTCCCAACCATGACGACCCGTTCACGCTCTACTCGGGTTCCCCGTCGTGTGATGTGTAAACACGATCACGTACCTTGAGACGTGGCTTAACTCAAGGACGGCCATATGAAAATGATACGGGCGTTTGTATTTACTTTCAAATACGGACCTGCCTCAAATGACAACAACCTTTGAGTGCATCACTATTGAGTGTTATTCTGCAGGTACTAACCACGTATGTGACCCGTGTAGTACACGTGTGCGAGAGACCGTTCAGTGCCACAATTGAGACGTATATGCCGGTATAATCCGGTTAGGATCTTCCTTTTTGTGAGGAACGTAGTACCAACATGTAATAAGCATTTGCATTAAAGATAATGGTAACAAGGAACTAAGATAACCAAGTTTCAACATTTAGGACCCTGGTTGGGTAGAAAAATTCAATAGTGGATTAGTTTAGCTCAAAGGGATTGAAAAACAGAGTGCTCTTTTGGCAGCAATGTTGCTGAACTTTAACAGAGCATAACTCACAGGTTACTTAGCCAATGGCGGTGTGGAGTATAGTTCTGGAAAGTAGTTTAAGTGCTCTACGACTTTGTTGTAGACTTCCAGAGCAGAATCACAAATTAAACTGGTTGAAATTCCAGATGATTGTAACCTGTCCAGAACCAGGACAGATTCAAAAACTCTCTTGACTGTTCTGTTTTTCAAGCATAACTTCCTGTAGAAAAATCTAAAATTATCATATGATTCATTTTTGGAAAGGTTAGGAGATGCATTACATCTTTGTAATTTATAGTTTTTGTAGTTGCAGTACGGAATTCAGTGAAATTTAGAGTTGAAAACAGCAACTTCCAAAAGAGGTGCTGTTGAAATTCTTCCAGAAATTCTATTGACTTCTAATTATCATAACTTTTTAACCAGAGCTGATCTGGGGGAAAAAATACTCGTTGAAAATATATGAAGATAACTTTAACTTTGGTGTTCAACTTGAGTCATGAAAATGCCAAGTACCAGTTCAAAATCTGGGATATGTAGAAACTGGTCATTCCGGGCAGAGGGATGGACAGTTGAACTTATTTGAGCGATTGTTGTACCCTAGGGGGTTTGATTACATCCAATGGGGTAGAACATACTCGTAAGTTGTTATATTCAACTAGTGAAATATTTGAGTATATTTCCTACTCAAGTTTCTTTTGCTACAGACCATGTTTGTGTCATATTGAAGAGAAAGGGGAGTTTACGTGATGACAAAGCGATATTAACGTCTCGTAGTGACCAAATCTAGTTGATTTGAACATCCAAAGAGAAAGTCCATCAAGTTGGATTTAACGATTTTGTATTTGGTCTGGTAATGGTCTAGCTTGTGCAAAGTTATTGCATTATCTATTTACGAGATGTATCGCATGGTTACTGTCATTATGTTTACGCCTATTTTATTGGACTGCATGGAGTATGCTGTGAGACTGATCTTTATTGTCGTATGGTTGCAGATGGTTCGGACTCAGGCCACGCATGAGGTCGGGGGTTCTAATTAGCAAGGGGGTGACGACCCCCAGCCACCTGCCTACGACAACACACCGCAGCAACAACCACCACCGCCACCTCCGCTGACACTAGCAGATGTGATCGCGGCGCTGGTGGGCAATCGTGAGGAACAGACTGATCTGCTCCGCACGATCGTGCAGACTACGTCCTAGGTGGTGGCGTCAAGAGAGGGGGCCTCATGAGCCCCACATCACGACGTACTCGGATTTCATGAGTACGCATCCTCCGGTGTTCACCGAAGCGGCAGAACCACTAGAGGCAGACAACTGGCTGTGGACGATCGAGTCCAAGTTCGGGCTGCTCCAATGCACGGAGCGGCAGAAGACTCTCTTCGCGGCGCAGCAGCTTCAGGGTGCCACCGTTGCATGGTGGGCGAACTATGTCGCCTCACTACCAGCTGTCCACACCGTGGAATGGGAAGAATTCAGGAGGTGTTCCACGCCTATCCTATCCCTCCCTGGATAATGAAAAGGAAGTTCCAAGAATTCTTGGAGCTGAAGCAGGGCAGGAGGAGTGCCCAAGACTACTCCTTGCGTTCAACCATCTGGCGCAGTATGCGTCAGATTATGTCTCCATCGAGGAGAGGAAGCGAGAGCAGTTCTATCGGGGGTTAAATCCCGAGATGAAGACGCATCTTGTATAATGCAATCGCGGCACTTTCAACGACCTTGCCAACTCCGCGGTTATGCAAGAGGATGCTCAGCGGGAACTGGCGGCTGAGCAGCGAAAGCGAAGCATTCCACCAAGCAGCGGGGGTGGAGCTCCTCAAAAATACCGCATGGTGTATCGGACACCATCCGGTCAGCAGTGATATCCACCGGCGCGACCACAGCAGTTTGGGGATCATTCTTTTCAGCCACCCTCATTCCGACCGCCGATGCCACCACTGCAACCGCAACAGCAGCAGCAGCAGATGGTACCCCGTGCGTTTCCACTGCCACAACGCACCCCGGGCTTCCGTCTGCCTATCAGCGGAGGACCGCCTCGCTACCCCTGCTACACGTGTGGCCAGGCGGGTCATTTCTCGAATGACTGTCCCAAGGGGCAGCAAAGCAGCGGGCAAGCCCAATATCAGTGCGGTGCTCGAGGCCGACCTCCAGTTAAGAAGGGAGGTCAGCGAACCGGGGGCGTTCGCAACCTCGACAATGAGGACGCCCTGGAAGGAGAGAACGTGCTGGTGGGTACGTTCACTCTCAACGATCAAGCAATCATCTTTTTATATGATTCGGGTGCAACCCACAGTTTCGTAAGTGCATCCTATGTGGCTAAGCATCAACTGCAGGTCTTCCCAACCAATTATTCATATGTGATTTGCTCACCGGGAGGGAAGATTTCAGCAAATATGGTGATTCCAAAAGCACCACTGTGCTTAGGTAGGAAGATATATCCCACCACCTTGATAATCCTTACGGGACAGAAGATTGATGCAATCTTAGGGATGTCATGGTTACGCTACCATGGCGCTGTCCTGGAAACTCTATCATGGACGGTTCATTTAAATTCTCCATTCCACCGTCCGCATTCGATGGTGTTAGACAACCCTGTCCCAGAAGTTTCAGCAGCCTATAACACTGAATCTCCCAAGTTAGAGGACTTTTGGGCATGCCACTGGAACGCGACGTGGAGTTCAAGATAGAACTTGCACCTGGGACTACTCCCATATCAAGGAGACCGTACAAAATGGCTCCGGACGAGCTGGCTGAGTTGAAAGAACAACTCAATGATTTGTTGAGCAAGGGTTTCATTATAACGAGTTCCTCGCCTTGGGGATGCTTGGCGCTGTTCATCAAGAAGAAGGATGAAACCTTGAGGCTGTGTGTGGATTACCGGCCGCTCAACACCGTCACCATCAAGAACAAATATCCACTGCCCCGTATTGATATCCTGTTTGATCAGCTTGTGGGTGCAAGTGTGTTTTCAAAGATGGACCTTCGCTCTGGGTATCATCAAATAAAAATCTGGACGGAGGATATACCGAAGACGGCCTTCTTGACGAGATATGGCCTATATGAATATCTCGTCATGTCGTTTGGTCTCACTAACGCTCCGGCACATTTCATGTACCTCATGAACTCGGTGTTCATGCCGGAGATGGATAAGTTCGTTGTGGTGTTCATTAATGATATTTTGGTTTACTCCAAGTCAGAAGCAGAACACGCCGAACACTTGCGAATCGCTCTTCAACAATTGTGGGACCATAAGCTATATGCCAAGTTCAGCAAATGCGAGTTTTGGATCAGCCAAGTGCCATTTTTGGGACATATCATCTCAGCAGAAGGCATTGCCGTTGACCCAAGCAAAATTGAACAAGTGCTGAAATGGAAAGCCCCCACTTCTGTCCATGAAGTCAGAAGCTTCCTTGGTTTAGCGGGATATTACCGGAGATTCATTCCAAGCTTCTCCAAGCTTGCTAAGCCGATGACAGAATTATTGAAAAAGGGAACGAAATATGTTTGGAACTCAGCATGTGAAGGAGTGTAGCAAGCATTAGTAAAGTATCTCACAACAGCCCTGGTCTTAGCTCAACCGGATACCACCAAGCCCTTCGACGTGTATTGTGATGCGCCCGGTATCAGGCTCGGCTGCATGTTGATGCAAGAAGAACGTGTGGTCACGTATGGCTCACGCCAACTTCGGAACCATGAGCAGCACTATACGACTCATGATCTTGAGCTCGCTGCTGTGGTTTTGTCACTGAAAATGTGGAGGCACTATCTCCTGGAGAATTTGGTGCATCTCTACACCGACCACAAGAGCTTAAAATATATCTTCACCCAGAAGGAGCTGAATATGAGGCAAAGATGGTGGTTAGAATTAATCAAAGATTACGAGATTGAGATTCATTACCACCCCGGCAAGGCGAATGTGGTTGCCGACGCGCTGAGTTGAAAATCACATGTCCATAACCTTACCATTACACCGATGGAAGAGGAAGAGCCGAGTTTATACTTGGTTCTTTATGGATCACTCTACAACCTTGCCCTCATCCCTACTATTAGGGAGGATATCATTGCAGCTCAGTGACGCGGCCCGACGCCGCCCGTTTAGTCACGGGGACGGGGCACTTGCCCGGGGATCGCATTGGGTGGTGCCGTGTTGTGCGGCACCCAACAGCACACATACAAGGAACAATGTATTACATAACACAATAGCGGAAGCTTACAAATTTTTCTTTGTAAATAATTTACATCAAATAGCTACAGCAGAAGTCTAAAACAACTCACGTTGGATAACTAAGAGCACTCGAGATGAAGTCCAGCCCGCAGACTCCTCTCGCTAGCAACACGAAGACAACAGCAGTGGCTGGGTTCTCCATGTGTTACATGACTCGGAAGTCTCCGAGTGTCACCGGACAACCTTCTTCTTAGCATCGATGTTAACCTGCAAAACCACTTATATAGCAAGCGTGAGCACATAGGCTCAGAAAGACTGATCCCTCTCCTAAACAAGAAACTCTACATGCACGACGGTTGCAATTAGGTTAGCTAGATTTGCATAAAGGACTCGCCTAAAATTGATCCTTAACTTTCAGATTTTTAAGCCTCATTGTGCAGACCTTGAGCCGAAAAGCATCGCAACCCCACAATCAAACAAGAAACGCTTTGTTGCGATGCTCCTTGCACAAAGTTAAAGTAAAGTTTAATGAGCCTATTTCTAAATCAATCATGGTTGCAATACAAGTTACATCACAGCCTTATCAAGTTCAAAAGATAACCAATTTTAGTTGTTACTACGTCAAGACGCAGTGGGCAAGTATGCTCATATAACTGCGAGCGGCGGTGATTCGAATCATTACACGCCCGGACTACACGACACGTACACCCGTACTCCGAGTTGCCGGCAGCAACCTCGACTGATGTTGTACGCGGCCACCTTTCCCAAGATCTTCCACATTGGACGCAGTCCAACTGCCCGGAGTACGCAAGCTCCCTCAAGGTACATACCCGTAGTGGTATGTTCTTAAGCGAGTTACCTCCTGCTATCCTGACGCCGAAAGCCTAAGGCAGTTGGAAAAGTTCCACTATGGATCTCCCAAGGTACATCGGTTTCCTGGGTCCCATATAGCCAGTATGCGCCCGGTACACAACTCAAACTTGTCCAACAGGGCCAAGCACGGACAGGCCTTAACCGACACAGGCAGGGCTATGCACGCACGGCCTGCAACCTGCTGCATCTAAACCTCCCTGCCCGGTCTCCATTTCTTATGTGTGAACTTTCCTCATCTTTTCTAATTCGGACCCGTTCCGAGTAAACCAGCTCTAAACTCGCGAGTAGCTTCCAGCTACTCGACTTCTACCGGACCTTTCCTACTAACGTTTAGCATAGCCAAATCCACTCGAGGAGGTGCTATTCTACCCTTTCTCTCTTAGGTATTTCTGGTCATGCAAGTGGGGTTTTCAATATCATCTAGACTTAATGCAATCAACGATGCAAAGCTAAATGAAAATGCTTTATAAAACTGTTCAAATGCAAATCGGGGCTTGCCTGTTTTGCAGGTGACTAAGATACGATCACTTGGAGCTTGACCACTTGTTTTCCTCCTTCCTTGGCCTTCACTTCAAGTTCTTCTCACCTTCTTCACGTATAGGCTACACGATATGACCATGCATATGTATTTAATTGAAAATCTTTTTCTAATAAGATCTAATGACAGTTTTAAAACTGGAACTCTGTATAAGAATTTAAAATGACACTGGCGCTAGTGGTTTGGGTTGGGTTTAAACATTATGATTAAATGTTAAGTGCTTTTTCCACTTAAGTGTTGATCACCTTAAGAGGTTACACATGACAGTGGTGATCCAGAGCTCCAATGGAGCTGAAAATTTTCATGTGAGTTACTTATCACAAGAAAGTTATCTGGACCAAAAATTAGCACTTTTCATTGAGTGGTTTATTCAGAACAATTTTCTAAGCAATTGAGCAAAGAAGAATTAATTCTGAGGTAACACCTATGTTCATGTCAAACTCAGTGAACCACCCTTTTTAATTATAGTTCATAGAGCTTGCACGAATTTTCCTAGGATTTTTGGAACTAAGAATTGCCCAGAACTGAATTTACAAGTTTTGGAAATTTTCTGAAAATGTTTCTGTATTCCATTGAACAAAGCAACTTACAATCTGAATTACCCTGATTAAATCAACTCTAAATGAGCTGAAACTTTTACAGGAGTCTAATAATACCCTAAAGAATATTCTGGCAAAATTTGAGGAGTTTTGAATAAACCAAACTCCCTCTAAAATTCTTTTCCTGAAAAGCTTTAAAGAATTTTCCATAATTAAATAAAGACTTTCATACAAATTGGGTTGCATATTTGGATAGAGTTTGTCAATCTGAATCTAAACCAATTTGAATCACTAAATTTTGAGGTTCCTAGCAAAAGTTATGCTCTTCTAAAGTTTGGGGAAATTCTGGAATTTGAATAAATCCGGGAAAAAGTTTAAACTGACGGTGGGACCAGGGGACACGTGTCTGCTGCTGGGAGCGCGCCACATGGGCTACAAAATTGTTTCCCGCGCTGTCACAGCCGATCCAGAGCCACAAAATATCCGGCCCCTCTCTCCCGAGTCGCTGACAGGCAGGACCGGTGAGGTCGTCTTCAACCTTGCGCCCCCGCGTGATACCACCGCCGGGCTCGCTGGAGCAGCTTCAGATTCGGTCGTCCGGCCATCTCAACTGCTCAAACTCGCCGCTAGCCCCTAATTCAATGTGAGGAACACGCTGGTGTGGTTTTCCCGAGCTGGCAGGGCCCCCAAACTAGCCCGCGACGGTGCATCGGCTCGGATGAAGTCCGGCGACGTCGCCCCGACGCCCTAAGCCTTCCAGGCTTCGATTTCCAAGCTCTAGAGCACCGGCGGACGCTAGGGACCCTCGATGTGGGAGTGAAACAGCTCGGAAATGGCTCTAAATTAGGGTTCACCATGTGCCCGACGTGTTCTACCAAAACTGCCGTCGGAAAGGTTGAAATTGCGCCGTGTACCGTGTGTTTCTAGCTAGGTTTTCAAGGGAAAGTGGTTGCTAAGCAAGTCTACGTCCTGTGTGTGCAATTTGCAATGCTCAGCACGAATATAACACGAGAATTTTATGAGTTCATACCCGCGGGTCCGATTGCACCGGTCGGAGCGGAATCCCGAAATTCGTCGGCGAGAGGCGAAGACACGCGCTGCGCTTTGGATGGAAGCTGCAGGGAGCTCCTGCGCGTCCCAGGGCCCTCTTGCTTGGTCGTGAAAGCCGCTCTGTGGAGTTGTCCGCGGGCGCACCTCGTCGCCGATGGGTTCGACCGCCACGGAAACTCGGTGTTGAGGGCGTGAACCAGCTCAGTGATGGCTCGAGGATGTCGTGGGGTGTTCTGCGGTGTGGTTTTGCTGCTCAGATGAGGCTGGCACACGAGCTAGGCGGTGGCCGATCGAATTGCTCGAGCGTCGGCCGCTCTGTCCTGTTTCTCGCGCGAGGAGGAGGGAAACAACGCCGGGTCCTCGGTGATAAGGCGAACGGGAGGTCGGGAGAGGGTATAGACGCCGAGGCAGCCCTCCAGCGCGATGAAAATCCAGCAGGAGGTGGCTGCCGGCTGACTCTCGGTGTCGATCGGAGAGAAGTCGGCTCTGCCGTCTCTTCGCGTGGGAGGAATGCAAATAGAGACCGTGTACTGAAGATCTTTAGCAAATTTCAGTTCTGCCAATGACATGTGGGACCCACTGTTCAGTCCCTCCTTATCCCTTTCAAAATATCCCCCAAGTTTGAATATTGATGGAATTCAATTGTGGGAATTCAAATATGGTATGCATTTGGATAATTGGGCAAGTTTTATCCAAAATCAAAAGGGTGTTTGAATTCTTTGTTGTTTAAAGTCCATTTTGGAAAATGGGTTGCAATTCATTTCCATAAATCATGAAACTTTGCACACCCCATAATTTGGACCCAAGGAATTCGAATATGAAATCTGATTTTAAAGTTGACTGCTGCAAATGAGATTTTCAGCACAACAGTTTTGAATTCCATTGTGTTGCTCTCATTTGAATTTTGAGTTTGAACAAGTTGTTCCAAATCTGATTTTTGTTTTCTCACACATATGGGAACTTCCCATATTGTTTTAGACCCCTCTTGGGTTCCAAGTTTTCAAATAAACATTTGAACTTGTGTGAAGAAAACCCTCATGTGTGGTATCACATATGGGGAAAAGTTTTAACAAGTCCCAAATTTCATACATATGAACCCAACTTTTGTAAACAAGAGTTTCTTTGTATTCACATTTTTGGGACCCTTACATTCCTCCCCCCTTAAAAGGAATCTAGTCCCGAGATTCAAAAGAAGAACGAGAAGGGAGGTAATTACAAGGTTTATGACAAAAGCTCCGGATAGTTCTTGTGGATGTAATCTTCGGTTTCCCACGTCGCCTCTTCCGGGGTATGATTACTCCACAGGACTTTGTAAGATTTCAAAGTCCGGTTCCTGGTGGTCCGGGTCTTTTCGTCGATAATCTGTACAGGTTGCTCGACATAGGTGAGATCCGGCTTCAACTCGTCGATGTCTTCGGTGCGGATGGCAGCGGTAAACTTAAGACATTTCCGCAGCTTGGACTCGTGAAATATGTCGTTTATACCGGCAAGGCTTGCCAGTAATTCCAGCCGGTAAGCTACAGTCCCGCGCTTCTCCGCAATGGTAAACGGACCGATGAATCGGGGAGCAAGTTTCCCCTTGACACCGAACCGATGAGTCCCTTTCATCGGAAACACATGAAGATACACGTGCTCTCCGACGTCGAAATGCAGCGGTCGACGCCTCTGATCCGCGTAGCTCTTTTGACGAGATTGGGCAGCTTTGAGGTTCTCTTGTATTATCCGAACTCTCTCTTCGGCTTCATTGACAAGATCAACCCCGAATGTTACTCATTCACCGGATTCGCACCAATTCAAGGGTGTACGGCACTTCCGGCCGTATAGAGCTTCATATGGTGCCATTTTGATGCTCGTCTGATATCCGTTGTTGTACGAGAACTCCGCCAGTGGTAAGTGATCATCCCAGCTCTTACCGTGGTGGATGGCACATGCTCTGAGCATATCTTCCAGTATTTGATTCACCCTCTCAGTTTGCCCATCGGTTTGCGGGTGATACGCAGAGCTTCTAATCAACTTTGTCCCCAAGGACGCGTGTAGCTGCTCCCAGAAACGGGCTACGAACAGCGATCCTCTATCTGACACCTTGGTACAGGGAACTCCATGTAAGCACAAGATCCGTGCTATGTACAGCTCTGCATACTGCTTTGCGTTATACCTAGTATGCACAGGGATGAAATGTGCTGATTTGGTTAACCGGTCCACGATTACCCAAATCGAATCATGGTTGTGGGAGGTCATTGGCAACCTAATGATGAAGTCCATACTCAAGTCTTCCCACTTCCATGACGGTATTTGCAATGGCTGCAACAGGCCTGACTTCTTTACATGGTCAGCCTTGACTCGTCGACATGTATCACATTCTGAAACGTATTTTGCAACTTCACGTTTCATACGTGTCCACCAAAACTTCTTCCGGAGATCTTGGTACATTTTATTACTGCCCGGATGAATGCAAAACTTGGACAAATGAGCTTCATCCAAAATTCTCTTCCGTAGTTCCATATCCCGGAGTACTACAATCCGGTCATTGAACCACAAGGTACCATCCTCGTCCTTCCGGAAGCACTTCATTTCTCCGTTGTCTATCCTCCGCCGTATGTGAAACATGCCCTTGTCTTTTCGTTGAGCTTCAATGATCTCCTCTCGGATGGTAGGAACGAGAGCGAGATTATAGAGAGCTCTATACGGGACGACACGGAGGCTTGGTTCTTCATCATCCATTTCAGCAATAGTTAGGTGATGGGTATGCGCCTTACGACTGAGCGCATCGGCGACCACATTCGCCTTTCCTGGATGATAATGAATCTCAAGTTCATAGTCTTTAATGAGCTCTAGCCATCTTTGTTGCCTCATGTTCAGTTCTTTCTGAGTGAAGATGTACTTCAAGCTCTTGTGGTCGGTGTAGAGGTGTACAAGATTTCCGAGCAAGTAATGCCTCCACATCTTCAAAGCAAGGACCACGGCAGCAAACTCAAGATCATGAGTTGGATAATGCTGCTCGTGATTTCTGAGTTGACGAGATCCATAAGCGACCACTCATCTTTCTTGCATCAGCACGCAGCCAAGACCGATGCCAGATGCATCACAATAAACGTCGAATGGCTTTGTCGTATCCGGCTGAGCAAGAACTGGTGCTGTTGTGAGATACTTCACTAAAGTCTTGAAAGCTTGTTCACACGCAGCACCCCACATAAATCTGGTATTCTTCTTTAATAATTCCATCATCGGTTTAGCGATCTTGGAGAAACCCGGAATGAACCTCCGGTAGTAACCCGCTAAAACAAGGAAACTACGGATTTCATGCACTGACTTTGGTGACTCCCATTTCTGTACTTGGATAATCTTACTCGGATCTACAGCGATGCCCTCCGCTGAAATAATGTGTCCAAGAAATGGTACTTGATTAATCCAGAATTCGCACTTGCTGAATTTTGCATAGAGCTGATGATCCCGCAATCTTTGTAGCACAATATGCAGATGTTCAGCATGTTCTTCCTCTGACTTGGAGTACACCAAGATATCGTCGATGAAGACAACGACGAATTTATCCAACTCCGGCATGAATACTGAATTCATCAGGTACATAAAGTGTGCCGGGGCGTTGGTCAAACCAAAAGACATAATGAGACACTCATACAGCCCGTATCTCGTTGAGAATGCCGTCTTCGGAATATCTTCTGCCCAGATTTTAATCTGGTGATATCCGGACCGAAGATCCACTTTCGAAAATACCTTCGCACCCACTAATTGATCGAAGAGCATATCAATGCGAGGCAGTGGGTACTTGTTCTTGATGGTAACGGCGTTCAAAGGACGATAATCAACACAAAGCCGTAGTGTTTCGTCCTTCTTCTTGACAAACAAGGCTGAACAACCCCAAGGTGATGAACTCGGTCGTATAAATCCCTTGCTCTTTAGGTCATTCAGCTGTGTCTTCAATTCTGCCAGTTCATTGGGTGCCATTTTGTACGGCCTTCGTGATATCGGTGTGGTTCCCGGTATAAGTTCAATCTTGAACTCAACGTCTCGCTCGGGCGGCATGCCCGGTAAATCATCAGGAAATACATCCGGATACTCACGTACCACCGGAATGTCCTCTATCTTAACAGCTTCCGTGTGGTTTACTGTTGCAATCTGTTGCCGTCTGGCGCCCAGAATTAATATATGAAGACCGTGCTGTGGGGAGTTGAGCTCAACGGTCCAGGAGCTGATGTTAAGAACCACTTTGTGGTAATTCAACCACGACATCCCCAAAATGATGTCGATCTTCAGACTCTCAAGGATAATGAGAGTCGTAGGGTATATTCTACCCCCCAAACAAAGAGGTGCTCGGGAGACAACCTCACTTGCGGTACTGCTGCCCCCGGGCGAAGATATGATGTATTGCCTCTTTGTATAAACTGTTTGGAGCTGATGTTGAGCCACGAAAGATTGGCTAATGAAGTTATGGGTGGCACCGGAATCAAAGAGAACTAAAACCGGTAGCTGATTCAGAGAAAACATCCCTGCTAAAGTGGCTTCTCCTTCCGGAACATCATCAATCACAGTATAGTGAATGTTTCCCATTATCTGCCCTCCTATCTGCAGATTGAGGTACGGATCGTATTGTTGTAAATAAGATGACCCGTAGCCTCGAGTTCCCTCCGGACATTGCCTAGCATAATGGCCCGTATGCCCACAAGTGAAACATGGATGCCTCTCCGGTTCTTCGTTGACTTGCAGTGGGATGCTAGGTACACATGGTAGCGATGGAGCACAAACAACTATCTGATGTTGCGGTTGTGGAGGTGGTGCAAGTTGTAGAACTTGACCAGCAATCAATCTCTAAGGAGTTGATCGTACAGGTGGCTTCCATCTTTCACCGGGTGGCGTTTGATACACCAAACGGTACTTCTGAGGCACATAACTTGTGCTGGCCTGCTCGATCTCACTCCTCTTTCTCTTCTCGGCTTGACACTCAAGTCTCGGCTTCTCTTGAATGAAAGCCGCATCGACCATGTCGGTGTAACTTCTGTTATTGTGTACGGCCAGCTTCTCCCGTAATATGGCACTCAGGCCATGGAAGAATAGGTCACACCGTGCTTCTTCTTTCGCCACATATTCGGGAGCATATTGGGCCAAAAGATTAAATCTTCTGACATACTCGAGGACACTCATGTCCCCTTGCTTCAAGCCCAAAAATTCCTCCCGCTTTGCCTTGACAATACCTAGTGGTATGTAACGAGTACGAAAGGCTTCACAAAACTCACTCCATGGCACTTGATGGCCCTCCGGAATGGTGGCGAGATAATCAACCCACCAGTTCCCGGCAGCTCCATGGAGTTGCTGAGCGGCAAACTTTGTCTTCTGGTATTCATCACACTCGAATACTCCAAATTTTGACTCCATGACACGAAGCCATTGATCTGCTTCCACAGGTTCGGTGGCTTCAGTAAAGATAGGCGGTTGAGTCACCAAGAAATCCAGATAAGCGTCCCGAGATGGAACGGCTTGTTGCGTGTTCTGGAGTATGCCTTGCTGTACCAAAGCTTGGAGTAAGCGTGTGTGTTCTTGTGTTGCTTCCTGGAGTAGCCTAGCGTTCTCTTGATTAGACTCAACGACTCGAGTCATAAGATCCATCCATCCCATGGATGGTGGTTCCGACGGTGGAATGGAAGCATCACCGCCTCGGCGAGAACTCCCGGCCCTACTCCTAGAGAGAGTACGAACCATACTGCATAAATGTAGTTAAGAAGAGTTAAACAAGAACTCAGCAGTATGTGAGACAAATGAAAACATGAATATGTCAAAACTTTATGGAAGCAGTAACAAGATCCATGTTTACACAACTACTTAGTAGACATGGCTATTAAGTCTATCTGTACAGAACAGACCTTTATGCACTATCTCCAGATTCTGATCTAGTTAATAGCATTTTCATATCTCGAGTTGAATATTAAAGTTAAAGTTAACTTCAGTATCTTTCACACGAGTACTCATATGCCTTCAGATCTTCACTGGATTAAGAGTTATGATTTTCCAAAGTTGACAGAATTCCTGGATAAAATTTTCCAGCACCTCCTTTGTATGTGGCTGATTTTATCACGGTTGTATATGCAAATACAATAAGAATCTGAACAAGCTTTGAACTACAACAATGTTGCACCACTCATAACCTTTCCAATGGTGTATCACAGGATTCTTAAGGGTTTATCTACAGAAAGTTATGGCTTAAAAACAGAAAGGTCCAGAGAGGTTTTCTGCTGTCCTGGTTCTGGACAATTTACCTTCCTCTGAGCATTCTACCCATTTAGCTTGTGATTTTGCTCTGGAGATCTACAACTAAGTTGTAGATCACTTGAAAATATTTCCAGAACTGTATAATACACCTTGATTGGGTCAAGCTACTCAGAGTTATGCTCTGTTAAAATCTAGCAAGAATTCCTGCCAAAAACAGAGCACTCTGTTTTTGAAACCTTTGAAGCCTAGTCCTTCTCTCATTTGAATCTTAGCTCAAAATAAGAGTTCAGTAACTAATATTTGTTTCAAACTTCCATTTTTAATTGAAAGTTAGTTCATGAGTCATTTCTTCAAAGGAAAGGGGTTATTAAGTTTACTACGGCGTCGATGCACCGTAAGAAGCATGTCGGTACTACGTAGCCTCACCAAAAGAAAATCCTAACCGGATCATACCGGCATATTCGTATCATAGGTGGCACTAAAATGGTCACTCGCAAATGTGTACTATTCATACTACGGTTTCGTGGTTAATCCTGCATAAGTCACACGCAATCGTCAGGTCCGGCGGCACACCGAACCCGGTATCCATACAGTTCTTACACCCGTCCGTCATCACTCGCACAGGTGTTCTCAAGCCAAACACGCCTTGAGCTACGTGTTCACGTTACTAACCACGTGACGGGGTTTCCCAAACTTGCCCGTAGAACGGCAGGGAAGGGCGTTGTTCGAGTACCCCAAACGACATGAAGAGTCGTAGAGGATACCAAAGCGGGTTGGGTTACCTGCCACCCGTGGGGCTCCACCCTTTAGCTTGTGCGCACTGGTGGACAGCGGTTACGTGCACCCCCCAAGACATAACTCGTCCAGAGATGCACGATTTTCCGATATAACAAATAAGTTAGTTTGTCACCTCCATAATAAGCTAATAGTAATCCTTATGTGGGTCTAGTACCGTATCCTCACCGTAACCTAAATTTTTATCGTAATACCTTCCCTATTCCGTGCGCTATTCCCAATGCGGCTCTGATACCACGCTGACGCGGCCCGACACCGCCCGTTTAGTCACGGGGACGGGGCACTTGCCCGTGGATCGAATTGGGTGGTGCCATGTTGTGCGGCACCCAACAGCACACATACAAGGAACAATGTATTACATAACACAATAGCGGAAGCTTACAATTTTTTCTTTGTAAATAATTTACATCAAATAGCTACAGCGGAAGTCTAAAACAACTCACGTTGGATAACTAACAGCACTCGAGATGAAGTCCAGCCCGCGGACTCCTCTCGCTAGCAACACGAAGACAACAGCAGCGGCTGGCTTCTCCATGTGTTACATGACTCGGAAGTCTCCGAGTCTCACCAGACAACCTTCTTATTTGCATCGATGTTAACCTGCAAAACCACTTATATAGCAAGCGTGAGTACATAGGCTCAGCAAGACGGATCCGTCTCTCCTAAACAAGAAACTCTACATGCACGACGGTTGCAATTAGGTTAGCTAGATTTGCATAAAGGACTCGCCTAAAATTGATCCTTAACTGTCAGATATTTAAGCCTCATTGTGCAGACCTTGAGCCGAAAAGCATCGCAACTCCACAATCAAACAAGAAACGCTTTGTTGTGATGCTCCTTGCACAAAGTTAAAGTAAAGTTTAATGAGCCTATTTCTAAATCAATCATGGTTGCAATACAAGTTATATCACAGCCTTATCAAGTTCAAAAGATAACCAATTTTAGTTGTTACTACGTCAAGACGCAGTGGGCAAGTATGCTCATATAACCGCGAGTGACGGTGATTCGAATCAGTACACGCCCGGACCTCACGACACGTACACCTACTCCGAGTTGCCGGCAGCATCCTCGACTGACGTTGTACGCGGCCACCTTTCCCAAGTGAATGTGGCCTAGAGGGGGGGTGAATAGGCCTTTAAAGAATTCCTGCACACTTAATAAAGTTGTCAGAAATTTTACTAACCGGACTAGTCCGGTTGTGTGGGAGGACTAGTCCGGTGTGCTGAATTATTTGAGTTGATTAAGTGTGTCTCACAAGTTTTATCTTATAGCAGAGGAATAAGAACAACAGTTTTTATAACTTAAATTTATTGTATGGATGCACGTGCAAACTTGTAAAGAACTCAAACGATGACTAGCAAACTAGTAATCTAATGTGTCAAGATGTAAAACAAATGAGAGACAAAAGACACGAATTTTTACCGAGGTTCGATCTCACCAAGAGATCTACGTCCTCGTTGAGGAAGCTCACACAGAGCCGGGTTCCCAACCCTTTCCCTCTTCAAGTCACCACACAGGCCGACTTGACTTCACTATCAAGTATAATCACCATTTTTATGGGGCAACCTCACACGTTGAGGGCTCCCACAAGAATTACAATGAGAAGTTGATCAAATACACTCAAAAAGATTACAATGCAGAATATGAGTGTAGAGAGATCAATCCCCAAGAGCTCACAATGAAGGAACGACGATCTCCCAATCCCAAAACCAAGTATTTTATTGATCTTCACCTTTTTTGCACCTTAGATGTGTGGGGAGACGTGTTTTTGGGCTCTTGGGACAGGTGGCGGCGCTAGGGTTTCAGTTTTTGACAGTATGAGTCGTGTCTTCTTCGGGAAAAGACGAAGGACCTCTTTTTATAGGATTTCCCAAAAAGTTACCGTTGTTAAACCTACTACCGGACTAGTCCGGTATATGATCGGACTTGTCCGGCCTACTTCCAGTGGGTTAACCGGACTAGTCCGGTCCACAAACCGGACTTGTACGGTGCTATGTGAGATGAGGTTTCAGAAACTTTAGCGGACTAGTCCTGTCGCTTGGATGGACTAGTCCGTAGTCCTCTAAAGAGGACAACAGAGACATGACCGGACTAGTCCGGTCTAAAACCGGACTTGTCCGGTTGCGTTCCAGTGAGCTGACCGGACTAGTCCGGTTCACAAGGCGGACTAGTCCGGTGCACTATGTTTGCGTCTTTCAGAAAGTTAAACGGACTAGTCCGGTTTTCAGTGGATTTTAGTTGATTTTTAAACCCCTTACCCTTACGCAAAGTCATGAGCTCTTGGGATGTGTCTCTCTCACACACAACCTATACATTTATATCTACTTTGCTTCTCTAAATTTCACTAACTTCTTCCTTTTCGGGCACCACTCTATTTTTCACCTTTTTGTGTGTGTGCCGAGCCAGTTCACTTTGTTTATCCTGCAATCATCTTAATAGTTTCATTAGGATCTCATATGTTCGTCATCAATTAGCCAAAACCCACAAGGGATATCCTAGTTGCACTTACAATCTCCCCCTTTTTGGTGATTGATGACAACCATTTGAGATATCACAATTGAGAATAAAAGGTTGATTTTCATAAGGTGCGTACACATGAGAACAATAAAGAATTCACAAAAAACTTCTCACATATGTACACACCTTATGGTGGGGTGCCTCACAGGTGTGTGATAAACAAAATGTGCTAAATTAAAGACAACCAGTAGTGAACATGTAAGTGGGCATTAGAGCATAGTACTTCACACATAGGAAAAGAAATAGTGCATTACAAGATTTTAAAAATAGGTACATGTCCTTGATCACACAAGATCTTAATGACTAATACTAGATAGAAAAAAGTCCAAGTCTAATCTCAATCTTCCATCTCAATCTCTCCCCCTTTGGCATCAAGACACCAAAAAGGGAAAAATTGAGGGAAATCACTCATCGCTGCCTCCTCCGTCAGTCTCAGTCTGATCTTCATCTTCAGCATCCACGGGAGCAGGATCTTCCTCTGAGTCCTCGAAGGCGGGCGGTGATCCAACAGGCTCAATCTCAAGCTTTGCACAGATAGACTTGATATTTGCATTGACGTACTGTTGATGTCTCTTCCTTGCAAGCTTTTCTTTGCGTTGCCTGTCTTCGATCTTACGGCAGTAGGCAAAGATAGAGGAGAGCATCTTGAGGATGCCGCTAGATGATTCTTGGGCAGGTGGAGAACTAGGAGGAGCAGCTGCAGACCTAGTGTCATGATGAGCTTGCTTTCATCTCCTCTCCACTGGTGGAGAGGACGGGGCAGCTGGAGCCGGAGGGAGAGTGTACTCGGTGGGTTTTTGTGGCTTCAACCCCGTATGCTTGACATCCTTGACAAACTCGAGTCCTGTCACTTTCTCAATCATGTACATGATATACGGTGCGTATCCACAGGACCTATTGGGGGTAATTGAGATGTTCACAATGTCGTTGTAGATATACTCAAAGACATTGAATGGTCTCCTCCCACTAATGACGTTCATGAGAGTCCTCAAGGTTCCTTGTATAGTTCCTGCATCTCCATCCTTCGGAGCTATCGTCTTTCTCAAGACTCTATTTAGGACCACAAAGAAAGGCTTTAGATATTTGATGGTGGGAGGAACATATGGCATCCTTGTGTCATAGAGAAACTCAAGCTCTTCCTTCTCCAAGGGTTTCAAATTATGAATGACCAATTCATGATCCAAAGTGTTTTGGAGGTGAAGAATCCTAGCAAATTCATCATAAGTGACACTATACCTTGAACCATGAGTCATCCAAGTAAGACTGTCTCCATCATCCCGAGCAAAGTAGAGAGTGGAGTAAAACTGGGTAATGACTTCATTGTTCCAGTCATACTCAAAGGATAGCAGGTCCGTCAGACCGTGCCTCTCTAAGGCCTCCACCATCTCACGAAAGGCGGGATACTTCTTCGACTTCAGGTAGTCAACATTCAGCCATTGACTCTCTACTACGGGATTCTTCATCTTCATGTACACGTGCTCGTAGTAGTCTGCATGGAAGTTGCTCTAGAACCTAGGATCAGAACATTGTTTAGATCGGCCATACACTTCAATCTTCCTGAAGTTATCAGCTAGCTCATTCCCTTTTCCAGTGAAATCCTCACTTGAAGGCTGCCTGTTGCGGTGAACGGGATTTTTCAATTTCAGAGGCCCAATGGGGCCACTAGCAAGTCCCTTCTCTTTATTGAGAACTCTTTTTGGCCCTGACGAGCCCTCAGCAGCATCTTTCCTTTGAGGCCTTTTGATAATGACTTTCCTCTTCTTAGGTAGATTGTCGTCAGAGGGTGGAGAGTGAGCATTGATATCATGTCTCTTCTTCATCACTCCCTCCTTAGATCTCCTTACTCTTTCACGTTGAACTTCTTCGTCAATGTGAAAAGAGCCGTCATCTGATCCTGAAGACATGATGCCTGATAAGGAGTTTAAGGATTAGATGCAAACGGACACATTATCTACTTCAAATGGGAATGTAGGAGTTCAGCTGTCAGAGACCGGACTTGTCCGGTTTCAGAGTGCAGACTAGTCCGGTGAACCGGACTTGTCCGCATCTGGACGCCGGACTAGTCCGGCCTAGCATAAGAACCCTAACTTGAGTGTTTTATTTGAAGCAAATCTCCTATCTAAGGATACAAGGGTAGGAAAGTGGTAGATATATATCTATTTATGCAATGTACATCCTTTTGAAATCAAAGGAAACTAGCTAGAGCTAGAAAAATTGAGATTTTGGGTTTTGGGGGGATTTACCAAGATTTGAAGATTCACGTTGAAGGAGTGGAAATCAGTCCGGATGAGTCCAGAAAGTAGGATCCCCTCGTCGAGAAGAGGCTTTTTCACGGAGAAAACTCCGAGTTTGAGGGCTCAACTCGAAAATCACTTTGAGAGCTAGGGTTTAGGAGAGAGGATGAGGCAAAGTGCTTATGAGTGGAGAGGGAGGCGTTTGGTCCGGCTGACTGCTTCTATATGCGACTGACCGGACTAGTCCGGTCCTGGTAGCGGACTAGTCCGGTACCCCTGAGTTAACCTAATTGTTGTCTGTCCGGACTAGTCCGGTTGGAAATCAGACTAGTCCGTTTCCAACAGACTTGATATATATATAGATAACTAATAATGATCCAAGGACAACAATTTTGCAAGTAGTCTTGGTGATTACGACCAGTAGGCAATCAACAATCAAACAATGGTCATAATCCACAAGATTTATTCATTAAGAATAGTTTTCTGAGTAGAAAGGAGAGGAGGAGCATTTTTGACAATACGGAGGAACAATTTAAGTTGCAACCAGGTATGCAATGTTTCAAGCCACATTTCGAGAGTCAAGAATGTTTAGCTCATTTCTTAGTTCACAGAACCTTTTCTCATCTAATGGTTGGGTAAAAATATCTGCAAGTTGTTTTTCAGTCCTAACATGTGAAATAGCTATGTCACCTTTTAATGAATGATCTCTAAGAAAGTGATGACGGATGTCTATGTGCTTAGTTCTTGAGTGCTCTACAGGGTTGTGTGCAATCTTTATAGCACTTTCATTATCGCATAGAAGCGGGATATGACTTAGATTGTAGACGTAGTCCCTAAGAGTTTGTTGCATCCAAAGCAGTTGCGCACAGCAACTACCGGCTGCAACATACTCTGCTTCCGCTGTGGAAAGAGCAATGGAGTTTTGCTTTTTAGATGACCAAGAAACTAGGGACCTACCAAGAAATTGACAAGTCCCTGACGTGCTCTTTCTATCGACTTTGCATCCCGCATAGTCAGCGTCGGAGTACCCTATCAAGTTAAACTTGGATCCTTTGGGATACCAAAGGCCCAAGTTGGGTGTGTGCACAAGATACCTTAGGATTCTTTTTACAGCAATTAAGTGACACTCTTTGGGTGCGGCTTGAAACCTTGCACACATGCAAACACTAAGCATAATATCTGGCCTAGATGCACATAAGTATAGTAAGGAACCAATCATGGACCGATATACCTTTTGGTCCACATTTGGACTATCTTCATTGAGGTCGAGATGTCCGTTGATGGCCATGGGTGTCTTGATGGGCTTGGCTTTGTCCATATTGAATTTCTTGAGAATGTCTTGTGTATATTTAGTTTGGCTTATAAATGTACCTTCTCTCAGTTGCTTCACTTGAAATCCCAAGAAGAACTTCAATTCACCCATCATTGACATCTCGAACCTGTCTGTCATTATTTTGCTAAATTCTTCACAGAAGGACTTGTTAGTGGATCCAAAGATAATGTCATCAACATAAATTTGACATATGAATAAATGATCATCAAAATGTTTAGTAAAGAGTGTATAGTCAGCTTTACCAATTTTGAATCCATTTTGAATCAGAAAATCTCTAAGGCACTCATACCAGGCTCAAGGAGCCTGTTTGAGGCCATAGAGAGCCTTACGCAGTTTATAGACATGGTTGGGATACTTCTGATCTTCGAAACCTGGTGGCTGCTCCACATAGACTTCCTCCTTTATCGGACCATTCAGAAAGGCACTCTTGACGTCCATTTGATACAACTTAAAATTATGGTGAGTAGCATATGCCAATAAAACGCGAATGGACTCAAGTCTAGCTACAGGAGCGAAGGTTTCATCGAAATCCAAACCTTCCACTTGAGAATAACCTTTGGCCACCAACCTTTCTTTATTTCTTGTCACTACTCCATGTTCATCTTGCTTGTTTCGAAAGACCCATTTGGTTCCAACGATGTTCGCCCTTGGTCTTTCCACCAGCTCCCACACTTCATTTCTTTTGAAGTTGTTCAGCTCCTCTTGCATCGCAATCACCCAGTCTGGATCCCTTAAGGCTTCTTCTACCGTGTATGGCTCCAGAAAAGACGCAAAAGAATAATGTTCACAAAAATTTGCAATTTGAGATCTAGTAGTTACTCCCTTAGCAATATCTCCAATGATATTGTTGACAGGATGGTCCCTTTGCACACACTGATGTACTCTTGGGTGTGGATTTTGTATAGTTTTTTGTTCTTCATTGTCTTCATGTGTCATGTCTCCCCCTAGATCATTGCTTCCATGATCATCTTGATTTTCTTGATCTTTCTCAACTTGATCTTGTGTAGGAGCTCCCCCTTGATCATTGCTTCCTTGTTGAAATTCATCTTGTGTCTCCTCTCGTGGTAGGATATCACCAAGTGCCATTTTCTTCAGCGCTTCACATGGAGCTTCCTCCTTATCTAGCATAGACTTATCGACTTGCTCCACTTGTGAGCCGTTAGTTTCATCGAACACTACGTCACGCGCTACTTCAACAAGGCCGGGCACCTTGTTGAAGACACGATAGGCGTAGGCGTTCGATTCATATCCGAGCAAGAATCCTTCATCGGACTTCGAAGCAAACTTCGAGGCCCTTGGTTTCTTGTTCAGAATAAAACATTTGCAACCAAAAACTTTGAAATAGGAAACGTTAGGCTTTTTACCCGTGAGAAGCTCATATGGAGTTTTCTTCAGAAGTCAATGAAGGTACAACCGATTTGTGGCATGACAAGCGGTATTCACCGCTTCTGCCCAAAACCGGTCTGACGTCTTGTATTCATCCAACATTGTTCTCGCCATTTCGATCAATGTTCTGTTCTTCCTTTCGGCCACCTCGTTCTGTTGAGGAGAATAGGGTGCCGAGAATTCATGCTTTATACCTTCTTCATTGAGATATTCTTCAACTTGGGTGTTCTTGAATTCTGTCCCATTGTCACTTCTGATATTCTTTACGGTTGATGAGAATTCATTTTGAGCTCTTTTCAAGAACTTCTTGAGGATTCCTTGAGTTTCTGATTTATCATACAAGAAAAATACCCAGGTAAATCTTGAAAAATCATCAATAATTACTAAACCGTATTTGTTACCGCCGATGCTGATGTACGCAATTGGACCAAAGAGATCCATGTGGAGAAGTTTCAGCGGTTTAGCGGTGGTCATCACATTCTTGGCGGGGTGTGGTGCTCCAACCTGTTTTCCTGCTTGACAAGCGCTGCATGGCCTGTCTTTTTCAAAAACCACATCCTTAAGACCACGGATGTGACCACCTTTTAGAAGTTTCTGCAGATTTCTCATTCCAACATGGGCTAGCCGTCTATGTCACAGCCATCCCATGTTGGTCTTAGCAACCAAGCAAGCGTTGAGTTCGGCTTTATCTTTGTTGAAGTCAACAAGATAAAGCTTTCCCTTCAACAATCCCTTGAATGCAATCGAGCCATCGCTTCTTCTAAAGACGGTCACACCCTCATTAGTGAATAAACAGTTGTAACCTTTGTCACATAGTTGAGATATTGATAAAAGATTATAATCTAGAGAGTCTACATGTAAAACATTAGATAGGGTGTGTTGAGAGGATATTTCAATGTTACCACTACCAAGGACCTTTCCTTGGCTGTTATCTCCAAAGTATATACCTTCACTTGGATCCTTGTTGCACTCGTATTCCACAAACATACTTCTCTCTCCGGTCATATGATTTGTGCATCCGCTATCTAGCACCCACTTAGATCCACCGGAGGAGTAAGCCTGCAAAATAGAATTATTTCTGGGTTTTAGGTACCCAAGCTTGCTTGGGTCCTCTCAGGTTAGTCACAAGAGTCTTGGGCACCCACACACAAGTTTTTAAGTTCTTGTGGCGTGGCCCTGTATATTTAGCAATGACTTTTTTCCATACTTGTTTTTCATGAGAACATAAGAAGCATCAAATGTATGGAATAGTGTTTGTAGCTCAGATTCATGGGATTTTTCTTTAACAAAAATGATTCTATTCTTAGCATGATTAGAAGTAGACATGTGTTTATTCCTGTCGAAGCCAAGTCCATCTTTGACATTGGAAGGTCTAGTGATCATATATGCACTTCTTGCATATTTGATCTTCTCCTTATCAAAGATGCTGTTTTGAGAAGAATGCATGTCATGTGGGGTTAAAGCATTTGAAATTACATTCTTCTTACTAGAGCAAGTGCAGGTTCTTACTGTTGTCGAGCGCATATCTTTGGAGGAAGTGCTCTTGGAGGAAGAGGAGTCACTTTGTTTGAGCGACTCAACTTGCACCTCAAGGATTTTGTTAACTTTTGACAAGTTAGCAAGTTCTTCCTTGATTGCAATGTGCGAGTCCTCTAACTTTGAGTAAGTTTCCTTACTCAAGGTTAGCTCTAACTCAAGTGACTCATTCTTCTCTCTTCCAAGCTCAAGAAGCTTTTCAACTTCTTGATATCTCTTCCTCTCATGGATGAGCATATCTTCTTGTCGGTTGACAAGTTCTTCCTTTTCAAAGATTTCGTTTGACAACATTTCCATTTTCTTTAAAGCAATTTTACTTAGCCCTCTAAATAATTCTTCATTATCACTAGAGCTATCAAAGTCATCAATGGAGGAATTTAGCATAGGAGGAGTAAGTCTAACCTTTTTCTTGCCTTCCTTAGCCATAAGACAAGTGTGGATGTTCATGTCCTGTCCTCCCATGTTCGGAAAGAGTGTGGCTCTCATAGTTGGTTTCTTGACTGCGATTGTGGCCATCTCTTCTTCTTCATCGGAGGAGGACTCGTCGTTTGAGTCCCACTCCTTCCCAATGTGAGCTTGATGGGCTTGTCTTCTTTTTCTGAAATTTTTCTTTTCTTGAGATCTTGTTTCCTTCTTCTTTTTGTTTTCCTCATAAGTACAGTCCACCATGAAGTGACCATACTCTCCGCAGTTGTAGCAAGTGCGTCGAGCCTTGGATTTTCCTTTATCCTTGCTTTTGCCTTCATGTGAATTGTTGCCGTGTCTTCTCTTCATCATGCGTTTGAACTTTTTGATGAAGAGTACCATTTCTTCGTCATCAAGATCGGTGCTTTCATCGCTTGTATCTCCATCGTCTTGGTCTTCACGAGTTTCTTTGAGTTTGGGTTTGCACGTTGCTTTGAGGGCAACTTCTTTCTTTTTAGAAGAGGTGAGCTCGGCTAAGTCTTTGACGTATTGAGCCTCTTTCTCCATCATTTCATGATTTATGATCTTTCCCAATAACTCATCGGGAGTCATTTTGTGAAACCCGGGGCTTTCTCTAATCATTGAGCAAAGTGTGACGTTTCTTGGCATGAAGGCTCTAATCATTCTTTTGACCACTTCGTGATCTGTCCATTTCTTACTTCCATAAGCACGAATTCTGTTGATGAGTGCTTTCATCCGGTTGTACATGTCTTGAGGTGATTCGCCTTCTTCAATAGAAAATCTTGCCAACTCTCCTTCAAGCATTTCGATTTTGGCTTCACGAACTGACCTATTTCCTTCGTGAGCTGTCTTGAGGGTATCCCAGATTTCTTTTGCACTTTCTAACCCATCGATCTTGGTGAATTCCTCTCTGCTTAGTGATGATGTGATCACGGCGACGGCTTGTGCGTTTCTGTGAATCTCCTGTTCTTGTTCTGGGGTGAGTTCATCATCCGTGTCCGGAATATCGATGCCTGTGCAAACAATGTGCCACAGACTAGGGTTCAGGGATATCAGATGCATCTTCATGTTGTACTTCAACATGGTGTAGTCACTTCCATCAAACTGTGGAGGCCTTCCCATAGGAATAGAGAGATAATGATTATTTGAATTGAGTCGGTTGTAGTTGTAAGGATACCGGGAGTAGTCGTGATGACCACTCCCCATCGTCTTTTCTTCCTCTTTTCCTTTTTGTGCCAGCAGTTTCTTTCTCAGGAGTGCTTTTAGCTGCCTCACTTCTTCATCGTCATGTGGGTTTTCTTTCAGCACATCGAAGGCTTTGGCTTCTTGCTCCTCATCATTGTTGCTCGTCTTCGGGATATCGTTGTTCTTCTCAGAGGCCATTGATCTCTCCGAGATGTGAGTCTCGTTGATGGAGAACTTGGCTCTGATACCAATTGAATGTGGCCTAGAGGGGGGTGAATAGGCCTTTAAAGAATTCCTGCACACTTAATAAAGTTGTCAGAAATTTGACTGACCAGACTAGTCCAGTTGTGTGGGCGGACTAGTCCGGTGTGCTGAATTATTTGAGTTGATTAAGTGTGTCTCACAAGTTTTATCTTATAGCAGCGGAATAAGAACAACAGTTTTTATAACTTCAATTTATTGTATGGATGCACGTGCAAACTTGTAAAGAACTCAAACGATGACTAGCAAACTAGTAATCTAATGTGTCAAGATGTAAAACAAATGAGAGACAAAAGACACGAATTTTTACCGAGGTTCGATCTCACCAAGAGATCTACGTCCTCGTTGAGGAAGCTCACACAGAGCCGGGTTCCCAACCCTTTCCCTCTTCAAGTCACCACACAGGCCGACTTGACTTCACTATCAAGTATAATCACCGTTTTTATGGGGCAACCTCACACGTTGAGGGCTCCCACAAGAATTACAATGAGAAGTTGATCAAAAACACTCAAAAAGATTACAATGCAGAATATGAGTGTAGAGAGATCAAACCCCAAGAGCTCACAATGAAGGAACGACGATCTCCCAATCCCAAATCCAAGTATTTTATTGATCTTCACCTTTTTTGCACCTTAGATGTGTGGGGAGACGTGTTTTTGGGCTCTTGGGACAGGTGGCGGCGCTAGGGTTTCAGTTTTTGATAGTATGAGTCGTGTCTTCTTCGGGAAAAGACGAAGGACCTCTTTTTATAGGCTTTCCCATAAAGTTACCGTTGTTAAACCTACTACCGGACTAGTCTGGTATATGATCGGACTTGTCCGGCCTACTTCCAGTGGGTTAACCGGACTAGTCCGGTCCACAAACCGGACTTGTCCGGTGCTATGTGAGATGAGGTTTAAGAAACTTTAGCGGACTAGTCCTGTCGCTTAGATGGACTAGTCCGTAGTCCTCTAAAGAGGACAACAGAGACATGACCGAACTAGTCCGGTCTAAAACCGGACTTGTCCGGTTGCGTTCCAGTGAGCTGACCGGACTAGTCCGGTTCACAAGGCGGACTAGTCCGGTGCACTATGTTTGCGTCTTTCAGAAAGTTAAACGGACTAGTCCGGTCCATGAACGGACTAGTCCAGTTTTCAGTGGATTTTAGTTGATTTTTAAACCCCTTACCCTTACGCAAAGTCATGAGCTCTTGGGATGTGTCTCTCTCACACACAACCTATACATTTATATCTACTTTGCTTCTCTAAATTTCACTAACTTCTTCCTTTTCGGGCACCACTCTATTTTTCACCTTTTTGTGTGTGTGCCGAGCCAGTTCACTTTGTTTATCCTGCAATCATCTTAATAGTTTCATTAGGATCTCATATGTTCGTCATCAATTAGCCAAAACCCACAAGGGATATCCTAGATGCACTTACACCAAGATCTTCCACATTGGACGCAGTCCAACTGCCCCGAGTACGCAAGCTCCCTCAAGGTACAAACCCGCAGTGGTATGTTCTTAAGCGAGTTACCTCCTGCTACCCTGACACCGAAAGCCTAAGGCAGTTGGAAAAGTTCCACTATGGATCTCCCAAGGTACATCGGTTTCCTGGGTCCCATATAGCCAGTATGCGCCCGGTACACAACTCAAACTTGTTCAACAGGGCCAAGCACGGACTGGCCTTAACCGACACGGGCAGGGCTATGCACGCACGGCCTGCAACCTGCTGCATCTAAACCTCCCTGCCCGGTCTCCATTTCTTACGTGTGAACTTTCCTCATCTTTTCTAATTCGGACCCGTTCCGAGTAAACCAGCCCTAAACTCGCGAGTAGCTTCCAACTACTCGACTTCTATTGGACCTTTCCTACTAACATTTAGCGTAGCCAAATCCACTCGAGGAGGTGCTATTCTACCCTTTCTCTCTTAGGTATTTCTAGTCATGCAAGTGCGGTTTTCAATATCATCTAGACTTAATGCAATCAACGATGCAAAGCTAAATGAAAATGCTTTATAAAACTGTTCAAATGCAAACCGGGGCTTGCCTGTTTTGCAGGTGACTAAGATACAATCAGTTAGTGACGATCACTTGGAGCTTTACCACTTGTTTTCCTCCCTCCTTGGCCTTCACTTCAAGTTCTTCTCACCTTCTTCACGTATAGGCTACACGATATGACCATGCATATGTATTTAATTGAAAAGCTTTTGCTAATAAGATCTAATGACAGTTTTAAAAGTGGAACTGTAAAGGTCCCAAAATATGCATACAAAGAAACTCTTGTTTGCACAAAGTTGGTTTCACATGTATGAAAAATGGGACGTGTTAAAAACTTTTCCACATGTGATAATACACATGAGAGCCTTCTTCACACAAGTTCAAATATTTATTTGAATACTTGGAACCCAAGGGGGATCTAAAACTAAGGTGGGAAGTTCCAATATGGGTGAGTAAGCTAAAGTTAGATTTTGAGAATAAATTGTTCCACTCAAAATTTCAAATGAGTAACACAATGGTTTCCAAACTGTTGTATTAAAAACCTCATTTGCAGCAGCCAAATCAAATAACAGAGTTCATATTTGAATTTCTTAGGTCAAAATTAGGGGGTAGGCAAAGTCTCATGAATTTTGGAAGATATTTGCTATCCATTTTCCAAATGGACGTAAATTGCAATGAATTCAAATATACATTTGAATTTGGATGAAACTTGTCCAAATGCCACAAACATTTCAGATTTGAATTCTCACCATTTGATTTCCAGCATTTGTCAAAGTGTGGAGATATTTGTGAGAAAAATGAGAGGGGATAAGAAGGAGCAGTGGGACTCACATGTCATAGGTCAAATGTGACTTACATACTAAGTCTCCTCTCTGTTTTTCACTCCACCGAAGAGATCTCTCCGGGCGCCACTGAGTTCTCCACGCAGCAGCCACCCTCCGAACGTTTCATCGTGCTGGCGAGCTTTTTCCCCCCTTCTTATCACCTCAATCGCGTCCTGTTGCCCACAACCCCGAGGCCGATTCTGTTTGTTGCCCCCTCGCGCAGAAGTTCGACAGAGGTTGCCGCCTCCACTGCTCCCTATCTCCCGGCCAACTCAGCGCCTCTCCGGCAGGCTCAAGAGGACACTGAGGTGCGCCAGGAGGTACTGATCCTCATTCCATTGTCCCCCTGCTCTCCCCCGACGCCGGCTCGCCGGAATTCGATTTTTGGCACCGGCGCACGTATAGAACAGACCGTGTTTAATTCGTGAAATTCTCCGAAACCGATTGATCATACCTCCTACAATTCAAACCACAGCAACTAGATGCCCTAGTGCCCTCCCACGCCGAGAACCAAAGAAAACCGACCCTCCTATGCCCCGGGCGACGAGAAATCGTCTCCGGCGGCCAAAACTGCCACGGTCCATGGTGACGACTAGTTTGCAGCCATGTTCTGCACGATTTGATCACCGTTCCATGTTCCTAGACCCATAGGGATGCTGTAGGACATCGTAGCTCGCCGGGAGATGCCTTAGACACGCTGGAACGCGTCCATGTCGAGCTCCCGAGCCGCCCCGCCGGTGCCGACCTACCTACAGCCGTTTTCATGCGTGGAAACTTTGCCCGACAGCTGCGCCATGTTCCAAGGAGCATGTAAGGCGAAACCAGAGCTCATTTGGTGGAGAAATGAGAGAGAAATAGCCATGGCACGCTTTCTGCCGGTGTGCACCCGCGGGCTCTGGCGGGAGGTTGAAGAAGCACCTGACCCGTGGGCCCCACGTGTAACTGTTCTGTTTGAAATCAAACAGAGAGTTGTTCAAACTTGTAAAATGCATAACTTGGTGTAGGAAGCTCCAAAAATAGTGCGATAAATTTTGTTGGACTCCTCTAAGAGAGTACTATCCAGGGGTACAGCCCAATATATACGAAAATCCCTAGTTTTGGCTCATTAATTCATATAAGGAAAATCTTGTAGGAATTTTTCCAGGAGCTCTGTGTAGTGGAAAATTCCCAAATTTGGGCAGGAGATTCCCCCCAAAATGCCTGAAGTCCAGTAAAATTTTCAGAAGCATTGGACCTCCTTTGCTTGGCCAAATGTGGTGTTAATTCCTTATGTCACTGAAAATTGGAAAATAAACAGAGTTCAATTTCAGAATTTTTCCCCAAACTTTAGAACCTCATAACTCTTGCTAGGAAGCCCAAAATTTAGTGATTCAAATTGGGTTGGATTACTATTGAATATCTCTGTCCAAATCTACAACCCAATTTTTATGAAAATCATTATTTAATTCTGGAAAATTCTTTAAATCTTTTCAGCAAAAGAATTTTAGAGGGAGTTTGGCTAATCCAAAAATCCTCAAATTTTGCCAGAATAGTCTTTAGGGTGTTAGTGAACCCATGTAAAAGGTTCAGATCAATTGGAGTTGATGTGATCAGGGCAATTCAGGATTTAAGTTGCTGTGTTCAATTGAATACAAAAACTTTTCCAGAGAAATTCCAAAAACTTGGAAATTCAGTTCTGGGCAGATCTTAGCTCCACAAATGCTAGGAAAATTCATGCAAACTCTGTGAGCTATAATTGAAATTGTAATTCACTAAGTTTGGCATGAACATTGGTGTGATTTCAGAATTAATTCTTTTTGGCTTAATTGCTTAGAAAATTTTTCTGAACAAACCACTCAATGAAAAGTGCTAATTCTTGGTCCAGAGGGTTTTCATGTGACAAGGAACTCACCTGAAAATTCTCAGCTCCATTGGGGCTCTGGATAACCCCAGTTCTGTTTAACCTCTTAAGGTGATCAATATAGAAGAGGGGGAAACCACTTAGCATTAATCATGTGCTTAGATCCAAACCCAAACCACTAACACCAGTGTCATTTTAAATTCTTAAACAGGGTTCCAGTTTTTGTAAACTTGTCATTAGAACTGGTAGCAAAATCTTTACAAATAAATATATGTGCATATTCATTACGTGTAGCATCTACGTGAAGGACTTGAAGTCATTGGAGTAGAGATCAAAGGAGGGAGGCAAGAGATCAAGTCAAGTGGTCTTCACTAACTGCATATAGATATAAGTCACCTGCAAAACAAAGGCAAGCCCCGGTTTGCATCAAATTTACAAGTTTTTATTTGTATTCACTTCATACGTCTAGCATTTATTTATTGCATTACGTCTAGATGGTATCAAACTCCAAATGCATGACCTAGAAAATCCTGGAGTTTAATGTAGGATATGTTATGTTATCAATTAATTATAAATGCTGATCTCAACAAAAGTGGATTAAAAGAGGCATAACTCGAGTAGGCAGATTCCTACTAGTGAACAGGGATTTAGGGGGATCAATCAGAAGAGTTGGGAATTGATCCTCATAGTTGGGAATGGAGACCGGACAGTGGATGGAAGGTCAAGGACGTGGTCCTGTGAGACTAGTCTATGTCTGAGTCGATTAAGGCCCGTTCTCGTGTGCGACCCCGCTGGACAAGTTTGAGATGTGTATCGGAAGCATACTGGCTATATGGGACCCATGAAACCGATGTAACATGTTAACCTGGGTGTCGAGGCATACCTCACCGTCTGATGCCGATGCTGAAAGGATAGAGAAGTTGGCTCTACGAGGGTTTGCCGTAGGGAGACTTAATCCCAGTCGGTGGGACCGGTTTGACATTTGGGTGTCGTGTGAAAGGTTGCCACGTACGGTGTAAAAGTCCGAAAAATGTGTATGAATAAAAACTATGGTTTAGTTCATATGTGTGGCAATGACAGGAAAAATGGGACTTGCTAAAACTTTTCTTCATGCAAGGTAATACATGGATGAACATCCAACATGAGGTTCACCTTTTTATTTAAAAGTGTTGTACCAATAAGGAGTTAAATACCTCTTTGCATGAAAGTTTAAAATTCAGATTTGAAATTCAAAGTTCACACATGGGGTGACCCAAAAACTTTGAATAAACATGCAGCCCTATAGTTGGAATTATAGGGAAAAGTTTGCTCACCAACTTTCCTTTTGTAGGGTGGGCTCAAAAGAGAGCTAAAAGGAAGAAATTGCAAATTCTAAACCAAATTCAGATTTAGTCTTGCAAATTCAAACCAAATTTGAAGAATTCAAATTCTAGCCCACCTTTTTAAAACTTAGCATTCTGGGGATTGAGAGGATCAGCTTGAGAAGATATTTGGGGAGGAAATGTGGAGTGAGACCCACATGTCATATAGCTAAAGGAGGAGCCTTGCACCCTAAGTCTTAGCCTTAGTGGGAGATTTCCCCGAACAGCTTACGGGAGCCACCGAGGTGTTTACCGGCGCCACCTCCTGCTGCTTTCCCCCATGCGCTGACCACCGAGGCGGTGCCCTCGTGCTAATCCCCGTGCTCGCGTCCCCTCAGCCGGGCAAAAGGCTCAGTTGTGCTTCCCCCCTTGCGAGCGCATGAACGGCGGCCGTTTTTCCCCTCCACTATTGGTCCGATCGGAAGATCGGCAAAACCACCGCACCTTTTTCCCTCCTGAGCTGCTAAACATCACCGCGAGCTCGGCCTCCACCTCCCTGACCCGCAAGCAAGCGAGCTGCGGCCTCCAGTGCCCGAGAACAACCGCCACCGCGGCGACCTAAGCCGAGGAAGTGATCGGGCGCTCGTGGACAGCCCTCCACAACGGGTTTCACGGCCGAGCGATCACACCTACGGACGCGCACGGGTGCGGTGCTGCTCTCAGCCCAAGCTCAGGCCATACCGTGAAGCATCGCCGGCGAATTTCAAAGTTTTGCTCCGGCGACGTCAACCCGAGCATCCGGTATGGAAATCCGAAATTCTCCACTTCTATTCGTTCTTAGCTCGTCAAACTTTGCACGTAGGAGCTGGACTAGCCGGCGATCATATTCTCTTAAGCCTTCGTCGCATGAAAACCCTTTGGGGCGACGTATTTTGAGGTCTACCGATCACTTCTCCGGCGGACCCATTTGGTCGCACGGCGACAACCCATTCCCAGCCATTTCCGAGCCACTTTGAGGTCGTGTCGACCCTCCTAGAGGTACGCTGGTGCTGTAGGGCTCGTCGGCACAAGCTTTTGAGGGCAGGAGACCCCGGGCAACGCTGCCGGACTTCCACAGAGGCAGTTACACGTCGCCGGCCATGTTCCGGTCGTCGGTAGCCCTAGCAAACCCCACAGCCATGTTCCTCGACGCCCTAAACCCCCGGGCGGCGAGTTGTAGCTCCGGCTGGCCGGGAAGGCCGGTCCGGCGAGTTTCCGGTTACTCCGGCGAGGGGGAGCGCGCGGGCGCGAACGAGAAGCGGGAGGTAGAAGAAAGCCGTGGGCCCCGCCTGTCAGCAGCTCAGAATTCAAATCCGGGATCGGGTGTGGCCGGGATCCCGTGTGCTGGCGCGAAAAACCCCATGGCCCCGGTGTGGCCCAGTTCTGATTGGTTGGAATTCAAATAAGCGGGCCCAGTGGGATTTTCAATAGGAAAATAATTCCAGACTTAGCTGAATCTTTAGAAATTCATATCTCCCTGCGGAAAACTCCAATTTTAGTGATTCCAATTGGGTTGGATTCATCTCTCTGAGTTCTATCCAAATATGAACTCAGATTTGTATGAAAGTCAATATTATATTCTGGAAAATTCTTTGAGTATTTTCTGAAAAAGAATTATTGAGGGAGTTTGGGTTATCCAAAAATACCCAAATTTTGCCAGAATATTCTTTAGCATATTGTTGACCTTGTAGAAAATTTTCAGCCCATTTGAAGATCATTTGATTAGGAATTTGCTAAAAACAATCTGCTGTGTTCATAAGAGTCCAGAAACATTTTCAGAAAATGTTTCCCACTTCTAAAATCTGTTCTGAGCAATCTATGGCTCCAAAAATCATAGGAAAATTTAGGCAAGCTCTCTGAGACATTCTTGGAATTGTAGTTCACTTAATTGGGCATGAAAATGCACATTTCTACAGAATTAATTCTTTTAAGCACAAATGCTTAAAGAATTGTTCTGGGAGAACTACTTAAGTAAAAGGGCTGAATTTTGGACCAGATGGCTCTCATGTGATCAAGAACTCACATGTAAAGTATCAGCCCAAGATGAGTCCTTGAACTCCCTGTTCTTATTCTCCATACTTATATATAAGGGAAAAATACATAAGAGATGTTGTGAGAATTATGGGGGACACATTATGACTCCACATTAGCTGCAATTTGGCAAGCTAAATCCTTAGGTAGAATACAACCTGCTGTAAAAGTTTTGAGGCCATTGGAGTTCTTGTTCTTCAGTTGCACTCCAATCTTTTCAGCTTATCTATTATGTTCATTAGAGAAAAGGGTTAGTGTATAGCTAAGGCCTTAAGGTCAATTTAGTTTATTTCTGTTCTTTGCACAACAGAGGCAAACCAAGCCATGTTTGGCTTTTCCACACAACCTCTGTCCTAATAAATTAATTCCATATCTTCTTTCCATTACATTCTATAAAATATGTGCATATGCATCTCAATAGGGACCACAAAGAAGGGGACTCAAAGGAGTGATTCATCGAAGTGGATCAAGCTCCGGAGAGTCAAGGGTGGATCTGCAAGGACACTAACTGGTTATATACGACTACCCTGCAAAACAGGCAAGCTCCGGTTGGCATTTAACAGCTGTTAAGTTTTTGTTTTGTATTCACTTTCGGTCAGGATATAAATTATGCATTAGGTCTAGTGTTTGATACTCCACTTGCATAGCCAAATGACCCATGGAGTATTGGGTAGGTGTCTATCACCGTGTAGAACTGCCATGCTTAAGTACGGTTCGGTAGAAGTCGAGTGGTGAGATGCTACTCGCAGATTTAGGAACAACAGGGGCATACGGGATTGGTTCGTAATTGAATTAGCAAGTTAAAGTTGAGACCGGAAGGTTGTAGGAGCAGCAGGACATAGGGGCCTGGGTGCTGTAGACCTGTCCGTGTCGGTCAAGGACCGATCCGTATGCGGCCCTGTTGAACAAGTTTGAGTTGTGTACCGGACTCATGCTGGATATATGGGACCCAGTAAACCGATGTACCTCGGGAAGCTTTCGTTGGGACTTTTCGGGCCGCCTCAGGCGGACGGCCGGTGTGCAGTATGTGGGGAATATTCTCATGACATCTCACGTCGGAAGGTGCACCATGAGAATAGCTACTGTACGGGGCGACTTGATCGATTCAGCGGGGGTGAAACGGGGGAAAGGCTGCCACGTACGACGTCAGTGATGGTTGTTGTAGGCAACGTCGAGTACGGGCGTACGTGTCGTGTAGTCCGGGTGTTATTGATTCGAATCACCGTCGCTCGCGGAATGGACCAAGCATACTTGTTCTCACAGTCGTGACGTAGTAAGAACTTGCATGAGAAAGGAACTAATCATTTTGATGTGAAGTATTATCCTACCTTTGTATTGGATCTTGATGAATAGGCTAGTGCAAACTCGATTCTTTTATGCCATGAGCAATTTACATCGGGGGAAAGCGTTTCTTGTTTGATTGTGGACTCCCGATGTGGCGTGCCCAGTGTTACTTAAAATACTGCAATTAATACTGAAAGTAAGGATTCACTTTTAGGCGAGTTTAATTATGCTTATGCCATCCTATGTTAGGTTCATAACCTCACTTAGAGTTTCATGTTTAGGGTGACGGTTAAGTCTTGCTGAGCGTTATGCTCACGGATGCTATCCGAGTTGTTTTGCAGGTAATTGACTCGATGCTTATCAGAAGGGAAGTCGATGAGACTCGGGAACCTCCGAGTGCTTACTCTAAGAGCATCCTCGCCGCTGCAGATTGTCTTCGTGTTGCTAGTAAGAAACGTCCGCGGGCTGGACCGTTTCTTTGTTGCTAGTTTAGATAGGAGTCGTGAGAGTGATAGTCTTCCGCTGTAGTTGACTCTAATATAAGTATTTGTAAAACTTTCTTGTACGCTTCCGCAAACTATTTATGTAATATGATGTGTTTCCATCGACCCGTGTGCTGTTGGGTGCCGCATAACACGGCACCACCCGATGAGGTCCCGTGGGGCCGTCACAGCATGGTATCAGAGCTGTTACACGTGGTATCAGAGCTGTTACACGTGGTATCTGAGCTGCGTTGGGAACAGAGCACGGATTGAGCATCATATTATGTCACAAACTTAGGGTACGGTGAGATAACGGTACTAGGCCCACATAAGGACTACTATTAGCATATTATGAAGGTGGCAACTAACTTATTTGTTATGTCAGAAAATCGTGCATCTCGGGACGGTTTATGTCTTGGGGGGGTGCACGTATGCGCTGTCCACCAGTGCACACAAGCTGAAGGGTGGAGCCCCACGGGTGGCAGGTAACCCGACCCGCTTTAGTATCCTCTACGACTCTTCATGTCGTTTGGGGTATTCGAGCAACGTCTTCCCTGGCGTGCGTGGTGTAATTTTGGAGACCCCGTCACGTGGTCAGTAACGTGAACACGTAGCTCAAGGCGTGTTTGGCTTGAGAACACCTGGGCGAGTGATGACGGCCGGGTGTACAAACTGTTATGGATACCGGGTTCGGTGTGCAGCCGGACCTGATGATTGAGTGTGGCTTATGTAGGTGCTAACCACGAAAAACCTTAGTGCGTGTAGAACACGTTTGCGAGTGGCCGTTTGAGTGCCACCTAATGATACGTGTATGCCGGTGTAATCCGGTTAGGTTTTTCTTTGGTGAGGCAACGTAGTACCGTCATATGTCTTACGGTGCATCGTCACCGTACTACACTGGATAGTTTTCTTTCCTAAGAAGAAATCATTCATGACTAACTTCCAAACTAAAAATGGATGTGATAAAGCACATATTAGTTACTGAGCTCTTCATTTGAACTAAGTTTCGAAGAAGAGACGTGTTAGGCTTCTTTTGATCCCAAAGACAGAGTGCTCTGTTCAGACAGAAATTTTTCTGGTCTTTAACAGAGAGTAACTCTGATTATCTTGAACCAATGGAGGTGTTTCATACAGTTCTGGAAATGTTACTAAGTGCTCTACAACTTTTCTGTAGAACTCCAGAGCCAAATCCGACACGAACTTGATTGGATATCCAGATGAATGCAAACTGTTCAGAAAACAGAGCAGCTGCAAACTTCTCGGGATGTTGCTGTAAATTAGCCGTCACAATCTGTAGAAAAATTTCTAAGGTTCATATAATACACCGTTGGAGAGGTTATGAAACTTGCAACGATTTTGTAGTTCTTAGTTTGTTCAGAATTGTACCCCATATGTATGTAAAACTGTGCTGAAAACAGCCACATACAAAGGAGGTGCTCGCAAAATTTAGCCAGAAAATTCTGTCAATTTGGAACAATCATAACTTCTGGTTAAAGGGTGATCCAGAGGGATGTCAGTACTCATTGGAAAGATACGGAAGTTAGCTTTAACTTTGGTATTCAACTTGAGTTATGAAAATGCTGGTAACTGGATCCAAATCTGGGTTAAGTACAGAAAGGTCGATTTTGTGCAGAATAGAGGGATTGTTCTATTTTTGGCTTTAGAAGGATGTGTAAACATGAAGTATGGTTATGCTTTCATAAAGTTTTAGCATGTTCATGTTTTACATACTTTCACATACTGCTAGATCAAGTTTTGACTCCCCTCAAAAATTATCTTTGTGCAGTATGGTGCGTACTCATTCTCCGAGTAGGGTTGATAGTTCTCGCCAAGACGGTGATGACTCGACTCCACCACGGGCACCGCCATCAACGGTATGGGCGTAGGTCATGGCTCAGATGGTCAAGTCAAGTCAAGAGAACACCAGACTACTCCAAGCCTTGGTACAACAGGGCTTACTCCAACACGCGCAACAGGACGTTCCACCTCGGAACGCCTATTTGGATTTCTTGGCGACACAACCGCCAATCTTCACGGAAGCCAATGAACCAGTGGAAGCCAATCAGTGGCTTCGAGTTATGGAGTCCAAGTTTGGAGTGTTTGAGTGTGATGAATATCAGAAGACATCCTTTGCAGCTCAACAGCTCCATGGAGCCGCCGGAAATTGGTGGTTCGCTTATCTTGCCACTGTTCCGGAAGGCCATCAAGTGGAATGGACGGAATTTCGTGAAGCATTCTGTGCTCGTCACATTCTTATGGGTTTTATTAAGGCCCAACAGCAAGAATTCAGGAACCTGAAGCAGGGGGACATGAGTGTCCTCGATTATGTCAGACGATTCAATCTTCTGGCACAATATGCTCCTGCTTATGCGACGAGCGAAGCTGCAATGTGTGACTATTTTTACTATGGCTTGAGTGCCATACTAAAAGAGAAGTTAGCGTTGTTCAATCAAGGCAGTTACACCGAGTTGATCAGTGCTGCTCTGCTACAAGAACAAGCGACACTTGAGTGTCAAGCAGAGAAGAGGGACCGGGAGGATGTGCAAGAAGACACACCAGTTGTTCCTCGCAAATACCGTGTGGTGTATCACACACCATCCGATGAAAGATGGCAAGCGCCAGTGAGATCAACTCCGTACAGATTTCCTGCTCAAGAATCATGCCTTGAAGCAACACCCTTGCCGCAGAAACAAATGACACCTGTGGCATCATTGCTGCCGCCAAGTACATCAACTTCACAACCACAAGTCAACGAAGAACCGGGGAAACCTACGTGTTCTTATTGCCACCGTTCAGGGCATTTTAGGCAAGAATGCCGGGAGAAGTTGGTGAACACCAGACCGCCATCATCGTCAGGTGGTATGCCGCCACCTGCTCAAGTCAATGTAACAGCATTGCAATCCAGGAGTGTGCAACATCTGGCTATTGAGGATGTCCCGGAGGGAGCACCAGTGTTAGCGGGCATGTTCACTCTCAAAGACGTTCCCGTGCTCATACTTTTTGATTCCGGTGCAACCCATAATTTTATCAGCAAAACATGCGTGGATCAGCACCAATTATCCACCAATACTCCCACGACGAGTTTTCTTATACGTTCACCGGGAGGAAATATCTCTGCCAATCAGATTGTGTCCCGAGCAGCTTTGTGTTTGGGCGGAAAGATATACCCAACATCGCTGATTATGTTGGATAGGCAGAAGATAGACATTATATTGGGGATGTCTTGGTTAAATCGTCACGGTGCCGTTCTCAATATCGGTAACCGGACTGTCCAGATTGACTCGCCGATTCACGGACAGCACACGCTGTTTTTAGACGGCGAAGATCCAGATATGGTAGAGGCCTACCACACGGAAGCGCTGAAGCTTGAAGATATTCCGGTGGTACGTGATTATCCCGACGTATTTCCCGATGACTTACCGGGCATGCCGCCCGAACGGGACGTCAAGTTCAAAATTGAACTGGCGCCAGGAACGACGCCTATTTCACGAAGGCCTTACAAGATGGCACCTAACGAGCTAGTGGAGTTCAAAGAGCACCTGAATGAACTTATGAGCAAGGGTTTCATACGACCAAGTTCTTCACCTTGGGGATGCTCAGCGCTGTTCGTTAAGAAGAAGGACGAAACACTACGGCTATGTGTTGATTACCGTCCTCTCAATGCTGTCACAATAAAGAACAAGTATCCTTTGCCCCGCATTGACATCCTGTTTGATCAACTTGTGGGTGCAAAGGTATTTTCGAAGATGGATCTTCGGTCGGGCTATCATCAAATCAAGATCCGACCGGAGGACATACCGAAGACAGCTTTCTCGACGAGATACGGACTCTACGAGTACCTCGTCATGTCATTTGGGCTTACCAACGCTCCGGCACACTTCATGTACTTGATGAATTCTGTGTTCATGCCGGAGCTAGACAAGTTCGTCGTGGTATTCATCGGCGACATATTGGTTTACTCCAAATCTAAAGAAGAGCACGCTGAACATCTGCGTATTGTGCTACAACGGTTGCGGGAGCACCAATTATATGCCAAGTTCAGCAAGTGCGAGTTCTGGATTGATCAAGTGCCTTTCCTAGGCCATATTATTTCAGCAGAAGGTATTGCCATGGACCCCAGCAAGATTGAACAAGTGCTGAAGTGGGAATCTCCCAAGTCAGTCCATGAGGTCCGGAGTTTCCTAGGTTTAGCGGGATATTATCGGAGGTTTATTCCGAGCTTCTCAAAGATTGCTAAACCAATGACGGAGCTGCTGAAGAAGGGCACTAAATACATGTGGAATGCAGCATGTGAAGCCGTATTCAAAACTTTGGTGCAACATCTCACAACGGCTCCAGTTCTTGCTCAGCCAGACACGACGAAGCCATTTGATGTATACTGTGATGCATCCTGCATCGGTCTCGGCTGTGTTCTGATGCAAGAAGGGCGTGTAGTCGCTTATGGGTCTCGTCAACTGCGAAACCACGAGCAGCATTATCCAACTCACGATCTTGAGCTTGCTGCTGTGGTGTTGGCGTTAAAGATGTGGAGGCATTACCTACTGGGTAACCTTGTTCACCTCTACACCGACCACAAAAGCCTGAAGTATATCTTCACGCAGAAGGAGCTAAATATGAGACAACGGAGATGGTTGGAGCTCATCAAAGATTATGAAATTGAGATCCACTATCATCCAGGAAAAGCAAACGTGGTTGCCAACGCGCTGAGTCGGAAGGCCCACGTTCACAACTTAGCGGCTGCTGAGTTAGAAGAAGAAGAAGAACCAAACCTCCGTATCATTCCGTATGGCGCGCTTTATAATCTTGCGCTCATTCCAACAATCCGTGAAGAGGTTGTTGAGGCTCAAAGAAGAGACAGAGGTATGTCTCACATACGGAGAAGACTAGACAACGGAGAGGTGAAATGTTTCCAGAAGGATGAGAACGGTACAATATGGTTCAACGACCGTATAGTGGTACCGCGTAATATGAAACTCCGGAAGAAAATATTGGATGAAGCCCACCTTTCGAAGTTTTCCATTCATCCCGGAAGTAACAAGATGTACCAAGATTTGAAACAGAAATTTTGGTGGACGAGGATGAAGAGGTAAATCGCTAAATACGTATCCGAATGCGATACGTGTAGACGGGTCAAGGCTGATCATATGCGGAAAGCCGGACCGCTACAACCTTTGAAGATACCGGCATGGAAATGGGAGGATGTGAGTATGAACTTCATCATCGGATTACCGCTCACATCCAGGAAGCATGACTCGATATGGGTGATCGTCGACCGGTTGACGAAGTCGGCTCATTTTATACCGGTGAACACTCATTATCGAGCAAGGCAATATGCGGAGTTATTCATCTCCAGAATTATTTGCTCACATGGTGTCCCCAAGACCATCATCTCAGATCGAGGTGCGCTGTTTGTTGCTCGTTTTGGGAGCAGCTGCATGCCTCATTGGGCACCAAGCTAATTAGAAGCTCCGCATATCATCCTCAAACCGATGGACAAACTGAGAGGGTGAATCTAGTGCTTGAGGATATGTTGAGAGCGTGTGCCATCCACCACGGTAGGAATTGGGATGATCACCTACCGTTGGCGGAGTTTTCATATAACAACGGTTATCAAGCGAGTATTAAAATGGCACCGTATGAAGCTCTCTACGGCCGGAAGTGTCGCACACCGCTGAATTGGTGTGAGTCCGGCGAAAGAGTTCTGTTTGGGATTGATCTAGTCAACGAAGCCGAAGACCGAGTTCGATTGATACAAGAGAACTTAAAGGCTGCACAATCCCGACAGAAGAGCTACGCTGATCAAAGGCGTAGGCCATTACATTTTGACATCGGGGAACATGTTTATCTTCGTGTATCTCCGATGAAGGGAATTCACCGGTTCGGTGTAAAGGGGAAACTCGCTCCCCGTTTTATTGGTCCTTTTGCTATCACGGAGAAGTGCGGACCCGTAGCCTAGCGGCTGGAATTTCCGGCAAGTTTAGCGGGGGTTCATGATGTATTTCATGTTTCACAGCTGCGGAAGTGCCTCAAATTCACCGCGGCTGTTCGCACTGAGGACATCGACGAATTGAAACCGGACCTGACCTACACCGAGCGACCGGTTCAGATTTTGGATGAAAAGGCCCGGGTAACCCGGAACCGGACGATCAAATTTTACAAGGTGCTGTGGAGTAATCACACCGTGGAAGAGGCGACGTGGAAAAGTGAAGATTATCTCCGCACCAACTACCCGGAACTTTTATCTTTGTACAGTTTGTAATTACCTCTCCCGTCTCGTTCCTCTTTTGTAATCTCGGGACGAGATTCTTTTAAGGGGGAGGAATGTAAAAGTCCCAAAAATGTGTATGAATAAAAACTATGGTTTGAGTTCATATGTGTGGCAATGACAGGAAAAATGGGACTTGCTAAAACTTTTCTTCATGCAAGGTAATACATGGATGAACATCCAACATGAGGTTCACCTTTTTATTTAAAAGTATTGGACCAATAAGGAGTTAAATACCTCTTTGCATGAAAGTTTAAAATTCAGATTTGAAATTCAAAGTTCACACATGGGGTGACCCAAAAACTTTGAATAAACATGCAGCCCTATAGTTGGAATTATAGGGAAAAGTTTGCTCACCAACTTTCCTTTTGTAGGGTGGGCTCAAAAGAGAGCTAAAAGGAAGAAATTGCAAATTCTAAACAAAATTCAGATTTAGTGTTGCAAATTCAAACCAAATTTGAAGAATTCAAATTCTAGCCCACCTTTTTAAAACTTAGCATTCTGGGGATTGAGAGGATCAGCTTGAGAAGATATTTGGGGAGGAAATATGGAGTGGGACCCACATGTCATAGAGCTAAAGAGGAGCCTTGCACCCTAAGTCTTAGCCTCAGTGGGAGATTTCCCCGAACAGCTCACGGGAGCCACCGAGGTGTTTACCGGCGCCACCTCCTGCTGCTTTCCCCCATGCGCTGACCACCGAGGCGGTGCCCTCGTGCTAATCCCTGTGCTCGCGTCCCCTCAGCCGGGCAAAAGGCTCAGTTGTGCTTCCCCCCTCGCGAGCGCACGAGCGGCGGCCGTTTTTCCCCTCCACTCTCGGTCCGATCGGAAGATCGGCAAAACCACCGTGCCTTTTTCCCTCCTGAGCTGCTAAACATCACCGCGAGCTCGGCCTCCACCTCCCTGACCCGCAAGCCAGCGAGCTGCGGCCTCTAGTGCCCGAGAACAACCGCCGCCGCGGTGACCTAAGCCGAGGAATTGATCGGGCGCTCGTGGACAGCCCTCCACAACGGGTTTCACGGCCGAGCGATCACACCTACGGACGCGCACGGGTGCGGTGCTGCTCTCAGCCAAAGATCAGGCCATACCGTGAAGCATCGCCGGCGAATTTCAAAGTTTTTCTCCGGCGACGTCAACCCGAGCATCCGGTATGGAAATCCAAAATTCTCCACTTCTATTCGTTCTTAGCTCGTCAAACTTTGCACGTAGGAGCTGGACTAGCCGGCGATCATATTCTCTTAAGCCTTCGTCGCATGAAAACCCTTTGGGGCAACGTATTTTGAGGTCTACCGATCATATTCTACCCATTTGGTCGCACGGCGACAACCCATTCCCAGCCATTTCCGAGCCACTTTGAGGTCGTGTCGACCCTCCTAGAGGTACGCTGGTGCTGTAGGGCTCGTCGGCACAAGCTTTTGAGGGCTGGAGACCCCGGGCGACGCTGCCGGACTTCCACAGAGGCAGTTACACGTCGCCGGCCATGTTCCGGTCGTCGGTAGCCCTAGCAAACCCCACAGCCATGTTCCTCGAGGCCCTAAACCCCCGGGCGGCGAGTTGTAGCTCCGGCGGTGGCCAGGAAGGCCGGTCCGGCGAGTTTCCGGTTACTCCGGCGAGGGGGAGCGCGCGGGCGCGAACGAGAAGCGGGATGTAGAAGAAAGCCGTGGGCCCCGCCTGTCAGCAGCTCAGAATTCAAATCCGGGATCGGGTGTGGCCGGGATCCCGTGTGCTGGCACGAAAAACCCCGTGGCCCCGGTGTGGCCCAGTTCTGATTGGTTGGAATTCAAATAAGCGGGCCCAGTGGGATTTTCAATAGGAAAATAATTCCAGACTTAGCTCAATCTTTAGAAATTCATATCTCCCTGTGGAAAACTCCAATTTGAGTGATTCCAATTGGGTTGGATTCATATCTCTGAGTTATATCCAAATATGAACTCAGATTTGTATGAAAGTCAATATTATATTCTGGAAAATTCTTTGATGGTTTTCTGAAAAAGAATTATTGAGGGAGTTTGGGTTATCCAAAAATACCCAAATTTTGCTAGAATATTCTTTAGCATATTGTTGACCTTTTAGCAAATTTTCAGCCCATTTGAAGATCATTTGAGTAGGAATTTGCTAAAAACAATCTGCTGTGTTCATAAGAGTCCAGAAACATTTTCAGAAAATGTTTCCCACTTCTAAAATCTGTTCTGAGCAATCTATGGCTCCAAAAATCATAGGAAAATTTAGGCAAGCTCTATGAGACATTATTGGAATTGTAGTTCACTTAATTGGGCATGAAAATGCACATTTCTACAGAATTAATTCTTTTAAGCACAAATGCTTAAAGAATTGTTCTGGGAGAACTACTTAAGTAAAAGGGCTGAATTTTGGACCAGATGACTCTCATGTGATCAAGAACTGACATGTAAATTATCAGCCCAAGATGAGTCCTTGAACTCCCTGTTCTTATTCTCCATACTTATGTATAAGGGAAAAATACATAAGAGATGTTGTGAGAATTATGGGGGACACATTATGACTCCACATTAGCTGCAATTTGGCAAGCTAAATCCTTAGGTAGAATACAACCTGCTGTAAAAGTTTTGAGGCCATTGGAGTTCTTGTTCTTCAGTTGCACTCCAATCTTTTCAGCTTATCTATTATGTTCATTAGAGAAAAGGGTTAGTGTATAGCTAAGGCCTTAAGGTCAATTTAGTTTATTTCTGTTCTTTGCACAACAGAGGCAAACCAAGCCATGTTTGGCTTTTCCACACAACCTCTGTCCTAATAAATTAATTCCATAACTTCTTTCCGTTACATTCTATAAAATATGTGCATATGCATCTCAATAGGGACCACAAAGAAGGGGACTCAAAGGAGTGATTCATTGAAGTGGATCAAGCTCCGGAGAGTCAAGGGTGGATCTGCAAGGACACTAAGTGGTTATATACGACTACCCTGCAAAACAGGCAAGCTCCGGTTGGCATTTAATAGCTGTTAAGTTTTTGTTTTGTATTCACTTTCGGTCAGGATATAAATTATGCATTAGGTCTAGTGTTTGATACTCCACTTGCATAGCCAAATGACCTATGGAGTATTGGGTAGGTGTCTATCACCGTGTAGAACTGCCACGCTTAAGTACGGTTCGGTAGAAGTCGAGTGGTGAGATGCTACTCGCAGATTTAGGAACAACAGGGGCATACGGGATTGGTTCGTAATTGAATTAGCAAGTTAAAGTTGAGACCGGAAGGTTGTAGGAGCAGCAGGACATAGGGGCCTGGGTGCTGTAGACCTGTCCGTGTCGGTCAAGGACCGATCCGTATGCGGCCCTGTTGAACAAGTTTGAGTTGTGTACCGGACTCATGCTGGATATATGGGACCCAATAAACTGATGTACCTCGGGAAGCTGTCGTTGGGACTTTTCGGGTCGCCTCAGGCGGACGGCCGGTGTGCAGTATGTGGGGAATATTCTCATGACATCTCACGTCGGAAGGTGCACCATGAGAGTAGCTACTGTACGGGGCGACTTGATCGATTCAGCGGGGGTGAAACGGGGGAAAGGCTGCCACGTACGACGTCAGTGATGGTTGTTGTAGGCAACGTCGAGTACGGGCGTACGTGTCGTGTAGTCCGGGTGTTATTGATTCGAATCACCGTCGCTCGCGGAATGGACCGAGCGTACTTGTTCTCACAGTCGTGACATAGTAAGAACTTTCATGAGAAAGGAACTAATCATTTTGATGTGAAGTATTATCCTACCTTTGTATTGGATCTTGATGAATAGGCTAGTGCAAACTCGATTCTTTTATGCCATGAGCAATTTACATCGGGGGAAAGCGTTTCTTGTTTGATTGTGGACTCCCGATGTGGCGTGCCCAGGGTTACTTAAAATACTGCAATTAATACTGAAAGTAAGGATTCACTTTTAGGCGAGTTTAATTATGCTTATGCCATCCTATGTTAGGTTCACAACCTCACTTAGAGTTTCATGTTTAGGGTGACGGTCAAGTCTTGCTGAGCGTTATGCTCACGGATGCTATCCGAGTTGTTTTGCAGGTAATTGACTCGATGCTTATGAGAAGGGATGTCGATGAGACTCGGGAACCTCCGAGTGCTTACTCTAAGAGCATCCTCGCCGCTGCAGATTGTCTTCGTGTTGCTAGTAAGAAACGTCCGCGGGTTGGACCGTTTCTTTGTTGCTAGTTTAGATAGGAGTCGTGAGAGTGATAGTCTTCCCCTGTAGTTGACTCTGATATAAGTATTTGTAAAACTTTCTTGTACGCTTCCGCAAACTATTTATGTAATATGATGTGTTTTCATCGACCCGTGTGCTGTTGGGTGCCGCATAACACGGCACCACCCGATGAGGTCCCGTGGGGCCGTCACAGCGTGGTATCAGAGCTGTTACACGTGGTATCAGAGCTGTTACATACGGCGTCAGTGACGGTTGCTGTGTGCAACGTCGAGTACGGGCGTACGTGTCGTGTCAGCCGGGTGTTTTTGATTGCAATCACCGTCGCTCGCGGTAGTGAGCATACTTGTACACTGAGTCATGACATAGTAATAAACTGGGAAACGTTTAATATGCTTCGTGAGTAATCCTCATAATGGAGATGAGGAAAGATCAATACTTCTCTAAATTTACTTTCCACCTTGGGCTAGTAGCGTCGAGGCAAAGCGTTTATTGTTTGATTATGGAATTTCGACGGTAATGGCGCAAGGTCTGTATGAGTCTAGGTTAGCTCACTAAAGTTACTTTAACCTTGGGAAAGTGACATCGAGATGAAGCGTTTCTTGTTTGATTGTGGAGTCTCAATGTAAATTGCGTGAGGACTATAAAAGTTGTTTAAAACTTGAAGTAATGATTTTCCTTTAGCTCAAGATCATCTTTTACGTAAACTTCTATATTCGGCCCTCTATTTTCATCATGTAGAGTTTCATGATTAGGGTGACGGGTCAGTCTTGCTGAGCTTCGTGCTCACAGATACTACCTAAGTTGTTTTGCAGGTAATAACTGTAGGCTGATATGTACTGGTGCCCGATGAGACTCGGAACTCCCCGAGTGGTGAACTCATGGCAACTCCTGCCGCTGCTATTATGACAGTGTGGCTAGGGAGAATGGTCCGCGGGCTGGATGCCTTCTCTGTTGCTTAGCATAGGTATGAGACGTGAGTTGTAATAGTCTTCCGCTGTAGCATATTTTTGAGAAGTATTTGTAAAATCAATACTTTGTAAGCTTCCGCTTGTTTTATGTAATATGATGCTTTATTATGTGTGCTGTTGGGTGCCGCATCGCACGGCACCACCCAATGCGATTCCCGGGCGAGGTGCCCCGTCCCCGTGAGTGATCGGGACGGCGGGGTCCCCACAGCGTGGTATCAGAGCCGCATTGGTAATAGCGCATGGAATAAGGGTCGTATTACGACAAAAACTTAGGATACGGTGAGGAAACGGTATTAGGCCCATATAAGGACTATAGTAGTATAGTTACTTAAGGTGGCAGTACTAACATACTTGTTATAATTCTGAAATTTTAATTATGTAACGACGCACCTACGTTCAGGTAAGAATGGTAAGGAACGCCACCGAAAGCGGTTCAATTTCGGTTAGCTCCCCTGACGAGGAAAGTGGTTCAGGGCTAGATCTCACAGCTTGGTGTGAGATGTCAATATGGAACTCTTGGACTCTTCATGTTCCTGAGTTCATATGAAACGCTGATCCCTAGCGTGCATTAGGCAAGTAAGTGGAGACCCCATCGCGTGGTCAGTAACGCGAGAGTATGTTCTTCTGGAATTAGCCCAGGAGGACATACGCAGCGCTTGCCATCGGCGTGCCCTGCAGGGCAGTAGGTGGTATCCGTTGGGTTGATAACATTCCCAACCGTGACGACCCGTTCATGATATACTCGGGTTCCCCGTCGTGTGGTGTTGAAACACGATCACGTACCTTGAGACGTGACTTAACTCAAGGACGGCCGTATGACAATGATACGGGCGTTTGTATTTACTTTCAAATATGGAACTGACTGAAATGAAACAACCATTGAGTGCACCACTATTGAGTGTCTTTCTGCAGGTAGTAACCACGTACGTATCCCGTGTAGTACACGTGTGCGAGAGACCATCTTAGTGGCACTGATAACACGTATATGCCGGTATAATCCGGGTAGGATTTTCTTTTGGAGAGGCAACGTAGTACCGACATGTTTCTTACGGTGCATCGACACCGTACTACACTTAATAACCTCTTCCCTATGAAGAAATGATTCACGAGCTAACTTTCAACTAAAAATGGAAGTTTGAAACAAATATTAGCTACTGAACTCTTATTTTGAACTAAGATTCAAATAAGAGAATGTCTAGGTATCAAAGGTTTCAAAAACAGAGTGCTCTGTTCCTGGCAGAAATTATTGCTGGACTTTGACAGAGCATAACTCTGAGTAGCTTTAACCAATTAAGTTGTATGATACAGTTATGGAAACATTTTCAAGTGCTCTACAACTTTCTTGTAGACCTCCAGAGCAAAATCACAAATTAAGTTGGTGAAAAGTCCAGATGAAGGCAAACTGTTCAGAACCAGGACAGCAGAAAAACCTCTCTGGACCTTTCTGTTTTTAAGCCATAACATCCTGTAGAAAAATCCCTAAGGAGCCTGTGATACACCGTTGGAAAGGTTATGAGATATGCAACATTGTTTTAGTTCAAAGGTTGTTCAGATTCTTGTTGTATTTTCATATACAACTGTGATAAAGTCAGCCACATACAAAGGAGATGCTGGCAAATTTTATCCAGAAAGTCTGTCAACTCTGCGAAATCATAACTTTTGATCCGGGAGTGATATGGCGGCATTTGAATACTCGTTGGAAGTATATTGAAGTTAACTTTAACTTTGGTATTCAACCTGAGTTATGAAAATGCTTCTAAACGGATCAAAATCTGGGTTAGGACAGAAGAGTCTGTTCTTCACAGCAAAGAGAACCTGTTGAAGGAGCAACTAAGTGAACTCATGAGTAAATGAGTTATATGACCAAGCTCATGATCTTGGGGTTGCTCTGCGCTGTGTAGTAGGAATAAGGACGAAACACTACGGCTTATTGTTAAATTTTCATCCGCTTAACATTGTGTCAATCAAGAATAAGTACCCGTTACCACAGATCGACTTATTGTTTGATCACTTTGTCAAAGCAAGGATCCTTTTCAGGATGGAATTAGGATCAGGGTACCATCAGATTGAGATAAGTGCCGAGGCTATTCTGAAGACAGTTTTTCAGCGAGGTACGGGGTTTATGAGTACCTGTCATATTCCTTGGCCTTACCAACACTCCAGCTCAGTTCATATACGTAAAGAACTCGGTATTCATGCCGGAGCTGGACATGTTTGTCGTGGTCTTCATCGACGACCTACTGGTTTATTCCAAGTCGGAGGAAGAACACGAGAAGCACCTGCGTATAGTCTTGCAACGGCTGCGGGATCACAAGCTATACGTGAAAGTCAGCAAGTGCTAAATTCTAGATATCACGAGTACTTTGTCTCGGGCATATCATCTCAGCGAAGGGCATCGCTGTAGACCCGAGTGATAGCGCACAATTGCTGCCTTGGAAGTCCCCGAGAACTGCTCACGAGGTACGGAGTTTCCTCGGACTCGCGGGATATTATCGGAGGTTCATTTCGAACTTCTCGAAGATTGCCAAGCCTAGGACATAGCTGCTGAAGAAGGCTACCAAATGAGTTTGGAGTCTAGCATGTAAAGCAGCGTTCAAGGCATTAGTGAAACACCTAACATCAGCACCGGTTTTGGCGCAGCCAAACACAACAAGACCGTTCGTGTGTATTGCGATGCATCCGGCTTTGGGCTAGGATGTGTGCTGATGCAAGACCAAAGGGTGTCGTGTATGGGTCACGGCGACTCAGGAATCATGAGAAACACTATCCGACTCATGACTGAGAACTCACTGCCGTGGTACTCGCACTCGAAATGTGGAGGAACTACCTACTCGGTAACCTCGTGCATCTATATACCGGCCACAAGAGCCTCAAGTACATATTCACTCAGAAGGAGTGAAACATGAGGCAGCAAAGATGGTTGGAGTTAATAAAGGATTACGAAATAGAGATCCATTATCTCCCCGACAAGAATAACGTGGGCGAATGTGGGAGTCACAAGTCACACGTTCACGGTCCAACCATCACCCCGTTGGAAGAGAGCGAGCCACCATTACGTATGGTTCACCCTAGAGCTCTCTACAATTTAGCTTTTATCCCCACCATTCGTGAAGGAAGGATGGCAGCCCAGAAATATGACAAGGGCATGCCACAATTGCGGAGATGTATAGACAGTGGGGAAACTAAAATAATCCCGGAAAGATGGAGACGACGTCCTGTGGTTTAAGGACAAAATCGTCGTACCCCGTAACCCGGAGTCATGGAAGAAAGATTTTTGACAAGGCTCACTTGTCAAGTTTCTATTCACCCCGATTCGTGAGTCAGTTCCAGGTTTTCGGAAAGATGTGGGTCAGTTGCACACCGGCTGGAATTACCAGCAATATTCACCGGTGTGTACGACATCTTCCACAGTTCTCGTCTGAGGAAGTGCCTCAAGTGTTTAACCACCATTCAGCTGGGAATACCGGGGAATTGAAACCAGATCTCACACCTCAGGAGGGACCGGTTCAGATCTTCGACACAACGGACCGAACCACACACGACCTTACGTTGTGGTTCTATAAAGTTTTAGGGAGTGATTGCTCCAAGAGTGAAGCGACATGGGAAAGCGAAGGATTTCTTCGCACCAATTATCCCAACTCTTGATGTCGCACGTTAGTTAATTTTACACCATCCTTCCTCTCATTTTTTTACCCTGTAATTCGGGATGAGATTCTTTTAAGGGGGGAGGATTGTAAAGGTCCCAAAATATGCATACAAAGAAACTCTTGTTTGCACAAAGTTGGTTTCACATGTATGAAAAATGGGACGTGTTAAAAACTTTTCCACATGTGATAATACACATGAGAGCCTTCTTCACACAAGTTCAAATATTTATTTGAAGACTTGGAACCCAAGAGGGATCTAAAACTAAGGTGGGAAGTTCCCATATGGGTGAGGAAGCTAAAGTTAGATTTTGAGAATAAATTGTTCCACTCAAAAATTCAAATGAGTAACACAATGGTTTTCAAACTGTTGTATTAAAAACCTCATTTGCAGCAGCCAAATCAAATAACAGAGTTCATATTTGAATTCCTTAGGTCCAAATTAGGGGGTAGGCAAAGTCTCATGAATTTTGGAAGATATTTGCTATCCATTTTCCAAATGGACTTAAATTGCAATGAATTCAAATATACATTTGAATTTGGATGAAACTGTAAAATCCCAAGAAAAGGGACTTGCAAAAACTTTTCATCACCTCACAACACCACAGTTCTTGTTGTGGATAGATGGTGAAAAAGTGGGAAGAGCAAGTAACCTCCATCAAAAGAGGGATTAGAGGGGAAAGCCTACACTTTCACAAAGTAGGATTTCTACACACGAACATGAGAGGTTCAGCTCACCCCTAGAACTTTAAAGTCTTGGGAAGGTTCAGTCCAAGTTTCATGGAAATCCAACACTTTTTGAGGCACTTTTGGAGGTATTTGAAAAAGAGGCCAATTTGAATGTACATTCAAATTGCAGCAACTTTCATCCCTCAAATTCAAAAGTTAGCTTCATATTCAAACTCAGCACATTTTTCTGAGTAAGCCCACAAATTTTCATCCTCATTGGAGTTCATCCTGTCAAGAGCTAAATTTGCAAGAATTCAAAACTGAATTTAAATTTCAGTTTAAACATGCAGCAAATTTAGCCAAACACAGTTCAAATTTGAGGATTCAAATTCAAACTAAGACTTGGTGACTAAGTCTCACATTAAATTGTGATTAGCTGAGGATATTTTGGGCACAACAGAATTCAGAAAATTTGGAAAAACAAAAGAATAAGAGGGGAGGCCCACATGTCAGCAGACTTCGGACTGAAGTCTCCTCGGTTGATTTTTTCCTCGGCCGAGGCTTCACGCGCGCGCTAGCACGATCGCCCGGCGGCCGACCGACTCAATCCGGTGCCACATCCTGCTCGGGGAGAGGCTAAGGGCGCAGGGTGGACGCAGGGCTCGAGTATACCGCGACCACGTGCAGACCTCGCACTCCCCTTTTCTTCCTCGCACGATCGAAGCTTTCCGCCCGGCCAACCTCACTGATCACCGGCGCCCGGCCAGCACAGGCGCTCTCGTGCCCGGCGAGCAACACAAGAAAGAACCGCCTCGAGGTACTGATCACAACCGTACTAACCTCGCCCTCTCTCTCGCACGATCGGCAAAGTATTTGGGGGATTAGTGCGTCGGGGTGTTTAGAACCGAACCGTGAGAAATCCGGAAATTCAGAGCAAGTAAGCCACCACTCCTTAGGCCGAGCTAAAGACATGATCTAAACTCGCCCACGCGTCTCTGGGATCAGAAATCATCGAGTTTCATCGAGTAGGGGCGATGTTCTTCGAGCTTTTTGCATCGGCGCTGATTTCCTGACTAGGTCACCGGTGAGGTCGTAGTTGCAGCTGTTTTCACAGAGATCGGTGCCCATATCCGTGATCAGCGGGTGTCAGCGGAGCTCCCCGAGCAAACCGCATTGAAAAAGGTGTAGGGGACGCCGAGTTCGACGTCGCCGGTGAGTTCCCAGCCGCTGTTGCCTTCGGGAGCCCTGTTCCGGCCGTTGTCAAGCTCCGGGGAGGGCACCACCGTGTTCCCCCGGCCGAGATTGGCATAGGCGGCGAGTTTCGTCGAAGGTCGGGCAGCAGAACGCCCGGCGGCGAGTATTCCGGCGAGGTGGGCGGCGGGGAGCCGCGGGAGCGCGAGGTTGAAGAAGCCTTGTGGGCCCCGCGTGTCAGTCTCTGCTGAGAGCGCTCGGGATTTGCTGCGGCACCGGGATCCCATGTGGCTGCGCGGGTGATTCTGCAGGCTCCGGTGTGGGTTAGCTGGGAAGCTGACACGTAGCCGGGGGACCCCTCCCGCAGAGTTTAAACTTTATTCAAATTTCCAGTTTTAGTTCAAACTTCAAATGCATAGAACTTTTGCTAGGAAACTCCAAATTCGATGAACCAAATTTTGCTGAACTCAGAATTCTGAGTACTTTCCAGAAATACCTCAGCTCATGAAAGTAAATAGTTTTCCAGAATTAAATCCCTAAATTTTAAACTGTTAGGAATTTTATCTGAAGAACTACTTTATGAAAAATTTTGAAATTTGGCTGAGAGGTTCCTTAGAAAATCCCTGAATCCCAGTAAAATCTTCAGACTCATCCAAGTTCATTTAGCTACCCTAATGGGGTGATTAAGAGAACTGCCCAGAGAAAATAGAAAAATGTACAGAAACATTTTTCAGATTTTCTCAAATCTTAATTAGGGCATAACTTTCTGTAGAATTCTTCAAATGACATGAAGCCAACTCCATTAGAACCATCTTAAATTCTAGTTTCCAGAAAGTAATGGTTGTAGCCATGAAAACCCCTGGAATTACTTAGAGGCTCAATTATTGGCCAAATAGGTTTTTATTTGTACAAAGCTCAAAGGAACTTTGTTTCAAATGAAACTTGGTCAAGACTCTGGTTAGGACCCTACCAAGCCACAATAAAAATTTCAGAACCAAAGGGGAGGGCTAGCTAGAGTTATTAGTAGTTAAGTATTCAAGTTTACACATTGCATTTAAATTTACATGTCGTATTTCATTACACGTGTAGTCACTGAAGAAGAGACTCTGGAAGTGCTGGACTTCCTCCTTCTGGAAGAAAAGCTAACTACTGACCAGCAGCAACAAGGGAAGCCCCGGTTTGCATTAACCTTTTTATAAGTTTTACTTTGTTTACATGTGTCATATGAAGTATGATTGTGCATTAGGTATAGGATGGATGGAACTCCACTTGCATAACCAGAATTTTTCCCTAAGAGTGAGGGTAGTGTCCAAGACCTCGAGTAGACATGCTATGCTTAAATGTTTCATAGGACTTCGGTACAAGTCGAGTAGTTGGATTCTACTCGCGAGTTTAGGCTTGGGACACACGGGTTCGGTTGAGTGATGTGAGATCACTTTAGTAATGAAAATGAGACTAGGCAGGGGCTAGGGCGCACCAAGAGGGAGTCTTGTGTGCGCAGCCCTGTTCGTGTCGATTGAGGACCGATCTGTGTGCGGCCCACGCTGATCAAGTTTGAACGTACCGAAGGCATATCAGATATATGGGCCCCGATAAACCGATGTAGCCTAAACCTCCGGGCGTCGAGGCATAGCACACCGATTTATAGGTGTAGGTTGAGGGAAGCAAGGTGGAAATCTGCCAACGGGCATAGAGAGATGCTCCATGTGGGGAACCTCCTGCTCGTTTCGGTGCGACCGGTTCGACGTTTGGGCTGTTGGGTGAAAGGTTGTCCCGTACGACATTGAGTGAGCGTGCTGTGCAGCTCCACGGGTGGGCGTACGTGACGTGCTCTTTGGGTTTCCCTGCAGGTGTATATCGAGTCGATTCGCCGTCCCTCGCGGTGAAGAGTACCACTTGGTCACTGAGTCGTGACGTAGAATAATGTATGAAATATGTTGATTCAATATTGCTGATATGATATAATAGTGTATTGCTACATGTTTGCCACCAAATATTGCTTACTAAATTTCAGCTTCCTGAACTGTTAACTTGTTGCTAAAAGCTGAACTGAGGATGAACTTGTAGGCGTGTCCATTTGCTGCAATATCACTATCCTATGTCATTGTACACCTCATGTAGAGTTTCATGTTTAGGTGAGTCGATTAAGCCTTGCTGAGCCTTCGTGCTCACGGTTGCTGCTTAAGTGTTTTTCAGGTGAGGAGCCACCCACGGACTCGGAGTACGAGTCCACCGGCGAGGGTTACCCTCCGTCGGGGACCACGGCTGAGTGGGAGCCGTACACGCCGCGCTGAGCTGAGACGTGCAGCTAGTGTGGGTTGCCCTAGGGCTGGGCAACCGACTTTTACTAGATAGGCGGGCGTGAGTTGTACAAAAGAAACTTCCGCTGTGTATTAAAGACCCTAGTTTGTAACTAAGAAGTGTACTATTTTGTACATTCAGTTTGTTTTTCCCATGTAATATAATGTGTTCTTATCACGTGTGCTGTCGGGTGTCGCATCGCGTGGCACCACCCTCTGCGATCCTGGATGGGCGGATTCCGGTCCGCCACAGCCTGGTATCAGAGCTGCATTGGGGATAGCACAGTACCTAAGGACTGTATTATGGGAAAACTTAGGTTTACGGTGAGGAAATCGGTAGTTGCCCAAGTAAGGACTATATTAGTCTAGTTACTTAAAGTGGCAAAGACTAACTTATGTGTTATAATTCTGAATTTCAATTATGTAACGACGCACCTATGCTCTGGTAAGTTTGGTAAGGAACGCCACCGAAAGCGGTTCAATTTCGGTTAGCTCCCCCTGACGAGGAACGTAGTTCAGGGATTGATCTCACAGCTTGGTGTGGGACGTCAATATGAAACTCTTGGACTCTTCATGTTCCTGAGTTCATATGAAACGCTGATCCCTAGCTTGCATTAGGCAAGTAAGTGGAGACCCCATCGCGTGGTCAGTAACGCGAGAGTGTGTTCATCTGGAAATAGCCCAGCAGGACATACGCAGCGCTTGCCATCGGTGTGCCCTGCAGGGCAGTAGGTGGTATCCGTTGGGTTGATAACATTCCCAACCGTGACGACCCGTTCATGACATACTCGGGTTCCTCGTCGTATGGTGTTGAAACACGATCACGTGCCTTGAGACGTGACTTAGCTCAAGGACGGCCGTATGACAATGATACGGGCGTTTGTATTTACTTAAATATGGTCCTGCCTGGAATGAACAACCATTGAGTGCACCATTATTGTGTGGTCTTCTGCAGGTACTAACCACGTATGTATCCATGTAGAAAACGTGTGCGAGAGACCGTTTAGTGCCACACTTGAGACGTATATGCCGGTATAATCCGGTTAGGATTTCCTTTCGTGAGGAACGTAGTACTGTGATATTGTAGGCATATGCATGAAAATATTGATAACAAGGAGTTAAAATCATTAGGTTCAACATTTAGGACCCTGGTTGGGTAGAAAACATTGGATAGTGATGAGTGTAGTTCCCAAAGACTGAAAAACAGAGTGCTCTGTTTTGGACAGCAAGTTGCTGATCTTCAACAGGGAATAACTCACAGGTCTTTTAGCCCACGGAGGTGTGGTATATAGTTCTGGAAGGGTAGTGGAGTACCCTACAACTTTGTTGTAGATTTTCAGAGCTGAAACCCACCTTAAGATGGCTTAAAACCCAGAGAAATGTAAACTGTCCAGAACCAGGACAGAGTGAAACATTCTCTGGACTGTTCTGTTTTTCAATGATAACTCCCAGTAGCAAAACCAAAAAATTTTCATATGATACATCCTTAGCAAGGGTAGAATATGTGTTACATCTTTGCAATTCAAAGTTTCTGAAATTTCAGCACAGATTTCAGTGGAAACCGGAGTTGAAAACAGCAACTTCCAAGGGAGGTGCTGTTAAAATTCTTCCAGAAATTCTGTGGACTTTGAATTACCATAACTTTTTAACCAGAGTTTATCTGAGGGCAAATAAGTACTCGTTGGAAAGATACTGGAGTTAACTTTAACTTTGGTGTTCAGCTAGAGTCATGAAAATGCCCAGAACCAGATCAAAACTTGGATTAGGTACAAACTGGTCATTCTGACAGAAGAATGACAGTTGAACTCGTTGGAGAGGGTGTGGTACCCTAAGGGTGGTATACGTGATGACAAAGCGATAGTAATATCTCGTAGTGACCAAACCTAGTTATGGTGAGCTTCCAAAGTGGAGGTTCATCAAGTTGGATTAAACTAGCTTGTGTTTGGTCTGGTAATGGTGTAGCTTGTGCAAAGTTATTACATTATCTACTTACGAGATGTATCGCATGTTTTATTGCCATTATGTTTTACGCCTATTTTTATTGGACTGCACGCAATATGTTGCGGGACTGATGTTATTGTCGTATGGTTGCAGATGGTTCGAACTAGGACCACGCACGAGGTTGGTGGCTCTAGCCAACAGGGAGGCGATGACTCCCAGCCACCGGCCTACGACAGCACCCCGCAGCAGCAGCCACCACCGCCGCCTCCGCTTACTCTAGCGGATGTGATAGCGGCACTGGTGGGAGGTCGTGAGGAGCAGACCGACCTGCTCCGCACGATCATGCAGAATACGTCCCAGGCGGGGGGGGGGGGGGGGGGGGGGGGGGCGTCAGGAGCGAGGGCCTCGTGAGCCCCGTGAAGTGTCGTACTCGGACTTTATGAGTACGCACCCTCCAGTGTTCACCGAAGCCGAAGAACCACTGGAGGCTGACAACTGGCTGTGGACCATCGAGTCCAAGTTCGAGCTGCTCCAATGTACGGAGCGGCAGAAGACTCTGTTCGCAGCGCAGCAACTCCACGGTGCCGCTGGTGCGTGGTGGGCGAACTATGTCACCTCACGTCCGGCTGGCCATGTCGTGGAATGGGAAGAGTTCCGGGAGGTGTTCCGCGCCTATCATATCCCTCCCGGGATCATGAAGAGGAAGTTCCAAGAATTTTTGGAACTGAAGCAGAGCGGGAGGAGTGCCCATGACTACTCCAGTGCCTTCAACCATCTGGTGCAGTATGCGTCAGACTATATCTCCACTGAAGAGAAGAAGTGAGAACATTTCTATCGGGGGTTACACCCCGAAATGAAGATACATTGGAATCGCGGCACATTCAACGACCTAGTCAATGCCGCGATCATGCAAGAGGACGCTCAGCGGGAGTTGGCAGCTGAGCAGAGGAAGCGCAGCGCTCCACCTAGCAGTGGTGGTGGCGCGCCGCAGAAGTACCGTATGGTGTATCGGACACCATCCGGACAGCAATGGCATCCACCGGCGCGACCTCAACGGTTCGGGGGACGTTCATTTCAGTCACCTCCATTCCGTCCGCCGATGCCACCACCAAGACAGCAGCAGAAACAGCAGCAGCAGACGGTACCCCGGGCGTTTCCACCGCCACAACGCGCCCCGGGTTTCCATCTACCGATCAGCGGGGGACCACCCCGTTTCACCTGCTTCACGTGTGGCCAGGCGGGCCACTTCACGAAGGACTGTCCCCAGGGGCAGCAAAGCAGCGGGCAAGCCCAGTTCCAGGGCGGTGCTCGAGGCCGACCTCCGGTGTAGAAGGTTGGTCAGCGGACTGGGGGCGTTCGCCACCTCGACAATGAGGACGCCCCAGAGAGAGACAACATGCTGGCGGGTACGTTTACTCTCAACAATCAAGCCATCGTCATATTGTTTGATTCTGGTGCAACCCACAGCTTTATAAGTGCATCCTATGTGGCTAAGCATCAAATGCAAGTCTTCCCAACCGACTGCACCTATATGATTTGCTCACCGGGAGGGAAGATCTCAGCAAATATGATGATCCCAAAGGCACCTCTGTGCTTAGGTGGGAAACTATATCCCACCACCTTGATAATCTTTATGGGGCAAAAGATTGATGCAATCTTAGGGATGTCATGGCTACAATACCATGGCGCTGTCCTGGAGACTCGGACACGGACGGTTCATTTAAACTCTCCCTTCCACCATCCGCATTCCATGGTGTTAGACACTCCAGTCCGGGAGGTTGCAGCAATTAATAATGCTGAAGCTCTCAAGTTAGAGGACATCCCCGTAGTCCGGGAGTATCCCGACGTGTTCCCGGACGATCTTCCGGGCATGCCACCTGAGCGGGACATCGAGTTCAAGATTGAACTTGCACCCGGGACTACGCCCATATCAAGGAGACCATATAAAATGGCTCCAAATGAGATGGCTGAACTGAAGGAACAGCTCAATGATCTGTTGAGTAAGGGTTTCATTAGACCGAGTTCCTCGCCTTGGGGATGCTCGGCGCTGTTTGTAAAGAAGAAGGATGAAACCCTACGGCTGTGTGTTGATTACCAGCCTCTCAACGCCGTCACCATCAAGAATAAGTACCCACTGCCCCGCATCGACATTTTGTTTGATCAACTTGTGGGGGCAAGTGAGTTCTCAAAGATGGACCTTCGCTCTGGATATCACCAGATCAAGATCCGGGCGGAGTATATTCCGAAGACGGCGTGCTCGACGAGATATGGATTATATGAATATCTCGTCATGTCCTTTGGTCTCACAAATGCTCCAGCCCATTTCATGTATCTCATGAACTCGGTGTTCATGCCGAAGCTGGACAAGTTCGTGGTAGTGTTCATCAACGATATCTTGGTTTACTCCAAGACAGAAGCCGAACATGCCGAACACTTGTGGATCGTTTTTCAACGATTGCGAGACCACAAGCTCTACACCAAGTTTAGTAAATGCGAGTTTTGGATCAGCCAAGTGCCATTCTTGGGACATATCATCTCAACGGAAGGCATTGCAGTTGACCCAAGCAAGATAGAGCAAGTAATGAAATGGAAAGCTCCCACTTCAGTTCATGAAGTCAGAAGCTTCCTCGGGTTAGCGGGATACTATCGGAGATTCATTCCAAGCTTCTCCAAGCTCACTAAGCCGATGACAGAATTGCTGAAGAAAGGGACGAAATATGTTTGGAACACGGCATGTGAAGGAGCGTTCCAAGCATTGGTGAAGCATCTCACCACAGCCCCGGTCTTAGCTCAGCCGGATACAACAAAGCCCTTTGACGTGTATTGTGACGCGTCCGGTATTGGGCTCGGCTGCGTGCTGATGCAGGAAGGACGTGTGGTCGCCTATGGCTCACGCCAACTTCAGAACCATGAGCAGCACTATCCGACTCATGATCTTGAGCTTGCTGCAGTGGTGTTGGCGCTAAAAATGTGGAGGCACTATCTCCTGGGGAATCTGGTGCATCTCTACACCGACCACAAGAGCTTAAAATATATTTTCACCCAGAAGGAGCTGAACATGAGGCAAAGGAGGTGGTTAGAGCTGATCAAAGATTATGAGATTGAGATCCATTACCACCCCGGCATGGCGAATGTGATTGCTGACGCGTTGAGTCGGAAATCACATGTCCATCACCTCACCATTACACCGGTGGAGGAGGAAGAGCCGAGTTTATACTTGGTTCCTTATGGATCGCTGTACAACCTTGCCCTCATCCCTACCATTAGGGAAGACATCATTGCAGCTCAGAAGACGGATAAAGGCATGGCACATCTCCGGAGACGGATAGACAATGGAGAGATCAAGTGTTTCCGGAAAGATGATGGGGGGACGCTGTGATTCAATGACCGAATAGTCGTACCCTGAGATATGGAACTGAGGAGGAAAATCCTTGATGTAGCTCACTTGTCCAAATACTCCATTCATCCGGGCAGCAACAAAATGTACCAAGATTTGAAAAAGAAATTTTGGTGGAAACGGATGAAGCGGGAGGTAGCGAAGTACGTATCCGAGTGCGATACGTGCCGACGAGTGAAAGCTGATCACATGAAGAAATCAGGGCTGTTGCAACCCCTGAAGATCCCGGCATGGAAATGGGATGATGTGAGCATGGATTTCATTGTGGGATTACCCTTAACATCCAACAAACATGATTCCATTTGGGTGATCGTTGACCGACTAACCAAGTCAGCTCACTTCATCCCCGTACATACCCATTTCCATGCCAACAGATATGCGGAGTTATATATCACCAGGATCCTATGTTTGCATGGCATACCCAAGACCATAGTCTCAGACCGAGGTGCATTGTTTGTATCTCGCTTTTGGGAGCAGTTACATGCTCCTTTGGGTACTCAATTGATTAGAAGCTCCGCCTACCACCCTCAGACAGATGGCCAAACAGAGAGGGTGAATCAGGTTCTAGAAGACATGTTGAGAGCATGTGCCATCCACCATGGTAGGAACTGGGATGATCACCTACCATTGGCGGAATTCTCGTACAACAATGGCTATCAGGCGAGTATCAAGATGGCACCCTACGAAGCTCTCTACGGTCGCAAATGTCGCACCCCATTAAATTGGTGCGAGTCCGATGAAAGGGTCACATTCGGGGTTGATGTGGTGAACGACGCCGAAGAGCGCGTTTGGACAATTCAAGCCAATTTGAAGGCCGCTCAATCCCGGCAGAAGAGCTAAGCTGATAAGAGGCGTAGACCGTTGCACTTTGACATCGGTGAACACGTGTACCTCCGCGTGTCCCCGATGAAGGGTGTGCACCGGTTCGGTGTGAAGAGGAAACTCGCTCCCCGTTTTATTGGACCCTATGCCATCACCGAGAAGTGTGGACCAGCGGCGTATCGATTGGAGTTACCGGCATCCCTTTCTGGTGTCCATGATGTTTTCCATGTTTCGCAACTGCGAGAATGTTTGAAGCATACGGCTGTTGTTCCTACCGAAGACATCGGCGAGCTGAAACCGGATTTGACCTATGATGAGTATCCGGTGGAAATTCTTGATGAGAAAGCCCGAACCACGCGTAGCAGAACATGGTGGTTCTACAAGATACTCTGGAGCAACCACACCACCGAAGAAGCGATGTGGGAGAGCGAGGAATTCCTTAGCTCAAATTACCCGGAGTTCATGGCATCTCAACGCGGGTAAGTCCCTATTACATCACTATCTCTTCTTTTGTAATCTCGGGACGAGATTCTTTTAAGGGGGGAGGGATGTAAAAGCCCAAGAAAAGGGACTTGCAAAAACTTTTCATCACCTCACAACACCACAGTTCTTGTTGTGGATAGATGGTGAAGAAGTGGGAAGAGCAAGTAACCTCCATCAAAAGAGGGATTAGAGGGGAAAGCCTATACTTTCACAAAGTAGGATTTCTACACATGAACATGAGAGGTTGAGCTCACCCCTAGAACTTAAAAAGTCTTGGGAAAGTTCAGTCCAAGTTTCACGGAAATCCAACACTTTTTGAGGCACTTTTGGAGGTATTTGAAAAAGAGGCCAATTTGAATGTAAATTCAAATTGCAGCAACTTTCATCCCTCAAATTCAAAAGTTAGCTTCATATTCAAACTCGGCACATTTTTCTGAGTAAGCCCACAAATTTTCATCCTCATTGGAGTTCATCTTGTCAAGAGCTAAATTTGCAAGAATTCAAAACTGAATTTAAATTTCAGTTTAAACATGCAGCAAATTTAGCCAAACACAGTTCAAATTTGAGGATTCAAATTCAAACTAAGACTTGGTGACTAAGTCTCACATTAAATTGTGAGTAGCTGAGGATATTTTGGGCACAACAGAATTCAGAAAATTGGGAAAAACAAAAGAATAAGAGGGGAGGCCCACATGTCAGCAGACTTCGGACTGAAGTCTCCTCGGTTGATTTTTTCCTCGGCCGAGGCCTCACGCGCGCGCCAGCACGATCGCCCGGCGGCCGGCCGACTCAATCCGGTGCCACTTCCTGCTCGGGGAGAGGCTAAGGGCGCAGGGTGGACGTAGGGCTCGAGTATACCGCGACCACGTGCAGACCTCGCACTTCCCTTTTCTTCCTTGCACGATCGAAGCTTTCCGCCCGGCCGACCTCACTGATCACCGGCGCCCGTCCAGCACAGGCGCTCTCGTGCCCGGCGAGCAACACAAGAAAGAACCGCCTTGAGGTACTGATCACAACCGTACTGACCTCGCCCTCTCTCTCGCACGATCGGCAAAGTATTTGGGGGATTAGTGCGTCGGGGTGTTTAGAACCGAACCATGAGAAATCCGGAAATTCGGAGCAAGTAAGCCACCACTCCTTAGGCCGAGCTAAAGACATGATTTAGACTCGCCCACGCGTCTCTGGGATCAGAAATCATCGAGTTTCATCGAGTAGGGGCGATGTTCTTCGAGCTTTTTGCATCGGCGCCGATTTCTGGTCTAGGTCACCGGTGAGGTCGTAGTTGCAGCTGTTTTCACAGAGATCGGTGCCCATATCCGTGATCAGCGGGTGTCAGCGGAGCTCCCCGAGCAAACCGCATCGAAAAAAGTGTAGGGGACGTCGAGTTCGACGTCGCCGGTGAGCTCCCGGCCGCTGTTGCCATCGGGAGCCCTGTTCCGGCCGTTGTCAAGCTCCGGGGAGGGCACCACCGTGTTCCCCCGGCCGAGATTGGCATAGGCGGCGAGTTTCATCGAAGGTCGGGCAGCAGAACGCCCGGCGGCGAGTATTCCGGCGAGGTGGGCGGCGGGGAGCCGCGGGAGCGCGAGGTTGAAGAAGCCTTGCGAGCCCCGCGTGTCAGTCTCTGCTGAGAGCGCTCGGGATTTGCTGCGGAACTGGGATCCCGTGTGGCTGCACGGGTGATTCTGTGGGCTCCGGTGTGGGTTAGCTGGGAAGCTGACATGTAGCCGGGGGACCCCACCTGCAGAGTTTAAACTTTATTCGAATTTCCAGTTTTAGTTCAAACTTCAAATGCATAGAACTTTTGCTAGGAAACTCCAAATTCGATGAACCAAATTTTGCTGAACTCAGAATTCTGAGTACTTTCCAGAAATACCAAATTCAGCTCATGAGAGTAAATAGTTTTCCAGAATTAAATCCCTAAAATTTAAACTGTTAGGAATTTTATCTGAAGAACTACTTTATGAAAAATTTTGAAATTTGGCTGAGAGGTTCCTTGGAAAATCCCTGAATCCCAGTAAAATTTTCAGACACATCCAAGTTCATTTAGCTACCCTAATGGGGTGATTAAGAGAACTGCCCAGAGAAAATAGGAAAAATGTACAGAAACATTTTTCAGATTTTCTCAAATCTTAATTAGGGCATAACTTTCTGTAGAATTCTTCAAATGACATGAACCCAACTCCATTAGAACCATCTTAAATTCTAGTTTCCAGAAAGTAATGGTTGTAGCCATGAAAACCCCTGGAATTACTTAGAGGCTCAATTATTGGCCAAATAGGTTTTTATTTGTACAAAGCTCAAAGGAACTTTGTTTCAAATGAAACTTGGTCAAGACTCTGGTTAGGACCCTACCAAGCCACAATAAAAATTTCAGAACCAAAGGGTAGGGCTAGCTAGAGTTATTAGTAGTTAAGTATTCAAGTTTACACATTGCATTTAAATTTACATGTCGTATTTCATTACACGTGTAGTCACTGAAGAAGAGACTCCGGAAGTGCTGGACTTCCTCCTTCCTGAAGAAGAGCTAACTACTGACCAGCAGTCACAAGGCAAGCCCCGGTTTGCATTAACCTTTTTATAAGTTTTACTTTGTTTACATGTGTCATATGAAGTATGATTGTGCATTAGGTATAGGATGGATGGAACCGCACTTGCATAACCAGAATTTTTCCCTAAGAGTGAGGGTAGTGTCTAAGACCTTGAGTAGACATGCTATGCTTAAATGTTTCATAGGACTTCGGTACAAGTCGAGTAGTTAGAATCTACTCGCGAGTTTAGGCTTGGGACACACGGGTTCGGTTGAGTGATGTGAGATCACTTTAGTAATGAAAATGAGACTAGGCAGGGGCTAGGGCACAGCAATAGGGAGTCTTGTGTGTGCAGCCCTGTCCGTGTCGATTGAGGACCGATCTGTGTGCGGCCCACGCTGATCAAGTTTGAACGTACCGAAGGCATATCGGATATATGGGCCCAGATAAACCGATGTAGCCTAAACCTCCGGGCGTCGAGGCATAGCACACCGATTTATAGATGTAGGTTGAGTGCAGCAAGGTGGAAATCTGCCAACGGGCATAGAGAGATGCTCCGTGTGGGGAACCTCCTGCTCGTCTCGGTGCGACCGGTTCGACGTTTGGGCTGTTGGGTGAAAGGTTGTCCCGTACGACATCGAGTGAGCGTGCTGTGCAGCTCCACGGGTGGGCGTACGTGACGTGCTCTTTGGGTTTCCCTGCAGGTGTATATCGAGTCAATTCGCCGTCCCTCGCGGTGAAAAGTACCACTTGGTCACTGAGTCGTGACGTAGAATAATGTATGAACTACGTTGATTCAATATTGCTCATATGATATAATAGTGTATTGCTACATGTTTGCCACCAAATATTGCTTACTAAATTTCAGCTTCCTGAACTGTTAACTTGTTGCTAAAAGCTGAACTGAGGATGAACTTGTAGGCGTGTCCATTTGCTGCAATATCACTATCATATGTCATTGTACACCTCATGTAGAGTTTCATGTTTAGGTGAGTCGGTTAAGCCTTGCTGAGCCTTCGTGCTCACGGTTGCTGCTTAAGTGTTTTTCAGGTGAGGAGCCACCCACGGACTCGGAGTACGAGTCCACCGGCGAGGGTTACCCTCCATCGGGGACCACGGCTGAGTGGGAGCCGTACACGCCGCGCTGAGCTGAGACGTGCAGCTAGTGTGGGTTGCCCTAGGGCTGGGCAACCAACTTTTGCTAGATAGGCGGGCGTGAGTTGTACAAAAGAAACTTCCGCTGTGTATTAAAGACCCTAGTTTGTAACTAAGAAGTGTACTACTTTGTACATTCAGTTTGTTTTTCCCATGTAATATAATGTGTTCTTATCACGTGTGCTGTCGGGTGTCGCATCGCGCGGCACCACCCTCTGCGATCCTGGATGGGCTAATTCCGGTCCGCCACAGAAACTTGTCCAAATGCCACAAACATTTCAGATTTGAATTCTCACCATTTGATTTCCAGCATTTGCCAAAGTGTGGAGATATTTGTGAGAAAAATGAGAGGGGATAAGAAGGAGCAGTGGGACCCACATGTCATAGGTCAAATGTGACTTACACACTAAGTCTCCTCTCTGTTTTTCACTCCACCGAAGAGATCTCTCCGGGCGCCACCGAGTTCTTCACGCAGCAGCCACCCTCCGAACGTTTCATCATGCTGGCGAGCTGTTTTCCCCCCTTCTTATCACCTCAATCGCGTCCTGTTGCCCACAACCCCGAGGCCAATTCTGTTTGTTGCCCCCTCGCGCAGAAGTTCGACAGAGGCTGCCGCCTCCACTGCTCCCTATCTCCTGGCCAACCCAGCGCCTCTCCGCCAGGCTCAAGAGGCCACAGAGGTGCGTCAGGAGGTACTGATCCTCATTCCGTCGTCCCCCTGCTCTCCCCCGACGCCGGCTCGCCGGAATTTGATTTTTGGCACCGGCGCACGTATAGAACAGACCGTGTTTAATTCATGAAATTCTTCCAAACCGATTGATCATACCTCCTACAATTCAAACCACAGAAACTAGATGCCCTAGCGGCCTCCCACGCTGAGAACCAAAGAAAACCGACCCTCCTATGCCCCGGGCGACGAGAAATCGTCGCCGGCGGCCAAAACTGCCACGGTCCACGGTAACGACTAGTTTGCAGCCATGTTCTGCACGATTTGATCTCCGTTCCATGTTCCTAGACCCATAGGGATGCTGTAGGACATTGTAGCTCGCCGGGAGATGCCTTAGACACGCTGGAACGCGTCCATGTCGAGCTCCCGAGCCGCCCCGCCGGTGCCGACCTACCTACAGCCGTTTTCATGCGTGGAAACTTTGCCCGACAGCTGCGCCATGTTCCAAGGAGCATGTAGTGCGAAACCGGAGCTCATTTGGTGGAGAAATGAGAGAGAAATAGCCATGCCACGCTTTCTGCCGGTGTGCACCTGCGGGCTCTGGCGGGAGGTAGCACCTGACCCGTGGGCCCCACGTGTGACTGTTCTGTTTAAAATCAAATAGAGAGTTGTTCAAACTTGTAAAATGCATAACTTGGTGTAGGAAGCTCCAAAAATAGTGAGATAAATTTTGTTGGACTCCTCTAAGAGAGTACTATCCAAGGGTACAGCCCAATATTTATGAAAATCCCTGGTTTTGGCTCATTAATTCATATAAGGAAAATATTGTAGGAATTTTTCCAGGAGCTCTGTAGTGGAAAATTTCCAAATTTGGGCAGGAGATTTCCCCAAAAATGCCTGAACTCCAGTAAAATTTTCAGAAGCATTGGACCTCATTTGCTTGGCCAAATGTTGTGTTAATTCCTTATGTCTCTTAAAATTGGAAAATAAACAGAGTTCAATTTCAGAATTTTTTCCCCAAACTTTAGAACCTCATAACTCTTGCTAGGAAGCCCCAAATTTAGTGATTAAAATTTGCTTGGATTCCTATTGAATAGCTCTGTCCAAATCTACAACCCAATTTGTATGAAACTCATTATTTAATTCTGGAAAATTCTTTAAAGCTTTTCAGCAAAAGAATTTTAGATGGAGTTTGGCTATTCCAAAAATCCTCAAATTTTGCCATAATAGTATTTAGGGTGTTATTGAACCCTGTAAAAGTTTCAGATCAATTGGAGTTGATGTGATCAGGGCAATTCAGGATTTAAGTTGCTGTGTTCAATTGAATATAGAAACTTTTTCAGAGAAATTCCAAAAACTTGGGAATTCAGTTCTGGGCAGATCTTAGCTCCAAAAATGCTAGGAAAATTCATGCAAACTCTATGAGCTATAATTGAAATTTTAGTTCACTAAGTTTGGAATGAACATTGGTGTGATCTCAGAATTAATTCTTTTTGTCATAATTGCTTAGAAAATTTTTCTGAACAAACCACTCAATGAAAAGTGCTAATTCTTGGTCCAGAGGGTTTCCTTGTGACAAGGAACTCACCTGAAAATTCTCAGCTCCATTGGGGCTGTGGATCACCCCAGTTCTGTTTAACCTCTTAAGGTGATCAATATATAAGAGGGGAAACCACTTAGCATTAATCATGTGCTTAGATCCAAACCCAAACCACTAGCACCAATGTCATTTTAAATTCTTAAACAGGGTTCCAGTTTTTGTAAACTTGTCATTAGAACTGGTAGCAAAATCTTTACAAATAAATATATGTGCATATTCAGTACGTGTAGCATCTACGTGAAGGACTTGAAGTCATTGGAGTAGAGATCAAAGGAGGGAGGCAAGAGATCAAGTCAAGTGGTCTTCACTAACTGCATATAGATATAAGTCACCTGCAAAACAAAGGCAAGCCCCGGTTTGCATCAAATTTACAAGTTTTTATTTGTATTCACTTCATACGTCTAGCATTTTATTTATTGCATTACGTCTAGATGGTATGAAACTCCAAATGCATGACCCAGAAAATCCTGGAGTTTAATGTAGGATATGTTATGTTATCAATTAATTATAACTGCTGATATCAACAAAAGTGGATTAAAAGAGGCATAACTCGAGTAGGCAGATTCCTACTCGTGAACAGGGATTTAGGGGGATCAATCAGAAGAGTTGGGAATTGATCCTCATAGTTGGGAATGGAGACCGGGCAGTGGATGGAAGGTCAAGGACGTGGTCCTGTGAGCCTAGTCTATGTCTGAGTCGATTAAGACCCGTTCTCGTGTGCGGCCCCGCTGGACAAGTTTGAGATGTGTACCGAATGCATACTGGCTATATGGGACACAGGAAACCGATGTAACATATTAACCTGGGTGTCGAGGCATACCTCACCGTCTGATGCCGATGCTGAAAGGATAGAGAAGTCGGCTCTACGAGGGTTTGCCGTAGAGAGACTTAATCCCAGTCGGTGGGACCGGTTTGACATTTGGGTGTCGTGTGACGTACGGCGTCAGTGACGGTTGCGGTGTGCAACGTCGAGTACGGGCATACGTGTCGTGTCAGCTTGGTGTTTTTGATTGCACTCACCGTCGCTCGCGGTAGTGAGCATAATGTACACTGAGTCGTGACGTAGTAATAAACTGGGAAACGTTTAATATCCTTCGTGAGTAATCCTCATAATGGAGATGAGGAAAGATCAATACTTCTCTAAATTTACTTTCCACCTTGGGCTAGTAGCGTCGAGGCAAAGCGTTTCTTGTTTGATTGTGGAGTCTCGACGGTAATGGTGCAAGGTCTGTATGAGTCTATGGTAGCTCACTGAAGTTACTTTCACCTCAGGCAAGTGACATCGAGATGAAGCGTTTCTTGTTTGATTGTGGAGTCTCGATGTAAATTGCGTGAGGACTATAAAAGTTGGTTAAAACTTGAAGTAAGGATTTTCCTTTAGCTCAAGATCATCTTTTACGTAAACTTCTATATTCGGCCCTCCATTTTCATCATGTTGAGTTTCATGATTAGGGTGACGGGTCAGTCTTGCTGAGCTTCGTGCTCACAGATACTACCTAAGTTGTTTTGCAGGTAATAACTGTAGGCTGATATGTACGGGTGCCCGATGAGACTCGGAACTCCCCGAGTGGTGAACTCATGACAACCCCTGTCGCTGCTATTATGACAGTGTGGCTAGCGAGAAGGGTCCGCGGGCTGGACGCCTTCTCTGTTGCTTAGCATAGGTATGAGACGTGAGTTGTAATAGTCTTCCGCTGTAGCATATTTTTAAGAAGTATTTGTAAAATCAACACTTTGTAAGCTTCCGCTTGTTTTATGTAATATGATGCTTTATTATGTGTGCTTTTGGGTGCCGCATCGCACGGCACCACCCAATGCGATTCCCGGGTGAGGTGCCCCGTCCCCGTGAGTGATCGGGACGGCGGGGTCCCCACAGGAACTCTGTTTAAGAATTTAAAATGACACCGGTGCTAGTGGTTTGGGTTGGGTTTAAACATTATGATCAAATGTTAACTGCTTTTTCCACTTAAGTGTTGATCACCTTAAGAGGTTACACATGACAGTGGTGATCCAGAGCTCCAATAGAGATGAAAATTTTCATGTGAGTTCCTTGTCACAAGAAAGTTATCTGGACCAAAAATTAACACTTTTCATTGAGTGGTTTATTCAGAACAATTTTCTAAGCAATTGAGCAAAGAAGAATTAATTCTGAGGTAACACATATGTTCATGTCAAACTCAGTGAACCACCCTTTTTAATTATAGTTCATAGAGCTTGCATGAATTTTCCTAAGATTTTTGGAACTAAGAATTGCCCAGAACTGAATTTCCAAGTTTTGGAAATTCTCTGAAAATGTTTCTGTATTCAATTGAGCACAGCAACTTACAATCTGAATTACCCTGTTCAAAATAACTCCAAATGAGCTGAAACTTTTAAAGTAGTCTAATAACACCCTAAAGAATATTCTGGCAAAATTTGAGGATTTTTGGATAAACCAAACTCCCTCTAAAATTCATTCCCTGAAAAGATTTAAAGAATTTTCCATAATTACATAAAGACTTTCATACAAATTGGGTTGCATATTTGGATAGAGTTTGTCAATCTGAATCTAACCCAATTCGAATCACTAAATTTGGAGGTTCCTAGCAAAAGTTATGCTCTTCTAAAGTTTGGGGAAATTCTGGAATTTGAATAAATCCGGGAAAAAGTTTAAACTGACGGTGGGACCAGGGGACACGTGTCTGCTGCCGGGAGCGCGCCACACGGGCTACAAAAGTGTTTCCCGCGCTGTCACAGCCGATCCAGCGCCACAAAATATCCGGCCCCTCTCTCCCGAGTCGCTGACAGGCGGGACCGGCGAGGTCGTCTTCAACCTCGCGCCCCCGCGCGATACCGCCGCCGGGGTCGCCGGAGCAGCTTCGGATTCGGTCGTCAGGCCATCGAAACTGCTCAAACTCGCCGCTAGCCCCTAATTCAACGTAGGAACACGCTGGTGTGGTTTTCCGGAGCTGGCAGGGCCCCCAAACTTGCCCGTGACGGCGCATCGGCTCGGATGAAGTCCGGCGACGTCGCCCTGACGCCCTAAGCCTTCCAGGCTTCGATTTCCAAGCTCTAGAGCACCGGCGGACGCTAGGGGACCTCGACGTGGGAGTGAAACAGCTTGGAAATGGCTCTAAATTAGGGTTCACCGTGTGCCCAACGTGTTCTACCAAAACTGCCGTCGGAAAGGTTGAAATTGCACCGTGTACCGTGTGTTTCTAGCTAGGTTTTCATGGGAAAGTGGTTGCTAAGCAAGTCTACGTCCTGTGTGTGCAATTTGCAACGCTCAGCACAAATATAACGCGAGAAATTTAACAAGTTCATACCCGCGGGTCCGATTGCACCGGTCGGAGCAGAATCCCGAAATTCGTCGGCGAGAGGCGAAGACACGCGCTGCGCTTTGGATGGAAGCTACAGGGAGCTCCTGCGCGTCCCAGGGCCCTCTTGCTTGGTCGTGAAAGCCGCTCTGTGGAGCTGTCCGCGGACGCACCTCGTCGCCGATGGGTTCGGCCGCCACGGAAACTCGGTGTTGAGGGCGTGAACCCGCTCAGTGATGGCTCGAGGATGTCGTGGGGTGTTCTGCGGTGTGGTTTTGCTGCTCAGCTGAGGCTGGCACACGAGCTAGGCAGTGGCCGATCGAATTGCTCGAGCGTCGGCCGCTCTGTCCTGTTTCTCGCGCGAGGAGGAGGGAAACAACGCCGGGTCCTCGGTGATAAGGCGAACGGGAGGTCGGGAGAGGGTATAGACGCCGAGGCAGCCCTCCAGCGCGATGAAAATCCAGCAGGAGGTGGCTGCCGGCTGACTCTCGGTGTCGATCGGAGAGAAGTCGGCTCTGCCGTCGCTTCACGTGGGAGGAAAGCAAATAGAGACCGTGTGCTGAAGATCTTTAGCAAATTTCAGTTCTCCCAATGACATGTGGGACCCACTGTTCAGTCCCTCCTTATCCCTTTCAAAATATCCCCCAAGTTTGAATATTGATGGCATTCAATTGTGGGAATTCAAATATGGTATGTATTTGGATAATTGGGCAAGTTTTATCCAAATTCAAATGGGTATTTGAATTCATTGTTATTTAGAGTCCATTTTGGAAAATGGGTTGCAATTCATTTCCATAAATCATGAAACTTTGCACACCCCATAATTTGGACCCAAGGAATTTGAATATGAAATCTGATTTTAAAGTTGACTGCTACAAATGAAATTTTCAGCACAACAGTTTTGAATTCCATTGTGTTGCTCTCATTTGAATTTTGAGTTTGAACAAGTTGTTCCAAATCTGATTTTTGTTATTCTCACACATATGGGAACTTCCCATCTTTTTTTAAACCCCTCTTGGGTTCCAAGTTTTCAAATAAACATTTGAACTTGTGTGAAGAAAACCCTCATGTGTGGTATCACATGTGGGGAAAAGTTTTAACAAGTCCCAAATTTCATACATATGAACCCAACTTTTGTAAACAAGAGTTTCTTTGTATTCACATTTTTGGGACCCTTACACTCAGAAGGTTGACAAGGGTATGGCACATCTCCGGAGACGGATAGACAGTGGGGATATCAAATGTTTCCGGAAAGATGATGAGGGGACGCTATGGTTCAATGACCGCATAGTCGTACCCTGGAATATGGAGCTGAGAAAGAAGATCCTTGATGAAGCTCACTTGTCTAAGTTCTCCATTTATCCGGGCAGCAACAAAATGTACCAAGATTTGAAGAAGAAATTTTGGTGGACAAGAATGAAGTGGGAAGTTGCAAAGTATGTATCCGAGTGTGATATGTGTAGACGACTGAAGGCAGATCACATGAGGAAATCAGGGCTGTTGCAACCCTTGAAAATTCCAGCATGGATGTGGGAAGATGTAAGCATGGATTTCATTGTGGGATTAACCCTTACTTCCAACAAGCATAATTCCATTTGGATAACGTTGACCAGTTAACCAAGTCGGCTCGCTTCATTCCCGTGCATACACGTTACCATGCCAGCAGGTATGCGGAGTTGTACATTGCAAGAATCTTATACTTGCACGGGGTACCCAAGACCATAATCTCAGATCATGGAGCACTGTTTGTGGCTTGTTTCTGGGAGTAGTTGCACGCTGCATTGAGTACCAAACTGATTAGAAGCTCCGCCTATCACCCTCAAACTGATGGGAAAACTGAGAGGGTGAATCAAGTATTAGAAGACATGTTGAGAGCATGTGCCATTCACCACGGTAGTGACACGACCCCACGGTCTTGTCGAGCCAGGATCACGTTGAGGGATGCTGCTTTGCACAGCACCGGATAACACACAGTAAAGGTACAAAGTGGAAGCAAAAGTTTATTACATAAATGAGTTTATGAACATTTTTACAACAAAATATGTTCAGTCTACACTCACGGGCGTAGACTACGCATCAAGTTCACGTTCAGCCCGTGAACGTGTCCTTGCTAGCACGCACGCACACTAACATGGCGGCGTGCACGACTCCCACTCGACGGGGTTCCCCTCCTGGGGTTTCATCTCCTCCTCGGGAGTCCCTTCCTCATAGAACCCTGCAAAAGCTTCAAACACAAGCAGTGAGCATGAAGGCTCAGCAAGACTGACCCGTCTCTCCTAAACATGAAACTTCTATATGAGGGATGATAGGTACAGGAGGTAAAAATCAGTTGCAATGACTCGCCTAATTAGTGGAACATTACTTTCAGGTTTTAGCAGCAAATTGTGGAGAACCTTACGCTAAGGCACATGAGAGATCCGCAATCAAACAAGAAACACATTTCTCTCATGTACTTTGCCCAAAGTTGAAAAGAACTTTACTTAGCTCTAAACCAAAACAAATCCTTAACAATCAAAGTCCATCTTTCAATCAGCAACCTTTTAACATGTAACTAGCATGTTCTTTCTACATCACGATACAGTGAACAAGTGGTACTCACTCACCGCGAGGGACGGCGATTATAATTGATTTTACACCTGCAGGGTTACCCGAATAACCCGTCACGCACGCCCGTACTCGACGTTGCCTACAGCAACCATCACGGACGTCATACACAACCACCTTTCACCCGTTAGCCAAATGTTGAACCGCTCCAATCGTCCCGAGCAAGAGGTCTCTGCACGCGCATCTCAGTGCCGCCAGCCGATTTACACCTAGAGCTCTCAACCTACCCTCTGAACGACCAGCTATGCCTCAACACCCAGCTACCCGAGTTACATCGGTTTTCCGGTTCCCATAGCCGGTAGGTCTTCGGTACGGTTCTAGCTTGTTCAACAGGCCCGCACACGGCTCGGTCCTCAATCGACACAAGCGGAGCTATAGCACACAGGCCCCAAAGTCCTTCTGCCCTTACTCTCCGCTTGGTCTCATTTTTCTTGCCATGTGTATCATGTGCTATCTCTACCCGAGTCGAGTGCCTCTAGCCCATGCTCGCGAGTAGTTCCAACTACTCGACTTGTACCGAATCCTATACTATCTTAGCATTGCAGTATCTAAACGGGGTTTTCAATCCTAATCCCAACCCATGGTTTTCTTGGCTATGCAATTGGGTTTTCAAACAAGACTCCAATGCACGAAATAGTGATACTCAAGTAAGTGCTCAAAACAATAAAAATTTGTAAAAAGGTTAATGCAAACCGGAGCTTGCCTTGCTGCTCTTGGTCGTAGGCTAGCTGCTCTTCCGGAGTAACAAAGTCTAGGACTTCGGGTTCCTCCTCGACCTTAGCGACTACATGAGGTAACAAATACATGTATTAATTTAAATGCATTTGAATTGAGTTTTAAACTTGTGAAAGCTATAAGTCCCACTTGACAGACTCAATGACTCTGAAATTTTTACTGTGGTTTGGATACAACCTAACCAGAGATTTTGCCAAAGTTGCAGCAAAGCTCATTTGAGCCCTCCACAAATAATTATGTACTTGACTTTAATTGGAGCCTTTAGGGTGTTCTAGGGATTTTCATGGAGCAAGCCATGCCTTTCTCAAAACTAGATTTTTAGAGGGTTCTAATGGAGTTGGTTTCACTTAATTTGAATGATCCTAGCTAAAGATATGAGCTGAACAATTTCAGAGAAATTCTGAAAATGTTTCTGAGCATTTTCTATTTTCTCTGGAACAGTTTTATTAATCGCACCATTAGGTGGATCAAATGAGCTAAAATGGATCTGAAATTTTTATGGTAGTTCAGGATATTTTGGTGAACATCCCAGCAAAACTTCAGAATTTTCCTCCAAAGGATTCTCCAGTTAAAATTCCAGACACTTTAAAACTTGAGGAATTAATTCCGGAGAAATAAGGATTTTCATGAAGTGAAACTTGATTTTCTGGAAAGTACTCAGAGAGATGAATCCAACAAAATTTGGTTCACTCAATTTGGAGCTTCCTAGCCAAAGTTATGAGGATTTGAAGTTTGAATGAATTCTGAAAATCGGGGAAAAGTTCAAATCTGCCGGTGGGTCCACGGTACACGTGTCCGGTACTGGAGCGACGGCACACCAGGGTCCACAGAGTTTTTGCGCTCCATGACACCGGATCCGAGCCGCAGACTGATCCCGATTTAAAATCCGAGCCGCTGACGGACGGGACCCACCCCTTCGTCTACCTCTCGCCGCCAGCGCTCTGCCGCCGCGATACCTCGCCGGAGAGCTTGCTGGCGGCCTCTGTGGTGCTCCAAACTTAATGATTCTGGCCGCCCCTGCCTAAGTCCACTCAGGGAACACGGTTCTGGGCTCAGTTCACCATGACAACGGCCGGTACATGATCGGCGACGAGCGGCGGCTTCGGAAGGACTTCGGCCGTGTTGGCCGACCTCCCTAGCACCTCAATCGATCGAGCGAACGATCGGGGAGCATCAGTGGACCTTCGGGAAGGTCAACATGAGCTTAAAGCAGCTCGGGGGAGGCCTGACGTAGGCCCTCACCGTGCGCCCGATGCTTCCCGCATGATCCGCCGTTGGCAATCGTCGAAATATGCCGTGTACGGGGGTCCTTCGGCTAAAGGTTGTGAAGGCAACTTGTGTGCTACCAGGTCTAGTCTGTGTAGGAGCGGATTGAGACTCTCTAACTCTTCCTAGAGTGTGAATTTGCCAGAACCGCACCCGAAGATCGGTCTGTACCGAGAAAGGGGAAAACTGGAAATTCACCGCCGGCGATCAAGCACTCGTGCTGTGGCTCGGGGGTGAGCAGCACCGGTCACCAACGCGTCCGGGGACGCCTTAGCTTGTGTGTGACAACCTCCTGGTTGGGCTGTCCACGGGAGCCCGAAGTGCGGTGGCTTGAGGTCTCTGCATGGAACTCTCGGTATAGCCGAGATCAACCGGTTTTTGCGGATTTCTAACGACGGGGAAGAAGAAGGAAGGTTCCTAATACCTCGTCGTAGCTCTGGAGGGAGTGGAGAGGCGGTGATCACGCTTCCCTAATCAACTCCGAGCGATCGGCAGCGATGGGGTGTTTCTGGTGTGAGGAAGCAGCAAAGTGCGCGGTGCTCTCTCCGATCAGGGCGGCTGCGGAGATAAGAGGACCGCGAGGCGGTTCAGCAGGTCGGGGCAGCAAGCAGGTGCTGCCCCGATCGACTTCTCGCCGTGGCGGCTGCTCGGTCCGGCGCAAGAACCCGAGCTGGGTTTTCAGTCGGTTGTTTTTTCTTCAGTGGCTGACATGTGGGTCCCACTCCCCTTTTAACCCCTGAACTTAACTCCATTTCACTGTTGTAAACAGTAAGCCCTAAAATGCCCATGGTGATTTGAATTATTCACCCCTGAGCCATTTGAATTGGTTAGAATTCAAATTGGGTTTGGTTTGACTAAATTTCAGCACATGTTCAGTTTGAAATTCAAATAAAGTTTGAATTTGCTACACTTAGCTCATGTCAAGATCAACTCCAAATGGAGTGAAAATTGGTATGTGAGCTCACAAGAATGTGCTGAATAAGAATATGCCTCCCGCTTTTGAATTCATGGGATAAAACAGTTTGAATTTGAATTTGAATTTGAGTTCAAACTACCCTCTTTCTAGCTATACCCAAAAGTACCTCAAAAAGGTTCTGAATTTGGGTGAAACTTGGCATGGACATCCCTAGCAAGGTGTAGGAGTTTTCATATGCCCAGCCCCTAGATGATGCATGTGGGAAATACCACTTTTGCATGTTTATTCTCTAATGAGCATGTTGATAATAGTTACTTGCTCTTCAAAGGTGTTCATCAACTTTCTTCAAATGAGGTGTGTGTGTGTGTGTGATGATGAACACTTTGGAATGTGTCAAAAACTGAGGCCTTTACATTCCTCCCCCCTTAAAAGAATCTCGTCCCGAGATTATAAGGTGAAAACGAGAGAGAGGACGGTGGAAAATTACCGGATATGTGACGTGAAAAAGTCAGGGTAGTTAGCGCGAAGAAATCCTTCGCTCTCCCATGTCGCTTCGTCCACGGAGTGATTACTCCACAGAATTTTGTAGAACCACAACATACGGTTGTGTGTGGTTTGGGCCTTCTCATCAATAACCTGAACCGGTTCCTCCCGATAGGTGAGATCCGGTTGCAGTTCTTCAATATCCTCCAGCTGAATGGTAGTTGATAGCTTAAGACACTTCCTCAGTTGGGAAATGTGAAAGACGTCGTGCATACCGGAAAGTGCTTCTGGTAATTTCAGCCGGTATGCTACCAATCCACATCTTTCTGTAACCTGAAATGGACCGATGAATTGGGGTGCCAACTTTCCTCTCACCCCGAATCTGTTCACGCCCTTCATTGGAGATACACGTAGGTATTCGTGATCCCCAACTTTGAATTGTAGTGGGCGCCTTCTCTGGTCTGCATATTGCTTTTGTCGGGATTGGGCGACTTTTAGGTTCGCTTGAATCAGTCGAACCTTCTCCTCCGCGTTACTGACAAGGTCAATTCCGAAGGTAACCCTTTCGCCAGACTCACACCAATTCAGTGGTGTGCGGCATTTCCTCCCGTATGGCGCCTCGTAAGGCGCCATCTTGATGCTGGCTTGGTACCCATTGTTGTACGAGAACTCGGCTAACGGCAAGTGATTATCCCAATTCTTGCCATGGTTGATAGCGCAAGCTCGTAGCATGTCTTCTAGAATCTGATTTACCCGCTCGGTTTGCCCGTCCGTCTGCGGGTGGTATGCTGAACTACGGATCAGCTTCGTCCCCAATGCAGCGTGCAGCTGCTCCCAAAAACGGGACACAAATAAAGTGCCCTGGTCCAATATGATGGTACGGGGTACGCCGTACAAGCATAAGATCCGTGAGATGTACAGTTCAGCGTACTTCTTGGCGTTGTAGTTGGTGTTGACTGGGATGAAATGGGCAACTTTGGTGAGCCGGTCGACGATCACCCACACAGAATCATGCTTCTGAAAAGTGGTGGGTAAACCGACGATGAAGTCCATGCTCACATCCTCCCACTTCCAGGCAGGAATGCCCAGTGGTTGTAGCAGTCCTGGTTTCCGCATATGATCTGCCTTCACCCTTCGACATGTATCACACTCGGACACGTACTTTGCGATCTCCCGCTTCATCCGTGTCCACCAAAACTTGCTTCTGAGTTCTTGATACATTTTGTTGCTGCCGGGGTGAATAGAAAACTTTGACAAGTGAGCCTCATCAAAGCTTTTCTTCTGTAACTCCGGGTTAAGGGGTACGACGATCCGGTCCTTGAACCATAGGATGCCGTCTCCGTCCTTCCGGAAACATTTCAGCTCCCCACTGTCTACACGTCTCCGCAAATGCGACATGCCCTTGTCATGTTTCTGAGCTGCCGCTATCTCTTCACGGATGGTGGGGATCAAAGCTAGGTTGTAGAGAGCTCCATGTGGAATCACATGCAGTGGTGGTTCGCTCTCTTCCAACGGTGTGATGGTCAGATTTTTGACGTGTGACTTGCGGCTCAGCGCATCCGCCACTACGTTCGCTTTGCCGGGGTGATAATGGATTTCTATTTCGTAATCCTTTATCAAATCTAACCATCTTCGCTGCCTCATGTTCAGCTCCTTCTGAGTGAATATGTACTTGAGGTTCTTGTGGTCGGTATATAAGTGTACGAGGTTACGGAGTAGGTAGTGCCTCCACATTTTCAGTGCAAGTACCACGGCAGCGAGCTCCAAGTCGTGAGTTGGATAATTCTGCTCATGGTTTCTAAGCTGCCGTGACCCATACGCGACTACTCTTCGGTCTTGCATCAGCACACATCTGAGCCCAATGCCGGATGCATCGCAGTACACATCAAACGGTTTTGTTGTGTCTGGCTGCGCCAAAACCGGTGCTGATGTTAAGTGCTTGACTAAAGCCTTGACGGCGGCTTCACATGCTGGACTCCAAACATATTTGGTAGCCTTCTTCAGCAGTTCCGTCATAGGCTTTGCAATCTTTGAGAAGTTCGGGATGAGCCTCCGATAATATCCCGCGAGTCCGAGGAAACTCCGTACCTCATGAACAGTTCTCGGGGACTTCCAATTCAGCACTTGTGTGATCTTACTCGGGTCTACAGCGATACCCTCCGCTGAGATGATATGCCCGAGAAAAGGCACTTGTGATATCCAGAATTCGCACTTGCTGAATTTTGCGTATAGCTTGTGATCCCACAGCCGTTGCAATACTATAAGTAGATGCTTCTTATGATCTTCCTCCGACTTGGAATATACCAGGATGTCGTCGATGAAGACCACGACAAACTTGTCCAGCTCCGGCATGAATATCGAATTCATCAAATACATGAAGTGAGCTGGAGCATTGATGAGGCCGAAGGACATGACTAGGTACTCATAAAGCCCGTACCTCGTCGAGAAAGCCGTCTTCGGAATATCCTCAGCCCGTATCTTAATCTGATGGTACCCGGATCTTAATTCCATCTTGGAAAAGATCTTTGCTTCGACCAACTGATCAAATAACATGTCGATCCGTGGCAACGGGTACTTGTTCTTGATGGTTATGGCATTTAATGGATGATAGTCCACGCAAAGCCGCAACGTCTCGTCTTTCTTCTTCACGAATAATGCCGAGCAGCCCCATGACGAGGAGCTTGGCCTAATAAAACCCTTCTCCAGGAGGTCCATGAGCTGAGTCTTCAGTTCAGCCAACTCCTTGGGCGCCATCTTGTACGGCCTTCGGGATATTAGCATGGTTCCCGGTGCGAGTTCAATCTTGACCTCCACCTCTCTATCGGGCGGCATCCCCGGTAAATCATCCGGGAACACGTCAGGGAACTCTCGGACCACTGGAATATCTTCCAATCTGATGGTGGTGGACTGATAGCCGCTTGGAAGTTTTATTTCTGGACTGTCCAGAAATAAAGAATGAGATTCGTGCACTTCTGAATTCAAGTGCACAATTTGGAGGACGGTGTCTAAAACAGCACCGTGGCGGGTTAACCATGACATCCCTAAGATGACATCGACCTTTTGTCCCTCTAAAATTATGAGAGACGTAGGGTATACTCTACCCTCTAAGCACAATGGCGCTTTTGGGACCATCATGCTTGCTGAAATTTTCCACCCGGTGAACAGATCACATAAGGACTATCGGTGGGTAGTATTTGCAAGCTATATTTATCAATGAAAGCTTGGCTAATGAAGCTATGCTTGGCGCTTGAATCAAACAATACTATGGCAGAATGCTGGTGGAGTTGGAACATACCCACAAGGATTGGCTCACCCTCTGGCACGTCCTCTATAGCAAGCTGGTGGACGGTGCCGGGCCTAGAGTTTGTCCGCCGCGCATTAGTAGGATTCCGGGGATGATTCCTCCCCGGAAGTTGCAATGCAACTCCGCCGCCTTGTCTCTCCGGACAACTGCTGGCGATGTGTCCTGGGCGACCACATTTGTAGCATGTGACCGCTGCTTGTCCGGTGCTCGGGAGACGAAAGCCCGGCATGCGCTGCTGAGGTGCATACGCACGCGGCATCGACCTCTGTGGTGGTTGCCAGCGTGAACCTGATGGTGGGCGATTCACCATCCGAAATTTCTGAGAAGGACCGCCTCCTTCTCCGCTGCTTTGCGGCGCACTTCGCTTTCTTTCCGCCGCCGCTAACTCCTTGCCGGAGTCCTCCTGAACAATCGCAGCATCAATTATGTCATTGAGGCTGCCGCGATTGAACATCGCCAATTTGTCCTTCAGGAGCGGGTTAAGCCCCTGGTAGAAGTGGTCCCGCCGCTTCTCGTCAGTATCAGCATGATACGACGCGTAGAGCGCGAGATCGTTGAACGCCCTGGAGTATTCCAGCGCGTTCCGGCTCCCTTGCTGCAGGTGTAGAAACTCCTGCGTCTTCCTCTTCATCAGACCCGACGGTATGTGATAGGCCCTGAAGGCCGTCCGGAACTCCGCCCAGGTCATAACTCGGTCGGTGGGATGTGAAGCACTGTAGTTTGCCCACCACGTGCTCGTGGATCCCTGGAGCTGCTGGACCATGAACTGAGTCTTGCGCTGCTCACTTATTTGGAGCAGCCCGAACTTCATCTCTATCGTGCGGAGCCAGTTGTCCGCATCAAGGGGTTCATCCGCCCTTGAGAATACTGGGGGATGAGTCGCTAGGAAGTCGGAGTAGGAGCTCTGTTGACGCTCCTCACGATCTTGACGTCTCTCTGGTCGAGACGTATTTGCAATAAGGGTCTGCAGCAACTCCGTGTGCTGCTGATGAGAACCCACCATTGTCGCAACGATGTCGGCCAATGTAACCGTTGGCGGTGGCGGTGGTGGTGTTTGCTGTTGCTGTTGCTGCTGCTGTCCCGAGGAGTCCTCTGGAGGCTGTTGGGAGGTTTCTCCCCCTTGACTAGAACCCCCAACGTCCGGGTTGGCACGAGTACGAGTCATTCTGAAATTCAAAATAGCAGCGAACAGCACATGTCATACTTAAAAATTCCATATGAAACAGTAGGTATTGAAGTGATGCATGAATAATTTGCACAACATTCACATATATTGATAAAGCATAAACTTTATACAAGATACATTATTCTCGGTCTCCGATAAGTCGTGCTCATGTCGTCACTACCTATACATACGCTACTGCCTAAACGACATGTCACCGCTTACAAAAGTTTGGGTTGCACTATCCTGGTTGCCCTACTTGGCAACGGTAACCCCCTTCTCAGAGTAGAACTCGACCTCATGTGGGTCGTCCTCCTCCGGTACCTCTTCTGGTGGCTCCAGATCTACAACCTCCTTTCCCATCTCGGGCTCCCTCATTGCCGGAAGACCCAAGACCACCGGTATGCCCAATACCGGAGGTACGAGGTCCTGCAACGCGTGAACCTCGTCCATGGCCTGGTTGTAGTCTTCTTCCCAGTCTTGCCCTTCCTCAATAGCATCATCTCGCTCTTGAGTAAGGTCCTCGTTCTGCTGGGTTAGAGTCTACACCAGATCCTGCAACGCCGCGATGTCGACACGGCTCTTCTTCTTTGCCTTCTTCAGACGATGCAACTGATTATGCTGTTCGTTCAGTCGCTTGATCGTCGGAAGGAGTACATTGCAGAGTGCGCTGTGAGCACTCTCAAAATGGTCCCCACGGCTTGTGCTCTCCTTGAGCTTTGCGGCGAGATGCTCTGTATGATCAGCTTGGCTGTCCATCACGGCCTTTCCCGCCCTCATTTGGAGGCTGAGGTTTGCCTCCGCGGGTCTGTACCTTGGGCAAGCCGGATATGTTGCCTCCCGGTACCTCCCTTCCCACACATGATGAGCCCGTCCCTCCACCGGAACGAGCGCGTATGGAGTGCCCTCCATCGTTCTCACGTGCAGTTGGCAGAAACGTGACATGGTGTCACGGGCTGCCACTTGCCACATTCCCTCGGGTTGTTTACCTCTCACCGTGACGGTGAACGGTGCCCACCCGGGTGGCGTAGATCCTGCCGGAACCTCGACACGGATTGTCCACATCTTGTTCCCCTCCTCGCCTTCTTCCTTGGCGAAGTACTGCGGCATCTGTTTATACCCGAAATATCGAAGCATCTGCCTCAATGCTTCCAGATAGCCGCTGTGGTGAGAACAGTGAGATTCCACCCACCCGTTCTCGAACTGTTTATCCGCTGTCATCTGTAAAAACATATTTGAGAAATGTCAAATATTTATTTAAACAGTAAACCATTGAGTTATGACATAAAACATGTCATTGAACTCATAAGACTTGGAATCCTAGTTCAAATTTAAACAAATTTCACTGCTGATCCGCTGTCCAACATGACAGCCCTGACCAGTTTCCATTTCAACCTGATTTAGACCATGCTAAAGGCAAAACCAATTCTGGAGCTCATCATCAATGTTAAAGCTAAGAAAGTATTTGCTTGGCCTAAGATCTGTCCTGGTTCAAAAGTTATGAGATGTTAAAGTCCACAGAATTTCTTGAGAAAATTGGATAGCACTTCCCTGCTTTAGGTACTGACTTGATCCAAGAATTCTAGTTAATTTTACTCCCAATCTGACAAAACTTTCTGTTACAAAGTTGTAACCCATCTCATGAGATTTTCAGAACTATCTCATTTTCTATTTTTGGATTTTTATGCAGGAAGTTATGCTTAGTTTACAGAGAGTTTACAGAGAGTGTTTGCTCTGCCCTGTTTTCTGGACAGTTTCCACTCTACTGCATTTTTCGATTGGTTAAGGGATGAAACACTTCTGGACCTCAACAGAAAAGTTGTAAAGATCTTCCAAAGCTTTCCAGAATTGTATCATATGACCCCAAACTCGAAAGAACTCAACCTCTAACCTCTGATTAACTTCAGCCTTAATTCAGCTGAAAACAGGGGACTCTGTCCTTAATAGCCTATGAGTTGAAAACTTGTTAACTTTGAATATCCCGATTAAGGGAAGGAGTTACATCAAAGTTTTAGTGCTCTGAATTAAAACTTTGAAGTTTTACCATGACGTTGTTCATTTAGTAGGGTGTGACGTTGATGCGTCACCAGATCATGTCGGTACTACGTCCTCACAAAGAAAAACCTATACCGGACTTAGCCGGCTTCGTTAATTCAGTGGTACTAAGCGTCACTCGCACACGGATACTACACGTCTACCGTTTCGTGGTCAGACTACCTGCAAATAACTCAAGCAATCATCAGACTCGGCTGCACACCGAGCCCAGTATCCATACAGTTCGTACACCCGGCCGTCATCACTCGCCCGGATGTTCTCAAGCCAAACACGCCTTGAGCTACGTGTTCACGTTACAGACCACGTGACGGGGTCTCCCAAATTGCACCACGCACGCCAGGGACAGACGTTGCTCGAATACCCCAAACGACATGAAGAGTCGTAGAGGATATTAAAGTGGGTCGGGTTACCTGCCACCCGTGGGGCTCCACCCTTCAGCTTGTGCGCACTGGTGGACAGCGCTTACGTGCACCCCCCAAGACATAAAGCGTCCCGAGATACACGATTTTCCGACATAATCAAATAGTTTAGTATGCCACTTTCTATACACTAATAACATCCTTATATGGGCTACTAACTTGTTCCTCACTGGATTTTTGAAAAAGATGACCTTTGTAGTGCGTTAAACCTCAAGCGAGCTCTGATACCAACGCTGACACGACCCCACGGTTTTGCCGAGCCAGGATCACGCTGAGGGATGCTGCATTGCACAGCACCGGATAACACACAGTAAAGGTACAAAGTGGAAGCAAAAGTTTATTACATAAACGAGTTTATGAACATTTTTACAACAAAATATGTTCAGTCTACACTCACAGGCATAGACTACGCATCAAGTTCACGTTCAGCCCGTGAACGTGTCCTTGCTAGCACGCACGCACACTAACACGGCGGCGTGCACGACTCCCACTCGACGGGGTTCCCTCCTGGGGTTCCGTCTCCTCCTCGGGAGTCCCTTCCTCATAGAACCCTGCAAAAGCTTCAAACACAAGCAGTGAGCATGAAGGCTCAGCAAGACTGACCCGTCTCTCCTAAACATGAAACTTCTATATGAGGGACGATAGGTACAGGAGGTAAAAATCAGTTGCAAGGACTCGCCTAATTAGTGGAACCTTACTTTCAGGTTTTAGCAGCAAATTGTGGAGAACCTTGCGCTAAGGCACATGAGAGATCCGCAATCAAACAAGAAACACATTTCTCTCATGTACTTTGCACAAAGTTGAAAAGAACTTTAGTTAGCTCTAAACTACAACAAATCCTTAACAATCAAAGCCCATCTTTCAATCAGCAACCTTTTAACATGTAACTAGCATGTTCTTTCTATGTCACGGTACAGTGAACAAGTGGTACTCACTGACCATGAGGGATGGCGATTATAATCGATTTACACCTGCAGGGTTACCCGAATAACCCGTCATGTACGCCCGTACTCGACGTTTCCTACAGCAACCATCACGGACGTCGTACGCAACCACCTTCCACCCGTTAGCCAAATGTTGAACCGGTCTAATCGTCCCGAGCAAGAGGTCTCTGCACGCGCATCTCTGTGCCGCCAGCCGATTTACACCTCGAGCTCTCAACCTACCCTCTGAACGACCAGCTATGCCTCAACACCCAGCTACCCGAGTTACATCGGTTTCCCGGTTCCCATATAGCCGGTAGGTCTTCGGTACGGTTCTAGCTTGTTCAACAGATCCGCACACGGCTCGGTCCTCAATCGACACAAGCGGAGCTATAGCACACAGGCCCCAAAGTCCTGCTGCCCTTACTCTCCGCTTGGTCTCATTTTTCTTGCCATGTGTATCATGTGCTATCTCTACCCGAGTCGAGTGCCTCTAGCCTATGCTCACGAGTAGTTCCAACTACTCGACTTGTACCGAATCCTATACTATCTTAGCATTGCAGTGGCTAAATGGGGTTTTCATTCCTAATCCCAACCCATGGTTTTCTTGGCTATGCAATTGGGTTTTCAAACAAGACTCCAATGCACGAAATAGTTATACTCAAGTAAGTGCTCAAAACAATAAAAATTGGTAAAAATGTTAATGCAAACCGGAGCTTGCCTTGCTGCTCTTGGTCGTAGGCTAGCTGCTCTTCCGGAGTAATGAAGTCTAGGACTTCGGGTTCCTCCTCGACCTTAGCGACTACATGAGGTAATAAGTACATGTATTAATTTAAATGCATTTGAATTGAGTTTTAAACTTGTGAAAGCTATAAGTCCCACTAGACAGACTCAATGACTCTGAAATTTTTACTGTGGTTTTTATACAACCTAACCAGAGATTTGGCCAAGTTTTAGTTGCAGCAAAGCTCATTTGAGCCCTCCACAAATAATTATGTACTTGACCTTAATTGGAGCCTTTAGGGTGTTCTAGGGATTTTCATGGAGAAAGCCGTGCCTTTCTGAAAACTAGATTTTTAGAGGGTTCTAATGGAGTTGGTATCACTTAATTTGAAGGCTCCTAGCTAAATATATGAGCTGAACAATTTCAGAGAAATTCTGAAAATGTTTCTGAGCATTTTCTATTTTCTCTGGAACAGTTTTATTAATCACACCATTAGATGGATCAAATTAGCTCAAATGGATCTGAAATTTTTATGGTTGTTCAGGGATATTGTGGTGAACATCCCAGCAAAATTTCAGAATTTTCCTTCAAAGGAGTCTCCAGTTAAAATTCCAAACAGTTTAAACCTTGAGGAATTAATTCTGGAGAAATAAGGATTTTCATGAAGTGAAACTTGATTTGCTGGAAATTACTCAGAGAGCTGAATCCAACAAAATTTGGTTCACTCAATTTGGAGATCACCTACGGTTGGCGGAATTCTCGTACAACAACGGCTATCAGGCAAGTATCAAGATGGCACCCTACGAAGCTCTCTACGGTCGCAAATGCCGCACCCCATTAAACTGGTGCGAGTCCGGTGAAAGGGTCACATACGTGGTTGATGTGGTGAACGACGCCGAAGAGCGCGTTCGGACGATTCAAGCTAACTTGAAGGCCGCTCAATCCCGGCAAAAGGGCTACGCTGATAAGAGGCGTAGACTGTTGCACTTTGACGTTGGGGAACACATGTACCTCCGCGTGTCTCCGATGAAAGGCGTGCACCGGTTCGGTGTGAAGGGGAAACTCGCTCCCCGTTTCATTAGACCCTATGCTATCACCGGGAAGTGTGTACCAGCGGCGTATAGACTGGAGCTACCGGCGTCTCTTGCTGGTGTCCATGACATTTTCCATGTCTCACAGCTGAGAAAATGTCTGAAGCATACCGCTGCTGTTACTACCGAAGACATCGGTGAATTGCAATCCGATTTGACATATGATGAATATCCGGTGGCAATTATTGATGAGAAAGCTCGAACCACGCGTAGCCAAACGCTTTGGTTCTACAAGATACTCTGGAGCAACCACACCGCCGAAGAAGCGACGTGGGAGAGCGAGGAATTCCTCCGCTCAAATTACCCGGAGTTCATGGCACCTCAGCACGGGTAAGTCCCTATTACATCACCATCTCTTCTTTTGTAATCTCGGAACGAGATTCTTTTAAGGGGGGAGGGATGTAAAAGCCCAAGAAATGGGACATGCAAAAACTTTTGTATATTCATGAAAGTGTTGGCATGTGCAATAAAACTTTACATTCAGTTTGAACTAAAAAGCTCACTCCAAGGAGAGGAGGGCCATTTTCAAAAGGGAAAAATTCAAACTGTGGTTCAAGCAGTGGTATTTGCAATGACCAACTCAAAGATCAGAGGACATATTCAAACTCTCCAGGTTAAAATTATGAGGGAGGCAAATTTTGAGAAGATTTGGAGGTCCTTTGATAGGTATATCAAAGAGATTTGTGAATTTTCATTTAAATTTGAATTCAAATTTGAAACTGTGGCACAAAGTGTCAAATGGCCAAATGGTTTTTGAATTTGGATCCCTCATAGTTGAATTTGCAATGTGTCAAAAGTTGGAGATCTTTTGGGACAGAGGGGAGCTGTGGGCCCCAATTGTCATTGAGAGAGGAGGGATAAAACTTACTGCCTAAGTCAGCCGGTTCCACGGTTCACACCCGAGCGCGCTGCTCTCTCCCGCGAGCTGCCACCGCGCTGTCGACCGAAGACCTGGAAGCACCTCCCGAGATGCTTAGGGGATCGATTTTTCTCTGCTCTTATCACCTCCACCGAGAGCACAGCGCCCCACACCGCCTCACAGCCGCTGCTAAACGATCACTGCATGTCCTCGGCGATAAACGTGACCGCATGGAGGAGCACCGTCAGTTCACTGCCGCCGGGCTGCTCCACCCCGTGGCACGACGAGCTAAGCTACCCCACAGCACCGCCGGACCTCCCTTAGCGTGGCAGAAGCAAGAACCGGGTGCTAGCTCCGTCGGAATGTCGGCGTCGAGCTGATCTTCCTCCATGGAACCGACGGGAGCCGCCGCGACAGAAACTCGCCGCGTGGCCACCACAGAGAATCTCCCGTCGTGCTGTAAAAGCGAAAAGGTGCGCCTGTGAACCGTCTTGCTCCACCGCAACCCCGGCTGCCTGTCTCAGATGGTGCTCGCCGGAATTCCATTTCTACCGGTGACTTGCAATAATAACCGAGGGGAGAAATTCAGCAAATTCGCCTCACACACTGCACCACTCCTCACCAGACCAGGAAACCTAGCTGTAGACGTTCGTGCGAGCACGTGGGGTCAAGAACGGGGGAGAACCGTTGAGGAAACACGCAGTTCTTCGAGTTTTTCCAGTTTTCCCCGAAATCGCCCTAGGTCGCACGGTGAGCCCCTAGTTGCCGACAGTTCTCGCGAGATCAGAGCCCTGGACGTTGCTTCCTAGGTCATGGCGATGCTGTAAGCTAACCGAAGCAAGGTTAGAGCAGTACAGTGCCCTAGCGACGCCGCCGAAGTTACCGCAGCTACTGTCGCCGTCGCGCCTAGGTTTCCGGCCATCCTCGATCCGAGGTAAGGCCGGCAACGTGTTCCTCGCGCAAAAATATGCAGTGGCGGCGAAAATCAGCAAGTTCCGGAGGCCGGAACCCTGTCTCGGCGAGAGCTCCGGCGAGCTCGGCGGCGGGGTCGCGCGGATGGCTGGAGGAAGACGAAGGGGAGAGGCCCCACTCGGCAGCGGCTGGGAGTAAACGTGCGGGATTTTCTATGGTCCAGGATCCAGTGTGGCTGCACGGGAAGGAGTCTGTGGCCCCGTGTGGCTCGGCTCCAGCGGTCGACACGTGTGCGATGGACCCACCTGCAGAATTTAAATATTTTGGGAATTTCCAGTTTTAGTTCAAACTTCAAATGAATAGAACTTTTGCTAGGAAACTCCAAATTAAATGAACCAAATTTTGCTGAACTCAGAATTCTGAGTACTTTCCAGAAATACCAATTTCCGCTCTTGAAACCTAATAGTTTTCCAGAATTAATTCCCTAAATTTAAACTGTTGGGAATTTTATCTGGAGAATTACTTTATGAAAAATTCTGGAATTTGGTTGAGAGGTTCATTGGAAAATCCTTGAGTCACAGTAAAATTTTCAGAAGCATCCAAGTTCATTTAGTCCCCCTAATTGGGTAATTAAGTGAACTGCCCTGAGAAAATAGAAAAATGTACAGAAACATTTTTCAGATTTTCTCAAATCTTAATTAGGGCATAACTTTCAGTAGAATGCTTCAAACGACATGAAACAAATTCCATTAGAACCCTCTCAAATTCTAGTTTCCAGAAAGTAATGGTGGGAGTTATGAAAACACATGGAATTACTTAGAGGCTCAAATAATGACCATATAGGATTTTATTTGTACAAGGCTCAAATGAACTTTGTGGCAAATGAAACTTGGTCAAGACTCTGGTTAGGATCCTACCAAGCCCCATAAAAATTTCAGAACCAAAGGGGAGGGCTAGCTAGAGTTATTAGTAATTAAGCATTCAAGTTTACACATTGCATTTAAATTGACATGTAGTATTACATTAACGTCTAGTCGCTGAAGGCAAAGAGACTCCGGAAGTGCTAAACTTACTTCTTCCGGACGAAGACCTAACCCCTGAGCAGCAGCAACAAGGCAAGCTCCGGTTTGCATTAACCTTTTTTTATAAAGTTTTACTTTGCTCACATGTCTAGTCTGAAGTATAAATGTGCATTAGGTGTAGGATGGATGGAACCCTACTTGTATAACCAGAAATTTTCCTATAAGAGTGAGGGTAGTGTGTAAGACCTCGAGTAGACAGGCTATGATTAATGATTCATAGGACTTCGGTACAAGTCGAGTAGTTGGAATCTACTCGCGAGTTAGGTTTGGGACACACGGGTTTGGTTCGAGTGATGTGAGATCACTTTAGTAATGAAAATGAGACTAGACAGGGGCTAGGGCGCAGCAAGAGAAAGTCTTGTGTGCGCAGGCCTGTCCGTGTCGATTGAGGACCGATCCGTGTGCGGCCCTGCTGAACAAGTATTGAATGTACCGAAGGCATATCGGATATATGGGCCCCGATAAACCGATGTAGCCTAAACCTCCGGGCGTCGAGGCATAGCACACTGATTTATAGGTGTAGGTTGAGGGCAGCAAGGTGGAAATCTGTTAACGGGCATAGAGAGATGCTTCGTGAAGGGAACCTCCTGTCCGTTTCGGTGCGACCGGTTTGACGTTTGGGCTGTTGGGTGAAAGATTGTCCCGTACGACATCGAGTGAGCGTGCTGTGCAGCTCCACGGGTGGGCATACGTGACGTGCTCTTTGGGTTTCCCTGCAGGTGTATATCGAGTCAATTCGCCGTCCCTCGCGGTGAAGAGTACCGCTTGTTCACTGCGTCGTAACGTAGATAATTTATGGAATGTTATGATTCAATATTGCTGTTATGATACAATATTGTATTGCTATATGTGTGCCACCAAATATTGCTTACTAAATTTCAGATTCATAAACTGTTAACTTGTGCCTAAAAGATGAACTAAGGATGAACTTGTAGGTGCATCCATTTGCTGCAATTGTACCATCCCATGTTCATCGTACCCTACATGTAGAGTTTCATGCTTAGGTGAGTCGGTTAAGTCTTGTTGAGCTATCGTGCTCACGGTTGCTTCTGAAGTGTTTTTCAGGTGAGGAGCCACCCACGGACTCGGAGTACGAGTCCACCGGCGAGGGTTACCCTCCGTCAGGGACCACGGCTGAGTGGGAGCCATACAAGCCGCGCTGAGCTGAGGAGTGCAGCCAGTGTTGGCTGCCCTAGGGCTGGCCAGCCGACTTTTGCTAAATAGACGGGCGTGAGTTGTATAGTGTAGACTTCCGCTGTGTAACATAAATAGTAGTTTGTAACTGAGTAGTGTACTACTTTGTACAGTTCAGTTGTTTTCCCATGTAATATATTGTGTTCTTATGACGTGTGCTGTCGGGTGTCGCATCGTGCGGCACCACCCTCTGCGATCCTGGATGAGCGGATTCCGATCCGCCACACTTGGCGCCTCACCATGGGTAATTCCTCTCACAACTTTGTCTCTTCTTTTGTAATCTCGGGACGAGATTCTTTTTAAGGGGGGAGGGATGTGAAATCCCAAAAGTCCAGCAAGTGGAACTGAAATTCACACCGAGAAAATGAGAGGGAATTTAAACTTTTGAATTTAATGGTGTGAGCTCCAAGTCTAAACTTGAACTTGCAAAAATTTCAGAACACGGAGATCTAAAGCTACAAATTGGTTCTCCACACATCCACGGGTAGCCCGGTAAATTTTAAGCTCATTTGGAAAAGATTTCCTAATTGTTGGAATTAAAACGGGGGACAATTCAAATTTGAATTCAAACTTCAGTTTCAAATTCCGACTTCACTGAAATTCAAATTTGAGAGCACCATTGTGTTCCTCATATTTCTTTTGGATTATCCTCCAAGTTTGATCAAATTTTGGGTTTCTTTGTTCGTTCAAATGGAATTGGAAAGAAAAGAAGAGGGGAGAAATGGGGCCCACTTGTCAGTAGACTTACCACCGAAGTCTCTTCTGATTTTCACTCGTACAGCACACGCGCGCGCGCCACCTCCCAAGCCGTGCGCTCAACCGACGTCAGCCGAGCGCCAGCTCCTGCTCGCGGATCAAATCACTGAGTGAGAGTGATCAACACGCTGCCGTACCACGTGAGACATCTCCCTCGCGTTCCCCGGCTCTCCTCGCTCACACCCGACGCAAAACCAGCCGCTAGCCGACCCTCTCTGCTCACCGGCATCCGAGCGCTAGAAGCCCCCTCACGCCCGGGATCTACACGAAAAACATCCGCCCTCAGGTGCTAAAAAATACCAGCAAACCGTTCCTCTCCTCATGCATCACTGTGGATGAATTTCCCCGCTATTTGCTTCGGTATTCATTGAACTGAGCTGCACCAAAACCCCAAATTCATAGTGATCACTTACCCAAAGCTTGTGCCGAGCTATAGACATGATCTAGACCCTCCCACGCTCCTCTAGGATCAAGAACCATCGAATTTCATGGAGTTTTGGCGCTGTTCATCGAGAATTTTGAGCCGGCACCGATTTTGGCCCTAGGTCGCCGATGAACTCCTAATTGCAGCTACTTTTGAGCTGATTTGAGCTCATGCCGGTGACGAGGGATCCACAAAGGTGCTCTAGAAAGAAAAACCGAAGAATTTAAGACCTCCTAGCACGAGTGCGACGCCGCCAAAGTCAAACCGCCACTGCCGCCCGTCGCCGAAGGGTTTCCGGTGACCGGGGCCCTCGGTCGACCCCATGGATGCGTTGCCCATGGTCCAAAAGGGGGAGGCGGCGATTTTTGGGGGCAAGGGAAGGCCGGGAAGGCAGTTCCTGCAGGGCTCGCCGGAGAGCGCCGCCGCCGCTCGGCTGTTGGCGCGAGGAGGATGAAGGAACTGTGCAGTGGGCCCACGCGCAGGAATTTAAACATTTCCTTCGATTTTTCAGTTTAGTTCAACTTCTATTGCTCATAACTTTTGATAAAAACCGCCACAAATTGTGAGTACTATCTAAGGATGCATCCCAATTTTTATGAAAAGCTCTAGATTTGGCTCATTAATTCATTTAAAGAAAATCTTGTAGGAATTATTACAGCAGTTCTATTTATTGGAAAATTCCCAAATTTGGAAGGACATTCTCCCAAAAATCCTTGAACTCCAGTAATAATTTCAGAGGCATTGGACCTCATTTGCTTGGCCAAATGTGGTGTCAATCCTTTATTTCTCTGAAAATAGGAAAAATAAACAGAGCCACTTTCAGACTTTTACCCAAATTTAATAAATCCATATCTCTGACTAGGAAGCTCCAAATTTAGTGAACCAAATTTTGTTGGATTTACCTCTGGGAGTACTATCCAGCAAATCAAGTTTCAGCTCATGAAACTGATTTTTTTCAGAATTAATTCCCTTAAATTTAAACTGTTGGGAATTTTATCTTGAGAATTCTTTTATGGAAAATTTTGAGATTTGGCTAGGATGTTTATTGGAAAATCCTTGAGTCACAGGAAAAATTTCAGATCCATCCAAGTCCATTTGATCCCCCTAAGGGTGTGATTAAGTGAACTGCCATGAGAAAATAGAAAAATGTACAGAAACATTTTTCAGTTTTTCTCAAATCTTGATTAGGGCATAACATCCTCTAGAATTCTTCAAATGACATGAAACCAACTCCATTAGAATCATATAAAACTCTAGTTTCCAGAAAGTAATGGTTTCATCTATGAAAATCCCTGGAAATCCTTAGAATCTCTAGTAATGACCAATTAGACTTTTATTTGTGCAGAGCTCAAATGAGCTTAGGTAATGAAATTTGGTCAAGTCTCTGGTTAGGTCCTTACCAAGCTACCATAAAAATTTCAGAGCCAAAGGGGGGTCTAGCTAGAGTTATGGTCTTTACATACTAAATTTAACACATTGCATTTAAATTGACATACCGTTAAATTGCTCACGTATAGTCGCTGAAGGCGAGGAGACCATGGAAGTGTTGGACTTACTACTTACGGATGAGACACTAACTTCTGACCAGCAGCAACAAGGCAATCCCCGGTTTGAATTGAACAAGTTTTTAAAGTTTTGCTTTATATACACTTAGGGTGAAGCCTATGTGTGCATTAGGTATAGGATGGATGAAACCTCAAATGCATAACCAAATCATGCCAACAAGAGTGAGGGTAGTGTCTAAGTCCTCGAGTAGTTTATGCTCTGCTTAATATGTATAGACTTCGGTACAAGTCGAGTAGTTGGAATCCACTCGCGAGTATAGGATTCGGGACACGCGAGATTGATTCGAGTGATGTGAGATCACTTTAGAAAGAAAATGAGACTAGGCAGGGGCTAGGACGCAGCCAGAGAAAGTCTTGTGTGTGTGGCCCTGTCCGTGTCGATTAAGGACCGATCCGTGTGTGGCCCCGCTGAACAAGTTTTGAACGTACCGAAATGATATCGGATATATGGGCCCTGATAAACTGATGTAACCTAAACCTCCGGGCATCGAGGCATAGTGTAAGGGCCTCAGTTTTTGACACATGTTTGAAGTGTTCATCACCACACACACACCTCATTTGAAGAAAGTTGATGAACACATTTGAAGAGCAAGTAACCACCATCAACATGCTCATGAGAGAATAAACTCACATATTGCAAAAGTGGTATTTCCCACATGTAATATATAGGGGCTGGGCATATGAAAAACTCCTACACATTGCTAGGAATGTCCATGCCATGTTTCACCCAAATTCAAAACCTTTTGAGGTCATTTTGGGTGTAGCTAGAAAGAGGGCAGTTTGGAACTACATTCAAATTCAAACTGTTTCTATCACATGAATTCAAAAGTGGGAGACATATTCTTACTCAGCACATTTTTGTGAGCTCACACACCAATTTTCACTCCATTTGGAGTTAATCTTGACATGAGCTAAGTGGGGCAAATTCAAACTTTATTTGAATTTCAAACTGAACATGTGCTGAAATTTATCCAAACCAAACCCAATTTGAATTCTAACTAATTCAAATGGCTCAAAGGTTGATAATTCAAATCACCAGGGGCTTTGTGGGGATTACTGTTTACAACAGTGATAAGGAGTTAATTTCAGAGGTTAAAATTGAGGGTGGGACCCATATGTCATAGAGATAAGAGTAAAGACTTGCACACAAAGTCACAGCCTCGGTGGGAAATTCCACCGAGCAGCTGCCGGTTCAACGCCACCGAGAGCAGCCCGTGCGCCACCGAGGAGGAGCAGCGACACCAGCTGCTTCCCGCTTCCACACGCGAGCCCAGGGTCGGTCCCGTGGTCCTCTTAAGGCGTTCCACCGAGGCGATCATCGCTCATTTCCTTCTCCTCAGTGCACACCGAGTCCCCCGGCTTCCACCTCTCTGCTCGATCGGGAAACCGCGAAAACATCGCGCCCCCTCCTTCCCTGAGCTGCTAGGCGGCACCCTGAGGTCGCACTTCACTTCCCCGACGCCAAAAACCCCGAGCTCCGGCCTCCCTTGCCCGAGAACGATCGCCACAGCGGTGACCTAACCTCAGCCGAGGGTCAGGTGCTCGTGGACAGCATTCCACAGAGGCTTTCACGGTCCACCAAGAGCGGCAGCAGGAGCGCACGACCACCGTGTTGCTCTCCTCCAAGTCTTGAAGCAAACCATGAAGAATCCGCTACGAATTTCCAGACTTTGCTCCGGCGGTCTTAAACTGAGCATCCGGTACGGATTCTTCGAATTTCCGCTCTATGATCCTTCTTAAGTTATCAAATCTTGCACATAGGCGCTGGACTAGCCGGCGATCAATTTCCTTTCTGCATCCGTGGTATGAAACCAACTAGGAGAGACGAATTTTGAGCTTGATCGGGGACGTTCATGGCGGGCACGATCAGTCACACGGTGCCGACCAACTTGCCGCCATCTTTGAACACTTTTGAAACCTTGTCGAGCTTCCTAGAGGTGTAATGATGCTGTAGAACCGATTGTTCGAGGTCTTGGCGGGTTAGAACCCACGGCCGATGGCGCCGAACCTCAACCGAGGCTGCCGCACGTCGCCGGGTTATTTCCGGTCACCGCCAGCCGAAACTGACCCCACAGACGTGTTCCTTGGCGTCGATAACCCCTTGGCGGCAAGTTTCAGACCGTGCAATGGACGGCAGCGTCAATCCGGCGAGCTCCGGGTCTGCTCCGGCGAGGGGAGGCGGCGCGGGCGCGAGGGCGCGTCGCGAGGAAGAAGAAGAACGTGGGGCCCGGTCGTCAGCGACTTGAAAATTTAAATCGGGATCGGGTGCGACTGGGATCGTTGTGCTGGCGCGCAGGAACCCCGCGGACCACGGTGTGCCGACGCCTCAGCGCGCGACACGTGTCCCCGTGGCCCACCCGCAAGTTTAAACTTTTCCCCGATTTTCAGATTTCATTCAAACTTCAAATCCTCATAACTTGGGCTAGGAAACTCCAAATCGAGTGAACCAAATTTTATTGGATTCAGCTCTCTGAGTACTTTCCAGCAAGTCAAGTTTCACTTCATGAAAATCCTTATTTCTCCATAATTAATTCCTCAAAATTTAAACTGTTGTGGAATTTTAACTGGAGAATCCCTTGGAGGAAAATTCTGAAATTTTGCTGGGATGTTCACCAAAATATCCCTTAACTACCATAACAATTTCAGGTCCATTTGAGCTCATTTGATCCACCTAATTGTGTGATTAGTGAAACTGTTCCAGAGAAAATAGAAAATGTTCAGAAACATTTTCAGAATTTTCTCTGAAATTGTTTAGCTCATATATTTAGCTAGAAACCTTCAAATTAAGTGAGACCAACTGCATTAGAACCCTCTGAAAATCTAGTTTTCAGAAATTCATAGTTTGTTTCATGAAAATCCTTAGAACACCCTAAAAGCCTTCAATTAAGGCCAAGTACATAATTAATTGTGGAGGGCTCAAATGAGCTTTGCTGCAACTAAAACTTGACCAAGTCTCTGTTTATGTTGTAACCAAGCCACAGTAAAAGTTTCACAGTCATTGGGTCTGTCTAGTAATAGTTATAGACTTCATAATTTTAAATTCAAGCAAATGCATTTAAATTAATACATATACTTGTATATCATGTAGTCGCTAAGGTCGAGGAGGAACCCAAAGTCCTAGACTTCGTTACTCCAGACGAGCAGCTAGCCTATGACCAATAGAAGAAAGGCAAGCTCCGGTTTGCATTAACTGTTTTACAAATTTTTATTGTTTTGAGCACTTACTTGAGTATTATGATTCCTTGCATTAGAGTCTTGTTTGGAAACCCAACTGCATAGCCAAGAAAACCATGGGTTGGGTTTAGGATTTGCAAACCCCATTAGCTACTGCAATGCTAAGATAGTGTAGGATTCGGTACAAGTCGAGTAGTTGGAACTACTCGCGAGAATAGGCTAGAGGCACTCGACTCGGGTAGAGATAGCACATGATACATGGCAAGAAGAATGAGACCAAGTGGAGAGTAAGGGCAGCAGGACTTTGGGGCCTGTGTGCTATAGCTCCGCTTATGTCGATTGAGGACCGAGCCGTGTGCGGGCCTGTTGAACAAGCTAGAACAGTACCGAAGACCTACCGGCTATATGGGAACCGGGAAACCGATGTAACTCGTGTAACTGGGTATTGAGGCATAGCTGGTCGTTCAGAGGGTAGGTTGAGAGCTCGAGGTGTAAATCGGCTGGCGGCACTGAGATGCGCATGCAGAGACCTCTTGCTCGGGACGATTGGACCGGTTCAACATTTGGCTAACGGGTGAAAGGTAGTTGCGTACGGCGTCCGTGATGGTCGTTGTAGGCAACACCGAGTACGGGCGTACGTGACGGGTTGTTCGGGTAACCCTGCAGGGTTAAATCGATTATAATCGCCGTCCCTTGCGGTCAGTGAGTACCACTTGTTCACTGTACCGTGACGTAGAAAGAACAGGCTAGTCACATGTTAAAATGTTGCTGATTGAATGATGGACATTGATTGTTAATGATATGCTGTAGTTTACAGCTAATTAAAGTTCCTTTCAACTTTGGGCAACGTACATGAGAGAAATGCGTTTCTTGTTTGATTGCGGCTCTCTCATGTGCCTTAGCGTAAGGTTCTCCACAACCTGCTGCTAAAACTTGAAAGTAAGGTTCCACTAATTAGGCGAGTCCTTTGCAACTTGTTTTTATCTCATGTACCCATCACCCCTCATGTAGAAGTTCCATGTTTAGGAGAGACGGATCAGTCTTGCTGAGCCTTCGTGCTCACTGCTTATGTTTGAAGCTTTTGCAGGGTTCTATGAGCAAGGGACTCCCGAGGAAGAGACGGAACCCCAGGAGGGGAACCCCGTCCAGTGGGAGTCGTGCACGCCGCCGTGTTAGTGTGCGTGTGTGCTAGCAAGGACACGTTCACGGGCTGAACGTGAACTTGATGCGTAGTCTACGCCCGTGAGTGTAGACTGGACATTTTGCTGTAAAAATGTTCATAAACCAGTTTATGTAATAAAATGTTTGCTTCCGCTTTGTAACTTTGATGTGTGTTATCTGGTGCTGTGCAACGCATCACCCCTCAGCGTGATCCTGGCTCGACAAGACCGTGGGGTCGTGTCAGCGCTGGTATCAGAGCCCGCTTGAGGTTTAACGCACTACAAAGGTCATCTTTTTCAAAAATCCAGTGAGGAACGAGTTAGTAGCCCGTATAAGGATGTTATTAGCGTATAGAAAGTGGCAGACTAACCTATTTGACTATGTCGGAAAATTGTGCATCTCGGGACGTGTATGTCTTGGGGGTGCACGTAAGCGCTGTCCACCAGTGCGCACAAGCTGAAGGGTGGAGCCCCACGGGTGGCAGGTAACCCGACCCGCTTTAATATCCTCTACGACTCTTCATGTCGTTTGGGGTATTCGAGCAACGTCTGTCCCTGGCGTGTGTGGTGCAATTTTGGAGACCCCGTCACGTGGTCTGAAACGTGAACACGTAACTCAAGGCGTGTTTGGCTTGAGAACATCCGGGCGAGTGATGACGGCCGGGTGTACGAGCTGTATGAATACCGGGCTCGGTGTGCAGCCGAGTCTGACGATTGTTTGAGTTTCTGCAGGTAGTCTAACCACAAAACAGTAGACGTGTAGCATCCGTTTGCGAGTGACGTTTAGTGCCACTGAATTAACGAAGCCGGCTAAGTCCGGTGTAGGTTTTTCTTTGTGAGGACGTAGTACCGACATGATCTGGTGACACATCGACGTCAAACTATACTAAATGAACAACTTCATTGTAAAATTTGAAAGTTTTAACCTGGAGTATTAAAACTTTGCTGTAACCTCTTCCCTTAATCAGGATATTCAAAGTTAACAAGTTTTCAACTTATAGGTTGTTAAGGACAGAGCACTCTGTTTTCAGCTTAATTAAGGCTGAAGTTAATCAGAGGTTAGAGGTTGAGTTATTTGGAGGTTGGGGTCATATGATACATTTATGGAAAGCTTTGGAAGAGCTTTACAACTCTTCTGTTGAGGTCCAGAGGTGTTTCATCCTTTAACAAATCGAAAAATGCAGTAGGGTTGGAACTGTCCAGAAAACAGGGCAGGGCAAAGACTCTCTGTAAACTCTCTGTAAATTAAGTATAACTTCCTGCATAAAAATCCAAAAATAGAAAATGAGGTAGTTCTGGAAAGCTTATGAGATGGGTTACAACTTTGTAACAGAAAGTTTTGTTAGATTGGGAACAGAATTAACTGGAATTCTTGGATCAAATCAGTACCAAAGCAGGGAGGTGCTGTCCAATTTTCTCCAGAAATTCTGTTAACTTTGACCTCTCATAACTTTTGAACCAGGACAGATCTTAGGCCAAGCAAATACTTTCTGGAAATCTATTAAAGTTAGATTTAACTTTGGTGTTGAGCTCCAGAATTGGTTTTGCCTTTAACAAGGCCTAAATCAGGTTGAGATTGAAACAGATCAGGGCTGTCATGTTGAACAGCAGATCAGCAGTCAAATTTGCTTAAAATTTGAACTATGTTTCCAAGTTTATGGGTTCAATGACATGTCTTATGTTATAACTAAATGGTTTACTGTTTAAATAAATATTTTACATTTATCAAATATATTTTTACAGATGACAGCAGATAAGCAGTTGGAGAACGGGTGGGTGGTGTCCCACTGTTCTCACCACAGCGGCTATCCGGAAGCATTGAGGCATATGCTTCAATATTTCGGGTACAACCAGATGCCGCAGTACTTCGCCAAGGAAGAAGGCGAGGAGGGGAACAATACGTGGACAATCCATGTCGAAGTCCCTGCAGGACCTACGCCACCCGGTTGGGTGCCGTTCACCGTCACGGTGAGAGGTAGGCAACCGGAAGGGATGTGGCAAGTGGCAGCCCGTGATACCATGTCACGTTTCTGCCAGCTACACGTGAGAGCGATGGAGGGCACTCCATATGTGCTCGTTCCGGTGGAGGGACGGGCTCATCATGTGTGGGAAGGAAGGTACCGTGAGGCAGCCGATCCGGGTTGCCCAAGGTACAGTCCCGCGGAGGCAGACCTTAGACTCCAGATGAGGGCGGGAAACGCCGTGATGGACAGCCAAGCTGTTCATACGGAGCATCTCGCCACAAATCTCAAGGAGAGCACAAGCCGTGGAGACCATTTCGAGAGTGCTCACAGCGCACTCCGCAATGTGCTCCTTCCGACGGTCAAGCGACTGAATGAACAGCACAATCAGTTGCATCGTCTGAAGAAGGCAAAGAAGAAGAGCCGTGTTGACATCACGGCGTTACAAGAGCTGGTGCGGACTCTAACCCAGCAAAATGAGGACCTTACTCAAGAGCGGGACGACGCTATTGAGGAAGGGCAAGGCTGGGAAGAAGACTACAACCAAGCCATGGACGAGGTGCATGCATTGCAGGACCTCGTACCTCCGGTATTGAGCATACCGGTGGTCTTGGGCCCTCCAGCAATGGGAGAACCCGAGATGGGAGAAGAGGTGGTAGATCCAGAGCCACCAGCAGCGGTACCGGAGGAGTACGACCCGCAGGAGGTCGAGTTCTACTCCGAGTAGGGGGTTACAGTTGCCAAGTAGGGCAGCTAGAGTAGTGTAACCCAACTTTTGTAATCGGTGACATGTCGTGTAGGCAGTAGCGTATGTATAGGTAGTGACGACATGAGCACGACTTCTCGGAGACCCGAGAATAATGTATCTTGTATAAAGTTTATGATTTATCAATATATGTGAATGTTGTGCAAATTATTCATGTGTCACTTCAATACCTACTGTTGCATATGGAATTTTAAGTATGACATGTGCTAATAGCTGCTGTTTTGAATTTCAGAATGACTCGTACTCGTGCCAACCCGGACGTTGGGGGTACTAGCCAAGGGGGAGAGACCTCCCAACCGCCTCCTGAGGACTCCTCAGGACAGCAGCAGCAACAGCAGCAACAGCAACAGCAAACACCGCCACCGCCACTGCCAACGGTTACATTGGCCGACATCGTCGCGGCAATGGCGGGTTCACATCAGCAGCACACGGAGTTGCTGCAAACTCTTATCGCCAATACGTCTTGCCCAGAGAGACGTCAAGACCGTGAGGAGCGTCAACAGAGCTCCGACTCCGACTTCCTAGCGACTCATCCCCCGGTATTCTCAAGGGCGGATGAACCTCTCGGCGCGGACAACTGGCTCCGCGCAATAGAGATGAAGTTCGGGCTACTCCAAATAAGCGAGCAGCGCAAGACTCAGTTCGCGGTCCAGCAGCTCCAAGGATCCGCGAGCGCGTGGTGGGCAAACTTTTGTGCTTCACAGCCCACCGACCGAGTTATGACATGGACGGAGTTTCGGACGGCCTTCAGGGCCTATCACATACCGCCAGGTCTGATGAAGAGGAAGACGCAGGAATTCCTACACCTGCAGCAAGGGAGCCGGACCACGCTGGAATACTCCAGGGCGTTCAACGATCTCGCGCTCTACGCGTCGTATCACGCTGATACTGACGAGAAGCGGCGGGACCATTTTTACCAGGGGCTTAATTCGCTCCTGAAGGACAAGTTGGCGATGTTCAATCGCGGCAGCCTCAACGACATCATTGATGCTGCGATTGTTCAGGAGGACTCCGGCAAGGAGTTAGCGGCGGCGGATAGGAAGCGAAGCGCGCCGTAAAGCAGCGGGGAGGGAAGCGGTCCCTACCAGAAATTTCGGATGGTGAATCGCCCACCATCAGGTCCACGCTGGCAGCCACCCTAGAGGTCGATGTCGTTCCGCAGTCGGCCGTACTCTTCACCGGCATTCAGGCCGGCACTGCCAGTACCACCTCCACAACAACAATAGCAGCAGCGGGCGATGCCGCGTGCGTATGCACCTCAGCAGCACATGCCAGGCTTTCGTCCCCCAAGCACCGCACAAGCAACGGCCACATGTTACAAGTGTGGTCGTCCAGGACACTTCGCCAGCAGTTGCCCGGAGAGGCAAGGCGGCGGAGTTGCACCACAATTTCCGGGGAGGAATCAGCCCCGGAACCCCACCAATGCACGGCGGGCAAAACCTAGGCCCGGCTCTGTCCACCATCTTGCCATAGAGGACGTGCCAGAGGGTGAGCCAATCTTTGCGGGTATGTTCCAACTCCACCAGCATCCAGCCATAGTATTGTTTGATTCAGGCGCCACGCATAGCTCCATTAGCCAAGCTTTCATTGATAGATATAGCTTGCAAATACTACCCACCGATAGTCCTTACGTGATCTGTTCACCGGGTGGGAAAATTTCAGCAAGCATGATGGTCCCAAAAGCGCCATTGTGCTTAGAGGGTAGAGTTTACCCTACGTCTCTCATAATCTTAGAGGGACAAAAGGTCGATGTCATCTTAGGGATGTCGTTGTTAACCCGCCACGGCGCTGTTTTAGACACCGTCCTCCGAGTTGTGCACTTAAACTCAGAAGTGCACAAATCTCACTCCTTATTTCTGGACAGTCCAGAAATAAAACTTCCAAGTGTCTATCAATCCACCACCATCAGATTGGAAGATATTCCAGTGGTCCAAGAGTTCCCTGACGTATTCCCGGACGATTTGCTGTGGATGCCGCCCGATAGAGAGGTGGAGTTCAAGATTGAACTTGCACCGGGAACCATGCCAATATCCTGAAGGCTGTACAAGATGGCGCCCAAGGAGTTGGCTGAACTGAAGACTCAGCTCACAGACCTCTTGGAGAAGGGTTTTATTAGGCCGAGCTCCTCGCCATGGGGTTGTTCGGCATTATTTGTAAAGAAGAAGGATGAGATGTTGCGGCTTTGCGTGGACTATCGTCCGTTAAATGCCGTGACCATCAAGAACAAGTACCCGTTGCCACGGATCGACATGTTGTTTGATCAGTTGGTCGAAGCAAAGATCTTTTCCAAGATGGACTTAAGATCCGGGTACCATCAGATTAAGATAAGGGCGGAGGACATTCCGAAGATAGCTTTCTCGACAAGGTACGGACTTTATGAGTACCTGGTCATGTCCTTCGGCCTCACCAATGCTCCAGCTCACTTCATGTACTTGATGAACTCGGTATTCATGCCGGAGCTGGACAAGTTTGTCGTGGTCTTTATCGATGACATCCTGGTATATTCCAAGTCAGAGGAAGATCACAAGAAGCATCTGCGTATAGTCTTGCAACGGCTGCGGGATCACAAGCTATACGCGAAATTCAGCAAGTGCGAATTCTGGATATGGCAAGTGCCTTTCCTCGTGCATATCGTCTCAGCGGAGGGTATCGCTGTAGACCCGAGCAAGATCACTCAAGTGCTGAATTGGAAATCCCCGAGAACTGTTCACGAGGTAAGGAGTTTCCTCGGACTCGCGGGATATTATCGGAGGTTCATTCCGAACTTCTCAAAGATTTCCAAGCCTATGACAGATCTGCTAAAGAAGGCTACCAAATATGTTTGGAGTCCAGCATGTGAAGCGGCATTCAAGGCTTTAGTTAAGCACCTAACATCAGCACTGGTTTTAGCGCAGCCAGACACAACAAAACCATTCGATGTGTACTGCGATGCATCCGGCATCGGGCTCGGATGTGTGCTGATGCAAGACCGCAGAGTGGTCGCGTATGGGTCACGGCAGCTTAGAAACCATGAGCAGAATTATCTAACTCTTGACTTGGAGCTTGCTGCCGTGGTACTCGCACTCAAAATGTGGAGGCACTACCTACTCGGTAACCTCGTACATTTATATACCGACCACAAGAAGCCTCAAGTACATATTCAATCAGAAGGAGCTGAACATGAGGCAGGGAAGATGGTTAGAATTGATAAAGGATTATGAAATAGAGATCCATTATCATCCGGGCAAGGCAAACATAGTGGCAGATGCGCTGAGTCGCAAGTCACACATCAGCAATCTGACCATCACACCGTTGGAAGAGAGCGAACCACCACTACATGTGATTCCACACGGAGCTCTCTACAACCTAGCTTTGATCCCCACCATCCGTGAAGAAATAGTGGCTGCTCAGAAACACGACAAGGGCATGTCACATTTGCGGAGACGTGTAGACAGTGGGGAGCTGAAATGTTTCCGGAAGGACGGAAACGGCGTCCTATGGTCCCGGAGCTACAGAAGAAATTTTTTGATGAGGCTCACTTATCAAAAATTTCTATTCACCCTGGCAGCAACAAAATGTATCAAGAACTTAGAAGCAAGTTTTGGTGGACACGGATGAAGCGGCAGATCGCGAAGTACGTGTCCGAGTGTGATACATGTCGAAGGGTGAAGGCAGATCATATGCGGAAACCGGGACTGCTACAACCACTGGGCGTTCCTGCCTGGAAGTGGGAAGATGTGAGCATGGACTTCATCGTTGGTTTACCCACCACCTTTCAAAAACATGATTCTGTGTGGGTGATCGTCGACCGGCTCACCAAAGTTGCCCATTTCATCCCGGTCAACACCAACTACAACGCCAAGAAGTACGCTGAACTGTACATCTCACGGATCCTATGCTTGTACGGCGTACCCCGTACTATCATATCGGATTGGGGCACTTTATTTGTGTCCCGTTTTTGGGAGCAGCTACACGCTGCATTGGGGACGAAGCTGATCCGTAGTTCAGCCTACCACCCGCAGATGGACGGGCAAACCGAGCGGATAAACCAGATCCTAGAAGACATGCTACGAGCTTGCGCTATCAACCACGGCAAGAATTGGGATGATCACTTGCCGTTAGCCGAGTCTCATACAATAATGGGTACCAAGCCAGCATCAAGATGGCACCCTACGAGGCGCTATACGGGAGAAAATGCCGCACACCGTTGAACTGGTGTGAGTCTGGCGAAAGGGTTACCTTCGGGATTGACCTTGTCAACAACGCGGAAGAAAAGGTTCGACTGATTCAAGCGGACCTGAAAGCCGCCCAATCCCGTCAGAAACAGTATGCGGACCGGAGAAGACGCCCATTGCAATTTGAAGTCGGGGATCACGTATACCTACGTGTGTCTCCAACGAAGGGTGTAAACAGATTCGGGGTGAGAGGAAAGTTGGCACCCCACTTCATCGGTCCATTTCAGATTACCGAAAGATGTGGATCGGTAGCATACCGGCTGAAATTACCAGAAGCACTTTCCGGTGTGCACGACGTCTTTCACATTTCCCAACTGAGGAAGTGTCTCAAGCTATCTACTACCGTTCAGCTGGAGGACATTGAAGAACTGCAACCGGATCTCACCTATCGGGAGGAACCGGTTCAGATTATTGATGAGTAGGCCCGAACCACACGCAACCGTACGTTGTGGTTCTACAAGGTTCTATGGAGTAATCACACCGTGGACGAAGCGACTACCCCGACTTTTTCACATCGCATATCCGGTAATTTTCTACCGTCCTCTCTCTCATTTTCACCATATAATCTCGGGACGAGATTCTTTTAAGGGGGGAGGAATGTAAGGGCCTCAGTTTTTGACACATGTTTGAAGTGTTCATCACCACACATACACACCTCATTTGAAGAAAGTTGATGAACACATTTGAAGAGCAAGTAACCACCATCAACATGCTCATGAGAGAATAAACTCACATATTGCAAAAGTGATATTTCCCACATGTAATATATAGGGGCTGGGCATATGAAAAACTCCTACACATTGCTAGGAATGTCCATGCCAAGTTTCACCCAAATTCAAAACCTTTTGAGGTCATTTTTGGTGTAGCTAGAAAGAGGGCAGTTTGGAACTACATTCAAATTAAACTGTTTCTATCACATGAATTCAAAAGTGGAAGACATATTCTCACACAGCACATTTTTATGAGCTCACACACCAATTTTCACTCTATTTGGAGTTAATCTTGACATGAGCTAAGTGGGGCAAATTCAAACTTTATTTGAATTTCAAACTGAACATGTGCTGAAATTTATCCAAACCAAACCCAATTTGAATTCTAACTAATTCGAATGGCTCAAAGGTTGATAATTCAAATCACCAGGGGCTTTGTGGGGGTTACTGTTTACAACAGTGATAAGGAGTTAATTTCAGAGGTTAAAATTGAGGGTGGGACCCACATGTCATAGAGATAAGAGTGAAGACTTGCACACAAAGTCACAGCCTCGGTGGCAAATTCCACGGAGCAGCTGCCGGTTCAACGCCACCGAGAGCTGCCCGTGCGCCACCGAGGAGGAGCAGCGCCACCAGCTGCTTCCCGCTTCCACACGCGAGCCCAGGGTCGGTCCCGGGGTCCTCTTAAGGCGTTCCACCGAGGCGATCATCGCTCATTTCCTTCTCCTCAGTGCACACCGAGTCCCCCGGCTTCCGCCTCTCTGCTCGACCGGGAAACCGCAAAAACATCGTGCCCCCTCCTTCCCCGAGCTGCTAGGCAGCACCTTGTGGTCGCACTTCACTTCCCCGACGCCAAAAACCCCGAGCTCCGGGCTCCCTTGCCCCAGAACGATCGCCACAGCGGCGACCTAACCTCAGCCGAGGGTCAGGCGCTCGTGGACAGCGTTCCACAGGGGCTTTCATGGTCCAGCAAGAGCGGCAGCAGGAGCGCGCGACCACCGTGTTGCTCTCCTCCAAGTCTTGAAGCAAACCGTGAAGAATCCGCTACGAATTTCCAGATTTTGCTCCGGCGGTCTTAAACCGAGCTTCCGGTACGGATTCTTCGAATTCCTGCTCTATGATCCTTCTTAAGTTATCAAATCTTGCACATAGGCACTGGACTAGCCGGCGATCAATTTCCTTTCTGCATCCGTGGTATGAAACCGACTAGGAGAGACAAATTTTGAGCTTGATCGGGGGCGTTCATGGCGGGCACCATCGGTCACACGGTGCCGACCAACTTGCTGCCATCTTTGAACACCTTTGAAACCTTGTCGAGCTTCCTAGAGGTGTATTCATGCTGTAGAACCGATTGTTCGAGGTCTTGGCGGGTTAGAACCCACGGCCAACGGCGCCGAACCTCAACCGAGGCCGCTGCACGTCACCGGGTTATTTCCGGTCGCCGCCAGCCGAAACTGACCCCACAGACGTGTTCCTTGACGTCGATAACCCCTTGGCGGCAAGTTTCAGACCGTGCGATGACCGGCAGCGTCAATCCGGCGAGCTCCGGGTCTGCTCTGGCGAGGGGAGGCGGCGCGGGCGCGAGGGCGCGTCGGGAGGAAGAAGAAGAACGCGGGGCCCGGTCGTCAGCGACTTAAAAATTTAAATCGGGATCGGGTGTGGCTGGGATCCGTTGTGCTGGCACGCAGGAACCCCGCGGACCACGGTGTGCCGACGCCTCAGCGCGCGACACGTGTCCCCGTGGCCCACCCGCAAGTTTAAACTTTTCCCCGATTTTCAGATTTCATTCAAACTTCAAATCCTCATAACTTGGGCTAGGAAACTCCAAATCGAGTGAACCAAATTTTTTTGGATTCAGCTCTCTGTGCACTTTCCAGCAAATCAAGTTTCACTTCATGAAAATCCTTATTTCTCCATAATTAATTCCTCAAATTTTAAACTGTTGTGGAATTTTAACTGGGGAATCCCTTGAAGGAAAATTCTGAAATTTTGCTGGGATGTTCACCAAACTATCCCTGAACTACCATAAAAATTTCAGGTCCATTTGAGCTCATTGATCCACCTAATGGTGTGATTAGTGAAACTGTTCCAGAGAAAATAGAAAATGCTCAGAAACATTTTCAGAATTTTCTCTGAAATTGTTTAGCTCATATCTTTAGATAGAAACCTTCAAATTAAGTGAGACCAACTCCATTAGAACCCTCTGAAAATCTAGTTTTCAGAAAGTCATAGTTTGTTTCATGAAAATCCTTAGAACACCCTAAAAGGCTTCAATTAAGGTCAAGTACATAATTAATTGTGGAGGGCTCAAATGAGCTTTGCTGCAACTAAAAATTGACCAAGTCTCTGTTTAGGTTGTAACCAAGCCACAGTAAAAGTTTCACAGTCATTGGGTCTGTCTAGTAAGAGTTATAGACTTCATAAGTTTAAATTCAAGCAAATGCATTTAAATTAATACATATACTTGTATATCATGTAGTCGCTAAGGTCGAGGAGGAACCCGAAGTCCTAGACTTCGTTACTCTGGAGGAGCAGCTAGCCTACGACCAAGAGCAGCAAGGCAAGCTCCGGTTTGCATTAACCGTTTTACAAATTTTTATTGTTTTGAGCACTTACTTGAGTATTATGATTCCTTGCATTAGAGTCTTGTTTGGAAACCCAACTGCATAGCCAAGAAAACCCTGGGTTGGGTTTAGGATTTGCAAACCCCGTTAGCTACTGCAATGCTAAGATAGTGTAGGATTCGGTACAAGTCAAGTAGTTGGAACTACTCGCGAGAACAGACTAGAGGCACACGACTCGGGTAGAGATAGCACATGATACACATGGCAAGAAGAATGAGACCGAGCGGAGAGTAAGGGCAGTAGGACTTTGGGGCCTGTGTGCTATAGCTACGCTTATGTCGATTGAGGACCGAGCCGTGTGCGGGCCTGTTGAACAAGCTAGAACAGTACCGAAGACCTACCGGCTATAGGGGAACCGGGAAACCGATGTAACTCGGGTAGCTGGGTGTTGAGGCATAGCTGGTCGTTCAGAGGGTAGGTTGAGAGCTCGAGGTGTAAATCGGCTGGCGGCACTGAGATGCGCGTGCAGAGACCTCTTGCTCGAGACGATTGGACCGGTTCAACATTTGGCTAACGGGTGAAAGGTAGTTGCGTACGGCGTCCGTGATGGTTGTTGTAGGCAACATCGAGTATGGGCGTACGTGACGGGTTGTTCGGGTAACCCTGCAGGTGTAAATCGATTATAATCGCCATCCCTCACGGTCATTTAGTACCACTTGTTCATTGTACCGTGACGTTGAAAGAACAGGCTAGTCACATGTCAAAATGTTGCTGATTGAATGATCGACGTTGATTGTTAATGATATGCTGTAGTTTAGAGCTAATTAAAGTTCCTTTCAACTTTTGGCAACGTACATGAGAGAAATGTGTTTCTTCTTTGATTGCGGCTCTCTCATGTGCCTTAGCGTAAGGTTCTCCACAACCTGCTGCTAAAACTTGAAAGTAAGGTTCCACTAATTAGGCGAGTCCTTTGCAACTTGTTTTTATCTCATGTACCCATCACCCCTCATGTAGAAGTTCTATGTTTAGGAGAGACGGGTCAGGCTTGCTGAGCCTTCGTGCTCACTGCTTGTGTTTGAAGCTTTTGCAGGGTTCTATGAGGAAGGGACTCCCGAGGAAGAGACGAAACCCCAGGAGGGGAACCCCGTCGAGTGGGAGTCGTGCACGCCGCCGTGTTAGTGTGCGTGTGTGCTAGCAAGGACACGTTCACGGGCTGAACGTGAACTTGATGCGTAGTCTACACCCGTGAGTGTAGACTGGACATATTTTGCTGTAAAAATGTTCATAAACCAGTTTATGTAATAAAATGTTTGCTTCCGCTTTGTACCTTTGATGTGTGTTATCTGGTGCTGTGCAACGCAGCACCCCTCAGCGTGATCCTGGCTCGACAAGACCGTGGGGTCGTGTCACATAGCACACCGATTTATTGGTGTAGCTTGAGGGCAGCCAGGTAGAAATCTGCTAACAGGAATAGAAGATGCTCCGTGTAGGGAACCTCCTACTCGTTTCGGTGCGACCGGTTCAACGTTTGGGCTGTTGGGGGAAAGGTTGTCCCGTACGACACGGGGTGAGCGTGCTGTGTGCAGCTCCGTGTGTGGGTGTGCGTGACGTGCTCTTCGGGTATCCCTGCAGGTGTATACCAAGTTGATTCGCTGTCCCTCGCAGTTATGAGTACCGCTTGTTCACTGTGCCGTGACGTAGATTAACATATGAAATGATGTGATTCAATATTGCTGTCATGAATAACTTATATTGGTACATGTGTGCCATGAAATATTGCTTACTAAATTTCAGATTCATGAACTGTTAAGTTGTGGCTAAAAGATGAACTAAGGATGAACTTGTAGGTGTGTCCTTTGCTTCAATTTACTATCCTATATTGGTTATAACCTGCATGTAGAGTTCCTTGTATAGGGAGTCGGTTAAGACTTGCTGAGCCATCGTGCTCACGGTTGCTGTTATGAGTGTTTTGCAGGTGAGGACTACCCCACGGACTCGAGGTACGAGTCCACCGGCGAGGGCTACCCTCCGTCGAAGACCATGGCTGAGTGGGAGCCGTACACGCCGCGCTGAGCTGATGAGTGGAGCTAGTGTGAGTTGTCCATAGGGCTGGACAACTGACTTTTACTAGATAGGTGGGCGTGAGTTGTACATATTATCTTCTGCTGTAGAACTCTGTAATTTAGTTGTAAAACTGAAGGTTTGTACCACTTTTGTACATATTCAGTTTCTTTTCTATGTAATACAATGTTTTCCTTATGGTGTGTGCTGTCGGGTGTCGCATCGTGCGGCACCACCCACTACAGGAAACAGGGCAACATACGACAGCCTGTATAACATACGACGGCTAGCTGTCGTATATAAACTTACATACGACGGTCAGCAGAGGCTGTCGTATATAAGTTTATATACGACAGTACAGCCGTCGTTTGGTATACGGCTGTCGTATATAGCAGTTATATATGACAGCCAACCCTAGGCTGTCGTATATAGCAGTTATATACGACAGCTAACCCTAGGCTGTCGTATATAGCGTTTATTTATGACAGCCAGTGCGGCTGGCTGTCGTATCTCAAGCCGGCCGTCGTATATAGTTCACATATAGAGCCCATCGGGCCCAACCCTGATTTTTTTCACCTTACCCGCTCCGCACCGCCGTCTGCCGCCCGAGCCGCCGCCCGCACCGCCTTCCCGCTCCGGGCCGAGCCGCCGGCGCCCGTGCCACCCTCCCTCACCGCCGTGTGCCTCCTCCCTCCCCCACCCCGCCGGCGCCCCCACCACGCCAGTGCCCCCACCCCGGCGCCGCCGCCCCCATTCCGCCACTGCCCATTTGACCCCGCCACCGCCCCCACTGCTCCCCGCCGCCCCGACGACGCAGCCAGCCCCACGCCGCAGCTGAACTGCACTGCCGGCCGCTCTCCCCGCGCGGCCGCCCTGCGTCGCCGCCGCCGTCCGTTGGCCTCGCCGTCCGAGCCGCAGCCGTGGTCATCGCCATCCGTCGCCCTCGCCGTCCGTCTCCCTCGCCACAAGCGGCAATGGAAGTAAGAAACATACAATTATACTTTAATTACATTGCATTTCAATTGGTTTTGTAAATTGTAATGTTTGAAATGACAGGCACTAGCTCGACAGCAAAGGCAGCAAATCTAGATACCGTTGTGGCAGCCACCTCCGTTCGTGCTGCATCCGTCGCCACCACAGGAGCAGTTTCCTGGAGTACGGGTACAAAAAGAAAGTTACATTAAGTGGAAGCCCCAACCGCTAAGAATCCTAATGAACCTAGAAAAAGAATTATAAACTTGTACATATGTCACTGTGTTTCGCAGGGATCAGGGACGGAGGATCAGACTTCATCGCCGCAGCTAAGGGCGCCAGGTTCGCCGCGGCAGGATGACTGCTTCGCTCCCGGAGGTAGTGGAGGGGCTAGTAATCAATAGACTTGTGATTTTATTTTTGATTGTGTGGATGTCAGACTTTGTGATTGTGGATGTGTACTATTGCACTTTGTTGTGATTTTGTATGTCAAACTGTTTTGTTGTTGTCTATTGATTTGGATGTGTAGCTGGCCATCGAACCAGGTTAGCCATTTTCTGTTTTTGTTTTAAATGGAAAAGCTTATATACGACGGCCTGTATAGTTTATATACAACGATCGCTATACAGGGTCGTCGAGCCTAAATTATATACAACGGTTGGGCTCAGGCTGTCGTATATAAGCTCTTATATACGACAGCCAGGGTCCAGCCGCTGTCGTATATAAGAGGGCCCAGCCATCGTATATAAAGGCCCTGGCCCACTGGGCCAAGTCTACAAAACGGGCCGTTGTATATAAGGGGCCGTCATATATATACTGTTATATACGACGGTGCCGTCGTATATAACTATATATACGACAAAATATATACGACGACCACAAACTGTCATATATAAACAACTGTCGTCGTATATAGGTTATATACGACGGTTTTGGCCGTCGTATGATGACGGGAATCCTGTAGTGACCCTCTGAGATCCTGAGCGTATGGATTTCAGTCCGTAACATGAAAAGACTAATTCCATTAACATGAACAAAGTAACAAAAAGGGAAAAAGATACAAGAGCCGTATCAAATTCTCCAATATGACTTGGAAACTAGAGAGGCTCCTCTCTAAGCCTATTTCTCTAGTAGGACCTGGCAGAATTCTAATACAAGAGAGTATCTGAGAGTGAAAGACCACTCATTTATACCCTGCCTATAGTGTTTTCACGCAAGAATCTTCTCGAGAATCATTATCCACCACCATCAGGAGTCAACTAGGAGATTCCAGGTGTTGGCTGACCGAGTTTGGTGCTAGGGCTGATCACTAATTTGTGGCCCTGAAGTCAGTTTTAGTGATTCCACGTACGATAAGTCTTTACATGCCCGTTGTGGGCCGTTTGATCCATGAGAGGTACATGTGGCAATCCCTAATTGCTTGGAGTTGTGCTTCTTTACCACATGGGTGTGTTTTCACCTCATTTCTATATAAAATCACCAGCATGCATAATTCTTCCAAGGACATATGTAGCTATGTTATTTGTATGTGTCATGCATGTAAGAAATGTTGAATCCTCTATGATGCTGAGTAAAATTGACAGTAGAAATTGGTGCTTAACGTCTATGAACAGCTAGAAACTAATTAATAAGGTAGTCGTTGTAATCAAATTATTGCTGGAGCATGATGTATATGAGTATGTAACCATTTTTCAAGCATGTGTGGTTGTATGATTTAACTATGGATATTTCCTCAAGTATCTCACGGTCCAGTTGTTGCTCAAACTGCAGCTCGACGGCAATAGGGGCCTTCGACGCTTCGTTCCACGCCATGAACTCGCTACCACGTCGTCCTCACCCGTGTTGAAACTGGAGCAGAGCTTCCTTGCCATCACAGCCTCAGTCGCCCCACTCGCCCAAAACACTCAGTCTGCATAGTTATCTCACAGCTCATTTCCTGCGACACTCACACAACTTGAATTTCTAGTCTTTATATTATATAAATATTTGTGTGTGTGCTGGTTCGTATTTAGCACAACTTCTGAACCAGTTTTTTCACAAATAAGCTGGGGTGTGCCAAACAACCCGTTTCTTCAACAGCCTATTAGTTCAGCAACTTGTGAGACAAGTTTAAGCTGTTGTGCACCAGCTTTTCAGCCAAGCTGTTTTTTTTAACAAGTTTAACCTTTGCCAAACAGGTACTTAAAACCAGTAAAGAAACTCCGCTTAATTATTAATATTGGTTCCAGTTAATAATCGATACTTATAAAACTAGTATTTATACCAGTTCGTATATGAAACTGATGCATGAAGTCCGTTTAGTTATCACTACAGGTTCTAGTAAAGAACTGGTATTGATAACAACTTTGTACAACGGTTTTTCATGTCTTAATGATTGACGCGGCTACAGAGGCTAAAAATTGGTACTGGTAATCTTTTTAAACCGGTTCAAATTTAATCAGTTTTGATGGGGCGGTATGAATGATTTTTTCTAGTGTAATTCCTTCCATAACAAAAAGAAAAGGGAAAACTTACTGCAGTTCCCGATTACAGGGATTAGCGTTACATTAAAAATCACGCCAACAGAAGGAAATACAGGAGCACATTTTATTTTGCAAACAGGGGACATATAACACTGATCGATCTCCTCTTTTGTTTCTATGCAATTTTGTATGCAGATGGGAGCAGCCTGGGGACTGGGTGAACCATTAGGGGCACGGCTCGCTGCAGCAGCAGTGTAAACTTCTCCTCCATGTTCAGTTTATCCGGCGTCTGGCCAATAGGCAACTCCCAGTCAAACGCATGCACCAGAGTAGCGCTCGTAAGCGTGACCATCCGCAGGCCCCAGCTGAGGCCCGCGCATATCCTCCGGCCGGCGCCGAATGGTATGAGCCGGAAGTAGAGGTGGGAGTCGGGCCAGCCGGGCTGGCACGGCCCGAAATTTTCGTGCTTCGGGCCGATTCGATCCGCGGCCCAAAAGCACGCCGGGCCTTTTCGGGCCGGGCCGGCCGGCCCGAATTACCAAACCAGCGGCCCGAGCACGGCACGTGGCCCGGCGGGCCTATTTCGGGCCGGGCCCGGCCCAAGCACGGCCCGATAACAGAAAAATTCAAATAATTCAAAAAAAATCTATAAATTCGAAAAAATTCAAAAAAATCGAAAAAAATCAAAAATCCATAAAAAATCAGGAAAATTCCAAAAAAATCCAAATAAATCTAAAAAAGCAAAAAAATACAGAGAAAATTCCAAAAAAATCGGACTTTTTCAAACATTTCGGGCCAATTTCGGGCTGATGGACCTTTTCGGGCCGATGGGCCAATTTCGGGCCGGGCCGGCCCGAGCACGGCCCGAAACTCAATTTCGGTTCGGGCCGCCCGAAGCCTCCAAACCTGGGCACGGCACGGCCCGAAATCCCGTGTCGGGCCGGCCCGGCCCGAATCTATTTCGGCCCATTTTCGTGCCTGGGCCGTGCCGGCCCGTAGGGCTTCGGCTCGCCCGAATTTGGCCCGGCCCATCTCCCACCTCTAGCCGGAAGTCAACACCTTTCACATCAACGTTCTCATGTGAACCACCTGGGAGGAAGCGGGCTGGCCGGAACTCCAGTGGGTCGGGCCACAGGGCCGAGTCACGGGCGATGCCCCACACATTGACCAGCAGCTCAGAGCCCTTGGGGATGTGGTAGCCAGCGACCTCGCAGTCCTCGGCAGCCATGCGCGGCAGCGAGAGTGGCGTCGAGGGGTGGAGGCGGAATGTCTCTTTAATGACCGCGTTCAAGAAGGTGAGGCGCGGGAGATCAGACTCGGAGACGAGCCTGTCGCGGCCGACGATAGCGTCCAGTTCCTTCTGGACCTGCTCGAGGATTTTCGGGTGACGGATCAGCTCTGCCAGCGACCACTCCGCTATGGTAGATGTTAGTGTCTGTCCCTGCCACGAACAGGTTCTGACGTAGCAGAGAAGGCATGGGGAAGATAGTGAGTAGGTTGGAATGAACCTGTTAAAAAAGCTCTTCGATCGGTAGTCACATCTAGAGCGCGAAAGGAAAAAAAACAAACATTGCAACAACAACTCTTCGGCATGCACTAGCTGCAATGTCCTTTACCTCGTTTGTGTTTTTTAGACAATAGTCCCACATCACCTATTGTATCAGGGAGGTTCCATGACCAATATATATATATATATATATATATATATATATATGTGTGTTTGTGTGTGTAATCATCCCTAGCCGCCGCCGTACCTCACGGAAACGCAACCCCTCCCTCCCCTCGACGTGTCACCGTCTTCTCGACGCTCCACCCCACTGCGGTTAGACCGCCAGCTCAACGGCGGTCAGACAGCCACCGGGGCCTGGCGCCCCCCTGCGTCGTACACCTAACCCTAGTCGCTGCCGCTCCGAGGCGGCGTCTGCTCGTGGTCCGACTGCCAGCCCCGACACGTAGCGCCCGCCCGCGTCGTCCATCTAACTCAGCATGCTCACTGTCTGAACCTGAATGTGGACTAGAGGGGGGTGAATAGGCCTTTAAAAGATTCCTGCACACTTAATAAAATTATCAGAAACTTGATTGATCGGACTAGTCCGGTTGTGTGGGCGGACTAGTCCCGTGTGCTGAATTATGTGAGTTAATTAAGTGTTACAACCGGACTAGTCCCGTGTGCTGAATTATGTGAGTTAATTAAGTGTGTTTCAAAAATTTAATCTTTCAGCAGCGGAATGAGAACAACAGTTTTTATAAATTAATTTATTGTATGGATGCACGTGCAAACTTATAAGTAACTCAAATGATGACTAGCAAACTAGTGATCTAATGTATCAAAATGTAAAATAAATGAGAGACAAAAGACACAAATTTTTACCGAGGTTCGATCTCACCAAGAGATCTACGTCCTCGTTGAGGAAGCTCACACAGAGCCGGGTTCCCAGCCCTTTCCCTTTTCAAGTCACCACACAGGCCGACTTGACTTCACTATCAAGTGTAATCACCGTGTTTGTGGGGCAACCTCACAAGTTGAGGGCTCCCACAAGAATTACAATGAGAAGTTGATCAAATACACTCAAAAAGATTACAATGCAGAATATGAGTGTAGAGAGATCAAACCCCAAGAGCTCACAACGAAGGAACGACGATCTCCCAATCCCAAATCCAAGTATTTGATTGATCTTCACCTTTTTGCACCTTAGATGTATGGGGAGACTTATTTTTGGGCTCTTGGGACAGGTGGCGGCGCTAGGGTTTTTGTTTTTGACAGTATGAGTCGTGTCTCTATTTAGAAACAACGAAGGACCTCTTTTTATAGGGTTTCCAAAGAAGTTACCGTTGTTAAACCTACTACCGGACTAGTCCGGTATATGATCGGACTTGTCTGGTCTACTTCCAGTAGGTTAACCGGACTAGTCCGGTCCACAAACCGGACTTGTCCGGTGCTATGTGAAATGGGGTTCCAGAAACTTCAGCGGACTAGTCCTGTCGCTTGGATGGACTAGTCCGCAGTCCTCTAAAGAGGACAACAGAGACATGACCGGACTAGTCTGGTCCAAAACCGGACTTGTCCGGTTGAGTTCTAGTAAGCTGACCGGACTAGTCCGGTCCATGGACGGACTAGTCCGGTGTTCAGTGGATTTTAGTTGATTATTAGCCCTTACCCTTACGCAAAGTCATGAGCTCTTGGGATGTGTCTCTCACACACGCCCTATACATTTATATCTACTTTGCTCTTCTAAATTCTACTAAAGTCTTCCTTTTCGGGCACCACTCTATTTTTCACCTTTTTGTGTGTGCCGAGCCAGTTCACTTTGTTTATCCTGCAATCATCTTAATAGTTTCATTAGGATCTCATATGTTCATCATCAATTAGCCAAAACCCACAAGGGATATCCTAGATGCACTTACAATCTCCCCCTTTTTGGTGATTGATGACAACTATTTGAGATATCACAATTGAGAATAAAAAGTTGATTTTCATAAAGTGTGCACATATGAGAATACTAAAGAATTCACAAAAAGCTTCTCACATATGCACACACCTTATGGTGGGGTGCCTTACAGGTGTGTGATAAACAAAATCTGATAAATTAAAGACAATCAATAGTGAACATATAAGTAGTGCATGAGAGCATAGTGCATCACACATAAGAAAAGAAATAGTGCATTACAAGTCCTTTAAAATAGGTACATGTCCTTGATCAAAAGAGATCTTAATAACTATTACTAGATAGTTCAAGTCCAAATCTAATCTCAATCTCTCCTAATCTCAATCTCTCCCCCTTTGGCATCAAGGCACCAAAAAGGGAAAAATTGAGGGGAATCACTCATCGCTGCCTCCTCCGTCAGTCTCAGTCTGATCTTCATCTTCACTAACTTCAGCATCCATGGGAGCAGGATCTTCCTCTGAGTCCTCGGAGGCGGGCGGTGATCCAACGGGCTCAATCTCAAGCTTTGCACAAATAGACTTGATATTGGCATTAACGTACTGTTGATGTTTCTTCCTTGCAAGCTTTTCTTTGCGCTGCCTGTCTTCGATCTTACGGCAGCAGGCAAAGATGGAGGAGAGCACCTTGAGGATGCCACTGGATGATTCTTGGGCAGGTGGAGATCCAGGAGGAGCAGCTGCAGATCTAGTGGCATCATAAGCTTGCTTTGATCTCCTCTCCACTGGTGGAGAGGACGGGGCAGTTGGAGCCGGGGGAAGAGTGTACTCGGTGAGTTTTTGCGGCTTCAACCCCGTATGTTTGACATCCTTGACGAACTCGAGTCCCGTCACTTTCTCAATCATGTACATGATATACGGTGCATATCCACAGGACCTATTGGGGGTGATTGAGATGTTCACGATGTCGTTGTAGATATACTCAAAGACATTGAATGGTCTCCTTCCACTAATGACCTTCATGAGAGTCCTCAAGGTCCCTTGTATAGTTCCCGCATCTCCATCCTTCGGAGCTATGGTCTTTCTCAAGACTCTATTGAGTACCACAAAGAAGGGCTTTAGATATTTGATGGTGGGAGGAACATATGGCATCCTTGTGTCATAGAGAAATTCAAGCTCCTCCTTCTCCAGCGGTTTCAGATTATGAATGACCAGTTCATGATCCAAAGTGTGTTGGAGGTGAAGAATCCTAGCAAATTCATCATAAGTGACACTATACCTTGAACCATGAGTCATCCAAGTAAGGCTGTCTCCATCATCACGAGCAAAGTAGAGAGTGGAGTAAAACTGGGTGATGATTTCATTGTTCCATTCATACTCAAAGGATAGCAAGTCCGTCAGACCGTGCCTCTCTAACGCCTCCACCATCTCACGGAAGGCAGGATACCTCTTTGACTTCAGGTATTCAACATTTATCCATTGACTTTCTACTACAGGATTTTTCATCTTCATGTACACATGCTCGTAGTAATCTGCATGGAAGTTGCTCTAGAACCTTGGATCAGAACACTGTTTAGGTCAGTCATACACTTGAATCTTCCTGAAATTATCAGCAAGCTCACCCCCTTTTCCAGTGAAATCCTCACTCGAAGGCTGCCTGTTGCGGTGAATAGGGTTTTTCATCTTCAAGGGCCCAAGGGGACCACTAGCAAGTCCCTTCCCTTTATTGAGAACTCTTTTTGGCCCTGACGAGCCCTCAGCAGCATTTTTCTTTAGAGGCCTTTTGCCAATGACTTTCCTTATCTTAGGTAGATTGTCGTCGGAGGGTGGAGAGTGAGCATTGACGTCATGTCTCTTATTCATAACTCTCTCCTTGGTCCTCCTCACTTTCTCGCGTTGAACGTCTTCATCAATGTGAAAAGAGCTGTCATCTGAGCCTGAAGACATGATGCCTGATAAGGAGTTCAAGGATTAGATACAGATGGACTCATTATCGACTTCAAATGGGAACGTAGGGGTTCAACTGTCTGTCAGAGACCGGACTTGTCCGGTTTCAGAGTGCGGACTAGTCCGGTGGACCGGACTTGTCCGCATCTGAGCCCCGGACTAGTCCGGCCTGACATAGGAACCCTAATGTTTCATTTGAATCAAATCTCCTATCTAAGGACACAAGGGTAGGAAAATGGTAGGAATACATCTATTGAGGCAATGTACATCCTTTTGAAATCAAAGAAAACTAGCTAGAACTAGAAAAGTTGAGATTTTGGTTTAAGGGGGGAGATTACCAAGATTTGAAGATTCGCGTCGGAGAAGTGGAAATCAGTCCGGATGAATCTGGAGGAGAGAAACCACTCGTCAAGGGGAGAATTTCCCACGGATAAAATCTCAGTTTTGAGGGTTCAACCCGAAAATCACTTTGGGGGCTAGGGTTTGGAAGAGGAGAGGGAGAGCAAGTCTAATGAGGGGTGAGGGAGAGGTCTGGTCCGGCCAAGTGCTTCTATATGCGACTGACCGGATTAGTCCGGTCATGGTAGCGGACTAGTCCGGTACCCCTGAGTTAACCTAGTTGTTGTCTGTCCAGACTAGTCCGGTTGGAAATCGGACTAGTCCGTTTCCAACAGACTTGATACATATATAGATAATTAATAGTGATCCAAGGACAATAATTTTGCAAGTAGTCTTGGTGATTACGACCAGTAGGCAATCAGCAATCAAACAATGGTCATAATCCACAAGATTTCTTCATTAAAATAGTTTTCTGAGTGGAAAAGGAGAAGAGGAGCATTTTGATAATACAAAGGAACATTTTGAGTTGCAACCAGGTATGCAATGTTTCAAGCCACATTTCGAGAGTCAAGAATGTTCAGCTCATTTCTTAGTTCACAAAACCTTTTCTCATCTAATGGTTTGGTAAAAATATCCGCAAGTTGTTTTTCAGTCCTAACATGTGAAATAGCAATGTCACCTTTTAATGAGTAATCTCTAAGAAAGTGATGACGGATGTCTATGTGCTTAGTTCTTGAGTGCTCTACAGGGTTGTGTGTAATGTTTATAGCACTTTCATCATCGCATAGAAGCGGGATATGACTTAGATTGTAGCCATAATCCCTAAGAGTCTGTCACATCCAAAGTAGTTGCGCACAACAACTACTGGCTGCAACATACTCTGCTTCCGCTGTGGAAATAGCAATGGAGTTCTGCTTTTTAGATGACCAAGAAACTAGGGACCTACCAAGAAATTGACAAGTCCCTGACGTGCTCTTTTTATCGACTTTGCATCCTGCATAGTCGGCGTCGGAATACCCTATCAGGTTAAACTTGGATCCTTTGGGATACCAAAGTCCCAAGTTGGGTGTGTGCACAAGGTAGCTTAGGATTCTTTTTACAGCAATTAAGTGACACTCTTTAGGTGCGGCTTGAAACCTTGTATACATGCAAACACTAAGCATAATATCTGGCCTAGATGCACATAAATAATGTAAGGAGCCAATCATGGACCGATATACCTTTTGGTCCACATTTGGACCGTCTTCATTGAGGTCGAGATGTCCGTTGATGGCCATGGGTGTCTTGATGGGCTTGGCTTTGTCCATATTGAATTTCTTGAGAATGTCTTGTGTATATTTAGTTTGGCTTATAAATGTACCTTCTCTCAGTTGCTTCACTTGAAATCCCAAGAAGAACTTCAATTCACCCATCATTGACATCTCAAACCTTTCTGTCATTATTTTGCTAAATTCTTCACAGAAGGACTTGTTAGTGGATCCAAAGATAATGTCATCAACATAAATTTGATATACGAATAAATGATCATCAAAATATTTAGTAAAGAGTGTATAGTCAGCTTTACAAATTTTGAATCCATTTTGAGTCAGAAAATCTCTAAGACACTCATACCAGGCTCGAGGAGCCTGTTTGAAGCCATAGAGAGTCTTACGCAGTTTATAGACATGGTTGGGATACTCCTGATCTTCGAACCCCGGTGGCTGCTCCACATAGACTTCCTCCTTTATCGGACCATTGAGGAAGGCACTCTGAAAATAATCTTTGGCCACCAACTTCGCTTTATTTCTTGTCACTACTCCATGTTCATCTTGCTTGTTCTGAAAGACCCATATGGTTCCAACGATGTTCGCCCTTGGTCTTTCCACCAGCTCCCACACTTCATTTCTTTTGAAGTTGTTAAGCTCCTCTTGCATCGCAATCACCCAGTCTGGATCCCTTAAGGCTTCTTCTACCCTGTATGGCTCGAGAAAAGACACAAAAAAATAGTGTTTATAAAAATTTGCAATTTGAGATCTAGTAGTTACTCCCTTAGCAATATCTCCAATGATATTGTTGACAGGATGGTCTCTTTGCAAACACTGATGTACTCTTGGATGTGGAATTTGTATAGTTGCTTGTTCTTCATTGTCTTCATGTGTCATGTCTCCCCCTAGATCATTGCTTCCATGATCATCTTGATCTTCTTGACCTTCCTCAACCTGATCTTGTGTAGGAGCTCCCCCTTGATCATTGCTTCCTTGTTGAAGTTCGTCTTGTGTTTCCTCTCGTGGTAGGAAATCACCAAGTGCCATTTTCTTCAGCGCTTCACATGGAGCTTCCTCCTTATCTAGCATACACTTATCGACTTGCTCCACTTGTGAGCCGTTAGTTTCATCGAACACTACGTCACGTGCAACTTCAACAAGGCCGGACACCTTGTTGAAGACACGATAGGCGTAGGCATTCGATTCATATCCGAGCAAGAATCCTTCATCGGACTTCGAAGCGAACTTCGAGGCCCTTGGTTTCTTGTTCAGAATAAAACATTTGCAACCAAAAACTTTGAAATAAGAAACATTAGGCTTTTTACCTGTGAGAAGCTCATATGGAGTTTTCTTCAGTAGTCGATGAAGGTACAACCGATTTGTGGCATGACAAGCGGTGTTCACCGCTTCTGCCCAAAATCGGTCTGACGTCTTGTATTCATCCAACATTGTTCTCGCCATTTTGATCAATGTTCTGTTCTTCCTTTTGGTCACCCCGTTCTGTTGAGGAGAGTAGGGTGCCGAGAATTCATGCTTTATACCTTCTTCATTGAGATATTCCTCAACTTGGGTGTTCTTGAATTCTGTCCCATTGTCACTTCTGATATTCTTTATGGTTGATGAGAATTCATTCTGAGCTCTTTTCAAGAACTTCTTGAGGATTCCCTGAGTTTCTGATTTATCATACAAGAAAAATACCCAGGTAAATCTTGAAAAATCATCAACAATTACTAAACCGTATTTGTTACCGCCGATGCTGATGTATGCAATTGGACCAAAGAGATCCATGTGGAGAAGTTCCAGCGGTCTAGCGGTGGTCATCACATTCTTGGCGGGGTGTGGTGCTCCAACCTGTTTTCCTGCTTGACAAGCGCTGCACGGCCTGTCTTTTTCAAAAACCACATCCTTAAGACCACGGATGTGACCACCTTTTAGAAGTTTCTGTAGATTTCTCATTCCAACATGGGCTAGCCGTCTATGCCACAACCATCCCATGTTGGTCTTTGCAACAAAGCAAGTGTTGAGTTCGGCTTTATCTTTGTTGAAGTCAACAAGATAAAGCTTTCCTTCAACAATCCCTTGAATGCAATCGAGCCATCGTTTCTTCTAAAGATGGTCACACACTCATTAGTGAATAAACAGTTGTAACCTTTGTCGCATAGTTGAGATATTGATAAAAGATTATAATCTAGAGAGTCTACGTGTAAAACATTAGATAAGGTGTGTTGAGAGGATATTTCAATGTTACCACTACCAAGGACCTTTCCTTGGCTGTTGTCTCCAAAGTATATACCTTCAGTTGGATCCTTGTTGCACTAGTATTCCACAAACATACCTCTCTCCCCGGTCATATGATTTGTGCATCCGCTATCTAGCACCCACTTAGATCCGTCGGAGGAGTAAGCCTGCAAAATAGAATTATTTCTGGGTTTTAGGTACCCAAGCTTGCTTGGGTCCTCTCAGGTTAGTCACAAGAGTCTTGGGAACCCACACACAAGTTTTTAAGTTCTTGTGGCGTGGCCCTGTATATTTAGCAATGACTTTTCCATACTTCTTTTTCATGAGAACATAAGAAGCATCAAATGTATGGAACAGTGTTTGTAGCTCGGATTCATGGGATTTTTCTTTAACAAAAATGATTCTATTCTTAGCATGATTAGAAGTAGACATGTGTTTGTTCCTGTCAAAGCCAAGACCATCTTTAACATTGGGAGGTCTAGTGATCATATATGCACTTCGTGCATATTTGATCTTCTCCTTATCAAAGATGCCGTTTTGAGAAGAATGCATATCATGTGGGGTTGAAGCATTAGAAATTACATTCTTCTTACTAGAGCAAGTGCAGGTACTTATTGTTGTCGAGCTCATGTCTTTGGAGGAAGAGCTCTTGGAGGAAGAGGAGTCACTTTGTTTGAGCGACTCAACTTGCACCTCTAGGATTTTGTTAACTTTTGACAAGTTAGCAAGTTCTTCCTTGATTGCAATGTGCGAGTCCTCTAACGTTGAGTAAGTTTCCTTACTCAAGGCTAGCTCTAACTCAAGTGACTCATTCTTCTCTCTCTCAAGCTCAAGAAGCTTTTCAACTTCTTGATATCTCTTCCTCTCACGGATGAGCATATCTTCTTGTCGGTTGACAAGTTCCTCCTTTTCAAAGATTTCGTTTGACAATATTTCCATTTTCTTTAAAGCAATTTTACTTAGCCCTCTAAACAATTCTTCATTATCACTAGAGCTATCAAAGTCATCAATGGAGGAATTTATCACAGGAGGACTAAGTCGAACCTTTTTCTTGCATTCCTTAGCCATAAGACAAGTGTGGTTGTTCATGTCCCGTCCTCCCATGTTCGGAAAGAGTGTGGCTCTCATAGTTTGTTTCTTGACTGCGAAAGTGGCCATCTCTTCTTCTTCATCGGAGGACTCGTCATTTGAGTCCCACTCCTTCCCAATGTGAGCTTGATGGGCTTGTCTTCTTTTTCTGAAATTTTTCTTTTCTTGAGATCTTGTTTCCTTCTTCTTTTTGTTTTCTTCATAAGTACAGTCCACCATGAAGTGACCATACTCTCCGCAGTTGTAGTAAGTGCGTCGAGCCTTGGATTTTCCTTTATCCTTGCTTTTGCTTTCATGTGAATTGTTGCCGTGTCTTCTCTTCATCATGCGTTTGAACTTTTTTATGAAGAGTACCATTTCTTCGTCATCAAGATCGGTGCTCTCGTCGCTTGTATCTCCATTGTCTTGGTCTTCACGAGTTTCTTTGAGTTTGGGTCTGCACGTTGCTTTGAGAGCAACTTCCTTCTTTTTAGAAGAGGTGAGCTCGGCTAGGTCTTTGACGTATTGAGCCTCTTTCTCCATCATTTCATGATTTATGATCTTTCCCAATAACTCACCGGGAGTCATTTTGTGAAACCCGGGGCTTTCTCTAATCATTGAGCAAAGTGTGACGTTTCTTGGCATGAAGGCTCTTATCATCCTTTTGACCACCTCGTGATCAGTCCATTTCTGACTTCCATAGGCACGGATTTTATTGATGAGTGCCTTCATCCGATTGTACATGTCTTGAGGTGATTCGCCTTCTTCAATAGCAAATCTCCTCAATTCTCCTTCTAGCATCTCAATTTTGGCTTCACGTACAGACCTATTTCCTTCATGAGCAGTTTTGAGTGTATCCCAGATTTCTTTTGCACTTTCTAGTCCATCGATCTTGGTGAATTCTTCTCTGCTCAGTGACGATGTGATTACTGCAACGGCTTGTGCATTTCTGTGAATCTCTTGTTCTTGTTCCGGAGTGAGTTCTTCATCCGTGTCTGGGATATCTATTCCTGTGCAAACAATATGCCAAAGGCTAGGATTTAAGGATATTAGATGCATTTTCATGTTGTACTTCCACATGGTGTAGTCACTTCCGTCAAACTGCGGGGGCCTTCCCATAGGAATAGAGAGATAATGATTATTTGAATTGATACGGTTGTAGTTGTAAGGATACCGGGAGTAGTCGTGATGACCACTCACCATCGTCTTTTCTTCCTCTTTTCCCTTTTGTGCCATTAATTTCTTTCTTAGTAATGTCTTTAGCTCTCTCACTTCATCATCGTCATGTGGACTTTCTTTCAGCACATCGAAGGCTTTGGCTTCTTGCTCCTCATCGTTGTTGTTCGTCTTCGGGATATCGTTGTTCTTCTCAGAGGCCATTGATCTCTCCGAGATGTGAGTCTCGTTGGTGGAGAACTTGGCTCTGATACCAATTGAATGTGGCCTAGAGGGGGGGTGAATAGGCCTTTAAAAGATTCCTGCACACTTAATAAAATTATCAGAAACTTGATTGACCGGACTAGTCCGGTTGTGTGGGCGGACTAGTCCGGTGTGCTGAATTATGTGAGTTAATTAAGTGTGTTTCAAAAATTTAATCTTTCAGCAGCGGAATGAGAACAACAGTTTTTATAAATTAATTTATTGTATGGATGCATGTGCAAACTTATAAGTAACTCAAATGATGACTAGCAAACTAGTGATCTAATGTATCAAAATGTAAAATAAATGAGAGACAAAAGACACAAATTTTTACCGAGGTTCGATCTCACCAAGAGATCTACGTCCTCGTTGAGGAAGCTCACACAGAGCCGGGTTCCCAACCCTTTCCCTCTTCAAGTCACCACACAGGCCGACTTGACTTCACTATCAAGTGTAATCACTGTGTTTGTGGGGCAACCTCACACTTTGAGGGCTCCCACAAGAATTACAATGAGAAGTTGATCAAATACACTCAAAAAGATTACAATGCAGAATATGAGTGTAGAGATATCAAACCCCAAGAGCTCACAACGAAGGAACGACGATCTCCCAATCCCAAATCCAAGTATTTGATTGATCTTCACCTTTTTGCACCTTAGATGTATGGGGAGACTTGTTTTTGGGCTCTTGGGACAGGTGGTGGCGCTAGGGTTTTTGTTTTTGAAAGTATGAGTCGTGTCTCTATTTAGAAACAACGAAGGACCTCTTTTTATAGGGTTTCCAAAGAAGTTACCGTTGTTAAACCTACTACCGGACTAGTCCGGTATATGATCAGACTTGTCCGGTCTACTTCCAGTGGGTTAACCGGACTAGTCCGGTCCACCAACCGGACTTGTCCGGTGCTATGTGAAATGGGGTTCCAGAAACTTCAGCGGACTAGTCCTGTCGCTTGGATGGACTAGTCCGCAGTCCTCTAAAGAGGACAACAGAGACATGACCGGACTAGTCTGGTCCAAAACCGGACTTGTCCGGTTGAGTTCCAGTAAGCTGACCGGACTAGTCCGGTCCATGGACGGACTAGTCCGGTGTTCAGTGGATTTTAGTTGATTATTAGCCCTTACCCTTACGCAAAGTCATGAGCTCTTGGGATGTGTCTCTCACACACACCCTATACATTTATATCTACTTTGCTCTTCTAAATTCCACTAAAGTCTTCCTTTTTGGGCACCACTCTATTTTTTACCTTTTTGTGTGTGCCAAGCCAATTCACTTTGTTTATCGTGCAATCATCTTAATAGTTTCATTAGGATCTCATATGTTCGTCATCAATTAGCCAAAACCCACAAGGGATATCCTAGATGCACTTACAGACCCCCACCAGCCATCCAGATTGTGATCTGATGGCATCCACAGGCGCCCCCGATGTTGACGGCGCCAACGACGCCCAAGCAGCTGCACAGGATGTTGCTCTCGTGACCGAGTTAACTCGGTTAACCGCGGAGACCGATCGTCTCGCTATCAAGGCAGCACGTGCGCGTGCAGCGGCCGACTCCAGGGTGGGCAGATCCGTCCAGGCTGGTGGCGAAACTGCCGGAACGCTCTTCGTGATGTATGGTGGCTCTTCCGACGTCTCGTCCCAGCGGACCATCAAGACCCTGCGCCGAGAGGTGGCGGCAGCTGCTCCAACCCCTGGCCAGCGCCACACCGCAAGTGGATGGAGATGGCGATCAGCTTCGACGCCTCCGACTGACCCAAGAACCTGGCGGACGCTAGGCAGCTGCCACTCCTCGTTGCCCCAACCATCTCCAACATGAAGCTCTACCACGTGCTGATCGATGGTGGGGTGTCCCTCAGCGTTATCAGCCTTGCATCTTTCAAGAAGCTGCACATCCCTATGTCCCAGCTTACACGCTCGAGACCATTCCCTAGGGTAGGTCGGGACCCAATCTTCCCATGTGGTAGCATCTCCCTCCCACTGACATTCGGGACACCTGAGAACAACCACACGGAAAGCGTCGTCTTCGATGTTGCGGGGGTCAGCCTCCCCTTCAACGCTATAATCGATAGGCCAGCCCAGTACCAATTCATGGCAGCATGCCACTACGACTACCTGGTACTGAACATGCCAGCCCTGAGTGGCGTCCTCAAGATCCGCGGAGACCGCACTGCGGCTGTCTCGCGCTGGAGAAGCTCCAAACGCTGGCAGCTGCATAGGAGGCTGCTTCCAGTCACGTAGAAGCTAGCCGGCCACCTCCAAGCATGCGTCAGCGGGGGATGACATCTGCACCCCGTGTGCAGCCATCATAAGGCAAGGACGTACTAGTCAAGGTCGTCCAAGTAGGTCCTGATGCCGCCCAGACCACCCGAATTGCCGGGGTATGGGTGACAAATAGGAAGACGTGCTTGTCACCTTCCTCCGGGCAAATGTCGACGTGTTTCCGTGGCAACCGTCGAAAATTCCCTGGATCCCCAGGGAGGTGATTGAGCACCAACTGAAGATCCACCCTGACGCCAGGCCAGTTCAACAGAAGCCTCGGAAGCGATCCATCGAGCGGCAAGACATCATCCGTGAAGAAATCAGGAAGTTGCTCGATGTAAGGCTTCATCTGATAGGTCCACCATCCTCGATGGTTGGCCAACCCTGTTGTTGTCCCCAAGGCTGGCGGGAAGCTTTGGATGTGCATCGACTACACCACACTCAATAAGGCATGTCCAAAGGATCCGTTTCCTCTCCCTCATATAGACCAAATAGTGGATTCTACACCCGGCAGTGATCTACTGTGTTTCCTAGACGCATATTCAGGTTTCCACCAAATACCTATGTCTAGGGAAGGTGAAGAGCATACTTCATTTATCACAGTAGATGGTCTATACTGCTATGTGTGCATGCCTTGTGGTCTTAAGAATGTCTTTCCCACTTTTGTACGTGCAATGCATCAAACATTTGGGAATCTCATTCGTGAACTAGTTGAGGTGAATGTCGATGACATTGTAGTAAAGGTTAAGTCACAAGCATCTCTGCTTGACAACCTAGCCCTAGTCTTCGACAGACTGCGTTCGACATGCACAAAGTTGAACCCAGACAAATGTGTCTTTGAGTCTCAGCCGGCAAGCTGCTCAGTTTCTTGGTATCACACCGAGGAATCAAAGCTAACCCAGAGAAGATTAAGGCCATAGAACTAATGCGGCCCCCTGCCCACATCAAGGACGTGCAAAAGCTTACTGGATGCCTGGTTGCGCTCAGTCGGTTTATCCCTAGACTGGCTGAGCGGGCTCTTACGTTCTTCAAGCTTCTACACAAGTTCGGTCCATTGGTATGGACCGAGTAGGCGGATGAGGCGTTCCAGGAGCTGAAGAAGTTCCTCACGACGCTACCTGTCATGGTAGCGCCGGAACAAGGCGAGCCTCCGCTCCTCTACATCGCTGCTACAACTGAGGTCGTGAGCATGGTTCTGGTTGCAGAGCGGCCAGAACTCTATCGACCTCAAGTCCCAGACGAGGCTCCTGCTGCTGTTGGTCTAGAGCCTCGAGACTCGGACTCTGCAGGTGACCTGAGGGACGGGGAAATAGTTGGGTTCCACCCAGTTGGACCTGATGAACAATGCATATCTAGGTCCAAGCTCCCGAAATGCAGTCTTGGAACTGGGGGCCTGGAGGCCCCCGAGTATCGGATCTCCTCGAGAAGATCCAGTCAGGTCTCAGCCAGCTAGACCAGGTGACTAGTGCACATCTGGGTCCATGCTCTTAGAGTGTAGTCCCGGACCCGGGGCCGGGGGCCCCTGAGTCCCGGACCCCTACAAGAGGACGCATCAGACCCCTCTGGGAAGATCTGAACCGTCCAGCATCTGGTCTACTTCATTAGTGAGGTCCTCCACGATGCCAAAACAAGATATCTGGAGGTGCACAAGCTGCTCAATGCAGTCCTCGTAGTGTCAAGGAAGCTGCTCCACTACTTCCAAGCTCACAAGATCTCAGTGGTCACCTGGTACCGAATAAGAACCGTCCTCCACAGCCCCAATGCAACCGGGAACATAGCCAAATGGGCTGCCAAGCTGGCAGAGCTCTAGCTGGACTTCATATTGCGCCATGCGGTGAAGAGTCCGGTGCTAGCTGACTTCGTGGTAGAGTGGACACCACCGCCGTGCTACCGAGGGAGCCAAGACATCGGTGGACCAGAGCCCAGAGCTGCGGTTTTTACTAGGCCTTACTGGACTCTCTTCATCGATGACTCCTCACGCAAGCAAGGTGCCAGAGCAGGGGTCCTGCTCCTTACACCTACCAGAGAGTAGTTCAAGTACATGGTGCGACTTGACTTCAAGGCAACCAACAACATGGCGGAGTATGAAGCTCTCATCTTCGGGTTAAACACTGTGTTGTTCCTCGGCGTCCAGCAGTTTGTGGTCAAGGGTGATTCTCAACTAATCATCAAACAAGTCAATGGAGAGTGCTGCTGCAACGTCCCACAACTTGCAGCCTATCTCCTCCAAGTACAGAAGTTGGAGAAGGACTTATTATCCTTTGATTTGTGCCATGTCGCCCGCGCCAACAACACGATAGCCGACGGCCTGTCAACGAAGGCTTCCACTTGGGCTCCGGTGCCTGAGGGGGTCATTGAAAGAAAGTTGCTGCGATCGACCGTTTGGCAGGCCGAACCAGGCGAAGGGGGCGGGACCAGCACCTCGAAGCTGGCAGTCCCGGCGGCCCGGCTACCATGGTGCCCGCCATGGATCATAAGCGTCATCGGTGACTCCATGCAACCCAGCGCTCAAGATCCAAGTGCTCAAGCAGGTCCCAACGCATGAATCACAGAGATCCGGGACTACTTGAATGAAAATATCCTTCCCGATGAACGTGTATCCGCTGAATGGATCACTCGGTTGGCTAAGATATACGCGTCGGTAGAAGGGGATCTCTACCGGCGTGGCGCTAATGGCGTCCTATTGCGGTGCATAATCCGGGAGCAGAGCTGTGACTTGCTCGTAGAGATACATGGAGACGAGTGCGGGAACCATGCATCTTCCCGCACGGTGGTCGGTAAAGCCTTTCGGCATGGCTTTTACTGGACGACAGCTCTCCAGGATGCCGTCGACCTGGTCAACATATGCAAGGCGTGCCAGTTTCATGCGAAACATATCCACACACTGGCGCAGACGCTCCAAGTGATCCCGCCCTAATGTCCCTTCACTGTGTGGGGGTTGACATCCTGGGGCCATTCCCCAAATCCGTCAGAGGGTGCCGCTACCTCTACGTTGCCGTAGACAAGTTCACCAAGTGGCCGGAAGCTGCCCGTGTAGTAACAGTCAACGAGCAGTCAACAATCAAGTTCATCAAGTCGATCATCTGCCGGTTCGGGGTCCCAAACAGAATAGTCACCGGCAACGGGACCTAGTTCACCAGTGCAGTGTTCCAAGACTGCTGCGAAGACCTCGACATCCAAGTTTGCTATGTTTCCGTTGCTCACCCAGAGAGAAACGGTCAAGTTGAAAGAGCAAACGCTGAGATACTCAGGGGGCACCTACGACAGCTTGAAGAAGAACGGTGTCAATTGGGTTGAAGAGATTCCATGTGCACTGTTGTCTAGCCAAATGTCCCTCAGTCACGCGATAGGGGAAACACCATTCTTCCTGGTGTATGGGGTTGAGGCCGTACCTCCCAGAAATCACCATGGGCTCATCCCGTGTCCAAGCGTAAGATGAAGCCACGCAGGATCAGCTCCTGCATGAAGATATCGACTTTGTCGAAGAGCGAAGGTGGCAAGTAGCTGCTTAGAACGTGCAATACCGTCAAGCGCTCTGGCGTTATTAGCAGTGGTTCGTGCGGAGTAGACAGCTCGAGGTGGCGACCTGGTACTTCGGCAAAAGCTTTCTCGAGAAGGCGGGAACAAACTCTCCCCCAGATGGGAGGGTCCCTTCCGAGTAATACAAGTATGCCGCCCCGGGTGCGTCCGCCTAGCCACGGAGGATGGGGTACCTCTACCCATTCCATGGAACATACAACACCTCCGTAAGTTCTATTCTTAGCGCAGCGGTAGGGTTCTTTTTTCTCCATAAAGGTGTCATAGTGTCTAGGAACAACGCTTAGAACAGCTAAGCTCTGCGGAGTCCTGCTACTCTTGTCATCTGGAGCGGGTCGCTGCCTTCTTGTACGACCTGTTTCCTCTTATGAAAGAAGCCTGAAATGAGAAAACATACCTTACCCTGCGTACCTTATTCACAGTTTGTGCACTTATTCACAGTTTGTGCTCACTAATGTATATCAACTGTAAATGGCATGTCCGGAGCCTATTCTACATACTTGTCCTATGTCCCGTGGCACTGGAAGGTCCCCACGCTGAAAGGTTAACACCCGCGGGAGGTCCAGGGCGTGCAGCCTGCTTAGTCTGGTTCCGTACCCTAAGCCTGCCGCACTGCCTCCCTTGCGCTACAACTGAGTACTTGGGGGCTGGAAGGAACACTCCTACGCACAAGAAAAGTAACTGGACCCCGGACATTGCCCCCTTTCTTTTCGTGCTTTCTTTCCATACTGCTCCGGCCATGTGGCCAGTAAGTTTTTCCTGTGCCCAATCATAGTAGGAGCTTTGTATCCTTCTACAGGCGGGTCCGCTTGAGGTACCTATGGCATTCTCGGAGTCCTGTGGTTGTCTCATTGCTTAGGGGCCCTATGGTTCCGAATGGTCCCTCCCCTAAAAGGTACACCAGCGGAAGGTCCAGGGTGTGTTGCCTGATTTGCCTGGTCCCGTACCCCAAGCCTACACACTCTACTTCTCCAGCGCTACAGCTCAGTACTGGGGAACCGGACGACTCATACCCCTGGGCAAGATTTAACCATAGCCTGGGCAACCCACAACAAATTACCCGAGCCTCATAGCTCAGCTGAGGACCGTAAGCCATAGTAAAACTAACAAACAGGATAGAGTGACTAGAGAGAACGACTACTCCTTTTTTCTGCCATGTCTGCAGGTCTGAATAGGTACAAACAGGTCCTTGGCGTCCCGGACCTCCCAGGAGGCCCGATGCTGACGGCCTGCCTCATCTAGTATGCTTGGTAGGTGCGACCCAACTCAAGGGCCAAACCTATCAGGGAGCCATCACGGTGAACCACACAGGCAGGACGTCGAACCTCTGCAGAAACAAGTGGAAGACTTGGAGCTTCAGCTACGACAAGTTGAAGACACTGGCCGAGATTCCCTCGGGTCCTTGCGCTGCCGAGGACCCGGGAGGAGTGTTAGCCACACTGCCGGAGCGCTCTAGGTCCTTACGCTGCTAAGGACCCGGAGGAACAAGTTCAGGACATCGGCAAAGAGCTATCTACCTCGGCTAAGTCATCCCGGACCTTTGTGCTACCAGCAACTCAAGATACACAAGACTTGAAAAAAAAGTCTGTATTTATGGCAGAGCTCTGGCATACAAAGGGGGATACAAGGCGAGCGGGAAACCTAGATGCTACCCACGCTAGAACCTAGCAGCTACAAGTTGGGCGACCTCCTGCTCTATGGCAGACTTGGTTGTCCCCAACAGCTCTTCACTATGGCCATGTGCCACAGGTTCCAGGGAGATGCTGGGGCTAGAGCCTTGTTCTAGCGACGACCTCCTTCTCCTTCAAGCCAATCCTTGTGCAAAGAAGCAATCCCCTCTGTAGTGCAAGGGATGCCCAACAAACAGATCAGCTTGACACCTCAAATTCTATGAGGCATCACCAATCAGCCGCACCGCGACGTCGATGACGTCCAGTGTAGGGTGGGCTAGACGCGCTGCCGGAGAAGGACGATCCGACGGTGCCAGAAGAAGGTAAAGACCTTCAGGGAGGTCAAACCCTCCTCCGCCAAGTACCTGATTCTCCCCAACACCGGCGTGAAGGCACCCTGCGAGTCGGAGATCTTGTCCTTGATGGCTTCCTTGCCATCGGCAAGCCATTCGGATGTCTTGTGCTTCTATCCGAGACCGTCAAGGAGAAGGACACCCTGACGAGCCGCACAGACGGCAGCACGCACACGAACATTTCGCAAAAGTGGATGAAGACGGCTACTAGTGCGAGGGCAGGAGGTGTGAGCTGGATGAGAGCGCTGGGAAGCGGAGGCTTATCGCGCGCAAGAGGAAGATGAAGACCGCAAGGGGCAGGAAGGTACGCCCTTCTCCGGGAGGCCTCCTTTTATACGACCGTGACCTCTGGCAGGGCAACAGGCAGACGTTTGTGTTTCCACTGGAAGGAGCGTTGCAAGCATTGGTAAAGCATCTCACAACAGCCCCGGTCTTAGCTCAACCGGATACCACCAGGCCCTTCGACGTGTATTGTGATGCGTCCGGTATCGGGCTCGGCTGCGTGTTGATGCAAGAAGGACGTGTGGTCACGTATGGCTCACGCCAACATCGGAACCAAGAGCAGCACTATCCGACTCGTGATATTGAGCTCGCTGCTGTGGTTTTGGCACTGAAAATGTGGAGGCACTATCTCCTAGAGAATTTGGTGCATCTCTACACCGACCACAAGAGCTTAAAATATATCTTCACCCATAAGGAGCTGAATATGAGGCAAAGAAGGTGGTCAGAATTAATCAAAGATTACGAGATTGAGATTCATTACCACCCCGGCAAGGCGAATGTGGTTGCCGACGCGCTGAGTCAAAAATCACATGTCCATAACCTTACCATTACACCGATGGAAGAGGAAGAGCCGAGTTTATACTTGGTTCCTTATGGATCACTCTACAACCTTGGCCTCATCCCTACTATTAGGGAGGATATCATTGAAGCTCAGAAGGTTGACAAGGGTATGGCACATCTCCGGAGACGGATAGACAGTGGGGATATCAAATGTTTCCGGAATGATGATGAGGGGACACTATGGTTCAATGACCGCATAGTCGTACCCTGGAATATGGAGCTGAGAAAGAAGATCCTTGATGAAACTCACTTGTCTAAGTTCTCCATTTATCCGGGCAGCAACAAAATGTACCAAGATTTGAAGAGGAAATTTTGGTGGACAAGAATGAAGTGGGAAGTTGCAAAGTACGTATCCGAGTGTGATACGTGTAGACGACTAAAGGCAGATCACATGAGGAAATCAGGGCTGTTGCAACCCTTGAAAATTCCAGCATGGAAGTGAAAAGATGTAAAAATGGATTTCATTGTGGGATTACCCCTGACTTCCAACAAGCATAATTCCATTTGGATAATCGTTGACCGGTTAACCAAGTCGGCTCACTTCATTCCCGTGCATACACGTTACCATGCCAGCAGGTATGCGGAGTTGTACATTGCAAGAATCTTATACTTGCACAGGGTACCCAAGACCATAATCATAGATCATGGAGCACTGTTCGTGGCTTGTTTCTGGGAGTAATTGCACGCTGCATTGAGTACCAAACTGATTAGAAGCTCCGCCTATCACCCTCAAACCGATGGGAAAACTGTGAGGGTGAATCAAGTATTAGAAGACATGTTGAGAGCATGTGCAATTCATCACGGTAGAAATTGGGATGATCATCTACTGTTGGCAGAATTCTCGTACAGCAATGGCTATCAAGCGAGTATCGAGATGTCACCATATGAGGCTCTCTACGGTCGCAAATGCCACACCCCATTGAACTGGTGCGAGTCCGGTGAAAGGGTCACGTTCGGGGTTGATGTGGTGAACGACGTCAAAGAGCGCGTTCGGATTATTCAAGCCAACTTGAAGGCCGCCCAATCCCGACAGAAAAGTTACGCTGATAAGAGGCATAGGCCACTGCACTTCGACGTCAGGGAACATGTGTACCTCCGTGTATGTCTGATGAAAGGCGTGCATCAATTCGGCGTGAAGGGGAAACTCGCTCAATGATTCATTGGACCCTATGCTATCATCGAGAAGTGTGGACCAGTGGCGTATCGACTAGAACTACCGGCATCGCTCGCTAGTGTTCACGACGTTTTCCATGTTTCACAACTACGGAAATGTCTCAAGTATACGGCTGCTGTTCCCACAAAAGACATTGGCGAGTTGCAACCGGATTTGACGTATGCTGAATATCTGGTGGCGATTATTGATGAGAAGGCTCGTACCATGCGAAACCGAATGTTGTGGTTCTACAAGATTTTGTGGAGCAACCGCACCGCTGAGGAAGCAACGTGGGAGAGCGAGGAGTTCCTTCGCTCAAACTACCCAGACTTCTTGGCGCCTCATCATGGGTAATTCGTCTCACAACTTTGTCTCTTCTTTTGTAATCTCGGGACGAGATTCTTTTTAAGGGGGGAGGGATGTGAAATCCCAAAAGTCTAGCAAGTGGAACTGAAATTCACACCGAGAAAATGAGAGGGAATTTAAACTTTTGAATTTAAAGGTGTGAGCTCCAAGTCTAAACTTGAACTTGCAAAAATTTCAGAACAAGGAGATCTAAAGCTACAAATTGGTTCTCCACACATCCACGGGTAGCCCGGTAAATTTTAAGCTCATTTGGAAAAGATTTCCTAATTGTTGGAATTAAAATAGGGGAAAATTCGAATTTGAATTCAAACTTCAGTTTCAAATTCTGGCTTCACTGAAATTCAAATTTGAGAGCACCATTGTGTTTTTCATACTTCTTTTGGCTTATCCTCCAAGTTTGATCAAATTTTGGATTTCTTTGCTCGTTCAAATGGAATTGGAAAGAAAAGAAGAGGGGAGAAATGGGGCCCACTTGTCAGTAGACTTACCACCGAAGTCTCTTCTGATTTTCACTCGGACAGCACATGAGCGCGCCACCTCCCGAGCCGTGCGCTCAACCAACGTCGGCCGAGCGCCAGCTCCTGCTCGAGGATCAAATCACCGAGTGAGAGTGATCAACACGCTGCCGTCCCACGTGAGACATCTCCCTCGCGCTCCCCGGCTCTCCTCGCTCACACCCGACGCAAAACCAGCCGCTGGCCGACCCTCTCTGCTCACCGTCGTCTGAGCACTAGAAGCCCCCTCACGCCCGATGATCTACACGAAAAACATCCGCCCTCAGGTGCTAAAAAATACCGTGCAAACCGTTCCTCTCCTCATGCATCACTGTGGATGAATTTCCCCGCTATTTGCTTCGGTATTCATTGAACTGAGCTGCACCAAAACCCCAAATTCGTAGTGATCACTTGCCCAAAGCTTGTGCCGAGCTATAGACATGATATAGACCCTCCCACGCTCCTCTAGGATCAAGAACCATCGAATTTCATGGAGTTTTGGCGCTGTTCATCGAGAATTTTGAGCCGGCACCGATTTTGGCCCTAGGTCGCCGATGAACTCCTAATTGCAGCTACTTTTGAGCTGATTTGAGCTCATGCCGGTGATGAGGGATCCAACACGGTGCTCTAGGAAGAAAAACTGAAGAATTTGAGGCCTCCTAGCACGAGTGCGACGCCGCCGAAGTCAAACCGCCGCTGAAGGGTTTCCGGTGACCGGGGCCCTCGGTCGACCCCATGGATCCGTTGCCCATGGTCCAAAAGGGGGAGGCGGCGATTTTGGGGGCAAGGGAAGGCTGGGAAGGCAGTTCCCGCAGGGATCGCCGGAGAGCGCCGCCGCCGCTCGGCTGTTGGCGCGAGGAGGAAGAAGGAACTGTGCAGTGGGTCCGCGCGCAAGAATTTAAACATTTCCTTCGATTTTTCAGTTTAGTTCAACTTCTATTGCTCATAACTTTTGATAACAACCGCCACAAATTGTGAAATAAATTCAATTGGATTCCTCTCAGTGAGTACTATCTAGGGATGCATCCCAATTTTTATGAAAAACTCTAGATTTGGCTCATTAATTCATTTAAAGAAAATCTTGTAGGAATTATTACAGCAGTTCTATTTATTGGAAAATTCCCAAATTTGGGAAGGACATTCTTCCAAAATCCTTGAACTCCTGTAATAATTTCAGAGGCATTGGACCTCATTTGCTTGGCCAAATGTGGTGTCAATCCTTTATGTCTCTGAAAATAGGAAAAATAAACAGAGCCATTTTCAGACTTTTACCCAAAATTAATAAATCCATATCTCTGACTAGGAAGCTCCAAATTTAGTGAACCAAATTTTTTTGGATTTGTCTCTGGGAGTACTATCCAGCAAATCAAGTTTCAGCTCATGAAACTAATTTTTTCCAGAATTAATTCCCTTAAATTTAAACTGTTGGGAATTTTATCTGGAGAATTCTTTTATGGAAAATTCTGAGATTTGGCTAGAATGTTCATTGGAAAATCCTTGAGTCACAGGAAAAATTTCATATCCATCCAAGTCCATTTTATCCCCCTAAGGGTGTGATTAAGTGAACTGCCCTGAGAAAATAGAAAAATGTACAGAAACTTTTTTCAGATTTTCTCAAATCTTGATTAGGGCATAACATCCTCTAGAATTCTTCAAATGACAAGAAACCAACTCCATTAGAATCATATCAAACTCTAGTTTCCAGAAAGTAATGGTTTCATCCATGAAAATCCCTGAAAATCCTTAGAATCTCTAGTAATGACCAATTAGACTTTTATTTGTGCAGAGCTCAAATGAGCTTAGGTTCAAATGAAATTTGATCAAGTCTCTGGTTAGGTCCTTACCAAGCTACCATAAAAATTTCAGAGCCAAAGGGGGGTCTAGCTAGAGTTATGGTCTTTACATACTCAATTTAACACATTGCATTTAAATTGACATATCGATAAATTGCTCACGTGTAGTCGCTGAAGGCGAGGAGACCCTAGAAGTGTTGGACTTCCTACTTACGGATGAGACACTAACTTCTGACCAGCAGCAACAAGGCAATCCCCGATTTGCATTGAACAAGTTTTTAAAGTTTTGCTTTATATATACTTAGGGTGAAGTCTATGTGTGCATTAGGTATAGGATGGATGAAACCCCAAATGCATAACCAGATCATGCCAACAAGAGTGAGGGTAGTGCCTAAGTCCTCGAGTAGTTTATGCTCTGCTTAATATGTATAGACTTCGGTACAAGTCGAGTAGTTGGAATCCACTCGCGAGTATAGAATTCGGGACACGCGAGATTGGTTCGAGTGATGTGAGATCACTTTAGAAAGAAAATGAGACTAGGCAGGGGCTTGGACGCAGCCAGAGAAAGTCATGTGTGCGTGGCCCTGTCCGTGTTGATTAAGGACCAATTCGTGTGTGGCCCTGCTGAACAAGTTTTGAACGTACCGAGAGCATATCAGATATATGGGCCCTGATAAACTGATGTATCCTAAACCTCCGGGCATCGAGGCATAGCACACCGATTTATTTGTATAGGTTGAGGGCAGCCAGGTAGAAATCTGCTAACAGGAATAGAGAGATGCTCCGTGTAGGGAACCTCCTACTCATTTTGGTGCGACCGGTTCAACGTTTGGGCTGTTGGGGGAAAGGTTGTCCGGTACGACACGGGGTGAGCGTGCTGTGTGCAGCTCCGTGTGTGGGCGTGCATGACATGCTCTTCGGGTATCCCTGCAGGTGTATATCAAGTCGATTCGCCGTCCCTCGCGGTTATGAGTACCGCTTGTTCACTGTGCCGTGACGTAGATTAACATATGAAATGATGTGATTCAATATTGCTGTTATGAATAACTTATATTGCTACATGTGTGCCACAAAATATTGCTTACTAAATTTCAGATTCATGAACTGTTAAGTTGTGGCTAAAAGATAAGCTAAGGATGAACTTGTAGTCGTGTCCTTTGCTTCAATTTACTATCCTATATTGGTTATAACCTGCATGTAGAGTTTCTTGTATAGGGAGTCGGTTAAGACTTGCTGAGCCATCGTGCTCACGGTTGCTGCAATGAGTGTTTTGCAGGTGAGGACTACCCCACGGACTGGGGGTACGTGTCCACCGGCGAGAGCTATCCTTCGTCGGGGACCACGGCTGAGTGGGAGCCGTACACGCCGCGCTGAGCTGATGAGTGGAGCTAGTGTGAGTTGTCCATAGGGCTGGACAACTGACTTTTGCTAGATAGATGGGCGTGAGTTGTACATATTACCTTCCGCTGTAGAACTCTGTAATTTAGTTGTAAAACTGAAGGTTTGTACCACTTTTGTACATATTCAGTTTTTTTCTATGTAATACAATGTTTTCCTTATGGTGTGTGCTGTCGGGTGTCGCATCGTGCGGCACCACCCTCTGAGATCCTGAGCGTATGGATTTCAGTCCCTAACATGAAAAGACTAATTCCATTAACATGAACAAAGTAACAAAAAGAGAAAAAGATACAAGAGCCGTATCAAATTCTCCAATATGACTTGGAAACTAGAGAGGCTCCTCTCTAAACCTATTTCTCTAGTAGGACCTGGCAGAATTCTAATACAAGAGAGTATCTGAGAGTGAAAGACCACTCATTTATACCCTTCCTATGGTGTTTTCACGCAAGAATCTTCTCGAGAATCATTATCCACCACCATCAGGAGTCAACTAGGAGATTCCAGGTGTTGGCTGACCGAGTTTGGTGCTAGGGCTGATCACTAATTTGTGGCCCTGAAGTCAGTTTTGGTGATTCCACGTACGATAAGTCTTTACACGCCCGTTGTGGGCCGTTTGATCCATGAGAGGTACATGTGGCAATCCCTCATTGGTTGGAGTTGTGCTTCTTTACCACATGGGTGTGTTTTCATCTCATTTCTATATAAAATCACCAGCATGCACAATTCTTCCAAGGACATATGTAGCTATGTTATTTGTATGTGTCATGCATGTAAGAAATGTTGAATCCTCTATGATGTTGAGTAAAATTGACAGTAGAAATTGGTGCTTAACGTCTGTGAACAGCTAGAAACTAATTAATAAGGTAGTCGTTGTAATCAAATTATTGCTGAAGCATGATGTATATGAGTATGTAACCATTTTTCAAGCATGTGTGGTTGTATGATTTAACTATGGATATTTCCTCAAGTATCTCACGGTCCAGTTGTTGCTCAAACTGCAGCTCGACGGCAATAGGGGCCTTCGACGCTTCGTTCCATGCCATGAACTCGCTACCACGTCGTCCTCACCCGTGCTGAAACTGGAGCAGAGCTTCCTTGCCATCACAGCCTCAGTCGCCCCACTCGCCCAAAACACCCAGTCTGCATAGTATATATATATATATATATATATATATATATATATATATATATATATATATATATATATATATATATATATATATATATATATATATATATATATATATATATATATATATATATATATATATATATATATATATATTTGTGTGTGTGTGCTGGTTCGTATTTAGCACAGCTTCTGAACCAGCTTTTCAGCCAAGCTGTTTTTTTTTAACAAGTTTAACCTGTGCCAAACAGGTACTTAAAACCAGTAAAGAAACTCCACTTAATTATTAATATTGGTTCCAGTTAATAATCGATACTGATAAAACTAGTACTTATACCAGTTCGTATATGAAACTGATACATGAAGTCCGTTTAGTTATCACTACAGGTTCTAGTAAAGAACTGGTATTGATAACAACTTTGCACAATGGTTTTTCATGTCTTAATGATTGATGCGGCTACAGAGGCTAAAAATTGGTACTGGTAATCTTTTTAAACCGGTTCAAATTTAATCAGTTTTGATGGGGTGGTATGAATGATTTTTTCTAGTGTAATTCCTTCCATAACAAAAAGAAAAGGGAAAACTTACTGGAGTTCCCGATTACAGAGATTAGCGTTACATTAAAAATCACGCCAACAGAAGGAAATACAGGAGCACATTTTATTTTGCAAACAGGGGACATATAACACTGATCGATCTCCTCTTTTGTTTCTATGCAATTTTATATGCAGATGGGAGCAGCCTGGGGACTGGGTGAACCATTAGGGGCACGGCTCGCTGCAGCAGCAGTGTAAACTTCTCCTCCATGTTCAGTTTATCCGGCGTCTGGCCAATAGGCAACTCCCAGTCAAACGCATGCACCAGAGTAGCGCTAGTAAGCGTGACCATCCGCAGGCCCCAGCTGAGGCCCGCGCATATCCTCCGGCCGGCGCCGAATGGTATGAGCCGGAAGTCAACACCTTTCACATCAACGTTCTCATGTGAACCACCTGGGAGGAAGCGGGCTGGCCGGAACTCCAGTGGGTCGGGCCACAGGGCCGAGTCACGGGCGATGCCCCACACATTGACCAGCAGCTCAGAGCCCTTGGGGATGTGGTAGCCAGCGACCTCGCAGTCCTCGGCAGCCATGCGCGGCAGCGAGAGTGGCGTCGAGGGGTGGAGGCGGAATGTCTCTTTAATGACCGCGTTCAAGAAGGTGAGGCGCGGGAGATCAGACTCGGAGACGAGCCTGTCGCGGCCGACGATAGCGTCCAGTTCCTTCTGGACCTGCTCGAGGATTTTCGGGTGACGGATCAGCTCTGCCAGCGACCACTCCGCTATGGTAGATGTTGTGTCTGTCCCTGCCACGAACAGGTTCTGACGTAGCAGAGAAGGCATGGGGAAGATAGTGAATAGGTTGGAATGATGCTGTTAAAAAAGCTATTCGATCGGTAGCCACATCTAGAGCGCGAAAGAAAAAAAAAACATTGCAACAACTCTTCGGCATGCACTAGCTGCAATGTCCTTTACCTCGTTTGTGTTTTTTAGACAGTAGTCTCACATCACCTATTGTATCAGGGAGGTTCCATGACCAATATATATGTATATATATATATATATATATATGTGTGTTTGTGTGTGTAATCATCCCTAGCCTCCGCCATACCTCACGGAAACGCAACCCCTCCCTCCCCTCGACGTGTCACCGTCTTCTCGACGCTCCACCCCACCGCGGTTAGACCGGCAGCTCAAAGGCGGTCAGACAGCCACTGGGGCCTGGCGCCCGCCTACGTCGTACAACTAACCCTAGCCGCCGCCGCTCCGAGGCGGCGCCTGCTCGTGGTCCGACCGCCAGCCCCGACACGTAGCGCCCGCCCGCATTGTCCATCTAACTTAGCATGCTCGCGGTCTGACCCCCACCAGCCATCCAGATTGTGATCTGATGGCATCCACAGACGCCCCCGATGTTGACGGCGCCAACGACGCCCAAGCAGCTGCACACGATGTTCTCGTGACCGAGTTAACTCGGTTAACCGCGGAGACCGATCGTCTCGCTATCAAGGCAGCACGTGCGCGTGCAGCGGCCGACTCCAGGGCGGGCAGATCCATCCAGGCTGGTGGCCAAACTGCCGGAATGCTCTTCGTGATGTATGGTGGCTCTTCCGACGTCTCGTCCCAGCGGGCCATCAAGACCCTGCGCCGAGAGGTGGCGGCAGCTGCTCCAACCCCTGGCCAGCGCCACACTGCAAGTGGATGGAGATGGCGATCAGCTTCGACGCCTCCGATTGACCCAAGAACATGGCGGACACTAGGCAGCTGCCACTCCTCGTCGCCCCGACCATCTCCAACATGAAGCTCTACCACGTGCTGATCGATGGTGGGGTGTCCCTTAGCGTTATCAGCCTTGCATCTTTCAAGAAGCTGCACATCGCTATGTCCCAGCTTACACCCTCGAGACCATTCTCTAGGGTAGGTCGGGACCCAATCTTCCCATGCGGTAGCATCTCCCTCCCACTGACGTTCGGGACACCTGAGAACTACCACACGGAAAGTGTCGTCTTCGATGTTACGGGGGTCAGCCTCCCCTTCAACGCTATAATCGACAGGCCAGCCCAGTACCGATTCATGGCAGTATGCCACTACGGCTACCTGGTCCTGAAGATGCCAACCCCGAGTGGCGTCCTCAAGATCCACGGAGACCGCACAGCGGCTGTCTCGTGCTGGAGAAGCTCCAAACGCTGGCAGCTGCATAGGAGGCTGCTTCCAGTCACGCAGAAGCTAGTCGGCCACCTCCAAGCATGCGTCAGCGGTGGATGACATATGCACCCCGTGTGCAGCCATCATAAGGCAATGAGTACCAGTCAAGGTCGTCCAAGTCGGTCCTGATGCCGCCTAGACCACCCGAATTGCCAGGATATGGGTGACAAATAGGAATACATGCTCGTCACCTTCCTCCGGGCAAATGTCGACGTGTTTTCGTGGCAACCGTTGAAAATTCCTGGATCCCCAGGGAGGTGATTGAGCACCAACTTAAGATCCACCCTGACGCCAGGCTGGTTCGACAGAGGCCTCAGAAGCGATCCATCGAGCGGCAAGACATCATCCGTGAAGAAATCAGGAAGTTGCTCGATGTAAGGCTTCATCCGATAGGTCCACCATCCTCGATGGTTGTCCAACCCTGTTGTTGTCCCCAAGGCTGGAGGGAAGCTTCGGATGTGCATCGACTACACCACCCTCAATAAGGCATGTCCAAAGGATCCGTTTCCTCTCCCCCGTATAGACCAAATAGTGGATTCTACATCCGGCTGTGATCTACTGTGTTTCCTAGACGCATATTCAGGTTTCCACCAAATATCTATGTCTAGGGAAGGTGAAGAGCATACTGCATTTATCACAGTAGATGGTCTATACTGCTATGTGTGCATGCCTTGTGGTCTTAAGTATGCCTTTCCCACTTTTGTACGTGCAATGCATCAAACATTTGGGAATCTCATTCGTGAACTAGTTGAGGTGAATGTCGATGACATTGTAGTAAAGGTTAAGTCGCAAGCATCTCTGCTTGACAACCTAGCCCTAGTCTTCGACAGACTGCGTTTGACAGGCACAAAGTTGAACCCAGATAAATGTGTCTTTGAGTCTCTACCGGCAAGCTGCTCGGTTTCTTGGTCTCACACCAAGGAATCAAAGCTAACCCAGAGAAGATTAAGTCCATAGAACTAATGTGGCCCCCTGCCCACATCAAGGATGTGCAGAAGCTTACTGGATGCCTGGCTACGCTCAGTCGGTTTATCTCTAGACTAGCTGAGCGGGCTCTTACGTTCTTCAAGCTTCTACGCAAATTCTGTCCATTGGTATGGACCAAGGAGGCGGATGAGGCGTTCCTGGAGCTGAAGAAGTTCCTCATGACGCTACCTGTCATGGTAGCGCCGGAACAAGGCGAGCCTCCGCTGCTCTACATCGCTGCTACAACTGAGGTCGTGAGCATGGTTCTGGTTGCGGAGCGGCCAGAACTCTATCGACCTCAAGTCCCAGACGAGGCTCTTGCTGCTGTTGGTCTAGAGCCTCGGGACTCGGACTCTGCAGGTGACCTGAGGGACGGGGAAATAGTCGGGTCCCAACCAGTTGGACCTGATGATCAATGCATATCCAGGTCCAAGCTCCCGAAATGCAGTCCTGGAACCGGGGGCCTGGAGGCCCCGAGTATCAGATCTCCCCGAGAAGATCCAGTCAGGTCTCAGCCAGCTAGACCAGGTGACCAGTGCACATCTGGGTCCAAGCTCTTAGAGTGTAGTCCCGGACCCGGACCCGGGGCCAGGGGCCCCTGAGTCCCGGACCCCTACAAGAGGACGCGTCAGACCCCTATGGGAAGATCTGAACCGTCCAGCATCCGGTCTACTTCATTAGTGAGGTCCTCCACAATGCCAAGACAAGATATCTGGAGGTGCACAAGCTGCTCTATGCAGTCCTCGTAGTGTCAAGGAAGCTGCGCCACTACTTCCAAGCTCACAAGATCTCAGTGGTCACCTGGTACGGAATAAGAACCGTCCTCCACAGCCCCAATGCAACCGGGAACATAGCCAAATGGGCTGCCGAGCTGGCGGAGCTCTAGCTGGACTTTGTGTCGTGCCATGCGGTGAAGAGTCCGGTGCTAGCTGACTTCGTGGTAGAGTGGACACCACCCCCGTGCCACCGAGGGAGCCAAGACATTGGTGGACCAAAGCCCAGAGCTGCGGTTTTTACTAGGCCTTACTGGACTCTCTTCCTCGATGGCTCCTCACGCAAGCAAGGTGCCAGAGCGGGGGTCCTGCTCCTTACACCAACCGGAGAGCAGTTCAAGTACATGGTGCGACTTGACTTCAAGGCAACCAACAACATGGCGGAGTATGGTGCGACTTGACTTCAAGGCAACCAACAACACGGGTTAAAGACCGTGTTGTCCCTCGGCGTCCAGCAGTTGGTGGTCAAGGGTGATTCCCAACTAATCATCAAACAAGTCAATGGAGAGTGCTGCTGCAACGTCCCACAACTTGCAGCCTATCTCCTCCAAGTACAGAAGTTGGAGAAGGACTTCTTATCCTTTGATTTGTGCCATGTCGCCCGTGCCAACAACACAATAGCCGACGGCCTGACAATGAAGGCTTCCACTTGGGCTCCGGTGCCTGAGGGGGTCTTTGAAAGGAAGTTGCTGCAACCGACCGTTTTGGCAGGCCGAACCAGGCGAAGGGGGCGGGACCAGCACCTCGAAGCTGGCGGTCCCTGCGGCCCGGCTACCATGGTGCCCGCTATGGATCATAAAAGCATCATCGGTGACTCCGTGCAACCCAGCGCTCAAGATCCAAGTGCTCAAGCAGGTCCCAACGCATGGATCACAGAGATCTGGGACTACTTGAATGAAAATATCCTTCCCGATGAACGTGTATCCGCTGAACGGATCACTCGGTTGGCTAAGAGATACGCGTCAGTAGAAGGGGATCTCTCAGCGTGGCGCTAGTGGCGTCCTATTGCGGTGCATAATCCGGGAGCAGAGCTGTTACTTGCTCGCAGAGATCCATGGAGACGAGTGTGAGAACCATGCATCTTCCTGCACGGTGGTCGGTAAAGCCTTTCGGCATGGCTTTTACTAGACGACAGCTCTCCAGGATGCCGTCGACCTGGTCAACAGATGCAAGGCGTGCCAGTTTCATGCGAAACATATCCACACACTGGCGCAGACGCTCCAAGTGATCCCGCCCTAATGTCCCTTCACTGTGTGGGGGTTGACATCCTGGGGCCATTCCCCAAATTCGTCAGAGGGTGCCGCTACCTCTACATTGCCGTAGACAAGTTCACCAAGTGGCCGTAAGCTGCCCCTGTAGTAATAGTCAACGAGCAGTCAACAGTCAAGTTCATCAAGTCGATCATCTGCCGGTTCGGGGTCCCAAACAGAATAGTCACCGGCAACAGGACCTAGTTCACCAGTGCAGTGTTCCAAATTGCTGCGAAGACCTCGACATCCAAGTTTGCTATGCTTCCGTTGCTCACCTAGAGAGAAACGGTCAAGTTGAAAGAGCAAACGCCGAGATACTCAGGGGACTCAAGACGTGCACCTACGACAGCTTGAAGAAGCACGGTGTCAATTGGGTTGAAGAGATTTCGTGTGCACTGTTGTCTAGCCAGACGTCCCTCAGTCACGCGATAGGGGAAACACCATTCTTCCTGGTGTATGGGGCTGAGGTCGCCCCCCCCCCAGAAATCACCATGGGCTCATCCCGTGTCCAAGCATACGATGAAGCCACGCAGGATCAGCTCCTGTGTGAAGATATCAACCTTGTCGAAGAGCGAAGGTGCCAAGCAGCTGCTTAGAACGTGCAATACCGTCAAGCGCTCTGACGTTATTAGCAGTGGTTCATGCGGAGTAGACAGCTCGAGGTGGTGACCTGGTGCTTCGGCAAAAACTTTCTCGAGAAGGCGGGAACAAACTCTCCCCCAGATGGGAGTGTCCCTTCGAAGTAATACAAGTATGCCACCCCGGGTGCGTCCGCCTAGCCAAGGAGGATGGGGTACCTCTACCCATTCCATGGAACATACGACACCTCCGTAAGTTCTATTCTTAGCGCAGCGGTAGGGTTCTTTTTTCTCCATAAAGGTGTCATAGTGTCTAGGAACAACGCATAGAACAGCTAAGCTCCGCGGAGTCCTGCTACTCTTGTCATCCGGAGCGGGTCGCTGCCTTCTTGTACGACCTGTTTCCTCTTATGAAAGAAGCCTGAAATGAGAAAACATACCTTACCCTGCTTAGCTTATTCAAAGTTTGTGCACTTATTCACAGTTTGTGCTCACTAATGCATATCAACTGTAAATGGCATGTCCGGAGCCTATTCTACATACTTGTCCTAGGTCCCGTGGCACTGGAAGGTCCCCACGCTGAAAGGTTAATGCCTGCGGGAGGTCCAGGTTGTGCAGCCTGCTTAGTATGGTTCCATACCCTAAGCCTGCCGCACTGCCTCCCCTGCGCTACAACTGAGTACTTGGGGGCCGGAAGGAACACTCCTACGCACAAGAAAAGTAACCGGACCCCGGACATTGCCCCCTTTCTTTTCGTGCTTTCTTTCCATACTGCTCCGGCCATGTGGCCAGTAACTTTTTCCTGTGCTCAATCATAGTAGGAGCTGTGCTATCCTTCTACAGGTGGGTCCGCTTGAGGTACCTATGGCGTTCTCGGAGTCCTGTGGTTGTCTCATTGCTTAGGGGCCCTATGGTGCCGAATGGTCCCTCCCCTAAAAGGTACGCCAGTGGGAGGTCCAGGGTGTGTTGTCTGCTTTGCCTGGTCCCATACCCCAAGCCTACACACTCTAGTTCTCCAGCGCTACAGCTCAGTACCGGGGAACCGGACGGCTCATAACCCTGGGCAAGATTTAACCATAGCCTGGGCAACCCACAACAAATTACCCAAGCCTCGTAGCTCAGCTAAGGACCGTAAGCCATAGTAAAACTAACAAACAGGAAAGAGTGACCAGAGAGAACGACTACTCCTTTTTTCTGCCATGTCTGATGGTCTGAATAGGTACGAACAGATCCTTGGCGTCCCGGACCTCCCAGGAGGCCCGATGCTGACGTCCTGCCTCATCTAATATGCTTGGTAGGTTCGACCCAACTCAAGGGCCAAACCTATCAGGGAGCCATCACGGTGAACCACACAGGCAGGACGTCGAACCGCTGCAGCAACAAGCAGAAGACTTGGAGCTTCAGCTACGACAAGTTGAAGACACTGGCCGAGATTCCCTCGGGTCCTTGCGCTGCCGAGGACCTGGGAGGAGTGTTAGCCACACTGACGGAGTGCTCTGGGTCCTTACGCTGCTAAGAACCCGGAGGAACAAGTTCAGGACATCGGCAAAGAGCTATCTACCTCGGCTAAGTCATCCCGGACCTTTGCGCTACCAGCAACTCAAGATACACAAGACTTGAAAAAAAGTCTGTATTTATGGCAGAGCTCCGGCATACAAAGGGGGATACAAGGTGAGCAGGAAACCTAGAAGCTACCTGCGCTAGAACCTAGCAGCTACAAGTTGGGCGACCTCCTGCTCTATGGCAGACTTGGTTGTCCCCAACAGCTCTTCACTATGGCCATGTGCCACAGGTTCCAGGGAGATGCTGGGGCTAGAGCCTTGTTCTAGCGACGACCTCCTTCTCCTTCAAGCCAATCCTTGTGCAAAGAAGCAATCCCCTCTGTAGTGCAAGGGATGCCCAACAAACAGATCAGCTTGACACCTCAAATTCTATGAGGCATCGCCGATCAGCCGCACCGCGACGTCGATGACGTCCAGTGTCGGGTGGGCTAGACGCGCTGCCGGGGAAGGACGATCCGACGGGGCTAGAAGAAGGTAAAGACCTTCAGGGAGGTCAAACCCTCCTCCGCCAAGTACCTGATTCTCCCCAACACCGGCGTGAAGGCACCCTGCGAGTCGGAGATCTTGTACCTGATGGCTTCCTTGCCATCGGCAAGCCATTCGGATGTCTTGTGCTTCTATTCGAGACTGTCAAAGAGAAGGACACCCTGACGAGCCGCACAGACGGCAGCACGCACACGAACATCTCACAAAAGTGGATGAAGGCGGCTACTGGTGCGAGGGCAGGTGGTGTGAGCTGGATGAGAGCACTGGGAAGCGGAGGCTTCTAGCGCGCAAGAGGAAGATGAAGACCGCAAGGGGCAGGAAGGTACGCCCTTCTCCGGGAGGGCTCCTTTTATACAACCGTTACCTCTGGCAGGGCAACAGGCACGCCGTTTGGGTTTCCACTGCCGCACGCCATGGGCTATTCGCTTCCCGATGATGGGTAGGGCCCAGGTCCACCCGTCAGATGCTGGGGGCAAGGCGGGTAACCTCTCAGGAACGTCTGGCGGTTCCCGAGAAAAGCAGCGTGGTGGAACTGCAGCGGCCGGCCTAAGATCTGCCGCAGTAAATACACCGGGGCAACCCCTCGAGCACGTCGCCACAACCCGCCAGTCAAGAGCAGACACACATCCACTATGCCGACTACATGCTGCCACTTTGACTGCCGAGTATGCCCATTATGACGAGGACGTGCGGCCTTTTCGTCTCCCAGGTACAACCACACACCCAGTACATTGGAATCTCGGCACCGCTTTGGCTTCCAATGTGCAGGCTCAAAAACCACCATGCGGGAAAGATGGAGGCTCCACCTGTGGGCTCGTTACCTCCCCGGAGATGGGCCTAGGGGCCACTTGTCTGTACCCTATAGACCGAATAACCTCGCGTGGAGTGAAAATAACAGCCCAGGCCTCACCTCCCTGCTGAGGCGGGTGCCAACGTAGCCACGTGTCCTTGGCCCCGATCTCAGCCCTGTGGCTGCCACGTGCGCTTGGGCAATGAAGCCCACACGTGTCCCTGGTTCCAGTCCGAGCCTCCCCGCTGAGGTGAGGTCCAGAACTGCCACGTGTCAGTGGGCTCTGAATCCCCTGCTTGATGAGGAGGGCTCCGGAGCTTGGCTCCTGTCCGGATCCCCTCCCTGCTAAGGTGAGGTCCGGAGCTGCCACGTGCACAAAGGAAAAGTTGAGACCGGTCAGGGAGATAGAGATACAGCAGGCCGAGGTCCTTGCGTGCATAGACCTAGCCTGTTGGACAAGTTTGAGTTGTGTACCGGGCGCATACTGGATATATGAGACCCAGGAAACCGATGTACCTCGTGAGATCCACATTGGAACTATTCCGATCGGCTTAAGCTTTCTGCGTTGGTATAGCAGGATGTAATTTGCTCAAGAACATATCACTGCGGGTATGTACCTTGAGGGAGCTTGTTGTTCAGGTCGATGGGACCGCGTCCGGTGTGGATGAACATGGGAAAGGTGGCTGTGTACAATATCAGTCGAGGTTGCTGGCGGCAACTCAGAGATGGGTGTACGTGTCGTGCAGTCCGGGCGTGTCTTGGTTCAAATCACTGTCGCTCACGGTTATATGAGCATACTTGGACACTAAGTCTTGACGTAGTAAGAAGTGAAGTGAATTACCATGTATTGATAAGGATTTTGCTCCTAAATTGCATTGCAACCATGTTTGAATTAGAGATAGTGCCAATTAAGTTTACTTCACCTTGTGCAGGAAGCATCGTAACAAAGAGTTTCTTATTTGATTTTGGAGTTGTGATGCTGCTCGGCTCAAGGTCTTAAAATGAGGCTATAAATCTGAAAGTTATGGATCAACTGTAGGCGATTCCTTTATGCAATGTTTAGCTACCATATTCAATCCTTCGTGCATGTAGAGTTTCTTGTTTAGAGAAGACGGATCAGTCTTGCTGAGCCTATGTGCGCATGCTTGCTACATGAGTGGTTTTGCAGTTTAACAATCTATGCTTATGAAGAGATTGTCCGGTAAGACTCGGAGCCATCCGAGTCGTTTAACTCATGGAAACCCCTGCCGCTGTCGTATGTCTTCGTTTTGCTAGCGAGAAGAGTCCGCGAGCTGGACATCTTCTCGAGTTCTTAGTAGATATTAAACGTGAGATGAATATAGTCTTCTGCTGTAGTTTATTTGATGTAAATTATTTACAAAGTATATTTGTAAGCTTCCGCATTTGTTTTATGTAATATGAGTTCCATATATGTGTGTTGTTGGGTGCCGCATCGCATGGTACCACCCAATGCGATTCCCAGGACAGCGTGCAGCCCTGGTAAGGGGGTGGCCATGAGAGCGTGGTATCAGAGCTGCATTGGGAATAGCGCACAGAATAAAGATAGTATTACTACAAAAAACTTATGATATGGTGAGAAAATGGTACTAGACCCATATAAGGACTACTATACTAGCCTAATATGAGGGTGGTAACCTTATGTTGAAAAATTATGCATCTTGGGACTTTCCATGTCTTGGGGGTTCATGTATGCGCAGTCCACCAGTGCGCAGAAGCTGAAGTGTGGAGCCCCAATGGTGGCAGATAACCCGGCCAGTTCATATGTTCTCTACGACTCTTCATATCGTTTGGAGTATGTGAGCAATGCCAGTCCCCTGCGTGATGCTGGCAAGTAGGTGAAGACCCTGTCATGTGGTTGGTAACGTGAACATGTAGCTCAAGGTGTGTTTGGCTTGAGAATGCTCGTCTAACAGACGGGCGTATGAAATTGTTTATGGAGCCAGATTCAGTGTGCAGCTGAACCTGATGATTGTGTGTACTTATGCAGGTACTCTAACCACGAAAAACTGTATTACGAGTAGAACACGTTTGCGAGTGACCGTTTAGTGTCACCTACAGATACGGATATGTCGGTGTAATCCGGTTAGGATTTTCTTTTGGTGAGGTAACATAGTACCGACATGTGACTCTTACGGTGCATCGATGCCGTACTAAACTTAATAATCTCTTCCCTATGAAGAAATGACTCATGATCTAACTTTCCGCTAAAAATGGAAGTTTTGAAACAAATATTAGCTACTAAGCTCTTATTTTGAACTAATATTCAAATAAGAGAAGTGCTATGATTCAAAGGTTTCAAAAACAGAGTCCTCTGTTCTGGCAGAAAATATTTCTGGACTTTGGCAGAGCATAACTCTGAGTAGCTTTACCCAATAGAGAAGTATGATACAGTTCTGGAAATATTTTTAAGTGCTCCACAAGTTCTCTGTAGACCTCCAGAGCTAAATCACAAGCCAAATTTGTGGAAAGTCCAATTGAATGCAAACTGTCCAGGACCAGGACCGAAGCAAAAACCTCTCTGGACATTTCTGTATTTCAGCCGTAACTTTCTGTAGAAAAATCCTTAAGGGTCCTATGATACATCATTGGAAAAGTTATGAGCTATGTAACAATGTTGTAGTTCAAAGTTTGTTCAGATCCATATTGTATTTTCAGATACAAATGTGATAAAAACAGCCACATTCAAAGGAGATGCTGGCATATTTTATCCAGGAATTTTGTCAACTTTTAATGATCATAACTTTGGTATTCAACTTGAGTTATGAAATGCTGTTAACCGAATCAAAATCAGGATTTAGTGCAATCTGGTCTATTCTGTCCAGAAGAGCTGACTAGTTATATCTACTTTAAGGATTTGTGTGAACATGAATTTTGTTACTGCTTTCATAAAGTTTTGACATATTCGTGTTTTCCTTAGCTTCACATACTGCTGAGTTCATGTTTGACTCATGTCGAAATGTGTTTTACGGTATGGTTTGTACTTGTTCTTCGAGTAAGGCCGGAAGTTCTCGTCGAGGCGGTGATGATTCTATTCCACCGTCAGAACCACCATCCACGAGATGGATGGATCTTATGACTCGGGTTGTCGAGTCTAATCAAGAGGCACTAGGCTACTCTAAGAATCTACTCAAGAGAACACGAGATTACTCCAAGCCTTGGTACATCAAGGCATACTTCAAAACACGCAACAAGTCGTTCCATCTCGGAACGCTTATTTGGATTTCTTGGTGACTCAACCGCCAATCTTTACGGAAGCTACCGAACCTGTGGAAGCAGATCAGTGGCATCGCGTCATGGAGTCCAAATTTGGAGTATTCCAGTGTGATGAAATTTAGAAGACGTTGCTTGCCGCGCAACAACTTCATGGAGCCGCCGGAAATTGGTGGGTCGAATATCTTGCCACCATTCCGGAAGGCCATCAAGTGACATGGACGGAAATCTGTGAAGCTTTTAGTGCTCGTCACATACCGATAGGAATTATCAAGACAAAACGGGAGGGACTCTTGAAATAGAAACAAGGTGACATGAGTGTCCTTGAGTATGTCAAAAGGTTTAACCAATTGGGCACAATATGCTCCTGAATATGTGACGATAGAAGAGGCACGGTGTGATTTCCTCTTCAATGGCCTGAGTGCCATATTACAGGAGAAATTAGCCTTGTTCAACAAAGGCAATTACACCGATATGGTTAGTGCGGCCTTCATAAAATAAAAGGCGACACTCGAGTGGCAAGCAGAATAGAGGAAAATGAGTGAGATCCCGGAAAGCATAAGTTATGTGCACCAAAAATACCATTTGGTGTACCGAACGCCATCCGGTGACATATGGCGGCCACCTGTACGAGCAACTCCTCAATGATTTTTTGCTAGTCAAGTATCAAAACTTACACCACCTCCACAGAAGCAGCATCAGATGGTGGCATGTGCTCCATCGCTGCAGCCATATGTATCTAGCTTCCAACCACAAGTCAGCGAAGAACCAGAGAAACATCTGTGTTTCACTTGTGGTCGTATGGGCCATTATGCTAGGTATTGTCCGGAGGGAAATAAAGGCTGTGGGTCATCATATTTCCAATATTCATATACCTAAGTCTGCAGAAAAGAGGGCAGATAAGGGGCAGCATTCACTACAGTGATTGATGATGTTCCGGAAGGAGAAGCCGTGTTAGCAGGGATGTTTTCTCTGAATCAGCTATCGGTATTAATTCTTTTCGATTCCGCTGCCACACATAACTTCATTAGCCAATCTTTTGTGGCTCAACATTAGCTCCAAACCACTTATACAAAGAGCCAATATCTCATATCTTCACCTGGGGGCAACATTCCCGCAAGTGATGTTAACTCCCAAGCACCTCTTTGTTTGAGGGGGGGGGGGTGTAAAATATATCCCACCACCCTTCATTCTCGGTGATCTGAAGATCGACGTCATTTTGGGGATGTCGTTGTTGAATAACCACAATGCGTTTCTCAACATCAGTTCCCGAACCGTTTAGCTCAACTCCCCATAGCACGATCTTCATACATTATTTCTGGGCGCCAGTACGCAGAAATTTGCAGCGTTGAACCACAGGGAAACAGTGAAGCTAGAAGATATTTTGATGGTACGTGAATATCCGGATGTGTTCCCCGATGATTTACCGGGCATGCCGCCCGAGCGGGATTTAGAGTTCAAGATTGAACTTGCGTCGGGAACAACACCCATTTCACGATGGTCATACAAAATGGCACCCAATGAATTAGCAGAGTTGAAGGAGAAGCTGAATGACTTCTTGAGCAAAGGTTTTATACGACCGAGTTTGTCACCTTGGGGTTGTTCAACATTTTTTGTAAAGAAGAAGGACGAAACACTACGGCTTTGTGTTGATTATCGTCCGCTTAACGCTGTTACCATCAAGAACAAGTATCCACTACCTCGCATTGGTATGCTCTTCAATCAATTAGTGGGTGCTATGGTTTTCTTGAAGATGGATATTCGGTCCGGATATCATCAAATTATGATCCGGCAGAAGATACTCCGAAGACGGCATTCAACGAGTGTAACACCCTCAATTTCACTACCATGCATTGCATACATTTTTCATGTAGAGAAGCATTTAAAAAGAAGTAGAAATGGAGAAAGAACCCTAGAAATGGAGAAAGAACCATAGAAATGGAGAAAGAACCATAGAAATGGACAAGGGAATATAGAAATGGAGAAGGGAACATAGAAATGGAGAGAAATGGAAATAAGATAGCTGAACTGAGCCATCCCAAATTTCCCCCAAATTTCCCCGCCAAATTTCCCCAAAATTTCCCCAAATCTCCCTAAATTCCCCTATGGGGAATTTCCCCCAAATTGGCGGCAGCCCTAGAGGGGGGGAAATCCTAGACCTCTTGGGATGAGTCCCATCTTGCTAGGACTCTACTTTTCCCCCCTTATAAATGCAACCCCCCAGCCCCCTTCCCCCTACATCTTGGGATGAGTAGAAGGACAAGCTCAAGAGGCCATCTACGAGGAACTAAAGCACCAAGACTTTGAGACGCTTGAGCAACACGAGCCACGGGAGCAAGGCAAGTGCCCCTTGACCATATTGATCCTATGTTTTCGAAACTGTTTTGATTGCGAAAACTCGTATGCTTGAGTCAACTTGGGACACCCTTTTATAGGAGTTTACTAGTTTTGTTAACCATCCTTGTCGCTGGGAAAGTTGATGAGTCGGGTATGGTCATTTTCCCTTTTTGCTTCACTCAACTTACGGGATACAGGAAGCTGAAATAAAACTTGTTTAGCTACTGCACTCATGAGAATAATGATGATGAGAACTTGATGATTTTAATGAGCATGGAATCGGGGAGATCTAAGGCAAGCTTGCTTCGTGGATGTTGCTGAATGAGATGGTGGTTTACTTGCCGTAGACCTAAGGACCGGTTCATGTGAGCACATGCCAGGAAAACAGTGCCACCATAAGGACAAATATGGGTGCGTCTTAGCTGACTAATTAGGTTTGTTGCTAGCTTGTTATGGACCGTTGGTTGGTGCGGGGAATGGGAGTCGAGAGGGACTGCCCTGGGAACTACATGGCACAAGAGGTGGCCCGTGGATGGGAGAATGGAGATTCGAGCCTGTCGGTGAAACCTCAGTGGGTCCGTACATCCTATTAGCCCCTTTGTAAAGGCTGTTTTGCGATCTATTGGTCATACACCGACGGTTTTGTACTGGTATAATGGAGGTTCTTTTTAGCCGCCGACGGGTGACGAAATCACAAACTTGTGGGCAAAGTGGTGCCACCTCTGCAGAGTGTAAAACTATCATGATAGCCGTGCTTCCGGTCACAAGCGCCTGGCCAACTTCCATGATTAGAGGAAAAACTTGGGATGTTTATTCGGTATGTTTATGGTATGGTCATTGAGATTGATTTTGGGACTGTTTTGGGTCATGACAATAAATTCGGTTTCGATTATATGAAAATGAGATGGATGTGAGTATTTATGAGTATGAGATGAACTTGAGAAAGATTATTGGCTGGTTGAAGTATGATAAGAGGTGAATTATGATGAATGAATGTCACTGAATTACTTGGTTATGTTGGGATTAAAATCACCTAGAAATAGTTGTTGTTTTTACCATGTTTGTGAAAAAAAATTTGCTTGCTGGAATGAGCCTTTTTATTGCCTACCTTGTTGTAAGCTACATGTCATACTTTTCCCGCACTTGCTAAGTGCGACATGTACTCACCCTTACATTCTCACATATACGTCAGATACAGGAGAAGAATATTTCGAGGAACATGTGGAGTGCTAGGCGTGCGCACTACCGTCAATATGCCTGTGGAGTTGAAGTTGGAGCCTGCTATTTTAGTCATTTTCCGCTGTTGTTTAGAGTCTTCCACTGCTAAATAAGTTAGATATTCATGAGTGGAGTCAATGTAATAAAGTACTTAAATACTATTCGTACATGGTTATATTCTGAATTTCAGTTTGTGGAATACATGTGTATGTGTGATGAACATCCAGGGCAGGCATATGCATTCACTTGGTTCATTTTTCGGAACCGGGTGCCACAAATTGGTACCAGAGCCACGTTGACCATAGGACGCAAGCCTAGGTAGAATGGACACTCTAAAACACATAGGAACACCCCTCTAAACTGTTATTTTCAAAAAATTACTTGCTGCTGCACTTTAATTTTCAATTCAGCCACTGCAAGGTGCTATTTTCAGCCCCTCTTTTTTCTGTTCTATTGAACAGCAACATTTTTTTCTTGCATCATAGATTCTGAAGTTTTGGAGTTATTTATTCCTTCTCTAAAGTTTCTCATGTCTTATGTATAGATGCCGGTGATTAGGAGTACAACACGCATAAGGACTCGTCCGCCACCACGTGGGAGTGCACTTAACCCCATTGAGGTGTCCGATGGACCATATTGGGAGGAGGTAAAGATGGAGCCTCATGGTGAAGATGAAGTCAATAGCTCTATGCATGAGGAAGAGGATCCGGAATAGGTGGAACCATTCGAAGACGACATGAAAGATGATCCACAAGAACGACATTGGTACGCACCTCAGGAGGACTTTCATGCGGGCTTACACCTCGTGGAGCCTCATGAAGCTATGTCGGGAGGAGATTAATCTGAAGAGGAGCCACCCCTTGATGAGGCCGAGAATGAAGGTGATGAACGGGCCAATCGTTCAGTTCAAGAATTCCAGTCCGACAGAATAGAAGGAGGACACATGTCCAAGGAGCTTAAAGAGTTTCTGGATTGCTGCAGCTTATACCCGGAGTATCTCCTCAAGAGAGTCCCTCGTCTCGGACATGAAGAGTGGAAGGCTGAGGTAACCATCCTATCTAATGATAAGGTTGTTACTCGGCACTTCACACCCACATGGAGAGGTACAAGGGCAGAAGCTATTGATGATGCTGCATGGGATTCACTCACCAGACTGTGCTACGCCTTCCGTGAGCAGCTTGAGAACACTACTTTTGAGCTGCACCCGTATTGGAAGAGTGGTACAAGGGAGATCATTGGACCCCATGGAGGAGATCTTTCTAACCCACAAGCTGCTGATAAGTCTCAGAGGTTGCTCGTGGAGTTAGGAAACCGCTATGCAAGCGCACAAGAAGAGATCCTTTATCTCCGCAAGAAGCTATACTTGTTAGAAAAACAAGAGGAGTCTCGTGCCAATGTGGGAACAAATGGAGCACCAACGGCATCTATCCCTACATGGACTGCCGACTTACCATGGCGTGCGCCCATGTATGGACCACCCCATCGCACGGCGAGAACAGCACCGGTTCTCATGATTAAGTTTAGGTTTCCATTGAATAAAACTGTAATAGGAATGTTTAGATCGTATTAAGTCAAATAAGAGTGGTGTGCAGAAATTTTTATGATGATTGCTTGTGTTTGTGTTCTGGTGTGAGTTGTGGTTCGCTTCAGCGAATGCCCACATCCACACATAGTGGAGAGATGTGAGATGCTTCGGCACGTGTTCACATCCTCATATAGGCTGATATTAATAAAAGAAGTTGCTTAGTTCATACACCTTGATGTATATAGTTGGGAAATCTCCTCTTTCAATTCTGCATTCTATTCTTAGCGTAAGCATTGAAATAAGGGGGGTAGATTTTCTCGCCAACCTTATCATCTTGGATTCCCAAGGGATTGATATAATACATGAAATGGACAGGTTAAGCCTGCTGTTTTATTCATTTTCCGCTGTCGTTTAGAGTCTTCCGCTGCTAAATAAGTTAGATATTCATGAGTGAGACATTGAGTCAATGTAATAAAGTACTTAAATACTATTCGTACGTGGTTATATTATGAATTTTAGTTTGTGGAATACATGTGTATGTGTGATGAACATCCTGGGCACACATATGCATTCACTTGGTTCATTTTTCAGAACCGGGTGTCACAACGAGATACGGGTTATATGAGTATCTCGTCATGCCCTTTAGATTGACCAACGCTCCAACTCATGTTATGTATCTGATGAATTTAGTGTTCATGCTAGAGTTGGATAAGTTCGTCGTCATCTTTATCAATGACATCTTGGTGTACTCCAAGTCAGAAGAAGAACATGCTGAGCATTTGCATATTGTGTTGCATATGATTGCAAGATCACAAGCTCTATGCAAAATTCAGAAGTGCAAATTTTGGATAAATCAAGTACCTTTTCTCGGACACATTATTTCAGTGGAAGGCAACGTTGTAGATCCGAGTAAGATTATCCATGTGCAGAAATGGGAGTCATAAAAGTCTGTCCATAAAATCCGAAGCTTCCTCGGTTTAGCGGGTTATTACCGAAGGTTCATCCCGACCTTCTCAAAAATTGCTAAACCAATGACAGAGCCGTTGAACAAGAGTACCAGATTTGTTTGGGATGCTGCATGTGAACAAACTTTTAATACTTTAGTGAAGCATCTCACAACAGCACCAGTTCTTGCTCAGCCGGATACGACAAAGCCATTCAACATTTATTGCGATGCATCTGGCATCGGTCTTGGCTGCGTGTTGGTGCAAGAAGGACGAGTGGTCGCTTATGGATCTCGTCAACTCCAGAACCACGAGCAGCATTGTCCAACTCATGATCTTGAGTTAGCTTCCATGGTCCTTGCTTTGAAGATGTGGAGGCGTTACTTGCTCAGAAATCTTGTACACCTCTACACTTACCACAAGAGGTTGAAATACATCATCACTCAGAAAGAACTGAACATGAGGGAACGAAGATGGTTAGAGCTCATTAAAGATTATGAACTTGAGATTCATTATCATCTAGGGAAAGCGAATGTGGTCGCCGATGCGCTTAGTCGCAAGGCGCATGTCCACCACTTGACTATTGCGGAAATGGATGATGAAAAACCAAGTCTCTGTGTCACCTCGTATGAAGCACTCTATAATCTTGCTCTCATTCCTACGATCTGAGAGGAGATTATCGAGGCTCAAAGAAAAGACAAGGGTATGTCTCACATACGGCGAAGAATAGACAACGGAGAAATGAAGTGCTTCCGGAAAGACAAACATGGTACGTCATGGTTCAAAGACCGGATAGTAGTACCCCGGGATATGGGACTAAGAAGAAAATTTTGGATGAAGCTCATTTGTCCAAATTTTCCATTCATCCGGGCAGCAATAAAATATACCAAGATCTCTCAAAGAAATTTTGGTGGACACATATAAAATGAGAGATAGCCAAATATGTCTCGGAATGTGATACGTGTCGACGAGTAAAGGTCAACCTTATTAAGAAGTCGGGCCTGTTGCAACCATTACAAATACCGGCATGGAAATGGGAGGACTTGAGTATGGACTTCATTGTCGGTTTGCCGATGACCTTCGACCAACATGATTCAATTTGGGTAATTGTTGATCGATTAACCAAATCAGCACATTTCATCCCTGTGCATACCGGTTACAACGCAAAGAATTATGCGGAGTTGTACATAGTACGGATCTTGTGCTTACATGGAGTTCCCCATACCATTGTGTCCGACAGAGGATCGCTGTTCATAGCCCGTTTTTGGGAGCAACTATATGAAGCCTTGGGAACCAAATCGTTTCGAAGCTCTGCATATCACCCTCAAACAGATGGGCAAACTGAGAGGGTGAATCAAATACTTGAAGACTTGTTGCGAGCCTGTGCCATCCACCACAGTCAGAACTGGATGACCACTTACCGTTGGCGGAGTTCTCATACAACAACGGTTATCAAACGAGCATCAAAATGGCACCATATGAAGCTCTCTACGGCCAGAAGTGACGTACACCATTGAATTGGTGCGAGTCTGGTGAAATTGTAACGTACGGGGTGGATCTTGTCGACGAAGCCGAAGACAGAGTTCAGATAATACAAGAGAACCTGAAAGCTGGTCAATCTCGTCAAAAGAGCTATGCGGAGCAGAGGCGTCGACCGCTACATTTCGACGTCGGAGAGCACATGTGTCTTCGTGTGTCTCCGATGAAAGGAATTCATCGGTTCGGTGTTAAAGGGAAACTTGATCCCTGATTTCTCGCTCTGTTTGCCATCACGGAGAAGTGCGGAACCGTAGCCTACCAGCTGGAATTACCAGCAATCCTTGCTGGTATTCATGACATTTTTCATGTGTCACAGCTGCGGAGGTGTCTCAAATTTACCTCTGCTATCCGCACAGAAGACATCGACGAGTTGAAGCCGGATCTCACATACACTGAGCAACCGGTGCAGATTATCGATGAAAAGACTTAGATCACTCGGAACCAGACTTTGAAATTTTACAAAGTCCTGTGGAGTAATCATATCACGGAAGAAGCGACATGTGAAAGTGAGGATTACATCCACAAGAACTATCCGAAACTTTTGTCATATACTTTGTAAATTACCCTCCCGTCTCGTTCTTCTTTTGTAATCTCGGGACGAGATTCTTTTAAGTGGGGTGTAAAGGTCCCAAAAATGTGAATGCAAATGAACTGAAGTTTGAACCGCATTTGGTTTCAAGTTTATGAAAAATAGTACTTGTTAAAACTTTCTGCATGTGATGATGCACATGTGTCCAACCATCCAAGCTTCAAGATTTATTTGAATGCTAGGAACCGAAGTTTATTTAAACACCATGTGGAGGACTCTCATGTCTAAGAGAAAGTTTAGATTGAGCTTTTGAACTCAATTTGTTCAACTCAAACTTCAAATGAGGGTAGCACAATACAAATGCAAACTCTTGTGTTAAAAATCCCATTTACAGCAGCTAAATTATAAATCAGATTTCATATTTGAATTCCTCAGGTCCAAATTAGTGGGGATGCAAAGTTTTATGAATTTTGGAGGTGATTTGCTAACCATTTAAAAGAGGACATTAAATTGCATAGGAATTCAAATTTGAATTTGGATGAAACATGACCAATTACCCAACTGAATTTCAGACTTGAGATCCACATAATTGAATTTTGTCATTTGTCAAATTTGAGATCGTTTCAGGAAGATAAGGAGGGGGAAAAGAGGTGGACCCCACTGGTCAGCGAGGCACTTTACTTACAACCGAAGGTGTTCTGTTCTCTGTTTTCCACTCGAAACGAGGCAACAGCGGGCGCCACCAAGACTCCACGCAGAAGCCACCTTCCCGTTGTTTCATCGTGCTGGCGAGCAGCTCGTGCATTTCCTTAGCCCCCGGCATGATCTTTTGCTCACACAACTGAAGCACTCGGACTATGCCTCCTCCTCGCACAAAAGAACAGAGACGCCACCGCCTCTGTAAATCGATCAGGATCCAGCCAGCCAACGCGCAAAGTACCCCTCCAAACCACAAAACGGTACTGAGGGACCGTCCTACACCTCGAGTCTCAGCTTCCCTCAACAAAGAGCGCAGCTTCATCACAGCGGCCAAGTTTTACCACCACTAGGTGCTCTCGTGGACAGACCAACCGGGCGTCTTTCACGCCCGAGCAAGGACACCCAAGGACGTGCCAGTGATCAGTGCTACTCCTCCTGAAACCTCAGATCAAGCCGTGAATCCTCGCGCACGAATTTGGTGTTTTTCTTCCGGTGCACACCCACGGACCTTCCGGAAAGAACTTCTAAAATTCGAGGTCAATTCTCACTTAGGATTCACAAAATCATGCACACATGAGCTAGAAGAGTTGGCGATCAAGTTTCCTTCACAGCCCTAGCTGGAAACTACACGTAGGCTGACCAATTTCTAAGTTTCCGTGCGCATTCATGGCGGCACACCGCGGGTGCACGGTGACAACCTAGTTAGAGACTCCCCCGAGCTTATTTGCTTACTTGACGATCTTCCCTAGCACCCACTGATGTTTTAGAGCCTTTTACTCGAGCTGTTGGGGATGCTAGAACGACCGGGCGTCGGCACCGAAGGTGACCCGAGGCCGCCGCACGTCGCCAGCATGTTTCTGGCCACCGGCAGCTGGCGCCGACTCCACAAACGGATTCCTCACCCTACAAAACCCCCAGGCAGCGATCCTTTGGCCGGGAGGCGGCCAGGAACGAGCAGCCAGCAAGGCGCCACCTCTGTCCGGCGAGGGGGGAGGGCGCACGCGGAAGAGAGCGAGAGGAAGAAGGGTGGGGCTGGCCGACCGGTCAGTGGGTGAAATTTAAATCTGGGATTTGTTGTGGCTTCGGATCGGCTGTGAATGCGCACTCGAGAACCCTGTGGCCCGTGTGTCAGCGCACCTCATTGGCTGAGATTTAAACTGCGGGCCCAGTTAGATTTTCAGTGGCAAATAAATTCCAGTTTTATCTCCAAGTTTAGAAATCCATAACTTTTGCTAGGAAACTTCAAGTTAGATGATTCAAATTTGGTTAGATTCAGATTGAAAAAATATATCCAAATTTGCAACCCAATTTATATGAAAGTCGATAATAAATTCTAGAAAATTCTTCAAAGCTTTTCAGTAAAAGGATTTTAGAGGGAGTTTAGTTCATCCAAAAATCTCCAAATTTTGCCAGAATATTATTTAGGATATTATTGAAGTAATGTTAAATTTTCATATCATTTGATGTTGATTTGTGTAGGTGAATTCAGAGTACAAATCATTGTGCTCAAAAAGTCCAGAAACATTTTTCAGAAATGGTTTCCACTTTGTAAAATTATTTCTGGGCATGTTTAGCTCCAAAAATCCTAGAAAAAATCATGCATGCTCTCTGAACTATATTGGAAATTATAGTTCACTTGGTTCCGCATGAACATGGAAGTTATTTCAGAATTAATTTCTTTTAGCCTAAATACCCAAGGAATTGTTCTGGATAAACTACTTAATGAAAAGTTCTATTTTTTGGTCCAGAAAATTTTCTTGTGACAAGGAACTCATCTGAAAATTCTCAGATAAAGTTGACTTCTGGATCATGACTTTTCAGTACACTTGTCTTAGGTGAAAGTACCACAATTAGAAGAACACTTAGCACTTAATGACATTTGCTAAATCCAACTCCATCCACTAGAACCAGTTCGATTTCAAATTCTTAAACAGAGTTCCGTTTTTAAATTGTCATTGGACTTTGATAGCAAAAGCTTTACAATTAAATGCATTGCATGTTCATATCGTATAGTCATCGACGTGGAGACTTGTGAAGAAATTGAAGTGGGAATCAAGGAACAAGGTAATCAAGTGATCAGCAACTAACTGATTTATATATATACTTAGTCACCTGCAAACACAGGAAAGCCCTGGTTTGCATTCAAGCATGTTTTTATAAAGTTTTTCATTTATAGAGACTATAATTATGATACGATATTGTGAATTAGGTCTATCTAAATGATTGAAACCCAATTGCATGACCAGATTTCATCCAACAAAGAATGGGTAGATTAGCACCTCGTCGAGGAAACTAGGCTACGCTAAATGTTACTTTGAAAGGACCGGTTAAAGCCGAGTAGCTGGAATCTACTCACAATCTTAGGGCTTGGGATCACTTCGGTACTGGTTTATGAATAGAAACTTGAGGAAAATTGACAAAGGAAAAGATGAGACCGAGCAGGGAGATAGAGATGCAGCAGGCCGAGGTCCGTACGTGCATAGCCCTGGCTTATGTCGGTTAAGGCCCAACCATACTTGGCCCTGTTGGACAAATTTGAGTTGTGTACAGGGCGCATACTGGCTATATAGGACCCAGGAAACCGATGTACCTCGTGACATCCATATTGAAACTTTTCCGATCGGCTTAGGCTTTCGGCGTCAGTACAGTAGGAGGTAACTCACTCAGGAACATATCACTGCAGGTATGTACCTTGAGGGAACTTGCTGTTCGGGTCGATGGGACCGCGTCCGGTGTGGATGAACTTTGGAAAGGTGGCTCCATACAACATCGGTTGAGGTTGCTACCGGCTACTCGGAGATGGGTGTACGTGTCGTGCAGTCTGGGCGTGTCTTGGTTCGAATCACCGTCGCTCGCGTTTATATGAGCATACATGGACACTGAGTCTTGACGTAGTAAGAAGTGAAGTGAATTACCATGAATTGATAAGGCTTGTGCTCTAAATTGCATTGCAACCATGTTTGAATTAGAGATAGTGCCAATTAAGTTTACTTCACCTTATGCAAGAAGCATCGTAACAAAGCATTGTTTGATTGTGGAGTTGCGATGCTTCTCGGCTCAAGGTCTTAAAATGAGGCTACAAATCTGAAATTTAAGGATCAACTATAGGCGAGTCCTTTTATGCAAATTTTTTCAGCTACCATATTCAATCCTTCGTGCATGTAGAGTTTCTTGTTTAGAGGAGACAGATCATTCTTGCTAAGCCTATGTGCTCACGCTTGCTATATGAGTGGTTTTGCAGGTTAATGATCTACGCATATGAAGAGGTTGTCTGGTGAGACTCGGAACCATCCGAGTCATTTAACTCATGGAAATCCCTGCTGCTGTTGTATGTCTTCGTGTTGCTAGCGAGAACAGTCCGCGGGATAGACATCTTCTCGAGTGATTAGTAGATATTAAACGTGAGATGAATATAGTCATCCACTGTACTTTATTTGATGTAAATTATTTACAAAGTATACTTATAAGCTTCCTCATTTGGTTTATGTAATATGAGTCCCATATATGTATGCTGTTGGGTGCCGCATCGCACCGCACCACCCAATGCGATTCCCGGGACAGCGTGCGACTCTCGGAAGGGGGTGGACGCGGCAGCGAGAACCTCCTCCCTGCTGAGGATGGCTCCGGTGCCGACACGTGCCCTTGGCTCCGGTTCGAGCCTCCCCGCTGAGGTGAGGTACAGAGCTGCCACGTGTCGGTGGGCTCCGAACCTCCTCCCTGCTGGGGAGGGCTCCGGAGCCGACATGTGCCCTTGGCCCCGCACCAAGCCTCCGCGCTGAGGCGAGGTCCGGAGATGCCACGTGCATCCCAGCCCCGAGTCCACCAAGGAGAGCTCCCGGAGCCGCCACGTGCCCCACGATCCGTTGTAGGTCGTGGGACGACGAAGTCAAGAAGCAAGTGCGCTGTCAGGCCATGAATTCAAGGCTCGTGCCTTCCCCAGAAGCATGGAACACTGCGCATGCCTCTGCCCTCCGCTTGTTCTCCATTACAGCGATAAGACAGGGCGTCGAGGTGTGACAACGGTACATTGCCGCCCAATGGCACAGAGCTGCCCAGCAGAGCGAGAAGACGGGGCGACAAGACGACATCTTCATCATCTTTTGCCACACGGATAGGGGCGCTCGGCTACCAGGCGGCGAGACTTAACTCCCCATCGATATAGTATAGGGTAGTGAAAACCCTAGATATTGTATAGGGTTCATACAGCTTCTGGGCCACCTGTCGGGCCCCAAGCCACACTGTAACCACCCCGGCCTTGGACTATAAAAGAACCGTGGTGTCCACCCGACAAAGGGTTCTCAATCCTACGACTCCCACACTCATACGCGTAAGTAATACAGCAAACACTCCCGTGGACATAGGGTATTACGCTCCGGCGGCCCAAACCACGTTAATCTCGGTGTTCACCTTCTCTCTTGAGTCGGATCATGCTAGAGACACCAAGCCCCTCCAAACAAAGAACCTCTACGGGCTGCTCCTGTAGCAGGTCGGGAGGAGTGTTGCAGCTCACACTCCAACACTTGCCTTCACACGTTTCCTCAAAATGGACGTGTTGAGTGTATTATTCGCTCGACCAGCGACACTATGCACTCGATCATGTTCCAATCTAGTGTTCAAGATGGCTATTGGGTAGAAGCGATTCACACCGCTACACATTTAATAAACTTGCGACCATCCAAAACGCTTTCTTTTGCCACTCCGCATTTCGCTGTATTTACCCATCCCGATATTTCTTATCTTCATGTTTTTGGTTGCAAGTGCGACCCAAACCTCTCCGCCACCGCTAAACACAAGCTAGCTCCTCGCCCCACTTTTTGTGTCTTTCTTGGCTACCCATCCAATCACAAAGGATATGATTCCTAGATATAGCCACAAATCGTCTCATCATCTCCTGTCATGTAACCTTTGATGAGTCCTCCTTTCCCTTTGCGGAAATATCTACCCCTCCTTCATCCCACTTTGATTTTCATTTCGATACTGACGAGTTATCGGTGCCCTTTAGCACTGATTGTTTTGCAGGTACTCATCGATACATGCCTCCACCGGGCTTCTCTGCGCATGCGGTCCGACCACGTCCTCTACGGCGGTCTGACCACCGACCATGGGCGGTCTGATCGCGCCCACGGGCGATCCGACCACGCCCACGTACAGAGGCATCCTCGGCCCTTGTCCAACCCCTTATGGTCCGACCGTAACCCGTGGCGGTTCGACCGCCACACCCAACAAAGGCCAGGAGGGCCTCTGTTCCCCTTGTGGTTCGACCGTGCCCCGTGGCGGTTTGACTGCCACACCAAACAGAGGCCATGCATGCCTCTGTTCTCCTCAAGGTCCAACCGCGAGCCCAAGCGGTCCGACAGCTACATCGTCCAGAGACTCAGGACGTCACTGTTCTACTGGCGGTCCAACCGCCTCATTAGGCGGTTTGACCGCCCCGGTATCGAGCTCGGCTTCCTCGCGCGGCACTCCACTAGGCTTCGGATCTCCCGCAGTTCCTCCGACTAACCTTCATCAGTAGTCGGGCTTCGCTTGTGTCCCACGATCCACACTCAAGGTTCCTCCAGTGAACAACCGAGCACACAATGCGGACCCATGAAAGATCGGTCTTCGTCTCCTAGTGAAGCGCCTGAATTTTCAGGCATCGACACTGTCACCGATACCGAAGACTTACCGTGGCGCTCCCGCTGATCCCAATATCGAAGACTACAGGCCAAGGATCTCATGCCTCGTTTTTCAGGTACGAACGTTGTGACTGGCAAGTGGGTTTTTCGCTACATGTTTCTTCCAGATGGCTCTCTTAATCGTTACAAGCTTGTTGGGTGTTTTGCGGTTTGCTTAGCAGCCTGGTATTGATTTTGGTGAGACTTTTAGCCTTGTGGTGAAGCCTGCTATGATCCGTACTGTTCTATCTGTTGCCTCTCTCGTGATTGGCTGTTCACCAGCTTGATGTGAAGAATGCGTGTTCTTCATGACACATTATCGGAGACATCTGAATGTTCTGGCTTGTAGAGGTTCAAATTGCGGAGATTGTTAGACAATAGTCCCACATGGCCTACTGTACCAAGTGAGGTGCCTTGACCCCCCTTATATATTTATACTCACCCCAGGGGTTAAACCAATCCAATAATTATTTCTCCTCTTTATTTCTATCAGTGTTTAAAAAAGAACATGTAAAAAGTTGTGAGAGGTTTAGATGTAGCACGTCGACCCTTGGATTACTTTTATCTTGTAGTTGGGCCGATATAAACATGCCTAATCATGGCCAAATGGCAGCCAAGGAAAAAAAATTGGTATACAAAAAATATCAGAGGTTGCCGATAAAACTGAAATTTCAAAAATTTTGGATTCAAATACAAACAAATTTGAACAAAATTAAAAAATCCAAAAAAATCAAACAAATTCAAATTAATCCAAAAATTCAAACAAATTTGTACAACAAGAATGAAATATCTTTTTGTCAGACCTCATTGACAAAAGAATCCAAATTTTCAGTAAAATTTTGCCAAAAAAAATTTCATTGATGCCAACCGTTTTGACCTTGTTTGGCAGAGCTTATTAAGCGTGTAAAAGAATTTCTTATTTGAAAGATTGGTCAAAATCGATTTATATTTATACTTTGTTATTAGTTCATGGCAAGAAATAGATGAACCAATAAACTACTGTTTAACACAAACTTATTTCTTTGAAGAAACTATGGTAAAAGCTGTGACAAAAAAAGGAAAAGCAACAACGTACCAAAATAAGTGCCTTGACGTCTGTATCGGTGATCCTGTCCTCTTCGCCGCCGGTTAGTGGTTGCTCCTTCTGTACCATCGCCAGCAGCAAACCTAGCAGGTCCATGCTTTCCTCGGCAGCAGGCTGATGCCCGGACCTCCTCTCGCGGATCATACCGTTCATCATGTCATCGAACCTGTGGTGCAGCTTCTTCATCTTGGCCACCACGCCTTGAGGATCCAGCCACCGTAGAGCCGGCACAAAATCGCCGACGTTGAGCACGCCACCCACTTGCATTACCTCCAGAACAATCTCTTTGAAATACCTAACGCCCTCCTTACCGTCGGCAAACACGCGCAACCCCACCGCCGCCTGAGAGAGCGCGTTTGTCGTGCAGACATTCAACGCCTTGCCGAGCGCCACAGGCGGAGCGGTGCTCGCCTCCACGAGCGACCTCACCATGAGTGCGGCCTCCGTTTCCCGGACAGCTCGGAGCTCGTTCAGCGCGCGGGTGGAGAAAAGGTTCACGGCGCAGACCTTGCGCATGGCGCGCCACCGGGGGCCGTAGGGCGCGAACACGATGTCCTGGTAGTTGTACGCCATGTGCTCGCCGCCGGAGTTGGGCGGCCGGCAGCTGAAGTTGGCGTCGTGGATGCGGAGGAACTGCTCCGCCACGGCTGCGGACCCGGCCACCACCACATTGGAGCTGCCGAACCGCAGCCGAAGCAACGAGCCATACACCTTCGTCATCTCGTGCAACGTTTGGTGGCTCTTCCCGCCGAGCTGTGGAAGGTTCCCCAGCACAGGCCAGCCCTTAGGGCCAGGCGGCAGCGGTGCACGCCGCCTCCCTGCCGACTTTCCCGCATGGAAGGAGAGAACGTAGCATATGACCGAGGACACGACAATGGTGGAGAGAAGAAACGGCAGAGGGAGATCCATGACGAGGCCGAGTTCTCATGTGGGGTTGCCAGATGTGCGTGGGAAAGTATGGGCGATGACGTGTTTTTTGTAGTGGAGATGAAGTGAGGTTGGTGCATTAATTGGATGTGAACCTTACCAACTCAATCAGCCTACACACTATTCACATCATGCTGGCGATACGGTAATGCTTGTGAAAGTCTAGAGTTAATCACGTCATTTTACTATGTCGATTTGTTAGACATTAATTTGTACGGCCTATACTTGATGAGAGGCCAAATAAGGTCGAATTATTTCTTTGACATTTAGCCAATGAGAAACCATTTTGCATATGGATCCTTTGGCATGTCCCCAAACCCTTAAAATCATGTCTTATCCGTTAATATATCACATCATGCGTTTTTATTATGCTGCCAAGGATTACTGCATATCCGATGTGACCACTGAAGGACATTGAAGGAAGGATAGCTAAGAAAATTGAAAGCACACCAAAATGTTTAAAAGCAGCCTCAGTTTTGAACATTGCTTGCGCAGTATCACTTTCGATTAGGATGCAATCGAGCAGCTGCTAGTCCTTCACATCACCAACCTTACCGACAATTGCATGGAAGCCGCGTCTGGCCTGTCGTCGTCCAATTATTGGTGAACGCCGACGTAAGGCTGATGTCATTCACACGTGCTAGGGAAACGAGTTACTTTTTTTCTTTTTCTAAAAGGCCGTTTTGAACCTAAAATAACAATCTCCCCGTTTTGAAATATTTGACGTTGGTTAGGTTGAAGTTGATTTAATCAGCGTCAAATATGTCAAAATAGAAGAAGTACGGAACAGATAGGAATGCAACCTGCTGGGTAATTAATTTTTAAAGAAATGAACTCGAAGGGTCTAAAAACTCATCCATCACTTCTTGAAATCGTAGTATAGAGCAACAACTCCTTTTGCATAAACATCCTTAAAACATAAAAATTATAAACATGAACTCACATGCTTTTGTAATAGAGTCCATCAGAGAAGACGATGCACTACTACATAAACAATCATCTGTACCGATTCGAAAACCAGTACTAAAAACTCAATAGTATCAGCTCTAGAACCATACATATATGCATTATCGAAATCAGTCACAGTTATAAACCAACGACAACAACAACAACAACCAAACCTTTATTTCAAGCATGTTGGGGTAGGAAACCCAACGATTGTTTTTTATATTTTTCAAATAAAGTAAAATAGAGAAAGAGATATAAGTCACAATAAAAAAAGAAAAGAAAAAATACTAAGACTCTGGCACATGAATTGCTACTTTCCATGCATTTCTATCATGAGCTAAGTCTGTGGATACATTCTTGTCAAAGTGTTGCAATGACACTTCCCCCGTCCGCTACAGGAGCAGCCCGCGGAGGTTCATTGATTGGAGGGGCTTGACGTCCCTAGAGCGATCACGCTTGAGCGAGAGGGTGAATACTGAGATTTACGTGGTTCGGGCCGCTGGAGCGTAATACCCTACGCCCACGAGGGTGATTGTTGTATTGCTTGCGCGTATGTATGTGTAGACAGTGTTCAGAACTGAAGCCCAACTTCTTGTCAGGTGGACACCCAGGTTCTTTTATAGTCCAAGGCCGGGGTGGTTACAATGTGGCTCGGGGCCGATAGGTGGCCTCGAGGATATATCAACCCTATACATAATCTAGGATTTTTACCACTTTGGAAGAGTGGCCGGTGGAGGAGTTAAGTCCCGTCGCCTGACGCGCTGAGCACCTCTGACCACACGGTAGGCGATGATGATGATGATGATGATGATGCCATCTTGTCACCGGGGTTGCCTCACTCTGCTGGGCGGCACTGTGCCGTTGGGTGGCATTGTGCCGCTGTCATGCCTCGTCGCCCTGTCTTGACACTGTAATGGCGAACGGGCGGAGGACGGAGGCATGTGCTGTGCGCCATGCTTCTAGGGAAGGTGCAAGCCTTGAATGCACGACCTGACAACGCACTTCCTCCTTGACTTCTTCGACCCACGGCCCACGACGGATCGTGGGACACGTGGCGGCTCCAGAGCCCTCCTCTGTAGGGAGGAGGTTCAAATCCTGGATACACGAGGCAGCTCCGGACCTCACCTCAACGGGAAAGCTTGGTCCGGGACCAAGGGCACATGTCGGCTCTAGAGCCTTCCTTGGCAGGGAGGAGGTTCAGAGCCCAAATACACGTGGCAGCTCTGAAACTCACCTCAGCGAAAGACTTGGTCCGGGGCCAAGAGCACGTGTCCGCTCCAGAGCCCTCCTCAGCAAGGAGGAGGTTCAGAGCCTGGATACACGTGGCAGCTCCGGACCTCACCTCAGCAGGGAGGCTGGGTCTGGGGCCAAGGGCACGTGTCGGCTCCGGAGTCCTCCTCAATAGGTAGGAGGTTCAGAACCCGGATACACGTGGTAACTCCTGACCTCACCTCAGCGGGGAGGCTCGGTCCGGGGCCAAGGGCACGTGTTGGCTCCGGAGCCCTCCTCAGCAGGGATGAGGTTCAGAGCCCACATACACATGGCAGCTCTGTACCTGACCTCAGCGGGAAGGCTCGGTCCGGGGCCAAGGACACGTTTTGGCTCCAGAGCCTAGGCGCACGTGACAGCCCCGGGGCCGACGCCGGGGCCAAGGACACGTGGCCACGCCACCTGCCTCAGTAGGGAGGCGAGGTCTGGGCTGTCTTCAACCGTCCACGCGGGAGTACCCGGTCTGCAGGGTAACGTCAATTCAGATCTCTGAAATCTCATTTTACTGCCTCCTCCCAGGTCAACCTTTGTTGTCCTCTACCCCTCCTAATATTTTCTCTACCTTTTAAAATCCCACTGTTAACCGGTGCTTCTGGAGGTCTCCGTTGGATATGTCCAAACCACCTTAGTCGATGTTGAACTAACTTCTCTTCAATCAGTGCCACCCCCACCCTATCACAAATCACCTCATTCCTTATCCGGTCTCTTCTTGTGTGCTTGCACATCCACCGTAGCATGCACATCTTTGGGAGACTCATTTGTTGGACTTGTTGCCATTTAGTTGGCCAACATTCTGCCCCATATAGCATCATGGGTTTGATCACCATCCTATAGAACTTCCCTTTTAGCTTTTGTGGGACCTTCCTATCACATAAACCAATATTGATATATCAATTATCATAATCGGGTTCAGATACAATCCGATACACATAATCGATTAATAAGAATCGGTTCTAGAGTATAACCGGTATTGATAATTCGATTAACAGAACTGATTCCATTTTCACTACTGGTACTCATACGTCGAATATCAGTACCATTTTCAGTTACAAACTGATACTACTATTTGAAGCAGTTCTGGTTACAAACTGGTTCTGATAAATCGGTTATCAAAAGTGGGTCAACTAATGAACCAGTACAGCAGGATCGAAGATCACGTGAAAGGCTACTAGAGGGGGTGAATGGTAGATTAAAAACTTTTGTGTTGAAGCAACAAAAACCCCTCGGTAGAAAATCAATCCGATGAAAAAAACTGTGCACGATTATTCTACACGTGTTCAACTGTGACAAAACAAGTAGTGATTGTAGAGAATCAAGTCAGGAAGACAATGAACAAGAATCATGTGAAAACAGATTGAGCAAAGGTCAATATGTTCTGGGCGAGTGAAAAACATATTTGCTATGCTGCAAACAAACTCGTGTAACTCAAACACCATGAAACCAATGACCATGAACTTTCCACGCATGATAATAATTGAGTTGTGAACACAACCCAAAAAGAATCACGGCAATTCGATCTGTAAAACACGAGTTATGATCGAAATACCAATCTAACATCAAGCTGCGAAGAGACTCACCGAAAAAAGCTTGAAGCAAACAAGCCACAAAAGCTCTTCACAAACTATGAAATTTATTTATTAAAACACAAGAGAGGCAGCTGTGAGACGTGCCATCCACGAGCCCTAGCCCCCTTGCTTATATAACCAGTCTTTCGGCAACCCCAATCTAACTAAGACTCCCTACTTCTACTTGGATTCAACAAATTTTTTTTATAACTTCTTAAAACTCTTCCATACGCAGATAGAAGCAATTCTAAGACTTCTAAACACCTTTATAACGTATCACACATATCTAATACAACTCAACTTCATACCTCACACCAAATCTTAACATAAGCAACTTGAAACTTTCCATAAATGCACCATAACCGCCTCAGCTTCAGCCTGAGCGTATAATCCAGCCGCTTTGACCATTCCAGCCTTTTCTTCTCCTCCATAACTCTTTATCACTCTTTCGAAAAATGTTGACATGTCGATGCACCCCTTGCACACGTGCAAACACTTCCCATAATGTCTACGATACCTTCATATGCACTATTCTTGACTCAAATGTGTTGTGTGACCTCCCGGATCGACTCAATCGCAATTCCTCATGAACATGGTTATTGAACTTCATCTTCTCCCTAAGACTAGTTCAATGAATCACCATCACCAGCCATGTCTTGACATCAAGCAAAACCTGTACGTTAGCAAACAACCAATTCTTCCGAGCACAAGTCCTCAACTTGACTCTCATTAGTCCGAAAACCACAACACCTCATGTGAGGACCTCACATAAGCATGTTGTAAAACATAGAAAAATATTGTCCACCATGATCAGCCAAAAGACATCAAAACTCAGTTCATAAACACAAAGCAATCTATTCTACACATCAAAGAAAATCTTAACATGTTCCATGTCAAACCACGCATCAAACACCACGTGAATGCTCAAAACTTTACATGAACCTCACCTTAAGACTTCTTTGCCAATGTATTCAGTACCAAGGTCTTACAATCTCCCTCCTTGATGGATGCAATGAAAACACCACCTAGTATCCGAACATTGGCTCATTCACATGAAAAGTTTTGACAAAAAAAGAAAATTTCTCTCCCTTTGAAAAACAAAAATCAAATGAGAAAGAAACAAAAAATTTTCCCCCTAAAGGTGAAAGAATGAGAAGAATGGTGTAAAAACCCTTGTGAATGTGCAATGTGTGATCATATTTCTCCCCCTTTGACATTGTACTCATCAAGATGCAAAAAATAAATTTTAGTTGTTTTTTATCATAATATGACCTATACATATAAAACAAAACTCATCCAAGTCATAATATCAAGTGACTTACACAATCACATCAATGAAATACATAATGTAGTGTAAGTCATGCTAGAGATCAAGTGTAATTTCAATTTAAGCAAGTCATGATCTCCCTGTCTCGACTATTTCAAAACTTGAATGCATGACACATGTTGCAGTTTTTTTTAACTTTTAAAAGCGAGGATTTAAATCATATGAACTTTGTAAGAGATTTCATGCAACATCCGTCTTATTCTAACCAACCAAACTAAGCCAATGTCATTTTACAATCTGAAGCTTAAAGACATTGTTAGTCATAAACAACTCCTTCCAAGTTCATATATAAGTGCATGATAAGCAATCTTAAAAGAAGAAGTGCGATGCATGCATATTCTCTTGATCTTTCTTGATTTTTCATTTGATCATAAAAGCTCAATATGTAGGCTGTTGATTGATTAATTTTTCACAAATAAAAGAACTTGTAAGCATGCAACAAGTTTAAAACAGTAAGAAAGTTCAATCATGAACAAATTTAGTTTAAGTAATTATTCCAATTACTAGTCATGGCAAAAACTATAAAATGTATAGCACAAGTAATGTAGTAAGGACTTTCAGCATGTAAAAAGAATCACAAAGTCATATATGTATGAAACACTTTTACTCATATTATTTTTAATTTCAGATTCACACATAGACTTCCCAAGATGCAAAACTCCCCCTCAAATTAAGCCATGAGCATGCATAAAACCTATTTCACTTCAAATGAAAGATAAACGAGTGAAATCCAAATGTTTTGTAAAAATATCAGCCAATTGTTGTTCGGTATCTTCATAAAGAAGCACAATATTCCTTTCTCAACATTATCACGTAGAAAGTGATACCTAATATCAATGTGCTTTGTTCTAGAATGTGTTGCACAGGGTTTTTAGCGATGCAAATAGCACTACTGTTATCACAAAGCAGTGGAACACAATCTAGATCAACCCCATAATCGTTAATTGTTTGAACAATAAATAAAATTTGTGAACAAGCGCTAGCAGTAGCTACATATTCAGATTCGGACATGGATTGTGCAACTGAACTTTGTCTTTTAGAGGACCAAGCAACTAGTGAGTTACCAAGAAAATGACAAGCACCCGAAGTACTATTCGTATCAATCCTACAACCCCCAAAATCAGCATCTGAAAAAGCTTTCCATGTAACTGTTGAGGAAGAAGGAAGAAAAACACCAAATTCTTGAGTTCCATGTGAGTAACTGAGAATCCTTTTGACGGCTTGACGATGTGAAGCACGTGGAGAAGCTTGGAATCGTGCAGAAAGACATACTCTGAATTTTTGTTTGGTATTGATGTCGTGAGGTACAAAAGTGACCCAATCATGCTTCTATATTATTTTTGATCAACGGGTTCACCATCTTTTTCAATCTCAAGTGTTATCATTGTTGCCATTGGTGTTTGAATACACTTTTTGTTTTCCATGTTGAAACGTATCTAGAAGTCTTTCATATACTTCTTTTGATGCACAAATGTTCCCTCCTTGGTTTGCTTGATTTGTAGCCCAAAAAGTACGTGAGTTCTCCCATCATACTAATCTCAAATTCTTAACTAATTATAGCTTAAAACATGGACACAAGATCATGAGAAGCACAACCAAAGATAATATCATACACATACACTTAAATGATTAATGGGTCATTGCCATGCTTAAGTACAAAAAGAGTTTTATCTACCTTGCCCATGGTAAACCTGTTTTCAAGTAAGAATGTTTTTAACCTATCATACCATGCTCTTGGGGCTTGTTTGAGATCATACAAAGCTTTGGACAGTTGGTAGACATGATTAGGAAAATCGGATTTTCAAAACCATGTGGTTGTTTGACATAAACCTCCTCATCTATGTAGCCATTAAGAAAAGCATTTTTAACATCCATTTGATATAACTTGAAACCTTTAGATGCAACAAATGCTAACAAAATTCTTATTTCTTCTAATCAAGCAACAGGGCCAAAAGTTTCATAAAAATCTAAACCTTCTATTTGTTTGAAACCTTGATCAACCAACCTAGCTTTGTTCCTAACCACAACCCCGTCCTCACTTTTTTCTGTTTTTAAACACTTACTTAGTTCCTATCAAATTGTGACCATGAGGTAGAGGTACAAGTTTCAAAACATTATTTCATTCAAAATTTTCTAACTCTTCTTGCATGGCAATGATCGAAGATTCACTAGTGCGAGCGTGTGATACATCTTTGGGTTCAAAAGAAGCAACAAATGCAGAATGAGCGAGAGAGTTTGGATAACAAAACCTGCACCATGTGACTCTTTCGTGCAAGTTTCAATATTTTGTTGTGGAAGGTGAATTTGCCGGATGTAGAGGGGAGTAGACACTTCACAAGCCCCTTCTTCTTCATGTTCATCACAAACCGAACAGCTTGTGGCTTGAGGACGATCAGGACCAGCAATAGTGGATGTTGGATCTGGTAGTGGAGCAAAACCAGGACCAGGAACGACATTGTTTGCTTCTGAAATTTCAGGCAGCAGCTCCACTTCTTATACTTCTTTAATGAAAATGATCCAACCCTATAGATATGCATCTTGACCTGCAATGTTAGAACTAGTACCTGGGCTAGCTTCATCAAAAGAAACCTCATGGGTCTCTAAAATTTTGTTAGTGTCAAGCAAAAGTACATGATAGCCTCTAGTATGAGATGGATAACCAAGAAACATGCCATCAACATATCTAGCTTGAATATGAAAATTACCATGTGTTCTTCACAAAGCTTTTGAAACCAAAGACTCTATATTGTTTTACACTAGGCCTATGTCCAAATCGAAGTTCATATGGTGTTTTTCCTAACTTAGCTCACAAGAAAACATGATTTGAAACATATTAAGCTGTTGTAATTGCATCTGCCAAAAAATTTCTAGGAGTTTCATATTCGTCAAGCAAAGTCGTAGTCATCTCAACTAATGTTCTATTCTTTCTTTCTACAACACCATATTGCTGATGTACATATCGTGAATAAAATTGATGATCTATTCCTTTTTCAGCACAAATGTGATCAAATGGTTGATTATTACATTCAGCTCCATTATCACTTCTTATTGCTTTTAAAGATCCTGGGTGGTCAAGTGAATGTCTAAGAACTAAACTTCTAAAGTGACTAAAAACTTTATTCTTAAACGCCATAAAGTAAACCCAAAAGTATCTAGAATAATCATCAACAATTACAGGCACATACCATTTACGTCCAAAAGATTGAGCACGTGAAGGACCAACGGTGTCGAGGTGTAAAAGTTATCCCGGTGCTGTTGTCATGGTCATTGTGAGTGGAGTGTGTGTACCTGCAACCATCTTAGCATGTCTCCAAGAAGAGCACACAATATTATTGTCCCTTTTTAGCTTAGTCATCCGACGTATGCGATCAAGACCACAAACACGTGTTAGGTGATCAAAGCCTATATGACCAAGTCTACGATGCCAAAAATATGAGTCCTTCGATTCATTAGCAACTAGACACCTATGCTTAGAGGATAACATGTCAAAATCAGCTTTAGAAATCATCCAAACTTAGATAGGGTAAACATAACCTCACCTTTTGAATCTACAACTCTGCAGCAATTTTTAGGAAAACTAACATCTAGATTTTCATCTAGCAATTGGGAAACCGAGAGCATGTTGTATTTCATGTTTTAAGAAGTGCCACATCATTCAAAGTGTAGTAGTTATTAACCTTAACCGAGCCTTTAGCAATTGTAGGAGTTGAATTATCGGAAAATGTAATATCTTTTACACGTGACACAAACGAGAGTGAGGAGAACCATTATTTGTTACTAGTCATGTGGCGTGAGCATCCTGAGTCCACAACCAAATGTTTTCCTTCATCATGTGTGTGACCTCATCGTTGTGGCTGTTAAATTTGGACTCTTCCATGCTTGAACATGAGTTGCTCTCGCCATAAAGCACATATTTGCCATGGTGTCTTCATCTTCTTCACTCCCATAGCCCACATCCCTTGAGCTATATTCTCGGAGTGCTGAAAGAAAGTTGTGCATACCTTTGCGCATTGATGAACTCCTCTCTTTCTTATTGTTGTTTGAAGAGAATGGCTTGAACTTAGATTGCTTTTCTTCTTGCGAAGTAGAACCTGAAAGGTTAGGGCACTCTATACCAAAATGTCCTGTCTTACCACATTCAAAGTATCTCTATGAATCACCACTTCCTCTCCTCCTGGTTCTCATATTTTGCAATGCTTTTGAGAACAGAGTCGAGAGAAGTGCAAGCTCTTCTTCTGGAAAATCCTCAATCTGTTCAAGGGTTAGAGAGGAAAACAAAGAAAATGTGCCACATGATGAGGCTTGACTAGAACTAGGCATCTCACGTTGTGAAACAAATGCAAGAAGCTTATTGGGGTCTCTATGTGATATTATATCAAGTTCATGAGTTTTAAATTTAGAATACAAAACATCTAAAGTAAGTGTACTCATGATAGTGGACTCACGAATAGATGTAACTTTCATCTCCCAAATTGACATGTCTAATACACTTAATGATTGCCTAGCATTCACAACATCAAAATAATTGACATTAACATTATGTAAGTTGCTGAGAATTTTATTAAAGCGGGAAAGAAATCATCAATTGACTCACCGTTGCATCTCAAAACACATGTACTCTTTCTTGAACATATCTTGTCTTACCTCCTTGATAGTGTGGATCCTTCATGATAATCACATAGTCCTTCCCATACACCATACACAGATCGGAGGTGTGCAACATGATCAAAGTTGCATTGAGTTAATCCTTAGATGATCAGATTTCTTGCCTTGTTGTTGTTTACATCATTCATGTTGGCAGATGTCACTTGATGGATTGGCGGCACGTCGAAGGACTTGTTCCTGTATGGTGAAGCCTTCCATCTGTATGTAAGCCTCTGTCGGTACCCTCAAGACCAGGTCCCCCCACCCCGTGTAAGAACAAATGAAGACATACGACAACACATATGTAGAAGACAGAGACCCAACCTACAGGCTGGGCCCAACCGCCAGCTAGGAAGCACTCATAAGAAGGCGCGTGTCCTAGGCCTCGGGCCCCACCACCCGCTAAGGAGGGCTCCGAGGCTGCCACGTGTCTATAGGCTCTGAGCCTTACTACCGGCCAAGGATGGCTCCGGAGCCGCCGCGTGTCTGATGGTGCCGGGCCTGACCTCCCGCTAGGGAGGGCTCCAGCGCTGCCACGTGTCTGGAACCTCCGAGCCACGTCTCCCACCAAGATTAGCTCTGGAGGTGCCACGTGTCCTACTGCTCCGGGCCCGACCTCCAGCATGGGAGGGCTCTGGTGCTACCACGTGGGCAACAACTCCAGGCATACCTTCCCGCCAAGGAGAGCTCCGGAGGTGCCACATGTCCTATGGCCCCGGGCCCGACCTCCAGCATGGGAGGGCTCCGGCGCTGCCATGTGTCCAATGACTCCGGACCCCTCGCTACTCCGTAAGACTGCTCCGGTGACGACGCATGTCCCGGGGGCCAGCCATCCGGACACCGCGCCGACGAGCAACGGGCTGATAGCCAAGGAGTAAGGAGGATGTGCGCTGTCAAGCCGTGCATTCAAGGCTCGCGCCTTCCCTAGAAGCATGGCGCATGGCGCACGCCCCCGTCCTCCTCCTGTTCACCATTACGGTGACAGGACAGGGTGGCACGGCGTGACGGTGGAACAGTGCCGCCGAGCAGAGCGAGAAGACGCGGCGACAAGACGGAGTCTTCATCATCACCGGCTACCTGGTCAGAGGCGCCCGGCGTGTCGAGCGACGCGCCTTAACTCCTCTGACAGCTGTGTTGCATATAGTTGTAAATGCCCTAGCTCATGTATAGGGTACGGACAGCCGCCGGCCACCTGTCGGGCCCCCGGTCACATTGTAACTGCACTGACCTTGGGCTATAAAAGGATCGGGGCAGCCTCCGGGCAAAGGGTTTGCAACCCTGCAATCTCACACACTCATACGCGCAAGCAATACAATAATCACATCATGGACGTAGGGTATTACGCTCCGGCGGCCTGAACCACGTAAATCCTCATGTTCATCCTCGCCATCGTTCTACGACGCTCAAATCCACAAACCCTCCTAAAAAAGAACCTCCGCAGGCTGCTCCAGGGCAAACCGGGGGAAGTGTCGCAGGAAAACACTTCGACATTTGGCGCGCCAGGAAGGGGCTTTTCTGAAGCTGTTCGTGAAGCCCACGATGGTGAACATCCATTCTCTTGGAGGCTCTTCCCACCCCTTGCGCCACCAGCAGCAGAGGGAGCAGGAAACCTCATCCCATTCCAGAGCGGGACCGACTACGCCGGTGGAAGCCCCTACAGCAACGGTGTACGCTGCCACCCAGCAGCCTTCGGTGGCGACAGCGTCGCAGACGCCAACCGAAGCCATCCCGGAGAGTGCACTGTTAGCAGCTCGTGCGTTCCTTCACAACCCCCCGAGCATGGGAGCTTCCCCATCCGCTGCTGAGCAGTGGCGCAACGACGTCGACCACCTGGTCTTCGCCGCGCTCAACTCGCCGTGCCACCGGAGACAGCAACCGGAGACGGTACAGCTGCCGACCCGTACCCTAACAAGGGATTACAGGACGGCAGCAACCCACTCGACGGCGACATCCAGGCTCTCCATCGCAGACCTCAGAGCCGAGCTGGACCGCCGCCACCGTCAGAAAGAAGATGGACGCGTCACCGTCGAGCGATAGCGCGAGCCGCGTCGCAACCTCGAGGAGGACTATGGTACCCCGGGTGCCATGTGCCCCATCTACGCGGGCCAGAACCCCGTCTCCCCAGGCTCAGTGGGGAGGCTGAATGGCTCTGGTCCCACACTTTCACATGGCAGTGTGGCCGCGTAAGTTCCGGCCGAACATGCCGGAGAAGTTCAGCGGGAAGTCAACCCCGTCGAGTTCCTGCAAATCTACTCCTCGGCTATCCTAGCTGCAGGAGGGGGTGAGGCCATCATGGACAACTACTTCCCAGTGGCCTTCACAGGGTCAGCCCGGTCATGGCTCATGAGCTTGCCCCAGGAGTCTATATCCTCCTGGGAAGAGTTGTAACGTCAGTTCAAGGCCAACTTCAGGAGTTCCTACACCCGACCGGGCACGGAGGCTGACCTCCACGCCCTGCAACAGCAACCGTGGGAGTCGCTGCGCTCCTTCATCCAGTGTTTCTCCCAGGTTAGGAACACCATACCCCGCATCTCCAACGCCTCCGTCATTGTCGCCTTCCGGCAGGGCGTCCGCGACAAGAAGATGCTCGAGAAGTTGGCCACGCATGATGTGCAAGACGTCTCGGAGTTCTTCAGCCTGGCGGACAAGTGTGCCAGGGCTGCGGAGGGCCGCAACTGGCACACACCGCCTGGCAAGGGGAGTGAGTCCACCAGGGAGGGCTCTAGCAGCAAGAAGAAGAAGACCGGCGGCAAGGACAAGCCGCTGGCCGGAGCCCACACTGCAGCAGCAGTAGCAGCTGCAGGGGGCCGAGGGCGACAGCCGTCCGACTGTAAAGGCCTAAGTTTTGCACACATCCAAAGTGTTCATTACACCACACACACACACCTCATTTGAGGAAAACTTATGAACACATGTGAAGAGCAAGTAACCTCAATCAATATGGTCATTAGAGGATGAACTCACAAAATGCAAAAGTGGTATTTCCCACATGCATCACATAGGGGCTGAGCATATGAAAAACTCCTACACCTTGCTAGGAATGCTTATGCCAAATTTCACCCAAACTCAAAACCTTTTTGAGGTATATTTGGGTATAATAAGAAAGAGGCTAGTTTCAACTCAAATTCAAATTCAAACTCCTTTCGTCCCATAAATTCAAAAGTGGGATGCATATTCACACTCAGCACATTTTTGTGAGCTCACACACCAATTTTCACTCCATTTGCAGTTGATCTTGACATGAGCCATGTTTAGCAAATTCAAATTCAATTTGAATTACAAATTGCATATGTGCTGAAAATATATTCAAACACTTCACAATTTGAATTCTATCAAGTTTAAACGGGCATTTGGTAGATAATTCAAATTTCAAAGGGTATTATTGGGACTACTGTTTAGAGCAGTGGGAAAAAGTTAATTTCAGAGGTTAAAATAGAAGTGGGTCCCACCTGTCAGCCTCACTATCAATTTAACCAACTGAAGAACTGAGCTCGGTTTCTTGCGCTCGACAGAGCGGGCGCCACAGCAAGAAACGGAGAGGACAGCAGCTGGTTGCCGCCTCTGGCCACCGAACTGCCTCGCTGCCCTCTTATCCTCGCGCCCGAGCCGTCCCAGCTTCATCTCACCGCTGACCCGACGCCCTCTAGCACAGAAACTTCGATACACCTCGCCGCTCTTCCGAGCTCATGGCTCCACCGTCGCCCGGCCAAACCCGTGGTTGTCACGGCGATCTGAGACCGCAACCGAGTGCGCCAAGCCTTACTTGGCGTTCTCGCACCGGTTCTAGACCATGATCGACCCTCCTCGAGCTCCACCGCGCCATTCCTTCTTCCTCGGTTTAACCCGAGCCGCCGCCGTAGGAACAACTCGTCCAGCCACCACAGCCACCTTTCTCCAAGCTGTGAACAGCAAAGAGGTTCGCCATCGATTCCTCTTTCATTACCACAAGTTCTGGTGGCGTGACATGAGCTGCCGACCCCGGAATTTCACAATTTTGCACCGGTGTACAAAAGAGACAGCGAGACCGATTCGCGAAATTCATGGTACACACTGCACCACTCATCACCTAACATAGAGAACTATGTATAGAGGTCTGTGCGAGTCTATAGGATCCAAAACTTTGAAGAATCATTGGGTGTAGCCACTGCTCTACAAGTTTTGCGAGGATTTCTGGTTTCCTACTTAGGTCGCACAGTGACATCCTAGTTGCGGCCGTTTCCGAGCTCCTTTGAGTTCATGTCAACCTTCCCTAGGGTGCACTGATGCTTTGCGGCCTTTTGCTCGATCGTTTGGGGTGCTAGGAAGCCCGGCCGTCACGGTCGAAGTTCTTCCGAAGCCGCCGCTCGTAGCCGGCCATGTTCCGGTGGATGTCATGTCGAGCTAAGTCCAGCGCCATGTTCCCCATGTGGGATTAGGCAGAGACGGCAAAAATCGTGGAGTTTGGCACACGGCAAGGCTCCTCCGGCGAGCACTCCGGCGAGGGGGGCGGCGGCCGAGCGTGGGAGGTTGGGAGGTAGACGAAGCCCCCGGTCCCACGTGTCAGCGGCCAGATATTTAAACCGGGGATCAGCTGTGGCACCGATTTTGATGTGGCTGCACGCAAAATACTCCGTAGCCCCCTGTGTCAGCCGCTGAGAAACTGACACATAGCCCCGGTCCCACGCACAGCGATTTAAACTTTTCCCCGATTTTCAGATTTAGTTCAAATTTCAAACCCACATAACTTTGGATAGGAAACTCCAAATCGAGAGAACCAAATTTTGTTGTATTCATCTCTCTGAGTAATTTCCAACAAATCAAGTTTCACTTAATGAAAATCCTTATTTCTCCAGAATTAATTCTTCAAAATTTAAACTATTTAGAATTTTATCTGGAGAACCCTTTGGAGGAAAATTCTGAAATTTGGCTAGGATATTCACCAAAATATCCCTGAGCCGCAATAATAATTTCAGATACATTTGAGTTCATTTGATCCACCTAATGGTGTGATTAATAAAACTGTTCCAGAGAAAATAGAAAATGTCCAGAAACATTTTCAGAATTTCCCTGAAATTGTTTATCTCATATCTTTAGCTAGGAACCTTCAAATTAAGTGAAACCAACTCCATTAGAACCCTCGGAAAATCTAGTTTTCAGGAAGTCATGGCTTGCTCCATGAAAACTCCTAGAACGCCCTAAGAGCTCCTATTAAGGCCAAGTACTCAATTAATTGTGCAGAGCTGAAATGAGCTTTGCTGCAAATGAAACTTGGCCAAGTATCTGTTTAGGTTGTATCCAAACCACAGTAAAAATTTCAGAGTAATTGGGCCTGTATATCAGTACTTATGGTCTTACCAAATTCAATGTCAAATTCAAAATGCATTCAAATTGATATAAATATGTATTATCTCATGTAGTCGCTACGGTTGAGGAGGAGCCCGAAGTCTTAGACTTCATCATTCCAGAGGAACAGCTAGCCTACGACCAAGAGCAGCAAGGCAAGCTCTGGTTTGCATTAGCCTTTTTATAAATTTATCTGTTTTGAGAACTTACTTTGAGCACCCACTTAAATTTTGCATTAGAGTCTTGTTTGAAAACCCAAATGCATAGCCAAGAAAACCCTGGGTTTGGCTTAGGTTTTAAACCTTGATTAGCTACTGCAATGCTAAGATAGTGTAGGATTCGGTACAAGTTGAGTAATTGGAACTGCTCGCGAGAATAGGCTAGAGGCACACCAGTTGGGTAAAGATAGCAAATGGAACAAATGGCGAGAAAAATGAGACCGAGTGGAGAGTAAGGGAAGCAGGACATTGGGGCCTGGGTGCCATAGATCTTCTTGTGTCGATGAGGACCGAGCCGTGTGCGGGCCTGTTGAACAAGCTAGAACAGTACCAAAGACCTACAGGATATATGGGAACCGGGAAATCGATGTAACTCAGGTAGCTGGGTGTTTAGGCATAGCTGGTCGTTCAGAGGGTAGGTTGAGAGCTTGAGGTGTAAATCGGCTGGCGGCCCTGTGGATGTGCGCGCAGAGACCTCTTGCTCGGGACGATTGGACCGGTTAGACATTTGGATGATGGGTGAAAGGTGGTTGCGTACGACATCCATGATGGTTGCTGTAGGCAACATCGAGTACGGGCGTACGTGACGGGTTATTCGGGTAACCCTGCAGGTGCAAATAATTTTTAATCGCCGTCCCTCGCGGTCAGTGAGTACCACTTGTTCACTATACAGTGACATAGAAAGAACAGGCTAGAGTCATGTAAAAGTTGCTGATTGAAAGCTGCACCTTGATTGTTAATGACTTGCTGTAGTTTAGAGCTAATTAAAGTTCTTTTCAACCTTGGGCAAAGTACATGAGAGAAATGTGTTTCTTGTTTGATTGCGGCTCTCTCATGTGCCTTAGCATGAGGTTCTCCACAACTGCTGCTAAAACTTGAAAGTAAGGTTCAAATAATTAGGCGCTTTGCAACTTATTTACCTCATGTACCCTGAATCCCTCATGTAGAAGTTTCATGTATAGGAGAGACGGGTCAGACTTGCGGAGCCATCATGCTCACTGCTTGTGTTTGAAGCTTTTGCAGGGTGTTATGAGGAAGAGACTCCCGAGGAGGAGACGGAACCCCAAGAGGGAAACCCCACCGAGTGAGAGTCGTTCACGCCGCCGTGTTAGTGTGCGTGTGTGCTAGCGGGGACACGTTCATGGGCTGAACGTGAACTCGGTGCGTAGTCTATGCCCGTGAGTGTAGACTGAACGTATTTTGTTGTACAAATGTTCATAAACTTGTTTATGTAATAAATCTTTGCTTCCGCTTTGTATCTTTGATGTGCGTTATCTAGTGCTGTGCAATGCAGCACCCCTCACCGTGATCCTGGCTCGACGAGGCCATGGGGCCCTCGCAACCGACAGCGACGACGGCAACCAGGGGTGCCCGGTCCACAACACCAAACGGCACAGCACCAGCGAGTGCCAGGAGATCAAGAAGCTAGCGGAGGGCTTCCGAGAACTCCAACAGTAGCGCCAGGATGGCACGCCCTTCCGCCAGCGGGAGGGCAAGCAAAAGGCTGACCCGGAGGTCAGCAATGGTCAGGAGATGGAGTACCAAGACACCAAGCGGGCGCTGAAGGTCATCTATGACCAAGGAGAGGGCTCCGACTCCGACCACAGCCCGTACGAGCGTCAAAAGATGCTCCATGTGATGTACGAGGGGTCATGGGACATCACGTCCCGACGAGACGTCAAGACCCTCCGGCGGGAGGTCATGGCAGTAGCACCCTCCCCCAAGCCGGCTCCCGACCGCAAGTGGATGGAGACGCAGATCAGCTTAACCGCCTCCGACTGCCCAAAGAACATGGCGGGAGCCGGGAAGCTGCCGCTCATCGTCTCCTCGACCATAGCCAACGTGAAGCTCTACCACGTGCTGGTCAATGGAAGAACGGGCCTCAATCTCATCAGTGTTGCAGCTTTCCAGAAGCTGCAGATCCTGATGGGAAAGCTGGCCCCGTCGCACCAATTCTCTGGAGTGGGCCCGGGATCCATCCTTCCACGTGGTAGCATCTCCCTCCCGGTGACATTTGGGACACCTGAGAACAACCGCACCGAGAGCATCGTCTGACGTAGCGGAGGTCAACCTCCCCTTCAAAGCCATCCTCGGCAGGCCGGTGTTGTACCAGTTCATGGTCGTAGCTCATTACGGCCACCTGGTGCTGAAGATGCCGACCCCAAGTGGTGTCCTCAGGGTCCAAGCAGACCGGACCGCCAGAGTCACGGTGCTGGAGAAGCTTCATGCTCTGGCAGCATCAAAGGTGGAGGCCTCAGGGAGTGCTGGGACAAGCAAGGAGCCACCCAGCACATGACAACGTGGCTCATCCTCTGCACCCCGCATTCAGCCTTCGGGTGCGGAGGAGGTCCCAGTCAAGGTCGTGGGCAGCAAATAGGAACTCGCGCTCATCACCTTCCTCCGGGCTAACGTCGATGTGTTTTCCTAGCAACCATCGCAAATGCTCGGGATCCCCAGGGAGGTGATCGAGCACAATCTGAAGATCCACCCCGATGCCAAGCCGGTGATGCAGAAGCCTAGGAAGCATTCCATCTAGTGGCAGAACTTCATCCGTGAAGAAATCCAGAAGCTGCTCGACGCCGACTTCATCTGAGAAGTCCACATCCAAGATGGTTGGCCAACTCTGTCATGGTACCAAGGTTGGCGGGAAGCTCCGGATATGCCTCGACTACACCAGCCTAAATAAGGCATGCCCTAAGGACCCCTTTCCACTCCCACGAATAGATCAAATTGTAGATTCTACTTCTGGCTGTGATCTACTGTGCTTCCTAGATGCTTATTCTAGTTTTCATCAAATACCTATGTCCAGAGAAGATGAAGAGCACATTGCTCTTATAATAGTAGAAGGCCTTTATTGTTATGTCTCTATGCCTTATGGCCTTAAAACGCCTTGCCTACCTTTGTGCGTGCCATGCATAAGACATTCGGGGACCTAATAAGGGACTTAGTGGAGGTGTACGTCGATGACATCATAGTGAAGGTCAAGTCACATACGTCTCCGTTAGACAACCTAGCCTTAGTCTTCGACAAGCTACGCACAACACGCACCAAGCTGAACCCAGATAAGTGTGTGTTTGGAGTCTCTGCCGGTAAGCTCCTTGGTTTCTTGGTCTCGCACCGAGGAATCGAGGCTAACCCTGACAAGATCAAGACTATAGAGATGATGCGTCCTCCCACCAGAGTCAAGGATGTACAAAAGCTCACGGGATGCCTAGCCGCTCTCAGTCGGTTCATCTCCCGACTGGCAGAGCGTGCCGTCCCATTCTTTAAGCTTCTGCGGAAGACCGGACACTTTGTCTGGTCTGATGAAGCTGACAAGGCATTCCAAGAGCTGAAGCAGTACCTCACCTCGCTACCGATCATGGTAGCTCCAGAGCCGTGTGAGCACCTGCTGCTCTACATTGCCGCGAAGGAAGAAGTCGTTAGCATGGTCCTGGTCACTGAGCGGTCAGAACACGAGCGACTCCAAACTCCAAGCAAAGAGCCTGCTGCTGGTCCCGAGTCTCAGGACCCAGACCCCACAGGAGAGCTTGAGGTAGCTACGGACCAGGATGCCCCCGGGTCCCAGCTCCCGGAGGCCAGACCCTAAGACCAAGAAGCTGCAGGCCTCCTGCCAATGGAGGAAGATGTTCGGACCCCTCCGAGAGGGTTCGGACCACTCAGAGACCGGTCTACTACATCGGTGAGGTCCTCCATGACACCAAGACACGGTATTCAGAGCTCCACAAGCTGATCTACGCGGTGCTGATCGCATCGAGGAAGCTCCGCCACTACTTACAAGCTCACAAGGTCTCGGTGATCATGACCTACCCACTGAAGACAGTGCTCCGTAGCCCCAATGCAACGGGGCACATAGCAAAGTGGGCAGCTGAGCTGGCGGAGTTCGACCTCGACTTCCTGCCACACCATGCCGTCAAGAGCCAGACGCTGGCGAACTTTGTGGCGGAATAGACCCTGTCTCCATGCCACCCAGGGGCCAAGACGACGAAAACCCGGAGCCCAGAGCCTCGGTGTTTACCGGACCCCACTGTACACTGTACTTCGGTGGCTCCTCGCGCAAGCAAGGTTCCGGAGCGGGGGTCCTGCTCATCTCGCCAGCGGGAGAGCAGTTCAAGTACATGGTGCACCTTGACTTCAAGGCTACGAATAACATGGTGGAGTATGAAGCCCTCATATTGTGGGAACCACCCCATGGTTCACCCACTCCGGAATCGCAGAGGGTGGTGCCGTGCGATGCGGCACCAAACAGCACACACGAAAAGAATTAAGAACAACATAAGAACTTTTATTTGATATCAAACAGCGGAAGTCTCTTTACAAAACTTAATTATACAGCGGGAGTAATGTACATAGATACTCTCTAATCCTAACTAAGCAAAAGTGTAGCCATCCAGCCCGGGGATGCTACACACTAGCAACAGGTAACCGGAGATTACGGCGGTGTGCAGGGCTCCAGCTCGGCCGTGTACCCCAACGGAGGCACCGCCTCATCCTAGGAACCTTCCTCATAACTCTCACCTGCACACAGCTCAAATATAGCAACCGTAAGCACGATGGCTCAGCAAGTCTTAACCGACAGCCCTAGGCATGGAACTCTACATGCAAGGATGTGTAAGATAGGAAAATGACTTTGCACTAAAGACACGCCTACATGTTGATCCTTAATTTCAGTTTTATAGCAACAGTTTAATGATCCTTAGGCGGCCCTCACATCAGAAGTCCACAATCAAACAAGAAACGCTTTCCTCCGATGTGGTGATGCCCAAAGTGGAATATAAACTTAATTAGCTCTATAACTACAGCATACAAGGTTTCAAGACATTAATAATTCAATACAACATATTCAGTTGGCTTATTTCACTTCTTACTACGCTACAGCACATTGAACAAGCGGGTACTCAAATAACCGCGAGGGACGGTGATTGCAATCAGGAGACACCCGGATAACACGTAACATACAGCCACTTTTAGAAGTATGGTGCTTCACACCTTCCTACTCTGTTGTATGCAACAACCATTCAAAGGCAACCCAAATGTTGAACCGGTCCATCCGTAATGGGTAGGAGGTCCCCGCGTGGAGCGTGTCTATGCCCACCGGCTGATTTACACCTTGCTACCCTCAACCCACTCCTATAAAATGGTTGGGTAAGGCTCGGCACCCAGGTTAACCAATTACATCGGTTTCTTGGTTCCCATATGCCAGTATGCATCCGGTAATGTTCGATACTTGTCCAGCAGGGCCGCACACGGCTCGGTCCTGAATCAACACCAACAGGGCTACGCACTGAGACCTCCGCTCACTGCATCCTATACCCCCTGCTGGGTCTCATTTTCACCACTTTAAGCCATTCTCTACCTCTTTTCATCCCGTGTGATAAATACTATCTCGCGAGTAGATTCTAACCACTCGACTTCTACCGAGATCCTCATTAGCATGGCATCCTCTACTCTACGAGTTTGTAAACTACCCAACCCCCCATAGGATTAAAAAGGTTATACAAGTGGGGTTTCATTCACCCTGACTCTAATGCAAGCATTCACCCTAGACATAAGTGATACAAATAAAGAATTTGCAAAAGTACTTAAATGCAAACCGGGGCTTGCCTGGTTGCGAGTTAAATGGGATGTCAGCTTCTGGTGGGAGGACGTCCAAGGGCTCTGGTGCGTCCTCAACTTCGGTCACTAAATAAAATGTAGCAAAATATATGTATAAGTATTAAGGACTTATAAGAAGTAACTTCTATTCATAGCTACTGCTATTTAGGATCCTTAATTGGCTTTGGGATTTTTCCAGTGGATACTAGACTCTCTAAGGATGATCTGAGCAAAATTTGGAGAAATTTCATTGCACCTTGTGGCCTCTCCAAAATTCCCACAAGTACAAGGCTTCTCTGAATTTTGAGCCCAAATCAGAAGCTTTAACATGTCTAACAGTGGAAGATCTGATTAGGGTAAGTATCCATGGTTCTAACAAAATTTGTTTCACCATTTTGGAGTTACCAACAGAGAGATATGAATTTTTGAAGTTGGACAGGAGTTCTGAAATGTTTCTGTTTAAATTTGAATTTTCAAATAAAGGCTGACATTTGGAAGGAAATTTGGCCTAGAAAATGAACTCCAATGAAGCTCAAATTTTTACTGGAGATCTGTAATATCATAAGGAACCACCAGGTCAAATTTGAAGAAATTCCATAACAGGGATCTTGTGGAAATAATTCCCAAATATTTAATTTTGACGAATTTTGGAGAAAATTTCCAGAGATCCTCAGATCAATTTCTTTACATTTCTGCAAAGTACTGACTGAGAGGAATCCAGCAAAATTTGTTTCACAAATTTTGGAAATTCCTACTGAGAGTTATGGTTCTTTGAAGTTTGCACTAAATCTGTAAATTGAAGAAATGTTTAAATTCTGGCTGTGGGCCCCACCCATGGCGCTATCCACTCAGATGACGGCAACACCGAGGCCACGGGGTTATTTCCCATGCAGCCACACCCGATCCGGTGCCACAGGCCGATCCCCACGCGGTATAGAGGCTGACCGGTGGGACCCGGTCCTCCTTCTTCCTCGCGCTGCCCGCGCCTCCCGGGGCAGTGCACGCCAGCGAGGCTCGCCGGGACAAGGTTCCCGTGGTCCGAACTTCCCCAAACTTGCTGCCTGTGAGTTCTACACCGTGCTGAACACGATGGTGGGGTCGGTGCGGATGACAACGGCCGGAACGGGTGCTCGCACCGGCGACCATGTCGAACCTCACTTCGGCTACCTCATTCTCACTCGACAGTGGGTCTTTTGGGCTAGGGTTTGCTCTAAAAGCACCAGTTTCACCTGGACAACGTCGACCCATTGCCCGCTCTCCATGAAAACCACCAGAGAGGGGACCTTACCGGCGACCCGAGCCCGTAAAACGACGGCGGTGACAAAAACTCGGTGCCCGGTACCTCTACTTGATCATTTGAGCTGCTAGGACTTCAGAGAGGTGCACAAGCGTGTGCAGGAGCTACTCTAAGCTCATCTAGCGTGGAGCTACCCGGAGCACGACGAATTTCCCCGAAGAGTCCTCGGGTTTCTAAAGAACAGCCAGCGCCAAACTTCAAATTACTCGGTGCCGGAGCTAAGAAGGCAGGAACTTGTTGGAGGTAAGGAAGAAGGGTTCCTAACGCACCTCAGGAACCTTTTGTTTGATCGGAAGAGGCTGTCAATCCGTCAGGCGACCACCGGGGGTCCGAAGAAAATTCCAGCTCGAGGGAGTCAACCACTGGTGCTAGCCTCTGCTTAAGGCTTCAGAGAGCAGGAGAGGAACCTGGCGCAACATTCCCCTGGCTCAGTCGCGCGATAGGCACGTCGAGTTCACCGGGCGTCAATGAGCCGAAAGGTTCTTCCGCCGGGGGGGGGGGGGGGTTTGTTTCTGTGAGCGTTCGAGCAGAGCGCTGAGGAGCTGCGGTGTAACGTGGATAAGAGCAGAGGATGCACTCGGCGGCCGCTTTGAGCACCCACGCACACGAACCGACATCGGGAGCAGCGAGGAAGCAGCTCGGTGGAAACGTCAGCCGGAGGACTTAGCCGGGAGCTGGCGCCCGCGCGCGTGAACAGCTGAGGGAAAACAGAGACTTTGCCTCTGTGGTGACTGACCAGTGGGCCTCCTCCCACCTAATGCTCCTTTGATATTTTCCCATTTGTCTCCAAATTAACTCCTTTGCTTCCTCCAAAAGTAATGGTTTGAAAAGTTGAATCCAAAATGATTTGATTCTGGTGTGAAGTTTGAATTGTGTTTGGTCATTTGAATTTGAAATGGAATTTGAATTCTACCTTTTGTATTGTTCCAAAAACATAGCAAACCAACTCCAAAGTTTCTGAATTATGGCATGGCTGCAGATTCAAATGTGGAGAACACATTTGTGGAACCAAATTTGCAAATTGAGGAAGTTGGAATTTGAAACTGAAATTCACATTCAGATTACAGGGCTTCCTCTTTTAATCCCAAACAAATATTAAAACTCCTCCAAATGAGCTGAAATTTGGAAGGTTGAATATTTGGAATATGAAGATCCAAGTTATGCATTTAGATCTCCATGTTTGGAAGTTTTTGGGAAGTCCAAATCCTCACTTTGAACTTACACCATTATAATTCAAAGTTTTAATTCCCCTCATTTTTCCTAAGTGTACATGAGCTGAATTTTTTTCTTGCTACCACTTTTTGGGGATTTTATATCCCTCCCCCCTTAAAAGAATCTCATCCCAAGATTCCAAAAGAAATGTAAAGCGGAGAAACTTTACCGGGTATATGATGATAGCAAGTCCGGATAATTAGTTCCTAGATATTCCTCGCTTTCCCATGTCGCCTCATCAGCGGTATGGTTACTCCACAAGACCTTATAAAACCATAAGGTCCGGTTTCTTGTGGTGCGAGTCTTTTCATCGATAATCCGGATCGGATACTCCGTGCACGTGAGGTCCGGTTGAAGAACTTCTATGTCTTCTGTGCGGATTTCAGCCGAGGGTTTGAGGCACTTCCTCAGCTGAGAGATATGGAAGATGTTGTGAATTCCAGCGAGCGACGCCAGTAACTCCAAGCGATAGGCCATGGGTCTGCATTTTTCAATGATGGAGAATGGACCGATGAACCGCGGCGCAAGTTTGCCCTTCACTCCGAAACGATGAATTCCCTTCATCGGAGACACACGGACATAAACATGGTCCCCGATGTCAAAGTGCAGAGGGCGGCGTCTTTTATCCGCATAGCTCTTATGACGAGATTGAGCAGCCTTGAGATTATCTTGTATTACTTGCACTCGTTCTTCAGCCTCATTCACAAGTTCAATGCCGTAGATAACTCGCTCGCCGGACTCGCACCAGTTGAGTGGTGTGCAGCATTTCCGGCCCTAGAGAGCTTCATACGGCGCCATCTTGATAGCCATTGTTGTAAGAAAACTCCGCCAATGGCAAATGATCGTCCCAATTCTTGCCGTGGTGGATGGCACAAGCACGTAGCATATCTTCAAGCACTTGATTCACCCGTTCAGTTTGACCATCCGTCTGCGGGTGATACGCGGAGTTTCGGATCAGTTTGGTCCCCAATGATGCGTGCAGCTGTTCCCAAAACTGTGCCAAAAATTGGAGACCTTTTGGAGAGAGGAGCTGTGGGACCCACTTGTCATTGGAGGGGAAACTTACACCCAAAGTCTTGTTTTCCCTGCTCTGTTCCACTTGTAGCCGCTGAACAGCACGGGGCGCCACCGAGGCAGCGTTTGCCGCCAGCTCCTGAGCAGCCAGAGACTCGGTTCCTTGCCCTTATCGACTCCACCGAGAGCACAACCGCCTCACACAGCCGCCTCACACAGCTGCCTTCGCTATCACGCGCCTTCATCGCCGAGTTTTTGCCGCACGGAAGAAAACGCTCGGTCCACCGGTGCTCGGCCAGCCCGACGAGTTGCACACCGAGCTGAGCCTCCCTACAGCACCGCCGGACCTCCCTCAGCGTGGCCGAAGCGGAAACCAGGCGCTAGCTCCACGGGAAACTCGGCGTCGAACTCAGTTTCCCTCCACAGCGCAGGGTGAGGCCGCAACGACAAGAACTCGTCGCCCCGCCGTCACAGAGCTTCTCCCACCGAGCTGCAAAAGCAAAAAGGCGCGCCTAGACCTCTTCTTGCTTCACCGCAACCCCGGCAGCCTGTCACGAACGATGCTCGCCGGAATTTTGCTTTTTGCCGTCGACATATAATAATAACCGAGGGGAGAAACTCAGCAAATTCGTCTCACACGTTGAACCACTCCACACACAATGTAGAATACACCTTCTATACCTCCGTGCGAGTTCATAGGATCAAGAACCACCGAGAACCGTCGAGCAAAGCCGCTGTTCATCGAGTTTTTCAATTGTCGCCGGATTTTTGACCTAGCCCGACAGTGAGGTCATACTTCCGGTGAGTTTCAGCGAGATCGGCAGTTGGATCCGTGTTCTCCTCGGTGCAGTGGTGCTGTACGAGCAAACGGCGACGTGTTTGGTGCAGCATAGCGCCCTAGCGACGTCTCTGGAGATGCTGCAGCCACTGTCACCGTCGCACCTAGGGTTCCGTCCATCTTCTATCCGAGGTAAGACGGCAACGTGTTCCTCGCACGAGAATACGTAGGGGCGGCGAGAATCAGCGAGTTCTGAGCACGGGAACCCCCTCCCGGCGAGAGCTCCGGCAAGCTCGGCGGCGCGGGAGTGCGGGTGGCGGGAGGTAGACGAAGCGGGGGCTGGCCCACGTGTCAGCGTCAGTAGCGGGGGAATGGGATCTTCTGTTGCACTGGATCAGTTTGCGACTTTACGGGGAGAACTCTATAGCCTCGTGTGCCGGCGCATCAGAAGGCGCCACATCACCCCGGACCCGCTGTCAGACTTTTAAACTTTTCCCCGGTTTATTTCAAATACCAGTTTTGATTCAAACTTTGGGTGGGCATAACGTGTGCTAGGAAGCTCCAAATTTAGTGATTAAAATTGGTTTGGATTAATGGTGAAAAACTTATCCAAATATGCAACCCAATTTGTATGAAACCATTATTAAATTCTGGAAAATTCTTTAAATCTCTTCAGCAAAAGAATTTTAGAGGGAGTTTGGTGCATCCAAAAATCCTCAAATTTTGCCAGAATATTCTTTAGGATGTTAGGACACTCCTGTAAAAGTTTCAGCTCATTTGGAGCTTATTTAGTTATGATAATTCTCATTTCAAGTTTCTGTGTTCAAATGAATACAAAAACAATTTCAGAGAATTTCCAAAACTTGCAAATTCAGTTCTGGGCAGTTCTTAGCTCCAAAAATCCTGCATACTCTCTGAGTTATGTTTGAAATTATAGTTCACTTGAATTTGCATGAAAGTGCAAATTTATTCAGAATTAATTCCTTGTGGCCTAAATACTTAGGGAATTGTTCTGAGTGATCTATTCATTGAAAAATTCCAAATTTTGGTCCAGATGACTTTCATGTGACAAGGAACTCACAAGAAAATTTTTAGCTCCATTGGAGCCCTGGATAAGTACTGTTCTGTTCAGCCTCATTAGGTGATCAACACCCAAGTGATGAACCCCACTTATCACTTGATCATAGTACTTTAACCCAAACCCAAACCACTAGCACCAGTGTCATTTTAAATTCTTAAACAGAGTTCTAGTTTTAAACTTGTCTTTAGAACTTGTTAGCAAAAGTTTTACAATTAAACATATATGCGTATTCATAACGTGTAGCGATTAAACGTGGAGAAGTGAAGGAGAAGGGAAGCTTGGATCAAGGAGCAAGAAGGGAAGTGATTAAGCTTCAAGTCATCAGCAACTAACTTCACAATTATCTGACTTTAGTCACCTGCAAAACCAAGGCAAGCTCCGGTTCGCATTTAAGCTATTTTATAAAGTTTTTACTTTGTTCACTACTATTGTTCTAGTTTGCATGTGCATTAGGTCAAGGATGTTTTGTACTCCACTTGCATGACCAAAAAGAACCCTGGGGTCAAGGGTAGAAAGGTGTCATCGCTGTAGAATAAGGCCGTGCTAAATAGGCTAGGGCATCCGGTAGAAGACGAGTAGTTAGAATCTACTCGCGAGCTATAGTTTAGGATTTCATAAGTGTGGTTGGAAAAGAGGCAAACTAAAGTTTACATTTCTAAAGATGAGACCGGGCAGGAGGGTTAGGCAGCAACAAGACGAGGTCTTGGTCGAGTAGCTCTGCTTGTGTCGGTTAAGGACCGATGCGTGTGCCGCATCCAGGAGCAAGTATTGAGTTGTGTACCGGTTGCTTACTGCTATATGGGACCCAGGAAACCGATGTACCAGGTTAACTGGATTGTAGAGGCATATCACATCGTCTCGTTAGACCTATGAGCCCGAGACGGTGCGACCGGTTCTACAGTCGAGTGTCCTGCGAAAGGTTCCCACATACGACGTAATGAAGGACGCCAGATTTGGGTCTTCATAGGCGGGCGTATGTGTCGAGCTATCCAGTCAGTGTTTGATTCGAATCACCATCCCTCGCGGTTATTGGGTACCGCTTGCTCCCATGTTGTGACGTAGTAATCAACTTGTGTGGAAACAGTTTGCAAAGTTTTAATTGCTGCTATGATTATTGTAAATTGCATGAAAACCCTGTTTGAACTAGAGATAGAGCTAACTAAAGTTATTTTCCACCTTGGGACAAGTGACATTGGAATTAAGCGTTTCTTGTTTGATTGTGGAGTTCCAATGTTGCGGGGCGCAAGGTTACTACTATTATGGCTAAAATCTGAAAGTTAAGGATGAACTCGTAGGCGAGTCTTTTTGCAACTTATATGTTTAGGTCTTAAGTTACTTTCATGTAGAGTTGCATGTCTTAGGAGAGACGGTTCAGTCTTGCTGAGTCTTGGTGCTCACTCTTGCTATATGAGTGGTTGTGCAGGTTAACACGACGCTATAAAGAAGGTTGTCCGGTGAGACTCGGAGACTTCCGAGTCATGTTACACATGGAGAACCTAGCCGCTGTCATGTTTTCGTGTTGCTAGTGAGAGGAGTCCGCTGGCTGGACCTCTTCTTGGGTGCTCACTAGTTATTCGACGTGAGCTGTTCATAGACTTCCGATGTAGCTACTTTATGTAAATTATTTACAAAGGACATTTGTAAGCTTCCGCTTTTGATTTATGTAATACAGTGTTCCTTATATGTGTGCTGTTGGGTGCCGCATAAGACGGCACCACCCAATGCGATTCCAGGGCGAGGTGCCCCATCCCCGTGACTGAACGGGCGGCGATATGGGGTCCCGTCAGCATGGTATCAGAGCCGCATTGGTAATAGCGCACGGAGTAAGGATCGTATTATGACAAAAACTTAGGATACGGTGAGGAAACGGTATTAGGCCCACATAAGGACTATAGTAGTATAGTTACTTAAAGTGGCATGACTAACATACTTGTTATAATTCTGAATTTTGATTATGTAACGACACACCTACGCTCAGGTAAGCATGGTAAGGAACGCCACCGAAAGCGGTTCAATTTCAGTTAGCTCCCCTGGCGAGGAAAGTGGTTCAGGGATAAGTCTCATAGCTTGGCGTGAGACGTTAATATGAAACTCTTGGACTCTTCATGTTCCTGAGTTCATATGAAATGCTGATCCCTAGAGTGCATTAGGCAATCAAGTGGAGACCCCATCATATGGTCAGTAACGCGATAGTGTGTTCTTCTAGAAATAGCCTAGGAGGACATACGCATCGCTTGCCATCTGCGTGCCCTGCAGGGCAGTAGGTGGTATCCGTTGGGTTGATAACATTCCCAACCGTGAAGACCCGTTCATGATATACTCGGGTTCCCTGTTGTGTGGTGTTAAAACACGATCACGTACCTTGAGACGTGGCTTAACTCAAGGATGGCCGTATGGCAATGATACGGGCATTTGTATTTACTTTCAAATATGGAACTGCCTGAAATGAAAACAACCTTTGAGTGCACCACTATTGAGTGTTCTTCTGCAGGTACTAACCACGTACGTATCCCGTGTAGTACACGTATGCGAGAGACCTACTTAGTGCCACCGAAAAAAACGTATATGCCGGTATAATCCGGTTAGGATTTTCTTTTGGTGAGGCAACGTAGTACCGACATGATTTTCACGGTGCATCAATACCGTACTAAACATATAATCCTCTTCCCTATGAAGAAATAATTCATGGGCTAACTGTCAACTAAAAATGGAAGTTTGAAACAAATATTAGTTACTGAACTCTTATTTTGAGCTAAGATTCAAATGAGAGCATGACTAGGCGTCAAAGTTTTCAAAAACAGAGTGCTCTGTTTCTGGCAGGAATTCTTGCTGGACTTTAATGGAGCTTAACTCTGAGTAGATTTAACTAAGGTGTATGATACAGTTCTGGAAAGATTTTCAAGTGCTCTACAACTTATTTGTAGACCTCCAGAGCAAAATCACAGGTTAAGTTGGTGACAAGTCCAGTTGAAGGCAAACTGTTCAGAACCAGGACAGCAGCAAAAACCTCTCTGGACCTTTCTGTTTTTAAGCCATAACTTCCTGTAGAAAAATCCTTAAGGAGCCTATGATACACAGTTGGAAAGGTTATGAAATATGCAACATTTTTGTAGTCCAAAGTTCTTGCGGGCAGGTTCACATTAAATGACAAGACGGTTGTCATTTTATTCGACTCTGGTGCAACACATAACTTCATTAGCAAAGCGACGGTTATCCGGGATCAGATCTCCACAACTACCACAAAAGGTTCTTACCTTATTCATTCGCCAGGTGGAGATATATCGACTAATGAAGTAGTTTCTTGAGCACCACTGTGTTTGGGTGGAAAAATTTATCCTACCACCCTCATTATTCTCGAAGATCAAGGAATCAATGCCATATTGTGAATATCATGGTTGACCTTCCATAAGGCTGTTCTGGACATCAAGAACAGGAGTGTTCATTTGGACTCTCCACTTCACGTGCGTCAAATATTGTATCTCGGCAAAGCGGTTTCCAAAGACCCGGAAGTATGTAATGCCGAGGCTTGCAAGTTAGAAGACATTCCGGTAGTCCGTGAATATCCGCACGTGTTTCCCGAAGGTCTTCCAGGCTTACCACCGGAGCGCGAGGTGGAATTCAAAATAGAGTTGATACCGGGAACCACGCCGATCTCTCGGAGACCATACAGAATGGCTCGAATGAACTAGCAGAACTGAAGGAGCAACTCAAAGATCTGATGGACAAGGGGTTCATTCGTCCAAGTTCATCACCATGGGGTTGCTCGGCTTTATTTGTGAAGAAGAAGGATGAGACGCTGAGGCTATGCGTCGATTATCGTTCTTTAAATTCTGTGAAAATAAAGAACAAGTATCCACTACCAATAATTGATATTCTTTTCGATCAGCTAGTGGGTGCTAAAGTCTTCTCCAAGATGGACTTAAGGTCAGGATATCATCAAATCAAGATTCGAGCGAAGGATATCCCGAAAACAGCATTCTTGTCAAGATATGGACTCTATGAGTATCTTGTCATGTCATTTGGATTGACCAATGCTCCGGCTCACTTTATGTATCTTATGAACTCGGTGTTCATGCCGGAGCTAGATAATTTCGTCGTGGTATTCATCGACGACATCTTGGTCTGTTCCAAATCAGAAGAGGAACTCGCTAAACATTTGCATATTGTGCTCCAACGACTGAGAGATCACAAGCTCTATGCAAAGTTTAGTAAATGTGAATTCTGGATCAACCAAGTGCCATTTCTTGGACATATTATTTCAGCGGAAGGAATTGCTGTTGATCCAAGCAAGATTGAACAAGTGCTGCAATGGAAGTCTCCAACATCAGTCCATGAAGTTCGTAGCTTCTTGGTTTTAGCGGGATATTATCGGAGGTTCATCCCGGGCTTCTCAAAAATCTCCAAACCTATGACGGAGCTACTGAAAAAGGGCATCAAATATGAGTGGAGCAAGCCATGTGAGGAAGCTTTTCAAGCATTGGTGAAACACCTCACAACAGCCCCGGTTTTAGCTCAACCGGATACAACCAAGCCCTTTGATGTTTATTGTGATGTGTCTGGCATCGAACTTGGTTGTGTGCTCATGCAAGGAGGACGCGTAGTCGCATATGGATCACGGCAATTACGGAATCATGAACAACATTATCCAACTCATGATCTCGAGCTTGCTGCCGTGGTATTAGCTTTAAAGATGTGGAGACATTACCTATTGGGAAATCTGGTTCATCTCTACACCGACCACAAAACCTTGAAGTACATATTCACTCAAAAAGAGTTGAATATGCGACAAAGGCGATGGTTGGAGCTGATCAAAGACAATGAGATTGAAATTCATTATCACCCGGGCAAGGCAAATGTGGTTGTCGATGCACTCAGCCAGAAGTCTCATGTTCATAACCTGACCATTACACCGATAGAAGAGGAAGAACCGAGTCTCTGCTTGGTTCCATATAGAGCTCTACATAATCTGGCTCTCATACCCACATTAAAAGAGGAGGTTATGGAAGCTCAAAAGAAAGACAAGGGCATGGCTCATATCAAAAGGAGATTGAAGAACGGGGAGATGAAATGTTTCCGGTTAGATGATGAAGATAACTTATGGTTCAAGGACCGGATAGTCATACCCCGTGATATGAGGCTGCGGAAGAAAATTTTGGATGAGGCTCACTTATCCAAATTCTCTATTCGTCTGGGCAGCAATAAAATGTACCAAGACCTCCGGAAGAAGTTTTGGTGGACACGTATGAAACGTGAAGTGGCAAAATACGTTTCAGAGTGTGATACGTGTCGAAGAGTTAAGGCCGACCATGTGAAGAAGTCATGCCTGTTGCAACCGCTACAAATACCGGCATGAAAGTGGGAAGACTTGAGTATGGATTTCATCATTGGGTTGCCGATGACCTCCCACCACCATGATTCGATTTGGGTAATCATTGACCGATTAACCAAATCAGCAGGTTTTATTCCGGTGCATACCAAATACCGCACCAAACAGTATACAGAGTTATACATAGCACGAATCTTATGCTTACACGGAGTTCCCCGTACCATTGTGTCCGACAGAGGACCGCTGTTTGTAGCCCGTTTCTGGGAGCAGATACACGCATCCTTGGGAACCAAATTGATTCAAAGCTCTGCATATCACCCTCAAACCGATGGGCAAACTGAGAGGGTGAATCAAATCCTTGAAGATTTGCTAAGGGCGTGTGCCATCCACCACGGTAAGAGCTGGGATGATCACTTACCGTTGGCGGAGTTCTCGTATAACAACGGTTATCAAACAAGCATAAAAATGGCACCTTATGAAGCTCTCTACGGCTGGAAGTGCCGCACCCCTTTGAACTGGTGGGAATCCGGCGAGAGAGTTATTTACGGGATTGATCTCGTAAATGAAGCAGAAGAGCGGATAAGGCTTATTCAAGCAAATCTTAAAGCCGCTCAGTCCAGACAAAAGAGCTATGCGGATAAGAGACGTCGTCCTCTGAACTTTCAAGTTGGAGACCATGTATACCTCTGCATATCTCCTATGAAGGGCATTCATCGATTTGGAGTGAAAGAAAAATTAGCTCCGCGTTTTATCGCTCCCTTCATCATCATTGAAAGATGTGGACCCGTGGCATACCGTTTGGAGTTACCGGCAGCCTTAGCCGGAGTTCATAACGTCTTCCACATATCTCAGTTGCGGATGTGTTTGAAAGTTCCAACGGAGATTCTCACGGGAGACATCGCAGATTTGAAGCCGGACCTCACTTATGTTGAGCGTCCAACCCGGATAATTGATGAAAAGACTCGCGAGACCAGAAACCGGACGCTGCGATTTTTCAAGGTGCTATGGGAAAAACACATGTCTGACGAAGCTACATGGGAAAGCGAGGAGTATTTACAACGCAATCAACCGGAGTTATTATAGGCTTATGTTCAGTAGTCGTTCTCCCCGCATTGTTCTTAATCATGAATCTCAGGACGAGATTCTTTTTAAGGGGGGAGGAATGTAAAAGTCCCAAAACTTGTAAATGGAAAACTTTAGTGATGAATAAATCTGAGTTTAAAACAAGAAATGGGACTTGCAAAAACTTTTCTAAACATGTGAATATGGTCATGAGCAGGCACATGCATTTTGAATTCAAATGATCATTTAAATGCAAAGGTTGTCATTTTTAAATGAAGGATGCAAACTGTGGTTGTAAACCTTCCATTTGCAGCACTAATTTAAAAGTTTGAATCCATATTTGAATTCTTCAGGTCCAAATTATGAGAAAGGCAAATTTTTAGAAAATTTGGAGGTGCTTTGATATGTATATCAAGGAGACTTGTGAATTTTCATTGAAATTTGAATTCAAATTTCAAACTGAGGTATACTTGTCAATTTGCCAAATGGTGTTCAGATTTCAGCTCCACGTGATTGAAGTTTGCACTGTGCCAAAAATTGGAGATCTTTTGGAGAGAGGAGCTGTGGGACCCACTTGTCAATGGAGGGGAAACTTGCACCTAAAGTCTTGTTTTCCCTGCTCTGTTCCACTCGTAGCCGCTGAACAGCCCGGGGCGCCACCGAGGCAGCGTTTGCCGCCAGCTCCCGAGCAGCCAGAGACTTGGTTCCTTGCCCTTATCGACTCCACCAAGAGCACAACCGCCTCACACAGCTGCCATCGCTATCACGCGCCTTCACCGCCGAGTTTTTTCCGCACGGAAGAAAACGCTCGGTCCACCGGTGCCCGGCCAGCCCGACAAGTTGCACACCGAGCTGAGCCTCCCTACAGCACCGCCGGACCTCCCTCAGCGTGCCCGAAGCGGAAACCAGGCGCTAGCTCCACGGGAAACTCGACGTCGAGCTCAGTTTCCCTCCACAGCGCAGGGTGAGGCCGCCGCGACAAGAATTCATTGCCCCGCCGCCACAGAGCTTCTCCCACCGAGCTGCAAAAGCAAAAAGGTGCACCTAGACCTCTTCTTGCTTCACCACAACCCCGGCAGCCTGTCACGAACGGTGCTCGCCAGAATTTTGCTTTTTGCCATCGACATACAATAATAACCGAGGGGAGAAACTCAGCAAATTCGTCTCACATGTTGAACCACTCCACACACAACATAGAATACACCTTCTATACCTCCGTGTGAGTTCATAGGATGAAGAACCACCGAGAACCGTCGAGCAAAGCCGCTGTTCATCAAGTTTTTCGATTGTCGCCGGATTTTTGACGTAGCCCGACGGTGAGGTCATACTTCCGACGAGTTTCAGCGAGATCGGCGATTAGATCCGTGTTCTCCTCGGTGCAGTGGTGCTGTAAGAGCAAACGGCGACGTGTTTGGTGCAGCATAGCGCCCTAGCGACGTTGCCGGAGATGCAGCAACCACTGTCACCTTCGCACCTAGGGTTCCGGCCATCTTCGATCTGAGGTAAGACCGGCAACGTGTTCCTCTGTGAGACCTATGTGTGCTGAATACATTGGCTTTGACGATAATAGTTTTGAATACTACCAAAACACCTTTTTAACAAGGTCCGACTCTAGGTCCGAGCTCCTGCAAGGTCCGACGATAGGTCCGACGTAAGGTCCGACTTGCTTTGTCTAGGTCTGACTTATTTTGGCTAGGTCCGACTTGTTTTTGCTAGCTCCGGTGCTAGGTCCGACTAGCTTTGGTAAGTTCCATGCTAGGTTCGACTAAGCTTTAGTAAGCTCCGGCGCTAGGTCCGACTAACTTTGATAAGCTCCGGTTCAAGGTCCGGTTAGCTTTGGTAAGGTTCGGAGCTTGATTGCAGTGATTCTGCTTTTAACTTGCAATGTTTCGAACTTGCTTTACTCTTATGTAAAGTTTGCTTAGTATTATTTTACTAAATTTTTGGTGTGTTTTGGTGGCTATGGCTGATATCATTTTGCTATGGTTTACAACATGCTTATGTGAGGTGCTCACGTAAGATGTTGTAGTTTCGGAACTAACGAGAGTCAAGTCGAGGACTTGTGCTCGGAAGTATTGGTTGTTTATTCATGTGCAGGTGTTGCTTGAGTTCAAGACATGGCTGGTGACAGGATCCATTGAACTAGTCTTAGGGAGAAGATGAGGTTCAACAACCAAGTTCGGGAGGAATTGTGGTTGAGTTGATCGGGAGGTTGTGCAGTATGTTTGAATCAAGAACAATGCATATGAAGGTATCTTGGACATCGTTGGAAGATGTTTGCACGTGTGCAAGGAGTGCATGGACGTTGCTGCATGGTTCCAATGCGTGATGAAGAGATGTGGACGTAAAGAATTGGTCAGAAAGGTCCAACCGACTAGGTTATGGACTCAGGCTGCTGCTGAGTCGTGTTTGACTCAAATATGGAAAGTTTTGAGTTTGTTATGATAGGATTTCGTGTGGGTCACGAATTTGAGTTGTTTTAGGAATGTTTGGGACGTTCCTAAGATGTTTGAAAGTCTTAAGATTGCTTCTATCTGCGTATAGAAGAGTCTTGAGCAGTATTGGAAAGTTACAGTTTGAATCCAAGTAGGACTAGGAGTCCTAGTTTGAATTGGGTTGGCCTTAAGGCTGGTTATATAAGCAAGAGAGGCCAAGGCTCGTGAGAGAACGACTTTGGGGCTGTTCCTATTGTGTTTTGATAAATAAAATTCGTATTCTAAAGGAACTTTTGTGCCTTGTTCGTCTGGCTTGTTTCAGACAAGTTTTTCTCGTCGAGTTTCTGTTCAGCATTACCTTGCTTTGGTGGTTTTATCATAACTCGAGTTTTACAGATCCAATTGATGTGATTCTTTTTGGGTTGTCTTCAAAACTTGATTATCTATCATTTGGAAAATTTCACGGTCATTGAAATTGTGGTTTCTGATCTACACGAGTTTCTTTGCAGTATTCTAGAACTGTTTTTCTCGCGTAGGACAGATTGACCTTTGTTCGATCTTTCGATCGTAACTTGAGTTTCTCTAAACGAATTTTCGTGATTCTTGTTGTGACGTCTTCGTGACTTGATTCTCTAGAATCTATACTAGTTTTGTCACAGTTGAATACATTTAGATTAGTCGCACACACGGTTTCTTTAACAGATCGGTTTTCTGCTGAGGGGTGTTTTGTTGCTTCCGCTGAAAAGTTTTATCTACCATTCACCCCCCTCTGGTAGCTTTACACGTGTACTTCGATCCTTCAATTGGTATCAGAGCCAGGTTGCCGTAATCTTTTTGATTTGCATGTGTTTTGACTAATCATCATGGAGAAATACTCCGCCAAACCTTGTGTGTTAGTGGTATTGGTTTTCAGATTTGGAAGGCACGCATGGAAGCATTCATCCAGGCGCAAGGCTTTGCAATATGGGAAAAGGTGTACAAGCCTTACGATGTGCCTTCAAATGATCAAGTCATGGCTACAAACATGAGATATGTCGACAACAACAACAAGGCTCGGAACTTGATCATACAAGGACTAACTCAGAGCGACTTCGACCGTGTTGCACACCTCCGATCGGCGTACGATGTGTGGAGAGCACTTTGTGACTACCACGAAGGTTCCAACACGATCAAGGAGGTAAGGCATGATATGTTTAAGAAAGAATACATGCACTTTGAGATGCAACCTGGTGAGTCCATTGATGACCTCTTTGCTCGCTTTAATAAAATTCTCAGCAACTTGCGTAGCGTCAATGTTAATTTTTCAGATGCTGAAAATGCTAGGCAATTACTAAGTGCATTAGACATGTCAATTTGGGAGATGAAAGTAACATCCATACGTGAATCCACTGTCATGAGTACTCTTAGATTAGATGTGCTTTATTGTAAGCTAAAAACTCATGAAATTGACATTATATCACGTAAGAACCCAAATAAGACTATTGCATTTGTCTCACAATGTTATATGCCTAGCTCCGGCCAATCATCTAGCAATAAACTTGCTTTGCTGTTTTCACTAACCCTGGAACAGATTGAGGAGTTTCCAGAGGAGGAGCTAGTACTTCTTTCTACTAGGTTCTCAAAAGCATTGCAAAATTTGAGAACTAGAAGGAGAGGAAGCTCCGGACCTCAACGATGCTTTGAATGTGGTAAGACAGGACACTTTCGTACAGATTGCCCTAACCTTTCAGGTCCTTCTAACCATGATGAAAAGCAGAATAAAGTCAAGTCCTCTTTTGGCAACACCAACAAGAAGAAGAAGGGTTTTACAGGACGCAAACTGATAAACAGTTTCATCACCGCACTTTAAGAACTTGGCCCGAGTGATGTAGACATTGGAAGTGATGAAGATGATCTGGCAAACTTGTGCTTCATGGCGGGCAAATCAAAATCAAGTATGGAGGATGCAGAACACAACAGTGACAACGAAGAGGTATGTCCTACTTGCGAAGAAATGTGTGATGCTATTTCTCGTGCCACTATTATTGTTAAGAAAAAGGACAAAAAGCTTAGGGACAATGCTGTTAAAATTGAGTCACTAGAATCTGAAATTAATCGTTTAAAATCCTTGATTCCTAGTGATGATTCTTGTTCCTCATGTGATTTAATATATGAACAATTATCCTCTCTAAGAAGTGCACACACCTCACTTGATAAACTTGAACTTGAAATCGAAAAGAACAAAAAGCTTGCTGCACTTAATGATAAAAACTTGAAAGATGCTTGTTGTTCTACAATTGATTTGCATTGTTCTACTTGCGATGATCTTGATAAGAAACTACAAGATGCTATGAAAGAAATTTCTATATTGAACAATGCTTTACGTTCTCATGAAGTTAAATATTGTTCCTATTGCAAACTAAAAGGAAAAACTTCATGTGAAAATTGTCTTGATCTATCAAATAAACTTGATAACATGCATAGGACATTAGATCGGTTTTGTAATGGGAATAAGAATCTAAACTTGCTGCTGAAATCTTCCAAGTCTTGCAATTATAAAACTGGTTTAGGTTTTGATTCACATGCTCATGCTCAGGAACATGCAACCTGCTTTTATGAGTCAGAAATATTCAAAGTTTACCTCCGGAGCTTGAGTTTTTGCCTCCGGAGCTTCAGTTTTTGCCTCCGGAGCTACTGATTTTTGTGCTACACAAGTAACACCTCATAGGTCAGTAGTTAAGAACAAAAAATCTCAAACTTTGACTCATAAACCTGCTGTTTTATCTCAGCTTTCGCATGTTATTCCTGCTGGATGTCGTGTGACTCAGTACTGGATTCCTAAATGCCTTTTAACTAACCCTAGTATTGAGTTATCGACGTATTGTGCTTCTATGTATGTTACACGCTTGAGGAAGGAGAACATTTCGATTGTGGATTCAGGTTGCTCACGCCACATGATCGGTAACAAAGAATGGTTCTCCTCTCTCTCTTTTGTGTCACGTGTAGAGAATGTTACTTTTGCCGATAATTCTTGAACTCCTATAATTGCTAAGGGTTCGGATAGAGTAAATGATCACTACACTTTGAAGGATGTGGCACTTGTCAAAAATTTGAAATACAACTTGCTTTCTGTTTCACAATTGCTAGATGAAAATCTGGAAATTATTTTCAATAAAAACTGCTGCAAAGTTGTAGGTTCAAATAGTGAGCTTATTTTTAACATGTCTCGGTTTGGAAGAGTTTTTAAAGCTGATTTTGATATGTCTTCCTCTAAGCATAGATGTCTAGTTGCAAATGATTCCAAAGATTTATATTTTTGGCATCGTAGACTTGGTCATGTAGGCTTTGATCATCTCACACGTGTTAGTGCTCTTGATCGCATACGTGGGCTGCCTAAGCTTAAAGGGGACAAAGAAATTGTGTGCTCTTCTTGTAGACATGCTAAGATGGTTGCAGGTTCACATGCTCCTCTCACAATGACCATGACAACTGAACCGGGTCAACTTTTACACCTTGACACCGTAGGACCTTCACGTGTTCAATCCTTCGGAGGTAAATGGTATGTTCTTGTGATTGTTGCTGACTATTCTAGATACTCTTGGGTTTACTTTATGGCATCTAAGAATGAAGCTTTTAGTCACTTTAGAACTTTATTTCTTAGATTATCAATTGATCACCCAGGATCTTCAAGAGCAATTAAAAGTGATAATGGCACCGAATTTAAAAATCAATTGTTTGATCACTTTTGTGCTGAAAATGCAATAGATCATCAATTTTCTTCACCATATGTACCTCAACGAAACGGTGTTGTAGAGAGAAAGAACAGAACCTTAGTTGAGATGGCTAGGACTATGCTTGATGAATATCAAACTCCTAGGAAATTTTGGGCTGATGCAATTGCAACCGCTTGTTATGTCTCAAATCGTGTTTTCTTACGTGCTAAGCTAGGTAAAACACCATATGAGCTCAGGTTTGGACATAGGCCTAGTGTCACACACTTTAGGGTCTTTGGATGCAAATGCTTTGTTAAGAAACATGGTAATCTTGATAAATTTGAAGCTAGATCTATTGATGGCATGCTTCTTGGTTATCCATCTCATACTAGAGGCTACCGTGTGCTTTTACTTGATACTAACAAAATTGTGGAGACTTGTGAGGTTTCTTTTGATGAAGCCAGCCCAGGTACTAGTTCAAATATTACAGGTCTGGATCCATATCTGCAGGGGGAGAGTATTTTCGTTGAAGAAGAGGAAGAAGTGATGCTGCTGCCTGAAAATTCAGCAGCTAATGACATTGTTCCAGCTCCTGATCTTGATTCACAGCCAGTACCGACTACCACCATTGCTGGTCCAGATCCTCCTCACGTCACAAGCTCATCTATTTGTGATGAACATGAAGAAGAAGAAGCTTGTAAAGTGTCCACTCCTCTCCGGATTCTCAAAAGTCATCCTCCACAACAAATTATTGGAAGCTTGCATGAACGAGTTACAAGATCCAGGTTTTTTGACCCTAATTCTCATGCTCATTCTGCTTTTGTTGCTTCTTTTGAACCCAAAGATATATCACACGCACTCACTAATGAATCTTGGATTATTGCCATGCAAGAAGAGTTAGAAAATTTTGAAACAAATAATGTTTGGAAACTTGTACCTCCACCTCAAGGTCACACTTTAATTGGAACTAAATGGATGTTTAAAAATAAACAAAGTGAGGATGGGGTTGTGGTTAGGAATAAGGCTAGGTTGGTTGCTCAAGGTTTCACACAAGTTGAAGGTCTAGATTTTGATGAAACTTTTGCTCCTGTTGCTAGATTAGAAGCCATAAGAATTTTGTTAGCTTTTGCTACATCTAAAGGTTTTAAGCTATATCAAATGGATGTTAAAAGTGCTTTTCTTAATGGCTACATATATGAGGAGGTTTATGTAAAACAACCACCTGGTTTTGAAAATCTAAATTTTCCTAATCATGTTTACAAACTGTACAAAGCCTTATACGGTCTCAAACAAGCCCCTAGAGCATGGTATGATAGGTTAAAACATTCTTACTTGAAAAGGAGTTTACCATGGGCAAGGTTGATAAAACTCTTTTTGTGCTTAAGCATGGCAATGACTCATTATTTGTTCAAGTGTATGTGGATGATATTATCTTTGGTTGTGCTTCTCAAGATTTTGTGTCCAAGTTTTCAGCTATGATGAGTTCAGAATTTGAGATGAGTATGATGGGAGAACTCACGTACTTTTTGGGGCTGCAAATCAAGCAAACCAAGGAGGATACCTTTGTGCATCAAACAAAGTATACAAAAGATCTCCCAAGGTGCTTCAACATGGACAAAATCAAGCCTCTTCAGACACCAATGGGAACAGCAACAACACTTGAACTTGATGAAGATTGTGATCCCGTTGATCAAAAAGAATATAGAAGCATGATCGGATCACTTTTGTATCTCACGGTATCAAGACCGGACATACAATTCAGCGTATGTCTTTGTGCACGGTTTCAGGCCTCCCCACGTGCTTCACATCATCAAGCCGTCAAAAGGATTCTCAGGTACTTACATGGAACTCAATAATTTGGCATTTTTCTTTCTTCTTCCTCAACCGTTACTTTGAAAGCTCTTTCTGATGCTGATTTTGGGGGTTGTAGGATTGATAGGAAAAGTACTTCTGGTGCTTGTCATTTTCTTGGTAATTCACTTGTTGCCTGGTCCTCTAGAAAACAAAGTTCAGTTGCACAATCCACAACCGAATCTGAATATGTAGCTGCTGCTAGTGCTTGTCACAAATTCTTTGGATTGTTCAAACACTTAAGGACTATGGGGTTGATCTAGATAGTGTTCCACTGTTTTGTGATAACACTAGTGCCATTTGCATTGCTAAAAACCCCGTGCAACATTCAAGAACTAAGCACATTGACATTAGGTATCACTTTCTCGGTGATAATGTCAAAAAAGGGAACATTGTGCTTCACCATTTAGATACCGAACAACAATTGGCTGACATTTGTACAAAACCTTTGGATTTCACTCGTTTTTGTTACATTCGTAGTGAAATAGGGGTTATGCATCCTCATGGATTAAATTGAGGGAGAATTTTGAAACTTGGGAAGTCAATGTGTGAATCTGAAATTAAAATATGAGCATAGTATTTCATGCATATATGACTTTGTGATTCCTTTTTTCATTCTGAAAGTTCTTACTACATTACTCGTGTTATACATTTTGTAGTTTTTACCATGTCTAGTAATTGGAATAATTACTTACACTAAATCTGGTCATGGTCAGACTTTCTTGCTGTTTTGAACTTGTTTCATGCTCACAAGTGCTTTTAATCATAAAGAATTAATCAAGTAATCAACTCACATGTTGAGTTTTTATGTTCAAAAAAAAATAGAAAAGATCAAGAGAATATGCATGCATCGCACTTCTTCTTTTGATATGGCTTATCATTACACTTAGATATGAACTTGAAAAGAGTTGTGTATGACTAAAACCATGTCCTTAAGCTTCTCACTGTCAAATGACATAGGCTTGGCTTGGTTGGTTAGAATAAGGCTGATGCTATATATAATCTCTTGCAAATGTCATAAGATCAAAATTTGTGCTTTAAATGATAAATAAAATGCAGCAACAAGTGTCATGCTTTCAGGTCTTGAAATAGTTAAGTTTGTGAGATCATGACTTGCTTAAATTGAAAATTACACTTGATCTCTAGCATGGCTTACACTACTTTATGTATCTCATTGATGTGATAGTGTAAGTTACTTGATAGTATGATTTGGATGAGCTTTGTTTTATATGTATATGTTATAATGTGCTCATAACAAATTAAAATTCTCTTTTGTACCTTGCTGAATACATTGTCAACGGGGGAGAAATTGATCACACATTGCACACATTCACAAGTGTTTTGGCACGATTCTTCTCAAGGGGAGAATTTTTGGTATTTTTGTTTTTCTTCTCATTTTATTTCTGATTTACAAAGGGGGAGAAATTGTTCTCAAAACTTTTTATGTGAATAAGCCAATGTTCGGATTTTAAGTGGTGTTGCCAATGCATTCATCAAGGGGGAGATTGTGAGACCTATGTGTGCTGAATACATTGGCTTTGACGATAAAAGTTTTGAATACTACCAAAAAACCTTTTTAACAAGGTCCGACTCTAGGTCCGAGCTCCTGCAAGGTCCGACGATAGGTCCGACGTAAGGTCCGACTTGCTTTGTCTAGGTCTGACTTATTTTGGCTAGGTCCAACTTGTTTTTGCTAGCTCCGGTGCTAGGTCCGACTAGCTTTGGTAAGTTCCGTGCTAGGTCCGACTAAGCTTTAGTAAGCTACGGCGCTAGGTCCGACTAGCTTTGGTAAGCTCCGGTTCAAGGTCCGATTAGCTTTGGTAAGGTTCGGAACTTGGTTGCAATGGTTTTGCTTTTAACTTGCAATGTTTCGAACTTGCTTTACTCTTATGGAAAGTTTGCTTAGTATTATTTTACTAAGTTTTTGGTGTGTTTTGGTGGCTATGGCTGATATCATTTTGCTATGATTTACAACATGCTTTATGTGAGGTGCTCACGTAAGATGTTGTAGTTTCAGAACTAACGAGAGTCAAGTCGAGGACTTGTGCTCGGAAGTATTGGTTGTTTATTCATGTGCAGGTGTTGCTTGAGTTCAAGACATGGCTGGTGACGGGATCCATTGAACTAGTCTTAGGGAGAAGATGAGGTTGAACAACCAAGTTTGGGAGGAATTGTGGTTGAGTTGATCGGGAGGTTGCGCAGTATGTTTGAATCAAGAACAATGCATATGAAGGTATCTTGGATGTCGTTGGAAGATGTTTGCACGTGTGCAAGGAGCGCATGGACGTGGCTGCATGGTTGCAAGGCGTGATGAAGAGATGTGGACATAATGAATTGGTTGGAAAGGTCCAACAGACTAGGTTATGGACCCAGGCTGCGGCTGAGTCGTGTTTGACTCAAATATGGAAAGTTTTGAGTTGGTTATGATAGGATTTCATGTGGGTCACGAATTTGAGTTGTTTTAGGAATGTTTGGGACGTTCCTAAGTTTTTTGGAAGTTTTAAGATTGCTTCTATCTACGTATAGAAGAGTCTTGAGCAGTATTGGAAAGTTACAGTTTGAATCCAAGTAGGAGTAGGAGTCCTAGTTTGAATTGGGTTGGCCTTAGGGATGGTTATATAAGGAAGGGAGGCCAAGGATCGTGAGAGCACGACTTTGGGTCTGTTCCTCTTGTGTTTGGATAAATAAAATTCGTATTCTAAAGGAACTTTTGTGCCTTGTTCGTCCGACTTGTTTCAGACAAGTTTTTCTCGTCGAGTTTCTGTTCAACACTACCTTGCTTCAGTGGTTTTATCTTAACTCGCGTTTTAAAGATCCAATTGATGTGATTCTTTTTGGGTTGTCTTCACAACTTCATTATATATAATCTATGAAAATTTCACGGTCATTGAATTTGTGGTTTCTGATATACACGAGTTTCTTTGCAGTATTCCAGAACTGTTTTTCTCGCGTAGGACAGATTGACCTTTGTTCGATCTTTCGATCCTAACTTGAGTTTCTCTCAACGGATTTTAATGATTCTTGTTGTGAAGTCTTCGTGACTTGATTCTCTACAACCTGTACTAGTTTTATCACAGTTGAGTACGTTTAGATTAGTCGCACACACGCTTTATTTAACAGATCGGTTTTCTGCTGAGGGGTGTTTTGTTGCTTCCGCTGAAAAGTTTTATCTACCATTCACCCCCCTCTGGTAGCTTTATACGTGTACTTCGATCCTTCATCCTCGCACGAGAATACGTAGGGGCGGCGAGAATCAGCGAGTTCCGAGCACGGGAACCCCCTCCCGGCAAGAGCTCCGGCGAGCTCGGCGGCGCGGGAGCGCGGGTGGCGGGAGGTAGACGAAGCCGGGGCTGGCCCACGTGTCAGCGTCGGTAGCGGGGGAATGGGATCTTATGTTGCACCAGATCAGTTTGCGACTGTGCGGGGAGAACTCTATAGCCTCGTGTGCCAGCACATCAGAAGGCACCACGTCACCCTGGACCCGCTGTCAGACTTTTAAGCTTTTCCCCGGTTTATTTCAAATACCAGTTTTGATTCAAACTTTGGGAGGGCTTAACTTGTGCTAGGAAGCTCCAAATTTAGTGATTAAAATTGGGTTGGATTCAGGGTGAAAAAGTCTATCGAAATATGCAACCCAATTTGTACGAAAACCATTATTAAAGTCTGGAAAATTCTTTAAAGATTTTCAGAAAAAGAATTTTAGAGGGAGTTTGGTGCATCCAAAAATCCTCAAATTTTGCCACATTATTCTTTAGGATGTTAGGACACTCCTTTAAAATTTTCAGCTCATTTGGATCTGATTTATTTATGATAATTCGGATTTCAAATTTCTGTGTTCAAATTAATACAGAAACAATTTCAGAGAATTTTCAAAACTTGGAAATTCTGTACTGGGCAGTTCTTAGCTCCTAAAATCCTAGGAAAATTCATGCATACTCTCTGAGTTATGTTTGAAATTATAGTTCACTTTAATTTGCATGAAAGTGCAAATTTATTCAGAATTAATTCCTTGTGTCCTAAATACTTATGGAATTGTTCTGAGTGATCTATTCATTGAAAAATTCCAAATTTTGGTCCATATGACTTTCTTGTGACATGGAATTCACAAGAAAATTTTCAGCTCCATTGGAGCCCTGGATCAGTACTTTTCTGTTCAGCCTCATTAGGTGATCAACACCCAAGTGATGAATCCCACTTATCACTTGATCAAGTACTTTAACCCAAACCCAAACCACTAGCACCAGTGTCATTTTAAATTCTTAAACAGAGTTCCAGTTTTAAACTTGTATTTATAACTTGTTAGCAAAAGTTTTACAATTAAACATATATGCGTATTAATAACGTGTAGCGATTAAACGTGGAGAAGTGAAAGAGGAGGGAAGCTTGGATCAAGGAGCAAGAAGGACAGTGATTAAGCTTCAAGTCATCAGCAACTAACTTCATAATTATCTGACTTTAGTCACCTGCAAAACCAAGGCAAGCTCCGGTTTGCATTTAAGCTATTTTATAAAATTTTTACTTTGTTCACTACTATGGTTCTAGTTTGCATGTGCATTAGGTCAAGGATGTTTTGTACTCCACTTGCATGACCAAAAAGAACCCTGGGGTCAAGGGTAGAAAGGTGTCATCGCTGTAGAATAAGGCTGTGCTAAATAGGCTAGGACATCCGGTAGAAGACGAGTAGTTGGAATCTACTCGCGAGCTATAGTTTAGGATTTCATAAGTGTGGTTGGAAAAGAGGCAAACTAAAGTTTACATTTCTAAAGATGAAACCGGGCAGGAGGGTTAGGCAGCAACAAGACGAGATCTTGGTCGAGTAGCTCTGCCTCTGTCGGTTAAGGACCGATGCGTGTGCCCCATCCAGGAGCAAGTATTGAGTTGTGTACCGGATGCTTACTGCTATATGGGACCCAGGAAACCGATGTACCAGGTTAACTGGATTGTAGAGGCATACCACATCGTCTCGTTAGACCTATGAGCCCGAGACGGCGCGACCGGTTCTACAGTCGAGTGTCCTGCGAAAGGTTGCCACATACGACGTAATGAAGGACGCCAGATTTGGGTCTTCATAGGCGGGCGTATGTGTCGAGCTGTCCGGGCAGTGTTTGATTCGAATCACCGTCCCTTGCGGTTATTGAGTACCGCTTGCTCCCATGTTGTGACGTAGTAATAAACTTGTGTGGAAACAGTTTACAAAGTTTTAATTGCTGCTATGATTATTGTAAATTGCTGGAAAACCTTGTTTGAAGTAGAGATAGAGCTAACTAAATTTATTTTTCACCTTGGGACAAGTGACATTGGAATGAAGCGTTTCTTGTTTGATTGTGAAGTTCCAATGTTGCGGGGCACAAGATCACTACTATTATGGCTAAAATCTTAAAGTTAAGGATGAACTCATAGGCGAGTCTTTTTGCAACTTATATGTTTAGGTATTAAGTTACTTTCATATAGAGTTGCATGTCTTAGGAGAGACGGTTAAGGCTTGCTGAGCCTTTGTGCTCACTCTTGCTATATGAGTGGTTTTGCAGGTCAACACGACGCTATAAAGAAGGTTGTCCGGTGAGACTCGGAGACTTCCGAGTCATGTTACACATGGAGAACTTAGCCGCTGCCATGTCTTCGTGTTGCTAGCGAGAGGAGTCCGCGGTATGGACCTCTTCTCGGGTGCTCACTAGTTATTCAACATGAGCTGTTCATAGACTTCCTCTGTAGCTACTTTATGTAAATTATTTACAAAGAACATTTGTAAGCTTCCGCTTTTCATTTATGTAATACAGTGTTCCTTATATGTGTGCTGTTGGGTTCCGCATAAGACGGCACCACCCAATCCGATTCCCGGGCGAGGTGCCCCGTCCCCGTGACTGAACGGGCGGCGATATGGGGTCCCGTCAGTGCACTAAGTTCCCGAGTAAATAGTGCCTCCACATTTTCAAGGTCAACACCATAGCAGCGAGCTCAAAATCATGAGTCGGATAGTGCTGCTCGTGGTAACGGAGTTGACCTGGGCCATAGGCGACCACTCTTCCTCCGCATCAATACACAGCCAAGCCCGATACCGGACGCATCAAAATATACGTCGAAGGGCTTGGTTGTATCCGGTTGAGCTAACACTGGGGCTGTTGTAAGATGCTTCACTAATGCTTGGAAAGATTCTTCACAAGCTGAGCTCCAAACATATTTGATCCCCTTCTTCAACAGTTTAGTCATTGGCTTAGCAATCTTGGAGAAGTTCGGTATGAATCTCCGATAATATCCTGCTAACCTGAGGAAACTCCTGACTTGATGGACTGATGTGGGAAACTTCCATTCCAGCACTTGTTCAATTTTGCTCGGATCAACTGCAATGCCTTCTGCAGAAATAATATGACCAAGAAATGGCACTTGGCTGATCCAAAACTCACACTTGCTGAATTTGGCATAAAGCTATGGTCTCGCAATCATTGAAGCACGATATGCAGGTGTGCAGCGTGTTCTTCTTTAGACTTGGAGTAAACCAAGATGTCGTCGATAAACACCACCACGAACTTGTCCAACTCCGGCATGAACAATGAGTTCATGAGGTACATGAAATGTGCCGGGGAGTCGGTGAGACCAAAGGACATGACGAGGTATTCATACAGCCCATATCTTGTCGAGAAGGCTGTCTTCGGAATATCCTCCGCTCGGATCTTGATTTGATGATATCCGGAGCGAAGACCATCTTTGAAAAGACTCTTGCACCCACAAGTTGATTGAAGAGGATATCGATACGGGGCAGTGGATACTTATTCTTGATGGTGACGGCGTTGAGAGGTCGGTAGTCCACACACAACCTCAAGGTTTCATCCTTCTTCTTCACAAACAGCACCGAGCATCCCCATGGCGAGGAACTCGGTCGAATGAAACCCTTCTTCATTAAATCATTGAGCTGCTCTTTTGATTCAGCTAGCTCATTCAGAACCATCTTGTACGGTTTCCGTGATATCGGTGTCGTCTCAGGTACAAGTTCAATCTTGAACCTGACATCTCTTTCGGGTGGCATGCCCGGAAGATCATCCGGAAAGACATCCGGGTATTCACGGACCACACGAATATCCTCAAGTTTTGTGGCTTTCGTGTTATATGTGGATGGAGCTTCTTGAACCGAACGGTCAAGAATAAGAACATGTGGTTCATGAAGTGGAGAGTTTAAATGAACCACACGTGGAATGATGTCAAGAACAGCACCATGGCGATGTAGCCATGACATTCCTAAAATGACATCCAGATTTTTACTCTCTAACATGATTAGAGAAGTCAGGTATAGATTTCCACCCAACTGTAATGGTACTCTATAGACCATCCTATCAGCTGTTATTTTCCCACCCGGAGAGCATATCAAGTATGAACTATTTGTGGGAATGATAGGCAATTGATATTTAATAACATAAGACTGACTTATGAAACTATGGGTGGCATCGGAGTTAAAAACTATGACTACGGGATGATATGAATAAGAAAACGTACCCGCGAAGACGGGTTCGCCTTCCGGCACGTCTTCGATGGATAAGTGGTGGACGTTGCCGGGTTTTGGTGCTGGTTTCTTGGGCTGATTACGGGGCTGATTAGCACCCTGATACAGCACTGCACCTCTGCCCCGTCGCGGCTCGGGGCAGTCCCTCGAAATATGCCCGACACGGCCACACGTGAAGCATGTGTAAGGTGTCGGGGTCCCTCCGACTTGAGGACGGAATCCCGGTGCACGCGGTTGAAACTGAGGCGCACACGGGACCATCCTTTTCTGCTGCTTTTGCTGTGGTGGATACGTCGGTCGGAAGCCCGGCGCATTATATTGCCGACCGCGAAACTGAGGTGGTCGCACCGGTGGCTGCCATCTCTGACTGGATGGTGAACGATACACCACGCGGTATTTTTGTGGCGTCCCACCACTGCTGCTCGTCAGTGCGCTGCGTTACCTCTTATCAGAACCGCTCGCGCTGAGCATTTTCTTGTAGAATCGCGGCATTAACTAGATCATTGAATGTGCCGCGATTGCTTTGGGCTAGATGGACCTTCATCTTGGAAGTCAGGCCCCGGAAGAATGTGTTTCGCTTGTCTTCCTCTGTTCTCACAAATCCTGGCGCATACTGCTCCAGACGGTTGAATAATCTGGAGTACTCATGAGCACTCCTCTCGCCTTGTTTCAGCGCCAGGAACTCCTGGAGCTTCCTCTCCATAACACCGGGAGGTATATGATAGGCGCGGAAAGCCTCCCGGAACTCCGTCCATGTGACGGCATGGCCAGACGGTAATGAGGCAATGTAGTTCGCCCACCATGTACCAGCTTCTCCTTGAAGCTGTTGCGCTGCGTACAGCGCCTTCTTGTGTTCGGTGCACCGTAGCAGCCTGAACTTCGCCTCCAGAGTGCGGATAAAGCTGTCCGCCTCCAAAGGCTCTTCAGCCTCCGTGAAGACCAGTGGATGGGTCGCCAGGAATTCTGAATAAGAACTTTGTTGGGGCTGGCGTTGCCCATTGTCTTGTCATCCTCCTGGATGGGACGCATTCTGCTGCACCAGCATCCGCAGCAACTCGGTTTGCTCGTCGCGCGAGCCGAGCACTGCGGCGAGAACCTCCACAAGATTTCTTGGAAGTTCTGGTGGTGGAGGAGGTGGTTGCTGCTGCGTCGTGGTTTGCTCCGGAGGTGGAGACTCATCACCACCAACCTGACTCAGACCTCCCTCCTCTTGCGTGGACCGTGTAAGCACCATTCTGCATTCATATCATTCAAACGATCAGCACATGTTGGTTTATTTCATCCAGTCTATACAATAGTAGTGCGAGAATGGAATAAATAATATGCATAACAGTCACACATATGGATAAAGTATAAACTTTATACAACATATACATCCCTGGACCATGTCACAAGATTAGGTTCCAAAGTAATGAACTTTAGGGATTAAAAAGTTCATTTCGACCATCGTGGGTCGCCACGGGATGTTAGGTGTGTTAACATGCGTACTCCTCGCTATTGTACTGGACCCAAACATGTACCTGCTCGAAGTGATATGTCAAATGCATAAACGTTTCGACTCCACTCGCTGTTTTACAACAGCCGCTGGATATCGAAAGGTGAAACTAAGTGTTTTAATTGAAACACCTCAACATGGTGTTCACTGTCCGCTTCTGGTCCAGCAGACCAGTTGGAAGAACTTAACTGTTTTGGCCACCTTGGAGGCAAAATCTGGACTAGAGTTCAACAACAAAGTCGTAGCAGACTCCACAAGGAATAAAGAATGTATTTATTTGCCTCTATGGCCTTCCTAGTTTCTGAGTTATGACTTCTACCTGTTGACAGAATTTTCTCAAGAATTTTGACAGCACCTCCTTTGCAAGTGGCTGTTTGTTCACAAAATTTCAACTAATTCTGTCCTCAATCTTAGAAAACACTGAACTACAAAGTTATAGCACATTTCCTATACTTTCCAACGATGTCTTGCTTGACTCTTAGAAAGCTTCCTACAGAAAGTTGTGGTCGAAATACAGAAAATTCCAGAGAGCATTTTGGGCTGTCCTTTTTCTGGACAGTGCCAACTGATCTGAAATTTGCATCCATTTGAAGGGAGATTTTTGTGGGGATCACCCCGTGGTTCACCCACTCCAGGATCGCAGAGGGTGGTGCTGTGCGATGCGGCACCCAACAGCACACACGAAAAGATTAAAGAACAACATACAAACTTTTATTTGATATAAAACAGCGGAAGTCCTTTTACAAAAGCTTAACTATACAGCGGAAGTATATACATAGCTACTCTCTACTCCTATCTACACAATAGTGCAGCCGTCCAGTCCGGGCACGCTACACACTAGCAGCATGGAACCGGAGATCACGGCGGTGTGCAGGGCTCCAGCTCGGCCGTGTACCCTGACGGGGGCATCGCCTCGTCCTCGGACCCGTCCTCATAGCTCTCACCTCCATACAGCTCAAATATTGCAACCGTGAGCACGATGGCTCAGCAAGGCTTAACCGACAACCCTAGGCATGGAACTCTACATGCAAGGATGTGTAAGCTAGAAAAAATGACTTTGCAATAAAGACACACCTACATGTTGATCCTTACTTTCAGTTCTATAGCAACAGATTATTGAGCCTTAGGCAGCCCAAACATCGGAAGTCCACAATCAAACAAGAAACACTTTCCTCAGATGTGGTGATGCCCAAAGTGGAATATAAACTTAATTAGCTCTATAACTACAGCATACAAGGTTTCAAGACATTAATAGTTCAATACAGCATATTCAGTTGGCTTATTTCACTTCTTACTACGTCACAGCGCAGTGAACAAGCTGGTACTCAAATAACCACGAGGGACGTTGATGGCAATCAGGAGACACCCGGATAACACGTCACATACACCCACTTTTAGAAGCGTGATTCCACACCCCTTCCTACGCAGTTGTATGCAACAACCTTTTAAAGGCAACCCAAATGCCGAACCGGTCCATCCGTAACGGGCAGGAGGTCCCAGCGTGGAGCGTGACTGTGCCCACCGGCAGATTTACACCTTGCTACTCTCAACCCACTCCCATAAAACGGTTTGGGTAAGCCTCGGCATCCAGGTTAACCAATTACATCGGTTTACTGGTTCCCATATGCCAGTATGCATCCGGTACTATTCGATACTTGTCCAGCAGGGCTGCACACGGCTCGGTCCTCAATCGACACCAACAGGGCTACACACGTGAGACCTCCGCTCACTGCATCATATACCCCCTGCTGGGTCTCATTTTCACCACTTAAGCCATTCTCTACCTCTTTTCATCCCGTGTGATAAATACTATCTCTCGAGTAGATTCTAACCACTCGACTTCTACCGAGATCCTATGAACATTAGCACGGCATTCTCTACTTGTCGAGTTTGTAAACTACCCAACCCTTCATAGGATTTAAAAGGCTATGCAAGTGGGGTTTCAATCACCCTAACTCTAATGCAAGCATTCACCCTAAACATAAGTGATACAAATGAAGAATTTTACAAAAGCACTTAAATGAAAACTGGGGCTTGTCTGGTTGCGAGTCAGAGGAGAAGTTTGCTTCTGGTGGGAGGACGTCCAAGGACTCCGGTGCGTCCTCAACTTCGGTCACTAAATGAAATGTAGCAAAATATATTTTTAAGTATTTAAGGGATTATGAGAAGTAACTTCTATTCATAGCTGCTGCTATTTAGTGTCCTTAATTGGCTTTGCGATTTTTACAGTGGAGACTAGACTCTCTAAGGATGATCTAAGCAAAATTTGGAGAAATGTTATTGCACATTGTGGTCTCCAAAATTCCCACTAGCACAAGGCTTCTCTGAATTTTGAGCCCAAATCAGGAGCTTGGACATGGCTAACAGTGGAAGATCTGATTAGGGTAAGTCTCCATGGTTCTAACGAAATTTGTTTCACCATTTTTGGAGCTACCAACAGAGATATGAATTTTTTAAGTTGGATAGGAGTTCTGAAAAGTTTCTGTTTAAATTTGAATTTTCAAATAAAGGCTGAACTTTGGAAGGCAATTCAGCCTAGCAAATTAACTCCAATGAAGCTCAAATTTTTACTGGAAATCAGTAATATCATAAGGAACCTCCTAGCCAAATTTGAAGAAATTCCATAACAGGGATCTTCTGGAATTAATTCCCAAAGATTTAATTTTGAGGAATTTTGGAGAAATTTCCATAGATCCACAGATTAATTTCTTTGCATTTCTGCAAAGTACTGATTGATAGGAATCCAGCAAAATTTGTTTGACAAATTTTGGGCATTCCTACTGAGAGTTATGGTCCTTTGAAGTTTGCACTAAGTCTGGAAATTGAAGAAATGTTTAAATCCTGGCTGTGGGCCCCACCCGTGGTGCTATTGACATGACCCCACGGTCTTGTCGAGCCAGGATCACGCTTAGGTGTGCTGCGTTGCACAGCACCGGATAACACACATCAAAGGTACAAAGCAGAAGCAAAGTTTTATTACATAAAAAGGTTTATGAACATTTGTACAACAAAATATGTTCAGTCTACACTCACGGGCGCAGACTACGCATCGAGTTCACGTTCAGCACGTGAACGTGTCCCCGCTAGCACGCACACACACACTAACACGGCGGCGTGCACGACTCCCACTTGACAGGGTTTCCCTCCTAGGGTTCCGTCTCCTCCTCGGGAGTCCCTTCCTCATAAAACCCTGCAAAAGCTTCAAACACAAGCAGTGAGCACGATGGCTCAGCAAGACTTACCCGTCTCTCCTAAACATGAAACTTCTACATGGAAGGTTATAGGTTGCATGAGGTAAAATAAGTTGCAAGGACTCACCTAATTAATGGAACATTACTTTCAAGTATAGCAACAGGTTGTGGAGACTTTACACTAAGGTACATGAGAGAGCCGCAATCAAACAAGAAACGCAATTCTCTCATGTACTTTGCCCAAAGTTGAAAAGAATTTTAGTTAGCTCTAGGCTACAGCAAATTATTAACAATCGAAGTCCATCTTTCAATCAGTAACATTTTAACATGTATCTAGCCTGTTCTTTCTACGTCACGGTACAGTGAACAAGTGGTACTCACTGACCGCAAGGGATGGCGATTATAATCGATTTACACCTGCAGGGTTACCCGAATAACCCGTCACGTACGCCCGTACTCGATGTTTCCTACAGCAACCATCACGGACGCCGTACGCAACTATCTTTCACCCGTTAGCCAAATGTTGAACCGGTCCAATCGTCCCGAGCAAGAGGTCTCTGCGCGCGCATCCACAGTGCCGCCAGCCGATTTACACCTCGAGCTCTCAACCTACCCTCTGAACGACCAGTTATGCCTCAACACCCAGCTACCCGAGTTACATCGGTTTCTCGGTTCCCATATAGCCGGTAGGTCTTCGGTACTGTTCTAGCTTGTTCAAAAGGCCCGCACACGGCTCGGTCCACAATCAACACAAGCGGAGCTATAGCACCCAGGACCCAAAGTCCTGCTTCCCTTACTCTACGCTTGGTCTTAACTTTCTTGCCAAGCGTTTAATTTGCTATCTCTACCCGAGTCGAGTGTCTCTAACCTATTCTCGCGAGTAGTTCCAACTACTCGACTTGTACCGAATCCTACACTACCTTAGCATTGCAGTAGCCAAACGGGTTTCAACCCTAATCCCAACCCATAGTTTTCTTGGCTATGCATTTGGGTTTTCAAACAAGACTCTAATGCAAGAAGTAATGGTACTCAAAAGAAGTTCTCAAAACAATAAAAATTTGTAAAAAGGTTAATGCAAACCGGAGCTTGCCTTGCTGCTCTTGGTCGTAGGCTAGCTGCTCTTCCAGAGTGACGAAGTCTAAGACTTCAGGCTCCTCCTCAACCTTAGCGACTACATGAGGTAACAAGTATATGTATCAATTTAAATGCATTTGAATTGAATTTGACTTGTAAAGACTATAAGTCTTACTAGACAGGCCAAATGACTCTGAAATTTTTACTGTGGTTTGGATACAACCTAAACAGAGACTTGGCCAAGTTTTATTTGCAGCAAAGCTCATTTGAGCTCTCCACAAATAATTATGTACTTGAACTTAATTATAGCTCTTAGGGTTTTCTAGTGATTTTCATGGAGCGAGCCATGACTTTCTGAAAACTAGATTTTCAGAGAGTGCTAATGGAGTTGGTCTCACTTAATTTGAAGTTTTCTAGCTAAAGATATGAGCTAAACAATTTCAGAGAAATTTCTGAAAATGTTTCTGGACATTTTCTATTTTTTGGAACAGTTTTATTAATCACACCATTAGGTGGATAAAATGAGATCAAATGGATCTGAAATTTTTATGGTAGCTCAGGGATATTTTGGTGAATATCTCAGCAAAATTTCAGAATTTTCCTCCATAGGGTTCTCCAGTTAAAATTCTAACCAGTTTGAACTTTGAAGAATTAATTCTGGAGAAATAGGGATTTTCATGAAGTGAAACTTGATTTGCTGGAAAGTTCTCAGAGCGCTGAATTCAAAAAAATTTGGTTCACTCGATTTGAAGTTTCCTAGCCAAAGTTATGTGGATTTGAAGTTAGAACAAAATCTGAAAATCGGGAAAAGTTCAAACTGCTGCGCGTGGGACCCGGGGCTACGTGTGAACTTCTCAGCGGTCGACACACGGGCCACAGAATCTTTCGCGTACAGCCGCACCCGATCCGTGCCACAGCAAATCCCAGGGTTTAAAATATCGGCCGCTGACGCGTGGGACCGGGAGCTTCGTCTACCTCCCGCCTCCCGCGCTCGGCCGCCATGACACCTCGCCGGAGAGCTCCCCGGTGGCCTCTGTGGTGCACCAAACTCCATGATCCTGGCCACCTCTGCCTAAATCCATCCGGGAAACATGATGCTGGGCTCAGCTCGTCATGAAAATCACTGGCATATAGTCGGCGACGAGCGGCAGCTTCGGAGGAACTTCGGCCGTGTCGGCCGGCCTTCCTAGCACCCCAACCGACCGAGCAAAAGGCCGGAAAGCATCAGTGGTCCCTAAGGACGCTCGGCATGGGCTCGGAGCAGCTCGGGAGAGGTCCGAAGTAGGCTCTCAACGTGCGCCCGATGCTTCCCGCATGATCCGCCGTTGGCAAGCTTTGAAATACGCCATGTACAGGGGTCCTCATAATAGAGGTTGTGAAAGCAACTTGTGCGCCACTAAGTCTAGTTGGTGTAGGAACGGATTGAGACACTCTAAACCTTTCTGGAGTGTGAATTCGGCGGAGCCGCACCCGAAGGTCGGTCTGCACTGAGTGAAAGGAAAAACGGAAATTCATCGCCGGCGATCAAGAACTTGGGCTATGGCTCGGGGGTGAGCAGCACCGGTCGCTAACACGTCCAGGGGCGCCTTAGCTTGGGCGTAACACCCTCCCGTTTGGGCTGTCCACGGGAGCCCGAGGTGCGGCGGACATAGGTCCCCGAAAAGAACTCTCGGCATGGTCGAGATTGTCCGAGTTCAACCAATTTCCAGCGATGGGGAAGGATAAAGAGAGCCCTTCGTACCGTTTTACAGCTTGAAGAGGATGGAGAGGCTGTGGTCGTGGGCTTCTCAGATCAATCGAGAGAGAGCGGCAACGAGAGCTGTTTTTCTAGCGCGAGGGAGCAGAGGATCAGCCAAATACTCCTCTCACTGGCTCGGGCTCGGGGATAAGAAGGCGGGGGCGGCGTTGGTCGACGCTACCAGCCCGAGCAGGAGCTGTCCCGCCGATCAGCTCGGTGGCGCCCTCGGAAAAAGCCCGAGAAACCTAGTGTTGAATCTTCAGTCGGTAGAATTTGCTTCAGTGGCTGACATGTGGGTCCCACCCAGGGGTTTAACCTCTGAAATTAACTTTTCTCCAGTGCTCTCAACAGTAGAGACCAAATTAACCTCAGGCATTTGAATTATCTACCCCTGAGCCATTTGAATTGGATGGAATTCAAATTGGGTTTTGTTTGGACATATTTTCAGCACATATGCAGTTTGAATTTCAAATGGGGTTTGAATTTGTTAAACTTAGCTCATGTCAAGATCAACTCCAAATGGAGTTAAAATTGGTGTGTGAGCTCACAAAAATGTGCTGAGCAAGAATGTGCCTCCCACTTTTGAATTCATGGGGTAGAAACAGTTTGAATTTGAATTTGAGTTCAAACCACCCTCTTTTTAGTTGTACCCAAAAGACCTCAAACAGGTTTTGGATTTGGGTGAAATTTGGCATGGACATTCCTAACAAAGTGTAGGACGTTTTCATATGTCTAGCCCCTATATGATGCATGTGGGAAATACCACTTTTGCATTTTGTGAGTTTATTCTCTAATGATCATGTTGATGGTGTTTACTTGCTCTTCAAATGTGTTCATCAAGTTTCTTCAAATGAAGGGTCTGTGTGGTGATGAACACTTTGAATATGTGCCAAAAACTTAGGCACTTACATTCCCCCCCCCCTTAAAAGGATCTCATGCCGAGATTATAAGGTGAAAATGAGAGAGAGGACGGTGGAAAATTACCGTATATGCGACGTGAAAAAGTCGGAGTAGTTCGCGTGAAGAAACCCTTCGCTCTCCCATGTCGCTTCGTCCACGGAGTGATTACTCCATAGAACTTTGTAGAACCACAACGTACGGTTGCGTGTGGTTCAGGCCTTTTCATCAATAATCTGAACCGGTTCCTCCCGATACGTGAGATCCGGTTTCAGTTCTTCTATGTCCTCCAGCTGAAAGGTAGTTGATAGCTTAAGACACTTCCTCAGCTGGGAAATGAGAAAGACGTCGTGCACACCGGAATGTGCTTCTGGTAATTTCCACCGGTATGCTACTGATCCACATCTTTCGGTAATCTGAAATGGACCGATGAATCGGGGTGCCAACTTTCCTCTCACCCCGAATCTATTTACGCCCTTCATTGGAGACACACGTAGATATATGTGATCCCCGACATCGAATTGTAGTGGGCGCCTTCTCCGGTCCGCATATTGTTTCTGTCGGGATTGGGCGGCTTTTAAGTTCGCTTGAATCAGCCGAACCTTTTTTTCCGCGTTATTGACAAGGTCAATCCCGAAGGTAAACCTTTCGCCAGACTCACACCAATTCAGTGGTGTGCGGCATTTTCTCCCGTATAGCGCCTCGTAAGGGCGCCGTCTTGATGCTGGCTTGGTACCCATTGTTGTACGAAAACTCGGCCAATGGCAAGTGATCATCCCAATTCTTGTCGTGGTTGATAGCGCAAGCTCGTAGCATATCTTCTAGAATTTGGTTTACCCGCTCGGTTTGCCCATCCGTCTGCGGGTGCTATGCTGAACTACGGATCAGCTTCGTCCCCAATGCAGCGTGTAGCTGCTCCCAAAAACGGGACACAAATAAAGTGCCCCGATCCGATATGATGGTACGGGGTATGCCGTATAAGCATAGGATCCGTGAGATGTACAGTTCAGCATACTTCTTGGTGTTTTAGTTGTAGTTGATGTACAGTTCAGCATACTTTGGTGAGCTGGTCGATGATCACCCACACAGAATCATGTTTCTGAAAAGTGGTGGGTAAACCGACGATGAAGTCCATGCTCACATCTTCCCACTTCCAGGCAGGAACGCCCAGTGGTTGTAGCAGTCCCGGTTTCCGCATATGATCTTCCTTCACCCTTCGACATGTATCACACTCGGACACGTACTTTGCGATCTCCCGCTTCATCCGTGTCCACCAAAACTTGCTTCTGAGTTCTTGATACATTTTGTTGCTGCCGGGGTGAATAGAAAACTTTGACAAGTGAGCCTCATCAAAGATTTTCTTCCGTAACTCTGGGTAACGGGGTACGACAATCCGGTCCTTGAACCATAGGACGCCATCTCCGTCTTTCCGGAAACATTTCAGCTCCCCACTATCTATACATCTCCACAAATGCAACATGTTCTTGTCATGTTTCTGAGCTGCCGCTATCTCTTCACGGATGGTGGGGATCAAAGCTAAGTTGTAGAGAACTCCATGTGGAATCACATGCAATGGTGGCTCGCTCTCTTCCAACGGTATGATGGTCAGGTTGTTGACGTGTGACTTGCGGCTCAGCGCATCTGCCACTACGTTTGCCTTGCCAGAGTGATAATGGATCTCTATTTCGTAATCCTTTATCAACTCTAACCATCTTCGCTGCCTCATGTTCAGCTCCTTCTGAGTGAATATGTACTTGAGGCTTTTGTGGTCGGTATATAAATGTACGAGGTTACCGAGTAGGTAGTGCCTCCACATTTTAAGTGCGAGTACCATGGCAGAGAGCTCCAAGTCGTGAGTTGGATAAATCTGCTCATGGTTTCTGAGCTGCCGTGATCCATATGCGACCACCCTTCGGTCTTGCATCAGCACACATCCGAGCCCAATGCCGGATGCATCGCAGAACACATTGAAAGGTTTTGTTGTGTCTGACTGCGCCAAAACCTGTGCTGATGTTAAGTGCTTGACTAAAGCCTTGAATGCTGCTTCAATTGCTGGACTCCAAACATATTTGGTAGGCTTCTTCAGCAGCTCCTTCATAGGCTTGGCAATCTTCGAGAAGTTCGGAATGAACCTCTGATAATATCCCGCGAGCCCGAGGAAACTCCATACCTCATGAACAGTTCTCGGGGATTTCCAATTCAGCACTTGTGTGATTTCACTAGGGTCTACAGCGATGCCCTCCGCAGAGATGACATGCCCGAGAAAAGGCACTTGCGGTATCCAGAACTCGCACTTGCTGAATTTCACGTATAGTTTGTGATCCCGCAGCCATTGCAAGACTATACGCAGATGCTTCTTGTGCTCTTCCTCCGTCTTGGAATATACCAATATGTCATCGATGAAGACCACGACAAACTTGTCCATCTCTGGCATGAATACCGAGTTCATCAAATACATGAAGTGAGCTGGAGCATTGGTGAGGCCGAAGGACATGACTAGGTACTCATAAAGTCCGTACCTCGTCGAGAAAGCCGTCTTCGGAATATCCTCAACCCGTATTTTTATCTGGTGGTACCCGGATCTTAAGTCCATCTTTGTAATGATCTTTGCTTCGACCAACTGATCAAACAACATGTCGATCCGTCGCAATGGGTACTTGTTCTTGATGGTTACGGCATTTAATGGACGATAATCCATGCAAAGCTGCAACGTTTCATCTTTCTTCTTCACGAACAATGCCGAACAGCCCCATGACGGGGAGCTCGGCATAATAAAACCCTTCTCCAGCAGGTTCGTTAGCTGGGTCTTCAGTTCAGCCAACTCCTTGGGCGCCATCTTGTACGGCCTTCGGGATATTGGCATGGTTCCCGGTGCAAGTTCAATCTTGAACTCCACTTCTCTGTCGGGCGGTGTCGAAGTGTGTAGCCGACACTTCCCCCGTACCTGCTCAGGGCAGCCGCGGAGGTTCTTTTTCGGAGGGGCTAGTCACTCGCGGAGAGCTTCAGCGTTAGGGACGATTGAGGGAGAAGCTTGACACGGGGAGTTTTATGTGGTTCAGGCCGCCGGAGCGTAAAACCCTACGTCCACGGTGAGCAGAGGTGCTCGCTGTATTGCTTGCTGCTTAGAACCGGAGTCCTGAGCTTGAGGGTGTGAGATGGCTAGAGTGCGAGTCAACAGAGTTCGAACCCTTGCTAACGTTTCCTACCTGAGCCTTTTATAGTCCAAGGCTCGTGCGGCTTACAAGGTGGGCCCGGGACCCGACAGGTGGTCCCGGGGAGATTGCCTGCCATCTACCGTATCTGCAGTTATGCCAGTAGTTGTCTCTGGCGAAGGCTTCCGAGTCTTCGTTCTGCCACCCTGCCCATGCCGCAAGCTAGTCGTAGTGGTTGATGATGGCAGGGGCGGCGGGGGATGTCTTGTCGCTGTGTTTATTGGTGGGCAGGCTCTGACACGGCGTGCCAGTCTACGATGTGACTGGGCACAACGGCACCTGACAGAGGCGTGCTCCGCGTCTCCGTGTCTTGGGAAGGCGCGGGCCTTGAATACCTTGTACAGACAAGGTATGGCGCGTCTTTACTTCTGCTGCCTACCGCGCGGGGGCAGGCAGCGTTGCTCTGCTGGCCACATGGCGGGCCCGGAGCTCTCCTCTGAGGAGAGGGAGGTCCGGCCCCGCGGGACACGTGGAGCATTCGGAGCTCTCCCTGCAGAGGGGGGAGGTCCGGCTACTGCTGGCCATGTGGCGGGCCCAGAGCTCTCCTCTGAGGAGAGGGAGGTCCGGTTCCGCAGGAACCGTGGAGTCTTCGGAGCTCTCCCAACGGAGGGGGGAGGTCCGGCCCCGCTGGACACGTGGCGCCTTCGGAGCTCTCCCTGCGGAGAAGGGCGAGGTCCTTAGGCATTTTCCCCTGTGCGCGGGGTACCCCATATCAAGGGTACCGACAGTGGCCCCCGGGGCCATCTCGCGGGAGATAGCGAGCCCGAAGTGGGGCCTCCGTCTCTTCCATTCCGTGCACCTTCTCTAAGTCCCGCATTGACCGTTGCCGGAGCAGGAACAGCCGCGAGATCGTGGGAGCATGTGCCCACTTGATGGTTGCTTTTACTGCAGCGGTTCCCAAGGCTGCCACTACTGCACGTCGCAGCGCTTTTTTCTGGAACTGCCGAAGCGTCTTGCCGGCTCGTCTCCTTGGAAGACTGACTTCTTGGCCCACCACTTTAGCTGGACGACTTGGGTCCACTTGTCATCGACGCTCGGTCTTGGAGCCGAAGCGGTTGCACAAGCGGCGTATTCGAAGAGTTTCGAATCGCTTTGAATCGCACCTGGGAAGTTTTAAAAGGGGATCTTACCCGCATTGCGGCTTCCCTTCGTGTCTGTGTGCTCTTGTCTTCTTCTTGGTTTTGGCTGGCCGAGACCTTAGCTCCGCAAGGTACTTAGAGGCCTTCACCAATCTCGAAGCTCTGCACAGACACCTTCCCCGAGTCCTTATTGTATTAAGGGCCCCGGAGGTCTCCGGAACTCGCCCCATGAGAATGGGGAGGTCCGGATCTGCCGACCACGTGGCGGGCCCAGAGCTCCCCTCTGAGGAGAGGGAGGTCCGGCCCCGTGGGACACGTGGAGCCTTCGAAGCTCTCCCCGCGGAGGGGGAGGTCCGGCTTCTGCCGGCCACGTGGCGGGCTCGGAGCTCCTCCTGAGAAGAGGGGAGCTCCGGCCCCGCTGGACACGTGGGGCCTTCGGGACTCGTCCCTGCAGAAAGGGCGAAACCCTGATCCTCCGGTCTTGCGCTGGAGTAGTCGATAGCTCCTTGCTCCCCCCTTCATGCGGTCCCCGTTGCTAGAACCTGGAGGTCCTGCACACAGGTAGAGGAAGCGTAATTCTCCTCGAGGGGTTCTCCCCTCCCCGTCTCTTAGTCTTATTTGGCTTACGGTCCTAGTCCGGTATATGGGGCTTGGGCAATTCTGTGCGCGAGGCTCCGGGGTTCCGGCTCCCTCCGAGGTCAGGGTACGACCGTCCGGCCCCTAGTACCGGACCGTACATCGGGGAAGCAGAGTGCACAGGCTTTGGGTACGGAACCAGGCAAAGCGGCTGTACTTCCCTAGACCTCCGGAGGGCAGGGTGCGCACGCTTTGGGTACAGAGCCGGCTAAGCGGGATACGCACCCTGGACCCCCCATGCACGGCTCAGGCCTTTCCTGGAGGTGACCAACTGGCACCGCAACACCTGACTGGGGGAGGCCCGAGAGGCCCCCTGGCCATCGGCAGGTGCCTCAAGCGCAACCGCCTTCGGTAGGATAGCAAATGCTGACTATGGATGAGAGCGGGAAAGGGGAGCTAAATGTACGGTGAGCATACATAGAAAGTGTGGTCATAAAAATTAATGCGTAATTCAAATGAGCACATAAGCGAGAGCGAGGTAGAACAGGTTTCTGTGTAAATGCCCATAGGAGGAAGGCAGGCTGTACATGGAGGCAACAATCTGACCCATTAAGAAGGGAAGCAAGACTCTACGCGCTTGGGGTCAGAACCAGGCCAAGCTGGACGTAGTCTTGGACCATCCCCTGAGGCTTAGCTGCTCCGAGCTCTGTTCCTGGACTCTATGGGATTTATTACAGAAAGGTAAAGGCCTGTTCTACTAATGCTCAGGAGGTAGAGCTTACTGTGATGTTCCAAGCTCCAAGGGTTCAGGAACGGATCCCATCCTTGGTGGAAAGGCGTATGTACCTAGGACGGCAACTTTCATGACTCGGAAGGGACCTTCCCAGCTGGGGGAGAGTTTATAGGTCCTTCACGGGAAAGTGTGTGCCACAGCACCAGGTCGCCTTCTTGCTGCTCCCTGACGCGCTTGGTCCTTTGGCGGTAGTGCCGGACCACTAGCCGGGCCGTGCGTTGTGGGGTGTTGCCTGCAATCGTGTCTCGCTGATGAGGTCGATATCTTCACGAAGGAGCGGCTCCTGCACGGCTTCTCCCGGGAGCCCCGGGGTAGCTTCCCCTTTCGGCTAAGGTCCACAAGAGGTAGGACCCGGACTCTTCTTGGGAGACCTAGGATGTCTTTCCCCTTCTGGCTAAGGCCGTCAAGAGGTTGACAGATCCTGGGCGGCCCCCAGGAGGTGAGGCCGAGGCACAAAGACGTGCACTCGGGTGGAGCTGGCCCGGTTCTGCACCGCCGGGGCTGGTGCTTGGGCTGCTGCGACTGCTTGGAGCTTCTCCAAGGCTGATATTGCAGCAGTGCAGTCTCCACAGATCTTTCGGGGCAGCAGTAGTCGGTCACTGCCCTGGCTCGTCGTCACTGGAGCTGGAGTCCTCACCGTTGTGCACCGTCTTTACAGTGCGCTGAGGCTCCTGAAACCCCACCTGGTGGCCGACATTGTCTTGGGCGTTGACCTTCTGCTTGCCCTCCCTTTGATGGAAGGGTGGGGCATCAGCTCGCAGCTGCCTCCCTTTGCGGAAGCGCTCCGCGAGCTTCTGGATCTCCCGGCACTCGGCAGCAGTATGGTAACTGGTGCCGTGCACGGGGCATAGCTCGCCTTGGTCACCATCTGAAGCTGGTGACTGTCGCTGCCTTTTGTCGGGGCGTGGCCCCCGAGCTCCACTGGGTGCTGCTGCTGCTGCAGCAACGGGAGCCGCGGTCGGTGGCTTCGTCTTGCCACCGCCCCGGTTCTTGATCTTCTTGCGGCTTCCATGGGAAGCAGCGCCAGATCCGGGCTGTCCTCCTGACTCGGAGGCTGGCAGAGAGTGCCAGTTCCGCCCTTCTGCTGCTCTGGCGCACTTGTCCGCCAGGCTGAAGAGCTCTGAGACGTCGCGAACCTCTCTGGTCGCGAGCTTCTCAAGCATCTTCTTGTCCCGTACACCCTGCCGGAACGCCACCACCACAAAAGCATTTTGGATATGAGGGATGGTGTTCCGTACCTGGGAGAACCGCTGGATGAAGGTGCGCAGCGTCTCTCCAGGTTGTTGCTGGACGGTTTGGAGGTCGAGCTCCGTGCCAGGCCGGGTGTAGGAGCTGCCGAAGTTAGCAGTGAACTGCCAACAGAGCTCTCCCCAAGAGGTTATGGAACCTTGGGGGAGGTTCATGAGCCAAGACCGGGCTGGGCCGGTCAAGGCAATGGGGAAGTAGTTGGCCATGATGGCCTCGTCCCCTCCTGCAGCAAGGACGGTGGTGGAGTAGATCTGTAGGAACTCCGCCGGGTTGACACTGCCGTTGTACTTCTCGGGCAGGTGCGGCCGAAACTTGCGCGGCCACCTCGCGAAGCGAAGGTGTGGTGCCAGGGCCGCACATCCTGCTCCTGTTGATGCAGGCGTTGGTGCTGCGAACGCTTGGTTCGCTGCTGGCACTGTGTACCCCGGTATTTGCAAGGCTGCGCCATAGACCGGGGGCGCCGTTTGCAGGGCATATGGCTGGGGCATATGCTGCGTCGCGTATGCCTGGGGCAGAGATCGCATGGCGAACGTCTGTGCCTCAGGCTGGGTCGAGGCAGTCGACATGCTTTCGCCAGCCTCCTGGTTGCGACGCCTTTCTCGTCGTTGCTCAATGAACGCTCGGGCATCTTTGCCCAAGTGGCATCGTTCCAGCTCCGTCCTCAGGTCTGTCGATGGGAGCCTGGTGGAGCGGGAATCCGCCGTCTTCCCGTCAACTGTTGGCGTGCGCATCAGCAACACAGCCGGTTGGCCGGGATGTCGTCCCCGCCGAAGCCGAGGGTTTGCGGCGGCGACGACGAGACAGTCTACCTCGCGAATCCACTGCTGGGTCGCTGACTGAGGCGCGTCCCCAGCAGGTGGATTGCGCAGTAGCACTCTTGCTGCAGCTAGCGCGCCCCCGTGGGGGACGCTCAGCGCTGCAGAGGATCTCACGCTCGCTGGAGCCTGCGTTGCCGGAGTCGGCGCTGCCGGAGTCGGCTGCTGGCTTCCAGCTTGCGCCGACACACTCCGTCCAGAGTGTGTCGAGACGTAGTCCCCGCTAGTCACCGTTCGTCGTGAACGTGGGGGAGGAGAGCTTACCGCTGAAGGAAGCTTCATCATCTTCGCCGGCAGAAGCTCGTCGCGCAAGGGAAAAGCCCCCTACCTGGCGCGCCAAATGTCGAAGTGTGTAGCCGACACTTCCCCCGGACCTGCTCAGGGCAGCCCGCGGAGGTTCTTTTTCGGAGGGGCTAGTCACTCGCGGAGAGCTTCAGCGTTAGGGACGATTGAGGGAGAAGCTTGACACGGGGAGTTTTACGTGGTTCAGGCCTCCGGAGCGTAAAACCCTACATCCACGGTGAGCAGAGGTGCTCGCTGTATTGCTTGCTGCTCAGAACCGGAGTCCTGAGCTCGAGGGTGTGAGATGGCTAGAGTGTGAGTCAACAGAGTTTGAACCCTTGCTAACGTTGCCTACCCAAGCCTTTTATAGTCCAAGGCTCGTGAGGCTTACAAGGTGGGCCCGGAACCCGATAGGTGGTCCCGGGGAGATTGCCTGCCATCTACCATATCTGCAGTTATGCCGGTAGTTGTCTTTGGCGAAGGCTTCCGAGTCTTCGTTCTGCCACCCTGCCCATGCTGCAAGCTAGTCATAGTGGTTGGTGATGGCAGGGGCGGCAGGGGATGTCTTGTCGCTGTGTTTATTGGCGGGCAGGCTCTGACACGGCGCGCCAGTCTACGATGTGACTGGGCGCAACGGCACCTGACAGAGGCGTGCTCCACGTCTCCGCGTCTTGGGAAGGCGCGGGCCTTGAATACCTTGTACGGGCAAGGTATGGCGCGTCTTTACTCCTGCTGCCTACCACGCGGGGGCAGGCAGCGTTGCTCTGCTGGCCACATGGCGGGCCCGGAGCTCTCCTCTAAGGAGAGGGAGGTCCGGCCCCACGGGACACGTGGAGCCTTCGGAGCTCTCCCCGCGAGGGGGGAGGTCCAGCTGCTGCTGGCCACGTGGCGGGCCCGTAGCTCTCCTCTGAGGAGAGGGAGGTCCGGTCCCGCAGGACACGTGGAGCCTTCGGAGATCTCCCCACGGAGGGGGGACGTCTGGCTCAGTTGGCCATGTGGCGGGTCCGGAGCTCTCCTCTGAGGAGAGGGAGGTCCGGCCCCGCTGGACACGTGGCTCCTTCGGAGCTCTCCCTGCGGAGAAGGGCGAGGTCCTTAGGCATTTTCCCCTGTGGGGGGGGGTACCTCATATCGAGGGTACCGACAGGCGGTATCTCCGGTAAATCATCCGGGAACACGTTAGGGAACTCTCGGACCATTGGAATATCTTTCAATCTGATAGTAGTGGATTGATAGATACTTGGAAGTTTTATTTCTGGATTGTCCAGAAATAAGGAATGAGATTCGTGCACTTCTGAGTTCAAGTGCACAATTCGGAGGACGGTGTCTAAAACAGCGCCGTGGCGGGTTAACCACGACATCCCTAAGATGACATCGACCTTCTGTCCCTCTAAGACTATGAGGGACGTAGGGTATACTCTACCCTCTAAGCATAATGGAGCTTTTGGGACCATTACGCTTGCTGAAATCTTCCCACCCGGTGAACAAATCAAATATGGACTATCGGTGGGTAGTATTTGCAAGCTGTGTTTAGCAATGAAAGCTTGGCTAATAAAACTATGCGTGGCGCCTGAATCAAATAATACTATGGCGGGATGCTGGTGGAGTTGAAACATACCCGCAAGGATTGGCTCTCCCTCCGGCACGTACTCTAGGGCAAGTTGGTGGACAGTGCCGGGCCTAGGGTTTGCCCTCCGCGCATTTGTAGGGTTCCGGGGCTGATTCCACCCCGGAGGTTGCGGTGCAACTCCGCCGCTTTGCCTCTCAGGACAACTGCTGGCGAAGTGTCCTGGACGACCACACTTGTAACATGTGGCTGCTGCTTGTCTGACGCTTTGGGGACGAAAGCCCGGCATGCACTGCTGAGGTGCATACGCACGCGGCATCGCCCACTGCTGCTGTTGTTGTTGCAGAGGTGGTACTGGCAGTGCCGGCCGGAATGCCGGTGGAGAGTAGGGCTGACTGCGGAATGGCATCGACCTCTGTGGTGGCTGCCAGCGTGGACCTGATGGTGGGCGACTCACCATCCGATATTTCGGAGAAGGACCCCCTCCTTCTCTGCTGCTTTGCGGTGCGCTTCGCTTCCTTTCCGCCGCCGCTAACTCCTTGCCAGAGTCCTCCTGAACAATCGCAGCATCAATTATATCGTTGAGGCTGTCGCGATTGAACATCGCCAGCTTGTTTTTCAGGAGCGGGTTAAGCCCCTGGTAGAAACAATCCCGTCGCTTCTCATCGGTATCGGCGTGATACGAGGCGTAGAGCGCGAGATCGTTGAACGCCCTGGAGTATTCCAGCGCGTTCCGGCTCCCTTGCTGCAGGCATAAGAACTCCTGCGTCTTCCTCTTCATGAGACCCGGCGGTATGTGATAGACCCTGAAGGCCGTCCAGAATTCCGCCCAGGTCATGACTCACTCGGTGGGCTGTGAAGCACAGTAATTCGCCCACCACGCGCTCGGGGATACCTGGAGCTGTTGGACTGCGAACTGAGTCTTGCGCTGCTCACTCACTTGGAGCAGTCCGAACTTCATTTCCATTGTTTGGAGCCAGTTGTCCGCATCGAGGGGTTCATCCGCCCTTGAGAATACCGGGGGATGAGTCACCAAAAAATCAGAGTAGGAGCTCTGTCGACGCTCCTCACGATCTTGACGCCTCTCTGGTCGAGACGTATTTGCAATGAGGGTCTGCAGCAACTCCGTATGCTGCTGATGAGAGCCCGCCATCGCTGCCACAATGTCAGCCAGGGTAACCATTGGCGGTGGCGGTAGCGGTTGTTGCTGTTGCTGCTGTTGCTGTCCCGAGGAGTCCTCGGGAGGCTGTTGGGAGGTCTCTCCCCCCTGACTGGAACCCCCAACGTCCGGGTTGGCACGAGTACGAGTCATTCTGAAATTCAAAACAGCAGCGATCAGCACATGTCATACTTAAAATTCCATAAGAACAGTAGGTATTGAAGTGACGCACAAATAATTTGCACAACATTCACATATATTGATAGAGCATAAACTTTATACAAGATACATTAGTCTCGGGTCTCCGAGAAGTCGTGCTCATGCCGTCACTACCTATACATATACTACTGTCTACACGACATGTCATTGATTACAAAAGTTTGGGTTACATCACCCTTGCTGCCCTGCTTGGCAACAGTAAGCCCCTACTCGGAGTAGAACTCGACCTCCTGCGGGTCGTCTTCCTCCGGTACCTGTGCCGGTGGGTCTGGGTCTACAACCTCATCTTCCATCTCGGGTTCTCCCATGGCCGGAAGACCCAAGACCACGGGTACGGCACCTACCACCGGTATGCCTATTACCGGAGGTACGAGGTCCTGCAACGCGTGCACCTCATCCATGGCCTGGTTCTAGTCCTCTTCCCAGCCTTTCCCCTCCTCAATAGCATCGTCCCGCTCTTTAGTAAGGACCTCGTTTTGCTGGGTCAGAGCCTGCACCTGTTGTTGCAGAGTCGTAATGTCAACACGGCTTTTCTTCTTCGCCTTCTTCAGACAATGCAACTGATTATGTTGTTCGTTCAGTCGCTTAATCGTCGGAAGGAGCACATTGCAAACTGCGCTGTGAGCACTCTCGAAATGGTCTCCACGGCTTGTGCTCTCCTTGAGCTTTTCAGCAAGACAATCCGTATGAACAGCTTGGCTGTCCATCACGGCTTTTCCTGCCCTCAATTGGAGACTGAGGTTTGCCTCCGCGGGATTGTACCTTGGGCAACCCGGATCTGTTGCCTCTAAGTACCTCCCTTCCCACACGTGATTAGCCCGTCCCTCCACTGGAACGAGCGCATATGAAGTGCCCTCCATAGCTCTCACATGTAGCTGGCAGAAACGCGACATGGTGTCGCGGGCTGCCACTTGCCACATTCCCTCCGGTTGTCTACCTCTCACCATAACGGTGAACGGCGCCCAACTGGGTGGCGTAGTTCCTGCAGGAACTTCGACATGGATCGTCCATGTATTGTTCCCCTCCTCGCCTTCTTCCTTGGCGAAGTACTGCGGCATCTTGCTGTACCCGAAATATTGAAGCATTTGCCTCAATGCTTCCGGATAGCCGCTGCGGTGAGAACAGTGGGACACCACCCACCCGTTCTCCAACTGTCTATCCGCTGTCATCTGTAGAAACATATTTGAGAAATGTAAAATATTTATTTGAACAGTAAATCATTGAGTTATAACATAAAACATGTCATTCAACTCATAAAACTTGGAAACCTAGTTCAAATTTATACAAATTTGACTACTGCTCTGCTGTCCAAAATGACAGCCCTGACCAGTTTCATTTCAACCTGATTTAGACCATGCTAAAGCAAAACCAATTCTTGAGCTCAACATCAAAGTTAAATATAACTTTAATAGCTTTCCAGAAAGTATTTTCTTGGCCTACGATATGTCCTGGTTCAAAAGTTATGATATGTCAAAGTTAACAGAATTTCTGGAGAAAATTGGACAGCACCTCCCTGCTGTAGGTACTGATTTGATCCAAGAATTCCAGTTAATTCTGCTCCCAATCTGACAAAACTTTATGTTACAAAGTTGTAACCCATCTCATGAACTTTTCAGAACTACCTCATTTTCTATTTATGGATTTTTATGCAGGAAGTTATGCTCAATTTTACAGAGAGTTACAGAGAGTGTTTGCTCTGCCCTGTTTTCTGGTCAGTTTCAACTCTACTGCATCTTTCGATTGGTTAGAGGATGAAACACCTCTGGACCTCAACAGAAACGTTGTAAAGCGCTTCCAATGCTTTCCAAAAATGTATCATATGACCCCAACCTCAAAATAACTCAACCTCTAACCTCTGATTAACTTCAGCCTCATTTCAGCTGAAAACAGGGGACTCTGTCCTTAGTATCCTATAAGTTGAAAACATGTTAACTTTGAATATCCTGATTAAGGGAAGGAGTTACATCAAGTTTTAGTACTCTGGATTAAAACTTTCAAGTTATACAATGAAGTTTTTCATTTAGTGGGGTGTGACGTTGATGCATCACCAGTTTATGTCGGTACTACGTCCTCACAATGAAAAACCTATACCGGACTTAGCCGGTTTCGTTAATTCAGTGGCACTAAGCGTCACTCGCACACGGATGCTATACGAATACCGTTTCGTGGTTATACTACTGTGGCGGACCGGAATCCTCTCATCCAGGATCGCAGAGGGTGGTGCCACGCGATGCGACACCCGACAACACACGTCATAAGAACATAATATATTACATGGGAAAACAACTGAAACTGTACAAACAGGTACAAACTTTAGTTACAACTATTGTTTATATTACACAGCGGAAGTCTACACTATACAACTCACGCCCGCCTATCTAGCAAAAGTTGGTTGCCCAGCCCTAGGGCAACCCACACTAGCTGCACTCCTCAGCTCAGCGCGGCGTGTATGGCTCCTACTTAGCCGTGGTCCCCGACGGAGGGTAACCCTCGCCGGTGGACTCGTACTCCGAGTCCGTGGGTGGCTCCTCACCTGAAAAACACTTAAGCAGCAACCGTGAGCACGAAGGCTCAGCAAGGCTTAACCGACTCACCTAAGCATGAAACTCTACATGAGGGGTACAATGGACATAGGATAGTAACATTTCAGCAAAAGGACACGTCTACAAGTTCATCCTTAGTTCATCTTTTAGCAACAAGTTAACAGTTCATGAAATCTGAAATTTAGTAAGCAGTATTTGGTGGCACACATGTAGCACTACAATTATATCAACCAGCAATATTGAATCAACATGTTTCATCCATTAATCTACGTCACGACTCAGTGACCAAGTGGTACTCTTCACCGCGAGGGACGGCGAATTGACTCGATATACACCTGCAGGGAAACCCAAAGAGCACGTCACGTACGCCCACCCGTGGAGCTGCACAGCACGCTCACTCGATGCCGTACGGGACAACCTTTCACCCAACAGCCCAAACGTCGAACCGGTCGCACCGAAACGAGCAGGAGGTTCCCCACACGGAGCATCTCTCTATGCCCGTTGGCAGATTTCCACCTTGCTGCCCTCAGCCTGCACCTATAAATCGGTGCGTTATGCCTCGTCGCCCGGAGGTTTAGGCTACATCGGTTTATCGGGGCCCATATATCCGATATGCCTTTGGTACGTTCAAACTTGATCAGCGTGGGCCGCACACGGTTCGGTCCTCAATCGACACGGACAGGGCTGCGCACACAAGACTCCCTCTTGCTGCGCCCTAGCCCCTGCCTCGTCTCATTTTCATAACTAAAGTGATCTCACATCACTCAACCGAACCCGTGTGTCCCAAGCCTATCTCGCGAGTAGATTCCAACTACTCGACTTGTACCGAAGTCCTATGGAACATTAAGCATAGCCTGTCTACTCGAGGTCTTAGACACTACCCTCACTCTTTTAGGAACCTTTGGTTATGCAAGTGGGGTTTCATTCATCCTATACCTAATGCACAATCATACTTCATATGACACATGTAAACAAAGTAAGACTTAAAAAAGGGTTAATGCAAACCGGGGCTTGCCTTGTTGCTGCTGGTCAGTAGTTAGTTCTTCGTCCGGAAGAAGGAAATCCAGCACTTCCGGGGTCTCTTCTTCAATGGCTACACGTTGAATACAATACTACATGTGAATTTAAATGCAATGTGTGAACTTAAATACATAATTGCTAATAGCTCTAGCTAGCCCTCCCCTTTGGGTTCTGAATTTTTTATGGTGGATTGGTAGGGTCCTAACCAGAGTTGTGACCAAGTTTTATTTGAAACAAAGTTCAACTGAACCTTGTACAAATAAAAGCCTCTTTGGTCAATAATTGAGCCTCTAAGTAATTCCAGGGTTTTTCATGGCTCCCACCATTACTTTCTGGAAACTAGAATTTAGGATGGTTCTAATGGAGTTAGTTTCATGTCATTTGAAGAATCCTACAGAAAGTTATGTCCTAATTAAGATTGGAGAAAATGTTTCTGTACATTTTCTATTTTCTCTGTGCAGTTCCTTTAATCACCCAATTAGGGTAACTAAATGAACTTGGATGAGTCTGAAAACTTTACTGGGATTCAGGGATTTTCCAATGAACCTTTCAGCCAAATTTCAGAATTTTTCATAAAGTAGTTCTCCAGATAAAATTCCCAACAGTTTAACCTTTAGGGATTTAGTTCTGGAAAACTATTCACTTTCATGAGCTGAATTTGGTATTGCTGGAACGTGCTCAGAGAGCTGAATCCAACAAAATTTGGTTCACCCGATTTGGAGCTTTCTAGCCAAAGTTATGAGGATTAGAAGTTTGGAAGAATTCTGAAAATCGGGGGAAAAGTTTAAACTCTCGGGGCCCGCGGGGACACGTGTCGAGCGCGGAGGTGTCCGGCACACCGGAGATACCACACGTGTCGAGCGCGGACGTGTCCGGCACACCGGAGCTCCCCGGGTATTTGCGCGCCCGCACATCCGATCCCTGGCCACACCCGATCCCGATTTAAATTCTTCAGCCGCTGACACGTGGGCCAGCCGGCTTCGTCTTCCTCCCGCCGTTCTCTCGCGCCCGCGCCGCCGACCTCGCCGGAGCAGACTCGGGGCTCGCCGGCTCGCCGCTGCCGGACCTCCCATGGTCCGAAAATCGCCGCCAGGGGGTTGTCGACGTCGAGGAACACGTCGGTGGTGACAGATCGGGCTGGGGTGACCGGAAATAACTCGGCGACGTGCCGTGGCCTCGGTTGAGGTTCGACACCGTCGACCGTGGTTTCTAAACCCGCCAACGCCTCGAACAAATGGCCCTACAGCATCATTGTACCTCTAGGAAACTCGACAAGGTGTCAACAGGGTTCAGGGATGGCGGCAAGTCGGTCGGCACCGTGTGACCGAGCGTGCCCGCCATGACCGCCCTCGATCGAGCTCGAAATTCGTCACTTCTAGACAGTTTCACACTACGGATGCAGAAAAGAACTTGATCGCCGGCTAGTCCAGCGTCTATGTGCAAGATTTGATGACCTCCGAAAGATCATAGAGCGAGAATTTAAAGAAACCGTACCGGAAGTTCGGTTTATGGTCGCCGGAGCAAAAACTGGAAATTCTCTGCGGATTCTTCACGGTTGGCTTCCAAACATGGAGGAGAGCAGCACGGTGGTCGCGCTCTCCTGTTGCCTCTCTCGCTGGACCGTGAAAACGCCTGTGGAACGCTGTCCACGGGCGCCTGACTCTCGGCTGAGGCTAGGTCGCCGCGGTGGCGATCGTCTTTGGGCAAAGGAGGTCGGAGCTCGAGGTTTCTGGCGTTGGAGAGGTGGAGTGCAAGCTCAGGTGGCTGTCTAGCAGCTCAGGGACGAAGGAGGAGATGGTTTTGCTGGTTTTCCCGAGTGAGCAGAGAGCTGCGGCGAGAAACAATGCCGCTGCTCGGGTTGCCCGCGAGAAGATAAAGCCGGCCGACTCCTGCTCGGCTGAGGTGGTGCCGGTCGCGTGGGGGCGCGAGCCAGCCTCCCTGGGCGCCAGCGCGCGGAGAGGGAAGCAGCTGGTGGCGCCGGTAGCTGCTCGGTGGCATAGCCGACAGCTGCTCGGTGGAATTTCCCACCGAGACTCTGACTTTGGGTGCAAGTTTCTCCTTCTTCCCTCTATGACATGTGGGTCCCGCCCGGGGTTTTAACCTCTGAAATTTACTCCTAATCACTGTTATAAACAGTGAGCCCCATAATACCCCTGGTGATTCAAATTATTCACCCCTGAGTCATTTGAATTGAATAGAATTCAAATTGGGTTCGGTCTGAGTGAATTTCAGCACAAGTTCAGTTTTGAATTCAAATAAAGTTTGAATTCGTCCCACTTAGCTCATGTTAAGATCAACTCCAAATGGAGTGAAAATTCGTGTGTGAGATCAAAAAAATGTGCTGAGTTTGAATATGAAGCTAACTTTTGAATTTGGGTGATGAAAGTTGCTGCAATTTGAATTTACATTCAAATTGGCCTCTTTTTCAAATAACCCAAAAAGTGCCTCAAAAAGTGTTGGATTTCTATGAAACTTGGACTGAACCTTCCCAAGACTTCTTAAGTTCTAGGGGTGAGCTCAACCTCTCATGTTCCTATGTCCAAATCCCACTTTGTGAAAAGGAAGACTTTCCCCTCTAATCACTCTTTTGATGAAGGTTACTTGCTCTTCACAATATTTCCTAAGATATCCACAACGAAAACTGTGGTGTTGTGTGGTGAAGAAAAGTTTTTGCAAGTCCCTTTTCTTGGGCTTTTACATCCCTCCCCCCTTAAAAGAATCGCGTCCCGAGATTACAAAAGAAGAGATAGCGATGTAGTAGGGACTTACCCGTGTTGAGAAGCCATGAACTCCGGGTAATTTGAGCGAAGGAACTCCTCGCTCTCCCATGTCGCTTCATCAGCGGTGTGGTTGCTCCAGAGGATTTTGTAGAACCACAACGTTCTGCTACACGTGGTTCGGGCTTTCTCATCAAGAATTTCCACCGGATACTGGTCATATGTCAAATCCGGTTTCAGCTCGCTGATGTCTTTGGTAGGAACAGCAGCTGTATGCTTCAAACATTTTCGCAGTTGTGAAACATGGAAAACATCATGGACACCAGCCAGAGATGCCGGTAGCTCCAATCTATACGCTGCTGGTCCACACTTCTCGGTGATAGCATAGGGTCCAATGAAACGGGGAGCGAGCTTTCCCTTCACACCAAACCGGTGCACGCCCTTCATCGGAGACACGTGTAGGTACACGTGTTCCCCAACGTCAAAGTGCAACGGCCTACGCCTCTTATCAGCGTAGCTCTTCTGTCGGGATTGAGCGGCTTTTAAACTGGCTCGAATTGTCCGAACGCGCTCTTCGGCGTCGTTCACCACATCAACCCCGAATGTGACCCTTTCACCGGACTCGCACCAATTTAATGGGGTGCGGCACTTGTGACCGTAGAGAGCTTCGTAGGGTGCCATCTTGATACTCGCCTGATAGCCATTGTTGTACGAGAATTCCGCCAATGATAGGTGATCATCCCAGTTCCTACCATGGTGGATGGCACATGCTCTCAACATGTCTTCTAATACTTGATTCACCCTCTCTGTCTGCCCATCTGTCTGAGGGTGGTAAGCGGAGCTTCTAATCAGTTTAGTACCCAAAGCAGCATGTAACTGCTCCCAAAAGCGAGATACAAACAATGCACCTCGATCTGAGACTATGGTCTTGGGTACGCCATGCAAACATAAAATCCTGGCGATATATAACTCCGCATATCTGTTGGTATGGAAATGTGTATGCACGGGGATGAAGTGAGCTAACTTGGTTAGTCGGTCAACGATTACCCATATGGAATCATGTTTGTTGGATGTTAAGGGTAATCCCACAATGAAATCCATGCTCACATCTTCCCATTTCCATGCTGGAATTTTCAGGGGTTGCAGCAGCCCTGATTTCCTCATATGATCAGCCTTCACTCGTCTACACGTATCACACTCGGATACGTACTTAGCTACCTCCCGCTTCATCCGTGTCCACCAAAATTTCTTTTTCAAATCTTGGTACATTTTGTTGCTGCCCGGATGAATGGAGTACTTGGACAAGTGAGCTTCATCGAGGATCTTCTTTCTCAACTCCACATCCCGGGGTACGACTATGCGGTCATTGAACCACAGTGTCCCCTCATCATCCTTCCGGAAACATTTAATCTCCCCGTTGTCTACCCGTCTCCGGAGATGTGCCATGCCTTTATTCATCTTCTGAGCTGCAATGATGTCCTCCCTAATGGTAGGGATGAGGGCAAGGTTGTACAGCGATCCATAAGGAACCAAGTATAAACTCGGATCTTCCTCCTCCACCGGGGTAATGGTGAGGTGATGGACATGTGATTTCCGACTCAGCGCGTCGGCAACCACATTCGCCTTGCCGGGGTGGTAATGAATCTCAATTTCATAATCTTTGATCAGCTCTAACCACCTCCTTTGCCTCATGTTCAGCTCCTTCTGGGTGAAAATATATTTCAAGCTCTTGTGGTCGGTGTAGAGATGCACCAGATTCCCCAGGAGATAGTGCCTCCACATTTTTAGCGCCAACACCACGGCAGCAAGCTCCAGATCATGAGTAGGGTAATGCTGCTCATGGTTCCGAAGTTGGCGTGATCCATAAGCGACCACACGTCCTTCCTGCATCAACACGCAGCCAAGCCCAATACCGGACGCGTCACAATAAACGTCGAAGGGCTTTGTTGTATCCGGCTGAGCTAAGACCGGGGCTGTTGTGAGATGCTTCACCAATGCTTGGAAGGATCCTTCACACGCCGTGTTCCAAACATACTTCGTCCCCTTCTTCAGCAATTCTGTCATCGGTTTAGCGAGCTTGGAGAAACTTGAAATAAATCTCCGATAGTATTCCGCTAACCCGAGGAAGCTTCTGACTTCATGAACTGAAGTGGGAGCTTTCCATTTCAGCACTTGCTCTATTTTACTTGGGTCAACCGCAATGCCTTCTGCGGAGATGATATGTCCCAAGAATGGCACTTGGCTGATCCAAAACTCGCATTTGCTGAACTTGGCGTAGAGCTTGCGGTCTCGTAATCGTTGAAGAACGACCCACAAGTGTTCGGCATGTTCAGCTTCTGTCTTGGAGTACACCAAGATATCGTCGATGAACACTACCACGAACTTGTCCAGCTCCGGCATGAACACCGAATTCATGAGATACATGAAATGAGCTGGAGCGTTTGTGAGACCAAAGGACATGACGAGATATTCATATAATCCATATCTCGTTGAGAAGGCCGTCTTCGGGATATCCTCCGCCCGGATCTTTATCTGGTGATATCCAAAGCGAAGGTCCATCTTGGAGAACACACTTGCACCCACAAGTTGATCAAACAATATGTCGATGCGGGGCAGTGGGTACTTATTCTTGATGGTGACGGCGTTGAGCGGCCGGTAATCCACACACAGCCTCAGGGTTTCATCCTTCTAGTTCATGAATAGAGCCGAGCATCCCCAAGGCGAGGAACTCGGCCTAATGAAACCCTTGCTCAACAGATCATTGAGCTGTTCTTTCAGTTCCGTCAGCTCATTTGGAGCCATCTTGTATGGTCTCCGTGATATGGGTGTAGTCCCGGGTGCAAGTTCAATCTTGAACTCAACGTCCCGCTCAGGTGGCATGCCCGGAAGATCATCCGGGAACACGTCGGGGTACTCCCGGACTACGGGGATGTCCTCTAACTTTAGGGCTTCAGTATTGTTGATCGCTGAAACCTCTCTGACTGGATTATCTAATAGGAGGGACTGCGGACGGTGTAATGGGGAGTTGAGGTGAACCGTCCGTGTTAAAGTTTCCAGGACAGCGCCATTGTAACTTAGCCATGACATTCCCAAGATTGCATCAATCTTCTGCCCCCCTAAGATAATTATAGTGGTGGGATATATCTTCCCACCTAAGCACAGTGGTGCTTTCGGAACCATCATCGTTGCTGAAATCTTTCTTCCCGGTGAGCAGATCATATAAGAACACTCGGTTGGAAAGGTTTCCAGCTGATGCTTAACCACATATGATGCACTTATGAAGTTATGGGTTGCACCAGAATCAAAAAGTATAATGATGGCTTGATGGTTGAGAGTGAACGTACCCGCCAGCACATTCTCTCCCTCTGGGGCGTCCTCATTGTCGAGGTTGCGAACGCCCCCAGTCCGCTGACCAACCTTCTTCACCAGAGGTCGGCCTCGAGCACCGCCCTGGAACTGGGCTTGCCCGCTGCTCTGCTGCCCCTGGGGACAGTCCTTCGCGAAGTGGCCCGCCTGGCCACACGTGAAGCAGGTGAAACGGGGCGGTCCCCCGCTGATCGGTGGATGGAATCCCGGGGCGCGCTGTGGCGGTTGAAACGCCCGGGGTACCGTCTGCTGCTGCTGCTGTCTTGGTGGTGGCATCGGCGGACGGAACGGGGGTGCTTGGAATGAACGTCCCCCGAACTGTTGAGGTCGCGCCCGTGGACGCCACTGCTGCCCGGATGGTGTCCGATACACCATACGGTACTTCTGAGGCACGCCACCACCGCTGCTAGGTGGAGCGCTGCGCTTCCTCTGCTCAGCTGCCAACTCCCGCTGAGCGTCCTCTTGCATGATCGCGGCATTGACTAAGTCGTTGAATGTGCCGCAATTCCACTGAACGAGATGGGTCTTCATTTCGGGGTTAACCCCCGATAGAAGTGCTCCCTCTTCTTCTCCTCCGTGGAGATGTAGTCTGACGCATACTGCGCCAGATGGTTGAAGGCACGGGAGTAGTCTGGGCACTCCTCCCGCCCTGCTTCAGCTCCAAGAATTTGTGGAACTTCCTCTTCATTATTCCGGGAGGAATGTGGTAGGCGCTGAACGCCTCCCAGAACTCTTGCCATTCCACGGCATGGCCAGCCGGACGTGAGGCGACATAGTTCGCCCACCACGCACCAGCGGCACCGTGGAGCTGCTGTGCTGCGAACAGGGTCTTCTGCCGCTCCGTACATTGGAGCAGCCCGAACTTGGACTCGATGGTCCGCAGCCAGTTGTCCGCCTCCAGTGGTTCCTCAGCTTCGGTGAACACTGGAGGGTGCGTACTCATGAAATCCGAGTACGACACATCACGGGGCTCCCGAGGCCCTCTATCTTGACGTCCCCCCGCCTGGGACGTATTCTGCACGATCGTGCGGAGCAGGTCGGTCTGCTCCTCACGACCTCCCACCAATGCCGCTATCACATCCGCTAGAGTAAGCGGAGGCGGCGGTGGTGGCTGCTGCTGCGGGGTGCTGTCGTAGGCCGGTGGCTGGGAGTCATCGCCTCCCCCTTGGCTAGAGCCACCTTCCTCGTGCGTGGTCCTAGTGTGAACCATCTGCAACCATACGACACTAACATCAGTCCTGCAACATTTGCATGCAGTCCAATTAAAATGGGCGTAAAAACATTATGACAACAAAAACATGAGATATATCTCGTAAGTAGATAATGTAATAACTTTGCACAAGCTACACCATTACCAGACCAAACACAAGCTAGTTTAATCCAAATTGATGAACCTCCACTTTGGAAGCTCACCATAGCTAGGTTTGGCCACCACGAGACATTACTATCGCGTTGTCATCACGTATACCACCCTTAGGGTACAACACCCTCTCCAATGAGTTCAACTGTCATTCTTCTGTCAGAATGACCAATTTCTACCTATTCCAAGTTTTGACCTGGTTCTGGACATTTTCATGACTCAAGTTGAATACCAAAGTTAAAGTTAACTTCAGTATCTTTCCAACGAGTATTCAATTGCCCCCAGATCAGCTTTGTTTAAAAAGTTATGCTAATTCAAAGTCCGCAGAATTTCTGGAGGAATCTTTAACAGCACCTCCCTTGGAAGTTGCTGTTTTCCATTCGAGTTTCCACTGAAATCTGTGCTGAAACTTCAGAAACTTTGAATTGCAAAGATATCACACATCTTCTACTCTTTCTAAGGAGGTATCATATGAAATTTTTGGGTTTTGCTACTGGGAGTTATCATTGAAAAACAAAACAGTTCAGAGAATGTTCTACTCTGTCCTGGTTCCGGACAGTACACATTCCTCTGAGATTTTAGCCATCTTAAGGTGAGTTTCAGCTCTGGAAGTATAAAACAAAGTTGTAGAGTACTTAAATACCTTTCCAGAGCTATATAGCACACCTCTCTGGGCTAAAAGACCGGTGAGTTATGCCCTGTTGAAGATCAGCAAACTTGCTGCCCAAAACAGAGCACTCTGTTTTTCAGTCTTTTGGCTATACTGCTCCACTATCCCATTCTTATACCCAACCAGGGTCCTAAATGTTGAACCTATAGATTTTAATTCCTTGTTATTATTATTTTCATGCATATGACTATAATATCTCGGTACTACGTTCCTCACAAAAGAAAATCCTAACCGGATCATACCGGCATATACGTCTCAAGTGTGGCACTAAACGATCTCTCGCACACGTTTTCTACATGGATACATACGTGGTTAGTACCTGCAGAAGACCACACAATAATGGTGCACTCAATGGCTATTCATTTCAGGCAGTTCCATATTTGAAAGTAAATACAAACGCCCGTATCATTGTCATACGGCCGTCCTCGAGCTAAGTCACGTCTCAAGGCACGTGATCGTGTTTCAACACCACACGACGGGGAACCCGAGTATGTCATGAACGGGTCGTCACGGTTGGGAATGTTATCAACCCAACAGATACCACCTACTGCCCTGCAGGGCACGCCGATGGCAAGCACTGCGTATGTCCTCCTGGGCTATTTCCAGACGAACACACTCTCGCGTTACTGACCACGCGATGGGGTCTCCACTTACTTGCCTAATGCACGCTAGGGATCAGCGTTGCATATGAACTCAGGAACATGAAGAGTTCAAGAGTTTCATATTGACATCTCACACCAAGCTGTGAGATCAATCCCTGAACCACGTTCCTCGTCAGGGAGAGCTAACCGAAATTGAACCGCTTTCGGTGGCGTTCCTTACCATACTTACCAGAGCGTAGGTGCGTCCTTACATAATTGAAATTCAGAATTATAACACATAAGTTAGTCTTTGCCACTTTAAGTAACTATGCTAGTATAGTCCTTACATGGGCTACTACCGAATCCTCACCGTAACCTAAGTTTTCCCATAATGTAGTCCTTAAGTATTGTGCTATCCCCAATGCAGCTCTGATACCAGGCTGTGGCGGACCGGAATCCGCTCTTCCAGGATCGCAGAGGGTGGTGCCACGCGATGCGACACCCGACAGCACAGGTCAAAAGAACATAATATATTACATGGGAAAAACAACTGAAACTGTACAAACAGGTACAAACTTCAGTTACAACTATTGTTTATATTACACAGCGGAAGTCTACACTATACAACTCACGCCCGCCTATCTAGCAAAAGTTGGTTGCCCAGCCCTAGGGCAACCCACACTAGCTGCACTCCTCAGCTCAGCGCGGCGTGTACGGCTCCCACTCGGCCGTGGTCCCCGACGGAGGGTAACCCTAGCCGGTGGACTTGTACTCCGAGTCCGTGGGTGGCTCCTCACCTGAAAAACACTTAAGCAGCAACCGTGAGCACGAAGGCTCAGCAAGGCTTAACCGACTCACCTAAGCATGAAACTCTACATGAGGGGTACAATGGACATAGGATATTAACATTTCAGCAAAAGGACACGCCTACAAGTTCATCCTTAGTTCATCTTTTAGCAACAAGTTAACAGTTCATGAAATCTGAAATTTAGTAAGCAGTATTTGGTGGCACACATGTAGCACTACAATTATATCAACCAGCAATATTGAATCAACATGTTTCATCCATTAATCTACGTCATGACTCAGTGACCAAGTGGTACTCTTCACCGCGAGGGACGGCGAATCGACTCGATATACACCTGCAGGGAAACCCAAAGAGCACGTCACATACGCCCACCCGTGGAGCTGCACAGCATGCTCACTCGATGCCGTACGGGATAACCTTTCACCCAACAGCCCAAACGTCGAACCGGTCGCACCGAAACAAGCAGGAGGTTCCCCACACGGAGCATCTCTCTATGCCCGTTGGCAGATTTCCACCTTGCTGCCCTCAGCCTGCACCTATAAATCGGTGCGTTATGCCTCGACGCCCGGAGGTTTAGGCTACATCGGTTTATCGGGGCCCATATATCCGATATGCCTTCGGTACGTTCAAACTTGATCAGCGTGGGCTGCACACGGCTCGGTCCTCAATCGACACGGACAGGGCTGCACACACAAGACTCCCTCTTGCTGCGCCCTAGCCCCTGCCTAGTCTCATTTTCATAACTAAAGTGATCTCACATCACTCAACTGAACCCGTGTGTCCCAAGCCTATCTCGCGAGTAGATTCCAACTACTCGACTTGTACCGAAGTCCTATGGAACATTAAGCATAGCCTGTCTACTCGAGATCTTAGACACTACCCTCACTCTTTTAGGAACCTTTGGTTATGCAAGTGGGGTTTCATTCATCCTATACCTAATGCACAATCATACTTCATATGACACATGTAAACAAAGTAAGACTTAAAAAAGGGTTAATGCAAACCGGGGCTTGCCTTGTTGCTGCTGGTCAGTAGTTAGTTCTTCGTTCAGAAGAAGGAAATCCAGCACTTCCGGGGTCTCTTCTTCAATGGCTACACGTTGAATACAATACTACATGTAAATTTAAATGCAATGTGTGAACTTAAATACATAATTGCTAATAACTCTAGCTAGCCCTCCCCTTTGGGTTCTGAATTTTTTATGGTGGATTGGTAGGGTCCTAACCAGAGTTGTGACCAAGTTTTATTTGAAACAAAGTTCAATTGAACCTTGTACAAATAAAAGCCTCTTTGGTCAATAATTGAGCCTCTAAGTAATTCCAGGGTTTTTCATGGCTCCCACCATTACTTTCTTGAAACTAGAATTTAGGATGGTTCTAATGGAGTTAGTTTCATGTCATTTGAAGAATTCTACAGAAAGTTATGTCCTAATTAAGATTGGAGAAAATCTGAAAAATGTTTCTGTACATTTTTCTATTTTCTCTGTGCAGTTCCCTTAATCACCCAATTAGGGTAAATAAATGAACTTGGATGAGTCTGAAAACTTTACTGGGATTCAGGGATTTTCCAATGAACCTTTCAGCCAAATTTCAGAATTTTTCATAAAGTAGTTCTCCAGATAAAATTCCCAACAGTTTAAAGTTTAGAGATTTAATTCTGGAAAACTATTCACTATCATGAGCTGAATTTGGTATTGCTGGAACGTGCTCAGAGAGCTGAATCCAACAAAATTTGGTTCACCCGATTTGGAGCTTTCTAGCCAAAGTTATGAGGATTTGAAGTTTGGAAGAATTCTGAAAATCGGGGGAAAAGTTTAAACTCTCGGGGCCCGCGGGGACACGTGTCGAGCGCGGAGGTGTCCGGCACACCGGAGATACCACACGTGTCGAACGCGGAGGTGTCCGGCACACCGGAGCTCCCCGGGTATTTACGCGCCCGCACAGCCGATCCCTGGCCACACCCGATCCCGATTTAAATTCTTCAGCCGCTGACACGTGGGCCAGCCGGCTTCGTCTTCCTCCCGCCGTTCTCTCGCGCCCGCGCCGCCGACCTCGCCGGAGCAGACTCGGGGCTCGCCGGCTCGCCGCTGCCGGACCTCCCATGGTCTGAAAATCGCCGCCAGGGGGTTGTCGACGTCGAGGAACACGTCGGTGGTGACAGATCGGGCTGGGGTGACCGGAAATAGCTCGGCGACGTGCCGCAGCCTCGGTTGAGGTTCGACACTGTCGACCGTGGTTTCTAAACCCGCCAACGCCTCGAACAAATGGCCCTACAGCATCAGTGTACCTCTAGGAAACTCGACAAGGTGTCAACAGGGTTCAGGGATGGCGGCAAGTCGGTCGGCACCGTGTGACCGACCGTGCCCGCCATGACCACCCTCGATCGAGCTCGAAATTCGTCACTCCTAGACAGTTTCACGCTACGGATGCAGAAAAGAACTTGATCGCCGGCTAGTCCAGCGTCTATGTGCAAGATTTGATGACCTCCGAAAGATGATAGAGCGAGAATTTAAAGAAACCGTACCGGAAGTTCGGTTTACGGTCGCCGGAGCAAAAACTGGAAATTCTCTGCGGATTCTTCACGGTTGGCTTCCAAACTTGGAGGAGAGCAGCACGGTGGTCGCGCTCTCCTGTTGCCTCTCTCGCTGGACCGTGAAAACGCCTGTGGAACGCTGTCCACGGGCGCCTGACTCTCGGCTGAGGCTAGGTCGCCGCGGTGGCGATCGTCTTTGGGCAAAGGAGGTCGGAGCTCGAGGTTTCTGGCGTTGGAGAGGTGGAGTGCGATCTCAGGTGGCTGTCTAGCAGCTCAGGGACGAAGAAGGAGATGGTTTTGCTGGTTTTCCCGATTGAGCAGAGAGCTGCGGCGAGAAACAATGCCGCTGCTCGGGTTTGCCCGCGAGAAGATAAAGCCGGCCGACTCCTGCTTGGCTGAGGCGGTACCGGTCGCGTGGGGGCGCGAGCCAGCCGCCCTGGGCGCCAGCGCGCGGAGAGGGAAGCAGCTGGTGGCGCCGGTAGCTGCTCGGTGGCATAGCCGACAGCTGCTCGGTGGAATTTCCCACCGAGACTCTGACTTTGGGTGCAAGTTTCTCCTTCTTCTCTCTATGACATGTGGGTCCTGCCTGGGGTTTTAACCTCTGAAATTTACTCCTAATCACTGTTGTAAACAGTGAGCCCCATAATACCCCTGGTGATTCAAATTATTCACCCCTGAGCCATTTGAATTGAATAGAATTCAAATTGGGTTCGGTCTGCGTGAATTTCAGCACAAGTTCAGTTTTGAATTCAATTAAAGTTTGAATTCGTCCCACTTAGCTCATGTCAAGATCAACTCCGAATGGAGTGAAAATTGGTGTGTGAGCTCACAAAAATGTGCTGAGTTTGAATATGAAGCTAACTTTTGAATTTGGTGTGGCGGACCGGAATCCGCTCATCCAGGATCGCAGAGGGTGGTGTCGCGCGATGCGACACCCGACAGCACACGTCATAAGGACATAATATGTTACATGGGAAAACAACTGAAACTGTACAAACAGGTACAAACTTCAGTTACAACTATTGTTTATATTACACAGCGGAAGTCTACACTATACAACTCACGCCCGCCTATCTAGCAAAAGTGGTTGTCCAGCCCTAGGACAACCCACACTAGCTGCACTCCTCAGCTCAGCGCGGCGTGTACGGCTCCCACTCAGCCGTGGTCCCCGAAGGAGGGTAACCCTCGCCGGTGGACTCGTACTCCGAGTCCGTGGGTGGCTCCTCACCTGAAAAACACTTAAGCAGCAACCGTGAGCACGAAGGCTCAGCAAGGCTTAACCGACTCACCTAAGCATGAAACTCTACATGAGGGGTACAATGGACATAGGATAGTAACATTTCAGCAAAAGGACACGCCTACAAGTTCATCCTTAGTTCATCTTTTAGCAACAAGTTAACAGTTCATGAAGTCCGAAATTTAGTAAGCAGTATTTGGTGGCACACATGTAGCAATACAGTTATATCAACCAGCAATATTGAATCAACATGTTTCATCCATTAATCTACGTCATGACTCAGTGACCAAGTGGTACTCTTCACCGTGAGGGACGGCGAATCGACTCGATATACACCTGCAGGGAAACCCAAAGAGCACGTCACGTACGCCCACCCGTGGAGCTGCACAGCACGCTCACTCGATGTCGTACGGGACAACCTTTCACCCAACAGCCCAAACGTCGAACCGGTCGCACCGAAACGAGCAGGAGGTTCTCCACACGGAGCATCTCTCTATGCCCGTTGGCATATTTCCACCTTGCTGCCCTCAGCCTACACCTATAAATCGGTGCGTTATGCCTCGACGCCCGGAGGTTTAGGCTACATCGGTTTATCGGGGCCATATATCCGATATGCCTTCGGTACATTCAAACTTGATCAGCGTGGGCCGCACACGGCTCGGTCCTCAATCGACACTGACAGGGCTGCGAACACAAGACTCCCTCTTGCTGCGCCCTAGCCCCTGCCTAGTCTCATTTTCATTACTAAAATGATCTCACATCACTCAACCGAACCCGTGTGTCCCAAGCCTATCTCGCGAGTAGATTCCAACTACTCGACTTGTACCGAAGTCCTATGACTCATTAAGCATAGCCAGTCTACTCGAGGTCTTAGACACTACCCTCACTCTTTTAGGAACCTTTGGTTATGCAAGTGGGGTTCCATCCATCCTATACCTAATGCACCATCATACTTCACATGACACATGGAAACAAATTAAAACTTATAAAAGGGTTAATGCAAACCGGGGCTTGCCTTGTTGCTGCTGGTCAGGGGTTAAGTCTTCGTCCGGAAGAAGGAAGTCCAGCACTTCCGGAGTCTCTTCTTCAACGGCTACACGTTAATGAAATACTACATGTTAATTTAGATGCAAATGTGAGTTTTAGAGTAAGACTTCTACTATTAGTTCTAGTAACCAGCCTCTAACACCTGGAACTTTGTTTAAGAATTTAAAGATGAACTGGTGTTGGTGGTTTGGCTTGGACTTAATCACATGGTTAAATGCTAAGTGGTTTTCCCCTTTTTCCATATTAATCCCTTAAGTGGTTAAACAGGACAGGGGTGATCTAGAGCTCCAATGGAGCTGAGAATTTTTGTGTGAGTTCCTTGTCACAAGAAAACTCTCTGGACCAAACATTAGCACTTTTCATGGAGTGGTTTGCTCAGAATAATTCTCTTGGCAAATCAGCAAGGAAGAATTTATTCTGAGGTAATACCCCAGTTCATGCTCAACTTAATGAACTACAATTTCAATTATAGCTCATAGAGTTTGCATGAATTTTCCTAACATTTTTGGGGTTAAGATTTGCCCAGAACTGAATTTCCAAGTTTTGGAAATTCTCTGAAAATGTTTCAGTATTCAAATGAACACAGCACCTTCCAATTTGAATTGCTCTGACCAAATCAACTCCAAATGGTCTGAAACTTTTACAGGTGTTTACTAATGTCCTAAAGAACATTCTGGCAAAATTTGGGGATTTTTGGATGAACCAAACTCCCTCAAAAATTCTTTTGCTGAAAAGCTTTAAAGAATTTTCCAGAATTAATTATGGGTTTCATACAAATTGGGTTGTATATCTGGACAGAGCTAGGCAAGATGAATCCAACCCAATTTGAATCACTAAATTTGGAGCTTCGTAGCAAAAGTTATGGAGCTCTAAAGTTTGGGAATTTCTAGAATTCGAATTAACCGGGAAAAGTTCAAATTTCTGACAGCGGGCCCGGCTCCCACGTGTCATCACCACGGCTGCTCCACACGGGGCCACAGGATTATCTTCCGCGTGTTTACAGCCGATCCGGTGTAACAGAAGATCCCCACACTATGCCGCGAGGGACTGACGAGTGGGCCCGGCCGGCTCGTCTTCTTCCTCGCGCCCGCCCTTTTTCCTGCGCCGCCCCCTCGCCGGCACACCTCGGCAGCTCGCCGGAACTGGCTTCCTGACCGCCTCCCGGCCGGAAACTCGCCGCCTGGGCCTATTTTCGCGTGCTGAACACGCTGGTACCGCCTGCTCCGGTCGGCGGTGGCCCTAACCTAGCTGGCGACGGTGCAGCGGCTCGGACTCCCTTCAGTTTGGTGGAAAGGCTCTACAGCACCGGGGGATCTCATGGAAGGTCGACAAGGCCATGCTAGGGCTCGGGGAGAGCTCTAACCTAGTCGTCACCATGAGCCCGACCTTTCCCGCTATAACCGCGGCTGGAAAACCGGGAAATACGCCGGCTACAGCCAAAATTTAAGCTAGGGTTGAGTAGCAAACTTGGGCGCCATCAAGTCTAGCTCCTGTGTGTGCAGTTTGATAAACTCTAAGCAATCATACGTCGGGAATTTGTGGGTTTCTTACCCGAGGGTAGTTCTGCACCGGTTGGAGATGTTTTGCGAAATTCGCCGACGATGATCGTTCCCTGGTTCTAGGCTTCGGGGTCGAGCAGCGTGGAGTCTAGGCGCGTCCAAAACTGCTCCTTTTTGGTCGTGACAAGTCTTCTGCCGAGCTGCCCACGGGAGCACATTTGCTCGGTTCTTCCCGGCGGCCACGAAAACGTTGTTTTGCTCGGTTTGTAGTGGCTCAACTCGACCGGAAATGATGCGGGGAGTGCGTGGGAGGTCTGGGAATGCTGTTTTGCTGCACTGCCGATGCTTTCGCGCGAGCTGTGATCGCTCCGAGCGAGTTTTTGTGATGGCGGCGGCGTCTCGGTCCTTTGACGATGAGAAGGAAGGGTCGGCGTCTCGCGATGCCGTGGCTCGCTGAGCGCGGCTGGGAGTTAAGGCACCCCCACGAGGAGCTCGCCAGCGCATGAAATCCAGCAGGAGGTGGCGTCCGGCTCCCCCCCAGCGGTGTCGCTCGGTGCTTCTCCCGGTGGAGTGCAACCCGATCACATTGCTTAGGGATTAAGCCAACTAAGTCCTATGACATGTGGGCCCCACTGGCCAGTGGCCTACCACTTCTCAAAAGATCTCCAAAACTTGATAAATGATGAATTCAAATGTTGGAAATGTCCATCTGAGCTAAATTGGTATGGTTAGGCAAATCTCCCTCAAATTCAAATGTATATTTGAATTCTTGGCATATTTGGATCCTTTTGGGAAAAATGGGTAGCAAATCTTTTCAAAAATTATTGAAACTTTGTCTCCCCACTAAATTGAACCCAAGGAATCCAATTATGCCCTTTGCTCCTTGTTTTAGCTGCTGCAATCATGAATTTGAATGCAACAGTTTGAAATTTCCCTCCCATGTGTGATCATATGTGTATAAACCCTACTTTGTGAAAGTGAAGACTTTCCCCTCTAATCACTCCTTTGATGGAGGTTACTTGCTCTTCACAATATTTCACAATCTATCCACAACAAAACTGTGGTGTTGTGAGGTGCAGAAAAGTTTTTGCAAGTCCCTTTTCTTGGGCTTTTACATTTGGGTGATGAAAGTTGCTGCAATTTGAATTTACATTCAAATTGGCCTCTTTTTCAAATAACCCAAAAAGTGCCTCAAAAAGTGTTGGATTTCTATGAAACTTGGACTGAACCTTCCCAAGACTTTTTAAGTTCTAGGGGTGAGCTCAACCTCTCATGTTCCTATGTCCAAATCCCACTTTGTGAAAAGGAAGACTTTCCCCTCTAATCACTCTTTTGATGAAGGTTACTTGCTCTTCACAATATTTCCTAAGATATCCACAACGAAAACTGTGGTGTTGTGCGGTGAAGAAAAGTTTTTGCATGTCCCTTTTCTTGGGCTTTTACAACTACCTGCAGATAACTCACACAATCGTCAGACTCGGCTGCACACCGAGCCCGGTATCCATACAGTGCGTACACCTGGCCGTCATCACTCGCCCGGATGTTCTCAATCCAAACACGCCTAGAGCTACATGTTCACGTTACTGACCCCGTGACGGGGCCTCCCAAATTGCCAGAAGCACGCCAGGGACAGACGTTGCTCGAATACCCCAAATGACATGAAGAGTCGTAGAGGATATTAAAGCGGGTCGGGTTACCTGCCACCCATGGGGCTCCACCCTTCAGCTTGTGCGCACTGGTGGACAGCACTTACGTGCACCCCCCCAAGACATAAAGCGTCCCGAGATGCATGATTTTCCAACATAAGAAAGTAGGTTAGTATGCCACTTTCTATATGCTAATAACATCCTTATATGAGCTACTAACTTGTTCCTCACTGGATTTTTGAAAAAGATGACCTTTGTAGTGCGTTAAGCCTCAAGCGAGCTCTGATACCATGCTGACACGACCCCACAGTCTTGTCGAGCCAGGATCATGCTGAGGGGTGCTGCGTTGCACAGCACCGGATAACACACATCAAAGGTACAAAGCGGAAGCAAAGTTTTATTACATAAAAAGGTTTATGAACATTTGTACAACAAAATATGTTCAGTCTACACTCACGGGCGCAGACTACGCATCGAGTTCACATTCAGCCCGTGAACGTGTCCCCGCTAGCACGCACACACACTAACACAGCGGCGTGCACGACTCCCACTCGACGGGGTTTCCCTCCTGGGGTTCCGTCTCCTCCTCGGGAGTCCCTTCCTCATAAAACCCTGCAAAAGCTTCAAACACAAGCAGTGAGCATGATGGCTCAGCAAGACTGACCCGTCTCTCCTAAACATGAAACTTCTACATGGAAGGTTGTAGGTTGCATGAGGTAAAATAAGTTGCAAGGACTCGCCTAATTAGTGGAACCTTACTTTCATGTCGAGCAACAGGTTGTGGAGACTTTACGCTAAGGTACATGAGAGAGCCGCAATCAAACAAGAAACGCATTTCTCTCATGTACTTGCCCAAAGTTGAAAAGAACTTTAGTTAGCTCTAGGCTACAGCAAATCATTAACAATCAAAGTCCATCTTTCAATCAGCAACATTTTAACATGTATCTAGCCTGTTCTTTTTACGTCACGGTACAGTGAACAAGTGGGACTCACTGACCGCGGGGGATGGAGATTATAATCGATTTACACCTGCAGGGTTACCCGAATAACCCGTCACGTATGCCCGTACTTGATGTTGCCTATGGGAACCATCATGGACGTCGTACGCAACCACCTTTCACCCGTTAGCCAAATGTTGAACCGGTCCAATTGTCCCGAGCAAGAGGTTTCTGCACGCGCATCCACAGTGCCGCCAGCCAATTTACACCTCGAGCTCTCAACCTACCCTCTGAACGACCAGCTATGCCTCAACACCCAGCTGCCCGAGTTACATCGGTTTCCCGGTTCCCATATAGCCGGTAGGTCTTCGGTACTGTTCTAGCTTGTTCAACAGGCCCGCACACGGCTTGGTCCTCAATCAACACAAGCGGAGCTATAGCACCCAGGCCCCAAAGTCATGCTGCCCTTACTCTCCGCTTGGTCTCATCTTTCTTGCCATGTGTTTCATTTGCTATCTCTACCCGAGTCGAGTGCCTCTAACCTATTCTCGCGAGTAGTTCCAACTACTCGAATTGTACCGAATACTACACTACCTTAGCATTGCAGTAGCTAAACGGGGTTTCAACCATAATCTCAACCCATGGTTTTCTTGGCTATGCATTTGGGTTTTCAAACAAGACTCTAATGCAAGAAGTAATGGTACTCAAAAGAAGTTCTCAAAACAATAAAAATTTGTAAAAAGGTTAATGCAAGCCGGAGCTTGCCTTGCTTCTCTTGGTCGTAGACTAGCTGCTCTTCCGGAGTGACGAAGTCTAAGACTTCAGGCTCCTCCTCAACCTTAGCGACTACATGAGGTAACAAGTATATGTATCAATTTAAATGCATTTGAATTGAATTTGACTTGTAAAGACTATAAGTATTACTAGACAGGCCCAATGACTCTGAAATTTTTACTGTAGTTTGGATACAACCTAAACAGAGACTTGGCCAAGTTTTATTTGCAGCAAAGCTCATTTGACCTCTCCACAAATAATTATGTACTTGACCTTAATTAGAGCTCTTAGGGTTTTCTAGGGATTTTCATGGAGCAATCCATGACTTTATGAAAACTAGATTTTCATAGAGTTCTAATGGAGTTGGTCTCACTTAATTTGAAGATTTCTAGCTAAAGATATGAGCTAAACAATTTCAGAGAAATTTCTGAAAATGTTTCTGGACATTTTCTATTTTCTCTGGAACAGTTTTATTAATCACACCATTAGGTGGACCAAATGAGCTCAAATGGATCTGAAATTTTTATGGTTGCTCAGGGATATTTTGGTGAATATCCCAGCAAAATTTCAAAATTTTCCTCCAAAGGGTTCTCCAGTTAAAATTCTAACCAGTTTGAATTTGAAGAATTAATTCTGGAGAAATATGGATTTTCATGAAGTGAAACTTGATTTGCTGGAAAGTACTCATAGATCTGAATCCAACAAAATTTGGTTCACTCGATTTGGAGTTTCCTAGCCAAAGTTATGTGGATTTGAAGTTTGAACAAAATCTGAAAATCGGGAAAAGTTCAAACTGCTGCGCGTGGGACCCGGGGCTACGTGTCAACTTCTCAGCTGTAGACACACGGGCCACAGAATCTTTCACGTGCAGCCACACCCGATGTGTGCCACAGCGAATCCTGGGGTTTAAAATATCGGCCGCTGACGCGTGGGTCCGGGAGCTTCGTCTACCTCCTGCCTCCCGCGCTCGGCCGCCGCGACACCTCGCCGGAGAGCTCGCCGGTGGCCTCTGTGGTGCACCAAACTCCATGATCCTGGACGCCTCTGCCTAAATCCACCCGGGAAACATGATGCTGGGCTCAGCTCGTCATGAAAATCACCGGCACATAGTCAGCGACGAGCAGCAGCTTCGGAGGAACTTCGGCCGTGTCGGCCAGCCTTCCTAGCACCCCAACCGACGGAGCAAAAGGCCAGAAAGCATCAGTGGTCCCTAAGGAAGCTCGGCATGGGCTCGGAGCAGCTCAGGAGAGGTCCGAAGTAGGCTCTCACCGTGCGCCCGATGCTTCCCGCATGATCCGCCGTTGGCAAGCTTTGAAATACGCCGTGTACAGGGGTCCTCATGCCAGAGGTTGTGAAAGCAACTTGTGCGCCACTGAGTCTAGTTCGTGTAGGAACGGATTGAGACACTCTAAACCTTTCTGGAGTGCGGATTCGGCGGAGCCGCACCCGAAGGTCGGTCTGCACTGAGTGAAAGAAAAAACGGAAGTCCGTCGCCGGCGATCAAGCACTTGGGCTGTGGCTCGGGGGTGAGCAGCACCGGTCCCTAACACGTCCAGGGACGCCTTAGCTTGGGCGTAACACCCTCCCGTTTGGGCTTTCCATGGGAGCCCGAGGTGCGGCGGACATAGGTCCCCAAAAAGAACTCTCGGCATGGTCGAGATCGTCCGAGTTCAACCAATTTCCAGTGATGGGGAAGGATAAAGAGAGCCCTTCATACCGTTTTACAGCTTGAAGAGGATGGAGAGGCTGTGGTCGTGGGCTTCTCCGATCAACCGAGAGAGAGCGGCGGCGAGAGCTGTTTTTATAGCGCGAGGGAGCAGAGGATCAGCTGAATACTCCTCTCACTGGCTCGGGCTCGGGGATAAGAAGGCGGGGGCGACGTAGGTCAACGCTACTAGCCCGAGCAGGAGCTGTCCCGCCGATCAGCTCGGTGGCGCCCTCGGAGGAAGCCCGAGAAACCGAGTGTTGAAGCTTCAGTCGGTTGAATTTGCTTCAGTGGCTGACATGTGGGTCCCACCCGGGGGTTTAACCTCTGAGATTAACTTTTCTCCACTGCTCTCAACAGTAGAGACCAAATTAACCTCAGCCATTTGAATTATCTACCCCTGAGCCATTTGAATTGGATGGAATTCAAATTTGGTTTTGTTTGGACATATTTTCAGCACATATACAGTTTGAATTTCAAATGGGGTTTGAATTTGTTAAACTTAGCTCATGTCAATGTCAACTCCAAATGGAGTGAAAATTGGTGTGTGAGCTCACAAAAATGTGCTGAGCAAGAATGTGCCTCCCACTTTTGAATTCATGTGGTGGAAACGGTTTGAATTTGAGTTCAAACCACCCTCTTTTTAGTTGTACCCAAAAGACCTCAAACAGGTTTTGGATTTGGGTGAGATTTGGCATGGACATTCCTAGCAAAGTGTAGGACTTTTTCATATGTCTAGCCCCTATATGATGCATGTGGGAAGTACCACTTTTGCATTTTGTGAGTTCATTCTCTAATGATCATGTTGATGGTGTTTACTTGCTCTTCAAATGTGTTCATCAAGTTTCTTCAAATGAAGGGTGTGTGTGGTGATGAACACTTTTAATATGTGCCAAAAACTTAGGCCCTTACAGCTATCCACTCAGATGACGGCAACACTGAGGCCACAGGGTTATTTCCCGTGCAGCCGCGTCTCCCGCGTCTCCCACAGGGTTATTTCCACGCGCTGCCCGCGTCTCCCGCGGCGGCGCACGCCGGCGAAGCTCGCCGGGACGGGGTTCCCATGGTCCGAACTTCCCCAAACTCGCCGCCTGTGAGTTCTACACCGTGCTGAACACGATGGTGGGGTCGGGAGCGGATGACGACGGCCGGAACGGTGCTCGCACCGGCGACCATGTCGAACCTCACTTCGGTGACCTCGTTCTCACTCGACAGTGGGTCTTTCAGACTAGGGTTTGCTCTAAAAGCACCAGTGTCACCTCGACAACATCGACCCATAGCCCGCTCTCCATGAAAACCACTGGAGAGGGGTCCTCACCGGCGACCCGAGCCCGCAACACAACGACGGCGACAAAAACTCGGTGCCCGGTATCTCTACTTGATCATTTCAGCTGCTAGGACATTGGAGAGGTGCGCAAGTGTGTGCAGGAGCTACTCTAAGCTCATCTACTGTGGATCTACCCAGAGCATGACAAATTTCCCCAAAGAGTCCTCGGGTTTCTAAAGAACCGCCAGCGCCAAACTTCAAATTACTCGGTGCCGGAGCTAAGAAGGCAGCAACTGGTTGGAGGGAAGGAAGAAGGTTCCTAATGCACCTCAGTAACCTTTTGTTTGATCGGAAGAGGCTGTAAATCCGTCGGGCGACGGTGCGGCGGAGAGGTGATCAACACCGGGACTCCGAAGGAAATTCCAGCTCGTAGGAGCCAACCACTGGTGCTGGCGTCTGCTTACGGCTTCGGAGAGCAGGCGGGGAGCCTGGCGCAACATTCCCGTGGCTCAGTCGTGCAAGAGGATCGCCGATCTCGCCAGGCGTCGATGAGCCGAAAGGTTCTTCCGCCGGAGGGGTTAGTGTCCGCCAGCGTTCGAGCAGAGCATGGAGAAGCTGCGGTGTAACGGGGATAAGATCAGAGGATGCACTCGGAGGCCGCTTTGAGCACCCACGCACACGCACCGACGTCAGGAGCGACGAGGAAGCAGCTCGGTGGAGATGTCGGCCGGAGGAATTAGTCGGGAGCTGGCGCCCACGCGTGAAGACCGAGTGAAAACAGAGACTTTGCCTCTGTGGTGACTGACCAGTGGGCCCCCTCCCACCTAATGCTCCTTTGATATTTTCCCATTTGTCCCCAAATTAACTCCTTTGCTTCCTCCCAAAGTCATGGTTTGAAAAGTTGAATCCAAACTGATTTGAATTCTGGTGTGAAGTTTGAATTGTGTTTGGTCATTTGATTGAAACGGAATTTGAATTCTCCCTTTTGTATTGTTCCAAAAACATAGCAAACCAACTCCAAAGTTTCTGATTTTGGGCATGGCTGCTAATTCAGATGTGGAGAACACAATTGTGGAACCAAATTTGCAAATCGAGGAAGTTGGAATTTGAAACTGAATTTGAAATTCAGATTAGAGGGCTTCCATTTTTAATCCCCAAACAAATATTAATACCCCTCCAAATGAGCTGAAATTTGGAAGGTTGAATATTTGAAATATGAAGATCCACATTATGCATTTAGATATCCATGTTTGGAAGTTTTGGGAAGTTTGAATCACCACTTTGAACTCACACCGTTATAATTCAAAGTTTTAATTCCCCTCTTTTTTTTTCTAAGTGTACATGAGCTGAATTTTTCTTGCTACCACTTTTTGGGGATTTTACATCCCTCCCCCCTTAAAAAGAATCTCATCCCCGAGATTCCAAAAGAAATGCAAAGCGGGGAAACTTTACCGGGTATATGATGATAGCAAGTCTGGATAATTAGTTCGTAGATATTCCTCGCTTTCCCATGTCGCCTCATCAGCGGTATGGTTGCTCCACAAGACCTTGTAGAACCATAAGATCCGGTTTCTTGTGGCGCGAGTCTTTTCATCGATAATCCGGATTGGATACTCCGTGTACGTGAGGTCCGGTTCAAGAACTTCTATGTCTTCAGTACGGATTTCAGCCGAGGGTTTGAGGCACTTCCTCAGCTGAGAGGTATGGAAGACGTTGTGAATTCCTGCAAGTGACTCCGGTAAATCCAAGCGATAGGCCACGGGTCCGCATTTTTCAATGACGGCGAACGGACCGATGAATCGCGGCGCAAGTTTACCCTTCACTCCGAAACGATGAACTCCCTTCATCGGAGACACACGGACATAAACATGGTCCCCGATGTCAAAGTGGAGAGGGTGGCGTCTTTTATCCGCATTGCTCTTTTGACGAGATTGAGCAGCCTTGAGATTGGCTTGTATTACTCGCACTCGTTCTTCAGCCTCATTCACAAGTTCAATGCCGTAGATAACTCGCTCGCCGGACTCGCACCAATTGAGAGGTGTGCGACATTTCCGGCCGTAGAGAGCTTCATACGACGCCATATTGATTCTAGCTTGATAGCCATTGTTGTAAGAAAACTCCGCCAATGGCAAATGATCGTCCCAATTCTTGCCGTGGTGGATGGCACAAGCGCGTAGCATGTCTTCAAGAACTTGATTCACCCATTCAGTTTGACCATCCATCTGCGGGTGATACGCGGAGCTTCGGATCAGTTTGGTCCCCAACGGCGCGTGCAGCTGTTCCCAGAACCGAGCGACAAACAGCGCACCATGATCTGAAATAATGGAGCGGGGAACACCGTGCAAGCACAAGATCCTTGCAGTATACAACTTCGCATATTACTTGGCCACGTAGTTTGTATGTACGGGGATAAAATGAGCCGACTTGGTTAGTCGATCGACTATTACCCAAATCGAGTCATGCTTGTGAGATGTGAGAGGTAAACTAACAATGAAATCCATGCTGATATCCTCCCACTTCCACGCCGGAATGTTCAATGGTTGCAGCTGTCTGGCTTTACGCATATGGTCGGCTTTCACCCGCCGACATGTATCACATTCGGATACGTACTTTGCGAGTTCTCTTTTCATCCGTGTCCACAAAAACCTGGTTTTCAGATCCTGGTACATATTGTTGCTTCCCGGATGAATAGAATACTTGGACAAATGAGCTTCGTCCAAGATTTTCTTCCAAAGCTTCATGTCACGGGGTACCACTATACGGTCTTTAAACCATAGAGTGTCGTATTCATCTCTTCGAAAGCATTTCATTTCGCCATTCTTCATCCTTCTCCGAATGTGCGACATTCCCATGTCTTTCTTCTGAGCTTCCATAATTTCCTCTAGTATTGTAGGGATGCGAGCAAGATTATTTAATGCCCCATGTGGAACCAAGTAAAAACTCGGCTCCTCCTTTTCAGGTGGGGTGATGCACAGATTGTTGACATGAGATTTGTGGCTTAAGGCGTCGGCAACCACGTTTGCCTTTCCAGGATGGTAGTGAATCTTGATCTTATAGTCTTTGATCAGTTCTAGCCATCTCTGTTGCTGCATATTCAACTCCTTTGAGTGAATATATACTTCAGACTCTTGTGGTCGGTATAGAGGTGCACTAAGTTCCCAAGTAAATAGTGCCTCCACATTTTCAAGGCCAACACCATAGCAGCGAGCTCAATATCATGAGTAGGATAGTGCTGCTCGTAGTTACGAAGTTGACATGAGACATAGGCGACCACTCTTCCTCCTTGCATCAATAAACAGCCAAGCCCGATACCGGACGCATCACAGTATACGTCGAAGGGCTTGGTTGTATCCGGTTGAGCTAATGTAAGGGTCTCAGTTTTTGACACATGTTTAAAGTGTTCATCACCACACCACACACCTCATTTGAAGCAAGTTGATGAACACAAATGAAGAGCAAGTAACCACCATCAACATGCTCATTAGAGAACAAACTCACATATTGCAAAAGTGGTATTTCCCACATGTGATATAGAGGGGCTGGGCATATGAAAACTCCTACACCTTGCTAGGGATGTCCATGCCAAGTTTCACCCAAATTCAAAACCTTTTTGAGGTCATTTTGGGTATAGCTAGAAACAGGGCAGTTTGAGACCATATTCAAATTCAAACTGTTTTTATCCCATGAATTCAAAAGTGGGAGGCATATTCTTATTCAGCACATTCTTGTGAGCTCACACACCAATTTTCACTCCATTTGGAGTTGATCTTGACATGAGCTAAGTGGGAGAAATTCAAACCTTATTTGAATTCCAAACTGAACTTGTGCTGAAATTCATTCAAACCAAACCCAATTTGAATTCTAATCAATTCAAATGGCTCATGGGTGAATAATTTAAATCACCATGGTTATTTTGGGGCTCAATGTTTACAACAGTGATTAGGAGTGAATTTCAGAGGTTAAAACCCCGGGTGGGACCCACATGTCAGCCACTGAGAAGATCTAACAGAGTGGACTTTCAGTGCTCGGGTCCCCGAGCTCAGGGGAGGCCGCTGCGCCACCACCTGCTTGCCGCCTCGGCCGGTGAACCGCCTCGCAGGGGTCCTTATCTGCGCGCCCAAGCAGTCACAGGGGGTCTTCACCGCTGCCTCACCGCATTTCCACCCAGAAAGCCGAAGCTCCTCGCCGCCTGAGTGAACTTTCGGTTCCTCATCGCCCGGCCGATCCAGTGACCCTCTCGGCGATCTGAGACCAGCACCGGGTGCGCCAAGCCATCTTCAACACCCTCGCACCGGTTCCAGACCCTGCGCAGTCTTCCCCGAGCTCCACCACGGCGATCCTTCGTCTGCCGGTTCAGCTCGAGCCGCCGCTGCAGGAACCATCCTTCCGGCCACCACAGCCCCCCGTTCACTGAGCTGTGAACAGCAAAGAGGTTCGCCTTCAACCCCTCTTTCTTTCCCGCAAGCTCCGGCGGCGTGACAAGCACTGCTCAGGCCGGAATTTCATGTTTTCGCGACGGTGTGCAAAAGAGGAGTCAGCACCGAGCAGAGAAATTCGTAAGCCACACTGCACCACTCATCCTCTCATGGAGAGGATCACTTCTAGTTGCCAGTACGAGCCCATAGGAGCAGGAACCACGAAGAACCATGGAGGGAAACCGCTGTTCTTCATGTTTTAGTAGAAATCCCGATTTCCGGCCTAGGTCGCACGGTGACAGCTCGTCACAGTCCTTCCCACGCTCCGTGGAGCTCACGTCGACCTTTCCTATGGTCCACTGATGCTCGACGGCCCTTAGCTTGATCGGATGAGGTGCTAGGGAGGACGGGCAACACGGCCGAAGTTCTCCATGGCTGCTACTCGTCGCCGACCATGTGCCGGTCATTTTCATGATGAGCTGAGCCCAGAATCCTGTTCCCCGAGTGAAAATAGGCAGAGGCGGCCAAAGTCGTGAAGTTTGGAGCTTTACAGAAGCTGCCGGCGAGGTACCCCGGCGGCAGAGCACGGGCGGCGAGAGGTAGACGAAGGGGGTGGGCCCCAGCTGTCAGCGGCAGGTATTTCGAATCCGGATCGGGCTGCGGCCGGGATCTGGTGTGCTGGCGCGCAAAAACCCTGTGGGCCTCAGTGTGCTGTCGCCTCCGCACCTAACACGTGTCCCCAGGGGCCCCGGCAGATTTAAACTTTTTCCCCGATTTTCAGATTTCCTTCAAACTTCAAATCCTCATAACTTTGGCTAGAAAGATCCAAATCGAGTTAACCAAATTTTTTTTGATTCAGCTCTCTGAGCACTTTCCAACAAATCAAGTTTCACTTCATGAAAATCCTCATTTCTCCAGAATTAATTCCTCAAATTTTAAATTGTTTGGAATTCTAACTGGAGAATCCCTTGGAGGAAAATTCTAAAATTTGGCTGGGATGTTCACCAAAATTTCCCTGAACAACCATAAAAATTTCAGATCCATTTGAGCTCATTTGATCCACCTAATGGTGTGATTAGTGAAACTGTTCCAGAGAAAATAGAAAATGTTCAGAAATATTTTCAGAATTTCCTCTGAAATTGTGTAGCTCATATCTTTAGCTAGGAACCTTCAAATTAAGTGAGACCAACTCCATTAGAACCATCTGAAAATCTAGTTTTCAGAAAGTCAGAGTTTGTTTCATGAAAATCCTTAGAACACCATAAAAGCCTTCAATTAAGGTCAAGTACATAATTAATTGTGGGGGGCTCAAATGAGCTTTGCTGCAACTAAAACCTGACCAAGTCTGTGTTTAGGTTGTAACCAAGCCACAGTAAAAGTTTCACAGTCTTTGGGTCCGTCTAGTGAGACTTAGAAGATTCACAAGTTTAAAACTCAATTCAATTGCATTAAATTAATACATGTATTTCTTATATCATGTAGTCGCTAAGGTCGAGGAGGAACCCGAAGTCCTAGACTTTGTTACTCCGGATGAGCAGCTAGCCTACGACCAAGACCAGCAAGGCAAGCTCCGGTTTGCATTAACCTTTTTACAAGTTTTTATTGTTTTGAGCACATAATTGAATACCTTATTCTTTGCATTGAAGTCTTGTTCGGAAACCCAACTGCATAGCCAAGAAAACCATAGGTTGGGTTTAGGATTGCAAACCCTGTTAGCTACTGCAATGCTAGGATAGTGTAGGATTCGGTACAAGTCGAGTAGTTGGAACTACTCGCGAGCATAGGCTAGAGGCACTCGACTCGGGTAGAGATAGCACATGATACACATGGCAAGAAAGATGAGACCGAGCGGAGGGTAAGAGCAGCAGGACTTTGGGGCCTGTGTGCTATAGCTCCGCTTGTGTCGATTGAGGACTGAGCCGTGTGCGGGCCTGTTGAACAAGCTAGAACAGTACCGAAGACCTACCGGCTATATGGGAACCGGGAAACCGATGTAACTCGGGTAGCTGGGTATTGAGGCATTGCCCGTCGTTCAGAGGGTAGGTTGAGAGCTTTGAGGTGTAAATCGGCTGGCGGCACTGAGATGCGCGTGCAGAGACCTCTTGCTCGGGATGATCGGACCGGTTCAATATTTGGCTGACGGGCGAAAGGTGGTTGCGTACGGAGTCCGTGATGGTTGTTGTAGGCAACATCGAGCACGGGCGTACGTGACGGGTTGTTCGGGTAACCCTGCAGGTGTAAATCGATTATAATCGCCGTCCCTCGCGGTCAGTGGGTACCACTTGTTCACTGTACCGTGACGTAGAAAGAACAGGCTAGTTACATGTTATAATGTTGCTGATTGAAAGACGGACTTGATTGTTAATGAATTGCTGTAGTTTAGAGCTAATTAAAGTTCCTTTCAACTTTGGGCAAAGTACATGAGAGCAATGCGTTTCTTGTTTGATTGCGGCTCTCTCATGTGCCTTAGCATAAGGTTCTCCACAACCTGCTACTAAAATTTGAAAGTAAGGTCCCAATAATTAGGTGAGTCCTTTGCAAATGGTTTTACCTCATGTACCCATCACCCTCATGTAAAAGTTCCATGTTTAGGTGAGACGGGTCAGACTTGCTGAGCCTTCGTGCTCACTGCTTGTGTTTGAAGCTTTTGCAGGGTTCTATGAGGAAGGGACTCCCGAAGAGGAGACGGAACCCCAGGAGGGGAACCCTGTCGAGTGGGAGTCGTGCACGCCGCCGTGTTAGTGTGCGTGTGTGCTAGCAAGGACACGTTCACGGGCTGAACGTGAACTTGATGCCTAGTCTACGCCCGTGAGTGTAGACTGGACTTATTTTGATGTAGAAATGTTCATAAACCACTTTATGTAATAAAAGTTTTGCTTCCGCTTTGTGCCTTTGATGTGTGTTATCCGGTACTGTGCAACGCAGCACCCCTCAGCATGATCCTGGCTCGACAAGACCGTGGGGTCGTGTCAGCTAACACCGGAGCTGTTGTAAGATGCTTCACTAATGCTTAGAAAGCTTCTTCACAAGCTGAATTCCAAACATATTTGATCCCCTTCTTCAACAGTTCAGTCATCGGTTTAGCAAGTTTGGAGAAGTTCGGTATGAATCTCCGATAATATCCTGCTAAACCGAGGAAACTCCTGACTTCTTGGACTGATGTGGGGGACTTCCATTTCAGCACTTGTTCGATTTTTCTTGGATCAACTGCAATGCCTTCTGCAGAAATAATATGACCCAGAAATGGCACTTGGTTGATCCAAAACTCGCACTTGCTAAACTTGGCATAAAGCTTATGGTCTCGCAATCGTTGAAGCACGATATGCAGATGTTTGGCGTGTTCCTCTTCAGACTTGGAGTAAACCAAGATGTCATCTATGAACACCACCACAAACTTGTCCAACTCTGGCATGAACACTGAGTTCATGAGGTACATAAAATGTGACGGGGCGTTGGTGAGACCAAAGGACATGACGAGGTATTCATATAGCCCATATCTTGTCGAGAAGGCCGTCTTCGGAATATCCTCTGCTCAGATCTTGATTTGGTGATATCCGGAGCGAAGATCCATCTTTGAAAATACACTCGCCCCCACAAGTTGATTGAATAATATATCGATGCGGGGCAGTGGATATTTATTCTTGTTGGTGACGGCGTTGAGAGGTCGGTAGTCCACACACAACCTCAAGGTTTCATCCTTCTTCTTCACAAACAGCGTCGAGCATCCCCATGGCAAGGAACTCGGTCGAATGAAACCCTTCCTCATTAAATCATTGAGCTGCTCCTTCAGTTCAGCTAGCTCATTTGGAGCCATCTTGTACGGTCTCCGTGATATCGGCGTCGTCCCAGGTATAAGTTCAATCTTAAAATCGACATCTCTTTTGGGTGGCATGCCCGGAAGATCATCCGGAAAGACATCCAGGTATTCACGGACCACCCAAATATCCTCAAGTTTTGTGGCTTCTGTGTTATATGTGGCTGGAGTTTCTTGAACCGAACGGTCAAGAATAAGAACATGTGGTTCATGAAGTGGAGAGTTTAAATGAACCACACGTGGAATGGTGTCAGGAACAGCACCATGGCGATGTAGCCATGACATTCCTAAAATGACACCATCACCAAGTTTCTGACTCTCTAACATGATTAGAGAAGTCGGATATAGATTCCCACCCAATTGTAATGGTGCTCTATAGACCATTCTGTCAGCTGTTATTTTCCCACCCGGAGAACATATCAAGTATGAATTACTTGTGGCAATGATAGGCAATTGATATTTAATAACATACGACTGACTTATGAAATTATGGGTGGCACCGGAGTCAAAAAGTATGACTACGGGATGATCTAAATAAGAAAACGTACACGTGAGGACGGGTTCGTCTTCCGGCACGTCTTCGATGGCTAAGTGGTGGACGTTGCCGGGTTTTGTTGCTGGTTTCTTGGGCTGATTGCGGGGCTGATTAGAACCCTGATACGGTGCTGCACCCCTGCCCTGTCGCGGCTCGGGGCAGTCCCGAAATATGCCTGACACGGCCACACGTGAAGCACGTGTAAGGTGTCGGGGTCCCTCCGACTTGAGGACGGAATCCCGGTGCACACGGTTGAAACTGAGACACACGTGGGACCATCCTTTTCTGCTTCTGTTGCTGTGGTGAATATGACGGTCGGAAGCCTGGCGCATTATATGACCTCAGAACTGAGGCGGTCGCGCCGCTGGCTGCCATCTCTGACCGGATGGTGAGCGATACACCACGTGGTATTTTTGTGGCGCTTCACCACTGCTTCTCGTCAGCGCGCTGCGTTTCCTCTTATCAGAACCGCGCTCGCGCTGAGCATTTTCTTGTAGAATCACGGCATTAACAAGGTCGTTGAATGTGCCGCGATTGCTTTGGGCGAGATGGACCTTCATCTTGGAATTCAGGCCCCGGAAAAACGCGTTTAGCTTGTCATCCTCTGTTCTCACAAATCCTGGCGCATACTGCGCCAGCCGGTTGAATAATCTGGAGTACTCATGAGTACTCCTCTCGCCTTGTTTCAGCGCTAGGAACTCCTGGAGCTTCCTCTCCATAACACCGGGATGTATATGATAGGCGCGGAACGCCTCCCGGAACTCCGTCCATGTGACGGCATGGCCAGCTGGGGAGTTGATGAGACCAAAAGACATGACGAGGTATTCATACAGCCCATATCTCGTCGAGAAGGCCGTCTTCGAAATATCCTCGGCTCGGATCTTGATTTGATGATATCCGGAGCGAAGATCCATCTTTGAAAATACTCTTGCACCCACAAGTTGATCGAAGAGGATATCAATACGGGGCAGTGGATACTTATTCTTGATGGTGACGGCGTTGAGAGGTCGGTAGTCCACACACAACCTCAAGGTTTCATCCTTCTTCTTCACAAACAGCGCCGAGCATCCCCATGGCGAGGAACTCGGTGACACGACCCCATTGGTCCTGTCGAGCCAGGATCACGCTGAGGGGTGCTGCGTTGCACAGCACCGTATAACACACGTCAAAGGTACAAAGCGGAAGCGAAATTTTTATTACATGAACAAGTTATGAACATGTTTACATCAAAATAAGTTCAGTCTACACTCGCGGGCGTAGACTAAGCATCAAGTGCACGTTCAGCCCTTGAACGCGTCCTTGCTAGCATACACGCACACTAACTCTGCGGCGTGCACGACTCCCACTCGACGGGGTTCCCCTCCTGGGGTTCCGTCTCCTCTTCGGGAGTCCCTTACTCATAGAACCCTGCAAAAGCTTCAAACACAAGCAGTGAGCACGAAGGCTCAGCATGTCTGACCCGTCTCACCTAAACATGGAACTTCTACATGAGGGTAATGGGTTACATGAGGTAAAAATCAGTTGCAAGGACTCGCCTAATTAGTAGAACCTTACTTTCAAGTTTTAGCAGCAGGTTGTGGAGAACCTTACGCTAAGGCACATGAGAGAGCCGCAATCAAACAAGAAACGCATTTCTCTCATGTACTTTTCCCAAAGTTGAAAAGAACTTTAGTTAGCTCTAAGCTACAGCATATCATTAACAATCAATGTCCAGCTTTCAATCAGCAACATTTTAACATGTAACTAGCCTGTTCTTTCTACGTCACGGTAGAGTGAACAAGTGGTACTCACTGACCGTGAGGGACGGCGATTATAATCGATTTACACCTGCAGGGTTACCCGAACAACCCGTCACGTACGCCCGTACTCAATGTTGCCTACAGCAACCATCACAGACGCCGTACGCAACTACCTTTCACCCGTCAGCCAAATATTGAACCGGTCCCATCGTCCCGAGCAAGAGGTCTCTGCACGCGCATCTCAGTGCCGCCAGCCGATTTACACCTCAAGCTCTCAACCTACCCTCTGAACGACGGGCAATGCCTCAATACCCAGCTACCCGAGTTACATCAGTTTCCCGGTTCCCATATAGCCGGTAGGTCTTCGGTACTGTTCTAGCTTGTTCAACAGGCCCGCACACGGCTCAGTCCTCAATCGACACAAGTGGAGCTACAGCACACAGGCCCCAAAGTCCTGCTGCCCTTACCCTCCGCTTGGTCTCATTTTCCTGCCATGTGTTTCATGTGCTATCACTACCCGAGTCGAGTGCCTCTAGCCTATGCTCGCGAGTAGTTCCAACTACTTGACTTGTACCGAATCCTACTCTATCCTAGCAATGCAGTAGCTAACGGGGTTTGCAATCCTAAACCCAACCCATGGTTTTCTTGGCTATGCAGTTGGATTTCCAAACAAGACTCTAATGCAAAGAATAAAGTAATCAAGTACGTGCTCAAAACAATAAAAATTTGTAAAAAGGTTAATGCAAACCGGAGCTTGCCTTGCTGCTCTTGGTCGTAGGCTAGCTGTTCCTCCGGAGTAACGAAGTCTACGACTTCGGGTTCCTCCTCGACCTTAGCGACTACATGATAAGAGCAATATATGTATCAATTTAAATGCATTTGTATTAACTTTGAAGTTGTGAAGTCTATAACCCTTGCTAGACAGACCTAATGACTGTGAAACTTTTACTGTGGCTTGGTTACAACCTAAACAGAGACTTGGTCAAGTTTTAGTTACAGCGAAGCTCATTTGAGCCCTCCACAATTAATTATGTCCTTGACCTTAATTGGAACTCTTAGGGTGTTCTAGGAATTTTCATGAAACAAACTATGACTTTCTGAAAACTAGATTTTCAGAGGGTTCTAATGGAGTTGGTCTCACTTAATTTGAAGGTTCCTAGCTAAATTATGAGCTAAACAATTTCAGAGAAAATTCTGAAAATGTTTCTGAACATTTTCTATTTTCTCTGGAACAGTTTCACTAATCACACCATCAGGTGGATCAGATGAGCTCAAATGGATCTGAAATTTTTATGGTAGTTCAGGGATATTCTGGTGATCATCCCAGCAAAATTTCAGGATTTTCCTCCAAAGGATTCTCTAGTTAAAATTCCTAACAGTTTAAATTTTGAGGAATTAATTCTGGAGAATTAAGGGTTTTCATGAAGTGAAACTTGATTTGCTGGAAAGTACTCGGAGAGCTGAATCCAGCAAAATTTGGTTCACTCAATTTGGAGCTTTCTAGCTAAAGTTATGAGGATTTGAAGTTTGAAGGAAATCTGAAAATCGGGGAAAAGTTTAAACTCGCGCGTGGGCCCAGGGGACACGCGTCGCACGCCGAGGTGACAGCACACCGCGGCCCACAATGATTTTGTGTGCCAGCACACCCGATCCCGGCCGCAGCCAGATCCCAATTCAAAATATCTCCCGCTGACAGCTGGGGTCCACCCCCTTCTTCAACCTCGCGACGCCCGCGCTCCGCCGCCGAGGGACCTCGCCGGAGAGCTCGCCGCCGGCTTCTGTACAGCTCCAAACTTCTCGATTCTGGCCGCCCCTGCCTACTTTTACTCGGGGAACAGGATTCTAGGGTCAGCTGCTCATGACAATGGCCGGAGCATGGTCGGCGACGAGCCGCCACCTCGGAACGACTTCGGCCATGTCGGCTGACTTCCCTAGCACCTCAACTACTTGGGAAACCGGTCGGGGAGCACCAGTGGACCTCAAAGAAGGTCGACATGAGCTCGAGGCAGCTCGGGGAAGGCCCGAAATAGGTCCTCACCGTGCGCCCGATGCCGCCCGTTCATTCCGCCATTGGTGGACCTCAAATTACGCCGGGTACAGAGGTTCTCCGGCCCAGAGTTGTGAAGGCAACTTGTGCGTTACCGTGTCTAGCTCGTGTGAGAGCGGCTTGAGGCCCTCTAATCCTTTCTAGAGCACGAATTAAACAGAAGCGTACCCGAAGGTCGTTCTGCACACAGAAAGGGGAAAAGTGGAAATTCGCCGCCGGTGAGCAACCACTCGAGCTGTGGCTCGGGGATGAGCAGCACCGGTCACCAGCGCGCCCAAGGGTGCCTTGGCTCGGGCGTGACAACGCCCTGGTTGGGCTGTCCACGAGAGCCCGGGGTGCGGCGGTTCCAAGTCCCAAATTTGATCTTTCGGCACAGCCGATATCAATCGGTTTCAACCGAATTCTAGCAACGGGGAGGACGGAGGAAGGTCTCTAGTACCTTGCTGGGGCTCTGGAGTGGACGGAGGGAGCTGTGATCGGCGTTCTCCGATCGATTCCGAGCTGCGGAAAACTTCGGCCGGCGCTGAGTTCTTGCGGGGAAGAACGGCGATGCCTCGGCTGAGGAGGGGGGCAGGCGCCTTAAGAAGGCTCTGCACCGCCTCGCGCCCGCGCGTGGGCAAGCAGCTGCTGGCGCGGCGGCTGCCCTCGGTGGCGATCACAGCTGCGGCTCGGCGACCCGAGTGAGAAAAGTCTCAGTCGGTTTGATCTGAGCAGTGGCTGACATGTGGGTCCCACTTCCAGTTTTAACCTCTGAAATTTACTCCTAATCACTGTTGTAAACAGTGAACCCCATAGTACCCCTGGTAATTCAAATTATTCACCCATGAACCATTTGAATTGATCAAAGTTCAAATTGGGTTTGGTTTGAGTGAATTTCAGCACAAGTGCAGTTTTGAATTCAAATGAAGTTTGAATTTGTCCCACTTAGCTCATGTCAAGATCAACTCCAAATGGAGTGAAAATTGGTGTGTGGGCTCACAAAAATGTGCTGAGTAAGAATATGCCTCCTACTTTTAAATTCATGGGATAAAAACAGTTTGAATTTGAATATGGTTTCAAACTGCCCTCTTCCTAATTATACCCAAAATGACCTCAAAAAGGTTTTGAATTTGGGTGAAACTTGGCATGGACATCCTTAGCAAAGTGTAGGAGTTTTCATATGTCCAGCCCATCTACATCACATGTGGGAAATACCACTTTTGCAATATGTGAGTTTGTTCTCTAATGAGCATGTTGATAATTGTTACTTGCTCTTCATTTGTGTTCATCATCCTTCCTCACATGAGGTGTGTGGTGTGGTGATGAACACTGCAAATGTGTTTCAAAAACTGAGGCCCTTACATTCCTCCCCCCTTAAAAGAATCTCGTCCCGAGATTATAAGGTGAAACTGAGAGAGAGGACGGTGGAAAATTACCGGATATGCGACGTGAAAAATTCGGGGTAGTTAGTGCGAAGGAATTCTTCGCTCTCCCACGTCGCTTCGTCCATGGAGTGATTACTCCATAGAACCTTGTAGAACCACAATGTACGGTTGCGTGTGGTTCGGGCCTTTTCATCAATAATCTGCACCGGTTCCTCCCGATAGGTGAGATCCGGTTGCAGTTCTTCAATGTCTTCCAGCTGAACGGTAGTTGATAGCTTGAGACACTTCCTCAGCTGGGAAATGTGAAAGATGTCGTGCACACCGGAAAGTGCTTCTGGTAATTTCAGCCGGTATGCCACTGACCCACATCTTTCGGTAATCTGGAATGGACCGATGAATCGGGGTGCCAACTTTCCTCTCACCCCAAATCTGTTTACGCCCTTCATTGGAGACACCCGTAGATATACGTGATCTCCAACTTTGAATTGTAATGGGCGCCTTCTCCGGTCCGCATACTATTTTTGACGGGATTGGGCGGCTTTTAGGTTCGCTTGAATCAGTCGAACCTTTTCTTCCGCGTTGTTGACAAGGTCAATCCTGAAGGTAACCCTTTCGCCAGACTCACACCAGTTCAATGGTGTGCGGCATTTCCTACCGTATAGCACCTCGTAAGGTGCCATATTGATGCTGGCATGGTACCCATTATTGTACGAGAACTCAGCTAACGGAAAGTGATCATCCCAATTCTTGCCATGGTCGATAGCGCAAGCTCGTAGCATGTCTTCTAAGATTTGATTTACCCGCTCCGTTTGCCCATCCGTCTGCGGGTGGTAGGCTGAACTACGGATCAGCTTCGTCCCCAAGGCAGCGTGCAGCTGCTCCCAAAAACGGGACACAAATAAAGTGCCCCGATCCGATATGATGGTACGGGGTACGCCGTACAAGCATAGGATCCGTGAGATGTACAGTTCAGTGTACTTCTTGGCGTTGTAGTCGGTGTTGACCGGGATGAAATGGGCAACTTTGGTGAGCCGATCGACGATCACCCACACGGAATCATGTTTCTGTAAGGTGGTGGGTAAACCGACGATGAAATCCATGCTCACGTCCTCCCACTTCCAGGCAGGGATGCCCAGTGGTTGTAGCAGTCCCGGTTTTCCCATGTGGTCTGCCTTCACCCTTCGACATGTATCACACTCGGACACGTATTTTGCAGTCTCTCGCTTCATCCGTGTCCACCAAAACTTGCTTCTGAGTTCTTGATACATCTTGTTGCTGCCGGGGTGAATAGAGAACTTTGACAAGTGAGCCTCATCAAAGATCTTCTTCCGTAGTTACGGATTTCGAGGTACGACGATCCGGTCCTTGAACCATAGGACGCCGTCTTCGTCCTTCCGGAAATATTTCAACTCCCCACTGTCTACACGTCTCCGCAAATGTGACATGCCCTTGTCATTCTTCTGGGCTGCCGCTATCTCTTCACGGATGGTGGAGATTAAAGCTAGGTTGTAGAGAGCTCCGTGTGGAATCACATGTAGTGGTGGTTCGCTCTCTTCCAACGGTGTGATGGTCAGATTATTGACGTGTGACTTGCGGCTCAGCGCATCTGCCACTACGTTTGCCTTGCCCGGATGATAATGGATCTCTATATCGTAATCCTTTATCAGTTCTAACCATCTTTGTTGCCTCATGTTCAGCTCCTTCTGAGTGAATATGTACTTGAGGCTTTTGTGGTCGGTATATAAATGTACGAGGTTACCAAGTAGGTAGTGCCTCCACATTTTTAGTGCAAGTACCACGGCAGCGAGCTCCAAATCGTGAGTTGGATAATTTTGCTCATGGTTTCTAAGCTGCCGTGACCCATACGCGACCACCCTTCGGTCTTGCATCAGCACACATCCGAGCCCAATGCCGGATGCATCGCAGTACACATCGAACGGTTTTGTTGTGTCTGGCTGCGCCAAAACCGGTGCTGATGTCAGGTGCTTGACTAAAGCCTTGAATGCTGCTTCACATGCTGGACTCCAAACATATTTGGTAGCCTTCTTCAGCAGCTCTGTCATTGGCTTGGCAATCTTCGAGAAGTTCGGGATGAACCTCCGATAATATCCCGCGAGTCCGAGAAAACTCCGTACCTCGTGAACAGTTCTCGGGGATTTCCAATTCAGCACTTGAGTGATCTTGCTCGGGTCCACAGCGATACCCTCCGCTGAGATGATATGCCCGAGGAAAGGCACTTGCGATATCCAAAACTCGCATTTGCTGAATTTTGCGTATAACTTGTGATCCCGCAGCCGTTGCAAGACTATACGCAGATGTTTATTATGATCTTCCTCCGACTTGGAATATACCAGGATGTCGTCGATGAAGACCACGACAAACTTGTCCAGCTCCGGCATGAATACCGAGTTCATTAACTACATGAAGTGACCTGGAGCATTGGTGAGGCCGAAGGACATGACCAGGTACTCATAAAGTCCGTACCTCGTGGAGAAAGCCGTCTTCGGAATGTACTCAGCCCTTATCTTAATCTGATGGTACCCGGATCTTAAATCCATCTTGGAAAAGATCTTTGCTTCGACCAACTGATCAAACAACATGTCGATCTGTGGCAACGGGTACTTGTTCTTGATGGTTACGGCATTTAATGGACGATAGTCCACGCAAAGCCGCAACGTCTCATCCTTCTTTTTGACAAATAATGCCGAACAGCCCCATTGCGAGGAGCTCGGCCTAATAAAACCCTTCTCCAGAAGGTCCGTGAGCTGAGTCTTCAGTTCAGCCAACTCCTTGGGCGCCATCTTGTACGGCCTTCGGGATATTGGCATGGTTCCCGGTGCAAGTTCAATCTTGAACTCCACCTCTCTATCGGGCGGCATCCCCGGCAATTCGTCCGGGAATACGTCAGGGAATTCTCGGAACACTGGAATATCCTCCAATCTGATGGTTGTGGCTTGATAGACACTTGGAAGTTTTATTTCTGGACTGTCCAGAAATAATGAGTGAGAACCGTGCACCTCTGAGTTTAAGTGCACGACTCGAAGGACGGTGTCTAAAACAGCGCCGTGGCGGGTTAACCACGACATCCCTAGGATGACATCGACCTTCTGTCCCTCTAAGATAATGAGAGACGTGGGGTACACTCTACCCGCTAAGCATAATGGTGCTTTGGAGACCATTACGCTTGCTGAAATCTTCCCACCCGGTGAACAAATTAAATATGGACTATCGGTGGGTAGTATTGGCAAACTGTGTTTAACAATGAAAGCTTGGCTAATAAAATTATGCGTGGCGCCTGAGTCAAACAGTACTATAGCGGGATGCTGGTGGAGTTGGAACATACCCGCAAGGATTGGCTCGCCCTCCGGCACGTCCTCAATGGCAAGTTGGTGGACAGTGCCGGGCCTAGGGTTTGCCCGCCGTGCATTAGTAGGGTTCCAGGGTTGATTCCTCCCCGGAAACTGTGGTGCCACTCCGCCGCCTTGCCTCTCCGGGCAACTGCTCGTGAAGTGTCCTGGACGACCACACTTGTAACATGTGACCGCTGCTGGTGGAGTGCTCGGTGGACGAAAGCCCGGCATGCGTTGCTGAGGTGCAAACGCACGCGGCATCGCCCGCTGCTGCTGTTGTGGTTGCGGTGGTGCTGGCAGTGCCGGCCGGAATGCCGGTGAAGAGTATGGCCGACTGCGGAATGGCATCGACCGTTGTGGTGGTTGCCAGCGTGGACATGATGGTGGGCGATTCACCATCCGAAACTTCTGAGAAGGACCGCCCCCTTCTCCGCTGCTTTGCGGCGCGCTTCGCTTTCGCTCTGCCGCTGCCAGCTCCTTGCCGGAGTCCTCCTGAACAATCGCAGCATCAATGATGTCGTTGAGGCTGCCGCGATTGAACATCGCCAACTTGTCCTTCAGGAGCGGGTTAAGCCCCCAGTAAAAATGGTCCCGCCGCTTCTCGTCAGTATCTGCGTGATATGACGTGTAAAGCGTGAGATCGTTGAACGCTCTGGAGTATTCCAGCGCGTTCCGGCTCCCTTGCTGCAGGTGTAAGAACTCCTGCATCTTCCTCTTCATTAAACCTGGCGGTATATGATAGGCCCAGAAGGCCGTCCGGAACTCCGTCCAGGTCATCACTCGGTCGGTGGGCTGTGAAGAACAGAAGTTGGCCCACCAAGCGCTCGCGGATCCTTGGAGCTGCTGGACCGCGAACTGCGTCTTGCGCTGCTCGCTGAGCTGGAGAAGCCCGAACTTCATCTCTATGGCGCGGAGCCAGTTGTCTGCGTCAAGTGGTTCATCCGCCCTTGAGAATACCGGGGGATGAGTTGCCAGGAAGTCGGAGTAGGAGCTCTGTTGACGCTCCTCACGGTCTTGACGTCTCTCTGGGCGAGACGTATTCACAATAAGAGTCTGCAGCAACTCTGTGTGTTGCTGATGCGAGCCCGCCATTGCCGCGACGATGTCGGCCAATGTAACCGTTGGCAGTGGCGGTGGCGGTGTTTGCTGTTGCTGTTGCTGCTGTTGCTGTTGTTGTCCCGAGGAGTCCTCGTGAGGTGGTTGGGAGGTCTCTCCCCCTTGACTGGTACCCCCAACGTCAGGGTTGGCACGAGTACGCGTCATTCTGAAATTCAAAACAGCAGCAATTAGCACATGTCTTACTTAAAATTCCATAAGCAACAGTAGGTATTGAAGTGACACATGACCAATTTGCACAACATTCACATATATTGATAAAGCATAAACTTTATACAAGATACATTATTCTCGGATCTCCGAGAAGTCGTGCTCATGTCGTCACTACCTATACATACGCTACTGTCTACACGACATGTCACCGATTACAAAAGTTGGGTTACGCTAACCTGGCTGCCCTACATGGCAACCGTAACCCCCTACTCAGAGTAGAACTCGACCTCCTGTGGATCGTCCTCCTCCGGTACCTCTGCTGGTGGTTCTGGATCTACCACCTCTTCTCCCATTCCGGGTTCTCCCATTGCTGGAAGACCCAAGACCACCGGTACGCCTAACACTGGGGGCACGAGGTCCTGCAAAGCATGCACCTCGTCCATAGCTTGGTTGTAGTCCTCATCCCAGCCTTATCCTTCCTCAATAGCGTCGTCCCGCTCTTGAGCAAGGTCCTCATTCTGCTGGGTTAGGATCTGCACCAATTCTTGTAACGCCGCGATGTCGACACGGCTTTTTCTCTTCGCCTTCTTCAGACGATGCAACTGATTGTGCTGTTCATTCAGTCGCTTGATCGTCGGAAGGAGCACATTGCGGAGTGCGCTGTGAGCACTCTCGAAATGATCTCCACGGCTTGTGCTCTCCTTGAGCTTGGTGGCGAGATGCTCCGTATGAACAGCTTGGCTGTCCATCACGGCGTTTCCCGCCCTCATCTGGAGGCTGAGATTTGCCTCCGCGGGGTTGTACCTTGGGCAACTAGGGTCCGTTGCCTCCAGGTACCTCTCTTCCCACACATGCTGAGCTTGTCCCTCCACCGGAACGAGTGCGTATGGAGTGCCCTCCATAGCCTGCACGTGTAGTTGGCAGAAACGTGACATAGTGTCACGGGCTGCCACTTGCCACATCCCTTCCGGTTGTCTTCCTCTCACCGTGACGGTGAATGGCACCCAACCGGGTGGCGTAGGTCCTGCAGGGACTTCGACATGGATTGTCCACGTCTTGTTCCCCTCTTCGCCTTCTTCCTTGGCGAAGTACTGCGGCATCAGGTTGTACCCGAAATATTGGAGCATTTGCCACAATGCTTCCGGGTAGCCGCTACGGTGAGAACAGTGGGACATCACCCACCCGTTCTCCAGTTGCTTATCTGCTGTCATCTGTAAAAATATATTTGAGAAATGTCAAATATTTATTTAAACAGTAAACCGCTGAGTTATAAAATAAAACATGTCATTGAACCTGTAAAATTTGGAAACTTAGTTCAAATTTTAAACAAATTTGACTGCTGATCTGCTGTTCCCATGACAGCCCTGACCAGTTTCCATTTCAACCTGATTTAGGCCATGTTAAAGGCAAAACCAGTTCTGGAGCTCAACATCAAAGTTAAGGCTAACTTCAATAGCTGTCCAGAAAGTATTTGCTTGGCCTAAGATCTATCCTGGTTCAAAAGTTATGAGATGTCAAAGTTAACAGAATTCCTGGAGAAAATTGGATAGCACGTCCTTGCTTTAGGTACTGATTTGATCCAAGAATCCCAGTTAATTTTGTTCCTAATCTGACAAAACTTTCTGTTACAAAGTTATAACCCATCTCATAATCTTTGCAGAACTACCTCATTTTCTATTTTTGGATTTTTAAGCAGGAAGTTATGCTTAATTTACAGAGAGTTTACAAAGAGTCTTTGCTCTGCCCTGTTTTCTGGACAGTTTCAACTCTACTGCATTTTTCGATTGGTTAAGGGATGAAACACCTCTGGACCTCAACAGAAGAGTTGTAAAGCTCTTCCAGCGCTTTCCATAAATGTATCATACGACTCCAACCTCGAAAGAATTCAGCCTCTAACCTCTGATTAACTTCAGCGTTGATTCAGCTGAAAACAGAGTGCTCTGTCCTTAACAACCTATAAGTTGAAAACTTGTTAACTTTGAATATCCTGTTTAAGGGAAGGAGTTACATCAAGTTTTACTACTTTGGATCAAAACCTTCAAGTTTTTAAATGAAGTTGTTCATTTAATGGGGTGTGACGTCGATGCGTCACCAGATTATGTCGGTACTACGTCCTCACAAAGGAAAAACCTATACCGGACTTAGCCGGCTTCGTTAGTTCAGTGGCACTACTCGTCACTCGCAGACGGATGCTACACGTCTAACGTTCCGTGGTCAGGCTACCTGCAGAAACTCAAACAATCATCAGACTCGGCTGCACACCGAGCCCGGAATCCATACAGTTAGTACACCCGGCCGTCATCACTCGCCCAGATGTTCTCAAGCCAAACACGCCTTGAGTTACGTGTTCACATTTCAGACCACGTGAAGGGGTCTCCCAAATTGCACCACGCATGCCAGGGACAGACGTTGCTCGAATACCCCAAACGACATGAAGAGTCGTAGAGGATATCAAAGCGGGTCGGGTTACCTGCCACCCGTGGGGCTCACCCTTCAGCTTGTGCGCACTGGTGGACAGCGCTTACGTGTACCCCCCAAGACATAAACGTCCCGAGATACACGATTTTCCGACATAACAAATAGGTTAATATGCCACTTTCTATATGCTAATAACATCCTTATACGGGCTACTAACTCGTTCCTCACTGGATTTTTGAAAAAGAAGACCTTTGTACTGTGTTAAACCTCAAGCGAGCTCTGATACCACGCTCCCACGACCCCATTGGTCCTGTCGAGCCAGGATCATGCTGAGGGGTGCTGTGTTGCATAGCACCGTATAACACACGTCAAAGGTACAAAGCGGAAGCGAAATTTTTATTACATAAATAAGTTATGACCATGTTTACATCAAAATAAGTTCAGTCTACACTCGCGGGGGCAGACTAAGCATCAAGTGCACGTTCAGCCCTTGAACACGTCCTTGCTAGCACACACGCACACTAAATCTGCGGCGTGCACGACTCCCACTCGACGGGGTTCCCCTCCTGGGGTTCCTCTCCTCTTCGGGAGTCCCTTCCTCATAGAACCCTGCAAAAGCTTCAAACACAAGCAGTGAGCACGAAGGCTCAGCAAGTCTGACCCGTCTCACCTAAACATGGAACTTCTACATGAGGGTAATGGGTTACATGAGGTAAAAATCAGTTGCAAGGACTCGCCTAATTAGTAGAACCTTACTTTCAAGTTTTAGCAGCAGGTGATGGAGAACCTTACGCTAAGGCACATGAGAGAGCCGCAACCAAACAAGAAACGCATTTCTCTCATGTACTTTGCCCAAAGTTGAAAAGAACTTTAGTTAGCTCTAAGCTACAGCATATCATTAACAATCAATGTCCAGCTTTCAATCAGCAACATTTTAACATGTAACTAGCCTGTTCTTTCTACGTCACGGTATAGTGAACAAGTGGTACTCACTGACCGTGAGGGACGGCGATTATAATCGATTTACACCTGCAGGGTTACCCGAACAACCCGTCACGTATGCCCGTACTCAATGTTGCCTACAGCAACCATCACAGACGCCGTACGCAACTACCTTTCACCCGTCAGCCAAATATTGAACCGGTCCCATCGTCCCGAGCAAGAGGTCTCTGCACGCGCATCTCAGTGCCGCCAGCCGATTTACACCTCAAGCTCTCAACCTACCCTCTGAACGACGGGCAATGCCTCAATACCCAGCTACCCGAGTTACATCAGTTTCAGGGTTCCCATATAGCCGGTAGGTCTTCGGTACTGTTCTAGCTTGTTCAACAGGCCCGCACACGGCTCGGTCCTCAATCGACACAAGTGGAGCTACAGCACACAGGCCCCAAAGTCCTGCTGCCCTTACCCTCCGCTTGGTCTAATTTTCCTGCCATGTGTTTCATGTGCTATCACTACCCGAGTCGAGTGCCTCTAGCCTATGCTCGCGAGTAGTTCCAACTACTCGACTTGTACCAAATCCTACTCTATCCTAGCAATGCAGTAGCTAACGGGGTTTGCAATCCTAAACCCAACCCATGGTTTTCTTGGCTATGCAGTTGGATTTCCAAACAAGACTCTAATGCAAAGAATAAAGTAATCAAGTACGTGCTCAAAACAATAAAAATTTGTAAAAAGGTTAATGCAAACCGGAGCTTGCCTTGCTGCTCTTGGTCGTAGGCTAGCTGTTCCTCCGGAGTAACGAAGTCTAGGACTTCAGGTTCCTCCTTGACCTTAGCGACTACATGATAAGAGCAATATATGTATCAATTTAAATGCATTTGTATTAACTTTGAAGTTGTGAAGTCTATAACCCTTGCTAGACAGACCTAATGACTGTGAAACTTTTACTGTGGCTTGGTTACAACCTAAACAGAGACTTGGTCAAGTTTTAGTTGCAGCAAAGCTTATTTGAGCCCTCCACAATTAATTATGTCCTTGACCTTAATTGGAACTCTTAGGGTGTTCTAGGAATTTTCATGAAACAAACTATGACTTTCTGAAAACTATATTTTCAGAGGGTTCTAATGGAGTTGGTCTAACTTAATTTGAAGGTTACTAGCTAAAGTTATGAGCTAAACAATTTCAGAGAAAATTCTGAAAATGTTTCTGAACATTTTCTATTTTCTCTGGAACAGTTTCACTAATCACACCATTAGGTGGATCAGATGAGCTCAAATGGATCTGAAATTTTTATGGTAGTTCAGGGATATATTGGTGAACATCCCAGCAAAATTTCAGGATTTTCCTCCAAAGGATTCTCCAGTTAAAATTCCTAACAGTTTAAACTTTGAGGAATTAATTCTGGAGAATTAAGGGTTTTCATGAAGTGAAACTTGATTTTCTGGAAAGTACTCGGAGAGCTGAATCCAGCAAAATTCTGTTCACTCAATTTGGAGCTTTCTAGCTAAACTTATGAGGATTTGAAGTTTGAAGGAAATCTGAAAATCGGGGAAAAGTTTAAACTCGCGCGTGGGCCCAGGGGACACGCGTCACACGCCGAGGAGACAGCACACCGCGGCCCATAATGATTTTGCGTGCCAGCACACCCGATCCCGGCCACAGCCGGATCCCGATTCAAAATATCTCCCGCTGACAGCTGGGGTCCACCCCCTTCTTCAACCTCGCGACGCGCGTGCTCCGCCGCCGAGGGACCTTGCCGGAGAGCTCGCCGCCGGCTTCTGTACAGCTCCAAACTTCTCGATTCTGGCCGCCCCTGCCTACTTTTACTCGGGGAACAGGATTCTAGGGTCAGCTGCTCATGACAATGGCCGGAGCATGGTCGGCGACGAGCCGCCACCTCGTAACGACTTCGGCCATGTCGGCTGACTTCCCTAGCACCTCAACTACTTGGGAAACCGGTCGGGGAGCACCAGTGGACCTCAGAGAAGGTCGACATGAGCTCGAGGCAGCTCGGGGAAGGCCTGAAATAGGTCCTCACCGTGCGCCCGATGCCGCCCGTTCATTCCGCCATTGGTAGACCTCAAATTACGCCGGGTACAGAGGTTCTCCGGCCCAGAGTTGTGAAGGCAACTTGTGCGTTACCGTGTCTAGCTCGTGTGAGAGCGGCTTGAGGCCCTCTAATCCTTTCTAGAGCACGAATTAAACAGAATCGTACCCGAAGGTCGTTGTGCACACAGAAAGGGGAAAAGTGGAAATTCGCCGCCGGTGAGCAACCACTCGAGCTGTGGCTCGGGGATGAGCAGCACCGGTCACCAGCGCGCCCAAGGGTGCCTTGGCTCGGGCGTGACAACGCCCAGGTTGGGCTGTCCACGAGAGCCCAGGGTGCGGCGGTTCCAAGTCCCGAATTTGATCTTTCGGCACAGCCGATATCAATCGGTTTCAACCAAATTCTAGCAACGGGGAGGATGGAGGAAGGTCTCTAGTACCTTGCTGGGGCTCTGGAGTGGACGGAGGGAGCTCTGATCGGCGTTCTCCGATCGATTCCGAGCTGCGGAAAACTTCGGCCGGCGCTGAGTTCTTGCGGGGAAGAATGGCGATGCCTCGGCCGAGGAGGGGGGCAGGCGCCTTAAGAAGGCTCTGCACCGCCTCGCGCCCGCGTGTGGGCAAGCAGCTGCTGGAGCGGCGGCTGCCCTCGGTGGCGATCACAGCTGCGGCACGGCGACCCAAGTGAAAAAAGTCTCAGTCGGTTTGATCTGAGCAGTGGCTGACATGTGGGTCCCACTTCCAGTTTTAACCTCTGAAATTTACTCCTAATCACTGTTGTAAACAGTGAACCCCATAGTACCCCTGGTAATTCAAATTATTCACCCATGAACCATTTGAATTGATCAAAGTTCAAATTGGGTTTGGTTTGAGTGAATTTCAGCACAAGTGCAGTTTTGAATTCAAATGAAGTTTGAATTTGTCCCACTTAGCTCATGTCAAGATCAACTCCAAATGGAGTGAAAATTGGTGTGTGGGCTCACAAAAATGTGCTGAGTAAGAATATGCCTCCTACTTTTAAATTCATGGGATAAAAACAGTTTGAATTTGAATATGGTTTCAAACTGCCCTCTTCCTAATTATACCCAAAATGACCTCAAAAAGGTTTTGAATTTGGGTGAAACTTGGCATGGACATCCTTAGCAAAGTGTAGAAGTTTTCATATGTCCAGCCCATCTACATCACATGTGGGAAATACCACTTTTGCAATATGTGAGTTTGTTCTCTAATGAGCATGTTGATAATTGTTACTTGCTCTTCATTTGTGTTCATCATCCTTCCTCACATGAGGTGTGTGGTGTGGTGATGAACACTGCAAATGTGTTTCAAAAACTGAGGCCCTTACACTCGGTTGAATGAAGCCCTTATTCATTAAATCATTGAGCTGTTCTTTTGATTCAGCTAGCTCATCAAGAAGCATCTTGTACGGTTTTCGTGATATCGGTGTCGTCCCAGGTACAAGTTCAATCTTGAACTCGACATCTCTTTCGGGTGGCATGCCCGGAAGATCATCCGGAAAGACATCCGGGTATTCACGGACCACACTAATATCCTCAAGTTTTGTGGCTTCCGTGTTATATGTGGATGGAGCTTCTTGAACCGAAGGGTCAAGAATAAGAACATGTGGTTCATGAAGTGGAGAGTTTAAACGAAACACACGTGGAATGATGTCAAGAACAGCACCATGGCGATGTAGTCATGACATTCCTAAAATGACATCCATTTTTTTACTCTCTAACATGATTAGAGAAGTCGGGTATAGATTTCCACCCAACTGTAATGGTGCTCTATAGACCATTCTATCAGCTGTTATTTTCCCACCTGGAGAGCATATCAAGTATGAACTATTTGTGGGAATGATAGGCAATTGATATTTAATAACATAAGACTGACTTATGAAATTATGGGTGGCACCGGAGTCAAAAAGTATGACTACAGGATGATCTGAATAAGAAAACGTACCCTTGAAGACGGGTTCGCCTTCTGGCACGTCTTTGATGGCTAAGTGGTGGACGTTGCCGGGTTTTGGTGCTGGTTTCTTGGGCTGATTACGGGGCTGATTAGCACCCTGATACGGCGCTGCACCCCTGCCCTGTCGCGGCTCGGGGCAGTCCCTCGAAACATGCCTGACACGTCCACACATGAAGCACGTGTAAGGTGTCGGGGTCCCTCCGACTTGAGGACGGAATCCCGGTACACGCGGTTGAAACTGAGGCACATGCGGGACCATCCTTTGCTGCTGCTTTTGCTGTGGTGGATACGTCAGTCGGAAGCCCGGCGCATTATATTACCGACCGTGAAACTGAGGTGGTGGCGCCGGTGGCTGCCATCTCTGACCGGATGGTGAGCGATACACCACGTGTTATTTTTGTGGCATCCTACCACTGCTGCTCGTTAGCGCGCTGTGTTTCCTCTTATCAGAACCACGCTCGCGCTGAGCATTTTCATGTAGAATCGAGGCATTAACTAGGTCATTGAATGTGCCATGATTGCTTTGGGCTACATGGACCTTCATCTTGGAATTCAGGCCCCGCAAGAACGCGTTTCGCTTGTCTTCCTCTGTTCTCACAAATCCTGGCGTATACTGTGCCAGCCGGTTGAATAATCTGGAGTACTCATGAGCACTCCTCTCGCCTTGTTTCAGCGCCAGGAACTCCTGGAGCTTCCTCTCCATAACACCGGGTGGTATATGATAGGCGCGGAACGCCTCCCGGAACTCCGTCCATGTGACGGCATGGCCAGACGGTAATGAGGCAATGTAGTTCACCCACCATGTACCGGCTTCTCCTTGATGCTGTTGCGCTGCGTACAGCGCCTTCTGGTGTTCGGTGCACCGTAGCAGCCCGAACTTCACCTCCAGAGTGCGGATAAAGCTGTCCGCCTCCAAAGGCTCTTCAGCCTCCGTGAAGACCGGTGGATGGGTCGCCAGGAATTCTGAATAAGAATTTTGTTGGGGCTGGCGTTGCCCATTGTCTTGTCATCCTCCTGGGTGGGACGCATTCTGCTGCACCAGCATCCGCAGCAACTCGGTTTGCTCGTCGCGCGAGCCGAGCACTGCAGCGAGAACCTCCACAAGATTTCTTTGAAGTTCTGGCAGTGGAGGAGGTGGATGCTGCTGCGTCGTGGTTTGCTCCGGAGGTGGAGACTCATCACCACGAACCTGATTCGGACCTCCCTCCTCTTGCGTGGACCGTGTAAGCACCATTCTGCATTCGTACCATTCAAACGATCAGCACATGTTGGTTTATTTCATCCAGTCTATACAATAGTGGTGCGAGAATGGAATAAATAATATGCATAACAGTCACACATATGGATAAAGTATAAACTTTATAAAACATATACATCCCTGGACCATGTCAAAAGATCAGGTTCCAAAGTAATGAACTTTAGGGATTAAAAATTTCATTTCGACCATCGTGGGTAGCCACGGGATGTTAGGTGTGTTAACATGCGTACTCCTCGCTATTGTACTGGACCCAAACATGTACCCGCTCGAAGTGATATGTCAAATGCATAAACATTTCGACTCCACTCGCTGTTTTACAACAGCCGCTGGATATAGAAAGGTGAAACTAAGTGTTTTAATTGAAACACCTCAACATGGTGTTCACTGTCTGCTTCTGGTCCAGCAGACCAGTTGGAAGAACTTAACTGTTTTGGCTACCTTGGAGGCAAAATCTGGACTAGAGTTCAACAACAAAGTTGTAGCAGACTCCACAAGGAATCCAGATGTATTTATTTGCCTCTATGGCCTTCCTAGTTTGTGAGTTATGACTTCTAACAGTTGACAGAATTTTCTCAGGAATTTTGACAGCACCTCCTTTGCAAGTGGCTGTTTGTTCACAAAATTCCAACTAATTCCGTCCTCAATCTTAGAAAACACTGAACTAAAAAGTTATAGCACATTTCCTATGCTTTCCAACATGTCTTGCTTGACTCTTACAAATCTTCCTACAGAAAGTTGTGGTCGAAATACAGAAAATTCCAGAGAGCATTTTGAGCTGCCCTGTTTCTGGACAGTGCCAACTCATCTGAAATTTGCATCCATTTGAAGGGAGATTTTTGTGGGGACCACCCCGTGGTTCACCCACTCCAGGATCGCAGAGGGTGGTGGCGTGCGATGCGGCACCCAACAGCACAACGAAAAGATTAAAGAACAACATACAGACTTTTATTTGATATAAAACAGCGGAAGTCTTTTTACAAAAGCTTAACTATACAGCAGAAGTATATACATAGCTACTCTCTACTCCTATCTACGCAAAAGTGCAGCCGTCCAGCCCGGGGACGCTACACACTAGCAGCATGGAACCGGAGATCACGACGGCATGCAGGGCTCCAGCTCGGACGTGTACCCCGACAGGGGCATCGCCTCGTCCTCGGACCCCTCCTCATAGCTCTCACCTGCATACAGCTCAAATATTGCAACCGTGAGCATGATGGCTCAGCAAGGCTTAACCGACAACCCTAGGCATGGAACTCTACATGCAAGGATGTGTAAGATAGAAAAAATGACTTTGCAACAAAGACATGCCTACATGTTGATCCTTACTTTCAGTTTTATAGCAACAGAATATTGAGCCTTAGGCAGCCCACACATCGGAAGTCCACAATCGAACAAGAAACGCTTTCCTCCGATGTGGTGATGCCCAAAGTGGAATATAAACTTAATTAGCTCTATAACTACAGCATACAAGGTTTCAAGACATTAATATTTCAATACAGCATATTCCGTTGGCTTATTTCACTTCTTACTACGTCACAGTGCAGTGAACAAGCGGGTACTCAAATAACCGCGAGGGACGGTGATTGTAATCAGGAGACACCCGGATAACACGTCACATACACCTACTTTCAGAAGCGTGATTCCACACCCCTTCCTACTCTGTTGTATGCAACAACCTTTCAAAGGGAACCCAAATGCCGAACCGGTCCATCCGTAACGGGCAGGAGGTCCCCGCGTGGAGCGTGACTGTGCCCACCGGCAGATTTACACCTTGCTACCCTCAACCCACTCCTATAAAACGGTTGGGTAAGACTCGGCACCCAGGTTAACCAATTACATCGGTTTCCTGGTTCCCATATGCCAGTATGCATCCAGTACTGTTCGATACTTGTCCAGCAGGGCCGCACACGGCGCGGTCCTCAATCGACACCAACAGGGCTATGCACGTGAGACCTCCGCTCACTGCATCCTATCCCCCCTGCTGGGTCTCATTTTCACAACTTAAGCCATTCTCTACCTTTTCTCATCCCGTGGGATAAATACCTATCTCGCGAGTAGATTCCAACCACTCAACTTCTACCGAGATCCTATGAACATTAGCACGACATTCTCTACTTATCGAGTTTGTAAACTACCCAACTCTTCATAGGATTTAAAAGGCTATGCAAGTGGGGTTTCAATCACCCTAACTCTAATGCAAGCATTCACCCTAAACATAAGTGATACAAATGAAGAATTTTACAAAAGCACTTAAATGCAAACTGGAGCTTGCCTGGTTGCGAGTCAGAAGAGAAGTTAGCTTCTGGTGGGAGGACGTCCAAGGGCTCCTGTCACACCCGGTTTTTCTGAAGAACAACCAAGTGAATATCACATGTATGCCAGGATCATTTTCTCATACATGTGATGACAAATAGTGAAGCATCATTTATTACAAGCCAGGTGTCGAATATAAATAAGTCTTACATCGCAAATGTCTCGATGGACAATAATAAGTTCATCACAAGTAAATAAACTAGCAGCGGAATATTGTTCTTGAGGGCTCCGTCACAGGCGTTGCCCGGGGGTCTCCATGAACCTAGAAACCTTCTTCGGGTCCAAAGTCTTGGTCATTATACACCACCTCATTTTCTTGACCTGAGCAGCAACATAAACCAACAAAATATGCAAGGTTGAGTACCGATGGTACTCAGCAAGTGTGGGAAAATTATGTCATGCATGGCTAGAACAAGGGAGGTTGAACTCATGGTTAAAGCACTATGCCATAAATACCTATTACCTTAGCTTATTAAGCACCTACATTACTACACAGGTGAAATGGTTCCAATCTCCCATACCATCATCATAATCAAATAACCATAACATCATTTCCAATGTTAAGCTCCCCGCTTAACATCCACAACTTCCAAAACCATAAATCCTCTAATCATGAACAAGTCCAAGCCGCTCTTGACCGTGAGCACGGCTGTCATGACAGTTTTGACTCTGCAGAGTTTGTACCACTGTACCCACATGTAGTGATTTCATCCCCCGTTGCCGGGTGGACTAAAAGAACCTCCATTATGCCAGTGGCTACGAACCACATTCACACTTCCCAGGTGTGTAGCCAGGAGATCACTACAAAGCCTTTACAAAGGGATTCCCGACGAGCATGGGCCCACTGAGGTTTCACCCCTAACAGCATACAAGAGGCTCCAACCCCGCTGCAGTGGCCCCCTCTTGAGCCTTGCGGTTCATATGGTAGTCCAGCTGACACCTACTCCCCGCACCATCCAACACACCCATACTACGCCGGGGATACACCTAATTAATTGGCCAAGCTGCCCCATCTCAGCATGTGGTTGGCACGGTAAATCCAGGTTACATGCTCCATGAACCGGTCCTTAGGATCCAGGCAAGTACTAAACACAAACCCAAGTCTCGTGCACCCAGCACACAACCAAAACATCCAACTTGCCTTGATCCCTACCTCTACATATCTCACAATATCTCATTCAAGAGTATGGTAAAATAACTGATGATCTCATATCCCAAATATCCCATTCTAAGCATGGCTAAGCATATGCATAATAATAAATGACATAATAGAATGAAACCCAACCCAAGCTACAAGGAAACAAGATAATGCAATTCTAGGGAAACTTCCTAACATGGGTTTCATATTTCAATTGACAATGCAAATAGTTCTAACTACACATCCTAGTATAGGATCAAAGTGGTCAAGGACACTTGCCTCCTTCCTGCTGCTCTTGAAATGGGTAGTCCTGATCTTGGAAAGGAATAACTTGCTCTTGAGCAGGTTCTACATCATACCATCACACATAGCAAAAGAAAAACAACAATCCATAAGACATAGTTCACACTTCCACTTCATACAAACCACACATTCATATTTATGAAAGTCATTCACCATTATATGAGTTGTGGTTACTCTATGTGGGTTGATTTATGGCTTGCATGCACTTTTGATCATATGTATATGATTCCTACTTTTGTGTTCACATTTATACTTACATACTATATATATATGAGTTTCCAATTTAAATAAATTCCTTATATTCAATTACTACACCTTTTAGCTACCTAGTATGCATGAAAGGTATTTTCCTTCTCCATATGTGTCTTCATAATTTCTACCAACCCTAAACTGAATTCTTTGGATTTTAGAACTCCATTGATCATTTACTATTTGCTATATTTTCAGATTTATTTCCTATGCCTAAATGTGAACTTTATTATAAAAATATCAAGATACATCATTGTCGAAGTGTTCGGTCGACACTTCCCCGGGGCCTGCACTGGGCAGCCCGCGGAGGTTCTTTTTTCGGTGGGGCTAGTCCCTAGCGGAGAGCTTGCGCGGATGGACGAGTTAGTAAGAGATTGACGCGGTGAGTTTTACGTGGTTCAGGCCGCCGGAGCGTAAAACCCTACGTCCACGGCGAGCTACGGAGCTCGCTGTATTGCTTGCTGCTCAGGGCCGGAGTCCTGAGCTTGGGGGTGAGTTACAGCTTGGGAGTGTATGGCTAGCGTATGAGTTGCAGAGTGCGAACCCTTGCTATTGTCGCCTACCCGAGCCTTTTATAGTCCAAGACTCGGGCAGCTTACAAGGGGAGCCGGGACCCGACAGGTGGTCCCGGGAAGATTGTCTATTATCTACCGTATCTGCAGTTATGCCGGTAGTTGCCTCTGGTCGAAGGCTTCTGAGCCTTCATCTTGCCGCCCTGCCCATGCCGCATGCTAGTCGTAGTGGTTGATGACGGCGCAGGCGGCATGGGATGTCTTGTCGCGGTGTTTATTGGCTGGCAGGTTCTGACACCGCGCGCCAGTCTGTGATGCGACTGGGCGCAACGGCACCTGACAGAAGCGTGCTCCGCCTCTCCGCGTCTTGGGAAGATGCGGGCCTTGAATACCTTGTACGGGCAAGGTATGGGGCGTCTTTACGCCCGCTTCCTATCGCTCGGGGGCAGGCAGCGCTGTTCTGCTGCCACGTGGCGAGCCGGGAGCTCTCCTCTGAGGAAAGGGAGGTCCGGCCCCGCTGGACGCGTGGCGCCTTCGGACCTCTCTCCCGCGGAGGGGGAGGTCCGGCTTCTGTATGCCATGTGGCGGGCCCGGAGCTCTCCTCTGAGGAGAGGGAGGTCCGACCCCGCCGGACGCGTGGCGCCTTCGGAGCTCTCCCTGCGGAGAAGGGCGAGTTCCTTAGGCATTTTCCCCTGTGCGCGGGGGTACCCCATATCTCAGGTACCGACAGTGGCCCCGGGCCCATCTTGGGGGAGATAGCGAGCCCGAGGTGGGACCTCCGTCTCTTCCGATCCGCGCACTTTCTCTAGGTCCCGTATTGACCGCTGCCGGAGTACGAACGACCGCGGGATCGTGGGAGCGTGCGCTCACTTGATGGTTTCTTTTACTGTGGCGGTTCCCAACACTTCCACTTCTGCACGTCACGGCGCTTTCTTCGGGAACCGCCGAAGTGCCGTGCCGGCTCATATTCTCAGGAGACTGACTCCTTGACCCACCGCTTCAGTTGGGCGGCTTGGGTCCACCCGTCATCAGCTCTCGGTCTAGGAGCCGAAGCGGTTGCCGATGCAGTGTATTCGAAGAGTTCCGAATCGCTTGGGATTGCACCCGGGAAGGTGTGAAATGAAACCCCCATGCGGGTACACTCCCCTTATAAGGCTTCCAGCCCCTGCGCCTGCCTCGAGTCTCTGCAGTCTTGTCTTCTTCCATGGCTCTTAACCCACCTTATGGGGGGAGAATCGCTCTCGATTCCCTCCAGCGATGGCGTCTGCACCAAGCCTGGGACTCAGGGAGCCTGCGTGCCTTGCCTCTAAGGGTGGCGCCACCAAGGGGTCTCTGGTTTGTCCTCCCGACAGAGCCCTTCCTTGGTGACGGCAGGCAGAAAGCACCTTGGCGTTGCGTCCCTTCCCAGGTGGTGGAGTCTTTAAAGAAACCGCTGAAGCACCGAGGAGAATCCCAGGCGGCAGAGTCTCCGAGAAGACCACTGAAGCTGCGGAGGGGGGGGTCCTCAGGAGCACCCTTGATGACACCGGCTTTTGCGCAGGTGATGAGGGAAGGAGGCTCCAGGGGCACCCTTGATGACACCGGCTTTTGCGCCGATGATGAGGGAACTTCAGGAGAAGGAAGCCGCCGATGCACCATGGATGATCCCAGACGGCAGAGTCTCCAGGAAGACCGCTGAATACTGCGGAGGGGGCCTCAGGAGCACCCTTGGTGTCACCGGATTTTGCGCCGGTGACGAGGGAGGCGATTCCTGCGCTCGGGACATAGAGCGAGAGAGTGCCGCCAGGGCTGAAGCCTGGTGATGCGGCCGTTCTTGCAACTTCTGGATTCTGGTCGTGTCAGGAGACCCTTGGGACTTGTTTCTTTCTTTTTATCGAGTCTATAGTCCAGCTCATGGAGCCTCGCATAGTTTGACTCTTTTAGATATTTGTGTCTGTGATGCTCTTTCTCTCCTTCTTGGCTTTGCCTGTCTGAGTCCTTAGCTCCGCAAGGTACTCAGAGGCCATCTCCAATCTCAGAGTTCTGCATAGACACCTTCCTCGGGTTCTAACCGTGTTAGGGGCCCCAGGGGGTCTCCGGATCTCGCCCTATGGGGAGCTCCAAATCTGCCTGCCACGTGGCGGGTCCGGAGCCCCTCCTTAGGAGGCGGGGGCTCCGGCCATGCTGGACACGTAGGGCTTTCGGAGCCCTCCCACCAGGGGGGGAGGTTGTAAGGGTCTCAGTTTTTGACACCCATTTGCAGTGTTCATCACCACACCACACACCTCATTTGAGCAAGAATGATGAACACAAATGAAGAGCAAGTAACAATTATCAACATGCTCATTAGAGAACAAACTCACACATTGCAAAAGTGGTATTTCCCACATGTGATATAGATGGGCTGTACATATGAAAACTCCTACACTTTGCTAAGGATGTCCATGCCAAGTTCCACCCAAATTTAAAACCTTTTTGAGGTCATTTTGGGTATAGATAGGAGGAGGGCAGTTTGAAACCATATTCAAATTCAAACTTTTTTCACCCACTGAATTTAAAAGTGGAAGGCATATTCTCACTCAGCACATTTTTGTGAGCTCCCACACCAATTTTCACTCCATTTGGAGTTGATCTTGACATGAGCTAAGGGGGAGAAATTCAAACTTTATTTGAATTTCAAACTGAACTTGTGCTGAAATTCATTCAAACCAAACCTCATTTGAACTTTGATCAATTCAAATGGCTCATGGGTGAATAATTTGAATTGCCAAGGGTAGTATAGGGTTCACTGTTTACCACAGCTGTTAGGAGTAAATTTCAGAGGTTAAAAGGAGGGGTGGGACCCACATGTCAGCCTCTGCCTCAATACAAACCGACTGAAACACAGTTCAGTCGGTTCCCGGCTGCTGTGTGCGCGCGCCACCGAAGGGGGGCAGCCGGCGCCAGCTCCTGCTGCGCGCCCCAAGCCGGAGACCAGCCGCCGGGCTATTTATTCCCTCCCCGGCGTGCTCCGATCACTCATTCCCCGAGCTGCCGGCATACTCGGCCGTTTTTCCACTGCCATCACCGCCGCTCGAGCTCCCGCTTGATCAAGCCGATCGCTCGCGAGCACGGCCTCCTCCACAGCAAAACGGCACCAAGGGATCGAAAGCAACCTCCCACACTCCGTGTTGGCCAGTGAGCAAGCTTCCTCGAGCTGTACGAGCCATTTCTCCGGCGAGCCGAACATCGCCGCCGATCGGGCTCCCGTGGACAGCACGGCACAGCCGTTGTCACGTCCTCTTCTCTACACAAGAAAGGTGCGTGATTGTATGTAGATGGAGTAGCCGAAAGCCGTTTGGCGATTGATCAACCCTCGGCCGAGAATTTCCAAATTTACTCTTGATCAGTTCATAAGAACCGAGCTCACCTTCGGGTGAAATTCGTGCTCTATGCACGAAGGTTGGACAAGCTCGTTACCTAGTAGCTTCTATGCACGCTAGCGCCCACGCTCGGACTGGAATTGGAGAAAACCATCGAGAATCGGCCATGATATGGCTGTTTTCCCCGCCGCCATGGCTGAACACCTCGGCTCACCGTCGAGAGCCTAGTTGCCGGTATTTCTAGCTTCCACCCAGCCCTAGTTCGTGTTTCCCATGCCCTACTGATGCTCTCCGACCGATTTCCGGTCGATTTGATGCACGGGAGAGCGGGACCGACCTCACCGGAACCCTAGCAGGTGCTGTCACCGGTGTGCACGGGTTTCCGGTCATCGCCGGCGGCCGGCGACCCTACCATCGAGTCCAGGGGGTCGGAAAAGGGGCAGGCGGCAAGTTTCGGGCCGGGGGGTGGCCGGGAACTCAGTTCCGGTGAGGGTCGCCGGAGAACGCCGCCGCCGCGCAGTTGGCGCGAGGAGGGAGACGACGCACTGTGTGCGGGGCCCACAAGCCAGAGTTTAAACTTTTCCCCGAATTTCAGTTTTAGTTCAAACTTCAAATCTTTATAACTTTGGCTAGAAAGCTCCAAATTGAGTGAACCAAATTTTGCTGGATTCAGCTCTCTGAGTACATTCCAGAAAATCAAGTTTCACTTCATGAAATTCCTTATTTCTCCAGAATTAATTCCTTAAAGTTTAAACTGTTAGGAATTTTAACTGGAGAATCCTTTGGAGGGAAATCCTGAAATTTTGCTGAGATGTTCACCAAAATATCCTTGAACTACCATAAAAATTTCAGAACCATTTGAGCTCATTTAGTCCACCTAATGGTGTGATTAGTAAAACTGTTCCAGAGAAAATAGAAAATGTTCAGAAACATTTTCAGAATTTTCTCTGAAATTGTTTAGCTCATATCTTTAGTTAGAGACTTCCAAATTAAGTGAGACCAACTCCATTAGAACCCTCTGAAAATCTAGTTTTCAGAAAGTCATAGTTTGTCTCATGAAAATTCCTAGAACACCCTAAGAGTTCCAATTAAGGTCAAGGACATAATTATTTGTGGAGGGCTCAAATGAGCTTTGCTGCAACTAAAACTTGACCAAGTCTCTGTTTAGGTTGTAACCAAGCCACTGTAAAAGTTTCACAGTCATTAGGTCTATCTAGCAAAGGTTATAGACTTCACAACTTCAAACTTAATACAAGTGCATTAAATTAATACATGTATTGTTCTATCATGTAGTCGCTAAGGTCGAGGAGGAACCCGAAGTCCTAGACTTCGTTACTCCGGAGGAACAGCTAGCCTACGACCAAGAGCAGCAAGGCAAGCCCCGGTTTGCATTAACCTTTTTACAAATATTTATTGTTTTGAGCACATCTTTGAATATTGTTCTTTGCATTAGAGTCTTGATTGGAAACCCAACTGCACAGCCAAGAAAACCATGGGTTGGGGTTAGGATTGCAAACCCCGTTAGCCACTGCATTGCTAGGATAGAGTAGGATTCGGTACAAGTCGAGTAGTTGGAACTACTCGCGAGAATAGGCTAGAGGCACATTGCTCGGGTAGAGATAGCACATGATTCACATGGCAAGAAAATGAGACCGAGCGGAGAGTAAGGGCAGCAGGACTTTGGGGCCTGTGTGCTGTAGCTCCGCTTGTGTCGATTGAGGACCGAGCCGTGTGCGGGCCTGTTGAACAAGCTAGAACAGTACCGAAGACCTACCGGCTATATGGGAACCGGGAAACTGATGTAACTCGGGTAGCTGGGTATTGAGGCATTGCCCGTCGTTCAGAGGGTAGGTTGAGAGCTCGAGGTGTAAATCAGCTGGCGGCACAGAGATGCGCGTGCAGGGACCTCTTGCTCGGGACGATGGGACCGGTTCAATATTTGGCTGACGGGTGAAAGGTAGTCGCGTACGGCGTCCGTGATGGTTGTTGTAGGCAACATCGAGTACGGGCGTACGTGACGGGTTGTTCGGGTAACCCTGCAGGTGTAAATCGATTATAATCGCCGTCCCTCGCGGTCAGTGAGTACCACTTGTTCACTGTACCGTGACGTAGAAAGAACAGGCTAGTCACATGTTAAAATGTTGCTGATTGAAAGCTGGACATTGATTGTTAATGATATGCTGTAGCTTAGCGCTAACTAAAGTTCTTTTCAACTTTGGGCAAAGTGCATGAGAGAAATGCGTTTCTTGTTTGATTGCGGCTCTCTCATGTGCCTTAGCGTAAGGTTCTCCACAACCTGCTGCTAAACTTGAAAGTAAGGTTCTACTAATTAGGCGAGTCCTTGCAAATGATTTTTACCTCATGCAACCCATTACCCTCATGTAGAAGTTCCATGTTTAGGTGAGACGGGTCAGACTTGCTGAGCCTTCGTGCTCACTGCTTGTGTTTGAAGCTTTTGCAGGGTTCTATGAGGAAGGGACTCCCGAAGAGGAGACGGAACCCCAGGAGGGGAACCCCGTCGAGTGGGAGTCGTGCACGCCGCAGAGTTAGTGTGCGTGTGTGCTAGCAAGGACACGTTCGAGGGCTGAACGTGCACTTGGTGCTTAGTCTGCGCCCGCGAGTGTGGACTAAACGTATTTTGATGTAAACAGGTTCATAAAACTGTTTATGTAATAAAACTTCCGCTTCCGCTTTGCACCTTTGACGTGTGTTATACGGTGCTGTGCAACGCAGCACCCCTCAGCGTGATCCTGGCTCGACAGGACCAATGGGGTCGTGTCAGCGTGGTATCAGAGCTCGCTGGAGGTTTAACACAGTACAAAGGTCTTCTTTTTCAAAAATCCAGTGAGGAACGAGTTAGTAGCCCGTATAAGGATGTTATTAGTATATAGAAAGTGGCTTATTAACCTATTTGTTATGTCGGAAAATCGTGCATCTCGGGACGTTCATGTCTTGGGGGGTGCACGTAAGCGCTGTCCACCAGTGCGCACAAGCTGAAGGGTGGAGCCCCATGGGTGGCAGGTAACCCGACCCGCTTTAGTATCCTCTATGACTCTTCATGTCGTTTGGGGTATTCGAGCAACGTCTGTCCCTGGCGTGCGTGGTGCAACATGGGAGACCCCGTCACGTGGTCTGAAACGTGAACACGTAACTCAAGGCGTGTTTGGCTTGAGAACATCCGGGCGAGTGATGACGGCCGGATGTACCAACTGTATGGATTCCGGGCTCGGTGTGCAGCCGAGTCTGATGATTGGTTGAATTTCTGCAGGTAGCCTTACCACGAAACGGTAGACGTGTAGCATCCGTGTGCGAGTGACGAGTAGTGCCACTGAACTAACGAAGCCGGCTAAGTCCGGTATAGGTTTTTCCTTTGTGAGGACGTAGTACCGACATAATCTGGTGACGCCTCGACGTCACATCCAATTAAATGAACAACTTCATTTAAAAGCTTGAAGGTTTTGATCCAAAGTAGTAAAACTTGATGTAACTCCTTCCCTTGAACAGGATATTCAAAGTTAACAAGCTTTCAACTTATAGGATGTTAAGGACAGAGCACTCTGTTTTCAGCTGAATCAAGGCTGAAGTTAATCAGAGGTTAGAGGTTTAGTTCCTTCGAGGTTGGGGTCGTATGATACCTTTCTGGAAAGCGTTGGAAGAGCTTTACAACTTTTCTGTTGAGTTCCAGAGGTGTTTCATCCCTTAACCACTCGAAAAATGCAGTAGAGTTGAAACTGTCCAGAAAACAGGACAGAGCAAAGACTCTCTGTAAATTAAGCATAACTCCCTGCTTAAAAATCCAAAAATAGGAAATGAGGTAGTTCTGGAAAGCTTAAGAGATGGGTTACAACTTTGTAACAGAAAGTTTTGTCAGATTAGGAACAGAATTAACTGGGATTCTTGGATCAAATCAGTACCTAAGGCAGGGAGGTGCTGTCCAATTGTTTCCAGAAATTCTGTTAACTTTGACATCTCATAACTTTTGAACCAGGACAGATCTTAGGACAACCAAATACTTTCTGGAAAGCTATTGAAGTTAACTTTAACTTTGATGTTGAGCTCCAGGACTGGTTTTGCTTTTATCCTGGCCTAAATCAGATTGATATGGAAACTGGTCAGGGCTGTCATGGTAACAGCAGATCAGCAGTCAAATTTGTTTAAAAATTTGAACTATGTTTCCAAGTGTTATGGGTTCAATGACATATCTTATGTTATAACTCAATGGTTTACTGTTTAAATAAATATTTGACATTTCTCAAATATATTTTTACAGATGGCAGCAGATAAACGGTTGGAGAACGGGTGGGTAGTTTCCCACTGCTCTGACCGTAGCGGCTACCCGGAAGCATTGCGGCAAATGCTCCAATATTTCGGGTACAATCAGATGCCGCAATACTTCGCCAAGGAAGAAAGCGAAGAGGGGAACAAGACGTGGATGATCCATGTCGAAGTTTCCGCAGGACCTACGCCACCCGGTTGGGTGCCATTCACCGTCACGGTGAGAGGAAGACAACCGGAAGGGATGTGGCAAGTGGCAGCCCGTGACACTATGTCACGTTTCTGCCAACTACACGTGCAGGCTATGGAGGGCACTCCATACGCACTCGTTCCGGTGGAGGGATGAGCTCAGCATGTGTGGGAAGAGAGGTACCTGGAGGCAACGGACCCGAATTGCCCAAGGTACAACCCCGCGGAGGCAAACCTCAGCCTCCAAATGAGAGCGGGAAACGCTGTGATGGACAGCCAAGCTGTTCATACGGAGCATCTCGCCACCAAGCTCAAGGAGAGCACAAGCCGTGGAGATCATTTCGAGGGTGCTCACAGCGCACTCCGTAATGTGCTCCTTCCGACGATCAAGCGATTGAATGAACAACACAATCAGTTGCGTCGTCTGAAGAAGGCAAAGAAGAAGAGCCGTGTTGACATCGCGGCGTTGCAAGAGCTGGTGCAGACCCTAACCCAGCAGAATGAGGACCTTGCTCAAGAGCGGGACGACGCTATTGAGGAAGGACAAGGCTGGGAAGAGGACTACAACCAGGCTATGGACGAGGTGCATGCATTGCAGGACCTCGTGCCCCCGGTATTGGGCGTACCGGTAGTCTTGGGTCTTCCAACCATGGGAGAACCTGGAATGGGAGAAGAGGTGGTAGACCCCGAGCCACCAGCCGAGGTACCGGAGGAGGACGACCCACAGGAGGTCGAGTTCTACTCCGAGTAGGGGGTTACGGTTGCCAAGTAGGGCAGCTAGGGTAGCGTAACCCAACTTTTGTAATCGGTGACATGTCGGGTAGACAGTAGCGTATGTATAGGTAGTGGCGACATGAGCACGACTTCTCGGAGACCCGAGAATAATGTATCTTGTATAAAGTTTATGCTTTATCAATATATGTGAATGTTGTGCAAGTTAATCATGCGTCGCTTCAATACCTACTGCTGTTTATGGAATTTTGAGTAAGACATGTGCTAACTGCTGCTGTGCTGAATTTCAGAATGACGCGTACTCGTGCCAACCCTGATGTTGGAGGTACTAGCCAAGGGGGAGAGACCTCCCAACCGCCTCCTGAGGACTCCTCGGGACAGCAGCAGCAACAGCAACAGCAAACACCGCCACCGCCACTGCCAACGGTTACATTGGCCGACATTGTCGCGGCAATGGCGGGTTCACATCAGCAGCACACAGAGCTGCTGCAAACGTTAATTGCGAATACGTCTCGCCCAGAGAGACGTCAAGATCGTGAGGAGCGCCAACAGAGCTCCTACTCCGACTTCCTGGCGACTCATCCCCCTGTATTCTCAAGGGCGGACGAACCACTTGACGCGGACAACTGGCTCCGCGCCATAGAGATGAAGTTCGGGCTGCTCCAAATCAGTGAGCAGCGCAAAACTCAGTTCGCAGTCCAGCAGCTCCAAGGATCCGCGAGCGCGTGGTGGGCCAACTTTTGTGCTTCACAACCCACCGACCGAGTGATGACCTGGGCGGAGTTCCGGACGGCCTTCAGGGCCTATCATATACCGCCCGGTTTGATGAAGAGGAAGACGCAGGAGTTCCTACACCTGCAACAAGGGAGCCGGAACGCGCTGGAATATTCCAGGGCGTTCAACGATCTCGCGCTCTACGCGTCGTATCACGCAGATACGGACGAGAAGCGGCGGGACCACTTTTACCAGGGGCTTAACCCGCTCCTGAAGGACAAGCTGGCGATGTTCAATCGCGGCAGCCTCAACGACATCATTGATGCTGCGATTGTTCAGGAGGACTCCGGCAAGGAGTTGGCGGCGGCAGAGCGAAAGCGAAGCGCGCCGCAGAGTAGCGGAGAAGGAGGTGGTCCTTCTCAGAAGTTTCGAATGGTGAATCGCCCACCATCAGGCCCACGCTGGCAACCACCACAGCGGTCGATGCCGTTCCGCGGTCGGCCGTACTCTTCACCAGCATTCCGGCCGGCACTGCCAGCACCACCGCAACAACAACAGCAGCAGCGGGCGATGCCGCGTGCGTTTGCACCTCCGCAACGCATGCCGGGCTTTCGTCCCCCGAGTACTCCACCAGCAGCGGCCACATGTTACAAGTGTGGTCGTCCAGGACACTTCGCGAGCAGTTGCCCGGAGAGGCAAGGCGGCGGAGTGGCACCACAGTTTCCGGGGAGGAATCAACCCCGGAACCATACTAATGCGCGGCGGGCAAACCCTAGGCCCGGTACTGTCCACCAGCTTGCCATTGAGGACGTGCCGGAGGGCGAGCCAATCCTTGCGGGTATGTTCCAACTCCACCAGCATCCCGCTATAGTACTATTTGATTCAGGCGCCACGCATAATTTTATTAGCCAAGCTTTCATTGCTAAACACAGCTTGCCAATACTACCCACCGATAGTCCATATTTAATTTGTTCACCGGGTGGGAAGATTTCAGCAAGCGTAATGGTCTCCAAAGCACCATTATGCTTAGCGGGTAGAGTGTACCCCACGTCTCTCATTATCTTAGAGGGGCAGAAGGTCGATGTCATCCTAGGAATGTCGTGGTTAACCCGCCACGGCGCTATTTTAGACACCGTCCTCCGAGTCGTGCACTTAAACTCAGAAGTGCACGGTTCGCACTCATTATTTCTGGACAGTCCAGAAATAAAACTTCCAAGTGTCTATCAAGCCACAACCATCAGATTGGAAGACATTCCAGTGGTCCGAGAGTTCCCTGATGTATTCCCGGACGATTTGCCGGGGATGCCACCCGATAGAGAGGTGGAGTTCAAGATTGAACTTGCACCGGGAACCATGCCAATATCCCGAAGGCCGTACAAGATGGCGCCCAAGGAGTTGGCTGAACTGAAGACTCAGCTCACGGACCTTCTGGAGAAGGGTTTTATTAGGCCGAGCTCCTCGCCATGGGGCTGTTCGGCATTATTTGTCAAAAAGAAGGATGAAACGTTGTGGCTTTGCGTGGACTACCGTCCATTAAATGCCGTAACCATCAAGAACAAGTACCCGTTGCCACGGATCGACATGTTGTTTGATCAGTTGGTCGAAGCAAAGATCTTTTCCAAGATGGATTTAAGATCCGGGTACCATCAGATTAAGATAAGGGCGGAGGACATTCCAAAGACAGCTTTCTCGACAAGGTATGGACTTTATGAGTACCTGGTCATGTCCTTTGGCCTCACCAATGCTCCAGCTCACTTCATGTACTTAATGAACTCGGTGTTCATGCCGGAGCTGGACAAGTTTGTGGTGGTCTTCATTGACGACATCCTAGTATACTCCAAGTCGGAGGAAGATCACAAGAAACATCTGCGTATAGTCTTGCAACGGCTGCGGGATCACAAGTTATACGCAAAATTCAGCAAATGCGAGTTTTGGATATCGCAAGTGCCTTTCCTCGGGCATATCATCTCAGCAGAGGGTATCGCTGTGGACCCGAGCAAGATCACGCAAGTGCTGAATTGGAAATCCCCGAGAACTGTTCATGAGGTATGGAGTTTCCTCGGACTCGCGGGATATTATCGGAGGTTCATTCCGAACTTCTCAAAGATTGCCAAGCCAATGACAGAGCTGCTGAAGAAGGCTACCAAATATATTTGGAGTCCAGCATGTGAAGCAGCATTCAAGGCTTTAGTCAAGCACCTGACATCAGCACCGGTTTTGGCGCAGCCAGACACAACAAAACCGTTCGATGTGTACTGCGATGCATCCGGCATTGGGCTCGGATGTGTGCTGATGCAAGACCGAAGAGTGGTCGCGTATGGATCACGGCAGCTTAGGAACCATGAGCAAAATTACCCAACTCACGACTTGGAGCTCGCTGCCGTGGTACTTGCACTGAAGATGTGGAGGCACTACCTACTCGGTAACCTCGTACATTTATATACCGACCACAAAAGCCTCAAGTACATATTCACTCAGAAGGAGCTGAACATGAGGCAACGAAGATGGTTAGAACTGATAAAGGATTACGAGATAGAGATCCATTATCATCCGGGCAAGGCAAACGTTGTGGCAGACGCGCTAAGCCGCAAGTCACACGTCAATAATCTGACCATCACACCGTTGGAAGAGAGCGAACCACCACTACATGTGATTCCACACGGAGCTCTCTACAACCTAGCTTTGATCCCCACCATCCGTGAAGAGATAGCGGCAGCCCAGAAGAATGACAAGGGCATGTCACATTTGCGGAGACGTGTAGACAGTGGGGAGTTGAAATGTTTCCGGAAGGACGGAGACGGCGTCCTATGGTTCAAGGACCGGATTGTCGTACCCCGAAACCCGGAGCTACGGAAGAAAATCTTTGATGAGGCTCACTTATCAAAATTTTCTATTCACCCCGGCAGCAACAAAATGTATCAAGAACTCAGAAGCAAGTTTTGGTGGACACGGATGAAGCGAGAGACTGCAAAATACGTGTCCGAGTGTGATACATGTCGAAGGGTGAAGGCAGACCACATGCGGAAACCGGGACTGCTGCAACCACTGGGCGTTCCTGCCTGGAAGTGGGAGGACGTGAGCATGGACTTCGTCGTCGGTTTACCCACCACCTTACAGAAACATGATTCTGTGTGGGTGATCGTCGATCGGCTCACCAAAGTTGCCCATTTCATCCCGGTCAACACCAACTACAACGCCAAGAAGTACGCTGAACTGTACATCTCACGGATCCTATGCTTATACGGCGTACCCCGTACCATCATATCGGACCGGGGCACTTTATTTGTGTCCCGTTTTTGGGAGCAGCTACACGCTGCCTTGGGGACGAAGCTGATCCGTAGTTCAGCCTACCACCCGCAGACGGATGGACAAACCGAGCGGGTAAATCAGATTCTAGAAGACATGCTACGAGCTTGCGCTATCGACCACGGCAAGAATTGGGATGATCACTTGCCATTAGCCGAGTTCTCATACAACAACGGGTACCAAGCCAGCATCAAGATGGCGCCCTACGAGGCGCTATACGGCAGGAAATGCCGCACACCACTGAACTGGTGTGAGTCTGGCGAGAGGGTTACCTTCGGGATTGACCTTGTCAACGACGCGGAAGAAAAAGTTCGACTGATTCAAGCGAACCTAAGAGCCGCTCAATCCCGACAGAAACAGTATGCGGACCGGAGAAGGCGCCCATTACAATTCGAAGTTGGAGATCACGTATACCTACGAGTGTCTCCAATGAAGGGCGTAAACAGATTTGGGGTGAGAGGAAAGTTGGCACCCCGATTCATCGGTCCATTCCAGATTACCGAAAGATATGGATCGGTAGCATACCGGCTGAGATTACCAGAAGCACTTTCCGGTGTGCACGACGTCTTTCACATTTCCCAGCTGAGGAAGTGTCTCAAGCTATCAACTACCGTTCAGCTGGAAGACATTGAAGAACTGCAACCGGATCTCACCTATCGGGAGGAACCGGTGCAGGTTATTGATGAAAAGGCCCGAACCACACGCAACCGTACGTTGTGGTTCTACAAGGTTCTATGGAGTAATCACTCCGTGGACGAAGCGACATGGGAGAGCGAAGAATTCCTTCGCACTAACCACCCCGACTTTCTCACGTCGCATATCCGGTAATTTTCCACCGTCCTCTCTCTCATTTTCACCTTATAATCTCGGGACGAGATTCTTTTAAGGGGGGAGGAATGTAAGGGTCTCAGTTTTTGACACCCATTTGCAGTGTTCATCACCACACCACACACCTCATTTGAGCAAGAATGATGAACACAAATGAAGAGCAAGTAACAATTATCAACATGCTCATTAGAGAACAAACTCACACATTGCAAAAGTGGTATTTCCCACATGTGATATAGATGGTCTGGACATATGAAAACTCCTACACTTTGCTAAGGATGTCCATGCCAAGTTCCACCCAAATTTAAAACCTTTTTGAGGTCATTTTGGGTATAGATAGGAGGAGGGCAGTTTGAAACCATATTCAAATTCAAACTGTTTTCACCCACTGAATTTAAAAGTGGAAGGCATATTCTCACTCAGCACATTTTTGTGAGCTCCCACACCAATTTTCACTCCATTTGGAGTTGATCTTGACATGAGCTAAGGGGGAGAAATTCAAACTTTATTTGAATTTCAAACTGAACTTGTGCTGAAATTCATTCAAACCAAACCTCATTTGAACTTTGATCAATTCAAATGGCTCATGGGTGAATAATTTGAATTGCCAAGGGTAGTATAGGGTTCACTGTTTACCACAGCTGTTAGGAGTAAATTTCAGAGGTTAAAAGGAGGGGTGGGACCCACATGTCAGCCTCTGCCTCAATACAAACCGACTGAAACACAGTTCAGTCGGTTCCCGGCTGCTGTGTGCGCGCGCCACCGAAGGGGGGCAGCCGGCGCCAGCTCCTGCTGCGCGCCCCAAGCCGGAGACCAGCCGCCGGGCTATTTATTCCCTCCCCGGCGTGCTCCGATCACTCATTCCCCAAGCTGCCGGCATACTCGGCCGTTTTTCCACTGCCATCACCGCCGCTCGAGCTCCCGCTTGATCAAGCCGATCGCTCGCGAGCACGGCCTTCTCCACAGCAAAACGGCACCAAGGGATCGAGAGCAACCTCCCACACTCCGTGTTGGCCAGTGAGCAAGCTTCCTCGAGCTGTACGAGCCATTTCTCCGGCGAGCCGAACATCGCCGCCGATCGGGCTCCCGTGGACAGCACGGCACAGCCGTTGTCACGTCCTCTTCTCTACACAAGAAAGGTGCGTGATTGTATGTAGATGGAGTAGCCGAAAGCCGTTTGGCGATTGATCAACCCTCGGCCGAGAATTTCCAAATTTACTCTTGATCAGTTCATAAGAACCGAGCTCACCTTCGGGTGAAATTCGTGCTCTATGCACGAAGGTTGGACAAGCTCGTTACCTAGTAGCTTCTATGCACGCTAGCGCCCACGCTCGGACTGGAATTGGAGAAAACCATCGAGAATCGGCCATGATATGGCTGTTTTCCCCGTCGCCATGGCTGAACACCTCGGCTCACCGTCGAGAGCCTAGTTGCCGGTATTTCTAGCTTCCACCCAGCCCTAGTTCGTGTTTCCCATGCCCTACTGATGCTCTCCGATCGATTTCCGGTCGATTTGATGCACGGGAGAGCGGGACCGACCTCACCGGAACCCTAGCAGGTGCTGTCACCGGTGCGCACGGGTTTCCGGTCATCGCCGGCGGCCGGCGACCCTACCATCGAGTCCAGGGGGTCGGAAAAGGGGCAGGCGGCAAGTTTCGGGCCGGGGGGTGGCCGGGAACTCAGTTCCGGCGAGGGTCGCCGGAGAACGCCGCCGCCGCGCAGTTGGCGCGAGGAGGGAGACGACGCACTGTGTGCGGGGCCCACAAGCCAGAGTTTAAACTTTTCCCCGAATTTCAGTTTTAGTTCAAACTTCAAATCTTTATAACTTTGGCTAGAAAGCTCCAAATTGAGTGAACCAAATTTTGCTGGATTCAGCTCCCTGAGTACTTTCCAGAAAATCAAGTTTCACTTCATGAAATTCCTTATTTCTCCAGAATTAATTCCTTAAAGTTTAAACTGTTAGGAATTTTAACTGGAGAATCCTTTGGAGGGAAATCCTGAAATTTTGCTGAGATGTTCACCAAAATATCCTTGAACTACCATAAAAATTTAAGAACCATTTGAGCTAATTTAGTCCACCTAATGGTGTGATTAGTAAAACTGTTCCAGAGAAAATAGAAAATGTTCAGAAACATTTTCAGAATTTTCTCTGAAATTGTTTAGCTCATATCTTTAGTTAGAGACTTCCAAATTAAGTGAGACCAACTCCATTAGAACCCTCTGAAAATCTAGTTTTCAGAAAGTCATAGTTTGTCTCATGAAAATTCCTAGAACACCCTAAGAGTTCCAATTAAGGTCAAGGACATAATTATTTGTGGAGGGCTCAAATGAGCTTTGCTGCAACTAAAACTTGACCAAGTCTCTGTTTAGGTTGTAACCAAGCCACTGTAAAAGTTTCACAGTCATTAGGTCTATCTAGCAAAGGTTATAGACTTCACAACTTCAAACTTAATACAAGTGCATTAAATTAATACATGTATTGTTCTATCATGTAGTCGCTAAGGTCGAGGAGGAACCCGAAGTCCTAGACTTCGTTACTCCAGAGGAACAGCTAGCCTACGACCAAGAGCAGCAAGGCAAGCCCCGGTTTGCATTAACCTTTTTACAAATATTTATTGTTTTGAGCACATCTTTGAATATTGTTCTTTGCATTAGAGTCTTGATTGGAAACCCAACTGCACAGCCAAGAAAACCATGGGTTGGGGTTAGGATTGCAAACCCCGTTAGCCACTGCATTGCTAGGATAGAGTAGGATTCGGTACAAGTCGAGTAGTTGGAACTACTCGCGAGAATAGGCTAGAGGCACATTGCTCGGGTAGAGATAGCACATGATTCACATGGCAAGAAAATGAGACCGAGCGGAGAGTAAGGGCAGCAGGACTTTGGGGCCTGTGTGCTGTAGCTCCGCTTGTGTCGATTGAGGACCGAGCCGTGTGCGGGCCTGTTGAAAAAGCTAGAACAGTACCGAAGACCTACCGGCTATATGGGAACCGGGAAACTGATGTAACTCGGGTAGCTGGGTATTGAGGCATTGCCCGTCGTTCAGAGGGTAGGTTGAGAGCTCCAGGTGTAAATCAGCTGGCGGCACAGAGATGCGCGTGCAGGGACCTCTTGCTCGGGACGATGGGACCGGTTCAATATTTGGCTGACGGGTGAAAGGTAGTCGCGTACGGCGTCCGTGATGGTTGTTGTAGGCAACATCGAGTACGGGCGTACGTGACGGGTTGTTCGGGTAACCCTGCAGGTGTAAATCGATTATAATCGCCGTCCCTCGCGGTCAGTGAGTAACACTTGTTCACTGTACCGTGACGTAGAAAGAACAGGCTAGTCACATGTTAAAATGTTGCTGATTGAAAGCTGGACATTGATTGTTAATGATATGCTGTAGCTTAGCGCTAACTAAAGTTCTTTTCAACTTTGGGCAAAGTGCATGAGAGAAATGCGTTTCTTGTTTGATTGCGGCTCTCTCATGTGCCTTAGCGTAAGGTTCTCCACAACCTGCTGCTAAACTTGAAAGTAAGGTTCTACTAATTAGGCGAGTCCTTGCAAATGATTTTTACCTCATGCAACCCATTACCCTCATGTAGAAGTTCCATGTTTAGGTGAGACGGGTCAGACTTGCTGAGCCTTCGTGCTCACTGCTTGTGTTTGAAGCTTTTGCAGGGTTCTATGAGGAAGGGACTCCCGAAGAGGAGACGGAACCCCAGGAGGGGAACCCCGTCGAGTGGGAGTCGTGCACGCCGCAGAGTTAGTGTGCGTGTGTGCTAGCAAGGACACGTTCGAGGGCTGAACGTGCACTTGGTGCTTAGTCTGCGCCCGCGAGTGTGGACTAAACGTATTTTGATGTAAACAGGTTCATAAAACTGTTTATGTAATAAAACTTCCGCTTCCGCTTTGCACCTTTGACGTGTGTTATACGGTGCTGTGCAACGCAGCACCCCTCAGCGTGATCCTGGCTCGACAGGACCAATGGGGTCGTGTCAGAGGTCCGGTTTTCGCCTGTCACGTGGCGAGTCCGGAGCCCCCCTCATGGGAGGCGGGAGCTCCGGACCTGCTGGACGCGTGGGGCCTTCGGGCCTCGCCCCTGCTGAAGGGGCGGGGCCCGGTCCTTCCAGTCCTGGGCCGGTGCTGCTGATAGCTCCTTTCCACCCGCTTTATGTAGTCCCTGTCGCCATAGCCTGGAGGCCCTGCACATAGGTAGAGGAAACGTAATTCTCCTTGGGGACTCCCCCTCTCTTATCTCATAGTCTTATTTGACTTATAGCCCCTAACCATATGCTTGGTGCTTGGGGACTGTAGAGAGGGGGAGCTGAGCACATGGGAACCATGCACTGCAAGGGTGGTTAAAAAACTTAATACACAATTTAAATGAGTACGAGGAAAGAGCAAAGTAGAGCAGATTTCTTTTCGTACAACTTTCCACAGGAGGAAGGCAGGCTAAACATGGAGGCCACGACCCGCCCCATTAAGAGGGGAAGCAAGACTCTACGCGCTTGGAGTCGGAACCAGGCAAAGCTGAACGTAGTCCTGTACCGTCCCCTGGGGCTTAGCTGCTCCGAGCGCTGCTCCTGGACTCTATGGAGTTTATTACGAAAAGAAAGTACTGTCCTATTTTTGTTCTAGGGGTAGAACTTACGGAGGTGTTCTATGTTCCAAGGGTTTGGGAGCAGGTCCCCATCCTCGGTGGAAAGGCGCACACACCCGGGGCGGCATACTTTCGCGACTCGGAAGGGGCCTTCCCAACTAGGGGAGAGTTTGTGGGCCCCTTCACGAGAAAGTATGCGCCGCAACACCAGGTCACCTTCCTGCAGCTCCCGGGCACGCACAGACCTCTGGTGGTAGCGCCGAAGCGCTTGTCTGTACCGCGCGTTACGGAGTGCTGCATGTAATCGAACCTCGTCGACGAGGTCGATTTCTCCACGCCGGAGGTTGTCCTGCGCGGCTTCGTCGTAAGCCCGGACACGGTGAGACTTCATGGTGATTTCTGGGGGAAGTACAGCTTCGGCCCCATACACCATGAAGAAGGGTGTCTCCCCGGTGGCCCGGCTCTGGGATGTCCGGTTAGCCCATAGTGTGCTCAGAAGCTCATCTACCCAATTGGCACCATGTTTCTTCAGGCTGGCGAAGGTGCGAGTCTTAAGGCCCCGGAGAATCTCCGCGTTGGCCCTCTCAACTTGCCCATTGCTCCTTGGGTGGGCGACATAGGCATAGCACACCTGAATACCAAGGTCCTCGCAGTAGTCTTGGAATGCTGCGCTGGTGAACTGGGTCCCGTTGTCGGTGATGATTCTGTTCGGGACCCCGAACCGGCAGACAATAGACTTGATGAACTTTACTGCGGATTGTTTGTTGATGGTGACAACTGGTGTAGCTTCCGGCCACTTGGTGAACTTGTCGATGGCGACATATAGGTACCGGAATCCCCCGACGGTTCTGGGAAATGGTCCCAAGATGTCCAGCCCCCATACGGCAAATGGCCACGAGGGCGGGATCATCTGTACCGCCTGAGCCGGTGTATGGATCTGCTTGGCGTGGAACTGGCACGCCTTGCAGCTCTCGACCAGCTTGACGGCATCCTGGAGTGCTGTCGGCCAGTAGAAGCCATGCCGGAAGGCTTTACTGACAAGCGCGCGTGAGGAAGAGTGACTTCCACATTCGCCTCCATGGATCTCAGCGAGCAAGTCGCAGCCTTCCCCCTGGGTTATGCACCGCAATAGGATGTGGTTGGCGCCACGCCGGTAGAGATCCCCCTCTACCAGCGCGTATCTCTTAGCCATACGCACAATCCGTTCAGCGGTTGCATGTTCATCAGGGAGGATATTGTCCTTCAAGTAGTCCCGGATCTCCGTGATCCATGCATCGGGTCTGACTTGAGCTTCTGGATCTTGAGCGCTGGGTTGCACGGAGTCCCCAGTGACGCTTACGATCCTTGGCGGCATCCATGGCTGTAGGGCCGCCGGGACCGCCAGCTTCGAGGTGCTGGTCAAGCCCCCTTCGCCCGGCTCGGCGGGCCGGGCTGTAGGCCGCAGCAACGTACTCTCAAAAACTCCTTCGGGCGCGGGGGCTCCGGTGGAAGCCTTCGTTGAAAGGTTGTCAGCTGCGGCATTACCAGCGCGCGGTACGTGATGCAGGTCCAAGGCGAGGAATTCTTTCTCCAACATCTGCACGTGAAGCAGATACGCTGCTAGCTGTGGGTCATTGCAGGAGCATTCGCCCTTGACTTGCTTGATGACCAGTTGGGAGTCGCCCTGTGCCAACAACTGGCGAGCGCCTAAAGACAGGGCTGTCTGCAGGCCAAAGATGAGTGCTTCATACTCCGCCATGTTGTTGGTTGCCTTGAAATTGAGACGCACCATATACCCAAACTGTTCCCCCGATGGCATGAGGAGCAGTACGCCGGCACCGGCCCCCTGCTTTCGCGAGGAGCCGTCGAAGAAAAGTGTCCAGTGGGGTTCGGTGAAGACCGGAGCTTGGTGCTCTGTCTCACCGCCTTCATGGGCCCCTGGGTCAGTCTTCGTTGGTGTCCACTCCGCCACAAAGTCAGCCAGTGCTTGGCTCTTGACTGCATGGCGTGGGAGGAAGTCCAGCTCAAACTCCGCCAGCTCCGCCGCCCATTTAGCAACGTTGCCAGTCGCATGGGGGCTGTGAAGAATTTTCTTCAGCGGATACGAGGTGACTACCGAGACCCGGTGGGCCTGGAAGTAATGGCGGAGCTTCCTGGAGGCCACGAGCACCGCATACAGCAGCTTGTGGACTTCTAGGTACCTTGTCTTGGCATCATGAAGTACTTCGCTGATGTAGTAGACAGGCCTCTGTATGGTTCGAGCCCTCTCTCTTAGGCTTGGGAGGTCCTCGTCCATTGGCCCTGGCCCGTTGGGGGTGAGTGGACCCACGGGGGCCTCCGGGAACTGGGACCCGGAGGCCCTTAAGCTATCTTGATTATCCGGGAGCTTCGGGGGGTCTTGAGGGACCTCCGGGAGGTCCCAATTGGCCCCCGGGGATTTATCTTGGGGGTCCGGGAGACCGCCCTGGACCTCCGGGAGGTCGACCCGGACCTCCGGGGGGTCCGTGAGACCGCCTTGGCCCTGCGGGGTCTCCTGGCGTCTGTCTTCTGCTACCGGAGCAGGTTGCGAAGGTGAGGGGTCTGGCCGCTCTGCGACGAGGACCATACTCACTACTTCTATTGTCGCCGCAATGTAGAGCAGCGGGTGCTCCCCGGGCTCAGGGGCTACCATGATAGGTAGGGTCGTCAGGAGTCGCTTTAACTCCCGGAAAGCCTCTTCTGCTTCGTCAATCCAGGCAAAAGGGCCTGACTTGCGCAGGAGCTTAAAGAAAGGGAGTGGCCGCTCTGCTAGCCTCGGTATAAATCGACTCAGCGCGGCTAGACATCCCGTGAGTTTCTGAACATCCTTGACAAGGGCAGGGGGCCGCATCAAGTCGATGGCCTTGATCTTCTCTGGGTTGGCCTCAATCCCTCGGTGCGAGACCAGGAACCCTAAGAGCTTCCCAAAGGACACGCCGAACACACATTTATCTGGATTCAGCTTGGTGCGTGTAGAGCACAACTTGTCAAAGACTAAGGATAGGTTATCTAGCAAAGATGAACCCTGCTTGACCTTGACAACTATGTCATCGACGTACACCTCAACTAGGTCTCTTATTAACTCCCCAAAGGTTTTGTGCATCGCTCGCACAAAGGTGGGGAGTGCATTCTTTAGGCCGTAAGGCATAGACACATAGCAATAAATGCCGTCTACTGTGATGAAGGAGGTGTGCTCCTCGTCCGCCCTAGACATAGGGATCTGATGGAAACCCGAGTAGGCATCTAGGAAGCACAGCATATCACAGCCTGACGTTGAGTCTACTATTTGATCTATTCTAGGGAGAGGGAATGGATCTTTGGGACATGCCTTATTGAGACTGGTGTAGTCGATGCACATCCGGAGCTTCCCGCCGGCCTTCGGGACAACGACGGGGTTCGCCAACCACCGGGGGTGGTGGACCTCCCGTATGAAGCCAGCGTCCAGCAGCTTCTTGACTTCCTCACGAATGAAGTTTTGCCGCTCGATGGACTGCTTGCGGGGCTTCTGTTGAACCGGTATGGCGTCGGGGAAGACTTTCAAGTGGTGCTCGATCACCTCCCTGGGGATCCCCGGCATCTGCGACGGCTGCCATGCAAACACGTCGACGTTGTGCCGGAGGAAGGTGACGAGCGCGCCTTCCCATTTGCTATCCAGGCTCCCGGCTACCCAGGTGGTCTGGGTAGCTTCGGCGCCGACTTGGACGACCTTTAAGGGGACGCCGCCCTCGTCGAGAGGTTGCACGCGGGGTGCTGTGGCGGAAGCACGGTGACGTGCGCTCGGGCGGAGCTGGTCCGGCTCCGTATTGCCGGGGGCTGAAGTCCCAGCTGTTGCGAGCGCTTGGAGCTTCTCTAGGGCCGACACTGCAGCAGTGCGGTCCCCACGAATCCTGAGGACGCCCGTCGGTGTTGGCATCTTCAGGACGAGGTAGCCGTAGTGGGCTACAGCCATGAACCGGTACAGGGCTGGCCTGCCGATTATGGCGTTGAAGGGGAGGTCTATCTCCGCTACGTCGAACAGAATGTACTCTGTCCGATAGCTGTCCGGAGCCCCGAAGGTCACCGGGAGGCTAATGTTGGCGTAGGGGATGACCTGACCCGGACCTACCCCCGAGAACGGGCTCGACGGGGTGAGCTTGGCCATCGGGATCTGCAGCTTCTGGAAAGCTGCACGGCTGATGAGGTTCAGCCCAGCTCCTCCATCTACCAAAACGTGGTACCTTCTCACATTGGCGATGGTAGGGGCTACCAAGAGCGGTAGTTGGCTGACCCCAGCCATGTTCCTGGGGCAGTCGGTGGCGTCAAAGCTGATGGGGGTCCCCATCCACTTAAGGTGCGGTGCAGCACTTGGGAGTGGCGCCACCGACGCTACCGCTCGGCGCAGAGTCTTGACTGCGCTTCGGGACGAGGGGTCCGCGGACCCGCCGTATATGATGTAGAGCTTCTTTCGACGCTCATCGTCACTGGAGCTGAAGTCCTCATGATTGCGTGCCGCCTTCACGACACGCTGAGGCTCCTGGATCTCCTCTGGGTGGTCGATGTTGTCTGGAACATTCACCCTCTGTTCGTCTTCCTTTGGACGGAAGGGCGGGGCATCAGCCCGCTGCCGCTTCCCCTTGCGGAAGCGCTCTGCGAGCCTTCGGATCTCCTGACACTCGGCAGTAGTGTGGCGACAGCTGCCGTGCACAGGGCACATATTGTCTTGATCACCTTCTGGGATCGGTGATCTTCGCTGCCTCTTGTCGGGGCGCGGCCCCCGAGCCCCACTGAGCGTCGCTGCAGTGACGACTGGGGCTGCGGCCGGTGATCTTATCTTGCTTCTGCCTCGGCTCTTGGTCTTCCTGCTGCCTCCATAGGGAGTAGGACCAGATCCGGGCAGTCCTCCTGACTCGGAGGACGGCTGTGAGTGCCAGTTCCGTCCTTCGGCTGCTCTGGCGCACTTGTCCGCCAAGCTGAAGAGCTCTGAGGCATCGCGGACCTCCCTGGTCGCGAGCTTCTCAAGCATCTTCTTGTCTCGGACGCCTTGCCGGAACGCCACCACCACAGAAGCATTTTGAATGTGTGGGATGGTGTTCCGCACCCGGGAGAACCGCTGGATGAAAGAGCGCAGCGACTCCCCAGGTTGTTGCTGGATGGCGTGGAGGTCGAGCTCCGTGCCAGGCTGGGTGTAGGGACTGCCGAAGTTGGCTATGAACTGCCGGCAAAGCTCTCCCCAGGAAGTTACGGAACCCTGGGGGAGGTTCATGAGCCAAGACCAAGCTGGGCCAGTCAAGGCGACAGGGAAGTAATTGGCCATGACGGCTTCATTCCCTCCTGCGGCAAGTACGGCGGTGGAGTAGATCTGGAGGAACTCCGCCGGGTTGACGCTGCCGTCGTACTTCTCGGGCAGGTGCTGCCGAAACTTGCGCGGCCACTTTACGAAGCGAAGGTGGGGCGCAAGGGCCGCACACCCTGCTTCTGTCGCCGCAGGTTCTGGTGCCGCGAACGCTTGGTTCGCACTGAGCACCGCGTACCCCGGTATGGGCAAGGCTGCACCATAGGCCGGGGGCGCCATCTGCAGGACATATGACTGTGGCATATTCTGCACGGCGCAGGCCTGGGGCAGAGATCGCGTGGTGAAGGTCTGCTCTTCAGGCTGGGTCGAGGCCGACGTCATGCTGTCGTCAGCCTCTTGGTAGCGACGCCTTTCTCGGCGCTGCTCGAGGTATACCCGGGCATCTTGACCCAGGCGACACTGCTCCAGCTCTGTCCTCAGATCTGTCGATTGGAGCCTGGTAGAGCTGGAGTCTGCCGTCTGCTCGTTAACCAATGGTGCGCGCATCAGCAACACGACCGGTTGGCCAGAGCGTCGTCCCCGCCGAAGTCGAGGGTTTGCGGCGGCGACGACGAGACGGTCTACCTCGCGGATCCACTGCCGGGTCGCTGCCTGAGGCGCGTCCCCAGCGGGCAGATTGTACAGTAGCGCTCTCGCTGCAGCTAGCGCACCCCCACTGGGTACGCCCAGCGCTACTGAAGACTTGATGCTGGTTGGAGCCTGCATTGCCGGGGTCGGCGCTGCCAGAGCCGGTTGCTGGCTCCCAGCTTGTACCGACACACTCCGTCCCGAGTGTGTCGACATATACTCCCCCCTGGTCGCGGTTTGCCGCAGAGGCGAGGGGGGAGAGTTCGCCGCTGAAGGAAGCTTGGTCATCTTCGTCAGTGGAAACTCGTCGCGCTAGGAGAAAAGCCCCCTTCCTAGCGCGCCAAATGTCGAAGTGTTCGGTCGACACTTCCCCCGGGCCTGCACTGGGCAGCCCGTGGAGGTTCTATTTTCGGTGGGGCTAGTCCCTAGCGGAGAGCTTGCGTGGATGGACGAGTTAGTAAGAGCTTGACGCGGTGAGTTTTACGTGGTTCAGGCCGCCGGAGCATAAAACCCTACGTCCACGGCGAGCTACGGAGCTCGCTGTATTGCTTGCTGCTCAGGGCCGGAGTCCTGAGCTTGGGGGTGAGTTACAGCTTGGGAGTGTATGGCTAGCGTATGAGTTGCAGAGTGCGAACCCTTGCTATCGTCGCCTACCCGAGCCTTTTATAGTCCAAGACTCGGGCAGCTTACAAGGGGGGCCGGGACCCGACAGGTGGTCCCAGGAAGATTGTCTATTATCTACCGTATCTGCAGTTATGCCGGTAGTTGCCTCAGGTCGAAGGCTTCTGAGCCTTCATCTTGCCGCCCTGCCCATGCCGCATGCTAGTCGTAGTGGTTGATGACGGCGCAGGCGGCATGGGATGTCTTGTCGCGGTGTTTATTGGCTGGCAGGTTCTGACACCGCGCGCCAGTCTGTGATGCGACTGGGCGCAACGGCATCTGACAGAAGCGTGCTCCGCGTCTCCGCGTCTTGGGAAGACGCGGGCCTTGAATACCTTGTACGGGCAAGGTATGGGGCGTCTTTACGCCCGCTGCCTATCGCTCGGGGGCAGGCAGCGCCGTTCTGCTGCCACGTGGCGGGCCCGGAGCTCTCCTCTGAGGAAAGGGAGGTCCGGCCCCGCTGGACGCGTGGCGCCTTCGGACCTCTCTCCCGCGGAGTGGGAGGTCCGGCTTCTGTATGCCACGTGGCGGGCCCGGAGCTCTCCTCTGAGGAGAGGGATGTCCGGCCCCGCCGGACGTGTGGCGCCTTCGGAGCTCTCCCTGCGGAGAAGGGCGAGTTCCTTAGGCATTTTCCCCTGTGCGCGGGGGTACCCCATATCTCAGGTACCGACAATCATCTAAACAGAATAGGTTCTGATTTAAAATAGTTGCTAATATATTTTTGACCTTTTCCTCTGATGTAAACTATTTTACAATTATTTTCCCTATTTTCTAGAACTATTCTTTACTTAAAAATGTGTCCCTAAATGTGAATAATAAACTAAACAGATTCACTTCAGCCCAAAATATGTTTTTATCTCACTCCAAAGTTTTCTAAATACTGAGAAAGTTTTTAATTTAATTTTGACAATATGTTTGTCCTACTTTTTAAATTTTAAACACTAGCCACATATTCAATTTCCCAATTTAAATATTAAACAGGGCTAAAAAGGTAAACTCACCCCACTACAGGGTCTATAATATTATTTTCAGAATTTTCAGGGGTCTAGCTACACTTATCAGAGGAGTTCTTCCTAATTTTTATTAAGTCCAGGGGCTAAAACTGATTTTTAAATGAATTTACATGATTTTCTGAAGTTCCAGGGGCTAGATCAGAAGTTTTCGGGGCTAGCTCTTATTTCCCGAGAACCCCAGGGGGTAGCACGTAAGATTTTCAGTCTTTATAACGCGGGGCTGATGTGGACCGTCCGATTTTAAACCGACGGCTGAGATTATAACGTCGAACCGGTACGCGGGGATTTAAACCCTACCGTGCGATTTAAAACAAACGGCGCACAAGCGGCCACGTCGCTCTGATCGAGCGCGGGTGGCGCTGCCGGCGGCGCACGGCGGCGGGAAGCGGCGATCTCGCCGGAGACTTTCGGATCTTCGAGAATTCTTCCTAGAACTGTGATCTTATGGCATATATCGGTGGAGGAGAGGTCGGGGATCTCACCTCGGGGGTTTTCTTGAGCTCGGAGGTCCTGGAAGGTGATCGGCGACGAGGTCCGAGGTGAATTCACGGCGAGGCTCGTCAGCGCTGTGTTTACACCGCAAGTCACCGAGTTTTCTGCACCTGCAAGGTTCCCCGGAGGCGGTGGATCAAGACCAGCGAGTTAGATCGGAATTTCCGAGCTTAGATCGTCTAGAATTCGCCGGAGAAGGCTCGGGTTCTCACCGGAGGAAAAAACAGCAGATCGCGTGGAAAAACAGAACGAGGCCGGGGTTTTTATAGACGGGGGAGGGCGGCGGGGTGGTTTAGATCAAGTCCGCGTCGCCTACGAACGGAATTTGGCGGGGATGCGCGAGAATTCCCGATCGGTTTCGATTCGGGTGAGAGAGTCCGACGCTGGCGCGAGGTAGACCATGAACTGGCGGGCCCCGCCTGTCAGTGGGAGGAAGCGGCGTGCGCGGCTGCGGGCTGGCGCGGGCGCTGGTTGGGCCGGCTGGTGGGTTTTGGCCCACTGGCCGGTTTTTTTTCTGTTTTCCTTTTTCTATTTCTTTTCTGTGTTGAGTTTAATTTGAATTCCAGTTTGAATTTGATTTTTTCCAAAACATGCAACACGTCCAAAAAATTTGAAATTCCCCTCTTAACATGATATAGGTTCTTAACAAGATTTTTGGGGTGTTACAGCTCTACCCCCCTTAAAAGAAATCTCGTCCTCGACATTGTTGATTCTAAGAGAACAATTCCGGAAATTGTGCCTTGAGCTCATCTTCCCGCTCCCAGGTGGCTTCCTCTTCTGAGTGATGCTTCCACTGCACCTTGCACATCCGGATTCTTTTATTTCTGGTGAGGCGTTCCATTGTCTCCAAAATCTTGTATGGTTGCTCGGCATAAGACAAATCCTCAGCTACGTTCACTTCATTCATGGGTAACACCTCTTCAGGCGTCCTCAGGCATTTCTTGAGTTGTGACACATGGAATACATCGTGCACCTCCGATAGACGAGCCGGTAATTCTAGTTGATACGCCACTTCGCCTTTCCTCTCCAAAACTTGAAAGGGTCCGATGTATCGAGGTGGAAACTTCCCTTTCACCTTGAACCGACAAAGTCCTCTGATAGGGGACACCTTGAGATAGACATAGTCTCCCACGTTGAAAACGAGCTCTCTTCTTCGTACATCGGCATAGCTCTTTTGGCGTGTCTGTGCTATCCTCAAATTGTTGCGAATTTCCCTCACCTTCGCTTCGGCCTCTTGTAGTACTTCTGGACCAAACACTTTACTTTCCCCCGTTTGGTTCCAAAATAGGGGAGTTCTGCACTTCCTCCCGTACAAGGCTTCAAACGGTGACATCTTCATACTAGCTTGATAGCTGTTGTTATAGGAAAACTCCGCATACGGTAAGTTCTTGTCCCAACTCCTATTGTTTTTGAGTGCACATGCCCTCAGCATATCTTCAAGGATCTGATTGGTTCTCTCCGTCTGCCCGTCCGTTTGGGGATGATAGGCAGAGCTGAAATTTAGATGGGTTCCCATGGTTTCATGCAACTTCTGCCAAATACTCGAGGTGAACTGTGTCCCTCGGTCCGACACTATCTTCTTCGGCACTCCATGGTAACACACGATCCTTGACATGTATAACTCCGCCAATTTGGATCCACTGTAGCTTTCCTTTACGGGGATGAAGTGAGCTACCTTGGTTAGCCTATCAATGATGACCCATATCGAATCATACCCTGATTGGGTCCTAGGCAATCCCACGATGAAATCCATGCTGATTTCTTCCCATTTCCATTCAGGCACTTTGAGTGGTTGCAATAATCCCGCGGGTCGTTGATGTTCTGCTTTCACCAACTGACATGTGTCACATAGGGCAACATGTTCCGCGACATCTCGCTTCATACCATACCACCAATACCTGCTCTTGAGGTCCTGGTATATCTTCGTACTCCCAGGATGAATGGAATAGTCGGAATCGTGAGCTTCCTTCAAAATCAATTCTCGAATCTCTTTTACTTCAGGCACGCAGATTCTTTTCCCGTGCCACACCGTACCTTGTTCATCCTCTCTGAAACCAGGAGCTTTACTTCCCTTGATGAGTTGCCTGATTTCTTGTATCTTCTCGTCGTTCTTTTGACCCTCGCGTATGTCTCGCTCGAGTGTGGAATCCACTTCCATGGCGATGGCTTCACCACTATTTACCAGGCATAGATTGAGCCTTATAACCTCGTCCTTCAACTCTGCAGGCATGTCCTTCAAGCTCAACTTATTGACCTGCACTTTCCGACTTAAAGCATCGGCCACGACGTTTGCTTTCCCAGGATGATAGTTGATGCCCACATCAAAGTCATTGATTAGCTCTAACCATCTCCTTTGTCTGAGGTTGAGATCTGGCTGTGTGAAAATGTACTTTAAACTCTTATGATCCGTATATATCTCTGTCCTCTTCCCCATCAAATAGTGTCGCCAAATTTTCAACACGTGTACCACTGCGGCTAGTTCTAGGTCATGTGTAGGATAGTTTTTCTCGTGCTTCCGAAGCTGCCGGGACGCATATGCCACGACATGCCCTTCTTGCATGAGAACACATCCCAACCCGTTTCCAGGGGCATCACAGTACACCGTGAAATTCTTCTGCATATCTGGCATAACCAACACTGGGGCTGTTGTCAATCTTTTCTTTAGCTCCTGAAAACTCGTCTCACACTGTGGCATCCATGTGAATGTGATTCCCTTCTCCAACAGTTTGGTGAGGGGTCTCGAGATCTTAGAGAATCCCTCAATAAACCGTCGATAGTATCCAGCCAATCCCAAGAAGCTTCGAACTTCTCCGACATTTTCAAGGGTCTTCCAATTCTGTATATCCTCGATTTTGGCAGGATCCACGGAGATTCCTCCCTCCGAGATTATATGTCCTAAGAAGGGAACTCTCTTCAGCCAAAACTCACACTTGCTCAACTTGGCATATAGTTGGTGTTCTCTCAGCCTCTGCAACACCAACCTTAGATGTTTCTCATGTTCTTCTTCATCTTTGGAGAAGACGAGAATGTCATCTATGAAAACCACCACAAATTTGTCCAGATATTCCATGAATACCTTGTTCATGAGATACATGAAGTATGCCGGGGCATTAGTTAGCCCGAAAGGCATGACAGTGTATTCATACAGTCCGTACCGAGATACGAAAGCTGTCTTGGGAATATCAGATTGTCTTATCTTGAGTTGGTGGTATCCCGACCTGAGATCAATTTTCGAGAACACACAAGCTCCCCTCAACTGATCAAACAAGTCTTCAATGCGGGGTAATGGGTACTTGTACTCCGTGGTACCACTCTCACGCTGGAGGACATACATGTACTCAGTTCTGGCAAGGTGGCGACGATAGATGTGACTCTGGCAGGTGATGGCCTCCCAGGTGACATCCTTCTCCGCATCGACCTGTGTTGCTCTACAAGCTGGAGAGCGGTGGATCTTCAGCAACCGATTTTCGTGTATAATCCTCATCTCTGAACTCCATTCTTCCCTCTTCTCACGGATGGTCCTGGTGGAGTTATAGTGGATGATTAACTTGCCCGTATTGCCGGCGGCTTCGAGCATACGTCGAAGACGGCGCAACAAGCCTCCTACTGCCAATCCATAGAAAAGGTACGTCACCGGACGGCTCTCCTCTCTCTCGGCAAGGGCAACTACGGGAACTCTCCCTCCTGTGGACTTGCGAGCGGTGCGAATCATGCGAACCATCTAAAACAAAAAGCATTTAAACTTAGGTTAGATAAACTTTTGAACAAAAATCCTATTTGAATGAAAATTGGGGTAAGATGAAGAAAGTGACTCATTAAATAACACATTTCAACACACACCTTGTAAAAATAGTTTTTAAGAAAATAAGGCCCTTAAATACGTCCATTTCTACCTAGGTCCACGTTCCTACGGGCAACCTTGGCTCTGATACCACTTCTGTCACACCCGGTTTTTCCGAAGAACAACCAAGTGAATATCACATGCATGCTAGGATCATTTTCTCATACATGTGATGACAAATAGTGAAGCATCATTTATTACAAGCCAGGTGTTGAATATAAATAAGTCTTACATCGCAAATGTCTCGATGGACAATAATAAGTTCATCACAAGTAAATAAACTAGCAGCGGAATATTGTTCTTGAGGGCTCCGTCACAGGCGTTGCCCGGGGGTCTCCATGAACCTAGAAACCTTCTTCGGGTCCAAAGTCTTGGTCATTATACACCACCTCATTTTCTTGACCTGAGCAGCAATATAAACCAACAAAATATGCAAGGTTGAGTACCGATGGTACTCAGCAAGTGTGGGAAAATTATGTCATGCATGGCTAGAACAAGGGAGGTTGAACTCATGGTTAAAGCACTATGCCATAAATACCTATTTCCTTAGCTTATTAAGCACCTACATTACTACACAGGTGAAATGGTCCCAATCTCCCATACCATCATCATAATCAAATAACCATAACATCATTTCCAATGTTAAGCTCCCCGCTTAACATCCACAACTTCCAAAACCATAAATCCTCTAATCATGAACAAGTCCAAGCCGCTCTTGACCGTGAGCACGGCTGTCATGACAGTTTTGACTCTGCAGAGTTTGTACCGCTGTACCCACATGTAGTGATTTCATCCCCCGTTGCCGGGTGGACTAAAAGAACCTCCATTATGCCAGTGGCTATGAACCACATTCACAATTCCCAGGTCTGTAGCCAGGAGATCACTACAAAGCCTTTACAAAGGGATTCCCGACGAGCATGGGCCCACTGAGGTTTCACCCCTAACAGCATACAAGAGGCTCCAACCCCGCTGCAGTGGCCTCCTCTTGAGCCTTGCGGTTCATATGGTAGTCCAGCTGACACCTACTCCCGCACCATCCAACACACCCATACTACGCCGGGGATACACCTAATTAATTGGCCAAGCTGCCCCATCTCAGCATGTGGTTGGCACGGTAAAGCCAGTTTACATGCTCCATGAACCGGTCCTTAGGATCCAGGCAAGTACTAAACACAAACCCAAGTCTCGTGCACCCAGCACACAACCAAAACATCCAACTTGCCTTGATCCCTACCTCTACATATCTCACAATATCTCATTCAAGAGTATGGTAAAATAACTGATGATCTCATATCCCAAATATCCCATTCTAAGCATGGCTAAGCATATGCATAATAATAAATGACATAATAAATGAAACCCAACCCAAGCTACAAGGAAACAAGATAATGCAATTCTAGGGAAACTTCCTAACATGGGTTTCATATTTCAATTGACAATGCAAATAGTTCTAACTACACATCCTAGTATAGGATCAAAGTGGTCAAGGACACTTGCCTCCTTCCTGCTGCTCTTGAAATGGGTAGTCCTGATCTTGGAAAGGAATAACTTGCTCTTGAGCAGGTTCTACATCATACCATCACACATAGCAAAAGAAAAACAACAATCCATAAGACATAGTTCACACTTCCACTTCATACAAACCACACATTCATATTTATGAAAGTCATTCACCATTATATGAGTTGTGGTTACTCTATGTGGGTTGATTTGTGGCTTGCATGCACTTTTGATCATATGTATATGATTCCTACTTTTGTGTTCACATTTATACTTACATACTATATATATATGAGTTTCCAATTTAAATAAATTCCTTATATTCAATTACTACACCTTTTAGCTACCTAGTATGCATGAAAGGTATTTTGCTTCTCCATATGTGTCTTCATAATTTCTACCAACCCTAAACTGAATTATTTGGATTTTAGAACTCCATTTATCATTTACTATTTGCTATATTTTCAGATTTATTTCCTATGCCTAAATGTGAACTTTATTATAAAAATAACAAGATACATCATCTAAACAGAATAGGTTCTGATCTAAAATATTTGCTAATATATTTTTGACCTTTTCCTCTGATGTAAACTATTTTACAATTATTTTCCCTATTTTCTAGAACTATTCTTTACTTAAAAATGTGTCCCTAAATGTGAATAATAAACTAAACAGATTCACTTCAGCCCAAAATATGTTTTTATCTCACTCCAAAGTTTTCTAAATACTGAGAAAGTTCTTAATTTAATTTTGACAATATGTTTGTCCCACTTTTTAAATTTTAAACACTAGCCACATATTCAATTTCCCAATTTAAATATTAAACAGGGCTAAAAAGGTAAACTCACCCCACTACAGGGTCTATAATATTATTTTCAGAATTTCCAGGGGTCTAGCTACACTTATCAGAGGAGTTCTTCCTAATTTTTATTAAGTCCAGGGGCTAAAACTGATTTTTAAATGAATTTACATGATTTTCTGAAGTTCCAGGGGCTAGATCAGAAGTTTCCGGGGCTAGCTCTTATTTACCGAGAACCCCAGGGGGTAGCACTAAGATTTCCAGTCTTTATAACGCGGGGCTGACATGGACCGTCCGATTTTAAACCGACGTCTGAGATTATAACGTCGAACCGGTACGTGGGGATTTAAACCCTACCGTGCGATTTAAAACAAACCGCCCACAAGCGGCCACGTCGCTCTGATCGAGCGCGGGCGGCGCTGCCGGCGGCCCACGGCGGCGGGAAGCGGCGATCTCGCCGGAGACTTTCGGATCTTCGAGAATTCTTCCTAGAACTGTGATCTTATGGCACAGATCGGTGGAGGAGAGGTCGGGGATCTCACCTCGGGGGTTTTCTTGAGCTCGGAGGTCCGGGAAGGTGATCGGCGACGAGGTCCGAGGTGAATTCATGGCGAGGCTCGTCGGCGCTGTGTTTACACCGCAAGTCACCGAGTTTTCTGCACCTGCAAGATTCCCCGGAGGCGGTGGATCAAGAACAGCGAGTTAGATCGGAATTTCCGAGCTTAGATCGGCTAGAATTCGCCGGAGAAGGCTCGGGTTCTCACCGGAGGAAAAAACAACAGATCGCGTGGAAAAACAGAACGAGGCCGGGGTTTTTATAGACGGGGGAGGGCGGCGGGGTGGTTTAGATCAAGTCCGCGTCGCCTACGAACGGAATTCGGCGGGGATGCGCGAGAATTCCCGATCGGTTTCGATTCGGGTGAGAGAGTCCGGAGCTGGCGCGAGGTAGACGATGAACTAGCGGGCCCCGCCTGTCAGTGGGAGGAAGCGGCGCGCGCGGCTGCGGGCTGGCGCGGGCGCTGGTTGGGCCGGCTGGTGGGTTTCGGCCCACTGGCCGGTTTTTTTCTGGTTTCCTTTTTCTTTTTCTATTTCTTTTCTGTTTTGAGTTTAATTTGAATTCCAGTTTGAATTTGAATTTTTCCAAAACATGCAACACGTCCAAAAATTTTTAAATTCCCCTCTTAACATGATTTAGGTTCTTAACATAATTTTTGGGGTGTTACAGCTCCGGTGCGTCCTCAACTTCGGTCACTAAATGAAATGTAGCAAAATATATGTATAAGTATTTAAGGGATTATGAGAAGTAACTTCTATTCATAGCTACTGCTATTTAGGATCCTTAATTGGCTTTGGGATTTTTACAGTGGAGACTATACTCTCTAAGGATGATCTGAGCAAAATTTGGAGAAATGTTATTGCACATTGTGGTCTCCAAAATTCCCACTAGCACAAGGCTTCTCTGAATTTTGAGCCCAAATAAGGAGCTTTGACATGGCTAACAGTGGAAAATCTGATTAGTGTAAGTCTCCATGGTTCTAACAAAATTTGTTTCACCATTTTTGGAGCTACCAACAGAGAGATATGAATTTTTGAAGTTGGATAGGAGTTCTGAAAAGTTTCTGTTTAAATTTGAATTTTCAAATAAAGGCTGAACTTTGGAAGGCAATTCAGCCTAGCAAATGACATCCTATGAAGCTCAAATTTTTACTGGAGATCAGTAATATCATAAGGAACCTCCTAGCCAAATTTGAGTAAATTCCATAACAGGGATCTTCTGGACTTAATTCCCAAATATTTAAATTTGATGAATTTTGCAGAAATTTCCAGATATCCTCAGATAAATTTCTTTGCATTTATGAAAAGTACTGATTGATAGGAACCCAGTAAAATTTGTTTCACAAATTTTGAACATTCCTACTGTGAGTTATGGTCCTTTGAAGTTTGCACTAAGTCTGGAAATTGAAGAAATGTTTAAATCCTGGATGTGGGCCCCACCCGTGGCGCTATCCACTCAGATGACGGCAATACCGAGGCCACGGGTTTATTTCCCGTGCAGCCGCACCCGATCCGGTGCCACAGGCTGATCACCGCGCGGTGCAGAGGCTGACCGGTGGGACCTGGTCCTCCTTCTTCTTCCTCACGCTTCCCGCGTCTCACGCGCCGGCGAAGCTCGCCGGGACGGGTTTCCCGTGGTCCGAACTTCCCCAAACTCGCCGCCTGTGAGTTCTACACCGTGCTGAACACGATGGTGGGGTCGGGAGCAGATGACAACGGCCGGAACGGTGCTCGCACCGGCGACCATGTCGAACCTCACTTCGGCGACCTCATTCTCGCTCGACAGTGGGTCTTTTGGTCGAGGGTTTGCTCTAAAAGCACCAGTGTCACCTGGACAACGTCGACCCATAGCCCGTTCTCCATGAAAACCACCGGAGAGGGGACCTCACCGGCGACCCGAACCCGCAACACGACGGCGGCGATAAAAACTCGGTGCCCGGTATCTCTACTTGATCATTTGAGCTGCTAGGACTTCGGAGAGGTGCGCAAGTGTGTGCAGGAGCTACTCTAAGCTCATCTAGCATGGAGCTACCCAGAGCACGACGAATTTCCCCGAAGAGTCCTCGGGTTTCTAAAGAACCACCAGCGCCAAACATCAAATTACTTGGTGCCGGAGCTAAGAAGGCAGGAACTGGTTGGAGGGAAGGAAGAAGGGTTCCTAACGCACCTCAGGAACCTTTTGTTTGATCGGAAGAGGCTGTAAATTCGCTGGGCGACGGTGCGGCGCAGAGGTGATCAACACCGGGACTCCGAAGGAAGTTCCAGCTCGTAGGAACCAACCACCGGTGCTGGCGTCTTCTTAAGGCTTCGGAGAGCAGGTGGGAAACCTGGCGCAACGTTCCCGTGGCTCAGTCACGCGAGAGGCATGCCGAGCTCGCCAGGCATCGATGAGTCGAAAGGTTCTTCCGCCGGAGGGGTTTCTGTCCGCGAGCGTTCAAGCAGAGCGTGGAGAAGCTGCGGTGTAACGGGGATAAGAGCAGAGGATGCACTCGGCGGACACTCTGAGCACCCACGCGCACGAAATGACATCGGGAGCAACGAGGAAGCAGCTCGGTGGAGACTTCGGCTGGAGGAATTAGTCTGGAGCTGGCGCCCGCACGTGAAGAGCCGAGCGAAAACAGAGACTTTGCCTCTGTGGTGACTGACCAGTGGGCCCCTCCCACCTAATGCTCCTTTGATATTTTCCCATTTGTCCCCAAATTAACTCCTTTGCTTCCTCCCAAAGTCATGGTTTGAAAAGTTGAATCCAAACTGATTTGAATTCTGGTATGAAGTTTGAATTGTGTTTGGTCATTTAATTGAAATGGAATTTGAATTCTCCCTTTTGTTTTGTTCCAAAAACATAGCAAACCAACTCCAAAGTTTCTGATTTTTGGCATGGCTGCTAATTCAAATGTGGAGAACACAATTGTGGAACCAAATTTGCAAATTGAGGAAGTTGGAACTTGAAACTGAATTTGAAATTCAGATTAGAGGGCTTCCATTTTTAATCCCCAAACAAATATTAATACCCCTCCAAATGAGCTGAAATTTGGAAGGTTGAATATTTGAAATATGAAGATCCACATTATGCATTTAGATTTCCATGTTTGGAAGTTTTGGGAAGTTTGAATCACCACTTTGAACTCACACCGTTATAATTCAAAGTTTTAATTCCCCTCTTTTTTTCTAAGTGTACATGAGCTTAATTTTTCTTGCTACCACTTTTTGGGGATTTTACATTTTTGTTCTGGAGCTCTACGGAAAAGTTGTAGAGGACTTCAAAACCTTTCCAGAATGGTATCCCACACTTCCATTGGTTCAACCAATCCTAAGTTATACCCAGTTTAAGTTCAGCAAAGTTTCCGCCGAAAACTGGGGAGGTGGTTCCTAAGTCTATAGAAATGATTCTACACTCCCAATTGACTCTTAGTTCAATATAGGAGTTTATTAACCCCTAAATGTAATCCTAAACCTTATTTTAACTCTTTTATTAAAAAATATCCTTTTTGCAGTCTCGGTACTACGTTTCCTCACCAAAGAAAAATCCTAAGCCTTTATTCCAGCATATACGTGTCCAATGGTGGAACTAAAGACGTCACTCACAAACGGTTTCTATACGTCATGCACTAACATGGTTAATGTACCTGCAGAAGAACACACAATAATGGTGCACACAAAGGTTTTGACATTTCTGGTAGTTCCATATCATAATAAAAACTACGGTCCGTATCATTGCCATACAGATCTCCTTGAGTCAAGCCACGTCTCAAGGTACATGCTCGTGTTTCCACACCACACGACGGGGAACCCGAGTAGAGCGTGAACGGGTCGTCACGGTTTGGAATTTTATCAACCCAACGGATACCACCTACTGCCTCATGACCGTTGAGGCACGCCGATGGCGAGCGCTGCGTATGGCCCTTTGAACACTGAACGTTCAAGAGTTGCATACTATCGTGTTGCTTACCACACGATGGGGTATCCTCACTTTTGGCTAAAGCACGCTGGAGATCAACGTTTTCATATGCTCTCAGAACCATTGATAGGTTCATAGACTCATATTAACTACCGTGCCAAGCCACGGTATACCATTCCATATTATTATGTCACACCCGGTTTCTCCGAAGAACAACCGAGTGAAGGCCACATGTATGCCAGGATCATTCTCTCATACATGTGATGACAAATAGTGAAGCATCATTTATTACAAGCCAGGTGTTGAATATAAATAAGTCTTACATAGCATACGTCTCGATGGACGATAATAAGTTCATGACATGTAAATAAAACAGCAGCGGAATATAAATCTTGTGGGCTCCGTCACAGGCGTTGCCCGGGGAACTCCGTGAACCTAGAATCCTTCCTCGGGACCAAAGTCTTGGTCATTGAACACCACATCATTCTCTTGACCTGAGCAGCAATATAAACCCACAGAAAAGCAAGTTTGAGTACCATTGGTACTCAGCAAGTGTGGGAAAGTTATGTCATGCATGGCTAGAGCAAGGAGAGGTTGACTCATGGTTCAAGCACTACGCAATTAATACCTATCACCTTAGCTTATTAAGCACCTAAATTACTACACAGATGAAACGGTCCCAATCTCCCAACCCATCATCAATATCAAGTGACCATAACATCATATCCAATGTCAAGCTCCCCGCTTAACATCCTCAACTTCCAAATTCATCATCCTCTAATCATGAATAAGTCCAAGCCTCTCTTGACCGTGAGCACAGCTGTCATGATAGTTTTGACTCTGCAGAGTTTGCACCACTGTACCCACATGTAGTGATTTCATCCCCCGTTGCCGGGTGGAATAAAAGAACCTCCATTATGCCAGTGGCCGCGAACCACATTCACACTTCCCAGGTGTGTAGCCAGGAGATCACTACGAACCCTTTACAAAGGGATTCCCGACGAGCGTGGGCCCACTGAGGTTTCACCCCTAACAGCATACAAGAGGCTCCAACCCCGCTGCAGTGGCCCCCTCTTGAGCCTTGCGGTTCATATGGTAGTCCAGCTGACACCTATTCCCCGCACCATCCAACACACCCATACTATGCCGGGGATACAGCTAATTAATTGGCCAAGCTGCCCCATCTCAGCATGCGGTTGGCACGGTAAAGCCAGGTTACATGCTCCATGAACCGGTCCTTAGGATCCAGGCAAGTACTAAACACAAACCCGAGTCTCGTGCACCCAGCACCAACCAAATCATCCAACTTGCCTCGATCCCTACATCTACATAACTCATAATGTCTCATTCAAGAGTAAGGTAAACAAGTTGATGATCTCATATCCCACTTATCCCATTCTAAGCATGGCTAAGCATAAGTAATATGAATGAATGACATAATAAAATAAATCCCAACCCAAGCTACAAGGAAACAAGGTAATGAAATTCTAGGGAAACCTCCTAGTATGGGTTTCATATTTCAATCGACAATGCAAATAATTCTATCTACACATCCTAGTATAGGATCAAAGTGGTCAAGGACACTTGCCTTCTTCCTGCTGCTCTGGGAATGGAAAGTTTTGGTCTTGGAAGGGGAGAACTTGCTCTGGGGCAGGTTCTACTCATGCCAATACACATAGCAAAAGAAAACAACAATCCATAAGACATAGTTCACACTTTCACTTCATACAAACCACACATACATAGCCATGAAAGTCATTCACATTTCTAAGTGTTCTGGTTACTCTACATGTGTTGATTTTAGGCCTACATGCACTTTTAAACATATGTATATGATTTCTAACTTTTGTATTCAGATTTCTGTTTGCACACTATATATGAATTTCCAATTTGAACAAATTCTTTATATTTAATTAATACACTTATTAGCTACCAAGTTTGCATGAAAGATAATTTCCTACTCCAAATAGGTTTTCAGATCTTCTACCAAATCCTAAACTGAAGTTTTCTGGATTTGGAGACTTCATTTATCATTTTTCTAATTATGCATACCTATTTTCCTATATTTTTCAGATTTATTTTCTATGCCTAAAAGTGAGTTTTAATATTAAATAGTAGGACATATCATCTAAACAGAATAGGTTCTGATCTAAGATATTAAATAATATATTTTTGAACTTCTCTTATGTGAACTAATTTAAATTTATTTTATCAGTTTTCAGAATTATTTCCTAGCCTAAAAATGTGTTTCTAGAACTAATAAATATGAACAACACTTAGGCAGATTTCATTTCAGCCTAAAATCTATTTTTAACTCATTCTAAAGTTTTCCAAGTGCTAGGAGAGTTTAAATTTGTATTTGCACATGTGTTTGCCTTACCTTTTAAATTTAAATCCTAGTCACATATTCAAATTTCTGAATTTAATATCATATAGGGTCAAAAAGGTAAATCCACCCTACTGCAGGGTCTAATTTACTATTTCATAAATTTCCAGGGGTCTAACTACACATAACAGAGGGGTTTTCCTAATTTTTACTAAGTCCAGGGGTTAAAACTGATTTTTAAATGAATTTAAACAAATTTCTGAAGTTCCAGGGGCTAGATCAGAAGTTTCCGGGGCTAGCTCTTGTTTTCCGAGATCCCCAGGGGGTAGCGCGTAAGAATCGCGACCTTTATAACGCGGGGCTGACGTGGACCGTCCGATTTAAAACAGACGGCTCAGATTAGATCGCCGAACCGGTACGCGTGGGTTTTATTTCTACCGTGCGATTTAAAATAGACGGCCCTCAAGGGGCCACGTCGCCCTGGCCGGAACCAGCCCGCGCTCGCGGCAGCGCGCGGCGGCGGGGGTGGCGATCTCGCCGGCGCAGCCTCGGCTTTTGCCGCTACACGTTAGAACTCGCATCTTTTTGCACGGATCGGCTGCGGAGGGTTAGGGGATGCTCACCGAGGGGTTTTCTAGCACTCAGAGGCCCTGGAAGTCGGTCGGCGGCGAGCTTCAACGGCAATAATCTTCGGTGCACGTCGGGGTGGCCGTTGGGGCGCAAGACACGTCGTTTCCTTCACCTGCAGGGCTCCCCGGCGGCGGTGGAACGTGATCAGCACGTTAGATCAAGAAATTTGAGCAAGGATCGACAGAAATCGGCTGTAGAAACTTCGGTTCTCACCGGAGAGAAGAACGGCCGATCGGGGGGGGGAACAGGGCGATTGTCGGCGTTTAAATAGGCGAGGGAGGACGGCGGTCTGTTGATATCATGTTGGGGGCGCTCGGGGCCGGAAATAGGGGCTGGGAGCGTGGGTTCCGGGGGTTGTTTTGATCGGGCACGAGAGAAGAGTCAGGGGTCGGGCGGCGCGCGGGAGGTGAGGGATGACACGCAGGCCCTGCGTGTCAGTGAGAGGGAGAGAGGGGGGGCGCGGGTTCGGGTTGGCGCGGGGGATTGGGCCGGCTGGCGGGTTTCAGCCCACTGGTCGGTTGGGGTTTTCTTTTTCTTTTTCCTTTTCTTTTTCTCTTTCTGTTTTGATTTGAATTTGAATTCCAGTTTGAATTTGAATTTCTGCACCACATGCAATACGTCCAAAAATTTTAAATTCCCCTCTTTAGCAGGTTTTGGGGTATTACAGCTCTACCCCCCTTAAAAGAAATCTTGTCCTCGAGATTGGTGGTTCTAGGAAAACAATTCCGGAAACTGTGCCTTAATCTCGTCTTCTCGCTCCCATGTGGCTTCCTCTTCCGAGTGATGCTTCCACTGCACCTTGCACATTCGGATTCTTTTATTTCTTGTGAGGCATTCCATTGTCTCCAAAACCTTGACCGGTTGCTCGGCATAAGACAGATCCTCTCCTACGTCAACCTCATTCATGGGTAACATCTCTTCAGGCGTCCTCAGACATTTCTTGAGCTGTGACACATGGAATACATTATGCACATCCGATAGGCGAGCCGGTAGTTCTAGTTGATATGCCACTTCGCCTTTCCTCTCCAGAATCTGAAAGGGTCTGATGTATCGAGGTGATAACTTCCCTTTCACCTTGAACCGACGAAGTCCTCGGATAGGGGACACCTTGAGATAGACATAGTCCCCCACGTTGAAAACGTGCTCTCTTCTCCGTACATCGGCATAGCTCTTTTGTCGGGTTTGTGCTATCCTCAAGTTGTTGCGAATTTCTCTCACTTTTGCCTCGGCTGCTTGTAGTACCTCGGGCCCAAACACTTTACTTTCCCCTGTTTGGTTCCAAAATAGTGGAGTTCTGCACTTCCTCCCATACAAAGCCTCGAATGGTGACATCTTCATACTAGCCTGATAGCTGTTGTTATAGGAGAACTCCGCATACGGTAAGTTCTTATCCCAACTCCTATTGTTCTTGAGCGCACACGCTCTCAGTATATCCTCAAGGATCTGATTGGTTCTTTCCATCTGCCCGTCAGTCTGGGGATGATAGGCTGAACTAAAATTTAGATGAGTTCCCATGGTTTCATGTACCTTCTGCCAGAACCTGGAGGTGAACTGTGTCCCTCGGTCCGACACTATCTTCTTTGGCACTCCGTGGAAACACACGATCCTTGACATGTACAATTCCGCCAATTTGGATCCGCTATAGCTCTCTTTCACGGGGATGAAATGAGCTACCTTGGTTAGTCTATCGACGATGACCCATATCGAATCATATCCCGATTGGGTCCTGGGTAGTCCCACTATGAAGTCCATACCTATTTCTTCCCATTTCCATTCAGGCACTTTGAGTGGTTGCAATAGTCCCGCGGGTCGTTGATGTTGTACTTTCACCAACTGACATGTGTCACATAGGGCAACATGTTCCGCGACATCTCGCTTCATGCCATACCACCAATATCTGCTCTTGAGGTCATGATACATCTTCGTACATCCAGGATGAATGGAATAGTCGGAATCATGAGCCTCCTTCAAAATCAATTCACGGATCTCCTTTACCTCAGGCACACAGATTCTTTTCCCGTGCCACACCGTACCTTGTTCATCCTCTCTGAACCCGGGGGCTTTATTATCTTTGATGAGTTCTCTAGTCTCTTGTATCTTCTCGTCATTCTTCTGACCGTTGCGTATGTCTTGCTCTAATGTGGAGTCCACTTCCATGGCGATGGCCTCACCACTATTCACCAGACATAGATTGAGTTTTGCAGTCTCTTCCTTCAATTCCGTAGGTATGTCCTTCAAACTCAACATGTGGACCTGCACTTTCCGGCTTAAAGCATCCGCTACGACGTTTGCTTTCCCAGGATGATAGTTGATGCCCACATCAAAGTCGTTGATTAGCCCTAACCATCTCCTTTGTCTGAGGTTGAGATCTTGCTGTATGAAAATACACTTTAAGCTCTTATGATCCGTATATATCTTTGTCCTCTTCCCCATCAAGTAATGCTGTCAGATCTTCAACGCGTGTACCACTGCGGCTAGCTCTAGGTCATGTGTAGGATAGTTCTTCTCGTGTTTTCGGAGCTGCCAGGACGCGTAGGCCACGACATGCCCCTCTTGCATGAGAACACATCCCAACCCGTGTCCAGAGGCATCGCAGTACACCGAAAATTTTTTCTGCATATCTGGCATAACTAGCACTGGGGCTGTTGTCAATCTTTTCTTAAGTTCTTGAAAACTCGTCTCACACTACGGTGTAAATGTGAATGTGATTCCCTTCTCCAACAATTTGGTGAGGGGTCTCGAGATCTTGGAGAAACCCTCAATGAACCGTCGATAATACCCAGCCAAACCTAAGAAGCATCGAACTTCCCCGACATTCTCAGGGGTCTTCCACTTCTGCACATCCTCGATCTTGGCGGGATCTACGGAGATTCCTCCCTCCGAGATTATATGTCCTAAGAAGGGAACTCTCTACAGCCAAAACTCACACTTGCTCAACTTGGCATATAGTTGGTGTTCTCTCAGCTTTTGCAACACCAACCTTAAATGTCCCTCATGTTCTTCTTCATTTTTGGAGAAGACAAGAATGTCATCAATGAAAACCACCACAAATTTGTCCAGATATTCCATGAATACCTTGTTCATGAGATACATGAAGTATGCCGGGGCATTAGTTAGCCCGAAAGGCATGACGGTGTATTCATACAGTCCGTACCGAGATACGAAAGCTGTCTTTGGAAACTCAGTTTGCCTTATCTTAAGTTGGTGGTATCCCGACCTGAGATCAATTTTTGAGAACACACAAGCTCCCCTCAGCTGATCAAATAAGTCTTCAATGCGGGGTAATGGGTACTTGTTCTTGATGGTTACTTCACTCAAAGCACGGTAGTCCACGCATAACCTTTGGGTCCCGTCCTTCTTGGGCACAAATATAACTGGAGCTCCCCATGGTGAGGAACTAGGACGAATATACCCCTTCTCCGTCAACTCTCTTATATGCTCCTTGAGTTCTTCTAGCTGTTTGGAGTCCATCCGATAAGGCCTCTTGTATATTGGAGCTGTTCCAGGCACTAGCTCAATCGCGAATTCCACTTCACGATCGGGAGGCATACCTGGCAACTCCTCCGGAAAAACGTCTAGATATTTCTTGATAATCCTGATCTCTTCCACTTCCACCTCAACTTGATTGAGTTTAAGGCCCCTCCCAGGGTTTTGTACAGTTATTAAATTCACTCTTGTGCCACTAGGGTGACTTAGTTCCACCGTTCTTGTCGAACAATGGATGATTCCCTTATGTTTGGCCAACCAATCTATACCCAAAATAATATCTATCCCTTGTGAGTATATCACTATGAGGTTTGCAGTAAATACTACCCCATTAATGTCTAGATTCACCTTGGGACACACTTGTCTTGTCCTTATTTCTCCCCCTGGAGAGTTTACTGCTAGCATATGGTTTATTTGTGTTGTTGCTAGATCATGCTTCTTAACAAACACTTGAGCAATGAACGAGTGGGTGGCACCGGAATCGAACAACAGGGTTGCAATGTGTAAGTTGGCAAGAAACTTACCAATTACCACATCAGGTGCCTCTTTCGCTTCCTCCATGGTCACGTGGTTCACCCGTCCTCGCGTCACATTCTGCTGTTGTGGCTGCATGGGCTTCTTTTTTGGGCACCTATGGGCGTAGTGCCCCACTTTACCACAGTTGAAGCATTGCACCCCAACCTTAGGTGCCTGGCCTTTGTTGTCTTGGGGTTGGTTGGGTGGTCCTTGTACTGCTGGTCGAGGTTGATATGTGGGGCGAGGCTGCTGTACAAACTGACGCTGTGGCTGCGCTGGTGCTGACGGAGGCCTGAAATTCGGGTTGTACCCTCTGGGTGCTGAGTAGGGTACCACAGCACGGCTCGTCTGCCCTGCGGGTTGCTGCATAAGACGTGGGCGTGTGTTGCTACCTGAGGCTTGGTGTGACCATCCCGCCTTCTTCTTCTTTTCATTCTCCAAGGCCTTCAGATTCCTTTCCACGACAAATGCTCTGTCTACCATCTTTTGGAAGCTTTCGTACTCGTTGGAGGACATTGCACATTGCATTTCCATAGTAAGTCCTTCCACAAAACAGTCCTGTTTTTGCTCATCAGTTTCGATGGCCCGTGGTGCATAACGGGATAGTTGGGTGAACTTGGTGAGGTATTCCCTCAGTCATGTTTCCTTGCTGCAGTCCCAAGAACTCCTTCCTCTTGTTTTTGAGTTCACCCCTTGGGATGTAATGGTTGCGGAAGCTGCACTTGAACTCTTCCCAAGTGATGTTCTCGGGGTCATGATGGGCTGCCACATAAGCGGTCCACCAATCAGCAGCAGGTCCATGCAACTGGTGAGAGGCAAACAGCACCCGCTCATACCCTTGGCATTGTATGATCCTAATCTTGCTCTCAATGGTCTTTAGCCAGTCATCTGCCTCCAGAGGTTCAGCAGCACATGCAAACTTTGGAGGTTGAGTTCCCAGAAACTCACTCAACCTTGGTTGGCGTGGTGCAGCTGGTGGGGGTGGAGCTTGGTGCAAGTTGGCCACCACTTGAGTTAGGCTCTGGATGAGCTGATTCTGATTTTCAAGCATTTGGTGGATAGGATCAGCTCCTTCACGGCGACCACCCCTGTCTTGTCCTCCAGAAAGATGAGGGTTGCCGGCATCATCGTTGTTGTTGGTGGGGTTGGCACCATGACCCTTTCCTCTTCCAGCCATCTATCATGATCAACCAAATGTTAACTCAAAACATTACGTATTAACTTCCCAAATTGCTTGTTTGAACTTAAACTTTTGAGGCCTTAATATATATTATCGTTTTCTGGGGGTTTCACGTAGATTTTTGGGAGTCATGTCTCACGCGAAAGTAATTGCACTCTTAATTCATAGGGGTTCACACATCAAAGCAAAGCAATCTAAAGACGAGGTTGTGGACAAATGCCCATGGCTTCCACAACTCACGTCACACACCAAACGTTAACACACAAATAACTAAGGTATTTACTCGACTACTCGATATTCTACTGAAATAAGGGAAAGGACACTAAACGACTCGTATCACTGAGCTGGCTCTTCGGGATCTTCCTCATTATTGCGGCTACCCTATGATTCCGCTTTGGGTGGGGAAGCTGCTGGTGGAGAAGTGCGGCGACGCCTGCTCGCCCGGCGGTCTGGGGAGTCAGGAGTCCATGTGTCATTCACGGTGACACACAGTTCATTCCCATCTCCTTTTTCTCTCGCCCTCAAGCTGGCACGAAGCAACGCCTCAGTCTCCTTCAGGGTGTCACGAACATCCTGAAGCTCCTGCTGACACTCCTGCAGTCGAGTGCTGAGCATAGCAGCATCCTCCAAGCACAGGTCCATTTGCTCATGGGAAGTCCCCTGCTGCACTGGTGGGTACTTGTACTCCGCGGTGCCACTCTCACACTGGAGGACATACATGTACTCAGTCCTGTCCAGGTGGCGACGGTTGATGTAACTCTGGCAGGTGATGGCCTCCCAGGTGACATCCTTCTCAGCATCGACCTGTATCGCCCGACAAGCTGGAGAGCGGTGGATCTTGAGCAGCTGATTTTCATGGATAATCCTCATCTCTGAGCTCCATTCTTTCCGCTTCTCACGGATGGTCCTGGTGGAGCTGTAGTGTATGATCAGCTTGCTCGTATTGCCGGCGGCGTGGAGCATACGCCGAAGACGGCGCAACAAGCCTCCTACTGCCAATCCGTAGGAGTGGTACATCACCGGACGGTTCTCCTCTCTCAGGGCAAGGGCAACTACAGGAACTCTCCCCCCGGTGGACTTGCGGGCGGTGCGGATCATGCGAACCATCTAAAACATAAAGCATTTAAAATTAAGTTAGATAAGAGTTAAATTAAAATTGTATTTTGAATAAAAGTTGGGGCAAGGTGAACAAATAAAGTGACCCTATTAAATTATACTTTCAACCCACACCTTTGTAAAATAGTTTTTAAGAAAATAGGGTCCTTAAATGCGTCCATTTCTACCTAGGTCCACGTTCCTACGGGCAACCTTGGCTCTGATACCACTTCTGTCACACCCGGTTTCTCTGAAGAACAACCGAGTGAATGCCACATGTATGCAAGGATCATTCTCTCATACATGTGATGACAAATAGTGAAGCATCATTTATTACAAGCCAGGTGTTGAATATAAATAAGTCTTATATAGCATACGTCTCGATGGACGATAATAAGTTCATGACATGTAAATAAAACAGCAGCGAAATATAAATCTTGTGGGCTCTGTCACAGGCGTTGCCCGGGGGACTCCGTGAATCTAGAATCCTTCCTCGGGACCAAAGTCTTGGTCATTAAACACCACATCATTCTCTTGACCTGAGCAGCAATATAAACCAACAGAAAAGCAAGTTTGAGTACCGTTGGTACTCAGCAAGTGTGGGAAAGTTATGTCATGCATGGCTAGAGCAAAGAGGGGTTTACTCATGGTTAAAGCACTACGCAATTAATACCTATCACCTTAGCTTATTAAGCACCTACATTACTACACAGGTAAAACGGTCCCAATCTCCCAACCCATCATCAATATCAAGTGACCATAACATCATATCCAATGTCAAGCTCCCTGCTTAACATCCTCAACTTCCAAATTCATCATCCTCTAATCATGAATAAGTCCAAGCCGCTCTTGACCGTGAGTACAGCTGTCATGACAGTTTTGACTCTGCAGAGTTTGCACCACTGTACCCACATGTAGTGATTTCATCCACCGTTGCCGGGTGGACTAAAAGAACCTCCATTATGCCAGTGGCCGCGAACCACATTCACACTTCCCAGGTGTGTAGCCAGGAAATCACTACGAAGCCTTTACAAAGGGATTCCCGACGAGCATGGGCCCACTGAGGTTTCACCCCTAACAGCATACAAGAGGCACCAACCCCGCTGCAGTGGCCCCCTCTTGAGCCTTGCGGTTCATATGGTAGTCCAGCTGACACCTATTCCCCGCACCATCCAACACACCCATGCTACGCCGGGGATACACCTAATTAATTGGCCAAGCTGCCCCATCTCAGCATGTCGTTGGCACGGTAAAGCCAGGTTACATGCTCCATGAACCGGTCCTTAGGATCCAGGCAAGTACTAAACACAAACCCGAGTCTAGTGCACCAAGCACCAACCAAATCATCCAACTTGCCTCGATCCCTACCACTACATAACTCATAATGTCTCATTCAAGAGTAAGGTAAACAAGTTGATGATCTCATGTCCCACTTATCCCATTCTAAGCATGGCTAAGCATAAGTAATATGAATGAATGATATAATAAAATAAATCCCAACCCAAGCTACAAGGAAACAAGGTAATGCAATTCTAGGGAAACTTCCTAGCATGGGTTTCATATTTCAATTGACAATGCAAATAATTCTATCTACACATCCTAGTATAGGATCAAAGTGGTCAAGGACACTTGCCTTCTTCCTGCTGCTCTGGGAATGGAAAGTCTTGGTCTTAGAAGGGGAGAACTTGCTCTGGGGCAGGTTCTACTCATGCCAATACACATAGCAAAAGAAAACAACAATCCATAAGACATAGTTCACACTTTCACTTCATACAAACCACACATACATACCCATGAAAGTCATTGACATTTCTAAGTGTTGTGGTTACTCTACATGTGTTGATTTTTGGCCTACATGCACTTTTAAACATATGTATATGATTTTTAACTTTTGTATTCATATTTCTGTTTGCACACTATGTATGAGTTTCCAATTTGAACAAATTCTTTATATTTGATTAATACACTTCTTAGCTACCAAGTTTGCATGAAAGATAATTTCCTACTCCAAATAAATTTTCAGATCTTCTACCAAATCCTAAACTGAAGTTTTCTGGATTTGGAGACTTCATTTATCATTTTTCTAATTATGCATACCTATTTTCCTATATTTTTCAGATTTATTTTTTTATGCCTAAAAGTGAGTTTCAATATTAAATAGTAGGACATATCATCTAAACAGAATAGGTTCTGATCTAAGATATTAAATAATATATTTTTGAACTTCTCCTCTGATGTGAACTAATTTAAATTTATTTTATCAGTTTTCAGAATTATTTCCTAGCCTAAAAATGTGTTTCTAGAACTAATAAATATGAACAACACTTAGGCAGATTTCATTTCAGCCTAAAATCTATTTTTAACTCATTCTAAACTTTTCCAAGTGCTAGGAGAATTTAAATTTGTATTTGCACATGTGTTTGCCTTACCTTTTAAATTTAAATCCTAGTCACATATTCAAATTTCTGAATTTAATATCATATAGGGTCAAAAGGTAAATACACTCTACTGCAGGGTCTAATTTACTATTTCATAAATTTCCAGGGGTCTAACTACACATAACGTAGGGGTTTTCCTAATTTTTACTAAGTCCAGGGGTTAAAACTGATTTTTAAATGAATTTACACGAATTTCTGAAGTTCCAGGGGCTAGATCAGAAGTTTCCGGGGCTAGCCCGTGTTTTCCGAGATCCCCAGGGGGTAGCGCGTAAGAATCCCGGCCTTTATAACGCGGGGCTGACGTGGACCGTCCGATTTAAAACAGACGGCTCAGATTAGATCGCCGAACCGGTACGCGTGGGTTTTATTTCTACCGTGCGATTTAAAATAGACGGCCCTCAAGGGGCCACGTCGCCCTGGCCGGAACCAGCCCGCGCTCGCGGCAGCGCGCGGCGGCGGGGGTGGCGATCTCGCCGGCGCAGCCTCGGCTTTTGCCGCTACACGTTAGAACTCGCATCTTTTTGCACGGATCGGCTGCGGAGGTTTAGGGGATGCTCACCGAGGGGTTTTCCAGCACTCGGAGGCCCTGGAAGTCGGTCGGCGGCGAGCTTCAATGGTGATGATCTTCGGTGCACGTCGGGGTGGCCGTTGGGGCGCAAGACACGTCGTTTCCTTCACCTGCAGGGCTCCCCGGCGGCAGTGGAATGTGATCAGCACGTTAGATCAGGAAATTTGAGCAAGGATCGACGGAAATCGGCTATAGAAACTTCGGTTCTCACCGGAGAGAAGAACGGCCGATCGGGGGGGGGGACAGGGTGATTGTCGGCATTTAAATAGGTGAGGGAGGGCGGTGGTCTGTTGAGATCATGTTGGGGGCGTCCGGGACCGGAAATCGGGGCTGGGAGCGTGGGTTCCGGGGGTTGTTTTGATCGGGCGCGAGAGAAGAGTCCGGGGTCGGGCGGCGCGCGGGAGGTGAGGGATGACACGCGGGCCCCGCGTGTCAGTGAGAGGGAGAGAGGGGGGCGCGGGTTCGGGTTGGCGCGGGGGATTGGGCCGGCTGGCGGGTTTCAGCCCACTGGCCGGTTGGGGTTTTCTTTTTCCTTTTCTTTTTCTGTTTTGATTTGAATTTAAATTCCAGTTTGAATTTGAATTTCTGCACCACATGCAATACGTCCAAAAAATTTAAATTCCTCTCTTTAGCAGGTTTTGGGGTGTTACATATTGCTCGTATGGCGAGCTTACCGCAATTGATCCGTCTGTGGTGGCGTACCTTACCTCTTACCTGACGTCAGAGCGTCGTTACATAATGTATAACACATAAGTTATCTTTTTCCACCATAATATCTACTACTATAATAGACCTTATGTGGGCATAGTGGCTAATCCTCACTCGACTACTTCTAAGTTTTCAAAATAGGCTCTTTTCGAGCGTGCTATTCCTAATGCGGCTCTGATACCACGTCTGTGGGGACCACCCCGTGGTTCACCCACTCCAGGATCGCAGAGGGTGGTGCCGTGTGATGCGACACCAACAGCACACATGAAAAGAATTAAGAACAACATAAGAACTTTTATTTGATATCAAACAGAGGAAGTCTTTTTACAAAACTTAATTATACAGCAGAAGTAATGTACATAGCTACTCTCTAATCCTAACTAAGCAAAAGTGTAGCCGTCCAGCCCGGGGACGCTACACACTAGCAACAGGTAACCGGAGATTACGGCGGCATGCAGGGCTCCAGCTCGGCCGTGTACCCCGACGGGGGCATTGCCTCATCCTCGGAACCTTCCTCATAACTGTCACCTGCACACAGCTCAATTATAGCAACCATGAGCATGATGGCTCAGCAAGTCTTAACCGACAACCCTAGGCATGGAACTCTACATGCAAGGATGTGTAAGATAGGAAAAATGACTTTGCAATAAAGACCGCCTACATGTTGATCCTTACTTTCAGTTTTATAGCAACAGTTTAATGAGCCTTAGGCAGCCCTCACATCGGAAGTCCACAATCAAACAAGAAACACTTTCCTCTGATGTGCTGATGCCCAAAGTGGAATATAAACTTAATTAACTCTATAACTAAAGCATACAAGATTTCAAGACATTAATAATTCAAAACAGCATATTCAGTTGGCTTATTTCACTTCTTACTACGTTACAGTGCAGTGAACAAGCGGGTACTCAAATAAACGCGAGGGACGGTGATTGCAATCAGGAGACACCCAGATAACACGTCACATACACCCACTTTCAGAAGTGTGGTGCTTCACACCTTCCTACTCTGTTGTATGCAACAACCTTTCAAAGGCAACCCAAATGCCAAACCGGTCCATCCGTAACGGGCAGGAGGTCCCCGCGTGCAATGTGTCTGTGCCCACCGGCAGATTTACACTTTGCTACCCTCAACCCACTCCTATAAAATGGTTGGATAAGCTTAGGCACCCAGGTTAACCAATTACATCGGTTTCCTAGTTCCCATATGCTAGTATGCATCCGGTACTATTCGATACTTGTCCAGCAGGGCTGCACACGGCTCGGTCGACAATCGACACCAACAGGGCTACGCACGTGAGACCTCCGCTCACTGCATCCTATCTCCCTGCTGGGTCTCATTTTAACCACTTTAAGCCATTCTCTACCTCTTTTCATCCCGTGTGATAAATACTATCTCGCGAGTAAATTCCAACCACTCGACTTCTACCGAGATCCTATGAACATTAGCGTGGCATTCTCTACTCATCGAATTTGTAAACTACCCAACCCTCCATAGGATTAAAAAGGTTATGCAAGTGGGGTTTCATTCACCCTAACTCTAATGCAAGCATTCACTCTAGACATAAGTGATACAAATAAAGAATTTGCAAAAGTACTTAAATGCAAACCGGGGCTCGCCTGGTTTCGAGTTAAATGGGAAGTCAGCTTCCGGGTGGGAGGACGTCCAAGGGCTTCGGTGCGTCCTCAACTTTGGTCACTAAATGAAATGTAGCAAAAGATATGTATAAGTATTAAGGACTTATAAGAAGTAACTTCTATTCATAGCTACTGCTATTTAGGATCTTTAATTGGCTTTGGGATTTCTCCAGTGGATACTAGACTCTCTAAGGATGATCTGAGCAAAATTTGGAGAAATTTCATTGCACCTTGTGGTCTCCAAAATTCCCACAAGTACAAGGCTGCTCTAAATTTTGAGCCCAAATCAGAAGCTTTAACATGTCTAACAGTGGAAGATCTGATTAGGGTAAGTCTCCATGGTTATAACAAAATTTGTTTCACCATTTTGGAGTTACCAAATGAGAGATATGAATTTTTGAAGTTGGACAGGAGTTCTGAAAAGTTTCTGTTTAAATTTGAATTTTCAAATAAAGGCTGAACTTTGAAAGGCACTTTGGCCTAGCAAATGAACTACAATGAAGCTCAAATTATTACTGGAGATCAGTAATATCATAAAGAACCTCCTTGTCGAATTTGAAGAAATTCCATAACAGAAATCTTCTGGAAATAATTCCCAAAGATTTAAATATGATGAATTTTGGAGAAATTTACAGATATCCTCAGATCAATTTCTTTGCAATTCTACAAAGTACTGACTGAGGGAATCCAGCAAAATTTGTTTCACAAATTTTGGACATTCATACTGAGAGTTATGGTTCTATGAAATTTGCACTAAATCTGGAAATTGAAGAAATGTTTAAATTCTGGCTGTGGGCCCCACCCGTGGCGCTATCCACTCAGATGACGGCAACACCGAGGCAACGGGTTTATTTCCCGCGCAGCCGCACCCGATCCGGTGCCACAGGCTGATCCCCGCACGGTGCAGAGGCTGACCGGTGGGACCCGGTCCTCCTTCTTCTTCCTCGCGCTGCCCGTGCCTCCCGCGGCGGCGCACGCCGGCGAGGCTCGCTGGGATGGGGTTCCCGTGGTCCGAACTTCCCCAAACTCGCCGACTGTGAGTTCTACACCGTGCTGAACACGATGGTGGGGTCGGGAGCGGATGACAACGGCCGGAATGGTGCTCGCACCGGCGACCATGTCGAACCTCACTTTGGCTACCTCGTTCTCACTCGACAGTGGGTCTTTTAGGCTAGGGTTTACTCTAAAAGCACCAGTGTCACCTGGACCACGTCGACCATCGCCCGCACTCCATGAAAACCAACGGATAGGGGACCTCACCGATGACCCGAGCCCGTAAAACGATGGCGGTGACAAAAACTCGGAGCCCAGCATCTCTACTTGATCATTTGAGCTGCTAGGACTTTGGAGAGGTGCGCAAGCGTGTGCAGAAGCTACTCTAAGCTCATCTAGTGTGGAGCTACCCAGAGCACGACAAATTTCCTCGAAGAGTCCTCGGGTTTCTAAAGAACCGCCGGCGCCAAACTTCAAATTACTCGGTGCCGGAGCTAAGAAGGCAGGGACTTGTTGGAGGGAAGGAAGAAGAGCTCCTAATGCACCTCAGGAATCTTTTGTTTGATCGGAAGAGGCTGTCAATCCGTCGGGTGACGGTGCGGCACAGAGGTAATCAACACCGGGGGTCCGAAGGAAATTCCAGCTCGAGGGAGCCAACCACCGGTGCTAGCCTCTGCTTAAGGCTTCGGAGAGCAGTAGAGGAACCTGGCACAACGTTCCCGTGGCTCAGTCAGGCGAAAGGCACATCGAGTTCGCCGGGCATTGATGAGCCGAAAGGTTCTTCCGGCGGGGGGGGGGGGGGGGGGAGGGGGTTTGTTTCCGCGAGCGTTCAAGCAGAGCGCTGAGGAGCTGCGGCGTAACGTGGATAAGAGCAGAGGAGGCACTCGGCGGCCGCTTTGAGCACCCACGCGCATGAACCGACGTCGGGAGCAGCGAGGAAGCAGCTCAGTGGAAACATCGGCCAGAGGACTTAGCCGGGAGCTGGCGCCCGCGCGCGTTAACAGCCGAGGGAAAACAGAGACTTTGCCTCTATGGTGACTGACCAGTGGGCCCCCTTCCACCTAATGCTCCTTTGATATTTTCCCATTTGTCTCCAAATTAACTCCTTTGCTTCCTCCCAAATTCATGTTTTGAAAAGTTGAATCCAAAATGATTTGAATTCTAGTATGAAGTTTGAATTGTGTTTGGTCATTTGAATTTGAAATGGAATTTGAATTCTCCCTTTTGTATTGTTCCAAAAACATAGCAAACCAACTCAAAAGTTTCTGAATTTTGGCATGGCTGCAGATTCAAATGTGGAGAACACATTTGTGGAACCAAATTTGCAAATTGAGGAATTTGGAATTTGAAACTGAAATTCAAATTCAGATTAGAGGGCTTCCTCTTTTAATAACAAATATTAAAACTCCTCCAAATGAGCTGAAATTTGGAAGGTTGAATATTTGTAATATGAAGATCCAAGTTATGCATTTAGATCTCCATGTTTGGAAGTTTTTGGGAAGTCTAAATCCTCACTTTGATCTTACACCGTTATAATTCAAAGTTTTAATTCCCCTCATTTTTCCTAAGTGTACATGAGCTGAATTTTTTCTTGCTACCACTTTTTGGGGATTTTACACATATTTGGGAAGAGTACTGCCCTGTCTTTAGGCATGCGGCAGATGCTAGTCAAAGGAGACTCCCAACTTGCCATCAAGCAAGTTAAGCGTGAGTGCTCCTGTAATGATCCTCAGCTGGCTGCCTATCTTATCCATGTGCAGAAGATGGAGAAGGGGTTTCATGGCTTTGAGTTGTGCCATATCCCCCGCGCCTACAACGCGGTGGCAGACGACCTTTCAACAAAAGCCTCTACATGGGCTCCGGTCCCCGAAGGCGTCTTTGAAAGGAAGCTACTGCGTCCAACAGCCTGGCCTGCCGAACCAGGCGAAGGGGACGAGTCCAGCTCTTCGAAGCTCGCGGTCCCAGCGGCCCTGCAACCATGGCACCCGCCAAGGATCGTATGCGTCATCGGGGACTCCATGCAACCCGGCGCCCAAGATCCAGAAGCTCAAGTAGGTCCTGATGCATGGATCATGGAGGTCCGGACCTACTTGAAAGACAATATCCTTCCCGATGAACATGTATCCGCTGAACAGATCATTCGTATGGCTAAGAGATACACACTGGTAGATGGGGATCTCTACCGGCATGGTGCCAACAGCGTCCTATTGTGGTGCATAACCCGTGAGGAGGGCTGCGAGCTACTCGCAGAGATCCATGGAGGTGAGCGCGGCAACCACACTTCGTCTCGCACACTGGTCGGTAAAGCCTTCCGGCTTTACTTCTACTGGCCGACAACTCTTCTAGATGCCGTCGAGCTGGTCAAGAGATGCAAGGCGTGCCAGTTCCATGCCAAGCAGATCCACACACCGGTGCAGACGCTTCAGATGATCCCACCCTCATGGCCTTTCGTAGTATGGGGGCTGGATATCCTAGGGCCATTTCCCAAAGCCGCCAGAGGGTGCCGGTACCTCTACGTCTCCGTAGACAAGTTCGCCAAGTGGCTGGAAGCAACCCCTGTGGTCACATCAACAAGCAGTCTGCAGTAAAATTTATCAAGTCAATCATCTGCAGGTTTGGGGTCCCGAACAGGATCATCACCGACAACGGGACCCAGTTCACTAGTGCAGCATTCCAAAAATACTGTGAGGACCTTGGTATCCAGGTCTACTATGCGTCCGTTGCTCACCCAGAGAGCAGCGGCCAGGTCGAGAGAGCCAATGCTGAGATACTCAGGGGCCTCAGGACGCATACATATGCTGGCCTAGAAAAGCATGGCACCAACTGGATTGATGCGCTTCCGTGTGCACTATGGGCTAGCCGGACATCACCCAGCCGAGCCACAGGCGAGACTCCCTTCTTCCTGGTGTACGGAGCTGAGGCCATCCTCACTCCGGAGATCACTTTGGGCTCCCCTCGTGTCAAGGCATACGACGAAGCCACACAGTACCAGATCGGGCGTGACGATCTTGAGCTTATCGACGAGCACAGATGTCAAGCAGCAATCCAGAATGCACGGTACCGCCAGGCGCTCCGACGCTACCACCAGCTATCCGTGCGGAGCAGAGAGCTGCGGGTGGGCGACCTGGTGCTCCGGCGAATACTTTCTCGGGAGGGGTCCAACAAGATTTTCCCCCACTGGGAAGGACCCTTCCGGGTGACACAAGTATGCCGACTAGGATCAGTACGCCTGGCGACGGAGGATGGCGACCCGATTCCAATCCCTTGGAACATTGAGCACCTCCATAAGTTTTACCCATATCTTAGGGTAGAGCAGTCTTTTTCTGTAAAAGGGCCATAGTGCCTAGGACCAGTGCTCGGATCAACTAAACTCCGGGGGGGTCCGGCTACCCCTGTCATCCCGGAGTGGATCGTTGAACTTCTGTACAGCCTGACTCCTCCTATATAGCACCATGATAAGGAAAACTCTTGCCCTACCTTATGCACGTCTACATTTTCCCAGCTTTCCTTTCAAGCTTGCGTATATTTTTGCGTGCCTATCGACGTGTACATAGTTGTGTTTTTGTGTCTTGCTCTTGGCCAAAATTATGCCATCGTGCTACAAGGCGGAAACGCTTGAGGCACCTGTGTTGTCTCCGGATCCCTTGGTTACCTTCCTGCTCAGGTCCCATGGCGCTAGAAGGTCGCCTCCCCCTTCGGAGTGCCCTGTCAGCGGGAGGTCTAGGGTGTGTAGCCTGCTTAGCATCGTCCTGTACCCTAAGCGTGCACACTTGGCCTCTTCAGTGCAGCACCCAAGTGCTGGGGGCCCGGATGGCACACCACCCTTGGAAGGATGGTAACCATGGTCCGGACACTACTACACCGAATTGCCTAGGTCCCGTAGCTTAGCAGAGGACCATAAGCCATAATGGGGCTAGCAAACAAGGGGAATACAACTACACGGCATGGTTTACCCCTTTCTTCTAGTGTTTGTGCAGGCCACAGGGCTCCAGTCCGTGGGGTTAGTTCAGGAATACCACCATTCCCAGGGGGCCACTCTCAGACCCCCAAAGCTGGCATCTCCCGAAGGGTCCAGAGCTGGTGTCTTGCGCCTTTTTGGCAGGCGTCCCCAAACACTTGTGCACACCTGCCAAGGGGCCATCACGACTGGTCAAGGCAAGCAAGACGGCTGGACCCCTGCAACGCGCAACAAGGAAGTGGGTACATATCTACAGCAAGCAACAAGGAAGCATCAACCACTTTGGCAAATGAGAAAGCCTCTGGTCCTTGCGACATCAAGGACCAGGGGACCTCATGAAAGCTAAAATGGTCCTTCCTACCGGACCCCGTGCCGAGTGTCTGAAGGATGAAAGACCAACAAAAAGATTTTCATTCATCAACACAAAAGTACAAGACAAGACACAAAAGATAAAAGAAATATACAAAGGCCGGGGCCCGCCTAGGACTCGCCGGCACCACGCCTAAACTGCTCGGCGACGAGGGCCCCTAAGTCTTCGACCTCAGACCAGCCTGTCGCCTCCCTCGCAGCGACAGGGCCTTGGACGACCCGCTCCAGGGAGACACTGGGGTCCCAGCTTTGGAAGCAAGTCAAGACATGTGTTGCCACCTCCTTAGACAGGGCCTTTCCCTCCACCTCCAGCTGGTCGACGACAACGTCTTCCAACGCTGCCATCTTCAATCCTGCGGAGTCAAGTGCAGGGAGCACTTGGCTCATCTCCTGCGAAGGCTCGCCGGCACGCACCGGGCTGAAGCCGAAGGGCACCAGTGCTGACTCTGCGCGGCCTAAGAAGTCCAAGACTAGCTGGACCTCCGCCGTGCGTGAAGCCCAGAGCTCCTGAAGCTCGCGCTGCTGCCAAGGCTGCTGCGTCGCTCTCGGAGAGGCTTCTCTCCCTGGCAGCCAACGCCGCCTCCCGGGCATCAAGCTCACGGGCACGGTGCTGCAGTCCCTCCTCGTGGAATGAAACATCAAATTCTGCAGCCAGGACGTCCTGGTGCTCCTTCATCTACCTCTCCTGCTCTTTTTTCAGAGAGGCCTGCTGGTGATCCATGTCGTCGGCCCGAGACTTCAGCTCGGCCTGCTCTCGCTGCAAGCGCGACGAAGACTCCTCCTCCTTCTCCGCCAGCTCGCGCTCGCCTACTGTGATCTCACGGCAAGCCAGCGTCAGCCGTAGCTCCTCCAGGGTTGCGAGGCGAGCATTGTCCGCCTGGTGGGCCTCCTGGGCTTCTGCCCAGAGCTTCTTGGACCTCATCCAGCTGATCAACCAGGTCCCGCTGCCGGTTGGTCAGTTTCTGCTCCTCCCGCAAGTGAGCCTCCTTCGTCTCCAACCTCCTTCGTGTCTCCCGGGTCCGGAGGATGAGCAACCTTTCCCAACCAATGAGGCGCTCCTCCTCCTGCTGGATGGCTTCCCGCTCCTGGTCCAGCGCCAGCTGAACTCGGCGGAGGCTTGCCTGAACCGAGGCCACGGCCTCAGACAAGGGGATCCGCTCGACACATGCCGCAGCCTCCTGGGCGTCATCCTCCGGGATGTTGATGGCCGTCGGAGTAGACAACAAGACGCAGGGACCCAGAGAAGTTTTGGCTTGGTCCTCACAAAGAGGCAGGTGTGCTTCCGGCTGGGGAGTACTACCCTCTGGGGTAGGGGCCGCAGCATCCGACGCGCCCTCATCGACGGCAAGAGCAGGCTCGTCGCCATGAGCTGGTGGAGCCTCATCAGCCACAGCTGGCCCGGAACCAGTGTAAAATACCAAGAATTACTTGCTAAAATGTTCATCACATCACCACACCACATCTCATTTTGTGGATAGCTCATGAACAATTGTGAAGAGCAAGTAAACACCATCAAGAGGTGATTAGAGGAAGAATTTACAACTCCAAAAAGAAGGAGCGCACACACATAAACATGACTTTCCCAACCAATGAGGCGCTCCTCCTCCTGCTGGATGGCTTCCCGCTCATGGTCTAGCGCCAGCTGAACTCGGCGGAGGCTTGCCTGAACCGAGGCCACGGCCTCAGACAAGGGGATCCGCTCGACACATGCCGCAGCCTCCTGGGCGTCATCCTCCGGGATGTTGATGGCCGTCGGAGTAGACAACAAGACGCAGGGACCCAGAGAAGTATCGGCTTGGTCCTCACAAAGAGGCAGGTGTGCTTCCGGCTGGGGAGTACTACCCTCTGGGGTAGGGGCCGCAGCATCCGACGCGCCCTCGTCGACGGCAAGAGCAGGCTCGTCGCCATGAGCTGGTGGAGCCTCATCAGCCACAGCTGGCCCGGAACCAGTGTAAAATACCAAGAATTACTTGCTAAAATGTTCATCACATCACCACACCACATCTCATTTTGTGGATAGCTCATGAACAATTGTGAAGAGCAAGTAAACACCATCAAGAGGTGATTAGAGGAAGAATTTACAACTCCAAAAAGAAGGAGCGCACACACATAAACATGAGAGTATGAGTATGCGAAGTTTCATGCACATCCAGATCAGTTTGAGACACTTTTGGAGACATTTGTAAAAAGGGCTAATTTGAATGCAAATTCAAATTTCAGCTACTTTCATCACTTGGATTCAAAAGATGACTTCACATTCAAACTCAGAATAATTTTCTGAATTAGTCCACCAATTTTCATCCTCATTGGAGTTCATCTTGTCGGGAGATAAATTTGCATTAATTCAAAACTGAGTTTGAATTTCAAATTCAAATGTGAAGCAAATTTAGCCAAACCAATTTCAAATTCAGGAAATCTTCCACTCATGACTTGGTGGCTATGTATTCCATTCAATTGTGAGTAGCTGAGATCTTTTCAGTGAAAACAAAATGAAAAAGAGAGAAGGGGGAGAGAGGGCCCACAGGTCAGCCTGATCAACAGAGGGAACCGCCTCTGTTTGCTTCGAGCTGCTGCCGGGAGCGCGCCAGTGCGAGCTGCGGCTCGACCTAGCAGCGGTAGAGCGCCACCTCCTGCTCAAATTGAGCTGGTGACCGAAGGATAAGAGTGTGGCTTCTGCCGTGGACCATTTCCCCTCCCTCGCCCCACTGTTCTCCCTTGCACAGATCTGAAAAACACTCGCCGCCGTTCGCTCGCTCGGCTCTCCGGCGCCCGAGGGATACAAGCCATGTCGTGGCCAACGATCAACACAAGAACCGACCGCCCTAAGGTGCTTGTCATGCCAGTACAATCCGCTCGTCGTTTCATGCATCATCGCGGGAGAACTTCCACGGTTAAGTTTCGGTGTTCATAGAACCGAGCCGCTCCAAACTCCAAAATTTGCGGGGATTAGCTCACCACAGCATATGCCGAGCTACACACGTGTTCTAGACCTTCCCACGGCCATATAGGATCAAAAAGTACCAAAAACCGTCGAGTATAGGCTCTGTTTGTGGAGTTTATGACACGGCCCCACGGTCTTGTCGAGCCAGGATCACGCTGAGGGGTACTGCGTTGCACAACACCAAATAACACACTTCAAAGGTACAAAGCGGAAGCAAAACTTTTATTACATAAAGTGGTTTATGAACATTTGTACATCAAAATAAGTCCAGTCTACACTCACGGGCGTAGACTACACATCAAGTGCACGTTCAGCCCTTGAACGTGTCCTTGCTAGCACACATGCACATTAACCCTGCGCCGTGCACGGCTCCCACTCGACGGGGTTCCCCTCCTGGGGTTCCGTCTCCTCTTCGGGAGCCCCTTCCTCATAGAACCCTGCAAAAGCTTCAAACACAAGCAGTGAGCACGAAGGCTCAGCAAGTCTGACCCGTCTCACCTAAACATGGAACTTCTACATGAGGGGTGATAGGTACATGAGGTAAAATCATTTGCAAAGGACTCGCCTAATTAGTGGAACCTTACTTTCAAGTTTTAGCAGCAGGTGGTGGAGAACCTTACGCTAAGGCACATGAGAGAGCCGCAATCAAACAAGAAACGCATTTCTCTCATGTACTTTGCCCAAAGTTTAAAAGAACTTTAGTTCGCTCTAAACTACAACAAATCATTAACAATCAAAGTCCATCTTTCAATCAGCAACATTTTAACATGTAACTAGCCTGTTCTTTCTACGTCATGGTACAGTGAACAAGTGGTACTCACTGACCGCGAGGGACGGCGATTATAATCGATTTACACCTGCAGGGTTACCCGAACAACCCGTCACGTACGCCCGTACTCGATGTTGCGTACAACAACCATCATGGACGCCGTACGCAACTACTTTTCACCCGTCAGCCAAATGTTGAACCGGCCCAATCATCCCGAGCAAGAGATCTCTGCACGCGCATCTCAGTGCCGCCAGCCGATTTACACCTCGAGCTCTCAACCTACCCTCTGAACGACCAGCTATGCCTCAACACCCAGCTACCCGAGTTACATCGATTTCCCGGTTCCCATATAGCCGGTAGGTCTTCGGTACTGTTCTAGCTTGTTCAACAGGCCCGCACACGGCTCGGTCCTCAATCAACACAAGCGGAGCTACAGCACACAGGCCCCAAAGTCCTGCTGCACTTACTCCCCGCTCGGTCTCATCTTTCTTGCCATGTGTATCATGTGCTATCTCTACCCGAGTCGAGTTCCTATAGCCTATGCTCGCGAGTAGTTCCAACTACTCGACTTGTACCAAATCCTACTCTATCTTAGCATTGCAGTAGCTAACGGGGTTTTCAATCCTAATCCCAACCCATGGTTTTCTTGGCTATGCAGTTGGGTTTTCAAACAAGACTCTAATGCCAAGAATCATAATACTCAAGTAAGTGCTCAAAACAATAAAATTTGTAAAAGGTTAATGCAAACCGAAGCTTGCCTTGCTGCTCTTGATCGTAGGCTAGCTGCTCCTCCAGAGTAACGAAGTCTAGGACTTCGGGTTCCTCCTCGACCTTAGCGACTACATGATATACAAGTATATGTATTAATTTAAATGCATTTGTATTAAGTTTGAACTTGTGAAGCTTATAAGTCCCACTAGACAGACTCAATGACGGTGAAACTTTTACTGTGGCTTGGCTACAACCTAAATACAGACTTGGTCAAGTTTTAGTTGCAGCAAAGCTCATTTGAGCCCTCCACAATTAATTATGTACTTGACCTTAATTGGAACTCTTAGGGTGTTCTAGGGATTTTCATGGAACAAACTATGACTTTCTGAGAACTAGATTTTCACAGGGTCCTAATGGAATTGGTCTCACTTAATTTGAAGGTTCCTAACTAAAGATATGAGCTAAACAATTTCAGAGAAAATTCTGAAAATGTTTCTGAACATTTTCTATTTTCTCTGGAACAGTTTCACTAATCACACCATTAGGTGGACCAAATGAGCTCAATTGGATCTGAAAATTTTATGGTAGTTCAAGGATATTTTGGTGAACATTCCAGCAAAATTTCAGGATTTTCCTCCCAAGGATTCTCCAGTTAAAATTCCAAACAGTTTAAATTTTGAGGAATTAATTCTGGAGAAATATGGATTTTCATGAAGTGAAACTTGATCTGCTGGAAAGTTCTCAGAGAGAAGAATCCAACAAAATTTGGTTCACTCGATTTGGAGCTTTCTAGCCAATGTTATAAGGATTTGAAATTTGAATGAAATCTGAAAATCGGGAGAAAAGTTTAAATCTGCCGGGGCCCACGGGGACACGTGTTAAGCGCGGAGGCGACAGCACACTGAGGCCCACAGGGTCTTTGCATGCCAGCACACCCGATCCCGGCCACACCCGATCCCGATTTAAAATTTTGAGCCGCTGGCGTGTGGGCCAGTCGGCTTCGTCTTCCTCCCGACACGCTCTCGCGCCCGTGCCGCCTCGCCTCGCCGGAGCCGACTCTGAGCTCGCCGGCTTGCCGCTGCCGGCCATCACCTGGTCTAAAACTCGCCGCCAGGGGGTTGTCGACATCGAGGAGCACGTCTGTGGGGTCAGTTCGAGCTGGCGGTGACCGGAAATAGCCCGGCGACGTGCCGCGTCCTCGGTTGAGGTTCGGCGCCGTCGATCGTGGGTTCTAACCCGCCAAAACCTCGAACAATCGGTCCTACAGCATCAGTGTACTTCTAGAAAGCTCGACAAGGTGTCAAATGGGTTCTAAGATGACGGCAAGCTGGTCGGCACCGTGTGACCGAGCGTGCCCGCCATGACCGCTCTTGATCGAGCTCAGAATTCGTCACTCCTAGACAGTTTCACACCACGGATGCAGAAAGGAACTTGATCGCCGGCTAGTCCAGCGTCTATGTGCAAGATTTGATAGCTATAGAAGGATCTTAGAGCGAGAATTTGAAGGATCCATACCGGAAGCTCGGTTTACGGTCGCCGGAGCAAAAACTGGAAATTCTCCGTGGATTCTTCACGGTTTGCTTCCAAACTTGGAGGAGAGCAGCACGGTGATAGCGTGCTCCTGTTGCCTCTCTTGCTGGACCGTGAAAACGCCTGTGGAACACTGTCCACGAGCGCCTGGCCTTCGGCTGAGGTTGGGTCACCGCTGTGGCGATCGTTCTCGGGCAAAGGAGGTCGGAGCTCGGGGTTTTTGGCATTGGGGAGGTGGAGTGCGATCTCAGGTTGCCGTCTAGCAGCTCGGGGAAGGAGAAGGCGAGCTGTTTTCACGGTTCTCCGATCGAGCAGAGGGCTTCGGGGAGAAGAACTGCCGCTGCTCGGGTCGCACCCGAGGAGATAAAGCCAGCCGATCCCTGCTCGGGCTGAGGCGGTGCCAGTCGCGTGGAGGAGCGAGCAAGCCGCCCTGGGCGCCAGCGCGCGGAGAAGGAAGCAGCTGGTGGCGCCGGTGGCTGCTCGGTGGCACAGCCGACAGCTGCTCGGTGGAATTTCCCACCGAGGCTGTGACTTTGTGTGCAAGACTTCCCTCCTTCTCTCTATGACATGTGGGTCCTACCCGGGGTTTTAACCTCTAAAATTTACTCCTAATCACTGTTGTAAACAGTGAGCCCCAAACTACCCCTGGTGCTTCAAATTATTGACCCATGAACCATTTGAATTGATTAGAATCCAAATTGGGTTTGGTTTGAATGAATTTTAGCACAAGTTCAGTTTAGAATTCAAATAAAGTTTGAATTTATCCCACTTATCCCATGTCAAGATTAACTCCAAATGGAGTGAAAATTGGTGTGTGAGCTCACAAAAATGTGCTGAATAAGAATATGCCTCCCACTTTTAAATTCATGGGATAAAAACAGTTTGAATTTGAATATGGTTTTAAACTGCCCTCTTTCTAGCTATACCCAAAATGACCTCAAAAAGGTTTTGAATTTGGGTGAAACTTGGCATGGACATCCTTAGCAATGTGTACGAGTTTTCCTATGCCCAGCCCCTCTATATCACATGTGGGAAATACCACTTTTGCAATATGTGAGTTTGTTCTCTAATGAGCATGTTGATGGTGGTTACTTGCTCTTCATTTGTGTTCATCAACTTGCTTCAAATGAGGTGTGCGGTGTGGTGATGACCACCTTAAACATGTGTCAAAAACTGAGGCCCTTACAGTTTATCAAGTCGCTGCCTATATGTGACCTAGGTCGATGGTGACCTCCCATTTCCGGCCATTTTCACGGTGAACCGAGGCCATGTCCGTGCTTAGCATGTCACCACGGAGCTGTAGGGCCAAGATTTGCTCGGAATGGGCCTCTGTAGGAGCCGGGCGACGTTACCGGAGTTTCTCTGTAGCCGCGGCCCATCGCCGACCAGTTTCCGGCCACCTAGAGCTTCGGCCGACCCCGGGGATGTGTTCCTCGTGCTCTGTTAGGCAGGGGCGGCGAGCCTTAGCCCTAGAGGAGTCCGGGAAACCTCTTCCGGCGGAACACGCCGGAGAGCGCCGCCACCCGGGCACGGGCATGCGCGAGGAGGAAGAAGGCGTGGGGTGGGACCCGCACGCAGGGTTTAAACATTTGTAAAAAAGTTTCAGATTTCGGTTCAATTTCAAATGGCCATAACTTTTGCTAGGGTGGTCCAAATTTGGTGAACCAAATTTTTTTGGATTCATCTCTTCGAGTACTATCCAGCAAAACAAGTTTCAGCTCATGAAACTTATTCCTTTTCCAGAATTAATTCCCTAAAATTTAAAATGTTGGGAATTTTATCTGCAGAATTCTTTTATGGAAAATTCTGAAATTTGGCTAGGATGTTCATTTGAAAATCCTTGAGTCACAGGAAAAATTTGAGATCCATCCAATTTCATTTAGTCCCCCTAATGGTTTGATTAAGTGAACTGCCCTGAGAAAACAGAAAAATGTACAGAAACATTTTTCAGATATTCTCAACTCTTGATTAGGGCATAACTTCCTCTAGGATTCTTCAAATTACATGATACCAACTCCATTAGAACCATCTCAAACTCTAGTTTCCAGAAATTAGTGGTTGGGTCCATGAAAATCCATGGAAATCCATAGTAGCTCTAGTAATGACCAGTTAGACTTTTATTTGTGCAGAGCTCAAATGAGATTTGATTCAAATGAAATTTGGTCAAGTCTCTGAGTAGGTTCTCACCAAGCCACAGTTAAAATTTGAGAGCCAAAAGGGATGTCTAGATAGAATTATGGTCTTTTATATACTAAATTTCACACATTGCATTTAAATTGACATATCGTTACATTGCTCACGTGTAGTCGCTGAAGGCGTGGAGACTGCGGAAGTGTTGGACTTCCTACTTCCGGACGAGACCCTAACCCCTGACCAGCAGCAACAAGGCAAGCCCCGGTTTGCATTTAACAAGTTTTATAAAGTTTTGCTTTATATACACTTAGTGTGATGTATGTGTGCGCATTAGGTGTAGGATGGACGAAACCCCAAATGCATAACCAGATCATGCCAAGAAGAGTGAGGGTAGTGTCTATGTCCTCGAGTAGTTTATGCTTTGCTTAATGTGTATAGACTTCGGTACAAGTCGAGTAGTTGGAATCTACTCGTGAGTATAGGATTTGGGACATACGGGATTGGTTTGAGTTGTGAGAAATTTTTTAGAAAGAATAAATGGAGACTAGACAGGGGCTAGGACGCAGCAATAGGAAGTCTTGTGTGTGTAGCCCTGTCCGTGTCGATAGAGGACCGATCCATGTGCGGCCCCATGTGGGAACCACCCCGTGGTTCACCCACTCCGGGATCGCAGAGGGTGGTGCCGTGCGATGCGGCACCCAACAGCACACAAGAAAAGATTAAGAACAACATACAAAATTTTATTTGATAGAAAAACACAGAGGAAGTCTTTTACAAACTTATTAATACAGCGGAAGTATTATACATAGCTAGTCTCTCATCCTATCTAAGGAAAAGTGCAACCGTCCAGTCCGGGGACGCTACACACTAGCAACATAGAACCGGAGATCACGGCGGCGTGCAGGGATCCAGCTCGGCCATGTACCTCGACGGGTGCATCGCCTCGTCCTCGGACCCTTCATCATAACTCTCACCTGCACACAGCTAAAATATTGCAACTGCGAGAACGATGGCTCAACAAGGCTTAACCGACAACCCTAGTAATGGAACTCTACATGTAGGGATGTTAATCCTTACTTTCAGTTTTATAGCAGCAGTTTAATGTGTCATAGGCAGCCCTCACATCGGAAGTCCACAGTCAAACAAGAAACGCTTTCCTCCCATGTGGTTATGCCCAAAGTTGAAAATAAACTTAACGAGCTCTACATCTACAGCATACATAGTTTCAAGACAATAATAGTTCATTGCAGCATATTAATCTGGCTTCTTTCACTTCTTACTACATCACAACGCAGTGAACAAGCGGTACTCAAATAACCGCGAGGGACGGTGATTGCAATCAGGAGACACCCGGATAACACGTCACATACACCCACTTTCAGAAGTGTGGTGCTTCACACCTTCCTACTCTGTTGTATGCAACAACCTTTCAAAGGCAACCCAAATGCCAAACCGGTCCATCCGATAACGGGCAGGAGGTCCCCGTGTGGAGCGTGTCTGTGCCCACCGGCAGATTTACACCTTGCTACCCTCAACCCACTCCTATAAAAGGGTTGGGTAAGCCTTGGCACCCAGGTTGACCAATTACATCGGTTTCCTGGTTCCCATATGCCAGTATGCATCGGGTATTGTTCGATACTTGTACAGTAGGGCCGTGCACGGCTCGGTCCTCATCCTATCCTCCCTGCTGGGTCTCAATTTCATAATCTTAAGCCATTCTCTACCTCTTTCCATACCGTGTAAATAAATACCTATCTCGCGAGTAGATTCCAACCACTTGACTTCTACCGAGATCCTAAGAACATTAGCATGGCATTCTCTACTCATCGAGTTTGTAAACTACCCAACCCTCCATAGGATTTTAAGGTTATGCAAGTGGGGTTTCAATCACCCAAACTCTAATGCAAGCAATTCACCCTAAACATAAGTGGTACAAATGAAAACTTTGCAAAAGTACTTAAATGCAAACCGTGGCTTGCCTCGTTGCGAGTTAAACGGAAAGTCAGCGTCTGGTGGGAGGACATCCAACGGCTCCGGTGCGTCCTCAACTTCGGTCACTATATGAAATGTAGCAAAATATATGTATAAGTGCTAATGAAGTATAAGAATTACACGTCTATTAATAACTACTGCTATTTAGATTCCTTAATTGGCTTTGGGATTTTTCCAGTGGATACTAGATACTATAAGTATGATCTGAGAAAAAGTTTGGAGAAATTTCATTGTACTTTGTGGGCTCCAAAATTCCCACAAGTACAAGGCTTCTCTTAATTTTGATCCCAAATCTGAAGTTTTGACATGGCTAACAGTGGAAGATCTAACTGGGGTAAGTCTCCATGGTTCTAACAAAAAAATTTTCCCCATTTTTGGAGCTACCAACAGAGAGATACAAATTTTTGAAGTTGGACAGGAGTTCTGAAAAGTTTCTGTTTAGAGTTTGAATTTCAAAATAAAGGCTGAACTTTGGAAGGCAATTTAGACTACCAAATGAACTCCAATGAAGCTCAAATTTTTACTTGATATCAGTAACTATGAAAAGGATTTGCTTCCCAAATTTGGGAATGTTTCATAAAGAATTGCTCCTGGAATAAATCTCTAAATGATTTAATATAAACAATTCTACAGAAATTCCTGGACATTTTCATAGCAAGAACTTTGTTCCTATGTGAAGTAATCCTTATGAGGATTCCAACAAAATTGGCCTCACCCTTTTTGGGGTTTTCTACACAAAGTTATGGATTTTTCAAGTTTGAATAACTTTCTATTTGAATTCTATACAGAGAACTCAAATGTGGGGCCCACGGGTCAGTCTTCTTCAACCTCCCGACAGCACCCCACGTGCGCACGCCGGAACCAATCATGGAGCGCCTTGTTCTCCTCCAATTCTCAACCATTTTCGATGAAGTTTCGCCCTAAATGTTACTCGGACCCGGCGCATCCACCGGGCAACCTTTCATCGCATGACAACGACCGAACCCACTCGGCATCGGTGGGGCGGCTCGGAGTTGGGGCACCGGCGAGGAACACTGCCTTCCTGAGTCTAACTTGACTAGCAAAGTTGCCCTACAGCACCACTAGATCAAGTAGAACGTGACTCCACCCCTAACCCAAGCTAACAACGGCGGCAACATGGCTGTCACCGGTGAACCGCCCCATTTTTGCCGGCGGTGGCGAGTTCCCGTTGCCCGGGGTGTAGGAAGGCCGGTTGGGTTCTGTATTCGGCGTGGGAGGGCGCTAGGGCTCAAGGCTACTGTGGTTTGAAGTGTAGGACGAATGATCAACTGGTTTGGAAGAATTTTAAGACTTTGCCAAAGTCGGTTCTTCATGTGCTCCGGCGGTAGAATGCAAATTCTGGTTAGTCGGCAATGGGGAAGAGCACAATGATCACGGAGGAGTATATAGACTTCGTGGCTCACAATTTGGTGGTTTTTCTGGCGCCGGGGAGGTCGGGATTGGCCGGGCGATGCTTAGCCAAGGAGGCGCGGTTTTGGTGTTTTCTCGGTCATGTGCTCGAGCGAGGGGCTGAGGAACGCGTCTGTTGAAGGCAGAGAAGAGAAGTGGAAGTGTGCTGCTGCTTTAGCACTGGATCACCCACACATGAATTGCCTTCAGGAGCACGTGAGGCAAGAAGCTTGGTGGAGCAGGCGCAGCTTGGTGGCGTGCGGTGATCACCCGAGGAGAAAACCGAGAAGTAAAAAGGGAATTGTGTGGCTGACATGTGGGCCCCTTCCACCTAATTTTTCCACAGATATTTTCCCTTTGGTCTCCAAATTAACTCCTTTGCTTCCTCCCAAAGTCATGGTTTGAAATCTTTGAATTCAAATGATTTGAATTCTAGTGTGGAATTTGAACTGATTTTGGTTATTTGAATTTTAATTGGAATTTGAATTCCCCCTTTGCATTGTTCCAAAACATAGCAAACCAACTCAAATATTTCTGAATTTTGGCATGGCTGCTAATTAAAATGTGGAGAACACATTTCTGGAACCAAATTTGCAAATTGAGGAAGTTGGAATTTGAAACTGAAATTTAAATTCAGATTTGAGGGCTTCCTCTTTTAATCCTAAACAAATACTAAAACCCCTCAAAATGAGCAGAAATTTGGGAGGTTGAATATTTGACATATGAAGATCCAAGTTATGAATTCAGATCTCCATGTTTGGAAGTTTTGGGAAGTTTGAATCCTTACTTTGAACTCACACCGTTATAATTCAAAATTTTAATTACCCTCATTTTTTCCTAAGTGTAAAGGTGCTGAAAACTTTGTTAGCACTTTTTGGGGATTTTACATCCCTCCCCCCTTAAAAAGAATCTTGTCCCGAGATTCCAAAAGAAAATCAAAGTGGGGAAAACTTTACCAGGTATACGATGATAGCAAGTCAGGATAATTCGCTTGTAAATGGTCCTCGCTTTCCCATGTCGCCTCATCAGTGGTATGGTTACTCCACAAGACCATGTAAAACCATAAGGTCCGGTTTCTTGTGGCACGAGTCTTTTCATCGATAATCCGGATCGGATACTCCGAGTATGTGAGGTCCAGTTGAAGAACTTATATGTCTTCGGTGCGGATTTCAGCCGAGGGTTTGAGGCATTTCCTCAGCTGAGAGATGTGGAAGACGTTGTGAATTCCCGTGAGCGACACCGGTAACTCCAACAGATAGGCTACGGGTCCGCATTTTTCACACTGAAACGATGAACTCCCTTCATCGGAGACACACGGACATAAACATGGTCCCCGATGTCGAAGTGGAGAGGACAGCGTCTTTTATCCTCATAGCTCTTCTGACAAGATTGAGCAGCCTTAAGATTGGCTTGTATTACTCGCACTCGTTCTTCAGCCTCATTCACAAGTTCAATGCTGTAGATAACTCGCTTGCCAGACTCGCACCAGTTGAGTGGTGTGCGGCATTTCTGGCTGTAGAGAGCTTCATACTGTGCCATCTTTATGCTAGCATGATAGCCATTGTTATATGAAAACTAGGCCAATGGAAAATGATCATCCCAGTTTTTACCTTGGTGGATGGCACAAGCGCGTAGCATATCTTCAAGCACTTGATTAACCCGTTCAGTTTGACCATCCGTCTGCGGTGATATGCGGAGCTGCAGATCAGTTTGGTCCCCAATGACGCGTGTAGCTGTTCCCAAAACCGAGCGATGAACAGCGCACCGCGATCTGAAATAATGGAGCGGGGAACACCGTGCAAGCGCAAGATTCTTGCGATATAGAACTCCGCATATTGCTTGGCCACGTACTTTGTATGTACGGGGATAAATGAGCCAACTTGGTTAGTCGATCGACTATTACCCAAATCGAGTCATGCTTGTGAGACGTGAGAGGTAAACCAACTATGAAGTCCATGCTGATATCCTCCCACTTCCACACCGGAATGTTCAGTGGTTGTATCTGTCCGGCTTTATGCATATGGTCGGCTTTCACCCGCCGACACGTATCGCATTCGGATACGTATTTCACGTTTTCTCTTTACATCAGTTTCCACCAAAACCTGGTTTTCAGATCTTAGTACATCTTGATCTGCCTGGATGAATAGAATACTTGGACAAATGAGCTTCATCCAAGATTTTCTTCCGAAGCTTCTGTGGGGACCACCCCGTGGTTCACCCACTCCAAGATCGCATAGGGTGGTGCTGTGCGATGCGGCACCTAACAGCACACACGAAAAGATTAAAGAACAACATACAAACTTTTATTTGATATAAAACAGCGGAAATCTTTTTACAAAACCTATTCATACAGTGGAAGTAATATACATATATGTCCTCTCATCCAAGCTATGCAAAAGTGCAGCCGTCCAGCCCGGGGACGCTACACACTAGCAGCAAGTAACCGGAGATCACGGCGGCGTGCAGGGCTCCATCTCGGCCGTGTACCCCGACGGGGGCATCGCCTCGTCCTCGGAACCTTCCTCATAACTCTCACCTGCACACAGCTCAAAATATTGCAACCGTGAGCACGATGGCTCAGCAAGTCTTAACCGTCAACCCTAGGCATGGAACTCTACGTGCAGGGATATATAAGGTAGGAAAGTACTTTGCAATAAAGACACGCCTATAAGTTGATCCTTACTTTCAGTTTTATAGCAGCAGATTCATGTGCCTTAGGCAGCCCTCACATCGGAAGTCCACAATCAAACAAGAAACGCTTTCCCCCGATGTGGAGATGCCCAAAGTGGAATATAAACTTAATTTGCTCTATAACTACAGCATATAAGGTTTCAAGATATTTAATAGTTCAATACAGCATTTTCAGTTGGCTTATTTCACTTCTTACTACGTCACAGCGCAGTGAACAAGCGGGTACTCAAATAACCGCGAGGGACGGTGATTGCAATCAAGACACACCCGGATAACACGCCACATACACCCACTTTCAGAAGCATGATTCCACACCCCTTCCTACTCTGTTGTATGCAATAACCTTTCAAAGGCAACCCAAATGCCGAACCGGTCCATCCGTAACGGGTAGGAGGTCCCCGCGTGGAGCGTGACTGTGCCCACCGGCAGATTTACACCTTGCTACCCTCAACCCACTCCTATTTACGGTTGGGTAAGCCTCGACACCCAGGTTAACCAATTACATCGGTTTCCTGGTTCCCATATGCCAATATGCATCCGGTACTGTTCGATACTTGTACAGCAGGGCCGCACACGGACGGTCCTCAACCGACACCAACAGGGCTACGCACGTGAGACCTCTGCTCACTGCATCCTATCCCCCCTGCTGGGTCTCATTTTCATACAACTCAAGCCATTATCTACCTCTTTTCTTTCCGGTGATAAGAACTATCTCGCGAGTAGCTTCCAACCACTCGACTTCTACCGAGATCCTATACATTAGCATGGCATTCTCTACTCGTCGAGTTTGTAAACTACCCAACCCTCCATAGGATTTAAAGAGGCTATGCAAGTGGGGTTTCAATCACCCTAACTCTAATGCATACAATTCAAACTAGACATAAGTGATACAAATGAAAATTTTTATAAAAGGTACTTAAGTGCAAACCGGGGCTTGCCTGGTTGCGAGTTAAACGGGAAGTTAGCTTCTGGCGGCAGGACGTCCAAAGGCTCCAGCGTATCCTCAACTTCGGTCACTAAATGAAATGTAACAAAATATGTATAAATATTAAGGAGTTATAAGAATTGAACTTCTATTCATAGCTACTGCTATTTAGAATCCTTAATTGGCTTCGGGAATTTTACAGTGGATACTAGACTCTCTAAGGATGATTTGAGCCAAATTTGGAGACATGTCATTGCACAATGTAGTCTTTAAAATTCCTACAAGTACAATGCTTCTCTGAATTTTGAGCCCAATTTAGGAGCTTTGACATAGATAATGGTGGAAGATATGATTAGGGTAAGTCTCCATGGTTCTAACAAAATTTGTTTCACCATTTTTGGAGCTACCAACAGAGAGATATGAATTTTTGAACTTAGACAGGAGTTCTGAAAAAGCTTCTGTTTAAATTTGAATTTCCAAATAAAGGCTGAACTTGGAAAGGTAGTTTAGCCTAGCAAATGATCTCCAATGAAGCCCAACTTTTTACTGGAGATCAGTATCTATGAAGAGGATTTGCTGCCCAAATTTGGGAATATTTCATAAAGAATTGCTCCTGTAATAAATCGCTAAAAAATTTAGTAAAAACAATTCTACAGAACTTCCTGGGTATTTTCATAGCATGCAATTTTTTCTGTGTGAAGTACTCCTCCTAAGGATTCAAACAAAATTGGTCTCGCCCTTTTTGGAGTTGTCTACAAAAAGTTATGAATTTTTCAAACTGTGATAGCTCTCTGTTTAAAACCTACACTGAAACTTAACAGGGGGGCCCACTCGTCAGGTCCTTCTTCAACCTCCCGCCAGAGACGCGCGTGCACACCAGTTCAAATCGAGGCATGGCTCATTCTCCCTCATTTATCCACCAAATTAGCTCCGGTTTCGCCCTACATGCTCCTGGGAACATGGCGCAGCTGCGGGGCAAGGTTTCCACGCATGAAAACGGCCGAAAACAGGCCGGCACCGGTGGGGCGGCTCGGGAGCTCGGCATCAACGCGTTCTGGCGTGTCCGAAGCTTCTCCCGGCGAGCTAACTTGCCCTAAAGCATCACCAATGATCGGGGAACATGAAACGCAGGCTAAACCTTGCAAAAAATGGCTGGAACATGGGGTTCACCGGAGGACCGACCCATTTTTGCCGCCGCCGGCGATTTCTCGTCGCCCGGGGCATGTGGTGGATGGTTTTATGCGTGCTTTGGCGTGGGAGGGCGCTAGGATCACTAGTTTCTGTGGCTTGAATTGTAGAACCGATGATCAACCACGTTGGACGAATTTACAGTTTTGGTTTGGGGCTGTTCTTCACGTGTACCGGCGCCAAAACTCAAATACCGGAAAGGGGACTGCGGTAGCATGATCTACGCACCTTGGTGCACCTTAGGGAGGTGCTGGACGTGCGGAAGAGGCGTTGGAGTGGCTGGAACTCGAGGAGCAGTGAGGGGCGACGTGCTCTGTTTCCTCCCGGTGAAAAACAGGTTGGGCACTGCGAAGGGAGCTCGGGGATGAGCTGAGGAGCGGTGGAACACGTTGAGGAGGCGCCGGCGCAGCTCCTGGGTGGCTCAACCGGTGCTAGGAGGGGCTGGAGAGCTGCTGAACCACGAGCACAGAGAGGGGGCGCACTGTTTTTTCCTTCGCTGGACGCTCGAGCACTTGAGGAAACCGGTTGGAGGCAGGGAATAGAAATTGGTTTGGGCAGCTGCTTTGGATAGCAATCACCACGCCTCAAATTCTGCCTTCGGGAGCAAGTCTCTGCAAGCTGCTCTGTAGAGGGAAGCACAGCTCGGTGGCAGCTCGGTGATCAACCGAAGGGAAAACAGAGATGAAAAAGGAAACTGTGTGGCTGACATGTGGGTCCCACCACCTCAAATTTTTATTCAATTTTCACTGATATTTCTCCGCCAGCTACTCAACAATTAAGGCTATACTTTCATACCAAGTCATTGTTTGAAAAGTTGAACCCAAACTGTTTTGTATTCTGGTGTGAAGTTTGAATTGAGTTTGGTCAATTGAATTTGAAATGAATTTAAATTCTCCCCTTTGTCTTGCCCCAAAAACATAGCAAACCAGGCCCAAAATTTCTGATTTTAGACATGGCTGTTAATTCAAATTTGGAGAACACATTTTTGGAACCAAACATGCAAATTGAGGAAATTAGAATTTGAAACTGAATTTGAAATTCAGATTATAGGGCTTCTCCTTTTAATTCCCAAACAAATATTGAAACTCCTCCAAATGAGCTGAAATTTGGAAGGGTGAATATTTGGAATATGAAGATCCAAGCGGTGCATTTAGATCTCCATGTTTGGAATGGGAAATATAAACCCTCACTTTGAACTTACACCATTATGCTTCAAAGTTTTAATTCCCCTCATTTTTCATAAGTGTACATGAGCTGAATTTTCTTGCTACCACTTTTGGGGATTTTACATTCCTCCCCCCTTAAAAAGAATCTCGTCCCGAGATTCCAAAGGAAAAGCAAAGCGGGGAGAACTTTACCAGGTATATGATGATAGCAAGTCTGGATAATACGTTCGTAGATAATCCTCGCTTTCCCATGTCGCCTCATCAGCGGTATGGTTACTCCACAAGACCTTGTAGAACCATAAGGTTCGGTTTCTTGTGGCACGAGTCTTTTCATCGATGGTCCGGATTGGATACTCCGTGTACGTGAGGTCCGATTGAAGAACTTCTATGTCTTTGGCGCGGATTTCAGTGGATGGTTTGAGGCACTTCCTCAGCTGAGAGATGTGGAAGACATTGTGAATGCCTGCGAGCGACGCTGGTAACTAAAGGCGATAGGCCACGGGTCCGCATCTTTCAATAACGGCGAACGGGCCAATGAATCGCGACGCAAGTTTACCCTTCACTCCGAAACAGTGAACTCCCTTCATCGGAGACACACGGACATAAACATGGTCCCCGATGTCGAAGTGGAGAGGGCGGCGTTTTTTATCCGCATAACTCTTCTGACGAGATTGAGCAGCCTTAAGATTGGCTTATATTACTCGCACTCGTTCTTCAGCTTCATTCACAAGTTCAATGCCGTAGATAACCCGCTCGCCGGACTCGCACCAGTTGAGAGGTGTGCGACATTTCCGGCCGTAGAGAGCTTCATACGGCGCCATCTTAATGCTAGCTTGATAGCCATTGTTGTAAGAAAACTCCGCCAACGGCAAATGATCGTCCCAATTGTTGCCGTGGTGGATGGCACAAGCGCGTAGCATGTCTTCAAGCACTTGATTCACCCGTTCAGTTTGACCATCTGTCTGCGGGTGATACGCGGAGCTTCGGATAAGTTTGGTCCCCAACGATGCGTGCAGCTGTTCCCAAAACCGAGAGACGAACAGCGCACCGCGATCTGAAATGATGGAGCGGGGAACACCGTGCAAACATAAGATCTTTGCAATGTACAGCTCCGCATATTGCTTGGCCACGTACTTTGTATGTATGGGAATAAAATGAGCCGACTTGGTTAGTCGATCGACTATCACCCAAATCGAGTCATGTTTGTGAGACGTGAGAGGTAAACCAACAATGAAGTCCATGCTGATATCCTCCCACTTCCACGCCAGAATGTTCAATGATTGCAGCTGTCCGGCTTTACGCATATGGTCGGCTTTCACCCGCCGACACGTATCACATTCGGATACGTATTTTGCGATCTCTCTCTTCATCTGTGTCCACCAAAACCTGGTTTTCAGATCCTGGTACATCTTGTTGCTGCCCGGATGAATAGAATACTTGGACAAATGAGCCTCGTCCAAGATTTTCTTCCGAAGCTTCATGTCACGGGGTACCACTATACGGTCTTTAAACCATAGCGTGTCGTGTTCATCTCTTCGGAAGCATTTCATTTCGCCATTCTCCATCCTTCTCCGAATGTGCGACATTCCCATGTTTTTCCTCTGAGCTTCCATAATCTCTTCTCTTATGGTTGGGATGAGAGCAGGATTATATAACGCCCCATATGGAACCAAGTACAGACTCGGCTCCTCCTCTTCAAGTGGGGTGATGGACGGATTGTTGACATGGGATTTGTGGCTTAAGGCATCGGCAACCATGTTTGCCTTCCCGGGATGGTAGTGAATCTCGATCTCATAGTCTTTGATCAACTCTAACCATCTCCGTTGCCTCATATTCAACTCCTTTTGAGTGAACATATACTTCAGACTCTTGTGGTCGGTGTAGAGGTGCACTAAGTTCCCGAGTAAATAGTGCCTCCACATCTTCAAGGCCAATACCACAGCAGGGAGCTCGAGATCATGAGTCGGATAGTGCTGCTCGTGGTTACAAAGTTGACGTGAGCCATAGGCGACCACTCTTCCTCCTTGCATCAATACACAGCCAAGCCCGATGCCAGACGCATCACAATATACGTTGAAGGGCTTGGTTGTATCCGGTTGAGCTAACACCGGGGCTGTTGTAAGATGCTTCACTAATGCTTGGAAAGCTTCTTCACAAGCTGAGCTCCAAACATATTTGATCCCCTTCTTCAACAGTTCAGTCATCGGCTTAGCAAGCTTGGAGAAATTTGGTATGAATCTCCGATAATATCCTGCTAACCCGAGGAAACTCCTGACTTCGTGGACTGATGTGGGGGACTTCCATTTCAGCACTTGTTCGATTTTGCTTGGATCAACGGCAATGCCTTCTGCCGAAATAATGTGACCAAGGAATGGCACTTGGCTGATCCAAAACTCGCACTTGCTGAACTTGGCATAAAGCTTATGGTCTCTTAATCGTTGAAGTACGATATGCAAGTGTTTGGCGTGTTCTTCTTCAGACTTGGAGTAAACCAAGATGTCGTCTATGAACACCACCACAAACTTGTCCAACTCCGGCATGAACACTGAGTTCATGAGATACATGAAGTGTACCGGGGCGTTGGTGAGACCAAAGGACATGACGAGGTATTCATATAACCCATATCTCGTCGAGAAGGCCGTCTTCGAAATATCTTCCGCTCAGATCTTAATTTGATGATATCCAGAGCGAAGATCCATCTTTGAAAATACACCCGCAACCACAAGTTGATCGAATAAGATATCGATGTGGGGCAGTGGATATTTATTCTTGATGGTGACGGCGTTGAGAGGTCGGTAGTCCGCACACAACCTCAAGGTTTCATCCTTCTTCTTCACAAACAGTGCCACTCCAGGTTATTCAACCGGCTGGCGCAGTATGCGCCAGGATTTGTGGGTACGGAAGACAACAAGCGCAATGCGTTCTTCCGGGGCCTGAATTCCAAGATGAAGGTCCATCTCGCCCAGAGCAATCGCGGCACATTCAACGATCTAGTTAATGCCGCGATTCTACAAGAAAATGCTCAGCGCGAGCGCGGTTCTGACAAGAGGAAATGCAGTGCGCTGACGAGCAGCAGTGGTGGGGCACCACAGAAATACCGCCTGGTGTATCGCTCACGATCCGGTCGGAGATGGCAGCCACCGGCGCGACCGCCTCAGTTTCGCGGTCGGCACTACAATGTGCCGGGCTTTCGACCGACGTATCCACCACAGCAACAGCAGCAGCAAAGGATGGTCCCGCGTGCGCCCCAGTTTCAACAGCGTGCACCGGGATTCCGTCCTCAAGTCGGCGGGACCCCGACACCTTACACGTGCTACACGTGTGGCCGTGTCGGGCACATTTCAAGAGACTGCCCCGAGCCGCGACAGGGCAGGGGTGCAGCACCATATCAGGGTGCTAATCAGCCCCGCAACCAGCCCAAGAAACCAGCACCAAAACCCGGCAACGTCCATCATTTAGCTATCGAAGACGTGCCGGAAGGCGAACCCGTCCTCGCGGGTACATTCTCCTGTTTAGATCATCCCGTAGTCATACTTTTTGACTCCGGTTCCACCCATAATTTCATAAGTCAGTATTATGTTATTAAATATCAACTGCCTATCATTCCCACAAATAATTCATATTTGATATGTTCTCCGGGTGGGAAAATAACAGCTGATAGAATGGTCTATAGAGCACCATTACAGTTGGGTGGGAATCTATATCCGACTTCTCTAATCATGTTAGAGAGTCAAAAACTTAATGTCATTTTAGGAATGTCATGGCTACATCGCCATGGTGCTGTTCTTGACATCATTCCACGTGTGGTTCGTTTAAACTCTCCACTTCATGAACCACATGTTCTTATTCTTGACCATTCGGTTCAAGAAACCCCGGCCACATATAATACGGAAGCCACGAAACTTGAAGATATTCGTGTGGTCCGTGAATACCCGGATGTCTTCCCGGATGATCTTCCGGGCATGCCACCCGAAAGAGATGTCAAGTTCAAGATTGAACTCGTACCTGGGACGACACCGATCTCTCAGAGACCGTACAAGATGGCTCCGAATGAGCTGGCTGAATTGAAGGAGCAGCTCAATGACTTAATGAAGAAGGGTTTCATTCGACCGAGTGAGCACTCCTCTCGCCTTGCCGTAACGCCAGGAACTCCTAGAGCTTCATTTCCATCACACCGGGAGGGATGTGATAGGCGCGGAACGCCTCCCGGAACTCCGTCCATGTGACGGCATGGCCAGCCGGTAAGGAGGCGGTGTAGTTCGCCCACCATGTACCGGCTTCTCCTTGAAGCTGTTGCGCTGCGTACAGTGCATTCTGATGTCCGGTGCATCGTAGCAGCCCGAACTTTGCCTCCAGAGTGTGGATAAAGCTGTCTGCCTCCAAAGGTTCTTCGGCCTCCGTGAAGACTGGTGGATGGGTTGCCATGAATTCTGAATACGAGCTTTGTTGGGGCTGGCGTTGCCCATTGTTTTGGCGTCCTCCCTGATGGGACGCATTCTGCTGCACTAACATCCGCAGCAACTCGGTTTGCTCGTCGCGCGAGACGAGCACTGCGGCGAGCGAGAACCTCCGCAAGATTCCTTGGAAGTTCTGGCGGTGGAGGAGGTGGTTGCTGCTGCGTCGTGGTTTGCTCCGGAGGTGGAGACTCATCACCACGAACCTGACTCGGACCTCCCTCCTCTTGCGTTGAACGTGTCCGTACCAATCTGCATTCATATCATTCAAACGATCAGCACATGTGGGTTTAGCTCATCCAGTCTATACAATAGTAATGCGAGAATGGGATAAACAATGCGCATAACAATCACACATATGGATAAAGTATAAACTTTATACAACATATACATCCCTGGACCGTGTCACACGATCGAGTTCCAAAGTATTGAACTTTATAGGTTAAAAGTTCATTTCGACCATCGGGGTCACCACGGGATGTTAAGTGAGTTAGCATGCGTAATTCCTCGCTATTGTATTGGACCCAAACATGTACTAATTTGAAGTGATGTGTCAAATGCATAAACCCTTCGACTCCAATTCGCTGTTTTACAACAACCACTGGACGTCGAACGGTGAAACTAAGTGTTTTGGTCGAAACACGGAAAACTCCCGAGAGCATTTGGTCTGCCCTGTTTGAGATTTTGTTCTGGAGCCCTACAAAAAAGTTGTAGAGGACTTCTAAACGTTTCCAGAATGGTATCCCACACCTCCATTGGTTCAACCAATCTTAAGTTATGCCCTGTTCAATTTCAGAAAAATTTCTGCCAAAAACAGGGGAGATTGTTCCTAAGCTTTTGAGATTGAACCTATACTCCCAATTGACTCTTAGTTCAATATAGGAGTTTACTAACCCCTAAATGGATTCCTAAACTTCATTTGGACTCTTTTCTTTGAAAATAAACTTTTATGCAGTCGGTACTACGTTTCCTTGCCAAAGAAAAATCCTAAACCGGTATTCCGGCATATACGTGTCACATGGTGGAACTAAAGACGTCACTCACAACCGGTTTCTACACGTCATGCACTAACGTAGTTAATGTACCTGCAGAAGAACACACAATAATGGTGCACGCAAAGGTTTTTGACATTTCAGGCAGTTCTATATCAGTAAAAACATACGGTCCGTATCATTGCCATACGGATCGTCCTTGAGTCAAGCCACGTCTCAAGGTACATGGTCGTGTTTTCACACGACACGACGGGGAACCCGAGTAGAGCGTGAACGGGTCGTCACGGTTGGGAATTTTATCAACCCAACGGATACAACCTACTTCCTCATGACCGTTGAGGCACGCTGATGGCGAGCGCTGTGTATGGCCCTTTGAACATTGAACGTTTAAGAGCTGCATACTATCGTGTTGCTTACCACACGATGGGGTACTCTCACTTTTGCCTAAAGCACGCTGGAGATCAGCGTTTTCATATGCTCTCAGGACCATAGAGAGGTCCAGAGACGCATATTAACTACCGTGCCAAGCCACGGTATACCATCCCATACTATTACTCGTATGGTGAGTTACCGCAATTGATCCGCCTGCGGTGGCGTACCTTACCTCTTACCTGACGTAGGAGCGCCATTACAGAATGTATAACACATAAGTTAGCTTCTCCACCTTAGTAACTACTACTATCATAGACCTTATGCGGGCTTAAAGACTAATCCTCACTCGACTACTTCTAAGTTTTAAAAAATAGGCTCTTTTCGAGCGTGCTATTCCCAATGCGGCTCTGATACCATGACTGTGGGGACCACCCCGTGGTTCACCCACTCCAAGATTGCATAGGGTGGTACCGTGCGATGCGGCACCTAACAGCACACACGAAAAGATTAAAGAACAACATACAAACTTTTATTTGATATAAAACAGCGGAAATCTTTTCATAGAACCTATTCATACAGCGGAAGTAATATACATATATGTCCTCTCATCCTAGCTATGCAAAAGTGCAGCCGTCCAGCCCGGGGACGCTACACACTAGCAGCAAGTAACCGGAGATCACGGCGGCGTGCAGGGCTCCATCTCGGCCGTGTACCCCGACGGGGGCATCGCCTCGTCCTCGGAACCTTCCTCGTAACTCTCACCTGCACACAGCTCAAAATATTGCAACCGTGAGCACGATGGCTCAGCAAGTCTTAACCGTCAACCCTAGGCATGGAACTCTACGTGCAGGGATATGTAAGGTAGGAAAGTACTTTGCAATAAAGACACGCCTATAAGTTGATCCTTACTTTCAGTTTTATAGCAGCAGATTCATGTGCCTTAGGCAGCCCTGACATCGCAAGTCCACAATCAAACAAGAAACGCTTTCCCCCGATGTGGAGATGCCCAAAGTGGAATATAAACTTAATTTGCTCTATAACTATAGCATACAAGGTTTCAAGACATTTAATAGTTCAATACAGCATTTTCAGTTGGCTTATTTCACTTCTTACTACGTCACAGTGCAGTGAACAAGCGGGTACTCAAATAACCGCGAGGGACGGTGATTGCAATCAAGACACACCCGGATAACACGTCACATACACCCACTTTCATAAGCGTGATTCCACACCCCTTCCTACTCTGTTGTATGCAACAACTTTTCAAAGGCAACCCAAATGCCGAACCGGTCCATCCGTAACGGGTAGGAGGTCCCCGCGTGGAGCGTGACTGTGCCCACCGGCAGATTTACACCTTGCTATCCTCAACCCACTCCTATTTACGGTTGGGTAAGTCTCGACACCCAGGTTAACCAATTACATCGGTTTCCTGGTTCCCATATGCCAGTATGCATCCGGTACTGTTCGATACTTGTCCAGCAGGGCCGCACACGGACGGTCCTCAACCGACACCAACAGGGCTACGCACGTGAGACCTCTGCTCACTGCATCCTATCCCCCCTGCTGGGTCTCATTTTCATACAACTCAAGCCATTATCTACCTCTTTTCTTTCCGGTGATAAGTACTATCTCGCGAGTAGCTTCCAACCACTCGACTTCTACCGAGATCCTATACATTAGCATGGCATTCTCTACTCGTCGAGTTTGTAAACTACCCAACCCTCCATAGGTTTTAAAGAGGCTATGCAAGTGGGGTTTCAATCACCCTAACTCTAATGCATACAATTCAAACTAGACATAAGTGATACAAATGAAAATTTTATAAAAGGTACTTAAGTGCAAACCGGGGCCTGCCTGGTTGCGAGTTAAACGGGAAGCTAGCTTCTGGCGGCAGGACGTCCAAAGGCTCCGGCGTATCCTCAAGTTCGGTCACTAAATGAAATGTAACAAAATATGTATAAATATTAAGGAGTTATAAGAATTGAACTTCTATTCATAGCTACTGCTATTTAAAATCCTTAATTGGATTTGGGAATTTTACAGTGGATACTAGACTCTCTAAGGATGATTTGAGCCAAATTTGGAGACATGTCATTGCATAATGTAGTCTTTAAAATTCCTACAAGTACAATGCTTCTCTGAATTTTGAGCCCAATTTAGAAGCTTTGACATAGCTAATGGTGTAAGATATGATTAGGGTAAGTCTCCATGGTTCTAACAAAATTTGTTTCACCATTTTTGGAGCTACCATCAGAGATATATGAATTTTTGAACTTAGACAGGAGTTCTGAAAAAGCTTCTGTTTAAATTTGAATTTCCAAATAAAGGCTGAGCTTGGAAAGGCAGTTTAGCCTAGCAAATGATCTCCAATGAAGCCCAAATTGTTACTGGGGATCAGTATCTATGAATAGGATTTGCTGCCCAAATGTGAGAATATTTCATAAAGAATTGCTCCTGTAATAAATCCCTAAAGGTTTTACTAAAAACAATTCTACAGAAATTCCTAGGCATTTTCATAGCATGCAATTTTTTTCTGTGTGAAGTACTCCTCCTAAGGATTCAAACAAAATTGGTCTCACCCTTTTTGGAGTTGTCTATACAAAGTTATGAATTTTTCAAACTGTGATAGCTCTCTGTTTAAAACCTACACTGAAACTTAACAGGGGGGCCCACTCGTCAGGTCCTTCTTCAATCTCCCGCCAGAGACGCGCGTGCACACCAGTTCAAATCGTTGCATGGCTCTTTCTCCCTCATTTATCCACCAAATTAGCTCCGGTTTTGCCCTACATGCTCCTGGGAACATGGCGCAGCTGCGGGGCAAGGTTTTCACGCATGAAAACGGCCGAAAACAGGCCGGCACCGGTGGGGCGGCTCGGGAGCTCGGCATCAACGCGTTCTGGCGCGTCCAAAGCTTCTCCCGACGAGCTACCTTGCCCTAAAGCATCACCAATGATCGGGGAACATGTAACGCAGGCTAAACCTTGCAGAAAATGGCCGGAACATGGGGTTCACCGGAGGACCGACCCATTTTTGCCGCCGCCGGCGATTTCTCGTCGCCCGGGGCATGTGGTGGATGGTTTGATGCGTGCTTTGGCATGGGAGGGCGCTAGGATCACTAGTTTCTGTGGCTTGAATTGTAGAACCGGTGATCAACCACGTTGGACGAATTTACAGTTTTGGTTTGGGGCTGTTCTTCACATGTACCGGCGCCAAAACTCAAATTCTGGCGAGACAACGACGGGGAAGGGCAAGGGGACTGCGGTAGCATGATCTACACACCTTGGTGCACCTTAGGGAGGTGCTGGATGTGCGGAAGAGGCGTTGGAGCGGCTGGAACTCGAGGAGCAGTGAGGGGCGACGTGCTCTGTTTCCTCCCGGTGAAAAACAGGTTGGGCACTGCGAAGGGAGCTCGGGATGAGCTGAGGAGCGGTGGAACACGTTGAGGAGGCGCCGGCGCAGCTCCTGGGTGGCTCAACCGGTGCTAGGAGGGGCTGGAGAGCTGCTGAACCACGAGCACAGAGAGGGGGTGCACTGTTTTTTCCTTCGCTTGACGCTCGAGCACTTGAGGAAACCGGTTGGAGGCAGGGAATAGAAATTGGTTTGGGCAGCTGCTTTGGATAGCAATCACCACGCCCCAAATTCTGCCTTCGGGAGCAAGTCTTTGCAAGCTGCTCTGTGGAGGGAAGCACAGCTCGGTGGCAGCTCGGTGATCAACCGAAGGGAAAACAGAGATGAAAAAGGAAACTGTGTGGCTGACATGTGGGTCCCACCACCTCAAATTTTTATTCAATTTCCACTAATATTTCTCCCCCAGCTACTCAACAATTAAGGCTATACTTTCACACCAAGTCATTGTTTGAAAAGTTGAACCCAGACTGTTTTGAATTCTGGTGTGAAGTTTGAATTGAGTTTGGTCAATTGAATTTGAAATGAATTTGAATTCTCCCCTTTGTCTTGCCCCAAAAACATAGCAAACCAGGCCCAAAATTTCTGATTTTTGGCATGGCTGTTAATTCAAATGTGGAGAACACATTTGTGGAACCAAACTTGCAAATTGAAGAAATTAGAATTTGAAACTGAATTTGAAATTCAGATTATAGGGCTTCTCCTTTTAATTCCCAAACAAATATTGAAACTACTCCAAATGAGCTGAAATTTGGAAGGGTGAATATTTGGAATATGAAGATCCAAGCGGTGCATTTAGATCTCCATGTTTGGAATGGGAAATCTAAACCCTCACTTTGAACTTACACCATTATGCTTCAAAGTTTTAATTCCCCTCATTTTTCATAAGTGTACATGAGCTGAATTTTCTTGCTACCACTTTTGTGGATTTTACAGCTTCATGTCACGGGGTACCACTATACGGTTTTTAAACCATAGAGTGTCGTGTTCATCCCTTTGGAAGCATTTCATTTCGCCATTCTTCATTCTTCTCTGAATGTGCAACATTCCCACGTCTTTCTTCTGAGCTTCCATAATCTCCTCTCGTATGGTAGGGATGAGAGCAAGATTATATAATGCCCCATATGGAACCAAGGACAAACTCGGCTCCTCCTCTTCAAGTGGGGTGATGGGCAGATGGTTGATGTGAGATTTGCGGCTTAAGGCATCAGCAACCACATTTGCCTTACCGGGATGGTAGTGGATCTCAATCTCATAGTCTTTGATCAGTTCTAACCATCTACGTTGCCGCATATTAACTCCTTTTGAGTGAATATATATTTTAGACTCTTGTGGTCGGTGTAGAGGTGCACTAAGTTCCCAAGTAAATAGTGCCTCCACATTTTCAATGCCAACACCACAGCAGCAAGCTCAAGATCATGAGTCGGATAGTGCTGCTCGTGGTTACGAAGTTGACGTGAGCCATAGGCGACCACTCTTCCTCCTTGCATCAATACACAGCCAAGCTCGATGCCGGACGCATCACAACATACATCAAAGGGCTTGGTCGTATTCGGTTGAGCTAACACCGGGGCTGTTGTAAGATGCTTCACCAATGCTTGGAAAGCTCCTTCATAATCTGAGCTCCAAACATATTTGATCCCCTTCTTCAACAATTCCGTCATCGACTTAGCATGCTTGGAGAAGTTTGATATGAATCTCCGATAATATCCCGCTAACCCGAGATAGCTCCTGATTTCATTGACAGATGTGGGGGGCTTCCATTTCAGCACTTGTTCAATCTTGCTTGGATCAACTGCAATGCCTTCCGCAGAAATAATATGACCAAGAAATGGCACTTGGCTGATCCAAAACTCACACTTGCTGAACCTGACATAAAGCTTATGGTCTCGCAATCGTTGAAGCATGATATGCAAGTGTTCGGCGTGTTCTTTTTCAGACTTGGAATAAACCAAGATGTTGTCAATAAACACCACCACGAACTTGTCCAACTCCGGCGTAAACATTGAGTTCATGAGATACATGAAATGTGCCGGGGCGTTGGTGAGACCAAAACACATGATGAGGTATTCATACAGCCCATATCTCGTCGAGAAGGCCGTCTTCGGAATATCCTCCGCTCGGATCTTGATTTGGTGATATCCGGAGTGAAGATCCATCTTCGAAAATACACTCGCACCCACAAGTTGATCGAATAAGATATCGATGCGGGGCAGTGGATATTTATTCTTGATGGTGACGGCGTTGAGAGGTCAGTAGTCCACACACAACCTCAAGGTTTCATCCTTTTTCTTCACAAACAGCGCCGAGCATCCCCATGGCGAGGAACTCGGTCGAATAAAACCCTTCCTCATCAGATCATTGAGCTGCTCCTTCAATTCATCTAGCTCATTCGGAGCCATCTTATACGGTATCCGTGATATCGATGTCATTTCGGGTACAAGTTTGATCTTGAACTCGACATTTCTTTTGGGTGGCATGCCCGGGATATCATCCGGAAATACATTCGGGTATTCACGGACCACACGAATATCCTCAAGTTTTGTGGCTTCCGTGTTATATGTGGTTGGAGCTTCTTGAACCGAATGGTCAAGAATGAGGACATGTGGTTCATGGAGTGGAGAGTTTAAATGAACCACACGTGGAATGATGTCAAGAACAGCACCATGGCGATGTAGCCATGACATTCCTAAAATGACACCAAGTTTTTGACTCTTTAACATAATTAGAGAAGTCGGGTATAGATTCCCACCCAATTGTAATGGTTCTCCATAGACCATCATATCAGCTCTTATTTTTCCACCCAGAGAGCAAATCAAATATGAATTATTTGTGGGAATGATAGGCAATAGATGCTTAATAACAGAAAATTTACTTATGAAATTATGGGTGGCACCGAAGTCAAAAAGTATGACTACAGGATGATCTACATAAGAAAATGTACCACGAGGACGGGTTCTCCTTCCGGCACGTCTTCGATGGCTAAGTGGTGGACGTTGCCAGGTTTTGGTGCTGGTTTCTTGGGCTGGTTGCGGGGCTGATTTGCACCCTGATACGGTGCTGCACCCCTGCCCTGTCGCTGCTCGGGGCAGTCCTTCGCAATATGCCCGACACGGCCACACGTGAAGCACGTGTAAGGTATCGGGGTCCCTCCGAATTGAGGATGGTATCCCGGTGCACGTGGTTGAAACTGAGGCACACGCGGGACCATCCTTTGCTGCTGCTGTTGTTGTGGTGGATACGATGGTCGGAAGCTTGGCGCATTATATTTTCGACCGTGAAACTGAGACGGTCGCGCCGGTGGCTGCCATCTCTGACTGGATGGTGAGCGATACACCACGTGGTACTTTTGTGGCACCCCACCACTGCTGCTCGCTAGCTCGCTGCGTTTCCTCTTATCAGAACCGCGCTCGCGCTGAGCATTTTCTTGTAAAATCGCGGCATTAACATGGTCGTTGAATGTGCCGCGATTGGTTTGGGCAATATGGACCTTCATTTTAGAATTCAGGCCCCAGAAGAACGCATTTCACTTTTCTTCCTCCGTTCCCACAAATCCTGGCGCATACTGCACCAGCCAGTTGAATGATCTGGAGTACTCGTGAGCACTCCTATCGCCTTGTTTCAGCTCCAGAAACTCCTGGAGCTTCCTCTCCATAACCCCGGGAGGTCTATGATAAGCGCGGAACGCCTCCCGGAACTCCATCCATGTGGGGCATGGCCAGCCGATAATGAGGTGATGTAGTTCGCCCACCATGTACCGGCTTCCCCTTGAAGCTGTTGCGCTGTGTACATTGCCTTCTGGTGTTCGGTGCACCGAAGTAAACTGAACTTTGCCTCAAGAGTGCGGATGAAGCTGTCCACCTCCAAAGGCTCCTCGGCCTTCATAAAGACCGGTGGATGGGTCACCAGGAAGTCTGAATATGAACTTTGTTGGGGCTGGCGTTGTCCATTGTCTTGGCGTCCTCCCTGACAGAACGCATTCTGTTGCACTAGCATCTGCTGCAACTCGGTTTGCTCGTCGCGCGAGCCGAGTACTGCGGCGAGAACCTCCAAAGATTTCTTGGAAGTTCTGGCGGTGGAGGAGGTGGTTGCTGCTGCATCGTGGTTTGCTCCGGAGGTGGAGACTCATCACCACGAACCTGACTTGGACCTCCCTCCTCCTGTGTTGAACGTGTACGCACCATTCTGAATTCATACCATTCTAACGATCAGCACATGTTTGATTACTTCATCCAGTCTATACAATAGTAGTGCGAGAATGGGATAAATAATACACATAACATTCACACATATGGATAAAGTATAAACTTTATACAACATATACATCCCTGGACCATGTCACATGATCGAGTTCCAAAGCAATGAACTTTAGGGACTAAAAGTTCATTTCTATCATCGTGGGTCACCACGGGATGTTAAGTGTGTTAGTATGCGTAATTCCTCGCTATTGTACTGGACCCAACACATGTCCTAGCTCGAAGTGATATGTCAAATGCATAAACTTTTCGACCCCAACTCGCTGTTTTACAACAGCCGCTGGATATCAAAATGTGAAACTAAGTGTTTTGGTTGAAAAACTTCAACATGGTGTTCACTGTCCAGCTTCTGGTCCAGCTGATCAGATAATTCAACTGTTTTGACCACTTTGGAGGCAAAACCGGGAATGGAGTTCAACAACAAAGTTGTATTAGATTCAAAAAGGAATCCAGATTGTATTTATTTGCCTCCCTAGCCTTTCTAGTTTATGAGTTATGATTTCTACCACTTGACAGAATTTTCTCAGGAATTTTGACAGCACCTCCTTTGTAAGTGGCTGTTTTGTTCAAAAAATTCCATCTATTTCTACCCTCAATATAGGAAAACACTGAACTACAAAGTTGTAGCACATTTCCTACACTTTCCAACGATGTCTTACTTGACCATCAGAAATTTTTCTGTAAGAAGTTGTGGTCTAAATACAGAAAATTCCAGAGAGCATTTTTTGTCTGTCCTGTTTCTGGACAGTGCTACTCCTTTGAGATTTTCATCCGTTTGGAGGGAGATTTTTTTCTGGGGGTTCTACAGAAAGGTTGTAGAAGACATTAAAAACTTTCCACAATGGTATCACACACCTCCATTGGTTCAACCAGTCCTATGTTATACCCTGTTTAATTTCAGCAAAATTTCTGTCGAAAACAGGGGATGTTGTTCCTAAGTCTTTGAAATTGAATCTATACTCCCAATTGGCTCTTAGTTCAGTATGGAAGTGCACTAACCCCTATATGGAATCCTAAACTTCAGTTTGACTCTTTTCTTTGAAAATATCCTTTTATGCAACTAATAACTTATCTCGGGTACTACGTTTCCTCACCAAAGAAAAATCCTAAGCCGGTATTCTGGCATATATGTGTCAAATTGTGGAACTAAAGGTGTCACTCACAAACGGTTTCTACACGTCATGCGCTAATGTGGTTAATGTACCTGCAGAAAACCACACAATAATGGTGCACACAAAGGTTTTTGACATTTCAGGCAGTTCCATATCATAGTAAAAACAAACGGTCCGTATCATTGCCATACGGATCGTTCTTGAGTCAAGCCACGTCTCAAGGTACATGGTCGTGTTTTCACACCACATGACGGGGAACCCGAGTAGAGCGCAAATGGGTCATCGTGGTTAGGAATTTTATCAACCCAATGGATACCACCTACTGCCTCATGAGCGTTGAGGCACGCCGATGGCGAGCGCTGCGTATGGCCCTTTGAACATAGAACGTTCAAGAGTTGCATACCATCGTGTTGCTTACCACACGATGGGGCATTCTCACTTTTGCCTAAAGCACGCCGGAGATTAGCATTTTGATATGCTCTCAGAACCATGAGAAGGTTCAGAGACTCATATTAACTACCGTGCCAAGCCACGGTAAACCATTCCATACCATTGCTCGTATAGCGAGCTTACAGCAATTGATCCGCCTGCGGTGGCGTACCTTACCTCTTACCTGACATCAGATCGTCATCACAAATTAATAACAAGTAGGTTAGCATTTCCACCTTAGTAGCTACTACTATAATAGACCATATGTGCGCATAATTACTAATCCTCACTCGACTACTCGTAAGTTTTCAAAATAGGCTCTTTTCAAGCATGCTATTCCCAATGCGGCTCTGATACCACGACTGTGGGGACTACCCCGTGGTTCACCCACTCCGGGATCGCAGAGGGTGGTGCTGTGTGATGCAGCACTCAACAGCACACAAGAAAAGATTAAAAACAACATACAAACTTTTATTTGATATAAAAACACAGCGGAAGTCTTTTACAAACTTATTGATACAACGGAAGTATTATACATAGCTAGTCTCTTATCCTAACTAAGCAAAAGTGCAGCCGTCCAGCCCGGGGACGCTACACACTAGCAACATAGAACCGGACGGGGGCATCGCCTCATCCTCAAACCTTCCTCATAACTCTCACCTGCACACAGCTCAAATATTGCAACCGTGAGCACGATGGCTCAGCAAGGCTTAACCAACAACCCTAGTCATGGAACTCTACATGCAGAGATATATAAAACAGGATAAAGTTGTTGCAAGAAAGACATCCCTACATGTTAATCCTTACTTTCAGTTTTATAGCAGCAGTTTAATGTGCCTTAGGCAGCCCTCACATCGGAAGTCCACAATCAAACAAGAAACGCTTTCCTCCGATATGGTTATGCCGAAAGTTGAAAATAAACTTAATGAGCTCTACATCTACAACATACATAGTTTCAAGACAATAATAGTTCATTGCAGCATATTAATCTAGCTTCTTTCACTTCTTACTACGTCACAGGTAGTGAACAAGCGGTACTCAAATAACCGCAAGGGACGGTGATTGCAATCAGGAGACATCTGGATAACACGTCACATACACCCACTTTCAGAAGTGTGGTACTTCACACCTTACTACTCTGTTGTATGCAACAACCTTTCAAAGGCAACCTAAATGCCGAATAGGTTCATCTGTAACGGGCAGTAGGTCCCCGCGTGGAGCATGTCTGTGCCCACCGGCAGATTTACACCTTGCTACCCTCAACCCACTCCTATAAAATGGTTGGGTAAGCCTCGGCACCCAGTTTAACCAATTACATCGATTTCCTGGTTCCCATATGCCAGTATGCATCCGGTACTGTTTGATACTTGTCCAGCAGGGCCGCACACGGCGCGGTCCTCAATAGGCACCAACAGGACTACGCACGTGAGACCTCCGCTCGCTGCATCCTATCCCTCCTACTGGGTCTCAGTTTCACAATCTTAAGCCATTCTCTACCTCTTTCCATACCGTGTGAATAAATAACTATCTCGCGAGTAGATTCCAACCACTCGACTTCTACCGAGATCCTAAGAACATTAGCATGGCATTCTCTACTCGTCGAGTTTGTAAACTACCCAACCCTCCATAGGATTTTAAGGTTATGAAAGTGGGTTTTCAATCACCTAACTCTAATGCAAGCAATTCACCTAAACATAAGTGATACAAATGAAAACTTTGCAAAAGTACTTAAATGCAAACTGGGGCTTGCCTTGTTGCGAGTTAAACGGAAAGTAAGCGTCTGGTGGGAGGACGTCCAACGGCTCCGGTGCGTCCTCAACTTCGGTCACTATACGAAATGTAGCAAAATATATGTATAAGTGCTAATGAAGTATTAGAATTACACTTCTATTAATAACTATTGCTATTTAGATTCCTTAATTGGCTTTGGGATTTTTCCAGTGGATACTAGATACTATAAATATGATCTGAGAAAAGTTTGGAGAAATTTCATTGCACTTTGTGGTCTCCAAAATTCCCACAAGTACAAGGCTTCTCTTAATTTTGATCCCAAATCTGAAGTTTTGACGTGGCTAACAGTGGAAGATCTAATCGGGGTAAGTCTCCATGGTTCTAACAAAAAAAATTCACCATTTTTGGAGCTATCAACAGAGAGATACAAATTTTTGAAGTTGGACAGGAGTTCTGAAAAGTTTCTATTTAGAGTTTGAATTTCCAAATAAAGGCTGAACTTTGGAAGGCAATTTAGACTAGCAAATGAACTCCAATGAAGCTCAAATTTTTACTTGATATCAGTATCTATGAAAAGGATTAGCTGCCCAAATTTGGGAATGTTTCATAAAGAATTGCTCCTGGAATAAATCTCTAAATGATTTAATAAAAACAATTCTACAGAAATTCCTGGGCATTTTCATAGCAAGAATTTTGTTCCTCTGTAAAGTAATCCTTATGAGGATTCCAGCAAAATTGGTCTCACTCTTTTTGGGGTTTTCTACACAAAGTTATGGATTTTTCAAGTTTTAATAACTTTCTGTTTGAATTCTATACAGAGAACTCAAATGTGGGGCCCACGGGTCTGTCTTCTTCAACCTCCTGACAGCACCCCGCGCGTGCACGCCGGAACCGACAATGGCGCGCCTCGTTCTCCTCCAATTCTCAACCATTTCCGATGAAGTTTCACCCTAAACGTTCCTCGGACCACGGCGCATTCACCGGGCAACCTTTCATCGCATGACAACGACCAGAACCCACTCGGCATCGGTGGGGAGGCTCGGAGTTGCAGCGCCGGCGAGGAACACTGCCTTCCCGAGCCTAACTTGATTAGCAAAGTTTCCCTACAGCATCACTAGAGCAAGTAGAACGTGACTCCACCCCTATCCCGAGCTAATAACAGCGGCAACATGGCTGTCACCGGTGAACCGCCCCATTTTTGTCGGCGGTGGCGATTTCCTGTCACCCGGGGTGGTGCAAGGCTTGTTGGATTCAGTATTCAGCGTGGGAGGGCGCTAGGGCTAAAGGTTGCTGTGGTTTGAAGTGTAGAACGAATGATCAAGTGGTTTGGAAGAATTTCAAGACTTTGCCAAAGTCGGTTCTTCACGTGCTCCGGCTGTAGAACGTGAATTCCGGCTAGTCGGCGACTGGGAAGAGCACAAGGATCATGGGAGGAGTATATAGACTTCGTGGCGCACCTTTGGGTGGTTTTTCTGGCGCCGGGGAGGTCGGGATCGGCCAGGCGATGCTTAGCCGAGGAGTCGCGGTTTTGGTGTTTTCTTGGTCACATGCTCGATCGAGGGGATGAGGAACGCGTCGGTTGAAGGCAGAGAAGAGAAGTGGAAGTGCACTGCTGCTTTAGCACTGGATCACCCACACATGAGTTGCCTTCGGGAGCACGTGAGGCAAGCAGCTCGGTGGAGCAGGCGCAGCTCGGTGGCGCGCGGTGATCACTCGAGGAGAAAACAGAGAAGTAAAAAGGGGATTGTGTGGCTGACATGTGGGGCCCCTCCCACCTAGTTTTTCCACTGATATTTTCCCTTTGGTCTCCAAATTAACTCCTTTGCTTCCTCCCAAAGTTATGGTTTGAAATCTTTGAATTCAAATGATTTGAATTCTAGTGTGGAATTTGAACTTATTTTGGTTATTTGAATTTTAATTGGAATTTGAATTCTCCCTTTGCATTGTTCCAAAACATAGCAAACCAACTCAAATATTTCTGAATTTTGGCATGGCTGCTAATTCAAATGTGGAGAACACATTTCTGGAACCAAATTTGAAAATTGAGGAAGTTGGAATTTGAAACTGAATTTTAAATTCAGATTCGAGGGCTTACTCTTTTAATCCCAAACAAATACTAAAACCCCTCCAAATGAGCTGAATTTGGGAGGTTGAATATTTGACATATGGAGATCCAAGTTATCAATTCAGATCTCCATGTTTGGAAGTTTTGGGAAGTTTGAATCCTTACTTTGAACTCACACCATTATAATTCAAAGTTTTAAATACCCTCATTTTTTCCTAAGTGTAAAGATGCTGAAAACTTTGTTAGCACTTTTTGGGGATTTTACACTCTGCTGAACAAATTTGAATGTACTGAAGGCATATTGGATATATGGGCCCCGAGACACTGATGTAACCTATACCTCTTGGCGTCGAGGCATAACGCACCGATTTATAGGTGTAGGTTGAGGGCAACAAGGTGGAAATCCGCGAACGGGCATAGAGAGATGCTCCGTGTAGGGAACCTCCTGTCCGTTTGGGTGCGACCGGTTTGACGTTTGGGCTGTTTGGTGAAAGGTTGTTCCATACGACATGGGGTGAGCGTGCTGTGTGCAGCTCCGCATGTGAGCGTACGTAACGTGCTATTCGGGTATCCCTGCAGGTGTATATTGAGTCGATTCGCCGTCCCTCATGGTTATGAGTACCGCTTGTTCACTATGTCGTGACATAGGTTAATATATGAAATGTTGTGAGTCAATACTGCTGATATGAATAAGTTGTATTGCTACATGTGTGCCGCCAAATATTGGTCACTAAATTTTGGATTCATGAGCCGTTAACTTGTGGCTAAAACATGAACTAAGGATGAACTTGTAGGCGTGTCCTTTGCTGCAATTTACCATCCTATATTGGTTATGACCTGCATGTAGAGTTTAATGTATAGGGAGTCGGTTAAGACTTGCTGAGCCATCGTGCTCACGGTTGCTGCTATGAGTGTTTGCAGGTGAGGCCTACCCCACGGACTCGGGGTACGAGTCCATCGGCGAGGGCTACCCTCCGCCGGGGACCACGGCTGAGTGGGAGCCGTACATGCCGCGCTGAGCTGATGAGTGGAGCTAGTGTGAGTTGTCCGTGGGGCCGGCAACCATGACTTTTGCTAGTTAGATGGGCATGAGTTGTACAAATTATCTTCCACTGTAGAACTCTGTAATTAGTCGTAAACTGAAGGTTTGTACTACTTTTTGTACTTATTCAGTTTGTTTTCAATGTAATACAATGGTTGCCTTATGATGTGTGCTGTCAGGTGTCGCATCGAGCGGCACCACCCTCTGAGATCCTGGGCGTGCGGATTTCGGTCCGTCACCACCAGGCCCCGGAGCCTGGACCGAAGGAGGATCCTTGCTGGGGCCCTCCGCACAAGGGGCCGCCGGGAAGACATCTGCTGCAGAAGAAGGCAGCGTGGACGTCACCGGCGCTGGAGGGTCCGCACCCTGAGCTGGAGGAGTCCCAGAAGCTGCCGGTAGATCGCTGGACACCACAGGCACCGGAGCGCTCCATAGAGCACCGGCGGACGGAGCCCTACGTACAGAACAAGGGTCAGCAGACAACCTCAATGCAGTAACAAAAGCAGCAAGGGATGGCCTCGGATAATCTACCTGGGGCCACCAAAGCTCCATGAAGCAGCTCGGAAGTGCTTGCCCGGGCCTCCGGAGCCACTGGACCCCCCGGCTGCAGCTGGCCTCTTCGTTGATGGCGGGGGCAGTGGAGTTACAGGAGTTCCCTCCGCGGGTTTGGATGCAGGACCGGCCGCGCTGCCTCCAGTCATGCCTTCCGGTTCAACCTCGGGTGCGCTTGGGGCTGCCACAGGCACCATGGGGCCGGATGCCGAGATAAAGCTCCCGTCTGCATGCACCAGTCTCCGCTTCTTCCTGGGGAAGCTAGGCCGGGGGGCCACCGGCGCCTTCCCCTTTCCCTTGTCCAGGCTTGGAACGGAGGAAGTTGGAGCAGCGGAGACCGACGTGGCAGTACTTGGAGCAGTAGGGGCCGGAGCGGAGGAAGCAGCCCTCTCGTCGCTTGCTCCAGTCACCCCGGGGATCGTTACTCCTCGTGAAGCGTCGCCAACCTGCCGGGGAGGGATGTCGATGTCGTCCAGCATTGGCATCATCTTCAGGAGCTGAAATCTCAACTCCTGGTCCATAGAGATGGGCAAGCACGATGCCGGTGGGTTGACGAGATCGTAGGAGACGCCGCCAGTTCCAACATCGATGCACAGCTTCCCCAACATGGCGTCCAGGAGCTCAGTCTTCAAGGCTGTCACGGGACCACGCTCCAGGAGAGACGAGTCATTCTCGCCGGTGTACATCCAGGCCGCGCAGCAACGGTTCTGGAGGGGAGCGATGCGCCGACCAAGGAAGTCAGCCAACACCATCAGCGAAGACAACCCCTGGTCTGCCAGGAGCTTAATCCTCGCCAGCACAGGGGAGTAGGCGCTCTGGAGGTGGGGCAACTTCTCCCAGCTGGTCCGCGTGGTCGAAGGGGGGGAAGTCGGCAGATCCATCCGGATGTGGGCATCGGTCTTCACGATGACCCAGTCATCCCTCCAGTTCTCCCACTTGTTGGGGGAGGGGAGAGATGTACGTCGCCACGGATCTGGTGCGATGCTGAAAGTAGTAGGCGCCCAGGAAGCTCGAGCTCCTCCCCGACGGCCGCAGGACGAAGAACGATCGGAACAGCCGCACCGATGTCCGCACCCCCACGAACATCTCGCAGAGGTGGACGAAGATCGACACCAGTGTAAAAGTCCCAAAAACCTGAATGCAAAGAAACGGATGTGTGAGCATCATTGTGTTTCGGGTTCATGAAAAATGGGACTTACAAAAACTTTTTGACACATGAGGATGCACAAGGATGTATAACCAACCTAGCTCTAATACTCAATTGAGATGCGTTAAACCAAGGTTGGAATAAATCCCATGTGTAAAGTTTACATGTGCAGGACATATTTCAAAGTCCACTTTTGAATCCAAATGTTCACTTAAATTCAAATGTGGCAATCTCAAATAGAGGATACAAACTGTAGTTGCAAACATGTTAAGTGCAGCAGCCAAATTCAAAGTTTGAATCCATATTTGACGTTTTCAGGTCCAAGATAGGGGGATGGCAAATTTTGAGAAAAATTGGAGGTACTTTGATATGTATGTCAAAGAGGCTTTGAATTTAATTGGAATTTGAATTTAAATTCAAAACTGAAGTAAACCTTGTCAACTTCTCAAATGGATGTCAAATTTGAACTTCTCAGGACTGAATTTTGCAACATGCCAAATTTGGAGATATTTTGAGAGAGAAAAGAAATGAGGGACCCACTTGTCACTGAGAGCAGTAGACTTACACCGGAAGTAACTCGCTGCGCTGTTCTCTCTCGGACACCTGAGTCAACCAGCGTGCGCACCGAGGGCAGTGTTACCGCCACCTCCCGAGCAAATCCCGGCTTGTTTTCTCTGCCCTTATCGGCTCCCACCGGGAGCTCATCACCTCACCAACCGCCTCACCGTAGCTACTCGTCCATTATCACGTGTTCCTCGACGAAAACTCGCCCGCACGCGAAGTAAACTTTACCCAGTGATTTGGACCACCTGCCAAATTTGGGAGCAACAAAGAGGGACAAGGAGGAGAGTCTAAAGGTGGGACCCACATGTACTTGGAAGGAAGACTTACAACCGAAGGAAGTCTTTTCCTCTGTTCAGACTTGAACCAGCCGAGGATGGAGCGCGCGCCACCGAGGGGGGGGACTTGCTGCCACCTCCCAGCTGTTTCAGCAGCGCTGGAGAGCAGCTAGGCGCCCTCATCACCTTTCAGCGTGTTTCTGTTGCCCACTAAACCGAGCTGCAGTACCCGGCTTCTCCCTCGAGCAAAACAGAACCCAAAAATGTTGCCGCCATCGCCGGTCGATCATGAGTCGGCTGATTAAGAGCGAGCTAAGCCTCCCGTGAGTAGAAACAGGGTCCTGGTGATTCATCTCCGACCTCCTCGACGCACCGCTGCTCAAGTACGAGCCGTTTCCACCCTAGGACGGCCTTTTCGTGCGGCGACCGATAACAACCGGCACCGGCTCACCGTGGACAGCTCGGACCGAAGACTTTCACAGCCAAGCTGGGGAACTCCGAGACGCACCGGAACGTCATGCTACTCCTCCCCAAACCTCAGAGCACGCCGTGAATCATCGAGCTCCAATTTGGAGATTTTCTTCCAGCGCGTGCCAACCTGACTCATGGTACAAAAGCGTCGAATTCAACCTCCATTCTCGTCCTTAGGTCCCTAAATCCTGCACACGAGATCTATACTAGCTAGGCGTCATTTCCCCTACGCAACTCTAGCTTGAAAACGCATATAGATGACCAATTTCAAGGTTTCCCGAGCTAAAAACCAGTGGCACACTTCGGGCGCACGATGAAAGCATGGTTGCCGCCATTCCTGGGCTTGTTTGCGTCCTTGCCGAGTTTCCCTAGCACCCAAGGATGCTCTAGAGCCAATCACTTAAGCTTTTGGCAGGCTAGAGCCACAGGCCGACGGCGCTGAACCTCTCCCGAGGCCGCTACACGTCGCCGGCACGTTTCCGGTCCTTTAGCGCAACTACCAACCCCACCAATCGATTTCCCATAGCTGCAAACCCACAGGCAGCGATCCTCCGGCTAGATGGCAGCCGGGAACGCCCTCCGGTGAGGCACCGCCTCAGTCCGGCGAAGGAGCCACGCGGGCGTGGGAAATAGCCCAAGGAGGAAGAAGACTCGGGCCAGTCCCACGTGTCAGTGACCGGGTTTAAAAACTTGATCTGCTGTGGCGCGGGATCTCGTGTGAATGCGTGCGTGAAAACCCTGTAGCCGGTGTGGCTCGAATTTTCGTTGGCTGGGGTTTAAAACGTGGGTCCAAGTCAATTTTCCGTAGTAAAACAATTCCAGAATTAGTGACAACTTTAGAAATTCATAACTTTGTGAGGAAACTCCAAATTGGATGATTAAAATTGAGTTGGTTTCACTTTGCAAAGATCTATTCAAATATGAACCCCAATTTGTATAAAGTCAATAATAAATTCTGGATAATTATTTTAAAATTTTCTGTAAAAGAATTATGGAGGGAGTTTGGGTAAGCCAAAAATCCTAAAATTTTGCCAGAATATTCTTTAGGATATTATTGAATTTAAGCAAAGTTTGAACTCATTTGGAGTTGATTTGGGTAGGAATTTCCAGAGTACAATATGCTGTGCTAAAAATTGTCCAGAAACTTTTTCAGAAAATGATCTTCCTTTGAAAAATCAGTTCTGGACAATCCTTAGCTCCAAAAAATATAGGAAAATTCAGACATGCTCTATGATCCATACTTGAAAGGGTAGTTTGTTTGATTGGGCATGAAAATGCAAATTACTCCAGAATTAATTCCTTGTAGCATAACTGCTTATAGAATTATTCTGGAGGAACTACTCAATGAAAAGTCCTGAACTTTGAACCAAGGTATTTTCTTGTGACCAGGAACTCACATGTAAAGTTTCAGCTGAAGTTGAGGCTTAGAACTACTTGTATGGGTTTTCCATTCTTATGTATATGAGAATTACATAGGAAATCTTGAGGGAATTATGAGGGGCAAAATTTCCATTCACTTTAGCTGCAATTTAGCAAGCTGAGTTACTGAGTAATGTATGACTTGCTTTAAAAGTTTTGAAGTCAGTGGAGTTTCTAATCTTCAGTTTCATTCAAAGCTTATCAGCCATCTCATATATCTATTATGCAACATAAACCATTAGGACTTAAGTTCCTATAGGCAGAAGGGTTTTCTCTTTAATTTCTCAGCACAACAGAGGCAAAACATCCCTTCTTAGAACTTCCACACCATTCTATGTTCTTAACAAGTTTATGTTTTAAATTATCTAGTTGCATTATGAAACTTGTACATATACATGTCGATAGTGCTTACAACGAAGGCGGTGGACGATGGAGTCGACGGACTGAATTCATGGAAGTAAATCAGTTGATCAAGACTCAAGGGAGAGAAGACTATAACTGAATTCATGGAAGTATAGGCTTCGGCACACACGGGATTGGTTCGAGTGATGTGATATCACTTTAGTAAGAAAATGAGACTAGGCAGGGGCTAGGGCGCAGCAAGAGGAAGTATTGTGCGCGCAGCCCTGTCCGTGTCGATTGAGGACCCATCCATGTGCGGCCCACGTTGATCTAGTTTGAACGTACCGAAGGAATATCGGATATATTGGCCCCGATAAACTGATGTAACCTATACCTCGGGGCGCTGAGGCATAACACACCGATTTATAGGTGTAGGTTGAGGGCAGCAAGGTGGAAATCTGCTAACGGGCATAGAGAGATGCTCCGTGTAGGGAACCTCCTGACCATTTGGGTGCGACCGGTTTGATGTTTTGGCTGTTTGGTAAAAGGTTGTCCCGTACGACATCGAGTGAGCGTGCTGTGCAGCTCCACGGGTGGGCGTACATGACGTGCTCTTCGGATATCCCTGCAGGTGTATATCGAGTCGATTCGCCGTCCCTCATGGTGATGACTACCACTTGATCACTGAGTCATGACGTAGGTTAATATATGAAATGATGTGATTCAATAGTGCTGTTATGAATAACCTGTATTGCTACATGTGTGCCACCAAACATGGCTCACTAAATTTCAGATTCTTGAACCATTAATTTGTGGCTAAAAGATGAACTAAGGATGAACTTGTAGGTATGTCCGTTTGCTGCAATTTACCATCCTATCTTCGTTATGACCTGCATGTAGAGTTTCATGTGTAGGCACGTCGGTTAAGACTTGCTGAGCCGTCGTGCTCACGGTTGCTGCTATGAGTGTTTTGCAGGTGAGGACTACACCACGGACTCGGGGTACGAGTCCACCGGCGAGGGATACGCTCCGTCGGGGACCACGGCTGAGTGGGAGCCGTACACGCTGCGCTGACCTGAGGAGTGGAGCTAGTGTGGGTTGTCCATAGGGCTGGACAACCGACTTTTGCTAGTTAGGTGGGCGTGAGTTGTATAAATTTAGCTTCCGCTGTTGTAGACTCTGTAGATAAATGTAAACTGAAGGTTCGTACTACTGTGTACATATTCAGTTTATTTTCTATGTAATACATGTGTGCCTTATGGTGTGTGCTGTCGGGTGTCGCATCGTGCGGCACCACCCTCTAAGATCCTGGGCGTACGGATTTTGGTCCGTCACAACCAGCACGAGGGAGTGCGGTGTCAGGTGCTGCAGCTGGAGCCCGTAGAACTCCAGCAGGGTCAGAAAGAAGGAAGAAGCGGGGAAGGCGATCCCCACCAGCATGTACCCGGTGAAGACGACGACTTCGCCAGGCTGAAGATCTACGAGCGGGAGGGATCCGCAGCGAATCCTCCCATCATATTGAGGCGCCTGCCAGCCTCATGCGCCCCACATTGCTGATGCTTTGGAGACGAGACTCTCGGAGGTTCATCGCCATTGGAGCAGGAAGAGAAGGCAAGGAAGCAAGGCGTCCGGAGCAAAAGGAAGGAAGAAGAGGCGCAAGGAAGCAAATGCAGGAGTCGACTCCTGCCAGCTGCAGAGGACCTCTTTATTTGCCCCTGACTCTTCGGAAACCGTCGAGCACGACGTGCCCGACGAAATCGCGCCCACATCGGCTATACCGCCAAGCACAGAGGCGCCAGGCCCTCTCGGCAGACAGTCTGGGCAGAAAGCACCACGGTTACAATAGGTAAAATCAATTCCCCGATAAAGCCTGACAAGAGGAAGAGCAGGGGTCATGTTGTGAACCGTCACAAGTAATGCGGCAGTTGGGCGTAACATGCGCCCCCATGACCCTCCGATAATAAAGGGACACCTGTCCGTGATGGCAGAGGAGTCCCTCCGACTGAAGCAAGATCAGAATACCACCACGGAGGATTTTTACGGAGGCCCCATCCGCAAGAGCCTTCGTCTCTGTCCAGATGGGCCCAGGGGCCACTGTCGGTATCCTCAAGACCGGGTACCCCCGCGTGTAAGAACAAAAGAAGACATACGCCAGCACGTATGCAGAAGACAGAGACCCAGCCTGCAGGTTGGGCCCAACCGCCAGCTAGGGAGCACTCATGATAAGGCGTGTGCCCTAGGCCTCGGGCACGACCACCCGCTAAGGAGGGCTTCAAGACAGCCACGTGTCTATAGGCTCTGAGCCTTACTACCAGACGAGGATGGCTCCGGAGCCGCCGCGTGTTTGATGGTGCCGGGCCCGACCTCTCGCCAAGGAGGGCTCCAGCGCTGCCACGTGTCCAGAACCTCCGAGCCACCTCTCCCGCCAAGGGTAGCTCCGGAGGTGCCACGTGTCCTACTGCTCCGGGCCCGACCTCCAGCATGGGATGGCTTCGATGCTGCCACGTGGGCAACAACTCCAGGCGTACCTTCCCGCCAAGGAGAGCTCCAAAGGTGCCATGTGTCCTACAGCCCTGGGCCCGACCTCCAGCATGGAAGGGCTCCGGCGCTGCCACATGTCCAACGACTCCGGACCCCTCGTTTTTCCGCAAGACAACTCCTGTGACGACGAGTGTCCCGGTGGCCAGCCACCCGGATACCGCAACGACGAGCAACGGGCAGATAGCCAAGGAGTAAGGAGGAAGTGCGCTGTCAGGCCGTGCATCCAAGGCTCTTGCCCTCCCTAGAAGCATGGCGCACGACGCACGCCCCGTCCTCCGCCTGTTTACACTTACGGTGACAGGACAGGGCGGAGAGGCATGATGGTGAAACAGTGCCGCCCAGCGGCACAGAGCCGCCCAGCAGGGGGAGAAGACGTGGCGACAAGACGGGGTCTTCATCATCACCGGCTACCCGGTCAGAGGTGCCTGACGTGTCAGGCAGCGCGCCTTAACTCCTCTGACAGCGACGTTGCATATAGTTGTAAATGCCCTAGCTCATGTATAGGGTACGGACAGCCGCGGGGCCACCTGTCAGGCCCCGGGCCACATTGTAACTGCCCCGACCTTGGGCTATAAAAGGATCAGGGCAGCTTCTGGGCAAAGGGTTCACAACCCTGCAATCTCACACACTCATACGCGCAAACAATACAACAATCACGCCGTGGATGTAGGGCATTAGGCTCTGGCGGCCCGAACAACGTAAATCCTTGTGTTCATCCTTGCCATCATGCTACGACGCTCAAATCCACAAGCCCCTCCTAAAAAAGAACCTCCGCGGGCTGCTGCAGGGCAGACCGAGGGAAGTGTCGCAGGAAAACACTTTGACAGCCTCCATACAATCCTTCCAAACATGAAAATCAATGCCATCAAAAACACAAGGTTGTCTGAATTTCTCCATTGCTAATTAACAAATTTTATTTATTGGAAAACAAGAGAGACAACTCTGAGTTGTGCCATCCACGAGCCCTGACCCACTTGCTTATGTAACCAGCCCTTAGGCCACTCCAATCCAACTAGGACTCCCTACTTCTACTTGGATTCAAACAAAACTTTTCATAACTGCTTAAGACTCTTCCATGCGCAGATAGAAGCAATACAAAGACTTCCAAACACCTTAGGAACATCTAACACATACCTAAAACAACTCAACTCCGTGCTTCACACGAAATTCCAACATAACCAACTCGAAACTTTCCATAAACGCACCATAAACGCCTTAGCTTCAGCCTGAGCGTTTAATCCAGCTATAGTGATGCACAAATTTTCTATAGTAACCAGTTACTCCAAGAAAACCTCTTAATTGACTGAAGTTCTGTGGGACGAGCCACTTAAGCATTGCTTCAATTTTAGTTGGATTTGTGGCAACCCCCGCATGAGAAATAATGTGCCCTAAGTAGGCAAGTTGCTGCTGAGCAAACACACATTTTTTGAACTCAATGAACAATTGCTGGTCCTTAAGTTTCTGAAAAACCAACAGAATATGTTGCACATGCTCTTCTAAAGACATGCTGAAGATGAGAATGTCATCCATGAAGACAAAAACAAACTTTCTTATATAATCAGCAAATACAGCATTCGTTAAGCATTGGAAGGTTGCAGGTGCATTGGTAAGGCCTTTTAGAGATATAGGAGTTTATTGTGTTTTCCCTATTGCATGAGAGGCTTTCTGTATATTTGTAATCTCCTATACTTCTATATATTCGGGCCTCCTGCCCCGATAAGAATACAGTCGCACTATTCATAACATGTTAACAGAGCCATAAATTAGGGTTAGATTTTCTTCTACCCTAACACCTGCCGTCGCCAAGGTTTTTCTTTCCTGCGGCACTTGCGCTCGTTCGCGCTCGAGTCCTCGGTGCTCCTCTGCCACCGATTGACTGCCGCCTCAGTGCTTCTCTCTGATCGGATTGGTCTGCCAGCACGTACTTCTCTGCCTCTGCCCGCCAACACGCGCTGCCAACGCTGACTGCTCCCTGCCAAACAGCCTGCTCTTTACCATGTGCCCGCGTGCGCCCACAGGTTATGCTGCCCTACGCGCGCCTCCCTATGTGCACCACCTCCTGAGTTGGCTTGTGTCTAGACCTTGGTGTAAACCGGTCTAGGTTTTCCTTAAAAAAGAGTGAAAATTGGATCTTGCGCCGCTTCCTCTGTTGCGCTTTCGCCATCGCCTGCAGCTGCTTATTCTGCGCTCTTGCCGTCGTTGCTGTCCTATCAGGATGACATCTTCTGGTGGTGTTCCAGTTTTACGTTGCCCGGTGCTTTTCAATGGCACCAATTATCACGACTGGGTTTCCCACATGCTTCTACATATGCTTGGTCTGTGTCTCTGGGATTTTCTCACGGGTGATCTCAAATGACCTCGTTCTGTTGCTTCTACACAACCTATCATTCGAGAGAAGACTACTGATGATGACAAGCAGAAATTATTTGCAGATTATGATATCGGTCTTTCTACCTACGAGTCCGAGTTTAGTGTGTACACGACATGGTTGGATGAGAATGCTTGAGTTGGTGCCATTCTTGCTGCAAGTATGGAGGATCGTTTTTCTACTGATATAGTTGAGTTTGAGTATACACATCAGATGTGGGCTTTTCTACGTCACCATTGTGAGCCTAATGGTCAGTCTACCTACCTTACTGTCATTCGTCAGGAGCAGTTGTTACGATAGGAAGATGCTACAGTTGATGAGTTCTTTACTCAGTTGCTTGCTATTTGGCATCAGCTTCACACTCTTGGTCCTCATTTTCTTGTCCTGACGCTCATGCTCAGAATGGCTTTGCTGAGCGCAAGCATCATCATATTCTTGTGACTGCTCGTGCTCTTCTACTCGCTACTTCTGTTCCTCCTTATTTTGGGTTGAGGTTGTTTCTACTACTACTTATTTGATTAATATTCAGACCTCAACTGCTCTTCATGGGGAAGTTCCTTTTTAACGTCTCACTGGGAAGACACCTGACTATGCAAGTCTTCGTCTTTTTTGTTGTGTGTGCTATGTGTTGCTCGCATCTCGTGAGTGCACAAACCTCACTCTCTGTGTTTTTATAGGGTACAACGCTGAGCATAAGGGGTATTGTTGTTGGGATCCAGTTAGACGACAGATGAGGACTTCATGAGATGTTGTTTTTGATGAGACGCGTCATTTCTACCCTCGTCCTTCTTCAGACACCTCTCCTATTTCTGTTGTCGATCCTATTTAATTCTTATTTTTCCCTGATACCCCGCTGCTAGCATGCCTCCTTCATGTTCGGTCCCTCTTTCCACGGTGTCTCCTTCAGAGCCTTCTTCTCTAGTTCCCTATTTTACTATGAAGCCTCTCGTGACACACGTCTATACTCGACGAGTTGTACCTTCCTCGGATGTGTCATCTTCCTCTGATGAGACATCTATTCCAATTGAGTCATCTTCTTCTAATGACCCATCTTCTTCAGCCGAGCCTGGTTCATCAGGTGTACACTTTTCTCCTGAGGAGTCATCTCCTTATGATGATTCTTCTCCTGAGTAGCCTCTTGAACATGTTCATCGCACTTGTCGACCTCCTAAGCTGTATTCTCCTTCTAGTTTTGCTGCTACCATTCTTTTTGAGCTGACTACGTATAGTGATGCCATTCTTAATCCAGAATGGCAACATTCAATGGCTGAGGAGATTGCTGCTCTTGAGCGCACTGGCACGTGGGATCTTGTGCTCTGTCCCCTACGTGTTTGTCATATTACCAGCAAGTGGATTTCTAAAGTTAAGACCCGCTATGATGGTTCCCTTGAGTGATATAAAGCTCGCTTAGTCGCTTGTGGTTTCCAGCTGGAACATGATCGTGACTCCTCTGCTGTTTCTCACATGACCACTGTTCGCATTCTTCTCGCTATGGCCTCTATTCATGAGTGGTCCATCTCTCAACTTGATGTGAAGAGTGCCTTTCTTAATGGTGTGTTGTGTGAGGAGGTTTACATGCAGCTACCACATGAGTGTTTTGTTCTTGAGTGTATGGTTTGTCGCCTTTGTCACTCTCTTTGTGGCCTCAAGAAAGCTCCTTGTGCTTGGTTTCAGTGGTTCGCATCAGTGATCACTGTTGCTGACTTTTCTGCCGGTGCTCATGATCCTGCACTCTTTGTGCATATCTCGTCTCGTGGTCGTACTCTTTTTCTTCTTCTCTATGTTGATGATATGATTATCACTGGAGATGACCCTGAGTACATAGCCTTCGTGAAGGCTCGTCTTAGTGATCAGTTTCTTATGTCATATCTTGGTCCTCTTCGTTAGTTTCTTGGGATTGAGTTTTCCTCTACCTATGTGGGAATCCATTTGTCTCAAGGAAAGTACATTCAACATCTTCTTGATCGGGCTTCTCTTACTGATCACCGCACTGTTGAGATTCCTATGGAGATCAACGTTCACCTTCGACCCACTGATGGTGAGCTGCTTGATGATCCTACTTGTTATCATCATATTGTAGGGAGTCTAGTTTATCTCGGTTCACTCGTCTTGGCATCTTGTACTTCATTCATATTTTGAGTCAGTTTGTTTCGGCTCCGACTCATATCCACTACAATTACTTACTTTGTGTCTTACGTTATCTTTGTGGGACTATCTCTAGACGCATATTCTTTTCACTTTCTAGCTCCTTACAGCTTCAGGCGTATTGTGATGCCGCTTGTCCTAGTGATTCCTCTGATCGTCGATCTCTTTCTGCTTATTGTGTTTTTCTTGTTGGTTCTCTTATTGCCTGGAAGACGAAAAAGCAGGTAGTAGTTTCTCGTTCGAGCACAGAGGTTGAGTTATGTGTTATGACTCTTGTGACTGTAGAGGTTACTTGGTTACGGTGGTTGCTTGAAGATTTTGGTGTGTCTGTTTCTATACCGACTCGTCTTTTGTCTGACAGTAGAGGTGCTATCAGCATCCCTCGTGATCTGGTCAAGCATGAGATTACCAAGCATATTGGTGTTGATGCTTCTTATATACGAGCACAGGTACAGGATGGTGTTGTTGATCTTTAGTATGTGCCTTCAGAGCTTCAGTTGGCTGATTTCTTCACGAAGACACAAACCCGCGTTAAGCACAAGTTTTATCTATCCAAACTTGGTGTTCGTGTGATGCACCTTGAGTTTGAGGGGGGTGTTAGAGATATAGGAGTTTATTTTGTTTTCCACATTGTATGATAGGCTTTATGCATATTTGTAATCTCCTGTACCTCTATATATTCGCACCTCCTGCCCCCATAATAATACAATGGCACTATTCATAACAAGGCCAAAGAGCATCACTCGAAATTGAAATTAGCCGTGATGAGTTTTGAATGCAGTTTTGAACTCATCTGTTGGAACCATTCTTATATGGTGAAAACCTGGATGCCAAATCAATTGTAGAAAAATATTTAGAACCTGCAATTTCATCTAAGAACTCATCAATTATTGACATAGGAAATTTGCTCTTGACTATAATGGCATTTAGCTTTCTATAATCTACACAAAGTCGCCAAGATCCATATTTCTTTTTTACCAGCAGAACAGGGTAGGCAAAGGGGCTCAAGCTAGGAATAATCATACGTTTCTGAAGCATATCTGTTACTCGCCATTCAATTTCGTCCTTCTGCTCTGGTGTGTATCTATATGGGCAACTATTGATGGGTATTGAACCTGGCAACAAAGAAATAGAGTGATCATACACTCGAGACGGAGGTAGTTCAGCAGGTTCCTCAAATATACATGCAAACTACTGTGTGAGATCTTGTATTTCTCTAGTGATTACAGTCAGTAAGTGTTGGCCATGAGAGAAAACATAAGTATCAGCAGGCTGAATCAGTACTGTGGCCCATAGTTCATTACTTTTGCACCATCTGGTAGCCTGTTACCCTGAAGCTTCAGAAAGTTCATTAAGTACAGGAGGTAAAATACCTTGCAGTTTCACTGTTGTATTACAGTGCTGAAACACAATACACTTTTCCAGCCAATGACAATGCACGTGGCTAAATTTTTCAAGCCAATCCATTCCTAGAACAAGATCATAAGCACCCATGCATACAATTTTAACTGAATGAGTAAATGTATTTCCCTAAATATACCATCTAAAATTGTATATATCTGAAGAGCAGTTCAGATAATTCCCATTAGCAACTCGAACTCCCATCAGTGGGACAGAAGAAACATGGCAGTGTAATTTTTTGCTGTTGCAGCACTAATGAAGGTATACCTTAATCCACAAGCAACAGTAAGGACTGTTTCTGAGCTAAGGCCTTAAGCTGAATTACATTATGTTGGGGCTGTCCAAAATAGCATTTAGTGAAAGGTGACAATGTTCGTCAGTATTACAAAATTGAGACAGCTCAAGAACATTCAGGGGTTTCATCTGACAGAATCCCTCCACCATCAGTAGTGTCCAACTCCTGCATATGAATTTGGGACTTAGAAGCAATAGCACAAGTATGAGTGGGACTATATTTATCTCCACACTTATAACAAAGATTGTTAGGACGACGATAGTCTTTCAATTGTCTGGCCATCCACAGTTCTGAACTTGTCAGAGAAGGTTTGACATCAGTCTTGTTCAGAGAAGTGCTAGCTTGCTTGAATACAACATTTTTCCAAGGCTTCAGTTTAAGCTTCTCGTTCAATTGTTCTTGTACTAGCGGCAGCGTCGCTTCCTGTGAGACGGAAGAGGGCAGATGCATCTTCACTGCTGCTCTTAACTCATCTTTCAAGTCCAATAGAAACTGTGAAACTAACAGTCTCACTGACAGTAGAGTCATGCAGGCGAATGTGATAAACTAATTGTTCAAATGTCTGACAATATTCTGTGACTGAAGCGGACTTGTCTCAAATTCAGAAGTTTCTGTTATCGATTCTTTCTATGGGCCCAAATACAGCAGGCGCCAGAATAAATAAAAGAGTTAGAGTCAGTTTTAAAAGAGTCCGAGTTGATTTTAGGATAAGAAATACAGAGCCCGAGTCTGTTCAGTTAATTTTAGGATAGAAAATAAAGAGTCCGTGGCTGTTCATTAAGTTATTTTTAGAGATAAAGGAATAAGAGTCCTATTCTGTTTAGAATCCGACTCAGCTGGCCCTTGATCTATAAAAGGCTACAGCAACCGTTGTAAAAGGATATTAGAAAAAATAAATTTAGTTACCCTAGCCAACTCGCCGAGTTCAGGAGACAGGGCAGCACCTTTGCCCAATCTCTTGCGTTATCCTCTTAGATCAAACCTGCAGTCTCATCTCCTCTTAACCTCTCCCCTGTGAACAGCAAGGAGGAAGAATCGTAACAGTTCCATTGTATTCATGCGATTAATATTAATATAAAATTCTTTAGTCACGGCTTCAGCAAATGTCTCCCAGTTATAGAACTGAATTTGTGGTTAACAGATTGGCACCAATGTGAACCTCTATCAGTCAAGTGCAAACTAGCAGCAGTAACATGGAAACAAGCAGGTATATCATACAAATTAAAATATACCAAGCACTTGTCCAACCATACCTTAATATCAGTACCATCAAACTTCGGAAAATCTAACTTAGGCATGCAATGCTTTCTATCAGGATTAGGAATATGATCCACAACATCATGATTCAAATGCACATGAGTAGAACACGGATAGGGGTGATCTCGACTCACTGGGGTAGTAGAATATCCCATGATTGATGGGTAGGCACCCATAATACCGCCCCCATTAGCGACAGCAGAAGTGTTTGCTGCAGGCGCCTTCAATGATTTCACTAGTCGCACCTGTTCCTGTTGAAGAATGGCAATATATTTCATTGACAAGTCAACTTGGGACTGAACCTTACTGAGGTCAGACCCGATCGACGACACCCGACTGTCAACCGCTTCCAGTTTTGTTGTGAGCTTGTTCACTGCATCCAGCAGGTTGGCTTCCGATTCCGACATCTTCCCGACGAGATTGCTCGCTTGTGGTCCAGGGTTGTATCCCATCGCCATGGCTGCCTGCTTCTCTGATTAATTCAACCGGAGCGGTCGAGTTCCAGCGATCAGAGAAATCACAACCCACCTGCTCACAGGAGTTTACAGAGTAAATCAAGAGAATAAGTGCAATACAGCCACACTCGAATTTGACAGTAGTGTAAGGATTTGGTACTTGGCAACGATCGGTCGAGTTGAGCAACTACGAAAAACTCCAAACTCAAGTGATTCAGAAAGGAAAATACAGACGATCAACTCCAAACCAAATAACCCCAGGTAAACCACGAACACCAATATATGATCCAGCAGCAAGGATAATGATGAGGACATCAACACTATCGATATATGCACCACAGCACAAGTATCAATTACTGGTCCGATTACACGAGCTCATGCACGTCAACTTAACTATCTAGTAAGTTCACTCCTGGTTCTATCTCCTTTTTATTTAGAGAATGGAAATGCGTGCACTCTTGTTTTGCTTAGGAATGGTGGAGAGATCGAGAGGGGAGGAAATTCATGCAGGCTGGATTCGGACAGCAGAATATCACCAATTTATGACGGCCATCACGAACTGATATAGACTCCAATTTGAGCGTTCAAGTACTCATTGAAAACATCATGAAGTCTATTTTCTAACGGATCTAACAGCTTATCCATATCTATTGGGAGGAGGCCACAATCGTCATTTTATTACAGACACATGTTTCGGTCCTCGGTGTTGTGCCACACTATTTGGGCCCAATGGGCAATGTATCAAGTTGAGTCTACTAAGGACCCATCCTAGAGTTTGAGTACGACCCTAGAACCCCTTTGGATCATCCTCCTACCTATTTATACCACCTAGTCGCTGATAGAAATGTAAAGACCCAAGTTTTTAACTTGTTAAAATGTTCATCACCTCACACACCACAGCTCATATTGTGGTAGTCACATGAACAAATTTGAAGAGCAAGTAAGCACCATCAAAAGGATAATTAGAGGATGAAGTCACACAATCCAAAAGTGGTAATTCCCACATGTAATCTTTAGAGGCTGAGCTCACTATTAAATCCTAAACATTCTTAGGAATGCTTATGCCATATTTCATGCAAATCCAAACATGTTTGGGGTACTTTTGGATACAATTATTAAAAGGGCTAGTTTGAATTTAGATTCAAATTCAAACTACTTTCATCACATGAATTCAAAAGAGGGATTCATATTCAAACTGAATTTGAATTTCAGATTTTCATATTTGATGCAAATTCATTCAAACCACTTCTACCATTTGAATCATTCAAAACTAAATGTTCATTTTGTGGTTTGAGCAAACTTCAAAGTGCAGGGGGGTCCCAAATATTGTGCAACAGTAAAAATTCAGTTTTTAGGACAAATTTTATGTTGTGGGACCCTCTATCAGCCATACAATGGAGATGAACCGACTCCACACCGAGTGCTCGGTTTCTTGTGCGTTGCAGTGTGGGCGCCACGGCGAGGAGAGGCTGCTAGCAGCTGCTCTCGGTCCTGGCCGCTGATCAGTCACCCCAGCTTCTTATCCCCGAGCCCTGGGCGCCAAAGAACCATTTCACTCGTTGTTCTTCACTTGCACGCACAGCAAACTCACGCCACCGTCGCCGCTCGCTTGCACCGAGCCCTCCACCGTCGACCAGCCAGCTCCGAGGGTTTCACGTCGAGCTGAGGCCGGAGACAGGATCACCCACACCCCCTCAACGTCTTCTACACCTTGGCACGGTGTTTCCGACTTCCTTTGAGCGGTACCACGATCATCTGCTTCCTTGGTTCCGATCAAGGTCGCCACCACAAGTCTTCGTCGCCCGGCCAAACCACAACTGCTTCGGTCTGAACAACCGATCACAAACGTTAGCAGCGGAGTCTAGTTCGTCCTCCTAGACCCATGTGATCTCTATCAACGCCCGTGAGCCAGAATTCCAATTCTTGCATTGGCTAGGGTATAGAACGACTAGAACCAAATCAGGAAATTCACCCCGTAGGCTTGATCGTCTGATAATCTGGTCTAGCTAGAGCAACTAGATCTCCTCACGATCACCTAGGCTAAAACTTAGCGAAGATCATCCATCCGGCTGTAAGGGCCCAAGCTTTTCATTTGCTAAAAGTGTTCTACATCACACACACCACAACTCATTGTGGTCAACATATGAAAACCTTTGAAGAGCATGTAACCACCATCAATAGGATGATTAGAGGAAGAACTCACCAAATCCAAAGGTGGTATTTTTCACAAGAACTCTTTAGAGGCTGAGCTCACAATTACCTCCTAAACTTTCCTAGGAATGCTCATGCCAAATTTTATGCAAATCCAAATCTTTTTTAGGTACTTTTGGATACAATTATTAAAAAGACTAGTTTGAACTTAAATTCAAATTCAAACTACTTCCATCACATGAATTTAAAAGAGGGATTCATATTCATACTCAGCACATTTTTATAAGCTCATCCATCAATTTTCATTGCATTTGGAGTTGATCTTGACATGAGCCATTTGAGCAAATTCAAACCAAATTTTGAATTTCAGCTTCACATTTGCTGCAGATTCATCCAAACCATTTCACACGTGAATTATTCAAATTCAAATGGTCATTGGGTGGTTGATCAAAGTGCAAGGGTATTAGGGTCCCCAATATTTACAGCAGTAGAAATTGAAGTTTTGAGGACAAAAACTAGCAAGTGGGGCCCTCCTGTCAGCCACCCATTTGTTCTAAACCGACTGAACCCGGTTGCTCTGTTCTTAGGGCCGGCTACGAGCGTGCCACCGAGCTGAAATCGACGCCACCTCCTGCTCGCTGATATTTGCATCCGAGCAGCGTCTTCAGCTTCTTATCCCCTCGCCCGACTCCTCTCTGAACCGTTTCACCGCTCACAGCTGCTCTGCTTCGCTCTCATGCAAGAACAGCACCGCCGCTACTTCCGCCTCGGTGATTTATCGGGAAACTGCGCTAGCTCGCGTATGGATCCTCCCTGAGCTGTAAAATGGCACCCTAGCTTTTCCTCAACACCCTAGGCACGAAAACGAGCGAAGATTGACCTTCTTGGCCCAACCCCAAACATTTTCACGGCGACCGGAAACTGCCACCGCTTGGTGCTCACCTGGGCAGCCCAGCTCAGAAGCTTTCACGCTTGATCAAGTACGTCCAGAGGAGCACTGGACTTCAACGCTGCTCCTCCCCAACATTCTGGCCAAGCCATGAACCACCGGCCGGGAATTCGGCAATCTTCTTCTGGACTCGGCTCAACTACCTTCTGGTACGAATTCGTTGAAATCCATCACAACACTTGTTCTTAGCTCCCAAAATCATGCACAGAGAAGCTAGACTGGCTAGAGGTCCACTTCTCTTCACAGCCCTAGCATGCAACTGCATGTAGAAGAACCATTTCCATGTTTTCCAAATGCAAACATGAAGAACACTTTCAGGCGCACGGTGACAGGGTAGTTAGCGGCTGTCCCGAGCTTGTTTGCATGTTTGTCGAGCTTTCCCGTAGTCCACTGATGCTGTAGGACCCTTTGCTCGAGCGTTTGGGGTGCTAGGGAGGTCGGCCGACATAGCTGAAGTTCTTCCGCAGCCGCTACATGTCGCCGGCCATGTTCCGGTCATCCTCGTGTCGAGCTAAGGGCAGCAGCGTGTTCCCTGTGCGGGTTAGGCAGAGGCGGTGAGAATCAGTGAGTTTGGTGCCCGGAAGCACCCCTCAGGAAAGCTCTCCAGCGAGGGGAGCAGCGGGCCGGCGCGGAAACGCGAGGTTGAAGACAACCCGCGGGCCCCGCTTGTCAGCCTCTGAGTTTCGGGCGCCGGATTCTCTGTGGATCAGAATTAGATTGTGTCCACGCGAGATTAATTCCATAGCCCCGTGTGTCGTGCACTCTGGTGACGCCATGTCACACATGGACCCTGCAGTCAGACATTTAAACATTTCGGGGTTTTCCAATTTTCAAGATTTTCCCCAAACGTCGAACATCCATAACTTTGGCTAGGATTGTCCAAATTGAGTGACCCAAATTTTGTTGGATTCAGATCTCTGAGTACTTTGCAGAAAAATTAGTTTCACCCCATGAAACCCATTATTTCTCCAGAATTAATTTTCCAAATTTTAAAATGTTGGGAATTCTGTATGGAGATTCCCTTTATGTAACATTCTGAAATTTCATCAGGGTCTTCATTGTAATAACCCTGAGTCACATGAAAAATTTCAGATCCATCTGGGTTCATTAAGTTCCAGAAATGGTGTGATTAAATGAACTGATCCAGAGAAAAAGAAAAATATACAGAAACATTTTTCAGAATATCTCTCAACTTCATTAACAACAACAACAAAAACCAAGCTTTTATCCCAAGCATGTTGGGGTCGGCTAGACATGAAACCCAATATCAATGAAGTAAAAGAGAGGAAGAGATATAAGAACAAGGAAAAAGAAAAAAAAAAGAAAAAAAAGAAAAAAAAAAGAAAAAAGGAAAAAAAAGGAAAAGGAAAAGGAAAAAAGAAAAAACAAGACTACGATTCTGGCACATGAATTGCTACTTTCCATGAGCTAAGTCTCTGGATACATTCCAATCTCTCAAATCTCGTTTTACCGCCTCCTCCCAGGTCAACCTTGGTCATCCTGTACCCCTCCTAATATTTTCTCTACCTCTTAAAATCCCACTGTTAACCGGTGCTTCTGGAGGTCTCTGTTGGATATGTCCAAACAACCTAAGTCGATGTTGGACTAATTTCTCTTCAATCGGCGCCACCCCTACCCTATCACGAATCGCCTCATTCCTTATTCGGTCTCTTCTCATGTGCCCGCACATCCACCGTAGCATGCGCATCTCTACGACACTCATTTGTTGGACATGTTGCCATTTAGTTGGACAACATTCCGCCCCATAGAGCATCGCGAATCTGATCACCGTCCTATAGAACTTCCCTTTTAGCTTTTGTGGAACTTTCCTATCACATAGGGTTCCAGAGGCTTGTCGCCATTTCATCCACCCTACCTTGATCCTGTGGCAAACATCCTCATCAATATCACCATTGCTTTGTAACATTGATCCTAAGTATCAGAAAGAGTCACTTCTAGGTACTATTTGTCCTTGTAGACTAAAATTTCCCTCTTCACGACCAACACCACTAAAGTCACACCTCATATACTTGGTTTTGGTCCTACTAAGTCTAAACCCCTTTGACTCTAAAGTTTGTCTCCATAACTCTAATTTCTTATCAACACCATCTCTAGTTTCATCTACCAGCACTACATCATCAGCAAAGAGCATGCACCAAGGGATATCCCCTTGTATATCCTTCGACACCTCATCCATCACCAAGGAAAAGATGTATGGGCTCAAAGCTGATCCTTGATGTAGTCCTACCGTGATAGGAAATGCATCAGTCTCACTATCACTTACGCGCACACTTGTCCTAACATTATTGTACATATCCTTGATAAGGGTAATGTACTTTGTTGGCACTTTATGTTTCTCTAGTGCCCACCACATGACTGACCTTGGTATCTTGTCGTACGCCTTCTCCAAGTCGATGAACACCATATGTCGTACGCTCTCTATATCTCTCCATAAGCTGACGATGCAAGAAAATCGCCTCCATTGTAGACCTCCCAGGCATAAAACCAAACTGGTTTTTAGTGACATTGGTCACTTTCCTCAGGCGGTGTTCAATTACTCTCTCCAAAAGCTTCATAGTATGACTCATAAGCTTAATACCTCGATAATTAGTACAACTTTGAATATCTCCTTTATTTTTGAAGATAGGTACTAATATACTTTTCCTCCATTCTTCAGGCATCTTGTTTGACTGAAAAATGTGGTTGAATAGCTTTGTCAGCCATACTATTGCCACGTCCCCAAGGCATCTCCACACCTCAATAGGGACATCGTCAGGGCTGAGGGCCTTTCCTCCTTTCATCCTTTTTAAGGCCTCCTTAACCTCAAACTCTTGTATCCTCCGCACGAACCGCCTGTTGGAGTCATCAAAGGAGTCATCCAACTCAACCATAGTGCTCCCATTCCCATCATTGAATAGCCCATTAAAGTAATCATGCCATCTGTTCTTAATCTCTTCATCCTTCACTAGAATGCGGTCAGTCCCATCTTTGATGCATTTAACTTGATTGAAATCCCTCATCTTTCTCTCACGGATTTTTTCTACCTTGTATATGTCCTTTTCACCTTATTTTGTCTCTAGTCTCTCATATAACTTATCATAGGCCTGTCCTCTTTCCTTACTCACAGCCCGTATTGCATTCTTCTTAGCCTATTTGTACTTAAGCATGTTGCTTGCGCTTCTATCATTATGCCAACTCTTGTAACACTCCTTCTTCTCCTTAATGGCCTTTTGTACATCCTCATTCCACCACCAAGTGTCTTTATCTACAAGTTTCTTTCCTTTTGTCACACCGAACACCTCACTAGCTACCTTTCTAATGCAAGTTGCCATCTTCACCCACATACTATCTACATCTCCATTTTCTGCCCAGGGTCCTTCTGTGATCACCCTATTTTTAAAGGATTCTTGTGATTCTCCTTTCAACTTCCACCACTTTGTTATTGTGATTTTGACACCTTTGTCCCGCAAAGAACATATATGGAAGCGAAAGTCAGCTACCACAAGCTTATGTTGTGTCACAAGACACTCCCCGGGGATCACCTTACAATCTAGACACTCCCGTCTATCCTTTCTCCTAGTGAGGACAAAGTCAATCTGGCTAGAGTGTTGGGCACTACTAAAGGTCACTAGGTGAGATTGCCTCTTACTAAAGAGGGTGTTAGCTACCAACAGATCATAGGCTACGGCAAAGTCTAGGATGTCCTTACCCTCTTGATTTCTATCGCCGCATCCAAAGCCTCCATGTACTCCTTCAAATCCTAGGTTAGTTGCACCCACGTGACCATTGAGATCTCCCCCTATGAGAAGTTTCTCGGTTATCGGTACACTACTAACCATATCCTCCAAGTCCTCCCAACATTGCCTCTTAGCACTCATGTTGAGCGCAACTTGTGGGGCATAAGCACTAATGACATTCAAGACAATGTCCCCAATTACTATCTTGATTAAGATGATCCTATCCCCTCGTCTTCGAACATCCACTACTCCATCCTTAAGACTCTTATCTATTAGAACACCTACGCCATTCCTAGTCCCAGTCGAACCAGAATACCAAAGCTTGAAACCGGTATTCTCGACTTCTCTCGCCTTTTGACCCGCCCATCTAGTCTCTTGTACACAAAGGATATTTACTCGTCTCCTAATGGCAACATCTACTAACTCACGTAGCTTTCCCGTCAAAGATCCTACATTCCAACTACCCACCCAAAATCTATGTTCCTCAGCTAGCTTCCTTACGCTTTGCACCCGTCGAGTAAGATGCAAAGACCCTTGCTCACTTATCACTACATCCGGGTGATGATGTAGCATGCCACTAAGGTGGTGGCGATCCGGCCCTTGCTCATTTAACACCATATCCGGGTTCCGATATGGCGCACCACTAAGGCGTTGGCGACCCGTACCTTGCCCACTTAACACCATACCCGGGTTCCGATATGGCGCGTCGCTAAGAGGGTTACGCCCCAACGAATTTCTATTGGGTTTCATTTCCATGAGAATGGTTAAGTGTAGTTGTTGGCTCGCCAATCCTATCACAACCCTCCTCAACTTCATTAAGCCATATATTTTTCTAGGATTCACCAAATTAGATGAAACCAATTCTATTAGAACCATATTAAACTCTAGTTTACAAAAAGTAATGGATTACTCAATGAAAAACTCTAGAAAACCTTAGAAGCTCTAATTATGGCCAAAAACACATTTATTTGTGCAGGCCTCAGATGAGTTTTGCTTGAAATGAGATTTCGCCAAGTCCCTGTTTAGGTCATCACCAAACTACAGTAACAATTTCAGAGCCAAAAGAGTTGTCTAGTTAGACTTATAGTCTTCATAATCTTGAATCAATACAAATGCATTTGAATTGGCACGTATTTTCTTTTTAATTCGTGTAGTCGCTAAGGTTGAGGAATACCCGGAGATACTGGATTGTATCCCTCCGGAAGAGAGTTTAATCGATGACCAGCAGCAAGGACAGCTCTGGTTTGCATTAACCTGTTTATAAAGTCTTGATGTTTTGATCACTTACATTATGAATTTCCTGCAATGTGCATTAGAGTCTTGATTGGAAACCCAATTGCATAGCCAAGAGAACCATGAGTTTGGGTTTAGGATTTGAACCTCGAGTAGCCACTGCAATGCTCAAATTGTATAGGACTCGGTACAAGTCGAGTAGTGGAACTACTCGTGAGAATAGGCTTAGAGGCACACTACTCGGTTAGAGAGATAGACAATGGATCACATGGCAAGAAAATGATACCGAGCAGAGAGTAAGGGCAGCAGGACTTTGGGGTCTGGGTGTCATAGCTCTGCTTGTGTCGATTGAGGACCGAGCTGTGTGCGGGTCTGTTGAACAAGCTAGAACTGTACCGAAGACCAACCGTCTACATGGGAACCGGGAAACCGATGTAACTCAGGTAGCGATATGTTGAGGCATTGCTTGTCGTCCAAAGGGTAGGTTGAGAGCAGCGAGGTGTAAATTTGCTAGCGGACACTGAGGTTGCTCCGCATAGAGACCTCCTGCTCGGGATGATAGGACCGGTTCAACACTTGGCTAACGAATGAAAGGTGGTTGCGTACGACATCCGTGGTGGTTGTTGTAGGCAACATCGAGTACGGGCGTACGTGACGTGTTATTCGGGTAATCCTGCAGGTGCAAATCGATTATAATCGCCGTCCCTCACGGTCATTGAGTACCACTTGTTCACTGTACCAGAAAAGAACAGGCTAGTTGTCATGATAAAAGGTTGCCAGTTAAAAGTCCTACGTTGATTGTTAATGAAGTGCTTTAAATTATAGTAAATAAAAGTTCTTTTCAACCTTAGGCAAAAGCACATAAGGGGAATGTGCTTCTTGTTTGATTGCGGACTTCCTATGTGTTTTAGCACAAGGTTTTCCACTAACTTGAGGCTAAAACTTGAAAGTTAGAGTCCACTAATTAGGCGAGTCCTTATGCAAAGTATTTTTCCATTGTACACTTAAATGTTTGCAGGGACTTTTCAGCATGTAGAGTTGCATGTTTAGATGAGACGGGTTAGTCTTGCTGAGCCATCGTGCTCACTGTTTGTTGTTAACATGTTTGCAGGGACTTATGAGGAGGAGGCTCCCGAGAAAGAGATGGATCCCCCATAGGGAACCACCGTCGAGTGGGAACCGTGCACGCCTCCCTGTTAGTGGATGCGTGTGTGCTAGTGAGGACACGTTCACAGGCTGAACGTGAACTCTTTTTGCTTAGTCTATGCCCACGGGTGTAGACTATAAACGATACTTGATGTAAATTATGTTTCTAAACAGTTTATGTAAAAAAATTAGCTTTCGCTTATTGTCTTTTTTGTGTGTTATCCGGTGCTGTCCAGTGCAGCACCCCTCAGCGAGATTCTGGAATATCGGGACCATCAGGTCCTCACATCATTACATCAGAGCATCGTTGAGGTTTAACGCACTGAAAAAGGCTAGATTTTCCAAAACTCGGTGAGAAACGAGTATTATCCCACATAAGGATGTTATTAGGGTATAGAAAGTGGCAACACTGACATATTTGTTATGTCGGAAATCATGCATCTTTGGACTCTTATGTCTTGGGGGGTGCATGTAAGTGCTGTCCACCAGTGCGCACAAGCTTAAGGGTGGAGCCTCACGGGTGGCAAGTAACCCGTCCAGCTTTGGTATCCTCTACGACTTTCCATGTCATTTGGGGTATTTGAGCAACGCCAGTCCCCGGCATGCTACGGGCAAGTAGGTGGAGACCCCGTCACGTGGTTGGTAATGTGAACACGTAGCTCAAGGCATGTTTGGCTTGAGAACACCCGTGCGACTGACGACGGATGGGTGTATGAAACTGTTATGGAGAAGGGTTCAGTGTGCAGCTAAACCTGATAATTGTGTGCTTTTATGCAGGTAGTCTAACCACGAATCAGTAGCCGAGTAGAACACGTGTGCGAGAGTCGCTTAGTACCACTGAATTAAGGAAGCCGGCTAAATCCGGTATAAGGTTTTCTTTGTGAGGAATGTAGTACCGGCATGATTTTGGTGACGCTTCGACGTCACAGTCCATTAAATGATAATTCATTGTAAAAGTTTAAAATGTTGATCCAGAGAATTAAAATCTTGATTGAACTCCTTCACTTGATCTGGATTTCCAAATTAAGCAAGTTTGATGTAAAAGCCCAAGAAAAGGGACTTGCAAAAATTTTTCTTCACCTCACAACACCACAGTTTTCATTGTGGACATCTTAGGAAATATTGTGAAGAGCAAGTAACGTTCATCAAAAGAGTGATTAGAGGGGAAAGTCTTCCTTTTCACAAAGTGGGATTTGGACATAGGAACATGAGAGGTTGAGCTCACCCCTAGAACTTAAAAAGTCTTGGGAAGGTTCAGTCCAAGTTTCATAGAAATCCAACACTTTTTGAGGCACTTTTTGGGTTATTTGAAAAAGAGGCCAATTTGAATGTAAATTCAAATTGCAGCAACTTTCATCACCCAAATTCAAAAGTTAGCTTCACATTCAAACTCAGCACATTTTTCTGAGTAAGCCCACCAATTTTCATGTCCATTGGAGTTCATCTTGTCAAGAGCTAAATTTGCAAGAATTCAAAACTGAATTTGAATTTCAGTTTAAACATGCAGCAAATTTAGTCAAACACAGTTCAAATTTGAGAATTCAAATTTAAACCAAGACTTGGTAACTAAGTCTCACATTAAATTGTGAGTATCTGGTGGGATAATTAGCAAAAACAGAAAAGAATTATTAGAGAAAAAGGAATGAAGGGGAGGCCCACAGGTCAGTGGCACACACGAGGGGCAGTCGGTTGCTGCAGCCGACCTCGACTTCGCGCGCAAGCAAGGGAACGGCGGCGAGCCACCGAGGCAGCAATTGGCCACCTCACGGTGTCAAACCGCGGCTCAAAGGCCAGCGCACAGCCCACGCCGCCTTCCTCCTGCTTTCCAAACGAGAACCCCCCCCTACCGAGCTTCTTTCTCGACTCCGCGCGAGCACAGAAACGCCGCCCTCTCTGATCACCGGCGTCCGGCCAGCCCAGGCGCGCTCGTGCCCGACGAGCAACACAAGAAAGGACCGCCTTAAGGTGCTGATTCTTCTAGTCCCTACCGCTCTTCATTTCATGGGCTGTCGAGGGAGTATTTCGCCGGGAAAGCTTCGGGGGTCTTGAGACCGAGCTCCCACAAAATCCCAAAATTCGTGGGGGTTAGCTCATCACCGGGCAAACCGAGTCACGCACACGCTCTATACACTGCCACGACCACCTAGGATCAAAAACCAGTAAGAACCGTGGGCTAGGTTTACGGTTCTTTGAAGTTTTCTGAAGCACAGCCGATATCCAGCCTAGGTCGCCGATGAGGTCGTAGTTACCGCCGTTTTCACGGGGATCGGTGTCCATGTCCCTGACCAGCAGGTGTCAGCGGAGCTCCCCGAGCAAACCACATCGAAAAAGGTGCATGAGATGCCGAGTTGGACGTCGCCGGTGAGCTCCCGGTCGCTGTTGCCGTCGGGAGCACTGTTCCGGTGGTTATCAAGTTCTGGGGAGGGCACCACCGTGTTCCTCAGGCCGAGATAGGCACTGGCGGCAAGATTCAGCAAGCTCCGAGGACTGGAACTCCTCTCCGGCGAGAGCTCCGGCGAGCTTGGCGGCGGGGTCGCGCGGGTGGCCGGAGGAAGATGAAGGGGTAGGCCCCACGCGTCAGCGGCTGGAGATAAATGGGTGGGATTCTCTGTGGTCCGGGATCCAGTGCGGCCACGTGGGAAGGAGTCTGTGGCCCCGTGTGGCGCGGCTCCAGCGGTCGACACGTGGGCGGTGGACCCACCCGCAGGATTTAAACATTTTTGGAATTTCCAGTTTTAGTGCAAACTTTAAATGCATAGAACTTTGGCTAGGAAACTCCAAATTCGATGAACCAAATTTTGCTGAACTCAGAATTCTGAGTACTTTCCAGCAATACCAAAGTCAGCTCATGAAAGTGAATAGTTTCCCAGAATTAAATCCCTAAAGTTTAAACCGTTGGGAATTTTATCTGGAGAACTACTTTATGAAAAATTCTGAAATTTGGCTGAGAGGTTCATTAGACAATCCCTGAATCCCAGCAAAATTTTCAGACTCATCCAAGTTCATTTAGTTACCCTGATGGGGTGATTAAGAGAACTGCCCTGAGAAAATAGAAAAATGTACAGAAACATTTTTCAGATTTTCTCAAATCTTAATTAGGGCATAATTTTCCGTAGAATTCTTCAAATGACATGAAACCAACTCCATTAGAACCATCTTAAAGTCTAGTTTCCAGAAAGTAATGGTTGGAGCCCTGAAAACCCCTGGAATCGTCCAGAGGCTCAAATATTGACCAAATGGGTTTCTATTTGTACAAGGTTCAAATGGACTTTGCTTCAATTAAAACTTGGTCACAACTCTGGTTAGGACCCTACCAATCCACCATAAAAATTTCAGAACCAAAGGGGAGGGCTAGATAGAGTTATTAGCAATTATGTATTTAAGTTCACACATTGCATTTAAATTTACATGTAGTATTGTATCCAACGTGTAGCCATTGAAGAAGAGACCCCGGAAGTGCTGGATTTCCTTTTTCCGGACGAAGACTTAACCCCTGACCAGCAGCAACAAGGCAAGCCCCGGTTTGCATTAACCCTTTTATAAGTTTTCCTTTGTTTACATGAGTCATGTGAAGTATGTATGTGCATTAGGTATAGGATGAATGAAACCCCACTTGCATAACCAAAGGTTCCTAAAAGAGTGAGGGTAGTGTCAAGGACCTCGAGTAGACAGGCTATGATTAATGAGTCATAGGACTTCGGTACAAGTCGAGTAGTTGGAATCTACTCGCGAGATAGGCATTGGGACACACGGGTTCGGTTGAGTGATGTGAGATCACTTTAGTAATGAAAATGAGACTAGGCAGGGGCTAGGGCGCAGCAAGAGGAAGTCTTGTGTGCGCAGCCCTGTCCGTGTCGATTGAGGACCGATCCGTGTGCTGCCCTGCTGAACAAGTATTGAACGTACCGAAGGCATATCGGATATATGGGCCCTGATAAACCGATGTAGCCTAAACCTCCGGGCGTCGAGGCATAGCACACCGATTTATAGGTGTAGGTTGAGGGCAGCAAGGTGGAAATCTGCCAACGGGCATAGAGAGATGCTCCGTGTGGGGAACCTCCTGCTCGTTTCGGTGCGACCGGTTCGACATTTGGGCTGTTGGGTGAAAGGTTGTCACGTACGACATCGAGCGAGCGTGCTGTGCAGCTCCACGGGTGGGCGTACGCGACGTGCTCTTTGGGTTTTCCCTGCAGGTGTATATCGAGTCGATTCGCCGTCCCTCGTGGTGACGAGTACCGCTTGTTCACTGCGTCGTAACGTAGACTAATGAATGAAATGTTATGATTCCATATTGCTGATATGAAATAATTGTATTGCTACATGTGTGCCACCAAATATTGCCCACTAAATTTCAGCTTCATGAACCGTTAACTTGTTGCTAAAAGATGAACTAAGGATGAACTTGTAGGCGTGTCCATTTGCTGCAACATTGCTATCCTATGTCATGGTACACCTCATGTAGAGTTTCATGCTTAGGTGAGTCGGTTAATCCTTGCTGAGCCTTCGTGCTCACGGTTGCTGCTTAAGTGTCTTTTCAGGTGAGGAGCCACCCACGGACTCGGAGTACGAGTCCACCGGCGAGGGTTACCCTCCGTCGGGGACCACGGCTGAGTGGGAGCCGTACACGCCGCGCTGAGCTGAGGAGTGCAGCTAGTGTGGGTTGCCCTAGGGCTGGGCAACCACTGTTGCTAGATAGGCGGGCGTGAGTTGTATAAAAGAAACTTCCGCTGTGTAATAAAAGACCCTAGTTTGTAACTGAGAAATGTACTATTATGTACATTCAGTTTGTTTTTCCCATGTAATATAATGTGTTCTTATGACGTGTGCTATCGGGTGTCGCATCGCGCGGCACCACCCTCTGCGATCCTGGATGAGCGGATTCCGGTCCGCCACAGCCTGGTATCAGAGCCGCAGTGGGGATAGCACAGTACTTAAGGACTGCATTATGGGAAAAACTTAGGTATACAGTGAGGAATCGGTAGTTGCCCAAGTAAGGACTATATTAGCATAGTTACTTAAAGTGGCAAGGACTAACCTATGTGTTATAATTCTGAATTTCAATTATGTAACGACGCACCTACGCTCTGGTAAGTATGGTAAGGAACGCCACCGAAAGCGGTTCAATTTCGGTTAGCTCCCTCTGACGAGGAAAGTGGTTCAGGGATTGGTCTCACAGCTTGGTGTGAGACGTCAATATGAACCTCTTGGACTCTTCAGGTCCCTGAGTTCATATGCAACGCTGATCCCTAGCATGCATTAGGCAAGTAAGTGGAGACCCCATCGCGTGGTCAGTAACGCGAGAGTGTGTTCGTCTGGAAATATCCCAGGAGGACATACGCAGCGCTTGCCATCGGCGTGCCCTGCAGGGCAGTAGGTGGTATCTGTTGGGTTGATAACATTTCCAACCGTGACGACCCGTTCATGACCTACTCGGGTTCCCCGTCGTGTGGTGTTGAAACATGATCACGTGCCTTGAGACGTGACTTAGCTCAAGGACGGCCGTATGGCAATGATACGGGCGTTTGTATTTACTTTTAAGTATGGAACTGCCTGGATTGAACAACCTTTGAGTGCACCATTATTGTGTGGTCTTCTGCAGGTACTAACCACGTATGTATCCGTGTAGAAAACGTGTGCGAGAGACCGTTTAGTGCCACACTTGAGACGTATATGCCAGTATGATCCGGTTAGGATTTTCTTTTGCGAGGAACGTAGTACCGAGTTATTGTAGGCATATGCATGAAAATAATGATAACAAGGAATTAAAATCTATAGGTTCAACATTTAGGACCCTGGTTGGGTATAAGAATGGATAGTGATGATTGTAGTTCCAAAAAGACTGAAAATCAGAGTGCTCTGTTTTGGACAGCAAGTTTGCTGATCTTCAACAGGGCATAACTCACGGGTCCTTTAGCCCAGAGAGGTGTGATATATAGTTCTGGAAAGGTATTGAAGTACTCTACAACTTTGTTGTAGACTTCCAGAGCTGAAACACAACTTAAGATGGCTGAAATCCCAGAGGAAGGTAAACTGTCCAGAACCAGAACAGAGTAAAACATTCTCTGAACTGTTCTGTTTTTCAAACATAACTCCCAGTAGAAAAATCTAAAATTGTCATATAATACATCCTTAGAAAGAGTAGAAGATGTGTGACATCTTTGCAATTCAAAGATTCTGAAATTTCAGCACAGAATGTAATGGAAATCAGGGTTGAAAACAGCCACTTCCAAGGGAGGTGCTGTTAAACTTCTTCCAGAAATTCTGCTGACTTTGAATTGGCATAACTTTTTAACCAAAGCTAATCTGGGGGCAAATGAGTACTCTTTGGAAAGATACCGAAGTTGACTTTAACTTTGGTATTCAACTTGAGTCATAAAAATGCCCAGAACCAGATCAAAACTTGGAATATGTAGAAACTGGTCATTCTGACAGAAGAATGACAGTTGAACTCATTGAAAAGGGTGTTGTACCCTAAGGGTGGTATACGTGATGACAACGCGATAATAATGTCTCGTAGAGACCAAACCCAGTTATGGTGAGCTTCCAAAGTAGAGGTTCATCAAGTTCGATTAAACTAGCTTGTGTTTGGTCTGGTAATGGTGTAGCTTGTGCAAAGTTATTACATTATCTACTTACGAGATATATCGCATGTTTTTGTTGTCATAATGTTTTTACGCCCATATCACGGAGACCATACAAGATGGCTCCAAATGAGCTGGCTGAACTGAAAGAACAGCTCAATGATCTGTTGAGCAAGGGTTTCATTAGGCCGAGTTCCTCGCCTTGGGGATGCTCGGCGCTATTCGTGAAGAAGAAGGATGAGACCCTGAGGCTGTGTGTGGACTACCGGCCGCTCAACGCCGTCACCATCAAGAATAAGTACCCACTGCCCCGTATTGACATCTTGTTTGATCAACTTATGGGAGCAAGTGTATTCTCAAAGATGGACCTTCGCTCTGGATATCACCAGATCAAGATCCGGGCGGAGGATATCCCGAAGACGGCGTTCTCGACGAGATACGGCTTATATGAATATCTCGTCATGTCCTTTGGTCTCACAAATGCTCCAGCCCATTTCATGTATCTCATGAACTCGGTGTTCATGCCGGAGCTGGACAAGTTCGTGGTAGTATTCATCGACGATATCTTGGTTTACTCCAAGACGGAAGCCGAACATGCCGAACACTTGCGGATCGTTCTTCCACTATTGCGAGACCATAAACTCTACGCCAAGTTCAGTAAATGCGAGTTTTGGATCAGCCAAGTGCCATTCTTGGGACATATCATCTCAGCTGAAGGCATTGCGGTTGACCCAAGCAAAATAGAGCAAGTGCTGAAATGGAAAGCTCCCACTTCAGTCCATGAAGTCAGAAGCTTCCTCGGGTTAGCGGGATACTACCGGAGATTCATTCCAAGCTTCTCCAAGCTCGCTAAGCCGATGACAGAGTTGCTGAAGAAAGGGACGAAATATGTTTGGAACACGGCGTGTGAAGGAGCGTTCCGAACATTGGTGAAGCATCTCACCACAGCCCCGGTATTAGCTCAGCCGGATACAACAAAGCCCTTCGACGTGTATTGTGACGCGTCCGGTATTGGGCTTGGCTGCGTGTTGATGCAGGAAGGACGTGTGGTCGCATATGGCTCACACCAACTTTGGAACCATGAGCAGCATTATCCAACTCATGACCTTGAGCTTGCTGCCGTGGTGTTGGCGCTAAAAATGTGGAGGCACTATCTCCTGGGGAACTTGGTGCATCTCTACACCGACCACAAGAGCTTGAAATATATTTTCACCCAGAAGGAGCTGAACATGAGGCAAAGGAGGTGGTTAGAACTGATCAAAGATTATGAGATTGAGATCCATTACCACCCCGGCAAGGCGAATGTGGTTGCCGACGCGCTGAGTCGGAAATCACATGTCCATCACCTCACTATTACACCGGTGGAGGAAGAGCCGAGTTTATACTTGGTTCCTTATGGATCGCTGTACAACCTTGCCCTCATCCCTACTATTAGGTAGGACATCATTGCAGCTCAGAAGACGGATAGAGGCATGGCACATATCCGGAGACGGATACACAATGGAGATATTAAATGTTTCTGGAAGGATGATGAGGGGACGCTATGGTTCAACGACCGCATAGTCGTACCCCGGGACATGGAACTGAGGAAGAAAATCCTCGACGAAGCCCACTTGTCTAAATACTCCATTCAGCCGGGCAGCAACAAAATGTACCAAGATTTGAAAAAGAAATTTTGGTGGACACGGATGAAGCGGGAGGTAGCTAAGTACGTATCCGAGTGCAATACGTGTAGATGAGTGAAAGCTGATCACATGAAGAAATCAGGGCTGCTGCAACCCCTGAAGATCCCGGCATGGAAATGGGAAGATGTGAGCATGGATTTCATTGTGGGATTACCCCTAACATCCAACAAGCATGATTCCATATGGGTGATCGTCGATCGGTTAACCAAGACGGCTCATTTCATCCCAGTGAATACACGTTACAATGCCGGCAAACATGCGGAGCTATACATAGCGAAGATTCTATGCCTATACGGGGTACCCAAGACCATTGTCTCAGATCGAGGTGCATTATTTGTATCTCGCTTTTGGGAGCAGCTACACGCTGCATTGGATACTAAGTTGATCAGGAGCTCCGCCTATCACCCTCAAACAGATGGCCAGACAGAGAGGGTGAATCAAGTTCTGGAAGACATGTTGAGAGCATGTGCCATCCACCATGGTAGGAACTGGGATGATCACCTACCATTGGCGGAATTCTCGTACAACAACGGCTATCAGGCGAGTATCAAGATGGCACCCTACGAAGCTCTTTACGGTCACAAATGCCGCACCCCATTAAATTGGTGCGAGTCTGGTGAAAGGGTCACATTCGGGGTTGATGTGGTGAACGACGCCGAAGAGCGCGTTCGGGTGATTCAAGATAACTTGAAGGTTGCTCAATCCCGACAAAAGAGCTACGCTGATAAGAGGCGTAGACCGTTGCATTTTGACGTTGGCGAACACGTGTACCTCCGCGTGTCTCCAATGAAGGGCGTGCACCGGTTCGGTGTGAAGGGGAAGCTCGCTCCCCGTTTTATTGGACCCTACGCTATCACCGAGAAGTGTGGACCAGCGGCGTATCGATTGGAATTACCGGCATCCCTTTCTGGTGTCCATGATGTTTTCCATGTTTCGCAACTGCGAAAATGTTTGAAGCATACAGCTGCTGTTCCTACCGAAGACATCGGCGAGCTGAAACCGGATTTAACATATGATGAGTATCCGGTGGAAATTCTTAATGAGAAAGCCCGAACCACGCGTAGCAGAACGTTGTGGTTCTACAAAATCCTCTGGAGCAACCACACCGCCGATGAAGCGACGTGGGAGAGCGAGGAGTTCCTTCGCTCAAATTACCCGGAGTACATGGCTTCTCAACACGGGTGAGTCCCTACTACATCGCTATCTCTTCTTTTGTAATCTCGGGACGAGATTCTTTTAAGGCGGGAGGGATGTAAAAGCCCAAGAAAATGGACTTGCAAAAACTTTTCTTCACCTCACAACACCACAGTTTTCATTGTGGACATCTTAGGAAATATTGTGAAGAGCAAGTAACCTTCATCAAAAGAGTGACTAGAGGGGAAAGTCTTCCTTTTCACAAAGTGGGATTTGGACATAGGAACATGAGAGGTTGAGCTCACCCCTAGAACTTAAAAAGTCTTGGGAAGGTTCAGTCCAAGTTTCATAGAAATCCAACACTTTTTGAGGCGCTTTTTGGGTTATTTGAAAAAGAGGCCAATTTGAATGTAAATTCAAATTGCAGCAACTTTCATCACCCAAATTCAAAAGTTAGCTTCATATTCAAACTCAGAACATTTTTCTGAGTAAGCCCACCAATTTTCATGTCCATTGGAGTTCATCTTGTCAAGAGCTAAATTTGCAAGAATTCAAAACTGAATTTGAATTTCAGTTTAAACATGCAGCAAATTTAGTCAAACACAGTTCAAATTTGAGAATTCAAATTTAAACCAAGACTTGGTGACTAAGTCTCACATTAAATTGTGAGTAGCTGGTGGGATAATTAGCAAAAACAGAAAAGAATTATTAGAGAAAAAGGAATGAAGGGGAGGCCCACAGGTCAGTGGCACACACGAGGGGCAGTCGGTTGCTGCAGCCGACCTCGACTTCGCGCGCAAGCAAGGGAACGGCGGCGAGCCACCGAGGCAGCAATCGGCCACCTCACGGTGTCAAACCGCGGCTCAAAGGCCAGCGCACAGCCCACGCCGCCTTCCTCCTGCTTTCCAAACGAGAACCCCCCCTACCGAGCTTCTTTCTCGACTCCGCGCGAGCACAGAAACGCCGCCCTCTCTGATCGCCGGCGTCCGGCCAGCCCAGGCGCGCTCGTGCCCGACGAGCAACACAAGAAAGGACCGCCTTAAGGTGCTGATTCTTCTAGTCCCTACCGCTCTTCATTTCATGGGCTGTCGAGGGAGTATTTCGCCGGGAAAGCTTCGGGGGTCTTGAGACCGAGCTCCCACAAAATCCCAAAATTCGTGGGGGTTAGCTCATCACCGGGCAAACCGAGTCACGCACACGCTCTATACACTGCCACGACCACCTAGGATCGAAAACCAGTAAGAACCGTGGGCTAGGTTTACGGTTCTTTGAAGTTTTCTGAAGCACAGCCGATATCCAGCCTAGGTCGCCGATGAGGTCGTAGTTACCGCCGTTTTCACGGGGATCGGTGTCCATGTCCGTGACCAGCAGGTGTCAGCGGAGCTCCCCGAGCAAACCACATCGAAAAAGGTGCATGGGATGCCGAGTTGGACGTCGCCGGTGAGCTCTCGGCCGCTGTTGCCGTCGGGAGCACTGTTCCGGTGGTTGTCAAGTTCTGGGGAGGGCACCACCGTGTTCCTCAGGCCGAGATAGGCACTGGCGGCGAGATTCAGCAAGCTCCGAGGACCGGAACCCCTCTCCGGCGAGAGCTCCGGCGAGCTTGGCGGCGGGGTCGCGCGGGTAGCCGGAGGAAGACGAAGGGGTAGGCCCCACGCGTCAGTGGCTGGAGATAAATGGGTGGGATTCTTTGTGGTCCGGGATCCAGTGCGGCCGCGCGGGAAGGAGTCTGTGGCCCCGTGTGGCGCGGCTCCAGCGGTCGACACGTGGGCGGTGGACCCACCCGCAGGATTTAAACATTTTTGAAATTTCCAGTTTTAGTGCAAACTTCAAATGCATAGAACTTTGGCTAGGAAACTCCAAATTCGATGAACCAAATTTTGCTGAACTCAGAACTATGAGTACTTTCCAGCAATACCAAAGTCAGCTCATGAAAGTGAACAGTTTTCCAGAATTAAATCCCTAAATTTTAAACTGTTGGGAATTTTATCTGGAGAACTACTTTATGAAAAATTCTGAAATTTGGCTGAGAGGTTCAGTAGACAATCCCTGAATCCCAGCAAAATTTTCAGACTCATCCAAGTTAATTTAGTTACCCTGATGGGGTGATTAAGAGAACTGCCCTGAGAAAATAGAAAAATGTACAGAAACATTTTTCAGATTTTCTCAAATCTTAATTAGGGCATAATTTTCTGTAGAATTCTTCAAATGACATGAAACCAACTCCATTAGAACCATCTTAAAGTCTAGTTTCCAGAAAGTAATGGTTGGAGCCATGAAAACCCCTGGAATCGTCCAGAGGCTCAAATATTGACCAAATGGGTTTCTATTTGTACAAGGTTCAAATGAACTTTGTTTCAATTAAAACTTGGTCACAACTCTGGTTAGGACCCGACCAATCCACCATAAAAATTTCAGAACCAAAGGGGAGGGCTAGCTAGAGTTATTAGCAATTATGTATTTAAGTTCACACATTGCATTTAAATTTACATGTAGTATTGTATTCAACGTGTAGCCATTGAAGAAGAGACCCCGGAAGTGCTGGATTTCCTTCTTCCGGACGAAGACTTAACCCCTGACCAGCAGCAACAAGGCAAGCCCCGGTTTGCATTAACCCTTTTATAAGTTTTCCTTTGTTTACATGAGTCATGTGAAGTATGTATGTGCATTAGGTATAGGATGAATGAAACCCCACTTGCATAACCAAAGGTTCCTAAAAGAGTGAGGGTAGTGTCAAGGACCTCGAGTAGACAGGCTATGCTTAATGAGTCATAGGACTTCGGTACAAGTCGAGTAGTTGGAATCTACTCGCGAGATAGGCATTGGGACACACGGGTTCGGTTGAGTGATGTGAGATCACTTTAGTAATGAAAATGATACTTGGCAGGGGCTAGGGCGCAGCAAGAGGAAGTCTTGTGTGCGCAGCCCTGTCCGTGTCGATTGAGGACCGATCCGTGTGCGGCCCTGCTGAACAAGTATTGAATGTACCGAAGGCATATCGGATATATGGGCCCGATAAACCGATGTAGCCTAAACCTCCGGGCGTCGAGGCATAGCACACCGATTTATAGGTGTAGGTTGAGGGCAGCAAGGTGGAAATCTGCCAACGGGCATAGAGAGATGCTCCGTGTGGGGAACCTCCTGCTCGTTTCGGTGCGACCGGTTCGACGTTTGGGCTGTTGGGTGAAAGGTTGTCACGTAGGACATCGAGCGAGCGTGCTGTGCAGCTCCACGGGTGGGCGTACGCGACGTGCTCTTTGGGTTTTCCCTGCAGGTGTATATCGAGTCGATTCGCCGTCCCTCGCGGTGACGAGTACCGCTTGTTCACTGCGTCGTAACATAGACTAATGAATGAAATGTTATGATTCCATATTGCTGATATGAAATAATTGTATTGCTACATGTGTGCCACCAAATATTGCCACTAAATTTCAGCTTCATGAACCGTTAACTTGTTGCTAAAAGATGAACTAAGGATGAACTTGTAGGCGTGTCCATTTGCTGCAACATTGCTATCCTATGTCATGGTACACCTCATGTAGAGTTTCATGCTTAGGTGAGTCGGTTAATCCTTGCTGAGCCTTCGTGCTCACGGTTGCTGCTTAAGTGTCTTTTCAGGTGAGGAGCCACCCACGGACTCGGAGTACGAGTCCACCGGCGAGGGTTACCCTCCGTCGGGGACCACGGCTGAGTGGGAGCCGTACACGCCGCGCTGAGCTGAGGAGTGCAGCTAGTGTGGGTTGCCCTAGGGCTGGGCAACCACTGTTGCTAGATAGGCGGGCGTGAGTTGTATAAAAGAAACTTCCGCTGTGTAATAAAAGACCCTAGTTTGTAACTGAGAAATGTACTATTATGTACATTCAGTTTGTTTTTCCCATGTAATATAATGTGTTCTTATGACGTGTGCTATCAGTGCCTCAAGCAGGGAGGTGCTGCCCAATTTTCACCAGAAATTCTGTCAACTTTGACATCTCATAACTTTTGATACAGATCAGATCTTAGGGCATACAAATACATTATGGAAAGCTATTGAAGTTAACTTTAATATTGATGTTGAACTCCAGAACTGGTTTTGCCCTTAGCATGGTCTAATTCCGAGTAGAAGGAGGATTGGTCAGCACTGTCAGTTTGGACAGCAGACCAGAAATCAAATTTGTTATAAGTTTGATTCATGTTTCCAAATTTTATGAGTTCAATGACATGTTTTATGTTATAACTCACTGTTTTACTGTTTTATGTTATAACTCACTGCAGTACCCGTGGTTTTGGGTATTCCGGCAATACCGGAACTTGAACCCGAAGAGGAGGTCATGGACCCTGAGCCACCAGCAGTACCAGCGGAGGAAGAAGACCCACAGGAGGTTGAATTCTACTCCGACTAGGGAGTTACCATTGACGAGTAGGGCAGCAAAGGTGGTTGTATGTAATAACTTTTGTAGCAGCAATATGTCATGTAAACAATAGTGTGTGTATATGTAGTGACGACAAGAGCACGACTTCTCGGAGGTCCGAGAATAATGTATCTTGTATAAAGTTTTGCTTTGTCAATATATGTGAATGTTGTGCGAATTTCTCAATGGATCACTACATTACCATAATGTTATTATGGATTGTTATGTATGACATGTGCTAACAACGCTGTTTTGAATTTCAGAATGACTCGTACTCGTGCCAAGCCTGAGGTTGGGGGTTCAAGTCAGGGGGGAGATGCCTCTCAACAGCCTCCTGAGACTTCTTCGTGACAGCAATAGCAGCAACCACAACCACCACCACCGCCAACGGTCACGTTGTACGATATAGTTGCGGCATGGCGGGCTCGCACCAGCAGCACACAGAGTTGCAGCATACACTCATGGAGAATATGTCTCGCCTAGAGAGATGTCAAGACCGAGAGGAACGACAACAGAGTTCCTACTCTGATTTTCTGGCTACGAATCCCCCGGTATTCTCACGGGCGGATGAGCCCATCGATGCGGACAACTGGCTCCGCACGATGGAGATGAAGTTCGGGCTGCTCCACGTTACAGAGCAGCAGAAGACGCAGTTCACGGCCCAGAAACTTATGGGGTCCGCGAGCGCATGGTGGGCAAATTTTTGTGCCTCTGAACCTACCGAGCAAGTATTGACCTGGGCGGAGTTCCGGACGGTGTTCAGGGCCTATCATATTCCATCGGGTCTAATGAAGAGGAAGACACAGGAATTCTTCCACCTGCAACAAGGCAACAGGAACGCACTGGAGTATGCCCGGGCGTTCAAAGATCTCGCTCTTTATGTGTCGTATCATGCTGATACCGACGAAAAGAGACGGGACCACTTCGACCAGGGGCTGAATCCACTCCTGAAGGACAAGCTGGCTATGTTTAATCGTGGCAGCCTCAACAAAATGATTGATGCTGCAATTGTTCAGGAGGACTCCAGCAAGGAGTTGGCTGCAGCAGAGAAGAAGCGCAGCATGCCATAGAGCAGTGGAGAGGGAGGAGGTCCTCCCCAAAAATATAGGATGGTGTATCGCACACCGTCAGGTCAATGCTGGCAGCCACCACAGCGACCAATGCAGTTCCGCAATCGGCCGTATCCACAGCCGGCGTTCCGACCGGCATTATCAGCACCTCCACAGCAACAACAGCAGCAGCGGGCGATGCCGCGTGCGTTTGCAGCTCAGCAGCACATGCCGGACTTTCATCCCCCAAGCGCCGGCCAGCCACCGTACGCATGATTCACGTGCAGTCGTCAGGGGCACTTTGCAAACAATTGCCCTGAGAAGCAAGGCAGCAGAATGGCACCACCAGTTCCAGGGAGAAATCAGCCCTGGAATCCCATCAATGCATGGCGGGCAAACCCCAATCCTGGCAATGTCCACCAACTCTCCATTGAGGACGTGCCGGAGGGAGAACCTATCCTTGCGGGTATGTTCCAACTTCATAAACACCCCGCCTTAGTATTATTTGATTCGGGTGCCACACATAATTTTATTAGCCAAGCTTATACTGCTAAGCACAGTTTGCAAATACTACCCACCGAGAGTCCGTACTTGTTTTGTTTACCTGGTGGGAGAATTTCAGCAAGCATGAAGGTTCCAAAAGCACCATTGTGCCTTGGGGGTAGAGTATACCCTACGTCTCTCATAGTTTTAGAGGGACAAAAGGTCGATGTCATCTTAGAAATGTCGTGGCTAAACCGCCATGGTGCTGTTTTAGACACCATCCTTCGAGTCGTGCATCTGCATCCAGAGATGCACGAGTCTCATTCCTTATTTCTGGACAGTCCAGAAATAAAACTTCCAGCCATATACCAATCCACCACCATCCAATGGGAAGATATTCCAGTAGTCCGTGAGTTCCCCAACGTATTCCCGGAAGATTTACCAGGTATGCCTCCCGACCGGGAGGTGGAGTTCAAGATTAAACTTGCACTGGGAACAATGCTAATATTCCGAAGGCCGTACAAGATGGCACCAAAGGAGTTGGCAGAAATAAAAACACAATTAATGGATTTGCTGAAAAGGGGTTTATTAGGCCGAGCTCCTCACCATGGGGCTGTTCAGCATTATTCGTCAAGAAGAAGGACGAAAAATTACGGCTTTGTGTGGACTATCGTCCACTAAACGCTGTTACGATCAAGAACATGTACCCATTGCCACGAATCGACATGTTGTTTGATCAATTGGTCGAAGCAAAGATCTTTTCCAAAATGCATTTAAGATCAGGGTACCATCAGATTAAGATACGGGCTGAGGATATTCCGAAGACGGCTTTCTCGACGAGGTACGGGCTCTATGAGTACCTTGTCATGTCCTTTGGCCTCACCATTGCTCCAGCTCACTTCATGTACTTGATGAACTCGGTATTCATGCCAGAGCTGGACAAATTTGTCGTGGTCTTCATCGATTACTTATTGGTATATTCCAAGTCACAGGAGGAACATGCGAAGCACCTGCGTATAGTCTTGCAACGGCTGCGAGATCACAAGCTGTACGTTAAATTCAGCAATTGCAAATTCTGGATATCGCAAGTGCCCTTTCTCGGGCATATTATCTCAGCGGAAGGCATCGCTGTAGACATGAAGAAGATTGTACAAGTGCTGAATTGGAAGTCCCCTAGGTCTGTCCACGAGGTACGGAGTTTCCTCGGACTCGTGGGATATTATCTGAGGTTCATACCTAAATTCTCGAAGATTGCGAAGCCTATGACCAAACTGCTGAAGAAGGCTACCAAATATATTTGGAGTCCAGCACGTGAAGCGGCATTCAAGGCTTTAGTGAAGCACCTAACATCAGCACTGGTTTTGGCGCATCAAGATACAACAAAACCGTTCGGTGTACTGCAATGCATCCGGCATTGGGCTCAAATGTGTGCTGATGGAAGACCGAATAGTGGTCGCGTATGTATCACGGAAGCTCCGGAATCATGAGCAAAATTATCCAACTCATGGCTTAGAACTCGCTGCCGTGGTACTCGCACTCAAGATGTGGAGGCATTACCTACTCGGTAACCTCTTACATTTATATACCGACCACAAGAGCTTCAAGTACATATTCGCTCAGATGGAGTTGAACATGAGGCAGATAAGATGGTTAAAGCTAATAAAGGTTTACGAAATAGAAATCCATTATCATCCCGGCAAGGCGAACATGATGGAGGATGCGCTGAGTCGCAAGTCACACGTTCATAATCTGACCATCACACGGTTGGAAGAGAGTGAACCACCCTTGTATGTGGCTCCCAATAGAGCTCTCTACAGCCTAGCTCTTATCCCCACCATCCATGAAGAGATAGCGGCAGCTCAGAAAAATGACAAGGGTATGTCGCATTTGCGGAGACGTGAAGACAGTGGGAAGTTGAAATGTTTCCAGAAGGACGGAGACGGCGTTCTGTGGTTCAAGAACAGGATAGTCGTACCCCGTAACCCAGAGCTACGGAAGAAAAATTTTTGACGAGACTCACTTGTCAAAGTTTTCTATTTACCCATGCTGCAACAAGATGTATCAAGAGCTCAAGAGCAAATTTTAGTGGACACGGATGAAGCGGCAGATTGCTAAATACGTGTCCGAGTGCGATACATGCCGGAGTGTGAAAGCTGATCACATAAAGAAATCGGGATTGTTGCAACCACTAGGCATTCCTGCCTGAAAGTGGGAGGACGTGAGCATGGATTTTATTGTCGGTTTATCCACCACATTTCAGAAACATGATTCAGTGTGGGTAATAGTCGATCGACTCACAAAGTCTGCCCATTTATCCCGGTCAACACCAATTATAGCGCTAAGAAGTATGCTGAATAGTACATCTACGGATCTTATGTTTACACGGCGTACCCCGTACTATTATCTCGGATCGGGGCACTTTATTTGTGTCTCATTTTTGGGAGCAGTTGCATGCTGCATTGGGTACAAAATTGATCCGTAGTTCAGAGTACCACCCGCAGACGGATGGGCAAACCGAGCAGGTAAATCAAATCCTGGAAGACATGCTACGAGCTTGTGCTATAAATCAAGGTAAGAATTGGGATGATCACTTACCGTTAGTCGAGTTCTTGTACAACAATGGGTACCAGACCAGCATTTAGATGGCACCTTACGAGGCGCTATACGGGAGGAAATGCTGCACACCGCTGAATTGGTGTGAGTCCGGTGAAAGAGTCACTTTCGGGGATGATCTTGTCAACAATGCGGAAGAGAAAGTTTGGACTATTCAATCGAACTTGAAAGCCGCTCAATCCCGACAAAAGCAATATGCGGACTGCAGAAGACGCCCTCTACAATTTGAGGTCGGGGATCACGTTTATCTACGTGTGTCTCCGATGAAGGGTGTGAACAGATTCGAGGTCAGAGGAAAGTTGACACCCTGATTAATCGGTCCATTCAAGATTCTGGAAAGGTGTGGATCCGTTGCATACCGGCTGGAATTACCAGCGACACTCTCTGTGTGCATGACATCTTCCACATCTCTCAGCTGAGGATGTGCCTTAAGTTTTCAACTACCGTTCAGCTGGGAGATATCGAGGAACTGAAACCGGATCTCACGTATCGGGAGGAACCGGTTCAGATCATCGACGAAAAGGCCCGAACCACACGCAACCGAACGTTGTGGTTCTATAAAGTTTTATGGAGCAATAACTCCGCAGATGAAGCGACCTGGGAAAGCGAGGAATTTCTTCGCACCATTTATCCGGAATTTTTAACGTCGCACATCCAGTAATTTTCCACCGTCCTCTCTCTCATTTTCACCTTATAATCTCGGGACGAGATTGTTTTAAGGGGGGAGGAATGTAAGGCCCAAGTGTTTCACTTGCTAAAATTGTTCTTCATCACACACACCACAGCTCATTGTGGTCAACATATGGAAACCTTTGAAGAGCAAGTAACCACCATCAATAGGATGATTAGAGGAAGAACTCACCAAATCAAAAAGTGGTATTTTCCACATGAACTCTTTAGAAGCTGAGCTAAAAATTACCTCCTAAACTTTCTTAGGAATTCTAATGCCAAATGTCATGCAAATCAAACCTCTTTGAGGTACTTTTGGATACAATTATTAAAAAGACTAGTTTGAACTTAAATTCAAATTCAAACTACTTCCATCACATGAATACAAAAGAGGGTTTCATATTCATACTCAGCACATTTTTATGAGATCATCCACCAATTTTCATTCCATTTGGAGTTGATGTTAACATGAGCCATTTGAGCAAATTCAAACCAAAATTGAATTTCAGCTTCACATTTGCTGCAAATTCATCCAAACCATTTCACACTTTGAATTATTCAATTTCAAATGGTCATTGGGTGGTTTGATCAAAGTGCAAAGGGTATTAGGGTCCCCAATATTTAGAGCAGTAGAAATTGAAGTTTTGAGGACAAAAACTAGCCAGTGGGGCCTTCCTGTCAGCCACCCATTTGTTCTAAACCGACTGAACACGGTTGCTCTGTTCTTTGGGCCGGCTACGAGCGCGCCACCGAGCTGAAATCAACGCTACCTCCTGCTCACCGATATTTGCAACCGAGCAGCGTCTTCAGTTTCTTATCCCCGCACCCGACTCCTCTCTGAACCGTTTCACCGCTCACAGCCGCTCTGCTTCGCTATTGCGCAAGAACAGCACTGCCGCTACTGCTGCCTCGGTAATCGATCGGGAAACCGCGCTAGCTCTCGTGTGGATCCTCCCTGAGATGCCAAACGGCACCCTAGATTCTCCTCCGACACCCTAGGCATGAAAATGAGCGGAGATCAACCTTCTTCACCCAACCCCGAACGTTCTTGCGGCGACCGGAAACTGCCGGCGTTCGGTGCTCGCGTGGGCAGCCCAGCTCAGAAGCTTTCATGCTCGATCAAGTACGTCCATAGGAGCGCTGAACTACCACACTGCTCCTCCCCAACTTGCTGACCAAGCTGTGAACTACCGGCCGGGAATTCGGCAATCTTCTTCTGGACTCGGCTCAACTACCTTCTGTTACGAATTCGTTGAAATCGATCACAACACTTGTTATTAGCTCCCAAAATCATGCAAAGAGAAACTATACTGGCTAGCAGTCCACTTCTCTTTACAACCCTAGCTTGCAACTGCATGTAGAAGAACCTTTTCCATGTTTTCCGAATGCAAACACGAAGAACACTTTCGGGTGCACGGTGACAGGGTAGTTAGCGGCTGTCCCGAGCTTGTTTGCATGTTTGTCAAGCTTTCCCATAGTCCACTGATTCTGTAGGACCCTTTGCTCGAGCGTTTCGGGTGCTAGGGAGGTCGGCCGACATAGCCGAAGTTCTTCTGCAGCCACCACACGTCGCCGGCCATGTTCCTGTCATCCTCGTGTCGAGCTATGGGCAGCAGCGTGTTCCCCGTGCGGGATTAGGCAGAGGCGGTGAGAATCATGGAGTTTGGTGGCCGGCAGCACCCCTCCAGCGAGCTCTCCGGCGAGGGGAGGAGCGGGCCGGTGCGGGAACGCGAGGTTGAAGACAACCCGCAGGCCCGCTCGTCAGCCTCTGAGTTTCGGGTGCCGGATTCTCTGTGGCTTTGGATCGGTTTGTGGCTACGCGAGTTTAATTCCATAGCCCCATGTGTCATGCACTCTGGTGACGCCACATCACACGTGGACCCCGCAGTCAGACATTTAAACATTTCGGGGTTTTCCAATTTTCCAGATTTTCCCCAAACTTCAAACATCCATAACTTTGGCTAGGATTGTCCAAATCTAGTGAACCAAATTTTGTTGGATTCAGCTATCTAAGTACTTTCCATAAAAACAAGTTTAAACCCATGAAACCCATTATTGCTCCAGAATTAATTCTCCAAATTTTAAACCGTTGGAAATTTAACTGGGGATTCTCTTTATGGAAAATTCTGAAATTTTGCCAGGAAGTTCATTGTAATATCCCTGAGTCACATGAAGAATTTCAGATCCATGCGAGTTCATTAAGTTCCCCAAAAGGTCTGATTAAGTGAACTGATCCAGAGAAAAAGAAAAATGTACAGAAACATTTTTCAGAATTCCTCTGAACTTCATTAACCCATATCTTTCTCTAGGATTCTCCAAATTATTTGAAACCAACTCCATTACAACCATATTAAACTATCATTTCCAAAAAGTAATGGCTTGCTCCATGAGAATCCCTAGAAAACCTTAGAAGCTCTAATTATGGCCAAATACACATTTATTTGTGCAGGGCTCAAATGAGCTTTGCTTCAAATGAAATTTGGCCAAGTCCCTTTTTAGGTCGCCCCAAACCACGTTAAATATTTGAGAGCCAAAGGAGTTATGTAGTTACACTTATAGTCTTCATAACCTTGAATCAATACAAATGCATTTAAATTGACGCACATTGTCCTTTTTAATTCGTGTAGTCGCTAAGGTCGAGGAATATCCGGAGATACTGGATTGTATCCCTCCAGAAGAGAGGTTAATCGATAACCAGCCGCAAGGGAAGCTCCGGTTAGCATTAACATGTTTATAAAGTCTTATGTTTTGATCAGTTACATTATGAATTTCCTACTATGTGCATTAGACTTTTGATTGGAAACGCAATTGCATAACAAAGAGAACCATGGGTTTGGGTTTAGGATTTGAACCTCGAGTAGCCACTGCAATGCTCAAATGGTATAGGAATCAGTACAAGTCGAGTAGTGGAACTACTCGCGAGAATAGGCTTAGAGGCACACTACTCGGTTAGAGAGATAGACAAGAATCACATGGCATGAAAATGAGACCGAGCAGAGAGTAAGGGAAGCAGGACTTTGGGGCCTGGGTGCCATAACTCTGCTTGTGTCGATTGAGGACTGAGCCATGTGCGGGCCTGTTGAACAAGCTAGAACTGTACCGAAGACCTACCATCTATATGGGAACCGGGAAACCGATGTAATTCAGGTAGTGATATGTTGAGGCATTGCTTGTCATTCAGATGTTAGGTTGAGAGCAGCGAGGTGTAAATCGGCTAGCGGGCACCGAGGTTGCTCCATGTAGAGACCTCCTGCTCGGGACGATAGGACTGGTTCAACACTTGTCGAGCGAATGAAAGGTGATTGCGTACAATGTCCGTGATGGTTGCTGTAGGCAACATCGATAATGAGCGTACATGACGAGTTATTCGGGTAACCCTGTAGGTGTAAATCGATTATAATCGCCGTCCCTCACAGTCAGCGAGTACCACTTGTTCACTCTACCATGATGACGGGGCCCGGACCCGATCACGAGGCCGTGCCGCTCGCCCAGGAATCGCATTGGGTGGTGCCGTGATATGCGGCACCCAACAACACACATATAAGGAAACTTGTATTACATAAATCAAAAGCGGAAGCTTAAAAGTTTTCTTTGTAAATAATTTGCGAGGGCCTCACGGCCTCGACGAGCCAGGATCACGCTGAGGGGTGCTGCGTTGCACAGCACCGGATACCACACGTAAAAGGTACAAAGCGGAAGCAAGGTTTTATTACATAAAAGAGTTTATAAACATGTTTATAACAAAATATGTTCAGTACACACTCTCTCGGGCATAGACTAAGCATAGAGTTCACGTTCAGCCCGTGAACGAGTCCCCTCTAGCACGCACACACGCTAACATGGCGGTGTGCACGACTCCCATTAAACAGGATTACCCTCTTGGGGTCCGTCTCCTCCTCGGGAGTCTCCTCCTCATAACACCCTGCAAAAGCTTCAAACACAAATAAGAGAGTGGCAATCAAACAAGAAACACATTTCTCTCATGTGCTTTGCCCAAGGTTGAAAAGAACTTTAATTTGCTCTAAATTATAGCACTTCATTAGCAATCAAGGTCCATTCTTCAAATCAGTAAACATTTAATATGAATCTAGCTTGTTCTTTCAACGTCACGGTACAGTGAACAAGTGGTACTCACTGACCGCGAGGGACAGCGATTATAATCGATTTACACCTGCAGGGTTACCCGAATAACCCGTCACGTATGCCCGTACTCGATGTTGCCTACAGCAACCATCACGGACGTCGTACGCAAACACCTTTAATCCGTCAGCCAAATGTTGAGCCAGTCCAATCGTCCTGAGCAAGAGGTCTCTGAGCGCACATCCGCAGTGCCGCCAGCCGATTTACACCTCAAGCTCTCAACCTACCCTCTGAACGACCAGCTATGCCTCAACACCCAGCTACCTGAATTACATTGGTTTCCAAGTTCCCATATATCCGGTAGTTCTTCGGTACTGTTGTAGCTTGTTCAACAGGTCCGCACACGGATCAGTCCTTAATCGACACAAGCGGAGCTATGGCTCCCAGGCCCCAATGTCCTGCAGCCCTTACTCTCCGCTCGGTCTCATTTTTCCTGCCATGTGTTTCATTTGCTACCTTTACCTGAGTAGTGTGCATCTAGCCTATTCTCGCGAGCAGTTCCAACTACTCGACTTTCTGCAAACCGGAGCTTGCCTTTCTGCTGTTGGTCGTAGGCTAGCTGTTCTTCTGGAGTTATGAAGTCTAAGACTTCGGGCTGCTCCTCAACCTTAGCGACTACATGAGATAAATACATATATGTATCAATTTGAATGCATTAGAATTTGAAGTTGAATTTGTTAAGACTATAAGTATTGCTAGACAGGCCCAATGACTCTGAAAATTTTACTGTGGTTTGGATATAACCTACAAAGACATTTGGCCAAATTTCATTTGCAGTAAAGCTCATTTGAGCCCTCCACAAATAAATGTGTATTTGACCTTAATTGGAGCTCTTAGGATGTTCTAGGAATTTTCATGGAGCAATCCATGACTTTATGAAAACTAGATTTTCAGAGGGTTCTAATGGAATTGGTTTCACTTAATTTGAGGACTCCTAGCCAAAGATATGAGCTAAACAGTTTCAGAGAAAATCTGAAAATGTTTCTGGACATTTTCCATTTTCTCTGGAATAGTTTTAGTAATCACACCATTATGGGGATCAAATTAGCTCAAATGGATCTTAAATTTTTATGGTAGCTCAAGGATATTATATTGAACATCCTGGCCAAATTTCAGAATTTTCCCCCAAAGGGTTCTCCAGTTAAAATTCCAACCATTTTGAATTTTGAAGAATTAATTATGTAGAAATAAGAATTTTCATAAGGTGAAACTTAATTTGTTGGAAATTACTCAGAGAGTTTAATCCAACAAAATTTGGTTCACTCGATTTGGAGTTTCCTAGCCAAAGTTATGTGAGTTTGAAGTTTGAACTAAATCTGAAAATCGGGGAAAACTTTAAACTTCTGCCGGTGGGTCCCATGACGCAGAGCTTCTTCAACCTCGCGCCAACAGAGTCCCCCGGCGGTTCCCTCTGGCGAGACTCGCCGGAATCGAGTTCCCGGCCACCCCTCGGCCCGAAACTCGCCGCCTCCCCGTTTCCCGACCTCGTAAACTCATCTGTGGGCTCGCCGACCGCCGGCGATCACCGGAAAAACATGTGCATCGGTGACAGCGGAACCTAGGGTTCTGGTGAGGTCGGTCTCGCGCTACATGGCACCAAACCGGTCAGAAATTGCTCGGAGAGCATCGGTGGAGCATGAGGAACATGAAATGATACCTTTTGGAAGCTAGAAACGCCAGCAAACATACTCTCGACGGTGAGCCGAGGTGTTTTGCATCGGCTGCGAGGAAAACGGCCATATCACGGCCGATCCTCAACGGTTTCCCTTGCTTCTTCCTCGAGCGTGTGCGCTAGCATGTGTAGAACCTACTGGCCAACAGGCTCAACTAACAAGAGTGCGTCGAATCCAAATTTCAGTTTAAGGTGAGCTCGGACCACATGAACTAGCTTTTGGTATATTTGGAAAATCCTGTTCTATGATTGATCTTATGCCAAACGGCTTTTGGCTACACCTTCTACACACGGTGACACACCTTTCTTGTGTAGAGAAGTGGAGGCGAGGATGGTTGTAGCGTGCTGTCGACCGCGACCCGAAGTGGAGTTCCGCTTGTACTCGTGAGAGCTCGGCGAAAATTCTCAATATGCCGCCAAACACGACAAGGAAACCCCGGTGTGATGTGCTAGCACGGTAGAGCACGAGATAGCGATCGTTTTTGCTGTGGAGAACTTGCTCAACCGAAGTGTGATGGCGGTGTGAGATCGGCGACACCGAGAGCGAGGTGGCGGTGACATTTTTCATGGAAGCAGCACTGAGAGCGAGCGAGCACGTGAGAAACAGAGGAGAACTCGGCTTTGAGCTGCTCGGGGAAGGATATCGACGCTGAACGGCGGCTCCAGCGGGGCGTGGGTGAAGCAGCTGCTGGCGCCGAGGCTTTGGGGCGGTGGCGTCCGCGGCTGCAGCCCGAGAACCTGAGTGGCTTTGTTCTTCAGTCGGTTTGCTCAATGAGAGACTGACGCGGGGGCCCCACCCCCTAGTTTAACCCCTGAAATTTAATTTTTCCCACTGCTCTAAACAGTAGAGACACTAATACCCTTGATGAGTTGATCAAACTTCAAAATGGCCAATTGAATTTCAATAATTCAAAGTGGAATTTGACTTGATCAAATTTCAGCAAAGACTAACTGAAATTCAAATTTGGTTTGAATTTAACCAAATTAGCTCATGTCAAGATCAACTCCAAATGAAGTGAAAATTGGTGTGTGAGATCACAAAAATGTGCTGAGTGTGAATATGAATCCCAATTTTGAATTCATGGGATGAAAGGAGTTTAAATTTGAATTTAAATTCAAACTAGCCTCTTTCTCTTTATACCCAAAAATACCTCTAAAAGGTTTTGGATTTGGTGAAACTGGGCATGAGCATTCCTAGCAAGGTCTAGGAGTTTTTCATATGCTCAGCCCTTATATGATGCATGTGGGAAATACCACTTTTGCATTTTGTGATTTTCTCCTCTAATGACCACGTTGATGGTGTTTACATGCTCTTCAATGTGTTCATAAATTTTCCTCAAATGAGGTGTGTGTGGTGTGATGGACACTTTCAATGTGTGCAAAAACTTTGGCCCTTACATAATTTACATCAAATAACTATAGCGGAAGAATATAATCATCTCACGTTGAATAACTACTAAGCACTCGAGAAGATGTCCAGCCCGCGGACTCTTCTCGCTAGCAACACGAAAACAACTGCAGCAGCTGGGTTCTTCATGTGTTAAACGACTCGGAAGTCTCCGAGTCTCACTGTACAACCTCCTCATAGCATCGATGTAAACCTGCAAAACCACTCATATAGCAAGCGTGAGCACATAGGCTCAGCGAAACTGATCTGTCTCCTCTAAACAAGAAATCTACATGCATGACGGATTGAAAAGGGTAGCTGAATTTGCATAAATGACTCGCCTACAGTTGATCCTTAACTTTCAGATTTAAGCCTCATTTTAAAGACCTTGAGCCGAACAACATCACAACTCCACAATCCAACAAGAAACGCTTTGTTGCGATGCTTCTTGCACAAAGTAAAGTAAAGTTTAATTAGCACTATCTCTAATTCAAACATTGTTACAATACAAGTAAAATCACAAGCCTTATCAATTTCAAAGGAATTCACTTCAGTTCTTACTACGTCAAGACGCAGTGAGCAAGTATGCTCATATGACCATGAGCGACGGTGATCCGAATCAGTACATGCCCGGCTACACGACACGTACACCCATACTCCGAGTTGCCAGCAGCAACCTCGACTAATGTTGTACGCAGCCACCTTTCCCAAGTTCTTCCACACAGGTGTAACAGCCCTAACTTTTGTAAAGTTTTATTTCACATTGTGAAACAAGTAAGGCAAAGAAAGACTATAATTGTGTCACATGAAATGATGAACACAAAAAATGGACATGTGAGGGAGTTAAAATTTTTCTTCGACTCAGGATTATTTTAATTAACCGGAGCAGGGAACTTCACTTCCTAAGTTGAAATCATGTTAACCCCCACTATGGAGAGGATGGCGGGAAATTTAAAACCCATTTTGAATCTTTTAAAAGGATTCCTATTCATATTGTCCAAAGGCCTATATGTGAGATCACCGGTGGATTTCTCATGTACTCAAGAGCCTAAGTTTCAAATTTGAAGAAGCTTAGGTTTCATATACTATTTATTCCGAGGATTAAATGAGGGCACGTTCAAATTCAAACTTGAATTTAAATTTAGAATAAAAGAAACTCAATTTTAAAATCTGATTTCAGATTTGAGTTCCTCATAATTCTTTTGACCTATCCTCCAAGTTTGGTCAAATTTGGAGCTCGTTTGCTATTTTAACCGGAACCAGAGGATAAGAGGGGAGACATGGGGCCCACATGTCAGTAGACTTCAAACTGAAGGCTTCTCTATTTTCAGGTGCCCCTCGGCTCCTCGTCTCCCCGGTGCCCGAGCTCTACGCTCGTCCTCATGCCTGATGGTCTACACGAAAAAGGAGCGCCCTCAGGTGTGCAAACCGACCATGCAAACCGTTCCTCTTCTCATGCATCACCGGGGATGAATTTCCCCGTTCTTTGCTTCGGTATACCTAGGACCGAGCCTCACAAATCTTCAAAATGCATCGTAATCAATCCACCATCAGGTGCGCCAAGCTACAAACATGATCTAGAAACTCCAACGCTCCTCTAGGATCAAAAAGCATCGAAAATCATCAAGTGTAAGCGCTGTTCTTCGAGAATTTCGAGATGGCACCGATTTTCGCCCTAGGTCACTGATGAGCTCCTATTTGCAGCCATTTTTGAGCCGATTTGAGCTCATGACGGTGATGAGGGATATTCCTTGTGCTTTAGAACCCAAGAACCAATCATTTGGTGGAGAATTCACCGTGCACGACCTCACCGGAGCCCTAGTTCTCGCTGTTGCCGGTGCGCGGTGGTTCCCTGTAAAAGTCCCAAAACTTGTAAATTGAAAACTTTAGTGATGAATAAAGTTGAGTTTAAATCCAAGAAATGGGACTTGCAAAAACTTTTGTTTAATCATGTGATTGCTGGCATGTGAAATAGGACTTTAAATTCATTTTGAACTAAAGGGTTCACTTCAAGGAAAAGAAGGCCATTTCCAAAAAGGAAATTCAAACTGTTGTTTAAAAATTTGTATTTGCAATGGCCAACTCAAAGAGCAGAGGGAATATTCCAATTCTTCAGGTTTGAATTAGTCAAAATGCAAATTTTGAGCAAATTTGGAGGTGCTTTGGTAGGTATATCAAAGAGACTTGTGAATTTCATTGAAATTTGAATTCAAATTTGAAACTGAGGTAAAACGTGACAATTTGCCAAATGGCCTTTGAATTTAAATTCCTCATGATTGAAGTTTGCAATGTGCCAAAATTTGGATATCTAAGAGAGGAAATGAGTGGGGCCCAATTGTCATGGAGAGGGAAGACTTAACCCACAAGTCTCTGTTTTCCTGTTCAGACTCCCTCAATCAAAATAAACCGGTTCCTCTGATTTTGCTTGAAGGCGCCGAACGCAGCACGCGCCACTGAGGCAATGTTGCCGCCAGCTCCCGAGCTGCCCCGGAGTCGCTTTTCCCTTGCCCTTATCGACTCCACCGAGAGAACATCGCCTCACACAGCCGCCTCCCACAGCTGTCATCGTTATCCCGTGCCTTCCTCGCCGAGCTGCTGCCGCATGGAAGAAGACGCTCGGTTCATCGGCGCCCGGCCAGCCCGACGAGTTGCACTCCAAGCTGAGCCTCCCTACAGCACCGCCAGACCACCCTCAGCGGTGCCAAAGCAAAAAACCAGGCGCTAGCTCCACGGGAACCTCGGCGTCGAGCTCAGTTTCCCTCCACAGCGCAGGGTGAGGCCGCCGCGACAAGAACTCGTCGCCCCGCCGCCACAGAGCTTCTCCCACCGAGCTGCAAAAGCAAAAAGGTGCGCCTAGACCTCTTCTTGCTCCACCGCAACCCCGGCAGCCTGTCACGAACGGTGCTCGCCGGAATTTTGCCTTTTGCCATCGACATACAATAATAGCCGAGGGGAGAAACTCAGCAAATTCATCTCACACGTTGAACCACTCCACACACAACGTAGAATACACCTTCTATACCTCCGTGCGATTTCATAGGATCAAGAACCACCGAGAACCGTCGAGCAAAGCCGCTGTTCATCGAGTTTTTCGATTGTCACCGGATTTTTGAGCTAGCCCGATGGTGAGGTCATACTTCCAGTGAGTTTTAGCGAGATCGGCGGTTGGATCCGTTTTCTCCTCGGTGCAGTGGTGCTGTACGAGCAAACGGCGACATGTTTGGTGCAGCCTAACGCCTAGTGATGTCGCCGGAGATGCCGCAGCCACTGTCGCCGTCGCACCTAGGGTTCCGGCCATCTTCGATCCGAGATAAGACCGGCAACGTGTTCCTCACATGAGAATACGTAGTGGTGGCGAAAATCAGCAAGTTACGAGCACAGGAACCCCCTCCCAGTGAGAGCTCGGCGAGCTCGGCGGCGCGGGAGCGCGGGTGGCGGAAGGTAGACGAAGCCGGGGCTGGCCCACGTGTCAGCGTCGGTAGCGGGGGAGTGGGATCTTCTGTTGCACTGGATCAGTTTGTGACTGTGCGAGTGGAACTCTATAGCCCCGTGTGCTGGTGCATCAGAAGGCGCCACGTCACGCTCGGACCCGCTGTCAGACTTTTAAACTTTTCCCCGGTTTATTTCAAATACCAGATTTGATTCAAACTTTGGGAGGTCATAACTTGTGCTTGAAGCTCCAAATTTAGTGATTCAAATTGGGTTGGATTCAGATTGCAAAACGCTATCCAAATATGCAACCCAACTTGCATGAAAATCATTAATTAATTCCGGAAACTTCTTTAAATCTTTTCAGCAAAAGAATTTTATAAGGAGTTTGGTTCATCCAAAAATCCTCAAATTTGGCCAGAATATTCTTTAGGATGTTAGGGAACTCCTGTAAAAGTTTCAGCTCATTTGGAGTTGATTTAGTTAGGATAATTCTAAAATCAAGTTTCTGTGTTCAAATGAATACAGAAACAATTTCAGAAAATTTCCAAAATTTGGAAATTCAGTGCTGGGTAGTTCTTAGTTCCGACAAATTGTGGCGGACCAGAATCCGCTCATCCAGGATCGCAGAGGGTGGTGCCGCACGATGCGACACCCGACAGCAAACACGTCATAAGGACACAATATATTACATGGGAAAAACTAACTGAACTGTACAAAAGGTACAATACTCAGTTACAAACTAGTATTTAGTTTACACAGCGGAAGTTTCTTTTATACAACTCACGCCCGCCTATCTAGCAAAAGTCGGTTGCCCAGCCCTAGGGCAACCCACACTAGCTGCACTCCTCAGCTCAGCGCGGCGTGTACGGCTCCCACTCAGCCGTGGTCCCCGACGGAGGGTAACCCTCGTCGGTGGACTCGTACTCCGAGTCCGTGGGTGGCTCCTCACCTGAAAAACACTTAAGCAGCAACCGTGAGCACGAAGGCTCAGCAAGGCTTAACCGACTCACCTAAGCATGAAACTCTACATGAGGTGTACCATGACATAGGATAGCAATGTTGCAGCAAATGGACACGCCTACAAGTTCATCCTTAGTTCATCTTTTAGCAACAAGTTAACGGTTCATGAAGCTGAAATTTAGTGGGCAATATTTGGTGGCACACATGTAGCAATACAATTATTTCATATGAGCAATATGGAATCATAACATTTCATTCATTAGTCTATGTTACGACGCAGTGAACAAGCGGTACTCGTCACCGCGAGGGACGGCGAATCGACTCGATATACACCTGCAGGGAAAACCCAAAGAGCACGTCGCGTACGCCCACCCGTGGAGCTGCACAGCACGCTCGCTCGATGTCCTACGTGACAACCTTTCACCCAACAGCCCAAACGTCGAACCGGTCGCACCGAAACGAGCAGGAGGTTCCCCACACGGAGCATCTCTCTATGCCCGTTGGCAGATTTCCACCTTGCTGCCCTCAACCTACACCTATAAATCGGTGTGCTATGCCTCGACGCCCGGAGGTTTAGGCTACATCGGTTTATCGGGCCCATATATCCGATATGCCTTCGGTACATTCAATACTTGTTCAGCAGGGCCGCACACGGATCGGTCCTCAATCGACACGGACAGGGCTGCGCACACAAGACTTCCTCTTGCTGCGCCCTAGCCCCTGCCAAGTATCATTTTCATTACTAAAGTGATATCACATCACTCAACCGAACCCGTGTGTCCCAATGCCTATCTCGCGAGTAGATTCCAACTACTCGACTTGTACCGAAGTCCTATGAATCATTAAGCATAGCCTGTCTACTCGAGGTCCTTGACACTACCCTCACTCTTTTAGGAACCTTTGGTTATGCAAGTGGGGTTTCATTCATCCTATACCTAATGCACATATATACTTTATATGACACATGTAAACAAAGTAACAACTTATAAAAAGGTTAATGCAAACCGGGGCTTGCCTTGTTGCTGCTGGTCAGGGGTTAATTCTTCGTCCGGGAGAAGGAAGTCCAGAACCTCCGGAGCTTCCTCGCCTTCAGCGACTACACGTTATTGAAATACTACATGTTAATGAATATGCAAACAAGTTTATTGTAATACTACTGCTATTAGTTCTAATAACCAGTCTCTAACACCTGGAACTCTGTTTAAGAATTTAAAGATGAACTGGGTGTTGGTGGTTTGGCTTAGACTTAATCCCCTTGGTTAAATGCTAAGTGGTTTCCCCCCCTTTCCATATTAATCTCTCAAGTGGTTAAACAGGACAGGGGTGATCCAGAGCTCCAATGGAGCTTAGAATTTTTGTGGGAGTTCCTTGTCACAAGAAAACTCTCTGGACCAAACACTAGCACTTTTCATGGAGTGGTTTGCTCAGAATAATTCTCTTAGCAAATAAGCAAAGAAGAATTAATTCTGAGGTAATACCCCTGTTCATGCCCAACTTAGTGAACTAAAATTTCAATTATAGCTCATAGAGTTTTCATGAATTTTCCTAATATTTTTGGAGCTAAGATTTGCCCAGAACTGAATTTCCAAGTTTTGGAAATTCTCTGAAAATGTTTCTGTATTCAAATGAACACAGCACCTTCAAATTTGAATTGCGCTGACCAAATCAACTCCAAATGGTCTGAAACTTTTACAGGGGTTCACTAATATCCTAAAGAACATTCTCGCAAAATTTGGGGATTTTTGGATGCACCAAACTCCCTCTAAAATTCTTTTTCTGAAAAGATTTAAAGAATTTTCCAGAATTAATTAATAGGGTTTCATACAAATTGGGTTTCATATTTGGATTGTACTCAGTTAGAGGAATCCAAAAAAATTTGTTTCATAATTTTTGGATTCTCCTACCCCGAGTTGTGGTCCTCCAAAGTTTGAACTACAAACTGGACATTTCAAAATGTTTAAATGTCTGCCAGTGGGTCCCACCCGGCAGTCTTCTCCTTTCTCGCGCCAAACAGGGTCCGCGGCGGCGCACACTGGCGAGCGTCGCCGGAACCGCTTTCCCGGCCGTCTCCCGACCCCAAACTCGCCGCCCCGCCCTAACTCACGACGCTGAACTCGTCGGTGTTGTCGCCGGCGGCCGTAGCTCACCGGAACAGGGCTCCCGACGGTGACAGCGGCGGTTAGGGTTCCGGTGTGGTCAGAAATGCGTTACAACGCATCCAAATGATCGGCAAAGGGTCGGAGAGCACCGCGGGAGCTCGAGGGTGATGGAAATGGCCGCCAAACCCCATGAAAAGGTCGGCAACCTAGAGCTCCACGGTGAACCGAGCTATTATTCTATGGCGGCCCAAAAAACAACCCAAACCTGGCCATTTCTGGGTCATTCCCCTTGATTCTTGGTCGAGAAGGGCCGCTAGGGAGTGAGGAAGGTGTTGGCAAGCCTGCGCGGCCAATAGCTAAACGAGTAGCAGGAATTTTGGGGTGGACCGCGCTCTACCCGAACACACTACGTTTCGGAAGAACTGGAAATACTCTTCATCCGGTGGAACAACCGCTATTCGACTTGCATCTACACGATCTAGAGAGCACGGCACACCTTTTTCGTGTAGGAGTCCGGCGGTGAAACTGGCTGTGGCGTGCTGTCCACGAGGAGCAGTTCTCGGCTTTTCTCCGGTGGCCTGAGTTCTCAGTGGCGATCGTCGATTTGTGGTTGAGTGCGGTGCTAACACCGCGAGGTGGTGGGATGGCTAGCTAGAGCACACACCGGCGCTCCTTTTCTGTGTTGGGAGCTCGGGCAAAGGTCGAGCGGACGTCGGCGTGCAGGGGAGGATCGGGGGAGTGGCGTCAGTGACCGAGCAGAGCGGGGGCTCGCTGTTTTGCAAAGAAGCACGCGTACGTCTTTGGTGGCTTGGCGAGGGGGTCACGTAGAGGAGAGGGCGCGCCGTTTCCCGGCTGCCAGCGCGAGCGACGGGAACCAGGAGGTGGCCGTTCGGCCGGCGGTGCGCGCGCGGCAGCTGGCTGCGCTCGGTTCACTGAGAAACAGAGAGAAGACTTGGAGGCTAAGTCTATTTGACCCAATGACATGTGAGCCCCACTGGTCAGTGCTCTACCACCTCTCAAAAGATCTCCCAGAACTTGACAAATGATGAATTCAAATGTTGGAAGTCCCAAACTGAGCTACATTGGTATGGTTTGGCAAATTTCCCTCAAATTCAAATGTATATTTGAATTCTTGCACATTTGGATCCTTTTTGGACAAATGGGTAGCAAACCTTTTCAAAAATTATTGAAACTCTGCATCCCCACTAATTTGGACCTGAGGAATCCAATTGTGCACTTTGATCCTTGTTTTAGCTGCTGCAATCACGAATTTGAATGCAACAGTTTGGAATCACCCTCTCATGTGTGATCATATGTGTAGAATTCCCACTTTGTGAAAGTGTAGGTTTCCCCTCTAACTACTCTTTTTATGGAGGTTACTTGCTCTTCCCACTTTTTCACAATCTATCCACAACAAAAACTGTGGTGTTGTGGGTTGAAGAAAAGTTTTTGCAAGTCCCTTTTCTTGGGCTTTTACACAAATCCTAGGAAAATTCATGCATGCTCCCTGAGCTATGTTTGAAATAGTGGTTCACTTAAATTTGCATGAAAGTGCAAATTTATTCAGAATTAGTTCCTTTTTGCATAAATGCTTAGGGAATTGTTCTGAGTGATCTATTCATTGACAAGTTCTGAATTTTGGTCCAGATGAATTTCTTGTGACAAGGAACTCACAAGAAAATTTTCAGCTCCATTGGAGCCCTGGATCAGTACTGTTCTGTTCAACCCCATTAGGTGATCAACACCCAAGTGATGAACCCCACTTGTCACTTGATCATAGTACTTTAACCCAAACCCAAACCACAAGCACCAGTGTCATTTTAAATTCTTAAACATAGTTCCAGTTTTAAACTTGTCTTTAGAACTTGTTAGCAAAAGTTGTACAATTAAAAATATATGCATATTCATAACATGTAGTGATTAAACGTGGAAAAGTGGAGAAGGAGTGAAGCTTGGATCAAGGAACAAGAAGGGCAGTGATTAAGCTTCAAGTCATCAGCAACTAACTTCACAATTATCTGACTTTAGTCACCAGCAAAACCAAGGCAAGCTCCGGTTTGCATTTAAGTTGTTTTCTAAAGTTTTTCCTTTGTTCACTACTAGGGGTCAAAGTTTGTATGTGCATTAGGTCAAGGATGTTTTATACTCCACTTGCATAACCAAAAATAAACCCTTAGGTCAAAGGTAGAAAGGTGTCATCGCTGTAGAATAAGGCCATGCTAAATAGGCTAGGACATCCGGTAGAAGACGAGTAGTTGTAATCTACTCGCGAGCTATGATTTAGGATGACATAAGTGTGGTTGGAAACGAGGCAAACTAAAGTTTACATTTCTAAAGATGAGACCGGGCAGGAGGGTTAGGAAACGCCAAGACGAGGTCTTGGTCGAGTAGCTATGCCTGTGTTGGTTAAGGACCGATGCGCGTGCCACATCCAGGAGCAAGTATTGAGTTGTGTACCGGATGCTTACTGCTATATGGGACCCAAGAAACTGATGTACCAGGTTAACTGGATTGTAGAGGTATACCACATCGTCTCTTTAGACCTATGAGCCCGAGACGGCGCGACCGGTTCTACAGTCGAGTGTCCTGTGAAAGGTTGCCACATACGACGTAATGAAGGACACCATATTTGGGTCTTCATAGGCGGGCACATGTGTCGAGCTATCCGGGCAGTGTTTGATTCGAATCACCGTCCCTCGCGGTTATTGAGTACTGCTTGCTCCCATGTTATGACGTAGTAATCAACCTCTGTAGAAACAGTTTGCAAAGTATTAATTGCTGATATGATTATTTTAAATTGCATGAAAACCCTGTTTGAGGTAGAGATAGAGCAAACTAAAGTTATTTTCCACCTTGGGACAAGTAACATTGAAATGAAGCGTTTCTTGTTTGATTGTGGAGTTCCAATGTTGCTGGGCGCAAGGTCACTACTATTATGGCTAAAATCTGAAAGTTAAGGATGAACTCGTAGGCGAGTCTTTTTGCAACTTATATGTTTAGGTCGTAAGTCACTTTCATGTAGAGTTGCATGTCTTAGAAGAGACGGTTAAGTCTTGCTGAGCCTTTGTGCTCACTCTTGCTATATGAGTGGTTTTGCAGGTTAATACGATGCTCATAAGAGAGGTTGTCCAGTGAGACTCGGAAACGTCCGAGTCGGTTAACACATGGAGGACCTAGCTGCTGCAATGTTTTCGTGTTGCTAGCGAGAAGAGTCCGCGGGCTGGATCTCTTCTCGGGTACTTCTTAGTTATTTGTCGTGAGCTGTTTATAGACTTCCGCTTTAGCTAATTTATGTAAATTATTTACAAAGAACATTTGTAAGCTTCCGCTTTTGATTTATGTAATACAGTGTTCCTTATATGTGTGCTGTTAGGTGCCTCATAACACGGCACCACCCAATGCGCTTCCCGGGCGAGCGGCACGGCCCCGTGATTGGGACTGGGCCCTCACAGCGTGGTATCAGAGCCGCATTGGTAATAGCGCACGGAATAAGGATCGTATTATGACAAAAACTTAGGATACGGTGAGGAAACGATATTAGGCCCACATAAGGACTATAGTAGTATAGTTACTTAAAGTGGCATTGCTAACCTACTTGTTAATTCTGAATTTTGATTATGTAACGACGCACCTACGCTCAGGTAAACATGGTAAGGAACGCCACCGAAAGCGGTTCAATTTTGGTTAGCTCCCCTGATGAGGAAAGTGGTTCAGGTATAGGTCTCACAGCTTGGTGTGAGACGTTAATATGAAACTCTTGGACTCTTCATGTTACTGAGTTCATATGAAACGCTGATCCCTAGCATGCATTAGGCAAGCAAGTGGAGACCTCATCGTGTGGTCAGTAACACGATAGTGTGTTCGTCTGGAAATAGCCCAGGAGGACATACGCCGCGCTTGCCGTCGGCGTGCCCTGCAGGGCAGTAGGTGGTATCCGTTGGATTGATAACATTCCCAACCGTGACGACCCATTCATGATATACTAGGGTTCCCCGTCGTGTGGTGTTAAAACACGATCACGTACCTTGAGACGTGGATTAAGTCAAGGACGGCCGTATGGCAATGATACGGGCGTTTGTATTTACTTTTAAATATGGACCTGCCTGAAATGAAAACAACCCTTGAGTGCACCACTATTGAGTGTTTTTCTGCAGATACTAATCACGTACATATCCCGAGTAGCACACGTTTGTGAGAGACCATCTTAGTTCCACTGATAACACGGATATGCCGGTATAATCCGGTTTAGGGTTTTCTTTGGTGAGGCTACATAGTACCGACATGTTTCTTACGGTGCATCAACACCGTACTACACTTAATAACCCTCTTCCCTATGAATAAATGATTCATGAACTAAATTTAAACTAAAAATGGAAGTTTGAAACAAGTATTAGTTACTGAACTCTTATTTTGAGCTAAGATTCAAATGAGAGCATGACTAGGCTTCAAAGATTTCAAAAACAGAGTGCTCTGTTTCTGGCAGGAATTCTTGCTGGACTTAAACAGAGCATAACTCTGAGTAGCTTTAACAAATTAAGGTGTATAATACAGTTCTGGAAAGATTTTCAAGTCCTCCACAACTTCTTTGTAGACCTCCAGAGCAAAATCACACGTTAAGTTGGTGAAAAGTCCAGTTGAAGTCAAACTGTTCAGAACCAGGACAACAGCAAAAACCTCTCTGGACCTTTCTGTTTTTAAGCCATAACTTCCTGTAGAAAACTCCTTAAGGAGCCTATGATACACCGTTGGAAAGGTTATGAAATATGCAACATTGTTGTAGTTCAAAGTTCTATCAGATTCTTATTGTATTTGCATATACAACTGTGATAAAGATAGCCACATACAAAGGAGATGCTGGCAAGTTTTATCCAGGAATTCTGACAACTTTGAGCAATCATAACTTCTGATCCAGAGATGATCTAGAGGCATATAAGTACTCGTTGGAAATATACTGAAGTTTACTAAAACTTTTGTGTGGAACTCAAGTCAAGAATCTGTAGATAACTTGAGTAAATTTTGGAGTTTGTGTGAACTGGTCAGGGTAGTCCAGCTGAATAGTGTAGCGTACTTAAGATTTGCTTAAACATGAATGTGGTTATAATTTCATAAAGTTCATGACATGTTCATGTTTTACTTATCTTTACTTACTACTGAGATAGAATTTTGATTGAGTCAAAATTTTGTTTCGTGCAGTATGGTACGCACACATTCTCAAATGGAGCTTGGAGGTTCAAGTCGAGGTGGGAATGACTCGACTTCATCACAAGAGCCATCGCCAACCGGATTGGCTGAAATTACGGCAAAGATGAATGAAACTCTCCAAGCTCTAGTTCAGCAAGGCATAAATAGAGAGGCTCAGCATCACATGCCAACCCTGAGCACTTATCTAGATTTCTTGGCGACACAACCGCCGGTATTCTCCGAAGCGGCTGACCATTGTGAAGCAAATCACTGGTTACGTGTCATTGAGTCCAAGTTTGGGTTGATTCAATGTGATGAATTCCAGAAGACTCTATTTGCCACTCAGCAGCTTCATGGCTTTGCTGGAGCATGGTGGGCAGAATACCTTGCTATCCAACCAGCAGGGCGTCGTGTCACATGGACGGAGTTCCAGGATGTGTTTCGTGCTCGTTTCGTTCCTGCGGGCGTAATGCAAACAAGTCTGGATGAATTCTAGAATCTAAAGCAAGGGGAAAGGAGTGTTATTGAGTATGCGAAGGAATTCAATTGCTTAGCTCAATATGTCCCTGATTATGTGAAATCACCCTCCATGAGGGGTTATCATTTTTACCGAGGGCTGACTGCTAGGCTGCGATGTGAGGTGGCTCAAGTTAGCCAAGAGAATTTTGATGAGTTTGTTAGCTGTGCTATCACTCAGGAATATAATTCCAATCTCTACCTTAAAGAAAAGAGGGAGAGGGGCTCATCACAGGATGAATGCAATTATCTGCCTCTGAAGTATCGGTTGGTAATCCGTTCACCTTCCGGTCGAGAGGTTCCACAAGAGGTGCAGTCATTCTGGGAGTGTGACAATTCTTCTACTCCCCAGAGGTTTTATTCACCTCCACCGCAGCAGCAACTTATTTCTCATGCACCTCAGTATCAACAAGGTGCACCAGAATGTTATCTCCCTCAAGATGTTGAAGATGATCCCGGTGATTTCTCAGCTGAACCGAGTGGTGTCCCACTTCATAGTGACAACAAACACATCGTCAATGAAGCAACTAAACCGAGCAGCAACATTATGTCTGCGGGTCCAGTTCTAAAGAGTGATCTGGGACAGCAAAGAAAAGCTATGTCCAAAGTGGGAACAGTTAATTATGTGTCAGTCAATGATTTGCCCAAAGGAGGTCCAGTCCTTGCGGGCAGGTTCAAATTAAATGACAAGCCGGTTGTCATTCTATTCGACTCTGGTGCAACACATAACTTCATTAGCAAGGCGATGGTGATCCGGGATCAGATCTCCACAACTATCACAAAAGGTTCTTACCTTATTCATTCGCCAGGTGGAGACATATCGACTAATGAAGTCGTTTCTAGAGCACCACTTTGTTTGGGTGGAAAAATTTATCCTATCACCCTCATTATTCTCGAAGACCAAGGAATCAATGTCATATTGGAAATATCATGGTTGACCTTCCATAAGGCTGTTCTGGACATCAAGAACAGGAGTGTTCACTTGGGCTCTCCACTTCACGAGCGTCAAACATTGTATCTCGGCAAAGTGGTTTCCAAAGACCAGGAAATATGTAATGCTGAGGCTTGCAAGTTAGAAGACATTCCGGTAGTCCGTGAATATCCGGATGTGTTTCCCGAAGATCTTCCAGGCTTACCACCTGAGCCCTAGGTGGAATTCAAAATAGAGTTGATACCGGGAACCACGCCGATCTCGCGGAGACCATACAAAATGGCTCCGAATGAATTAGCTGAACTGAAGGAGCAACTCAAAGATCTGATGGACAAGGGGTTCATTCGTCCAAGTTCATCACCATGGGGTTGCTCTGCCTTATTCGTAAAGAAGAAGGATGAGACGCTGAGGCTATGCGTCGATTATCGTCCTTTAAATGCTGTGACGATAAAGAACAAGTATCCACTACCAAGAATTGATATTCTTTTCAATCAGCTAGTGGGTGCTAAAGTCTTATCCAAGATGGACTTAAGGTTGGGATATCATCAAATCAAGATTCGAGCGTAAGATATCCCAAAAACAGCATTCTCGATAAGATATGGACTCTATGAGTATCTTGTCATGTCATTTGGGTTGACCAATGCTCCGGCTCACTTTATGTATCTTATGAACTTGGTGTTCATGCCGAAGCTGGATCGGTTCGTCGTGGTATTCATCGATGACATCTTGGTCTACTCCAAATCAAAAGAGGAACACGCTAAACATTTGCTTATTGTGCTCCAACGATTAAGAGATCACAAGCTCTATGCAAAGATTAGTAAATGTGAATTCTGGATCAACCAAGTGCCGTTTCTTGGACATATTATTTCAGCGGAAGGCATTGCTGTTGATCCAAGCAAGATTGAACAAGTGCTGAAATGGAAGTCTCCAACATCAGTCCATGAAGTTCGTAGCTTCTTAGGTTTGGCGGGATATGATCGGAGGTTCATCCCGGGCTTCTCAAAAATCTCCAAACCTATGACAGAGCTACTGAAAAAGGGCATCAAATATGATTGGAGCAAGCCATGTGAGGAAGCTTTTCAAGTGTTGGTGAAACACCTCACAACAGCCCCGGTTTTAGCTCAACCGGATACAACCAAGCCCTTTGATGTTTATTGTGATGCGTCCGGCATCAGACTTGGTTGTGTACTCATGCAAGGAGGACGCGTGGTCGCATATGGATCACGACAACTACGGAATCATGAGCAACATTATCCAACTCATGATCTCGAGCTTGCTGCCGTGGTATTAGCTTTGAAGATATGCAGACATTACCTATTGGGAAATCTGGTTCATCTCTACACTGACCACAAAAGCTTGAAGTACATATTCACTCAAAAAGAGTTGAATATGCGACAACGGCGATGGTTGGAGCTGATCAAGGACTATGAGATTGAAATTCATTATCATCCGGGCAAGGCAAATGTGGTAGCCGATGCACTCAGCCGGAAGTCTCATGTTCATAATCTGACCATTACGCCGATAGAAGAGGAAGAACCGAGTCTCTACTTGGTTCCATATGAAGCTCTACACAATCTAGCTCTCATACCCACAATAAGAGAGGAGGTTATGAAAGCTCAAAAGAAAGACAAGTGCATGGCTCATATCAAAAGGAGGTTGAAGAACGGGGAGATGAAATGTTTCTGGTTAGATGATGAACATACCTTATGGTTCAAGGACCGGATAGTTGTACCCCCTGATATGAGGCTGCGGAAGAAAATTTTGGACGAGGCTCACTTATCCAAATTTTCTATTCATCCAGGCAGCAATAAAATGTACCAAGACCTCCGGAAGAAGTTTTGGTGGACACGTATGAAACGTGAAGTTGCAAAATACGTTTCAGAATGTGATATATGTCGAAGAGTTAAGGCCGACCATGTGAAGAAGTCGGGCCTGTTGCAACTGCTACAAATACCGGCATGGAAGTGGGAAGACTTGAGTATGGATTTCATCGTCGGGTTGCCGATGACCTCCCACCACCATGATTCGATTTGGGTAATCGTTGACCGATTAACCAAATCAGCACGTTTTGTTCCGGTGCATACCAAATACAGCGCCAAGCAGTATGCAGAGTTATACATAGCACGAATCTTAAGCTTACACGGAGTTCCCCGTACCATTGTGTCCGATAGAGGACCGCTGTTTGTAGCCCATTTCTGGGAGCATCTACACGCATCCTTGGGAACCAAATTGATTCGAAGCTCCGCGTATCACCCTCAAACCGATGGGAAAACTGAGAGGGTGAATCAAATCCTTGAAGATATGCTAAGGGCGTGTGCCATCCACCATGGTAAGAGCTGGGATGATCACTTACCATTGGTGGAGTTCTTGTATAACAACGGTTATCAAACGAGCATAAAAATGGCACCTTATGAAGCTCTCTACGGCCAGAAGTGCCGCACACCCTTGAACTGGTGTGAATCTGGCGAGAGGGTAATTTACGGGATTGATCTCGTAAATGAAGCAGAAGAACGGGTAAGGCTCATTCAAGCAAATCTTAAAGCCGATCAGTCCACACAAAAGAGCTATGCGGATAAGAGACGTCGTCCTCTGGACTTCCATGTTGGGGACCACGTATACCTCCGTGTATCTCCTATGAAAGGCATTCACCGATTCGGAGTGAAAGGAAAATTAGCTCCGCGTTTTATCAGTCCCTTCATCATCATTGAAAGATGTGGAACCGTGGCATACCGTTGGAGTTACCGGCAGCCTTAGCCGGAGTTCATAACGTCTTCTACATATCTCAGTTGCGGAAGTGTTTGAATGTTCCAACGGAGATTTTCACGGAAGGCATAGAAGATTTGAAGACAGACCTCACATATGTTGAGCCTCCAATCCGGATAACTGATGAAAAGACTCGCGAGACCAGAAACTGGACGCTGCGATTTTTCAAGGTGCTATGGGAAAATCACACGTCCGACGAACCTACATGGGAAAGTGAGGAATATCTACAACACAATCATCCGGAGTTATTAGAGGCTTGTGTTCAATAGTTGTCCTCCCCACATTATTCTTAATTGTGAATCTCGGGACGAGATTCTTTTTAAGGGGGGAGGAATGTAAAAGTCCCAAAACTTGTAAATCGAAAACTCTAGTGATGAATAATGTTGAGTTTAAATCCAAGAAATGGGACTTGAAAAAACTTTTGTTTAATCATGTGATTGCTGGCATCTGCAAGAGGACTTTAAATTCAGTTTGAACTACACTTCAAGGAAAAGAAGGCCATTTTCAAAAAGGAAATTCAAACTGTTGTTTAAAAATTTGTATTTACAATGGCCAACTCAAAGAGCAGAGGACATATTAAAATTCTTCAGGTTTGAATTAGTGAGAATGCAAATTTTCAGCAAATTTGGAGGTGCTTTGATAGGCATATCAAAGAGACTTGTGAATTTCATTGAAATTTGAATTCAAATTTGAAACTGAGGTAAAACGTGACAATTTGCCAAATGGCCTTTGAATTTGAATTCCTCGTGATTGAAGTTTGCAATGTGCCAAAATTTGGATATTTAAGAGAGGAAATGAGTGGGGCCCAATTGTCATGGGAGAGGGGGAAGACTTAACCCACAAGTCTCTGTTTTCCTGTTCAGACTCCCTCAATCAAAACAAACCGGTTCCTCTGATTTCGCTCGAAGGCGCCGAACGCAGCACGTGCCACTGAGGCAACGTTGCCACCAGCTCCCGAGCTGCCCTGGAGTCGGTTTTCCCTTGCCCTTATCGACTCCACCGAGAGAACGTCTCCTCACACAGCCGCCTCCCACAGCTGCCGTCGTTATCCCGTGCCTTCCTCGCCGAGCTGCTGCCGCACGGAAGAAGACGCTCAGTTCATCGGCGCCCGGCCAGCCCGACGAGTTGCACGCCAAGCTAAGCCTCCCTACAGCACCGCCAGACCTCCCTCAGCGTGCCGAAGCGAAAAACCAGGCGCTAGCTCCACGGGAACCTCGGCGTCGAGCTCAGTTTCCCTCCGCAGCGCAGGGTGAGGCCGCCGCGACAAGAACTCGTCGCCCTGCTGCCACAGAGCTTCTCCCACCGAGCTGCAAAAGCAAAAAGGTGCGCCTAGACCTCTTCTTGCTCCACCGCAACCCCGGCAGCCTGTCACGAACGGTGCTCGCCGGAATTTTGCTTTTTGCCGTCGACATACAATAATAACCGAGGGGAGAAACTCAGCAAATTCATCTCACACGTTGATCCACTCCACACACAACGTAGAATACACCTTCTATACCTCCGTGCGAGTTCATAGGATCAAGAACCACCGAGAACCGTCGAGCAAAGCCGCTGTTCATCGAGTTTTTCAATTGTCGCCGGATTTTTGAGCTAGCCCGATGGTGAGGTCATACTTCCGGCAAGTTTTAGCGAGGTCGGCAGTGGGATCCGTGTTCTCCTCGGTGCAGTGGTGCTATACGAGCAAACAGCGACGTGTTTGGTGCAGCCTAACGCCCTAGCGACGTCGCCGGAGATGCTGCAGCCACCGTCGCCGTCGCGCCTGGGTTCCGACCATCTTCGATCCGAGATAAGACCGGCAACATGTTCCTCGCATGAGAATACGTAGTGGCAGCAAAAACCTGCAAGTTCCGAGCACGGGAACCCCCTCCCGGCGAGAGCTCCGGCGAGCTCGGCAGCGGGGAGCGCGGGTGGCGGGAGGTAGACGAAGCCGGGGCTGGCCCACGTGTCAGTGTCGGTAGAGGGGGAGTTGGATCTTCTGTTGCACCGGATCAGTTTGCAACTGTGCGAGGGGAACTCTATAGCCCCGTGTGCCGGCGCATCAGAAGGCGCCACGTCACCCCCGGACCTGCTGTCAGACTTTTAAACTTTTCCCCGGTTTATTTCAAATATCAGATTTGATTCAAACTTTGGGAGGGCATAACTTGTGCTAGGAACCTCCAAATTTAGTGATTCAAATTGGGTTAGATTCAGATTGCAAAACTCTATCCAAATATGCAACCCAATTTGCATGAAAATCATTAATTAATTCTGGAAACTGCTTTAAAGATTTTCAGCAAATGAATTTTAGAAGGAGTTTGGTTCATCTAAAAATCTTAAAATTTTGCCAGAATATTCTTTACGATGTTAGGGAACTCCTGTAAAAGGTTCAGCTCATTTGGAGTTGATTTACTTAGGATAATTATGAAATCAAGTTTCTGTGTTCAAATGAATACAGAAATAATTTCAGAGAATTTCCAAAATTTAGAAATTCAGTTCTGGTAAGTTCTTAGTTCCAAAAAATCCTAGTAAAATTCATGCATGATCCATGAGCTATGTGAAATAGTGGTTCACTTAAATTTGCATGAAAGTGCAAATTTATTCAGAATTAATTCCTTTTGCATAAATGCTTAGGGAATTGTTCTGAGTGATATATTCATTTAAAAGTTCTGAATTTTGGTCCAGATGACTTTCTTGTGACAAGAAACTCACAAGAAAATTTCCAGCTCCATTGGAGCCCTGGATTAGTACTGTTCTGTTCAACCCCATTAGGTGATCAACACCCAAGTGATGAACCCCACTTGTCACTTGATCATAGTACTTTAACCCAAACCCAAACCACTAGCACCAGTGCCATTTTAAATTCTTAAACAGAGTTCCAGTTTTAAACTTGTATTTAGAACTTGTTAGCAAAAGTTGTACAATTAAAGATATATGCATATTCATAACGTGTAGTGATTAAACGTGGAAAAGTGGAGAAGGAGTGAAGCTTGGTTCAAGGAACAAGAAGGGCAGTGATTAAGCTTCAAGTCATCAGCATCTAACTTCACAATTATCTGACTTTAGTCATCTGCAAAACCAAGGCAAGCTCCGGTTTGCATTTAAGTTGTTTTCTAAAGTTTTTCCTTTATTCACTACTAGGTGTCAAAGTTTGTATGTGCATTAGGTCAAGGATGTTTTATACTCCACTTGCATAACCAAAAATGAACCCTGAGGTCAAGGGTAGAAAGGTTTCATCACTGTAGAATAAGGCCGTGCTAAATAGGCTAGGACATCCGGTACAAGAAAAGTAGTTGGAATCTACTCGCGAGCTATGATTTAGGATGACATAAGTGTGGCTGGAAACGCGGCAAACTAAAGTTTACATTTCTAAACATGAGACCGGGGAGGAGGGTTAGGAAACGACAAGACGAGGTCTTGGTCGGGTAGCTATGCCTGTGTCGGTTAAGGACTGATGCGTGTGCCACATCCAGGAGCAAGTATTGAGTTGTGTATCGGATGCTTACTGCTATATGGGACCAAGGAAACTGATGTACCAGGTTAACTGGATTGTAGAGGCATACCACATCGTCTCGTTAGACCTATGAGCCCGAGACGGCGTGACCAGTTCTACAGTCGAGTGTCCTGTGAAAGGTTGCCACATACGACGTAATGAAGGACGCCAGATTTGGGTCTTCATAGGCGGGCGTATGTGTCGAGCTATCCGGGCAGTGTTTGATTCGAATCACCATCTCTCGTGGTTATTGAGTACCGCTTGCTCCCATGTTGTGACGTAGTAATCAACTAGTGTGGAAACAGTTTGCAAAGTTTTAATTGCTGATATGATTATTGTAAATTAAATGAAAACCCTGTTTGAAGTAGAGATAGAGCAAACTAAAGTTATTTTCCACCTTGGGACAAGTAACATTGGAATGAAGCGTTTCTTGTTCGATTGTGGAGTTCCAATGTTGCTGGGCGCAAGGTCATTACTATTATGGCTAAAATCTGAAAGTTAAGGATGAACTCGTAGGCGAGTCTTTTTGCAACTTATATGTTTAGGTCGTAAGTCAATTTCATGTAGAGTTGCATGTATTAGGAGAGACGGTTAAGTCTTGCTGAGCCTTTGTGCTCACTCTTGCTATATGAGTGGTTTTGCAGGTTAAGACGATGCTCATAAGAGAGGTTGTCAAGTGAGACTCGGAAACGTCCGAGTCGGTCAACACATGGAGGACCTAGCTGCTGCAATGTCTTCGTGTTGCTAGCGAGAAGAGTCCGCAGGCTGGATCTCTTCTCGGGTGCTTCTTAGTTATTTGACGTGAGCTGTTTATAGACTTCCGCTGTAGCTAATTTATGTAAATAATTTACAAAGAACATTTGTAAGCTTCCACTTTTGATTTATGTAATGCAGTGTTCCTTATATGTGTGCTGTTAGTTGCTGCATAACACGGCACCACCCAATGCGCTTCCCGGGCGAGCGGCATGGCCCCGTGATCGGGACCGGGCCCTCACATTCCCGGCGAGATTCGTTGCCGGAGACCCCACCAGTGTGTCCAGCATGGTGGAAATGGGGGGTATGACACCACCCCGTGGTCTTGTCGAGCCAGGATCACGCTGAGGGGTTCTGCGTTGCACAGCACCGGATAACACACATCAAAGGTAGAAAGCGGAAGCAAAACTTTTATTACATAAAGTGGTTTATGAACATTTTTACAGCAAAATAGGTCCAGTCTACACTCACGGGCGTAGACTACGAATCAAGTTCACGTTAAGCCCGCGAACGTGTCCTTGCTAGCACACACGCACACTAACAGGGCGGCGTGCACGACTCCCACTCGACGGGGTTCCTCTCCTGGGGTGCCGTCTCCTCCTCGGGAATCCCTTCCTCATAGAACCCTGCAAAAGCTTCAAACACAAGCAGTGAGCATGAAGGCTCAGCAAGACTTACCCGTCTCTCCTAATCATGGAACTTCTACATGAGGGGTGATGGGTACATGAGATAAAACAAGTTGCAAAGGACTCGCCTAATTAGTGGAACCTTACTTTCAAGTTTTAGCAGCAGGTGGTAGAGAACCTTATGCTAAGGCACATGAGAGAGCCGTAATAAAACAAGAAACACATTTCTCTCATGTACTTCGCCCAAAGTTGAAAGGAACTTTAATTAGCTCTAAACTACAGCAAATCATTAACAATCAAGTCCATCTTTCAATCAGCAGCATTTTAACATGTAGCTAGCCTGTTCTTTCTACGTCACGGTACAGTGAACAAGTGGTACTCACTGACCGCGAGGGACGGCGATTATAATCGATTTACACCTGCAGGGTTACCCGAACAACCCGTCACGTATGCCCGTACCCGAGGTTGCCTACAGCAACCATCACTGACGCCGTACGCAACCACCTTTCACCCGTCAGCGGAATATTGAACCAGTCCCATCGTCCCGAGCAAGAGGTCTCTGCACGCGCATCTCAGTGCCGCCAGCCGATTTACACCTCAAGCTCTCAACCTACCCTCTGAACGACGGGCAATGCCTCAATACCCAGCTACCCGAGTTACATCAGTTTCCCGGTTCCCATATAGCCGGTAGGTCTTCGGTACTGTTCTAGCTTGTTCAACAGGCCCGCACACGGCTCGGTCCTCAATCGACACAAGCGAAGCTACAGCACGCAGGCCACCAAAGTCCTGCTGCCCTTACTCTCCGCTCGGTCTAATTTTTTCTTGCTATGTGTATCATGTGCTATTTCTACCCGAGTCGAGTGCCTCTAGCCTATGCTCGTGAGTAGTTCCAACTACTCGACTTGTACCGAATCCTACTCTATCTTAGCATTGCAGTAGCTAACGGGGTTTTCAATCTTAATCCCAGCCCATGGCTTTCTTGGCTATGCATTTGGATTTTCAAACAAGACTCTAGTGCAAGACATAATGATACTCAAGTAAGTGCTCAAAACAATAAAACTTTGTAAAAAGGTTAATGCAAACCGGGGCTTGCCTTGCTGCTCTTGGTCGTACGCTAGTTGCTCCTCCGGAGTAATGAAGTCTAGGACTTCGGGTTCCTCCTCGACCTTAGTGACTACATGATATAGGAGTACATGTATTAGTTGTAATGCATTTGCATTGAGTTTAAACTTGTGAAGTTTATAAGTCCCACTAGATAGACTCAATGACTCTGGAATTTTTACTGTGGCTTGGTTACAACCTAAACAGAGACTTGGTCAAGTTTTAGTTGCAGCAAAGCTCATTTGAGACCTCCACAATTAATTATGCCCTTGACCTCAATTGACGGCTTTTAGGGTGTTCTAAGGATTTTCATGAAACAAACTATGACTTTCTGAAAACTAGATTTTCAGAGGGTTCTAATGGAGTTGGTCTCACTTAATTTGAAGGTTTCTAGCTAAAGATATGAGCTAAACAATTTCAGGGAAAGTTCTGAAAATGTTTCTGAACATTTTCTATTTCCTCTGGAACAGTTTCACTAATCACACCATTAGGTGGATCAAATGAGCTCAAATGGACCTGAATTTTTTATGGTAGTTCAGGTATATTTTGATGCACATCCCAGAAAAAATTCAGAATTTTCCTCCAAGGGGTTCTCCAGTTAAAATTCCAAACAGTTTAAAGTTTGAGGAATTAATTCTGGAGAATTAAGGATTTTCATGAAGTGAAACTTGATTTGCTGGAAAGTTCTCAAATAGCTGAATCCAACAAAATTTGGTTCACTCCATTTGGAGTTTCCTAGCCCAAGTTATGAGGATTTGAAGTTTGAATGAAATCGGGGAAAAGTTTAAACTTGCGGGTGGGCCTCGGGGACACGTGTTGTGCACAGATGCGTCGGCACACCGTGGTCTGCGGGGTTCCTGCGCACCAGCACAACAGATCCCAGCCGCACCCAATCCCGATTTAAATTTTTAAGCCACTGACGCGTGGGCCAGCCGGCTTCGTCTTCCTCCCCACGGGCCCTCGCGCCCGTGCCGCCTCCCCTCGCTGGAGCAGACCCGAAGCTCGCAGGCTTGCTGCTGCCGGCCATCACTTGGTCTGAAACTCGCCGCCAGGGGGTTGTCGACGTCGAGGAGCACGTCTGTGGGGTCAGTTCGAGCTGGCGGTGACCGGAAATAGCCCGGCGATGTGCGGCGGCCTCGGTTGAGGTTCGGCGCCGTCGGCCGTGGGTTCTAACCCGCCAAAACCTCGAACAATCGGTTCTACATCATCAGTACACCTCTAGGAAGCTCGACAAGGTGTCAAAAGGGTTCAAAGATGGCGGCAAGTCGGTCGGCACCGTGTGACCGATCGTGCCCGCCATGAACGCACTCGATCAAGCTCAAAATTCGTCACTCCTAGTCGGTTTCATGCCACGGATGCAGAAAGGAAACTGATCGCCGGCCAGTCCAGCGCCTATGTGCAAGATTTGATAACTAAAGAAGGATCATAGAGCGAGAATTCGAAGAATCCGTACCGGAAGCTCGGTTTAAGGCGGCCAGAGCAAAATCTGGAAATTCGCCGGCGAGAGTGCACGGCGTGGCTTGAGCTTCAGGTGGAAGCAGCGTGGAGTCCGTGCGCTCCTTTTTCTGCCCTTGCTCGGCTGTGAAAGTGGCTGTGGTGTGCTGCCCACTTGAGACCGATCGCCGTTCTTCAGCTCAGTCACGGCGGTCGTCGTTGATCACGGGAACAGAAGCCAAAACCCGGTGGTTTAGGCGTCGGGAAAGTGGTGCTCGAGCTCAGGGTGCTGCCTAGCAGCTCAGGGATGTGAGGCGCGATTGTTTGCTCCATTTTTCCGATCGACCGAGAGCTCGGGGAAACAGAATGCCGCTGCTCGGTGTCGCCCGCGAGGATAAGAAGGCAGCTGGGTCTCCGCTCGGGCGGAGGCGGTAAAGGTTGCGTGGGGGCGCGAGCAGGCCGCCCGGGGCGCCAGCGCGCGAAGGGAGAAGCAGCTGGTGGCGCCGGTTGCTTCTCGGTGGAATTTCCCACCGAGGCTGTGACTTTGTGTGCAAGTCTTCCCTCTTCTCTCTATGACATGTGGGTCCCACACTCAAGTTTAACCTCTGAAATTAACTCCTCATCACTGTTGTAAACAGTAAGCCCCAAAATGCCCATGTTGATTTGGATTATCAACCTTTGAGCCATTTGAATTGACTAGAATTCAAATTGGGTTTGGTTTGGATAAATTTCAGCACATGTTCAGTTTGAAATTTAAATAAGGTTTGAATTTGCCCCACTTAGCTCATGTCAAGATCAACTCCAAATGGAGTGAACATTGGTGTGTGAGCTCACAAAAATGTGCTGAGTAAGAATATGTCTCCCACTTCTGAATTCATGGGATAAAAACAGTTTGAATTTGAATGTAGTTTCAAACTGCCCTCTTTCTAGCTATGCCCAAAATGACCTCAAAAGGTTTTGAATTTGGGTGAAACTTGGCATGGACATTCCTAGCAATGTGTAGGAGTTTTTCATATGCCCAGCCTCTATATATTACATGTGGGAAATACCACTTTTGCAATATGTGAGTTTATTCTCTCATGAGCATGTTGATGGTGGTTACTTGCTCATCAAATGTGTTCACCAACTTTCTTCAAATGAGGTGTGTGTGTGGTGATGAACACTTCAGACATGTGTCAAAAACTGAGGCCCTTACACAGTATGGGGCCGGGTGAAGGCCAGGAAGGGCCTTCCGGTAACCCTCGCCGGAGGGAGCCACCACTGGCCATGTCTGTTGCGAGGTTGAAGAGAATACTGGAAGTGGGACCCAATGTGGGGTTTAAACATTTCCAGATTTTCCCTAATTCGGTTCAAACTTTGGAGAGCCATAACTTTGTGTAGGAATGTCCAAAAATTGTCAAATAAACTTTGTTGGATTCCTCTCAAAGATTACAATCCAGGTGTGCATCCTAATATTTATGAAAATATCTGGATTTGAATCATTAATTCATATAATGAAAATCGTGTAGGAATTTTTACAGGAGTTCTGTTTATTGGAAAATTCCCAAATTTGGGCAGGAAATTCTTACAAAAATCATTGAACTTCAGTAAAAATTTCAGAGGCATTGGACTTAATTTGCTTGGCCAAATGTAGTGTCAATCCTTCATGTCCCTGAAAAATGGGAAAATGAACAGAGACATTTTCAGACTTTTACCCAAGTTTGAAAAATCTATGTCTCTGTGTAGGAAACTCCAAAAATGGTAAAACCAAGTCCTATGGACTCATGAGACTCTCAGGTTTCTGAAAAACCAAATTTGGAGCATGACAAGACAATATAATTGCCATAGAAATTCAGAGAAGCCAATTAGCTAAGAAAATTCTTTAGGCCACATCTTACATCAACTTTGTCTGAAATTTTGCAAGCCATACCTCTGTAGGATCTATGGACCACTGCAAAAATATCAGAGCAACTTGAGATAATCTTCTACAGTTTTCTGCCAATTATGTGCAGCTTCATACTTATGTTCATTATATAGTTCCTCGCACTTTAGTTCCAAAAACCTTCAATACTAAAAATGTTCCTTTCTATGTTCCATCACATAGATAAACCCAATTCTCGAGTCTTAGTTATTCAGAACCCTTCTTAAGTCATAAAACACTTTTGTTTTATAATGTCTTTACTTGCAACATAAAATTTTGCATATACATATCGGTAGGAAACACGACGGAGGAGGTCGACGACGAACTTGACTCGGAGCAGAAAGTTGAGGATTTAACTGTCGACAAGATACTGACATAAAAGTAGAAATAAATCTGCAGCAACATAAGGCAAGCCCCGGTTTGCATTTAACAACTTTTTAGTTACATTTTACTTTGTATCACTTTTATGGGTCTAGTATGTATTGTGCATTAGGTCAAGGTGATTGATACTCCAAATGCATGACCCACAAACCCTTGGAGTTAAAGGGTAGAATAGATTACCTTCATGTAGTTTCGGCTAGGCTTAAGTTGTATAGAATCCGGTACAAGTCGGGTAGTTGGAAACTACTCGCGAATTTAGGATGTTGGTTCAGCTGGGTATAATTCTAGAGAATGAAATTTCTAGAAAAGAAAATGAGACCGAGCCGAGAGTAGGAGCAGCAGGATGTTGGGCCTGTGTTGCCGTAGCTCTGTTTGTGTCGGTTAAGGACCCATGCGTATGCCGCCCTGCTGAGCAAGTTTGAACAGTACCGGATGCATACTGGAATTATGGGGTCCAGGAAACCAATGTAACTCGGGTACTCTCGTGTCAAAACTTATACGGCCGTCCATTGGGGGTTGGTGTCAGAGGTGTAAACCCGCTAGCGAAGCAACTTCGACGTGTTCCGTGTAGTGGCCCTTCTGATGGGTCGGCAGAACTGGTTCGGCATTGGAGTGACGGGTAAAAGGTTGCTTCATACAACGTAAGAAAGAGCTCCTGTGTGAGTCTTTCGAGACGGGTGTATGTGTTGTGTGTTCCGGGTGTGTCCTGATTCGAATCACCATCCCTCGCGGTTATATGAGTACCACTTGCTCACTGCGTTGTGACATAGTAATAATTTCCAGATGAAGTGAGATGAATCATTGCTGATGTGAAGTTCTTAAATTCATTGTATTGCCAACCATGTAGGCTATAGTTGTAGAGCTCACTAAGTTTATATTCCACTTTGGGCATCACCACATCAGAGGAAAATGTTTCTTGTTTGATTGTGGACTTCCGATGTGAGGGCTGCCTAAGGCTTATTAATCTGCTGCTATTAAACTGAAATTAAGGATCAACATGTAGGCGTGTCGTTATTGCAACATAATTGTCCTATATTATTAATCCCTGCATGTAGAGTTTCATGTTTAGGAGTGTCGGTTAAGTCTTGCTGAGCCATCGTGCTCACGGTTGCATTATTAGTGTTTTGCAGGTTATAAAATTTGCTATGAAGATGGTTGTTCGGTGAGCCATCGGAGACTCACCGGAAACCCTGCCGCTGCACTCATCTCTGTGGAAGCTAGTAAGAAGCGTCCGCGGGCTGGACGTCTTCTCTTTTGCATAGTTAGGACCGAGAGTAAGTGCGTATGTATATTCCGCTGCGTGTACCTTCGTGGTACATTATTTTGTAAATGACACTATCTTGAGAAATAAAAGACTTTGTACTTTATGGTTCTTTTCGTGTATGCTGTTGGGTGCCACACCACACGGCACCACCCAATGTGTATCCTAGAATGTGGATCCTAGAAAGGGTTCCTCATAGGCGTGGTATCAGAGCCGCATTGGGAATAGCACACATGAAAAGAGCGTAATTTTTGAAAACTTAGAAGTATACGAGTGAGGAACGTATAGTATGCCCACATAAGGACTATTAATAGCTTAGTTACTTAAGGTGGCAAGCTAACAGTGTGTTAATATTCATTATTTTAATTCTGTAACGACGCACCTACGTGGAGGTAGGAATGGTAAGGTACGCTACCGAAAGCGGATCAATTTCGGTTAGCTCCCCTGACGAGAAAAGTGGTTCAGGGTATAGGTCTCACAGCTTGGTGTGAGACGTCAATATGAAACTCTTGAACTCTTCATGCTCCTAAGTTCATATGAAACGCTGGTCCATGGCTTGCATTAGGCAAGAAAGTGGAAACCCCATCGTGTGGTCGGTAACACGATAGTGTGTTCTTCTGGAAATAGCTTAGGAGGACATACGCAGCGCTTGCCATCGGCGTGCCCTGCAGGGCAGTAGGTGGTATCTGTTGGGTTGATAAAATTCTCAACCGTGATGACCCGTTCGTGCTCTACTCGGGGTCCCCGTCGAGTGGTGAATAACCCGATCATGTACCTTGAGACGTGCCTTGACTCAAGGACGGCCCGTATGGCAATGATACGGGGCGTATGTTTTTACTATGATATGGACATGCCTGAAATGGTAAACCATTGTGTGCATCACTATTGATTGTTTTTCTGCAGGTACCTTAACCATGTTAGAACATCTCGTTTAGAAAACGTATGTGAGTGATCGTTTTAGTGCCACCACTTGAGACATATATGCCGGTATAAAGCCGGTTAGGATTTTTTATTTGGTGAGGAAACACAGTACCGTAATATGTTCTTGACTGCATGAAAAAGAAAGTTTTCAAAGAAAATAGTAAATTTGGAGTTTAGGATTCCATTAGGGGTTAATGAACTCCTATATTGAACTAAGAGTCAAATGGGAGTATAGAATCATTCACAAAAAGACATCGAAACAATCTCCCCTGTTTTCAGCAGAATTTTTGCTGAAATTGAACATGGCATAACATTTGATTGGTCGAACCAATGGAGGTGAAGGATACATTTCTGGAAAGGTTTTGAAGTCTTCTACAATTTTCTGTAGAACTCCACAACAGAATTCCCCTCCCAATGGATGAAAATATCAGATGAGTGTTAACTGTCCAGAAACAGGGCAGACCGAAAATACTCTCTGGAATTTTCTGTATTTCGACAATAACTTCTTGTAGAAAAATCTCTAAGGGTCATGTAAGACATAGTTGGAAAGTTTGTGATATGTGCTATGACTTTGTAGTTCAAAGGTTCTCTAGATTTGGAGTTTAATTGTATGAAATCTTGCGGACAAAACAGCTACTTCCAAAGGAGGTGCTGTCAAAATTATTCCAGATTTCTGTCAACTTTGAAATATCATGACTCCTGATCCAAAAATGATATGAGGGTAAATAAATACTCGTTGGAAAGATATTGAAGTTATCTATAACTTTGATATTCAACTTGAGACATTAAACTGCCATTTTAATAATAAAATTCTGGGATTAAGGTCCAAGGGTCATACTAAACAGAGCATTGCTCATTGCCCATGTAATTTGAGACTTGTTGTGGACATGAAGGTTTTTATACTTCTATAAGTTCCATGACATATTCATTAGTTATCTTTCATCATTCCTTGTTGTTGGTTTAAGTGTTTGACAAACTTGAGCAATCATTGATTATATTTCGGAATTGTCAAAAACCTTGTTTCCTTCATGTATACTGCACAATTGATGTGATGCTTTTGCGGTTAATTGTAAATTGCTCTCTCTTGCAGTATGGATCATACTCATTCCGGGTATGAAGTTGGTGGTTCCAGCCAGGATGGAAATAATTTGTCACAGCGACGATCACCACCATCACCAACCAGACTGGCGGAAGTGTTGGGAAGAATGGCTGAGTCTCTTGAGATGTTGGTGCAGCAAGGCATCCGACAGGAGACCTCACAGCAAAACCCCACACTGAACACTTATTTGGATTTTCTAGCAAGGAAACCACCGGTATTCTCTGAAGCTAAAGAAGCCTTGGAGGCAGATCATTGGCTCCGGTGATTGAATCCAAACTGGGAATGCTCCAGTGTGATAAATATGAGAAGGCTTTATTTGCCGCTCAGCAGCTTCATGGATCCGCTGGGGCTTGGTGGTCTGAATATCATGCTAAGATTGCTGAAGGCCATCGTGTGATGTGGACAGAGTTTCGTGATGCTTTCCGTGCACGTCATATCTGTGAGGGCATCGTCAAAACCAGAATTGAAGAGTTCTATGAACTCAAGCAAGGAGGCATGAGTGTTATGGAGTACTTTACGGAATTTAACCGTTTAGTACAATATGCATCCACTTATGTACATAAGGAGATGATGAAGTGTCATTACTTCTTCCGAGGCCTCAATGTGGAGCTTCGGACAAAAGTGGCACAATGCAATAAAGGGAATTATAGCGAGTTAGTCAATGCCGCTATGATTCAAGAAATAGCTGAACTCGAGCATAAGGAAAGTAAGAGGAAGAGAAAATTATCACTGGCAAGTATGGGTGATTATCATCAAGAACAACCGGTGATATATTGCTTACCATCTGGGGTGGAACGTCAGTCCTTTGACGAGCCACCTCAGATCCAATACTGTCCATATTCACCCATGGATGTTCAGCCACTGCTGCAACAGCAGCAAATGAGTATTTGTGCACCCCCCACCTCAGCAAAGTGTACAAGAATATCAACCACTTCCATATTATGAAGATCCTGAGCTCGAATCGTACGACACTTGTAGAGATGTAGAGCATATTCCTCAGGAGTTTCCTGTGACCAAGCCGAGCAGCAGTAACATATCATCACAAGCTGCAAAGAAATTCCATGGTCAGCCAAGGAGGACAGCGCTGACAGTGGGAAATATAAACTATATGGCAGTTGAAGACGTTCCCGTAGGAGAACCCGTGTTTGCGGGTATGTTCAGCCTACGTGATCAGCCTATGTTCGTGTTGTTCAACTCGGGTGCTACACATGATTTTATAAGCAAAGATTATGTGGTTAAGCACCAAATACCATCAACCACCTTGGCTGCATCATATCATATAAATTCACCAGGAGGTAGTAGGACAGCGGGCAGGATTGTTGCTCGAGCACCTATATGTTTGGATGGGCGGATATATCCTACTACTCTTATCATCCTGGAAGGCTTGCGGATTGACGTCATCTTGGGAATGGCTTGGTTGACACATCACCAAGCTACCTTTGATATTAGTTCATGAACGGTGCAGCTGAATTCAAAGAAGCACCGGCAACACACGTTAATTCTGAGAAATGTTGCACCGGAAGTCATTGCTGTCCACACCGTTGAAGCTAGAAACTGGAGGACATTCCATTGGTCCGGGAATATCCAGATGTGTTTTGCGAGGGCCCCACAGCCTCGTCGAGCCAGGATCACGCTGTGGGGTGCTGCGTTGCACAGCACCGGATAACGCACATCAAATATACAAAGTGGAAGCAAAGTTTTATTACATAAACCAGTTTATGAACATTTTTACAACAAAATAGTTCAGTCTACACTCACGGGCGTAGAGTACGCATTGAGTTCACGTTCAGCCCGTGAACGTGTCCCCACTAGCACGCACACACACTAACATGGCAGCGTGCATGACTCCCACTCGACGGAGTTCCCCTCCTGGGGTTCCGTCTCCTCCTTGGGAGTCCCTTCCTCATAAACCCCTGCAAAAGCTTCAAACACAAGCAGTGAGCATGATGGCTCAGCAAGACTGACCCGTCTCTCCTATGCATGAAACTTCTACATGAAGGGTATAGGGTACATGAGGTAAATAATTTGCAAAGGACTCGCCTAATTATTTGAACCTTACTTTCAAGTTTTAGCAGCAGGTTGTGGAGAACCTTACGCTAAGGCACATGAGAGATCTGCAATCAAACAAGAAACACATTTCTGTCATGTACATTGCCCAAAGTTGAAAAGAACTTTAATTAGCTCTAAGCTACAACAAAACTTTAACAAGCAAAGTATAGCTTTTAAATCAGCAAACTTTTAACATGTATCTAGCCTGTTCTTTCTACGTCACGGTACAGTGAACAAGTGGTACTCGCTGACCGTTAGGGATGGCGATTATAATCGATTTACACCTGCAGGGTTACCCGAATAACGTACTCGATGTTACCTACAGCAACCATCACGGACGTCGTACGCAACCACCTTTCACCCATCAGCCAAATATTGAACCAGTCCTATCGTCTCGAGCAAGAGGTCTCTGCACGCGCATCTGCAGTGCCGCCAGCCGATTTACACCTCGAGCTTTCAACCTACCCTCTGAACGACAGGCAATGCCTCAATACCCAGCTACCCGAGATACATCGGTTTCCCGGTTCCCATATAGCCGGTAGGTCTTCGGTACTGTTCTATCATGTTCAACAGGCCCGCACACGGCTCGGTTCTCAATCGACACAAGCGGAGCTATAGCACCCAGGCCCCAAAGTCCTGCTGCCCTTACTCTCCGCCCGGTCTCATTTTTCTTGCCATGTGTTACATTTGCTATCTTTACCCGAGTCGAGTGCCTCTAGTCTATCCTCGCGAGTAGTTCCAACTACTCGACTTGTACCGAATCCTACACTATCTTAGCATTGCAGTAGCTAAATGGGTTTTCAACCCTAATCCCGACCCATGGTTTTCTTGGCTATGCATTTGGGTTTCAAACAAGACTCTAATGCAAGAAGTAAGTGGGTCCTCAAAGTAAGTTCTCAATACAGTAAAGATTTGTAAAAGGGATAATGCAAACCGGAGCTTACCTTGCTGCTCTTGGTTGTAGGCTAGCTGTTCTTCCAGAGTGACGAAGTGTAAGACCTCGGGTTCCTCCTCAACCTTAGCGACTACATTAGCGAACATATACATGTATCAATTTGAATGCATTTAAATTGAAGTTTAAACTTGTCAGGACTATAAGTCTTACTAGACAGACCCAGTGACTCTGAAATTTTTACTGTGGTTTGGATACAACCTAAACAGAGATTCGGCCAAGTTTCATTTGCAGCAAAGCTCATTTGAGCTCTCCACAAATAATTATGTACTTGACCTTAATTGGAGCTCCTAGGGTGTTCAAGGGATTTTCATGGAGCAATCCATGACTTTCTGGAAACTAGATTTTCAGAGGGTTCTAATGGAGATGGTTTCACTTAATTTGAAGGTTCCTAGCTAAGGATATGAGCTAAACAATTTCAGAGAAATTCTGAAAATGTTTCTGGACATTTTCCATTTTCTCTGGAACAGTTTTATTAATCACACCATTAGGTGGATCAAATGAGCTCGAATTGATCTGAAAATTTTTCTGGTAGCTCATGGATATTTTGTGAATATCCTAGTAAAATTTCAGAATTTTTCTCCAAAGTGTTCTCCAGTTAAAATTCTAAACAGTTTAAACTTTGAAGAATTAATTCTGGAGAAATAAGGATTTTCATAGAGTGAAACTTGATTTGTTATAAAGTACTCAGAGAGCTGAATCCAACAGAATTTGGTTCACTCAATTTGGAGTTTTCTAGCCAAAGTTATGTGGGTTTGAAGTTTGATCTAAAACTGACAATCGGGGAAATGTTTAAATCTGCCGGTGGGTCCATGGATACACGTGTCGGGTGCTGAAGCGATGGCACACGGGGCTACAGGTTCAATTCCTGTGCTGCCACAGTTGATCCATGCCCACAGACGATCCACTCGCCTGGTTTTCTCCCACTGACAGCGGGTCCGGCTCGGTCGTCTTCTACCTCGTGCCTCTTGCGTGGTAGCGCCGCTGAGGTCGCCGGAGCACCGCCGAACTCGATCGTCCGGTCAGCTCCCGAGCTCTAACTCACTGCTAGCCCCTAATTTGGTGCGCTGAACATGTTGGGAGGGTTTCTCCTCATCGACGTTGGCTCTAACCGAGCTCGTGATGGTGCGGCGGCTCGGGAAGAGTCCGGTGACGTCGCTCCGACGTGCTACCCTAACAAAAGCCTGGTGGAGTGGCTCTAGAGCACCAGTGGTGGCTCGGGAAGATCAACATGGTGATGGACAGGCTTGGGAATAGCTCAAAGGTGGGTCTCACCGTGCACCCGATGCTGCCCGAATAAGCCGCCGTTGGCAAACATGGAAATACGCCATGTACAGGGGTTCTAATGCTACGTGTTGTGAAGCCAGCTTGTGCACCACTAAGTCCAGTTCCTATGTGTGAAGTTTGGTGGGATTTAAACGAGAACCAAATGGGAATTTCAACGTTTCTTACCCGAAGGTGACTGTGCACCGGCTGGAAGCAAACTGCAAATTTCACCGTCGACGCTTAAACTCTTGGCTCAAACTTCGGAGGTGAGCTGCAGGAGGTCCTTGCGCGTCCGGAAACAGCTTGGCGTGGCCGTGACAAGCCCGGAATGAGGCTGCCCACAGGAGCACCTCTTCTCAGCTTTGTAGCGACCGCTGCGGATCGGTGTGGTTCTCGGGGTATGGAGCACGAGCTCACTAGGTGACAGTTTGAGAGGGTTGTGGAGAACACTATGGTGCCGTTTTGCTGATTAGCCGAGGTTCACACGCGAGCTGGGCGGGTGACCGATGGTCGAAGGAGCAGCGGCTGTTCTGATCAAGTTCTTGTGCGAGGGAACAACGAAGTGATCGGTTCTGCCTTCGATCGGGTCGGCTGCGAAGATAAGAGGGAGGGTGAGGCGGCTCAGTGGTCGGGGCGGCAACCAGCTGCTGCCCCGATCGATTTTTCGCCGTGGCGGCTTCTGGATCAAGCGCAAGAAACCGATCTCGGGCTTCAGTCGGTTAAATTTTCTGCTGAGGGTGACATGTGGGTCCCACCCAAGGTTTTAACCTCTGAAATTAAATTTCCCCCACTGCTCTGAACAGTAGAGACCCAAATACCCTCTCATTTTTGAATTATCAAGCACAAGACCATTTGAAGTTGATAGAATTCAAATTGTGAAGTGTTTGAATTAATTTTCAGCACATATGCAGTTTGAAATTCAAATTGAGTTTGATTTTGCTAAACTTTGCTCATGTCAAGATCAACTCCAAATGGAGTGAAAATTGGTGTGTAAGCTCACAAAAATGTGCTGAGTAAGAATATGCCTCCCACTTTTGAATTCATGGGATGGAAGTAGTTTGAATTTGAATTTGAGTTCAAACTACCCTCTTTCTAGTTATTCCCAAAAAGACCTCAAAAGGTTTTGGATTTGGGTGAAATTTGGCATGGACATTCCTAGCAAGGTGTAGGAGTTTTTCATATGCCCAGCCCCTATATGATGCATGTGGGAAATTCCACTTTTGTATTTTGTGAATTTACTATTCAAATGTATTCATAAAGTTTCTTCAAATGAGGTGTGTGTGTGGTGATGAACACTTTGAATATGTGCCAAAAACTTAGGCCCTTACATGTTTCCCGATGATTAACGGTCATGCCGCCCGAACGTGAAGTGGAGTTCAAAATTGAACTAGCACCGGGAACCACACCCATATCTCGGAGGCCGTATAAAATGGCACCGAAGGAACTCGCGGAGCTGAAGGAGCAGCTGAATGATTTGTTAAGCAAAGGCTTCATTCGACCCAGTTCATCACCATGGGAATGCTCCACGCTGTTTGTCAAGAAAAAGGATGAGACTTTGAGGCTATGTGTGGACTATCATCCACTTAATGTCGTAACTATCGAGAACAAGTATCCACTACCACGTATCGATATGCTTTTCAATCAACTAGTGGGTGCTAAGGTTTTCTCGAAGATGGATATTGGGTCCAGATATCACCAGATAAAAATCCGGCCGGAAGACATACCCAAGACGGCATTCTCGGCGAGATACGGGTTATATGAGTATCTCGTCATGTCATTCGAACTCACTAATGCTCCGGCTCATTTTATGTACTTGATGATTTCAGTCTTCATGCCCGAGCTGGACAAGTTCATCGTGGTCTTCATCGACGGTATCTTGGTATATTCTAAGTCGGAGGAGGAACACGCTGAACATCTGCATATTGTGCTCCAACGCCTACGGAATCACAAACTATATGCTATATTCAGCAAATGTGAGTTCTGGATCAACCAAGTGCCATTTCTTGGGCACATTATTCTGTGGAGGGCATTGCGGTTGATCCGAGCAAGATTGTCCAAGTGCTGAATTGGAGTTCACCAAAGTCAATCCACGAAGTCCATAGCTTTCTCGGTTTAGTGGGGTACTACCGGAGATTCATTCCGAATTTCTCCAAGGTCTCTAAACCGATGACGGAACTTCTGAAGAAAGGCAACAAATATGTGTGGAGTGAAGCATGTGAGGAAGCGTTCAAAGCATTGGTAAAGCACCTCACAACAGCCCAAGTGTTGGCACAGCCCGATACAACTAAGGCTTTTGATGTTTATTGCGATGCATCCGGCATCGGCCTTGGCTGTGTGCTTATGCAAGAAGGGCGAGTGGTCGCGTATGGATCCAGGCAGCTTCAGAATCATGAGAATAATTATCTGACACATGATCTCGAGGTAGCTGCGGCTTGCTCTAAAGATGTGGAGGCACTATTTGCTTTGAAACTTAGTCCACCTCTACACCGACCACAAAAGTTTGAAATATACCTTCATACAAAAGGAACTAAATATGAGGCAGCGAAGATGGTTAGAGTTAATCAAGGATTATGAACTGGAGATTCATTATCATCCTAGAAAAGCGAATGTGGTTTCCGATGCACTTAGTCAGAAATCACATGTTCATAACCTAACCATGGCTGCAATGGAAGAAGAGGAATCAAGACTGCGCTTGGTTTCCTACAGGTCATTGTTTAACCTTGCCCTCATTCCTACAATTCGCGATGAAATTGTAGAGGCTCAAAAGAAAGATAAGGGCATGGCACATATCCGGAAGAGAATAGACAAAGGAGAGGTAAAGTGCTTCCAGAAAGATGAGAACGGTACGTTATGGTTCAAGAACCGTATAGTCGTACCGTGGGATGTGAAGCCTCGTGAGAAGATATTAGACGAAGCTCATTTATCAAAATTTTCCATTCATCCCAGAAGCAATAAGATGTACCAGGACTTGAAATCTAAGTTCTGGTGGACGCAGATGAAAAGAGAGATTCAAAGTACGTATCCGAGTGTGATATGTGTCGGCAGGTTAAAGCCGACCATATGAGGAAAGACGGACCACTTCAACCGCTAAAGTTTCCATCATGGAAGTGGGAAGACATAAGTATGGACTTCATCGTCGGTTTACCCATGACCAGCAACAAGCATGATTCTATTTGGGTAATCGTCGATCGTTTGACAAAGACAGCTCATTTTATTCCAGTCCATACTAAATATGTGGCAAAGAAGTATGCGGAGCTGTTCATATAAAGAATCGTGTGTTTACACGGGGTTCTCCGACCATCATTTCTGACCGTGGTGCGTTATTCATATCCAGATTTTTGGAGCAACTACATGCTTCCTTGGGAACCAAGCTAATTCGGAGTTCGGCGTATCATCCGCAAACTGATGGCCAAACGGAAAGGGTAAATCAGATTCTGGAGGATATGTTACGAGTATGTGTCATCAATCATGGGAAGAATTGGGATGACCATCTACCGTTAGCAGAATTCTCATATAATAATGATTATCAATCCAGCATCCAGATGGCCCCGTATGAAGCTCTTTATGGCCGGAAGTGCCGCACACCACTGAATTGGTATGAGTCTGGTGAAAGGGTAGTCTATAGGATTGATCTTGTGAATGAAGCTGAGGAACGAGTGCGAGTGATTCAAGCCAACTTAAAGGCTGCTCAATCTCGGCAGAAGAGTTATGCAGATAAATGAAGTCGACCTCTTCACTTTAGCATCGGGGACCACGTGTACCTCCGTGTCTCTCCGATGAAAGGGATTCATCGTTTCGTAGTGAAGGGAAAACTTGCTCCGTGATTCATTGGGCCGTTTGCCATTGTTGAAATGTGCAGACCCGTAGCTTATCGGCTAGAGTTACCGACATCACTTTCGGGTATTCACAATGTTTTCCACGTCTCTCAGATGCAAAAATGTCTTAAGTACCCAACTGCAGTTCATATGGAGAACATTGAGGATCTTCAACCGGATCTCACTTATTCTGAGTACCCGATACAGATTATCGATGAGAAGACTCGCGCCACAAGAAATTGGACATTGTGATTTTACAAAGTCTTGTGGAGTAACCACACCTCTGATGAGGCCACATGGGAAAGCGAGTATCTTCTCCGTTTAAATTTTCCAGACTTGTTTGTACCATATGTCCAGTAGTTTTTCTTGCTTCCTCTTTCTTTTTTTAATCTCGGGACGAGATTCTTTTAAGGGGGCAGGAATGTAACAGCCCTAACTTTTGTAAAGTTTTATTTCACATTGTGAAACAAAGTGAGGCAAAGAAAGACTATAATTGTGTTACATGAAATGATGAACACAAAAAATGGACATGTGAGGGAGTTAAAAATTTTCTTCGACTCAGGATTAGCACATGTTTACGTGAGCAGGGAACTTCACTTCCTAAGTTGAAATCATGTTAACCCCCACTATGGAGAGGATGGCAGGAAATTTAAAAACCATTTTGAACCTTTTAAAAGGATTCCTATTCAGATTGTCCAAAGTCCTATATGTGAGATCACCGATGCATTTCTCATGTATTCAAGAGTCTAAGTTTCAAATTTGGAGAAGTTTAGGTTTCATATACTTTTTATTCCGAGGATTAAATGAGGGCACGTTCAAATTCAAACTTGAATTTGAATTTTGAACTAAACAAACTCAATTTCAAAATCTGATTTCAGATTTGAGTTCCTCATAATTCTTATGACCTATCCTAACAAGTTTGGTCAAATTTAGAGCTCGTTTGCTATTTTAACATTAACTGGAGGATAAGAGGGGAGACATGGGACCCACATGTCAGTAGACTTCAAACTGAAGGCTTCTCTATTTTCTCTCAGACAGCACGTGCGCGACACCTCCTGCTCGCCGGCGCCAACCGCCTTCCCACCGCGCCAGCTCCTGCTCGCTAGATGTGGACGCCGAGTGAAGCACCCTCGTGCTACTGCCCACGTGAATTATCCCTCGCTCTCACTCTCCACAGCCTCGCACAGCACCAAGAGAAAAACAATCGGCCAACGCCGCTCGGCTCCCCGGCGCCCGAGCTCTACGCTCGTCCTCATGCCGATGGTCTACACGAAAAAGGAGCGCCCTCAGGTGTGCAAACCGACCATGCAAACCGTTCCTCTCCTCATGCATCACCGGGGATGAATTTCCCCGTTCTTTGCTTCGGTATACCTAGGACCGAGCCTCACCAATCTTCAGAATTCGTCGTAATCAATCCACCATCACGTGTGCTGAGCTACAAACATGATCTAGACACTCCCACGCTCCTCTAGGATCAAAAACCATCGAAAATCATCAAGTGTAGGTGCTGTTCTTCGAGAATTTTGAGCCGGCACCGATTTTCGCCCTAGGTCGCCGATGAGCTCCTATTTGCAGCCATTTTTGAACCGATTTGAGCTCATGCCGGTGATGAAGAGAATACTGGAAGTGGGACCCAATGTGGGGTTTAAACATTTCCAGATTTTCCCTAATTCGGTTCAAACTTTGGAGAGCCATAACTTTGTGTAGGAATGTCCAAAAATTGTCAAATAAACTTTGTTGGATTCCTCTCAAAGATTACAATCCAGGTGTGCATCCTAATATTTATGAAAATCTCTGGATTTGAATCATTAATTCATATAATGAAAATCGTGTAGGAATTTTTACAGGAGTTCTGTTTATTGGAAAATTCCCAAATTTGGGCAGAAAATTCTTACAAAAATCATTGAACTTCAGTAAAAATTTCAGAGGCATTGGACTTAATTTGCTTGGCCAAATGTAGTGTCAATCCTTCATGTCCCTGAAAAATGGGAAAATGAACAGAGACATTTTCAGAATTTTACCCAAGTTTGGAAAATCCATATCTCTGTGTAGGAAGCTCCAAAAATGGTAAAACCAAGTCCTATGGACTCATCACTCCCAAGTTTCTGAAAAACCAAATTTGGAGCATGATAAGAAAATATAATTGCTATAGGAATTCAGAGAAGCCAATTAGCTAAGAAAATTCTTTAGGCCATATATTACATCAACTTTGTCTGAAATTTTGCAAGCCATACCTTTGTAGGATCTATGAACTACTGTAAAAATTTCAGAGCAAGTTGAGATCATCTTCCACAGTTTTTTGCCAATTATGTCCAGCTTCATACTTATGTCCATTATATAGTTCCTTGCACTTTAGTTCCAAAAACCTTCAATACTAAAAATGTTCCTTTCTCTGTTCCAGCACATAGACAAACCCAATTCTCAAGTCTTAGTTAGTCAGAACCCTTCTTAAGTCATAAAACACTTTTGTTTTATAATGTCTTTACTTGCAACATAAAACTGTGCATATTCATATCGGTAGGAAACACGACGGAGGAGGTCGACGAGGAACTTGACTCGGAGCAGCAAGTTGAGGATTTAACCGTGGACAAGATACTGACTTAAAATTAGAAATAAACCTGCAGCAACATAAGGCAAGCCCCGGTTTGCATTTAACAACTTTTTAGTTATATTTTACTTTGTATACACTTTTATGGGTCTAGTATGTATTGTGCATTAGGTCAAGGTGATTGATACGCCAAATGCATGAACCACAAACCCTTAGAGTTAAAGGGTAGAATAGGTTACCTTCATGTAGTTTCGGCTAGGCTTAAGTTGTGTAGAATCCGGTACAAGTCAGGTAGTTGGAAGCTACTTGCGAGTTTAGGATGTTGGTTCAGCGGGGTATAATTCTAGAGAATGAAAGTTCCGGAAAAGCAAATGAGACCTAGAAGAGAGTAGGAGAAGCAGGACATTGGGCCTGTGTTGCCGTAGCTCTGTTTGTGTCGGTTAAGGACCGATGCGTATACCTCTGTGCTGAGCAAGTTTGAACAGTACCAGATGCATACTGGAATTATGGGGTCCAGGAAACGGATGTAACTCGGGTACTCTCGTGTCGAAACTTATACGGCCGTCCTTTGGGGGTTGGTGTCAGAGGTGTAAACCCGCTAGCGGAGCAACTTTGACGTGTTCTGTGTAGTGGCCCTTCTGATGGGTCGACAGAACTGGTTCGGCATTGGAGTGACGGGTGAAAGGTTGCTGCATACAACGTAAGAAAGAGCTCTTGTGTGAGTCTTTCGAGCCGGGTGTTGTGTCGTGTGTTCTGGGTGTGTCCTGATTCGAATCACCATCCCTCGCGGTTATATGAGTACCACTTGTTCACTGCATTCTGACGTAGTAATAATTTCCAGATGAAGTGAGATGAATCATTGCTGATGTGAAGTTCTTAAATTCTATGTATTGCCAACCATGTATGCTATAGTTGTAGATTTCACTAAGTTTATATTCCACTTTGGGCATTACCACATTGGAGGAAAGCTTTTCTTGTTTCATTGTGGACTTCCGATGTGAGGGCTGCCTAAGGCATAATAATCTTCTGCTATTAAACTGAAAGTAAGGATCAACATGTAGGCGTGTTGTTATTGCAACATAATTGTCCTATATTATTAATCCCTGCATGTAGAGTTTCATGTTCAGGAGTGTCAGTTAAGTCTTGCTGAGCCATCGTGCTCATGGTTGCATTATTAGTATTTTTCAGGTTATAAAATTTGCTATGAAGATGGTTGTTCGGTGAGCCATCGGAGACTCACTGGAAAACCTGCCGCTGCACTCATCTCTGTGGAAGCTAGTAAGAAGCGTCCGCGGGCTGGACGTCTTCTCTTTTGCATAGCTAGGACCGAGAGTAAGTGCGTATGTATATTCCGCTGCGTGTACCTTCGTGGTACAATATTTTGTAAATGGCACTATCTTGAGAAATAAAAGACTTTGTACTTTATGGTTCTTTTCACTTATGCTGTTGGGTGCCTCACCACACGGCACCACCCAATGTGTATCCTGGAGTGTGGATCCCGGAAGGGGTTCCCACAACAGGACAGTCCAATCGCCCCGAACAGCAAGCTCCCTCAAGATACGTACCCACAGTGATATGTTCTTGAGCGAGTTACCTCCTGCTGTACTGACGCCGAAAGCCTAAGCCGATTAGAAAAGTTCCAATGTGGATCTCACGAGGTACATCGGTTTCCTGGGTCCCATATAGCCAGTATGCGCCCGGTACATAACTCAAACTTGTCCAACAGGGCCAAGTATGGACGGGCCTTAACCGACTCAGGCAGGGCTATGCATGCACGGTCCGCAGCCTGCTGCATCTCAATCTCCCTGCCCGGTCTCCATTTCTTACTTGTGAACTTTCCTCAATGATTCTATTCACGACCCGCTTCGATGAAACCAAGCCCTAAACTCGCGAGTAGATTCCAACTACTCGACTTCTACCGGTCCTTCCAAAGTACATTTAGCGTAGCCTAAATCCACTCGAGGAAGTGCTACACTACCCATTGTGAGGAACCCCTTCCGGGATCCACACTCCAGGATACACATTGGGTGGTGCCGTGCGATGCGGCACCCAACAGCATACACGAAAAGAATCCATAAACATACAAAGTTTTATTTCTCAATATAGTGTCATTTACATCATAATGTATCACGAAGGTACATGCAGCGGAATATAGATACACATGTACTCTTGGTCCTAGCTATGCAAAAGAGAAGACGTCCAGCCCGCGGACACTTATTACTAGCTTCCACAAGGTGATGTGGGGACCACCCCGTGGTTCACCCACTCCAAGATCGCATAGGGTGGTGCCATGCGATGCGGCACCCAACAGCACACACAAAAAGAATAAAGAACAACATACAAACTTTTATTTGATATAAAACAGCGGAAAGTCTTTTACAAAACGTAATTATACAGCGGAAGTATTCTTTATTTACACTCTCTCATTCTAACTAAGCAAAAGTGTAGCTGTCCAGCCCGGGGACGCTACACACTAGCAGCATGGAACCGGAGATCACGTCGGCGTGCAGGGCTCCAGCTTGGCCGTTGTGACACCCTTATTTCTGGTTTCTGCATGTAATCATGTTTCATGAAGAGAAAACATTTTCAAAGAAGTAGGAACAGAGAAGAATATCAAAAAGATAGCCAGTAAGAGCCGAATCCAGTTACCAGAGAGCGCCGAAGATAACTTCTGCGGCTCGCTGGCCACGTGGCGTGTTCGGAGCTTGTCGAAGTGTGTGGTCGACACTTCCCCCGGACCTGCTCTGGGCAGCCCGCGGAGGTTCTTTTTCGGAGGGGCTAGTCACTTGCGGAGATCTTGAGCGTATGGACGAATTAAGGAGGAGCTTGACACGGCGAGTTTTACGTGGTTCAGGCCGCCGGAGCGTAAAACCCTACGTCCACGGCGAGCTGAGGAGCTCGCTGTATTGCTTGTTGCACAGAACCGGAGTCCTGAGCTTGGGGATGAGTGAGGTCTAGCGTATGAGTTGCGGGAGTTGTAAAAGCCCAAGAAAAGGGACTTGCAAAAACTTTCATGCACCTCACAACACAACAGTTTTGTTGTGTGTAGATTGTGAAATATTGTGAAGAGCAAGTGGCCCCCATCAAAAGAATGATTAGAGGGGAAAGCCTTCACCTTCACAATGTAGGGTTTCTACACCTGAACATGAGAGGTTGAGCTCACCCCTAGGATTTGAAAAGTCTTGGGAAGGTTCAGTCCAAAGCTCATGCAAATTCAACACTTTTTGAGGCACTTTTGGGTTGTTTCAAAAAGAGGCCAATTTGAATGTAAATTCAAATTGCAGCAACTTTCATCACCCAAATTCAAAAGTTAGCTCCATATCTATACTCAGCACATTTTTCTGAGTGAACCCACCAATTTTCATCCCCATTGGAGCTCATCTTGTCAAGAGCTAAATTTGCAAGAATTCAAAACTGATTTTGAATTTCAGTTTGAATATGAAGCAAATTTAACCAAACAAAGTTTGAATTTGAGAATTCAAATTCAAACAAAGACTTGGGAGCTAAGTCTCCCATTAAATTGTGAGTAGCTGGTGGGATAATTAGCAAAAACAGAAAAGAAATATTAGGGAAAAAGAAGAAAGGGGAGGCCCACATGTCAGCTGCACACCCGGGTACACAGCGGGTTGCAGCAGCCGGGTCTCGACTTCGCGCGCAAGGAACCGGGCGAGGCGGCGAGCCACCGGGGCGTCGACGTGCCGCCCCCTGCGCCTGATGCTTCGTGCGGGTAACACCTCAGTGAAGAAAACCAAATACTCCACTCGCCTTCTCCCCGTTTTTCCCCCGAGAGCAGCCGCACCAGGCCATAAAAACGATCGCCGCCGTCCACTCTTCGCGCCCGCACGTAGAACAGTACCTCTAGGACCTCGCACAACCACTGGTGATCGTGACGGAGTGCGCGGGACGCTGCTGAACCTCACCGAGCTACCCAGCCGATCCCTCACCCTCTGTGTGTGGCGCACAGCACCAACCATCCTCAGAAATTTCAGTTTGTGCCGCCGCCGGGCCTCCTCGACGTTCCGGAGATACAGAGCCCATCACACCCCGGGTTACATAGCAAAAAGGTGCGCCTACTCTTTCTCTTCACGCTGCCGAAAGCCCCAGTCCATCCCTCCATGGGAGCCGCGGGAATTTGTGAAACACCGAGGACATGTCCATAGGTCAGGGGGGGTTGATCTTCCAAAATTCACGACCCAGGTGTGTTCTTTAGCCATTCTAGTCCTAGGATAGGCCACAGACCTCGGTGCGAGTCGCCGAGGCTGAAAAGAACTAGAATTTGTGGAGCCTCCACGGTGCTATTCAAGTTTTACTCTCTGCCGCCGGTTTTCAACCAAGGGCGCACGGTGACATGGGGTTTGGAGGAGTTTCCAAGCTCTTTGGCATACGGGACGTTCTTTGCCATGAGCCACTGATGCTCTAGGGCGAGAGAGACGGGAAAGTAAGCCAGCAGAGAGGATGGCCGATGTCGCCGGACTCGGTCCGAGGACGCCGTCCGTCGCCAGCCTTCTGTGGGCCGTTAGGGCTCACGATGACCTCGGAAACGGGTTTCCCGACCCTCAAAACCCCTAGGCGGCGAGAGCCAGGCCGGAAGATCGCTTAGGAAGGAGGGACCGAGGGGGGGAGGAAGAACACCGGCGAGAGAGGCGCGCGCGGGAAGAGGGAAGCGGGAGGTTGAAGACGAAGCGCCGACCCCACCTGTCAGCCACTCGGCGGTAGAGCTGAGATCTTCTGTGGCTGCCGATCTTTTGTGACTACACCAGGGGAAACCCAGTAACCCTGTGTGTTCTCGTTTCTCACTGGCTGCGATTTAAAGAGTGGGCCCGGGTTCTTTTCCAATAGTAAAACAATTCCAGTTTCCACTCAAACTTTAGAAATCCATAACTTCTGCTAGGAAGCTCCAAATTTAGGGATTCAAATTGGGTTGGAATCATCTTGCCTAGCTCTGTCCAGATATACAACCCAATTTGTATGAAACCCATTAATTAATTCTGGAAAATTCTTTAAAGCTTTTCAGCAAAAGAATTTTAGAGGGAGTTTGGTTCATCCAAAAATCCCCAAATTTTGCCAGAATGTTCTTTAGGACATTAGTAAACCCCTGTAAAAGTTTCAGACCATTTGGAGTCGATTTGGTCAGAGCAATTCAAATTGGAAAGTGCTGTGTTTATTTGAATGCAGAAACATTTTCAGAGAATTTCCAAAACTTGGAAATTCAATTCTGGGCAAACCTTGACTCCAAAAATGCTAGGAAAATTCATGCAAACTCTATGAGCTAGAATAGAAATTGTAGTTCATTAAGTTGAGCATGAACAGGGGTATTACCTCAGAATTAATTCTTCCTTGCTGATTTGCCAAGAGAATTATTCTGCGCAAACCACTCCAGGAAAAGTGCTAATGTTTGGTCCAGAGAGTTTTCTTGTGACAAGGAACTCACACAAAAATTCTCAGCTCCATTGGAGCTCTAGATCACCCCTGTCCTGTTTACCCACTTAAGGGATTAAAATGGAAAAGGGGAAAACCACTTAGCATTTAACCATGTGATTAAGTCCAAGCCAAACCACCAACACCAGTTCATATTTAAATTCTTAAACAAAGTTCCAGGTGTTAGAGGCTGATTACTAGAACCAATAGTAGAAGTTTTACTCTAAAACTCACATTTGCATCTAAATTAACATATAGTATTTCATTAACGTGTAGCCGTTGAAGAAGAGACTCCGGAAGTGCTGGACTTCCTCCTTCCGGACGAAGAACTAACTCCTGACCAGCAGCAACAAGGCAAGCCCCGGTTTGCATTAACCCTTTTATAAATCTTACTTTGTTTACATGTGTCATATGAAGTATGTATGTGCATTAGGTCTAGGGTGAATGAAACCCCACTTGCATAACCAAAGGTTCCTAAAAGAGTGAGGGTAGTGTCAAGGACCTCGAGTAGACAGGCTATGCTTAATGAGTCATAGGACTTCGGTACAAGTCGAGTAGTTGGAATCTACTCGCGAGATAGGATGGGGACACACGGGTTCGGTTGAGTGATGTGAGATCACTTTAGTAATGAAAATGAGACTAGGCAGGGGCTAGGGCGCAGCAAGAGAGAGTCTTGTGTGCGCAGCCCTGTCCGTGTCGATTGAGGACCGATCCGTGTGCGGCCCTGCTGAACAAGTATTGAACGTACCGAAGGCATATCGGATATATGGGCCCCGATAAACCGATGTAGCCTAAACCTCCGGGCGTCGAGGCATAGCACACCGATTTATAGGTGTAGGTTGAGGGCAGCAAGGTGGAAATCTGCCAACGGGCATAGAGAGATGCTCCGTGTGGGGAACCTCCTGCTCGTTTCGGTGCGACCGGTTCGACGTTTGGGCTGTTGGGTGAAAGGTTGTCCCGTACGACATCGAGTGAGCGTGCTGTGCAGCTCCACGGGTGGGCGTACGTGACGTGCTCTTTGGGTTTTCCCTGCAGGTGTATATCGAGTCGATTCGCCGTCCCTCGCGGTGACGAGTACTGCTTGTTCACTGCGTCGTAACGTAGATTAATGAATGAAACATGTTGATTCAATATTGCTGGTTGATATAATTGTATTGCTACATGTGTGCCACCAAATACTGCTTACTAAATTTCAGATTTCATGAACTGTTAACTTGTTGCTAAAAGATGAACTAAGGATGAACTTGTAGGCGTGTCGTTTTGCTGAAATGCTACCAACCTATGTCTTGGTATACCTCATGTAGAGTTTCATGCTTAGGTGAGTCGGTTAAGCCTTGCTGAGCCTTCGTGCTCACGGTTGCTGCTTAAGTGTTTTTCAGGTGAGGAGCCACCCACGGACTCGGAGTACGAGTCCACCGGCGAGGGTTACCCTCCGTCGGGGTCCACGGCTGAGTGGGAGCCGTACACGCCGCGCTGAGCTGAGACGTGCAGCTAGTGTGGGTTGCCCTAGGGCTGGGCAACCGACTTTTGCTAAATAGGCGGGCGTGAGTTGTATAGTGTAGTCTTCCGCTGTGTAATAGAACAATAGTTGTATCTGAAGTTTGTACTTGTTTGTACAGTTTCAGTTGTTTCCCATGTAATATATTATGTTCTTATGACGTGTGCTGTCGGGTGTCGCATCGCGCGGCACCACCCTCTGCGATCCTGGATGAGCGGATTCCGGTCCGCCACAGCCTGGTATCAGAGCTGCAGTGGGGATAGCACAGTACTAAAGGACTGCATTATGGGAAAAACTTAGGTATACGGTGAGGATTCGGTAGTTGCCCAAGTAAGGACTATATTAGCATAGTTACTTAAAGTGGCAAAGACTAACTTATGTGTTATAATTCTGAATTTCAATTATGTAACGACGCACCTACGCTCTGGTAAGTATGGTAAGGAACGCCACCGAAAGCGGTTCAATTTCGGTTAGCTCTCCCTGACGAGGAACGAGGTTCAGGGATTGATCTCACAGCTTGGTGTGAGACGTTAATATGAACCTTTTGGACTCTTCATGTCCCTGAGTTCATATGAAACGCTGATCCCTAGCGTGCATTAGGCAAGTAAGTGGAGACCCCATCGCGTGGTCAGTAACGCGAAAGTGTGTTCGTCTGGAAATAGCCCAGGAGGACATACGCAGCGCTTGCCATCGGCGTGCCCTGCAGGGCAGTAGGTGGTATCTGTTGGGTTGATAACATTCCCAACCGTGACGACCCGTTCATGACATACTCGGGTTCCCCGTCGTGTGGTGTTGAAACACGATCACGTGCCTTGAGACGTGACTTAGCTCAAGGACGGCCGTATGACAATGATACGGGCGTTTGTATTTACTTTCAAATATGGAACTGCCTGAAATGAATAACCATTGAGTGCACCATTATTGTGTGGTTTTCTGCAGGTACTAACCACGTATGTATCCGTGTAGAAAACGTGTGCGAGAGACCGTTTAGTGCCACACTTGAGACGTATATACCGGTATGAACCGGTTAGGATTTTCTTTTGTAAGGGACGTAGTACCGAGGCATTGTAGGCATATGCATGAGTATAATGATGACAAAGAATTAAAATCTATAGGTTCAACAGTTAGGACCCTGGTTGGGTAAGAGAATGGGATGGTGATGAGTGTAGTTCCAAAAGAGACTGAAAAACAGAGTGCTCTGTTTTGGGCAGCATGTTTGCTGATCTTCAACAGGGCATAACTCACAGGTCTTTTAGCCCAGGGAGGTGTGCTATATAGCTCTGGAAAGGTATTCAAGTACTCTACAACTTTGTTGTAGACTTCCAGAGCTGAAACTCGCCTTAAGATGGCTGAAATCCCAGAGGAATGTAACTGTCCAGAACCAGGGCAGAGTAAAACATCCTCTGAACTGATATGTTTTTCAAATATAACTCCCAGTAGAAAAATCTAAAATTGTCATATAATACACGCTTAGAAAGAGTAGAAGATGTGTGACATCTTTGCAATTCAAAGTTTCTGAAGTTTCAGCACAGAAATTAGGGAGAATTAGGGTTGAAGACAGCCACTTCCAAGGGAGGTGCTGTTAAAAATTCTTCCAGAAATTCTGCTGACTTTGAATTAGCATAACTTTTTAGCCAAATCTGATCTGGGGGCAAATGCATACTCGTTGGAAAGATACTAAAGTTAACTTTAACTTTGTTATTCAACTTGAGTCATGAAAATGCCCAGAACCAGATCAAAACTTGGAATAGGTAGCAACTGGTCATTCTGACGGAAGAATGACAGTTGAACTCATTGGAGAGGGTGTTGTACCCTAAGGGCGATACTAATGTCTCGTAGAGACCAAACCCAGTTATGGTGAGCTTCCAAAGAGGGGGTTCATCAAGTTGGATTAAACTAACTTGTGTTTGGTCTGGTAATGGTGTAGCTTGTGCAAAGTTATTACATTATCTACTTACGAGATATTTCGCACGTTTGGTTGTCATAATGTTTTTACGCCCAGTTCTATTGGACTGCATGCAAAATGTTGCGGAACTGATGGTTAATGTCGTATGGTTGCAGATGGTTCGTACTAGGACCACGCACGAGGTTGGTGGCTCTAGCCAAGGTGGAGGCGATGACTCCCAGCCACCGGCCTACGACAGCACCCCGCAGCAGCAGCCACCACCGCCGCCTCCGCTTACTCTAGCGGATGTGATAGCGGCATTGGTGGGAGGTCGTGAGGAGCAGACCGACCTGCTCCGCACGATCGTGCAGAATACGTCCCAGGCGGGAGGACGTCAAGAGCGAGGGCCTCGTGAGCCCCGCGAAGTGTCGTACTCGGATTTCATGAGTACGCACCCTCCAGTGTTCACCGAAGCTGAAGAACCACTGGAGGCGGACAACTGGCTGCGGACTATCGAGTCCAAGTTCGGGCTGCTCCAGTGTACGGAGCGGCAGAAGACGCTGTTCGCAGCACAGCAGCTCCACGGTGCTGCTGGTGCGTGGTGGGCGAATTATGTCGCCTCACGTCCGGCTGGTCTTGCCGTGGAATGGCAAGAGTTCCGGGAGGCGTTCCGCGCCTATCACATTCCTCCCGGGATCATGAAGAGAAAGTTCCAAGAATTTTTGGAACTGAAGCAGGGCGGGAGGAGTGCCCACGACTACTCCCGTGCCTTCAACCATCTGGCGCAGTATGCGTCAGACTACATCTCCACGGAGGAGAAGAAGAGGGAGCACTTCTATCGGGGGTTACATCCCGAAATGAAGACCCACCTCGTACAATGGAACCGCGGCACATTCAACGATCTAGTCAATGCCGCCATCATGCAAGAGGACGCTCAGCGGGAGTTAGCAGCTGAGCAGAGGAAGCGTAGCGCTCCACCTAGCAGCGGTGGGAGTGGCGCTCCCCAGAAGTACCGTATGGTGTATCGGACACCATCCGGGCAGCAGTGGCAACCACCGGCGCGACCGCAACGGTTCGGGGGACGTCCCTTTCAAGCACCTCCGTTCCGTCCGCCGATGCCACCACCAAGACAGCAGCAGCAGCAGACGGTACCCCGGGCGTTTCCACCGCCACAACGCGCCCCAGGTTTTCGTCCACCGATCAGCGGGGGACCGCCCCGTTTCACCTGCTTCACGTGTGGCCAAGCGGGCCACTTTGCGAAGGACTGTCCCCAGGGGCAGCAGAGCAGCGGGCAAGCCCAACTCCAGGGCGGTGCTCGAGGCCGACCTCCGGTGAAGAAGGTTAGTCAGCGGACTGGAGGCGTCCGCAACCTCGACAATGAGGACGCCCCAGAGGGAGACAACGTGCTGGCGGGTACGTTTACTCTCAACCATCAAGCCATAGTCATATTATTTGATTCGGGTGCAACCCACAGCTTTATAAGTGCATCCTATGTGGCTAAACATCAATTGCAAGTCTTCCCAACCGACTGCACTTATATGATCTGCTCACCGGGAGGGAAGATTTCAGCTAATATGATGATTCCAAAGGCACCTTTGTGCTTAGGTGGGAAACTATATCCCACCACCTTGATAATCCTTATGGGACAAAAGATTGATGCAATCTTAGGGATGTCATGGCTGCAATACCATGGCGCTGTCCTAGAGACTCGGACACGGACGGTTCACTTAAATTCTCCATTTCACCGTCCGCATTCCATGGTGTTAGACACGCCAGTCCGGGAAGTTTTAGCAATTAATAATGCTGAAGTTCTCAAGTTAGAAGACATCCCCGTAGTCCGGGAGTATCCCGATGTGTTCCCGGATGATCTTCCGGGCATGCCACCTGAGCGGGATGTCGAGTTCAAGATTGAACTTGCACCCGGGACTACGCCCATATCACGGAGACCATACAAGATGGCTCCAAATGAGCTGGCGGAACTGAAAGAACAGCTCAATGATCTGTTGAGCAAGGGTTTCATTAGGCCGAGTTCCTCGCCTTGGGGATGCTCGGCGCTATTCGTGAAGAAAAAGGATGAGACCCTGAGGCTGTGTGTGGATTACCGGCCGCTCAACGCCGTCACAATCAAGAATAAGTACCCACTGCCCCGTATTGACATCTTGTTTGATCAACTTGTGGGGGCAAGTGTATTCTCAAAGATGGACCTTCGCTCTGGATATCACCAAATCAAGATCCGGGCGGAGGATATCCCGAAGACGGCGTTCTCGACGAGATACGGCTTATACGAATATCTCGTCATGTCCTTTGGTCTCACAAATGCTCCAGCCCATTTCATGTATCTCATGAACTCGGTGTTCATGCCGGAGCTGGACAAGTTCGTGGTAGTGTTCATCGACGACATCTTGGTTTACTCCAAGACCGAAGCTGAACATGCCGAACACTTGCGGATCGTTCTTCAACGATTGCGAGACCACAAACTCTATGCTAAGTTCAGCAAATGCGAATTTTGGATCAGCCAAGTGCCATTCTTGGGACATATCATCTCAGCTGAAGGCATTGCGGTTGACCCAAGTAAAATCGAGCAAGTGTTGAAATGGAAAGCTCCCACTTCAGTCCATGAAGTCAGAAGCTTCCTCGGGTTAGCGGGATACTATCGGAGATTCATCCCAAGTTTCTCAAAGCTCGCTAAGCCGATGACAGAGTTGCTGAAGAAAGGGACAAAATATGTTTGGAACACGGCGTGTGAAGGAGCGTTCCGAACACTGGTGAAGCATCTCACAACAGCCCCGGTATTAGCTCAGCCGGATACAACAAAGCCCTTCGACGTGTATTGTGACGCGTCCGGTATTGGGCTTGGCTGCGTGTTGATGCAGGAAGGACGCGTGGTCGCTTATGGCTCACGCCAACTTCGGAACCATGAGCAGCACTACCCGACTCACGATCTTGAACTTGCTGCCGTGGTGTTGGCGCTGAAAATGTGGAGGCACTATCTCCTGGGGAACTTGGTGCATCTCTACACCGACCACAAGAGCTTGAAATACATTTTCACCCAGAAGGAGCTGAACATGAGGCAGAGGAGGTGGTTAGAACTGATCAAAGATTATGAGATTGAGATCCATTACCACCCCGGCAAGGCGAATGTGGTTGCCGACGCGCTGAGTCGGAAATCACATGTACATCAACTCACCATTACACCGGTGGAGGAGGAAGAGCCAAGTTTATACTTGGTTCCTTATGGATCGCTGTACAACCTTGCCCTCATCCCTACTATTAGGGAGGACATCATTGCAGCTCAGAAAACGGATAAAGGCATGGCACATCTCCGGAGACGGATAGACAATGGAGAGATTAAATGTTTCCGGAAAGATGATGAGGGGACGCTGTGGTTCAATGACCGCATAGTCGTACCCCGAGATATGAAGTTGAGGAAAAAGATCCTCGATGAAGCTCACTTGTCCAAATACTCCATTCATCCGGGCAGCAACAAAATGTACCAAGATTTGAAAAAGAAATTTTGGTGGACGCGGATGAAGCGGGAGGTAGCTAAGTACGTATCCGAGTGTGATACGTGTAGACGAGTGAAAGCTGATCACATGAAGAAATCAGGGCTGTTGCAACCCCTGAAGATCCCGGCATGGAAATGGGAAGATGTGAGCATGGATTTCATTGTGGGATTACCCCTAACAGCCAACAAGCATGATTCCATATGGGTAATCGTTGATCGGTTAACCAAGACGGCTCATTTCATTCCGGTGAATACACGTTACAATGCCGGCAAATATGCGGAGCTATACATAGCGAAGATTCTATGCCTATACGGGGTACCCAAGACCATTGTCTCAGATCGAGGTGCATTATTTGTATCTCGCTTTTGGGAGCAGCTACACGCTGCATTGGGTACTAAGTTAATCAGGAGCTCCGCCTATCACCCTCAGACCGATGGTCAGACAGAAAGGGTGAATCAAGTCCTGGAGGACATGTTGAGAGCATGTGCCATCCACCATGGTAGGAACTGGGATGATCACCTACCCTTGGCGGAATTCTCGTACAACAACGGTTATCAGGCGAGTATCAAAATGGCACCTTACGAAGCTCTCTATGGTCGTAAATGCCGCACCCCATTAAATTGGTGCGAGTCCGGTGAAAGGGTCACATTCGGGGTTGATGTGGTGAACGACGCCGAGGAGCGCGTTCGGATAATTCAAGCCAATTTGAAGGCCGCTCAATCCCGACAGAAGAGCTACGCTGATAAGAGGCGTAGGCCGTTGCACTTTGACGTTGGGGAACACGTGTACCTCCGCGTGTCTCCAATGAAGGGCGTGCACCGATTCGGTGTGAAGGGAAAGCTCGCTCCCCGTTTCATTGGACCCTACGCTATCACCGAGAAGTGTGGACCAGCAGCGTATCGATTGGAGTTACCGGCATCTCTGACTGGTATCCATGATATTTTCCATGTTTCGCAACTGCGGAAATGCTTGAAGCATACAACTGCTGTTCCTACCGAAGACATCGGCGAGCTGAAACCGGATTTAACATATGATGAATATCCGGTGGGAATTCTTGATGAGAAAGCCAGGACCACGCGTAGCAGAACGTTGTGGTTCTACAAAATACTCTGGAGTAACCACACCGCCGAAGAAGCGACGTGGGAGAGCGAGGAGTTCCTTCGCTCAAATTACCCGGAGTTCATGGCTTCTCAACACGGGTAAGTCCCTATTACATCGCTATCTCTTCTTTTATAATCTCGGGACGAGATTCTTTTAAGGGGGGAGGGATGTAAAAGCCCAAGAAAAGGGACTTGCAAAAACTTTCATGCACCTCACAACACAACAGTTTTGTTGTGTGTAGATTGTGAAATATTGTGAAGAGCAAGTGGCCCCCATCAAAAGAATGATTAGAGGGGAAAGCCTTCACCTTCACAATGTAGGGTTTCTACACCTGAACATGAGAGGTTGAGCTCACCCCTAGGATTTGAAAAGTCTTGGGAAGGTTCAGTCCAAAGCTCATGCAAATTCAACACTTTTTGAGGCACTTTTGGGTTGTTTCAAAAAGAGGCCAATTTGAATGTAAATTCAAATTGCAGCAACTTTCATCACCCAAATTCAAAAGTTAGCTCCATATCTATACTCAGCACATTTTTCTGAGTGAACCCACCAATTTTCATCCCCATTGGAGCTCATCTTGTCAAGAGCTAAATTTGCAAGAATTCAAAACTGATTTTGAATTTCAGTTTGAATATGAAGCAAATTTAACCAAACAAAGTTTGAATTTGAGAATTCAAATTCAAACAAAGACTTGGGAGCTAAGTCTCCCATTAAATTGTGAGTAGCTGGTGGGATAATTAGCAAAAACAGAAAAGAAATATTAGGGAAAAAGAAGAAAGGGGAGGCCCACATGTCAGCTGCACACCCGGGTACACAGCGGGTTGCAGCAGCCGGGTCTCGACTTCGCGCGCAAGGAACCGGGCGAGGCGGCGAGCCACCGGGGCGTCGACGTGCCGCCCCCTGCGCCTGATGCTTCGTGCGGGTAACACCTCAGTGAAGAAAACCAAATACTCCACTCGCCTTCTCCCCGTTTTTCCCCCGAGAGCAGCCGCACCAGGCCATAAAAACGATCGCCGCCGTCCACTCTTCGCGCCCGCACGTAGAACAGTACCTCTAGGACCTCGCACAACCACTGGTGATCGTGACGGAGTGCGCGGGACGCTGCTGAACCTCACCGAGCTACCCAGCCGATCCCTCACCCTCTGTGTGTGGCGCACAGCACCAACCATCCTCAGAAATTTCAGTTTGTGCCGCCGCCGGGCCTCCTCGACGTTCCGGAGATACAGAGCCCATCACACCCCGGGTTACATAGCAAAAAGGTGCGCCTACTCTTTCTCTTCACGCTGCCGAAAGCCCCAGTCCATCCCTCCATGGGAGCCGCGGGAATTTGTGAAACACCGAGGACATGTCCATAGGTCAGGGGGGGTTGATCTTCCAAAATTCACGACCCAGGTGTGTTCTTTAGCCATTCTAGTCCTAGGATAGGCCACAGACCTCGGTGCGAGTCGCCGAGGCTGAAAAGAACTAGAATTTGTGGAGCCTCCACGGTGCTATTCAAGTTTTACTCTCTGCCGCCGGTTTTCAACCAAGGGCGCACGGTGACATGGGGTTTGGAGGAGTTTCCAAGCTCTTTGGCATACGGGACGTTCTTTGCCATGAGCCACTGATGCTCTAGGGCGAGAGAGACGGGAAAGTAAGCCAGCAGAGAGGATGGCCGATGTCGCCGGACTCGGTCCGAGGACGCCGTCCGTCGCCAGCCTTCTGTGGGCCGTTAGGGCTCACGATGACCTCGGAAACGGGTTTCCCGACCCTCAAAACCCCTAGGCGGCGAGAGCCAGGCCGGAAGATCGCTTAGGAAGGAGGGACCGAGGGGGGGAGGAAGAACACCGCCGAGAGAGGCGCGCGCGGGAAGAGGGAAGCGGGAGGTTGAAGACGAAGCGCCGACCCCACCTGTCAGCCACTCGGCGGCAGAGAGTAAAACTTGAATAGCACCGTGGAGGCTCCACAAATTCTAGTTCTTTTCAGCCTCGGCGACTCGCACCGAGGTCTGTGGCCTATCCTAGGACTAGAATGGCTAAAGAACACACCTGGGTCGTGAATTTTGGAAGATCAACCCCCCCTGACCTATGGACATGTCCTCGGTGTTTCACAAATTCCCGCGGCTCCCATGGAGGGATGGACTGGGGCTTTCGGCAGCGTGAAGAGAAAGAGTAGGCGCACCTTTTTGCTATGTAACCCGGGGTGTGATGGGCTCTGTATCTCCGGAACGTCGAGGAGGCCCGGCGGCGGCACAAACTGAAATTTCTGAGGATGGTTGGTGCTGTGCGCCACACACAGAGGGTGAGGGATCGGCTGGGTAGCTCGGTGAGGTTCAGCAGCGTCCCGCGCACTCCGTCACGATCACCAGTGGTTGTGCGAGGTCCTAGAGGTACTGTTCTACGTGCGGGCGCGAAGAGTGGACGGCGTCGATCGTTTTTATGGCCTGGTGCGGCTGCTCTCGGGGGAAAAACGGGGAGAAGGCGAGTGGAGTATTTGGTTTTCTTCACTGAGGTGTTACCCGCACGAAGCATCAGGCGCAGGGGGCGGCACGTCGACGCCCCGGTGGCTCGCCGCCTCGCCCGGTTCCTTGCGCGCGAAGTCGAGACCCGGCTGCTGCAACCCGCTGTGTACCCGGGTGTGCAGCTGACATGTGGGCCTCCCCTTTCTTCTTTTTCCCTAATATTTCTTTTCTGTTTTTGCTAATTATCCCACCAGCTACTCACAATTTAATGGGAGACTTAGCTCCCAAGTCTTTGTTTGAATTTGAATTCTCAAATTCAAACTTTGTTTGGTTAAATTTGCTTCATATTCAAACTGAAATTCAAAATCAGTTTTGAATTCTTGCAAATTTAGCTCTTGACAAGATGAGCTCCAATGGGGATGAAAATTGGTGGGTTCACTCAGAAAAATGTGCTGAGTATAGATATGGAGCTAACTTTTGAATTTGGGTGATGAAAGTTGCTGCAATTTGAATTTACATTCAAATTGGCCTCTTTTTGAAACAACCCAAAAGTGCCTCAAAAAGTGTTGAATTTGCATGAGCTTTGGACTGAACCTTCCCAAGACTTTTCAAATCCTAGGGGTGAGCTCAACCTCTCATGTTCAGGTGTAGAAACCCTACATTGTGAAGGTGAAGGCTTTCCCCTCTAATCATTCTTTTGATGGGGGCCACTTGCTCTTCACAATATTTCACAATCTACACACAACAAAACTGTTGTGTTGTGAGGTGCATGAAAGTTTTTGCAAGTCCCTTTTCTTGGGCTTTTACATCCCTCCCCCCTTAAAAGAATCTCGTCCCGAGATTATAAAAGAAGAGATAGCGATGTAATAGGGACTTACCCGTGTTGAGAAGCCATGAACTCCGGGTAATTTGAGCGAAGGAACTCCTCGCTCTCCCACGTCGCTTCTTCGGCGGTGTGGTTACTCCAGAGTATTTTGTAGAACCACAACGTTCTGCTACGCGTGGTCCTGGCTTTCTCATCAAGAATTCCCACCGGATATTCATCATATGTTAAATCCGGTTTCAGCTCGCCGATGTCTTCGGTAGGAACAGCAGTTGTATGCTTCAAGCATTTCCGCAGTTGCGAAACATGGAAAATATCATGGATACCAGTCAGAGATGCCGGTAACTCCAATCGATACGCTGCTGGTCCACACTTCTCGGTGATAGCGTAGGGTCCAATGAAACGGGGAGCGAGCTTTCCCTTCACACCGAATCGGTGCACGCCCTTCATTGGAGACACGCGGAGGTACACGTGTTCCCCAACGTCAAAGTGCAACGGCCTACGCCTCTTATCAGCGTAGCTCTTCTGTCGGGATTGAGCGGCCTTCAAATTGGCTTGAATTATCCGAACGCGCTCCTCGGCGTCGTTCACCACATCAACCCCGAATGTGACCCTTTCACCGGACTCGCACCAATTTAATGGGGTGCGGCATTTACGGCCATAGAGAGCTTCGTAAGGTGCCATTTTGATACTCGCCTGATAACCGTTGTTGTACGAGAATTCCGCCAAGGGTAGGTGATCATCCCAGTTCCTACCATGGTGGATGGCACATGCTCTCAACATGTCCTCCAGGACTTGATTCACCCTTTCTGTCTGACCATCGGTCTGAGGGTGATAGGCGGAGCTCCTGATTAACTTAGTACCCAATGCAGCGTGTAGCTGCTCCCAAAAGCGAGATACAAATAATGCACCTCGATCTGAGACAATGGTCTTGGGTACCCCGTATAGGCATAGAATCTTCGCTATGTATAGCTCCGCATATTTGCCGGCATTGTAACGTGTATTCACCGGAATGAAATGAGCCGTCTTGGTTAACCGATCAACGATTACCCATATGGAATCATGCTTGTTGGCTGTTAGGGGTAATCCCACAATGAAATCCATGCTCACATCTTCCCATTTCCATGCCGGGATCTTCAGGGGTTGCAACAGCCCTGATTTCTTCATGTGATCAGCTTTCACTCGTCTACACGTATCACACTCGGATACGTACTTAGCTACCTCCCGCTTCATCCGCGTCCACCAAAATTTCTTTTTCAAATCTTGGTACATTTTGTTGCTGCCCGGATGAATGGAGTATTTGGACAAGTGAGCTTCATCGAGGATCTTTTTCCTCAACTTCATATCTCGGGGTACGACTATGCGGTCATTGAACCACAGCGTCCCCTCATCATCTTTCCGGAAACATTTAATCTCTCCATTGTCTATCCGTCTCCGGAGATGTGCCATGCCTTTATCCGTTTTCTGAGCTGCAATGATGTCCTCCCTAATAGTAGGGATGAGGGCAAGGTTGTACAGCGATCCATAAGGAACCAAGTATAAACTTGGCTCTTCCTCCTCCACCGGTGTAATGGTGAGTTGATGTACATGTGATTTCCGACTCAGCGCGTCGGCAACCACATTCGCCTTGCCGGGGTGGTAATGGATCTCAATCTCATAATCTTTGATCAGTTCTAACCACCTCCTCTGCCTCATGTTCAACCAAGGGCGCACGGTGACATGGGGTTTGGAGGAGTTTCCAAGCTCTTTGGCATACGGGACGTTCTTTGCCATGAGCCACTGATGCTCTAGGGCGAGAGAGACGGGAAAGTAAGCCAGCAGAGAGGATGGCCGATGTCGCCGGACTCGGTCCGAGGACGCCGTCCGTCGCCAGCCTTCTGTGGGCCGTTAGGGCTCACGATGACCTCGGAAACGGGTTTCCCGACCCTCAAAACCCCTAGGCGGCGAGAGCCAGGCCGGAAGATCGCTTAGGAAGGAGGGACCGAGGGGGGGAGGAAGAACACCGGCGAGAGAGGCGCGCGCGGGAAGAGGGAAGCGGGAGGTTGAAGACGAAGCGCCGACCCCACCTGTCAGCCACTCGGCGGTAGAGCTGAGATCTTCTGTGGCTGCCGATCTTTTGTGACTACACCAGGGGAAACCCAGTAACCCTGTGTGTTCTCGTTTCTCACTGGCTGCGATTTAAAGAGTGGGCCCGGGTTCTTTTCCAATAGTAAAACAATTCCAGTTTCCACTCAAACTTTAGAAATCCATAACTTCTGCTAGGAAGCTCCAAATTTAGGGATTCAAATTGGGTTGGAATCATCTTGCCTAGCTCTGTCCAGATATACAACCCAATTTGTATGAAACCCATTAATTAATTCTGGAAAATTCTTTAAAGCTTTTCAGCAAAAGAATTTTAGAGGGAGTTTGGTTCATCCAAAAATCCCCAAATTTTGCCAGAATGTTCTTTAGGACATTAGTAAACCCCTGTAAAAGTTTCAGACCATTTGGAGTCGATTTGGTCAGAGCAATTCAAATTGGAAAGTGCTGTGTTTATTTGAATGCAGAAACATTTTCAGAGAATTTCCAAAACTTGGAAATTCAATTCTGGGCAAACCTTGACTCCAAAAATGCTAGGAAAATTCATGCAAACTCTATGAGCTAGAATAGAAATTGTAGTTCATTAAGTTGAGCATGAACAGGGGTATTACCTCAGAATTAATTCTTCCTTGCTGATTTGCCAAGAGAATTATTCTGCGCAAACCACTCCAGGAAAAGTGCTAATGTTTGGTCCAGAGAGTTTTCTTGTGACAAGGAACTCACACAAAAATTCTCAGCTCCATTGGAGCTCTAGATCACCCCTGTCCTGTTTACCCACTTAAGGGATTAAAATGGAAAAGGGGAAAACCACTTAGCATTTAACCCTGTGATTAAGTCCAAGCCAAACCACCAACACCAGTTCATATTTAAATTCTTAAACAAAGTTCCAGGTGTTAGAGGCTGATTACTAGAACCAATAGTAGAAGTTTTACTCTAAAACTCACATTTGCATCTAAATTAACATATAGTATTTCATTAACGTGTAGCCGTTGAAGAAGAGACTCCGGAAGTGCTGGACTTCCTCCTTCCGGACGAAGAACTAACTCCTGACCAGCAGCAACAAGGCAAGCCCCGGTTTGCATTAACCCTTTTATAAATCTTACTTTGTTTACATGTGTCATATGAAGTATGTATGTGCATTAGGTCTAGGGTGAATGAAACCCCACTTGCATAACCAAAGGTTCCTAAAAGAGTGAGGGTAGTGTCAAGGACCTCGAGTAGACAGGCTATGCTTAATGAGTCATAGGACTTCGGTACAAGTCGAGTAGTTGGAATCTACTCGCGAGATAGGATGGGGACACACGGGTTCGGTTGAGTGATGTGAGATCACTTTAGTAATGAAAATGAGACTAGGCAGGGGCTAGGGCGCAGCAAGAGAGAGTCTTGTGTGCGCAGCCCTGTCCGTGTCGATTGAGGACCGATCCGTGTGCGGCCCTGCTGAACAAGTATTGAACGTACCGAAGGCATATCGGATATATGGGCCCCGATAAACCGATGTAGCCTAAACCTCCGGGCGTCGAGGCATAGCACACCGATTTATAGGTGTAGGTTGAGGGCAGCAAGGTGGAAATCTGCCAACGGGCATAGAGAGATGCTCCGTGTGGGGAACCTCCTGCTCGTTTCGGTGCGACCGGTTCGACGTTTGGGCTGTTGGGTGAAAGGTTGTCCCGTACGACATCGAGTGAGCGTGCTGTGCAGCTCCACGGGTGGGCGTACGTGACGTGCTCTTTGGGTTTTCCCTGCAGGTGTATATCGAGTCGATTCGCCGTCCCTCGCGGTGACGAGTACTGCTTGTTCACTGCGTCGTAACGTAGATTAATGAATGAAACATGTTGATTCAATATTGCTGGTTGATATAATTGTATTGCTACATGTGTGCCACCAAATACTGCTTACTAAATTTCAGATTTCATGAACTGTTAACTTGTTGCTAAAAGATGAACTAAGGATGAACTTGTAGGCGTGTCGTTTTGCTGAAATGCTACCAACCTATGTCTTGGTATACCTCATGTAGAGTTTCATGCTTAGGTGAGTCGGTTAAGCCTTGCTGAGCCTTCGTGCTCACGGTTGCTGCTTAAGTGTTTTTCAGGTGAGGAGCCACCCACGGACTCGGAGTACGAGTCCACCGGCGAGGGTTACCCTCCGTCGGGGTCCACGGCTGAGTGGGAGCCGTACACGCCGCGCTGAGCTGAGACGTGCAGCTAGTGTGGGTTGCCCTAGGGCTGGGCAACCGACTTTTGCTAAATAGGCGGGCGTGAGTTGTATAGTGTAGTCTTCCGCTGTGTAATAGAACAATAGTTGTATCTGAAGTTTGTACTTGTTTGTACAGTTTCAGTTGTTTCCCATGTAATATATTATGTTCTTATGACGTGTGCTGTCGGGTGTCGCATCGCGCGGCACCACCCTCTGCGATCCTGGATGAGCGGATTCCGGTCCGCCACAGGAGTGCGAACCCTTGCTAACGTTGCCTACCCGAGCCTTTTATAGTCCAAGGCTCGAGCGGCTTACAAGGGGGGCCCGGGGCCCAACAGGTGGCCCCGGGGAGATTGCCTGCCGACTATCGTATCTGCAGTTGTGTCGGTAGTTGTCTCTGGCGAAGGCTTCTGAGTCTTTGTCTTACCGCCCTGTCCATGCTGCATGCTAGTCGTAGTGGTTGGTGACGGCGGAGGCGGCAGGGGATGTCTTGTCGCTGTGTTTATTGGCTGGCAGGTTCTGACACCGCGCGCCAGTCTGTGATGTGACTGGGCGCAACGACACCTGACAGAGGCGTGCTCCGCGTCTCCGCATCTTGGGAAGGCGCGGGCCTTGAATACCTTGTACGGGCAAGGTATGGGGCGTCTTTACGCCCGCTGCCTACCGCTCGGGGACAGGCAGCGCTCTTCTGCTGGGCACGTGGCAGGCACGGAGCCCTCCTCAGAGAGAGGGAGGTCCGGCCCCGCAGGACACGTGGAGCCCTCGAACTTCTCCCCGCGGAGGGGGAGGTCCGGCTTCTGTCGGCCACGTGGCGGGCCCGGAGCTCTCCTCCGAGGAGAGGGAGGACCGGCCCCGCTGGACACGCGGCGCCTTCGGACCTCTCTCCCGCGGAGGGGGAGGTCCGGCTTCTGCAGGCCACGTGGCGAGCCCGGAGCTCTCCTCTGAGGAGAGGGAGGTCCGGCCCCTCCGGACGCGTGGCACCTTCGGAGGTCTCCCTGCGGAGAAGGGTGAGATCCTTAGGCATTTTCCCCTGTGCGCGGGGGTACCCCATATCGCGGGTACTGACAATGGCCCCCGGGCCCATCTTGGGGGAGATAGCGAGCCCGAGGTGGGACCTCCGTCTCTTCTGTTCCGCGCACTTTCTCTAAGTCCCGCACTGACCGCTGCCGGAGCACGAACAGTCGAGGGATCGTGGGAGCGTGCGCCCACTTGATGGTTGCCTTTACTGCGGCGGTTCCCAAGGCTGCCACTTCTGTACGTCGCGGCGCTTTCTTCCAGAACCGCCGAAGCGCCTTGCCGGCTTGTCTTCTTGGGAGACTGACTCCTTGACCCACCGCTTCAGTTGGGCGGCTTGGGTCCACCTGTCATCGGCGCCCGGTCTCGGGGCCAATGCGGTCGCCGGTGCGATGTATTCAAAGATTTTCGAATCACCTCGAATCGTTCCTGGAAGTTTTTAAAAGGGGATCTCACCCGCATCGCGGCTTCCCTTCGCATTTCCTAGCGCTCGTTCTTCCCTTGAACTCTTGCGCCTCGGCTTTCCTGTCCTTGTGCTCTCTTTCGCCATGGCTTCCAACTTGCTCCCGACGCGTCTCGTTTGTTCCTCCGAGCTTGGGCCAGTGCGCAGGCTGCTGGGCTGGCGCACGGAGGAACAGAAACGACGGCTCTGCCGGGGATCTCTCCCCCTGATCCTGGAAAAGGGGGAGATGTTCTTCTTCACTGCCTATGCTCTGGCGGGGTTCGTCCCGCCAATTTCTTCCTTCTTTGTCACACTGCTGGAGACGTATGGGCTCCAGCTCCACCATCTCTCTCCCAACTCCTTCGCGATGGCCGCCGTCTTCGTCCATTTCTGCGAGATGTTTGTGGGGGTGCACGCTTCGGTGACGCTCTTCCGCTACTTCTTTGTGTTGCGGACGACTGGGCGTGGCTCGAAGACCCAGATGGGGGCGTACTACTTCCAGCATCGCTGCAAGGACCCAAAAGTCTCTGGATACCTTCTGCCCTTCAGCACATCAAGGTGGTAAAACTGGAGGGAGAGCTGGGTGGTAGTGCAGACCGACGAGCACGATCGCCTATCAACTCCCGACCGCTAGCCCAACCACCGATCGTCGCTTCTGGGAGGAGATCCCTGAGCTGGAGCAGGAGTACGCCCCGGTCTTGGAGCGGATCCGGTTCTTGGCCAACCAGGGGCTGACGTCCCTGATGGTGCTGATGGACTTCATGTCGCGCCGTATTGCGCCCTTGCAGCAGCGCAGTCGCCCAGCGTGGTACTATACTGGCGAGCAGGACTGTACCAGGCTGGAGAGGGGCCCCGGCTCTGATCCTTCCGACGTGGAGCTGTACGAGATGATGGGCAAGGTGAGCGGCGACTACATTCCCAGTGGCGACCCCGCCCTTCCGCCCTCTGCCACCCCCTCTTCTTGGAGCCACAGAGGAGGTCAGAGCTCCTGCGGAAGATGTCGAACCTCGACGACATCGGGATCGCCGTCCGGCAGGTCGGGGATGCCTTCCGGGGTATCACGATCCCCGGAACCGAGCGCTCCAGGTCGGGGCACGAGGCATCTGCTGCTGCCCAACCCTTCCCAAGAGCCGACGGAACTCAAGCCGCCGACAAGGGGAAGGGGAAGGAGCCGGTCCCCGGGCATCCAGAGAAGAAACGTGCCCGGTCTCCTTCGAGGGCGCCGCCTGCGCCGAGTCAGGGTGCCGGAGCACCCTTGCACCCATCTCCCGGGGGTGCTGGTCCATCGGGTGGCGACCCGAAGAGGCCCCGGGTGTCCCACCCCAGCAGATCTCTCCCCGGACAGCGGCAGTCCGAAGTAACCCAAGCGCCTCGTCATCCTTCCTCAAGTGGAGGGGCTTCTAGGACGGATGCTGGTGGGGCGACGCCGGGGAGTGTGCCGGGGGTCCAGGCGCCACGTCCCACGACCATTCCAACCGCAGGTCCTGGCGGTTCAATTACGGCCCAGAGGCCGGTGCTACAAGCCCGTTGGAGCGCTCATGTCGCCCAGTAAGTGTTGCTCCTTCTGGCTTGTAGGAGCAGCGTTCTCGTCTCCTCTCTTAGCCTGAGAGCTTTCTTTTCTTGCAGGGACCGACCGGCTGCCGGGGCGGGCCTCTTACCCGGCCATCTCCAACTGACGGAGGCTCCGCGCCTCAGCATCTGGGAACCGTGGTGGCTCCCATGGGCCCCAAGTCGACGGGAGCTTCCTTTGTGCCGGCGAGTTCACCCTCCGTGGTGGCCGCATCCGCTCCTGTCCGCCCTCCTTCACCAGCCCAGAAATCTGGTCCTGAGACTGGGAGGGCCGCTGTAGGTGCGCCTGCTGGCCCCCTGGCTTCCTTAGGACAGCGTCCCACTCCGGATGCTGAGGCACCGGCGCCTCCGCCGGTCTTAGACTCGACAGGGGGGGTCAGGGGCGTGACTCCTGCCCCCTCTGTCCCGGCGCCCGTGTGGGATGCCCTAGGGCGTGTCCAGACCAGCGCCCGACAGCTCCAGACTGCCTTCGAGCAGGAGCGGGGGGCGCTGGCCGGAGAGAGGGAACGCCTTCTCATATGGCAGCAGCGGGCCCAGGAGGCTAGGGCGGATCTTGACTCGAGACAGTCAAGACTTGAGGCCATGAGTGCTCTGCTTGACACTCAGAAGAAGGCCATTAGCCGCCTGGAGTCAGAGACCCGGCGGCTTCGTGCTTCCTACCGCGAGGCCCTGGCCCTTGTTGAAGCCAAAGCCGAGGAGCGTTCTGCCGCCACGGAGGAGTTGCGGCTGCAGGTAGCTCGTTGAGAGTGCGCCGTTGCTGATCGGGAACGCGCTGCAGCGGCCGAGGAGGAGAGGACCGCCGCCCGGCTGAAAGCCAAAGTGGGGGAGCTGAGGGCTCAGACCGAGGAGCTGGAGCTCTGTGAGTCGGCTGCTGCTGCGAAGGAGGAAACAGTTCTCCCAGGAGCGCCAGGCGGCGATGGATCGCGAGCTGGCAGCTCGCCAAGAGGTAGAAAAGCTCCAGTCTTTGCGGTCTACCGAGGCCCAGGCGGTTTGGGGCTTTAGTGCCAAGGCGGGGTCCGCCTTGGCTCCTCTTGGTTTCAGCCCTATGCGGATGGAGGCTCCGGTGCAGCAGATGTCTGAAGCAATCCTGGCACTTGAGTCCATCGGCGACAAGCTGGGTCGGCTCGAAGCGGTGATCGCCGACGAGCTTGAAGTGGAAGGACGGGGCCTGGCGACGGAGGTCGCTATGCACGTACTGGCATGCTTCCGGAGCCAAGACCCTTCCTTTTCTCTGGGGCCAGTCTGTCTAGGACCCGTTGCCGAGCGGGAGGAAGCTGCCAGGGTCGAGGTCGAGGACGTGGCCGCCCTTGTGGCCTCTAGGTTCCAACGGGAGTCCGGGGACTCTTAGGCATCTACCCCCGTGGCCACAAGGCCCTGTACCTCCTTTTTCATTTTTGTTAAGTCTGTAGCCCAGCTCATGGAGCCTTGTATGAACAGACTCCTGTTTCCTTCTGTGTCTGCACGTCTTAGTCTTCTTCCTGGTTTTACCTGGCCGAGTCCTTAGCTCCGCAAGGTACTCAGAAGCCTTGACCAATCTCGAAGCTCTGCATAGACACCTTCCCCGGGTCCTTACTATATATTAAGGGCCCCGGAGGTCTCCAGGACCCGCCCCATAAGAATGGGGGGGCGGGGTCTGGGCCTGCTAGCCACGTGGCAGGCCCGGAGCTCGCCTCTGAGGGGAGGTCCTGGCTTGCGGGGCACGTGGAGCCCTCGGACCTCTCCCCGTGGAGGGAGGAGGTTCGGCTTCTGTAGGCCACATGGCGGGCCCGGAGCCCCCCCTCAAGGAGATGGAGGTCCGGCCCCGCTGGACACGTGGGACCTTCGGGTCTCGCCCCTGCGGAAGTGGTGAGGTCTAGGTTCTTTGGTCTTACCTTGGGGTTTCAGTCTTGCGCGATCCCGTAGCAGCCCCCTGGTAGGTGCGTTCCATTGGATGAATGTACCTACCATACTCCTGCGGGGAGCTGAGGCCGAGAGGTCCTGCACACAAATAAGGGAAACGTAATTCTCCTTGGGGGCTCCCCCTCCTCTATCTCATAGTCTTATTTGGCTTACGGTCCCCGTCCACTTATACAGTGCTTGGGGACTACCGTGCGCGAAGTGCCGGGGGCTCGGGGCCCCCCTGGCTATTGGCCGGTACCTCCAACGCAACCGCCTTTGGTAGGGCAGAAAATGCCGACTAAAGGTGAGAATGAGAAGAGGGAGCTGAGCGCATGGTGAGCATGCGCTAGAAGTGCAGTCATAAAAAATTAATAAGTAAATTAAATGAGCACCAAGGAAGAGCAACGTAGGACAGGTTTCTTTTCACATAAATTTCCATAGGAGGAAGGCAGGCTAAGTATGGAGGCCACGACCTGCCTCATTAAGAAGGGAAGCAAGACTCTACGCGCTTGGGGTCGGAACCAGGCGAAGCTGAACGTAGTCCTGTACCGTCCCCTGAGGCTTAGCTGCTCCGAGCACTGTTCCTGGGCTTTATGGAATTTATCATAAAAAGAAGAGTCTGTCCTATTGTTGCTCTAGGGGTAGAACTTACGGAGGTGTTCTGTGTTCCGAGGGTTCGGGAGCGGGTCCCCATCCTCGGTTCTGGGGAATGGTCCCAGGATGTCCAGCCCCCATACGGCAAATGGCCATGTGGGCGGGATCATCTGTACCGTCCAAGCCGGTGTATGGATCTGCTTGGCGTGGAACAGGCACGCCTTGCAGCTCTCGACCAGCTTGATGGCATCCTGGAGTGTTGTCGGCTAGTAGAAGCCACGCCGGAAGGCTTTACCGACAAGCGTGCACGAGGAAGAGTGACTCCCTCATTCGCCTCCATGGATCTCAGCGAGCAAGTCGCAGCCTTCCCCCGGGTTATGCACCGCAATAGGACGCGGTTGGCGCCACATCGGTAGAGATCCCCTTCTACCAACGCGTGTCTCTTAGCCATACGCACGATCCGTTCAGCGGATACACGTTCATCAGGGAGGATATTGTCTTTCAAGTAGTCCCGGATCTCCGTGATCCATGCATCAGGTCTGACTTGAGCGTCTGGATCTTGAGCGCTGGGTTGCACGGAGTTCCCAGTGACGCTTACGATCCTTGGCGGCGTCCATGGCTGCAGGGCCGCCGGGACCGCCAGCTTCGAGGTGCTGGTCTAGCCCCCTTCGCCCGGCTCGGCGGGCCGGGCTGTGGGCCGCAGCAACGTCCTCTCAAAGTCTCCTTTGGGCACAGAGGCTCCGGTGGGGGCCTTCGTTGAGAGGTCGTCAGCTGCGGCCTTGCTAGCGCGCGGTACGTGGTGCAGGTCCAAGGCGAGGAAGTCTTTCTCCACCATCTGTACGTAGAGCAGATGAGCAGCTAGCTGTGGGTCACTGCAGGAGCATTCGCCCTTAACTTGCTTGATAACTAGCTGGGAGTCGCCCTCTGCCAACAACTGGTGAGCGCCTAGAGACAGGGCTGTCTTTAGGCCAGAGATGAGTGCTTCATACTCTGCCATGTTGTTGGTTGCCTTGGAATTGAGACGCACCATATACCCAGACTGCTCCCCCGATGGCATGAGGAGCAGTACGCCAGCACCGGCCCCCTGCTTTCGTGAGGGGCCGTTGAAGAAGAGTGTCCAGTAAGGACCGGTGAAGGCCGGAGCTCAGGACCCAGGTTCACCGTCTTCATGGCCCCCTGGGTCAGCCTGCGTTGGCATCCACTCAGCCACGAAGTCAGCCAGTGCTTGGCTCTTGACTGCGTGACGAGGGAGGAGTCTAGCTCAAACTCCGGTAGCTCCGCTGCCCATTTGGCGACATTGCCCGTCGCGTGGGGGCTGTGGTGGACAGCCTTCAGCGGATAGGAGGTGGCCACCGAGACCCGGTGGGCTTGGAAGCAGTGGCGGAGCTTCCTGGACGCTACGAGTACTGCATACAGCAGCTTATGGACCTCCAGGTACCTTGTCTTGGTGTCATGGAGGACCTCGCTGATGTAGTAGACAGGCCTCCCGATGGTCCGGACCCTCCCTTCCAGGTCAGAGATATCTCCATTTATGGCTCAGGCCTGCGGGAGGTGGGAGGGTCTGGGGAGGCCGCCGGGAGCTGATACTCGAAGGCTCCCAGGCTGTCTTGGACCTCCGGGAGGTCCCGCTGATTTCCCGGGAGCTCCGAGAGGTCCCGTTGGACATCCCAGAGGTTCTGTTTGACCTCTGGGGGGTCCCGTTGCACCTCCGGGAGGACCTGCTGGTCTTCCGGGAGGTTGTTTTGGGGGTCCGGGGGTCCGTTTTGGACCTCCGGGGGGTTGCCTCGGAGACCCGGGGGGTCGTCTTGGACCTCCGGGGTTTCCTGGCGCCCGTTTCCCGATACAGGAGCAGGCTGTGGCGATGAGGGGCCTGGCCGCTCTACGACGAGGACCATACTCACCACTGCAGCCGTCGCCGCGATGTAGAGCAACAGATGCTCTTCGGGCTCGGGGGCTACCATTACGGGTAGGGTCATCAGGAGTTGCTTCAGCTTCTGGAGAGCTTCTTCTGCTTCGTCGGTCCAAGAGAATGGGCCAGGTTTGCGCAGGAGCTTAGAGAAGGGGAGCGCTCGCTCTGCTAACCTCGGTATAAACCGACTCAGCGCGGCTAGGCATCCCGTGAGTTTCTTGACTTCTTTGATGTGGGCGGGGGGCCGCCTCAAGTAAAAGGCTTTGATCTTCTCTGGGTTAGCCTCAACTCCTGGGTGTGAGACCAGGAATCCTAAGGGTTTTCTAGAGGATACACCGAACACACACTTGTCGGGGTTCAGCTTGGTGCGCGTAGAGCGCAGTTTATCGAAGACTAAGGCCAGGTTATCTAGTAGGGATGAACTCTGTCTGCCCTTAACAACAATGTCATCGACATACACCCCAACGAAGGTAGGGAGAGCGTTCTTTAGGCCATGAGGCATAGGGACATAACAGCACAGACCGTCTACTGTGATGAAGGAGGTGTGCTCTTCATCTTCTCTAGACATAGGGATCTGATGGAAACCCGAGTAAGCATCTAGGAAGCACAGCATATCGCAGCCTGACGTCGAGTCTACTATTTGATCTATTCTAGGGAGAGGGAATGGATCTTTAGGACATGCCTTATTGAGACTGGTGTAGTCGATGCACATCCGGAGCTTCCCGCCGGCCTTTGTGACAACAACAGGGTTCACCAACCACCAGGGTGGCGGACTTCCCGTATGAAGCCAGCGTCCAGAAGCTTCTTGATTTCTTTGCGGATGAGGCTTTGCCGCTCGATGGACTGCTTGCGGGGCTTCTGTTGGACTGGCCGTACATCGGGGAAGACCTTTAGGTGGTGCCCGATCACCTCCCTAGGGACCTCTGGCATCTGCGACGGCTGCCATGCAAACACATCGACATTGTGCCAGAGGGAGGTGGTGAGCGCGCCTTCCTATTTGATATCCAGGCCCCCGGCTACCCGGGTGGTCTGGATGGCGTCGGCGCCGATTTTGACGAGCCTCAAGGGGACGTCGCCCTCGTCGAGGGGTTGCACATGGGGTGCTGTAGTAGAGGCACGGTGGCGTGCACTTGGGTGGAGCCGGTTTGGTTCTGCACTGCCTGGGGTTGGTGCTCTAGCTGTTGTAAGCGCTTGGAGCTTTTCCAAGGCTAACACTGCGGCAGTACGGTCTCCACGAATCCTGAGGACGCCTGTTGGTGTAGGCATCTTCAGGACAAGGTAGCCGTAGTGGGCTACTGCCATGAATCGGTACAGGGCTGGCCTGCCAATTATGGCGTTGAATGGGAGGTCGATCTCCGCCACGTCGAACAGAATGTACTCTGTCTGATAGTTGTCCGGTGCCCCAAAGGTCACCGGGAGGCTGATGTGGCCGTAGGGAACGACCTGTCCCGGCCCTACCCCTGAGAACGGGCTCGATGGGGTGAGCTTGGCCATCGGGATCTGCAGCTTCTGGAAAGCTGCGCGACTGATGAGGTTCAGTACAACCCCGCCATCCACCAAAACGTGGTACATCCTTACGTTGGCGATGGTGGAGGCCACTAAGAGCGGTAGTTGGCCGGACCCAGCCATGTTCCTGGGGCAGTCGGTGGCATCGAAGCTGATGGGGGTTCCCATCCACCTGAGGTGCGGCGCTGCACCCGGGAGGGGAGCCACGGACGCTACCGCTCGGCGCAAGGTCTTAACCGCGCTTCGGGACAAGGGGTCAGCGGACCCACTGTAGATGATGTAGAGCATCTTCCGGTGCTCGTCATCACTGGAACTGGAGCTCTCATGATTGCGCACCGCCTTCACGACGCGCTGAGGCTCCTGGAACTCCACCTGGTGGTCGACGTCGTCTGGGGCGTCGACCTTCTGCTTGCCCTCCCTTTGACGGTAGGGTGGGGCATCAGTTAGAAGCTGCTTCCCTTTCCGGAAGCGCTCCGCGAGCTTCTGGATTTCCCGGCACTCGGCAGCAGTGTGGTAACTGGTGCCGTGCACGGGGCATAGCTCGCCCTGGCCCCCGTCCGGAGCCGGTGACTGTCGCGGCCTTTTGTCGGGGCGTGGCCCCCGGGCTCCACTGGGTGCTGCTGCTGTGGCAACGGGGGTCACAGACGGCGGTTTCATCTTGCCACCGCCCCTGTTCCTGATCTTCCCGCCGCTTCCATAGGAAGTGGCGCTGGAAGCGGCGCCAGATCCTGGCTACCCCCCTGGCTCGGAGGCTGGTAGAGAGTGCTAGTTTCGCCCTTCGGCTGCTCTGGCGCACTTGTCCGCCAGGCTGAAGAGCTCTGAGACGTCGCAAACCTCTCTAGTCGCGAGCTTCTCAAGCATCTTCTTGTCCCGAACGCCTTGCCGGAACGCCACCACCACAGAAGCATTCTGGATGTGTGTGATGGTGTTCCGCACATGGGAGAACCGCTGGATGAAGGAACGCAGCGACTCCCCAGGCTGTTGCTGGATGGCATGGAGGTCGAGTTCCGTGCCATGCCGGGTGTAGGAACTGCCAAAGTTGGCGGTGAACTGCCGGCAGAGCTCTCCCCAGGAAGTTATGGAACCCTGGGGGAGGTTCATGAGCCAAGATCGGGCTGGGCCGGTCAAGGCGACGGGGAAGTAGTTGGCCATGACGGCCTCATCCCCTCCTGCGGCAAGTACGCGGTGGAGAAGATCTGGAGGAACACCGCCGGGTTGACGCTGCCATCGAACTTCTCGGGCAGGTGCGGCAGGAACTTGCGCGGCCACCTCGTGAAGCGAAGGTGGGGTGCCAGGGCCGCACATCCTACCCCTGTTGCCGCAGGTGTTGGTGCCGCGAACGCTTGGTTCGCCGTCGGCACGGTGTATCCCGGTATGGGCAAAGCTGCACCATAGACCGGGGGCGCCGTTTGCAGGGCATATGGCTGTGGCATATGCTGCGCGGCGTATGCCTGGGGCAGAGTTCGCGTGGCGAAGACCTGCTCTTCAGGCTGGGTCGAGGCCGACGTCATGCTGTCGCCAGCCTCTTGGTTGCGACGCCTTTCCCGATGTCGCTCGAGGTACACCCGGGCATCTTGGCCCAAGTGGCACCGTTCCAACTCTGTCCTCAGGTCCGTCGATGGAAGCCTGGTGGAGCTGGAACCCGCCGTCTGCCCGTCAACCGTTGGCGTGCGCGTCAGCGACACTGCCGGTTGACTGGAGTGTCGTCCCCGCCGAAGTCGAGGGTTTGCTGCGGCGACGACGAGGCGGTCTACCTCACGTATCCACTGCTGGGGTGCTGAATGAGGTGCGTCCCCAGCAGGTGGATTGCGCAGTAGCGCTCTTGCTGCAGCTAGTGCACCCCTGTGGGGCACGCTTAGAGCTGCAGAAGATCTGACGCTGGTTGGAGCCTGCATTGCCGGAGTCGGCGTTGCCGGAGTCGGCTGCTGGCTACCAGCTTGCGCCGACACACTCCGTCCCGAGTGCGTCGACATGTACTCCCCTCTAGTCACGGTTTGCCGTGAACGCGGGGGAGGAGAGTTTGCCACTGAAGGAAGCTTGGTCATCTTTGTCAGAGGAAACTCGTCGCGCAAGGGAAAAGCCCCCTACCTAGCGCGCCAAATGTCGAAGTGTATGGTCGACACTTCCCCCGGACCTGCACTGGGCAGCCCGCAGAGGTTCTTTTTCGGAGGGGCTAGTCACTTGCGGAGAGCTTGAGTGTATGGACGAATTAAGGAGGAGCTTGACACGGCGAGTTTTACATGGTTCAGGCCGCCGGAGTGTAAAACCCTACGTCCACGGCGAGCTGAGGAGCTCGCTGTATTGCTTGTTGCTCAGAACCGGAGTCCTGAGCTTGGGGATGAGTGATGTCTAGCGTATGAGTTGCGGGAGTGTGAACCCTTGCTAACGTTGCCTACCCGAGCCTTTTATAGTCCAAGGCTCGAGCGGCTTACAAGGGGGGCCCGGGGCCCGACAGGTGGCCCTGGGGAGATTGCCTGCCGACTATCGTATCTGCAGTTATGTCGGTAGTTGTCTCTGGCGAAGGCTTCTGAGTCTTCGTCTTACCGCCCTGTCCATGCTGCATGCTAGTCGTAGTGGTTGATGATGGCGGAGGCGTCAGGGGATGTCTTGTCGCTGTGTTTATTGGCTGGCAGGTTCTGACACCGCGCGCCAGTCTGTGATGTGACTGGGCGCAACGGCACCTGACAGAGGCGTGCTCCGTGTCTCCGCGTCTTGGGAAGGCACGGGCCTTGAATACCTTGTACGGGCAAGGTATGGGGCGTCTTTACGCCCGCAGCCTACCGCTCGGGGGCAGGCAGCGCTCTTCTGCTGGGCACGTGGTGGGCCCGGAGCCCTCCTCAAAGAAGAGGGAGGTCCGGCCCCGCAGGACACGTGGAGCCCTCAGACCTCTCCCCGCGGAGGGGGAGGTTCGGCTTCTGTCGGCCACGTGGCGGGCCCGGAGCTCTCCTCTGAGGAGAGGGAGGTCCGGCCCCGCTCGACACGCGGCGCCTTCGGACCTCTCTCCCACGGAGGGGGAGGTCCGGCTTCTGCAGGCCACGTGGCGAGCCCGGAGCTCTCCTCTGAGGAGAGGGAGGTCCGGCCCCTCCGGACGCATGGCGCCTTCGGAGCTCTCCCTGCGGAGAAGGGTGAGATCCTTAGGCATTTTCCCCTGTGTGCGGGGGTACCCCATATCGCGGGTACCGACAGAGCTCATCCCTGAGAAGTGGGAAGAGGTCCGCCGCTAAACTGGCAACGTGGCAGGCTCGGGGCTCATCTCCGCAAAGGGGGAGAGGTCCGACCCTGTGGGACACGTGTTGCCCCGGAGCTAGCCTCTGCGGAAGAAGCAAAGGCAGTTCCGCAGGACACATGTCACCTTCGGAGCTAGTCACCGCGGAAATCAGAGGACCAGTCGCGCGGGATACGTGTCAATCTCGGAGCTCACTTCCGAGAGGTCCGGTTCTATTGGACACGTGTCACCACCAGAGCTTATCTCCGGGAGGTCCGACACTGTTGGACACGTGTCTACCTCGGAGCTCGTCTCTGAGGAAAAAGGGATAGTCCGGCGCTACTTGATGCGTGGCATTCACGGAGCTGACCTCCGAAGAGAGGGAGGTCCGGAATGGATACGTGGCACACCCGAAGCTACCTCCAGGGAGAGGGAAGGTCCGGCACTGACACGTGGCATGCGCGGAGCCACCTCCGAATAAAAGAGGAGGTCCCGACCGCCAAGATACGTGGCGCACGTGGAGCCCACCTCCGAAGGAGAGAGAGGTCTTGCTCGCTTGACACGCGGCACAACCAGAGCTCGTCTCTGTGGAAAGGAGGAGACCAGGCCCCGGTGGACACGTGGAGCTTCCGGAACTCATCATCGTGAAGGAAACGAGTTTTGGAGCGGTTTTTGGATTCTGTACGCGTTGAAATACTGGTACGGAGGAGAAACCGACCCGAATTCCACAATGTTACCGCACCAAATCAACTAAAGATAAGTTGTTAAGATTCAAAGACAATCTGAATAGAACTCTTATTCGAAGTCCAATCAGATTAGGACTCTTCTTATCCCAATTATAAATAGAACCCAGAACCTCTGGCCGAAACCACAAACTTCTTTTCCAAATCCTGAGCCGACGACTTAGAGCCCTAACCCCAACTCGCCGAGAAAGCCATCTCCGAAGTTCAGCAAGGAAGATCGCCGTAAGAGAGCCCAACGATCTGAGACGGAGCCGAGACCGAGAAGAACGTAAGGTAGGTCTCCAATACCACCTTACGACATTGTTGTGTTTTCTTTGCATCTGTTCTTCGATTCCTTTCGAACAGAAGCTTTCTCATGGACAGATCACTTGTTGATCGGGTTGATCTGAAGACAAGGTCATCGCCACGTCCACATTTGATCCGAACACCTCTGTTCATCATAAAACCATGCAAGAACACGTACAAACCGATCTAATAAAACTGCATTATAGGATAGCATGCATATGAATCATCGCATCTAGTAAAAGTTTGTGCATAATATTGATTGCTATGGATCTTGTATGTGCGTGATCCTGAATATCAGGACAAGCTCAGGGAGCTGTCTATGACAAACTGCAACAGCAAGGTTTCGAGATCCAAGAGCAACCAGAACCGCAAGAACAAGGCAAGTGCTCCTTGACCATATTGATCATATGTTTTCGGAAAAACTGTTTATTTTTGCGAAAAGGTGTGTATGCTGAGTCAGACATGATGGGAAAACCCTTTTATAGGATTTTACTAGTTTTGGTTAAAATCACCCTTGTCGCCAGGGAAGTTTATGAGTCGGGTATGGTTTTTGTTTTAAGCTTCGCTGAGTCCATGGGATTGGGAAGCGAGATAGATGTGTCTAGCTAACTGCACTCGTAATGATAATGAGAAACTGATGTTGTTAATGAACATGGATCGGAGGGAGATCTAGGCAAGACTGGGTTTGTGAATGAGGTAGCATGAGATGGTGGTTTACTTACCGTAGATCTAAGGATCGGTTCATGCGAGCACATGCCAGGATAACAGTGCCACCACAAGTCCAAGTATGGGTGCGGCTTAGCTGAGTAATTCGGTAAGTTGCTAGATTGTTATGGACCGTGGAAGGCGCGGGGAATGGGAGTCGAGTGAGGACTGTCCTGGGAACTGCATGGCACAAGAGGGGGCCCGTGGGTGGGAGAATTGGAGATTCTAGCCTGCCGGTGAAACCTTAGTGAGTCCATACATCTAGTAACCCCTTTGTAAAGGCTATTTTGTGATCTCTTGGCCATACACCGACGGTTGTGTACTGGTATAATGGAGGTTCTGCAGTCGCCGACGGGTGACGAAATCACAAACTTGTGGGTAAAGAGGTGCAAACTCTGCAGAGTTCTTAAAGCTATCATGATAGCCGAGCGTACGGTCACGAGCGCCTGGCCAACTTCCATGATTAGTGGGGATGGTGATTGGATATGGTTATTGGTTATGGTTTTGGATGGTTTGGTTATGGTTTGGTTTTGGGACTGTTGAGTCCGGGTGATAAGATGGGTTGCATGACTGTTGAGTCATGGCAACGAGGTTGGTCTCGGTGTGAGACGAAGTTGTTTATGAGATGAGATGGTAGCGAATACGAGATGGTATTCGTGAGATGGTAGCGAATACGAGGAGATATTCGTGAGCAAGAGTGAGGTTGATTGATTGTGACATAGAAGTTAATGAGCATAACGGAGGTATGATTGGTATTTTAATACACGTTGGGATTACATTAACTTAAAGATGAGTTACTGTTTTATCATGGTTTTGATAAATAACTTTGCTTTCTGCAATGAGCATCTTATACCTACCTTGTTGTGAGCTTCATATCATATTTTTCCCGCACTTGCTGAGTACATCATTGTACTCAAACTTGCATTATTATTTCATCATCAGCAGCAGGAGAAGATTTCTATGAAGACCAAGTGGAGCATTAGGCGTGTGATCTGTTCTCAACCTTGCGTGTGGGGATGGAGTAGAGATGGAGCCATTGCTGCCTAGAATTGCTTCTGCATTAGTTAAATTGCTTCCGCATTAATTAGAAGACTTCCGCTGCATAGAAATAAGATTTCCGCTGTGAGCATGAGTCCAAGACTCATGAGACATTGTAATAAACTCTGTTATTCGTGGTAATATATAATCTGAATTCAGTTTGTGGAACATATGTGTATGTGTGATGAATGTCCTGGGCACACATATGCATCAGTTCTCGGTTCCGTTGTTTTCCACAGAATTGAGTGCGTCACAGATTGGTATCAGAGCCACGGTTGACAGTGGGTTACACATCTAAGTAGGAAATACAGATTGGTATCAAAAGCACTGGATGAGGGTAGAGTACACACCTGGATACAATCACGGATTGGTACCAGAACCACGGGTTGATGGTAGGTTACACACCTAAATACAATCACAGATTAGTATCCGACACAGATTGGTACCTAAGCCACGCTGACCGTAGGATGCAAGCCTAGGATGCATATATTGGCCTTGAAACTACCTTACATAGGAAACCATTCTTGAATAGGAGTTGTGTGAGCCCTTGCAATGATTGTTTGTGATTGTGTGCTTAGTGTGAGTTGTGGGACGTCTCAAAACGTTGTCCATATCCACACGTAAGTAGAAAGAGGAGTGAAATGTTTCGGCACTTGTTCACATCCTCATATGGGCTAATATATATATAGTCCAACTCACCTTGATGCATATAGTTGAGGGAATCTACCTAACCTTCTAACCTTCTATTCTATTTTGATCTCTCTCACATATGGTGAGAGGAAACGCCGGCCGAAGGAACATCCGTGATAACCAAGAGGATGGTCACGATGAAGTTCCTGTTAACCCAGGAGCTGGCGAGAACCACCTGGAATGGTTGATGGCCATGCAGAATCAACTTATGCAAACCATGATCCAAACTTTGGGTCAGTTGCAGGCCAACAACAACAACCCCGTTCCGGCACCACCGCCACCACCACCACCGGCTCATAACAGGTTGGGAGAGTTCATGAGGACTCGACCACCCACCTTCGCTCAAGCTAACGACCCCATGGAGGTCGACGACTGGTTAAAATCCATGGAGAAGAAGCTTGTCGTAGTGTAGTGCAATGACCGAGAGAAGGTCCTCTTTGCGTCGCACCAACTTATGGGAGCTGCCGCTGACTGGTGGGATGCCCTATGCAACGCTCATGTCGACCCGGAGACGATCACTTGGACTGAGTTCAAGGAGAGTTTCCGCTCTCATTACATCCCTGCTGGTGTAATGATGCTCAAGAGGCAAGAGTTCGAAGGTCTCCGCCAAGGACAGAGAAGTGTGAATGAGTATCTCAACAAGTTCACACAACTGTCCCGGTATGCCCCCGAAGATGTCAACTCAGACCAGAGGAAGCAATACCTGTTCATGAGAGGGTTGAACAATGAGATCCAGGTTCAGCTCCTCAACAATGACTACGTAAGCTTTCAGAAGCTGGTTGACAAGGCTATAGTGGTTGAAAGCAAGATCCGAGAGATCGAGCGAGAGTGCAAGAGGAAGATGCCATACCAGCCTCAAGGGAGCAACGTACGACCTTGGTACATGCCCCAGGCCGCACAACAGTATGGATCGACCACTCCTGCATACTGCCCTAGTCAGCAATCACAGCAACGACCCGTTGCACCAGCACCTCGTGTGCCCATGCCTCCTGTGCCCCGACCTAACATGGGAGCTCCTGTTCAAAACCCCTGCCCCAAGGTACCTGCTGCCGTAGGCAACAGGGCATGCTTTACAGGTGGGGAAACAGGACACTTCGCGAACCAGTGCCCGAGGAGGGGCCCTGGACAGCAAGGCAATGTGCCCAAACAGAACCCGCGACCGAACGACGGAGACAATCAAGGAAACCGGGGACAACCGAACTATGCTCGCAGCAACGTGAACCATGTCTCTGCTGAGGAAGCACAACAGGCTGAGGACGTCGTAATTGGTATGTTCCTTGCAAACTCCAACCCAACCACCATCTTATTTGATTCTGGAGCATCACATTCCTTCATATCATCCAAGTATGTTGCCAAACATCATCTACCCATGTCACACTTAAAATGTGCTATGTTAGTTAATTCTCCTGGTGGAGAGATGAGGACTAATATAGTATGTCCGAATGTAAGCCTTAAAATAAGGGGGTAGACTTCCTTGCCAACCTTATTGTCTTGGATTCCCAAGGGATTGACATAATACTCGGGATGGATTAGTTAAGCAAGCACAACGGGGTAATCCAATGTGCTGAAAGAAGCGTGCAGTTGACAAATGAGAACAGTATTCGTGTCGAGTTTGAGTCAGTCCAACAAACAACCGGAAAGGCAATCTTGAACCACGTTGAAGGAGCAACATTGGAAAGCATTCCAGTGGTTCAAGAATTCTCGAACGTGTTTCTAGAGGAGCTTCCAGGTATGCCCCCTGATCGGGACATTGAGTTTGCCATTGATTTGGTACCTGGAACTGCACCCATAGCAAAGAGACTCTATAAGATGCCCGTCAATGAACTGGTAGAACTCAAGAAGCAAATTCAAGAACAGTTGGAGAAGGGTTTCATACGTCCAAGCTCGTCACCATGGGGAGCTCCTGTGCTCTTCGTAGACAAGAAGGATGGGACCCAAAAGATGTGCGTGGATTATAGGTCTCTCAACGAGGTGATGATCAAGAACAAATACCCTCTGCCCCGTATAGAGGACCTATTCGACCAAATGAAAGGAGCCCGAGTGTTCTCCAAGTTTGATATTCGATCGGGTTATTTCCAGCTGAAGATTAAGCCCTCCGATATACCCAAGACTGCCTTTCGAACACGGTATGGTTCGTATGAATATACCGTAATGTCTTTTGGGTTAACAAATGCACCCACATACTTCATGTACCTTATGAACAAGGTTTTCATGGAGTACTTGGATAAGTTCGTCGTGGTTTTTATCGACGACATTATGGTGTATTCAAAAAGTGAGGAGGAGCATGAAGAACATTTGAAATTGACCTTACAGAAAATGCGTGAGCATCAATTGTATGCCAAGCTTAACAAGTGTCAATTTTGGTTAAAGGAAATATCGTTCCTAGGCCACATTATCTCCGAAGAAGGGGTATCGGTTGATCCCGGAAAAGTGAGAGATGTTCTGAAGTGGGACCAACCGCAAAACGTGAGGGATATTCAGAGTTTTCTTGGGATGGCTGGATACTATCGACGTTTCATTACGGACTTCTCTAAGATAGCAAAGCCTATGACGGAGTTGCTAACGAAGGGGAAAGCCTTTCGATGGACACCAGCATGCCAAGAAAGTTTTGAGGAGCTCAAGAAAAGGCTAACCACAGCGCCAGTTTTATTATTGCCGGACGTAAGCAAGAGCTTTGACATATATTGTGACGCATCCTGACAGGGGCTCGGATGTGTGCTCGTGCAAGAAGGACAAGTGGTAGCCTATGCCTCATGACAATTAAAGAAGCACGAGCTTAATTATCCTACACATGACTTGGAGCTAGCAGCAGTAGTGCATGCATTGAAGATTTGGAGACATTATATCCTTGGTCATCGATGTGAGATCTATACGGATCATAAAAGCCTCAAGTACATATTTACACAAACGGACTTGAATTTGAGGCAACGTCAATGGTTGGAACTCATCAAGGATTACGATGTTGGAATCAACTATCACCCTGGGAAGGCCAATGTAGTAGCCGATGCATTGAGCCGAAAGGGAGCATGTCACCAACTCACGGTTCGGGAGCTACCACCCGAACTACGAAAGGAGTTCGAACGGTTACACCTCGGATTCTTGAACAACATGGAAATGATGGAGATCCACTCTTCATTGGAGCAAGAGATAAGAGATGGCCAATCAATGGATGAGGAGATCAAGGAAAGGATCCGACAAGGAATGGAGAAGGATTTCAAAGAAGATGAGAAGGGTACGCTTTGGCTAGGAAAAAGGATTTGTGTGCCTAACGTGAAGCACCTCCGCGACATGATATTGAAGGAGGCACATGATTCACCCTATTCCATACATCCCGGAAGTACCAAAATGTACAAGGACTTGAAGACTTGTTATTGGTGGGATGGTATAAAAGGGATATAGCCGAATATGTTGCCCTATGCGACACATGCCAACGGGTGAAGGCCGAACAACAAAGACCCGCTGGATTGTTGCAACCCTTGAAGGTACCCGAATGGAAGTGGGAGGACATCAGTATGGATTTCATCGTCAGATTGCCACGTACTCAGTCGGGTTATGACTCCATCTGGGTTATCGTGGACCGATTGACGAAAACAGCCCATTTTCTCCCTATAAGGGCCAAGTACAACGTTGCACAACTAGCCGAGTTGTACATGGAGCAGATCGTGTGCCGTCATGGAGTCCCGAGGAGGATAGTCTCTGATCGAGGTTCTCAGTTTACCTCTAGATTCTAGAGGAAGTTGCAGAAATCTATGGGTACACGACTGGATTTTAGCTCCGCCTATCACCCACAAACCGATGGGCAAACCGAAAGGACAAACCTAATTTTGGAGGACATGTTGAGAGCATGCACCTTGAAACGTGGACGTAGTTGGGATAGGAGTTTACCGTACGCCGAATTCTCCTATAACAACAGCTATCAAGCTAGCTTGAAGATGTCGCCTTTCGAAGCATTGTATGGTAGACGGTGTAGAACACCACTGTTTTGGAGCAAGACCGGAGAGAACCAGGTGTTTGGACCCGAAGTGCTACAAGAAGCTGAAAAACAAGTCCAAACGATACGGAAGAACTTAAAGGCTGCTCAGTCACGACAGAAAGGCTATGCGGACAATAGGCGAAGGAAGTTGAACTTCGAAGTAGGAGACTTCGTATACCTTAAGGTATCGCCTATCCGTGGCCAACGACGTTTCAATTTCCTCATCTGTTCTCTACTAACGAATCTCGAGGGCGAGATTCAATTTAAGGGGGGTAGATTTGTGACACCCTTATTTCTGGTTTCTGCATGTAATCATGTTTCATGAAGTGAACATTTTAAAAGAAGTAGGAACAGAGAAAAATATCAAAAAGATAGCTAGTAAGAGCCGAATCCAGTTCCCAGAGAGCACCGAAGACAACTTCCGTGGCTCGCTGGCCACGTGGCGTGTTCGGAGCTGATCCCTGCGAAGTGGGGAGAGGTCCGCCACTAAACTGGCCACGTGGCAGGCTCGGGGATCATCTCCGCAAAGGGGGAGAGGTCCGACCCTGTGGGACACGTGTTGCCCCGGAGCTAGCCTCTGCAAAAAAGCAAAGGCAGTTCCGCAGGACACATGTCACCTTCGGAGCTAGTCACCGTGGAAATCAGAGGACCAGTCGCATGGGATACGTGTCAATCGCGGAGCTCACCTCCGAGAGGTCCGGTTCTATTGGACACGTATCGCCACCGGAGCTTATCTCCGGGAGGTCCGACACTGTTGGACACGTGTCAACCTCGGAGCTCGTCTCTGAGGAAAAAGGGAAAGTCCGGCGCTACTTGACGCGTGGCATTCACGGAGCTCACCTCCGAAGAGAGGGAGGTCCGGAATGGACACGTGGCACATCCGGAGCTATCTCCAGAGAGAGGGGCACTGACCGCCAGGATACGTGGCGCACACGGAGCCCACCTCTGAAGGAGAGGGAGGTCTTGCTCGCTTGACACGCGGCACAACCGGAGCTCATCTCTGCGGAAAGGAGGAGACCAGGCCCCGGTGGACACGTGGAGCTTCCGGAACTCATCACCACGAAGGAAACGAGTTCTGGAGCGGTTTTTGGATTCTGTACGCGTCGAAATACCGGTACGGAGGAGAAACTGACCCGAATTCCGCAATGTTACCGCACCAAATCAACTAAAGATAAGTTGTTAAGATTCAACGACAATCTGAATAGAACTCTTATTCGAAGTCCAATCAGATTAGGACTCTTCTTCTCCCAATTATAAATAGAACCTAGAACCCTTGGCCGAAACCATGAACTTCTTTTCCAACTCCTAAGCCGAAGACTTAGAGCCCTAACCCCAACTCGCCGAGAAAGCCATCGCCGGAGCTCAGCAAGGAAGATCGCCGGAAGAGAGCCCAACGATCTGAGAAGGACCCGAGACCGAGAAGAACGTAAGGTAGGTCTCCAATACCACCTTACGACATCTTTGTGTTTTCTTTGCATCTGTTCTTCAAATTCCTTTCGAACAGAAGCTTTCTCGTGGACAGATCACTTGTTGATCGGGTTGATCTAAAGACAAGGTCATCGCCATGTCCACATTTGATCCAAAGACCACTGTTCATCATAAAACCATGCAAGAACATGTACAAACCGATCTAATAAAACTGCATTATAGGATAGCATTCATATGCATCATCGCATCTAGTAAAAGTTTGTGCATAATATTGATTGTTGTGGATCTTGTATGTGCATGATCCTGTATATCAGGACAAGCTCAGGGAGCTGTCTATGACAAACTGCAACAACAAGGTTTCGAGATCCAAGAGAAACCGGAACCGCAAGAACAAGGCAAGTGCTCCTTGACCATATTGATCCTATGTTTTGGGAAAAACTGTTTTGTTTTGCGAAAAGGTGTGTGTGCTGAGTCAAACATGATGGGAAAACCCTTTTATAGGAGTTTACTAGTTTTGGTTAAAACCACCCTTGTCGCCAGGGAAGTTTATGAGTCGCGTATGGTTTTTGTTTTAAGCTTCGCTGAGTCCATGGGATTGGGAAGCGAGATAGATGTGTCTAGCTAACTGCACTCGTAATGATAATGAGAAACTGATGTTGTTAATGAACATGGATCGAAGGGAGATCTAGGAAACACTGGGTTTGTGAATGAGGTAGCATGAGATGGTGGTTTACTTGCCGTAGATCTAAGGACCGGTTCATGCGAGCACATACCAGGATAACAGTGCCACCACAAGGCCAAGTATGGGTGCGGCTTAGCTGAGTAATTAGGTAAGTTGCTAGATTGTTATGGACCGTGGAAGACGCGGGGAATGGGAGTCGAGTGAGGACTGCCCTGGGAACTGCATGGCACAAGAGGGGGCCCGTGGGTTGGCGATTCTAGCCTGCTAGTGAAACCTTAGTGAGTCCATACATCTAGTAACCCCTTTGTGAAGGCTATTTTGTGATCTCTTGTCCATACACCGACGGTTGTGTACTGGTATAATGGAGGTTCTGCAGTCGCCGACGGGTGACGAAATCACAAACTTGTGGGTAAAGAGGTGCAAACTCTGCAGAGTTCTTAAAACTATCATGATAGCCGAGCTTACGGTCACGAGCTCCTGGCCAACTTCCATGATTAGTGGGGATGGTGATTGGATATGGTTATTGGTTATGGTTTTGGATGGTTTGGTTATGGTTTGATTTTGGGACTGTTGAGTACGGGTGATAAGATGGGTTGCATGACTGTTGAGTCATGGCAACGAGGTTGGTCTCGGTGTGAGACGAAGTTGTTTATGAGATGAGATGGTAGCGAATACGAGATGGTATTCGTGAGATGGTAGCGAATACGAGGAGGTATTCGTGAGAAAGAATGAGGTTGATTGATTGTGATATGGAAGGTAATGAGCATAACGGAGGTATGATTGGTATTTTAATACACGTTGGGATTACATTCACTTAAAGATGAGTTACTGTTATCATGGTTTTGATAAATAACTTTGCTTTCTGCAATGAGCCTCTTATACCTACCTTGTTGTGAGCTTCATATCATATTTTTCCCGCACTTGCTGAGTACATCATTGTACTCAAACTTGCATTATTATTTCATCATCAGCAGCAGGAGAAGATTTCTATGAAGACCAAGTGAGCATTAGGCGTGTGACCTGTTCTCAACCTTGCCTGTGGGGATGGAGTAGAGATGGAGCCATTGCTGCCTGGAATTGCTTCCGCATTAGTTAAATTGCTTCCACATTAGTTAGAAGACTTCCGCTACATAGAAATAAGACTTCCGCTGTGAGCATGAGTCCAAGACTCATGAGACATTGTAATAAACTCTGTTATTCGTGGTAATATATAATCTGAATTCAGTTTGTGGAACATATGTGTATGTGTGATGAACGTCCTGGGCACACATATGCATCAGTTCTCGGTTCTGTGGTTTTCCACAGAATTGAGGGCGTCACAGCCGTGTACCCCGACGGGGGCATCGCCTCGTCCTCGGACCCCTCCTCATAGCTCTCACCTGCATACAGCTCAAATATTGCAACCGTGAGCACGATGGCTGAGCAAGACTTAACCGACACCCTAGTCATGGAACTCTACATGCTTGGAGGTATAATATAGGACAAGGACTTTGCAATAAAGACATGCCTACATGTGGATCCTTAATTTCAGTTTTATAGCAACAGTTTAATGAGCTTTAGGCAGCCCTCACATCGGAAGTCCACAATCAAACAAGAAACGCTTTCCTCCGATGTGATGATGCCCAAAGTGAAAGATAAACTTAATTAGCTCTACACCTACAGCAAACATGGTTTCAAAACATTAATAATTCATTACAGCATATTATCATTCCTCTGGCTTATTGTTCTTCTTACTACGTCACAGAACAGTGAACAAGCGGTACTCAAATAACCGCGAGGGACAGTGATTGCAATCAGGAGACACCCGGACAACACGTTGCATACACCCACTTTCAGAAGCGTGATTCCACACCCCTTCCTACTCTATTGTATGCAACAACCTTTCAAAGGCAACCCAAATGCCGAACCGGTCCATCCGTAACGGGTAGGAGGTCCCTGGATGGAGCGTGATTGTGCCCACCGGCAGATTTACACCTTGCTACCCTCAACCCACTCCTATTTACAGTTGGGTAAGCCTCGACACCCAGGTTAACCAATTACATCGGTTTCCTTCTTATGTCAGTATGCCATCCGGTACTGTTTGATACTTGTTCATTAGGCCCGCACACGACTCGGTCCTCAATCGACACCAACAGGGCTACGCACGTGAGACCTCCGCTCACTGCTTCCTATCCCCCCTGCTGGGTCTCATTTTCACCACTCTTAAGCCATTTTCTATTTTGACCAAACCGTGTGATAAACCTTACCTCGCGAGTAGATTCCAACTACTCGACTTCTACCGAGATCCTAAGCATATTAGCAGGGCCTTGTCTACTCGTCGGGTCTGTAAGCTACCCAACCCTTCATAGGATTTAACAGGTTATACAAGTGGGGTTTCAATCACCTCAACTCTAATGCAAACATTCACCCTAGACATAAGTGATACAAATAAAGAATTTACAAAAGTACTTAAATGCAAATCAGGGCTTGCCTGGTTGCGAGTCGGAGGAGAAGTTAGCTTCTGGTGGGAGGACGTCCAAGGGCTCCGGTTTGTCCTCAACTTCGGTCACTATATGAGATGTAACAAAATATATGTGTAAGCATTAAGGACTTATAAGAAGTAAACTTCTATTCATAGCTACTGCTATTTAGAATCCTTAATTGGCTTTGGGATTTTTACAGTAGATACTAGACTCTCTAAGGATGATCTGAGCAAAATTTGGAGACATGTCATTGCACAATGTAGTCTTTAAGAGTCCTACAAGTACAATGCTTCTCTGAATTTTGAGTCCCATTCAGGAGCTTTGACATAGCTAAAAGTGGAATATCTGATTAGGGTAAGTCTTCATGGTTCTAACAAAATGTGTTTCACCATTTTTGGAGCTACCAACAGAGAGATATGAATTTTTAAAGTTGGATAGGAGTTCCGGAAAAGTTTCTGTTTAAATTTGAATTTCCAAATAAAGGCTAAACTTTGGAAGGAAATTTGGCCTACCAATTGAAATCCAATTAAGCCCAAATTTTTACTGGAGATCAATAACTATGAAAAGGATTTGCTGCCCAAATTTGGGAATGTTTCATAAAGAATTGCTCCTGAAATAAATCTCCAAAGATTTATTAAAAACTATTCTACAGAAATTCCTGTGAATTTTCATAGCAAGAAATTTGTTCCTCTGTGAAGTACTCCTCATGAGGATTCCAAAAAAAATTGTCTCACTAATTTTGGAGCTTTCTACCCAAAGTTATGTATTTTCCAAGTTTCACTAACTTTCTGTTTGAATTGTACAGAGCACTCAACGTGGGGCCCACTCGTCAGGTCTTTCTTCAACCTCCCGCCAGAGAACGCGCGTGCACACCAGCTCAGATCGTGGCGTGGCTCGTTCTCCCTCATTTCTCCCCCAAATTAGCTCCGGTTTTGCCCTACATGATCCTTGGAACATGGCACAGCTGCTGGGCAAGGTTTCCCCGCATGAAAACGGCTGAAAACATGTCGGCACCGGCGGGGCGGCTCGGTTGCTCGGCATCAACGCGTTCTGGCGTGTCCGAAACTTCTCCCGGAGAGCTACATTGCCCTAAAGCATCACCAGTGATCAGGGAACATGGAACGCATGCCAAACCTTGCATTAAATGGCCGGAAAATGGGGTTCATTGGAGGACCGACCCGTTTTTGCCGCCGCCGGCGATTTCTCGTCGCCCGGGGCCTGTGGTGGACGGTTTGCTGCGGTATTTGGCATGGAAGGGCGCTAGGAAGATGTGATTCTATGGATTGAACCGAAGAACAAATGATCATGCGTGTTGGATGAATTTCCAGTTTTGGTTTGGATCGGTTCTTCACGTGTACCGGCGCCAAAACCCAAATTCCACCAAGCCGGCGACGGGGAAGGGCAAGGGGACTGCGGTAGCATGATCTACACACCTTGGCGCACCTTAGGGAGGTGTTGGTCATGCGGGAGAGGTGCTGGAACGTCCGGAAGACGAGGTGCAGCGATGGTGCAACATCGGCTCTGTTTTGCCGGTGAAGAATAGCTCGGGCACAGCGAGGGGAGGCCGGGGACGAGCTGAGGAGTGGTGGAACACGTTGAGGGGTCACCGTCTAGCTCCTAGGGTGATCAACCGGTGCTAGGGGGGCTGGAGGCTGCTGAACCACGAGCACAGAGGTGGGCGCGTGTTTTACCTTCGGTGGATGCTCGAGCAGCTGAGGGAAACGGGTCGGAGGCAGGGAATAGAAATTGGTTTGGGCAGCTGCTTTGGATAGCCATCACCACGCCCCAAATTCTGCCTTCGGGAGCACGCTGCGGCAAGCAGCTGGGTGGAGCTTCGAGCGGGAGTGTGCTGCAGGAGCTGGCATGCTTGTGATTAACCGAGGTAAACAGAGAGTTCTTCTCTGGGTGGCTGACTAGTGGGTCCCACCTCCTCCTCTTTTATTCAGATTTTTCTACTGAAATTTACCACAGCTACTCAAACTTAAATGCTTTACTTCACTCCAAAGTTAAGGTTTGAATATTTGAATTCAATTGAACTGAATTCTGGTGTAGAATTTGAAATGTATTTGGCTCTTTGAATTTGAATTCTCCCTTTGCATTGTCCCAAACACATAGCAAACCAACTCAAATATTTCTGAATTTTGGCATGACTGCTAATTCCAATGTGATGAACACATTTGTGGAACCAAATTTGCAAATTGAGGAATTTAAGATTTGAAACTGAAATTTAAATTCATATTAGAGGGCTTCCTCTTTTAATACCAAACAAATACTAAAACCCCTCCAAATGAGCTGAAATTTGGAAGGTTGAATATTTGAAATATGAAGACCCAAGTTATGTATTTAGATCTCCATGTTTGGAAGTTTTGGGAAGTTTGAATCCTCACTTTGAACTTACACCGTTATAATTCAAAGTTTTAATTCCTCTCATTTTTCCTAAGTGTACATGAGCTGAATTTTTCTTGCTACCACTTTTTGGGGATTTTACACCCCCCCTTAAAAGAATCTCGTCCCGAGAATCCAAAAGAAATGCAAAGTGGGGAACTTTACCGGGTATATGATGATAGCAAGTCCGGATAATTGATTCGTAGATAATCCTCATTTTCCCATGTCGCTTCATCAGCGGTATGGTTACTCCACAAGACCTTGTAGAACCATAAGGTCCGGTTTCTTGTGGCGCGAGTATTTTCATCGATAATCCGGATTGTATATTCCGGGTACGTGAGGTCCGGTTGAAGAGCTTCTATGTCTTCTGTGTGGATTTCAGCGGAGCGTTTGAGGCACTTCCTCAGCTGAGAAATATGGAAGACGTTGTGAATTCCTGCGAGCAACGCCGGTAAATCCAAGCGATAGGCCACGGGTCTGCATTTTTCAATGACGGCGAATGGACCGATGAACCATGGCGCAAGTTTGCCCTTCACTCCGAAATGATGAACTCCCTTCATCGGAGACACACGGACATAAACATGGTCCCCGATGTCTGAATGTGGCCTAGAGGGGGGGTGAATAGGCCTTTAATGAATTCCTGCACACTTAATAAAGTTATCAGAAACTTGACTGACCGGACTAGTCCGGTTGTGTGGGCGGACTAGTCCGGTGTGCTGAATTATTTGAGTTAATTAAGTGTGTCTCACAAATTTAATCTTATAGCAGCGGAATGAGAACAACAGTTTTTATAAATTAAATTTATTGTATGGATGCACGTGCAAACTTGTAAGGAACTCAAACGATGACTAGCAAACTAGTGATCTAATGTGTCAAGATGTAAAACAAATGAGAGACAAAAGACACGAATTTTTACCGAGGTTCGATCTCACCAAGAGATCTACGTCCTCGTTGAGGAAGCTCACACAGAGCCGGGTTCCCAACCCTTTCCCTCTTCAAGTCACGACAAAGGCCGACTTGACTCCACTATCACGGGTAATCACCGAGTTTGTGGGGCAACCTCACACCTTGAGGGCTCCCACAAGAATTACAGTGAGAAGGTGATCAAATACACTCAAAAAGATTACAATGCAGAATATGAGTGTAGAGAAATCAAACCCCAAGAGCTCACAACGAAAAAACGACGATCTCTCAATCCCAAATCCAAGTATTTGATTGATCTTGGCCTTTTTGCACCTTAGATGTATGGAGAGATGTGTTTTTGGGCTCTTGGGTCAGGTGGCGGCACTAGGGTTCAAGCTTTTGACAATATGTGTCGTGTTGTATTTGGGAAAAGATGAAGGACCTCTTTTTATAGGCTTTCCCAAAAAGTTACCGTTGTTAAACCTACTACCGGACTAGTCCGGTATATGATCGGACTTATCCGGTCTACTTCCAGTGGGTTAACCGGACTAGTCCGGTCCACAAACCGGACTTGTCCGGTGCTATGTGAGATGGGGTTTTAGAAACTTCAGCGGACTAGTCCTGTCGCTTGGATGGACTAGTCCGCAGTCCTCTAAAGAGGACAACGGAGACATGACCGGACTAGTCCGGTCTAAAACCGGACTTGTCCGGTTGCATTCCAGTGAGCTGACCGGACTAGTCCGGTTCACAAGGCGGACTAGTCCGGTGCACTATGTTTGCGTCTTCCAGAAAGTTAAACGGACTAGTCCGGTCCATGAACGGACTAGTCCGGTTTTCAGTGGATTTTAGTTGATTTTTAAACCCCTTACCCTTACGCAAAGTCATGAGCTCTTGGGATGTGTCTCTCTCACACACAACCTATACATTTATATCTACTTTGCTCCTCTAAATTCCACTAACGTCTTCCTTTTCGGGCACCACTCTATTTTTCACCTTTTTGTGTGTGCCGAGCCAGTTCACTTTGTTTATCCTGCAATCATCTTAATAGTTTCATCAGGATCTCATATGTTCGTCATCAATTAGCCAAAACCCACAAGGGATATCCTAGATGCACTTACAATCTCCCCCTTTTTGGTGATTGATGACAACTATTTGAGATATCACAATTGAGAATAAAAAGTTGATTTTCATAAAGTGTGCACATATGAGAATAATAAAGAATTCAAGAAAAAGCTTCTCACATATGCACACACTTTATGGTGGGGTGCCTCACAGGTGTGTGATAAACAAAATGTGATAAATTAAAGACAAACAGTAGTGAACATGTAAGTGGGCATTAGAGCATAGTACATCACACATAAGAAAAGAAATAGCGCATTACAAGATTTTAAAAATAGGTACATGTCCTTGATCACAAAAGATCTTAATAACTAATACTAGATAGAAATAGTCCAAGTCTAATCTCAATCTTCCATCTCAATCTCTCCCCCTTTGGCATCAAGGCACCAAAAAGGGAAAAATTGAGGGGAATCACTCATCGCTGCCTCCTCCGTCAGTCTCAGTCTGATCTTCATCTTCAGCATCCACGGGAGCAGGATCTTCCTGTGAGTCCTCGGAGGCGGGCGGTGATCCAACGGGCTCAATCTCAAGCTTTGCACAGATAGACTTGATATTGGCATTGACGTACTGTTGATGTTTCTTCCTTGCAAGCTTTTCTTTGCGTTGCCTGTCTTCGATCTTACGGCAGCAGGCAAAGATGGAGGAGAGCATCTTGAGGATGCCGCTAGATGATTCTTGGGCAGGTGGAGAACCAGGAGGAGCAGCTCAAGACCTAGTGTCATCATGAGCTTGCTTTGATCTCCTCTCCACTGGTGGAGAGGACGGGGCAGTTGGAGCCGCAGGGAGAGTGTACTCGGTGGGTTTTTGCGGCTTCAACCCCGTATGCTTGACATCCTTGACAAACTCGAGTCCTGTCACTTTCTCAATCATGTACATGATATACGGTGCGTATCCACAGGACCTATTGGGGGTAATTGAGATGTTCACAATGTTGTTGTAGATATACTCAAAGACATTGAATGGTCTCCTCCCACTAATGACCTTCATGAGAGTCCTCAAGGTTCCTTGTATAGTTCCTGCATCTCCATCCTTCGGAGCTATCGTCTTTCTCAAGACTCTAATTAGGACCACAAAGAAGGGCTTTAGATATTTGATGGTGGGAGGAACATATGGCATCCTTGTGTCATAGAGAAACTCAAGCTCTTCCTTCTCCAGGGGTTTCAGATTATGGATGACCAGTTCATGATCCAAAGTGTGTTGGAGGTGAAGAATCCTAGCAAATTCATCATAAGTGACACTATACCTTGAACCATGAGTCATCCAAGTAAGACTGTCTCCATCCCCACGAGCAAAGTAGAGAGTGGAGTAAAACTGGGTAATGACTTCATTGTTCCAGTCATACTCAAAGGATAGCAGGTCCGTCAGACCGTGCCTCTCTAAGGCCTCCACCATCTCACGAAAGGCAGGATACCTCTTTGACTTCATATACTCAACATTTAGCCATTGACTCTCTACTACAGGGTTCTTCATCTTCATGTACACATGCTCGTAGTAGTCTACATGGAAGTTGCTCCAGAACCTTGGATCAGAACATTGTTTAGGTCGGTCATACACTTCAATCTTCCTGAAGTTATCAGCTAGCTCATTCCCTTTTCCAGTGAAATCCTCACTTGAAGGCTGCCTATTGCGGTGAACGGGATTTTTCATTTTCAGAGGCCCAATGGGGCCACTAGCAAGTCCCTTCCCTTTATTGAGAACTCTTCTTGGCCCTGACGAGCCCTCAGCAGCATCTTTCCTTTGAGGCCTTTTGACAATGACTTTCCTCTTCTTAGGTAGATTGTCGTCGGAGGGTGGAGAGTGAGCATTGACATCATGTCTCTTCTTCATCACTCCCTCCTTAGCTCTCCTCACTCTTTCACGTTGAACTTCTTCGTCAATGTGAAAAGAGCCGTCATCTGATCCCGAAGACATGATGCCTGATAAGGAGTTTAAGGATTAGATGCAAACGGACGCATTATCGACTTCAAATGGAAGTGTAGGGGTTCAACTGTCAGAGACCGGACTTGTCCGGTTTCAGAGTGCGGACTAGTCTGGTGGACCAGACTTGTCCACATCTGAGCGCCAGACTAGTCCGGCCTAGCATAAGAACCCTAAATTGAATGTTTCATTTGAAACAAATCTCCTATCTAAGGACACAAGGGTAGGAAAGTGGTAGGAATACATCTATTTATGCAATGTACATCCTTTTGAAATCAAAGGAAACTAGCTAGAGCTAGAAAAATTGAGATTTTGGTTTTAGGAGGGGATTTACCAAGATTTGAAGATTCGCGTTGAAGGAGCAAGAGTCTATCCGGATGAGTCCGGAAAGTAGGATCCCCTCGTCGAGAAGAGGCTTTTTCACGGAGAAAACTCCGAGTTTGAGGGCTCAACTCGAAAATCACTTTGGGAGCTACGGGTTTAGGAGAGAGGGTGAGACAAAGTGCTTATGAGTGAAGAGGGAGGCGTTTGGTCCGGCCAACTGCTTCTATATGCGACTGACCGAACTAATCCGGTCATGGTAGCGGACTAGTCCGGTACCCCTGAGTTAACCTAATTGTTGTCTGTCCAGACTAGTCCGTTTCCAACAGACTTGATACATATATAGATAACTAATAGTGATCCAAGGACAACAATTTTGCAAGTAGTCTTGGTGATTACGACCAGTAGGCAATCAGCAATCGAACAATGGTCATAATCCACAAGATTTCTCCATTAAAAATAGTTTTCTGAGTAGAAAGGAGAGGAGGAGCATTTTTGACAATACGGAGGAACAATTTAAGTTGCAACCAGGTATGCAATGTTTCAAGCCACATTTCGAGAGTTAAGAATGTTTAGCTCATTTCTTAGTTCACAGAACCTTTTCTCATCTAATGGTTTGGTAAAAATATCTGCAAGTTGTTTTTCAGTCCTAACATGTGAAATAGCTATGTCACCTTTTAATGAATGATCTCTAAGAAAGTGATGACGGATGTCTATGTGCTTAGTTCTTGAGTGCTCTACAGGGTTGTGTGCAATCTTTATAGCACTTTCATTATCGCATAGAAGCGGGATATGACTTAGATTGTAGCCGTAGTCCCTGAGAGTTTGTTGCATTCAAAGCAGTTGCGCACAACAACTACCGGCTGCAACATACTCTGCTTCCACTGTAAAAAGAGCAATGGAGTTTTTCTTTTTAGATGACCAAGAAACTAGGGACCTACCAAGAAATTGACAAGTCCCTGACGTGCTCTTTCTATCGACTTTGCATCCTGCATAGTCGGCGTCGGAATATCCTATCAAGTTAAACTTGGATCCTTTGGGATACCAAAGGCCCAAGTTGGGTGTGTGCACAAGGTACCTTAGGATTCTTTTTACAGCAATTAAGTGACACTATTTAGGTGCGGCTTGAAACCTTGCACACATGCAAACACTAAGCATAATATCTGGCCTAGATGCACATAAGTATAGTAAGGAGCCAATCATGGACCGATATACCTTTTGGTCCACATTTGGACCGTCTTCATTGAGGTCGAGATGTCCGTTGATGGCCATGGGTGTCTTGATGGGCTTGGCTTTGTCCATATTGAATTTCTTGAGAATGTCTTGTGTATATTTAGTTTGGCTTATAAATGTACCTTCTCTCAGTTGCTTTACTTGAAATCCTAGGAAGAACTTCAATTCACCCATCATTGACATCTCGAACCTGTCTGTCATTATTTTGCTAAATTCTTCACAGAAGGACTCGTTAGTGGATCCAAAGACAATGACATCAACATAAATTTGACATACGAATAAATGATCATCAAAATGTTTAGTAAAGAGTGTATAGTCAGCTTTACCAATTTTGAAACCATTTTGAATCAGAAAATCTCTAAGGCACTCATACCAGGCTCGAGGAGCCTGTTTGAGGCCATAGAGAGCCTTACGCAGTTTATAGACATGGTTGGGATACTCCTGATCTTCGAACCCCGGTGGCTGCTCCACATAGACTTCCTCCTTTATCGGACCATTGAGAAAGGCACTCTTGACGTCCATTTGATACAACATAAAATTATGGTGAGTAGCATATGCCAATAAAATGCGAATGGACTCAAGTCTAGCTACAGGAGTGAAGGTTTCATCGAAATCCAAACCTTCCACTTGAGAATAACCTTTGGCCACCAACCTCGCTTTATTTCTTGTCACTACTCCATGTTCATCTTGCTTGTTCCGAAAGACCCATTTGGTTCCAACGATGTTCGCCCTTGGTCTTTCCACCAGCTCCCACACTTCATTCCTTTTGAAGTTGTTCAGCTCCTCTTGCATCGCAATCACCCAGTATGGATCCCTTAAGGCTTCTTCTACCCTGTATGGCTCCAGAAAAGACAGAAAAGAATAGTGTTCACAGAAATTTGCAATTTTAGATCTAGTAGTTACTCCCTTAGCAATATCTCCAATGATATTGTTGACAGGATGGTCCCTTTGCACACACTGATGTACTCTTGGGTGTGGAATTTGTGTAGTTGCTTGTTCTTCATTGTCTTCATGTGTCATGTCTCCCCCTAGATCATTGCTTGCATGATCATCTTGATTTTCTTGATCTTCCTCAACCTGATCTTGTGTAGGAGCTCCCCCTCGATCATTGCTTCCTTGTTGAAATTCATCTTGTGTCTCCTCTCGTGGTAGGATATCACCAAGTGCCATTTTCTTCAGCGCTTCACATGGAGCTTCCTCCTTATCTAGCATAGACTTATCGACTTGCTCCACTTGTGAGCCGTTAGTTTCATCGAACACTACGTCACGCGCTACTTCAATAAGGCCGGACACCTTGTTGAAGACACGATAGGCGTAGGCATTCGATTCATATCCGAGCAAGAATCCTTCATCGGACTTCGAAGCAAACTTCGAGGCCCTTGGTTTCTTGTTCAGAATAAAACATTTGCAACCAAAAACTTTGAAATAGGAAACGTTAGGCTCTTTACCCGTGAGAAGCTCATATGGAGTTTTTTTCAGTAGTCGATGAAGGTACAACCGATTTGTGGCATGACAAGCGGTGTTCACCACTTCTGCCCAAAATCGGTCTGACGTCTTGTATTCATCCAACATTGTTCTCGCCATTTTGATCAATGTTCTGTTCTTCCTTTCGGCCACACCGTTCTGTTGAGGAGAGTAGGGTGCCGAGAATTCATGCTTTATACCTTCTTCATTGAGATATTCTTCAACTTGGGTGTTCTTGAATTCTGTCCCATTGTCACTTCTGATATTCTTTACGGTTGATGAGAATTCATTTTGAGCTCTTTTCAAGAACTTCTTGAGGATTCCCTGAGTTTCTGATTTATCATACAAGAAAAATACCCAGGTAAATCTTGAAAAATCATCAACAATTACTAAACCATATTTGTTACCGCCGATGCTAATGTACGCAATTGGACCAAAGAGATCCATGTGGAGAAGTTCCAGCGGTCTAGCGGTGGTCATCACATTCTTGGCGGGGTGTGGTGCTCCAACCTGTTTTCCTGCTTGACAAGCGCTGCACGGCCTGTCTTTTTCAAAAACCACATCCTTAAGACCACGGATGTGACCACCTTTTAGAAGTTTCTGCATATTTCTCATTCCAACGTGGGCTAGCCGTCTATGCCACAGCCATCCCATGTTGGTCTTAGCAACCAAGCAAGTGTTGAGTTCGGCTTTATCTTTGTTGAAGTCAACAAGATAAAGCTTTCCCTTCAACAATCCCTTGAATGCAATCGAGCCATCGCTTCTTCTAAAGACGGTCACACCCTCATTAGTGAATAAACAGTTGTAACCTTTGTCGCATAGTTGAGATATTGATAAAAGATTATAATCTAGAGAGTCTACATGTAAAACATTAGATAAGTGTGTTGAGAGGATATTTCAATGTTACCACTACCAAGGACCTTTCCTTGGCTGTTGTCTCCAAAGTATATACCTTCACTTGGATCCTTGTTGCACTCGTATTCCACAAACATACCTCTCTCTCCGGTCATATGATTTGTGCATCCGCTATCTAGCACCCACTTAGATCCACCGGAGGAGTAAGCCTGCAAAATAGAATTATTTCTGGGTTTTAGGTACCCAAGCTTGCTTGGGTCCTCTCAGGTTAGTCACAAGAGTCTTGGGCACCCACACACAAGTTTTCAAGTTCTTGTGGCGTGGCCCTGTATATTTAGCAATGACTTTTCCATACTTGTTTTTCATGAGAACATAAGAAGCATCAAATGTATGGAACAGTGTTTGTAGCTCAGATTCATGGGATTTTTCTTTAACAAAAATGATCCTATTCTTAGCATGATTAGAAGTAGATATGTGTTTATTCCTGTCAAAGCCAAGACCATCTTTGACATTGGGAGGTCTAGTGATCATATATGCACTTTGTGCATATTTGATCTTCTCCTTATCAAAGATGCCGTTTTGAGAAGAATGCATGTCATGTGGGGTTGAAGCATTAGAAATTACATTCTTCTTACTAGAGCAAGTGCAGGTTCTTACTGTTGTCGAGCTCATGTCTTTGGAGGAAGAGCTCTTGGAGGAAGAGGAGTCACTTTGTTTGAGCGACTCAACTTGCACCTCAAGGATTTTGTTAACTTTTGACAAGTTAGCAAGTTCTTCCTTGATTGCAATGTGCGAGTCCTCTAACTTTGAGTAAGTTTCCTTACTCAAGGCTAGCTCTAACTCAAGTGACTCATTCTTCTCTCTTTCAAGCTCAAGAAGCTTTTCAACTTCTTGATATCTCTTCCTCTCACGGATGAGCATATCTTCTTGTCGGTTGACAAGTTCCTCCTTTTCAAAGATTTCGTTTGACAACATTTCCATTTTCTTTAAAGCAATTTTACTTAGCCCTCTAAACAATTCTTCATTATCACTAGAGCTATCAAAGTCATCAATGGAGGAATTTAGCACAGAAGGAGTAAGTCGAACCTTTTTCTTGCCTTCCTTAGCCATAAGACAAGTGTGATTGTTCATGTCCCGTCCTCCCATGTTCGGAAAGAGTGTGGCTCTCATAGTTGGTTTCTTGACTGTGAAAGTGGCCATCTCTTCTTCTTCATCGGAGGAGGACTCGTCGTTTGAGTCCCACTCCTTCCCAATGTGAGCTTGATGGGCTTGTCTTCTTTTTCTGAATTTTTTCTTTTCTTGAGATCTTGTTTCCTTCTTCTTTTTGTTTTCTTCATAAGTACAGTCCACCATGAAGTGACCATACTCTCCGCAGTTGTAGCAAGTGCGTCGAGCCTTGGATTTTCCTTTATCCTTTCTTTTGCCTTCATGTGAATTGTTGTCGTGTCTTCTCTTCATCATGCGTTTGAACTTTTTGATGAAGAGTACCATTTCTTCATCATCAAGATCGGTGCTTTCGTCGCTTGTATCTCCATCGTCTTGGTCTTCACGAGTTTCTTTGAGTTTGGGTCTGCACGTTGCTTTGAGAGCAACTTCTTTCTTTTTAGAAGAGGTGAGCTCGGCTAAGTCTTTGACGTATTGAGCCTCTTTCTCCATCATTTCATGATTTATGATCTTTCCCAATAACTCATCGGGAGTCATTTTGTGAAACCCGGGGCTTTCTCTAATCATTGAGCAAAGTGTGATGTTTCTTGGCATGAAGGATCTAATCATTCTTTTGACCACTTCGTGATCTGTCCATTTCTTACTTCCATAAGCACAAATTTTGTTGATGAGTGCTTTCATCCGGTTGTACATGTCTTGAGGTGATTCGCCTTCTTCAATAGCAAATCTCCCCAACTCTCCTTCAAGCATTTCGATTTTGGCTTCACGAACTGACCTATTTCCTTCGTGAGCTGTCTTGAGGGTATCCCAGATTTCTTTTGCACTTTCTAACCCATCGATCTTGGTGAATTCCTCTCTGCTTAGTGATGATGTGATCACGGCGACGGCTTGTGCGTTTCTGTGAATCTCTTGTTCTTGTTCTGGGGTGAGTTCATCATCCGTGTCCGGAATATTGATGCCTGTGCAAACAATGTGCCACAGACTAGGGTTCAGGGATATCAGATGCATCTTCATGTTGTACTTCCACATGGTGTAGTCACTTCCGTCAAACTGTGGGGGGCCTTCCCATAGGAATAGAGAGATAATGATTATTTGAATTGAGACGGTTGTAGTTGTAAGGATACCGGGAGTAGTCATGATGACCACTCCCCATCGTCGTTTCTTCCTCTTCTCACTTTTGTGCCATTAACTTCTTTCTCAGTAATGTCTTTAGCTGTCTCACTTCATCATCGTCATGTGGATTTTCTTTCAGCACATCGAAGGCTTTGGCTTCTTGCTCCTCATCGTTGTTGTTCGTTTTCGGGATATCGTTGTTCTTCTCAGAGGCCATTGATCTCTCCGAGATGTGAGTCTCGTTGGTGGAGAACTTGGCTCTGATACCAATTGAATGTGGCCTAGAGGGGGGGTGAATAGGCCTTTAATAAATTCCTGCACACTTAATAAAGTTATCAGAAACTTGACTGACCGGACTAGTCCGGATGTGTGGGCGGACTAGTCCGGTGTGCTGAATTATTTGAGTTAATTAAGTGTGTCTCACAAATTTAATCTTATAGCAGCGGAATGAGAACAACAGTTTTTATAAATTAAATTTATTGTATGGATGCACATGCAAACTTGTAAGGAACTCAAACGATGACTAGCAAACTAGTGATCTAATGTGTCAATATGTAAAACAAATGAGAGACAAAAGACACGAATTTTTACCGAGGTTCGATCTCACCAAGAGATCTACGTCCTCGTTGAGGAAGCTCACACAGAGCCGGATTCCCAACCCTTTCCCTCTTCAAGTCACCACAAAGGCCGACTTGACTCCACTATCACGGGTAATCACCGAGTTTGTGGGGCAACCTCACACGTTGAGGGCTCCCACAAGAATTACATTGAAAAGGTGATCAAATACACTCAAAAAGATTACAATGCAGAATATGAGTGTAGAGAAATCAAACCCCAAGAGCTCACAATGAAAGAACGACGATCTCTCGATCCCAAATCCAAGTATTTGATTGATCTTGGCCTTTTTGCACCTTAGATGTATGGAGAGATGTGTTTTTGGGCTCTTGGGTCAGGTGGCGGCGCTAGGGTTCAAGCTTTTGACAATATGTGTCGTGTTGTATTTGGGAAAAGACGAAGGACCTCTTTTTATAGGCTTTCCCAAAAATTTACCGTTGTTAAACCTACTACCGGACTAGTACGGTATATGATCGGACTTGTCCGGTCTACTTCCAGTGGGTTAACCGGACTAGTCCGGTCCACAAACCGGACTTGTCCGGTGCTATGTGAGATGGGGTTTCAGAAACTTCAGCGGACTAGTCCTGTCGCTTGGATGGACTAGTCCGCAGTCCTCTATAGAGGACAACAGAGACATGACCGGACTAGTCCGGTCTAAAACCGGACTTGTCCGGTTGCATTCCAGTGAGCTGACCGGACTAGTCCGGTTCACAAGGCGGACTAGTCCGGTGCACTATGTTTGCGTCTTCCAAAAAGTTAAACGGACTAGTCCGGTCCATGAACGGACTAGTCCGGTTTTCAGTGGATTTTAGTTGATTTTTAAACCCCTTACCCTTACGCAAAGTCATGAGCTCTTGGGATGTGTCTTTCTCACACACAACCTATACATTTATATCTACTTTGCTCCTCTAAATTCCACTAACGTCTTCCTTTTCGGGCACCACTCTATTTTTCACCTTTTTGTGTGTGCCGAGCCAGTTCACTTTGTTTATCCTGCAATCATCTTAATAGTTTCATTAGGATCTCATATGTTCGTCATCAATTAGCCAAAACCCACAAGGGATATCCTAGATGCACTTACAATGTCAAAGTGGAGAGGGCGGCGTCTTTTGTCCGCATAGCTCTTCTGACGAGATTGAGCAGCCTTGAGATTGGCTTTTATCACTCGCACTCGTTCTTCAGCCTCATTCACAAGTTCAATGCCGTAGATAACTCGCTCGCCGGTCTCGCACCAATTGAGGGGTGTGCGACATTTCCGGCCGTAGAGAGCTTCATACGGCGCCATCTTGATGCTAGCTTGATAGCCATTGTTGTAAGAAAACTCCGCCCGCGGCAAATGATCGTCCCAATTCTTGCCATGGTGGATGGCACAAGCGCGTAGCATGTCTTCCAGCACTTGGTTCACCCGTTCAGTTTGACCATCCGTCTGTGAGTGATACGCGGAACTTCGAATCAGTTTGGTCCCCAATGACGCGTGCAGCTGTTCTCAGAACCGAGCGATGAACAGCGCACCGCAATCTGAAATAATGGAGCAGGGAACACCGTGCAAGCACAGGATTCTTGCAATATAAAGCTCCGCATATTTCTTAGCCACGTAGCCCGTATGTACGGGAATAAAATGTGCCAACTTGGTTAGTCGATCGACTATCACCCAAATCGAATTATGGTTGTGGGAGGTGAGAGGTAACCCGACTATGAAATCCATGCTGATATCCTCTCACTTCCACGCCGGAATGTTCAATGGCTGCAGCTGTCCGGCTTTACGCATATGGTCGGCTTTCACACGCTGACACGTATCGCATTCGGATACATACTTTGCGATTTCTCTTTTCATCCGTGTCCACCAAAATCTGGTTTTCAGATCCTGGTACATCTTGTTGCTGCCCGGATGAATAGAATACTTGGACAAATGTGCTTCGTCGAAGATTTTCTTCCAAAGCTTCATGTCACGGGGTACCACTATACGGTCTTTAAACCATAGTGTACCGTTATTATCTCTTCGGAAGCATTTCATTTAACCATTCTTCATCCTTCTCCGAATGTGCGACATTCCCACGTCTTTCTTCTGCGCTTCCATAATCTCCTCTCGTGTTTTAGGGACGAGAGCAAGATTATACAATGCCCCATGTGGAACCAAGTACAGACTCGGCTCCTCCTCTTCAAGTGGCGGAATAGACAGATTGTTGACATGAGATTTGCGGCTTAAGGCGTCGGCAACCATGTTTGCCTTTCCAGGATGGTAGTGAATCTCAATCTCATAGTCTTTGATCAGTTCCAGCCATCTCCGTTGCTGCATATTCAACTCCTTTTGAGTTAATATATATTTCAAACTCTTGTGGTCAGCGTAGAGATGCACTATGTTCCCGAGTAAATAGTGCCTCCACATTTTCAAGGCCAACACCACAGCAGCGAGCTCAAGATCATGCGTCGGATAGTGCTGCTCGTGGTTACGAAGTTGACGTGAGCCATAGGTGACCACTCTTCCTCCTTGCATCAATACACAGCCAAGCCCGTTGCCAGATGCATCACAATATACATCGAAGGGCTTGGTTGTATCCGGTTGAGCTAACACCGGGGCTGTTGTAAGATGCTTCACTAATGCTTGGAATGTTTCGTCACAAGCTGAGCTCCAAACATATTTGATCCCCTTCTTCAACAGTTCAGTCATCGGCTTAGCAAGCTTGGAGAAGTTCGGTATGAATCTCTGATAATATCCTGCTAACCCGGGGAAACTCCTGACTTCGTGGACTGATGTGGGGACTTCCATCTCAGCACTTGTTCGATTTTGCTTGGATCAACTGCAATGCCTTCTGCAGAAATAATATGACCAAGAAACGGCACTTGGCTGATCCAAAACTCACACTTGCTGAACTTGGCATAAAGTTTATGGTCTCGCAATTGTTGAAGTATGTTATGCAAGTGTTTGGCGTGTTTCTCTTCAGACTTCGAGTAAACCAAGATGTAATCTATGAACACCACCACAAACTTGTCCAACTCCGGCATGAACACTGAGTTCATGAGATACATGAAATGTGCCGGGGCATTGGTGAGACCAAAGGACATGACGAGGTATTCATACAACCCTAATCTTGTCGAGAAGGCCGTCTTCAAAATATCCTCCGCTCGGATCTTGATTTGGTGATATCCGGAGCGAAGATCCATCTTCGAAAATACACTCGCACCCACAAGTTGATCGAAGAGAATATCGATGCGGGGCAGTGGATATTTATTCTTGATGGTGACGGTGTTGAGAGGTCGGTAGTCCACACACAACCTCAAGGTTTCATCCTTCTTCTTCACAAACAGCGCCGAGCATCCCCATGGCAAGGAACTCGGTCGAATGAAACCCTTCTTCATTAAATCATTGGGCTGCTCCTTTAATTCAGCTAGCTCATTCGGAGCCATCTTGTATGGTCGCCGCGATATCGGCGCCGTCCCGGGTACGAGTTCAATCTTGAACTCAACATCTCTTTCGGGTGGCATGCCCGGAAGATCATCCAGAAAGTCATCCGGGTATTCACAGACCACACGAATATCCTCAAGTTTTGTGGCTTCCATGTTATATGTGGCTGGAGCTTCTTGAACCAAATGGTCAAGAATAAGAACATGTGGTTCATGAAGTGGAGAGTTTAGACGAACCACACGTGGAATGATGTCAAGAACAGCACCATGGCGATGTAGCCATGACATTCCTAAAATAATATCAAGTTTTTGACTCTCTAACATGATTAGAGAAGTCAGATATAGATTTACACTCAACTGTAATGGTGCTCTATAGACCATTCTATCAGCTGTTATTTTCCCACCCGGAGAACATATCAAGTATGAATTATTTGTGGGAATGATAGGCAATTGATATTTAATAACATAAGACTGACTTTTGAAATTATGGGTGGCACCGGAGTCAAAAAGTATGACTACGAGATGATCTTGGTAAGAAAACGTACCCGCGAGGACGTGTTCGCCTTCCGGCACGTCTTCGATGGCTAAGTGGTGGACGTTGCCGGGTTTTGGTGCTGGTTTCTTGGGCCGATTACGGGGCTGATTAGCACCCTGATACGGTGCTGCACCCCTGCCCTGTCGCGGCTCGGGGCAGTCCCTCGAAATATACCCGACACGGCCACACGTGAAGCACGTGTAAGGTGTTGGGGTCCCTCCGACTTGAGGATGGAATCCCGGTGCACGCTGTTGGAACTGAGGCGCATTGCTGCTGCTGTTGCTTTGTGGATACGTCGGTCGGAAGCCCGGCGCATTATATTGCCGACCGCAAAACTGAGGCGATCGCGCCGGTGGCTGCCATCTCTGACCGGATGGTGAGCGATACACCACACATTATTTTTTTGGTGTCCCACCACTGCTGCTCGTCAGCGCGCTGCCTTTTCTCTTATCAAAACCACGCTCGCGCTGAGCATTCTCTTGTAAAATCACAGCATTAACTAGGTCGTTGAAGGTGCCATGATTACTTTGGTGAGATGGGCCTTCATTTTTGAATTCAGGCCCCGGAAGAACGCGTTGCGCTTGTCATCTTCCGTTCCCACAAATCCTGGCGCATACTGCGCCAGCCGGTTGAATAACCTGGAGTACTCATGAGCACTCCTCTCGCCTTTCCGTAGCGCCAGGAACTCTTGGAGCTTCATTTCCATAACCCCGGGAGGTATGTGATAGGCGTGGAACGCCTCCCGGAACTCCGTCCATGTGACTGCATGGCCAGCCGGTAAGGAGAAGGTGTAGTTCGCTCACCATGTACCGGCTTCTCCTTGAAGCTGTTGCGCTGCATACAGCGCCTTCTGATGTTCGGTGCATCGTAGCAGCCCGAACCTCGCCTCTAGAGTGCGGATAAAGCTGTCCGCCTCCAAAGGCTCTTCGGCCTCCGTGAAGACCGGTGGATGGGTCACCAGGAATTCTGAATAAGAACTTTGTTGGGGCTGGTGTTGCCCATTGTCTTGGCGTCCGCCCTGATGGGACGCATTCTGCTGGACTAGCATCCGCAGCAACTCGGTTTGCTCGTCGCGCGAGCCGAGCACTGCGGCGAGGACCTCCGCAAGATTCCTTGGAAGTTCTGGCGGCGGAGGAGGTGGTTGCTGCTGCGTCGTGGTTTGCTCCGGAGGTGGAGACTCATCACCATGAACCTGACTCGGACCATGCTCCCCTTGCGTGGACTGCGTACTCACCATTCTGCATTCATACCATTGAAATGATCAGCACATGTTGGTTTAGCTCATCCAGTCTATACAGTAGTAGCGCGAGAATGGAATGAATAATACGCATAACAGTCACACATATGGATAAAGTATAAACATTATACAACATATACATCCCTGGAACGTGTCACACGATCAAGTTCCAAAGTATTGAACTTTATGGTTTAAAAGTTCATTTCGACCATCGGGGTCGCCACGGGTGTTAAGTGTGTTAGCATGCGTAATTCCTCTCTATTGTACTGGACCCAAACATGTACCCGCTCGAAATGATATGTTGAATGCATAAACTTTTCGACTCCAGCTCACTGTTTTTTAACAGCCACTGGATGTCAAGTTGTGAAACTAAGTGTTTTGGTTGAAACACTTCAACATTGTGCTCATTGTCCAGCTTCTGGTCCAGCTGACCAGTCTGGAGAATTCAACAGTTTTGACCACCTTAGAGGAAAAATCTGGACTAGAGTTCAACAACAAAGTTGCAGCACACTCCCTATGCTTTCCAACGATGTCTTACTTGACTCTTAGAACAGGGGAGGTTCAACCAATCCTAAGTTATGCCCAGTTTAAATTCAGCAAGGTTTCTGCCGGAAACAGGGGAGGTTGTTCCTAAGTCTTTGAGATTGACTCTATACTCGCAATCGACTCTTAGTTCAATATAGGAGTTTACTAACTCCTAAATGGAATCCTAAACTTCATTTTAACTCTTTTCTTTGAAAAATATTCTTTTATTTAGTCTCGGTACTACGTTTCCTCACCAAAGAAAAATTCTAAACCGGTATTCCGGCATATACGTGTCAAATGGTGGAACTAAGAACGTCACTCACAAATGGTTTCTAAACGTCATGCACTAACGTGGTTAATGTACCTGCAGAATAACACACAATAATGGTGCACACACAGGTTTTTGACATGTCAGGCAGTTCCATATCATAATAAAAACATGTGTTCTGTATCATTGCCATACAGATCATCCTTGAGTCAAGCCACGTCTCAAGGTACATGACCGTGTTTTCACACCACACGATGGGGAACCCGAGTAGAGCGCGAATGGGTCGTCACGGTTGGGAATTTTATTAACCCAACGGATACCACCTACTGCCTCATGTCTGTTGAGGCACGCCAATGGCGAGCGCTGCGTATGGCTCTTTGAACATTGAACGTTCAAGAGTTGCATACTATCGTGTTGCTTACCACACGATGGGGTATTCTCACTTTTGCCTAAAGCACGCTGGAGAACAGCGTTTTCATATGCTCTCAGAACCATGAAGAGGTTCAGAGACTCATATTCACTACCATGCCAAGCCACGGTATATCCTTCCATACTATTACTCGCATCGAGAGTTACCGCAATTGATCCGCCTACGGTGGCGTACCTTACCTCTTACCTGACATCAGAGCATCGTTACAGAATATATAACACATAAGTTAGCTTTTCCACCTTAGTAACTACTACTATCATAGACCTTATATAGGCTTAAGGACTAATCCTGTGGCTCTTTTCGAGCGTGCTATTCCCAATGTGGCTCTGATACCATGACTGTGGGGACCACCCTGTGGTTCACCCACTCCAAGATCGCATAGGGTGGTGTTGTGTGATGCGGCACCCAACAGCACACACGAAAAGAATAAAGAACAACATACAAACTTTTATTTGATATAAAATAGCAGAAGTCTTTTACAAAACATAATTGTACAGCGGAAGTATTCTTTGTTTACACTCTCTCATTCTAACTAAGCAAAAGTGTAGCTGTCCAGCCTGAGGACGCTACACACTAGCAGCATGGAACCGGAGATCACGGCGGCGTGCAGGGCTCCAGCTCGGCCGTGTACCCCGACGGGGGCATCGCCTCATCCTCGGACCCCTCCTCATAGCTCTCACCTGCATACAGCTCAAATATTGCAACCGTGAGCACGATGGCTCAGCAAGACTTAACCGACACCCTAGTCATGGAACTCTACATGCCAGGAGGTATAATATAGGACAAGGACTTTGCAATAAAGACACGCCTACATGTGGATCCTAAATTTCAGTTTTATAGCAACAGTTTAATGAGCTTTAGGCAGTCCTCACATCGGAAGTCCACAATCAAACAAGAAACGCTTTCCTCCGATGTGATGATGCACAAAGTGAAAGATAAACTTAATTAGCTCTACACCTACAGCAAACATGGTTTCAAAACATTAATAATTCATCACAGCACATTATCATTCCTCTTGCTTATTGTTCTTCTTACTACGTCACAGAACAGTGAACAAGCGGTACTCAAATAACCGCGAGGGACGGTGATTGCAATCAGGAGACACCCGGACAACACGTTGCATACGCCCACTTTAAGAAGCGTGATTCCACACCCCTTCCTACTTTGTTGTATGCAACAACCTTTCAAAGGCAACCGAGATGCCGAACCGGTCCATCCGTAACGGGCAGGAGGTCCCCGCGTGGAGCGTGACTGTGCCCACCGGCAGATTTACACCTTGCTACCCTTAACCCACTCCTATTTACGGTTGGGTAAGCCTCGACACATAGGTTAACCAATTACATCGGTTTCCTGCTTATGTCAGTATGCCATCCGATACTGTTCGATACTTGTTCATCAGGCCCGCACACAACTCGGTCCTCAATCGACACCAACAGGGATACGCACGTGAGACCTCCGCTCACTGATTCCTATCCCCCCTGCTGGGTCTCATTTTCACCACTCTTAAGCCATTTTCTATTCTAACCAAACCGTGTGATAAACCTTACCTCGCGAGTAGATTCCAACTACTCGACTTCTACCGAGATCGTAAGCATATTAGCAGGGTCTTGTCTACTCGTCGGGTCTGTAAGCTACCCAACCCTTCATAGGATTTAACAGGTTATGCAAGTGGGGTTTCAATCACCTTAACTCTAATGCAAACATTCACCCTAGACATAAGTGATACAAATAAAGAATTTACAAAAGTACTTAAATGCAAATCTGTTTAAATTTGAATTTCCAAATAAAGGCTAAACTTTGGAAGGCAATTTAGCCTACCAACTTAACTCCAATGAAGCCCAAATTTTTACTGGAGATCAGTAACTATGAAATGGATTTTCTACCCAAATTTGGGAATGTTTCATAAAGAATTGCTCCTGAAATAAATCTCCAAATTATTTATTAAAAACAATTCTACAGAAATTTCTGCGTATTTTCATAGCAAGCAATTGGTTGCTCTGTGAAGTACTCCTCATGAGGATTCCAAAAAAATTTGTCTCACTAATTTTGGAGCTTTCTACCCAAAGATATGTATTTTCCAAGTTTCACTAACTTTCTGTTTGAATTGTACAGAGCACTCAACGTGGGGCCCACTCGTCAGGTCTTTCTTCAACCTCCCGCCAGAGAACGCGCGTGCACACCAGCTCAGATCGTGGCATGGCTCGTTCTCCCTCATTTCTCCCCCAAATTAGCTCCGGTTTCTCCCTACATGATCCTTGGAACATGGCACAGCTGCCGGGCAAGGTTTCCCCGCATGAAAACGGCCAAAAACATGTCGGCACCGGCGGGGCGGCTCGGGAGCTCGGCATCAACGCGTTCTGGCGTGTCCGAAGCTTATCCCGGAGAGTTACGTTGCCCTAAAGCATCACCAGTGATCGGGGAACATGGAACGCATGCCAAACCTTGCAGCAAATGGCCGGAAAATGGGGTTCACTGGAGGACCGACCCGTTTTTGCCGTCGCCGGCGATTTCTTGTCTCCCGGGGCCTGTGGTGGACAGTTTGCTGCGGTTTTTGGTGTGGAAGGGTGCTAGGAAGGTTTGATGCTATGGCTTGAACCGAAGAACAAATGATCATGCGTGTTGGACGAATTTCCAGTTTTGGTTTGGATCGGTTCTTTACGTGTACCGGCGCCAAAACCCAAATTCCGGCGAGCCGGCGATGGGGAAGGGCAAGGGGACTGCGGTAGCATGATATACACACCTTGGCGCACCTTAGGGAGGTGTTGGTCGTGTGGGAGAGGCGCTGGAACGGCCGGAAGACGAGGTGCAGCGATGGTGCAACGTCGGTTCTGTTTTGCCGGTGAAGAATAGCTCAGGCACAGAGAGGAGAGGCCGGGGACGAGCTGAGGAGTGGTGGAACACGTTGAGGGGTCGCCGGCGCAGCTCCTAGGGCAATCAACCGGTGCTAGGGGGGGCTGGAGGCTGCTGAACCACGAGCACAGAGGTGGGCGCGTGTTTTTCCTTCGGTGGACGCTCGAGCAGCTGAGGGAAACCGGTCGGAGGCAGGGAATAGAAATTGGTTTGGGCAGCTGCTTTGGATAGCTATCACCACGCCCCAAATTCTGCCTTCAGGAGCACGCCACGGCAAGCAGCTCGGTGGAGCTTCGAGCAGGAGTGTGCTGCAGGAGCTGGCATGCTGGTGATTAACCGAGGTAAACAGAGAGTTCTTCTGTGGGTGGCTGACTAGTGGGTCCCACCTCCTCTTTTAATCAGATTTTTCCACTGAGATTTTTACCACAGCTACTCAAACTTAAATGCTTTACTTCACTCCAAAGTTAAGGTTTGAATATTTGAATTCAATTGAACTGAATTCTGGTGTGGAATTTGAAATGTATTTGGCTCTTTGAATTTGAATTGGAATTTGAATTTTCCCTTTGCATTGTTCCAAAAACATAGCAAACCAACTCAAATATTTCTGAATTTTGGCATGACTGCTAATTCCAATGTGAAGAACACATTTGTGGAACCAAATTTGCAAATTGAGGAATTTAAGATTCGAAACTGAAATTTAAATTCATATTAGAGGGCTTCCTCTTTTAATCCCAAACAAATACTAAAACCCCTCCAAATGAGCTAAAATTTGGAAGGTTGAATATTTGAAATATGAAGAACCAAGTTATGTATTTAGATCTCCATATTTGGAAGTTTTGGGAAGTTTGAATCCTAACTTTGAACATACACCGTTATAATTCAAAGTTTTAATTCCTTTCATTTTTCCTAAGTGTACATGAGCTGAATTTTTCTTGCTACCACTTTTTTGGGATTTTACAGGTGAGCGCAGCGGCAAGGTTTCCGGTGAGTGTCCGATGTCTCACCGAACAACCATCTTCATAGCAAATTTTAAAGAACCTGCAAAACACAAATAATGCAACCGTGAGCACAATGGCTCAGCAAGAGTTAACCAACACTCCTAACCATGAAACTCTACATGTAGGGATTAATAATATAGGACAAATATGTTGCAATAACGACACGCCTATATGTTAATCCTTACTTTCAGTTTTATAGCAGCAGATTAATATGCCTTAGGCAGCCCTCACATCAGAAGTCCACAATCAAACAAGAAACACTTTCCTCCGATGTGATGATGCCCAAAGTGTAATATAAACTTAGTGAACTCTACAACTACAGCATACATGGTTGGCAATACAATGAATTTAAGAACTTCACATCAGCAATGATTCATCTCACTTCATTTGGAAATTATTACTATGTCACAATGCAGTGAACAAGTGGTACTCATATAACCGCGAGGGATGGTGATTCGAATCAGGACACATCCAGAACACATAACACATACACCCGTCTCGAAAGACTCACACAGGAGCTCTTTCTTTTGTTGTATACAGCATCCTTTCACCCGTCACTCCAATGCCGAACCAGTTCTGTCGACCCATCAGAAGGGCCACTACACGGAACACTTCAAAGTTGCTCTGCTAGCGGGTTTACACCTCTGACACCAACCCCCAATGGACGGCGGTATAAGTTTCGACACGAGAGTACCCGAGTTACGTCAGTTTCCTAGACCCCATAATTCTAGTATACATCTGGTACTGTTCAAACTTGGTCAACAGGGCGGCATACGCATCGGTCCTTAACCGACGCAAACAGAGCTACGGCAACACAACCCAACGTCCTGCTGCTCCTACCCTCTGCTCGGCCTCATTTTCAATTCAAGGAATTTCATTCTCTAGAAACATACCCCGTTGAACAAAAATCCTAGCCTCGCGAGTAGCTTCCAACTACCCGACTTGTACCGATTCCTATACAACTTAAGCCTAGCAAATACTACACGAAGGTAACCTGTTCTACCCTTCAACTCCAAGGGTTTTGGGTCATACATTTGGAGTATCAATCACCTTGACCTAATGCACAATACATACTAGACCAATAAAAGTGATACAAAGTAAAATATAACTAAAATCTGTTAAATGCATACTGGGGCATGCCTTATGTTGCTGCAGGTTTAATCCTAACTTAAAGTCAGTGGCTTGGCAATGAGTGACACCTCAAATTTCTGCTCCGAGTCGAGTTCCTCGTCGAACTCCTTTGTCGTGTTTCCTACCGATATGAATATGCACAAATTTTTATTGCAAGTAAGGAACTACAAAACAAAAGTGTTTTATGTCTTAAGAAGGTTCAAATCAACTAAGACTTGAGAGTTGGGTTTGGCTATGTGCTGAAACAGAGAAAGAATCATTTTGATCAGTGGATGTTTGGAGTAAATTTCAAAGAGCTATTTAATGAACATAAAAAGGGATTTGCAAAGAATTAGCAGAAAACTGAAGAAGATGATCTCAACTTGCTCTGAAATTTTTACAGCGGTCCTTAGATCATACAGAGGTATGGCTTGGAAAATTTCAGACAAAGTTGATGTAAGATGTGGCCTAAAGAATTTTCTTATCCTTTTGGCTTCTGTGAATTACTATGGCAATTCTAAGGTCTTGGAATGATTATATTTTGGTTTTTCAGAAACTTGGGAGTATTATGAGTCCATAGGATTTGGTTTCACCATTTTTGGAGCTTCCTACACAGAGATATGGAATTTACAAGATTGGCTAAAAGCTGGAAAAATGGTTTTGTTATTTTCCCTAATTTTCAGAGACATACAAGATTGAAAACATCATTTTACCAAGAAAATGAGGTCCAATGCCTCTGAAAGTTTTACTGGAGTTCAAGCATATTTAGAGGAATTGCCTGCCCAAAATTTGGAATTTTCCAATAAACAGAACTCCTGTAACTAATTCCCTAAATTTTCTTAATTGAATTATTGAGCCAAATCCAGGGATTTTCATTAAAGTTGGGATGCACCCCTGGATAGTACTCACTGATAGGAATCCAATGAAATTTATTTGACAATTATTGGAGGTTCCTATCAAAAGTTATGAGCATTTGAATTTGGACTAAAACTGAAAATGGGGAAAATGTTTAAACTCCTGCAAGCGGGCCCCACCACTCGGGTTCCTTCTTCCTCGCGCGTGGCACAGCTTGGTGGCGGCGCTCTCCGCTGAGCTCCGCGGAAAACTGCATCTCCGGCCGCCCGTTGCTCAAACTTGCCGCCTCTCACTTTAGGGACACGGGAAACTCATCCCTAGGGTCGGCCAAGGCCACCAGTCACCGGAAAGGCGTTGGCGACGAGCGGCGGCTCACCTTTGGCGGCGTCGAAATCACACTAGAATTTCTCGGACTCTTCGGTTATTCTTCTTAGAGCACCGTGGTGGATCCCTCATCACCGCCATGAGCTCAAATCAGCTCAAAAATGGCTGCAAACATGAGCTCATCTGTGACCTAGGTCCAAAACCGGCGGCGGCTCAAAATTCTCGAAGAACAGTGCCAAAACTCGATGAATTTTGATGGTTTTTATCCTAGAGGAGCGTGGGAAGGTCTAGGACATGTTTATAGCTCGGCACAAGCGATGGTGGATTGATCACTACGAATTTAGGAGGTTCGTGCGGCTCGGTTCTATGAATACCGAAACACTAAACAACCAAATTCGTCCTCAACGATGCATGAGAAGAAGAAATGTTTGCACGGTCATGTGGAGCACCTGAGGGCGGTTCTTTTCTCTGTAGAATGTCGGCTACGAGGAGTATTGTATCGTCCGGGTGCCGTGGAACCGAGGGAGTCGGCGGTGATGAGTTTGCTTCGGGGCTGTGCGAGGGCTGTGGAGAGCGAGGGAGGTGGTTCATGTGGGAAGGCAACGTGCTGATCCCTTCACTCAGCGTTCTCAGCAACAGAGCAGGAGGTGGCGCTGCGAGAGTCGGTTGGGCGCACGGCCTGGGAGGTCGCACGCGCGTGCTGCGTTCGGCTGGTCGGAGTGAAGAACAGAGGAGACTTCAGGGGTAAGTCTAACACTTCACTGACAAGTGGGCCCCATTTCTCCTCTCTTGTCTTTTTTCTGATTTCCATTTGAATTAGCAAATAAGCTCCAAAGTTGTTCAAAATTGGAGAATATGCCAAAAGACATGTGAGGAACACAATGGTGCACTCAAATTTGGATTTCGGTGAAATCAGAATTTGAAACTGAAGTTTAAATTCAAATTCAAATTGCCTCCCGTTTTAATTCAAACAATTAGGAAATCCTTTCCAAATGATCTAAAAATTTTCCGGGCTACCCATGGATGTATGGAGAACCGAGTGGTGGATATAAGTCTCCATGTTTGGACATTCTTGGCATGTTTAATTTAGACTTGGAGCTCACATTTTTATATTCAAAAGTTTAAATTCCCTCTCATTTCCTCGGTGTGAATTGCAGCTCCACTTGCTAGAATTTTGGGGTTTCACATCCCTCCCCCCTTAAAAAGAATCTCGTCCTGAGATTCCAAAAGAAGAGATACGGCAGTAGAGAAGGAATTACCGTACATGAGCGGACAGCAAGCCCGGATAGTTCGAACGGAGGTATTCTTCACTCTTCCATGTCACTTCCTACACAGTATGATTGCTCCATAGCACCTTATAAAATAGGAGCGTCCGATTCCTTGTCAACCGAGACTTTTCATCAATAATCCAAATTGGATGCTCGGTATAGGAGATATCCGGTTGCAATGTCTCGAGATCTTCAGTGCGGACAGCAATGGGATTCTTGAGACATTTCCAAAGCTGGGAGACCTGGAATTTGTCGGTAGCTCAAGCCAGTAGGCTACGAGTCCACATTTCTCTGTGATAGTGAATGGACCGATAAACCGGGGAGCGAGCTTCCCTTTTACACCGAATCGATGAACTCCCTTCATTGGAGATATGCCAAGATATACGTACTCTCCGACAATGAAGTTCAGTGGTCAACGTCTCTGGTCTGCATAACTCTTCTGTCGAGATTGAGCAGCCTTTAAATTTGCTTGTATGACCCGAACTCTTTCTTCAGCGTCATTGACAAGGTCAATCCCGAATGTCACCCTTTCACTGGATTCACACCAGTTCAGCAGTGTGCGACATCTCCGGCTATAGAGAGCCTCATACGGTGCCATCTTGATACTCGTCTGATAGCTGTTGTTGTATCAGAATTCTGCCAACGTTAAATAAGCATCCCAATTTTTACCATGGTGGATGGCAGACGCTCTGAACATATCTTACAAGACTTTATTCACCCTCTCGGTTTGTCCATCGTTTTGAGGGTGATATGTGGAGCTTCTAAGCAATTTTGTTCGCTAAGATGCGTGCAGCTGTTCCCAGAAACAAGAAATGAACAGTGCACCTCGATCTAAAACTATTGTTCTTGGGACTCCATGCAGGCATAAGATCCATGTAATATAAACTCCGCATACTTCTTGGCATTGAATCCCACCTTTACCGATATGAAGTGTGCTGATTTAGTTAATCAGTCAACGATTACCCAAACCGAATCATGCTTCTGAGATGTGAGCGGTAACCCGACAATGAAATCCATACTCACATCTTCCTACTTCCATGCCGGGGTATTGAGGGGCTGTAGCAATCCAGGTTTCTTCATGTGATCGGCTTTAACCCTCCGACACGTATCGCACTCGGATACGTATTTAGCTATTTCCCGCTTCATCTGTGTCCACCAAAACTTGTTCCTCAAATCTTGGTACATCTTGTTTCTGCCTGGATGAATGGAAATTTTTTGATAAATGTGCTTCGTCTAATATTTTTTTAAGAACCTTCATGTCCCGCGGTATGACTATACGGTTTTTGAACCATAGCGTACCATTCTCATCTTTCCGGAAGCACTTAACCTCTCCTTTGTCTAATCTCTTCCGGATTTTTGCCATGCCCTTATCTTTTTTTTTGAGCCTCTACAATTTCATCTCGAATTGTAGGAATGAGAGCAAGGTTAAACAATGGCCCATAGGGAACCAAGTGCAGGCCCGGTTCTTCTTCTTCTTCCATTGCAGCCATGGTTAGGTTATGAACATGTGATTTCCGACTAAGTGCGTCAGCAACCACATTCGCTTTTCCAGGATGATAATGAATCTCTATTTCATAGTCTTTAATTAACTCTAACCATCTTCGCTGCCTCATATTTAATTCTTTTTGTGTCAAGATGTACTTTAAACTCTTGTGGTCGGTGTAGAGGTGAACTAAATTTCCAAGTAAATAGCGCCTCCACATTTTTAGAGCAAGGACCACAGCAGCTAGCTCAAGGTCATGTGTCGGATAATTCTGCTCATGATTCCGAAGCTGCCAGGATCTATATGCGACCACTCACGCTTCTTGCATGAGTACGTAGCCGAGGTCGATGCCGGATGCATCGCAATAAACATCAAAAGCCTTAGTTGTATCGGGCTGCGCCAACACGGGGGCTGTTGTGAGGTGCTTTACCAATGCTTTGAATGCCTCCTCACATGCTTCACTCCACACATATTTCTTGCCTTTCTTCAAAAGTTCCATCATCGGTTTAGAGATCTTGGAGAAATTCGGAATGAATCTCCGGTAGTAACCCACTAAACCGAGAAAACTACAGACTTCGTGGACAGATTTTGGCGAACTCCAATTCAGCACTTGGACCATTTTGCTTGGATCAACCGCAATGCCCTCCACAGAAATAATGTGCCCAAGAAATGGCACTTGGTTGATCCAAAACTCGCACTTGCTGAATTTTTCATATAGCTTGTGATCCCGTAGACATTGGAGCACAATATGCAAATGATCGGCGTGTTCTTCCTCCGACTTAGAATATACCAAGATATCGTCGATGAAGACTATGACGAACTTGTCCAACTCTGGCATGAAGACTGAATTCATCAAGTACATAAAATGAGCCGGAGCATTGATGAGTCCGAATGACATGATGAGATACTCAATATAATCCGTATCTCATCGAGAATGTTGTCTTGGGTATGTCTTCCACCCGGATTTTCATCTGATGATATCCGGACCGAAGATCCATCTTTGAGAAAACCTTAGAACCCACTAGTTGATCTAAAAGCATATTAATACGTGGTAGTGGATACTTGTTCTTGATAGTTACGGCATTGAGCGGACGATAGTCCACACATAGCCTCAGAGTCTCGTCCTTTTTCTTGACGAACAGCGCGGAACGTCCCCACGATGATGAACTTGGTTGAATAAAGCCTTTGCTTAACAAATCATTCAGCTGCTCTTTCAGCTCCGTGAGTTCCTTAGGTGCCATTTTATACGACCTCCGAGAGATCGGTGTGGTTCCCGGTGCTAGTTCAATTTTGAACTCCACCTCACGTTCGGGCGGCATGCCTGGTAGATCCTCAGAAAACACGTCTAGATATTCCCAGACCACCGGGATGTCCTCCAGTTTCTTAGCTTCAACTGTCTGTACAGCAGTAACTTCCAGTGCAACATTTCTCAGATTCAACGTGTGTTGCCCGTGCCTCTTTGAATTCAGCTGCACCGTTCGTGAACTAATATCATAGATAGCTTGGTGATGTGTCAACCAAGCCATCCCAAAGATTATGTCAATCCGCAAGTCTTCCAGGATAATAAGAGTAGTAGGATATATCTGCCCATCCAAACATATAGGCGCTCGAGCAACAATCCTGCCAGCTGTCCAACTACCTCCAGCGGAATTAATCTGATAAGATGCGGCCAAGGTAGTTGATGGTATTTGGTGCTTAACCACATAATATTTGCTGATAAAAACATGTGTAGCACCAGAGTCAAACAACAAGAACGTGGGCTGATCACGTAGGCTGAACATACCCAAAACACGGGTTCTCCCACGGGAACATCTTCAACTGCCATATAGTTTACATTTCCCACTTTCAGTGCTGTCCTCCTTGGATGACCATAGAATTTCTTTGCAGCTTGAGCTGACATGTGACTGCTGCTTTGCTGGGTCACTTGACCCTCCTGAGGAATATGCTCTACATCGCTACAAGTCCCGTACGATGCGAGCTCAGGATCTTCATAATCTTAGAGTGGTTGATATTCTTGTGCACTTTGCTGAAATCAGGGTGCACAAATACTCATTGGCTGCTGCTGTAGCAATGGTTGAACATCCATTGTTGAGTATGGATGGGATCGGGTCGGCGGTGGTCTGTCAAAGGACTGAATTTCCACCCCGGATGGTAAGCAATATATCGCTGGTTGTTCTGGAGGATAATCACTCGTACTTGCCGGTGATAAGCTTCTCTTCCTCTTACTTTCCCTATACTGGAGTTAAGCTATTTCTTGAATAATAGCAGCATTGACTAACTCGCTATAATTCCCTTTATTGCATAGTGCCACTTTCACCGAAAGCTCCACGTTGAGGTCTCAGAAGAAGTAATGACACTTCATCGTCTCTTTATCTACATAAGCGGATGCATATTGTACTAAACAGTTAAATTCTGTAAAGTACTCCATTAACACTCATCCCTTCTTGCTTGAGTTCATAGAACTCTTCGACTCTAGTTTTGATGACACCCTCACAGATATGACATGCACGGAAGGCATCCCAAAACTCCATCCACGTCACACGATGGCCTTCAGCAATCCTAGCAAGATATTCAGACCACCAAGCCCCAGCAGATCCATGAATTTGCTGATCGGCAAATAAATCCTTCTAATATTCATCACATCGGAGCATTCCCAATTTAGTTTCAATAATCCGGAGCCAATAATCTGCCTCCTTGGCTTCTTTAGCTTCCAAGAATACCGGTGGCTGTCTTGCTAGAAAATCCAATAAGTATTCAGTGTGGGATTACACTGTAAGGTCTCCTGTCGGATGCCTTGCTGCACCACCATCTCAAGAGACTCAGCCATTTTTCCCAACACCTCCGCCAGTCCGGTTGATGGTGGCGGTGATCCTCGCTGCGACGAATCATTTCCATCACAGCTGGAACCACCAACCTCATACCCAGAACGAGTATGATCCATACTGCAAGAGCGAGCAATTTCCGGTTAATGGAATGGAACAAGGTTTCCATACTTGAACTCAAAATTATTAACCGCAAAAGCATCACATCAACAGTGCAGCATACATGAAATGGAACAAGGTTTTTTGACAATTCTGAATACAACCAATGATTGCTCAAGTTTTTCAAACACTTAAACAAACAACAAGGAATGATGAAATATAACTAATTAATATGTCATGGAACTTAGAGAATTATAAAAACCTTCATGTCCACAACAAGTCTCAAGTTACATGGGCAATGAGCAATGCTCTGTTCAGAATGACCATTTGGCCTTAATCCCAGAATTTGAATATGGAAATGGCAGATTCATGTCTCAAGTTGAATATCAAAGTTATATATAACTTCAATATATTTCCAACGAGTATTTACTTGCCTTCATTCCAATTCTGGATCAGGAGTTATTATATTTCAAAGTTGACAGAAATCTGGAACAATTTTGACAACACCTCCTCTGAAAGTGTCTGTTTTGTCCGCAAGATTTCCTAAAGTTCTACCTCAAATCTGTAGAAACTTTGAACTACAAAGTCTTAGCACATATCACAAACTTTCCAATGGTGTCTTACATGACCATTAGAGATTTTTCTACTAGAATTTATGGTTGGAGTACAGAAATTCCAGAGAGCATTTTGGGCTGCCCTGTTTCTAGACAGTGCATACTCATCTGAGATTTCCATCCATTTGGAGGGAGATTCTGTTCTGGAGTTCTACAGAAAAGTTGTAGAAGACTTCAAAACTTTTCCAGGAATTTATGACACACCTAAATTGTTTCAACCAATCAAAAGTTACGTCCTGTTCAAGATCATCAAAAATTCTGCCAAAAACAGGGGAGGTTATTTCTAAGTCTTTGTGAATGATTCTATACTCCCAGTTGACTCTTAGTTCAATATAGGAGTTCATTAACCCCTAATGGAATCCTAGACTCCAAATTCACTCTTTTCTTTGAAAATTTCATTTTTTATGCAGTTAAGATCATATTACGGTACTATGTTTCCTCACCAAATCAAAATCCTAACCGGCGTTACACCGGCATATACGTCTCAAGGGGTGGCACTAAAACGATTACTCACACACGTCTTCTAAACGCAATGTTCTAATGTGGTCAAGTACCTGCAGAAAAACAATCAATAATGAAGCACACAAGAGGTTTTCCATTTCAGGTGGGTCCATATCATAGTAAAAACATATGCACCGTATCATTGCCATACGGATCGTCCTTGAGTCAAGTCACGTCTCAAGGTACATGGTCGTGTTTTTACACCGCACGACGGGGAACCCGAGTAGAGCACGAACGGGTTGTCGCGGTTAGGAATGTTATCAATCCAACGGATACCGCCTACTACCCTGTAGGGCACGGCGATGGCAAGCGCTGCGTATATCCTCCTAGGCTAATTCCAGGAGAACACACTATCGCGTTACTGACCACGATGGGGTTTTCCACTTTCTTGCCTAATGCACGCCAGGGACCAGCGTTTCATATGAACTCAGGAACATGAAGAGTTCAAGAGTTTCATATTGATGTCTCACACCAAGCTGTGAGACCTATTCCCTGAACCACTTTCCTTATTAGTGGAGCTAACCGAAATTGATCCACTTTTGGTGGTGTTTCTTACCATGCTTACCTCCACGTAGGTGCGTCGTTACAGAAATGAAATACTAAAAATAACACACTGTTAGCTTGCCACCTTAAGTAACTATGCTATTAATAGTCCTTATGTGGGCACACTATATGTTTCTCACTCATATACTTCTAAGTTTTTGAAAATATGCCCTTTTCATGCGTGCTATTCCCGATGCGGCTCTGATACCTTGCATGTGAGGAACCCCTTCCGGGATCAACACTCCAGGATACACATTGGGTGGTGCCGTGGGATGCGGCACCCAACAGCATACACGAAATGAATCCATAAACATACAAAGTTTTATTTCTCAATATAGTGTCATTTACATCATAATGTACCACGAAGGTACACGCAGTGGAATATACATAAACACGTACTCTTGGTCCTAGCTATGCAAAAGAGAAGACGCCCAACCCGCGGACGCTTCTTACTAGCTTCCACAAAGGTGAGTGCAGCGGCAAGGTTTCCGGTGAATCTCCGATGTCTCACCGAACAACCATCTTCATAGCAAATTTTAAAGAACCTGCAAAACACTAATTATGTAACCGTGAGCACGATGGCTTAGAAAGGCTTAACCGACACTCCTAACCATAAAACTCTACATGCAGGGATTAATAATATAGAACAAATATGTTTCAATAACGACATGCCTACATGTTAATCCTTACTTTCAGTTTTATAGCAGAAGATTAATATGCCTTAGGCAGTCCTCACATCGGAAGTCCACAATCAAACAAGAAATGCTTTCCTCCGATGTGATGATGCCCAAAGTAAAAGATAAACTTACTGAGCTCTACAACTATAGCATACATGGTTTGCAATACAATGAACTGAAGAACTTCATAACAGCAATGATTCATCTCACTTCAACTGGAAGTAATTACTACGTCACAACTCAGTGAACAAGTGGTACTCATATAACCGTGAGGGACGGTGATTCGAATCAGGACACACCCGGAACACACAACAAATACACCCGCCTCGATAGACACTCACAAGAGCTCTTTCTTACGTTGTATGCAGCAACCATTCACACGTCACTCCAATGCCGAACCAGTTCTACCAACCCATCAGAAGGGCCACTACCCGGAACATGTCAAAGTTGCTTCGCTAGTGGGTTTACACCTCTGACACCAACCCCCAAAGAACGGCGGTATAAGTTTCAACACGAGAGTACCCGAGTCACATCGGTTTCCTGGACCCCATAATTCTAGTATGTATCCGGTACTGTTTAAACTTGGTCAACAGGGCGGCATACGCATCGGTCCTTAACCAACACAAACAGAGCTACGGAAACACAGGCCCAACATCCTGCTGCTGCTACCTTCTGCTTGGTCTCATTTTCCATTCCAGGAATTTCATTCTCTAGAATCATACCCCGTTGAACCAAAAATCCTAGCCTCGCGAGTGGCTTCCAACTACCCTACTTGTATCGATTCGTATACAACTTAAGCCTAGCAAATACTACACGAAGGTAACCTGTTCTACCCTTCAACTCCAAGGGTTTGTGGGTCATGCATTTGGAGTATCAATCACCTTGACCTAATGCACAATACATACTAGACCAATAAAAGTGATACAAAGTAAAATATAACTAAAAGGTGTTAAATGCAAACTGGGCTTGCCTTATGTTTCTGTAGGTTTAATCGAAACATAAAGTCAGTGGCTTGGCGACGAGTAATGACTCAACTTTCTGCTCCGAGTCGAGTTCCTCGTCAAACTTCTTCGTCGTGTTTCCTACCGATATGAATATGCACAAATTTTTATTGCAAGTAAGGAAGTACAAAACAAAAGTGTTTTATGTCTTAAGAAGGTTCAAATCAACTAAGACTTGAGAGTTGGGTTTGGCTATGTGCTGAACAGAGAAAGAATCATTTTGATCAGTGGATGTTTGGAGTAAAGTTCAAAGAGCTATTTAATGAACATAAAAAGGGATTTGGAAAGAATTAGCAGAAAACTGGAGAACATAATCTCAACTTGCTCTGAAATTTTTACAGTGGTACCTAGATCATACAGAGGTATGGCTTGCAAAATTTCAGACAAAGTTGATGTAAGATGTGGCCTAAAGAATGTTATTAGCTATTTGGATTCTCTGAATTCCTATGGCAATTGTAGGGTCTTGGCATGATTAAATTTTGGTTTTTCAGAAACTTGAGTCTTATGAGTCCACAGGATTTGGTTTCACCATTTTTGGAGCCTTCTACACAGAGATATGGAATTTACAAGATTGAATAAAAGCTGGAAAAATGGTTTTGTTATTTCCCTAATTTTCAGAGACATACAAGATTGAATCATCATTTGACCAAGCAAATGAGGTCCAATGCCTCCAAAATTTTTACTGGAGTTAAAGTATATTTAGAGAAACGTCCTTCCCAAAATTTGGAATTTTCCAATAAACAGAACTCCTGTAATTAATTCCCTAATATCTTCTTTAACTGAATTATTGAGCCAAATCCAGAGATTTTCATCAAAGTTGGGATGCACCCCTGGATAGTACTCACTGAGAGGAATCCAATGAAATTTATTTTACAATTTTTGGAGTTTCCTATCAAAAGTTATGATCATTTGAATTTGGACTAAAACTGAAAATGCGGAAAATGTTTAAACTCCTGCACGCGGCCCCCACCAATCGGGTTCCTTCTTTCTCGCGCGCGGCAGAGCTTGGTGGTGGCGCTCTCAGGTGAGCTCCGTGGAAACCGCATTTACGGCCGCCCCTTGAGCTCAAACTTGCCGCCTCTCACTTTAGGAACACGGGAAACTCATCCCCGGGGTCGGCCCAGGCCCCCGGCCACCGGGAAGGCGTTGGCGACGAGCGGCGGAGGTGGCTCCACTTCGGCGGCATCGAAATCACAATAGAATGGCTCAAATGCTTATGTTCTTCTTCCTAGAGAACAATGGTTGATCTCTCATCACTGACATGAGCTCAAATCAGCTCAAAAGTGGCTGCAAACATGAGCTCATCGGCGACCTAGGTCCAAAACCGGCGGTGGCTCAAAATTCTCGAAGAACAGTGCCAAAACTCGATGAATTTTGATGGTTTTTTATCCTAGAGGAGCGTGGGAAGGTATAGAACATGTTTATCGCTCGGCACAAGCGATGGTGGATTGATCACTACGAATTTCAGAGGTTCGTGCAGCTCGGTTCTATGAATACCGAAACACTAAACAACCAAATTCGTCCTCGGTGATGCATGAGAAGAAGAAAGGTTTGCAAGGTCATGTGGAGCACCTAGGGGTGGTTCTTTTCTCTGTAGAACGTCGGCCACGAGGAGTCTTGTATCGTCCAGGCGCCGTGGAACCGAGGGAGTCAGCGGTGATGAGTTTGCTTCAGGGCTGTGCGAGGGCTGTGGAGAGCGAGGTAGGTGGTTCACATGGGAAGGCAACGTGCAGATCCATTCACTCGGCATTCTCAGACACAGAGCAGGAGGTGGAGCTGCGAGAGTCGGTTGGGCGCACGGCTCGGGAGGTGGCGTGCGCGTGCTGCGTTCGGCTGGTCCGAGTGAAGAACAGAGGAGACTTCGGGGGAAAGTCTAACATTTCACTGACAAGTGGGCCCTATTTCTCCCATCTTCTCTTTTTCTGATTTCCATTTTGAATTAGCAAATAAGCTCCAAAGTTTCTCAAAATTGGACAATATGCCAAAAAAACATGTGAGGAACACAATGGTACACTCAAAATTGGATTTCGGTGAAATTTGAATTTGAAACTGAAGTTTAAATTGAAATTCGAATTGCCTACGGTTATAATTCCAATAATTAGGAAATCCTTTCCAAATGATCTGAAAATTTGCTGGGCTACCCATGGATGTATGGAGAACCGAGTGGTGGATTTAAGTCTCCATGTTTGGACATTCTTGGCATGTTTAATTTATTCTTGGAGCTCACACCTTTATATTCAAAAGTTTAAATTCCCTCTCATTTCCTTGGTGTCAATTGTAGCTCCACTTGATGGAATTTTTGGATTTAACACCCATTCTCTGTTGGGTTAATCTGGACATGTAATTGGGTCTTTAATACCATCTAGACCTAATGCAATCAATAATTCAAAGATATGATCTCTAGAAATGAAAAGACTTTATAAAATTGCTTGAATGCAAACAGGGGCTTGCCTGTTTTGTAGGTGACTAGTATACAATCAGTTAGTGATGATCACTTGAGGCTTGATCACTCGCTTTTCTCCCTCTTTAATCTCCACTTCAATTGCTTCAAAATATTCACGTTGATGCTACACGTTATGAATATGCACAAGTATTTAATTGTAAAGATTTTGCTAACAATGTCTAATGATAAGTTTGAAATTGGAACACTGTTTAAGAATTTAAAATGACACTGGTGCTAATGGTTGGGTTTGGGTTAAGCAAAGTGATCAAGTGCTAAGTGCATTCCTCACTTATGTTTTGATCACCTAAAGAGGGTAGATAGAAAAGTGATGATCCAGAGCTCCAATGGAGCTGAAAATTTTCATGTGCGTTCCTTGTCACAAGAAAGTGTCCTGGAACACAAATTAGCACTTTCCATTGAGTGGTTTATTCAGAACAATTTCCTAAGCAATTAAGCAAAAAGAAATTAATTCTGAAGTAATTCACATGTTCATGTCAAACTTAGTGAACTACAATTTCAATTATAGTTCATAGAGCCTGCATGAATTTTCCTATCATATTTGGAGCTAAGAATTGCCCAGAACTGAATCTTCAAGTTTTGGGAATTCTCTGAAAAAGTTTCTGTATTCATTTGAACACAGCAACTTGAAATCTGAATCCTCCTAATTAAATCAACTCCAAATGTGCAGATAATTTTACAGGAGTTAAATAACATCCTAAGAAATATTCTGGAAATATTTGAAGATTTTTGGATGAACCAAACTCCCTCTAAAATTCTTTAACTGAAAAATTTCAAAGAAATTTCCAGAATTAATTATTGACTTTCCTACAGATTGAGTTGCATATTTGGATAGTGTTTTTAAACCTGGATCTAAACCAATTTGAATCACTAAATTTGGATTTCACTAGCAAAAGATATGGCCTTTTAAAGTTTGGAGGAAATCTGAATTTTGAATTAAATCGGAAAAAGTTCAAATTCTGACTGTGGGGTCCAGGGCTACGTGGCGCTCTCTCGGGCAAACCACACGGAGTTACAGAGTCTTTCCTGCATGGACATAAATTGATCCAATGCCCCGATCCCAGTTTTCAATCTGTCTCTCACTGACAGCAGGCCCGGCGGCTTCATCTTCAACCTCCGGCCCCCGCGCGTCCCCCGCGCCCGAGCTCGCCAGAGATCCTCGGAAACCGCTCGTTCGGCCTCCTCCCGAGCTCCTGCTCGCCGCCAGCCCCTAATCCGTCATGCTGAGCACGTTGGAAGGACTACCCCCAGCCGGCGACGGCTCCAACACGGCTAGCGACGGTGCGGCGCCTCGGTGAAGCTTTGGCGGTGCCAATCGGACTCCCTAACCCGCCAAACTCGATGAATATTGGCCCTACAGCACCAGTGAAGCTTGTAGATCACTGACGGCATGCAAACTCGCTCGGAGAGGTTGCTAGGTATGCCATCACCGTGTGCTCGACACGTTTTGCGCGGCAACAGAGAAGAACTTGGTGTTCTACGGCTAGGGTTGATGAAATTGAGTTCCCTTTGGTCGAGGAGGTCCATAGGAGGCTAAGGAACATGACCCTAGAACAGAATTGAAAGCCCCTATGCCTTGGATGAGAATTTCATGGTTTTGTGCTGGTGGACCAAAGAACCCGCCGTGAGGAAAACCTAAATTTTGGACTAGCCTTTCTATGAAATGACTCCACACTTGATGTACAGCAAGGGGAGGTGCTAACCAACCTTATCCGTGGATTTTTTGCACGTGAAACACTAGAGAGACGTGGTTCGACGTCGAGACACCGAGGCCGGTTCGCTGGAGGAAAAAGAGCTTCCCGACGTGATTGTAGCCCACTGCACACTCGAAACTCGCTTTAACAAGCTTCAGGGAGTTTGGGTGACGCCGTTTTCACGTTTGGCCGGGTGTCAAAGCTCATGGAACGTGTTGGCGACGGAGACCCGATGTGTGAGCTCGGCGGCGGCGAGAAGCCCCGGGGAAAGGCGCTGTTGCGTGGAGGAGATGAAGCACGACTGTTTTCTCGGTTTGGTGAGGTAACATATTCCCAGTGTGAGCTGATAAGGGTGAGGCGGAAGTCCAGCAGCTGCTCGGGAGGTTTCCTCGGCATGGCGTCTCGGTGTCTGGCTGAGGAGTCTTGGCAAATTCGAGTGAGAAACAGAGAGCAAACTTTGTTTGCAAGTCTACTGCCCTCCTCTCAAATGACATGTAGGTCCCACAATTCAACTCCCTTTTATCCTCTAAAATATCTCCAATTTTGACAAATGATTAGTTCAATTGTTTTCAGTTGAAATCTGAACTGCATTTGGATAATTGGGCAAATTTCATCCAAATTCAAAGTTGTATTTGAATTCATTCAAATTTAAGTCCATTAGGAAAAATGGATAGCGAAACATTTCAAAAATGAATGAAACTTTGCATACCCACTAATTTGGAACTAAGGAATTCAAATATGAAACCTGATTTTAAATTTATCTGCTGCAAATAAGAGCTTGAACACAACAGTTTGCATTTACATTTTGTTGCCCTTATTTGAGATTTGAATAGAACAAATTGAGTTCAAAAGCTGATTTTTAACTTTATCACACACATGAGAACTTCCCACCTTTGGTTCAAACCCCCTTTGGTCCCAAGCAATCACATAAATAATTAAACTTGTGTGAAGAGAATTCTCATGTGTATCAACACATATGAAAAAGTTTAAACAAGTCCCAATTTTCATACATATGAAACCAACTTGCATTCAAACTTCAGTTTCTTTGTATTCATATTTTTGGGACCTTTACATTCCTCCCCCCTTAAAAGGAATCTCGTCCCGAGATTACAAAAGAAGAGCGAGACGGGGGGGGGGGTGTAAGTACAAAGTCTATGACAACAGTTTCGGATAATTCTTGTTGATGTAATCTTCGCTTTCCCATGTCGCGTCTTCCGGGGTATGATTACTCCACAGGACTTTGTAAAATTTCGAAGTCCGGTTTCAGGTGATCCGGGTCTTTCCATCAATAATCTGCATTCTCAGTGTATGTGAGATCCGGCTTTAGCTCGACGATGTCTTCGGAGCGGACAGCTGCAGTAAACTTGAGACATTTACGCAGCTGGGACATGTGAAATATGTCGTGAATACGAGCAAGGTTTGTCGGTAGTTCCAGCCGGTAAGCTATGTTTCTGCACTTCTCTGTAATAACAAATGGATCGACGAATCTGGGAGCAAGTTTCCCCTTGACACCGAACCGATGAATTTCTTTCATCGGAGACACACGAAGATAAACATACATGCTCTCCAATGTCGAAAGCAGCGGTTGACGCCTCAGATCCACGTAGCTCTTTTGACGAGATTGAGCAGCATTGAGGTTCTCTTTTATTATCCGAACTCTCTCTTCGGCTTCGTTGACAAGATCAACCCCGAATGTTACTCGTTCACCGGACTCGCACCAATTTAATGGTGTACGGCATTTCCGGCCGTAGAGATCTTTATATGGTGCCATTTTGATGCTTGTCTGATAACTGTTGTTGTACGAGAACTCCGCCAACGGTAAGTGATCATCCCAGTTATTACCGTGGTGGATGGCACACGCTCTTAGCATATCTTCAAGTATTTGATTCACCCTCTCAGTTTTCCTATCGGTTTGAGAGTGATTCGGAGCTTCGAATCAATTTGGTTCCCAAGGATGCGTGTAGCTGCTCCCAGAAACGGGCTACGAACAGCGATCCTCTGTTGGTCACAATGGTACGAGGAACTCTATGTAAGCACAAGATCCGTGCTATGTACAACTCCGCATACTGCTTTGCGTTGTATCTGGTATGCACAGGGATGAAGTGTGCTGATTTGGTTAACCGGTCAACGATTACCCAAATCGAATCATGTTGGTGGGAGGTCATCGGCAACCCAATGATGAAATCCATACTCAAGTCTTCCCACTTCCATGCCGGTATTTGCAGTGGTTGCAACAGGCCCGACTTCTTCACATGGTCGGTCTTGACTCGTCGACACAGCAGCTAACTCAAGATCAAGTGTTTGATAATGCTGCTCGTGATTTCTGAGTTGACGAGATCCATAAGCGACCACTCGTCCTTCTTGCATCAACATGCAGCCAAGACTGATGCCAGATGCATTGCAATAAACGTCAAATGGCTTCATCTTATCCGGCTGAGCAAGAACTGGGGCTCTTGTGAGATGCTTCACTAGAGTCTTGAAGGCTTGTTCACATGCAGCATGTGACACCCGGTTCCGAAAATAGAACCAAGTGAATGCATATGTGTGCCTAGGATCTTCATCACACATACACATGTATTCCACAAACTGAATTCAGAATATAACCACGAATAAATAGTGTTTAAGTACTTTACTACAATGACTTAATGTCTCACTCATGAATCTCTAACTTATTCTTGCAGCGGAAGTCTCTAAACGATGGCAGAAATAAGTAAACAGCAGCCTCCAACTTCAACTCCACAGGCATGTTGATGATAGTTCGCACGCCTAGTACTCCACATGGTCCTCGAAGTACCCATCTCCTGTAGCTGATGTATATGTGGTAATGCAAGGGTGAGTACATGTCATACTCAGCGAGTGTGGTAAAAGTATGACATGTAGCTTACAACAAGGTAGGAAATAAAAAGGCTCATTGCACCAATCAAATTTTATTTCAAAAAACATGGTAAAACAGCAACTAAGTCTAGATGAATTAATTCCCAATATAATCAAGTAAATCAGCAACATTCTTTCATCATAAATCACCATTTATCAAGTTTAAACCAGCCAATAATCTTTCTCAAGCTCATCTCATACTCATGATTATTCATAACCATCTTATATTCATATAACCGAAACCAATTTCATTGTCATGAACCAAAACAGTCCCAAAACCAATCCCAATGACCATACCACAACCATACCGAATAACCATACCAAGTTTGGCCTCTAATCATGGAAGTTGGCCATGTGCTTGTGACCGGAAGCACGGCTATCATGATAGTTTTACACTCTGCAGAGGTGGCACCACTTTACCCTCAAGTTCGTGATTTTGTCACCCATCGGTGACTAGAGAAACCTCCATTATACCAGTACACAACCGTCTGTGTATGGCCAAGAGATCACAAAATAGCCTTTACAAAGGGGTACTAGATATACGGACCCACTAAGGTTTCACCGGCAAGCTCTGATCTCCATTCTCCCACCCACGGGCCCGCTCTTGTCCCATGCAGTTCCCAGGGCAGTCCTTCTCGACTCCCATTCTCCGCGCCATCCAAAGGTCCACAACAAGCTAGCAACACACCTAATTAATCAGCTAAGCCGCACCCATACTTGGCCTTGTGGTGGCACTGTTTTCCTGGCATATTCTCGCATGAACCGGTCCTTAGATCTACGGCAAATAAACAACCATCTCATCCAGCAACATCCACGAACCAATCTTGCCTAGATCTCCCCGATTCCATGCTCATTATAATCATCAAGTTCTCATCATCTTTATTTATATGAGTGCAGTAGCTAACCATGTTTTATTTCAGCTTCCTGTATCCTGATCTGTCCACATGCAAAAGTTTCTGTTCGAAAGGGGCGAAGAAAGCGGATGCATAGAAACAGCGGCGACGTCGTAAGATTGGTAACGAAGACCTACCTCACTTCCTTCTTGTGGCAGGGCCTTTCCCCTAGGAATGGCAGCAGCGGGGGATTTTTTCAAGGTGAATGTAACTTTAGTGAGCTACCCTAGATCCATACAGACCTTGCGCCATTAACGTCGAGACTCCACAATCAAACAAGAAACGCTTTGCCTCGACGCTACTAGCCCAAGGTGGAAAATAAATTTATTAAAGGTGTTGATCATTTCCTCATCTCCATTATGAGGATTACTCACAAAGCATCTTAACTTTATCCCAGTTTATTACTACGTCACAACTCAGTATACAAGTATGCTCACTACCGCGAGCGACGGTGATTGCAATCAAAAACACCCGGCTGACACGACACGTACACCCGTACTCGACGTTGCACACAGAAACCATCACTGACGTCGTACGTGGCAACCTTTTACACGACACCCAAATGTCAAACCGGTCCCACCGACTGGGATTAAGTCTCACTATGGTAAACCCTCGTAGAGCCGACTTCACTATCCTTTTAGCATCTGCATCATACGGTGAGGTATGCCTCGACACCCAGGTTAACATGTTACATCGGTTTCCTGGGTCCCATATTGCCAGTATGCATCCGGTACACAACTCAAACTTGTCCCACAGGGCCGCACACGAGAACGGTCCTTAATCGACTCAGACATAGACTAGGTTCACAGGACCACGTCCTTGAGACTTCCATCCACTGCCCGGTCTCCATTCCCAGCTATGAGGATCAATTCCCAACTCTTCCGATTGATCCCCCTAAATCCCGGTTCACGAGTAGGAAACTGCCCACTCGAGTTTTGCTTCTTTTAACCCACTTTTGTTAACTTGAGATCAGCAGTTATAATCAATTGATAACCTATTATACATTATAATCCAGGGTTTTTTGGGTCATGCATTTATAGTTTCATACCATCTAGACTTAATGCAATAAACAAAATGTTAGACAATATAAAGTGAATACAAATAAAAACTTGTAAGTTTTGATGCAAACCGGGGCTTGCCTTGGTTTTGCAGGTGACTAATATATAAATCAGTTAGAGTCTTGTCCTCCTTGAGGCTTGATCAACTGATCCATTTCAATGGATTCACTCCGTCGAACTTCTCCGTTGATTGCCTCCGTCGTAAGTCCTATCGATATGTATATGCACATGTTATTATAATGCAATTCATATAATTAAAGACTTGAATTTGTGAAGAACAGAGGGGTGTGTGGAAGTGCTAAGAATGATGGGTTGCCTCTGTTGTGCAAGGAACCTAAGAGAAACTAAAGCCTACTTAGAAGTTGGATTATAAACTAACCAATTAACTACTAATGAACATATATGGTGGGCTGAAAAGATGTGAAGGAAATTGAAGATACAGAACTCCAATGACTTCAAAACCTTTACAGCATGTACCACTCTAGCCAGAGATTTAGCTTGCCAAATTGCAGCTAATGTGGAAGGAATAAGTGTCCTCTAAAATTCCTCCAATACTCTTATGTATTTTCCCTCATACATAAGCATGGAGAACAGGGACAGAGAGCTCTACTGCTCAACTTGAGCTGAAACTTTACATGTGAGTTACTGGTCGCATGAAAGTTCTCAGGACCAAAAATGAAAACTTTTCATTGGGTGTTTTATCCAGAACAATTCCCAAAGTAATTAAGCAAAAAGAAATAAATTCAGAAGTAACTCACATGTTCATGCCCAACTTAGTGCTAGAATTTCAATTATAGTTCATAGGGCCTGCATGAATTTTCCTAGAATTTTTGGAGCTAAGAATTTCTCAGAACTGAATTTCCATGTTTTGGAAATTCTCTGGAATTGTTTCTGTATTCATTGGAACACAGAAACTTCAAATCACAATTATCCTAACTAAATCAACTCCAAATAAGCTCAAACGTTTACAGGAATTCACTAACATCCTAAAGAATATTCTGGCAAAATTCAAGGATTTGTGGATGAACCAAACTCCCTCTAAAATTCTTTTGCTGAAAAGCTTTAAAGAATTTTCCAGAATTAAGTAATGACCTTCATACAAATTGGGTTGCATATTTGGATAGAGTTTTCCAACCTGAATCCAACCCAATTTAAATCACTAGATTCGGAGATTCCTACACCAAGATATGACCTTTACAAGGATTGGTGAGAAACTGAAAATGATTATTCTATATTTCCCATTTTCAGAGACATAAGGAATTAACACCACATTTGTCCAAGCAAATGAGGTCCAATGCTTCTGAAAATTTTACTGGAGTTAAAGTATTTTTCGGAGAATCTCCTGCCCAAATTTGGAAATTTTCCAATACACAGAACTCATGGAACAATTCCTATAATATTTTGGTTATATGAATTAGTGAGCCACATCTAGGGATTTTCATAAATATTGGTCTGGACCCCTGGATACTACTCTCCGAGAGGAATCCAACAAAATTTATTTGACAAATTTTGGACACTCCAACACAAAGTTATGGCTATTTAAACTTTGAACTGAAATCTGAAAACAGAGAAAAGTTCAAATGTCTGCTGCTGGGCCCGGGCCACGTGTCACCTTCCGAAACAAAGACACACGGGCTACACAGTCCCAGCCATGCAGTCGCACCAGATCCAATAGCCACAGATGATCGGGATTTTAATTTTTCCTCTCACTGACTGCTGGGGCCCGGCTCCCTTCTTCAACCTCCCGACGCCCCTCACGCGCACGTGCCACTAGGTCGCCGGATCTTGACGGAAACCGGTCTTCCGACCTCTGCCCGAGCCCCTGCTCACCGCCAGGACCTAAATTCATGTGCCGAGCAACTTGGTGGAGCTTCCCCGAGCCGACAAGGCTTCTACCGTGGCTAGCAACAGTGCGGCGGCTCGGTACACCTTCGGCGGTGTCGGCCGGTCGACCTAGTGTGCAAACAGCTCGGAAAAACGGCGCTACAGCTCCAGTGAACTATGAGGGAGCTCTACATAGCTTCAGAACTGCTCGGGAACGATGGCAATTAGGGTTTCACCATGCATCCGAGACCTCCTCCACGGTTGAGCTCGGAAAAAACTAGAATTTGTGCGGTCTATGTGCGTTTCCACGCTAGGGTTGTGAAGAGCAAATGATCGCCGACTACTGGCGGTCCCATGTGCAAGATTTGGCGATCTAAGAACGAGAATAGAGGTCGAATTTGAGGTTACCTTGCCGGAAGGTCGGTTTGTGCACGCCGGAGGAAAATTCCCGAATTCGCTCTCGGTCGTCCACGACATTCTTGAGCTTCGGAGGTGAGCACCACATGGTCCTGGCGCGTCCGAGGGTGCCCTTGCTCGGGCATGAAAGGCCCTCTGCAGCACTGTCCACGTGAGACCTCTCCGTCGGTTCTCATTCAGCCGCCATGGAAACACGGAGTCCTCGGGTATAGGAGTTGAACACCGATAAGTGGCACATCGAGGAGGGAGAGGGTGAGGCCCTGGTGCCATTTTGCTACTCACCAGCCTTTGTTTGTGCTCGCTAGAGACGGCTGCCGATCGATCGGGGATGGCGGCGGTGGCTCTGTCCCTGTGCGCGAGAGGAGAAGAAAACTGAGCGGTTTCTCGGTGTTGTGGCAAGAGAACATGGGCTGAGGTGATAAGAAGGGGAACCAGCTCGCCAGCGCGAAGGAAAACTCACAAGAAGGTGTCCACGGTGCTGCGCGGTGTCGTCCGGTGGAGTCTCGGTGCTGTCTCGGTTGCTTCGACTGGAACAGAACAGAACCGACTCAATCTAGATGTTTGGTGCATATGACAAGTGGGCCCCACATTCCCCCTTATCCCCTCTCAACAGCTCTCGCATTTGGCAAATGCTGGAAATCAAATTGTGGGAATTCCAATCTGTATTGTGTTTGGATAATTTGGACAAGTTTCATTCAAATTCAAATGTATATTTGAATTCATTGCAAATTTAAGTCCATTCGGAAAATGGATAGCAAATATCTTAAAAAATTCATGAGACTTTGCCTACCCCCTAATTTGGACCTAAGGAACTAAAATATGAAACCTGATTTTTAGTTTGGCTGCTGCAAATGAGATTTTCAACACAACAGTTTGAAAATCATTGTGTTACTTTCATTTGAATTTTTGAGTCGAACAAATTTGTTCCAAAATCTGATTTTAGCTTTCTCAAACATATGGGAACTTCCCACCTTGGTTTCAAATCCCTTTTGGTTCCAAGTTTTCAAATAAATATTTGAACTTGTGTGAAAAAGCTCCCATGTGTATTACCACATGTGAAAAAGTTTAAGCGAGTCCCATTTTTCATACATATGAAACCAACTTTGTGCAAACCTGAGTTCCTTTGTATTCATATTTTGAGACCTTTACATTCCTCCCCCCTTAAAAGAATCTCGTCCCGAGATTATAAGGTAAAATGAGAGGAAGGATGGTGGAAAATTATAAGACGTGCGACGTCCAAAGTCAGGATAATTGGTGCGAAGAAATCCTTCACTCTCCCCTGTCACTTCAACCTAGGAGTAACCACTCCCTAAAACATTATAGAACCACAACGTATGGTCGCGTGTGGTTCGGCCGTTTAGGTCTGTAATCTGAACCAGTCCCTCCTGATGTGTGAGATCTGGTTTCAGTTCTCCGATATTCCCCAGCTGAATGGTGGTTGAACACTTGAGGCACTTCCTTAGCTGAGAAATGTGGAAGACGTCGTACACACCGGTGAATATCGCTCGTAATTCCAGCCGGTGTGCAACTGATCCACATCTTTCCGAAAACCTGGAATGGACCGACGAATCGGGGTGAATAGAAACTTTGACAAGTGAGCCTCGTCAAAATTTTTCTTCCCCAACTCCGGGTTACGGGGTACGATGATTCTGTTCTTTAACCGCAGGATGCCGTCTCTGTGTTTCCGGAAATATTTCAGTTCCCCACTTTCTATACATCTCCGCAAATGTGACATGCCCTTGTCATGTTTCTGGGCTGCCACCCTTTCTTCACGGATGGTGGGGATAAAAGCTAAATTGTAGAGAGCTCTAGGGAGAACCATACGTAATGGTGGCTCGCTCTCTTCCAATGGGGTGATGGTTAGATTATGAACGTGTGACTTGCGACTCAGCGCATTCGCCACCACGTTAGCCTCGCCTGGGTGATAATGAAACTCTATTTCGTAATCCTTTATCAACTCCAACCATCTTTGCTGCCTCATGTTCCACTCCTTCTGAGTGAATATGTCCTTGAGGCTCTTGTGGTCGGTATATAAATGCACTAGGTTACCGAGTAGGTAGTGCCTCCACCTTTTGAGTGCGAGTACCATGGCAGCGAGTTCTAAGTCATGAGTCGGATAGTGTTGCTCATGATTCCTGAGTTACCGTGATCCATACACGACCACACTTTGGTCTTGCATCAGCACACATCCTAGCTCAAAACCGGATGCATCGCAGTACACATCAAACGGTTTTGTTATGTCTGGCTGCACCAAAACCGGTGCTGATGTTAGGTGCTTCACTAATGCCTTGAACGCTGCTTTACATGCTGGACTCCAATCATATTTGGTAGTCTTCTTCAGCAGCTCTGTCATAGACTTGGCAATCTTCGAGGAGTTCAGAATGAACCTCTGATAATATCCTGCGAGTCCGAGGAAACTCCTTACCTCGTGAGCAGTTCTCGGGGACTTCCAATGCAACACTTGTGTGATATTACTCGGGCTTATAGCGATGACCTTCGCTGAGATGAGATGCCCGAGACAAAGTACTTTTGATATCTAGAATTCGCACTTGCTGAATTTCACGTATAGCTTGTGATCCCGCAGCCGATGCAAGACTATATGCAGGTGCTACTCGTGTGCTTCCTCCGACTTGGAATAAACCAGTAGGTCGTCGATGAAGACCACGACAAACATGCCCAGCTCCGGCATGAATACTGAGTTCATCAAGTACATGAACTGAGCATGGAGCATTGCCAAGGCAAAGGAACATGACAAGGTACTCATAAAGCCCGTACCTCGTCATAAAGCTGACTTTAGACTATCCTCAGCCCTTATCTCAATCTGATGGTACCCAGATATTAAGTCCATCTTGGCAAAGATTTTTGCTTTGACCAACTGATCAAACAATATGTCGATCTGTGGTAACGGGTACTTGTTCTTGATTGTCACAATGTTAAGCGGACGAAAATCAACACTAAGCCGTAGTGTTTTGTCTTTCTTCCTACTACACAGCGCAGAGCAACCCCAAGGTCATGAGCTTGGTCGTATAACACATTTGCTCATGGGTCCACTTAGTTGCTCCTTCAACCGTTCTCTTTGCTGTGCAGAACAGACTCCTCTGTCCTAACCCAGCTTTTGATCCGTTTAGATGCATTTTCATAACTCAAGTTGAATACCACAGTTAAAAATAACTTAAGTATCTTTCCAACGAGTACTCATATGCCTCTAGATCATTTCTGTATCAGAAGTTATGATTGCTCAAAGTTGACAGAATTCCTGGACAAAATTTGCCAGCATCTCCTTTGTATGTGGCTGATTTTATCACAGTTGTATATGCAAATACTATAAGAATCTGAACAAACTTTGAACTACAACCATGTTTAACATTTCATAACCTTTCTAATGGTGTATCATAGGCTCCTTAGGGATTTTTCTACAGGAAGTTATGGCTTAAAAACAGAAAGGTCCAGAGAGATTTTTTTGCTGTCCTGGTTCTGAACAGTTTGCCTTCAACTGGACTTTTCACCAACTTAATGTGTGATTTTGCTCTGGAGGTCTACAAAGAAGTTGTAGAACACTTGAAAATATTTCCAGAACTGTATCATACACCTTAACTGGTTAAATCTACTCAGAGTTATGCTATGTTAAAGTCAAGCAAGAATTCCTGCCAGAAACAGAGCACTCTGTTTTTGAAATCTTTGAAACCTAAACCTTCTCTCATTTGAATCTTAGCTCAAAACAAGAGTTCAGTAACTAATATTTTTTTTCAAACTTCCATTTTTAGTTGAAAGTTAATTCATGAATCATTTCTTCATAGGGAAGAGGATTATTAAGTTTAGTACGGCGTCGATGCACCGTAAGAAAAATGTTGGTACTACGTTCCTCAAAAAAAGGAAAATCCTAACCGGATTATACCGGCATATACGTCTCGATTGTGGCACTAGACGGTCACTCGCAAATGTGTGCTACTCGGAATACGTACATGGTTAGTACCTGCAGAAGAACACTCAATGATGATGCACACATAGGTTTTTCCATATCATACTAAAAACATACGCCCCGTATCATTTCCATACGGGCCATCCTTGAGTCAAGCCAAGTCTCAAGGTACATGGTCACGTTTTCACACCACACGACGGGGAACCCGAGTAGAGCGCGAACGGGTCATCATGGTTGGGAATTGTATCAACCCAACAGATACTACCTACTGCCCTACAGGGCACGCCGATGGCAAGTGCTGCGTATGTCCTCCTAGGATATTTCCAGAAGAACACACTATCGCATTACTGACCACACGGTGGGGTCTTCACTTGCTTGCCTAATGCACGCTAGGGATCAGCGTTTCATATGAACTCAGGAACATGAAGAGTCCAAGAGTTTCATATTAACGTCTCACACCAAGCTATGAGATCTATCCCTCAACCACATTCCTTGTCAGGGGAGCTAACCGAAATTGAACCGCTTTCGGTGGCGTTCCTTACCATGCTTACCTGAGCGTAGGTGCGTCGTTACCTAATCAAAATTCAGAATTATAACAAGTACGTTAGTGATGCCACTTTAATTAACTATACTACTATAGTCCTTATGTGGGCCTAATAACATTTTCTCACCGTATCCTAAGTTTTTGTCGTAATACGATCCTTATTCCGTGCGCTATTACCAATGCGGCTCTGATACCATGCTGTGAGGGCCCAGACCCGATCACGGGGACGTGCCGCTCGCCCGGGAATCGCATTGCGTGGTGCCATGGAATGCGGCACCCAACAGCACACATAATAAAGTATCATATTACATAAATCAAGCGGGAGCTTACAAAGTGTAAATTTTACAAATACTTCTATAGAACTCATGTGGCGGACCGGAATCCGCTCATCCAGGATCGCAGAGGGTGGTGCCGCGCGATGCGACACCCGACAGCACACGTCATAAGAACATAATATATTACATGGGAAACAACTGAAACTGTACAAACAAGTACAAACTTCAGATACAACTATTGTTCTATTACACAGCGGAAGACTACACTATACAACTCACGCCCGCCTATTTAGCAAAAGTCGGTTGCCCAGCCCTAGGGCAACCCACACTAGCTGCACGTCTCAGCTCAGCGCGGCGGGTACGGCTCCCACTCAGCCGTGGACCCCGACGGAGGGTAACCCTCGCCGGTGGACTCGTACTCCGAGTCCGTGGGTGGCTCCTCACCTGAAAAACACTTAAGCAGCAACCGTGAGCACGAAGGCTCAGCAAGGCTTAACCGACTCACCTAAGCATGAAACTCTACATGAGGTATACCAAGACATAGGTTGGTAGCATTTCAGCAAAACGACACGCCTACAAGTTCATCCTTAGTTCATCTTTTAGCAACAAGTTAACAGTTCATGAAATCTGAAATTTAGTAAGCAGTATTTGGTGGCACACATGTAGCAATACAATTATATCAACCAGCAATATTGAATCAACATGTTTCATTCATTAATCTACGTTACGACGCAGTGAACAAGCAGTACTCGTCACCGCGAGGGACGGCGAATCGACTCGATATACACCTGCAGGGAAAACCCAAAGAGCACGTCACGTACGCCCACCCGTGGAGCTGCACAGCACGCTCACTCGATGTCGTACGGGACAACCTTTCACCCAACAGCCCAAACGTCGAACCGGTCGCACCGAAACGAGCAGGAGGTTCCCCACACGGAGCATCTCTCTATGCCCGTTGGCAGATTTCCACCTTGCTGCCCTCAACCTACACCTATAAATCGGTGTGCTATGCCTCGACGCCCGGAGGTTTAGGCTACATCGGTTTATCGGGGCCCATATATCCGATATGCCTTCGGTACGTTCAATACTTGTTCAGCAGGGCCGCACACGGATCGGTCCTCAATCGACACGGACAGGGCTGCGCACACAAGACTCTCTCTTGCTGCGCCCTAGCCCCTGCCTAGTCTCATTTTCATTACTAAAGTGATCTCACATCACTCAACCGAACCCGTGTGTCCCCATCCTATCTCGCGAGTAGATTCCAACTACTCGACTTGTACCGAAGTCCTATGACTCATTAAGCATAGCCTGTCTACTCGAGGTCCTTGACACTACCCTCACTCTTTTAGGAACCTTTGGTTATGCAAGTGGGGTTTCATTCACCCTAGACCTAATGCACATACATACTTCATATGACACATGTAAACAAAGTAAGATTTATAAAAGGGTTAATGCAAACCGGGGCTTGCCTTGTTGCTGCTGGTCAGGAGTTAGTTCTTCGTCCGGAAGGAGGAAGTCCAGCACTTCCGGAGTCTCTTCTTCAACGGCTACACGTTAATGAAATACTATATGTTAATTTAGATGCAAATGTGAGTTTTAGAGTAAAACTTCTACTATTGGTTCTAGTAATCAGCCTCTAACACCTGGAACTTTGTTTAAGAATTTAAATATGAACTGGTGTTGGTGGTTTGGCTTGGACTTAATCACATGGTTAAATGCTAAGTGGTTTTCCCCTTTTCCATTTTAATCCCTTAAGTGGGTAAACAGGACAGGGGTGATCTAGAGCTCCAATGGAGCTGAGAATTTTTGTGTGAGTTCCTTGTCACAAGAAAACTCTCTGGACCAAACATTAGCACTTTTCCTGGAGTGGTTTGCGCAGAATAATTCTCTTGGCAAATCAGCAAGGAAGAATTAATGCTGAGGTAATACCCCTGTTCATGCTCAACTTAATGAACTACAATTTCTATTCTAGCTCATAGAGTTTGCATGAATTTTCCTAGCATTTTTGGAGTCAAGGTTTGCCCAGAATTGAATTTCCAAGTTTTGGAAATTCTCTGAAAATGTTTCTGCATTCAAATAAACACAGCACTTTCCAATTTGAATTGCTCTGACCAAATCGACTCCAAATGGTCTGAAACTTTTACAGGGGTTTACTAATGTCCTAAAGAACATTCTGGCAAAATTTGGGGATTTTTGGATGAACCAAACTCCCTCTAAAATTCTTTTGCTGAAAAGCTTTAAAGAATTTTCCAGAATTAATTAATGGGTTTCATACAAATTGGGTTGTATATCTGGACAGAGCTAGGCAAGATGATTCCAACCCAATTTGAATCCCTAAATTTGGAGCTTCCTAGCAGAAGTTATGGATTTCTAAAGTTTGAGTGGAAACTGGAATTGTTTTACTATTGGAAAAGAACCCGGGCCCACTCTTTAAATCGCAGCCAGTGAGAAACGAGAACACACAGGGTTACTGGGTTTCCCCTGGTGTAGTCACAAAAGATCGGCAGCCACAGAAGATCTCAGCTCTACCGCCGAGTGGCTGACAGGTGGGGTCGGCGCTTCGTCTTCAACCTCCCGCTTCCCTCTTCCCGCGCGCGCCTCTCTCGCCGGTGTTCTTCCTCCCCCCCTCGGTCCCTCCTTCCTAAGCGATCTTCCGGCCTGGCTCTCGCCGCCTAGGGGTTTTGAGGGTCGGGAAACCCGTTTCCGAGGTCATCGTGAGCCCTAACGGCCCACAGAAGGCTGGCGACGGACGGCGTCCTCGGACCGAGTCCGGCGACATCGGCCATCCTCTCTGCTGGCTTACTTTCCCGTCTCTCTCGCCCTAGAGCATCAGTGGCTCATGGCAAAGAACGTCCCGTATGCCAAAGAGCTTGGAAACTCCTCCAAACCCCATGTCACCGTGCGCCCTTGGTTGAAAACCGGCGGCAGAGAGTAAAACTTGAATAGCACCGTGGAGGCTCCACAAATTCTAGTTCTTTTCAGCCTCGGCGACTCGCACCGAGGTCTGTGGCCTATCCTAGGACTAGAATGGCTAAAGAACACACCTGGGTCGTGAATTTTGGAAGATCAACCCCCCCTGACCTATGGACATGTCCTCGGTGTTTCACAAATTCCCGCGGCTCCCATGGAGGGATGGACTGGGGCTTTCGGCAGCGTGAAGAGAAAGAGTAGGCGCACCTTTTTGCTATGTAACCCGGGGTGTGATGGGCTCTGTATCTCCGGAACGTCGAGGAGGCCCGGCGGCGGCACAAACTGAAATTTCTGAGGATGGTTGGTGCTGTGCGCCACACACAGAGGGTGAGGGATCGGCTGGGTAGCTCGGTGAGGTTCAGCAGCGTCCCGCGCACTCCGTCACGATCACCAGTGGTTGTGCGAGGTCCTAGAGGTACTGTTCTACGTGCGGGCGCGAAGAGTGGACGGCGGCGATCGTTTTTATGGCCTGGTGCGGCTGCTCTCGGGGGAAAAACGGGGAGAAGGCGAGTGGAGTATTTGGTTTTCTTCACTGAGGTGTTACCCGCACGAAGCATCAGGCGCAGGGGGCGGCACGTCGACGCCCCGGTGGCTCGCCGCCTCGCCCGGTTCCTTGCGCGCGAAGTCGAGACCCGGCTGCTGCAACCCGCTGTGTACCCGGGTGTGCAGCTGACATGTGGGCCTCCCCTTTCTTCTTTTTCCCTAATATTTCTTTTCTGTTTTTGCTAATTATCCCACCAGCTACTCACAATTTAATGGGAGACTTAGCTCCCAAGTCTTTGTTTGAATTTGAATTCTCAAATTCAAACTTTGTTTGGTTAAATTTGCTTCATATTCAAACTGAAATTCAAAATCAGTTTTGAATTCTTGCAAATTTAGCTCTTGACAAGATGAGCTCCAATGGGGATGAAAATTGGTGGGTTCACTCAGAAAAATGTGCTGAGTATAGATATGGAGCTAACTTTTGAATTTGGGTGATGAAAGTTGCTGCAATTTGAATTTACATTCAAATTGGCCTCTTTTTGAAACAACCCAAAAGTGCCTCAAAAAGTGTTGAATTTGCATGAGCTTTGGACTGAACCTTCCCAAGACTTTTCAAATCCTAGGGGTGAGCTCAACCTCTCATGTTCAGGTGTAGAAACCCTACATTGTGAAGGTGAAGGCTTTCCCCTCTAATCATTCTTTTGATGGGGGCCACTTGCTCTTCACAATATTTCACAATCTACACACAACAAAACTGTTGTGTTGTGAGGTGCATGAAAGTTTTTGCAAGTCCCTTTTCTTGGGCTTTTACATCCCTCCCCCCTTAAAAGAATCTCGTCCCGAGATTATAAAAGAAGAGATAGCGATGTAATAGGGACTTACCCGTGTTGAGAAGCCATGAACTCCGGGTAATTTGAGCGAAGGAACTCCTCGCTCTCCCACGTCGCTTCTTCGGCGGTGTGGTTACTCCAGAGTATTTTGTAGAACCACAACGTTCTGCTACGCGTGGTCCTGGCTTTCTCATCAAGAATTCCCACCGGATATTCATCATATGTTAAATCCGGTTTCAGCTCGCCGATGTCTTCGGTAGGAACAGCAGTTGTATGCTTCAAGCATTTCCGCAGTTGCGAAACATGGAAAATATCATGGATACCAGTCAGAGATGCCGGTAACTCCAATCGATACGCTGCTGGTCCACACTTCTCGGTGATAGCGTAGGGTCCAATGAAACGGGGAGCGAGCTTTCCCTTCACACCGAATCGGTGCACGCCCTTCATTGGAGACACGCGGAGGTACACGTGTTCCCCAACGTCAAAGTGCAACGGCCTACGCCTCTTATCAGCGTAGCTCTTCTGTCGGGATTGAGCGGCCTTCAAATTGGCTTGAATTATCCGAACGCGCTCCTCGGCGTCGTTCACCACATCAACCCCGAATGTGACCCTTTCACCGGACTCGCACCAATTTAATGGGGTGCGGCATTTACGACCATAGAGAGCTTCGTAAGGTGCCATTTTGATACTCGCCTGATAACCGTTGTTGTACGAGAATTCCGCCAAGGGTAGGTGATCATCCCAGTTCCTACCATGGTGGATGGCACATGCTCTCAACATGTCCTCCAGGACTTGATTCACCCTTTCTGTCTGACCATCGGTCTGAGGGTGATAGGCGGAGCTCCTGATTAACTTAGTACCCAATGCAGCGTGTAGCTGCTCCCAAAAGCGAGATACAAATAATGCACCTCGATCTGAGACAATGGTCTTGGGTACCCCGTATAGGCATAGAATCTTCGCTATGTATAGCTCCGCATATTTGCCGGCATTGTAACGTGTATTCACCGGAATGAAATGAGCCGTCTTGGTTAACCGATCAACGATTACCCATATGGAATCATGCTTGTTGGCTGTTAGGGGTAATCCCACAATGAAATCCATGCTCACATCTTCCCATTTCCATGCCGGGATCTTCAGGGGTTGCAACAGCCCTGATTTCTTCATGTGATCAGCTTTCACTCGTCTACACGTATCACACTCGGATACGTACTTAGCTACCTCCCGCTTCATCCGCGTCCACCAAAATTTCTTTTTCAAATCTTGGTACATTTTGTTGCTGCCCGGATGAATGGAGTATTTGGACAAGTGAGCTTCATCGAGGATCTTTTTCCTCAACTTCATATCTCGGGGTACGACTATGCGGTCATTGAACCACAGCGTCCCCTCATCATCTTTCCGGAAACATTTAATCTCTCCATTGTCTATCCGTCTCCGGAGATGTGCCATGCCTTTATCCGTTTTCTGAGCTGCAATGATGTCCTCCCTAATAGTAGGGATGAGGGCAAGGTTGTACAGCGATCCATAAGGAACCAAGTATAAACTTGGCTCTTCCTCCTCCACCGGTGTAATGGTGAGTTGATGGACATGTGATTTCCGACTCAGCGCGTCGGCAACCACATTCGCCTTGCCGGGGTGGTAATGGATCTCAATCTCATAATCTTTGATCAGTTCTAACCACCTCCTCTGCCTCATGTTCAGCTCCTTCTGGGTGAAAATGTATTTCAAGCTCTTGTGGTCGGTGTAGAGATGCACCAAGTTCCCCAGGAGATAGTGCCTCCACATTTTCAGCGCCAACACCACGGCAGCAAGTTCAAGATCGTGAGTCGGGTAGTGCTGCTCATGGTTCCGAAGTTGGCGTGAGCCATAAGCGACCACGCGTCCTTCCTGCATCAACACGCAGCCAAGCCCAATACCGGACGCGTCACAATACACGTCGAAGGGCTTTGTTGTATCCGGCTGAGCTAATACCGGGGCTGTTGTGAGATGCTTCACCAGTGTTCGGAACGCTCCTTCACACGCCGTGTTCCAAACATATTTTGTCCCTTTCTTCAGCAACTCTGTCATCGGCTTAGCGAGCTTTGAGAAACTTGGGATGAATCTCCGATAGTATCCCGCTAACCCGAGGAAGCTTCTGACTTCATGGACTGAAGTGGGAGCTTTCCATTTCAACACTTGCTCGATTTTACTTGGGTCAACCGCAATGCCTTCAGCTGAGATGATATGTCCCAAGAATGGCACTTGGCTGATCCAAAATTCGCATTTGCTGAACTTAGCATAGAGTTTGTGGTCTCGCAATCGTTGAAGAACGATCCGCAAGTGTTCGGCATGTTCAGCTTCGGTCTTGGAGTAAACCAAGATGTCGTCGATGAACACTACCACGAACTTGTCCAGCTCCGGCATGAACACCGAGTTCATGAGATACATGAAATGGGCTGGAGCATTTGTGAGACCAAAGGACATGACGAGATATTCGTATAAGCCGTATCTCGTCGAGAACGCCGTCTTCGGGATATCCTCCGCCCGGATCTTGATTTGGTGATATCCAGAGCGAAGGTCCATCTTTGAGAATACACTTGCCCCCACAAGTTGATCAAACAAGATGTCAATACGGGGCAGTGGGTACTTATTCTTGATTGTGACGGCGTTGAGCGGCCGGTAATCCACACACAGCCTCAGGGTCTCATCCTTTTTCTTCACGAATAGCGCCGAGCATCCCCAAGGCGAGGAACTCGGCCTAATGAAACCCTTGCTCAACAGATCATTGAGCTGTTCTTTCAGTTCCGCCAGCTCATTTGGAGCCATCTTGTATGGTCTCCGTGATATGGGCGTAGTCCCGGGTGCAAGTTCAATCTTGAACTCGACATCCCGCTCAGGTGGCATGCCCGGAAGATCATCCGGGAACACATCGGGATACTCCCGGACTACGGGGATGTCTTCTAACTTGAGAACTTCAGCATTATTAATTGCTAAAACTTCCCGGACTGGCGTGTCTAACACCATGGAATGCGGACGGTGAAATGGAGAATTTAAGTGAACCGTCCGTGTCCGAGTCTCTAGGACAGCGCCATGGTATTGCAGCCATGACATCCCTAAGATTGCATCAATCTTTTGTCCCATAAGGATTATCAAGGTGGTGGGATATAGTTTCCCACCTAAGCACAAAGGTGCCTTTGGAATCATCATATTAGCTGAAATCTTCCCTCCCGGTGAGCAGATCATATAAGTGCAGTCGGTTGGGAAGACTTGCAATTGATGTTTAGCCACATAGGATGCACTTATAAAGCTGTGGGTTGCACCCGAATCAAATAATATGACTATGGCTTGATGGTTGAGAGTAAACGTACCCGCCAGCACGTTGTCTCCCTCTGGGGCGTCCTCATTGTCGAGGTTGCGGACGCCTCCAGTCCGCTGACTAACCTTCTTCACCGGAGGTCGGCCTCGAGCACCGCCCTGGAGTTGGGATTGCCCGCTGCTCTGCTGCCCCTGGGGACAGTCCTTCGCAAAGTGGCCCGCTTGGCCACACGTGAAGCAGGTGAAACGGGGCGGTCCCCCGCTGATCGGTGGACGAAAACCTGGGGCGCGTTGTGGCGGTGGAAACGCCCGGGGTACCGTCTGCTGCTGCTGCTGTCTTGGTGGTGGCATCGGCGGACGGAACGGAGGTGCTTGAAAGGGACGTCCCCCGAACCGTTGCGGTCGCGCCGGTGGTTGCCACTGCTGCCCGGATGGTGTCCGATACACCATACGGTACTTCTGGGGAGCGCCACTCCCACCGCTGCTAGGTGGAGCGCTACGCTTCCTCTGCTCAGCTGCTAACTCCCGCTGAGCGTCCTCTTGCATGATGGCGGCATTGACTAGATCGTTGAATGTGCCGCGGTTCCATTGTACGAGGTGGGTCTTCATTTCGGGTTGTAACCCCCGATAGAAGTGCTCCCTCTTCTTCTCCTCCGTGGAGATGTAGTCTGACGCATACTGCGCCAGATGGTTGAAGGCACGGGAGTAGTCGTGGGCACTCCTCCCGCCCTGCTTCAGTTCCAAAAATTCTTGGAACTTTCTCTTCATGATCCCGGGAGGAATGTGATAGGCGCGGAACGCCTCCCGGAACTCTTGCCATTCCACGGCAAGACCAGCCGGACGTGAGGCGACATAATTCGCCCACCACGCACCAGCAGCACCGTGGAGCTGCTGTGCTGCGAACAGCGTCTTCTGCCGCTCCGTACACTGGAGCAGCCCGAATTTGGACTCGATAGTCCGCAGCCAGTTGTCCGCCTCCAGTGGTTCTTCAGCTTCGGTGAACACTGGAGGGTGCGTACTCATGAAATCCGAGTACGACACTTCGCGGGGCTCACGAGGCCCTCGCTCTTGACGTCCTCCCGCCTGGGACGTATTCTGCACGATCGTGCGGAGCAGGTCGGTCTGCTCCTCACGACCTCCCACCAATGCCGCTATCACATCCGCTAGAGTAAGCGGAGGCGGCGGTGGTGGCTGCTGCTGCGGGGTGCTGTCGTAGGCCGGTGGCTGGGAGTCATCGCCTCCACCTTGGCTAGAGCCACCAACCTCGTGCGTGGTCCTAGTACGAACCATCTGCAACCATACGACATTAACCATCAGTTCCGCAACATTTTGCATGCAGTCCAATAGAACTGGGCGTAAAAACATTATGACAACCAAACGTGCGAAATATCTCGTAAGTAGATAATGTAATAACTTTGCACAAGCTACACCATTACCAGACCAAACACAAGTTAGTTTAATCCAACTTGATGAACCCCCTCTTTGGAAGCTCACCATAACTGGGTTTGGTCTCTACGAGACATTAGTATCGCCCTTAGGGTACAACACCCTCTCCAATGAGTTCAACTGTCATTCTTCCGTCAGAATGACCAGTTGCTACCTATTCCAAGTTTTGATCTGGTTCTGGGCATTTTCATGACTCAAGTTGAATAACAAAGTTAAAGTTAACTTTAGTATCTTTCCAACGAGTATGCATTTGCCCCCAGATCAGATTTGGCTAAAAAGTTATGCTAATTCAAAGTCAGCAGAATTTCTGGAAGAATTTTTAACAGCACCTCCCTTGGAAGTGGCTGTCTTCAACCCTAATTCTCCCTAATTTCTGTGCTGAAACTTCAGAAACTTTGAATTGCAAAGATGTCACACATCTTCTACTCTTTCTAAGCGTGTATTATATGACAATTTTAGATTTTTCTACTGGGAGTTATATTTGAAAAACATATCAGTTCAGAGGATGTTTTACTCTGCCCTGGTTCTGGACAGTTACATTCCTCTGGGATTTCAGCCATCTTAAGGCGAGTTTCAGCTCTGGAAGTCTACAACAAAGTTGTAGAGTACTTGAATACCTTTCCAGAGCTATATAGCACACCTCCCTGGGCTAAAAGACCTGTGAGTTATGCCCTGTTGAAGATCAGCAAACATGCTGCCCAAAACAGAGCACTCTGTTTTTCAGTCTCTTTTGGAACTACACTCATCACCATCCCATTCTCTTACCCAACCAGGGTCCTAACTGTTGAACCTATAGATTTTAATTCTTTGTCATCATTATACTCATGCATATGCCTACAATGCCTCGGTACTACGTCCCTTACAAAAGAAAATCCTAACCGGTTCATACCGGTATATACGTCTCAAGTGTGGCACTAAACGGTCTCTCGCACACGTTTTCTACACGGATACATACGTGGTTAGTACCTGCAGAAAACCACACAATAATGGTGCACTCAATGGTTATTCATTTCAGGCAGTTCCATATTTGAAAGTAAATACAAACGCCCGTATCATTGTCATACGGCCGTCCTTGAGCTAAGTCACGTCTCAAGGCACGTGATCGTGTTTCAACACCACACGACGGGGAACCCGAGTATGTCATGAACGGGTCGTCACGGTTGGGAATGTTATCAACCCAACAGATACCACCTACTGCCCTGCAGGGCACGCCGATGGCAAGCGCTGCGTATGTCCTCCTGGGCTATTTCCAGACGAACACACTTTCGCGTTACTGACCACGCGATGGGGTCTCCACTTACTTGCCTAATGCACGCTAGGGATCAGCGTTTCATATGAACTCAGGGACATGAAGAGTCCAAAAGGTTCATATTAACGTCTCACACCAAGCTGTGAGATCAATCCCTGAACCTCGTTCCTCGTCAGGGAGAGCTAACCGAAATTGAACCGCTTTCGGTGGCGTTCCTTACCATACTTACCAGAGCGTAGGTGCGTCGTTACATAATTGAAATTCAGAATTATAACACATAAGTTAGTCTTTGCCACTTTAAGTAACTATGCTAATATAGTCCTTACTTGGGCAACTACCGAATCCTCACCGTATACCTAAGTTTTTCCCATAATGCAGTCCTTTAGTACTGTGCTATCCCCACTGCAGCTCTGATACCAGGCTGTGGCGGACCGGAATCCGCTCATCCAGGATCGCAGAGGGTGGTGCCGCGCGATGCGACACCCGACAGCACACGTCATAAGAACATAATATATTACATGGGAAACAACTGAAACTGTACAAACAAGTACAAACTTCAGATACAACTATTGTTCTATTACACAGCGGAAGACTACACTATACAACTCACGCCCGCCTATTTAGCAAAAGTCGGTTGCCCAGCCCTAGGGCAACCCACACTAGCTGCACGTCTCAGCTCAGCGCGGCGGGTACGGCTCCCACTCAGCCGTGGACCCCGACGGAGGGTAACCCTCGCCGGTGGACTCGTACTCCGAGTCCGTGGGTGGCTCCTCACCTGAAAAACACTTAAGCAGCAACCGTGAGCACGAAGGCTCAGCAAGGCTTAACCGACTCACCTAAGCATGAAACTCTACATGAGGTATACCAAGACATAGGTTGGTAGCATTTCAGCAAAACGACACGCCTACAAGTTCATCCTTAGTTCATCTTTTAGCAACAAGTTAACAGTTCATGAAATCTGAAATTTAGTAAGCAGTATTTGGTGGCACACATGTAGCAATACAATTATATCAACCAGCAATATTGAATCAACATGTTTCATTCATTAATCTACGTTACGACGCAGTGAACAAGCAGTACTCGTCACCGCGAGGGACGGCGAATCGACTCGATATACACCTGCAGGGAAAACCCAAAGAGCACGTCACGTACGCCCACCCGTGGAGCTGCACAGCACGCTCACTCGATGTCGTACGGGACAACCTTTCACCCAACAGCCCAAACGTCGAACCGGTCGCACCGAAACGAGCAGGAGGTTCCCCACACGGAGCATCTCTCTATGCCCGTTGGCAGATTTCCACCTTGCTGCCCTCAACCTACACCTATAAATCGGTGTGCTATGCCTCGACGCCCGGAGGTTTAGGCTACATCGGTTTATCGGGGCCCATATATCCGATATGCCTTCGGTACGTTCAATACTTGTTCAGCAGGGCCGCACACGGATCGGTCCTCAATCGACACGGACAGGGCTGCGCACACAAGACTCTCTCTTGCTGCGCCCTAGCCCCTGCCTAGTCTCATTTTCATTACTAAAGTGATCTCACATCACTCAACCGAACCCGTGTGTCCCCATCCTATCTCGCGAGTAGATTCCAACTACTCGACTTGTACCGAAGTCCTATGACTCATTAAGCATAGCCTGTCTACTCGAGGTCCTTGACACTACCCTCACTCTTTTAGGAACCTTTGGTTATGCAAGTGGGGTTTCATTCACCCTAGACCTAATGCACATACATACTTCATATGACACATGTAAACAAAGTAAGATTTATAAAAGGGTTAATGCAAACCGGGGCTTGCCTTGTTGCTGCTGGTCAGGAGTTAGTTCTTCGTCCGGAAGGAGGAAGTCCAGCACTTCCGGAGTCTCTTCTTCAACGGCTACACGTTAATGAAATACTATATGTTAATTTAGATGCAAATGTGAGTTTTAGAGTAAAACTTCTACTATTGGTTCTAGTAATCAGCCTCTAACACCTGGAACTTTGTTTAAGAATTTAAATATGAACTGGTGTTGGTGGTTTGGCTTGGACTTAATCACATGGTTAAATGCTAAGTGGTTTTCCCCTTTTCCATTTTAATCCCTTAAGTGGGTAAACAGGACAGGGGTGATCTAGAGCTCCAATGGAGCTGAGAATTTTTGTGTGAGTTCCTTGTCACAAGAAAACTCTCTGGACCAAACATTAGCACTTTTCCTGGAGTGGTTTGCGCAGAATAATTCTCTTGGCAAATCAGCAAGGAAGAATTAATTCTGAGGTAATACCCCTGTTCATGCTCAACTTAATGAACTACAATTTCTATTCTAGCTCATAGAGTTTGCATGAATTTTCCTAGCATTTTTGGAGTCAAGGTTTGCCCAGAATTGAATTTCCAAGTTTTGGAAATTCTCTGAAAATGTTTCTGCATTCAAATAAACACAGCACTTTCCAATTTGAATTGCTCTGACCAAATCGACTCCAAATGGTCTGAAACTTTTACAGGGGTTTACTAATGTCCTAAAGAACATTCTGGCAAAATTTGGGGATTTTTGGATGAACCAAACTCCCTCTAAAATTCTTTTGCTGAAAAGCTTTAAAGAATTTTCCAGAATTAATTAATGGGTTTCATACAAATTGGGTTGTATATCTGGACAGAGCTAGGCAAGATGATTCCAACCCAATTTGAATCCCTAAATTTGGAGCTTCCTAGCAGAAGTTATGGATTTCTAAAGTTTGAGTGGAAACTGGAATTGTTTTACTATTGGAAAAGAACCCGGGCCCACTCTTTAAATCGCAGCCAGTGAGAAACGAGAACACACAGGGTTACTGGGTTTCCCCTGGTGTAGTCACAAAAGATCGGCAGCCACAGAAGATCTCAGCTCTACCGCCGAGTGGCTGACAGGTGGGGTCGGTTTTCGTCTTCAACCTCCCGCTTCCCTCTTCCCGCGCGCGCCTCTCTCGCCGGTGTTCTTCCTCCCCCCCTCGGTCCCTCCTTCCTAAGCGATCTTCCGGCCTGGCTCTCGCCGCCTAGGGGTTTTGAGGGTCGGGAAACCCGTTTCCGAGGTCATCGTGAGCCCTAACGGCCCACAGAAGGCTGGCGACGGACGGCGTCCTCGGACCGAGTCCGGCGACATCGGCCATCCTCTCTGCTGGCTTACTTTCCCGTCTCTCTCGCCCTAGAGCATCAGTGGCTCATGGCAAAGAACGTCCCGTATGCCAAAGAGCTTGGAAACTCCTCCAAACCCCATGTCACCGTGCGCCCTTGGTTGAAAACCGGCGGCAGAGAGTAAAACTTGAATAGCACCGTGGAGGCTCCACAAATTCTAGTTCTTTTCAGCCTCGGCGACTCGCACCGAGGTCTGTGGCCTATCCTAGGACTAGAATGGCTAAAGAACACACCTGGGTCGTGAATTTTGGAAGATCAACCCCCCCTGACCTATGGACATGTCCTCGGTGTTTCACAAATTCCCGCGGCTCCCATGGAGGGATGGACTGGGGCTTTCGGCAGCGTGAAGAGAAAGAGTAGGCGCACCTTTTTGCTATGTAACCCGGGGTGTGATGGGCTCTGTATCTCCGGAACGTCGAGGAGGCCCGGCGGCGGCACAAACTGAAATTTCTGAGGATGGTTGGTGCTGTGCGCCACACACAGAGGGTGAGGGATCGGCTGGGTAGCTCGGTGAGGTTCAGCAGCGTCCCGCGCACTCCGTCACGATCACCAGTGGTTGTGCGAGGTCCTAGAGGTACTGTTCTACGTGCGGGCGCGAAGAGTGGACGGCGGCGATCGTTTTTATGGCCTGGTGCGGCTGCTCTCGGGGGAAAAACGGGGAGAAGGCGAGTGGAGTATTTGGTTTTCTTCACTGAGGTGTTACCCGCACGAAGCATCAGGCGCAGGGGGCGGCACGTCGACGCCCCGGTGGCTCGCCGCCTCGCCCGGTTCCTTGCGCGCGAAGTCGAGACCCGGCTGCTGCAACCCGCTGTGTACCCGGGTGTGCAGCTGACATGTGGGCCTCCCCTTTCTTCTTTTTCCCTAATATTTCTTTTCTGTTTTTGCTAATTATCCCACCAGCTACTCACAATTTAATGGGAGACTTAGCTCCCAAGTCTTTGTTTGAATTTGAATTCTCAAATTCAAACTTTGTTTGGTTAAATTTGCTTCATATTCAAACTGAAATTCAAAATCAGTTTTGAATTCTTGCAAATTTAGCTCTTGACAAGATGAGCTCCAATGGGGATGAAAATTGGTGGGTTCACTCAGAAAAATGTGCTGAGTATAGATATGGAGCTAACTTTTGAATTTGGGTGATGAAAGTTGCTGCAATTTGAATTTACATTCAAATTGGCCTCTTTTTGAAACAACCCAAAAGTGCCTCAAAAAGTGTTGAATTTGCATGAGCTTTGGACTGAACCTTCCCAAGACTTTTCAAATCCTAGGGGTGAGCTCAACCTCTCATGTTCAGGTGTAGAAACCCTACATTGTGAAGGTGAAGGCTTTCCCCTCTAATCATTCTTTTGATGGGGGCCACTTGCTCTTCACAATATTTCACAATCTACACACAACAAAACTGTTGTGTTGTGAGGTGCATGAAAGTTTTTGCAAGTCCCTTTTCTTGGGCTTTTACAACTCACGTCTCATATCTATGCTAAGCAACAGAGAAGATGTCCAGCCCGCGGACCCTTCTCACTAGCAACATGACCACAATAGCAGCGGCAGGGGTTGTCATGAGTGCACCACTCGGAGGGTTCTGAGTCTCATCGGACAACCGTACATTTCAGCATAGGGTTATTACCTGCAAAGCATCTCATGCAATATACGTGAGCATGAAGCTCAGCAAGACTTAACCGTCACCCTAGTCATGAAACTCTACATGCTGAAAATAGAGGGCTGAATAGAGAAGTTTGTACAAAAGATAATCTCGAGCTAAAGGAGAGTCCTCACTTCAAGTTTTAAGCAACTTTTATAGCCCTTGCACAATTTACATTGAGACTCCACAATCAAACAAGAAACGCTTCATCTCGATGTCACTTGTCCGAGGTGAAAGTAACTTTAGTGAGCTACCCTAGACCCATATAGACCTTGCGCCATAATGTCGAGACTCCACCATCAAACAAGGAACGCTTTGCCTCGACGCTACTAGCCCAAGGTGGAAAATAAATTTAGTGAAGGTGTTGATCATTTCCTCATCTCCATTATGAAGATTACTCACAAAGCATCTTAACTTTTTCCCAGTTTATTACTACGTCATGACTCAATGTACAAGTATGTTCACTACCACGAGCGATGGTGATTGTAATCAAAAACACCCGGCTGACATGACACATACGCCCGTACTCGACGTTGCACACAACAACCATCACTGACGTCGTACGTGGCAACCTTTCACACGACACCCAAATGTCAAACCGGTCCCACCGACTGGGATTAAGTCTCACTATGGCAAACCCTCGTAGAGCCGACTTCTCTATCCTTTCAGCATATGCATCAGACGGTGAGGTATGCCTCGACACCCAGGTTTACATGTTACATCGGTTTCCTGGGTCCCATATTGCTAGTATGCATCCGGTACACAACTCAAATTTGTCCCACAGGGCCGCACACGAGAACGGGCCTTAATCGACTCAGACATAGACTAGGTTCACAGGACCACATCCTTGAACCTTCCATCCACTGCCCGGTCTCCATTCCCAACTATGAGTATCAATTCCCAACTCTTCCGATTGATACCCCTAAATCCCGGTTCACGAGTAGGAAACTACCCACTCGAGTTTAGCTACTTTTAACCCACTTTTGTTAACTTGAGATCAGCAGTTATAATCAATTGATAACCTATTCTACATTATACTCCAGGGTTTTCTGGGTCATGCATTTGGAGTTTCATACCATCTAGACTTAATGCAATAAACAAAATGCTATACAATATAAAGTGAATACAAATAAAAACTTGTAAGTTTTGATGCAAACCGGGGCTTGCCTTGGTATTGTAGGTGACTAATATATAAATCAGTTATAGTCTTGTCCTCCTTGAGGCTTGATCAACTGATCCATTTCAATATATTCACTCCGTCGAACTTCTCTATTGATTGCCTCCGTCGTAAGTCCAATCAATATGTATATGCACATGTTCTTATGATGCAATTCATATAATTAAAGACTTGAATTTGTGAAGAACAGAGGGGTGTGTGGAAGTGCTAAGAATGATGGGTTGCCTCTGTTGTGCAAGGAACCTAAGAGAAACTAAAGCCTACTTAGAAGTTGGATTATAAACTAACCAATTCTCTACTAATGAACATATATGGTGGGCTGAAAAGATGTGATGGAAATTGAAGATACAGAACTCCAATGACTTCAAAACCTTTAAAGCATGTACCACTCTAGCCAGATATTTAGCTTGCCAAATTGCAGCTAATGTGGATAGAATAAGTGTCCTCTAAAATTCCTCCAATACTCTTATGTATTTTCCCTCATACATAAGCATGGAGAACAGGGACAGGGCGCTCTACAGCTCAACTTGAGCTGAAACTTTACATGTGAGTTCCTGGTCACATGAAAGTGCTCAGGACCAAAAATGAACAATTTTCATTGGGTGTTTTATGCAGAACAATTCCCTAAGCAATTAAACAAAAAGAAATAAATTCTGATGTAACTCACATGTTCATGCCCAACTTAGTGAACTACAATTTCAATTATAGTTCATGGGGCCAGCATGAATTTTCCTAGAATTTTTGGAGCTAACAATTTCTCAGAACTGAATTTCCAAGTTTTGGAAATTCTCTGGAATTTTTTCTGTATTCATTGGAACACAGAAACTTGAAATCAGAATTATACTAACTAAATAAACTCCAAATGAGCTGAAACGTTTACAGGAGTTCACTAACATCCTAAAGAATATTCTGGAAAAATTTGAGGATTTCTGAATGAAATAAACTCCCTCTAAATTTTTTTTTCAGAATTTTCCTGAATTAAATAATGACTTTCATACAAATTGGTTTTCATATTTGGATAGATTTTTCCAACCTGAATACAACCCAATTTGAATCACTAGATTTGGAGGTTCCTACACCAAGATATGACCTTTACAAGGATTGGTGAGAAACTGAAAATAAGTCTTCTATTTTTCCCATTTTCAGAGACATAAGGAATTAACACCACACTTGTTCAAGCAAATGAGGTCCAATGCTTCTGGAAATTTTACTGGACAACAGCTCGGAAAAATGGTACTACAGCACCAGTGAACTATGAGGGAGCTCGACATATCTTCAGAACTGCTCGGGAACGATGGCAATTAGGGTTTCACCGTGCATCCGAGACCTCCTCCACGGTTGAGCTCGGAAAAAACTAGAATTTGTGCGGTCTATGTGTGTTTCCTCGCCAGGGTTGTGAAGAGCAAATGATCGCCGACTACTGGCGGTCGCATGTGCAAGATTTGGCGACCTATGAATGAGAATAGAGGTCAAATTTGAGGTTACCATGCGGGAAGGTCGGTTTGTGCCCGCCGGAGGAAAATTCCCGAATTCTCTCTCGGTCATCCACTGCATGTCTTGAGCTTCGGAGGTGAGCACCACATGGTCCTGGCACGTCAGAGGGTGCCCTTGCTCGGGCATGAAAGGCCCTCTGCAGCGCTGTCCACGTGAGACCTCTCCGTCGGTCCTCATTCGGCCGCCATGGAAACATGGAGTCCTCGGGTATAGGAGTTGAACACCGATCAGTGGTACGTCGAGGAGGGAGAGGGTGAGGCCCTGGTGCCATTTTGCTACTCACCAGCCTTTGTTCGCGCTCTCTAGAGCCGGCTGCCGATCTATCGGGGATAGCGGTGGTGGCTCTTTCCCTGTGCGCGAGAGGAGAAGAAAACCGAGCGGTTTCTCGGGGTTGTGGCAAGAGAACACGGGCTGAGGTGATAAGAAGGGGAACCAGCTCGCCAGCGCGAAGGAAAACTCATGAGGAGGTGTCCTCGGTGCTGCACGGTGTCGTCCGGTGGAGTCTCGGTGCTGTCTCGGTTGCTTCGACTGGAACATAACAGAACCGACTCAATCTAGATATTTGGTGCATATGACAAGTGGGCCCCACATTCCCCCTTATCCCCTCTCAACAGCTCCACATTTGGAAAATGCTGGAAATCAAATTGTGGGAATTCCAATCTGTATTGTGTTTGGATAATTTGGATAAGTTTCATCCAAATTCAAATGTATATTTGAATTCACTGCAAATTTAAGTCCATTTGGAAAATAGATAGCAAATATCTTCAAAAATTCATGAGACTTTGCCTACACCCTAATTTGGACCTAAGGAACTCAAATATGAAACCTGATTTTTGGTTTGGTTGCTGGAAATGAAATTTTTAACACAACAGTTTGAAAATCATTGTGTTACATTCATTTGAATTTTTGAGTCAAACAAATTTGTTCCAAAATCTGATTTTAGCTTTCTAACACATATGGGAACTTCACACCTTGGTTTCAAATCCCTTTTGGTTCCAAGTGTTCAAATAAATATTTGAACTTGTTTGAAGAGAGCTCCCATGTGTATTCTCACATGTGAAAAAGTTTAAACGAGTCCCATTTTTCATACATATGAAACCAACTTTGTGCAAACCTGAGTTTCTTTGTATTCATATTTTGGGACCTTTACAATGGGGCTCCTCGGAGGGTCTCAACGACGGGGCTCGACGACGGGGCTCGACGGTGGGGCTCGTCGGCGGGGCTCGGCGGTGGGGCTCGTCGGCTGGGCTCACCGGCAGGGATCACCGGCGGGGCTCACCGGCGACCAAACTCCAGCAGGGGGGGTGGCCAACTCGGCGACTTGGAGGGGGGGCTCCAACTCGGCGACTTAGAGGGGGGGCTGCGGCCAAGAGGGGGCTGGGGGTTGTATTTATAAGGGGGAGAAAAGAGGAGACCTACTCCAATTGGAACTCAACCAATCGTCCTAGTCAATTTGGAACTCAACCAAAGAGTTCTAGGGATTTTACCCCCCTATAGCCTGCGGCTACACTGGGGATAAATTTCCCCCAAATGTGGGGAAATTCCCCATTTTTAGGGAATTGGGGAATTTGGAAATTTTGGGGGAATTTTGAGGGAATTTGGAAATGGCTCATTTAGCTATATTATTTCCATTTCTCTCCATTTCTATGTCTTTTTTCCATTTTATATTCGCCTTTCCATTTCTATGTCCCTTTCTCCATTTCTTTATTCCTTTCTCCATTTCTATGGTCCTTTCTCCATTTCTATGGTTCTTTCTCCATTTCTAGGGTTATTTCTCCATTTCTACTTCTTTTCAAATGCTTCTCTACGTGAAAAATGTATGCAATGCATGGTAATGAATTTGAGGGTGTTACAAACCTACCCCCCTTAAATTGAATCTCGCCTTGAGATTCGATAGAGTGGAGAATAGATGGAATTCTGCCTTGAGACCTTCCTCACTCTCCCACGTAGTTTCGGCTTCCGTGTGATGGCTCCATTGTACTTTGCACCAACGGATCACTTTGTTCCTCGTGACCCTTTCCTTCACTTCCAAAATTTTGACCTGGGTGTTCCGCGTAGGTCAGATCTTCTTGAATCTCTTGCTCATCTATCGGTACTTGTTCTTCCGGTACTCTTAAGCATTTCTTGAGTTGAGATACGTGAAATATGTCGTGCACGTCGGAGAGGTGCGTTGGCAGCTCTAGTTGATAGGCTACTTCTCCTCGCTTGCCCAAAATCTTGAATGACTCGATGTAGAGAGGTGCTAACTTACCTTTGACGTTGAAGCGTCGTTGGCCTCGGAGAGGCGATACCTTAAGATACACGAAGTCTCCCACTTTGAAGGTCAATCTTCTTTGCCTATTGTCCGCATAACCCTTTGTCGTGACTGAGCGGCCTTCAAGTTTACACGTATCGTTTGGACTTGCTTTTCAGTGTCCTACAGCACTTCGGGTCCAAACACTTGGCTTTCTCCATCTCATTCCAGAACAGCGGTGTTCTACACCATCTACCATACAATGCTTCGAAAGGAGACATCTTCAAGCTGGCTTGGTAGCTGTTGTTGTTGTATGGTAATTCAGCATATGGCAAGCTCCTATCCCAACTACGCCCATGTTTCAAGGCGCAAGCTCTCATCATGTCTTCCAAAATTTGATTTTTCCTCTCAGTTTGCCCATAGGTTTGCGGGTGATAAGCGGAGCTGAAATTCAGCCGCGTACCCATGGCTTCATGCAGCTTCTTCTAGAACCTAGAGGTAAATTGAGAACCTCGATCTGAAACTATCCTCTCCGAAACTCCATGACGACACATGATTTGCTCCATATACAGCTCAGCTAGTTGTGCGACGCTGTACTTGGTTCTAACAGGAAGAAAATGGGCTGTTTTCGTCAACCAGTCCACAATAACCCAAATAGAGTCGTAACCCGACTGAGTACGTGGTAGTCCGACTATGAAATCCATGCTGATGTCTTCTCACTTCCACTCGGGAACTTTCAATGGCTGCAACAATCCAGCGGGTCTTCGATGTTCGGTCTTCAACCGTTGGCACGTGTCGCATAAGGTAACATATTCAGCTATGTCCCTTTTCATACCATCCCACCAATTGCAAGTTTTCAGGTCCTTGTACATCTTTGTACAGCTGGGATATATGGAATAAGAAGAGTCATGTGCCTCCTTTAATATCGTGTCACGGATGTGCTTCATGTCAGGCACACAAATCCTTTTCCCTAACCAAAGCGTGCCTTTCTCGTCTTCCTTAAAATCCTTTTGTATGCCTTGTCGGATTCTTTCCTTGATTTCCTCATCTGTTGCTTGGCCATCTCATATCTCTTGTTCCAGCGAGAAGTTCAGTTCTATCACCTCCATCTCGTTCAAGAACCCGAGATGTAACCGTTCAAACTCCTTGCGCAGCTCAGGTGGCAGCTTCCGAACCGTGAGTTGGTGACATGCTCCTTTTCGGCTCAATGCATCAGCTACTACATTGGCCTTTCCGGGGTGATAGTTGATCCCAACATCATAATCTTTGATGAGTTCCAACCATCGACGTTGCCTCAAATTCAGATCTGTTTGCTTGAATATATACTTGAGGCTTTTGTGATCTGTATAGATTTCACATCGGTTGCCAAAGATATAATGCCTCCAAATCTTCAAAGCATGTACCACGGCTGCAAGTTCCAAGTCATGTGTGGGGTAATTCAGCTCATGTTTCTTTAGTTGTCTCGATGCATAGGCTACCACTTGTCCTTCTTGCATAAGCACACATCCAAGCCCTCTTCTTGATGCGTCACAATATATGTCAAAGCTCTTGCTCACGTCCGGCAATACCAAAACCGGCGCTGTGGTTTATCTCTTCTTTAGCTCCTCAAAGCTTTCTTGACACGCTGGTGTCCACTGAAATGCTTTCCCTTTCATGAGCAATTCAGTCATAGGCTTCACTATTTTGGAGAAATCCCTGATGAACTGGCGGTAGTATCCAGCCATCCAAAGGAAACTCCGAATATCTCTCACATTCTGCGGTTGGTTCCACTTCAGAACATCTCCCAATTTTCTGGGATCAACCGATACTCCTCCCTCGGAGATGATGTGGCCTAGAAACGATATCTCCTTTAGCCAAAATTGACACTTGCTGAACTTAGCATACAATTGATACTCTTGCAGTTTCTACAATGTTAACCTCAAGTGTTCTTCGTGTTCTTGCCCGCTCTTTGAATACACCATGATATCGTCGATGAAAACCATAATGAACTTGTCCAAGTACTCCATGAATACCTTGTTCATAAGGTACATAAAGTATGCGGGTGCATTCGTTAACCCAAAATACATAACGGTATACTCATACGAACCATACCATGCTCGAAATGCAGTCTTGGGTATATCGGAGGGCTTAATCTTCAGCTGGAAGTATCCCGACCGAAGATCAATCTTGGAGAAAATTCGGGCACCTTTCATTTGGTCGAGCAGGTCTTCTATACGGGGCAGCGGATATTTATTCTTGATCGCCACCTCATTGGTAGACCTATAATCCACACACATCCTGTGGGTCCCATCCTTCTTGTCTACGAAGAGCACGGGAGCTCCCCATGGTGACGAGCTTGGGCGTATAAAACCCTTTTCTAGCTGCTCCTGAATTTGCTTCTGGAGCGCCACTAGTTCATTAGCGGGCATCCTATACTGCCTCTTCGCTATAGGTGCAGTTCCGGGTACTAAATCAATAGCAAATTCAATGTCCCGGTCAGGTGGCATACCTGGAAGTTCTTCCGGGAACACATCTGAATATTCTTGAACCACCGGAATGATTTCCAATGTCGCTTCTTCGACGTGGTTCAGCGCTGCCTTCTCGGTTGCCCGTTGGCTGCCTCGAACTCAATACGAGTACCGTGCTCACTTATCAACTGCACGATCCTCTCAGCACATTGAATCACTCTGTTGTGCTTGCTTAGCCAATCCATTCCAAGTATTATGTCAATCCCTTGGGAATCCAAGACAATAAGGTTGGCAAGAAAGTCTACCCCCTTATTTTAAGGCTTACTTTCGGACATACTATATTAGTCCTCATCTCTCCACCGGGAGAATTAACCAACATAGTTTATTTCATGTGTGATATGGGCAGGTTATACTTGGCAACATACTTGGATGATATGAATGAATGCGATGCTCCGCAATCAAATAAAACAGTGGCTGGGTTGGAGTTGGCAAGAAACAAACCAATCACGACGTCCTCAGCTTGTTGTGCTTCCTCAGCGGAGACATGATTCACATTGCCACGAGCATAGTTCTACTGTCCACGGTTACCTTGATTAGCTCCTCCATTTGGCTGTGGGTTCTGCTTCGGTGCGTTGCTCAGCTGTCCAAGGCCTTTTTTGGGGCACTTACTTGCAAAGTGTCCCGCCTCTCCGCATGAAAAACATGCTTTGTTGCCCATAACAGCAGGAATATTGGGGCGAGGCTGGTTTTGAGCATAGGCGCCCATGTTGGGTCGGGGCGCAGGAGGCAAAGGCATACGAGGTGCTTGCATAGCAGGACGTTGCTGCGGTGGTTGATTAGGGCGAGGTGGATTTGTAGGGCGGAAAGTAGAATCGGACGAGCCATAATGGGGCGCAGCTGGTGGCATGAAACGGGGACGTACATTGCTCCCTTGTGGCTGTCCTTGATATGGCATCTTCCTCTTGCCCTCTTGCTCGATCTCACGTATCTTGCTCTCAACTACTATAGCTTTGTCAACGACCTTCTGGAAATTTGCATAATCATTGTTGAGCAGCTGAACTTGGATCTCATTGTTCAATCCTCTCATGAACAAGTATTGCTTTCTTTGATCTGAGTTGACATCTTCTGGAGCATATCTTGACAGCTGCGTGAACTTGTTGAGGTACTCATTCACGCTCTTCCTTCCTTGGCGGAGACCTTCAAACTCTTGCCTTTTTAGCATCATGACTCCTGCAGGGACGTAATGAGAGCGGAAACTCTCCTTGAATTGAGCCCAAGTGATAGTCTCATGGTTGACATGAGCATTGCAAAGAGCTTCCCACCAGTCAGCGGCTGCTCCCATAAGTTGGTGCGATGCGAAGAGAACTTTCTCCCGATCATTGCACTAAACAATAGCAAGCTTCTTTTCCATGGACTTCAGCCAATCATCAGCCTCCATAGGATCATTGCCTTGTGCAAAAGTAGGCGGCCTAGTCCTCATGAACTCTCCCAATCTGTTGTGAGCCGGTGGTGGTGGCGGTGGTGGCGGTGGGGGTGCAGAAACGGGGTTAGGATTGTTGTTGTTGTTGGCCTGCAGCTGTACCAACGTTTGTATCATCGTTTCCATGAGCTGGTTCTGCATAGCCATCAACAGTTCAAGGTTGTTTGCATCAACCACAGGGTTAGCATTTTCAGGAACTTCAACCATCCTCCTGTGGTTCATTGTTGCGACAAGCGTTCTTCCTTTGACGGTTGGAGTTTTCTCTCACCATCTGTGAGAGAGAGTAGAGTAGAATAGAAAATAGAAGTTCAGATTGATCCCCAACTATATGCATCAAGGTGTATGAACTAAGTATCTTCTTTTATTAATTTCAGCCTATATGAGGATATGAACACGTGCCGAGGCATCTCACATCTCTCCACTATGTGTGGATGAACATTCGCCGAAGCGTCCCACCACTCACATCAGCACACAAACCAAGCAATCATCACAAAAATTTCAGCACACTATTCTTATTTGACTCACGGCGATCTAAACGTTCCTATTACAGCTTTATTCAATGGAAACCTAAACTTAATCGTAAGAACCGGTGCTGTTCTCGCTGTGTGACGGGGGTGATCCATACATGGGCGCACGTCATGGTGAGTCGGCTGTCCATGTAGGGATGAATGACTCTGGTGCTCCGTTCGTTCCCGCGTTGGCATGAGTCTCCTCTTGTTTCTCCAGCAAATACAGCTTCTTGCGGAGGTAACGGATCTCTTCTTGTGCGCTTGCATAGCGGTTTCCTAACTCCACGAGCAACCTCTGAGACTTGTCAGCAGCTTGTGGGTTGGAAAGAGCTCCTACATGGGGTCATATGATCTCCCTTGTACCACTCTTCCGATACGGGTGCAGCTCAAAAGTGGTGTCCTCAAGCTGCCCACAGAAGGCGTAGCACAGTCCGGTGAGTGCATCCCATGCAGCAGCATCAATAGCTTCTGCCCTTGTAGCTCTCCATGTGGGTGCGAAGTGCCGAGTGACAACCCTACCGTAGATAGGATGGTTACTTCAGCCTTCCACTCTTCAGGTCCGAGACTAGGAACTTTCCTTGAGAAGATATTCCGTGTATAGGCTGCAGCAATCCAGAAATTCTTTGAGCTCCCTGTATATGTGTCCTCCTTCTATTCCGTCGGACCAAAATTCTTGAACTGAATGGTTAGCCCGTTCATCACCTTCATCACCGACATAGCTTCATGAGGCTCCACGGGGTGTAAGCCCGCGTGAAACTCCTCCTGAGGTGCATACCAATGTCGTTCTTGTGGATCATCCTCCATATCGTCTTCGAATGGTTCCACTTCTTCCGGATCTTCTTCCTCATGCATAGAGCTATTGACTTTCTCTTCATCATGAGGTTCCATCTTCACCTCCTCCCAATATGGTCCATCCGACACCTCAATGGGGTTAAGTGCACTCCCACGTGGTGGTGGATGAGTCCTTGTGCGTATTGTGCTCCTGATCACCGGCATCTATAAATAGGACATGAGAATCTTTAGAGAAGGAACAAATAACTCAAAACTTTAGAAGCTATGAAGCAAGGAAACAAAAGGTGTGGCTGTCCAAAGAAGAGAAAAAAGAGGGGCTGAAAATAGCACTTTGCGGTGGCTGAATTGACAAGTAAAGTGCAGCAGCAAGCAATTTTCGAAAATAGCAGTTTAGAACGGTGTTCCTATGTGTTTTAGAGTGTCCATTCTACCTAGGCTTGCGTCCTATGGTCAACGTGGCTCTGATACCAATTTGTGACACCCGTTTCCGAAAATAGAACCAAGTGAATGCATATGTGTGTCTAGAATGTTCATCACACATACACATGTATTCCATAAACTGAATTCAGAATATAACCATGAATAAATAGTGTTTAAGTAATTTATTACAATGACTCAATGTCTCACTCATGAATCTCTAACTTATTCTTGCAGCGGAAATTTCTAAACGACAACGGAAATAACTAAACAACAGACAACAACTTCAACTCCATAGGCATGTTTACGGTAGTTCGCATGCCTAGTACTCCACATGGTCCTCGAAGTACACATCTCCTGTAGCTGATGTATATGTGGTAATGCTAGGGTGAGTACATGTCGTACTCAGCAAGTGCAGGAAAAGTATGACATGTAGCTTACAATAAGGTAGGAAATAAAAAGGCTCATTGCAGCAAGCAAATTTTATTTCAGAAAACATGGTAAAACAGCAACTAAGTCTAGGTGAATTAATTCACAATATAACCTAGTAAATCAACCACATTCTTTCATCATAAATCACCATTTATCAAGTCTCAACCGCCAATAATCTTTCTCAAGTTCATCTCATACTAATGAATATTTATAACCATCTCATATTCATATAACCGAAACCAATTTCATTGTCATGACCCAAAACAGTCCCAAAACCAATCCCAATGACCATACCACAACCATACCGAATGACCATACCAAGTTTTGCCTCTAATCATGGAAATTGGCCAGGTGCTTGTGACAGGAAGCACGACTATCATGATAGTTTTATACTCTGCAAAGGTGGCACCACTTTACCCGCAAGTTCGTGATTTCGTCAACCGTTGGCGACTAGAGAAACCTCCATTATACCAGTACACAACCTTCGGTGTATGGCCAAGAGATCACAAAATAGACTTTATAAAGAGGCTACTAGATGTACGGACCCACCGAGGTTTCACCGGCAGGCTCGAATCTCCAATCTCCCACCCACGGGCCCCCTCTTGTGCCATGCAGTTCCAAGGGAAGTCCCTCTTGACTCCCATTCCCCGGGCCATCCAACAGTCCATAACAAGCTAGCAACCCACCTAATTAATCAGCTAAGCCGCACCCATACTTGGCCTTGTGGTGGCACTGTTTTTCTGGCATATTCTCACATGAACTGGTCCTTAGATCTACGGCAAGTAAGCAACCACCTCATTAAGCAACATCCATGAACCAATCTTGCCTAGATCTCCCCGATTCCATGCTCATTATGATTATTAAGTTCTCATTATCTTTATTTATATGAGTGCAGTAGCTAACCATGTTTTATTTCAGCTTCCCGTATCCCATAAGTTAAGCGAATCAAAAAGGAAAAATGACCATACCCGACTCATCAACTTTCCCGGTGACAATGATGGTTAACAAAACTAGTAAAATCCTATAAAAAGGGTATCCCATCAAAAAATGACACAAGCATAGATGTTTTCATAAACAAAAACAGTTTCAAAACATGGGATCAATATGGTCAAGGGGCACTTGCCTTGCTCCCGTGGCTCTTGTTGCTCAAGCGTCTCAAAGTATTGGTGCTGTAGTTCCACGTACACAGCCTCTTGAGCTTGTCCTTCTACTCACGACCACGCACATACAAAATTCACAGCAATCAATCATCATGCACAAACTTTACTCAAGATGCAATGGGTAGATGAATGCAAATCTTATAGTGCAGTTTTATTAAACCAGTTTGTACATGTTGTTGCATGTTTTAATGGGCTTTCATAGGGTTTTATGATGAACAAGGGTCTAGGGATCAAGTGCGGATGTGGTGATGATCTTGACTCAAGATCTAGATCAATTCCACCGTCAAAAATTGATCAAAACGTGATCTGGTCACACGCAAAAGTTTCTGTTCGAATGGGGCAAAGAAAATGGATGCGTAGAAACAGCGGCGACGTCGTAAGATGGCTAATGAACACCTACCTCACTTCGTTCTTGTGGCAGGGCCTTTTCCTTAGTAATGGCAGCAGCGGGGGATTTTTCTATGGAAGATAGGACAGATCGTCGGCTTCTTTTCTGGCGACGGCGAGGCGTGACAGTGCTCATTGGCGGGTCTCGATGACGGGGCTCGACGGCGGGACTCATCGGTGGGGTTCGACGGTGGGGCGGCGACCAAACTCTGGCAGGGGGGTGGCCAACTCGGCGACTTGGAGGGGGCTGGGGGTTGTATTTATAAGGGGGAGAAAAGAGGAGTCCTACTCCAATTGGAACTCAACCAAGAGTCCTAGTCAATTTTGAACTCAACCAAAGAGTCCTAGGGATTCCCCCCCCCCCTCTAGGCTGTGGCTACATTGGGGATAAATTTCCCACAAATGTGGGGAAAATTCCCCTTTTTGGGGAATTGGGGAATATGGAAAGTTCGGGGGAAATTTGGGAATGTCTCATTTCAGCTATTTTATTTCCATTTCTCTCCATTTCTCTGTCCTTTTTCCATTTCTATATTCCAATCTCCATTTCTATGTCCCTTTCTCCATTTCTATATTCCCTTATCCATTTCTATGGTTCTTTCTCCATTTCTATAGTTCTTTCTCCATTTCTATGGTTCTTTCTCTATTTCTAGGGTTATTTATCCATTTCTACTTCTTTTCAAATGCTTCTCTACATGAAAAATGTATGCAATGCATGGTAATGAATTTGAGGGTGTTACACAGCACCCCGAACAAATCTGGTACCCTTCTTTAATAATTCCTTCATCGGTTTAGCGTTCTTGGAGAAGCCGGGAATAAACATCCGGTAATAACCCGCTAAACCGAGGAAGCTTCGGATTTCATGTACAGAGTTTGGTGACTTCCATTTCTGCACTTGGATAATCTTACTCGAATCAACAGAGATGCCCTCCGCTGAAATAATGTGTCCGAGAAAAGGTACTTGATTAATCCAGAATTTACACTTGCTGAATTTTGCATAGAGCTGGTGATCTCGCAACCTTTGTAGCACAATATGAAGATGCTCACCATGTTCTTCCTCTAACTTGGAGTACACCAAGATATCATCAATGAAGACAACGACGAATTTATCCAACTCCGGCATGAACACTGAATTCATCAGGTACATAAAGTGTGCCGGAGCGTTGGTCAAACCAAAAGACATAACGAGATACTCATATAATCCGCATCTCATTGAAAATGCCGTCTTCGGAATATCTTCTGCCAGGATTTTATTCTGATGATATCCGGACCAAAGATCCATCTTTGAGAATATCTTTCGCACCCACTAATTGATCGAAGAGCATATCAATACGAGGTAGTGGATACTTGTTCTTGATGGTCACGGCGTTAAGAGGACGATAATCAACACAAAGCCGTAGTGTTTCATCCTTCTTCTTGACAAACAATGCTGAAATACCCCGAGGTGAAGAACTTGGTCGTATAAAGCCCTTGCTTATTAGGTCATTCATCTGTGTCTTCAATTCTGCCAGTTCATTGGGTGCCATCTTGTATGGCCTTCGTGAAATCGGTGTTGTTCCTGGCGCAAGTTTAATCTTGAACTCTACGTCCCGCTCGGGCGGCATGCCTGGTAAATCATCAGGAAACACATCTGGATATTCACGTACCACCGGAATGTCCTCTATCTTCACAATTTCCGTGTGGTTCAATGTTGCAATCTGTTGCCGATTGGCGCCTAGAAATAATATATGAAGACTGTGCTGTGGGGAGTTGAGCTCAATGGTCCTAGAGCTGATGTTAAGAACCGCATTGTAGTTACTCAACCACGACATCCCCAAAACGATGTCGATCTTCAAACTCTCAAGGATAATGAGAGTTGTGGGGTATATTCTACCCCTCAAACAAAGGGGTGCTCGGGAGACAATCTCACTTGTGGTACTAATGCCCCCGGGCAAAGATATGAGGTATTGGCTCTTTGTAAAAGTGGTTTGGAGCTGATGTTGAGCCACAAAAGATTGGCTAATGAAGTTTTGTGTGGCACCGAATCAAAGAGAATTAAAACCGGTAGCTGATTCAGAGAAAACATCCCTGCTAATGTGGCTTCTCCTTCCGGAACATCATCAATCACTGTAGTGAATGCTGCCCCTTGTCTGCCCTCTTTTCTGCAGATATTGGTATGGGTCTGAATATTGCAAATACGATGACCCGCAGCCTTGAATTCCCTCCGGACAATACCTAGCATAATGGCCCATACGCCAATAAGTAAAACACGGATATATCTCCGGTTCTTTGCTGACTTGCGGTATGATGCTACGTACACATGGCTGCAGCGATGGATGCAAGGACCCGACGGTCTCGACTAGTCCAGATCACGCTCAGGGGTGCTGCGTTGCACAGCACCGGACAACACACGTAAAAGGTACAAAGCGGAAGCAAAGTTTTATTACAGAAAAGTGTTTATAAACATTATTACATCCAAAATACGTCAAGTTTACACTCACGGGTGTAGACTAAGCAAAAGAGTTCATGTTCAGCCCGTCAACATGTTCCCACTAGCACACACGCACACTAACACGACGGCATGCACGGCTCCCACTCGACGGTGTTTCCCTCTTGGGGGTCTGTCTCCTCCTCTGGAGCCTCCTCCTCATAGCACCCTGCAAACGCTTCAAACACAAGCAGTGAGCACGATGGCTCAGCAAGACTAACCCGTCTTACCTACACATGAAACTCTACATGCTAGGTTTGTAGTGTGTAATAGATTGTAAGTTGCAAAGGACACGGCTAAGTAGTTGAACCTTACTTTCATGGTTTTAGCACAAGTTGTGGAGAACCTCGTGCTGATACACATAAGAGAGCCGCAATCAAACAAGAAATGTATTTCTCTCATGTGCTTTGCCCAAGGTTGAAAAGAACTTTAATTAGCTCTAAACTACAGCAATTTATTAGCAACCAAAGTACAGCCTTCAATGAGCAATGTTTTAACATGGAACTAGCCTGTTCTTCCTACGTCACGGTACAATGAACAAGTGGTACTCACTGACCGTGAGAGACGGCAATTATAACCATCTTACACCTGCAGGGTTACCCCAATAACCCGTCACGTACGCCCGTACTCGATGTTGCCTACAGCAACCACCACGGACGTCATACACAACCACCTTTCATCCGTCAGGCAAGTGTTGAACCGCTCCTATCGTCCCGAGCAAGAGGTCTCCGTGGGTGCATCTGCAGTGCCGCCAGCCAATTTACACCTCATGCTCTCAACCTACCCTCTGGACGACAAGAAATGACTCAACAGATCGCTACCCGAATTACATCGGTTTCCCGGTTCCCCTATATCCAGTAGGTCTTCGGTACAGTTCTAGCTTGTTCAACAGGCCCACACACGGCTCGGTCATCAATCAACACAGGCAGAGCTATGGAACCCAGGCCCCAAAGTCCTGCTGCCCTTACTCTCCGCTCGGTCTCATTTTTCTTGCCACGTGTTCCATTTGCTATGTCTAACCGAGTGGTGTGCTGTGAGACCTATGCGTGCTGAATACATTGGCAATTAGGATAAAAGTTAGCATTAACATTCAAAGTTTTGAATATTGCCAAAACATTCTTCTGTGGCAAGGTCCGACAACTTCTTTGCTAGGTCCGCCAAGTGTTGGCAAGGTCCGACGCAAGGTCTGGAGAGCTCCTGCAAGGTCCGGAGAGCTTCTGTGAGGTCCGGAGCTTGTTTTTAGGGAGCTCCCGTGAAGTTCAACTCGTAGAACTGCAGCGTCTTGTTTTTGCTTTTAACTCGCAATGTTTCAAACTTGCTTTATGGGAAGGTTTGCTTAGTATTAATTTGCTAAGCTTTTGGTGTGTTTTGGTGGTTATGGCTATTATTATTTGATATGGTTTGCAACATGCTTATGTGACGTGCTCATGTAAGGTGTTGCGGTTTTCGAACTAACGTGAGTCAAGTCGAGGACTTGTGTTCGGAAGAATTGGTTGTCTATTCATGTGCAGGTGTTGCTTGAGTTCAAGACATGGATGGTGACGGTATCCTTGGACTAGTCTCAGGGAGGAGATGAGGTTCCAACAACCAAGTTCGGGAGGAGCTGTGGTTGAGTTGATCGGGAGGTCACGCAGCATGTTTGGATCAAGGGCAGTGCATATGAAGGTTGCGTGTACGTCGTTGGAAGGTGTTTGCACGTGTGCAAGGAGTGAATGTACGTGGCAACATTGTCTCAAGGCGTGATGAAGAGAAGTGTACGTAAAGAATTGGTCGGAAAGGTCCAACCGGCTGGATTGCGTACTCAGGCTGAGGCTGAGTCGGATTGGCTCAAATATGGAAGATTTGAGTTGGTTATGATAGGATTTTGTGCTAGGCACGAAGTTGAGTTGTTTTAGGAATGTTTAGGACGTTCCTAAGGTGTTTGGAAGTCTCACGATTGCTTCTATCTGCGAATAGGAGAGTCCTGAGCAGTTATGATAAGTTAGGATACGAGTCCAATTAGGAGTAGGAGTCCTAGATTGGATTGTTTAGCCTGAGCGCTGACTATAAAAGCAAGGGAGGCCAGTGATCTCGTGGGTAGAGAAATTTGGGCTGTTCCTCTTGTGTTTCTATTGAATAAAGTTCATAGTTTCGAGGAGCTTTTGTGCCTTGTTCGTCCGACTTGTTTTTCGTCAAGTCTTTCTCGCCGAGTTTCTGGACAGACCGATGTTGCTTCGGTGTTTCGTTCATAACTCGAGTTTTACAGATCCGATTGACGTGATTCTTTTTGGGTTGTCTTCACAACTCAATTATCTATCATCTGTGAAATTTTCACGAGCTTCGGATCTGTAGTTTTTAAGATACACGAGTTTCTTTGCAGCGTTGCAGATCTGTTTTATATCGGGTAGAACAGATTGATCTTCGTTTAATGTTTTGATCGTATCTCAAGTTTTACTTCATGTTTTCAAGTGATTATTGTTGCATTAGATCCGTGACTTGATTCTCTACCTCTCTACTTGATTTGTCACGGTTGAACACGTTTGAAAACACTTGCACACACGGTTTCTTTAACCGATTGATTTTTGCTGAGGGGTTTTTGTTGTTTCCGCTGCGAAAAGTTTTAATCTACCATTCACCCCCCTCTGGTAGCTTTTCACGTGCTATTCGATCCTACAATTGGTATCAGAGCCAAGGTGCTCTAATCTTTGTGATTTGCACGTGTTTTGACTAACCATCATGGATAAGTACTCCGCAAAACCTTGTGTGTTCAATGGCATCGATTTTCAGGTTTGGAAGGCGCGGATGGAGGCCTACATACAGGCGCAAGGCTTCGCCATATGGGAAAAGGTCTACCGGAACTTCGATGTACCACCCAACGATCAAGTTACGGCTGCGAACATGAGAGATGTTGACAACAATAACAAGGCTCACAACTTGATCATCCAAGGATTGACTCAAAGCGACTTCGACCGTGTTGCACACCTCCGATCTGCATATGATGTTTGGAAAGCTCTTTGTGACTACCATGAAGGATCCAATACGATCAAGGAGGTAAGGCAAGATATGTTCAAAAAAGAATACATGCGTTTTGAGATGCAACCCGGTGAGTCAATTGATGACCTTTTTGCTCGCTTTAATAAAATTCTCAGCAACTTGCGTAGTGTCAATGTTAACTTTTCAGATGCTGAAAATGCTAGACAATTGTTAGGAGCATTAGATATGTCAATTTGGGAGATGAAAGTTACATCTATTCGTGAATCTACTGTCATGAGTTCTCTTACTTTAGACGTGCTTTATTCTAAATTGAAAACTCATGAAATTGACATCATCTCACGTAAAAACCCCAACAAGTCTATTGCATTTGTTTCGCAACGTGACATGTCTAGTTCTAGTCAATCATCATCTAGTGGTGCACTCTCTTTGCTGTCCTCTCTAACCCTTGAACAGATTGAAGAGTTTCCAGAGGAGGAGCTTGCACTCATCTCTACTCGGTTCTCAAAAGCATTGCAAATGTGAGAACTAGAAGGAGAGGAAGCTCCGGACCTCAACGATGTTTTGAATGTGGTAAGACAGGACATTTTCGTATGGAGTGCCCTAACCTTTCAGGTCCGACTTCACGTGAAGAAAAGCAACAAGGCCGAAGAAATCGTTTGCAAAGAATAAGAAGAAGAAAGATTTATCAATGCGCAACATAGTGCATAGTATGATCTCTGCACTTCAAGATTTCGGCTCAAGTGATGTGGACACCGGTAGTGATGAAGATGAAGAAGCTATGGCAAATATGTGCTGCATGGCGAGCAAGTCAAGTTCAAGCTCCGAGGAGGCATAACACAACAGCGACGATGAAGAGGTATGTCCCACTTGTGAAGAAATGTGTGATGCTATTTCTCGTGCCACTGTTATATTAAATAAAAAGGATAAAAAAACTTAGTAACAGTGCTGTTAAAATTGAGTCACTAGAATCTGAAATTAATCATTTAAAAACTTTGATTCCTAGTGATGATTCTTGTTCCTCATGTGATTTGATTTATGAACAATTATCCTCTTTAAGAAGTGCACACGCATCTACACTTAATAAACTTGAACTTGAAATTGAAAAGAACAAAGAGCTTGCTGCACTTAATGATAAAAATTTGAAAGATGCTTGTTGTTCTACAATTGATTTGCATTGTTCTTCATGTGATGATCTGAATAAGAAACTAAATGATGCTATGAATGAGATTTCTATTTTGAACAATGCTTTACGTGTGCATGAAGTTAAATATTGTTCAAATTGCAAACTAAAAGGAAAAACTTCATGTGAAAACTGCTTTGATCTGTCCAATAAACTTGATGACATGCATAGGACACTAGATCGGTTTTCTAATGCAAATAAGAACCTAAACTTGCTGCTGAATTCTTCCAAGTCTTGTAATGATAAAACTGGTTTAGGTTTTAATTCTCATGCTCATGCTAAGGCACACCCACCTAAAGTTGTAAAGTCATTAGGAAGCGGTTTGATTCAAACAGCTCCTAGACAAAAATAGGTGATTTTCAAATCTGCAGGAGTACTGTCCCATTCGGGTTCTAATAAACGTGTTGCTTGCTCATCTAGACATGATAATAAGGTTATTTTTCATTGTACCTACTGTGGTAGATATGATCATGTCATGGATTTTTGTTATAGACTAGCTAAACACGATAAGAAATAAAGAATACTTGCTAGATCACATAACAACCAAGCAAAATCTGCTAGACCGAATGTTCGGAGCTTGCAACCTGCTGTAATGAGTCAAAAACTTGCTCCCGGACCTACTGTTTTTTGTGCTACATATAACACATCTTCTAAGTCAGTAGTTGGGAACAAAAATTTTCGATGTTTGGCTCATAAACCTGCTGTACCTTCTCAGCTTTCTCGTGTTATTCCTGCTGGACGTCGTGTGACTCAGTACTGGATTCCTAATAGTCTTTTAACTAACCCCAGTATTGAGTCATCGACGTATTGTGCTGCTGTGTAGGTTTCATGTTTGAGGAAGGAGAACATTCGGATCGTGGATTCAGGTTGCTCACGCCACATGACCGGTAACAAAGAATGGTTCTCCTCTCTCTTTTTTGTGTCACGTGTAGAAAATGTTACTTTCGCCGATAACTCTTCTACTCCCATAATTGCTAAAGGTTCGGTTAGAGTAAACAATCTCTACACTTTGAAAGATGTGGCACTTGTTAAAAATTTGAAATACAACTTGCTTTCGGTTTCACAATTGCTAGATGAAAATCTAGAGGTTAGCTTTGCTAAAAATTGCTGCAAGGTTGTAGATTCAAAAGGTGAGCTTATGTTTAACATGTCTAGGTTTGGAAGAGTTTTTAAATCTGATTTTGATTTGTCAACTTCTAAGCATCGGTGTCTAGTTGCTAATGATACAAAGGATCTATATTTTTGGCATCGTAGACTTGGTCACATAGGCTTTGATCATCTCACTCGTGTTAGTGCTCTCGATCGCATACGTGGGCTGCCGAAGCTTAAAAAGGACAATGATATTGCGTGCTCTTCTTGTAGACATGCTAAGTTTGTTGCAGGTTCACATGCTCCTCTCACAATGACCATGACAGCTGAACCGGGACAACTTTTACATCTTGACACAGTAGGTCCGGCACGTGTTCAATCCTTCAGAGGTAAATGGTATGTGCTTGTGATTGTTGATGATTATTCCAGATATTCTTGGGTTTATTTTATGGCATCTAAGAATGAAGCTTTTAGTCATTTTAGAACTTTATTTCTTAGATTATCTATTGATCACCCAGGATCATTAAAAGCAATTAGAAGTGATAACGGAACTGAATTTAAAAACCAATCCTTTGATCACTTTTGTGCTGAAAATGGAATAGATCATCAATACTCTTCACCCTATGTATCACAACAAAATGGTGTCGTAGAAAGAAAGAACAGGACCTTAGTTGAGATGGCTAGGACTATGCTTGATGAATATCAAACTCCTAGGAAATTTTGGGCTGATGCAATTGCAACCGCTTGTTATGTCTCAAATCGTGTTTTCTTGCGTGCTAAGCTTGGAAAAACCCCATATGAGCTCCGATTTGGACATAGGCCTAGTGTTACACACTTTAGGGTCTTTGGTTGCAAATGCTTTGTTAAGAAACATGGTAATCTTGATAAATTTGAAGCTAGATCTGTTGATGGCATGTTTCTTGGTTATCCATCTCATACTAGAGGCTACCGTGTGCTTTTACTTGACACTAACAAAATTGTGGAGACTTGCGAGGTTTCTTTTGATGAAGATAGCCCAAGTACTAGCTCCGATATTGCAGGTCCAGATCCATATCCGCAGGGGGAGAGTATTTTTATTGAAGAAGATGAAGAAGCGGTGCTGCTGTCCGAAAACTCGGAAGTAAATAACGATCACGCTGCTGATTTTGCACCACAACCAGCACCAACAGTCACTACTGCTGGTTCGGACCTTCCTCAATCAACAAGCTCTCCTAATCAAAGGTCTGAACATGAAGAAGAAGGTGCTTGTGAAGTGTTTACTCCCCTCCGAGTACTCAAAAGTCATCCTCCACAACAAATCATTGGAAGCTTGCATGAACGAGTCACTCGGTCCAGGTTTTGCGATCCAAACTCTCATGCTCATTCTGCTTTTGTTGCTTCTTTTGAACCCAAGGATATATCACACGCACTCACTAATGAATCTTGGATTAATGCCATGCAAGAAGAGTTAGAAAATTTTGAAAGAAATAATGTTTGGAAACATGAACCTCCACCTCAAGGTCACACATTAATTGGAACTAAATGGGTATTTAAAAATAAGCAAAGTGAGGATGGGGTTGTGGTTAGGAATAAAGCTAGGTTGGTTGCTCAAGGTTTCACTCAAATTGAAGGTCTAGATTTTGATGAAACATTTGCTCCTGTTGCTAGATTAGAAGCTATAAGAATTTTATTAGCATTTGCTGCATCTAAAGGTTTCAAGTTATATCAAATGGATGTTAAAAGTGCTTTTCTTAATGGCTACATAGAGGAGGAGGTTTATGTTAAGCAGCCACCGGGTTTTGAAAATCCAAATTTTCCTAATCATGTTTACAAACTGTCCAAAGCCTTGTACGGTCTAAAACAAGCCCCTAGAGCATGGTATGATAGGTTAAAAACATTCTTACTTGAAAAGGGGTTTACCATGGGCAAGGTTGATAAAACTCTTTTTGTACTTAAGCATGGCAATGACTCATTATTCGTTCAAGTGTATGTGGATGATATTATCTTTTGTTGTGCTTCTCATGATCTCGTGTCCAAGTTTTCAGCTATGATGAGTTCAGAATTTGAGATGAGTATGATGGGAGAACTCACATACTTTTTGGGGCTGCAAATCAAGCAAACAAAAGAAGGAACTTTTGTGCATCAAACTAAGTATACAAAGGACCTTCTTAAGCGCTTCAACATGGACAAATGCAAGCCTCTTCGGACACCAATGGGAACAGCAACAACACTTGAACTTGACGAAGATGGTGACCCGGTCGATAAAAAAAGAATACAGAAGTATGATTGGATCACTTTTGTATCTCACGGCGTCAAGACCGGACATACAATTCAGCGTATGTCTTTGTGCATGTTTTCAAGCTTCTCCACGTGCTTCACATCGCCAAGCCATCAAAAGGATTCTCAGGTACCTACATGGAACCCAAGAATTTGGCATTTTTCTTCCTTCTTACTCAACCGTTTCTTTGAAATCTTTTTTGGATGCTGATTTTGGGAGTTGTAGGATTGATAGGAAAAGTACTTCGGGTGCTTGTCATTTTTTCTTGGTAATTCACTTGTTGCTTGGTCCTCTAGAAAACAAAGTTCAGTTCCACAATCCACGGCCGAATCTGAATATGTAGCTGCGGCTAGCGCTTGCTCACAAATTCTTTGGATTGTTCAAACACTTAAGGACTATGGGGTTGATTTAGATAGTGTTCCACTATTTTGTGATAACACTAGTGCAATTTGTATTGCTAAAAACCCCGTGAAACACTCTAGATCTAAGCACATTGACATTAGGTATCACTTTCTTCATGATAATGTTGAAAAAGGAAACATTGTGCTTCACCATGTCGATAACAAACAACAATTGGCTGATATTTTTACAAAACCTTTGGATTTCACTCGTTTTTGTTTCATTCGTAGTGAAATAGGGGTTATGCATCCTCATGGCTTAAATTGAGGGGGAGTTTTTGAAACTTTGAAAGTCTATGTGTGAATCTGAAACTAAAATAATATGAGCATAGTATTTCATACATATATGACTTTGTGATTCCTTTTACAAGCTGAAAGTTCTTACTACATTACTCATGTTATACATTTTGTAGTTTTTGCCATGACTAGTAATTGGAATAATTACTTACACTAAATCTGGTCATGATCGAACTTTCTTGCTGTTTTGAACTTGTTGCGTGCTCACAAGTGCTTTTAATCATAAAAAATTAATCAAGTGATCAGCTCACATGTTGAGTTTTCAAATAAAAAATTGAGAAAAGATCAAGAGAATATGCATGCATCGCACTTCTTCTTTTGAGATTGCTTATCATTGCACTAAGATATGAACTTGTAAGGAATTGTGTATGACTAAAACCATGTCCTTAAGCTTTTGATTGTCAAATGACATAGGCTTGGCTTGGTTGGTTAGAATAAGGCTGATGCGGCATATAATCTCTTGCAAATATCATATGATCAACTTTGTGCCTTAAATGATTATAAATAATAAAAATACAGCAACAAGTGTCATGTTTTCAGGTTTTGAAATAGCTGAGTAAGGGAGATCATGACTTGCTTAAAATGAAAAATACATTTGATCTCTAGCATGGCTTACACTACTTATGTATCTCATTGATGTGATAGTGTAAGTAACCTGATAGTATGACTTGGATGAGCCTTGTTTTGTATGTATATGTTATAATATGCTCATAACATTTAAAAATTTCTCTTTTGAACCTTGCTGAATACATTGTCAAAGGGGGAGAAATATGTATAAGGAGAGATTTTTTTTACACTTTGCATATGTTATACACTTTCTTCCTTCTCTGATTTTAAAAAATGGGGAGAAATTAATAAAGGGGGAGAAATGAGTTTTCAAAGCTTTTCAAAACTTTTCATAAGCCAATGTTCGGATTTTAATTGGTGTTGCCAATGCATTCATCAAGGGGGAGATTGTGAGACCTATGTGTGCTGAATAAATTGGCAATTAGGATAAAAGTTAGCATTAACATTCAAAGTTTTGAATATTGCCAAAACATTCTTCTGTGGCAAGGTCCGAAAAGTTCTTTGTTAGGTCCGCCAAGTGTTGGCAAGGTCCGACGCAAGGTCCGGAGAGCTCCTGCAAGGTCCGGAGAGCTTCTGTGAGGTCCGGAGCTTGTTTTTAGGGAGCTCCCGTGAAGTTCAACTCGTAGAACTGCAGCGTCTTGTTTTTGCTTTTAACTCGCAATGTTTCAAACTTGCTTTATGGGAAGGTTTGCTTAGTATTAATTTGCTAAGCTTTTGGTGTGTTTTGGTGGTTATGGCTGTTATCATTTGATATGGTTTGCAACATGCTTATGTGACGTGCTCATGTAAGGCGTTGTGGTTTTCGAACTAACGTGAGTCAAGTCGAGGACTTGTGCTCGGAAGAATTGGTTGTTTATTCATGTGCAGGTGTTACTTGAGTTCAAGACATGACTGGTGACGGGATCCTTGGACTAGTCTCAGGGAGGAGATGAGGTTCCAACAACCAAGTTCGGGAGGAGCTGTGGTTGAGTTGATCGGGAGGTCGCGCAGCATGTTTGGATCAAGGGCAGTGCATATGAAGGTTGCGTGTACGTCGTTGGAAGGTGTTTGCATGTGTGCAAGGAGTGCATGGACGTGGCAACATTGTTCCAAGGCGTGATGAAGAGAAGTGGACGTAAAGAATTGGTCGGAAAGGTCCAACCGGCTGGTGCGTACTCAGGCTGAGGCTGAGTCGGATATGGCTCAAATATGGAAGATTTGAGTTGGTTATGATAAGATTTCGTGCTAGGCACGAAGTTGAGTTGTTTTAAGAATATTTAGGACGTTCCTAAGGTGTTTGGAAGTCTCACGATTGCTTCTATCTGCGAATAGGAGAGTCCTTAGCAGTTATGGTAAGTTAGGATACGAGTCCAATTAGGAGTAGGAGTCCTAGATTGGATTGTTTAGCCTGAGGGCTGACTATAAAAGCAAGGGAGGCCAGAGCTCTCATGGGTAGAGAACTTTGGGCTGTTCCTCTTGTGTTTCTATTGAATAAAGTTCATAGTTTCTAGGAGCTTTTGTGCCTTGTTCATCCGACTTGTTTTTCGTCAAGTCTTTCTCGCCGAGTTTCTGGACAGACCGACGTTGCTTCGGTGTTTCGTTCATAACTCGAGTTTTACAGCTCCGATTGACGTGATTCTTTTTGGGTTGTCTTTACAACTCAATTATATATCATTTGTGAAATTTTCACGATCTTCGGATCTGTAGTTTTTCAGATACACGAGTTTCTTTGCAGCGTTGCAGATCTGTTTTATATCGGGTAGAACAGATTGATCTTCGTTTAATGTTTTGATCGTATCTCAAGTTTTACTTCGTGTTTTCAAGTGATTCTTATTGCATTAGATCTGTGACTTGATTCTCTACCTCTACTTGATTTGTCATGGTTGAACACGTTTGAAAACACTTGCACACACGGTTTCTTTAACCGATTGATTTTTGCTGAGGGGTTTTTGTTGTTTCCGCTGCGAAAACTTTTAATCTACCATTCACCCCCCTCTGTTAGCTTTTCACGTGCTCTTCGATCCTACATGTGCTTCTAGCCTATTCTCGTGAGCAGTTCCAACTACTCGACTTGTACCGAATCCTACACTATCTTAGCATTGCAGTGGCCACTCGAGGTTTAAAACCTAAGCACAAAACCCTGGTCCTCTTGGCTATGCAATTGGGTTTTCAAACAAGACTCTAATGCACAATTGAAGTGGATACTCAATATAAGTTCTCAAAACAATAAAGTTTATAAAACGGCTAATGCAAACCGGAGCTTGCCTTGCTGCTGGTCATAAGGTAGCTGTTCCTCCAGAGTTATGATGTCTAAAACTTCTAGCTCCTCTTCAACCCTAGCGACTACATGAGATAAGCATATATATATGTGTCAATTTAAATGTGTGTTTGGCCTATTGTGTGTCAACCTGCACAAATAATTGTGTGTTTGGCCTTAATTGGAGCTCTTAAGGTGTTCTAAGGATTTTCATGGAGCAAGCCATGACTTTCTGGAAACTAGATATTTAGAGGGTTCTAATGGAATTGGTTTCATCTAATTTGATGATGCCCAACAAAAGATATGAGCTAAACAAGTGCAGAGAAAATCTGAAAAATGTTTCTGGATATTTTTCATTTTCTCTGGAACAGTTTCATTAATCACACCATAGGTGGATCAAATGAGCTGAAATGGATCTGAAATATTTATGGTATCTCAGGGATATTATAAGGAACATCCTGGCCGAATTTCAGAATTTTTCACTTAAGGGTTCTCTAGTTAAAATTCTAAACAGTTTAAGGAGAATTAAAGATTTTCATAGAGATAAACTTAATTTGTTGGAAAGTACTCAGAGAGATGAATCCAACAAAATTTGGTTCACTCGATTTGGAGTTTACCAGCAAAAGTTATGTGGGTTTGAAGTTTGTACTACAAACTGAAATTCGGGAAATGTTTAAATCCCTGCCAGTGGGTCCCACCGTCCGGCTTTCTTCTTCCTCGCACCAAACGCGCCCGACGGCAGCGGTCTCCAGAGAGGCTCACTGGAACCAAGTTCCCGGCCACCTCTGCGGCCGAAACTTGCCGCCCCCACGTACTTTCCCATGCTGAGCTCATCTTGATGGTCGCCAGCGGTCGGCGATGCCCGGAAACGTGCGTGCACCAGCGACAGCGGAACCTAGGGTTCCGGCGAGGTCGGTCTCGCGCTACCCGGCACCAAAATGTTCGGGAATTGCTCGGAGAGCATCAGTGGAGCACGAGGAACATGAAATAAAATATTTTGGAAGCTAGAAATACCGGAAAATATACTCTCGACGGTGAGCCGAGGTGTTTTGCGTTGGCGGCGAGGAAAACGGCCATATCCCGGCCGATTCTTGACGGTTTCCTTTGCTTCTTCCTCGAGAGTGTGCGGTAGCATGTATAGAACCTACTGACCAAGGAGCTCAACAGACAAGATTACGTGGAATCCGAATTTCAGTATAAAGTGAGCTCAGGCTAAATGAACTAGCTTTCAGTACACTTGGAAATTCTTGCTCTATGATTGATCATTTGCCAAACGGCTTTCGGCTACAGCTTCTATGCACGCCGACACACCTTTCTTGTGTAGGGAGGTGTAGGCGAGGGTGGCCGTAGCGTGCTGTCCACTGTGAGCCGGTATTGGTTCCGCAGGGGTACCTCAGAAGTTCGGTGCTGTTCTTCAATTTGTGGCCAACAGCAGCCAACAACGCCGGAGTGGAAGAGGTAGCACGCAAGAGCACACTATGTCGATCATTTTTGCTGTGGAGAGCTCGATCAACTGAAGCTCAAGTGGCTAGTGAAATCGGGCGACTTTGAGAAAATGGCGAGGGTGTGTTCTTCGCGGGAGAAAATTCACCAAGGCGCGGTTGTGAGCGAGGGGGGGGAGTAAAGAACTTGGTTTGGGCAGCTTGGGTGCATGATGAGGATGCTGAGTGGCAGCTCCAGCGGGGCGCAAGTGAAGCAGGTGCAGGCTGGCGCTGTGGCTCGGTGGCACGCGCTGCAACAGCCCGAAAAACCGAGTCTCTGTTCTACAGTCGGTTTGCTCGAGTGTGAGGCTGACTGGGGAGCCCCACTGCCTTATTTTAACCTCGAAACTTCAATTTTCCACTGCTCCACATTTTGGTGACCCTCATGCCCTTTGCAATTTTATCAAACCACAAAATGGCCAGTTGAGTTTGAATAATTCAAATTGCAAAGTGGTTTAAATGAAATTCAGCAAATGTGCAATCTGAATTTCAAAATTCAGTTTGAATTTGCCCCACTAGATCATGTCAAGATCGATCCCAAATGGGATGAAACTTGGTGGAGTAGTTTATAAAAATGTGCTGAGGTTGAATATGAATCCCTCTTTTGAATTCATGTCATAAAAGAGTTTGAATTTGAATTTAAATTCAAACTAGTTACTAAGTGTACCCAAAAATACCTCAAAAGGTTTTAGATTTGGGTGAAATTTGGCATGAGCATTCCTAACCAAGTTCATGAGTTAAACATGTGCTCAGCCCCTATATGATGCATGTGGGAAATACCACTTTTGTATTTTTTGAGTTTATCTCCTAATGAGTTTCTTGATTGTGGTTACTTGCTCTTCACATGTGTTCATATGATTTCTTCAAATGGGGCGAGTGTGGTGTGATGAACGCTTTTAGCAAATGAAAAACTTGGGCCCTTACAATGGAGCACAAACCACCGTCTGATGCTGCTGTTGTGGAGGTGGTGCAAGTTGTGGTACTTGACCAACAATCAACTGAGCAGTTGATCGTACAGGTGGCATCCATATTTCACCGGATGGTGTTTGGTACACCAAACGGTATTTTTGGGGCACAATACTTGTGCTGGCCTGCTCGATCTCACTAATTTTTCTTTTCTCTGCTTGCCACTTGAGTGTCAGCTTTCCTTGTATGAGAGCCACATCAACCATGTCGGTGTAATTGCCTTTGTTGAACACTGCCAACTTTTCCTGTAATATGGTACTCAGGCCATGGAAGAATAAATCACACCGTGCCTCTTCTATCGCCACATATTCGGGAGCATATTGATCCAAATGGTTAAATATTTTGACATACTCAAGGACACTCATGTCCCCTTGCTTCAACTTCATAAATTCCTCCTGCTTTGTCTTGATAATACCTATCGGTATGTGACGAGTACTTAAGGCTTCACAGAATTCACTCCATGTTACTTGATGGCCTTCCGGAATGGTGGCGAGATGTTCCACCCACCAGTTTCTGGCGGCTCCATGAAGTTATTGAGCGGCAAACATTGTCTTCTGAACTTCATCCCACTTGAATACTCCAAATTTAGACTCCATGACACGAAGCCACTGATCCGCTTCCAAGGATTCGGTAGCTTCTGTAAAGTTTGGCGGTTGAGTCATCAAGAAATCCAGATAAGCGTTCCGAGGTGGAACGCGTTGTTGCATGTTCTGGAGTACGCCTTGCTGTACCAAAGCTTGGAGTAAGCATGTGTTCTCTTGAGTTGCTTCTTTGAGTAGCCTGGTGTTCTCTTGGTTAGACTCGACAACTCGAGTCATAATATCCGTCCACCCTGCAGATGGAGGTTCCGACGGTGGAATAGATTCATCACCGCCTTGACGAGAACTCCCGGCCTTACTCGAAGAGCAAGTATGAACCATACTGCAAAATACAATTCAGAATGAGTTAAACATGAACTCAGCAGTATGTGAAGCTAATGAAAACATGAATATGTCAAAACTTTAGGAAAGCAGTAACAAAATTCATGTTCACATAAATCCTTAAAGTAGGCATAACCAGTCCTCTTTTCTGTACAGAACAGACCATTATGCACTAAACCCAGATTTTATGCAGTTAACTGCATTTTCATAACTCAAGTTGAATACAAAAGTTAAATTTAACTTCAATATATTTCCAATGAGTATTCATATGCCTCCAGATCATCTCTGGATCAAAAGTTATGATTTTCCAAAGTTGACAGAATTCCGGGATAAAATTTGCCAGCATCTCCTTTGTATGTGGCTATTTTTATCACAGTTGTATATGCAAATACAATACGAATCTGAACAAACTTCGAACTACAACAATGTTGCACGTTTCATAAACTTTCGAACTGTGTATCATAGGCTTCTTAGGGATTTTTGTACAGAGAGTTATGACTGAAATACAGAAATAGCCAGAGAGGTTTTGCTTCTGTACTGGTTCTGGACAGTTAGCCTTCAACTGGACTTTTCACCAATTTGGCATGTGATTTTGCTCTGGAGGTCTACAGAGAAGTTGTATAGCACATATAAATATTTCCAGAACAGTATCATACACCCTATTTGGTTAAAGCAACTCAGAGTTATGATCTGTCAAAGTCCAGCAAGAATTCCTGCCAGAAACAGAGCACTCTGTTTTTGAAATCTTTGAAGCCTAATCATCCTCTCATTTGAATCTTAGCCTAAAATAAGAGTTCAGTAACTAATATTTGTTTCAAACTTCCATTTTTAGTTGAAAGTTAGTTCATTGATCATTTCTTAATAGGGAAGAGGATTATTAAGTTTAGTACGGTGTCGATGCACCGTAAGAAAGATGTCGGTACTACGTTGCCTCACAAAAGAAAAACCTAACCGGATTACACCAGCATATCCGTATCATAGGTGGCACTAAAACGGTCAATTGCAGACGTCTTCTACTCGTACTACGGTTTTCGTGGTTAGTACCTGTATAAATCACACACAATCATCAGGTTCAGCTGCACACCAACCCCTGTCCCAATAGAGTTTCAGACACCCGTCCGTCATCACTCGCACGGGTGTTCTCAAGTCAAACACACCTTGAACTATGTGTTTATGTTAATAACCACGTGATGGGGTCTCTCCTACTCGCCCATAGCACGCTAGGGAGGGGCGTTGCTCGAATACCACAAACGACATGAAGAGTCGTAGAGGATACTAAATCTGGCCAGGTTACCTGCCACCCGTGAGTCTCCACCCTTCAGCTTGTGCGCATTGGTTGACAGTGCATACGTGCACCCCCCAAGACATAAAACATCATGAGATGCATGATTTTCTGACATAACACATAAGGTAGGTTGCCACCTTCATATATAAGCTAATATAGTAGTCCTTATGTGGGCCTAGTACCGTTTCCTCACCGTATCCTAAGTTTTTGTAGTACAATCCTTATTCCATGTGCTATTCCCAATGCGGCTCTGATACCTTGCTGACGGGGCCCGGACCTGATCACAGGGCCGTTCCGCTCGCCCAGAAATCGCACTGGGTGGTGCCGTGATATGCGGCACCCAACAGCACACATATAAGGAAACTTGTATTACATAAATCAAAAGCGGAAGCTTACAAGTTTTCTTTGTAAATAATTTATATCAAATAACTACAACGGAAGACTATAATCATCTCACATTGAATAACTACTAAGCACTCGAGAAGATGTCCAGCCCATGGACTCTTCTCGCTAGCAACACAAAGACAACTGCAGCGGCTGGGTTCTCCATGTGTTAAACGACTCGGAAGTCTCCGAGTCTCACCGGACAACCTCCTCATAGCATCGATATTAACCTGCAAAACCACTCATATAGCAAGCGTGAGCACATAGGCTCAGCGAGACTGGTCCGTTTCCTCAACTCTGTATGCACGACGGATTGAAAAGGGTAGCTGAACTTGCATAAAGGACTCGCCTACAGTTGATCCTTAACTTTTAGATTTTAAGCCTCATTTTCAAGACCTTGAGCCGAACAACATTGCAACTCCACAATCAAACAAGAAACGCTTTGTTGTGATGCTTCTTGCACAAAGTAAAGTAAAGTTTAATTAGCACTATCTCTAATTCAAACATGGTTACAATACAAGTTAAATCACAAGCCTTATCCAATTCAAAGGAATTCACTTCAGTTCTTACTACGTCAGGACGCAGTGGGCAAGTATGCTCATATGACCGCGAGCGACGGTGATTCGTATCAGTACACGCCCGGACTACATGACACGTACACCCATACTCCGAGTTGCCGGCAGCAATCTCGACTGATGTTGTACGCAGCCACCTTTCCCATGTTCTTCCACACAGGACGGAGTCCAATCGCCCCGAACAGCAAGCTCCCTCAAGGTACATACCCACAGTGATATGTTCTTGAGCGAGTTACCTCCTGCTGTACTGACGCCGAAAGCCTAAGCCGATTAGAAAAGTTCCAATTTGGATCTCATGAGGTACATCGGTTTCCTAAGTCCCATATAGCCAGTATGCGCCCGGTACACAACTCAAACTTGTCCAACAGGGCCAAGTACGGACGGGCCTTAACCGACACAGGCAGGGCTATGCACGCACGGTCCGCAGCCTGCTGCATCTCAATCTCCCTTCCCGGTCTCCATGTTTTACTTGTGAACTTTCCTCAATGATTCTATTCACAACCCGCTCTGATGAAACCAAGCCCTAAACTCGCGAGTAGATTCCAACTACTCGACTTCTACCGGTCCTTCCAAAGTACATTTAGCGTAGCCTAAATCCACTCGAGGAGGTGCTACACTACCCATTCTCTCTTGGGTTAATCTGGACATGCAATTGGGTCTTCAATACCATCTAGACCTAATGCAATAAAAAATTCAAAGCTATGATCTCTAGAAATGAAAAGACTTTATAGAATTGCTTGAATGCAAACCGGGGCTTGCCTGTTTTGCAGGTGAATAGTATATAACCAGTTAGTGATGATCACTTGAGGCTTGATCACTCGCTTTCCTCCCTCTTTAATCTCCACTTCAATTACTTCAAAATCTTCACGTCGATGCTACACGTTATGAATATGCACAAGTATTTAATTGTAAAGCTTTTGCTAACAAGGTCTAATGATAAGTTTTAAACTGTAACTCTGATTAATAATTTAAAATGACACTGGTGCTAATGGTTGGGTTTGGGTTAAGCAAAGTGATCAAGTGGTAAGTGCATTCCTCACTTGTGTTTTGATCACCTAAAGAGAATAGACAGAAAAGTGATAATCTAGAACTCCAATGGAGCTGAAAATTTCCATGTGAGTTCCTTGTCACAAGAAAGTGTTCTGGACCACAAATTAGCACTTTTCATTGAGTGGTTTATTCAGAACAATTCCCTAAGCAATTAAGCAAAAAGGAACTAATTCTGAAGTAATTCACATGTTCATGTCAAACTTAGTGAACTACATTTAAATTATAGTTCATAGAGAATGCATAAATTTTCCTAGAATTTTTGGAGCTAAGAATTGTCCAGAACTAAATTTTCAAGTTTGGGAATTCTCTGAAAAAGTTTCTGTATTCATTTGAACACAGCAACTTGAAATCTGAATCTTCCTAATCAAATCTACTCTAAATGAGCTGAGAATTTTACAGGGGTTCAATAACATCATAAAGAATATTCTGGCAAAAGTTGAGGATTTTTGGATGAACCAAACTCGACCTAAAATTCTTTTACCGAAAATTTTCAAAGCATTTTACAGAATTAATTATAAACTTTCATACAAATTGTGTTGCATGTTTGGATAGATATTTTCGACCTGGATCTAACTCAATTTGAATAACTAAATTTGGAGGTTCCTAGCGAAAGATATGGCCTTCTGAAGTTTGGAGGAAATCTGAAATTTGAATTAAGTCGGGAAAAGTTCAAATTCTGACGTGGGGTCCAGGGCTACGTGGCGCTCTGTCGTGCAAACCACACGGGGTTACACAGTTTTTCCCGTGTGGACACAAATTGATCAAATGCCACAGAGGATCCCAGTTTTCAATCTGCCTCTCACTGACAGCGGGCCCGGCGGCTTCATCTTCAACCTCCGGCTCCCACGCGTCCCCCGCGCCTGAGCTCGCCGGAGCTCCTCGGAAACCGCTCGTCCGACCTCCTCCCGAGCTCCTGCTCGCCGCCAGCCCATAACCAGTCACACTGAGCACGTTGGAAGGACTTCCCCTGGCTGGCGACGGCTCCAACACGGCTAGCGACGGTGCGGCGGCTTGGTGAAGCTTCCGCGGCGCCAATCTGACGCCCTAACCCGCTAAACTTGATGAATTTCAGCCCTACAGCACCAGTGGAGATTGTATATCACCGACGTGCATGCAAACTCTCTTGGAGAGGTTGCTAGGTATGCAGTCACCGTGCGCCCGAGACGTTTTGCGCGGCGGCGGAGAAGAACTCGGTGTTCTACGCTAGGGTCGATGAAATTAAGCTTCGTTTGGTCGAGGAGATCCGTAGGAGGCTAAGGAACATGACCCTAGAACAGAATTGAAAGCCCCTATGCCTCGGATGAGAATTTCATGGTTTGGTGCTGGCGGACCGAAGAACCCACCGTGAGAAAAACCCAAATTACGGACTAGTCTTTTTATGAAATGACTCCACACTTGATGGACAGCAAGTTGAGGTTCTAACCAACCTTATCTGTGGCTTTGTTGCGCGTGAAACGCCGTAGAAACATGGTTAGACGTCGATACACCGAGGTCGGTTCGCCGGAGGAAAAAGAGCTTGCCGACGTGATTGTAGCCCACTGCACACTCGAAACTCACTTTGACAAGCTTCAGGGAGTTTGGGCGACGCCGTTTTCACATTTGGCCGGGTGTCAAATGTCACAGAATGTAATGGCGACAGAGACCCAATGTGTGAGCTCGGAGGCGGCAAGAAGTCCCGGGGAAAGGCGTTGTTGTGTGGAGGAGACGAAGCACGAGTGTTTTATCGAGTTGGTGAGGCAACACACCCCCGGTGTGAGCTGATGAGGGTGAGGCGGGATCCAGCAGCTGCTCCATAGGTGTCCTCGGCGTGGCGTCTCGGTGTCGGGCTGAAGATTCTCGGCAGCTTCGAGCGAGAAACACAGAGCAAACTTTGTTTGCAAATATACTGCCCTCCTCTACAATGACATGTAGGTCCCACAATTCAACTCCCTCTTATCCTCTAAAATATCTCCAATTTTGACAAATGACCAGTTCAATTATTTGGAGTTGAAATCTGAACTGCATTAGGATAATTGGGCAAATTTAATCCAAATTCAAAGTTGTATTTGAATTCTTTGCAAATTTAAGTCCATTTGGAAAAATGGATAGCAAAACATTTCAAAAATTCATGAAACTTTGCATACCCACTAATTTGGACCGAAGGAATTCAAATATGAAACCTGATTTTAAATTTGGCTGCTGCAAATAAGAGTTTGAACACAACAGTCTGCATTTCCATTGTGTTGCCCTCATTTCAAATTTGAATAGAACAAATTGAGTTTAAAATCTGTTTTTTAACTTTCTCACACACATGAGAACTTCCCACCTTGGGTTCAAATAGTTGAACTTGTGTGAAAAAGAGATCTCATGTGTATCAACACATATGAAAAAGTTTAAACAAGTCCCAATTTTCATACATATGAAACCAACTTGCATTCAAACTTCAGTTTCTTTGTATTCATATTTTTCGGAACTTTACACGTGACGTAGAAAGAACACACTAGTTTTCATGATAAAAGGTTGCTGGTTGAAAATCCTACGTTGATTGTTAATGAAGTGCTTTAGATTAGAGCAAATATAAGTTCTTTTCAACCTTAGGCAATGCACATAAGAGGAATGCGTTTCTTGTTTGATTGCAGACATCCTATGTGTCTTAGCACAAGGCTTTCCACTAACTTGAGGCTAAAATTTGAAAGTAAGAGACCACTAATTAGGTGAGTCCTTATGCAAAGTATGTTTCCATTGTACACTTAAAATTCCAGCATTTAGAGTTGCATGTTTAGATGAGACGGGTTAGTCTTGGTGAGCCATCATGCTCACTGCTTGTTGTTTAAGTGTTTGTGGGAACTTATCAGGATGAGGCTCCCGAGGAAGAGACGGATCCCCCAGAGGGAACCACCGTCGAGTAGGAGCCGTGCACGCCACCGTGTTAGTGGATGTGTGTGTGCTAGTGAGGACACATTTACGGGCTGAACGTGAACTCTTTTTGCTTAGTCTACGCCCGTGAGGGTATACTATAAACGATACTTGATGTAAATTATGTTTCTAAACAGTTTATGTAAAAAAATTTAGCTTCTGCTTGCTTTTCTGTGTGTTATCCGGTGCTGTCCATCGCAGCACCCCTAAGCAAGGTCCTGGAACGTCGGGACCATCGGGTCCTCAGATCGGCGAGCAAAACACCATGTTTTCATCACCGCTGGTGAAAACGGATCGGGTCGCCGGTGAAGTCTACCTTCCCGACGGTTCCAGCCCAAGAAAGGTGCAGAGTTAGCTTCCCCATGCCCTAGGGGTGCTGTACGACCCTTCCGTTCATCATGTTCGCCGCTGAGTCGAGTGATCACCATCATAGCCGAGCTCAACGCTGCCGCCGGCGTCGCCAATCGGTTTTCCGGCGATGCCGAGCTGCGAGGAGTTGCCCGGCGTGTGTGCCGTGCTCCAAGGAACATGTAGGAGAAAATCAAATGGAAAATTTGTTAGGAACAGCCGAGAACGGCTCGCACCATCGCCGCTGTCCGGCACGTGCTCGGGCATCGGCAGGAGGAAGAAAAAGCTCCTGTACAGTGGGCCCCACTGGCAGAGATTTAAACTTTTCCCTTTTCTTTTACAGATTTCCCTCCAAAAGTTGAAACCTACATACCTTTAGGTAGGAATGTCAAAATTTGATCAAATAAATTTTGTTGGATTCCTCTCTCTGAGCACTATCCAACAGTACAAATTTCATTCCTTGAAAGTCATTTTTTTCATAATTAAATCCCTAAACTGTAAACTGTTAGGAATTTTAACTGGAGATCCACTATGTGGAAAATTCTGAAATTTGGCCAGGATGTTCATTTTAGTATATTTGAGTTACCTGCCAAAATTCAGATCCCTCCGAGTTCATTAACTCCACTTAATTGTGAGATTAAGTGTACTGCCCCTGAGAAAATGAAAATGTACAAAAACATTTTTGAGAATTTCTGAAACCTTTACGTAGCCACAACTTTCTCTAGGTTTCTTCAAATTATATAAAACCAATTCCATTAGAACCATTATAAACTCTAGTTTCTATAAAGTATAGGTTTGGTTCATGAAAATCCCTAGAAATCCTTAGAAGCTCTAATAATGTCCTTTTATACATTTATTTATACAGGGCTCACTGGTTTTAAATGAAACTTGGCCAAGTATCTGTTTAGGTCTTCACAAAGCCACTTTAAAAATTTCAGACCAAGTACTAATGTATAGCTCGAGTTAGAGTCTTTACATTCTCAAGGAACAAAATTGCATTCAAACTTGACATGCATTCTTCCATTTATTTCGTGTAGTCTCTGAGATCGAAGAAGCTCCGGAGATTCTGGATTGTATCCCTCCAGAGGAGACTTTAGTCAATGACTCGCAGCAAGGCAAGCTCCAGTTTGCATTAACCCTATTTATAAAATATTCACAATTTACAATTGTTATAGCATGTGTAGAACTTGTGTGCATTAGGTCCTTGATTGAAAACCCCAAATGCATAACCATGAAAACCAGGGGGTTTGAGTCTAAGTTATGAACCTCGAGTAGCCACTGCAATGCTCCAAATGGTATAGGATTGGGTACAAGTCGAGTAGTCGGAACCACTCGCGAGAATAGGCTTAGGGGGTACACAACTCGGTTAGTGAGATAGATAATGATCCACATGACATCAAAATGAGACCGAGCAGAGGATAGGAGCAGTAGGACTTTGGAGGCCTGTGCTGTCGTAGCTCTGCTTATGTCGGTTGAGGACCGAGCCGTGTGCGGCCCTGTTGAACAAGCTAGAGTTGTACCGAAGACATACCGGCATTCGGGTAGCTGGATGTTGAGGCATTGCTTGTGGTCCAAATGGGTTGGTTGAGAGCAGCAAGGTGTAAATTCGCTAGTGGCAAATGGTTGCTCCGCGTAGGGACCTCCTGCTCAGGACGGTAGGACTGGTTCAACACTTGGCTAACGGGTGAAAAGTTGTCTCGTACGACATCCAGGATGGTTGCTGTAGGCAATGTCGAGTACAGGCGTACATGACGTGTTATTCAAGTGGACCCTGCAGGTGTAAATCGATTATAATCACCGCCCTTAACAGTCAGTGAGTACCACTTGTTCACTGTACCCTGACATGGAGAAACAGAATAGTTGTCATGAATTTAAACTTGCTGTTTTGAAGTAAGAATTGCAATGCTAATGATGTGCTTTAGATTAGAGCAAATAAAAGTTCTTTTCAACCTTACGCAGGAAACATAGGGAAGAAGTGTTTCTTGTTTGATTGTGAACTTCCTATGTTACTTAGCACAAGGTTACAACTTTACATGAGGCTAAAACCTGAAAATAGGATTCAAGTAATTATGCGAGTCGTTATGTAAAGTTTCTTTCCTTTTGTACACCTAAGTTCAAGCATGTAGAGTTTCATGTTCTAGCAGCGTCGGGTCAGTCTTGCTGAGCCTTCGTGCTCACTGCTTGTTGTTAAAGCGTTGTGCAGGTGGGTATGAAGAGGAGGAGGCTCCCGAGGAAGAGACGGGTCCCCCAGAGGGTACCACCGTCGAGTGGGAGCCGTGCACACCGCCATGCTATGGGTTGTGAGCGTATGCTAACGAGAACACGTTCAAGGGCTGAACGTGAACTCTTTTGCTTAGTCTACGCCCGTAAGTGTAGCCTATAAACGCTATTTTATTATAAAGTATGTTCATAACACATTTATGTAATACAAGTTAGCTTCCGTTGTTTTAATCATGAATGTCTTCATACGTGTGGTATTCGGTGTAACACCCCTCTATGAGATCCTAGTATGTCAGGACCCAGGGTCCTCACATCGTGGTATCAGAGCTCCGTTGATGTTTAGCACACTGAAGAAGACTAGATTTTCAAAAATCGGTGAGGAACGAGTATTAGCCCCATAAGGATGTTATTAGTCTATACAAGTAGATTACTAACCTAATTGATATGTCAGAAACATGTATCTTGGGACGTTTCATGTCCAGTGGGGTGCATGGCTGCACTGTCCACCAGTGTGCACAAGCTAAAGGGTGTAGCCTCACGGTGGCAGGTAACCCGACCAGCTTATGTATCCTCTACGACTCTTCATGTCGTTTGGGGTTGTGAGCAACGCCAGTCCCCGGTGTGCTGCGGGAAAGTAGGCGGAGACCCCGTCACGTGGTTGGTAACGTGAACACGTTGCTAAGGTCGTATTTGGCTTGAGAACGCCCGTGTGACTGACGATAGATGGGCGTATGGAACTGTTATGGAGCCAGGTTCAGTGTGCAGCTAAACCTGATGATTGTGTGATTTTATGCAGGTACTCTAACCATCAATCTGTATACGAGTAGAACACGTGTGCGAGAGTCGAATAGTACCACTGAAATAACGATGCCAATTAAATCCGGTATAGGGTTTTCTATGTGAGGCAATGTAGTACCGGCATGTATGGTGATGTGTCTACATCACAGTCGACTAAATGATCAACCTCATTGTAAAATTTGAAAATTTTGATCCAGAGAATTAAAAAGTTGATTAAAACTCCTTATCTTGATCTGGATTTCAAAATCAAGCGAGTTTCAACTTATGTACACTTAGGAACAGATTCCTCTGTTTTCAGCTGAAATAATGCTGAAGTTATACAGAGTGTAGAGGTTGAGTTATTTCGACATTGGGGTGGTATGATACATTTATGGAAATATTTTGAAGAGTTCTACAACTTTTCTGTTGATGTCCAGAGATGTTTCATCCATTAACTCGTCGAAATCTTCAGTAGAGTTGAAACTGTCCAGAAAATAGGGCAGAGTAAAAACTCTCTGGAATTCTCTGTAAACTGACGATAAATTCCTGCATAAAAATCCAAAAAATAGTAAATAATACATTTATGAAATGCTCATGTGATATGTTGCAAGTTTGTAACAGTAAGTTTTGTCAAATTCAGTACAGAACTGTCTGGATTTGTTGGATCAAATCAGTACCTCAAGCAGAGAGGTGCTGCCCAATTTTCTCCAGAAATTCTGTTAACTTTGACATCTCATAACTTTTGAACTAGAGCATATCTGAGGGAATACAAATACATTCTGGAAATCTTTTAAAGTTAAGTTCAACTTTGGTATTGAACTCCAGAAATGATTTTTTCCTTAGAATGGTCTAAAGCTGGGTATATGGAAACTGGTCAGCGCTGTCAATTTTGGGTAGTGTAGTAGAAATCAACTTGTTGATAAGTTTGATTCATGTTTCCAAATTACATGAGTTCAATGACATGTTTTATGTTATAACTCACTCTTTTACTGTTGAAATGAATATTTTATCTTTTCAAATATTGTTCTATAGATGGAAGCTGATAAACAACTGGAGAACGGGTGGGTGGTGTCCCACTGTTCTTAACGCCGTGGGTATCCGGATCCATTGAAGCTTATGCTTCAATAATTCGGATATACGGAGATGCCATGCTTTCTTGCAAAGGAAGAAGGTGAGGAGGAGAACACGACATGTGTCATACATGTCGATATTCCGGCAGGACCGACTCCACCGGGATGGGCACCGTTCACCGTCACGGTGGAAGGTAGACACCCGGAGGACGTGTGGCAATTGGCAGCCCGTGATGCCATGTCATGCTTCTGCCAAATGCACGTGCTAGCTATGGAGGACACTCCATATTCGCTTGTTCCAGTGGAGGGAGAAGCCAATCACGTGTGGTGGAGCCGGTACTTTGAGGCAAGCTATACAAGCTGCCCAAGGTACAATCCAGAAGATGCGAATCTTATCCTCTTCGTCATGGCGGGAAGGAACGTGATGGACAGCCAAGCTGTCCATACGGATCGTCTTGCCATGGAGCTCAAGGAGATCACCACCCGCAGTGACCTGTAAAAATTCCACATGTTTTATTACTGTGTAAACTGAACTTGTGATGTTCAGATCTTAACCATGAGTGATCAAACATGTTATGCAATCAAATCAATTTGTTCGTTCGGATTCAAATGGGGTCATCACAAAAAGGAGGATTTCAATCTGTTGGTTCAAATTTTATATTTACAGCATCCAAGTGTAAAATCTGATTCCATAATTGAAATCCTCAGCTCCAAATTAGTGGGAATGCAATTTTTGAGAAAATTTTGAGGAACTTTACTAAGTAACTCAAAGAGGGCATGGAATAGCATTTGAATTCAAATTCAAATTCGAATTTAGATGAAACTTTGTCAAATGTTGAAATGGGTTCCAAATTTGAACTCCACAAATATAATTTGGATTCCCTGCCATGTTTGGGAGAATTTTTGGAGGATAAGGAGGGGTAAAAAGGTGAACCCCACTTATCATTGAGACAGTTAGACTTACACCCAAAGAGTCGGTTTCCTCTATTGCACTCGAACCCGCCGAGGCTGCAGCGCGCGCCACCGAGGGCCGCCACCTCCCAGCTGCTTGCGATGATCTGGATACCAGCTCGTGCCCTCATCAGCTCATTAAGTGATCCGTTCAACCACAAACCGAAGCTTTGCTTCTTCCTCGAGCTGCACCGAGCCACCCCACCGCCACCTTCGTTGATCGATCGGGAACCGACGAAGTCTCACATGCAGAGTACAAAATACTGTACTCAATTTAGCTCAGAAACATTTTCAGAAATAGTGCAGTCATTGTAAAATCTATTCTAGGCAATTCTTAGCTCCAAAAATACTAGGAAAATTCAGGCATGCTCTATGAGCTCTACTTGAAGCTTTAGTTCAATTTATTTTGCATGAAATTGCAAATTTCTACAGAATTAATTCCTTTTAGCATAACTGCTTAGTGAATTATTCTGGATGAACTACTCAATGAAAAGTTCTGAATTTTGGATAAAAATACTTTATTGTGAACAGGAACTCACATGCAAAGTTTCTGCAAAGTTTCAGCTCAAGTTGGACCTTAGATCTTCCTGTATGTGCTCTCCATTCTTATGTATATGAGAAATCATAGGTATATTGTGGGGAATTAATTGAGACACAATTTCCATCCGCTTTAACTGAAATTTGGCAAGATAAGTCCCTGTGTAGTATATTGTTGGAAATTCCTGTAAAAGTTTTGAAGTCATTGGATGTAAGGGCCCAAGTTTTCCACTTACTAAAAGTGTTCACCACACCCACACCTCACCTCATTTGTGGTAATCACATGAGCACATTTGAAGAGCAAGTAACCACCCTAAATAGATTTATTAGGAGATGAACTCACAAAATGCAAAAGTGGTATTTCCCACATGAATCATATAAGGGTTGACCATATGATTAACTCCTAAACTTTGTTAGGAATGCTCATGCCAAATTTCACCCAAATCTAAAGCTATTTGAGGTACTTTTGGGTACAATTATTAAAAGGCTAGTTTGAACTTAAATTCAAATTCAAACTCCTTTCATCCCATAAATTCAAAAGTGGGGTTCATATTCACCCCCAGCATATTTTTATGTGCTCACACACCAATTTTCACTCCATTTGGAGTTTATATTGACATGAGCTATTTTGAACTAGTTCAAATTGAATTTGAATTTCAGTTTGTCAATTGAAGCAAATTTCAGTAAAACCAATTCCTCATTTTCATTCAAACATCAAATGGTCAATTTGTGGTTTGATCAATTACATGGGACAGTGAGGTCACAAATATTTGAAACAGTGGAGAAATTAAATTTTGGAGGACAAATTTGAATTAGGGGCCCACTGACCAGTGAGACAGAGGAAGCTTGCAGCTCTTCTCTTCTGTGCGGAGGCGACACCGAGCGGGGAAGGCACCAGCGTGACGGGCACCGAGCTGCCTGCGTCCCTGCTCGCACCGGAGGCGGTTCGCTCCCTATCTGTGCTGATCAACACGCCCTGGCGACGCCCAAACGAGTTTGTTCTCTACTCAGACACGCCATGCGCTCGTGCATCCGAAACAGTGCCCGAGCTTCCGCCTCCTCTGCTCCCTCGGTGATCACACAGCCCCGGTGCCTTGGACGCCCAGCTGAGCCGCTCAGTAGCAGCGCCAAACTTCACTTGACGTGGTTCCGGCCTCAGCAGCTCGTGATCGGTTTCCTCTGGCCAGCACCGAGCACCGCCACAAGAAACCATCATCCGGCCACCACAGCCCTTCTTTCCACGAGCTGTGAACATCAAAAAAGGTTTGTTAAGGTCTCCTATTCCTACACTGAAAACCCCGGTCGCATGCCATGGGCTGCTCTCGCTGGAATCTCACATTTTTGCACCGGTGTGCAAAATGAACCGCCGGCCAACTTTCCAAAATACGTGCTACACGTCGCACCACTCATCACTAAACTTAGCAAACCACTTTTAGATGTCCATGCGAATTCATAGGATCAGAAACCTCGGAGAACCGTTGAGTTTAGCCGCTGTTCTCCGGGTTTTTCTATTTTCTCCGATTTTTATCCTAGGTCGCACGGTGAGATACTACTTAGAGCCATTTCTGAGCTCATTTGAATCCACGATGATCTTCCCTAAGGTGCACTAATGCTGTACGACCTTTTGCTCGAGCGTTTGGGGTGCTATGGAGGCCGGCCGACGCAGCTGAACTTTCCCCAAAGCCGCCACACGTCGCTGGCCATGCTCCGGTCAGTCTCATGTCGAGCTAAGTACCACAGCGTGTTCCCTGTGCTGGATTAGGCAGAGGAGGCAAAGATCGTGAAGCTTAGCGCACAGCAATGCCCCCCGTCGAGCACTCCAGTCAGGGGGCGGCGGCCGAGCGGGGGAGCGCGAAGTTGAAGACAACCCGCGGGCCAGCCTCGGTTTTCCGGGCACCAGATTTTCTATGGCTCGGGATCGAAGTGTGGTTATGCGGATTCAACTCTGTGGTCCCGTGCGTCGATGCTCCAGGGAGTGACACATCACCGGTGGACCCCAGTGGCAGAATTTAAACTTTTCTTGGATTTTCCAAATTCCCTTTTTTTTCCCCAAACTTCAAACACACATAACTTTGGCTAGAATTTTCCAAATCAAGTTTCACTCCATGAAACCCTTTATTTCTCCATAATTACTTCTCCAAAGTTTAAACTATTGGGAATTTTAACTGGAGATCCCTTTGTTGAAAAATTCTGAACTTTCGACAGGATGTTCCTTGTAATATCCCTGAGTCACCATAAAAATTTAAGATCCATCCGATCCCATTTATGTAACAGCCCTAACTTTTGTAAAGTTTGATGTCAACTCATAAAACAAAGTTAAGGCGATAAAAGACTATAATTGTGTCACATGAAATGATGAACACACAAATGGACATGTGAGGGAGTTAAAAATTTTCTCTAGCCCATGCTCAACACATGTTAACCTAGGGGAAATAATTACACTCCCAAAACTCTAACTCATGTGCACCTTCTCTATGAGGAGAGTGGAGGAAATTTAAACACCATTTTGAATCTTTTGAATGGATTCCTATTCAGATTATCCAAAGGCCTATATGTGAGATCATAGATGCATTTCTCATGTATTCAAGAGTCTAAGTTTCAAATTTGGAGAATTTTAGGTTTAATGTACTATTTATTTCGAGGATTAAATGAGGGCACGTTCAAATTCAAACTTGAATCTGAATTTTGAACCAAACAAACTCAATTTCAAAATATGATTTCAGATTTGACTTGCTAATAATTCTTTTGATCTATCCTCCAAGTTTGATCAAATTCGGAGCTCGTTTGCTATTTTAAATCAAAATGGGGGATAAGAGGGAGAATTGTGGCTGTGGACCCCACCGGTCAGTCTCACAAAAGTGCAAACCGACTCCAGCGACAGCTGAGCGCGCGCCAGCTCTCGGCAAGAACTGTTCCTGATGAGCTCCCGGCGCCACCTCCTGTGTGCTCGGTCGACCGTGCTCCAGCCCTTATCCTCCACGCACGAAGAACAACCGAACTTTTTTTCTCTCTCGCTCGTGCCCGTTCTCTGTTTTTCCTCCCGCGAAGTACCCATCCACCGTTCTCTGTTTCTACTGATCGCCAGCCATTAACCAAGCAACCTTTGCTTGAGCACCGCACAGCAAAGAGCAGCGCCAACGCGTGCTCTAGCCAGATAGCAACTGCACCCCGCTGTCCCGAGCTCAGGTGCGCCTAGAAACAGCAAAGTTTCCATTGCTCCCGTGTTGAAACCGAAGTGAACCGAACTGGTCGCCGTGGCCAGCCCAAACCAGGAGTGATCATGCCCAAGCAAGCCACCCCATCGGTGCACCTACAAGTCTAGTTGCTCACCTCCGAAGCTCAGCCCTAGCCATTGATCACAGAGGGAGAATTTCAAGACTTTCTCCCGGGCGGCAGAAACTGACCTTGAGGTAAGGAATTGCAAAATTCGTCCTCAAATCGTGTTTATTGTGTTTCAAACTTCACACACAGGATTTTAACTTTCTAGCACACCTCCCCCATTGATTTTAGACCAAGAAATTGAGTGTAGAGCGAGGAATCCGAGTTCTTTTCGAGGGTATACCGCTGGACCATATCGGGCGCACGGTGCCGATATGTTTGGAGCTCTCCCCGGCTTGTTTAGACCTCATGTCGGTCTTCTATATGATCCCCTGGTGCTTTAGAGCCCAAGAACCGACCATTTGGTGGAGAATTCACTGTGCACGACCTCGCCGGAGCCCTAGGGTTTGCTGTTGCCGGTGCGCCCTGTTTTCCGGCGAGTTTCAGCTGCCGGCGACCTCACCAACGTGTTCAGCGTGGGGGAAAATGGGGGGGGGGGGGGGGGGGCGGCCAGAAGGGGGTCCGGAGGTGGCCGGGAAAGTCCTTTCTGGCGACCCTCGCCGGAGGGAGCCGCCACTGCCCTGTTTGGCGCGAGGCTGAAGGTTAGGGATGACAGGTGGGACCCACGGGCAGTGTTTAAACTTTTCCAGATTTTCCTAATTCGGTTCAAACTTTGGAGAGCCATAACTTTGTGTAGGAGTGTCCAAAAATTGTGAACAAATTTTGTTGGATTCCTCTCAAAGAGTACTATCCAGGGATGCAGCCCAATGTTTATGAAAATGCCTGGATTTTGCTCATTAATTCATTTAAGGAAAATCTTGTAATAATTTTTACAGGAGTTCTGTTTATTGGAAAATTCCCAAATTTGGTAGGACATTCTTCCGAAAATCCTTGAACCCCAGTAAAAGTTTCAGAGGCATTGTACTTCATTTGCTTGGCCAAATGTTGATTCAATCTTGTATGTCTCTGAAAATTAGGAAAAAAAATAACAGAATGATTTTCAGCTTTTAGTTCCAACTTCTAAATTCCATATCTCTGTGTAGGAAGCTCCAAAAATGGGGACACCAAGTTCTATGAACTTAGGAGACTCTCAAGTTTCTGAAAAACCCCATATGGAGCATGACAAGACCCTAGAATTGTCATAGGAATCTAGAGAAGCTAAATAGCTAAGGAACTTCCCTAGACCACATCTTGCATCAACTTTGTCTGAAAATTTGCAAGCCATACCTCTGTATGATCTATGGACCACTGTAAAAATTTCAGAACAAGTTGAGACCATATTCTCCAGTTTTCTTCCAATTATGTCCAGCTTCATACTTATGTCCATTATATAGTTCTTTGCACTTTTGTTCCAAAAACCTCCAATACTCAAAATGTTCCTTTCTCTGTTCCAGCACATAGCCAAACCAAATTCTCGAGTCTTAGATAGTCTGAACTCTTCTTAATTCATAAAACACTTTTATTTTATAATGTTTTTACTTGCAACATAAAACTGTGCATGTTCATATCGGTAGGAAAAACGACGAAGGAGCTCGACGAGGCATTCGACTCAGAACAGAAATTTGAAGCTTTACTCGTCGCAAAGCTACTGACTTTAAGCAGAAATAAACCTGCAGCAACATAAGGCAAGCCCCGGTTTGCATTTAACAGCTTTTTAGTTACATTTTACTTTCTATCACTTCTATTGGTCTAGTATGAATTGTGCATTAGGTCAAGGTGATTGATACTCCAAATGCATGACCCACAAAACCTTGGAGTTAAAGGGTAGAATAGGTTACCTTCGTGTAGATTCTGCTCGGCTTAAGTTGTATAGGATCCGGTACAAGTCGGGTAGTTGGAAGCTACTCGCGAGTTTAGGATGTTGGTGCAGCGGGGTATGATTCTAGAGAAAGAAAGTTCTGGAATGAAAAATGAGACCGAGCAGAGAGTAGGAGCAGCATGACGTTGGGCCTGTGAGGCTATAGCTCTGTTTGTGTCAGTTAAGGACCGATGCGTATGCCGCCCTGCTGAGAAAGTTTGAACAGTACCGGATGCATACTGGAATTATGGGGTCCAGGAAACCTATGTAACTCGGGTACTCATGTCGAAACTTATATGTCCGTCCTTTGGGGGTTGGTGTCAAAGGTGTAAACCCGCTAGCAGAGCAACTTCGACGTGTTACTACTTTGTACAGTTCAGTTGTTTTCCCATGTAATATAATGTGTTCTTATGACGTGTGCTGTCGGGTGTCGCATCGCGCGGCACCACCTTCTGCGATCCTGGATGGGCGGATTCCGGTCCGCCACAGCCTGGTATCAGAGCTGCATTGGGGATAGCACAGTACTTAAGGACTGTAATATGGGAAAACTTAGGTTACGATGAGGAATCGGTAGTTGCCCAAGTAAGGACTATATTAGCATAGTTACTTAAAGTGGCAAAGACTAACCTATGTGTTATAATTCTGAATTTTAATTATGTAACGATGCACCTACGCTCTGGTAAGTATGGTAAGGAACGCCACTGAAAGCGGTTCAATTTTGGTTAGCTCTCTCTGACGAGGAACGTGGTTCAGGGATAGCTCTCACAGCTTGGTGTCAGACGTCAATATGAAACTCTTGGACTCTTCATGTTCCTGAGTTCATATGAAACGCTGATCCCTAGCGTGCATTAGGCAAGTAAGTGGAGACCCCATCGCATGGTCAGTAACGCGAGAGTGTGTTCGTCTGGAAGTAGCCCAGGAGGACATACGCAGCGCTTGCCATCGGCGTGCCCTGCAGGGCAGTAGGTGGTATCTGTTGGGTTGATAACATTCCCAACCGTGACGACCCGTTCATGACATACTCGGGTTCCCCGTCGTGTGGTGTTGAAACACGATCACGTGCCTTGAGACGTGACTTAGCTCAAGGACGGCCGTATGACAATGATACGGGCGTTTGTATTTAATTTAAATATGGTCCTGCCTGAAATGAACAACCATTGAGTGCACCATTATTGTGTGGTCTTCTGCAGGTACTAACCACGTAGGTATCCGTGTAGTAAACGTGTGCGAGAGACCGTTTAGTGCCACACTTGAGACGTATATGCCGGTATAATCCGGTTAGGATGTTCTTTTGTGAGGAACGTAGTACCGAGATATTATAAGCATATGCATGAAAATAATGATAACAAGGAATTTAAAATCATTAGGTTCAACATTTAGGACCCTGGTTGGGTAGACAAATTGGGTAGTGAGGAGTGTAGTTCCAAAAAGACTGAAAAACAGAGTGCTCTGTTTTGGACAGCAAGTTTGCTGATCTTCAACAGGGCATAACTCACAGATCTTTTAGCCCAGGGAGGTGTGGTAAATAGTTATGGAAAGGTATTTGAGTATCCTACAACTTTGTTGTAGACTTCCAGAGCTGAAACCCACCTTAAGATGGCTGAAATCCCAGAGGAATGTAAACTGTCCAGAACCAGGACAGAGTAAAACATTCTCTGAACTGTTCTGTTTTTCATACATAACTCCCAGTAGAAAAATCTAAAATTGTCATAGGATACACCCGTAGAAAGAGTAGAAGATGTGTGACATCTTTGCAGTTCAAAGTTTCTGAAATTTCAGCACAGATTTCAGTGGAAACCAGGGTTGAAAACAGCCACTTCCAAGGGAGGTGCTGTTAAAATTCTTCCAGAAATTCTGTGGACTTTGAATTACCATAACTTTTTAACCAGAGCTGATATGGGGGCAAATGAGTACTCGTTGGAAATATACTGAAGTTAACTTTAACTTTGGTTTTCAGCGTGAGTCATGAAAATGCACAGAACCAGATCAAAACTTGGAATAGATAGAAACTGGTCATTCTGACAAAGGAGTGACTGTTGAACTCATTGGAGAGGGTGTTGTACCCTAAGGGTGGTATACGTGATGACAACGCGATAGTAATGTCTCGTAGTGACCAAACCTAGTTATGGTGAGCTTCCATAGAGGAGGTTCATCAAGTTGGATTAAACTAGCTTGTGTTTGGTCTGGTAATGGTGTAGCTTGTGCAAAGTTATTACATTATCTACTTACGAGATGTATCGCATGTTTTATTGTCATAATGTTGTTACGCCTATTTTTATTGGATTGCATGCAATCTGTTGCGGGACTGATGTCATTGTCGTATGGTTACAGATGGTTCGCACTAGGACCACGCACGAGGTTAGTGGCTCTAGCCAAGGGGGAGGCGATGACTCCCAGCCACCGGCCTACAACAGCACCCCACAGCAGCAGCCACCACCGCCGCCTCCGCTTACTCTAGCGGATGTGATAGCGGCACTGGTGGGAGGTCGTGAGGAGCAGACCGACCTGCTCCGCACGATCGTGCAGAATACGTCCCAGGCGGGGGGACGTCAAGATAGAGGGCCTCGTGAGCCCCGGGAAGTGTCGTACTCGGACTTCATGAGTACGCACCCTCCAGTGTTCACAGAAGCCGAAGAACCACTGGAGGCTGACAACTGGCTGCGGACCATCGAGTCCAAGTTCGGGCTGCTCCAATGTACGGAGCGGCAGAAGACTCTGTTCGCAGCGCAGTAACTCAACGGTACCACTGGTGCGTGGTGGGTGAACTATGTCGCCGCTCGTCCGGCCGGCCATGCCGTGGAATGGGGAGAGTTTCAGGAGGCGTTCCACGCCTATCATATTCCTCCCGGAATCATGAAGAGGAAGTTCCAAGAATTCTTGGAGCTGAAGAAGGGCGGGAGGAGTGCCCATGACTACTCCCGTGCCTTCAACCATCTGGCGCAATACGCGTCGGACTATATCTCCACGGAGGAGATAAAGCGGGAGCACTTCTATCGGGGGTTACACCCCGAGATGAAGACACATCTCATGCAGTGGAATCGCGGCACATTCAACGACTTAGTCAATGCCGCGATTATGCAAGAGGATGCTCAGCGGGAGTTGGCAGCTGAGCAGAGGAAGCGCAGCGCTCCACCTAGCAGCGGTGGTGGCACGCCCCAGAAGTACCGGATGGTGTATCGGACGCCATCCGGGCAGCAGTGGCAACCACCGGCGCGACCTCAACGGTTCGGGGGACGTCCCTTTCAGGCACCTCCGTTCCGTTCGCCGATGCCACCACCAAGGCAGCAGCAGCAGCATACGGCACCCCGGGCGTTTCCACCGCCACAACGCGCCCCGGGATTCCGTCCACCGATCAGCGGGGGACCGCCCCATTTCACTTGCTTCACGTGTGGCCAGGCGGGCCACTTCACGAAGGACTGTCCCCAGGGGCAGCAGAGCAGCGGGCAAGCCCAGTTCCAGGGCGGTGCTCGAGGCCAACCTCCGGTGAAGAAGGTTGGTCAGCGGACTGGGGGCGTCCGCAACCTCGACAATGAGGACGCCCCAGAGGGAGACAACATGCTGGCGGGTACGTTCACTCTCAACCATCAAGCCATCATCATACTTTTTGATTCTGGTGCAACCCGCAACTTCATATGTGCATCATATGTGGTTAAGTATCAGCTGGAAGCCTTTCCAACCGAGTGTTCTTATATGATCTGCTCACCGGGAGGAAAGATTTCAGCAACGATGATGGTTTCGAAAGCACCACTGTGCTTAGGTGGGAAGATATATCCCACCACTATGATTATCCTTGAGGGGCAGAAGATTGATGCAATCTTGGGAATGTCATGGCTAAGTTACCATGGCGCTGTCCAGGAAACCCAATCACGGACGGTTCACCTCAACTCCCCATTACACCGTCCACAGTCCCTCCTATTAGATAATCCAGTCAGAGAAGTTTCAGTGATCAACAATACTGAAGCTCTAAAGTTGGAGGACATCCCCGTAGTCCGGGAGTATCCCGACGTGTTCCCGTATGATCTTCCGGGCATGCCACCTGAGCGGGATGTCGAGTTCAAGATTGAACTTGCACCCGGGACTACGCCCATATCACGGAGACCATACAAAATGGCTCCCAATGAGCTGGCTGAACTAAAAGAACAGCTCAATGATCTGTTGAGCAAGGGTTTCATTAGGACGAGTTCCTCGCCTTGGGGATGCTCGGTGCTGTTTGTAAAGAAGAAGGATGAAACCCTGAGGCTGTGTGTGGACTACCGGCCGCTCAACGCCGTTACCATCAAGAATAAGTACCCACTGCCCCGCATCGACATATTGTTTGATCAACTTGTGGGTGCAAGTGTGTTCTCAAAGATGGACCTTCGCTCTGGATATCACCAGATAAAGATCCGGGCGGAGGATATCCCGAAGACGGCCTTCTCGACGAGATATGGATTATATGAATATCTCGTCATGTCTTTTGGTCTCACAAACGCTCCAGCCCATTTCATGTATCTCATGAACTCGGTGTTCATGCCGGAGCTAGACAAGTTCGTGGTAGTGTTCATCGACGATATCTTGGTTTACTCCAAGACAGAAGCCAACATGCCGAACACTTGCGGATCGTTCTTCAACGATTGCGAGACCACAAGCTCTACGCCAAGTTCAGTAAATGCGAGTTTTGGACCAGCCAAGTGCCATTCTTGGGACATATCATCTCAGCTGAAGGCATTGCGGTTGACCCAAGCAAAATAGAGCAAGTGCTGAAATGGAAAGCCCCCACTTCAGTTCATGAAGTCAGAAGCTTCCTCGGGTTAGCAGGATACTATCGGAGATTCATTCCAAGCTTCTCCAAGCTCGCTAAGGCGATGACAGAATTGCTGAAGAAAGGGACGAAATATGTTTGGAACACGGCGTGTGAAGGAGCATTCCAAGCATTGTTGAAGCATCTCACCACAGCCCCGGTCTTAGCTCAGCCGGATACAACAAAGCCCTTCGACATGTACTGTGACGCGTCCGGTATTGGGCTCGGCTGCGTGTTGATGCAGGAAGGACGTGTGGTCGCTTATGGCTCACGCCAACTTCGGAACCATGATCAGCATTATCCGACTCATGATCTTGAGCTTGCTGCCGTGGTGTTGGCGCTAAAAATGTGGAGGCACTATCTCCTGGGAAATCTGGTGCACCTCTGCACCGACCACAAGAGCTTGAAATATATTTTCACCCAGAAGGAGCTGAACAAGAGGCAAAGGAGGTGGTTGGAGCTGATCAAAGATTATGAAATTGAGATTCATTACCACCCTGGCAAGGCGAATGTGGTTGCCGACGCGCTGAGTCAGAAATCACATGTCCATCACCTCACCATTACACCGGTGGAGGAGGAGGAGCCGAGGCTATATTTGGTTCCTTATGGATCGCTGTAGAACCTTGCCCTCATCCCTACAATTAGGGAGGACATCATTGCAGCTCAGAAGACGGATAAAGGCATGGCACATATCCGGAGACGGATAGACAATGGAGAGATCAAGTGTTTCCGGAAAGATGATGAGGGGACGCTGTGGTTCAATGACCGGATAGTCGTACCCCGAGATATGGAACTAAGGAGGAAGATCCTCGATGAAGATCACTTGTCCAAATATTCCATTCATCCGGGCAGCAACTGTGGGGACCGGAATCCGCTCATCCAGGATCGCAGAGGGTGGTGCCGCGCGATGCGACACCCGACATCACACGTCATAAGAACACATTATATTACATGGGAAAACAAACTGAATGTACAAAGTAGTACACTTCTTAGTTACAAACTAGGGTCTTTATTACACAGCGGAAGTTTCTTTTGTACAACTCACGCCCGCCTATCTAGCAAAAGTCGGTTGCCCAGCCCTAGGGCAACCCACACTAGCTGCACGTCTCAGCTCAGCGTGTCGTGTATGGCTCCCACTCAGCCGTGGTTCCCGACGGAGGGTAACCCTCGCCGGTGGACTCGTACTCCGAGTCCGTGGGTGGCTCCTCACCTGAAAAACACTTAAGCAGCAACCGTGAGCACGATGGCTCAACAAGGCTTAACCGACTCACCTAAGCATGAAACTCTACATGAAGGGTACAATGACATAGGATAGCAATGTTGCAGCGATTGGACACGCCTACAAGTTCATCTTTTAGCAATAAGTTAACAGTTCAGGAATCTGAAATTTAATAAGCAGTATTTGGTGGCACACATGTAGCAATACAATTATATCAATCAGTAATATTGAATCATCATATTTCATACATTAATCTACGTCACGACTCAGTGACCAAGTGGTACTCTTCACCGCGAGGGATGGCGAATCGACTCGATATACACCTGCAGGGAAACCCAAAGGGCACGTCACGTACGCCCACCCGTGGAGCTGCACAGAACGCTAACTCGATGTCGTACGGGACAACATTTCACCCAACAGCCCAAACGTCAAACCGGTCGCACCGAAACGAGCAGGAGGTTCCCCACACGGAGCATCTCTCTATGCCCGTTGGCAGATTTCCACCTTGCTGCCCTCAACCTACACCTATAAATCGGTGTGCTATGCCTCGACGCCCGGAGGTTTAGGCTACATCGGTTTATCGGAGCCCATATATCCGATATGCCTTCGGTACGTTCAAACTTGATCAGCGTGGGCCGCACACGGATCGGTCCTCAATCGACACGGACAGGGCTGCGCACACAAGACTCCCTCTGGCTGCGCCCTAGCCCCTGCCTAGTCTCATTTTCATTACTAAAGTGATCTCACGTCACTCAACCAAACCCGTGTGTCCCAAGCCTATCTCGCGAGTAGATTCCAACTACTCGACTTGTACCGAAGCCCTATGAACCTTTAAGCATAGCCTATCTACTCGAGGTTTTATACACTACCCTCACTCTTATGGAAAATTTCTGGTCATGCAAGTGGGGTTCCATCCATCCTATACCTAATGCACATTCACACTTCATATGACACATGTAAACAAAGTAAAACTTATAAAAGGTTAATGCAAACTGGGGCTTGCCTTGTTGCTGCTGGTCAGTAGTTAGCTCTTCTTCCGGAAGGAGGAAGTCCAGCACTTCCGGAGTCTCTTCTTCAGTGACTACACGTTTAATGAAATACGCCATGTAAATTTAAATGCAATGTGTAAACTTGAATACTTGACTATTAATAACTCTAGCTAGCCCTCCCATTTGGTTCTGAAATTTTTATGGTGGCTTGGTAGGGTCCTAACCAGAGTCTTGACCAAGTTTCATGTGAAACAAAGTTCAATTGAACCTTGTACAAATAAAAGCCTATTTGGTCAATATTTGAGCCTCTATGTAATTCCAGGGTTTTTCATGGCTCCAACCATTACTTTCTGGAAACTAGAATTTAGGATGGGTCTAATGGAGTTGGTTTCATGTCATTTGAAGAATTCTACTGAAAGTTATGTCCTAATTAAGATTGGAGAAAATCTGAAAAATATTTCTGTACATTTTTTCTATTTTCTCAGGGCAGTTCTCTTAATCAATCCTATTAGGGTAACTAATTAACTTGGATGAGTCTGAAAATTTTACTGGGATCCAGGGATTCTCAAATGAACCTCTCAGCCAAATTTCAGAATTTTTCATAAAGTAGTTCTCCAGATAAAATTCCCAACAGTTTAAACTTTAGGGATTTAATTCTGGAAAACTATTCACTTTCATGAGCTGAATTTGGTATTGCTGGAAAGTACTCAGAATTCTGAGTTCAGCAAAATTTAGTTCATCGAATTTGGAGTTGCCTAGCAAAAGTTCTATGCATTTGAAGTTTGAACTAAAACTGGAAATTCCAAAAATGTTTAAATTCCACGGGTGGGACCCACTGCTCGAGCCGGCCCACTCAGAATGCGGCCACACCGCGGCCCACGGGGTTTTACCCGCGCTGCCGCACCGAATCGCGGCCGCAAACCGATCCCCGCGCGAGATCAGAGGCTGACCGGTGGACCCGCCCCCCCTTCGTCTACCTCGCGCTCTCCAGCAGCTCCCGCGGCGGCGCTTCGCCGGAGCGCTCGCCGCCAGGCGTTTCACCACCCGACCTTCGACGAAACTTGCCACCCGTGCCTAACTCGGCTCGGAGAACATGCTGGTACCCTCACCGGAGCTCGGCAATGGCCGGAACTATGCCCGCGGCGGTAACAGAGCTTCCCTCTACTCCGGCGACGTCGCCTGGGCTACTCCGGGCCTTATTTCTCAAGCAGTTTTCTCCTACAGCTCCGCCGTGACCTAAGGAGCAACATCCAGAGCTCTGATCCCGTGAGAACCGTCGGCAACTAGGGGCTCACCGTGCGACCTAGGGCGATTTCGTGGAAAACTGAAAAAACTCGAAGAACTGAGGGTTTCCTCGATGGTTCTTCCTAGTTCTTGATCCCACGTGCCCACACGGATGTCTACAACTGGTTTTCTAGATCTGGGGAAGAGTGGTTCGGTGTGTGAGGCGAATTTGCCGATTTACCCGAACCGGGCTATATCACATGTTCTCGGCAAGAACTGGAATTCCGGCCAGCACACCTCATGGCATGCGGCCGGCGTTGTTGGACAGGGATCACCCTTCCAGGCGAACCTCCTGGCCCGCTCACTTGACGGGGGATCAAGCCTAGCGACCGGGCTGGGAGTTTTCGGTCGCGGCGGCTCTACCCGGTGTGGAAGGGAAACCAGGAGCTCGGGGGTAGCTTACCGTGGATGGGGCGCCGGGGTATCGTGTCTATCACGTCGAGGACGCCTCGGCGAAGCTCGGGGAGAGCTCGGACTCGCTTGCTAGCTGCTGGGATGGGAGGACGCCGGAGCACCGAATGTTTTCGTGGGTGCGGCAGTGTTTCTTCGTTGAGGGTTTTGGGACCAATCACGAGCGCGACGGGAGTTGGTTCAGGAAGAGATATCGCCGGGCGACCGCTTCGTTGGCACGTGCTGTGGGCTGGCGCTCGGGAGGTGGCGTTCGGGGAAGCAGCTCGCTGGCGCACGGAGGAAGGTTGCGTCGGCGAGAAACAGAGAGCTGTCCGGTGTTGCACCTCCCTCCCACTGACCTGTGGGCCCAACCTTCCCCCTAATCCTCTCATCTCAATTTCTTTTGTAAATATCCCAGCAACTACACATTGAATGAGAGACTTAGCCCCCAAGTTTTGGTTTGAATTTGAATTCTCAAATTCAAACTTTGTTTGGTTACATTTGCTTCATGTTTAAACTGAAATTCAAATTCAGTTTTGAATTATTGCAAATTTAACTCCCGACAAGATGAACTCCAATGAGGATGAAAATTGGTGGGCTTACTCAGAAAAATGTGCTGAGTTTGAATATGAAGCTAACTTTTGAATTTGGGTGATGAAAGTTGCTGCAATTTGAATTTACATTCAAATTGGCCTCTTTTTCAAATACCTCCAAAAGTGCCTCAAAAAGTGTTGGACTTTCATGAAACTTGGACTGAACCTTCCCAAGACTTTTTAAGTTCTAGGGGTGAGCTCAACCTCTCATGTTCATGTGTCCAAATCCCACTTTGTGAAAATGAAGGCTTTCCCCTCTAATCACTCTTTTGATGGAGGTTACTTGCTCTTCCCACTTTTTCACCATCTATCCACAACAAGAACTGTGGTGTTGTGAGGTGATGAAAAGTTTTTGCAAGTCCCTTTTCTTGGGCTTTTACATCCCTCCCCCCTTAAAAGAATCGCGTCCCGAGATTACAAAGTAAGAGAAAGCGATGTAATAGGGACTTACCCGTGTTGAGGAGCCATGAACTCCGGGTAGTTTGAGCGAAGGAATTCCTCACTCTCCCACGTCGCTTCTTCGGCGGTGTGGTTGCTCTAGAGTATCTTGTAGAACCACAACGTCCTGCTGCGCGTGGTCCTGGCTTTTTCATCAAGAATGGCCACCGGATACTCATGATATGTTAAATCCGGTTTCAGCTCGCCGATGTCTTCGGTAGGAACAGCAGCTGTATGCTTCCAGCATTTTCGCAGTTGCGAAACATGGAAAACATCATGGACACCAGCAAGGGATGCCGGTAACTCCAATCGATACGCCGCTGGTCCACACTTCTCGGTGATGGCATAGGGTCCAATAAAACGGGGAGCGAGCTTCCCCTTCACACCGAACCAGTGCACACCCTTCATCGGGGACGCGCGGAGGTACACGTGTTCACCGATGTCAAAGTGCAACGGTCTACGCCTCTTATCAGCATAGCTCTTCTGCCGGGATTGAGCGGCCTTCAAGTTAGCTTGAATCGTCCGAACGCGCTCTTCGGCGTCGTTCACCACATCAACCCCGAATGTGACCCTCTCACCGGACTCGCACCAATTTAATGGGGTGCGGCATTTGCGACCGTAGAGAGCTTCGTAGGGTGCCACCTTGATACTCTCCTGATAGCCGTTGTTGTACGAGAATTCCGCCAATGGTAGGTGATCATCCCAGTTGCTACCATGGTGGATGGCACATGCTCTCAACATGTCTTCTAGAACCTGATTCACCCTCTCTGTTTGGCCATCTGTCTGAGGGTGATAGGCGGAGCTCCTGATCAGTTTAGTACCCAAAGCAGCATGCAACTGCTCCCAAAAGCGAGATACAAACAATGCACCTCGGTCTGAGACTATGGTCTTCGGTACACCATGCAGGCATATAATCCTGGCAATGTATAACCCCGCATATCTGTTGGCGGGATGAAGTGAGCTGACTTGGTCAGTCGGTCAACGATCACCCAAATGGAATCATGTTTGTTGGATGTTAAGGGTAATCCAACAATGAAATCCATGCTCACATCTTCCAATTTCCATGCTGGAATTTTCAGGGGTTGCAACAGCCCTGACTTCCTCATATGATCCGCCTTCACTCATCTACACGTATCGCACTCGGATACGTACTTAGCTACCTCCCGCTTCATCCGTGTCCACCAAAATTTCTTTTTCAAATCTTGGTACATTTTGTTGCTTCCCGGATGAATGGAGTATTTGGACAAGTGAGCTTCATCGAGGATCTTTCTCCTCAGTTCCATATCTCGGGGTACGACTATTCGATCATTGAACCACAGCGTCCCCTCATCATGTTTCCGGAAACACTTGATCTCTCCATTGTCTATCCGTCTCCGGAGATGTGCCATGCCTTTGTCCGTCTTCTGAGCTGTAATGATATCTTCCCTAATGGTAGGGATGAGGGAAAGGTTGTACAGTGATCCATAAGGAACCAAGTATAAACTTGGCTCTTCCTCCTCCACCGGTGTAATGGTGAGGTGATGGACATGTGATTTCCGACTCAGCGCGTCGGCAACCACATTTGCCTTGCCGGGGTGGTAATGGATCTCAATCTCATAATCTTTGATCAGCTCTAACCACCTCCTTTGCCTCATGTTCAGCTCCTTCTGGGTGAAAATATATTTTAAGCTCTTGTGGTCGGTGTAGAGATGCACCAGATTCCCCAGGAGATAGTGCCTCCACATTTTTAGTGCCAACACCACTGCAGCAAGCTCAAGATCATGAGTCGGATAGTGCTGCTCATGGTTCCTAAGTTGGCGTGAGCCATAGGCGACCACACGTCCTTCCTGCATCTACACGCAGCCAAGCCCAATACCGGACGCGTCACAATACACGTCGAAGGGCTTTGTTGTATCCGGCTGAGCTAAGACCGGGGCTGTGGTGAGTTGCTTCACCACTGTTTGGAATGCTCCTTCACACGCCGTGTTCCAAACATATTTCGTCCCTTTCTTCAGCAATTCTGTCATCGGCTTAGCGAGCATGGAGAAGCTTGGAATGAATCTCCGATAGTATCCCGCTAACCCGAGGATGCTTCTGACTTCATGGACTGAAGTGGGAGCTTTCCATTTCAGCACTTGCTCTATTTTGCTTGGGTTAACCGCAATGCCTTCTGCTGAGATGATATGTCCCAAGAATGGCACTTGGCTGATCCAAAACTTGCATTTACTGAACTTGGCGTAGAGCTTGTGGTCTCGTAACCGTTGAAGAACGATCCGCAAGTGTTCGGCATGTTCGGCTTCTGTCTTGGAGTAAACCAAGATATCGTCGATGAACACTACCACGAACTTGTCCAGCTCCGGCATGAACACTGAGTTCATGAGATACATGAAATGGGCTGGAGCATTCGTGAGACCAAATGACATGACAAGATATTCATATAATCCATATCTCGTCGAGAAGGCCGTCTTCAGGATATCCTCCGCCAGGATCTTGATCTGGTGATATCCAGAGCGAAGGTCCATCTTTGAGAACACACTTGCCCCCACAAGCTGATCAAACAAAATGTCAATACGGGCCAGTGGTACTTATTCTTGATGGTGACAGCGTTGAGCGGCCGGTAATCCACACACATCCTCAAGGTTTCATCCTTCTTCTTCACGAACAGCGCCGAGCATCCCCAAGGCGAGGAACTCGGCCTAATGAAACCCTTGCTCAACAGATCATTGAGCTGTTCTTTCAGTTCAGCCAGATCATTTGGAGCCATTTTATATGGTCTCCGTGATATGGGCGTAGTCCCGGGTGCAAGTTCAATCTTGAACTCGACGTCCCGCTCAGGTGGCATGCTCGGAAGATCATCCGGAAACACGTCGGGATACTCCCGGACTATGGGGATGTCCTCTAACTTGAGAGCTTCAGCATTATTAATTGCTGCAACCTCCCGGACTGGAGTGTCTAATACCATGGAATGCAGACGGTGGCATGGAGAGTTTAAATGAACCGTCCGTGTCTGAGTCTCTAGGACAGCGCCATGGTATTGTAGCCATGACATCCCTAAGATTGCATCAATCTTTTGTCCCATAAGGATTATCAAAGTGGTGGGATATAGTTTCCCACCTAAGCACAGAGGTGCCTTTGGAATCATCATATTAGCTGAAATCTTCCCTCCCGGTGAGCAGATCATATAAGTGCAGTCGGTTGGGAAGACTTGCATTTGATGCTTAGCCACATAGGATGCACTTATAAAGCTGTGGGTTGCACCAGAATCAAACAATATGACGATGGCTTGATTGTTGAGTGTATACGTACCCGCCAGCACGTTGTCTCCCTCTGGGGCGTCCTCATTGTCGAGGTTGCGAACGCCCCCAGTCCGCTGACCAACCTTCTTGACCGGAGGTCGGCCTCGAGCACCGCCCTGGAACTGGGCTTGCCCGCTGCTTTGCTGCCCCTGGGGACAGTCCTTCGCAAAGTGGCCCGCCTGGCCACACGTGAAGCAGGTGAAACGAGGCGGTCCCCCGCTGATCGGTGGACGGAAACCCGGGGCGCGTTGTGGCGGTGGAAACGCCCGGGGTACCGTCTGCTGCTGCTGCTGCTGCTGCTGTCTTGGTGGTGGCATCGGCGGACGGAACGGAGGTGACTGAAACGACCGTCGCCCGAACGGTTGAGGTTGCGCCGGTGGACGCCACTGCTGCCCGGATGGTGTCCGATACACCATACGGTATTTCTGAGGAGCGCCACTCCCACCGCTGGGTGGAGCGCTGCGCTTCCGCTGCTCAGCTGCCAACTCCCGCTGAGCATCCTCTTGCATGATCGCGGCATTGACTAGGTCGTTGAAGGTGCCGCGATTCCACTGCACGAGATGCGTCTTCATTTCAGGGTGTAACCCCCGATAGAAGTGCTCCCGCTTCTTCTCCTCAGTGGAGATATAGTCTGACGCGTACTGCGCCAGATGGTTGAAGGCACGGGAGTAGTCATGGGCACTCCTCCCGCCATGCTTCAGTTCCAAAAATTCTTGGAACTTCCTCTTCATGATCCCGGGAGGAATGTGATAGGCGCGGAACGCCTCCCGGAACTCTTGCCATTCCACGGCATGGCCAGCCGGACGTGAGGCGACATAATTCACCCACCATGCACCAGCGGCACCGTGAAGTTGCTGCGCTGCGAACAAGGTCTTTTGCCGCTCCGTGCATTGGAGCAGCCCGAACTTGGACTCGATGGTCCGCAGCCAGTTGTCCGCCTCCAGTGGTTCTTCGGCTTCGGTGAACACTGGAGAGTGCGTACTCATGAAATCCGAGTACGACACTTCACGGGGCTCACGAGGCCCTCTGTCTTGACGTCCCCCCGCCTGGGACGTATTCTGCACGATCGTGCGGAGCAGGTCGGTCTGCTCCTCACGACCACCCACCAGTGCCGCTATCACATCCGCTAGAGTAAGCGGAGGCGGCGGTGGTGGCTGCTGCTGCGGGGTGCTGTCGTAGGCCGGTGGCTGGGAGTCATCACCTCCCTGTTGGCTAGAGCCACCAACCTCGTGCGTGGTCCTAGTACGAACCATCTGCAGCCACACGACAATAATCATCAGTCCCGCAGCATTTTGCATGCAGTCCAATAAAAATAGGCATAATAACATAATGACAATAAAAACATGCGATACATCTCGTATGTAGATAATGTAATAACTTTGCACAAGCTACACCATTACCAGACCAAATACAAGCTAGTTAAACTTGATGAACCTCCTCCTTGGAAGCTCACCATAACTAGGTTTGGTCACTACGAGATATTACCATCGCTTTGTCATCACGTAAACCACCCATAGGGTACAACACCCTCTCCAATGAGTTCAATTGTCATTCTTCTGTCAGAATGACCAGTTTCTACCTAATCCAAGTTGTGATCTGGTTCTGTGCATTTTCATGACTCAAGCAGAATACCAAAGTTAAAGTTAACTTCAGTATCTTTCCAATGAGCATTCATTTGCCCCCAGATCAGCTTTGGTTAAAAAGTTATGCTAATTCAAAGTCAGCAGAATTTCTAGAAGAATTTTAACAGCACCTCCCTTGGAACTGGCTGTTTTCAACCTTGGTTTCCACTGAAATCTGTGCTGAAATTTCAGAAACTTTGAATTGCAAAGATGTCACACATCTTCTACTCTTTCTAAGGATGTATCATACGAAAATTTTAATTTTTTTTTCTACTGGGAGTTATGTTTGAAAAACAGAACAGTCCAGAGAGTGTTCCACTCTGTCCTGGTTCTGGACAGTTTACATCCCTCTTGGTTTTAGGCCATCTCAAGGTGTGTTTCAGCTCTGGGAGTATACAACAAAGTTGTAGAGTACTTAAATACCTTTCCAGAACTATATAGAACACCTCCCTGGGCTAAAAGACCTGTGAGTTATGCCCTGTTGAAGATCAGCAAACTTGCTGCCCAAAACAGAGCACTCTGTTTTTCAGTCTTTTGGAACTACACTCATCAATTATCAACTTTTCTACCCAACCAAAGTCCTAGATGTTGATCCTAGTGATTTTAATTCCTTGTAATCATTATTTTCATGCATATGCCTACAATATCTCGGTACTACGTTCCTCACAAAAGAAAATCCTAACCGGATTCTACCGGCATATACGTCGCAAGTGTGGCACTAAACGGTCTCTCGCACACGTTTACTACACGGATACATACGTGGTTAGTACCTGCATAAGACCACACAATAATGGTGCACTCAAAGGTTGTTCATTTCAGGAAGTTCCATATTTAAAAGTAAATACAAACGCCTGTATCATTTCCATACGGCCGTCCTTGAGTTAGGTCACGTCTCAAGGTACGTGATCGTGTTTCAACACCACACGACAGGGAACCCGAGTATGTCATGAACGGGTCGTCACGGTTGGGAATGTTATCAACCCAACAGATACCACCTACTGCCCTGCAGGGCACGCCGATGGCAAGCGCTGCGTATGTCCTCCTGGGCTATTTGCAGATGAACACACTCTCGCGTTACTGACCACGCGATGGTGTATCCACTTACTTGCCTAATGCAGGCTAGGGATTAGCGTTTCATATGAACTCAGGGATATGAAGAGTCCAAGAGTTTCATATTGACGTCTCACACCAAGCTGTGAGACTAATCCCTGAACCACGTTCCTCGTCAGGGGAGCTAACCGAAATTGATCCGCTTTCGGTGGCGTTCCTTACCAAACTTACCAGAGCGTAGGTGCGTCGTTACATAATTAAAATTCAGAATTATAACACATAGGTTAGTCTTTGCCACTTTAAGTAACTAGGCTCGTATAATCCTTACTTGGGCAAACTACCGATTCCTCGCCGTAAACCTAAGTTTTCCCATAATACAGTCCTTAAGTACTGTGCTATCCCCAATGCAGCTATGATACCAGGCTGTGGCGGACCGGAATCCGCTCATCCAGGATCGCAGAGGGTGGTGCCGCGCGATGCGACACCCGACAGCACACGTCATAAGAACACATTATATTACATGGGAAAACAAACTGAATGTACAAAGTAGTACACTTCTTAGTTACAAACTAGGGTCTTTATTACACAGCGGAAGTTTTTTTGTACAACTCACGCCCGCCTATCTAGCAAAAGTCGGTTGCCCAGCCCTAGGGCAACCCACACCAGCTGCACGTCTCAGCTCAGCGCGGCGTGTACGGCTCCCACTCAGCCGTGGTTCCCGACGGAGGGTAACCCTCGCCGGTGGACTCGTACTCCGAGTCCGTGGGTGGCTCCTCACCTGAAAAACACTTAAGCAGCAACCGTGAGCACGATGGCTCAACAAGGCTTAACCGACTCACCTAAGAATGAAACTCTACATGAAGGGTACAATGACATAGGATAGCAGTGTTGCAGCAATTGGACATGCCTACAAGTTCATCCTTAGTTCATCTTTTAGCAATAAGTTAACAGTTCAGGAATCTGAAATTTAGTAAGCAGTATTTGGTGGCACACATGTAGCAATACAATTATATCAATCAGCAATATTGAATCATCATATTTCATACATTAATCTACGTCACGACTCAGTGACCAAGTGGTACTCTTCACCGTGAGGGACGGCGAATCGACTCGATATAGAACTGCAGGGAAACCCAAAGGGCACGTCACATACGCCCACCCGTGGAGCTGCACAACACGCTCACTCGATGTCGTACGGGACAACCTTTCACTCAACAGCCCAAACGTCGAACTGGTCGCACCGAAACGAGCAGGAGTTTCCCCACACGGAGCATCTCTCTATGCCCGTTGACAGATTTCGACCTTGCTGCCCTCAACCTACACCTATAAATCGGTGTGCTATGCCTCGACGCCCGGAGGTTTAGGCTACATCGGTTTATTGGGCCGATATATCCGATATGTCTTTGGTACGTTCAAACTTGATCAGCGTGGGCCGCACACGGATCGGTCCTCAATCGACACGGACAGGGCTGCGCACACAAGACTCCCTCTGGCTGCGCCCTAGCCCCTGCCTAGTCTCATTTTCATTACTAAAGTGATCTCACGTCACTCAACCGAACCCGTGTGTCCCAAGACTATCTCGCGAGTAGATTCCAACTACTCGACTTGTACCGAAGCCCTATGAATCTTTAAGCATAGCCTATCTACTCGAGGTTTTAGACACTACCCTCACTCTTATGGAAAATTTCTGGTCATGCAAATGGGGTTCCATCCATCCTATACCTAATGCACACTCACACTTCATATGACACATGTAAACAAAGTAAAACTTATAAAAGGTTATTGCAAACCGGGGCTTGCCTTGTTGCTGCTGGTCAGTAGTTAGCTCTTCTTCCGGAAGGAGGAAGTCCAGCACTTCCGGAGTCTCTTATTCAGTGACTGCACGTTTAATGAAATACGCCATGTAAATTTAAATGCAATGTGTAAACTTGAATACTTGACTATTAATAACTCTAGCTAGCCCTCCCCTTTGGTTCTGAAATTTTTATGGTGGCTTGGTAGGGTCCTAACCAGAGTCTTCACCAAGTTTCATTTGAAACAAAGTTCAATTGAACCTTGTACAAATAAAAGCTTATTTGGTCAATATTTGAGCCTCTAAGTAATTCCAGGGTTTTTCATGGCTCCAACCATTACTTTCTGGAAACTAGAATTTAGGATGGGTCTAATGGAGTTGGTTTCATGTCATTTGAAGAATTCTACTGAAATTTATGTCCTAATTAAGATTGGAGAAAATTTGAAAAATATTTCTGTACATTTTTTCTATTTTCTCAGGGCAGTTCTCTTAATCACCCCATTAGGGTAACTAAATGAACTTGGATGAGTCTGAAAATTTTACTGGGATTCAGGGATTTTCTAATGAACCTCTCAGCCAAATTTCAGAATTTTTCATAAAGTAGTTCTCCAGATAAAATTCCCAACAGTTTAAATTTTAGGGATTTAATTCTGGAAAACTGTTCACTTTCATGAGCTGAATTTTGGTATTGCTGGAAAGTACTCAGAATTCTGAGTTCAGCAAAATTTGGTTTATCAAATTTGGAGTTTCCTAGCAAAAGTTCTATGCATTTGAAGTTTGAACTAAAACTGAAAATTCCAAAAATGTTTAAATTCCGCGGGTGGGACCCACTCCTCAAGCCGGCCCACTCAGAATGCGGCCACACCGCGGCCCATGGGGTTTTACCCGCGCTGCCGCACCGAATCCCGGCTGCAAACCGATCCCCGCGCGAGATCAGAGGCTGACCGGTTGACCCGGCCCCCCTTCGTCTACCTCGCGCTCTCCCGCAGCTCCCGCGCGCGGCGCTTCGCCGGAGCGCTCGCCGCCGGGCGTTTCACCGCCCGACCTTCGACGAAACTTGCCGCCCATGACTAACTCGGCTCCGAGAACATGCTGGTACCCTCACCGGAGCTCGGAAATGGCCGGAACTATGCCCGCGGCGGTGACAGAGCTTCCCTCTACTCCGGCGACGTCGCCTGGGCTACTCCAGGCCTTATTTCTCAAGCGGTTTGCTCCTACAGCTCCGCCGTGACCTAAGGAGCAACGTCCAGAGCTCTGATCCTGCGAGAACCGTCGGCAACTAGGGGCTCACCGTGCGACCTAGGGCGATTTCGGGGAAAACTGGAAAAACTCGAAGAACTGAGGGTTTCCTCGATGGTTCTTCCTAGTTCTTGATCCCACGTGCCCGCACGGATGTCTACAACTGGTTTTATAGATCTGGGGAAGAGTGGTTCGGTGTGTTAGGTGAATTTGCCGATTTACCCGAACCGGGCTATATCACATGTTCTCGGCGAGAACTGGAATTCCGGCCAGCACACCTCATGGCATGCGGCCGGCGTTATTGGACAGGGAGCACCCTTCCAGGCGAACCTCCTGGACCGCTCACTTGAAGGGGGATCAAGCCTAGTGGCCGGGCTGGGAGTTTTCGGTCGCGGCGGCTCTACCCGGTGTGGAAGGGAAACCAGGAGCTCGGGGGTAGCTTACCGTGGATGGGGCGCCGGGGTATCGTGTCTATAGCGTCGAGGACGCCTAGGAGAAGCTCGGGGAGAGCTCGGACTCGCTTGCTAGCTGCTGGGATGGGAGGACGCCAAAGCACCGAAAGTTTTCGGGGGTGCGGCGGTGTTTCTTCGTTGAGGGTTTTGGGACAAATCACGACCGTGACGGGAGTCGGTTCAGGAGGAGATATCGCCGGGCGACCGCTTCGTCGCCGCGCGCTGTGGGCTGGCGCTCGGGAGGTGGCGTTCGGGTAAGCAGCTCGCTGCCGCACGGAAGAAGGTTGCGTCGGCGAGAAACAGAGAGCTGTCCGGTGTTGCACCTCCCTCCCACTGACCTGTGGGCCCAACCTTCCCCCTAATCCTCTCATCTCAATTTCTTTTGTAAATATCCCAGCAACTACACATTGAATGAGAGACTTAGCCCCCAAGTCTTGGTTTGAATTTGAATTCTCAAATTCAAACTTTGTTTGGTTACATTTGCTTCATGTTTAAACTGAAATTCAAATTCAGTTTTGAATTATTGCAAATTTAACTCCCGACAAGATGAACTCCAATGAGGATGAAAATTGGTGGGCTTACTCAGAAAAATGTGCTGAGTTTGAATATGAAGCTAACTTTTGAATTTGGGTGATGAAAGTTGCTGCAATTTGAATTTACATTCAAATTGGCCTCTTTTTCAAATACCTCCAAAAGTGCCTCAAAAAGTGTTGGACTTTCATGAAACTTGGACTGAACCTTCCCAAGACTTTTTAAGTTCTAGGGGTGATCTCAACCTCTCATGTTCATGTGTCCAAATCCCACTTTGTGAAAATGAAGGCTTTCCCCTCTAATCACTCTTTTGATGGAGGTTACTTGCTCTTCCCACTTTTTCACCATCTATCCACAACAAGAACTGTGGTGTTGTGAGGTGATGAAAAGTTTTCATAGCAACAAAATGTACCAAGATTTGAAAAAAGAAATTTTGGTGGACACGGATGAAGCGGGAGGTAGCGAAGTACGTATCCGAGTGCGATACGTGCCGACGAGTGAAAGCTGATCACATGAAGAAATCAGGTCTGTTGCAACCCCTGAAGATCCCGGCATGGAAACGGGAAGATGTGAGCATGGATTTCATTGTGGGATTACCCCTAACATCCAACAAGCATGATTCCATATGGGTAATCGTTGATCGGTTAACCAAGACGGCTCACTTCATCCCCGTGAATACACGTTACAATGCCGGCAAATATGCGGAGCTGTACATAGCGAAGATTCTATGCCTATACGGGGTACCCAAGACCATCGTCTCAGATCAAGGTGCATTATTTGTATCTCGCTTTTGGGAGCAGCTACACACTGCATTGGGTACTAAGTTGATCAGGAGCTCCGCCTATCACCCTTAGACAGATGGGCAAACAGAGAGGGTGAACCAAGTATTAGAAGACATGTTGAGAGCATGTGTCATCCACAATGGTAAAAACTGGGATGATCAATCACCTACCATTGGCGGAATTCTCGTACAACAACGGCTATCAGGCGAGCATCAAGATGGCACCCTACGAAGCTCTCTACGGTCGCAAATGCCGCACTCCATTAAACTGGTGCGAGCCCGGTGAAAGGGTCACATTCGGGGTTGATGTGGTGAACGACGCCGAAGAGCGCGTTCGGACGATCCAAGCTAATTTTAAGGCCGCTCAATCCCGGCAGAAGAGCTACGCTGATAAGAGGCGTGGACCGTTGCACTTTGACGTCGGTGAACACGTGTACTTCCGCGTGTCTCCGATGAAGGGCGTGCACTGGTTCGGTGTGAAGGGGAAGCTCGCTCCCCGTTTTATTGGACCCTATGCCATCACCGAGAAGTGTGGACCAGCGGCCTATCAATTGGAGTTACCGGCATCCCTTGCTGGTGTCCATGATGTTTTCCATGTTTCGCAACTGCGAAAATGTTTGAAGCATACGGCTGCTGTTCCTACCGAAGACATCGGCGAGCTGAAACCGGATTTAACATATGATGAGTATCCGGTGGAAATTCTTGATGAGAAAGCCCGAACCATGCGTAGCAGAACGTTGTGGTTCTACAAAATACTCTGGAGCAACCACACCGCCGAAGAAGCGACGTGGGAGAGTGAGGAATTCCTTCGCTCAAACTACCCGGAGTTCATGGCTTCTCAACACGGGTAAGTCCCTATTACATCGCTATCTCTTCTTTTGTAATCTCGGGACGAGATTCTTTTAAGGGGGGAGGGATGTAAAAGCCCAAGAAAAGGGACTTGCAAAAACTTTTCTTCACCTCACAACACCACAGTTTTTATTGTGGATATATTAGGAAATATTGTGAAGAGCAAGTAACCTCCATCAAAAGAGTGATTAGAGGGGAAAGCCTTCATTTTCACAAAGTGGGATTTGTACACATGAACATGAGAGGTTGATCTCGCCCCTATAACTTAAAAAGTCTTGGGAGGGTTCAAGCCAAGTTTCATGCAAATCCAACACTTTTTGAGGCACTTTTGGAGGTATTTGAGAAAGAGGCCAATTTGAATGTAAATTCAAATTGCAGCAACTTTCATCACTCAAGTTCAAAAGTTAGCTTCATATTCAAACTCAGCACATTTTTCTGAGTTAGCCCACCAATTTTCATCCCTATTGGAGGTCATCTTGTCAAGAGCTAAATTGCAAGAATTCAAAAACTGAATTTGAATTTCAGTTTAAACATAAAGCAAATATGGTCAAACAAAGTTTGAATTTGAGAACTCAAATTCAAACCAAGACTTGGGGGCTAAGTCTCACAGTTAATGGAGAATAGCTGGGGATATTTTTCAGTAAAACAGAGGTGAAAAATTGGAAAGCAAAAGGGGGGAGGAGGGCCCACTGGTCAGGGGCTGTGAGCAACAGAGAACCACTCGGTGGTCGTCGGTCAGCCGCCGCGACCGGTTACCGCCTCACGGCCGCGCCAGCACGTGCGGGGATTAACTCGCGCCACCCTCCCGATCACCACGTACGCAGCACAAAGCTGAGTTCGCTGCCTCCCTCGCCTGCCGCTCTGATCAGCGCCACGCACGCGAAGAACTCGCCGCAGCGCTTGCACCTCCGAGCCCCGGCGTGCACCCGCGCTGATTGTTGGACGCTCGCGATCCCTGCAGCAAAAGGGAGCACCAGGGCGCACTCTAGCAGTTCCCCGTGCTGCTCCAGCAAGCTGCACCCGAGTCTAAGCGGTGTGAGCCATCGAAGTTGAAGAACCGGGAGATACCGCGGCGTCAAGCTTCGGCTCACCGGTGACAGCCCCATCCAGCCTTCGTCGCCGACCACATTCTACACAAGAAAGGTGTGTGGGGACCCCTAGATGGTGTAACCGAAAACCCTTCGGCGAATGGTCCGCCGAGTAGCAAGAATTTTGGAAAGTCCCAAACCCTAGTGCAACTGACCTAGCTCGGCAAGAATCCAAAATTTGGATTACACGCTGAGTCAATGATCAAGCTAGCTCACAGATAGCTTCTACACCTCCTAGCGCCCCTCCTCGAGGAAGAACCAAGCAAAACCGTCGAGAAATGGCCAAGTATTAGCCGTTTCTATAGTCGCCGGCGCAGACACGGCTCGGGTCACCGTCGAGAGTGGGTTTGCCGGCGTTCTTAGCCTCTGAAACTACTCATGTTAGGTTCCTCGTGATCCACTGATGCTTCTCGAGCAAACCATAGCCTTTTTCATGCCCCAGAGAGCACGAACAACCTCACCGGAGCCCTAGCCTCCGCGGTGGACGTCGCACGCCTGTTTCCGGTCACCGCCGGCGAGCTCTGACCCCCGGGGCAAGTTCCCCAGGGCGAGGTAAGGCTAGGCGGCCAGTTCTGGCACTGGGGGTGGTCCGGAAGGCGGTTCCGGCGAACCTCGCCGGAGTGCACCGCCGCTGGACTCGCGGGCGCGTGCAAGGAGGAAGAAGGCGGGTGGTGGGACTCACCCGCAGGAGTTTAAACATTTTGAGTTATTTTCCAGTTTAGTTCAACTTCAAATGCTTAGAACTTTTGCTAGGAAGCTCCAAATTCGATGAACCAAATTTTTCTGAACTCAGAATTCTGAGTACTTTCCAGCAATACCAAATTCAGCTCATGAAAGTGAATAGTTTTCCAGAATTAAATCCCTAAAGTTTAAACTGTTGGGAATTTTATCTGGAAAACTACTTTATGAAAAATTCTGAAATTTGGCTGAGAGGTTCATTGGTAAATCCCTGAATCACAGTAAAATTTTCAGACTCATCCAAATTTATTTAGTTACCCTAATGGGGTGATTAAGAAAACATCCCTGAGAAAATAGAAAAATGTACAGAAACATTTTTCAGATTTTCTCCAATCTTAATTAGGGCATTACTTTCAGTAGAATGCTTCAAATGACATGAAACCAACTCCATTAGAACCATCCTAAATTCTAGTTCCAGAAAGTGATGGTTGGAGCCATGAAAACCCCTGGAATTATTTAGAGGCTCAAATATTGACCAAATGGGCTTTTATTTGTACAAGGTTCAGATGAACTTTGTTTCAAATGAAACTTGGTCAAGACTCTGGTTAGTACCCTACCAAGCCACAATAAAAATTTCAGAACCAAAGGGGAGATCTAGCTAGAGTTATTAGTAGTTAAGTATTCAAGTTTACACATTGCATTTAAATTTACATATCATATTTCATTAAACGTGTAGTCACTGAAGAAGAGACTCCGGAAGTGCTGGACTTCCTCCTTCCGGAAGAAGAGCTAACTACTGACCAGCAGCAATAAGGCAAACCCCGGTTTGCATTAACCTTTTTATAAGTTTTAATTTGTTTACATGTGTCATGTGAGGTATGATTGTGCATTAGGTATAGGATGGATGGAACCCCACTTGCATGACCAGGAATTGTCCATATGAGTGAGGGTAGTGGCTAAGATCTCGAGTAGACAGGCTATGCTTAATAATTCATAGGACTTCGGTACAAGTCGAGTAGTTGGAATCTACTCGCGAGATAGGTTTGGGACACACGGGTTCGGTTGAGTGATGTGAGATCACTTTAGTAATGAAAATGAGACTAGGTAGGGGCTAGGGCGCAGCAAGAGGAAGTCTTGTGTGCAGAGCCCTGCCCGTGTCGATTGAGGACCGATCCGTGTGCGGCCCTGCTGAACAAGTATTGAACGTACCGAAGGCATATCGGATATATGGGCCCCGATAAACCGATGTAGCCTAAACCTCCGGGCGTCGAGGCATAACGCACCGATTTATAGGTTTAGGCTGAGGGCAGCAAGGTGGAAATCTGCCAACGGGCATAGAGAGATGCTCCGTGTGGGGAACCTCCTGCTCGTTTCGGTGCGACCGGTTCGACGTGTGGGCTGTTGGGTGAAAGGTTGTCCCGTACGACATCGAGTGAGTGTGCTGTGCAGCTCCACGGGTGGGTGTATGTGTGCTCTTTGGGTTTCCCTGCAGGTGTATATCGAGTTGATTCGCCGTCCCTCACGGTGACGAGTACTGCTTGTTCACTGCATCGTAACGTACATATACAAGTTATGGAATGCTGTGATTCAATATTGCTGTTATTATATAATTGTATTGGTACATGTGTGCCACCAAATATTGCTCACTAAATTTCAGCTTCATGAACCGTTAACTTGTTGCTAAAAGATGAACTAAGGATGAACTTGTAGGCGTGTCAATTTGCTGCAACATTGCTATCCTATGTCATGGTACACCTCATGTAGAGTTTCATGCTTAGGTGAGTCGGTTAAGCCTTGCTGAGCCTTCGTGCTCACGGTTGCTGCTTAAGTGTTTTTCAGGTGAGGAGCCACCCACGGACTCGGAGTATGAGTCCACCGGCGAGGGTTACCCTCCGTCGGGGACCACGGCTGAGTGGGAGCCGTACACGCCGCGCTGAGCTGAGGAGTGCAGCTAGTGTGGGTTGCCCTAGGGCTGGGCAACCGACTTTTGCTAGATAGGCGGGCGTGAGTTGTACAAAAGAAACTTCCGCTGTGTAATAAAGACCCTAGTTTGTAACTGAGAAGTGTACTACTTTGTACAGTTCAGTTGTTTTCCCATGTAATATAATGTGTTCTTATGACGTGTGCTGTCGGGTGTCGCATCGCGCAGCACCACCCTCTGCGATCCTGGATGGGCGGATTCTGGTCCGCCACAGTTGTGACGTAGTAACAACTTTCATATGAAGTGAAATGAATCATTGCTGTCATGATGTTCTTAAGTTCATTGTATTGCAAACCATGTATGTTATAGTGTAGAGCTCACTAAGTGTATCTTCCACTTTAGGCATCACCACATTGGAGGAAAGCGTTTCTTGTTTGATTGTGGACTTCCTATGTGAGGGCTGCCTAAGGCATAATAATCTGCTGCTATTAAACTGAAAGTAAGGATTAACGTGTAGGCGTGTCGTTATTGCATCATACTTTTCCTATGTTAGTAATCCCTGCATGTAGAGTTCCATGTTTAGGAGTGTCGGTTAAGTCTTGCTGAGCCATCGTGCTCATGGTTGCATTATTAGTGTTTTGCAGGTTATAAAATTTGCTATGAAGATGGTTGTTCGGTGAGCCATCAGAGACTCACCGGAAACCCTGCCGCTGCACTCATCTTTGTGAAAGCTAGTAAGAAGCGTCCACGGGCTGGACGTCTTCTCTTTTGCTTAGTTAGGACCGAGTGTAAGTGTGTATGTATATTCCGCTGCATGTACCTTCATGGTACATTATTTTGTAAATGACACTATCATGAGAAATAAAAGACTTTGTACTTTATGGTTCTTTTCGTGTATGTTGTTGGGTGTCGCATTGCATGACACCACCCAATGTGTATCCTGGAGTGTGGACCCTGGAAGGGGTTCCCCACAATTTAGTCCACCTAATGGAGTGATTAAAGAAACTGGTCCAGAGAAAAAGAAAAATGTCCAGAAACAATTTTCAGATTTTCTCTGAACTTGTTTAACTCATATGTTTTCTAGAATTCTCCAAATTTGATGAAACTAATTCCATTAGAACCTTCTGAAACTCTAGTTTCCAAAAACTCATGGCTTGCTCCATGAAAATCCATAGAAAGCCATAAGAGCTCTAAATATGGCCAAAAACACATTTATTTGTGCAGGGCTCAAATGAGCTTTGATTCAAACGAAATTTTGCCAAGTCCCTGTTTAGATTGTCACCAAACCTCAGTAAAAATTTCAGAAGCAAAAGTACTGTCTAGCTTTACTTATAGTCTGTACATTATCAAACTAACTCAATTGCATTCAAATTTGAATAGCATTGTATTTTCATTCCGTGTAGTCGCTAAGATCAAAGAACGCACGGAGATTCTGGACTTTACTACAGAAGAACAACTAGTTAACGGCCAGCAGCAAGGAAAGTTCTGGATTGAAATAAACCATTTATAAAGTCTTATGTTTTGATCACTTACTTTATGCCTTTCCTACAAATGTGCATTAGAGTCTTGATTGGAAATCCAAATGCATAGCCAAGAGAACCAGGGGTTTTGGGCTTAGGATTCAAACCTCGAGTAGCCATTGCAATGCTAAAATGGTGTAGGATTTGGTACAGGTCAAGTAGTGGAACTACTCGCGAGAATAGGCTAGAGGCACACCACTCGGTTAGAACGATAGAAAATGAATCACATGGCAAGAAAATGAAACCGAGCGGAGAGTAAGGGAAGTAGGATTTTGGGGCCTGGGTGCCATAGCTCTGCTCATGTCGATTGAGGACCGAGCCGTGTGCGGGCCTATTGAACAAGCTAGAACATTACTGAAGAGCTACCGGATATATGGGAACCGGGAAACCGATGTAATTCGGAGAGCAATCTGTTGAGGCATTGATTGTCGTCCAGAGGTTAGTTTGAGAGCAGCGAGGTGTAAATCAGCTAGCAGGCACCAAGGATGATTCGCGTGGAGACCTCCTGCTAAGGACGATAGGACCGGTTTAACACTTGGCTAACGGATGAAAGGTGGTTGTGTACGACGTCCGTGATGGTTTCTGTAGGCAACATCGAGTACGGGCGTACATGACGGGTTATTCGGGTAACCCTGCATGTGTAAATCAATTATAATCGCCGTCCCTCGCAGTCAGTGAGTACCACTTGTTCACTGTACCGTGAAGTAGAAAGAACTGGCTAGTTGTCATGATAAAACTTGCTGTTTGAAAGCTTTACATTGTTTGTTAATGAAATGCTTTAGTTTAGAGCAAATCAATGTTCTTTTCAATCTTAGGAAAAGCACATAAGAGAAATGCGTTTCTTGTTTGATTGCGGATTTCTTATGTGTATTGGCACAAGGTTCCCCCCAACTTGCAGCTAAAAGCTGAAAGTAAGAGTCAACTAAATAGGCATGCTTTTTTGCAATATACTTTCCTACTATACACTGCAAACCCAACATGTAGAGTCAAATGTTTAGGTGAGATGGGTCAGTCTTGCTGAGCCATCGTGCTCACTGCTTGTGTTTGAAGCATTTGAAGGGTGCCCTAACCTAATGCGGCCGGACCGCAGGGAACTATGAGGAGGGGGCTCCCGAGGAGGAGACGGACCCCCAAGAGCGAACCACCGTCGAGTAGGAGCCGTGCACGCTGTCGTGTTAGTATGTGCGTGTGTGTGCTAGTGGGATCACTTTCATGGGCTGAACGTGAGACCTTTTGCTTAGTCATACCCGCGAGTGTAGACTTAACGATATTTTGATGTAACTATGATCATAAACAAGTTTCTGTAATAAAATTTCGCTTCCGCTTAATGCCTTTTATGTGTGTTATACGATGTTGTATATCGCAGAACCCCTCAGCATGATCTGGTATGTCGGGACCGTCGGATCCTCACAGCGTGGTATCAGAGCATCGTTGAGGTTTAACGCGCTTAAAAAGGTTAGATTTTCAAAAACTTGGTGAGGAATGAGTTATTAGCCTATATAAGGATGTTATTAGTGTATAGAAAGTGAAAACACTAACCTATTTGCTATGTCGGAAAATCATGCATCTCGGAACTCTTTATGTCTTGGTGGTGCTTACTATGTCTTGGTGGTGCATGTAAGCGCTGTCCACCAGTGCGCACAAGTCTATGGGTGTCACATTATGAAATAATGTGCTATATACAAACTACAAGCAAAACCTAAGAAGACAGAGGATTCTATGGTTGAAATTTTTACAGAAACTTTCTAATATCATAATAGGAGTATGGTAAAATTTTCAGAAGCTTTTGAGGAAGGAGTTGGCCACAAAAATTCTGGCACCTTTAATATTCAATGATTTATTGGAATTTAACTAGACTTGGTCATATTGAGGAATTTCATATCCCAATATTTCTGGACCTAAGGTTCCTAGGAAAATTTGTTTCAAAATTTTCTAAGTCTTCTGCTGGCCAGAATGGAGGACTGAAGTTCATTCCATTTTTCTGAAATTTGTTTCTGTGATTTTTCAGCCCATTTAAATAACCCTTAGAAAACCTAAAGATTAAGACACCTTAATCATCTCCAAAAATCCTGAAATTTTTACTGGAGCTCAGGAACTATGAGGAAGATTTTCTTCCCAAAATGGGGAATGTTTCATAAAGAATTGCTCCTGGAATAAATATCTAAAGGATATACTAAAAAACAATTCTACAGACATTCCTTTGCATTTTCATAGCAAGCACTTTGTTTCTCTACAAAGTACTTCTTATGAGGAATCCAACAAAATTTGTATCACTAATTTTGGAGCTTTCTACCCCGTGTTATGGGTTTTTGAAGTTCGAACAACTTTCTGTTTGAATTTTACACAGAGCACTCAAACGTGGGGCCCACGGGTCAGTTCTTTCTTCAACCTCAGACAGAGCCCGCGGGTTCACGCCGGACAGAGGAATGGCGCGCCCCGTTCTCCCTCATTTATCCACCATTTTTACTACGGTTTCGACCTACACGACCCTTGAAACGTGGCGCAGCTGCCGGGCAAGGTCTCCCCTCATGAAAACCGCCAGACACGGGTCGGCACCGACGGGCGATGCTCGGTGGTGCGGCATCGACATGTTCCGCGGTGTCCCTTGCCTCTTCCGACGAGATGAGCTGCCGTACAGCACCACTAGGACGTGTAGAACGTGAATCCATACCCTACTCGAGCGGTTTAGGCGAATTTGAAGAATTGGACAGCAACGGTTTCTCACACATACCGGCATCAAAACTGAAATTCCGGCACACCAGCAGTGGGGAGGAGCAAGGAGTGTCCGAGATGATGATCCAGACACCATAGCTCACCTTTGAATCGTGTTGGTCATGCCGGAGAGGCGCTGGACCGGTCGAACGTTGTGGAGCAGTGGAGGCGGCGTGGTTCTGTTTCGGCGGAAGAAGAACGGGGTGACACCGCTTGGAGGAGGCCGGGGTGAGCTGGGGACACGTTGAGGACGTCGGGGAACGTTGGGCGCAGCTCGTGGTTAGCTCAACCGGCCGTCAAACACGCTGGGAGCCTATCGGCGATGGGAGCAGAGAAGGTAGGCGCCGGTGTTCTGTTTTGTCTCGGTTGAGCGCGCGCGAAAGAGAAAGGTCTGTGGCTTTGATCATGTGAGCAGAGGAAAGGAACTTTGGTTTGGGCACTGAGGTTACTGGCAGCTGAAGGAACTGACATGGGAAGCAAGTGCGCACACTGCTCTGTTGAAAATTTCAGCCGCCTTGGTGTCGAGCTGATACAGAGGCAAACTCAGGAGCTGTCTCTGTTCACTGACTTGTTGGTCCCACCGAGGTCTCCTCCAAACAACAGTGGCCCCAATTTTAAATGTGTGTTTAAATTCAAATCAGCGGATGAATCGAACTGTGGAAACAACGTTGCACAGAGGGAAGTCTTCGGTTGTTTGTGTGAGCAGAGAAACGGCAATTGAGTTGTGCAGCTTCTGTGGCTAACGATCAACAATGCCATGGAATTGCCTGCCTTCGGGGGCAAGGCATGAGCATCAGCTCTGTGGCTGCCTCGGTGGCGAGCCGCAGAGAAAGAAACACTGAGGGTTCTCGGTTCCAATGACGTGCCGGTCCCACCAAGTCTCCTCCTCCAAACAACCGTGGCTCCACAATTCAAATTCAAAAGTTGGAGCAAATTCCAAAAATTTGAACTTGATTTCCGTGGCGTTAACTCTCGTTTGTGCTCGCATTTGAACTGCCAGGTTTATTTCGTTTTTGGTTAGTTTTCTTTTGTAGCCCTTCCTTTATTTCATGTGGCAATATTTCGAATTTGAAAACAAATTTAGGAGGAGCATACCCTTGCTGATTTGAATTCCACAGAACATCAGCAAGGTCCAACTTGGGGATCTTACAATCCTCCCTCCTTAAAAGAATCACGTCCCAAGATTAATAAAAGAACGAGATGGAGAAGAATGTTACTGGTGATAGTTCGATAACAGTTGCGGGCAATTCATCCGAAGAAAAATCCTTGGTTTCCCATGTAACCTCATCGGCGGTGTTGTGATTCCACAGAACCTTGTAGAACCGCAATGATCGACGCCTTGTTTCATGAGTCTTTTCGTCGAGGTTTTGTACTGGTTTCTCGATGTAGGTGAGATCCGGTTGTAACGTTTCCATGCCTCCTGAAATAACCTCCGTCAGCCCCTTCAAACATTTCCTTAGTTGTGAGACATGAAAGATGTCATGTATGCCTGGCAATGATGTGAGTAGCTCCAAATGGTATGCTACTGATTCACATCTTTCCGTAATGAGGAACTGGACCAACACCATGAGAAGCTGGCTTTCCCTTGACCCCGAATCAATGAATTCCTTTCATCGGGGATACTCGGAGATAGACTTGATCTCCGACTTCCAAAATACAAGTGTTGGCATTAACTCATTAACTCGTTGAAGTTACTCCGAATTATCAAGGTCAGTTTCTCCCTTACCTAGCATGGAGGCTACAAACGAGCCATTCGCATGCGCGTGCTTCCGGGTTCATATAGTCAGGTGCGTATGGTACCAATGCTCGTGGCATCCCTCCCTCCTTGTTTCCAGACTAGAAACTCCTCGAGCTTTCCCTGGACTATTCCAGAAAGAACATGCTAAGCAAGGCATGTCTTCCGGAATTACGTCCACATGAGCTGATGTCCAGCTGGTAGGGATGCGAGATGATTCTCCCACTAGGTACTGGCACAATTGTGAAGTTGTTGCGCCACGTACAGTACTTTCTGATGTTGGATGCATTGAAGTAACTCGAACTTAAACTCTATGGTACGGATCTAGTTATCCGCCACCAGAGGATCCTTGGCCTCAATGAACACCGGTGGTTGAGTCACCAAGAACTCAACGTAGGAACTCATTTAAGGTTGGCGAAATCCTTCATCTTGACCTCCCTCTTGACGGTTTGTTGATGGCTTGAATCTTCACTGTCCTAATCTTGACATGGATAACCAATACTTGTCTAGATTAACTGGGTCCTTAAAAACTTAGTGTAGTACTTCCCCAACATGAATCAAGGTGTTTGGTGAGATTAAATAATGAACCGGTAATCTCACCTCGAATTGAAAATTTTAACCATTTAATAAAAAACTAAATGCTTTGCTTGAACATAAGTGTAGCCACAAGTCAAATTCACTTATGTTATCAACGTAGCAAAGACCCACTACCTATGGTAACCACAACGGTGTAAAGTCACCATATAATCTCCTAGGATTGTGTTTAAAGGTTGTCGCGAGGTTGAGCAATCAATCGGTAAGAACCGCGATTAGAAATTTGTTTATTTCTGACAATTACGGTACTTGGAGATAAACAAGTCATGGATGAAAGTTCAGAAAGATACAAGGGATGTTGAGTAATTAGTTTCCCTTGTATTCCTCAAGGAGGTCGAATCAAGTAACTCGATCACTATTACAAGGATGTGATAAGACCGAAGTTAGTAGACACTACTTAATGGTTTGAAAGGACGTACACAATCTTGCTCAGTATTTTGGTATTTTTAATGCTATCTCGTTATTTATGATGCATAATGATGCTGCACATGTGGTATGGTGCAATGCATATGCACATGGTATGGTGCAAAATGGTGCATATCTATGGTGCAACATGGTGCATATGTATGATGCATCATCTTTTATAATTTGAGCAAGAGTTAGTACAGAAATTCAAACATGATTAAGAATCGTCTCAGACTTTGCCAGGTATAAATAACTTGGTCATGGAAGGTGCTAAACAAGGACTGCCACTTCCATGTTGTGACCAAGTTCAATGGAATTAGGTCAACTGTTTGACAAGATGGTTGGGGAATATCCCATGAAAACTTAGCTTAGGCAATGTCTACTATACGTTTATTTCACTTTCCCCTTTTCCTAAGTCTTCATGTAACCTTTCAGTTAGGACATCACCCTACTGGTGTTAAGGTTACTAGAGTTGTCACAGATCGTGACTTGCTAAATTTTCATCTTCTCTTCAGTATCGCGATTATGGTGAGCATTTGTAGGTGCATGATGAAGACATTGAAGCTACCATCTTTCTCAATGATGACAAATCTTGTACTTAACTTTGATTACTTGAAGGTGTAATTCCCTCTTGTTTCTTGTGATGTCATACTTTGGTGTATAACAAATGGTTGATCCATGCTTCGGTTTACTTGGATGCACTCCTCCCTACTTAAGTTCTGATGTAGGATATCAAGAACTTAATCCATAATATTCGTATGGGAAGGTAATGCACAACCCTAGCCTCCTAGAGCGGAAACCACACCAATTTTTGATTGCCGAGAGGGGTGATGCTGTAGTCTATCTTCATCTCTAGGGATGGTCTTGTAAATGACCACCTTCTGTGGTTGAAGTCGACAATGATTCTATGGGGAGTACTAGGAGCCTGTTATGAACTTCTGAGAGTATAAAAACACTCCTACTCACAACAAGTCATCCGGTGCTTGACCGATCAGCTTCCCGACAACTCAGTTCACAACTGACCGGTCTGCACTAAAATTTCCATAGCAACAGAATTAAGACCAGAGGAAAATACAAAAGTTATGGATCACTTCAGTATCCTTCCAACGGTTATTTATGTGACTCCATATCAGTTCAGGTTCAACAGATATGAAGTTTGAAAGTTGATAGAAATTCAGGGAGAATTTCAGCAGTATCCCATCGAGAGGTACCCACTTTCATTCAACTTTTTCATACAGTTCAGAACCCAGTTTGTCAAAACTCACAACTACAAAGTTGTAGCGTATCTCAACTGATTTCTGGAAATGTATCACCCAACCATTGGTAAAATGTATACAGGAAGTGGTGATCCATAAACAGAAACATACAGAAACTGAACCAGCTTCTGTTCTATGGTATAAAATCCTAATTTAACTTGTGAATCTGTTGCGTTAATGAGCAGAAAAGTTGGAGAAGACTTCCATATATTTCCAACGAGTATTTATTTGCACTCAACTAAGTTATAGATCGAAAGTTATGAGCTTTTAGAGTCGACATAAATTCTGGAAGAATTTCAGCAGCACCTCCCCTGTAAGTGCTCACTTTGAGTCAACTTCTCCATACAGTTAGAAACGTATATGGACCAAACTCATAATTACAAAGGTGAAGAAAAATCCGTAAGCTTTATAGAATTGTAAGATTTCACATTTTACAATTCCTTTTCAGGAGGTTATAAGCAAATATCCATCAGTGCAGGAGCTATGCACAGATTTTGGGTACTCTGGATAGTTTCACTTGTACTGCCAATTTCACCCCTTTACAGGAGGATTCTGCCCTTAGGTTGAACAGAAACCATGTAAAAAACTTACCAAGATTTTCAAAATGTATTTATATGACCTCTTTGCATTCATGGATCAAAAGATATGATGGTTCAAAGTTAACAGAATTTCTGGCAGGATTTTGACAGCACCTTCCCAGAGGTACCTAGTTTCAATCCACAATTCCAGTTAATTCTTCTCCAGTTTTGGCAAAACTTTGAATTATAAAGTTGTAGCATATCTCATGCCCTTTCCAGAAATGTATCACAATACCCTTAGAGATTTTTCCAACGAGTGTTACGGTGGAATTACAGAGACTCTGTTTCGGTTCTACCCATTTGTAGCAGTTTTTGGTTTCTAAGGTTTTTGAACAACTTTAAGTGTGTTTCTGTCCTGGAGGTTTATAGAAAAGTTTTTGGTGACTTCTATACCTTTCCAAGACTGTATCACACACTACCATTGGTCTTTTCTACAATGAGTAGCACACTGTACAAGTTTACGCAGAAAGACTGCCAAAACAGGAGACTCTGTTTTTCGGTCTCTCTACACTCACATATTCTTGAGTTGGTTTCTAAACAAGTTTTAAGTAATTCCTTTGATCTGTATTCATGCAAATTCTACCGAATCATCAAGTTTATTAGATGAGCTTGGTGTTCATGCAATTTCCATGATAGTGCCGGTACTTTGTTTCTTACAAAAATAGAAAATCCTAACTGGATTACATCCGGCATATACGTTCTATTAGTGGCACTAGAATCGTTCACTTGTGCGAGGGCCTCATGGCCTCAGTAAGTCCAGGATCATGCTGAGGGGTGCTGTGTTGCACAGCACCGGATAACACACGTAAAAAATACAAAGCGGAAGCAAAGTTTTATTAAATAAAAGAGTTTAGAGACATGTTTACAACAAAATATGTTCAGTCCACACTCCCGGGCGTAGACTAAGCACAGAGTTCAAGTTCAGCCCGTGAACATGTTCCCTCTAGCATGCACACACACTAACACGGCGGCGTGCCCGACTCCCATTCGACGGGGTTGCCCTCTTGGGGTTCCGTCTCCTCCTCGGGAGTCTCCTCCTCATAACACCCTGCAAAAGCTTCAAACACAAGCAGTGAGCACGAAGGCTCAGCAAGACTGACCCACCTTTCCTATTCATGAAACTTCTACATGCTAGAGTGCAGTGTAAAGGGGAAAGTAAGTTGCAAAGGACACGCCTAAATAGTTTAACCTTACTTTCAAGTTTTAGCAACATGTTGTGGAGAACCTCACGCTAAGACACACGAGAGAGCCGCAATCAAACAAGAAACACATTTCTCTCATGTACTTTGTCCAAGGTTGAAAAGAACTTTAATTAGCTCTAAACTACAGCACTTCATTAGCAATCAAGGTCCATCCTTCAAACCAGCAAACTTTTAACATGTATCTAGCCTGTTCTTTCTATGCCATGGTACAGTGAACAAGTGGTACTCACTGACCGTGAGGGACGACAATTATAATAGATTTACACCTGCAGGGTTACCCGAATAACCCGTCACATACGCCCATACCCGATGTTTCCTACAGTAACCATCACGGATGTCGTACACAACCACCTTTCATCCGTAAGCCAAATGTTGAACCGGTACTATCGTCCCGAGCAAGAGGTCTCTGCGCACACATCCGCAGTGCCGCCAGCCGATTTACACCTCAAGCTCTCAACCTACCCTCTGGACGACAAGCAATGCCTCAACACCTAGCTACCCAAATTACACTTAGCTACGACACCCAGGCCCCAACGTCCTACTGCCCTTACTCTCCGCTCGGTCCCATTTTTCTTGCCATGTGTTTCATTTGCTATCTTTACCCGAGTAGTGTGCTTCTAGCCTATTCTCGCGAGCAGTTCCAACTACTCGACTTGTACCGAACCCTACACTATCTTAGCATTGCAGTAGCTAATCGAGGTTTAAAAACCTAAGTCCAAACCAGGGTTTTCTTGGCTATGCATTTGGCTTTTCAAACACGACTCTAATGCATAAATAAGGTGGATACTCAATGTAAGTTCTCAAAACAATAAAGTTTATAAAAGGCTAATGCAAACCGGAGCTTGCCTTGCTGCTGTTGGTCGTAGGCTAGCTGATCCTCCGGAGTTATGAAGTCTAAGACTTCTGGCTCCTCCTCAACCTTAGCGACTACATGAGATAAACATATGTATATGTCAATTTGAATGCATTTGAATTTGAAGTTGAATTTGCTAAGACTATAAGTACCGCTAGACTGGACCAATGACTCTGAAATTTTTACTGTGGTTTGTACACAACCTAAACATAGACTTGGCCAAGTTTCATGCAAAGCTCCTTTGAGCCCTCCACAAATAATTGTGTATTTAGCCTTAATTGGAGCTCTTAGGGTGTTCTAGGGATTTTCATGGAGCAATCCATGACTTTCTAAAAACAAGATTTTCAGAGGGTTATAATGGAGTTGGTTTCACTTAATTTGAAGACTCCTAGCCAAACATATGAGCTAAACAATTTCAGAGAAAATCTGAAAATGTTTCTGGACATTTTCCATATTCTCTGGAACAGTTTTATTAATTACACCATTAGGTGGACCAAATGAGCTCAAATGGATCTGAAATTTCTATAGTAGCTCAGGGATATTTTGGTGAACATCCTGGCCAAATTTCAGAATTTCCCTATAAAGGGTTCTCCAGTTAAAATTCTAAACAGTTTAAATTTTGAAGAATTAATTCGGGAGAAATAAGGATTTTCATAAAGTGAAACTTGATTTTTTAGAAAATACTCGAGAGCTGAATCCAAAAAATTTGGTTCACTCGATTTGGAGTTTCCTAGCCAAAGTTATGTGGGTTTGAAGTTTGAACTAAAATCTGAAATTCACGGAAATGTTTAAATTGTTGTACGTGGGACTGGGGCTACGTGTCGGCTTCTCAGCGGCTGATACACAGGGCTACGGAGTTTTTCTTGCGCAGCCACAAACGATACGGATCCGTAATAGATCCCCGGTTTAAATCTTGACTCGCTGACGCGTGGGGCCAGGGGCTTCTTCAACCTCCTGCCATCCCGCGCTCGGCCGCCGCCCCCCTCGCCGGAGTACTCGCCGGAGGGGCTCTGCCGTGTGCCAAACTCCGAGATTTTCGCTGCCTCTGCCTAATCCCGCATGGGGAACATGGTGCTGGCTTTAGGTCGACATGACAACAATCGGAACATGGCCGGTGACGAGCGGCAGCTTCGGAAGAACTTCGGCCGTGTCAGCCAGGCTTCCTAGCACCCCAAAGGATTGAGCAAAAGGTTGTAGAGAATCAGTGCACCCTAGGGAAGGTCGTCATGAACTCAAAGGAGCTCGGAAACAGCCGCAACTAGGATGTCACCGTGCGACCTACGTCGGAAATCGGAAATCCTAGCAAAACTCGAAAAACTGTGGCTACACCCGATGGTTCTCTGAAGTTTCGGATCCTATAAACTCGCACGGACGTCTAGAAGTAGTTCCCTAAGTTAGGTGATGAGTGGTGAGGTGTGTAGCACAAATTTTGTGAAGTGGTCCGGCGGCCTCTTTTGTACACCGGCACAAAACCGTGAAATTTCAGCGACGGCGGCTCATGTCACGCTGCTGGAGCTTGTGGTAATGGAAGAGGGAAATATGACGAACCTTTTTGCTGTTCACAGCTCAGGGAAAGGTGGGCTGTGGTGGCCGGACGAGTTGTTCCCGTGGTGGCGGCTTGGGTTCAAGCGAGGAAGAAGAAATGGTGCGGTGGAGCTCGAAGAAGGTCGGTCACGGTCTGGAACCGGTGCGAGAACGTTGAGCAATGATCGGCGAACTCGGTTGCAGCCTCAGCTCGGTGTGACAGCCACTGGTTCGACCGGGCAAAGGTGGAACCGAGAGCTCGGGGGAGCGGCGATGTGTAGCGGGGTTTCTGTGTGGGAGAACGTCGGGACACCGGTGAGATGGAACTGGGACGGCTCGGGCGCAAGGATAAGAGAGCAGAGAGGCGGCTCGGTGGCCAGAGGCGGCAAGCAGCTGCTGTCCCGCCGTCTACTAGCCATGGCGCCCGCTCTGCTGAGCGCATGAAACCGAACTCGGTTGATTCAGTCGGTTTGATCACTTGTGAGGCTGACAGTGGGTCCCACCTCCTGGTTTGAACCTCTAAAATTCAGTTTTCCTACTGCTCTAAACAGTAGTGACCCTAATATCCTTTGCAATTTGAATTATCCACCAAATGACCATTTGAAATTGGTAGAATTCAAATTGTGAAGTGTTTGACTATATTCACAGCACATATGCAGATTGAAATTCAAATTGGATTTGAATTTTCTTAAATTAGCTCATGTCAAGATCAACTCCAAATGGAGTGAAAATTGCTGTGTGAGCTTACAAAAATGTGCTGATTGTGAATATAAATCCCAATTTTGAATTCATGGGATGAAATGAGTTTGAATTCGAATTTAAGTTCAACATAGCCTTTTCCTAGTTTTACCCAAAAACACCTCAAAAGGTTTTGAATTTGAGTGAAACTTGGCATGAGCATCCCTAGCAAGGTGTAGGAGTTTTTCCTTATGCTCAGCCCCTATGTGATGCATGTGGGAAGTACCACTTTTGCATTTTGTGAGTTTATCATCTAATGACTATGTTGATGGTGTTTACTTGCTCTTCAAATGTGTTCATAAGTTTTCCTCAAATGAGGTGTGTTTGGTGTGATGAACACTTTTAGCAAATGAAAACTTGGGCCCTTACAACTTGCAAACATGTTCTACTCGTAATACGGATATGTGGTTAGTGTACCTGCAGAAAACCACTCTATGATGATGCACACATAGGGTTGTCATTTCAGAGAGGTCCATATCATAATAAAATCATACGCCCCGTATCATTTCCATACGGGCCGTCCTTGAGTCAAGCCACGTCTCAAGGTACATGGTTGCGTTTTCACACCACACGACGGGGAACCCGAGTAGAGCGCGAATGGGTCGTCATGGTTGGAAATTTTATCAACCCAACTGATACCACCTACTGCCCTGCAGGGCACGCCAATGGCAAGCGCTAGGTATGTCCTCCTAGGCTATCTCCAGAAGAACACACTATCGCGTTACCGACCACACGATGGGGTTTCCACTTTCTTGCCTAATTCACGCCAAGGATCGGCGTTTCATATGAGCTCAGGAACACGAATGAATGTAGCACAGAGGGAGGGTGAATAGGCTCTTTAAATTTTTAGGAAGTTTCCTGAAACATTTAGCAAACTGATTAATTCCAGGTGGGCCGGACTAGTCCGGTATGATCGTAATTAATAGATTAAAGTGAGACTTGTTCTACTTCAGGTATTTGTGCAACGAAAAAATAAATGCTTATTTAAGTATAGTGAAGTAATATACAATAACTCTCAATTTTAACGCTAGGTGTCGATGTGTGACGCCCTCAATTCTGTGGAAAACCACCGAACCGAGAACTGATGCATATGTGTGCCCAGGACATTCATCACACATACACATATGTTCCACAAATTGGATTTAGATTATATATTACCACGAATAACAGAGTTTATTACAATGTCTCATGAGTCTTGGACTCATGCTCACAGCGGAAGTCTTCTAACTAATGCGGAAGCAATTTAACTAATGCGGAAGCAATTCTAGGAAGCAATGGCTCCATCTCTACTCTATCCCCACAGGCAAGGTTGAGAACAGATCACACGCCTAATGCTCCACTTGGTCTTCATAGAAATCTTCTCCTGCTGCTGATGATGAAATAATAATGCAAGTTTGAGTACAATGATGTACTCAGCAAGTGCGGGAAAAATATGATATGAAGCTCACAACAAGGTAGGTATAACAGGCTCATTGCAGAAAGCAAAGTTATTTATCAAAACCATGATAAAACAGTAACTCATCTTTAAGTGAATATAATCCAAACGTATATTAAAATACCAATCATACCTCCGTTATGCTCATTACCTTCCATGTCACAATAAATCAACCTCATTCTTGCTCACGAATACCTCCTCGTATTCGCTACCATCTCACGAATACCATATCGTATTCGCTACCATCTCATCTCATAAACAACTTCATCTCACACCGAGACTAACCTCGTTGCCATGACTCAACAGTCATGCAACCCATCTTATCACCCGGACTCAACAGTTCCAAAACCAAACCATAACCAAACCATCCAAAACCATAACCAATAACCATATCCAATCACCATCCCCACTAATCATGGAAGTTGGCCTGGCGCTCGTGACCGTAAGCTCGGCTATCATGATAGTTTTAAGAACTCCGCAGAGTTTGCACCTCTTTACCCACAAGTTTGTGATTTCGTCACCGGTCGGCGACTGCAGAACCTCCATTATACCAATACACAACCGTCGGTGTATGGCCAAGATATCACAAAATAGCCTTTACAAAGGGGTTACTAGATGTATGGACTCACTAAGGTTTCACCGGCAGGCTAGAATCTCCAATTCTCCCACCCACGGGCCCCTCTTGTGCCATGCAGTTCCCAGGGCAGTCCTCACTCGACTCCCATTTCCCGCGCCTTCCACGGTCCATAACAATCTAGCAACTTACCTAATTACTCAGCTAAGCCGCACCCATACTTGGCCTTGTGGTGGCACTGTTATTCTGGCATGTGCTCGCATGAACCGGTCTTTAGATCTACGGCAAGTAAACCACCATCTCATGTTACCTCATTCACAAACCCAGTCTTGCCTAGATCTCCCTCCGATCCATGTTCATTAACAACATCAGTTTCTCATTATCATTACGAGTGCAGTTAGCTAGACACATCTATCTCGCTTCCCAATCCCATGGACTCAGCGAAGCTTAAAACAAAAACCATACCCGACTCATAAAATTCCCTGGCGACAAGGGTGGTTTTAACCAAAACTAGTAAACTCCTATAAAAGAGTTTTCCCATCATGTTTGACTCAGCACACACACCTTTTCGCAAAACAAAACAGTTTTCCCAAAACATAGGATCAATATGGTCAAGGAGCACTTGTCTTGTTCTTGCGGTTCCGGTTGCTCTTGGATCTCGAAACCTTGCTGTTGCAGTTCATCGTAGACAGTTCCCTGAGCTTGTCCTGATATACAGGATCACACACATACAAGATCCACAGCAATCAATATTATGCACAAACTTTTACTAGATGCGATGATGCATATGCATGCTATCCTATAATGCAGTTTTATTAGATCGGTTTGTACGTGTTGTAGCATGGTTTTATGATGAACAGAGGTGTTCGGATCAAATATGGACGTGGCGATGACCTTGTCTTTAGATCAACCCGGTCAACAAGTGATCTGTCCATGAGAAAACTTCTGTTCGAAAGGAATCGAAGAACAGATGCAAAGAAAACACAACGATGTCATAAGGTGGTATTGGAGACCTACCTTACGTTCTTCTCGGTCTCGGGTCCTTCTCAGATCGTTGGGCTCTCTTCCGGCGATCTTCCTTGCTGAACTCCGGCGATGGCTTTCTCGGCGAGTTGGGTTAGGTCTCTAAGTCGTTGGCTCAATAGTTAGAAAAGAAGTTCGTGGTTTCGGCCAGAGGTTCTGGGTTCTATTTATAGTTGGGAGAAGAAGAGTCCTAATCTGATTGGACTTCGAATAAGAGTTCTATTCAGATTGTCGTTAAATCTTAACAACTTATCTTTAGTTGATTTGGTGCGGTAACATTGTGGAATTCGGGTCGGTTTCTCCTCCGTACCCGTATTTCGACGCGTACAGAATCCAAAAACCGCTCCAGAACTCGTTTCCTTCGTGGTGATGAGTTCCGGAAGCTCCACGTGTCCACCGGGGCCAGGTCTCCTCCTTTCCGCAGAGACGAGCTCCGGTTGTGCCGCCTGTCAAGCGAGCAAGACCTCCCTCTCCTTCGGAGGTGGGCTCCGCGTGCGCCACGTATCTTGGCGGTCGGGACCTCCTCTTTTATTCAGAGGTGGCTCCGCGCACGCCACGGGTCAGTGCCGGACCTTCCCTCTCTCTGGAGGTAGCTCCGGGTGTGCCACGTATCCATTCTGGACCTCCCTCTCTTCGGAGGTGAGCTCCGTGAATGCCACGCGTCAAGTAGTGCCGGACTTTCCCTTTTTCCTCAGAGACGAGCTCCGAGGTAGACACGTGTCCAATAGTGTCGGACCTCCCGGAGATAAGCTCCGGTGGCGACATGTGTCCAATAGAACCGGACCTCTCGGAGGTGAGCTCCGAGATCGACACGTATCACGCGTGACTGGTCCTCTGATTTCTGCGGTGACTAGCTCCGAAGGTGACATCTGTCCTGCGGAACTGCCTTCGCTTCTTCTGCAGAGGCTAGCTCCGGGGAAACACGTGTCCCACAGGGTCAGACCTCTCCCCCTTTGCGGAGATGAGCACCGAGCCTGTCACGTAGCCAGTTTAGCGGCGGACCTCTCCCCACTTCGTAGGGATGAGCTCCAAACACGCCACGTGGCCAGCGAGCCGCGGAAGTTGTCTTCGGCGCTCTCTGGGAACTGGATTCAGCTCTTACTGGCTATCTCTTTGATATTTTTCTCTGTTCCTACTTCTTTTAAAATGTTTTCTCTTCATGAAACATGATTACATGCAGAAACCAGAAATAAGGGTCTACCACCCTTAAATTGAATCTCGCCCTCGAGATTCGTTAGTAGAGAACAGATGAGGAAATTCTGCCTTGATGTCTTCTTCACGCTCCCATGTGGCTTCAGCTTCGGTGTGATGGCTCCATTGTACCTTGCACCATCGGATCACTTTGTTCCTGGTGACCCTTTCCTTTTCGTCCAAAATTCAGACAGGGTGCTCTGTATAAGTCAGGTCCTCTTGAAGTTCAAGCTCTTCCATTGGTATTTGCTCCTCCGGTACTCTCAAGCCCTTCTTGAGCTGGGATACATGAAACACGTCATGTATGTAAAAGCCCAAGAAAAGGGACTTGCAAAAACTTTTATCACCTCACAACACCACAGTTTTGTTGTGGATAGATTGTGAAAAAGGGTGAAGAACAAGTAACCTCCATCAAAAGAGGTATTAGAGGGCAAAGTCTACACTTTCACAAAGTAGGATTTCTACACATGAACATAAGAGGTTGAGCTCACCCCTAGGACTTGAAAAGTCTTGGGAAGGTTCAACCCAAATTTCATGTAAATCCAACACTTTTTGAGGCACTTTTGGAGGTAATTGAAAAAGAGGCCAATTTGAATGTAAATTCAAATTGCAGCAACTTTCATAACTCAAATTCAAAAGTTAGCTTCATTTTCAAACTCAGCACATTTTTCTGAGTTAGCCCACCAATTTTCATCCCTATTGGAGTTCATCTTGTCGGGAGCCAAATTTGCAATAATTCAAAACTGAATTTGAAATTCAGTTTAAATATGAAGCAATTTGGACCAGCCAAATTTCAAATTGGAGAACTTAAATTTGAACTAAAACTTGGGGGCTAAGTCTCACATTAAATTTTTAGTGGCTGGTGGGATAATTAGCAAAAACAGAAAAGAATTATTAGAGAAAAAGGAGTAAAGGGGGGGGCCCACAGGTCAGTTGCACACACGAGGGTGCAGTCGGTTGCTGCAGCCGACCTCGGCTTCACGCGCAAGGCAAGGGAGCGGCGGTGAGCCACCGAGGCAGCAAACGGCCACGTCACGGTGCCAAAACCGTGGCTCAAAGGCCAGCGCACAGCCCACGCCGCCCTTCCTCCTGTTTTCCGAACGAGAACCACCCCCGACCGAGCTTCTTTCTCGGTTCCGCGCGAGCACAGAAACGCCGACCTCACTGATCGCCGGCGTCCGGCCAGCACAGGCGCTCTCGTGCCCGACGATCAACACAAGAAAGGACCGCCTTGAGGTGCTAATTCTTCTGGTCCCAACCTGTCTTCATTTCATGGGCTGTCGGGGGAGTATTTCGCCGGGAAAGTTTCGGGAGTCCTAAGACCGAGCCCCCACCAAATCCAAAAATTCGTGGGGGTTAGCTCATCACCGGGCAAACCGAGTCACGCACACGCTCTATACACTGCCACGACCACCTAGGATTGAAAACCAGTAAGAACCGTGGGCTAGGGTTACGGTTCTTCGAAGTTTTCTGAGCACAGCCGATATCCGGCCTAGGTCACCGATGAGCTCGTAGATGCAGCCGTTTTCATGGGGATCGATGTCCATGTCCGTGACCAGCAGGTGTCAGCGGAGCTCCCCGAGCAAACCGCATCGAAAAAGGTGCAGGGGATGCCGAGTTGGACGTCGCCGGTGAGCTCCCGGCCAGTGTTGCCGGCGGGAGCACTGTTCCGGTTGTTGTCAAGCTCTGGGGAGGGCACCACCATGTTCCCCAGGCTGGGATAGGCACAGGCGGCGAGAATCAGCAAGCTCCGAAGGCCGGAACCCCTCTTCGGTGAGAGCTCCGGTGAGCTCGGCGGCGGGGTCGTGCGGGTGGCCGGAGGAAGACGAAGGGGGGAGGCCCCACGCGTCAGCGGCTGGAAGTAGCGTGCGGGATTCTCTGTGAATCCCTAAATTTTAAACTATTGGGAATTTTATCTGGAGAACTACTTTATGAAAAATTCTGAAATTTGGTTGAGAGGTTCACTGGAAAATCCCTGAGTCCCAGAAAAATTTTCAGACTCATCCAAGTTAATTTATTTACCCTAATGGGGTGATCAAGAGAACTGCCCTGAGAAAATAGAAAAATGTACAGAAACATTTTTCAGATTTTCTCAAATTTTAATTAGGGCATAACTTTCTGTAGAATTCTTCAAATGACATGAAACCAACTCCATTAGAACCATCCTAAATTCTAGTTTCCAGAAAGTAATGGTTGGAGCCATGAAAAACCCTGGAATTACATATAGGCTCAAATATTGACCAAATAGGCTGGTATTTGTACAAGGTTCAGATGAACTTTGTTTTAAATGAAACATGGTCAAGACTCTGGTTAGGACCCTACCAAGCCACAATAAAAATTTCAGAACCAAAGGGGAGGGCTAGCTAGAGTTATTAATAGTTAAGTATTCAAGTTTACACATTGCATTTAAATTTACATGTCGTATTTCATTAAACGTGTAGTCGCTGAAGAAGAGACTCTGGAAGTGCTGGACTTCCTTCTTCCGGACGAAGAACTAACCCCTGACCAGCAGCAACAAGGCAAGCCCCGGTTTGCATTAACTTTTTTAATCAAGTTTTGCTTTGTTCACATAATTAGGGTGATGTATGAATGTGCATTAGGTGTAGGATGAATGGAACCCCACTTGCATGACCAAAACATTTCCATAAGAGTGAGGGTAGTGTCTAAGACCTCGAGTAGACAGGCTATGCTTAATGTTTCATAGAACTTCGGTACAAGCCGAGTAGTTGGAATCTACTCGCGAGATAGGCTTGGGACACACGGGTTCGGTTGAGTGATGTAAGATCACTTTAGAAATGAAAATGAGACTAGGCAGGGGCTAGGGTGCAGCAAGAGGAAGTCTTTTGTGCGCAGCCCTGCCTGTGTCGATTGAGGACCGATCCGTGTGCGGCCCTGCTGAACATGTATTGAACGTACCGAAGGCATATCGGATATATGGGCCCCGATAAACCGATGTAGCCTAAACCTCTGGGCGTCGAGGCATAACGCACCGATTTATAGGTGTAGGCTGAGGGCAGTAAGGTGGAAATCTGCCAACGGGCATAGAGAGATGCTCCGTGTGGGGAACCTCCTGCTCGTTTCGGTGTGACCGGTTCGACGTTTGGGCTGTTGGGTGAAAGGTTGTCCCGTGCGACATCGAGGGAGCGTGCTGTGCAGCTCCACGGGTGGGCGTACGTGATGTGCTCTTTGGGTTTCCCTGCAGGTGTATATCGAGTCGATTCACCGTCCCTCGTGGTGACGAGTACCGCTTGTTCACTGCGTCGTAACGTAGATAAGTTATGGAATGCTGTGATTCAATATTGCTGTTATGATATAATTGTATTGGTACATGTGTGCCACCAAATCTAGCTCACTAAATTGCAGCTTCATGAACCGTTAACTTGTTGCTAAAAGATGAACTAAGGATGAACTTATAGGCGTGTCCATTTGCTGCAACATTGCTATCCTATGTCATGGTACACCTCATGTAGAGTTTCATGCTTAGGTGAGTCGGTTAAGCCTTGCTGAGCCTTCGTGCTCACGGTTGCTGCTTAAGTGTATTTCAGGTGAGGAGCCACCCACAGACTTGGAGTACGAGTCCACCGGCGAGGGTTACCCTCCGTCGGGGACCACGGCTGAGTGGGAGCCGTACACGCCACGCTGAGCTGAGACATGCAGCTAGTGTGGGTTGCCCTAGGGCTGGGCAACCGACTTTTGCTAGATAGGCGGGCGTGAGTTGTACAAAAGAAACTTCCGCTGTGTAATAAAAGACCCTAGTTTGTAACTGAGAAATGTACTACTTTGTACATTCAGTTTGTTTTCCCATGTAATATAATGTGTTCTTATGACGTGTGCTGTCGGGTGTCGCATCGCGCGGCACCACCCTCTGCGATCCTGGATGGGCGGATCCCGGTCCGCCACAGCCTGGTATCAGAGCTGCATTGGGGATAGCACAGTACTTAAGGACTGTATATGGGAAAACTTAGGTTACGGTGAGGAATCGGTAGTTGCCCAAGTAAGGACTATATTAGCGTAGTTACTTAAAGTGGTAAAGACTAACCTATGTGTTATAATTCTGAATTTTAATTATGTAACGACGCACCTACGCTCTGGTAAGTATGGTAAGGAACGCCACCGAAAGCGGTTCAATTTCGGTTAGCTCTCCCTGACGAGGAACGTGGTTCAGGGATTGATCTCACAGCTTGGTGTGAGATGTCAATATGAAACTCTTGGACTCTTCATGTTCCTGAGTTCATATGAAACGCTGATCCCTAGCGTGCATTAGGCAAGTAAGTGGAGACCCCATCGCGTGGTCAGTAACGCGAGAGTGTGTTCGTCTGGAAATAGCCCAGGAGGACATACGCAGCGCTTGCCATCGGCGTGCCCTGCAGGGCAGTAGGTGGTATCTGTTGGGTTGATAACATTCCCAACCGTGATGACCCGTTCATGACATACTCGGGTTCCCCGTCGTGTGGTGTTGAAACACGATCACGTGCCTTGAGACGTGACTTAGCTCAAGGACGGCCGTATGGCAATGATACGGGCGTTTGTATTTACTTTTAAATATGATCCTGCCTGAAATGAAACCAACCATTGAGTGCACCACTAGTGTGGTCTTCTGCAGGTACTAACCACGTATGTATCCGTATAGCAAACATGTGCGAGAGACCGTTTAGTGCCACACTTGAGACGTATATGCCGGTATAATCCGGTTAGGATTTTCTTTTGTGAGAAACGTAGTATCGAGATATTGTAGGCATATGCATGAAAATAATGATAACAAGGAATTAAAATCACTAGGATCAACATCTAGGTCTTTGGTTGGGTAGAAAAGTTGATAATTGATGAGTGTAGTTCCAAAAGACTGAAAAACGGAGTGCTCTGTTTTGGGCAGCAAGTTTGCTGATCTTCAACAGGGCATAACTCACAGGTCTTTTAGCCCAGGGAGGTGTGGTAAATAGTTATGGAAAGGTATTTGAGTACCCTACAACTTTGTTGTAGACTTCCAGAGCTGAAACACACCATAAGATGGCTGAAATCCCAGAGGAATGTAAACTGTCCAGAACCAGGACAGAGTAAAACATTCTCTGAACTGTTCTGTTTTTCAAACATAACTCCCAGTAGAAAAATCTAAAATTGTCATAAGATACACCCGTAGAAAGAGTAGAAGATGTGTGACATCTTTGCAGTTCAAAGTTTCTGAAATTTCAGCACAGATTTCAGTGGAAACCAGGGTTGAAAACAGCCACTTCCAAGGGAGGTGCTGTTAAAATTCTTCCAGAAATTCTGTGGACTTTGAATTACCATAACTTTTTAACCAAATCTGATCTGGGGGCAAATGAGTACTCGTTGGAAAGATACTGAAGTTAACTTTAACTTTGGTGTTCAGCGTGAGTCATGAAAATGCCCAGAACCAGATCAAAACTTGGAATAGGTAGAAACTGGTCATTCTGACAAAGGAGTGACCGTTGAACTCATTGGAGAGGGTGTTGTACCCTAAGGGTGGTATACGTGATGACAACGCGATAGTAATGTCTCGTAGTGACCAAACCTAGTTATGGTGAGCTTCCAGAGAGGAGGTTCATCAAGTTGGATTAAACTAGCTTGTATTTGGTCTGGTAATGGTGTAGCTTGTGCAAAGTTATTACATTATCTACATACGAGATGTATCGCATATTTTAGTGTCATTATGTTTTCCACGCTTACTGTTATTGGACTGCATGCAATATGTTGCGGGACTGATGTTATTGTCGTATGGTTGCAGATGGTTCGTACTAGGACCACGCACGAGGTTGGTGGCTCTAGCCAACAGGGAGGTGATGACTCCCAGCCACCGGCCTACGACAGCACCCCGCAGCAGCAGCCACCACCTCCGCCTCCGCTTACTCTAGCGGATGTGATAGCGGCACTGGTGGGAGGTCGTGAGGAGCAGACCGACCTGCTCCGCACGATCGTGCAGAATACGTCCCAGGCGGGGGGACGTCAAGATAGAGGACCTCGTGAGCCCAGGGAAGTGTTGTACTCGGATTTCATGAGTACGCACCCTCCAGTGTTCACCGAAGCTGAAGAACCACTGGAGGCCGACAACTGGCTGCGGACCATCGAGTCCAAGTTCAGGCTGCTCCAATGTACGGAGCGGCAGAAGACTCTGTTCGCAGCGCAGCAACTCCACGGTGCCGCTGGTGTGCGGTGGGCGAATTATGTCGCCTCACGTCCGGCTAGCCATGCCGTGGAATGGCAAGAGTTCTGGGAGGCGTTCGCGCCTATCATATCCCTCCCATAATTATGAAGAGGAAGTTACAAGAATTCTTGGAGCTGAAGCAGGGCGGGAGGAGTGCCCATGACTACTCCCGTGCCTTCAACCATCTGGCACAATACGCGTCAGACTATATCTCCACGGAGGAGAAGAAGCGGGAGCACTTCTATCGGGGGTTACACCCCGAGATGAAGACACATCTCGTGCAGTGGAATCGCGGCACATTCAACGACTTAGTCAATGCCGCGATTATGCAAGAGGATGCTCAGCGGGAGTTGGCAGCTGAGCAGAGGAAGCGCAGCGCTCCACCTAGCAGCGGTGGTGGTGCGCCCCAGAAGTACCGGATGGTGTATCGGACGCCATCCGGGCAGCAGTGGCAACCACCGGCGCGACCTCAACGGTTCGGGGGACGTCCCTTTTAGGCACCTCCGTTCCGTCCGCCGATGCCACCACCAAGACAGCAGCAGCAGCAGCAGCAGACGGCACCCCGGGCGTTTCCACCGCCACAACGCGCCCCGGGATTCCGTCCACCGATCAGCGGGGGACCGCCCCGTTTCACCTGCTTCACGTGTGGCCAGGCGGACCACTTCGCGAAGGACTGTCCCCAGGGGCAGCAGAGCAGCAGGCAAGCCCAGTTCCAGGGCGGTGCTCGAGGCCGACCTCCGGGGAAGAAGGTCGGTCAGCGGACTGAGGGTGTCTGCAACCTCGACAATGAGGACGCCCCAGAGGGAGACAACATGCTGGCGGGTACGTTTACTCTCAACCATCAAGCCATCGTCATATTGTTTGATTCTGGTGCAACCCACAACTTTATAAGTGCATCATATGTGGTTAAGCATCAGCTGGAAGCCTTTCCAACTGAGTGTTCGTATATGATCTGCTCACCGGGAGGAAAGATTTCAGCAACTATGATGGTTCCAAAAGCACCACTGTGCTTAGGTGGGAAGATATATCCCACCACTATGATTATTCTAGGGGGGCAGAAGATTGATGCAATCTTGGGAATGTCATGGCTAAGCTACCATAGCGCTGTCCTGGAAACACAATCACGGACGGTTCACCTCAACTCTCCATTACACCGTCCACAGTCCCTCCTATTAGATAATCCAGTCCGGGAAGTTTCAGTGATCAACAATACTGAAGCTCTCAAGTTGGAGGACATCCCCGTAGTCCAGGAGTATCCCGACGTGTTTCCGGATGATTTTCCGGGCATGCCACCTGAGCGGGATGTTGAGTTCAAGATTGAACTTGCACCCGGGACTACGCCCATATCACGGAGACCATACAAAATGGCTCCAAATGAGCTGGCTGAACTGAAAGAACAGCTCAACGATCTGTTGAGCAAGGGTTTCATTAGGCCGAGTTCCTCGCCTTGGGGATGCTCGGCGCTGTTCGTGAAGAGGAAGGATGAAACCTTAAGGCTGTGTGTGGACTACCGGCCACTCAACGCCGTCACCATCAAGAATAAGTACCCACTGCCCCGCATCAACATATTGTTTGATCAACTTGTGGGTGCAAGTGTGTTCTCAAAGATGGACCTTCGCTCTGGATATCACCAGATAAAGATCCGGGCGGAGGATATTCTGAAGACGGCCTTTTCGAGGAGATACGGGTTATATGAATATCGCGTCATGTCCTTTGGTCTCACAAACGCTCCAGCCCATTTCATGTATCTCATGAACTCGGTGTTCATGCCGGAGCTGGACAAGTTCGTGGTAGTGTTCATCGACGATATCTTGGTTTACTCCAAGACAGAAGCCGAACATGCCGAACACTTGCGGATCGTTCTTCAGCGATTGCGAGACCACAAGCTCTATGCCAAGTTCAGTAAATGCGAGTTTTGGATCAGCCAAGTGCCATTCTTGGGACATATCATCTCAGCAGAAGGCATTGCGGTTGACCCAAGCAAAATAGAGCAAGTGCTGAAATGGAAAGCTCCCACTTCATCCCATGAAGTCAGAAGCTTCCTCGGGTTAGCGGGATACTATCGGAGATTCATTCCAAGCTTCTCCATGCTCGCTAAGCCGATGACAGAATTGCTGAAGAAAGGGATGAAATATGTTTGGAACACGGCGTGTGAAGGAGCATTCCAAACATTGGTGAAGCATCTCACCACAGCCCCGGTCTTAGCTCAGCCGGATACAACAAAGCCCTTCGACGTGTATTGTGACGCGCCCGGTATTGGGCTTGGCTGCGTGTTGATGCAGGAAGGACGTGTGGTCTCTTATGGCTCACGCCAACTTCGGAACCATGAGCAGCACTATCCGACTCATGATCTTGAGCTTGCTGCCGTGGTGTTGGCGCTAAAAATGTGGAGGCACTATCTCCTAGGGAATTTGGTGCACCTCTACACCGACCACAAGAGCTTGAAATACATTTTCACCCATAAGGAGCTGAATATGAGGCAAAGGAGGTGGTTAGAATTAATCAAGGACTATGAAATTGAGATTCACTACCACCCCGGCAAGGCAAATGTGGTCGCCGATGCGCTGAGTCGGAAATCACATGTCCATCACCTCACCATTACACTGGTGGAGGAGGAAGAGCCAAGTTTATACTTGGTTCCTTATGGATCGCTGTACAACCTTGCCCTCATCCCTACCATCAGGGAGGACATCATTGCAGCTCAGAAAGATGATAAAGGCATGGCACATCTCCGGAGACGGATAGACAACGGAGAGATCAAATGTTTCCGGAAGGATGATGAGGGGACGCTGTGGTTCAATGAACGCATAGTTGTACCCCGGGATATGGAGCTGAGGAAGAAAATCCTCGATGAGGCTCACTTGTCTAAGTACTCCATTCATCCGGGCAGCAACAAAATGTACCAAGATTTGGAAAAGAAATTTTGGTGGACACGAATGAAGCGGGAGGTAGCGAAGTACGTATCCGAGTGCGATACGTGCCGACGAGTGAAAGCTGATCACATGAAGAAATCAGGGCTGTTGCAACCCCTGAAGATCCCGGCATGAAAATGGGAAGATGTGAGCATGGATTTCATTGTGGGATTACCCCCAACATCCAACAAGCATGATTCCATATGGGTAATCGTTGATCGGTTAACCAAAACAGCTCGCTTCATCCCGGTAAATACACGTTACAATGCCGGCAAATATGCGGAGCTATACATCGCAAAGATTCTGTGTTTGTACGGGGTACCCAAGACCATCGTCTCAGATCGAGGTGCATTATTTGTATCTCGCTTTTGGGAGAGCTACATGCTGCTTTGGGTACTAAACTGATTAGAAGCTCCGCCTACCACCCTCAGACAGATGGCCAGACAGAGAGGGTGAATCAAGTATTAGAAGACATGTTGAGAGCATGTGCCATCCACCATGGTAGGAACTGGCATGATCACCTACCATTGGCGGAATTCTCGTACAACAATGGCTATCAGGCAAGTATCAAGATGGCACCCTACGAAGCTCTCTATGGTCGCAAATGCCGCACCCCATTAAATTGGTGCGAGTCCGGTGAAAGGGTCACATTCGGGGTTGATGTGGTGAACGACGCCGAAGAGCGCGTTCGGGCGATTCAAGCTAACTTGAAAGCCGCTCAATCCCGGCAGAAGAGCTACGATGATAAGAGGTGTAGACCGTTGCACTTTGACGTTGGGGAACACGTGTACCTCCGCGTGTCTCCAATAAAAGGCGAGCACCGGTTCGGTGTAAAGGGGAAGCTCGCTCCCCGTTTCATAGGACCCTATGCTATCACCGAGAAGTGTGGACCAGCGGCGTATAGATTGGAGCTACCGGCATCCCTTGCTGGTGTCCATGATGTTTTCCATGTTTTGCAACTGCAAAAATGTTTAAAGCATACAGCTGCTGTTCCTACCGAAGACATCGGCGAGTTGCAACAGTATTTGACATATGCTGAATATCCGGTGGCAATTCTGGATGAGAAAGTCCGAGCCACGCGTAATAGGACATTGTGGTTCTACAAGATACTCTGGAACAACCATACCGCCGAAGAAGCGACGTGGGAGAGCGAGGAATTCCTTTGCTCAAATTACCCGGAGTTCATGGCATCTCAGCACGGGTAAGTCCCTATCACATCGCTATCTCTTCTTTTATAATCTCGGGACGAGATTCTTTTAAGGGGGGAGGGATGTAAAAGCCCAAGAAAAGGGACTTGCAAAAACTTTTATCACCTCACAACACCACAGTTTTGTTGTGGATAGATTGTGAAAAAGGGTGAAGAGCAAGTAACCTCCATCAAAAGAGGGATTAGAGGGGAAAGCCTACAGTTTCACAAAGTAGGATTTCTACACATGAACATAAGAGGTTGAGCTCACCCCTAGGACTTGAAAAGTCTTGGTAAGGTTCAACCCAAATTTCATGTAAATCCAACACTTTTTGAGGCACTTTTGGAGGTAATTGAAAAAGAGGCCAAATTGAATGTAAATTCAAATTGCAGCAACTTTCATCACTCAAATTCAAAAGTTAGCTTCATTTTCAAACTCAGCACATTTTTCTGAGTTAGCCCACCAATTTTCATCCCTATTGGAGTTCATCTTGTCGGGAGCCAAATTTGCAATAATTCAAAACTGAATTTGAAATTCAGTTTAAATATGAAGCAATTTGGACCGCCACCGCCATTCCTCCCGATCACCGCCGCAGCTACTGAGCTCGGTTGCTCGAGCGCCCAACAGCGAAGAGCTGCACCCACCAGTGCTCTAGCCATCCAGCACCTCTCCTTCCCTGTCCCGAACGTGATTGGTCCGGATATTGGCAAAATAACCACGATCCTCGGATGAACGTGGAAGAACCGAGGGAGGTCGCCGTGGACAGCGTGCTACGGCACGTGTCACCGCCCCTTCCCTACACAAGAAAGGTGCGTTTACATGTCCTGATCGTGTAGCCGGAAGCCATTTAGCGATTGTTAGAACCAGTGGCGAGAATTTCACTGTTTCCCCAAACGGTACACCAACGGGTAGTGCTCGGTCTAGCCAAAAATTCGTGGTGCACGATCCTTTAGACCTCGAGTAAGCTTGCACAGAGCTTCTCTACTTCCTAGCACCTCTCCTCGATGAAGAACCAAGCAAAAACATCAAGAAACGAGGGAGCCCTAGCTGTTTTCTTTGTCGCCGGTGCAAAAGCAGCTCGGGTCGCCGTGGAGCCCTCGGTTGCCGGCTGTTTCACCGGCGGCCAGGACCCTTACGGGCTCCTACATCATTCTCTGATGCTCTAGAGCCCGAGAATCGATCGTATGATGGAGGAATAAGGGTTCCGACCTCGCCGGAGTTCAAAACTTTGCTGCCACCGGTGCGCGATGGTTTCAGGTGAGCCACGGCCGCCGGTGACCCTCCCACAGTGTTCAGCGCGGTTAAATATGGGGGAGCGGCGAAATTGAAGAAGTTTGGACCACGGGAACCCTATCCCGGCGAGCCTCGCCGGCGTGCGCCGCCGCGGGAGGCGCGGGCAGCGCGAGGAAGACGAAGGAGGGCCGGGTCCCACCGGTCAGCCTCCGTATGCGCGCGGGGATCGGCCTGTGGCGCCGGATCCAGTGCGGCTGAGTGGGAATAACCCCGTAGCCCCCAGTGTTGCCGAAATCTCACTGGTCCGATTTAAAACAGTGGGCCCAGCCCTATTATTTGAAGTTTCTATTAGAGAAATAATTCCAGGAATTGGCTGATCTTTACAAGCTCATAACTTTGTGTAGAAAACTCCAAAAAGAGTGAGACCAATTTTGTTGGAATCCTCATGAGGAGTACTTCACAGAGAAACCAATTTTAGGCTATGAAAATGCCCAGGAATTTCAGTAGAATTGTTTTTATAAAATTCTTTAGGGATTTATTACAGGAGCAATTCTTTATGAAATATTCCCAAATTTGGGCAGCAAATCCTCTTCATAGATACTGATCTCCAGTAAAACTTTGGGCTTCATTGGAGTTCATTTGCTAGGTCAAATTACCTTCCCAAGTTCAGCCTTTATTTGGAAATTCAAATTTAAACAGAAACTGTTCAGCACTCCTGTCCAAACTTCAAAAATTCATATCTCTCTGATGGTAGCTCCAAAAATAGTGAAACAAATTTTGTTAGAACCATGGAGACTTACCCTAATCAGATCTTCCACTATTAGCTATGTCAAAGCTCCTGAATTGGGATCAAAATTCAGAGGAGCATTGTACTTGTAGAAATTTTAAATACTACATTGTGCAATGACATATGTCCAAATTTGGCTCAAATCATCCTTAGAGAGTCTAGTATCCACTGTAAAAGTCCCAAAGCCAATTAAGGATCCTAAATAGCAGTAGCTATGAATAGAAGTTCAATTCTTATAAATCCTTAATACTTACACATGTATTTTATTACATATCATAATAGTGACCGAAGTTGAGTACGCACCGGAGCCCTTGGACGTCCTCCCACCATAAGCTCACTTCTTCTCTGACTCGCAACCAGGCAAGCCCCGGTTTGCACTTAAGTACCTTTTATAAAATTCTTTATTTGTATCACTTATGTCTAGGGTGAATGTTTGCATTAGAGTTAAGGTGTTTGAAACCCCACTTGCATAACCTTTTAAATCCTATGAAGGGTTGGGTAGCTTACAGAGCTGATGAGTAGACAAGGCCCCGCTAATATGCTTGGGACCTCGGTAGAAGTCGAGTAGTTGGAATCTACTCGCGAGGTAAAGTTTATCACACGGTTTGGTCAGAATAGAAAATGGCTTAAGAGTGGTGAAAATGAGACCCGGCAGGGGGGATAGGAAGCAGTGAGCGGAGGTCTCACGTGCGTAGCCCTGTTGGTGTCGATTGAGGTCCGAGTCGTGTGCGGGCCTGATGAACAAGTATCGAACAGTACCGGATGGCATACTGACATAAGCAGGAAACCGATGTAAATGGTTAACCTGGGTGTCGAGGCTTACCCAACCGTAAATAGGAGTGGGTTGAGGGTAGCAAGGTGTAAATCTGCCGGTGGGCACAGTCACGCTCCACGCGGGGACATCCTGCACGTTACGGATGAACCGGTTCGGCATTTGGGTTGCCTTTGAAAGGTTGTTGCATACAACAGAGTAGGAAGGGGTGTGGAATCACGCTTCTGAAAGTGGGTGTATGCAACGTGTTGTCCGGGTGTCTTCTGATTGCAATCACCGTCCCTCGCGGTTATTTGAGTACCGCTTGTTCACTGTTTCATGACATAGTAAGAAGTAAAGTTAGCCAGTGGAATGATAATATGCTGTGATGATATATTAATATTTTGGAAACCATGTTTGCTGTAGACGTAGAGCTAATTAAGTTTACTTTCCACTTTGGGCATCACCACATCGGAGGAAAGGGTTTCTTGTTTGATTGTGGACTTCCGATGTGAGGGCTGCCTAAGGCACATGAATTTTCTGCTATAAAACTGAAAGTAAGGATCAACTTATAGGCGTGTCTTTGTCGCAAATTCTTTTTCGTATCATACACCTCCCTGCATGTAGAGTTCCATGCCTAGGTCAGACGGTTAAGCCTTGCTGAGCCATCATGCTCATGGTTGCAATATTTGACCTGTATGCAGGTGAGAGCTATGAGGAGGGTTCCGAGGACGAGGCGATGCCCCCGTCAGGGTACACGGCCGAGATGGAGCCCTGCACGCCGCCGTGATCTCCGGTTTCATGCTGCTAGCGTGTAGCGTCTCTGGGCTGGACGGCTGCACTTTTGCATAGTTAGGATGAGAGGCTACTATTGTACATTACTTCCGCTGCATAGTATATTTTGTAAAAGACTTCCGCTGTTTTACAACAAATAAAAGTTTGTATGTTGTTCTTTATTCTTTTCGTGTGTGCTGTTGGGTGCCGCATCGTACGGCACCACCCTATGCGATCCTGGAGTGGGTGAACCACGGGGTGATCCCCACAGTCGTGGTATCAGAGCCGCATTGGGAATAGCACGCTCAGAAAGAGCCTATTTTGAAAACTTAGAAGTAGTCGAGTGAGGATTAGTCTTTAAGCCCACATAAGGTCTATGATAGTAGTAGATATTATGGTGGAAAAGCTAACATATTTGTTATACATTCTGTAACGATGCTCCGACGTCAGGTAAGAGGTAAGGTACGCCACCGCAGGCGGATCAATTGCGGTAACTCCCCATACGAGTAATAGTATGGAAGGATATACCGTGGCTTGGCACGGTAGCGAATATGAGTCTCTGAACCTCTTAATGGTTCTGAGAGCATACGAAAACGCTGTTCTCCAGCGTGCTTTAGGCAAAAGTGAGAATACCCCATCGTGTGGTAAGCAACACGATAGTATGCAACTCTTGAACGTTCAATGTTCAAAGGGCCATACGCAGCGCTCGCCATCGGCGTGCGTCAACGGTCATGAGGCAGTAGGTGGTATCCGTTGGGTTGATAAAATTCCCAAATGTGACGACCCGTTTGTGCTATACTCGGGTTCCCCATCGTGTGGTGTGAAAACACGACCATGTACCTTGAGACATGGCTTGACTCAAGGACGATCCGTATGGCAATGATACGGACCGTATGTTTTTACTATAATATGGAACTGCCTGAAATGCCAAAAACCATTGTGTGCACCATTATTGTGTGTTCTTCTGCAGGTACATTAACCACGTTAGTGCATGACGTGTAGAAACCGTTTGTGAGTGACGTTCTTAGTTCCACCATTTGACACGTATAAGCCGGAATACCGGTTTAGGATTTTTTCTTTGGTGAGGAAACGTAGTACCGATTGCATCAAAGTATATTTTCAAAGAAAATAGTCAAAATGAAGTTTAGGATTCCATTTAGGGTGTATTGAACTTCCATATTGAACTGAGAGTCAATTGGGAGTATAGATTCAATCTCAAAAACTTAGGAACAATCTCCCCTGTTTTCGGCAAAAATTTTGCGGAACTTGAACAGGGCATAACTTAATATTGGTTGAACCAATGGAGGTGTGGGATACCATTCTGGAAAGGTTTTGAAGTCCTCTACAATTTTTCTCTAGAGTTCCAGAACAAAATCTCCCTCCAAAGGGATGAAAATCTCCGATGAGTAGGTACTGTCCAAAAACAGGGCAGACCAAATGCTCTCTGGAATTTTCTGTGTTTCAACCAAAACACTTAGTTTCACCGTTTGACGTCCAGTGGCTGTTGTAAAACAGCGAGTTGGAGTCGAAGGGTTTATGCATTTGACATATCACTTCGAGTTAGTACATGTTTGGGTCCAGTACATTAGCGAGGAATTACGCATGCTAACACAATTAACATCCCGTGGTGACCCCGATGGTCGAAATGAACTTTTAACATATAAAGTTCAATACTTTGGAACTCGATCGTGTGACACGGTACAGGGATGTATATGTTGTATAAATTTATACTTTATCCATATGTATGATTGTTATGCGCATTGTTTATCCCATTCTCGCATTACTATTGTATAGACTGGATGAGTTAAACCCACATGTGCTGATCGTTTGAATGATATGAATGCAGAATGGTGCCGGCACGTTCAACGCAAGAGGAGGGAGGTCCGAGTCAGGTTCGTGGTGATGAGTCTCCAACTCTGAAGCAGACCACGACGCCGCAGCAACCACCTCCTCCACCGCCAGAACTTCCAAGGAATCTTGCGGAGGTTCTCGCCGCAGTGCTCGCCTCGCGCGACGAGCAAACCGAGTTGCTGCGGGTGTTAGTCCAGCAGAATGTGTCCCATCAGGGAGGACGCCAAAACAATGGGCAACGCCAGCCCCAACAAAGCTCGTATTCAGAATTCATGGCGACCCATCCACCGGTCTTCACGGAGGCCGAAGAACCTTTGGACGCGGACAGCTTTATCCGCACTCTGGAGGCAAAGTTCGGGCTGCTACGATGCACCGAACATCAGAAGGCGCTGTACGCAGCGCAACAGCTTCAAGGAGAAGCCGGTACCTGGTGGGCGAACTACACCGCCTCCTTGCCGGCTTGCCATGCCGTCACATGGACGGAGTTCCGGGAGGCGTTTCGCGCCTATCACATACCTCCCGGTGTGATAGAAATGAAGCTCCAGGAGTTCCTGGCGCTACGACAGGGCGAGAGGAGTGCTCATGAGTACTCCAGGTTATTTAACCGGCTGGCGCAGTATGCGCCAGTATTTGTGGGGACGGAAGACTATAAGCGCAATGCTTTCTTCCGGGGCCTGAATTCAAAGATGAAGGTCCATCTCGCTCAAAGCAATCGCGGCACATTCAACGACCTCGTTAATGCCGCGATTCTACAGGAAAATGCTCAGCGCGAGCGCGGTTCTGATAAGAGGAAACGCAGCACGCTGACAAGCAGCAGTGGTGGGACACCACAGAAATACCGCGTGGTGTATCGCTCACCATCCGGTCAGAGATGGCAGCCACCGTTGCGACCGCCTCAGTTTCGCGGTCGGCAATATAATGTGCTGGGCTTTCGACCGACGTATCCATCACAGCAACAGCAGCAGCAAAGGATGGTCCTGCGTGCGCCTCAGTTTCAACAGCGTGCACCGGGATTCCGTCCTCAAGTCGACGGGACCCCGACACCTTACACGTGCTACACGTGTGGCCGTGTCGGGCACATTTCAAGAGACTGCCCCGAGCCGCGACAGGGCAGGGGTGCAGCACCGTATCAGGGTGCTAATCAGCCCCGTAACCAGCCCTAGAAACCAGCACCAAAAACCGGCAACGTCCACCACTTAGCTATCGAAGACGTGCCGGAAGGCGAACCCGTCCTCGCGGGTACGTTCTCTTACCTAGATCATCACGTAGTCATACTTTTTGACTCCGGTGCCACCCATAATTTCATAAGTCAGTCTTATGTTATTAAATATCAACTGCCTATCATTCCCACAAATAATTCATATTTGATATGTTCTCCGGGTGGGAAAATAACAGCTGATAGAATGGTCTATAGAGCACCATTACAGTTGGGTGGGAATCTATATCCGACTTCTTTGAACATGTAGAGAGTCAAAAACTTGATGTCATTTTAGGAATGTCATGGCTACATCGCCATGGTGCTGTTCTTGACATCATTCCACGTGTGGTTCGTTTAAACTCTCCACTTCATGAACCACATGTTCTTATTCTTGACCATTCGGTTCAAGAAACCCCAGCCACATATAACACGGAAGCCACAAAACTTGAGGATATTCGTGTGGTCCGTGAATACCCGGATGTCTTTCCGGATGATCTTCCGGGCATGCCACCCGAAAGAAATGTCGAGTTCAAGATTGAACTTGTACCTGGAACGACGCCGATATCACAGAGACCGTACAAGATGGCTCCGAATGAGCTGGCTGAATTGAAGGAGCAGCTCAATGACTTAATGAAGAAGGGTTTCATTCGACCGAGTTCCTCGCCATGGGGATGCTCGGCGCTGTTTGTGAAGAATAAGGATGAAACCTTGAGGTTGTGTGTGGACTACCGGCCTCTAAACGCCATCACCATCAAGAATAAATATCCACTGCCCCGCATCGATATATTATTCGATCAACTTGTGGGTGCAAGTGTATTTTTAAAGATGGATCTTCGCTCCGGATATCATCAAATCAAAATCCGGGCGGAAGATATTGCAAAGACGGCCTTCTCGACGAGATATGGGTTGTATGAATACCTCGTCATGTCCTTTGGTCTCACCAACGCCCCGGCACACTTCATGTATCTCATGAACTCAGTATTCATGCCGGAGTTGGACAAGTTTGTGGTGGTGTTCATAGACGACATCTTGGTTTACTCCAAGTCTGAAGAAGAACACGCCAAACACTTGCATATCGTACTTCAACGATTAAGAGACCATAAGCTTTATGCCAAGTTCAGCAAGTGCGAGTTTTGGATCAGCCAAGTGCCATTCCTTGGTCACATTATTTCTGCAGAAGGTATTGCAGTTGATCCAAGCAAAATCGAACAAGTGCTAAAATGGAAATCTCCCACATCAGTCCATGAAGTCAGAAGTTTCCTCGGGTTAGCAGGATATTACCGGAGATTCATACCGAATTTCTCCAAGCTTGCGAAGCCGGTGACTGAACTGTTGAAGAAGGGGATGAAATATTTTTGGAGCTCAGCTTGCGAAGAATCTTTCCAAGCATTAGTGAAGCATCTTACAACAGCCCCGGTGTTAGCTCAACCGGATACAACCAAGCCCTTTGATGTATATTGTGATGCGTCTGGCATCGGGCTTGGCTGTGTATTGATGCAAGGATGCAGAGTGGTCGCCTATGGCTCACGTCAACTTCGTAACCACGAGCAGCACTATCCGACTCATGATCTTTAGCTCGCTGCTGTGGTATTGGCCTTGAAGATGTGGAGGTACTATTTGCTTGGGAACTTAGTGCACCTCTACACCGACCACAAGAGTTTGAAGTATATATTCACTCAAAAGGAGTTGAATATGCGGCAACGGAGATGGTTAGAACTGATCAAAGACTATGAGATCGAGATTCACTACCATCCCGGTAAGGCAAACGTGGTTGCCGATGCATTAAGCCGCAAATCCCATGTCAACAGTCTGTCCATCACCCCCCTTAAAGAGGAGGAGCCGAGTCTCTACTTGGTTCCATATGAGGCATTGTATAATCTTGCTCTCGTCCCTACAATACGAGAGGAGATTATGGAAGCACAGAAGAAGGACTTGGGGATGTCGCACATTCGGAGAAGGATGAAGAATGGCGAAATGAAATGCTTCCGAAGGGATGATAACGGTACACTAGGGTTTAAAGACCGTATAGTGGTACCCCGTGACATGAAGCTTCGGAAGAAGATCTTGGACGAAGCTCATTTGTCCAAGTATTCTATTCATCCGGGCAGCAACAAGATGTACCAGGATCTGAAAACCAGGTTTTGGTGGACACGGATGAAGAGAGAAGTCGCAAAGTACGTATCCGAATGTGATACATGTCGGCGAGTGAAAGCCGACCATATGCGAAAAGCCGGACAGCTGCAACCATTAAACATCCCAGCGTGGAAGTGGGAGGATATCAGCATGGATTTCATTGTTGGTTTACCTCTCACATCTCACAAAAATGACTCGATTTGGGTGATAGTCGATCGACTAACCAAGTCGGCTCATTTTATTCCTGTACATACAGGCTACGTGGCCAGGAAATATGCGGAGCTGTACGTTGCAAGGATATTGTTCTTGCACGGTGTTCCCCGCTCCATTATTTCAGATTGCGGTGCACTGTTTGTTTCTCGGTTTCGGTAGCAGTTGCACGCATCCTTGGGGACCAAACTGATCCGAAGTTCTGCGTATCACCCGCAGACGGATGGTCAAACCGAACGGGTGAACCAAGTGTTGGAAGACATGCTACGCGCTTGTGCCATCCACCACGGAAAGAATTGGGACGATCATTTGCCGTTGGCGGAGTTTTCATACAACAATGGCTATCAAGCTGGCATCAAGATGGCGCCGTATGACGCTCTCTACGGCCGGAAATGCCGCACACCTCTTAACTGGTGCGAGTGCGGTGAGCGAGTCATCTACGGCATTGAACTTGTGAATGAGGCTGAAAAACGAGTGCGAGTGATACAAGCCAACCTCAAGGCTGCTCAATCTCGTCAGAAAAGCTATGCAGATAAAAGACGCCGTCCTCTCCACTTCGACATCGGGCACCATGTTTATGTCCGTGTGTCTCCGATGAAGGGAGTTCACCGCTTTGGAGTGAAGGGCAAACTTGCGCTGCGATTCATTGGTCCGTTCGCCGTTATTGAAAAATGCGGACCCGTGGCCTATCGCTTGGATTTACCGGCATCGCTCGCAGGGATTCACAATGTCTTCCACATCTCTCAGCTGAGGAAGTGTCTTAAACCCTCCGCTGAAATCTGCACTGAAGACATAGAAGTTCTTCAACCGGACCTCACGTACATGGAGTATCCAATCCGGATCATCGATGAAAAGACTCGTGCCACAAGAAACAGGACCTTATGGTTCTACAAGGTCTTGTGGAGTAACCATACCGCTGATGAGGCGACATGGGAAAGCGAGGATTATCTACGAACGTACTATCCGGACTTCCTATCATCATATACACGGTAAAGTTTTTCCCCACTTTGCTTTCTTTTGGAATCTCGGGACGAGATTCTTTTTAAGGGTGGAGGGATGTAAAATCCCCAAAAGTGGTAGCAAGAAAATTCTGCTCATGTGCACTTATGAAAAATGAGGGGAATTAAAACTTTGAATTATAATGGTGTAAGTTCAAAGTAAGGGTTTAGACTTCCCAAAACTTCCAAACATGGAGATCTAAATTCATAACTTGGATCTTCATAGTCCAAATATTCAACCTTCCAAATTTCAGCTCATTTGGAGGAGTTTCAATATTTGTTTGGGATTAAAAGGAAAAGCCCTCTAATCTGAATTTCAAATTCAGTTTCAAATTCCAATTTCCTAAATTTCAAAATTTAATTTCACAAAAATGTGTTATCCACCTTTTAATAAGCAGCCATGCCAAAAATTTGAAACTTTGGAGCTGGTTTGCTATATTTTTGAGGCAACACAAAGTGTAGAATTCAAACTCATTTTCAAATTCAAATGATCAAACCACATCCAAATTTCACACCTGAATTCAAACCATTTGAATTCAGCAAATTCAAACTTAACTTTGGGGTGAAGTAAAGCCTTTATTGTTGAGTTGCTGGATAGAAAATATCAGGAAAATTTGATTAAACAAAGGGGGGAGGTGGGGCCCATTTGTCAGCCACCCACAGGAGCTACCGCCTCAGCCGACGGCGGTCGAACAGCGGGAGCGCGCCAGCTCCCGGTTGAAACCGCGCCCGAGAGAGAGCCCGCGCCACCTCCTGCTGCCTTGGTGGCTCGGTTGGATCACGGCAAGGGGTGCGCCGGAGCTGTTTCACATCTTCCCCTGCTATAATTCGCGCCTCCGCCGTTTCTTTCGCCCAGAACACCGCCGCCGTTCCTCCCATCACGCCGCAGCTACTGAGATCGGTTTCTCGAGCACCCAACATAGAAGAGCTGCGTCCACCAGTGCTCTAGCCATCCAGCACCTCTCCTTCCCTGTCCCGAACGTGATTGCTCCGGATATTGGCAAAATAACCAAGATCCTCGGGTGAACGTGGAAGAACCGAGGGAGGTCGCCGTGGACAGCGTGCTACGGCAGGTGTCACCGCCCCTTCCCTACACAAGAAAGGTGCATTTACATGTCCTGATCGTGTAGCCGGAAGGCATTTAGCAATTGCTAGAACCGGTGGCGAGAATTTCACTGTTTCCCCAAACGGTACACCGACGGGTAGTGCTCGGTCTAGCCAAAAATTCGTGGTGCACGATCCTTTAGACCTCGAGTAAGCTTGCACAGAGCTTCTCTACTTCCTAGCGCCTCTCCTCGACGAAGATCCAAACAAAAACATCAAGAAACGAGGGAGCCCTAGCTGTTTTCTTAGTCGACGGTGCAAAAGCACCTTGGGTCGCCATGGAGCCCTCGGTTGCCGGCTGTTTCACCGGTGGCCAGGACCCTTACGGGCTCCTACATCATTCTCTGATGCTCTAGAGTCCGAGAATCGATCGTATGATGGAGGAATAAGGGTTCTCGACCTTGCCGGAGTTCAAAACTTTGCTGCCACCGGTGCGCAATGGTTTCCGGTGAGCCACGGCCGCCGGCGACCATCCCACAGTGTTCAGCGCGGTTAAATATGGGGGAGCGGCGAAATTGACGAAGTTTGGACCATGGGAACCCTATCCCGGCGAGCCTCGCCGGCGTGGGCCGCCGCGGGAGGCGCGGGCAGTGCGAGGAAGACGAAGGAGGGCCGGGTCCCTCCGGTCAGCCTCCGTATGCGCGCGGGGATCGGCCTATGGCGCCGGATCCAGTGCGGCTGCGTGGGAATAACCCCGTAGCCCCCAGTGTTGCCGAAATCTCACTGGTCCGATTTAAAATAGTGGGACCAGCCCAATTATTTGAAGTTTCTATTATAGAAATAATTCCAGGAATTAGCTGATCTTTACAAGCCCATAACTTTGTTTAGAAAACTCCAAAAAGAGTGAGACCAATTTTTTTGGAATCCTCATGAGGAGTACTTCACAGAGAAACCAATTCTAGGCTATGAAAATGACCAGGAATTTCTGTAGAATTGTTTTTATTAAATCCTTTAGGGATTTATTACAGGAGCAATTCTTTATGAAATATTCCCAAATTTGGGCAGCATATCCTCTTCATAGATACTGATCTCCAGTAAAAATTTGGGCTTCATTGGAGTTCATTTGCTAGGTCAAATTACCTTCCCAAGTTCAGCCTTTATTTGGAAATTCAAATTTAAACCGAAACTGTTCAGCACTCCTGTCCAAACTTCAAAAATTCATATCTCTCTGATGGTAGCTCCAAAAATAGTGAAACAAATTTTGTTAGAACCATGGAGACTTACCCTAATCAGATCTTCCACTATTAGCTATGTCAAAGCTCCTGAATTGGGATCAAAATTCAGAGGAGCATTGTACTTGTAGAAATTTTAAATACTACATTGTGCAATGACATATGTCCAAATTTGGCTCAAATCATCCTTAGAGAGTCTAGTATCCACTGTAAAAGTCCCAAAGCCAATTAAGGATCCTAAATAGCAGTAGCTATGAATAGAAGTTCAATTCTTATAAATCCTTAATACTTACACATGTATTTTATTACATATCATAATAGTGACCGAAGTTGAGGACGCACCGGAGCCCTTGGACGTCCTCCCACCATAAGCTCACTTCTTCTCTGACTCGCAACCAGGCAAGCCCCGGTTTGCACTTAAGTACCTTTTAAAAAATTCTTTATTTGTATCACTTATGTCTAGGGTGAATGTTTGCATTAGAGTTAAGGTGTTTGAAACCCCACTTGCATAACCTTTTAAATCCTATGAAGGGTTGGGTAGCTTACAGAGCTGATGAGTAGACAAGGCCCCGCTAATATGCTTGGGACCTCGGTAGAAGTCGAGTAGTTGGAATCTACTCGCGAGGTAAGGTTTATCACACGGTTTGGTCAGAATAGAAAATGGCTTAAGAGTGGTGAAAATGAGACCCGGCAGGGGGGATAGGAAGCAGTGAGCGGAGGTCTCACGTGCGTAGCCCTGTTGGTGTCGATTGAGGTCCGAGTCGTGTGCGGGCCTGATGAACAAGTATCGAACAGTACCGGATGGCATACTGACATAAGCAGGAAACCGATGTAAATGGTTAACCTGGGTGTCGAGGCTTACCCAACCGTAAATAGGAGTGGGTTGAGGGTAGCAAGGTGTAAATCTGCCAGTGGGCACAGTCACGCTCCACGCGGGGACATCCTGCACGTTACGGATGAACCGGTTCGGCATTTGGGTTGCCTTTGAAAGGTTGTTGCATACAACAGAGTAGGAAGGGGTGTGGAATCACGCTTCTGAAAGTGGGTGTATGCAACGTGTTGTCCGGGTGTCTTTTGATTGCAATCACCGTCCCTCGCGGTTATTTGAGTACCGCTTGTTCACTGTTTCATGACATAGTAAGAAGTAAAGTTAGCCAGTGGAATGATAATATGCTGTGATGATATATTAATGTTTTGGAAACCATGTTTGCTGTAGACGTAGAGCTAATTAAGTTTACTTTCCACTTTGGGCATCACCACATCGGAGGAAAGGGTTTCTTGTTTGATTGTGGACTTCCGATGTGAGGGCTGCCTAAGGCACATGAATTTGCTGCTATAAAACTGAAAGTAAGGATCAACTTATAGGCGTGTCTTTGTCGCAAATTCTTTTTCGTATCATACACCTCCCTGCATGTAGAGTTCCATGCCTAGGTCAGACGGTTAAGCCTTGCTGAGCCATCGTGCTCATGGTTGCAATATTTGAGCTGTATGCAGGTGAGAGCTATGAGGAGGGTTCCGAGGACGAGGCGATGACCCCGTCAGGGTACATGGCCGAGATGGAGCCCTGCACGCCCTGGGCTGGACGGTTGCACTTTTGCATAGTTAGGATGAGAGGCTACTATTGTACATTACTTCCGCTGTATAGTATATTTTGCAAAAGACATCCGCTGTTTTATATAAAATAAATGTTTGTATGTTGTTCTTTATTCTTTTCGTGTGTGCTGTTGGGTGCCGCATCGTACGGCACCACCCTATGCGATCCTGGAGTGGGTGAACCACGGGGTGGTCCCCACATACAAGATCCACAACAATCAATATTATGCACAAACTTTTACAAGATACGATGATGCATATGCATGCTATCCTATAATGCAGTTTTATTAGATCGGTTTGTACGTGTTCTTGCATGGTTTTATGATGAACAGAGGTGTTCGGATCAAATGTGGACGTGGCGATGACCTTGTCTTTAGATCAACCCGATCAACAAGTGATCTGTCCACGAGAAAGCTTCTGTTGGAAAGGAATCGAAGAACAGATGCAAAGAAAACACAACGATGTCGTAAGGTGGTATTGGAGACCTACCTTACGTTCTACTCGGTCTCGGGTCCTTCTCAGATCGTTGGGCTCTCTTCCGGCGATCTTCCTTGCTGAACTCCGGCGATGAATTTCTCGGCGAGTTGGGGTTAGGGCTCTAAGTCGTCGGCTCAGGAGTTGGAAAAGAAGTTCGTGGTATCGGTCAGAGGTTCTGGGTTCTATTTATAGTTGGGAGAAGAAGAGTCCTAATCTGATTGGACTTCGAATAAGAGTTCTATTCAGATTGTCGTTGAATCTTAACAACTTATCTTTAGTTGATTTGGTGCGGTAACATTGTGGAATTCGGGTTGGTTTCTCCTCCGTACCGGTATTTCGACGCGTACAGAATCCAAAAATCGCTCCAGAACTCGTTTCCTTCGTGGTGATGAGTTCCGGAAGCTCCACGTGTCCATCGGGGCCTGGTCTCCTCCTTTCCGCAGAGACGAGCTCCGGTTGTGCCGCGTGTCAAGCGAGCAAGACCTTCCTCTCCTTCGGAGGTGGGCTCCGCGTGCGCCACGTATCCTGGCGGTCGGGACCTCCTCTTTTATTCGGAGGTGGCTCCGCGCATGCCACGTGTCAGTGCCGGACCTTCCCTCTCTCTGGAGGTAGCTCCGGGTGTGCCACGTATCCATTCTGGACCTCCCTCTCTTTGGAGGTGAGCTCCGTGAATGCCACGCGTCAAGTAGCGCCGGACTTTCCCTTTTTCCTTAGAGACGAGCCCCGAGGTGGACACGTGTCCAACAGTGTCGGACCTCCCGGAGATAAGCTCCGATGGCGACACGTGTCCAATAGAACCGGACCTCTCGGAGGTGAGCTCCGAGATCGACACGTATCCCGCGCAACTGGTCCTCTGATTTCCGCGGTGACTAGCTCCGAAGGTGACATGTGTCCTACGGAACTGCCTTTGCTTCTTCCGCAGAGGCTAGCTCCGGGGCAACACGTGTCCCACAGGGTCGGACCTCTCCCCTTTGCGGAGATGAGCCCTGAGCCTGCCACGTAGCCAGTTTAGCGGCGGACCTCTCCCCACTTCGCAGGGATGAGCTCCGAACACGCCACGTGGCCAGCGAGCCGCGGAAGTTGTCTTCGGCGCTCTCTGGGAACTGGATTCGGCTCTTACTGGCTATCTTTTTGATATTTTTCTCTGTTCCTACTTCTTTTAAAATGTTTTCTCTTCATGAAACATGATTACATGCAGAAACCAGAAATAAGGGTGTCACACGATGTAAACCAAATGATGACTAATACCCTTAATTAGCAATTGAAGGACGATCAAGAAGACACAAGACAAGGTTTTTTCCTGAGGTTTGATTCCTCCTAGGAATCTACGTCCCCGTTGAGGAGTCCACCAAGGACCGGGTCTTCACCAACCCTTCCCTCATTGAAACGCCACAAAGGCTGATTCAATTCCACTATCCACACACAGGGGTAAACAATTATAAGTGGGGCGTTCTCACAATCTGAGAGCTCCCACAAGATTACATAAAGTAATTTTTCCTCCCACACACACAAACAAAGAACAACGATTAGCTATTGTGTGAGAGAAGACAAACCAAGAGCTCAATGTCGAGAGGAACTACTCTCTCCTTGATCCAATCTCTAATCCTCAAAGACTTAATCTTTCTGGGCTTAGAATGAGTGGAGAGAGGTTCTTTTTGTGCTCTTGGGGTGTGCGGCGGTGCTGGGAGTCAAGTCTTCATCATGTGTGGCCGTGCACCTCTATTTTTATAAGGTTTCCAAAAACCCTGGCGGCCGGACTAGTCCGCTATGTTCACCGGACTAGTCCGGTGTGCCATGTACAATTTTCGTGTTGCATGCGGCACAGTGGAAACCCTAATTTGATGTGTTTACAGAAAGTTGAACTGACTAGTCCGGTCCAAGAGCGGACTAGTCTGGTGTAAGATGAATGTCGATTCCAGAGAGTTGAACGGACTAGTCAAGTTTCGGAGCGGACTAGTCCGGTGCAAGGTGAATGCTGGTTCCAGAGAGTTGATCGGAATAGTCCGGTTTCTGAGCGGACTAGTCCGGTGCAAGGTGAATGTTGGTTTCTGAGAGTTGATCGTTCTAGTCCTATTTCTGAGCTGACTAGTCCGGTGCAAGGTAAATGTTGGTTCCAGAGAGTTGATCAGACTAGTCCGGTTTCCAAGCAAACTAGTCCGGTGCAAGGTGAATGTTGGTTCCAGATAGTTGATCGGACTAGTCCGGTTTTCTGAGCCGACTAGTCCAGTGCAAGGTGAATGTTGATTCTAGAAGTTGATCGGACTAGTCCGGTTTCTGAGCTGACTACTCCAGTGCAAGGTGAATGTTGGTTCCAGAGAGTTGATCGGACTATTCCAGCTTCCAAGCGGACTAGTCCGGTGCACGTGTTGTGAGGCAACAGAAAGTTGAACGGACTAGTCCGGTTTCTGAGCCGACTAGTCTAGTGCACCGTGTTGTGAGTGATTGGGATATGTTTTAATCTCTTACCCCTACATAAAGGTTTTGAGCTCTTGAGATGTGTCTCTCACACAGATCCTATACAAGTATGTGTACACTGCTCTTGGCTCATGAATCTGTTCTTTTCCTTTTTTCTTCATCACTTGATTTTTCACCTTTTTGAGTGCACCACTTCTACCTTACATGAGTTAGTCTGCATTCATCTCAACAAGTTCAATAGGATCTCAATTCATTTGTCATCAATAATCCAAAACCCACAAGGGAATGCCTAGATGCACTTTCGACCTCCCCTTTTCGGTGGTTGATGACAACCAACTGAGATTGCATAATTAATGATAAAATTTGATTTTCATAAAGTGTGCATATATGAGAATGAAAAATGAGTAACAACAACTTCTCACATATATGCAGCTTTATGATGGGATGCCTAAAAGTGTGTGAAATAGAGTGTGACATGCCACAAAAAGATAAGGTCATATCAAAAGTAAAGATAGTCATCACACAGATATCGAATAGGCATCACACATCCATGAGACATCAAAATAAAAATTACATGAAACTTCAAAATACATGTCCATGTCCATCATACATCCTTAAGTTTTACAATAAGATAACATAAATCTCAATCTCTCCCCCTTTGGCATCAAGGCACCAAAAAAGGAAAAATTGAGTGAAATCACTCATCTGCTGAAGAACCCTAACTTCATATTTTGAACAGATCTACCATGAATTTGTGCAAAGTATGCAGGGATACACTAGGAATTCATCTAGAAAGGTAACATATGCCCTAGGGATAAGAAAAGATTGAGCTAAAGTATTGAAAAGATGAGAACTTGAGTAGAGAGGAATTTTACCGAAAAATGAGAATTTGAGTCGAAGTGTGAGGTCTGATCCAGATTAGTCCGGAGGAGAGGAGACCACGCGTCCAGGAGAAGCTTTCTCGTGGAGAGGGCTTTGACTTCGTTGGATAAAATTGAAAATCACCTTTGGGGGCTAGGGTTTGAGGAATGAGAGGAGGAGTGTTTGTGAGGTGAAGAGGGCTGTGTTGGCGCGTCTATGGACTCTTAAACTTTGGATATACGGACTAGTCCGGTGGGAGGACCAGACAAGTCCGGTACGCCAGATCTGTCCGGACTAGTCCGACGGAACGGACTAGTCCGGTATTGACACCGGACTAGTCCGGGTCAACTGGACAGACTAGAGCAGAAATTAGGGAAATATTGGGAATTTGATCTAATAGTGATCTAAGGATATAATTTTCACAAATAATCATGATGAACATGCCTAGTAAGCAATCAACAATCAGGCGATGGTCATAATTCATCAAGATCCACTAATTTAAATAGTTTTCAAGAGAAAATCGAGATAAAGGATAGTTTTTCGCAAAGTAAGTAAGAATTTGAGAATTCAAGCAGGTATGCAGTGTTTCAAGCCACGTTCCGAGAATCAAGTATATTTAGTTCATTCCTAAGCTCACAAAAGCGTTTTTCATCAAGTGGCTTGGTGAAGATATCGGCTAGTTGCTTCTCGGTTTTGACATGGGAAATGGTTATGTCTCTTTTGATTGAGTGGTCTCTCAAAAAGTGATGCCGAATATCAATGTGTTTGGTCCTAGAGTGCTCAATAGGGTTATGTGCAATCTGAATCGCACTCTCATTGTCACAAAGGAGCAAAATACAGTTCATATTGTAACCGTAGTCCCTTAGATTTTGTCGCATCTAAAGGAGTTGTGCACAACAACTCCCGGCTGCAACATACTCCGCTTCGTCTTTGGACAAGGCAATGGAGTTTTGCTTTTTTGAGGACCAGGAAACAAGGGACCTACCCAAGAATTGGCAAGTCCCGGAGGTACTTTCTCTATCTACTTTGCACCCTGCAAAATCTACATCGGAGTATCCAATGAGATTGAATTTTGAACCTTTAGGGTACAAGAGGCCTAGGTTGGGTGTATGGACTAAATATCACAGGATTCGCTTTACGGCTGTCAAATGACATTCCTTAGGATTGGCTTGAAATCTTGCACACGTACAGACACTCAACATGATATCAGGACTAGATGCACAAAGATAAAGTAGAGATCTAATCATGGAACGGTATACCTTTTGATCCACGTTAGGTCCATCTTCATAAGGTCTAAGTGTCCATTTGTTGCCATGGGAGTCTTTATGGGCTTCGCTTTGTCCATGCCAAATTTCTTGAGAATGTATTGAGTGTACTTTGTTTGGCTTATGAACGCTCCTTCCTATAGTTGTTTCACTTGAAATCCCAAAAAGTATCTCAATTCTCCCATCATGTACATCTCGAATCTATCTGTCATGATTTTACTAAATTCTTGACAAAAAGATTTATTAGTTGAACCAAATATGATATCATCAACATATATTTGACAAATAAACAGATCATCATTGAAGTGCTTGGTAAACAGGGTGTAACTAGCTTTACCAATTTTAAAGCCATTTTCAATTAGAAAATATCTAAGGCACTCATACTAAGCTCTAGGAGCTTGTTTGAGGCCATAGAGAGCCTTATGCAGTTTGAACACATGGCCGGGGTACTCTCGATCTTCAAAACCAGGGGGTTGCTCCACGTACACCTCCTCCTTGATAGGTCCGTTGAGTAAGACGCTTTTGACATCCATTTGATACAGCTTGAAATCATGGTGAGTAGCATATGCAAGTAATATACGAATTTATTCAAACCTAGCTACAGGAGCGAAAGTCTTGTCGAAATCCAAACCTTCGACTTGTGAGTAACCTTTAGCCACAAGTCGTCCCTTGTTACACCTCCGTGTTCATCTTGCTTGTTGCGGAAGACCAATTTAGTGCCGACGATATTGGACTTTGGTCTTTCAACAAGTTCCCATACTTCATTCCTCTCGAAGTTGTTCAATTCTTCTTGCATTGCCATCACCCAGTCCGGATCTTTTACCTCATCTTCGACCTTGTATGGTTCTAAAGAGGATACAAAGGAATAGTATTCACAAAAATTAGCTATACGAGGTCGAGTTGTCACTCCCTTTTGTATATCGCCAATTATGTTGTCTACGGGGTGATCTCTTTGTATGCTTTGGTGTACTCTTGGATGTGGCACTGGTGGTGTTGTGTTCTCATAATCATCATCTTCTTCAGCTCCCCCTAGATTATTGCCATCATTAATGCTTTGATCATCTTGTTGGTCTTCATGATCTTGATTTTGTGCATGGGCTCCCCCTTGATCATAGCTCTCCTGTTGAGGTTCATCTTGAGCACCTGATTCTTGTGATTGTTCTTGAGGTCGAATATCACCAAGTGCCATTCTCCTCAATGCTTGACATGGGGCTTCTTCTTGATCTAGCACACACTTATCAACATGCTTCATTTGGGAGCTGTTAGTTTCATCGAACACTACGTCATGTACAACTTCAACAAGTCCAGAGACCTTGTTGAAGACACGATAAGTGTAGGAGTTTGAATCATAGCCAAGCAAAAAACCCTCATCAGACTTTGAAGCAAACTTCGAGGTCCTAGGCTTCTTGTTTAGAATATAACATTTTGAACCAAAAACTCGAAAGTACAAAATATTTGGTTTGTTACCAGTGAGTAGTTCATATGAGGTTTTCTTGAGTAGGCGATGAAGGTATAGTCGGTTTGTTGCATGACAAGCAGTGTTAATAGCTTCAGCCCAAAAGCGGTCAGAGGTCTTGTATTCGTCAAGCATTGTCCTAGCCATCTCAATGAGCGTCCGGTTCTTCCTTCCAGCTACCCTATTTTGTTGTGGGGAGTAGGGTGCCAAAAGTTCATGCTTTATTCCTTCTTCATCTAGATACTCATCGACTTGTGTGTTCTTGAATTCTGTTCCATTGTCACTTCTTATGTTCTTGATTGTCGATGAGAATTCATTTTGAGCTCGCTTGAGAAACTTCTTGAGTGTTCCTTGAGTTTCTGATTTATCATGCAAAAAGAAAACCACGTGAAGCGTGAAAAATCATCGACAATAACTAAACCATATTTATTAACACCGATGCTTATGTAAGAAATTGGACCGAATAGGTCCATGTGGAAGAGCTCGAGTGGTCTGGTTGTAGTCATGACATTATTCACTGGATGGAGTGCTCCTACTTGTTTCCCGGCTTGACACGCGCTACAAGGCCTGTTTTTCTCAAAAACAACATTCTTCAAACCTCGGATGTGATCGCCTTTTAGAAGTTTTTATAGATTCTTCATACCAACATGCGCTAGCCGTCTATGCCACAGCCAACCCATGTTGGTCTTTGCAATCAAGCGTGTGTCAAGTTTGACTTTATCTTTGTTGAAATCAACTAGATAAAGTTTTCCCTTTAACACATCCTTGAAAGCAATAGTGTCATCACTCCTAGAGACGGTGACACCCTCATTAGTGAACAAGCAATTATAACCTTTGTCACATAGTTGAGATATTGATAGGAGGTTATTATATAAGTAATCAACATGTAAAACATGAGAAAGTGTGTGTTGTGATGAAATGGCTATTTTACCGGTACCTAGTACCTTTCCTTGACTATTGTCATCAAAACAGATGGCTTCGCTTGAGTCTTCATTTTGTTCGTACTCCACAAACATTTTTCTTTTTCCGGTCATATGATTGGTGCATCCACTATCTAGCACCCATTTCGCTCCACCGGATGCATATGCCTGCAAGAAAGAAGCTATGCTTTGGCTTTAGGTACCTAAGCTTGCTTGGGTCCTTTGAGGTTAGTGACAAGTGATTTGGGCACCCACACGTGAGACTTGGTGTTATCATGGCGTGGCCCAACATATTTGGCATGAACTTTTCCAGGACTGTTTTTCATAAGCACATATGAAGCATCAAAAGTACTAAACAGGATTTGTTGTTTATATGAGTTTTCAATGTTAATTTTATCAACATTGTTATGTTTTCCAACTTGGGAGGAATTTCCCTTGACAAATACAATGCTCTTCTTGTTATCCTTGAGGCTTATAGCTGTGGAGGACCGGAATCCGCTCGCCCAGGATCTCAGAGGGTGGTGCCGCACGATGCGACACCCGACAGCACACATCATAAGCACGATATTGTATTACATAGAAAGCCAACTGAATATGTACAAACTAGTACAAGACTTCAGTTACAAATTAGTGTTTGGATTACAACAGCGGAAGCTATGTTTATACAACTCACACCATCTACCTAGCAAAAGTCGGTTGCCCAGCCCTATGGGCAACCCACACTAGCTGCACTCCTCAGCTCAGCGCAGCGTGTACGGCTCCCACTCAGCCGTGGTCCCCGACAGAGGGTAGCCCTCCATGGTGGACTCGTACCCCGAGTCCGTGGGATACTCCTCACCTGAAAAACACTTATAGCAGCAACCATGAGCACAATGGCTCAACAAGACTTAACCGACTCACCTATGCATGAAACTCTACATGCAGTTCATAATGACAATGGGATGGTAATTTTGCAGCAAACGGACACGCCTATAAGTTCATCCTTATTTCATCTTTTAGCCACAAGTTAACAGTTCCTAGAATCTGAAATTTAATGAGCAATATTTGGTGGCACACATGTAGCAATACAATTTCATCATAACAGCAATATTGCATCATCACATTTCATATATTAACCTACGTCACGACTCAGTGACCAAGTGGTACTCATCACTGCGAGGGACGGCGAATCGACTCAATATACACCTGCAGGGATACCCGAACAGCACGTCACGTACGCCCACCCGTGGAGCTGCACAGCACGCTCACTCGATATCGTACGGGACAACCTTTCACCCAACAGTCCAAACGTCAAAACGGTCGCACCGAAACGGACAGGAGGTTCCCTTCACGGAGCACCTCTCTATGCCCGTTAGCAGATTTCCACCTTGCTGCCCTCAACCTACACCTATAAATCGGTGTGCTATGCCTCGACGCCCGGAGGTTTAGGTTACATCGGTTTACTGGGGCCCATATATCCTATATGCCTTCGGTATGTTCAAACTTGATCAGCATGGGCTGCACAGGGATCGGTCCTCAATCTACACGGACAGGGCTACATCCACAAGACTTCCTCTTGCTATGCCCTAGCCCCTAACTAGTCCCATTTTCTTACTAAAGTTATCTCACATCACTCGAACCAATCCCGTGTGTCCCAAGGTCTAAACTCGCGAGTAGATTCTAACTACTCGACTTGTACCGAAGTTCTATGAATGATTAAGCATTGCATATCTACTCGAGGACTTACACACTACCCTCACTCTTGTAGGAAAATTCTGGTTATGCACTTGGGGTTTCATCCATCCTACACCTAATGCACACACATACCTCAGGCTAAGTATTCATAAAGCAAAACTTTGCAAAATTTATTAATGCAAACTGGGGCTTTCCTTGTTGCCGCTGGTCAGATGTTAGGGCTTCGTCTGGAAAAAAAGTCCAGCACTTCCGGAGTTTCTTCGCCTTCAGCGACTACACGTAAGCAATATACTATATGTCAATTTAAATGCAATGTTTAGAATGGAATATGTAATTACCATAACTCTATGCAAAGGTCATTTGAGCTTTGTACAAATAAAAGCCTATTTGGTCATTAATATAGCCTCTATGGATTTTTAGGGACTTTCATGGCTCAAACCCTTACTTTCTGGAAACTATAAGTTGAATTGGTTCTAATGGAATTGGTTTCATGTCACTTGAAGGATTCTAGATGAAGTTATGCCCTAATAAAGATTTGAGAAAATCGGAAAAATGTTTCTATAATTTTTTCTATTTCCTCAGGGCAGTTCACTTAATCACACCATTAGGGGGACTAAATGAACTTGGATGGGTCTGAAACTTTTCCTGTGACTCAAGGATTTTCCAATGACCCTCCCAGCCAAATTTCAGAATGTTTCATAAAGTAATTGTCCAGATAAAATTCCCAACAGTTTAAATTTTAGGGAATTAATTCTGGAATACTATTAAGTTTAATGAGCTGAAATTTGTGTTGCTGGAAAGTACTCTAAAAGCTGAATTCAGCAAAAATTAGTTCACTAAATTTGGAGATTCCTAGCAAAAGTTATAGCTAGTTGAAGTTTGACCCAAAACTGGAAAATCCCAGAAATGTTTAAACTCTGCATGTGGGGCCCACCACCCGCCTTCTTCTTCCTCGCGTGCGCCCGAGTGTTCGGCGGCGGCGCACTCCGGCGAGGTTTGCCGTAAGTGACTTCCCGGCCGCCCCAAGCGCTAGAACTGGCCGCCTAGCCCTACCTCGCCACGTGGAACTTGCCTCGGGGGTCGGAGCTCGCCGGCGGTGACCGGAAATGGCCATGCGACGTCAACTGCGGAGGCTAGGGCTCCGGCGAGGTAGTTCTCGCTCACTGATGCATAAAAAGGTCACGGTTTACTCGTGGAGCACCAGTGGATCACGAGGAACCTGACAAGAGCAGCCTCAGAAGCTAATAGTGCCTGCAAATCCTCTCTCAACGGCGACCGAGCCGTGTTTACACCGGCGGCTATGGAAATGGCTATAACTCGGGCATTTCTGGACGGTTGTACTTAGTTCTTCCTCGAGGAGGGAAGCTAGGAGGTGTAGAAGATACTTGCGAGCTAGCTTGACCATTGATTCAACGTGTAAGCCGAATTTTTTGTTTTTGCCGAACTCGGTCCGTTGCACTAGGGTTTGGGACTTTCTAAAATTCTTGCTAACCGATGGATCATTTGCCGAATGGTTTGCGGCTACACCATATAGGGATCCCCACGCACCTATCTTGTGTAGCACGTGGGCGGAGAAGATGGCCGGATTGCGCTGTCGACGGTGAACCGAAGCACAGCTCCGCCGGTCCCTTCCGGTTTCTTGATTTCGACGGCTTAAACAACATGTAACCGAGCGAAACTCGCTGATGTAGCGCGGGGAACAGCTAGAGCACACCTTGGCGCTTCTTTTTTCTGTAGAGACCACGAGCAACCGATGATTGGCAGTGGTGTGCGCCGAAGGATTGAAGGGGTGGTCGCCGCTGCTGTTTTTCGCGCGCGCGGGAGCTGAGCAGAGCGGCGCTGGCTGGGGAGGAAATCGAAATCCGTTTGTGCCACATACATGGTGATCGGGAGGAGCACGAGCTAATATCTGGCATTGCGCGATCAAGGAAATGAGGTGGAAACAGCCCCGGCGGCTGACCGACGGCAACAGAGTCTGTTTCCCTCTGAGTACAGTCACTGATCAGTGGGTCCCTCTCCCCTCTAATCCCATTTATGTTTTTCATTTTTGTTTTCACTGAAAATATCCCAGCTACTCACAATTGAATGAAAGACTTAGCCATGAAGTTATGGTTTAAATTTGAATTCCTAAACTGAAATTGGTTTAGATAAATTTTCTGCCCATTTGAATTTGAAATTCAAATTCAGTTTGGATTATTGCAAATTTGGCTCCCGACATGATGAACTACAATGGGGATGAAAATTGGTGAACTCACTCAGAAAAAAAATTGCTGAGTTTGAATATGAAGTCAACTTTTTGAATTTAAGTGATGAAAGTGGCTACAATTTGAATTTGCATTCAAATTGGCTCCTTTTTTCAAATGTCTCCATAAATGCCTCAAAAAGTCTTAGATTTGCATGAAACTTGGCCTGAGCCTTCCCAAGAATATATAAGGTCTAGGGGTGAGCTGAACCTCTCATGTTTAGGTGTATGACTCCTACTTTAAAATTATGGCTTTCCCCTCTAATCACCCGCTTGATGGTGTTTACTTGCTCTTCTCAAATGTTCAAGAGCTATCCACCAAATGAACTGTGGTGGGGTGATGTGCTGAAATGACACTTTTGCATGTCCATTTCTTGGGCTTTTACATCCCTCCCCCCTTAAAAGAATCTCGTCCTGAGATTATAAAAGAAGAGACGACGATGTAAGAGGAGATTTACCCGTGATGAGACGCTATGAAATCCTGGTAGTTTGAGCGAAGGAATTCCTCGCTCTCCCACGTCGCTTCTTCAGCGGTGTGGTTGCTCCATAGTATCTTGTAGACCCACAGCATTCGTCTACATGTCGTCCGAGCCTTCTCATCAATAATTGCCACCGGATATTCAGCATACGTCAAATCCGGTTGCAGCTCGCCAATGTCTTCAGTGGGAACAGCAGCCGTATACTTCAGACATTTCCGTAGTTGTGAAACATGGAAAACATCGTGAACACCAGCGAGAGATGCCGATAGCGCCAGTCTATACGCCACTGGTCCACAGTTCTCGGTTATAGCATAGGGTCTAATAAATCTGGGGGCGAGTTTTCCCTTCACGCCGAATCAGTGCGTGCCTTTCATCGGAGATACACGGAGGTACACGTGTTTCCCGACCTTAAAGTGTAGCGGCCTACGCCTCTTATCAGCGTAACTTTTCTGTCGGGATTGAGCGGCCTTCAAGTTGGCTTGGATAATCCGAACTCGCTCTTCGGTGTCGTTCACCACATCAACCCCGAATGTGACCCTTTCACCGGACTCGCACCAGTTCAATGGGGTGCGGCATTTGCGACCATAGAGAGCCTCATATGGTGCCATCTTGATACTCGCTTGATAGCCATTGTTGTACGAGAATTCCGCCAACGGTAGATGATTATCCCAGTTTCTACCATGGTGGATGGCACATGCTCTCAACATGTTTTCTAATACTTGGTTCACCCTCTCAGTCTGTCCATCTGTTTGAGGGTGATAGGCGGAGCTTCTAATCAGCTTGGTACCCAAAGCAGCGTGCAACTGCTCCCAGAAACGAGATACAAATAGTGCCCCTCGGTCTGAGGCTATGGTCTTGGGTACTCCATGCAAGCATAGAATTCTTGCAATATACAACTCCGCATATCTGCTGGCATGGAAATGTGTATGCACGGGAATGAAGTGAGCCGACTTGGTTAGTCGGTCAACGATTACCCAAATGGAATCGTGCTTGTTGGAAGTTAGGGGTAATCCCACAATGAAATCCATGCTCACATCTTCCCACTTCCATGCTGGAATTTTCAGGGGTTGCAGCAGCCCTGATTTCCTCACGTGATCCGCTTTCACTCGTCTACATGTATCACACTCGGATACGTATTTAGCCACTTCCCGCTTCATCCGTGTCCACCAAAATTTTCTCTTCAAATCTTGGTACATTTTGTTGCTGCCCGGATGAATGGAGAATTTAGACAAGTGAGCTTCATCAAGTATCTTTTTTCTCAGCTCCATATTCCGGGGTACGACTATGCAGTCATTGAACCACATCGTCCTCTCATCATCTTTCCGGAAACATTTGATTTCCCCGTTGTCTATCTGTCTCCGGAGATGTGCCATACCCTTGTCAATTTTCTGAGCTGCAATGATATCCTCCCTAATGGTAGGTATGAGAGCAAGGTTGTAGAGCGATCCATAAAGAACCAAGTATAAACTCGGCTTTTCCTCCTCCACCAGTGTAATGGTGAGGTTATGGACATGTATTTTCCGTCTCAGTGCGTCGGCAAACACATTCGCCTTGCCGGGGTGGTAATGAATCTCAATCTCATAATCTTTGATTAGGTCTAACCACCTCCTTTGCCTCATATTCAGCTCTTTCTGGGTGAAGATATACTTCAAGCTCTTGTGGTCGGTGTAGAGATGCACCAAATTCCCCAGGAGATAGTGCCTCCACATTTTCAGCGCCAAAACCACAGCCGCGAGCTCAAGATCATGAGTCGGATAGTGCTGCTCATGGTTTCGAAGCCGATACCGGACGCATCACAGTACACGTCAAAGGGCTTGGTCGTATCCGGTTGAGCTAAGACCGGGGCGGTTGTGAGATGCTTCACCAATGCTTGGAAGGCTCCTTCACATGCTGCGTTCTAAACATATTTTGTTCCTTTCTTCAATAATTATGTCATCGGCTTAGCGAGCTTGGAGAAGCCTGGAATGAATCTTGGATAATATCCTGCTAAACCAAGGAAGCTTCTGACTTCATGGAAAGAAGTGGGAGCTTTCCATTTCAGCACTTGTTCAATTTTGCTTGGGTCAACCGCAATGCCTTTCGCTGAGATTATATGTCCCAAAAATGGCACTTGGCTGATCCAAAACTCACATTTGCTGAACTTGGCATAAAGCTTATGGTCCCGCAATAGTTGAAGAACGATTCTCAAGTGTTCGGCGTGTTCTTCTTCTGTCTTGGAGTAAACCAAGATATCATCAATGAACACCACAACGAACTTGTCCAGTTCCGGCATGAACACCGAGTTCATGAGGTACATGAAATGTGCTGGAGCATTAGTGAGACCAAAAGATATGACGAGATATTCGTATAAGCCATATCTCGTTGAGAAGACCGTCTTCGGGATATCCTCCGCACGGATTTTTATTTGATGATACCCGTAGCGAAGGTCCATATTGGAGAACACACTTGCACCCACAAGCTGATCAAACAGGATGTCAATGCGGGGCAGTGGGTATTTGTTCTTGATGGTGACGACGTTGAGCGGCCGGTAATCCACACACAGCCTCAAGGTTTCATCCTTATTCTTCATGCACAGCACCGAGCATCCCCAAGGCGAGAAACTCGGTCTAATGAAACCTTTGCTCAACAGATCATTGAGTTGTTCTTTCAATTCAGCCAGGTCATTCGGAGCCATTTTATACGGTCTCCGTGAGATAGGAGTAGTCCTGGGTGCAAGTTCAATCTTGAACTCCACATCCCGCTCAGGTGGCATGCCCGGGAGATCCTCCGGAAACACGTCGGGGTATTCCAGGACTATGGGGATGTCCTCTAGTTTGAGAGCTTCAGTGTTATAAGTTGCTAAGACTTCTGAGACAGGGTTGTCTAACACCATGGAATGCGAACGGTGGAATGGAGAATTCAAATGAACCGTCCGTGACAGAGTGTCCAGGACAGCGCCATGGTAGCATAACCATGACATCCCTAAGATTGCATCAATCTTCTGTCCCGTAAGGATTATCAAGGTGGTGGGATATATCTTCCCACCTAAGCACAGTGGTGCTTTTGGAATCATCATATTTGCTGAAATCTTCCCTCCCGGTGAGCAGATCATATATGAGCAGTTGGTTGGGAAGACTTGCATTTGATTCTTAGCCACATAGGATGCACTTATGAAACTGTGGGTTGCACCCGAATCGAATAAAATGATGATAGCTTGGTCGTTGAGAGTGAACATACCCGTCAGCATGTTTTCTCCCTCTAGGGTGTCCTCATTGTCAAGGTTGTGAATGCCCCCAGTTCGCTGACCAACCTTCTTGACCGGCGGTCGGCCTCGAGCACCGCCCTGATACTGGGCTTGCCCACTGCTCTGCTGCCCCTGGGGACAGTCCTTCGAGAAATGGTCCGCCTGGCCACACGTAAAGCAAGTGTAGCAAGGCGGTCCTTCACTGATCGGCGGACGGAAACCCGGGGCACGTTGTGGCGGTGGAAATGCCCGGGGCACCATCTGCTTCTGCTGTTGCGGTGGTGGCATCGGCGGTCGGAACGGGGGTGGCTGGAAATAACGACCCCCAAACTGCTGAGCTCGCGCCGGTGGATGCCACTGCTGACCGGATGGTGTCCGATACACCATGCGGTATTTTTGAGGAGCTCCACCCCCACTGCTGGGTGGAGTGCTGCGCTTTCGCTGCTCAGCCACCAATTCACGCTGAGCGTCTTCTTGCATGATCGTGGCGTTGACGAGATCATTGAACGTGCCGCGGTTGCATTGGATGAGATGCGTCTTCATCTCGGGGTTTAACCCCCGATAGAAATGCTCTCGCTTCTTCTCCTCAGTGGAGACATAATCTGACGCATATTGCGCCAGATGGTTGAAGGCACGGGAGTAGTCGTGGGCACTCCTCCCGCCCTGCTTCAGCTCCAAGAACTCTTGGAACTTCCGCTTCATTATCCTGGGAGGGATATGGTAGGTGCGGAACGCCTCCCAGAATTCTTCCCATTCCACGGCATGGCCAGCCTGCAGTGAGGTGACATAGTTCACCCACCACGCACCAACGGCACCGTGAAGCTGCTGCGCCGCGAAGAGAGTCTTCTGCCGCTCCGTGCATTGGAGCAGCCCGAACTTAGACTCGATCGTTCGCAGCCAGTTGTCGGCCTCCAGGGGTTCTGCTGCTTCAGTGAACACTGGAGGGTGCGTATTCATGAAGTCCGAGTACATCACAATGTGGGGCTCACGAGGCTCCGTCTCTTGACACCCCCCGCCAGGGACGTATTTTACACAATCGTGCGGGCAGATCGGTCTTCTCCTCACGATTACCCACCATGGCCGCGATCACATCCACTAATGTAAGCGGAGGCGGCGGTGGTGGTTGTTGCTGCGGGGTGCTGTCGTAGGATGGTGGCTGGGAGTCATCACCCCCTGCTGGCTAGAGCCACCGACCTCATGCGTGGCCCGAGTGCGAACCATTTGCAACCATACAACAATAAAAATCAGTCCCACAACATGATTCATGCTTTCTAATAGGCGTAAAACATAATGACAGTAAAACATGCGATACATCTCATATACAGATAATGTAATAACTTTGCACAAGATACACCATTACCTGACCAAATACAAGCTAGTTAAATTCAACTTGATGGACTTCCTATTTGGAAGTTCATCTCAACTAGGTTTGGTCACTATGAGACGTTAATATCGCTTTGTCATCACGTATACTGCCCTTTTATCTTCAATACGACACAAACATGGTCTCTAGCAAAAGAAACTTGAGAAGGACATATACTCAAATGTGACACCCGGTCCGGTGAAAACGGAACCCAGCTAATGCATATGTGTTCCCAGGATGTTCATCACACATATACATGTAGTCCACAAACTGAATTCAGAATATAACCACGAATAATAGGGTTTAAGTACTTTATTACACCAATCTCTAACTTATTCTTGCAGCGGAAGTCTCTAACTTATTCTAGCAGCGGAAGTCTCTAAATGATAGCGGAAGCAACTAAACAGCAGCTGCTCCATCTCCAACACCACAGGCAAGTTGATGGTAGTTCGCACGCCTAGTACTCCACATGATATTCGAAGTACTCTTCTCCTGTTGCTGATGTTTGTATGATAATGCAAGGGTGAGTACATGTCGTACTCAGCAAGTGCGGGAAAAGTATGACATGTAGCTTACAGCAAGGTAGGGAATAAAAAGGCTCATTGCAGAAAGCAAAGTTTATTTCACAAACATGATAAAAACAGCAACTATCTTTAAGTGAATTTAATCCCAACATATATTTAAGTAAAACAGCAACATACCTCCTTCATAATTCACCACTTTTCATGTCTCAACCAACCATTAATCTTTCTCAACTTTATCTCATGCTCATAATAACCATCTCATGTTCACATCCATCTCATAATCATATAACCGAAAACCAAACTTATTGTCACGACTCAACAGTCCCGAAAGCAATCCCAATAACCATACCATAACCATAACCAAATAACCATCCCAAGTTTCCATCCCAAATTTCCCTCTAATCATGTGAGTTGCCCAGGCGCTTGTGACCGTAAGCACGGCTATCATGATAGTTTTACACTCTTAAGAGGTGGCACCACTTTACCCACAAGTTTGTGATTTCGTCACCCGTCGGTGACTGCAGAACCTCCATTATACCAGTACACAACCGTCGGTGTATGGCCAAGAGATCACAAAATAGCCTTTACAAAGGGGTTACTAGATGTATGGACTCACTAAGGTTTCACCAGCAGACTCGAATCACCATTCTCCCACCTACGGGCCCCCTCTTGTGCCATGCAGTTCCCAGGGCAGTCCTCTCTCGACTGCCATTTCCCGCGCCTTCCACCGTCCATAACAATCTAGCAACTTACCTAATTAGTCAGCTATGCCGCACCCATATTTGGCCTTGTGGTGGCACTGTTTTCCTGGCATGTGCTGGCATGAACCGGTCCTTAGATCTATGGCAAGTAAACCACTGTAAAAGTCCCAAAAACGTGAATGCAAAGGAACGGATGATGGAACGTCATTGTGTTTCTGTTCATGAAAAATGGAACTTACAAAAACTTTCTTACATGGGATGGTATACATGAGGTGCAACCACATGGGTTCAAGCATGCCTTTGAAGGTGTTGGACCAAGGTGGAGTTAAACTCAGGTGTAATCATACATGTACATGAGAAAGAACGAAAATAAGGTCTTTAGTCTCAAAGGCTCAGCTCAAATTGCTGCCAAACATTTGTATACACATGGAGCCTCATACATTTGAATTGAGGAGAATGTGGTGGCAACTTTCTGATTTGAGGGTGAGCCAAAAGGGAATGGACTATGATCATGTTGAGTTCATGCTGAATTCAGACATGTTAGGACAATGGAATGACTTGAGTTATGTCACATAAAATGATAAACTCAAACATGGACATGTGGGAAGAGCTAAAATCTTCTTTAACTCTTGTTGAACACATGTTAACTTAGGGAAGAATTGTAAGGGCCTCAGTTTTTGACACATGTTTGAAGTGTCATCACCACACACACACCTCATTTGTAGCAAGTTGATAAACACATTGGAAGAGATGGTAACCACCATCAACATGCTCATTAGGGAACAAACTCACATATTGCAAGGGTGGTATTTTCCACATGTGATATAGGGCTGGGCATATGAAAACTCCTACGCATTGCTAGGAATGTCCATGCCAAGTTTCACCCAAATTCAAAACCTTTTGAGGTCATTTTGGGGTGTAGCTAGAAAAAGGGCAGTTTGAAACTACATTCAAATTCAAACTGTTTTTATCCCATGAATTCAAAAGTGGGAGACATATTCTTACTCAGCACATTTTTGTGAGCTCACACTCCAATTTTCACTCCATTTGGAGTTGATCTTGACATGAGCTAAGTGGGGCAAATTCAAACCTTATTTGCATTTCAAACTAAACATGTGCTGAAATTTATCCAAACCAAACCCAATTTGAATTCTAACCAATTCAAATGGCTCATGGGTGAATAATTTGAATCACCATGGGTATTTTGGGGCTCACTGTTTACAACAGTGATGAGGAGTTAATTTCAGAGGTTAAACTTGAGTGTGGGACCCACATGTCATAGAGAGGAGGGGAGACTTGCACACAAAGTCACAGCCTCGGTGGGAAATACCACCGAGCAGCTGCCGGCTGTGCCACCGAGAAGCAACCGGCGCCACCAGCTGCTTCCCTCTTCGCGCGCTGGCGCCCAGGGCGGCCTGCTCGTGCCCCCACGCGACCGGCACCGCCTCAGCCCCAGCGAAGACCGGTTGGCTTTATCCCCTCGCGTGCGACCCCGAGCAGCAGCAGTTTTTCTCCCCGAAGCTCTCGGTCGATCGCGAAAACCAGCAAACGATCGCCCCTTTCCGTCCCTGAGCTGCTAGACAGCACCCTGAGATCGCACTCCACCTCCCCAACAACAAAAACCCTGAGCTCTGACCTCCCTTGCCCGAGAACGATCGCCACAGCGGCGACCTGACCTCAGCCGAAGGTCAGGCGCTCGTGGACAGCATTCCACAGGAGCTTTCACGGTCCAGCAAGAGAGGCAACAGGAGCGCACGACCACCATGTTGCTCTCCTCCATGTTTGGAAACAAACCGTGAAGAATCCACTGCGGATTTCCAGCTGTTGCTCTGGCGACCTTAAGCCGAGCTTCTGGTACGGATTCTTCGAATGCTCGCGCTATGATCCTTCTTTGGTTATCAAATCTTGCACATAGGCGCTGGACTAGCTGGCGATCAATTTCCTTTCTGCATCCGTGGTATGAAACCGACTAGGAGTGACGAATTTTGAGCTCGATCAAGGGCGCTCATGGCAGGCACGCTCGGTCACATGGTGCCGACCGACATGCCACCATCTTTGAACCCGTTTGACACCTTGTCGAGCTTCCTAGGTTTGTACTGATGCTGTAGAACCGATTGTTCGAGGTTTTGGCGGGTTAGAACCCACGGCCGACGGCGCCGAACCTCAACCGAGGCCGCCGCACGTCGCCGGGCTATTTCCGGTCATCGCCAGCTCGAACTGACCCCACAGACGTGCTCCTCGACGTCGACAACCCCCTGGCGGCGAGTTACAGACCAAGGGATGGCCGGCAGTGGCAAGCCGGCGAGCTTCGGGTCTGCTCCAGCGAGGGGAGGCGGCGCGGGCGCGAGGGCGCGTCGGGAGGAAGACGAAGCCGGCTGGCCCACACATCAGCGGCAGATATTTTAAATCGGGATCGGGCTGCGGCCGGGATCTGATGTGCTGGCGCACAAAAACCCTGTGGGCCTCAGTGTGCTGTCGCCTCCGCGCCCAACACGTGTCCCCGTGGGTCCCGGCAGATTTAAACTTTTTCCCCGATTTTCAGATTTCATTCAAACTTCAAATCCTCATAACTTGGGCTAGGAAGCTCGAAATTGAGTGAACCAAATTTTGTTGGATTCAGCTCTCTTAGCACTTTCCAGCTCCCTTAATTCTCCAGAATTAATTCCTCAACAATTTAAATTGTTTGGAATTTTAACTGGAGAATCCCTTGGAGGAAAATTCTGAAATTTTGCTGTGATATTCACCATAGTATCCCTCGACTACCATAAAAATTTCAGGTCCATTTGAGCTCAGTTGATCCACCTAATGGTGTGATTAATGAAACTGTTCCAGAGAAAATAGAAAATGTTCAGAAACATTTTCAGAATTTTCTCTGAAATTGTTTAGGTCATATATTTAGCTTGGAATCTTCAAATTAAGTGAGACCAATTCCATTAGAACACTCTGAAAATCTAGTTTTCAGAAAGTCATAGTTTGTTTCATGAAAATCCTTAGAACACCTACAAGCCTTCAATTAAGGTCAAGTACATAATTAATTGTGGAGGGCTCAAATGAGCTTTGCTGCAACTAAAAACTTGACCAAGTCCGTGTTTAGGTTGTAACCAAGCCACAGTAAAAGTTTTACAGTCATTGGGTTTGTCTAGTAAGAGTTATAGACTTCACAAGTTTCAAACTCAATTCAAATGCATTTAAATTAATACATGTACTTCCTATATCATGTAGTCGCTAAGGTCGAGGAGGAACCCGAAGTCCTAGACTTCGTTACTCCGGAGGAGCAGATAGCCTACGACCAAGAGCAGCAAGGCAAGCAACGGTCTGCATTAACCTTTTTACAAGTTTTTATTGTTTTGAGCACATACTTGAATACCTTGTTCTTTGCATTAGAGTCTTGTTTGGAAACCCAACTGCATAACCAAGAACACCATGGGTTGGGTTTAGGATTGCAAACCCCGTTAGCTAATGCAATGCTAAGATAGGGTAGGATTCGGTACAAGTCGAGTAGTTGGAACTACTCACGAGCATAGGCTAGAGGCACTCGACTCGGGTAGAGATAGCACATGATACACATGGCAAGAAAGATGAGACCGAGCGGAGAGTAAGGGCAGCAGGACTTTGGGCCTGTGTGCTGTAGCTCCGCTTGTGTCGATTGAGGACCGAGCCGTGTGCGGGCCTGTTGAACAAGCTAGAACAGTACCGAAGACCTACCGGCTATATGGGGACCGGGAAACCGATGTAACTTGGGTAGCTGGGTGTTGAGGCATAGCTGGTCGTTCAGAGGGTAGGTTGAGAGCTCGAGGTGTGAATCGGCTGGCGGCACTGAGATGCGCGTGCAGAGACCTCTTGCTCAGGACGATTGGACCGGTTCAACATTTGGCTAACGGGTAAAAGGTGGTTGCGTACGACATCCATGATGGTCGTTGTAGGCAACATCGAGTACGGGCGTACGTGACGGGTTGTTCGGGTAACCCTGCAGGTGTAAATTGATTATAATCGCCGTCCCTCGCGGTCAGTGAGTACCACTTGTTCACTGTACCGTGACATAGAGAGAACAGGCTAGTCACATGTTAAAATGTTGCTGATTGAATGATGGACATTGATTGTTAATGATATGCTGTAGTTTAGAGCTAATTAAAGTTCCTTCCAACTTTGGGCAAAGTACATGAGAGAAATGCGTTTCTTGTTTGATTGCGGCTCTCTCATGTGCCTTAGCGTAAGGTTCTCTACTACCTGCTGCTAAAATTTGAAAGTATGGTTCCACTAATTAGGCGAGTCCTTTGCAACTTGTTTTTATCTCATGTACCCATCACCCTCATGTAGAAGTTCCATGTTTAGGAGAGACGGGTCAGCCTTGCTGAGCCTTCGTGCTCGCTGCTTGTGTTTGAAGCTTTTGCAGGGTTCTATGAGGAAGGGACTCCCGAAGAGGAGACGGAACCCAAGGAGGGGAACCCCGTCGAGTGGGAGTCATGCACGCCGCCGTGTTAGTGGGCGTGTGTGCTAGCAAGGACACGTTCACGGGCTGAACGTGAACTTGATGCGTAGTCTACGCCCGTGAGTGTAGACTGGAGTTATTTTGATGTACAAATGTTCATAAACCACTTTATGTAATAAAAGTTTTGCTTCCGCTTTGTACCTTTGATGTGTGTTATCCGATGCTTTGCAACGCAGCACCCCTCAGCGTGATCCTGGCTCGACAATACCGTGGGGTCGTGTCAGCGTTGGTATCAGAGCTCGCTTGAGGTTTAACGCACTACAAAGCTCATCTTTTTCAAAAATCCAGTGAGGAACGAGTTAGTAGCCCGTATAAGGATGTTCTTAGCGTATAGAAAGTGGCAGACTAACCTATTTGTCTATGTCGGAATAAATTGTGCATCTCGGGACGTTTATGTCTTGGGGGGTGTACGTAAGCGCTGTCCACCAGTGCGCACAAGCTGAAGGGTGGAGCCCCACGGGTGGCAAGTAACCCGACCCGCTTTGATATCCTCTACGACTCTTCATGTCGTTTGGGGTATTCGAGCAATGTCTGTCCCTGGCGTGCGTGGTGCAATCTTGGAGACCCCGTCACGTGGTCTGAAACGTGAACACGTAACTCAAGGCGTGGTTGGCTTGAGAACATCCGGGCGAGTGATGACGGCCGGGTGTACGAACTGCATGGATACCGGACTCGGTGTGCAGCCGAGTCTGATGATTGCTTGAGCTATCTGCAGGTAGTCTAAAAATGAAACGGTATACGTGTAGCATCCGTGTGTGAGTGACGTTTAGTGCCACTGAATTAACGAAGCCGGCTAAGTCCGGTATAGGTTTTTCTTGGTGAGGACGTAGTACCGACATGATCTGGTGACGCATCGATGTCACACCCCACTAAATGGACAACTTCATTGTATAACTTGAAGGTTTTGATCCAAAGCACTAAAATTTGCTATAACCTCTTCCCTTAACCAGGATATTCAAAGTTAACAAGTTTTCAACTTATAGGTTGCTAAGGACAGAGCACTCTGTTTTCAGCTGAATTAAGGCTGAGGTTAATCAGAGGTTAGAGGTTGAGTTCTTTCGAGTTTGGGGTCATATGATACATTTCTGGAAATATCTGGAAGAGCTTTACAACTCTTCTGTTGAGGTCCAGAGGTGTTTCATACCTTAACAAATCGAAAAATGCAGTAGAGTTGAAACTGTCCAGAAAACAGGGCAGAGCAAACACTCTCTGTAAACTCTCTGTAAATTGAGCATAACTTCCTGCATAAAAATCCAAAAATAGGAAATGAGGTAGTTCTGGAAAGTTTATGATATGGGTTACAACTTTGTAACAGAAAGTTTTGTCAGATTGGGAACCGAATTAACTGGAATTCTTGGATCAAATCAGTACCTAAAGCAGGGAGGTGCTGTCCAATACTCTCCAGAAATTCTGTTAATTTTGACCTCTCATAACTTTTTAACCAGGACAGATCTTAGGCCAAGCAAATACATTCTGGAAATCTATTGAAGTTAGCTTTAACTTTGATGTTGAGCTCCAGATTTGGTTTTGCCTTTAACATGGCCTAAATCAGGTTGAAATGGAAACAGGTCAGGGCTGTCATGTTGGACAGCAGATCAGCAGTCAAATATGTTTAAATTTGAACTATGTTTCCAAGTTTTATGGGTTCAATGACATGTATAATGTTATAACTCAATGGTTTACTGTTTAAATAAATATTTGACATTTCTCAAATATATTTTTACAGATGACAGCAGACAAACAGTTGGAGAACGGGTGGGTGGTATCTCACTGTTCTCACCACAGCGGCTATCAAGAGGCATTGAGGCAGATGCTTCAATATTTTGGATACAACCAGATGCCGCAGTACTTCACCAAGGAAGAAGGCGAAGAGGGGAACAAGACATGGACAATCCATGTCGAAGTTACTACAGGACCTACGCCACCCGGTTGGGTGCCGTTCACCGTCACGGTGAGAGGTAGACAACCGGAAGGGATGTGGCAAGTGGCAGCCCATGACACCATGTCACGTTTCTGCCAACTACACGTGAAAGCTATGGAGGGAACTCCATTCGTGCTCGTTCCGGTGGAGGAACAGGCTCATCATGTGTGGGAAGGGAGGTACCGGGAGGCAGCCTATCCGGGTTGCCCAGGGTACAGCCCCGCGGAGGCAAACCTTAGCCTCCAGATGAGGGCGGGAAACGCCGTGATGGACAGCCAAGCTGTTCATACGGAGCATCTCGCCGCAAAGCTCAAGGAGAGCACAAGCCGTGGAGACCATTTCGAGAGTGCTCACAGCGCACTCCGCAATGTGCTCCTTCCGACGATGAAGCGACTGAATGAACAGCATAATCAGTTGCATCGTCTGAAGAAGGCGAAGAGGAAAAGCCGTGTCGACATCGCGGCGTTGCAAGAGCTGGTACAGACTTTAACCCAGCAGAATGAGGACCTTGCTCAAGAGCAGGACGACGCTATTGAGGAAGGGCAAGGCTGGGAAGAAGACTACAACCAAGCCATGGACAAGGTGCACGCGTTGCAGGACCTCGTACCTCCGGTATTGGGCATACCGGTGGTCTTGGGCCTTCCAGCAATAGGAGAACCCGAGATGGGAGAAGAGGTGGTAGATCCAGAGCCACCAGCAGAGGTACCGGAGGAGGACGACCCGCAGGAGGTCGAGTTCTACTCCGAGTAGGGGTTTACAGTTGCCAAGTAGGGCAGCTAGAATAGTGTAACCCAACTTTTGTAATGGGTGACATGTCGTGTAGACAGTAGCGTATGTATAGGTTGTGACGACATGAGCACGACTTCTCGGAGACCCGAGAATAATGTATCTTGTATAAAGTTTATGCTTTATCAATATATGTGAATGTTGTGCAAATTAATCATGTGTCACTTCAATACCTACTGTTGCATATGGAATTTTAAGTATGACATGTGCTAATCGCTGCTGTTTTGAATTTCAGAATGACGTGTACTCGTGCCAACCCGGACGTTGGGGGTACTAGCCAAGGGGGACAGACCTCCCAACAGCCTCCCGAGGACTCCTCGGCACAGCAGCAGCAACAGCAACACCAAACACCGCCACCGCCACTGCCAATGGTTACATTGGCCGACATCGTCGCGGCTGTGGCGGACCGGAATCCGCTCATCCAGGATCGCAGAGGGTGGTGCCGCGCGATGCGACACCCGACAGCACACGTCATAAGAACATAATATATTACATGGGAAACAACTGAAACTGTACAAACAAGTACAAACTTCAGATACAACTATTGTTCTATTACACAGCGGAAGACTACACTATACAACTCACGCCCGCCTATTTAGCAAAAGTCGGTTGCCCAGCCCTAGGGCAACCCACACTAGCTGCACGTCTCAGCTCAGCGCGGCGTGTACGGCTCCCACTCAGCCGTGGACCCCGACGGAGGGTAACCCTCGCCGGTGGACTCGTACTCCGAGTCCGTGGGTGGCTCCTCACCTGAAAAACACTTAAGCAGCAACCGTGAGCACGAAGGCTCAGCAAGGCTTAACCGACTCACCTAAGCATGAAACTCTACATGAGGTATACCAAGACATAGGTTGGTAGCATTTCAGCAAAACGACACGCCTACAAGTTCATCCTTAGTTCATCTTTTAGCAACAAGTTAACAGTTCATGAAATCTGAAATTTAGTAAGCAGTATTTGGTGGCACACATGTAGCAATACAATTATATCAACCAGCAATATTGAATCAACATGTTTCATTCATTAATCTACGTTACGACGCAGTGAACAAGCAGTACTCGTCACCGCGAGGGACGGCGAATCGACTCGATATACACCTGCAGGGAAAACCCAAAGAGCACGTCACGTACGCCCACCCGTGGAGCTGCACAGCACGCTCACTCGATGTCGTACGGGACAACCTTTCACCCAACAGCCCAAACGTCGAACCGGTCGCACCGAAACGAGCAGGAGGTTCCCCACACGGAGCATCTCTCTATGCCCGTTGGCAGATTTCCACCTTGCTGCCCTCAACCTACACCTATAAATCGGTGTGCTATGCCTCGACGCCCGGAGGTTTAGGCTACATCGGTTTATCGGGGCCCATATATCCGATATGCCTTCGGTACGTTCAATACTTGTTCAGCAGGGCCGCACACGGATCGGTCCTCAATCGACACGGACAGGGCTGCGCACACAAGACTCTCTCTTGCTGCGCCCTAGCCCCTGCCTAGTCTCATTTTCATTACTAAAGTGATCTCACATCACTCAACCGAACCCGTGTGTCCCCATCCTATCTCGCGAGTAGATTCCAACTACTCGACTTGTACCGAAGTCCTATGACTCATTAAGCATAGCCTGTCTACTCGAGGTCCTTGACACTACCCTCACTCTTTTAGGAACCTTTGGTTATGCAAGTGGGGTTTCATTCACCCTAGACCTAATGCACATACATACTTCATATGACACATGTAAACAAAGTAAGATTTATAAAAGGGTTAATGCAAACCGGGGCTTGCCTTGTTGCTGCTGGTCAGGAGTTAGTTCTTCGTCCGGAAGGAGGAAGTCCAGCACTTCCGGAGTCTCTTCTTCAACGGCTACACGTTAATGAAATACTATATGTTAATTTAGATGCAAATGTGAGTTTTAGAGTAAAACTTCTACTATTGGTTCTAGTAATCAGCCTCTAACACCTGGAACTTTGTTTAAGAATTTAAATATGAACTGGTGTTGGTGGTTTGGCTTGGACTTAATCACATGGTTAAATGCTAAGTGGTTTTCCCCTTTTCCATTTTAATCCCTTAAGTGGGTAAACAGGACAGGGGTGATCTAGAGCTCCAATGGAGCTGAGAATTTTTGTGTGAGTTCCTTGTCTCAAGAAAACTCTCTGGACCAAACATTAGCACTTTTCCTGGAGTGGTTTGCGCAGAATAATTCTCTTGGCAAATCAGCAAGGAAGAATTAATTCTGAGGTAATACCCCTGTTCATGCTCAACTTAATGAACTACAATTTCTATTCTAGCTCATAGAGTTTGCATGAATTTTCCTAGCATTTTTGGAGTCAAGGTTTGCCCAGAATTGAATTTCCAAGTTTTGGAAATTCTCTGAAAATGTTTCTGCATTCAAATAAACACAGCACTTTCCAATTTGAATTGCTCTGACCAAATCGACTCCAAATGGTCTGAAACTTTTACAGGGGTTTACTAATGTCCTAAAGAACATTCTGGCAAAATTTGGGGATTTTTGGATGAACCAAACTCCCTCTAAAATTCTTTTGCTGAAAAGCTTTAAAGAATTTTCCAGAATTAATTAATGGGTTTCATACAAATTGGGTTGTATATCTGGACAGAGCTAGGCAAGATGATTCCAACCCAATTTGAATCCCTAAATTTGGAGCTTCCTAGCAGAAGTTATGGATTTCTAAAGTTTGAGTGGAAACTGGAATTGTTTTACTATTGGAAAAGAACCCGGGCCCACTCTTTAAATCGCAGCCAGTGAGAAACGAGAACACACAGGGTTACTGGGTTTCCCCTGGTGTAGTCACAAAAGATCGGCAGCCACAGAAGATCTCAGCTCTACCGCCGAGTGGCTGACAGGTGGGGTCGGCGCTTCGTCTTCAACCTCCCGCTTCCCTCTTCCCGCGCGCGCCTCTCTCGCCGGTGTTCTTCCTCCCCCCCTCGGTCCCTCCTTCCTAAGCGATCTTCCGGCCTGGCTCTCGCCGCCTAGGGGTTTTGAGGGTCGGGAAACCCGTTTCCGAGGTCATCGTGAGCCCTAACGGCCCACAGAAGGCTGGCGACGGACGGCGTCCTCGGACCGAGTCCGGCGACATCGGCCATCCTCTCTGCTGGCTTACTTTCCCGTCTCTCTCGCCCTAGAGCATCAGTGGCTCATGGCAAAGAACGTCCCGTATGCCAAAGAGCTTGGAAACTCCTCCAAACCCCATGTCACCGTGCGCCCTTGGTTGAAAACCGGCGGCAGAGAGTAAAACTTGAATAGCACCGTGGAGGCTCCACAAATTCTAGTTCTTTTCAGCCTCGGCGACTCGCACCGAGGTCTGTGGCCTATCCTAGGACTAGAATGGCTAAAGAACACACCTGGGTCGTGAATTTTGGAAGATCAACCCCCCCTGACCTATGGACATGTCCTCGGTGTTTCACAAATTCCCGCGGCTCCCATGGAGGGATGGACTGGGGCTTTCGGCAGCGTGAAGAGAAAGAGTAGGCGCACCTTTTTGCTATGTAACCCGGGGTGTGATGGGCTCTGTATCTCCGGAACGTCGAGGAGGCCCGGCGGCGGCACAAACTGAAATTTCTGAGGATGGTTGGTGCTGTGCGCCACACACAGAGGGTGAGGGATCGGCTGGGTAGCTCGGTGAGGTTCAGCAGCGTCCCGCGCACTCCGTCACGATCACCAGTGGTTGTGCGAGGTCCTAGAGGTACTGTTCTACGTGCGGGCGCGAAGAGTGGACGGCGGCGATCGTTTTTATGGCCTGGTGCGGCTGCTCTCGGGGGAAAAACGGGGAGAAGGCGAGTGGAGTATTTGGTTTTCTTCACTGAGGTGTTACCCGCACGAAGCATCAGGCGCAGGGGGCGGCACGTCGACGCCCCGGTGGCTCGCCGCCTCGCCCGGTTCCTTGCGCGCGAAGTCGAGACCCGGCTGCTGCAACCCGCTGTGTACCCGGGTGTGCAGCTGACATGTGGGCCTCCCCTTTCTTCTTTTTCCCTAATATTTCTTTTCTGTTTTTGCTAATTATCCCACCAGCTACTCACAATTTAATGGGAGACTTAGCTCCCAAGTCTTTGTTTGAATTTGAATTCTCAAATTCAAACTTTGTTTGGTTAAATTTGCTTCATATTCAAACTGAAATTCAAAATCAGTTTTGAATTCTTGCAAATTTAGCTCTTGACAAGATGAGCTCCAATGGGGATGAAAATTGGTGGGTTCACTCAGAAAAATGTGCTGAGTATAGATATGGAGCTAACTTTTGAATTTGGGTGATGAAAGTTGCTGCAATTTGAATTTACATTCAAATTGGCCTCTTTTTGAAACAACCCAAAAGTGCCTCAAAAAGTGTTGAATTTGCATGAGCTTTGGACTGAACCTTCCCAAGACTTTTCAAATCCTAGGGGTGAGCTCAACCTCTCATGTTCAGGTGTAGAAACCCTACATTGTGAAGGTGAAGGCTTTCCCCTCTAATCATTCTTTTGATGGGGGCCACTTGCTCTTCACAATATTTCACAATCTACACACAACAAAACTGTTGTGTTGTGAGGTGCATGAAAGTTTTTGCAAGTCCCTTTTCTTGGGCTTTTACATCCCTCCCCCCTTAAAAGAATCTCGTCCCGAGATTATAAAAGAAGAGATAGCGATGTAATAGGGACTTACCCGTGTTGAGAAGCCATGAACTCCGGGTAATTTGAGCGAAGGAACTCCTCGCTCTCCCACGTCGCTTCTTCGGCGGTGTGGTTACTCCAGAGTATTTTGTAGAACCACAACGTTCTGCTACGCGTGGTCCTGGCTTTCTCATCAAGAATTCCCACCGGATATTCATCATATGTTAAATCCGGTTTCAGCTCGCCGATGTCTTCGGTAGGAACAGCAGTTGTATGCTTCAAGCATTTCCGCAGTTGCGAAACATGGAAAATATCATGGATACCAGTCAGAGATGCCGGTAACTCCAATCGATACGCTGCTGGTCCACACTTCTCGGTGATAGCGTAGGGTCCAATGAAACGGGGAGCGAGCTTTCCCTTCACACCGAATCGGTGCACGCCCTTCATTGGAGACACGCGGAGGTACACGTGTTCCCCAACGTCAAAGTGCAACGGCCTACGCCTCTTATCAGCGTAGCTCTTCTGTCGGGATTGAGCGGCCTTCAAATTGGCTTGAATTATCCGAACGCGCTCCTCGGCGTCGTTCACCACATCAACCCCGAATGTGACCCTTTCACCGGACTCGCACCAATTTAATGGGGTGCGGCATTTACGACCATAGAGAGCTTCGTAAGGTGCCATTTTGATACTCGCCTGATAACCGTTGTTGTACGAGAATTCCGCCAAGGGTAGGTGATCATCCCAGTTCCTACCATGGTGGATGGCACATGCTCTCAACATGTCCTCCAGGACTTGATTCACCCTTTCTGTCTGACCATCGGTCTGAGGGTGATAGGCGGAGCTCCTGATTAACTTAGTACCCAATGCAGCGTGTAGCTGCTCCCAAAAGCGAGATACAAATAATGCACCTCGATCTGAGACAATGGTCTTGGGTACCCCGTATAGGCATAGAATCTTCGCTATGTATAGCTCCGCATATTTGCCGGCATTGTAACGTGTATTCACCGGAATGAAATGAGCCGTCTTGGTTAACCGATCAACGATTACCCATATGGAATCATGCTTGTTGGCTGTTAGGGGTAATCCCACAATGAAATCCATGCTCACATCTTCCCATTTCCATGCCGGGATCTTCAGGGGTTGCAACAGCCCTGATTTCTTCATGTGATCAGCTTTCACTCGTCTACACGTATCACACTCGGATACGTACTTAGCTACCTCCCGCTTCATCCGCGTCCACCAAAATTTCTTTTTCAAATCTTGGTACATTTTGTTGCTGCCCGGATGAATGGAGTATTTGGACAAGTGAGCTTCATCGAGGATCTTTTTCCTCAACTTCATATCTCGGGGTACGACTATGCGGTCATTGAACCACAGCGTCCCCTCATCATCTTTCCGGAAACATTTAATCTCTCCATTGTCTATCCGTCTCCGGAGATGTGCCATGCCTTTATCCGTTTTCTGAGCTGCAATGATGTCCTCCCTAATAGTAGGGATGAGGGCAAGGTTGTACAGCGATCCATAAGGAACCAAGTATAAACTTGGCTCTTCCTCCTCCACCGGTGTAATGGTGAGTTGATGTACATGTGATTTCCGACTCAGCGCGTCGGCAACCACATTCGCCTTGCCGGGGTGGTAATGGATCTCAATCTCATAATCTTTGATCAGTTCTAACCACCTCCTCTGCCTCATGTTCAGCTCCTTCTGGGTGAAAATGTATTTCAAGCTCTTGTGGTCGGTGTAGAGATGCACCAAGTTCCCCAGGAGATAGTGCCTCCACATTTTCAGCGCCAACACCACGGCAGCAAGTTCAAGATCGTGAGTCGGGTAGTGCTGCTCATGGTTCCGAAGTTGGCGTGAGCCATAAGCGACCACGCGTCCTTCCTGCATCAACACGCAGCCAAGCCCAATACCGGACGCGTCACAATACACGTCGAAGGGCTTTGTTGTATCCGGCTGAGCTAATACCGGGGCTGTTGTGAGATGCTTCACCAGTGTTCGGAACGCTCCTTCACACGCCGTGTTCCAAACATATTTTGTCCCTTTCTTCAGCAACTCTGTCATCGGCTTAGCGAGCTTTGAGAAACTTGGGATGAATCTCCGATAGTATCCCGCTAACCCGAGGAAGCTTCTGACTTCATGGACTGAAGTGGGAGCTTTCCATTTCAACACTTGCTCGATTTTACTTGGGTCAACCGCAATGCCTTCAGCTGAGATGATATGTCCCATGAATGGCACTTGGCTGATCCAAAATTCGCATTTGCTGAACTTAGCATAGAGTTTGTGGTCTCGCAATCGTTGAAGAACGATCCGCAAGTGTTCGGCATGTTCAGCTTCGGTCTTGGAGTAAACCAAGATGTCGTCGATGAACACTACCACGAACTTGTCCAGCTCCGGCATGAACACCGAGTTCATGAGATACATGAAATGGGCTGGAGCATTTGTGAGACCAAAGGACATGACGAGATATTCGTATAAGCCGTATCTCGTCGAGAACGCCGTCTTCGGGATATCCTCCGCCCGGATCTTGATTTGGTGATATCCAGAGCGAAGGTCCATCTTTGAGAATACACTTGCCCCCACAAGTTGATCAAACAAGATGTCAATACGGGGCAGTGGGTACTTATTCTTGATTGTGACGGCGTTGAGCGGCCGGTAATCCACACACAGCCTCAGGGTCTCATCCTTTTTCTTCACGAATAGCGCCGAGCATCCCCAAGGCGAGGAACTCGGCCTAATGAAACCCTTGCTCAACAGATCATTGAGCTGTTCTTTCAGTTCCGCCAGCTCATTTGGAGCCATCTTGTATGGTCTCCGTGATATGGGCGTAGTCCCGGGTGCAAGTTCAATCTTGAACTCGACATCCCGCTCAGGTGGCATGCCCGGAAGATCATCCGGGAACACATCGGGATACTCCCGGACTACGGGGATGTCTTCTAACTTGAGAACTTCAGCATTATTAATTGCTAAAACTTCCCGGACTGGCGTGTCTAACACCATGGAATGCGGACGGTGAAATGGAGAATTTAAGTGAACCGTCCGTGTCCGAGTCTCTAGGACAGCGCCATGGTATTGCAGCCATGACATCCCTAAGATTGCATCAATCTTTTGTCCCATAAGGATTATCAAGGTGGTGGGATATAGTTTCCCACCTAAGCACAAAGGTGCCTTTGGAATCATCATATTAGCTGAAATCTTCCCTCCCGGTGAGCAGATCATATAAGTGCAGTCGGTTGGGAAGACTTGCAATTGATGTTTAGCCACATAGGATGCACTTATAAAGCTGTGGGTTGCACCCGAATCAAATAATATGACTATGGCTTGATGGTTGAGAGTAAACGTACCCGCCAGCACGTTGTCTCCCTCTGGGGCGTCCTCATTGTCGAGGTTGCGGACGCCTCCAGTCCGCTGACTAACCTTCTTCACCGGAGGTCGGCCTCGAGCACCGCCCTGGAGTTGGGCTTGCCCGCTGCTCTTCTGCCCCTGGGGACAGTCCTTCGCAAAGTGGCCCGCTTGGCCACACGTGAAGCAGGTGAAACGGGGCGGTCCCCCGCTGATCGGTGGACGAAAACCTGGGGCGCGTTGTGGCGGTGGAAACGCCCGGGGTACCGTCTGCTGCTGCTGCTGTCTTGGTGGTGGCATCGGCGGACGGAACGGAGGTGCTTGAAAGGGACGTCCCCCGAACCGTTGCGGTCGCGCCGGTGGTTGCCACTGCTGCCCGGATGGTGTCCGATACACCATACGGTACTTCTGGGGAGCGCCACTCCCACCGCTGCTAGGTGGAGCGCTACGCTTCCTCTGCTCAGCTGCTAACTCCCGCTGAGCGTCCTCTTGCATGATGGCGGCATTGACTAGATCGTTGAATGTGCCGCGGTTCCATTGTACGAGGTGGGTCTTCATTTCGGGATGTAACCCCCGATAGAAGTGCTCCCTCTTCTTCTCCTCCGTGGAGATGTAGTCTGACGCATACTGCGCCAGATGGTTGAAGGCACGGGAGTAGTCGTGGGCACTCCTCCCGCCCTGCTTCAGTTCCAAAAATTCTTGGAACTTTCTCTTCATGATCCCGGGAGGAATGTGATAGGCGCGGAACGCCTCCCGGAACTCTTGCCATTCCACGGCAAGACCAGCCGGACGTGAGGCGACATAATTCGCCCACCACGCACCAGCAGCACCGTGGAGCTGCTGTGCTGCGAACAGCGTCTTCTGCCGCTCCGTACACTGGAGCAGCCCGAACTTGGACTCGATAGTCCGCAGCCAGTTGTCCGCCTCCAGTGGTTCTTCAGCTTCGGTGAACACTGGAGGGTGCGTACTCATGAAATCCGAGTACGACACTTCGCGGGGCTCACGAGGCCCTCGCTCTTGACGTCCTCCCGCCTGGGACGTATTCTGCACGATCGTGCGGAGCAGGTCGGTCTGCTCCTCACGACCTCCCACCAATGCCGCTATCACATCCGCTAGAGTAAGCGGAGGCGGCGGTGGTGGCTGCTGCTGCGGGGTGCTGTCGTAGGCCGGTGGCTGGGAGTCATCGCCTCCACCTTGGCTAGAGCCACCAACCTCGTGCGTGGTCCTAGTACGAACCATCTGCAACCATACGACATTAACCATCAGTTCCGCAACATTTTGCATGCAGTCCAATAGAACTGGGCGTAAAAACATTATGACAACCAAACGTGCGAAATATCTCGTAAGTAGATAATGTAATAACTTTGCACAAGCTACACCATTACCAGACCAAACACAAGTTAGTTTAATCCAACTTGATGAACCCCCTCTTTGGAAGCTCACCATAACTGGGTTTGGTCTCTACGAGACATTAGTATCGCCCTTAGGGTACAACACCCTCTCCAATGAGTTCAACTGTCATTCTTCCGTCAGAATGACCAGTTGCTACCTATTCCAAGTTTTGATCTGGTTCTGGGCATTTTCATGACTCAAGTTGAATAACAAAGTTAAAGTTAACTTTAGTATCTTTCCAACGAGTATGCATTTGCCCCCAGATCAGATTTGGCTAAAAAGTTATGCTAATTCAAAGTCAGCAGAATTTCTGGAAGAATTTTTAACAGCACCTCCCTTGGAAGTGGCTGTCTTCAACCCTAATTCTCCCTAATTTCTGTGCTGAAACTTCAGAAACTTTGAATTGCAAAGATGTCACACATCTTCTACTCTTTCTAAGCGTGTATTATATGACAATTTTAGATTTTTCTACTGGGAGTTATATTTGAAAAACATATCAGTTCAGAGGATGTTTTACTCTGCCCTGGTTCTGGACAGTTACATTCCTCTGGGATTTCAGCCATCTTAAGGCGAGTTTCAGCTCTGGAAGTCTACAACAAAGTTGTAGAGTACTTGAATACCTTTCCAGAGCTATATAGCACACCTCCCTGGGCTAAAAGACCTGTGAGTTATGCCCTGTTGAAGATCAGCAAACATGCTGCCCAAAACAGAGCACTCTGTTTTTCAGTCTCTTTTGGAACTACACTCATCACCATCCCATTCTCTTACCCAACCAGGGTCCTAACTGTTGAACCTATAGATTTTAATTCTTTGTCATCATTATACTCATGCATATGCCTACAATGCCTCGGTACTACGTCCCTTACAAAAGAAAATCCTAACCGGTTCATACCGGTATATACGTCTCAAGTGTGGCACTAAACGGTCTCTCGCACACGTTTTCTACACGGATACATACGTGGTTAGTACCTGCAGAAAACCACACAATAATGGTGCACTCAATGGTTATTCATTTCAGGCAGTTCCATATTTGAAAGTAAATACAAACGCCCGTATCATTGTCATACGGCCGTCCTTGAGCTAAGTCACGTCTCAAGGCACGTGATCGTGTTTCAACACCACACGACGGGGAACCCGAGTATGTCATGAACGGGTCGTCACGGTTGGGAATGTTATCAACCCAACAGATACCACCTACTGCCCTGCAGGGCACGCCGATGGCAAGCGCTGCGTATGTCCTCCTGGGCTATTTCCAGACGAACACACTTTCGCGTTACTGACCACGCGATGGGGTCTCCACTTACTTGCCTAATGCACGCTAGGGATCAGCGTTTCATATGAACTCAGGGACATGAAGAGTCCAAAAGGTTCATATTAACGTCTCACACCAAGCTGTGAGATCAATCCCTGAACCTCGTTCCTCGTCAGGGAGAGCTAACCGAAATTGAACCGCTTTCGGTGGCGTTCCTTACCATACTTACCAGAGCGTAGGTGCGTCGTTACATAATTGAAATTCAGAATTATAACACATAAGTTAGTCTTTGCCACTTTAAGTAACTATGCTAATATAGTCCTTACTTGGGCAACTACCGAATCCTCACCGTATACCTAAGTTTTTCCCATAATGCAGTCCTTTAGTACTGTGCTATCCCCACTGCAGCTCTGATACCAGGCTGTGGCGGACCGGAATCCGCTCATCCAGGATCGCAGAGGGTGGTGCCGCGCGATGCGACACCCGACAGCACACGTCATAAGAACATAATATATTACATGGGAAACAACTGAAACTGTACAAACAAGTACAAACTTCAGATACAACTATTGTTCTATTACACAGCGGAAGACTACACTATACAACTCACGCCCGCCTATTTAGCAAAAGTCGGTTGCCCAGCCCTAGGGCAACCCACACTAGCTGCACGTCTCAGCTCAGCGCGGCGTGTACGGCTCCCACTCAGCCGTGGACCCCGACGGAGGGTAACCCTCGCCGGTGGACTCGTACTCCGAGTCCGTGGGTGGCTCCTCACCTGAAAAACACTTAAGCAGCAACCGTGAGCACGAAGGCTCAGCAAGGCTTAACCGACTCACCTAAGCATGAAACTCTACATGAGGTATACCAAGACATAGGTTGGTAGCATTTCAGCAAAACGACACGCCTACAAGTTCATCCTTAGTTCATCTTTTAGCAACAAGTTAACAGTTCATGAAATCTGAAATTTAGTAAGCAGTATTTGGTGGCACACATGTAGCAATACAATTATATCAACCAGCAATATTGAATCAACATGTTTCATTCATTAATCTACGTTACGACGCAGTGAACAAGCAGTACTCGTCACCGCGAGGGACGGCGAATCGACTCGATATACACCTGCAGGGAAAACCCAAAGAGCACGTCACGTACGCCCACCCGTGGAGCTGCACAGCACGCTCACTCGATGTCGTACGGGACAACCTTTCACCCAACAGCCCAAACGTCGAACCGGTCGCACCGAAACGAGCAGGAGGTTCCCCACACGGAGCATCTCTCTATGCCCGTTGGCAGATTTCCACCTTGCTGCCCTCAACCTACACCTATAAATCGGTGTGCTATGCCTCGACGCCCGGAGGTTTAGGCTACATCGGTTTATCGGGGCCCATATATCCGATATGCCTTCGGTACGTTCAATACTTGTTCAGCAGGGCCGCACACGGATCGGTCCTCAATCGACACGGACAGGGCTGCGCACACAAGACTCTCTCTTGCTGCGCCCTAGCCCCTGCCTAGTCTCATTTTCATTACTAAAGTGATCTCACATCACTCAACCGAACCCGTGTGTCCCCATCCTATCTCGCGAGTAGATTCCAACTACTCGACTTGTACCGAAGTCCTATGACTCATTAAGCATAGCCTGTCTACTCGAGGTCCTTGACACTACCCTCACTCTTTTAGGAACCTTTGGTTATGCAAGTGGGGTTTCATTCACCCTAGACCTAATGCACATACATACTTCATATGACACATGTAAACAAAGTAAGATTTATAAAAGGGTTAATGCAAACCGGGGCTTGCCTTGTTGCTGCTGGTCAGGAGTTAGTTCTTCGTCCGGAAGGAGGAAGTCCAGCACTTCCGGAGTCTCTTCTTCAACGGCTACACGTTAATGAAATACTATATGTTAATTTAGATGCAAATGTGAGTTTTAGAGTAAAACTTCTACTATTGGTTCTAGTAATCAGCCTCTAACACCTGGAACTTTGTTTAAGAATTTAAATATGAACTGGTGTTGGTGGTTTGGCTTGGACTTAATCACATGGTTAAATGCTAAGTGGTTTTCCCCTTTTCCATTTTAATCCCTTAAGTGGGTAAACAGGACAGGGGTGATCTAGAGCTCCAATGGAGCTGAGAATTTTTGTGTGAGTTCCTTGTCACAAGAAAACTCTCTGGACCAAACATTAGCACTTTTCCTGGAGTGGTTTGCGCAGAATAATTCTCTTGGCAAATCAGCAAGGAAGAATTAATTCTGAGGTAATACCCCTGTTCATGCTCAACTTAATGAACTACAATTTCTATTCTAGCTCATAGAGTTTGCATGAATTTTCCTAGCATTTTTGGAGTCAAGGTTTGCCCAGAATTGAATTTCCAAGTTTTGGAAATTCTCTGAAAATGTTTCTGCATTCAAATAAACACAGCACTTTCCAATTTGAATTGCTCTGACCAAATCGACTCCAAATGGTCTGAAACTTTTACAGGGGTTTACTAATGTCCTAAAGAACATTCTGGCAAAATTTGGGGATTTTTGGATGAACCAAACTCCCTCTAAAATTCTTTTGCTGAAAAGCTTTAAAGAATTTTCCAGAATTAATTAATGGGTTTCATACAAATTGGGTTGTATATCTGGACAGAGCTAGGCAAGATGATTCCAACCCAATTTGAATCCCTAAATTTGGAGCTTCCTAGCAGAAGTTATGGATTTCTAAAGTTTGAGTGGAAACTGGAATTGTTTTACTATTGGAAAAGAACCCGGGCCCACTCTTTAAATCGCAGCCAGTGAGAAACGAGAACACACAGGGTTACTGGGTTTCCCCTGGTGTAGTCACAAAAGATCGGCAGCCACAGAAGATCTCAGCTCTACCGCCGAGTGGCTGACAGGTGGGGTCGGCGCTTCGTCTTCAACCTCCCGCTTCCCTCTTCCCGCGCGCGCCTCTCTCGCCGGTGTTCTTCCTCCCCCCCTCGGTCCCTCCTTCCTAAGCGATCTTCCGGCCTGGCTCTCGCCGCCTAGGGGTTTTGAGGGTCGGGAAACCCGTTTCCGAGGTCATCGTGAGCCCTAACGGCCCACAGAAGGCTGGCGACGGACGGCGTCCTCGGACCGAGTCCGGCGACATCGGCCATCCTCTCTGCTGGCTTACTTTCCCGTCTCTCTCGCCCTAGAGCATCAGTGGCTCATGGCAAAGAACGTCCCGTATGCCAAAGAGCTTGGAAACTCCTCCAAACCCCATGTCACCGTGCGCCCTTGGTTGAAAACCGGCGGCAGAGAGTAAAACTTGAATAGCACCGTGGAGGCTCCACAAATTCTAGTTCTTTTCAGCCTCGGCGACTCGCACCGAGGTCTGTGGCCTATCCTAGGACTAGAATGGCTAAAGAACACACCTGGGTCGTGAATTTTGGAAGATCAACCCCCCCTGACCTATGGACATGTCCTCGGTGTTTCACAAATTCCCGCGGCTCCCATGGAGGGATGGACTGGGGCTTTCGGCAGCGTGAAGAGAAAGAGTAGGCGCACCTTTTTGCTATGTAACCCGGGGTGTGATGGGCTCTGTATCTCCGGAACGTCGAGGAGGCCCGGCGGCGGCACAAACTGAAATTTCTGAGGATGGTTGGTGCTGTGCGCCACACACAGAGGGTGAGGGATCGGCTGGGTAGCTCGGTGAGGTTCAGCAGCGTCCCGCGCACTCCGTCACGATCACCAGTGGTTGTGCGAGGTCCTAGAGGTACTGTTCTACGTGCGGGCGCGAAGAGTGGACGGCGGCGATCGTTTTTATGGCCTGGTGCGGCTGCTCTCGGGGGAAAAACGGGGAGAAGGCGAGTGGAGTATTTGGTTTTCTTCACTGAGGTGTTACCCGCACGAAGCATCAGGCGCAGGGGGCGGCACGTCGACGCCCCGGTGGCTCGCCGCCTCGCCCGGTTCCTTGCGCGCGAAGTCGAGACCCGGCTGCTGCAACCCGCTGTGTACCCGGGTGTGCAGCTGACATGTGGGCCTCCCCTTTCTTCTTTTTCCCTAATATTTCTTTTCTGTTTTTGCTAATTATCCCACCAGCTACTCACAATTTAATGGGAGACTTAGCTCCCAAGTCTTTGTTTGAATTTGAATTCTCAAATTCAAACTTTGTTTGGTTAAATTTGCTTCATATTCAAACTGAAATTCAAAATCAGTTTTGAATTCTTGCAAATTTAGCTCTTGACAAGATGAGCTCCAATGGGGATGAAAATTGGTGGGTTCACTCAGAAAAATGTGCTGAGTATAGATATGGAGCTAACTTTTGAATTTGGGTGATGAAAGTTGCTGCAATTTGAATTTACATTCAAATTGGCCTCTTTTTGAAACAACCCAAAAGTGCCTCAAAAAGTGTTGAATTTGCATGAGCTTTGGACTGAACCTTCCCAAGACTTTTCAAATCCTAGGGGTGAGCTCAACCTCTCATGTTCAGGTGTAGAAACCCTACATTGTGAAGGTGAAGGCTTTCCCCTCTAATCATTCTTTTGATGGGGGCCACTTGCTCTTCACAATATTTCACAATCTACACACAACAAAACTGTTGTGTTGTGAGGTGCATGAAAGTTTTTGCAAGTCCCTTTTCTTGGGCTTTTACAGCGGCAATGGCGGGTTCACATCAGCAGCACACGGAGTTGCTGCAGACTCTCATCGCTAATACGTCTCACCCAGAGAGACGTCAAGACCGTGAGGAGCGTCAACAGCAGCAGCGGATGATGTCGCGTACGTATGCACCTCAGCAGCGCATGCCGAGATTTCGTCCCCCAAGCACCGCACAAGCAGCGGCCACATGTTACAAGTGTGGTCGTCCAGGACACTTCGCCAGCAGTTGCCCGGAGAGGCAAGGCGGCGGAGTTGCACCGCAGTTTCTAGGGAGGAATCAACCCCGGAACCCTACTAATGCGCGGCGGGCAAACCCTAGGCCCAGCACCGTCCATCAGCTTGCCATAGAAGACGTGCCGGAGGGTGAGCCAATCCTTGCGGGTATGTTCCAACTCCACCAGCATCCCACCATAGTACTATTTGATTCAGGCGCCACGCCTAGCTTCATTAGCCAAGCTTTCATTGATAAATATAGCTTGCAAATACTATCCACCGATAGTCCTTATGTGATCTGTTCACCGGGTGGGAAAATTTCAGCAAGCATGATGGTCCCAAAAGCGCCATTGTGCTTAGAGGGTAGAGTTTACCCTACGTCTCTAATAATCCTAGAGGGACAAAAGGTCGATGTCATTTTAGGAATGTCGTGGTTAACCTGCCACGGCGCTGTTTTAGACACCGTCCTCCGAGTTGTGCACTTAAACTCAGAAGTGCACGAATCTCACTCCTTATTTCTGGACAGTCCAGAAATAAATCTTCCATGTGTCTATCAAGCCACAACCATCAGATTGGAAGATATTCCAGTGGTCTGAGAGTTCCCTGACGTGTTCCCGGATGATTTGCCGGGGATGCCGCCCGATAGAGAGATGGAGTTCAAGATTGAACTTGCACCGGGAACCATGCCAATATCCCGAAGACCGTACAAGATGGCGCCCAAGGAGTTGGCTGAATTGAAGACCCAACTAACGGACCTTCTGGAAAAGGGTTTTATTAGGCCGAGATCCTCGCCATGGGGCTGTTCGGCATTATTTGTAAAGAAGAAGGATGAGATGTTGCGGCTTTGCGTGGACTATCGTCCATTAAATGCCGTAACCATCAAGAACAAGTACCCGTTGCCACGGATCGACATGTTGTTTGATAAGTTGGTCGAAGCAAAGATCTTTTCCAAGATGGACTTAAGATCCGGGTACCATCAAATTAAGATAAGGGTGGAGGACATTCCAAAGACAGCTTTCTCGACGAGGTACGGACTTTATGAGTACCTGGTCATGTCCTTCGGCCTCACCAATGCTCCAGCTCACTTCATGTATTTGATGAACTTGGTATTCATGCCGGAGCTGGACAAGTTTGTCGTGGTCTTCATCGACGACATACTGGTATATTCCAAGTCGGAGAAAGATCACAAGAAACATCTGTGTATAGTCTTGCAACGACTGCGGGATCACAAGTTATACGCGAAATTCAGCAAATGCGAGTTTTGGATATCGCAAGTGCCTTTTCTCGGGCATATCATCTCAGCGGAGGGTATCGCTGTAGACCCGAGCAAGATCACTCAAGTGCTGAATTGGAAATCCCCGAGAACTGTTCACGAGGTACGGAGTTTCCTCGGACTCACGGGATATTATCGGAGGTTCATTCCGAACTTCTCGAAGATTGCCAAGCCTATGATGGAGCTGCTGAAGAAGGCTACCAAATATGTTTGGAGTCCAGCATGTGAAGCAGCATTCAAGGCTTTAGTCAAGCACCTGACATCAGCACCGGTTTTGGCGCAGCCAGACACAACAAAACTGTTCGATGTGTACTGCGATGCATCCGGCATTGGGCTCGGATGTGTGCTGATGCAAGATCAAAGAGTGGTCGCGTATGGATCACGGCAGCTTAGAAACCATGAGCAGAATTATCCAACTCACGACTTGGAGCTCGCTGTCGTGGTACTTGCACTCAAAATGTGGAGGCACTACCTACTCGGTAACCTCGTACATTTATATACCGACCACAAAAGTGTCAAGTACATATTCACTCAGAAGGAGCTGAACATGAGGCAACGAAGATGGTTAGAATTGATAAAGGATTACGAAATAGAGATCCATTATCATCGGGGCAAGGCAAACATAGTGGCAGATGCGCTAAGCTGCAAGTCACACATCAACAATCTGACCATCACACCGTTGGGAGAGAGCGAACCACCACTGCATGTAATTCCACATGGAGCTCTCTACAACCTAGCTTTGATCCCCACCATCCGTGAAGAGATAGCGGCAGCTCAGAATCATGACAAGGGCATGTCACATTTGCGGAGACGTGTTGACAGTGGGGGGCTGAAATGTTTCCGGAAGGACGGAGACGGCGTCCTATGGTTCAAGGACCGGATCGTCGTACCCCATAACCCGGAGCTACGGAAGAAAATTTTTGATGAGGCCCACTTATCAAAATTTTCTATTCACCCAGGCAGCAACAAAAGGTATCAAGAACTCAGAAGCAAGTTTTGGTGGACACGGATGAAGCGGGAAATCGCAAAGTACATGTCCGAGTGCGATACATGTCGAAGGGTGAAAGCAGACCATATGCGGAAACCGGGACTGCTACAACCACTGGGCGTTCCTGCCTGGAAGTGGGAGGATGTGAGCATGGACTTCATCGTCGGTTTACCCACCACCATTCAGAAACATGATTCTGTGTGGGTGATCGTCGACCGGCTCACCAAAGTTGCCCATTTCATCCCGGTCAACACCAACTACAACGCCAAGAAGTACGCTGAACTGTACATCTCACGGATCCTATGCTTGTACGGCGTACCCCGTACCATCATATCGGATCGGGGCACTGTGTCCCGTTTTTGGGAGCAGCTGTACGCTGCCTTGGGGACGAAGCTGATCCGTAGTTCAGCATACCACCCGCAGACGGATGGGCAAACCGAGCGGGTGAATCAGATCTTAGAAGATATGCTACGAGCTTGTGCTATCGACCACGGCAAGAATTGGGATGATCACTTGCCGTTAGCCGAGTTCTCGTACAACAATGGGTACCAAGCCAGCATAAAGATGGCGCCCTACGAGGCGCTATACGGAAGGAAATGCCACACACCGCTGAATTGGTGTGAGTCTGGCGAAAGGGTTACCTTCGGGATTGACCTTGTCAACAACGTGGAAGAAAAGGTTCGATTGATTCAAGCGAGCCTAAAAGCCGCCCAATCCCGTCAGAAACAGTATGCGGACCGAAGAAGACGCCCATTACAATTCGAAGTGGGGGATCACGTATATCTACGTGTGTCTCCAATGAAGGGCGTAAACAGATTTGGGGTGAGAGGAAAGTTGGCACCCCGATTCATCGGTGCCTTCCAGATTACCGAAAGATGTGGATCGGTAGCATACCGGCTGAAATTACCCGAAGCACTTCCCGGTGTGCATGACGTCTTTCACATTTCCCAGCTGAGGAAGTGTCTTAAGCTATCTACTACCGTTCAGCTGGGGGACATTGAAGACCTGCAACCAGATCTCACCTATCGGGAGGAACCGGTTCAGATCATTGACGAGAAGGCCCGAACCACACGCAACCGTACGTTGTGGTTCTACAAAGTTCTATGGAGTAATCACTCCATGGACGAAGCGACATGGGAGAGCGAAGGATTTCTTCACGCTAACTACCCCGATTTTTTCACGTCGCATATCCAATAATTTTCCACCGTCCTCTCTCTCATTTTCACCTTATAATCTCGGGACGAGATTCTTTTAAGGGGGGAGGAATGTAAGGGCCTCAGTTTTTGACACATGTTTGAAGTGTCATCACCACACACACACCTCATTTGTAGCAAGTTGATAAATACATTGGAAAAGCAAGTAACCACCATCAACATGCTCATTAGGGAACAAACTCACATATTGCAAGGGTGGTATTTTTCCACATGTGATATAGGGACTGGGCATATGAAAACTCCTACACATTGCTAGGAATGTCCATGCCAAGTTTCACCCAAATTCAAAACCTTTTGAGGTCATTTTGGGGTGTAGCTAGAAAAAGGGCAGTTTGAAACTACATTCAAATTCAAACTGTTTTTATCCCAAGAATTCAAAAGTGGAAGACATATTCTTACTCAGCACATTTTTGTGAGCTCACACTCCAATTTTCACTCCATTTGGAGTTGATCTTGACATGAGCTAAGTGGGGCAAATTCAAACCTTATTTGAATTTCAAACTAAACATGTGCTGAAATTTATCCAAACCAAACCCAATTTGAATTCTAACCAATTCAAATGGCTCATGGGTGAATAATTTGAATCACCATGGGTATTTTGGGGCTCACTGTTTACAACAGTGATGAGGAGTTAATTTCAGAGGTTAAACTTGAGCATGGGACCCACATGTCATAGATAGAGGAGGGGAGACTTGCACACAAAGTCACAGCCTCGGTGGGAAATTCCACCGAGCAGCTGCCGGCTGTGCCACCGAGAAGCAACCGGCGCCACCAGCTGCTTCGATCTTCGCGCGCTGGCACCCAGGGCGGCCTGCTCGCGCCTCCACGTGACCGGCACCGCCTCAGCCCGAGCGAAGACCGGTTCGCTTTATCCCCTCGCGTGCGACCCCGAGCAGCAGCAGTTTTTCTCCCCGAAGCTCTCGGTCGATCGGGAAAACCAGCAAACGATCGCCCCTTTCCGTCCCTGAGCTGCTAGACAGCACCCTGAGATCGCACTCCACCTCCCCAATGACAAAAACCCCGAGCTCCGACCTCCTTTGCCCGAGAACGATCGCCACAGCGGCGACCTAACCTCAGTCGAAGGTCAGGCGCTCGTGGACAGCGTTCCACAGGAGCATTCACGGTCCAGCAAGAGAGGCAACAGGAGTGCGCGACCACTGTGTTGCTCTCCTCCAAGCTTGGAAACAAACCGTGAAGAATCCACTGCGAATTTCCAGCTGTTGCTCTGGAGACCTTAAACCGAGCTTCCGGTACAGATTCTTCGAATGCTCGCGCTATGATCCTTCTTTGGTTATCAAATCTTGCACATAGGTGCTGGACTAGCCGGCGATCAATTTCCTTTCTGCATCCGTGGTATGAAACCAACTTGGAGTGACAAATTTTGAGCTCGATCAAGGGCGCTCATGGCGGGCACGCTCGGTCAAACGGTGCCGACCGACTTGCCGCCATCTTTGAACCCGTTTGACACCTTGTCGAGCTTCCTAGGGTTATACTGATGCTGTAGAACCGATTGTTCGAGGTTTTGGTGGGTTAGAACCCACGGCCGACGGCGCCGAACCTCAACCGAGGCCGCCGCACGTCGCCGGGCTATTTCCGGTCACTGCCAGCTCGAACTGACCCCACAGACGTGCTCCTCGACGTCGACAACCCCCTGGCGGCGAGTTACAGACCAAGGGATGGCCGGCAGCGGCAAGTCGGCGAGCTTCGGGTCTGCTCCGGCGAGGGGAGGCGGCGCGGGCGCGAGGGCGCGTCGGGAGGAAGACGAAGCCGGCTGGCCCACGCGTCAGCGGCAGATATTTTAAATCAGGATCGGGCTGTGGCCAAGATCTGATGTGCTGGCGCGCAAAAACCCTGTGGGCCTCAGTGTGCTGTCGCCTCCGCGCCCAACACGTGTCCCCGCGGGTCCCGGCAGATTTAAACTTTTTCCCCGATTTCAAGATTTCATTCTAACTTCAAATTCTCATAACATGGGATAGGAAGCTCCGAATTGAGTGAACCAAATTTTTTGGATTCATCTCTCTGAGCACTTTCCAGCAAATCAAGTTTCACTTCATGAAAACCCTTAATTCTCCAGAATTAATTCCTCAAAGTTTAAACTGTTTGGAATTTTAACTGGAGAATCCCTTGGAGGAAAATTCTGAAATTTTGCTGGGATATTCACCAAAATATCCCTCAGCTACCATAAAAATTTCAGGTCCATTTGAGCTCAGTTGATCCACCTAATGGTGTGATTAATGAAACTGTGCCAGAGAAAATAGAAAATGTTCAGAAACATTTTCAGAATTTTCTCTGAAATTGTTTAGCTCATATCTTTAGCTTGGAACCTTCAAATTAAGTGAGACCAATTCCATTAGAACACTCTGAAAATCTAGTTTTCATAAAGTCATAGATTGTTTCATGAAAATCCTTAGAACACCTACAAGCCTTCAATTAAGGTCAAGTACATAATTAATTGTGGAGGGCTCAAATGAGCTTTGCTGCAACTAAAAACTTGACCAAGTCGGTGTTTAAGTTGTAACCAAGCCACAGTAAAAGTTTCACAGTCATTGGGTTTGTCTAGTCAGAGTTATAGACTTCACAAGTTTCAAACTCAATTCAAATGCATTTAAATTAATACATGTACTTCCTATATCATGTAGTCGCTAAGGTCGAGGAGGAACCCTAAGTCCTAGACTTCGTTACTCCGGAGGAGCAGCTAGCCTATGATCAAGAGCAGTAAGGCCAGCTCCGGTTTGCATTAACCTTTATACAAGTTTTTATTGTTTTGAGCACATACTTGAATACCTTATTCTTTGCATTAGAGTCTTGTTTGGAAAACCAACTGCATAGCCAAGAACACCATGGGTTGGGTTTAGGATTGCAAACCCCGTTGGATACTGCAATGCTAAGATAGGGTAGGATTCGGTACAAGTCGAGTAGTTGGAACTACTCGCGAGCATAGGCTAGAGGCACTCGACTCGGGTAGAGATAGCACATGATACACATGGCAAGAAAGATGAGACCGAGCGGAGAGTAAGGGCAGCAGGACTTTGGGGCCTGTGTGCTGTAGCTCTGCTTGTGTCGATTGAGGACCGAGCCGTGTGCGGGCCTGTTGAACAAGCTAGAACAGTACCGAAGACCTACCGGCTATATGAGGACCGGGAAACCGATGTAACTCGGGTAGCTGGGTGTTGAGGCATAGCTGGTCGTTCAGAGGGTAGGTTGAGAGCTCGAGGTGTAAATCGGCTGGCGGCACTGAGATGCGCGTGCACAGACCTCTTGCTCGGGACGATTGGACCGGTTCAACATTTGGCTAACGGGTGAAAGGTGGTTGCGTACGACGTCCATGATGGTTGTTGTAGGCAACATCGAGTACGGGCGTACGTGACGGGTTGTTCGGGTAACCCTGCAGGTGTAAATCGATTATAATCGCCGTCCCTCGCGGTCAGTGAGTACCACTTGTTCACTGTACCGTGACATAGAGAGAACAGGCTAGTCACATGTTAAAATGTTGCTGATTGAATGATGGACATTGATTGTTAATGATATGCTGTAGTTTAGAGCTAATTAAAGTTCCTTCCAACTTTGGGCAAAGTACATGAGAGAAATGCGTTTCTTGTTTGATTGCAGCTCTCTCATGTGCCTTAGCGTAAGGTTCTCTACTACCTGCTGCTAAAACTTGAAAGTAAGGTTCCACTAATTAGGCGAGTCCTTTGCAACTTGTTTTTATCTCATGTACCCATCACCCTCATGTAGAAGTTCCATGTTTAGGAGAGACGGGTCAGCCTTGCTGAGCCTTCGTGCTCACTGCTTGTGTTTGAAGCTTTTGCAGGGTTCTATGAGGAAGGGACTCCCGAAGAGGAGACGGAACCCCATGAGGGGAACCCCGTCGAGTGGGAGTCGTGCACGCCGCCGTGTTAGTGGGCGTGTGTGCTAGCAAGGACACGTTCACGGGCTGAACATGAACTTGATGCGTAGTCTACGCCCGTGAGTGTAGACTGGACTTATTTTGATGTACAAATGTTCATAAACCACTTTATGTAATAAAAGTTTTGCTTCCGCTTTGCTTTTGATGTGTGTTATCCGGTGCTGTGCAACGCAGCACCCCTCAGCGTGATCCTGGCTCGACAAGACCGTTGGGTCGTGTCAAGAATTTCACTCCCAAAAAGCTAACTCATATGCACATTCTCTATCAGTAGAGGGGAGGGAAGTTTAAACCCCATTTTTGAACCCTTGCAAAGCATTCATGTTCAGATGGTCCAAAAGCATATATATGAGATGACCATTGCAGTCCTCAGGTATTGAAGAGTTTAAGTTCCAAAATGGGAGGAATTTTAAGCTCATATACCATTTGTTCAAAGCATTGTTTGAGATCACCTTCAAATTCAAATTTGAGGGGCATGGTCAAACTGAAATTGTGCGGTTCAGCTTGGGACCAAGATTGATCAAGCATGGGCTAGGAACAAACCAAAGGGTTTCACCCAAATTCAGATGGGTCATCACCAAAGAGGACTTAAATTTCAGTTTGAATTAAATGGTCTACTTCAAGGCAAAGAAGGCCCTTTCCAAAAAGGAAATTCAAACTGTTGTTTGGAAATTTGTATTTGCAACGGCCAACTTAAGGATCAGATGGAATATTTGAATTCCTCAGGTCCAAATTATGAGGGAGACAAATTTTGAGAAAATTTGGAGGTGCTTTGATATGTATATCAAGGGGACTTGTAAATTTCCTCTAAATTTGAATTCAAATTTGAAACTGAGGCAAAACTGGTCAAATTGCCAATTGACTTTTGGATTTGAGTACCTCATGGCTGAATTTGCATGTGCCAAAAATTTGGAGATCTTTTGGGGGCAGAGAGGAGCTGTGGGCTCCACATGTCATGGACTGAAGATGGGGTAGACTTGCAACCGAAGCAAGCCTCTTGCTCTGTTCACACTGAGCCCGAAGCGGGCAGCCGTGGCGCTCCACCGAGGCAGCAGTCACCGCCACCTCCAAAGCTTGTCAGGGGTTGATTTTTCATTGCTCTTATGACCCCACTGAGAGCGCAACGCTTCATCCGACCGCCTCACAGCCGCTGCTCACCGACTGCCGCGCGCCTCGGCGAGAAACTCGGCCGCACAGGGGAGAGCCGTCGGCTCACCGCCGCCCGGCTGCTCCACCCCGTTGCACGACGAGCTAAGCTGCCCCACAGCACCGCCGGACCTCCCTCAGCATGGCAGAAGCAAGAACCGGGCGCTAGCCCTGTCGGGACGTCGGCGTCGAGCTCGGTTCTCCTCCACAACACCGAAGGAAGTCGCTGCGGCAAGATCACGTCGCCCGTCCACCACAGAGCATCTCCCGTCGTGCTGCAAAAGCAAAAAGGTGCGCCTGTAACCCTTCTTGCTCCACAGAAGCGCTGGTAGCTTGTCACCGGCCGTGCTCCCCGGAATTTGGTTTTCCCCGCGGACATGCAATATGAGCCGCCTATAGAAAACCGAGAAATTAAGGCAACACGGTGCACCACTCATCACCAGACTTAGAAACCCAGCTGTAGACATCCGTGCGGACACGTGGGATCAAGAACTAGAGAGAACTGTCGAGGAAACCTTCGGTTCTTTGGGTTTTTTGAGTTTTCACCGAAATCCACCTAGGTCACACGGTGAGCTCCTAGTTGCCGATGTTTCTCACGAGATCAGAACCCAGGACGTTGCTCCCTAGGTCGTGGCGATGCTGTAGGAACTAACCGGAGCAAGGTTGTGGCAGTACAGCGCCCTAGCGACGTCGCGAAGTTGCCGAAGCCACTGTGGCCGTCGCACCTAGGGTTCCGGCCATTCTCGATCGGAGATGAGGCCGGAAACGTGTTCCTCGTGCGAGAATACGTGGGGGCGGTGAAAATCAGCAATTTCCGAGGACCGGACACCCTTCCCGGCGAGAGCTCCGGCGAGCTCGGCGGCGGGATCGCGCAGGCGTCGGGAGGAGGAAGATGACCGGCGGGTCCCACGTGTCAGTGGCGGAAAAATTAAATCCCCGATCAGCTGCGGCCCCGGGATCCAGTGTGGTGGCACAGGAAAGGTCCTGTGGCCCCGTGTGGCGTGATTCCAGCGGCTGACGCGTGTAGGGGAGACCCACTGTCAGGGTTTGAACATTTCCCGAATTAATTTGAATTCCAGATTTAGTTCAAACTTTAGAACCTCATAACTTTTGCTTGGAAGCTGCACATTTAGTGATTCAAATTGGGTTGGATTCAGGATGAAAAACTCTATCCAAATATGCAACCCAATTTGTATGAAGATCAATAGAAAATTTTGGAAAATTCTTTAAAGCTTTTCAGCAAAAGAATTTTAGAGGGAGTTTGGTCATCCAAAAATCCCAAACTTTTGCCAAAATATTCTTTAGGATGTTAGGAGACTCCTGTAGAAGTTTCAGCTCATTTGGAGTTGATTTAGTTGGGAAAATTCGGATTTCAAGTTTCTGTATTCAAATGAGTACAGAAACATTTTCAGACAATTTCCAAAACTTGGAAATTCAGTTCTGGGCATTCCTTAGCTCCACAAATCCTAAGAAAATTCAGGCATACTCTCTGAGATATTTGTGAAATTTTAGTTCACTTGAATTTGCATGAAAGTGCAAATTTATTCAGAATTAATTCCTTTTTGCCTAAATGCTTAGGGAATTGTTCTGGGTGATCTACTTAGTGAAATATTCTGAATTTTGGTCCAGAGGACTTTCTTGTGACAAGGAACTCACAAGAAAATTTCGAGCTCCATTGGATCCCTGGATCAGTAGTGTTCTGTTCAACCAATTAGGTGATCACCACCCAAGTGATGAACCTCACTTCTCACTTGATGATAGTGCTTAAACACACACCCAAACCACCACCCAAGTGTCATTTTAAATTCTTAAACAGAGTTCCAGTTTTAAACTTGTCTTTAGCACTTGCTAGCAAAGGTTTTATAATTAAACATGTATACATATTCATAACGTGTAGTGATTAAACGTGGAAAGTGAAGAAGGAGAAGTTGAGCTTGGATCGAGGAGCAAGAAGGGCAGGAGTTGAACTTCAAGACATCAGCAACTAACCCCATATCATCTGACTTTAGTCACCTGCAAAACCAAGGCAAGCCCCGGTTTGCATTTAAGTTGTTTTCTAAAGTTTTTACTTTGTTCACTACTATTGGTCAAGGTTTGTATGTGCATTAGGTCAAGTATGTTTTATACTCCACTTGCATGACCAAAAAGAACCCTGGGATCAAGAGTAGAATGGTTTCATCGCTGTAGAATAAGGCCGTGCTAAATAGGCTAGGACATCCGGTAGAAGACGAGTAGTTGGAATCTACTCGCGAGCTATAGTTCAGGATCACATAAGTGTGGTTGGAAGGGAGAGGCAAACTAAAGTTTACATTTCTAAAGATGAGACCGGGCAGCGGGGCTAGGCAGCGACAAGACGAGGTCTTGGTCGAGTAGCTCTGCCTGTGTCGGTTAAGGACCGAAGCGTGTGCAGCCCCGCTGAGCAAGTTTTGAGTTGTGTACCGGATGCTTACTGATATATGGGAACCAGGAAACCGATGTACCAGGTTCACTGGGTTGTAGAGGCATACCACATCGTCTCGTTAGACCTATGAGCCTGAGACGGCGCGACCGGTTCTACAGTCTAGTGTCCTGTGAAAGGTTGCCACATACGACGTAATGAAGGATGCCAGAGTTGGGTCTTCAGAGGCGGGCGTATGTGTCGAGTTATCCGGGTAGTGTTTGATTCGAATCACCGTCCCTAGCGGTTATGAGTACCGCTTGCTCACTGTGTTGTGACGTAGTAAGCAAGTTGTGTGGGAACAGTTTGCAAAAGTATAATTGCTGCTATGATTATGTTAAACTGCATGAGAACCTTGTTTGAAGTAGAGATAGAGCAAACTAAATTTATTTTTCACCTTGGCACAAGTAACATTGGAATGAAGCGTTTCTTGTTTGATTGTGGAGTTCCAATGTTGCTAGGCGCAAGGTCACTACTATTATGGCTAAAATCTGAAAGTTAAGGATGAACTCGTAGGCGAGTCTTTCGCAGAATTACAGGATTAGGTCTTAAGTTACCCTCATGTAGAGTTGCATGCTTTAGGAGAGACGGTTAAGTCTTGCTGAGCCTTTGTGCTCACTCTTGCTATATGAGTGGTTTTGCAGGTTAATCCGATGCTATAAAGAAGGTTGTCCGGTGAGGCTCGAGAACTTCCGAGTCATGTATCACCGGGAGAACCTAGCCGCTGCCAAGTCTTCGTGTTGCTAGCGAGAGGAGTCCGCGGGCTGGACCTCTTCTCGAGTGCTTCTTAGATATTCGACGTGAGCTGTTTATAGACTTCCGCTGTAGCTATTTTATGTAAAGTATTTACAAAGAACAGTTGTAAGCTTCCGCTTTGATTTATGTAATACATTGTTCTTTATTTGTGTGCTGTTGGGTGCCATATAACACGGCACCACCCAATGCGATCCCCGGGCGAGGCGGCACGGCCCCGTGGTCGGGACCAGGCCCTCCTCAACCACCATCTCATTCTACGACATCCACGAACCAAGCTTGCCTAGATCTCCCCTGATTTTATGCTCATTATTATTATCAAGTTCTCATCATCATTATTCATATGAGTGCAGTACTTAGACATGTTCTACTTCGCCTTCCCGTATCCCATAAGCTAAGCGAAGCGAAAAGGAAAAAAGGACCATATCTGACTCATCAACTTTCCCGGCGACAAGGATGGTTAACAAAACTAGTAAACTCCTATAAAAGGGTTTCCCATCAAGTTTACTCAAGCATACACATTTTCGCAAACGAAACAGTTTTCAAAAACATGGGATTAATATGGTCAAGGGGCACTTGCCTTGCTCCTGTGGCTCTTGTTGCTCACGTGTCTCGAAGTCTCGGTGCTGTAGTTCTTCGTAGATGGCTTCCTGAGCTTGTCCTTCTACTCACGACCATGCACATACAAAATTATAGCAATCAAACATTATGCACAAACTTTACTCAAGATGGACTGGTGCAAATCCTATGATGCTGTTTTATTAGACCAGTTTGTACGTGTTCTTGCATGTTTTACTGGGCTTGCGTGGGGTTTTATGGTGAACAAAGGTGTAAGGATCAAGTGTGTACGTGGTGATGATCTTGACTCAAGATCTAGATCAATTCCACGGTCAAAAACAGATCAACACGTGATCTGTCCACACGAAACAGCTTCTGTTCGAAGGGAACGAAGAAAACAGATGCGAAGAAACCGCGACAAGGTCGTAAGATGGGTACGAAGACCTACCTCACTTCTCTTTGGTGGCGGGGCCTTCCTCCTAGCAATGGCATCAGCAACGGCGAGGCGTGACGGCGCTCATCGACGGGCTCACCGGTGGGGCTCACCGGCTACTGAACTCCGTCACGGGGTTCAACTCGGCGAGTTGGGGGCTAGGGCCTCTAAGTTGTCAACTTGGGAAAGGTGTTACGGCCAAGGGGGTTTTCGGGTTCTATTTATAAAAGGAAAAGAAGAGTCCTACTCCGATTGGATTTGAAATAAGAGTCCTATTCAATTTGTTTTCGATCTTAACAACTTATCTCCAATTGATTTGGTGCGGTAGCAACGTGGAAATCGTGTCGGTTTCCTTAGTACCGGCTATTCCCGCGCGCACAGGAGAAAAACCGCCTAAGGACCTCGTATCTCCGCAGTGGTGAGCTCCGGAGATGCCACGTGTCCAGCGGGGGCCGGTCCTTGCTTCCCTTCAGAGGCGAGCTCTGGACCTGCCACGCGTCCAGCGGGGCGGGGCCTCCCTTTTCCTCAGGGGCGAGCTCCGCGTGCGCCACGTTTCTGGTGGGGCAGGGCCTCCCCTCTGTACAGAGGCGAGCTGCGGTGGTGACACATGTCCAACAGCGTTGGACCTCCCTTCTCCTCGGAGGTGAGCTCCGAGGATGACACGTGTCCAGCAGTGTTGGACCTCCCTTCTCCTCGAAGGTGAGCTCCGAGGACGACACATGTCCAGCAGTGTCGGACCTCCCTTCTCCTCGGAGGTGAGCTCCGAGGGTGACACGTGTCCAGCGGGGCCGGACCTCTCGGAGGAGAGCTTCGAGGGTGACACGTGTCCAGCGGGGCCGGACCTATCAGAGGCGAGCTCCGAGGGTGACACATGTCCAGCGGGCCGGACCTCTCGGGGGCGAGCTCTGAGAGCGACACGTGTCCTGTGGGGCCGGGCCTCATCCCTTCCTCTGGGGTGAGTTCTGAAGTCAACACGTGTCCCGTGGGGCTGAGCCTCGCTTCTCCACAGAGACTAGCTCCGAAGTCAACACGTGTCCCGCGGGGCTGAGCCTCGCTTCTCCGCAGACACTAGCTCCGAAGTCGACACATGTCCAGCGGGGTCGGACCTCGCCCCTTCCTCAGAGGCAAGCACCGAGCCTGCCACGTGGCCAGCAGTGCCGGACCTCACCCCCTCCGCAGGGATGAGCTCCGAAGGCGCCACGTGGCCAGCGGGCCGCGGGAAGTGTCTACAGCGCTCCTCGGCGAATTGGAATTGGCTCTTTTCAGCTATCTTTCTCCCATTTTTATGATTCTTTCCCATTTCTATTTCTTTTATAATGTTTTTCTATATGCAATGCATGAATATAAAATTGAGGGTGTTACATCAAATCTTTCACTAGTTGAAGATAACCACTCATGAGTATGTTCTACCCCATTGGAAGTACTTAAACCCCCTATGGTACACAATCTCTCAAATGAGTTCAACTGTCATCCCTCTGCCAGAATGACCAGTTTCTACATATTCCAGATTTTGATCTGGTGCTGGGCATTTTCATGACTCAAGCTGAATACCAAAGTTAAAGTTAACTCCAGTATATTTCCAAAGATTATTCATTTGCCCTCAGATAAGCTCTGGTTAAAAAGTTATGATAATTCAAATTCCACAGAATTTCTGGAGGAATTTCAACAGCACCTCCTTTGGAACTTGCTGTTTTCAACTCTAATTTCCACTGAATTCTGTGCTGAAATTGCAGAAACGTTGAATTGCAAAGATGTAAGAAATCTCCTACCCTTTCCAAAAAGGTGTCATGTGAAAATTTTATTATTTTCTACTGGAAGTTATGCTTGAAAAACAGAACAGTCCAGAGAGTGTTTTGAATCTGTCCTGGTTCTGGACAGTTTACAATCATCTGGAATTTCAGCCAGTTTAAGGTGTGATTCAGCCCTGGAAGTCTACAACAAAGATGTAGAGTACTCAAACAACTTTCCATAACTATATCCCACACCTCCATTGGCTAAATAATCTGTGAGTTATGCTCTATTAAAGTTCAGCATACATGCTGCCAAAACAGAGCACTCTGTTTTCAATCCCTTTGAACTAAACTGATCAACTAATAAATTCTTCTACCCAACCAGGGTCCTAAATATTGAAACTTGGTTATTTTAGTTCCTTGTTACCATTATCTTTCATGCAAATGCCTATTATATGTCGGTACTACGTTCCTCACAAAAAGAAAATCCTAACCGGATTATACCGGCATATACGTCTCAATTGTGGCACTAAACGGTCTCTCGCACACGTATACTACACGGGATACATATGTGGTTAGAACCTGCAGAAGAACACACGATAATGATGCACTCAAAGGTTATTTTCAGTTCAGACAGGTCCATATTTGAAAGTAAATACAAACGCCCGTATCATTGCCATACGGCCGTCCTTGAGTTAAGTCATGTCTCAAGGTACGTGATCGTGTTTTCACACCACACGACGGGGAACCCGAGTAGAGCGCGAACGGTCGTCACGGTTGGGAATTTTATCAACCCCACAGATACCACCTACTTCCCTGCAGGGCATGCTGATGGCAAGCGCTGCGTATGTCCTCCTAGGCTATTTCTAGACGAACACACTATCACGTTACTGACCATACGATGAGGTCTACACTTTCTTGCCTATGCATGCTAGGGATCAGCGTTTCATATGAACTCAGGAACATGAAGAGTTCAAGAGTTTCATATTAACGTCTCACACCAAGCTGTGAGACCTATCCCTGAACCACATTCCTCGTCAGGGGAGCTAACCGAAATTGAACCGCTTTCAGTGGCATTCCTTACCATTCTTACCTGAGCATAGGTGCATCATTACATAATCAAATTTCAGAATTATAACACATATGTTACTCTTGCCACTTTAAGTAACTATGCTAATATAGTCCTTACTTGGGCAAACTAGCGAATCCTCACCATAACCCTAAGTTTCCCCGCAATACAGTCCTTAATTAGTGTGCTATCCCCGATGCGGCTCTGATACCAGCCTGTGGCGGACCGGAATCCGCTCGCCCAGGATCTCAGAGGGTGGTGCCGCACGATGCACACCCGACAGCACACATCATAAGCACGATATTGTATTACATAGAAAACCAACTGAATATGTACAAACTAGTACAAGACTTCAGTTACAAACTAGTATTTGGATTACAACAGCGGAAGCTATGTTTATACAACTCACACCATCTAACTAGAAAAAGTCGGTTGCCCAACCCTATGGGCAACCAACACTAGCTTCACTTCTCAGCTCAGCGTGCCGTTTACAGCTCCCACTCAGCTGTGGTCCCCGACGGAGGGTAGCCCTCGCCATTGGACTCGTACCCCGAGTCCGTGGGATACTCCTCACCTGAAAAACACTTATAGCAGCAACCGTGAGAACGATGGCTCAACAAGACTTAACCGACTATCCTATGCATGAAACTCTACTGCAGTTCATAATGACAATGGGATGGTAATTTGCAGCAAACGAGCACGCCTATAAGTTCATCCTTATTTCATCTTTTAGCCACAAGTTAACAGTTCCTGGAATCTGAAATTTAATGAGCAATATTTGGTGGCACACATGTAGCAATACAATTTTATCATAATAGTAATATTGAATCATCACATTTCATATATTAACCTACATCACGACTCAGTGACCAAGTGGTACTCATCACCGTGAGGGATGGCGAATCGACTCGATATACACCTGCAGGGATACCCGAAGAGCACGTCATGTACGCCCACCCGTGGAGCTGCACAGCACGCTCACTCGATGTCGTACGGGACAACCTTTCACCCAACAGCCCAAACGTCGAACCGGTCGCACCGAAACGGACAGGAGGTTCCCTAAACGGATCATCTCTCTATGCCCGTTAGCAGATTTCCACCGTGCTGCCCTCAACCTACAACTATAAATCGGTGTGCTATGCCTCGACGCCCGGAGGTTTAGGTTACATCGGTTTACCGGGGCCCATATGTCGATATGCCTTCGGTACATTCAAACTTGATCAGCGTGGGCCACACATGGATCGGTCCTCAATCGACACGGACAGGTCTGCGTCCACAAGACTTCCTTTTGCTACGCCCTAGCGCCTGCCTAGTCTCATTTTCTTACTAAAGTGATCTCACATCACTCAAACCAATCCCGTGTGTCCCAAAGCCTAAACTCTCGAGTAGATTCCAACTACTTGACTTGTACCGAAGTTCTATGAATCATTAAGCATAGCCTGTCTACTTGAGAACTTAGACACTACCCTCACTCTTGTAGGGAAATTGTGGTTATGCACTTGGGGTTTCATCCATCCTACACCTAATGCACACACATACCTCATGCTAAGTATTCATAAAGCAAAACTTTGCAAAATTTGTTAATGAAAACCGGGTCTTGCCTTGTTGCTGCTGGTCAGATGTTAGGGCTTCGTCCGGAAGAAGAAATTCCAGCACTTCCGGAGTTTCTTCGCCTTCAGCAACTACACGTAAGCAATATACTATATGTCAATTGAAATGTAATGTTTACAATGGAATATGTAATTACCATAACTCTATCTAGCCCTCCCCTTTGGTTCTGAAATTTTTATGGTGGCTTGGTACGGACCTAATCATAGTCTTGACCAAGTTTCATTTGAAACAAAGGTCATTTGAGCTTTGTACAAATAAAAGCCTATTTGGTCATTAATATAGCCTCTAAGGATTTTTAGGGACTTTCATGGCTCAAACCCTTACTTTCTGGAAACTAGAAGTTGATATGGTTCTAATGGAATTGGTTTCATGTCATTTGAAGGATTCTATATCAAGTTATGCCCTAAACAAGATTTGAGAAAATCTGAAAAATGTTTCTGTACATTTTTCTATTTTCTCAGGGCAGTTCAGTTAATCACACCATTAGGGGGACTAAATGAACTTGGATGGGTCCGAAATTTTTCCTGTGACTCAAGGGTTTTCCAATGACCCTCCCAGCCAAATTTCAGAATCTTTCATAAAGTAATTCTACAGATAAAATTCCAAATATTTTAAAATTTAGGGAATTAATTCTGGAAAACAATTAAGTTTCATGAGCTGAAATTTGTGTTCTGGAAGTACTCTAAAAGCTGAATTCAGCAAAATTTAGTTCACTAAATTTGGAGCTCCCTGCAAAAGTTATAGCTAGTTGAAGTTTGACCCAAAACTGGAAAATTCCAGAAATCTTTAAACTTTGCGTGTGGGCCCCACCACCCGCCTTCTTCTTCCTCGCGCGCGCCCGAGCGTTCAGCGGCGGTGCACTCTGGCGAGGTTCACCGGAAGTGACTTCCCAGCCGCCCCCAGCACTAGAATTGGCCGCCTAGCCCTATCTCGCCACGTGAAACTTGCCTCGGGGATCGGAGCTCGCCGGCGGTGACCGGAAATGGCCGTGCGACGTCAACCGCGGAGGCTAGGGCTCCGGCGAGGTAGTTCTCGCTCTCTGAGGCATAAAAAAGGTCACAGTTTGCTCGTGGAGCACCAGTGGATCACGAGGAACCTGACGTGAGTATACTCGGAAGCTAAAAGTGCATGCAAATCCACTCTCGACGGCGACGCGAGCCGTGTTTGCACCGGCGGGTATGGAAATGGCTATAACTCGGGCATTTCTGGATGGTTGTACTCAGTTCTTCATCGAGGAGGGACGCTAGGAGGTGTAGAAGCTACTTGCGATCTAGCTTGACCATTGATTCAACATGTAAGCCGAAATTTTGGTTTTTGCCTAACTCGGTCCGTTGTACTAGGGTTCGGGACATTCTAAAATTATTGCTAACTGATGGATCATTTGCCAAATGGTTTGCGGCTACACCATCTAGGGACCCCCACGCACCTTTCTTGTGTAGCACATGGAGGGAGAAGATGGCCGGATTGGGCTGTCGACAGTGAGCCGAAGCACAGCTCTGCCGGTCACTTCCGGTTTCTTGACTTCAACAGCTTAAACAGCACGTAACCGAGTGCAACTCGCTGGTGTAGCATGGGGAACAGCTAGAGCACACCTTGGCGCTCCTTTTTGCTGTAGAGACCACGAGCAATCGATGATTGGCACTGGTGTGCGCTGAAGGATCGAAGGGGTTGTCGCCGCTGCTGTTTTTCGCGCGCGTGGGAGCTGAGCAGAGTGGCACTGGCTGGGGAGGAAAGTGAAATCCGTTTGTTCCGCGTACGTGGTGATTGGGAGGAGCACGGGCTGATCTCTGGCACGCGCGCGATCAAGGCAATGAGGCGGCAACAGCCCCGGCGGCTGACCGACGGCAACAGAGTTGGTTTCCCTCTGAGTACAGTCACTGATCAGTGGGTCCCTCTCCCCTCTAATCCCTTTTCTGTTTTTAATTTTTGTTTTCACTGAAAAGATCCCAGCTACTCACAATTGAATGAAAGACTTAGCCATGACTTTATGGTTTGAATTTGAATTCCTCAACTGAAATTGTTTTGACTAAATTTGCTGCCCATTTGAATTTGAAATTCAAATTCAGTTTTAATTATTGCAAATTTGGCTCCCGACATGATGAACTCCAATGGGGATAAAAATTGGTGGACTCACTCAGAAAAATGTGCTGAGTTTGAATATGAAGTCAACTTTTTGAATTTAAGTGATGAAAGCGGCTACAATTTGAATTTGCATTCAAATTAGCCCTTTTTTCAAATGTCTCCATAATGCCTCAAAAAGTCTTAGATTTGCATGAAACTTGGCCTGAGCCTTCCCAAGAATATATTAGGTCTAGGGGTGAGCTGAACCTCTCATGTTTAGGTGTATGACTCCTACTTTTTAAAATTATGGCTTTCCCCTCTATTCACCCGCTTGATGGTGTTTACTTGCTCTTCTCAAATGTTCAAGAGCTATCCACCAAATGAACTGTGGTGGGGTGATGTGCTGAAATGACACTTTTGCAAGTCCATTTCTTGGGCTTTTACACTAGCATTTTGCCTTTCACCATAAGAATACCCAATGCCATATTTGACATTAGGAGGTCTTGTGACCGAGTATGCACTATGTGCATACTTGATCTTCTCCTTGTCAAACATGTCACTTTGAGAGGGATGCTTGTTTTTATCAAGTTTGACTTTTCTTTTATGTGGGTGTCATTTTTAGTACATCTACAAGTTACAAGAGTTTTGTGTTCAATATGTTGAGAAGGTGAGCTTAAGTAGGATGAAGAACCACTTTGCTTGAGTGACTCAGCTTGCGCCTCTAGAATCTTATTAACCTTGGTTAAGTTAGCAAGCTCATCCTTGAGTGTAGTGTTTGAGTCTCTTAGCTTCAAACAAGTCTCCTTGCTTGTAGGTAACTCAAGCTCAAGTGATTTGATTCGCTCCTTTTCAATCTCAAGAAGCCCTTCAATCTTAAGATATTTCTCCTTTTGGAGAATGATCAAATCTTATTGTCAATTGACAAGCTCCTCCTTATCAACTATCTCATCCATTAGAATTTTCATTCTAGCTATAGTGTTTTTATCTAAACCTCTAAGGATATCTTCATCATCACTAGAATTATCAGTATCACTAGTAAAAGAATGCAAGGAGGGAGTTTTGGTTTTAACCTTTCTTTTTCCTTCCTTGGACATTAGGCATGTGTGGTTGGTGTCCTTCCATGCTCCCATGGTTGGGAATAGGGTAGACTTCATGGTAGGCTTCTTGATAGCTATGGTGGCCATTTCCTCTTCTTCTTCACATGAGGACTCATCACTGGAGTCCCATTCCTTCCCTAGATGAGCTTGGCCATATTGAGACTTGTTGTCTTTACTCTTCCTCTTGTTGTCTTCATGTGGACAATCAACCATGAAATGATCATATTCTCCACAATTGTAGCATGCACGCCTCGTCTTGGATCTTTGTTTGTCCTTGTATATTCTTTCATTTGAGCTGCCACCCTTTTTTCTTATCATCATTTTCTTGATGGTTTTGATGAACAGGATCATGTCTTCTTCATTGATATCAGTGCTGTCATCATCACCATCATCGTCCTCAAGAGCTTCTGGGGATTCTTTTGATGTTGGCTTGCATGTTGCTTTTAGTGCAACTCCTTTCTTTTTTTTCCAAGGTGAGATCGGCAAGTTCCTTGACATGCTTGGCTTCCTTCTCCATCATTTCAAAGTTGATGATCTTACCAAGAATCTCGTTTGGGGTCATTTTGTGAAACCCGGGACATTCTCTGATCATGGAGAAGAGTGTCAAGTTCCGAGGTATGAATGCCCCAAGAATTAACTTGACCACCTCATGATCCGTCCACTTTCTGCTACCATGGGCTCGGACCTTATTGATGAGAGACTTCAGTCTATTGTACATCTCTTGAGGTGATTCTCCTTCTTTGATGGCAAACCTTCCCAATTCACGTTCTATCATTTCAATCTTGGCTTCACGCACATGACGATCACCTTCATGTGCGGTTTTGAAAGTGTCCCATATTTCTTTAGCAATTTTGAGTCCATCCACCTTGGTGAACTCGTCTCGGCTCAATGATGAGGTGATTACCGCTGTGGCTTGAGCGTTTCGATGAATAGCTTGTTCTTGATCCAGGGTTAGCTCTTCATTGCCATCAGGTATATCTAAACCTGTACACACTATATGCCAAAGACTGTGGTTAAGAGATATAATGTACATTTTCATGTTTTGTTTCCACATCGTATAATCAATTCCATCGAGGTGTGGTGGTTTGCCTAATGGAATTGACAAATAAAGATTATTTGAATTTAAACACTCATAATTAAAAGGATATCGGGAGTAGCCTTTGTGACTACCCCCTTTTTGGTTTTTGTCTTCGATTTTCTTCCCGTTGGGGTAGAGCGCCTTCTTCCGCATAAGCACCTTTAGTTGGAGCATCTCCTCATCATCATCCTCGCAGTCCTGGATGGCATTGAGCAGCTTCTCCAACTTTTGGTTCCCTTCGTCACCACCATTTCATAATGGAAGCCCTTGGATTCACCATTGATTTCGGACATCATCTCTTCGAGCGGTGATTCTCTTCTGAAGAGTTTGGCTCTAATACCAATTGAATGTACACGAACATGAATGAATGTAGCCTAGAGGGGGGTGAATAGGCTCTTTGAATTTTTAGGCGGTTTCATGAAACACTTAGCAGGCTGATTACTTCCAGGTGGGCCGGACTAGTCCGGTATGGTGCGGACTAGTCTGGTATGATCGTAACTAATAGATCCAAGTGAGACTTGTTCCTACTTCAGGTATTTGTGCAGTGCAAAATAAATGCTTATTTAAGTATAGTGAAGTAAGATACAATAACTCTCAATTTTAACGCTAGGTGTCGATGTAAACAAAATGATGACTAATACCCTTAATTAGCAATTGAAGGATGATCAAGAAGACACAAGACAAGGTTTTTCCCGAGGTTTGATTCCACCCAAGAATCTACATCCATGTTGAGGAGTCCACCAAGGACCAGGTCTTCACCAACCCTTCCCTTGTTGAATCGCCACAAAGGTTGATTCAATTCTACTATCCACACACAGGTGTAAACAATTGTACGTGGGGCGTTCTCACAATCTGAGAGCTCCCACAACATTACAGAAAGTAATTCTTCCTCCCCCACACACAAACAAAGAACAACGATCAGCTATTGTGTGAGAGAAGACAAACCAAGAGCTAATTGTTGAGAAGAACTACTCTCTCCTTGATCCAATCTATAATCCTGAAAGACTTAATCTTTCTGGGCCTAGAATGAGTGGAGAAAGGTGCTTTTTGTGCTCTTGGGGCGTGCGGCGGCGCTGGGAGTCAAGTCTTCTTCATGTGTGGCCGTGCACCTCTATTTATATATAAGGTTTCCAAAAACCCTAGCGGCCGGACTAGTCCGCTATGTTTACCGGACTAGTCCGGTGTGCCGTGTACAATTTTTGTGTTGCATGCGGCACAGTGGAAACCCTAATTTGATGTGTTTATAGAAAGTTGAACGGACTAGTCTGGTCCAAGAGCATCCGGTGTAAGATGAATGCCGGTTCCAGAGAGTTGAACGGACTAGTCCGGTTTCAGAGCGGACTAGTCCGGTGCAAGGTGAATGCTGGTTCCAGAGAGTTGATCGGACTAGTCCGGTTTCTGAGCGGACTAGTCGGGTGCAAGGTGAATGTTGGTTCCAGAGAGTTGATTGGACTAGTCCAGTTTCTGAGCTGACTAGTCCGGTGCAAGGTGAATGTTGGTTCCAGAGAGTTGATCAGACTAGTCCGGTTTCTGAGCGGACTAGTTCGGTGCAAGGTTAATGTTGGTTCTAGAGAGTTGATCGGATTAGTTCGGTTTCTGAGCCGACTAGTCCGGTGCAAGGTGAATGTTGGTTCCAGAGAGTTGATCGGACTAGTCCAGTTTCTGAGCCGACTAGTCCGGTGCAAGGTGAACGTTGGTTCTAGAGAGTTGATCGGACTAGTCCGGTTTCCAAGCGGACTAGTTTGGTGCCTGTGTTGTGAGGCAACAGAAAGTTGAACGGGCTAGTCCGGTTTCTGAGCCGACTAGTCCGGTGCACCGTGTTGTGGGTGATTGAGATATGTTTCAATCTCTTACCCCTATGTAAAGGTTTTGAGCTCTTGAGATGTGTCTCTCACAAACATCCTATACAAGTATGTCTGCACTACTCTTGGCTCATGAATATGTTCTTTTCCTTTTTCTTAATCACTTGATTTTTCACCTTTTTGAGTGCACTACTTCTACCTTACACGAGTTAATCTACATTCATCTCAACAAGTTCATTAGGATCTCAATTCATTTGTCATCAATCGTTCAAAACCCACAAGAGAATGACTAGATGCACTTTCAATGAAGAGTTCAAGAGTTTCATATTGACGTCTCACAACTAGCTATGAGACCTATACCATTAACCACTTTCCTCGTGAAGGGAGCTAACCGAAATTGATCCGCTTTCGGTAGCGTACCTTACCTCTTACCTAGTGGGCGGTGCGTCGTTACAAATATAGCATAAAAATATGTTAGTTTGCCACTTTACATCACTTAGACTAGTTGTAAACATTATGTGGGCCTAGTACCGAATCCTCACTCGTAAACTCTAAGTTTTTGAAAATACATGTCTTTTAAGGTGCGCTATTCCCAATGCGGCTCTAATACCACGCCTCTGGGGAACTCCGCCCCAACAGTCCAGGAATCACATTGGGTGGTGCCGTGCGATGCGGCACCCAATAGCACACGTCCGAAAAACACACATACACAACAATATGTCTTTTATACATAGAGTTGTCTAATTTTACAAATAATGTATATCGTACATTGCAGCGAAAGATAAGAATACACTCACGGACTATAGCCTACGCTAAGCAAAATGAAGCCATCCTTCCCACGGATGCTTCACACTAGCACCACCTCAAAAACTCGGCGGCGCGCAGGGTTCCAAGTGAGACTCACACTCCTTATTGGGTGCTGCCCCGCTCGGATCTCCCATCCTCCGTAACGTTGCCTTATGCAACGTTACCTGCAAAACAATGGATCAACAGACCATAAGCTTATGCTCAGCAAGACTTAACCGACAACCTACACATGGAACTCTACATGCTGAAAATAGAGGGCTGAATAGAGAAGTTTGCATAAACTATGAACTTGAGCTAATGGAGAGTTCTTACTTCAAGTTTTTAGCAACTTTATAACCCTCATACAATTTACATCAAGACTCCACAATCAAACAAGAAACGCTTCATCTCGATGGCACTTGCCTGAGGAGAAAGTAAATTTAGTGAGCTACCCTAGACCCATACATACCTTGCACCATCAACGCCGAGACTCCACAATCAAACAAGAAACGCTTTGTCTCGACGCTACTAGCCCAAGGTAGAATGTAAATTTAGTGAATCCCTCATCTCCAATATGAGGATTACTCACGAAGCATATTAACTTTTCCCCAGTTTCTTACTACGTCACGACTTAGTGTACAAGTATGCTCACAACCGTGAGCGATGGTGATTCGAATAAAAAACACCCGGATGACACGACACATACACCCGTCCGAGACCGGTGATCAACCGATCCCCTCAACATCTTATGTGGCAACCATTCACACGACATCCATATATTGAACCGGTCCCACCGACTTGGATTAAGTCCCACTACGGCAAACCCTTGTAGAGCCAACTTGTCTATCCTTTCAGCATCTGCACAGGGCGGTGGGGATTGCCTCGACACCTAGGTTAACATGTTACATCAGTTTTGTGGGTCCCATATAGCCAGTATGCATCCGGTACACAATTCAAACTCGCGCAGCGGGGCCGCACACGAGAACGGGCATTAATCGACTCAGACAGAGACTAAGTTCACAGGACTACGTCCTTGAGTCTTCCATCCATACTGCCCGGTCTCCATTCCCAACTAAGAGGATCAATTCTCAACTCTTCCGATTGATCTCCCTAAATCCCGTTTCACGAGTAGGAAACGGCATACTCGAGTTATGCCTATTTTAATCCATTTTCCTTAACTTGATGACAGCAGTTATGATTAGGTAAAAACCTATTCTAAACCAAACTCCAGGGATTTATTGAGCCATGCACGTGGAGTGTCATACAAACTAGACTTACTGCAAAAATCAAAATGCTAGACATTATAAAGTGAATACAAATAGAAACTTGTAAATTTTGATGCAAATCAGGGCTCGTTTTAGTGTTGATTCTGACCATTCTGTCAATAGGAGCAAGTTAGCGGCCTCCGAAGTCTTCACGTGAATTCCCTCTACCGAAATGATCAATATAAAGGATGTGTCACATTATGAAATAATGTGCTATATACAAACTACAGAAGCAAAACCTAAGAAGACAGAGGATTCTACGGTTGAAATTTTTACATAAACTTTCTAATATCATAATAGAAGTATGGTAAAATTTTCAGAAGCTTTTGAGGAAGGAGTTGGCCACAAAAATTCTTGGCACCTTTAACATTCAATGATTTATAGGAATTTAACTAGACTTGTTCATATTGAGGAATTTAATATCCCAATAGTTATGGACCTAAGGTTCCTAGGAAAATTTGTTTCAAAATTTTCTAAGTCTTCTGCTGGCCAGAATGGAGGATTGAATTTCATTCCATTTTCTGACATTTGTTTCTGTGATTTTTCAGCCCATTTAAATAATCCTGAGAAAACCTACTGATTAAGCCACCTTAATCATCTCCAAAAATTTTGCTGCCCAAAATTGGGAATGTTTCATAAAGAATTGCTCCTGGAATAAATCCCTAAATGATTTAGTAAAAACAATTCTACAGAAATTCCTGGGCATTTTCATGTGAGGGCCGAGAGAGGACCTCGTCGGGTGGTGCCGTGATATGTGGCACCCAACAGCACACGGGTCAACAAAACACATCACATTACATAAATCATTTGCGGAAGCGTACAAAAGTGTTTTACAAGTACTTATATCAAAATAAGATACAGCGGAAGACTATAACTCTCACGACTCATTTCTAACTTAGCAACAAAGAAACAGTCCAGCCCGTGGACGATTCTTACTAGCAACACGAAGACAAACCGTAGCGGCGAGGATGCTCTTTGAGTAAGCACTTGGAGTTTCCCTAGTCCCATCGACATCCCTTCATAAGCATGAAGTCAAATCTGCAAAACAACTCGGATAGAATCCGTGAGCACAACGCTCAGCAAGACTTAACCGTCACCCTAAACATGAAACTCTATGTGAGGTTATGAACCTAAAGTAGGATGGCATAATGCATAATAAACTCGCCTAAAAGTGAATCCTTACTTTCAGGTATTATTTGCAGCAATTTTAAGTAACCTTGGGCACGCCACATCAGGAGTCCACAATCAAACAAGAAACGCTTTCCCCCGATGTAAATTGCTCATGGCAAAAAAGAATCGAGTTTGCCCTAACTAAGCATCAAAGATACAGCACCAAGGTAGTAAAAATTTCAATCCAATATGATTAGTTCCTTTCTCATGCAAGTTCTTACTACGTCATGACTGTGAGAACAAGTATGCTCGGTCCATTCCGCGAGCGACGGTGATTCGAAGCAATAACACCCGTACTACACGACACGTACGCCCGTACTCGACGTTGCCTACAGCAACCATCACTGATGTTGTACGCGGCAGCCTTTCTCCCATTTCACCCCCATTGAATCGATGAAGTCGCCTGTAAAGGTCCCAAAAATGTGAATACAAAGAAACATGAGTTTGCACAAATGTTGGTGTCATGTGTATGAAAAAGGGGATTGGTTTAAACTTTTTACACATATGATAAAACACATAAGAGGTTGTTCAAAAACCAACTTAGGGTTACTTGCATGTTTGGACCCTAGGTGGATTAAGACCCCAGAAGTGAAGTACTCAAGTGCAAAGGAAGGGTTTAAAAATCAGATTTGGAACTAAAGGATCAAACCAAATTTAAATGAGGGAGGACACAATGGGAATTCAAAACTGTTGTGTTCAAACTCTTGTTTGCAGCAGCTAAAACCAGAATCAAGTTGCATATTTAGATTCCTTAGGTCCAAATTAGTGGGTAAGCAAAGTTTCATCAACTTTTGAAAAGATTTGCTACCCATTTTTCCAAATGGAGTTAAGTGTGCAAGGGGTTCAAATATACATTTGAATTTGGATGAAATTTGTCCAACTATCCAAATGCTGCTCATTATTCAACTCTAAACATTTGAATTGGTCACTTGCCAAATTTTGGAAATCTTCTGAGGGCTGAGGAGGGACTGCCTGTGGGGCTCACATGTCATTGGGAGAAGTTCAGTGTGCAAAAGATCTTCAGTCCGGGCAGTCCACGGTCTCTGTTTTTCCTCCTCCCCGCGAAGTAACCACGCCACCGCGACACCTCGGGCTTTCTCACCACGCGACACAGGAGCCGACCAGAGCCACCTCCCCCTCACGATCGTCGAGCTGGCGACCTGTTTCCCCCACTCTTATCACCGCAGCTCGCGCGTCGCCCTCTGTTCCCACTCTCGCGCACAACAGAGGCCTGCCGGTGCCGCTTCCGTTCTTCCCGTTGCAAACCGGCGTCACCCCTCCACTGCACGAGTGATCCACGGCAAAAGTGAGCGCCAACGCGTGCGCCAGCTACCCACCTCACTACTACGCTGTGTTGTCGCTTCGTTTGGCCACAATTTGACGATTGCCGCCGAGAACCGAGGCTCACCGGCGGGAAACCGAAGTTGGTCTCCGTGGACAGCACACCACGGCCGCTTTCACCGCCCGTTCTCTGCACGAAAAAGGTGCGCCTTAACCTCCAGATCGTGTAGCTACAACCCTCATGGCAATTGATCGATCGAGCGTGGAGAATTTCCCAGATTCCCGAAAGCTAGTACATGCGGGCCGGTGTCGGTCTACCCCGAAATTTGAGTCGCACGGTCCAACAGCTCGGGTGAGCTTGCACACACCTTCCTCAACTCCTAGTGGTCCTCCTCGACCAAGAACCGAGTTATATGGTCCAGAAATGACCGGGTTCTTGCTGTTTTTCGGGCCGCCATGGAAAAATAGCTCGGGTCACCGTGGAGCTCTATGCTGGTGGCCTTTTCACGAGGTTTGGCGCCCATTTCCAACACCCTCGAGCTCCCACGGTGCTCTACGATCGTTTACCGACCATTGTTATGCGGTGTAGCACATTCCCGACCACGCCGGAACCCTAACGGCCGCTGTCACCGTCGGGCACCCTGTTCCGGCGATCTACGGCCGCCGGCGACAACCGAGCCGAGTTCAGCGTCGTGAGTTAGGGTGGGGTGGCGAGTCTGAGTCGGAGGATGGCCGGGAAGGCGGTTCCGGCGACGCTCGCTGGAGGGGGCCGCCGTGGGCCCTGTTTGGTGCGAGGAAGGAGAAGGCCTGCAGGGTGGGACCCACTGCCAGACATTTGAACATTTTGGGATTTCAGTTTCTAGTTTAAACTTTGGAGGGCCACAACTTTGTGTAGGAGAATCCAGAAATTGTGAAACAAATTTTGTTGGATTCCTATAATGGAGTACTATCCAAATATGAGACCCAATTTGTATGAAACTCATTATTTAATTCTGGAAAATTCTTTAAATATTTTCAGCAAAAGAATTCTTGAGGGAATTTGGTTCATCCAAAAACCCTCAAATGTTGCCAGAATATTCTTTAGGATGTTAGAGAACGCCTGTAAAATTTTAAGCTCATTTGGAGTTGATTTGATCAGGGCAATTCAGATTTGAAGTTGCTGTGTTCACTTAAATACAGAAACATTTCCAGAGAATTTCCAAAACTTGGGAATTCAGTTCTGGGCAAATCCTAGCTCCAAAAATCTTAGGAAAACTCATGAAAGCTCTAGGAACTATAATGGAAATTTTAGTTCACTAAGTTTGGCATGAACATGGGTGTTATCTCGGAATTAATTCTTCCTTGCTTAATTGCTTGGAAAATTGTTCTGAACAAACCACTCAAGGAAAAGTTCTAATTTTTGGTCCAGAGGACTTTCTTGTGACAAGGAACTCACATGAAAATCCTCAGCTCCATTGGAGCTTTGGATCACCCCTGTTCTGTTTAACCTTTTAAGGTGATGAATATAGAAGAGGGAGAAAACACTTGGCACTTAATCATGTTGCTTAGAACCAAACCCAAACAACTAGCACTAGTGTCATTTTAAATTCTTAAACAAGGTTCCAGTTTTTAAACTTGTCATTAGAACTTGTAGCAAAGTCTTTACAATTAAATATATGTGCATATTCATAACGTGTAGCATCTACGTGAAGAACTTGAAGTCGTCGGAGTAGAGATCAAAGGAGGGAGGCAAGAGAACAAGCCAAGTGCTCTTCACTAACTGAGATATATATATATTAGTTCCCTGCAAAACAAAGGCAAGCCCCGGTTTGCATCAAAACTTACAAGTTTTTATTTGTATCCACATTATATTGTCTAGCATTTGGTTATTGCATTAAGTCTAGATGGTATGAAACTCCAATTGCATAACCTAGAAAACACTGGAGTACAATGTAGAATAGGTTATCAATTAATTATATCTGCTGATCTCAACAAAAGTTGATTAAAAGAGGCATACCTCGAGTAGGCAGTTTTCCTACTCGTGAACCGGGATTAAGGGGGATCAATCGGAATAGTTGTGAATTGATCCTCATAGTTGGGAATGGAGACCGGGCAGTGGATGGAAGGCTCAAGGACGTGGTCCTGTGAAACTAGTCTATGTCTGAGTCGATTAAGGCCCGTTCTCATGTGCGGCCCCGCTGGACAAGTTTGAGATGTGTACCGGATGCATACTGGCTATATGGGACCCAGGAAACCGATGTAACATGTTAACCTGGGTGTCGAGGCATACCTCACCGTCAGATGCCGATGCTGAAAGGATTGAGAAGTCGGCTCTACGAGGGTTTGCCGTAGAGAGACATAATCCCAGTCGGTGCGACCGGTTCGACATTTGGGTGTTGTGTGAAAGGTTGCCACGTACGACATCAGTGACGGTTGCTGTGTGCAACGTCGAGTACGGGCGTACGTGTCGTGTCAGCCGGGTGTTTTTGATTGCAATCACCGTCGCTTGCAGTAGTGAGCATACTTGTACACTGAGTCGTGACGTAGTAATAAACTGTGAAAAGTTAATAATGCTTCGTGAGTAATCCTCATAATGGAGGTGAGGAATGATCAACACTTTCACTAAATTTATTTACCACCTTGGGCTACTAGCGTCAAGGCAAAGCGTTTCTTGTTTGATTGTGGAGTCTCGACGGTAATGGCGCAAGGTCTGTATGAGTCTAGGGTAGCTCACTAAAGTTACTTTCACCTCGGGCAAGTGACATCGAGATAAAGCGTTTCTTGTTTGATTGTGGAGTCTCGATGTAAATTGCGCGAGGCATATAAAAGTGGCTTAAAACTGGAAGTAAGGACTCTCCTTTAGCTCATAAGCATCATTTGCGCAAACTACTATATTCGGCCCTCTATTTTTATCATGTAGAGTTTCATGACTAGGGAGACGGTTCAGTCTTGCTGAGCTTCGTGCTCACGGATATTGCATAAGTTATTTTGCAGGTAGTAACTGTACGCTGAGATGTATGGGTGTCCGATGAGACTCGGAACTCTCCGAGTGGTGAACTCATGGCAACCCCTGCCGCTGCTATTGTGATAGTGTGGCTAGTGAGAAGGGTCCGCGGGCTGGACACCTTCTCTATTGCTTAGCATAGGTATGAGACGTGAGTTGTAATAGTCTTCCGCTGTAGATTATTTTGAGAAGTATTTGTAAAATTTACACTTTGTAAGCTTCTGCTGGATTTTATGTAATATGATGCTTTATTATGTGTGTTATTGGGTGCCGCATCGCATGGCACCACCCAATGCAATTCCTGGGCGAGGTGCCCCGTCCCCGTGAACCGGGACGACGGGCCCCCACAGCGTGGTATTAGAGCCGCGTTGGTAATAGCGCACAGAATAAGGATCGTATTACGACAAAAATCTAGGTTACGGTGAGGATACGGTATTAGGCCCACATAAGGACTATAGTAGTATAGTTACATAAGTGGCAGCACTGACATATTTGTTATAATTCTGAATTTTGATTATGTAACGCCACCGAAAGCGGTTCAATTTCGGTTAGCTCCCCTGAAGAGGAAAGTGGTTCAGAGATAGGTCTCACAGCTTGGTGTGAGACGTCAATATGAAACTCTTGGACTCTTCATGTACTGAGTTCATATGAAGCGCTGATCCCTAGCATGCATTAGGCAAGTAAGTGGAGACCCCATCGTGTGGTCAGTAACGCGATAGTGTGTTCGTCTGGAAATAGCCCAGGGGAACATACGCAGCACTTGCCATCGGCGTGCCCTGCAGGGCAGTAGGTGGTATCCGTTGGGTTGATAACATTCCCAACCGTGATGACCCGTTCATGATATACTCGGGTTCCCCGTCGTGTGGTGTTAAAACACGATCACGTACCGTGAGATGTGACTTAACTCAAGGACGGCTGTATGGCAATGATACGGGCGTTTGTATTTACTTTCAAATATGGAACTGCCTGAAATGAAACAACCTTTGAGTGCACCAATATTGAGTGTTCTTCTGCAGGTACAAACCACGTACGTATCCCGTGTAGTACACGTGTGCGAGAGACCGTCTTCGTGCCACTGATTAAACGGATATGCCGGTATAATCCGGTTTAGGATTTTCTTTGGTGAGGCTACGTAGTACCGACATGCTTCTTACGGTGCATCGACACCGTACTACACTTAATAAATCCTTCCCTATGCAGAAATGATTCATGAGCTAACTTTCAACTAAAAATGGAAGTTTGAACCAAATATTAGTTACCGAACTCTTATTTTGAGCTAAGATTCAAATGAGAGAAGGGTTAGGTTTCAAAGATTTCAAAAACATAGTGCTCTGTTTCTGGCAGGAACTCTTGCTGAACTTTAATGGAGCATAACTCTGAGTAGATTGAACCAATTAAGGTGTATGATAAGATTTTCAAGTGCTCTACAACTTTCTTGTAGACTTCCAGAGCAAAATTACACGTTAAGTGGGTGGAAAGTCCAGTTGAAGGCAAACTGTCCAGAACCAGGACAGCAGAAAAACCTCTCTGGACCTTTCTGTTTTTAAGCCCTAACCTGTTGTAGAAAAATCCCTAAGGAGCCTGTGATACACCGTTGGAAAGGTTATGAGATATGCAACATTGTTGTAGTTCAATGGTTGTTCAGATTCTTGTTGTATTTTCATATACAACTGTGATAAAGTCAGCCACATACAAAGGAGATGCTGGCAAATTTTATCCAGAAAGTCTGTCAACTTTGCGAAATCATAACTTTTGATCCAAGAGTGATACGGATGCATTTGGATACTCGTTGGAAAGATATTGAAGTTAACTTTAACTTTGGTATTCAACATGAGTAATGAAAATGCTTTTAACTGGATCGAAATCTGGTTTGTTTAAGGACCGGTCAATCTGCTTTTATATCCTTGCTGTTAGCTACATCAGTTTGCGCTAAATCATTTTTCTTACATGTTAAGATTTCATTATCAGTGTTGCACTACTTTGTTTATGGAATAAATCAAGTGATAGTGTTGAACTGATAATAAACTCGTGCAATTGCAGAATGGTGCGAACTCGTTCCATGAGTGAGGTGGGTGGGTCCAGTGGTGGTGGTGGTGATAACTCTCCACAGCGGGAGCAGCGAGCTCCGCAACCGCAGCCGCCACCAGGACCTTCACCCGCGGTCACAATGGCGGACATTCTGGCTGCCATGACGGGTGCAAGCGATGAGTGAACCGACTTGCTCCGCACCCTGGTGATGAATACATCCCGTCAAGGGGGATGTCAAGACGAAGACTTGCGTCAACCTCAACTGAATTCCTATGTTGAGTTCTTGGCAACTCAACCACTGGTTTTCATTGAAGCTGAGGATCCTCTGGTGGCGGATAGCTGGATCTGTACCCTTGAGTCTAAGTTCGGGTTGTTCCAATGCACCGAACATCAGAAGGTTTTATACGCGGTGCAACAACTTCACGGGTCCGCCAGTGCATGGTGGGCAGATCAACTCGCCTCCCTACCAGCTGGACATGATTTTACATGGACAGAATTCCGGAAGGCATTTCTTGCATATCATGTTCCTTCCGGAATAATTCAGCGGAAACTCAAGGAGTTTCTGGTTTTAAAACAAGGAGGGAGGGATGCATATGAGCATTCGCGAGTGTTCAACAATATGGCACAGTATGCGCCTCAACATGCGAACACTGAGGCACAAAAGTGTGAATGGTTCTTCCACAGCCTTAATCCCAAGAAGGAAAGACTCGTTTTAGCTGATCTAAAGAACTTCAACGAATTGATGAGTGCTGCCATCATGGTTGAAGATGCTCAGCGGGAAGTCCAGGCTGAGAAAAGAAAGAACCATATACCACCGGAGAGTAGCAGTAGTGCTCCTCATAAATACCGGGGGTAGACAGTACCTTGAACTGTCAGCGGATGCATCCGGCTCGACGACTCCAGCAATATTCAGGTCGTTCGTCCCAATACTCTGAATTTGGACAGCTGCAACAACGGTATATGCAGCCACGTTATTCTGTTTCTCAAGTGTTCTTGCCGCAGCAGAATACAACCAGTGTCCATACTCAGAGCAACCAGGAACCGGCTGAGAAACCGTGCTTCACGTGCGGGTACTTGGGTCACATCAGCAGGAAGTGTCCAGAAAGGATACGCCATAGAGAAACTACACCGGAGCAGGGTATAAATCAACCCCGTGCTCAGCTTCAAGGAACAGCACCAAAATCCGGGTGCATTTATCATACAGCTCCAGAGGATGTGCCAGACGGGGCACCGGTGCTAGCGGGAATGTTCACCCTCAACGAACTGCCCTTATTAATTTTATTTGACTCTGGAGCCACACACAATTTCATCAGCAGGTCATTTGTGTGCAAAGCTAAGCTCTCCACCTCTACACCAAAAGATCACTACCTGATCCGCTCCCCCGGTGGGAATATAGCCGCTAATGAAGTGGTGATCAAAGCACCCTTGTGCTTAGGTGGAAAATTATACCCCACGACCCTCATTGTGTTAGAGGGGCAGAAGATCGATGTGATTCTAGGAATGGCTTGGATGAACTACCACGTGGCTGTTCTTGATGTTGGTCCACGGATTGTTAGTTTGGATTCTCCGATCTACGGTCTCCAAATGCTCATACTTGAAGCCGTGGATTCCAAAAATTCAGTGGTGTACCACAGTGTGACCACGAAAATGGAAGATATTCCGGTGGTCCGTGAGTACCCCGATGTGTTTCCGGACGATCTTCCAGGGATGCCGCCTGAGCGGGATGTGGTATTCAAGATCGAGTTAGCACCGGGAACCACGCCAATATCTCGGAGGCCGTACAAAATGTCTCCGAAGGAATTAGCTGAACTGAAAGAACAGCTAAAGGACTTAATGGATAAAGGGTTCATCCGACCAAGCTCATCGCCATGGGGCTGTTCAGCCCTCTTTGTGAATAAAAAGGATGAGTCACTTGGTTATGTGTGGATTATCGGCCGCTGAATGCAGTGACGATCAAAAATAAATATCCGCTGCCGCGGATCGATATATTATTTGATCAGTTGGTGGGTGCCAAGGTATTCTCCAAGATGGACTTACGGTCCGGTTATCATCAGATAAAAATCAGAGCGAAGGATATACCGAAGACGGCTTTCTCGACTAGATACGGGCTCTATGAGTATCTAGTCATGTCTTTCGGGCTAACTAATGCACCTGCACACTTCATGTATCTCATGAATTCTGTATTCATGCCAGAGTTGGATCAGTTTGTCGTGGTTTTCATCGACGACATTCTCGTATACTCCAAATCGAGGGAGGAGCACACCAAACATCTCCACATTGTGCTCCAACGCTTACGGGAACATAAACTGTATGCCAAATTCAGCAAGTGTGAATTTTGGATCAGCAAGGTACTATTTTTAGGCCACATTATTCCAGCGGAGGGTGTGGCCATGGATCCAACTAAAATTGAACAAGTTTTGAAGTGGGAGTCTCCGACATTTGTTCATCAAATCCACAGTTTTCTAGGGCTAGCGGGTTATTACCGGAGGTTTATTCCCAGCTTCTCAAAGGTGGCTAAACCAATGACCGAGTTATTAAAGAAGAGCAGCAATTATGTGTGGACAGAGGCCTGTGAAGAGGCATTTCAAACTCTAAAGAAACATCTCACAACGGCACCGGTGTTAGCCCAACCGGATACAACAAAGCCATTTGATGTTTACTGTGATGCCTCGGGCATTGGACTTTGCTGTGTCTTAATGCAAGAGAAATGCGTGATCGCGTATGGGTCTCGTCAACTCTGCAACCACGAGCAGCACTACCCCACTCATGACCTAGAACTCGCTGCAGTGGTGCTTGCGTTGAAGATGTGGAGGCACTACTTACTTAGGAATTTAGTGCACCTCTACACCGACCATAAGAGCCTCAAATATATATTCACTCAGAAGTATATCAATATGAGGCAGCGGAGATGGTTGGAATTGATCAAAGATTATGAGCTCGAGATCCATTACCATCCAGGCAAAGCTAACGTGGTGGCTGATGCACTCAGTCATAAGTCCCACGTTAATAATTTGTCAGTTGTTCCGGATGAGGACGAAGAACCAAGCTTCCGGGTGATTCCGTATGGGGCATTGTATAATCTTGCTCTTGTGCCTACCATTAGAGAGGAGATTATACAAGCCCAGAAGAGGGATAAAGGAATGCAGAAAATCCGGGCAAGAATTAATGAGGATAAAATGAAATGTTTCCAGGAAGACGAACAAGGTGTGTTATGGTTTAACAACCGTATCGTGGTACCCCAGAATCTGAAGCTAAGGAAGAAAATCCTTGATGAAGCTCATATGTACAAGTACTCGATACATCCAGGGAGCAATAAGATGTATCAAGACCTAAAGGCAAAATTTTGGTGGACTTGGATGAAGCGAGAAATTGCCAAGTATGTATCCGAGGGTGATACATGTCGGCAAGTCAAAGCTGATCATATTAAGAAAGCGGGAATGCTACAACCATTAAGTATTCCGGCATGGAAGTGGGAGGACATCAGCATGGACTTTATTGTCGGACTGCCTCTCACATCTAGAAAGCATGACTCCATTTGGGTGATTGTTGACCGCTTAACAAAATCAGCCCACTTCATCCTAGTGAATACGGGATTCCATTCTAAGCAATATGCAGAGTTGTATCTCTCCAGAATTGTGTGCTTACATGGAGTTCCCAAAACCATCATCTCAGACCGAGGTTCAATATTTGTTGCTCGTTTCTGGGAGCAACTACATGAATCTCTGGGAACAAAATTAATCAGAAGCTCAGCATACCATCCTCAGACTGACGGTCAAACGGAGAGGGTGAACCAGATTTTGGAAGATATGCTGAGGGCATGTGCCATAGATCATGGAAAGAACTGGGATAACCATTTGCCATTAGCAGAGTTCTCCTACAATAATGGTTACGAATCCAGTATTAAAATGGCACCATACGAAGCACTTTATGGCAGGAAGTGCCGCACACCACTCAATTGGTGTGAATCTGGCGAGAGGGTGATTTTCGGCATTGATCTTGTAAAAGATGCCGAAGAGCGAGTCCAGCTGATTCAAGAAAACCTCAAAGACGCTCAGTCTAGCCAGAAGAGTTATGCGGACCAGCGACGCCGACCCTTGTGTTTTGAAGTCGGAGATCACGTCTATCTCCGAGTATCCCCGATGAAGGGAATTCAGCGATTCGGGGTCAAGGGAAAGCTAGCTCCTCGCTTTGTGGGTCCGTTCATTATTACAGAACGGAGTGGGCCAGTAGCATACCGTTTGGAGCTGCCGCCATCCTTATCGGGCATCCACGACATCTTCCATGTCTCACACTTGAGAAAGTGTTTGAAGAAGCCAAAAGAGATTCTTTCGGGAGACATGGAGATATTGCAACCGGATCTCACCTACACCGAGCAGCCCATCAAGATTATCGACGAGAAGAACCGGATCACTCAAAATCGGACTTTGAAATTTTACAAATTCCTGTGGAGTAATCACACACCAGAAGAAGCGACTTGGGAGAGTGAAGATTACATCCACAAGAACTATCCGGAACTTTTGTCGTAAATTTTGTAATTACCTTCTGCCTCATCTTTCTTTTGTAATATTGGGACGAGATTCCCTTTTAAGGGGGGAGGAATGTAAAGGTCCCAAAAATGTGAATACAAAGAAACATGAGTTTGCACAAATGTTGGTGTCATGTGTATGAAAAAGGGGATTGGTTTAAACTTTTTACACATATGATAAGACATGAGAGATTGTTCAAAAACCAACTTAGGGTTACTTGCATGTTTGGACCCTAGGTGGATTAAGACCCCAGAAGTGAAGTACTCAAGTGCAAAGGAAGGGTTTAAAAATCAGATTTGGAACTAAAGGATCAAACCAAATTTAAATGAGGGAGGACACAATGGGAATTCAAAACTGTTGTGTTCAAACTCTTGTTTGCAGCAGCTAACACAAGAATCAAGTTGCATATTTAGATTCCTTAGGTCCAAATTAGTGGGTAAGCAAAGTTTCATCAACTTTTGAAAAGATTTGCTACCCATTTTTCCAAATGGAGTTAAATGTGCAAGGGGTTCAAATATACATTTGAATTTGGATGAAATTTATCCAACTATCCAAATGCTGCTCATTATTCAACTCTAAACATTTGAATTGGTCACTTGCCAAATTTTGGAAATCTTCTGAGGGCTGAAGAGGGACTGCCTGTGGGGCCCACATGTGTAAGGGCCTCAGTTTTTGACACTCATTTGCAGTGTTCATCACCACACCACACACCTCATTTGAGGAAAAATGATGAACACAAATAAAGAACAAGTAACAATTATCAACATGCTCATTAGGGGACAAACTCACACATTGCAAAAGTGGTACTTCCCACATGTGATATAGATGGGCTGGACATATGAAAACTCCTACACTTTGCTAAGGATGTCCATGCCAAGTTTCACCCAAATTCAAAACATTTTTGAGGTCATCTTGGGTGTAGATAGGAAAGGGGCAGTTTGAAAACATATTCAAATTCAAACTGTTTTCACCCACTGGATTTAAAAGTGGAAGGCATATTCTTGCTCAGCACATTTTTGTGAGCTCACACAACAATTTTCACTCCATTTGGAGTTGATCTTGACATGAGCTAAGGGGGAGAAATTCAAACTTTATTTGAATTTCAAACTGCACTTGTGCTGAAATTCATTCAAACCAAACATCATTTGAACTTTGATCAATTCAAATGGCTCTTGGGTGAATAATTTGAGTTGCCAAGGGTAGAATAGGGTTCACTGTTTACCACAGCTGTTAGGAATAAATTTCAGAGGTTAAAAGAGGAGTGGGACCCACATGTCAGCCTCAGCCTCAAAGCAAACCGACTGAAACACAGTTCAGTAGGTTCCCGGCAGCTGTGCGCGCGCGCCACCGAAGGGGGCAGCCGGCGCCAGCTCCTGCTGCGTGCCCCAAGCCGGAGACCAGACCGCCGGGCTATTTATTCCCTCCCCGGTGTGCTTCAGTCGCCATTCCTCGAGCTGCCGACGCACACGACTTGTTTTTCCACTGCCATCGCCGCCGCTCGAGTTCCTGCTTGATCAAGCCGATCGCAGCTCCCTCTTTCCATTCCAAGGTCCCAGCAAGGTACTAGCAACCATCCTCCATCCTCCCCATTGCTGGAAATCAATTGAAACCGAGTGATATCGGCTGTGCCGAAAGATCAAACTCGGAACTGGAAACCGCCGCACCTCGGGCTCTCGTGGACAGCCCAACCTGGGCGTTGTCACGCCCGAGCCAAGGCACCCTTGGACGCGCAAGTGATCGGTGCTGCTCATCCCCGAGCCACAGCTCGAGTGGTTGCTCACCGGCGGCGAATTTCCATTTTTCCCCTTTCTGTGTGCAGAACGACCCTCGGGTACGATTCTGTTTAATTCGTGCTCTAGAAAGGATTAGAGGGCCTCAGGCCACTCCCACACGAACTAGACACGGTGACGCACAAGTTGCCTTCACAACTCTGGGCCGGAGAACTTCTGTGCCCGGCGTAATTCAAGGTCTACTAATGGCGGAACGCACGGGGGGTATCGGGCGCACGGTGAGGACCTATTTCGGGCCTTCCCCGAGCTGCCCCGAGTTCATGTCGACCTTCTCTGAGGTCCACTGATGCTCTCCGACCGATTTCCCAAGTAGCTGAGGCACTAGGAGCATCAGCCGACATGGCCGAAGTCGTTCCGATATGGCGGCTCGTCGCCGACCATGCTCCGGCCGTTGTCATGAGCAGCTGACCCTCGGATCATGTTCCCCAAGTAAAAGTAGGCAGGGGCGGCCAGAATCAAGGAGTTTGAAGCTGTACAGCAGCCAGCGGCGAGCTCTCCGGCGAGGTCCCTCGGCGGCGGAGCGCGGGTGTCGCGAGGTTGAAGAAGGGGGTGGACCCCAGCTGTCAGCGGCCGATATTTTGAATCGGGATCCGGCTGCGGCCGGGATCGGGTGTGCTGGCGCGCAAAAGCCTTGTGGGCCGCGGTGTGCTGTCGCTTCGGCGTGCGACGCGTGTCCCCTGGGCCCACGCGCGAGTTTAAACTTTTCCCCGATTTTCAGATTTCCTTCAAACTTCAAATCCTTATAACTTTGGCTAGAAAGCTCCAAATTGAGTGAACCAAATTTTGCTGGATTCAGCTCTCTGAGTACTTGCCAGAAAATCAAGTTTCACTTCATGAAATTCCTTAATTCTCCAGAATTAATTCCTTAAAGTTTAAACTGTTAGGAATTTTAACTGGAGAATCATTTGGAGGAAAATCCTGAAATTTTGCTGAGATGTTCACCAAAATATCCTTGAACTACCATAAAAATTTCAGATCCATTTGAGCTCATTTAGTCCACCTAATGGTGTGATTAGTAAAACTGTTCCAGAGAAAATAGAAAATGTTCAGAAACATTTTCAGAATTTTCTCTGAAATTGTTTAGCTCATATCTTTAGTTAGAGACTTCCAAATTAAGTGAGACCAATTCCATTAGAACCCTCTGAAAATCTAGTTTTCAGAAAGTCATAGTTTGTTTCATGAAAATACCTAGAACACCCTAAAAGCCTTTAATTAAGGTCAAGGACATAATTAATTGTGGAGGGCTCAATTGAGCTTTGCTGCAACTAAAACTTGACCAAGTCTCTGTTTAGGTTGTAACCAAGCCACAGTAAAAGTTTCACAGTCATTAGGTCTATCTAGCAAAAGTTATAGACTTCACAACTTCCAACTTAATACAAATGCATTAACTTAATACATACATTGTTCTTATCATGTAGTCGCTAAGGTCGAGGAGGAACCCGAAGTCCTAGACTTCGTTACTCCGGAGGAACAGCTAGCCTACGACCAAGAGCAGCAAGGCAAGCCCCGGTTTGCATTAACCATTTTATAAATTTTTATTGTTTTGAGCACATATTTGTTTTCTTTATGTTGTGCATCAGAGTCTTGTTTGGAAACCCCACTGCATAGCCAAGAAAACCATGGGTTGGGGTTTAGGATTGCAAACCCCGTTAGCCACTGCATTGCTAGGATAGAGTAGGATTCGGTACAAGTCGAGTAGTTGGAGCTACTCGCGAGAATAGGCTAGAGGCACATTGCTCGGGTAGAGATAGCACATAACACACATGGCAAGAAAATGAGACCGAGCGGAGAGTAAGGGCAGCAGGACTTTGGGGCCTGTGTGCTGTAGCTCCGCTTGTGTCGATTGAGGACCGAGCCGTGTGCGGGCCTGATGAACAAGCTAGAACAGTACCGAAGACCTACCGGCTATATGGGAACCGGGAAACTGATGTAACTCGGGTAGCTGGGTGTTGAGGCATTGCCCGTCGTTCAGAGGGTAGGTTGAGAGCTCGAGGTGTAAATCAGCTGGCGGCACAGAGATGCGCGTGCAGGGACCTCTTGCTCGGGACGATGGGACCGGTTCAATATTTGGCTAACGGGTGAAAGGTAGTCGCGTACGGCGTCCGTGATGGTTGTTGTAGGCAACATCGAGTACGGGCGTACGTGACGGGTTGTTCGGGTAACCCTGCAGGTGTAAATCGATTATAATCGCCGTCCCTCGCGGTCAGTGAGTACCACTTGTTCACTGTACCGTGACGTAGAAAGAACAGGCTAGTTACATGTTAAAATGTTGCTGATTGAAAGTTGGATATTGATTGTTAATGATATGTTGTAGCTTAGTGCTAACTAAAGTTCTTTTCAACTTTGGGCAAAGTACATGAGAGAAATGCGTTTCTTGTTTGATTGCGGCTCTCTCATGTGCCTTAGCGTAAGGTTCTCCACAACCTGCTGCTAAAACTTGAAAGTAAGGTTCTACTAATTAGGCGAGTCCTTGCAAATGATTTTTACCTCATGCAACCCATCACCCTCATGTAGAAGTTTCATGTTTAGGTAAGACGGGTCAGACTTGCTGAGCCTTCGTGCTCACTGCTTGTGTTTGAAGCTTTTGCAGGGTTCTATGAGGAAGGGACTCCCGAAGAGGAGACGGAACCCCAGGAGGGGAACCCCGTCGAGTGGGAGTCGTGCACGCCGCAGAGTTAGTGTGCGTGTGTGCTAGCAAGGACACGTTCGAGGGCTGAACGTGCACTTGATGCTTAGTCTACGCCCGCGAGTGTGGACTAAACTTATTTTGATGTAAACATGTTGATAAACTTGTTTATGTAATAAAGCTTCCGCTTCCGCTTTGTACCTTTGACGTGTGTTATGCGGTGCCGTGCAACGCAGCACCCCTCAGCGTGATCCTGGCTCGACAGGACCCAAAGGGGTCGTGTCAGCGTGGTATCAGAGCTCGCTTGAGGTTTAACACAGTACAAAGGTCTCCCTTTTAAAAAAATCCAGTGAGGAACGAGTTAGTAGCCCGTATAAGGATGTTATTAGTATATAGAAAGTGGCTTAGTAACCTATTTGTTATGTCGGAAAATCGTGCATCTCGGGACGTCCATGTCTTGGGGGGTGCACGTAAGCGCTGTCCACCAGTGCGCACAAGCTGAAGGGTGGAGCCCCACGGGTGGCAGGTAACCCGACCCGCTTTGATATCCTCTACGACTCTTCATGTCGTTTGGGGTATTCGAGCAACGTCTGTCCCTGGCGTGCGTGGTGCAACATGGGAGACCCCGTCACGTGGTCTGAAACGTGAACACGTAACTCAAGGCGTGTTTGGCTTGAGAACATCCGGGCGAGTGATGACGGCCGGGTGTACCAACTGTATGGATTCCGGGCTCGGGGTGCCGCCGAGTCTGATGATTGGTTGAATTTCTGCAGGTAGCCTTACCACGAAACGGTAGACGTGTAGCATCCGTGTGCGAGTGACGAGTAGTGCCACTGAACTAACGAAGCCGGCTAAATCCGGTATAGGTTTTTCTTTGTGAGGACGTAGTACCGACATGATCTGGTGACGCATCGACGTCACACCCAACTAAATGAACAACTTCATTTAAAAACTTGAAGGTTTTTGATCCAAAGTAGTAAAACTTGATGTAACTCCTTCCCTTGAACAGGACATTCAAAGTTAATAAATTTTCAACTTATAGGATGTTAAGGACAGAGCACCCTGTTTTCAGCTAAATCAAGGCTGAAGTTAATCAGAGGTTAGAGGTTGAGTTCTTTCGAGGTTGGGGTCGTATGATACATTTCTGGAAAGCTTTGGAGGAGCTTTACAACTTTTCTGTTGAGTTCCAGAGGTGTTTCATCCCTTAACCACTCGAAAAATACAGTAGAGTTGAAACTGTCCAGAAAACAGGACGTAGTAAAGACTCTCTGTAGACTCTCTGTAAATTAAGCATAACTTCCTGCATAAAAATCCAAAAATAGAAAATGAGGTGGTTCTGGGAAGCTTATGAGATGGGTTACAACTTTGTAACAGAAAGTTTTGTCAGATTAGAAACAGAATTAACTGGAATTCTTGGATCAAATCAGTACCTAAGGCAGGGAGGTGCTGTCCAATTGGTTCCAGAAATTCTGTTAACTTTGACATCTCATAACTTTTGAACCGGGACAGATCTTAGGCCAACCAAATACTTTCTGGAAAGCTATTGAAGTTAACTTTAACTTTGATGTTGAGCTCCAGGATTGGTTTTGCTTTTAACCTGGCCTAAACCAGATTGATATGGAAACTGGTCAGGGCTGTCATGGTAACAGCAGATCAACAGTCAAATTTGTTTAAAAATTTGAACTATGTTTCCAAGTGTTATGGGTTCAATGACATATCTTATGTTATAACTCAATGGTTTACTGTTCAAATAAATATTTGACATTTCTCAAATATATTTTTACAGATGGCAGCAGATAAACGGTTGGAGAACGGGTGGGTAGTTTCCCACTGTTCTGACCGTAGCGGCTACCCGGGAGCATTGTGGCTAATGCTCCAATATTTCGGGTACAACCAGATGCCGCAATACTTCGCCAAGGAAGAAGGCGAAGAGGGGAACAAGACGTGGACGATCCATGTCGAGGTTTCTGCAGGGCCTACGCCACCCGGTTGGGTGCCATTCACCGTCACGGTGAGAGGAAGACAACCGGAAGGGATGTGGCAAGTGGCAGCCCGTGACACTATGTCACGTTTCTGCCAACTACACGTACAGGCTATGGAGGGAACTCCATACGCACTCGTTCCGGTGGAGGGACGAGCTCAGCATGTGTGGGAAGATTTCAGCAAGCGTAATGGTCTCCAAAGCACCATTATGCTTAGCGGGTAGAGTGTACCCCACGTCTCTCATTATCTTAGAGGGACAGAAGGTCGATGTCATCCTAGGGATGTCGTGGTTAACCCGCCACGGCGCTGTTTTAGACACCGTCCTCCGAGTCGTGCACTTAAACTCAGGAGTGCACGGTTCTCACTCATTATTTCTGGACAGTCCAGAAATAAAACTTCCAAGTGTCTATCAAGCCACAACCATCAGATTGGAAGACATTCCAGTGGTCCGAGAATTCCCTGATGTATTCCCGGATGATTTGCCGGGGATGCCACCCGATAGAGAGGTGGAGTTCAAGATTGAACTTGCACCGGGAACCATGCCAATATCCCGAAGGCCGTACAAGATGGCGCCCAAGGAGTTGGCTGAACTGAAGACTCAGCTCACGGACCTTCTGGAGAAGGGTTTTATTAGGCCGAGCTCCTCGCCATGGGGCTGTTCGGCATTATTTGTCAAAAAGAAGGATGAAACGTTGCGGCTTTGCGTGGACTACCGTCCATTAAATGCCGTAACCATCAAGAACAAGTACCCGTTGCCACGGATCGACATGTTGTTTGATCAGTTGGTCGAAGCAAAGGTCTTTTCCAAGATGGATTTAAGATCCGGGTACCATCAGATTAAGATCAGGGCTGAGGACATTCCAAAGACAGCTTTTTCGACAAGGTACGGACTTTATGAGTACCTGGTCATGTCCTTCGGCCTCACCAATGCTCCAGCTCACTTCATGTACTTAATGAACTCGGTGTTCATGCCGGAGCTGGACAAGTTTGTCGTGGTCTTCATCGACGACATCCTGGTATATTCCAAGTCGGAGGAAGATCACAAGAAACATCTGCGTATAGTCTTGCAACGGCTGCGGGATCACAAGTTATACGCAAAGTTCAGCAAATGCGAATTTTGGATATCGCAAGTGCCTTTCCTCGGGCATATCATCTCAGCGGAGGGTATCGCTGTGGACCCGAGCAAAATCACGCAAGTGCTGAATTGGAAATCCCCGAGAACTGTTCATGAGGTACGGAGTTTCCTCGGACTCGCGGGATATTATCGGAGGTTCATTCCGAACTTCTCGAAGATTGCCAAGCCAATGACAGAACTGCTGAAGAAGGCTACCAAATATGTTTGGAGTCCAGCATGTGAAGCAGCATTCAAGGCTTTAGTCAAGCACCTAACATCAGCACCGGTTTTGGCGCAGCCAGACACAACAAAACCGTTCGATGTGTACTGCGATGCATCCGGCATTGGGCTCGGATGTGTGCTGATGCAAGACCGAAGAGTGGTTGCGTATGGATCACGACAGCTTAGGAACCATGAGCAAAATTATCCAACTCACGATTTGGAGCTCGCTGCCGTGGTACTTGCACTGAAAATGTGGAGGCACTACCTACTCGGTAACCTCGTACATTTATATACCGACCACAAAAGCCTCAAGTACATATTCACTCAGAAGGAGCTGAACATGAGGCAACGAAGATGGTTGGAACTGATAAAGGATTACGAGATAGAGATCCATTATCATCCGGGCAAGGCAAACGTTGTGGCAGATGCGCTAAGCCGCAAGTCACACGTCAATAATCTGACCATCACACCGTTGGAAGAGAGCGAACCACCACTACATGTGATTCCACATGGAGCTCTCTACAACCTAGCTTTGATCCCCACCATCCGTGAAGAGATAGCGGCAGCCCAGAAGAATGACAAGGGCATGTCACATTTGCGGAGACGTGTAGACAGTGGGGAGTTGAAATGCTTCCGGAAGGACGGAGACGGCGTCCTATGGTTCAAGAACCGGATCGTCGTACCCCGAAACCCGGAGTTACGGAAGAAAATCTTTGATGGGGCTCACTTATCAAAGTTTTCTATTCACCCCGGCAGCAACAAGATGTATCAAGAACTCAGAAGCAAGTTTTGGTGGACACGGATGAAGCGAGAGACTGCAAAATACGTGTCCGAGTGTGATACATGTCGACGGGTGAAGGCAGACCACATGCGGAAACCGGGACTGCTGCAACCACTGGGCATTCCTGCCTGGAAGTGGGAGGACGTGAGCATGGATTTCGTCGTCGGTTTACCCACCACCTTACAGAAACATGATTCTGTGTGGGTAATCGTCGATCGGCTCACCAAAGTTGCCCATTTCATCCCGGTCAACACCAACTACAACGCCAAGAAGTACGCTGAGCTGTACATCTCACGGATCCTATGCTTATACGGCGTACCCCGTACTATCGTATCGGACCGGGGCACTTTATTTGTGTCCCGTTTTTGGGAGCAGCTACACGCTGCCTTGGGGACGAAGCTGATCCGTAGTTCAGCCTACCACCCGCAGACGGATGGACAAACTGAGCGGGTGAATCAGATTCTAGAAGACATGCTACGAGCTTGCGCTATCGACCACGGCAAGAGTTGGGATGATCACTTGCCATTAGCCGAGTTCTCGTACAACAATGGGTACCAAGCCAGCATCAAGATGGCGCCCTACGAGGCGCTATACGGCAGGAGATGCCGCACACCACTGAACTGGTGTGAATCTGGCGAGAGGGTTACCTTCGGGATTGATCTTGTCAACAACGCGGAAGAAAAGGTTCGATTAATTCAAGCGAACCTAAAAGCCGCTCAATCCCGACAGAAACAGTATGCGGACCGGAGAAGGCGCCCATTACAATTCGAAGTTGGAGATCACGTATACCTACGAGTGTCTCCAATGAAGGGCGTAAACAGATTTGGGGTGAGAGGAAAGTTAGCACCCCGATTCATCGGTCCATTCCAGATTACCGAAAGATGTGGATCGGTGGCATACCGGCTAAGATTACCAGAAGCACTTTCCGGTGTGCACGACGTCTTTCACGTTTCCCAGCTGAGGAAGTGTCTCAAGCTATCAACTACCGTTCAGCTGGAAGACATTGAAGAACTGCAACCGGATCTCACCTATCGGGAGGCACCGGTGCAGATTATTGATGAAAAGGCCCGAACCACACGCAACCGTACGTTGTGGTTCTACAAGGTTCTATGGAGTAATCACTCCATGGACGAAGCGACATGGGAGGGCGAAGAATTCCTTCGCACTAACTACCCCGACTTTTTCACGTCGCATATTCGGTAATTTTCCACCGTCCTCTCTCTCATTTCACCTTATAATCTCGGGACGAGATTCTTTTAAGGGGGGAGGAATGTAAGGGCCTCAGTTTTTGACACTCATTTGCAGTGTTCATCACCACACCACACACCTCATTTGAGGAAAAATGATGAACACAAATAAAGAACAAGTAACAATTATCAACATGCTCATTAGGGGACAAACTCACACATTGCAAAAGTGGTACTTCCCACATGTGATATAGATGGGCTGGACATATGAAAACTCCTACACTTTGCTAAGGATGTCCATGCCAAGTTTCACCCAAATTCAAAACATTTTTGAGGTCATCTTGGGTGTAGATAGGAAAGGGGCAGTTTGAAAACATATTCAAATTCAAACTGTTTTCACCCACTGGATTTAAAAGTGGAAGGCATATTCTTGCTCAGCACATTTTTGTGAGCTCACACAACAATTTTCACTCCATTTGGAGTTGATCTTGACATGAGCTAAGGGGGAGAAATTCAAACTTTATTTGAATTTCAAACTGCACTTGTGCTGAAATTCATTCAAACCAAACATCATTTGAACTTTGATCAATTCAAATGGCTCTTGGGTGAATAATTTGAGTTGCCAAGGGTAGAATAGGGTTCACTGTTTACCACAGCTGTTAGGAATAAATTTCAGAGGTTAAAAGAGGAGTGGGACCCACATGTCAGCCTCAGCCTCAAAGCAAACCGACTGAAACACAGTTCAGTCGGTTCCCGGCAGCTGTGCGCGCGCGCCACCGAAGGGGGCAGCCGGCGCCAGCTCCTGCTGCGTGCCCCAAGCCGGAGACCAGACCGCCGGGCTATTTATTCCCTCCCCGGTGTGCTTCAGTCGCCATTCCTCGAGCTGCCGACGCACACGACTTGTTTTTCCACTGCCATCGCCGCCGCTCGAGTTCCTGCTTGATCAAGCCGATCGCAGCTCCCTCTTTCCATTCCAAGGTCCCAGCAAGGTACTAGCAACCATCCTCCATCCTCCCCATTGCTGGAAATCAATTGAAACCGAGTGATATCGGCTGTGCCGAAAGATCAAACTCGGAACTGGAAACCGCCGCACCTCGGGCTCTCGTGGACAGCCCAACCTGGGCGTTGTCACGCCCGAGCCAAGGCACCCTTGGACGCGCAAGTGATCGGTGCTGCTCATCCCCGAGCCACAGCTCGAGTGGTTGCTCACCGGCGGCGAATTTCCATTTTTCCCCTTTCTGTGTGCAGAACGACCCTCGGGTACGATTCTGTTTAATTCGTGCTCTAGAAAGGATTAGAGGGCCTCAGGCCACTCCCACACGAACTAGACACGGTGACGCACAAGTTGCCTTCACAACTCTGGGCCGGAGAACTTCTGTGCCCGGCGTAATTCAAGGTCTACTAATGGCGGAACGCACGGGGGGTATCGGGCGCACGGTGAGGACCTATTTCGGGCCTTCCCCGAGCTGCCCCGAGTTCATGTCGACCTTCTCTGAGGTCCACTGATGCTCTCCGACCGATTTCCCAAGTAGCTGAGGCACTAGGAGCATCAGCCGACATGGCCGAAGTCGTTCCGATATGGCGGCTCGTCGCCGACCATGCTCCGGCCGTTGTCATGAGCAGCTGACCCTCGGATCATGTTCCCCAAGTAAAAGTAGGCAGGGGCGGCCAGAATCAAGGAGTTTGAAGCTGTACAGCAGCCAGCGGCGAGCTCTCCGGCGAGGTCCCTCGGCGGCGGAGCGCGGGTGTCGCGAGGTTGAAGAAGGGGGTGGACCCCAGCTGTCAGCGGCCGATATTTTGAATCGGGATCCGGCTGCGGCCGGGATCGGGTGTGCTGGCGCGCAAAAGCCTTGTGGGCCGCGGTGTGCTGTCGCTTCGGCGTGCGACGCGTGTCCCCTGGGCCCACGCGCGAGTTTAAACTTTTCCCCGATTTTCAGATTTCCTTCAAACTTCAAATCCTTATAACTTTGGCTAGAAAGCTCCAAATTGAGTGAACCAAATTTTGCTGGATTCAGCTCTCTGAGTACTTGCCAGAAAATCAAGTTTCACTTCATGAAATTCCTTAATTCTCCAGAATTAATTCCTTAAAGTTTAAACTGTTAGGAATTTTAACTGGAGAATCATTTGGAGGAAAATCCTGAAATTTTGCTGAGATGTTCACCAAAATATCCTTGAACTACCATAAAAATTTCAGATCCATTTGAGCTCATTTAGTCCACCTAATGGTGTGATTAGTAAAACTGTTCCAGAGAAAATAGAAAATGTTCAGAAACATTTTCAGAATTTTCTCTGAAATTGTTTAGCTCATATCTTTAGTTAGAGACTTCCAAATTAAGTGAGACCAATTCCATTAGAACCCTCTGAAAATCTAGTTTTCAGAAAGTCATAGTTTGTTTCATGAAAATACCTAGAACACCCTAAAAGCCTTTAATTAAGGTCAAGGACATAATTAATTGTGGAGGGCTCAATTGAGCTTTGCTGCAACTAAAACTTGACCAAGTCTCTGTTTAGGTTGTAACCAAGCCACAGTAAAAGTTTCACAGTCATTAGGTCTATCTAGCAAAAGTTATAGACTTCACAACTTCCAACTTAATACAAATGCATTAACTTAATACATACATTGTTCTTATCATGTAGTCGCTAAGGTCGAGGAGGAACCCGAAGTCCTAGACTTCGTTACTCCGGAGGAACAGCTAGCCTACGACCAAGAGCAGCAAGGCAAGCCCCGGTTTGCATTAACCATTTTATAAATTTTTATTGTTTTGAGCACATATTTGTTTTCTTTATGTTGTGCATCAGAGTCTTGTTTGGAAACCCCACTGCATAGCCAAGAAAACCATGGGTTGGGGTTTAGGATTGCAAACCCCGTTAGCCACTGCATTGCTAGGATAGAGTAGGATTCGGTACAAGTCGAGTAGTTGGAGCTACTCGCGAGAATAGGCTAGAGGCACATTGCTCGGGTAGAGATAGCACATAACACACATGGCAAGAAAATGAGACCGAGCGGAGAGTAAGGGCAGCAGGACTTTGGGGCCTGTGTGCTGTAGCTCCGCTTGTGTCGATTGAGGACCGAGCCGTGTGCGGGCCTGATGAACAAGCTAGAACAGTACCGAAGACCTACCGGCTATATGGGAACCGGGAAACTGATGTAACTCGGGTAGCTGGGTGTTGAGGCATTGCCCGTCGTTCAGAGGGTAGGTTGAGAGCTCGAGGTGTAAATCAGCTGGCGGCACAGAGATGCGCGTGCAGGGACCTCTTGCTCGGGACGATGGGACCGGTTCAATATTTGGCTAACGGGTGAAAGGTAGTCGCGTACGGCGTCCGTGATGGTTGTTGTAGGCAACATCGAGTACGGGCGTACGTGACGGGTTGTTCGGGTAACCCTGCAGGTGTAAATCGATTATAATCGCCGTCCCTCGCGGTCAGTGAGTACCACTTGTTCACTGTACCGTGACGTAGAAAGAACAGGCTAGTTACATGTTAAAATGTTGCTGATTGAAAGTTGGATATTGATTGTTAATGATATGTTGTAGCTTAGTGCTAACTAAAGTTCTTTTCAACTTTGGGCAAAGTACATGAGAGAAATGCGTTTCTTGTTTGATTGCGGCTCTCTCATGTGCCTTAGCGTAAGGTTCTCCACAACCTGCTGCTAAAACTTGAAAGTAAGGTTCTACTAATTAGGCGAGTCCTTGCAAATGATTTTTACCTCATGCAACCCATCACCCTCATGTAGAAGTTTCATGTTTAGGTAAGACGGGTCAGACTTGCTGAGCCTTCGTGCTCACTGCTTGTGTTTGAAGCTTTTGCAGGGTTCTATGAGGAAGGGACTCCCGAAGAGGAGACGGAACCCCAGGAGGGGAACCCCGTCGAGTGGGAGTCGTGCACGCCGCAGAGTTAGTGTGCGTGTGTGCTAGCAAGGACACGTTCGAGGGCTGAACGTGCACTTGATGCTTAGTCTACGCCCGCGAGTGTGGACTAAACTTATTTTGATGTAAACATGTTGATAAACTTGTTTATGTAATAAAGCTTCCGCTTCCGCTTTGTACCTTTGACGTGTGTTATGCGGTGCCGTGCAACGCAGCACCCCTCAGCGTGATCCTGGCTCGACAGGACCCAAAGGGGTCGTGTCAACATGTCATTGGGAGAAGTTCAGTGTGCAAAAGATCTTCAGTCTGGGCAGTCCACGGTCTCTGTTTTTCCTCCTCCCCGCGAAGTAACCACGCCACCGCGACACCTCGGGCTTTATCACCGCGCGACACAGGGGACGACCAGAGCCGCCTCCCCCTCACGATCGTCGAGCTGGTGACCTGTTTCCCCCGCTCTTATCACCGCAGCTCGCGCGTCACCCTCTGTTCCCACTCTCGCGCACAACAGAGGCCTGCCGGTGCCGCTTCCATTCTACCCGTTGCAAACCGGCATCACCCCTCCACTGCGCGATCACATGCGCCAGCTACCCACCTCGCTACTTCGCTGTGTTTTCGCTTCGTTTGGCCACAATTTGACGATTGCCGCCGAGAACCGAGGCTCACCGGCAGGAAACCGAAGTTGGTCTCCGTGGACAGCACACCACGGCCACTTTCACCGCCCGTTCTCTGCACGAAAAAGGTGCGCCCTAACCTCCAGATCGTGTAGCTGCAACCCTCATGGCAATTGATCGATCGAGCGGGGAGAATTTCCCAGATTCCCGAAAGCTAGTACATGCGGGTAGGTGTCGGTCTACCCCGAAATTTGAGTCGCACGGTCCAACCCAGCTCGGGCGAGCTTGCACACACCTTCCTCAACTCCTAGCGGTCCTCCTCGACCAAGAACCGAGTTATATGGTCCAGAAATGACCGGGTTCTTGCTGTTTTTCGGGCCGCCATGGAAAAATAGCTCGGGTCACCGTGGAGCTCTATGCTGCCGGCCTTTTCACGAGGTTTGGCGCCCATTTCCAACACCCTCGACCTCCCACGGTGCTCTATGATCGTTTACCGACCGTTTTGATGTGGTGTGGCACATTCCCGACCATGCCGGAACCCTAACGGCCGCTGTCACCGTCGGGCACCCTGTTCCGGCGATCTACGGCCGCCGGTGACAACCGAGCCGAGTTCAGCGTCGTGAGTTAGAGTGGGGCGGCGAGTCTGAGGTCGGGGGATGGCCGGGAAGGTGGTTCCGGTGACGCTCTCCGGAGGGCGCCGCCGCGGTCCCTGTTTGGCGCGAGGAAGGAGAAGGCCTGCCGTGTGGGACCCACTGGCAGACATTTGAACATTTTGGGATGTCAGTTTCTAGTTTAAACTTTGGAGGGCCACAACTTTGTGTAGGAGAATCCAAAAATTGTGAAACAAATTTTGTTGGATTCATCTAATGGAGTACTATCTAAATATGAAACCCAATTTGTACTAAACTCATTATTTAATTCTGGAAAATTCTTTAAAGTTTTTCAGCAAAAGAATTCTTGAGGGAATTTGGTTCATCCAAAAACCCAGAATATTCTTTATTATGTTAGTGAACTCCTGTGAAATTTCCAGCTCATTTGGAGTTGATTTGATCAGGGCAATTCAGATTTGAAGTTGCTGTGTTCACTTAAATACAGAAACATTTCCAGAGAATTTCCAAAACTTGGAAATTCAGTTCTGGGCAAATCCTAGCTCCACAAATCTTAGGAAAACTCATGCAAGCTCTAGGAACTATAATGGAAATTGTAGTTCACTAAGTTTGGTATGAACATTGGTGTTGTCTCTGAATTAATTCTTCCTTGCTTAATTGCTTGGAAAATTGTTCTGAACAAACCACTCAATGAAAATTGCTAATTTTTGGTCCAGAGGACTTTCTTGTGACAAGGAACTCACATGAAAATTCTCAGCTCCATTGGAGCTCTGGATCACCCCTGTTCTGTTTAACCTTTTAAGGTGATCAATATAGAAGAGGGAGAAAACACATAGCACTTAATCATGTTGCTTAGAACAAAACCCAAACAACTAGCACCAGTGTCATTTCAAATTCTTAAACAAGGTTCCAGTTTTTAAACTTGTCATTAGAACTTGTAGCAAAGTCTTTACAATTAAACATATGTGCATATTCATTATGTGTAGCATCTACGTGAAGAACTTGAAGTCGTCGGAGTAGATATCAAAGGAGGGAGGCAAGAGATCAAGCCAAGTGGTCTTCACTAACTGAGATATATATATTAGTTCCCTGCAAAACAATGGCAAGCCCCGGTTTGCATCAAAACTTACTAGTTTTTATTTGTATTCACATTATATTGTCTAGCATTTGGTTATTGCATTAAGTCTAGATGGTATGAAACTCCAATTGCATAACCTAGAAAACCCTGGAGTACAATGTAGAATAGGTTATCAATTGATTATATCTGCTGATCTCAACAAAAGTGGATTAAAAGAGGCATAACTCGAGTAGGCAGTTTTCGTACTAGTGAACCGGGATTAAGGGGGATCAATCGGAATAGTTGGGAATTGATCCTCATAGTTGGGAATGGAGACCGGGCAGTGGATGGAAGGCTCAATGACGTGGTCCTGTGAACCTAGTCTATGTCTGAGTCGATTGAGGCCCGTTCTCATGTGCGGTCCCGCTGGACAAGTTTGAGATGTGTACTGGATACATACTGGCTATATGGGACCCAGGAAACCGATGTACATATTAACCTTGGTGTCGAGGCATACCTCACCGTCAGATGCCGATGCTGAAAGGATAGAGAAGTCGGCTCTATGAGGGTTTGCCGTAGAGAGACTTAATCCCAGTCGGTGGGACCGGTTCGACATTTGGGTGTCGTGTGAAAGGTTGCCACGTACGACGTCAGTGACGGTTGCTGTGTGCAACGTTGAGTACGGGTGTACGTGTCATGTCAGCCAGGTGTTTCTGATTGCAATCACCGTCGCTCGTGGTAGTGAGCATACTTGTACACTGAGTCGTTACGTAGTAATAAACTGGGAAAAGTTAATAATGCTTCGTGAGTAATCCTCATAATGGAGGTGAGGAATGATCAACACTTTCACTAAATTTATTTACCACCTTGGGCTACTAGCGTCGAGGCAAAGCGTTTCTTGTTCGATTGTGGAGTCTCGAAGGTAATGGCGCAAGGTCTGTATGAGTCTAGGGTAGCTCACTAAAGTTACTTTCACCTCGGGCAAGTGACATCGAGATAAAGCGTTTCTTGTTTGATTGTGGAGTCTCGATGTAAATTGCGCGAGGCATATAAAAGTGGCTTAAAACTGGAAGTAAGGACTCTCCTTTAGCTCAAAAGCATCATTTGTGCAAACTGATATATTCAGCCCTCTATTTTTATCATGTAGAGTTTCATGACTAGGGAGACGGTTCAGTCTTGCTGAGCTTCATGCTCACGGATACTGCATAAGTTGTTTTGCAGGTAATAACTGTACGCTGAGATGTATGGGTGTCCGATGAGACTCGGAACTCTCTGAGTGGTGAACTCATGGCAACCCCTGCTGTTGCTATTGTGATAGTGTGGCTAGTGAGAAGGGTCCGCGGGCTGGACACCTTCTCTATTGCTTAGCATAGGTATGAGACGTGAGTTGTAATAGTCTTCCGCTGTAGATTATTTTGAGAAGTATTTGTAAAATTTACACTTTGTAAGCTTCCGCTGGATTTTATGTAATATGATGCTTTATTATGTGTGTTATTGGGTGCCGCATCGCACGGCACCACCCAATGCGATTCCCGGGCGAGGTGCCCCATCCCCGTGAACCGGGACGACGGGCCCCCACATCGCCCCATACAGTAGCCACTCTCATGGTGCACCTGCCAACATGAGATGACATGAGAATGCTCCCCACATACTGCACACCGGCCGTCTCGTCTGAGGCGACCCGAAAAGGCTCAACGCAAGCTTCCCGAGGTATATCGGTTTACTGGGTCCCATAATACCAGCATGAGTCTGGTACACAACTCAAACTTGTTCAACAGGGCCGCATACGGATCGGTCCTTGACTGACACGGACAGGTCTATAGCACCCAGGCCCCTATGTCCTGCTGCCCCTACAACCTTCCAGTCTCAACTTTAACTTGCTAATTCATTTATGAACCAATCCCGTATGCCCCTGTTGTTCCTGAACATGCGAGTAGCATCTCACCACTCGACTTCTACCCAACCTTACTTAAGCATGGCAGTTCTACACGGTGAAAGACACCTACCCAATACTCCATGGGTTCATTTGGTTATGCAAGAGTAGTATCAAACACTAGACCTAATGCACAATTCATATCTTAGCCGAAAGTGATTATAAAGTAAAACTTAAAAGCTGTTAAATGCAAACCGGAGCTGGCCTGTTTTGCAGAGTAGTCGTATACATTCAGTTAGCGATCTTGCTGATCAACCCTTGATTCTCCGAAGTATGATCCACTTCGATGAATCGCTCCTTTGAATCCCCTTCGTCGTGAATTCTAATGAAATGTATATGCAAAATTTTATAGAATGAAATGGAAAGAAGTTAAGACTTAATTTCTTAGGAACATAGGTGAGGGGGCCCGATCCCGATCACGGGGCCGTGCCGCCTTGCCTGAGGAATCGCATTGGGTGGTGCCGTGTTATGCGGCACACAACAGCACACATATAAGGAACACAGTATTACGTAAATCAAAAGCGGAAGGTTACAATTATTCTTTGTAAATAATTTACACAAAATAACTACAGCGGAAGTCTATAACCAGCTCACGTTGAATAACTATGAAGCACCGAGAAGAGGTCCAGCCCGCGGACTCCTCTCGCTAGCAACACGAAGACAAGGCAGCGGCTAGGTTCTCCAAATGTGACATGACTCGGAAGTTTCCGAGTCTCACCGGACAACCTTCTTTATAGCGTCGATATTTACCTGCAAAACCACTTATATAGCAAGAGTGAGCACAAATGCTCAGCAAGACTTAACCGTCTCTCCTAAGGCAGGAAACTCTACATGAAAGTAACCTAAGACTTAACCCTGTCATTTGCGAAAAGACTCGCCTACGAGTTCATCCTTAACTTTCAGGTTTTAGCCATAATAGTAGTGACCTTGCGCTTAGCAACATTGGAACTCCACAATCAAACAAGAAACGCTTCATTCCAATGTTACTTGTCCCAAGGTGAAAAATAAATTTAGTTTGCTCTATCTCTACTTCAAACATGGTTTTCATGCAACTTAAGATAATCATAACAGCAAGTATACTTTTTGCAAACTGTTTCCACACAAGTTGATTACTACGTCACAACATGGGAGCAAGCGGTACTCAATAACCGCGAGGGACGGTGATTCGAATCAAACACTACCCGGATAACTCGACACATACGCCCGCCTCTGAAGACCCAACTCTGGCGTCCTTCATTACGTCGTATATGGCAACTTTTCTCAGGACACTAGACTGTAGAACCGGTCGCGCCGTCTCGGGCTCATAGGTCTAACGAGACGATGTGGTATGCCTCTACAATCCAGTGAACATGGTACATCGGTTTCCTGGTTCCCATATATCAGTAAGCATCCGGTACACAACTCAATACTTGCTCCTGGACGCGGCATACGCATGGTCCTTAACCGACACAGGCAGAGCTACTCGACCAAGACCTCATCTTGTCGCAGCCTAACCCCTCTGCCCGGTCTCATCTTTAGAAATGTAAACTTTAGTTTGTTTCCTTCCCCAACCACACTTATGGTTTTCTGAACTATAGCTCGCGAGTAGATTCCAACTACTCGTCTTCTACCGGATGCCGTAGTCTATTTAGCACGGCCTTATTCTACAGCGATGACACAATTCTACCCTCGACTTCAGGGTTCATGTTTGGTTATGCAAGTGGAGTATCAACATCCTTGACCTAATGCACATACAAACCTTGACCAACTGTAGTGAACAAAGGAAAAACTTTAAAAACAACTTAAGTGCAAACCGGGGCTTGCCTTGGTTTTGCAGGTGACTAAAGTCAGTTGAGAGAAAGTCAGTTTCTGATGTCTTGAAGTTCACTCCTGCCCTTCTTGTTCCTTGTTCCAAGTTCACCTCCTCCTTCTTCACTTTCCACGTTTAATCACTACACGTTAGGAACATGCATATCTTTAATTGTAAAACTTTTTGCTAACAAATGCTACAGACAAGTTTAAAACTGGAACTTTGTTTAATAATTTAAAATGACACTGGGGTTGGTGGTTTGGATGTGTATCTAAGCACTATCCTCAAGTGAGAAGTGAGGTTCAACACTTGGGTGGTGATCACCTAATGAGGTTGAACAGGACATAATAATCCAGGGCTCCAATGGAGCTGGCAATTTTCTTGGGGGTTCCATGTCACAAGAAAGTCCTCTGGACCAAAATTCAGAACATTTCACTAAGTGGATCACCCAGAACAATTCCCTAAGCATTTAAGCATAAAGGAATTAATTCTGATTAAACTTGCACTTTCATGCAAATCTAAGTGAACCATAATCTCCTACATAGCTCAGAGAGTATGCCTAAATTTTCCTAGGATTTTTGGAGCTAAGGAATGGCTAGAACTGAATTTCCAAGTTTTGGAAATTCTCTGGAAATGTTTCTGTATTTATTTGAATACAGAAATTTGAAATTGGAATTATCCCAACTAAATCAATTCCAAATGAGCTGAAACTTTAACAGGAGTTTCCTAATATCCTAAAGAATATCCGGGCAAAATTTGGGGAATTTTGGATGAACCAAACACCCTCTAAAATTCTTTTGCTGAAAAGCTTTAAAGAATTTTCCAGAATTTTCTATTGGTTTTCATGCAAATTGGGTTGTACATTTGAATAGAGCTCTTCATCCTGAATCAAACCCAATTTGAATCACTAATTTTGGAGCTTCCTAGCAAAAGTTATGCAGTTCTAAAGTTTGAACTAAATCCGGAATTCAAATTAATTCGGAAAAATTTAAACCCTGACTGCGGGCCACAGGGCCACATGTCGACCGCTGAAACACGAGCCACACGGGGCCACAGACCTTTTCCCACGCCACCACACTGGATCCGGGGCCGCAGCGGATCGAAGATTTAAAATATCGCCGCTGACAGGTGGGACCGGCCGGTCGTCTTCAACCTCGGCCCGTCCCCTTTTTTCCGCGCCGCCCCCTCGCCGGCAACTCATCGGGGCTCGCCGGAGTCGGCTTCCCGGCCGTCTCCCGGCTCGGTACTCGCCGCCTGGGGGTTTTGAGGGTCGGGGAACATGTCTACGGGGTTGGCTCGGGCTGCCGGTGGCTGGAAGTAGGCCGGCGACGAGCCGCGGCCTTCGGTGATGATCGGCACCGTCGCCCGAGCACACTAGCCCGCCAAAAGCTCGGCGGATCCGCTCTAAAGCATCGGTGGAGGTCAGGCAAGCTCGGCGTGGCCTCAACCTGGCTCGGAAACGACGGCAAACCGGCTGTCACCGTGCGCCCGCGCGTTCCCGCCATGGCCGCCGACCGAAAAGCTCAAAATTAGCTGTAACCACGGTGTTTCTAGCTAGGGTTGTGGAGGAAAAAGGTTCCCTATCCTCTCTAGCTCTGGTGTGCGCAAAATGAACAACTTTAAACGAGAATTAATTGTTAATTTCAACAGTTCTTACCCGCGAGTCGGTTTTCCTCGTCCGAGGGAAAAACTTGAAATTCCCAAGCTACGTTGCGCGGCTTGGGCTGAAACTCGGGGGAGAGCAGCGTGACGTCCCGGCGCGTCTCGGAGGGTGCTTGCTCGGCCGTGAAAAGCCTCGGTATGAGCTGTACACGGTGACCTGAGTTGCCCTTTCGCCGGTGAGCGTTAGTACCTCACGTTGATCGTTGATTTGGGCGCCCCACGAGCCAGGAACGACGGGGCCGAGCTGTGGAGGATCTTGTGCACTCGATTGCGCTCCCTTTTTTGTGTGGACGGCTCGAGCAGAAGATGGCGCGAGCTGGTGGACAACCGAGGGAAACGGAGGCGTCGCCGGCGGTTGTTTTTCGGGCGCGGAAGCAAAAGGAGGCCCTGGTATGAGTGAGAGGCTTCGTGTTTGCTTCGGTGGCTGGGATAAGCGCCGGATGAGCCGCCTCTGGCGCCCGCGCGTGGGGGGGGGGGGGGGGCAGCTCGAGCAGGAGGTGACGTTGGCTGCCGCCTCGGTGGCGCCGGGAGCTCGGTCTAACCCGAGAGCAAAGACTTTTGTGCTAAGTTTTTCCCTCCGCTTCTATGACAACTGGGTCCCACTCACCTCCTCTCCTAAATATCCCAATTTTTGGCACATTGTAAACTTCAGCTCTGAGGAACTTAAATCCAAAAGTCATTTGGCAATTTGATAAGTTATTCCTCAGTTTTGAGTTTAGATTCAAATTTGGATGAAATTTACAAGTTCCTTTGATATTCCTATCAAAGCACCTCCAAATTTGCTCCAAATTTGCCCCCTCTACAATTTGAACCTGGGGAGTTTGAATATGCCCTCTGATCTATGAGTTGGTCATTGCAAATACAACTTTTTAAACATCAGTTTGCATTTTTCTTTTTGGAGATGGCCCCTCCTCTTTTGGGAGTGACCCTCTTAATTCAAACTGAATTCAAAGTTTTTATTGCTCATGCCAACACTTTCATGAGTAAACAAAAGTTTTTGTAAGTCCCATTTCTTGCATATAAACTCAACTTTATTCATAGCTTAAGTTTTCTATTCACAAGTTTTGGGACTTTTACATTCCTCCCCCCTTAAAAAGAATCTCGTCCCGAGATTCATGATTAAGGACAACGGGAAGAGGACAGTTACTCAACATACGCCTCTAACAACTCCGGATGATTGCGTTGCAAATACTCCTCGCTTTCCCATGTAGCTTCGTCGGACGTGTGATTTTCCCATAGCACCTTGAAAAATCGTAGCGTCCGATTTCTGGTTTCGCGAGTCTTTTCATCAATTATCCGGGTTGGATGCTCAACATACGTGAGGTCCGGCTTCAGATCTGCTATGTCTCCCGTGAGAATCTCCGTTGGAACTTTCAAACACTTCCGCAACTGAGATATGTGGAAGACATTATGCACTCCGGCTAAGGCTGCCGGTAGCTCCAAACGGTATGCCACGGGTCCACACCTTTCCATGATGGCGAAGGGACCGATAAAACGCGGAGCTAGTTTCCCTTTCACTCCGAATCGGTGAATGCCCTTCATGGGAGATACGCGGAGGTAGACGTGGTCTCCAACTTGAAAGTTCAGAGGACGACGTCTCTTATCCGCATAGCTCTTTTGCCTGGACAGAGCGGCTTTCAGATTTGCTTGAATAAGCCTTACCCGCTCTTCGGCTTCATTTACGAGATCAATCCCGTAAGTAACTCTCTCGCCGGATTCACACCAGTTCAAGGGTGTGCGGCATTTCCGGCCGTAGAGAGCTTCATAAGGCGCCATTTTGATACTTGATTGATACCCGTTGTTATATGAGAACTCTTCCAATGGTAAGTGATCATCCCAGCTCTTACCGTGATGGATGACACATGCTCTCAGCATATATTCAAGTATTTGATTCACCCTCTCCGTTTGTCCATCGGTTTGAGGGTGATACGCGGAGCTTCGAATCAATTTAGTTCCCAAGGATGTGTGTAGCTGTTCCCAGAAACAGGATACGAACAGCGATCCTCTGTCGGAGACAATGGTACGGGGAACTCCGTGCAGGCATAAGATTCATGCTATGTATAACTCCGCATACTGCTTGGCGCTGTAGTTGGTATGCACCGGAATGAAACGTGCCGATTTGGTCAATCGATCAACGATTACCCAAATCGAGTCATGGTGGTGGGAGGTCATCGGCAGTCCAACGATGAAATCCATACTCAAGTCTTCCCACTTCCATGCCGGTATTTGTAGTGGTTGCAGCAGGCCCGACTTCTTTACATGGTCGGCCTTAACTCTTCGACACGTATCACATTCTGAAACGTATTTTGCAACTTCACGTTTCATACGTGTCCACCAAAACTTCTTCCGGAGGTCTTGGTACATTTTATTGCTGCCAGGATGAATAGAAAATTTGGATAAGTGAGCCTCATCCAAAATTTTCTTCCGCAGCCTCATATCACGGGGTACGACTATCCGGTCCTTGAACCACAAGGTATCTTCATCATCTAACCGGAAACATTTCATCTCCCCGTTTTTCAACCTCCTTTTGATATGAGCCATGCCCTTGTCTCTCCTTTGAGCTTCCATGACCTCCTCTCTTATTGTGGGTATGAGAGCTAGGTTATGTAGGGCCCCATAGGGAACCAAGTAGAGACTTGGTTCTTCCTCTTCTATCGGCGTGATGGTTAGGTTATGAATATGAGACTTCCGGCTGAGTGCATCGGCAACCACATTTGCCTTGCCCGGATGATAATGAATTTCAATCTCATAGTCCTTGATCAGCTCCAACCATCGTCGTTGCCGTATATTCGACTCTTTCTGAGTGAATATGTACTTCAAACTCTTGTGGTCGGTGTAGAGATGAACCAGATTTCCCCATAGGTAATGTCTCCACATCTTCAAAGCTAATACCACGGCAGCAAGCTCGAGATCATGAGTTGGATAATGTTGCTCATGATTCCGTAATTGCCGTGATCCATATGCGACCACGCGTCCTCCTTGCATGAGTAAACAACCAAGCCCGACGCCGGATGCATCACAATAAACATCAAAAGGCTTGGTTGTATCCGGTTGCGCTAGAACCGGGGCTGTTGTGAGGTGTTTCACCAACGCTTGAAAAGCTCCCTCACATGGCTTGCTCCAATCATACTTGATGCCCTTTTTCAGTAGCTCAGTCATAGGTTTGCAGATTTTTGAGAAGCTCGGGATGAACCTCCGGTAATATCCCGCCAAACCCAAGAAGCTACGAACTTCATGGACTGATGTTGGAGACTTCCACTTCATCACTTGTTCAATCTTGCTTGGATCAACAGCAATGCCTTCTGCTGAAATAATATGTCCATGAAACGGCACTTGGTTGATCCAGAATTCACATTTACTAAACTTTGCATAGAGCTTGTGATCTCTCAAGCGTTGAAGCACAATATGCAAATGTTTAGCGTGTTCCTCTTCAGATTTGGAGTAGACCAAGATGTCGTCAATGAAGACCACGACGAACTGATCCAGCTCCGGCATGAATACCGAATTCATAAGATACATAAAGTGAGCCGGAGCATTGGTCAACCCAAATGACATGACAAGATACTCATAGAGTCCGTATCTTGTCGAGAATGCTGTTTTCGGGACATCCTCCGCTCAAATCTTGATTTGATGATATCCCGACCTTAAGTTCATCTTATAAAAGACTTTAGCACCCACTAGCTGATCGAAGAGGATATCAATTCTTGGTAGTGGATACTTGTTCTTTATGGTCACAGCATTCAAAGGACGATAATCGACGCATAGCCTCAGCGTCTCATCCTTCTTCTTCACAAATAAAGCTGAGCAACCCCATGGTGATGAACTTGGACGAATAAACCCCTTGTCCATCAGATCCTTGAGTTGCTCCTTCAATTCTGCTAACTCACTCGGAGCCATTTTGTATGGTCTCCGAGAGATTGGCGTAGTTCCCGGCATCAATTCTATTTTGAATTCCACCTCGCACTCAGGTGGTAAGCCTGGAAGATCTTCGGGAAACACGTCCGGATATTCACGGACTACCGGAATGTCTTCTAACTTGCACGCCTCGGCATTACATACTTCCGGGTCTTTAGAAATCGCTTCGCCGAGGTACAATGTTTGACGTCCGTGAAGTGGAGAGTCCAAGTGAACACTCCTGTTCTCGATGTCCAGAACAGCCTTATGGAAGGTCAACCATGATATTCCCAATATGGCATTGATTCCCTGGTCTTCGAGAATGATGAGGGTGGTAGGATAAATTTGTCCACCCAAACAAAGTGGTGCTCGAGAAACGACTTCATTAGTTAGATGTCTCCACCTGGCGAATGAATAAGGTAAGAACCTTTTGTGACAGTTGTGGAGATCTGATCCCGGATTATGGTTGCCCGGCTAATGAAGTTATGTGTTGCACCAGAGTCGAATAAAATGACAACCGGCTTGTCATTTAAGGTGAACCTGCCGGCAAGAACAGGTCCTCCCTTTGGCAGATCATCGACTGACACATAATTGACTGTTCCCACTTTTGACATAGCTTTTCTGGGCTGCCCAAGATCACTTTTTGGAACTGGACCCGCAGACACATTGTTGCTGCTCGGTTCAGTTGCTTCATCGACGTTAAGCTCATTGTCAATGTGAAGTGGGACAGCACTTGGTTCAGCTAAGAAATCACCTTGTCCATCTTCAACCTCTTGAGGGAAAAAGTATTCTGGTGCACCTTGTTGATACTGAGGTGCATAAGAAATAAGTTGCTGCTGCGGTGGAGGTGAATAAGACCTCTGTGGAGTAGAAGAGTCGTCACACTCCCAGAATGATTGCACCTCTTGTGAAATCTCCCGACCGGAAGGTGAACGAATTACCAACCGATACTTCTGAGGTAGACGATTGTCTTCATCTTGTGATGAGTCCCTCTCCCTCCTTTCCTTGAGGTAGAGGTTGGAATAATATTATTGAGCGATAGCACAGCTCACAAACTCATCAAAATTCTCTTGGCTAACTTGAGCCAATTCACATCGCAGCCTAGCAGTTAGTCCTCGGTAGAAATGATAACCTTTCATGGCTGGTGATTTCACATAGTCAGGGACATATTGAGCTAAGCGATTAAATTCCTTCGCATACTCAATAACACTCATGTCCCCTTGCTTCAGACTCCAGAACTCATCCAGACTGGTTTGCATTATGCCCGCAGGGATGAAACGAGCACGAAATGCAGCCTGGAACTCCGCCCATGTGACACGATGCCCTGCTGGTTGGACAGCAAGGTAGTCTACCCACCATGCTCCAGCAAAGCCGTGAAGCTGCTGAGCGGCATATAAAGTCTTTGAGAATTCATCACATTGGATCAACCCAAGCTTGGACTCAAGGACACGTAACCAGTTATTTGCTTCACAATGGTCAGCCGCCTCAGAGAATACCGGCGGTTGTGTCGCCAAGAAATCCAGATACGTGCTCTGGGTTGGCATGTGACGTTGAGCTTCTCGATTTATGCCTTGCTGAACTAGATTTTGGAGAGTTTCATTCATCTTCGCCATAATTTCAGCCAATCCGGTTGGCGATGGCTCTTGTGATGAAGTCGAGTCATTCCCACCTCGACTTGAACCTCCAAGCTCCATTTGAGAAGGTGTACGTACCATACTGTACGAAACAAAACTTTGAGTCAATCAAAATTCTATCTCGGTAGTAAGTAAAGATAAGTAAAACATGAACATGTCATGAACTTTATGAAAGCATAACCACATTCATGTTTAAACAAATCTTATGTACGCTAAGCTAATCAGCGGGACTACCCTGACCAGCTCACGCAAACTCCAAATTTTACTCAAGTTATCAACAAATTCTTGACTCGAGTTCAATACCCAAGTTGTAGTAAACTTCAGTAGCTATCAAACAAGTACTTATGTGCTCCTTAAGTATTTTTCTACAGGAAGTTATGGCTTAAAAACAGAAAGGTCCAGAGAGGTTTTTGATACTGTCCTGGTTTTGAACAGTTTGGCCTTCAACTGGACTTTTCACCAACTTAAAGTGTGATTTTGCTCTGGAGGTCTACAAAGAAATTGTCGAGCACTTGAAAATATTTCCAGAACTGTATCATACACCTTAATTGGTTAAAGCTACTCAGAGTTATGCTCCGTTAAAGTCCAGCAAGAATTTCTGCCAGAAACAGAGCACTCTGTTTTTGAAAACTTTGATACCTAGTTATACTCTCATTTGAATCTTAGCTCAAAATAAGAGTTCAATAGCTAATACTTGTTTCAAACTTCCATTTTTAGTTGAAAGTTAGTTCATGAATCATTTCTTCAGAGGGAAGAGGTTCTTATGTGTGGTACGGTGTCGATGCACCATAAGAACATGTCGGTACTACGTTGCCTCACCAAAAGAAAATCCTAAACCGGAATATACCGGCATATCCATTTTATCAGTGGCACTAAGACGGTCTCTCGCACACGTGTACTACACGGGATAAGTACGTGGTTAGTACCTGCAGAAGATCACTCAATAGTGGTGTACTCAAAGGTTATTTCATTTCAGGCAGTTCCATAATTGAAAGTAAATACAAACGCCCGTATCATTGTCATACGGCCGTCCTTGAGTTAAGCCACGTCTCAAGGTACGTGATCGTGTTTCAACACCACACGACGGGGAACCCGAGTATGTCATGAACGGGTCGTCATGGTTGGGAATGTTATCAACCCAACGGATACCACCTACTGCCCTACAGGGCACGCCGATGGCAAGCGCTGCGTATGTCCTCCTGGGCTATTTCCAGATGAACACACTCTCGCGTTACTGACCACGCGGTGGGGTCTCCACTTACTTGCCTAATGCACGCTAGGGATCAGCGTTTCATATGAACTCAGGAACATGAAGAGTCCAAGAGTTTCATATTAACATCTCACACCAAGCTGTGAGATCTAACCCTGAACCACTTTCCTCGTCAGGGGAGCTAACCGAAATTGAACCGCTTTCGGTGGCGTTCCTTACCATTCTTACCTGAACGTAAGTGCATCGTTACATAATGAAAGTTCAGAATTAAAACACATATGTTAGTCTTGCCACTTTAAGTAACTATACTATTATAGTCCTTATGTGGGCCTAATACCGTTTCCTCACCATATCCTAAGGTTTTGTCGTAATACCATCCTTATTTCGTGTGCTATTACCAATGCGGCTCTGATACCACGCTGAGGGGGCCCGATCCCGATCACGAGGCCGTGCCGCCTTGCCCGAGGAATCGCATTGGGTGGTGCCGTGTTATGCGGCACCCAACAGCACACATATAAGGAACACAGTATTACGTAAATCAAAAGCGGAAGGTTACAATTATTCTTTGTAAATAATTTACACAAAATAACTACAGCGGAAGTCTATAACCAGCTCACGTTGAATAACTATGAAGCACTGAGAAGAGGTCCAGCCCGCGGACTCCTCTCGCTAGCAACACGAAGACAAGGCAGCGGCTAGGTTCTCCAAATGTGACATGACTCGGAAGTTTCCGAGTCTCACCAGACAACCTTCTTTATAGCGTCGATGTTTACCTGCAAAACCACTTATATAGCAAGAGTGAGCACAAAGGCTCAGCAAGACTTAACCATATCTCCTAAGGCAGGAAACTCTACATGAAAGTAACCTAAGACTTAACCCTGTCATTTGCGAAAAGACTCGCCTACGAGTTCATCCTTAACTTTCAGGTTTTAGCCATAATAGTAGTGACCTTGCACTTAGCAACATTGGAACTCCACAATCAAACAAGAAACGCTTCATTCCAATGTTACTTGTCCCAAGGTGAAAAATAAATTTAGTTTGCTCTATCTCTACTTCAAACATGGTTTTCATGCAACTTAAGATAATCATAACAGCAATTATACTTTTTGCAAACTGTTTCCACACAAGTTGACTACTACGTCACAACATGGGAGCAAGCGGTACTCAATAACCGTGAGGGACGGTGATTCGAATCTAACACTACCCGGATAACTCGACACATATGCCCGCCTCTGAAGACCCAACTCTGGCGTCCTTCATTACGTCGTATGTGGCAACCTTTCTCAGGACACTAGACTGTAGAACCGGTCGCGCCGTCTCGGGCTCATAGGTCTAACGAGACGATGTGGTATGCCTCTACAATCCAGTGAACCTGGTACATCGGTTTCCTGGTTCCCATATATCAGTAAGCATCCGGTACACAACTCAATACTTGCTCCTGGACGCGGCATACGCATCTGTCCTTAACCGACACAGGCAGAGCTACTCGACCAAGACCTCGTCTTGTCACAGCCTAACCCCTCTGCCCGGTCACATCTTTAGAAATGTAAACTTTAGTTTGCTTCCTTCCCCAACCACACTTATGGTTTTCTAAACTATAGCTCGCGAGTAGATTCCAACTACTCGTCTTCTACCGGATGCCCTAGTCTATTTAGCACGACCTTATTCTACAGCGATGACACAATTCTACCCTCGACTTCAGGGTTCATGTTTAGTTATGCAAGTGGAGTATCAACATCCTTGACCTAATGCACATACAAACCTTGACCAACTGTAGTGAACAAAGGAAAAACTTTAAAAACAACTTAAGTGCAAAACAGGGCTTGCCTTGGTTTTGCAGGTGACTAAAGTCAGTTGAGAGAAAGTCAGTTTCTGATGTATTGAAGTTCACTCCTGCCCTTCTTGTTCCTTGATCCAAGTTCACCTCCTCCTTCTTCACTTTCCACGTTTAATCACTACACGTTAGGAACATGCATATCTTTAATTGTAAAACTTTTTACTAACAAATGCTACATACAAGTTTAAAACTGGAACTTTGTTTAAGAATTTAAAATGACACTGGGGTTGGTGGTTTGGATGTGTGTCTAAGCACTATCCTCAAGTGAGAAGTGAGGTTCAACACTTGGGTGGTGATCACCTAATGAGGTTGAACAGTACATAATGATCCAGGGCTCCAATGGAGCTGGGAATTTTCTTGGGGGTTCCTTGTGACAAGAAAGTCCTCTGGACCAAAATTCAGAACATTTCACTAAGTGTATCACCCAGAACAATTCCCTAAGCATTTAAGCATAAAGGAATTAATTCTGATTAAACTTGCACTTTCATGCAAATCTAAGTGAACCATAATCTCCTACATAGCTCAGAGAGTATTCCTAAATTTTCCTAGGATTTTTGGAGCTAAGGAATGGCTAGAACTGAATTTCCAAGTTTTGGAAATTCTCTGGAAATGTTTCTGTATTTATTTGAAAACAGAAACTTGAAATTGGAATTATCCCAACTAAATCAATTCCAAATGAGCTGAAACTTTAACAGGAGTTTCCTAATATCCTAAAGAATATCCTGGCAAAATTTGGGGAATTTTGGATGAACCAAACTCCCTCTAAACTTCTTTTGCTGAAAAGTTTAAAGAATTTTCCAGAATTTTCTCTTGGTTTTCATGCAAATTGGGTTGTACTTTGAATAGAGCTCTTCATCCTGAATCAAACCCAATTTGAATCACTAATTTTGGAGCTTCCTAGCAAAAGTTATGCAGTTCTAAAGTTTGAACTAAATCCGGAATTCAAATTAATTCGGAAAAATTTAAACCCTGACTGCGGGCCACAGGGCCACGTGTAGACCGCTGAAACACGAGCCACACGGGGCCACAGACCTTTTCCCGCACCACCACACCGGATCCGGGGCCGCAGCGGATCGAAGATTTAAAATATCGCCGCTGACAGGTGGGACCGGTCGGTCGTCTTCAACCTCGGCCCGTCCCCTTTTTCCCGCGCCGCCCCCTCGCCGGCAACTCATCGGGGCTCGCCGGAGTCGGCTTCCTGGCCGTCTCCCCACTCGGTACTCGCCGCCTGGGGGTTTTCAGGGTCGGGGAACATGTCTACGGGGTTGGCTCGGGCTGCCGGTGGCCGGAAGTAGGCCGGCGACGAGCCGCGGCCTTCGGTGATGATCGGCACCGTCGCCCGAGCACACTAGCCCGCCAAAAGCTCGGCGGATCCGCTCTAAAGCATCGGTGGAGGTCAGGCAAGCTCGGCGTGGCCTCAACCTGGCTCGGAAACGACGGCAAACCGGCTGTCACCATGCGCCCGCGTGTTCCCACCATGGCCGCCAACCGAAAAGCTCAAAATTAGCTGTAACCACGGTGTTTCTAGCTAGGGTTGTGGAGGAAAAAGGTTCCCTATCCTCTCTAGCTCTGGTGTGCGCAAAATGAACAACTTTAACCGAGAATTAATCGTTAATTTCAACAGTTCTTACCCACGGGTAGGTTTTCCTCGTCCGAGGGAAAAACTTGAAATTCCCAAGCTACGTTGCACGGCTTGGGCTGAAACTCGGGGGAGAGCAGCGTGACGTCCCGGCGCGTCTCGGGGGGTGCTTGCTCGGCCGTGAAAAGCCTCGGTATGAGCTGTCCACGGTGACCCGAGTTGCCCTTTCGCCGGTGAGCGTTAGTACCTCACGTTGATCGTTGATTTGGGCGCCCCACGAGCCAGGAACGACGGGGCCGAGCTGTGGAGGATCTTGTGCACTCGATTGTGCTCCCTTTTTGTGTGGACGGCTCGAGCAGAAGAGGGCGCGAGCTTGTGGACAACCGAGGGAAACGGAGGCATCGCCGGCGGTTGTTTTTCGGGCGCGGAAGCAAAAGGAGGCCCCGGTACAAGTGAGAGGCTTCGTGTTTGCTTCGGTTGGAGGGATAAGCGCCGGATGAACCGTCTCTGGCACCCGCGCGTGGGGGGGGGGGGGCAGCTCGAGCAGGAGGTGGCGGTGGCTGCCGCCTCGGTGGCGCCGGGAGCTCGGTCTAACCCGAGAGCAAAGACTTATGTGCTAAGTTTTTCCCTCCGCTTCTATGACAATTGGGTCCCACTCACCTCCTCTCCTAAATATCCCAATTTTTGGCACATTGTAAACTTCAGCTCTGAGGAACTTAAATCCAAAAGTCATTTGGCAATTTGATAAGTTATTCCTCAGTTTTGAGTTTAGATTCAAATTTGGATGAAATTTACAAGTTCCTTTGATATTCCTATCAAAGCACCTCCAAATTTGCTCCAAATTTGCCCCCTCTACAATTTGAACCTGGGGAGTTTGAATATGCCCTCTGATCTATGAGTTGGTCATTGCAAATACAACTTTTTAAACATCAGTTTGCATTTTTCTTTTTGGAGATGGCCCCTCCTCTTTTCGGAGTGACCCTCTTAATTCAAACTGAATTCAAAGTTTTTATTGCTCATGCCAACACTTTCATGAGTAAACAAAAGTTTTTGTAAGTCCCATTTCTTGCATATAAACTCAACTTTATTCATAGCTTAAGTTTTCTATTCACAAGTTTTGGGACTTTTACAATAGGTTGTGGGCAAAGCCATGAATGGCTTGGTTTGCCTCTGTTGTGCAAAGAAACAGAAATGAACTAAATTGATCTTGGTGTCGTAGCTATACACTAACTACTTTCCCTAATGAACATAATAAATGAGCTGAAAAGATTTGGATGCAACTGAAGAACAAGAACTCCAATGGCCTCAAAACTTTTACAGCAGGTTCTATACTACCTAGGGATTTAGCTTGCCAAATTGCAGCTAATGTGGAGTTAAATTGTGTTCTCTATAATTCTCACAGTGTCTCTCATGTATTTCCACCAATACATAAATATGGAGAATAAGAAAAGGGAGTTCAATGTATTAACTTGAGCTGATAATTTACATGTGAGTTCCTGGTCACATGAGAGTCAATTGGTCCAAAATTCAGCCCTTTGGGACTTGAGTAGTTCTTCCAGAACAATTCTTTGAGCGTTTCTAATCAAAAGAATTAATTACGAAGTAATGTGCATTTTCATGCCCAATTAAGTGAACTACAATATCAAGTATGTCTCAGAGGGATTGACTAAATTTTCCTATGATTTTTGGAGCTATGGATTGCCCAGAATAGATTTTACAAGTGGGAAACATTTTCTGAAAATGTTTCTGGACTCTTATGAACACAGCATTTTGTATTTAGCAAATTGCTACTCAAATTATCTTCATGAACTGAAAATTTGCTAGAAGGTCAACAATATGCAAAAGAATATTCTGGTAAAATTTGAGGATTTTTGGATAACCCAAACTCCCTCAATAATTATTTTTCATAAAACTTCAAGGAATTTTCCAGAATTATATATTGACTTTCATACAAATCTGAGTTCATATTTGGATAGAACTTTGAAAAATGAATCCAACCCAATTGGAATCACTCAATTTGGAGATTTCTACACAAAGATATGAATTTTCCAAACTTGTGGTCATCTCTGGAATTGTTTTTATACTGAAAAGTCGGCTGGAACCACTGTTTAAATCCCAGCCAATAGAATTTCAACCACACGGGGTTCACAGGGTTCAGTGCGCCAGCACACCGGATCCGGCAACACCCGATCACAGATTTAAAATGCACAGCCGCTGACAGACGGGACCCATGGCTTTCTTCTTCCTCTGGCCGGCCCTTCGCGCGCCCGCGAGCTCAGCTCGCCGGGGTAAACCGGTGCTCGCCGGCCGACCGTTCCCGGCCACCATCCGAGCTGAGCTTCGCCGCTAAAGGGTTATTGATGCCGGGGAACACGACTGTGGGATCAGTTTAGGCTACCGGCGACCGGAGATACCTCGGCGACGTGCGGCGGCCTCAGTTGAAGTTCGGCGCCATCGCCCGAGGTTCCTAGCCCGCCAAAACCTCGACCAGCTAGCTCTACAGCACCAGTAGATGATCGCCAAGCTCGGCAAGGCCATGAATTGGCTCAGAAATGGCGGCAAATAGGTTGGCACCGTGTGCCCGACCAGTCTCGTCAAAAACGTGTTCGGTAGACCTTGAAATACGTCGCTCCAAAGTGTAAAGGCCTCAGTTTTTGACACATTCAAAGTGTTCATCACCACACACACACACCTCATTTGAAGAAAGTTGATGAACACATTTGAAGAGCAAGTAACCATTATCAACATGATCATTAGAGAACAAACTCACACAATGCAAAAGTGGCATTTCCCACATGCATCATCTAGGGGCTGGGCATATGAAAAACTCCTACACCTTGCTAGGAATGTCCATGCCAAGTTTCACCCAAATTCAAAACCTTTTTGAGGTCTTTTTGGGTGTAGCTAGAAAGAGGGTAGTTTGAACTCAAATTCAAACTGTTTTTATCCCATGAGTTCAAAAGTGGGAGCCATATTCTTACTCAGCACATTTTTGTGAGCTCACCCACCAATTTTCACTCCATTTGAAGTTGATCTTGACATGAGCTAAGTTTAGCAAATTCAAACTTTATTTGAATTTCAAACTGAATATGTGCTGAAATCAAGTCAAACCAAACCCAATTTGAATTCTAACCAATTCAAATGGCTCAGGGGTAGGTAATTCAGATCACCATGGGCATTGTGGGGATTACTGTTTACAACAGTAATATGGAGTTAAGTTCAGAGGTTAAAAGGGAAATGGGACCCACATGTCAGCCACTGGAGAGAATTCAACCGACTGAAGACTGAACTCGGTTACTCGCGCCCGACCGAGCTGCCGCCACGGTGAAGAAACAGCAAGGACAGCAGCTGCTTGCCGCCCTCGGCCGATGAACCGCCTCTCGGGGTCTTTATCTACGCGCCCGAGCGGTCGCCGGTGCATCTCACCTCTGTCCCATCGCGTTCTCACCCAGAAAGCTGAAACTCCTCGCCGCTTGGTTGAGCTCTCGGTGCCTCATCGCAGGCCAATTCAGTGATCCTCCCGGCGATCAGAGACCAGCACCAGGTGCACCAAGCCCTCCTTGACGCCCTCGCGCAGATTCCAGGCCCGGAGCAGTCCTTCCCGAGCTCCACCGTGACGATCTTTCCTTTGCCGGTTCAGCTCGAGCCGCCATAGCAGGAACGATCCATCCGGCCACCACAGCCTGCCGTTCACCGAGCCGTGAACAGCAAAAAGGTTCGCCTTCAGTCCCTCTTTCATTACTGCAAGCTCCGGCAGCATGACATAGATTGCTCACGCCGGAATTTCATGATTACGCGACGGTGTGCAAAAGGGAAGCCCAAACCGATCCGCGAAATTCGTAGTCCACACCGCACCACTCATCCTCTCGTGTAGGGGATCACTTCTAGGAGCCCATACGAGCTCATAGGAGCAGGAACAACGAAGAACCGTTGAGGGAAACCGCTGTTCTTCGAGTTTTAGAGGAATTTCCGATTTCCGGCCTAGGTCGCACGGTGACAGCCCAACACAGCCCTTTCCGAGCTCTGTGGAGCTCATGTCGACCTTTCCTAGGGTCCACTGGTGCTCGACGACCCTTAGCTCGATCGGTTGGGGTGCTAGGGAGATCGGCTGACACGGCCAAAGTTCTCCCGAAGCTGCCGCTCATCGCCGACCATGTGCCGGCCATTTTCATGGTGAACTGAGCCCGGAATCATGTTCCCCGAGTGGACTTAGGCAGGGGCGGCCAGAATCATGAAGTTTGGAGCACCAAAGTGGCTGCCGGCGAGCTCTCCGGCGAGGCGTCGCGGCGGCCGAACGCGGGAGTCGGGAGGTAGACGAAGCCGGGTGGCCCATGTGTCAGCGGCTCGAATTTTAAATTGGGATCGGTCTGTGGCCCGGATCCGGTGTGCTGGTGTGCAAAAACTCCGTGGACCCCGGTGTTCCGTCGCTCCAGCGCCCAACACGTGTCCCCGTGGACCCACCGGCAGATTTTCAGATTTCATTCAAACTTCAAATCCTCATAATTTTGGCTAGGAACATCCAAATCGAGTGAACCAAAATTTTTTGGATTCAGCTCTCTGAGTACTTTCCAGCAAATCAAGTTTCACTTCATGAAAATCCTTATTTCTCCAGAATTAATTCTCCAAAATTTAAACTGTTTAGAATTTTAACTAGAGAACCCTTTGGAGGAAAACTCTGAAATTTTGCCAGGATGTTCACCAAAATAGCACTGAGCTACCATAAAAATTTCATATCCATTTGAGCTTATTTGATCCACCTATTGGTGTGATTAATAAAACTGTTCCAGAGAAAATGGGAAATGTTCAGAAACATTTTCAGAATTTCTCGGAAATTGTTTAGCTCATATCTCTAGCTAGGAACCTTCAAATTAAGTGAGACCAATTCCATAAGAACCCTATGAAAATCTAGTTTTCATAAAGTCATGGCTTGCTCCACGAAAATCCCTAGAACACCATAAGAGCTCCAATTAAGGTCAAGTACATAATTATTTGTGGAGAGCTCAAATGAGCTTTGCTGCAACTAAAACTTGGCCAAGTCTCTGTTTAGGTTGTAAACAAACCACAGTAAAAATTTCAGAGTCATTGAGTCTGTCTAGTGAGACTTACTAACTTCACAAGTTTAAAATTTCAATCAAATGCATTTAAATTAATACAGGTACTTATTATCTCATGTGGTCGCTAAGGTCGAGGAGGAAACTGAAGTCTTAGACTTCATTACTCCGGAAGAGCAGCTAGCCTACAACCAAGAGCAGCAAGGCAAGCCCCGGTTTGCATTAACCTCTTTATAAACTTTTATTGTTTTGAGAACTTACTTTGAGTACCACAAATTCTTGCATTATAGTCTTGTTTGAAAACCCAAATGCATAGCCAAGAAAATCATGGGTTGGGATTAGGATTGGAAACCCCATTAGCTACTGCAATGCTAAGATAGGGTAGGATTCGGTACAAGTCGAGTAGTTGGAACTACTCGCGAGAATAGGCTAGAGGCACTCGACTCGGGTAGAGATAGCACATGAAACACATGGCAAGAAAATGAGACCGAGCGAAGAGTAAGGGCAGAAGGACTTTGGGGCCTGTGTGCTATAGCTCCGCTTGTGTCGATTGAGGACCGAACCGTGTGTGGGCCTGTTGAACAAGCTAGAATAGTACCGAAGACCTACAGGCTATATGGGAACCGGAAACCGATGTAACTCGGGTAGCTGGGTGCTGAGGCATAGCTGGTCGTTCAGAGGGTAGGTTAAGAGCTCGAGGTGTAAATCAGCTGGCGGCACTGAGATGCGCGTGCAGAGACCTCTTGCTCGGGACGATTGGACCTTTTCAACATTTGGCTAACGGGTGAAAGGTAGTTGCGTACGACATCCATGATGGTTGTTGTAGGCAACATCGAGTACGGGCGTACGTGACGGGCTATTCGGGTAACCCTGCAGGTGTAAATTGATTATGATCACCGTCCCTCATGGTCAGTGAGTACCACTTGTTCACTGTACCGTGACGTAGAAAGAACAGGCTAGTTACATGTTAAAATGTTGCTGATTGAAAGATGGACTTTGATTGTTAATGATTTGTTATAGTTTAGAGCTAACTAAAGTTCTTTTCAGCTTTGGGCAAAGTACATGAGAGAAATGTGTTTCTTGTTTGATTGCGGCTCTCTCATCTGTCTTAGCGTAAGGTTCTCCACAACCTGCTGCTAAAACTTGAAAGTAAGGTTCCACTAATTAGGCAAGTCCTTTGCAACTTATTTTACCTCATGTACCTATCACCCCTCATGTAGAAGTTTCATGTTTAGGAGATACGGGTCAGTCTTGCTGAGCCTTCGTGGTCACTGCTTGTGTTTGAAGATTTTGCAGGGTTCTATGAGGAAGGGACTCCCGAGGAGGAGAAGGAACCCCAGGAGGGGAACCCCGTCGAGTGGGAGTCATGCACGCTGCCGTGTTAGTGTGCGTGTGTGCTAGCAAGGACACGTTCACGGGCTGAACGTGAACTTGATGTGTAATCTACGCCCGTGAGTGTAGACTGAACATATCTTGTTGTAAAAATGTTCATAACCCTGTTTATGTAATAAAACTTTGCTTCCGCTTTGCACCTTTGATGTGTGTTATCCGGTGCTGTGCAACGCAGCACCCCTCAGCGTGATCCTGGCTCGACAAGACCGTGGGGTCGTGTCAGCGTTGGTATCAGAGCTCGCTTGAGGTTTAACGCACTACAAAGGTCATCTTTTTTGAAAATCCAGTGAGGAACGGGTTAGTAGCCCATATAAGGATGTTATTAGTGTATAGAAAGTGGCATACTAACCTATTTGATTATGTCGGAAAATCATGCATCTCGGGGCATTTATGTCTTGGTGGGTGCACGTAAGCGCTGTCCACCAGTGCGCACAAGCTGAAGGGTGGAGCCCCACGGGTGGCAGGTAACCCGACCCGCTTTAATATTCTCTACGACTCTTCATGTCGTTTGGGGTGTTTGAGCAACTTCTGTCCCTGGCGTGCGTGGTGCAATTTGGGAGACCTCGTCACGTGGTCAGTAACGTGAACACGTAACTCAAGGCGTGTTTGGCTTGAGAACATCCGGGCGAGTGATGACGGCCGGGTGTACAAACTGTATAGATACCGGGTTCGGTGTGCAGCCGAGCCTGACGATTGTGTGAGTTATCTGCAGGTAGTCTAACCACTAGATGGTAGACGTGTAGTATCCGTGTGCGAGTGACGCTTAGTGCCACTGAAATAACGAAGCCGGCTAAGTCCGGTATAGGTTTTTCTTTGTGAGGACGTAGTACCGACATGATCTGGTGATGCATCGACGTCACACCCCATTAAATGAGCAACTTCATTATAAAACTTAAAAGTTTTAGTCCAAAGCATTAAAACTTGATGTAACTCCTTCCCTTAATCAGGATATTCAAATTTAACAAGTTTTCAGCTGAATTAAGGCTGAAGTTAATCAGAGGTTAGAGGTTGCGTTATTTCGAGGTTGGGGTCATATGATACATTTCTAGAAAGCTTTGGAAGAGCTTTACAAATTTTCTGTTGAGGTCCAGAGGTGTTTCATCCCTTAACCAATTGAAACATGCAGTGGAGTGGAAACTGTCCAGAAAACAGGGCAGAGCAAACACTCTCTGTAAACTCTCTGTAAATTAAGCATAACTTCCTGCATAAAAATCTAAAAATATAAAATGAGATAGTTCTGAAAAGTTCATGAGATGGGTTACAATTTTTTAACCGAAAGTTTTGTCAGATTGGGAGTAGAATTAACTGGAATTCTTGGATCAAATCAGTACCTAAAGCAGGAAGGTGCTGTCCAATTTTCTCCAGAAATTCTGTTAACTTTGGCATCTCATAACTTTTGAACCAGGACAGATATTAGACCAAAGCAAATACTTTCTGGAAAGCTATTGAAGTTATATTTAACTTTGATGTTGAGCTCCAGAATTGGTTTTGCCTTTAGCATGGCCTAAATCAGGTTAAAATGGAAACTGGTCAGGGCTGTTATGTTGGACAGCAGATCAGCAGTCAAATTTGTTTAAATTTGAACTTTGTTTCCAAATTTTCTGGGTTCAATGACATGTTTGATGTTATAACTCACTGGTTTACTTTTCAAATAAGTATTTGACATTTCTCAAATATATTTCTACAGATGACAGCGGATAAACAGTTGGAGAACGGTTGGCTGGTGTCTCACTGTTCTCACCACAGCGGCTATCCGGAAGCATTGAGGCAGATGCTTCAATATTTCGGGTACCACCAGATGCCGCAGTACTTCACCAAAGAAGAAGGCGAGGATGGGAACAAGACATGGACAATCCATGTCGAAGTTCCTGCAGGGCCTACGCCACCCGGTTGGGCGCCGTTCACCGTCACGGTGAGAGGTAGACAACCAGAAGGGATGTGGCAAGTGGCAGCCCGCCACACCTTGTCGCGTTTCTGCCAATTACACGTGAGGGCTATGGAGGGAACTCCATACGTGCTCGTTCCGGTGGAGGGACGGGCTAGTCACGTGTGGGAAGTGAGGTATATGGAGGCAACCGATCCAGGTTGCCCAAGGTACAGCCCCGCGGAGGCAAACCTCAGCCTCCAAATGAGGGCGGGAAAGGCCGTGATGGACAGCCAAGCTGTTAATACGGAGTGTCTCGCCGCAAAGATCAAGGAGAGCGCAAGCCGTGGAGACCATTTCGAGAGTGCTCACAGCGCACTCCACAATGTGCTCCTTCCGATGATTAAGCGACTGAATGAACAGCATAATCAGTTGCATCGTCTGAAGAAGGCAAGGAAGAAAACCTGTGTTGACATCGCGGCGTTGCAAGAGCAAGTGCAGGCTCTGACCCAGCAGAACGAGGTCCTTACTCAAGAGCGGGACGACGCTATTGAGGAAGGGCAAGGCTGGGAAGAAGACTACAACCAGGCCATGGACGAGGTTCATGCGTTGCAGGACCTCGTACCTCCGGTATTGGGCATACCGGTAGTCTTGGGTCTTCCGACAATGGGAGAACCCGAGATGGGAGAGGAGGTTGTAGATCCGGAGCCACCAGCAGAGGTACCGGAGGAGGATGGCCCACAGGAGGTCGAGTTCTACTCTGAGTTGGGGGTTACCGTTGCCAAGTAGGGCAACCGGAATAGTGTGACCCAAACTTTTTTAACCAGTGACATGTCGTGTAGGCAGTAGCGTATGTATAGGTAGTGACGACATGAGCACGACTTCTCGGAGACCCGAGAATAATGTATCTTGTATAAAGTTTATGCTTTATCAATATATGTGAATGTTGTGCAAATTATTCATGCGTCACTTCAATACCTACTGTTTCATATGGAAGTTTAAGTATGACATGTGCTGATCGCTGCTGTTTTGAATTTCAGAATGACTCGTACTCATGCCAACCCGGACGTTGGGGGTCATAGTCAAGGGGGAGAAACCTCCCAGCAGCCTCCCAAGGACTCCTCGGGACAGCAACAGCAACAGCAACAGCAAACACCGCCACCGCCACCGCCACCGCCAACGGTTACATTGGCCGATATCGTTGCAGCAATGGCGGGTTCTCATCAGCAGCACACGGAGTTGCTGCAAACTCTCATCGCAAATACGTCTCAACCAGAGAGGCGTCAAGATCATGAGGAGCATCAACAGAGCTCCTACTCCGACTTTCTAGCGACTCATCCCCCGGTATTCTCAAGGGCGGATGAACCCCTCGATGTCGACAACTGGCTCCGCACAATGGAGATGAAGTTCGGGCTGCTCCAAGTGAGTGAGCAGCGCAAGACTCAGTTCGCGGTCCAACAGCTCCAGGGATCCGCGAGCGCGTGGTGGGCGAACTACTGTGCTTCACAGCCCACCGACCGAGTTATGACCTGGGCGGAGTTCCGGACGGCCTTCAGGGCCTATCACATACCGCCGGGCCTCATGAAAAGGAAGACGCAGGAGTTCTTACGCCTGCAACAAGGGAGAAGGAACGCGGTGGAATACTCCAGGGCGTTCAACGATCTCGCGCTTTACGCGTCGTATCATGCCGATACTGACGAGAAGCGGCGGGACCACTTCTACCAGGGGCTTAACCCGCTGCTAAAGGACAAACTGGAGATGTTCAATCGCGGAAGCCCCAATGAAATAATTGATGCTGCAATTGTTCAGGAGGGCTCCGGCAAGGAGTTAGCAGCAGCGGAAAGAAAGCGAAGTGCGCTGCAAAGCAGCGGAGAAGGCGGCGGTCCTTCTCAGAAATTTCGAATGGTGAATCGCCCACCATCAAGTCCACGCTGGCAGCCACCACAGAGGTCAATGCCGTTCTGCAGTCAGCCAAATTCTTCACCGGTATTCAGGCCGGCACTGCCAGCACCACCTCCGCAACAACAACAGCAGCAGCGGGAGATGCCGCGTGCGTATGCACCTCACCAGCGCATGCCGGGCTTTCGTCCCCCAAGCACAGGCCAAGCAGCGGCCACATGCTACAAATGTGGTCGTCCAGGACACTTCGCCAGCAGTTGTCCTGAGAGGCAAGGCGGCGGAATTACACCGCAACTTTCGGGGAGGAATCAGCCCCGGAACCCCACTAATGCGCGGCGGGCAAACCCTAGGCCCGGCACTGTCCACTAACTTGCCATAGAGGACATGCCGGAAGGAGAGCTGATCCTTGCGGGTATGTTCCAACTCCACCAGAATCCCGCCATAGTATTATTTGATTCAGGCGCCACGCATAGCTTTATTAGCCAAGCTTTCATTACTAAATACAGCTTGCCAATACTACCCACTGATAGTTCATATCTGATTTGTTCACCGGGTGGGAAAATTTCAGCAAGCATGATGGTCCCAAAAGCGCCACTATGCTTAGAGGGTAGAGTATACCCTACGTCTCTCATAATTTTAGAGGGACAAAAGGTTGATGTCATCTTAGGGATGTCGTGGTTAACTCGCCACGGTGCTTTTTGAGACACCGTCCTCCGAGTTGTGCACTTGAACTCAGAAGTGCACGAATCTCACCCCTTATTTCTGGACAGTCCAAGTAATAAAACTTCCAAGTGTCCATCAATCTACAACTATCAGATTGGAAGATATTCCAGTGGTCCGAGAGTTCCCTGACGTTTTCCCGAATGATTTACCAGGGATGCCGCCCGATAGAGAGGTGAAATTCAAGATTGAACTTGCACCGGGAACCATGCCAATATCCCGAAGGCCGTACAAGATGGCGCCCAAGGAATTGGCTGAACTGAAGACTCAACTAACGGATCTGCTAGAGAAGGGTTTTATTAGGCCGAGCTCCTCGCCATGGAGCTGTTCGGCATTATTCGTAAAGAAGAAGGATGAGACGTTACGGCTTTGCGTGGACTATCGTCCACTAAATGTCGTAACCGTCAAGAATAAGTACCCGTTACCACGGATCGACATGTTGTTTGATCAGTTGGTCGAAGCAAAGATCTTCTCCAAGATGGACTTAAGATCCGGGTACCATCAGATTAAGATACGGGCTGAGGATATTCCAAAGACGGCTTTTTTGGTGAAGTACGGACTTTATGAGTACCTGGTCATGTCCTTCAGCCTCACCAACGCTCCAGCTCACTTCATGTATTTAATGAACTCGGTATTCATGCCTGAGCTGGACAAGTTTGTCGTGGTCTTCATCGACGACATACTGGTATATTCCAAGTCGGAGGAAGATCACAAGAAGCATCTGCATATAGTCCTGCAACAGCTGCGGGATCACAAGCTATACGCGAAATTTAGCAAGTGCGAATTCTGGATATCGCAAGTGCCTTTTCTCGGGCATATCATCTCAGCGGAGGGTATCGCTGTAGATCCGAGTAAAATCACATAAGTGCTGAATTGGAAATCCCCGAGAACTGTCCACGAGGTACGGAGTTTCCTCGGGCTCGCGGGATATTATCGGAGGTTCATTCCGAACTTCTCGAAGATTGCCAAGCCTATGACGGAGCTGCTGAAGAAGGCTACCAAATATGTTTGGAGTCCAGCATGTGCAGCAGCATTCAAGGCTTTAGTCAAGCACCTAACATCAGCACCGGTTTTGGCAGCCAGACACAACAAAATCGTTCGATGTGTACTGCGATGCATCCGTCATTGGGCTCGGATGTGTGCTGATGAATGACCGAAGGGTGATCGCGTATGGGTCACGGCAGCTTAGAAACCATGAGCAGAATTATCCAACTCACGACTTGGAGCTCGCTGCCGTGGTACTGGCACTTAAAATGTGGAGGCACTACCTACTCGGTAACCTCGTACATTTATATACCAACCACAAAAGCCTCTAGTACATATTCACTCAGAAGGAGCTGAACATGAGGCAGCGAAGATGGTTAGAATTGATAAAGGATTACGAAATAGAGATCTATTATCACCCGGGCAAGACAAACGTAGTGGCGGATGCGCTGAGTCGCAAGACACATGACAACAATCTGACCACCACACCGTTGGAAGAGAGCGAACCACCACTGCATGTGATTCCACATGGAGCTCTCTACAACTTAGCTTTGATCCCCACCATCCGTGAAGAGATAGAGGCAGCCCAGAAAAATGACAAGGGCATGTCACATTTGCGGAGACCTATAGACAGTGGGGAGCTTAAATGTTTCCGGAAATACGGAAACGGCGTCCTATGGTTCAAGGACCGGATCGTCGTACCCCGTAACCCGGAGTTACGGAAGAAAATTTTCGATGAGGCTCACTTGTCAAAATTTTCTATTCACCCCGGAAGCAACAAAATGTATCAAGAACTCAGAAGCAAGTTTTGGTGGACACAGATGAAGTGGGAGATCGCAAAATACGTGTCCGAGTGTGATACATGTCGAAGGGTGAAGGCAGATCATATGCGGAAACCGGGACTGCTACAACCACTGGGCGTTCCTGCCTGGAAGTGGGAGGATGTGAGCATGGACTTCATCGTCGGGTTACTCACCACCTTTCAGAAACATGATTCTGTGTGGGTGATCGTCGATCGCCTCATCAAAGTTGCCCATTTCATCCTGGTCAACACCAACTACAACGCCAAGAAGTATGCTGAGCTGTACATCTCACAGATCCTCTGCTTGTACGGCGTACCCCGTACCATCATATTGGATCGGGGCACTTTATTTGTGTCCTGTTTTTGGGAGCAGCTACACGCTGCGTTGGGGACGAAGCTGATCCATAGTTCAGCGTACCACCCGCAGACGGATGGGCAAACCGAGCGGGTAAATCAGATCCTAGAAGATATGCTACGAGCTTGCGCTATCAACCACGGCAAGAATTGGGATGATCACTTGCCGTTAGCCGAGTTCTCGTACAACAATGGGTACCAAGCCAGCATCAAGATGGCGCCTTACGAGGCGCTATACGGGAGAAAATGCAGCACACCACTGAATTGGTGTGAGTCTGGCGAAAGGTTTACCTTCGGGATTGATCTTGTCAACAACGCAGAGGAATAGGTTCAACTAATTCAAGCGAACCTAAAAGCTGCACAATCCTGACAGAAACAATATGTGGACCGTAGAAGACGCCCATTACAGTTCGAAGTCGGGGATCACGTATACCTACATGTGTCTCCAATGAAGGGCGTGAACAGATTCGGGGTGAGAGGAAAGTTGGCACCCCGATTCATTGGTCCATTTCAGATTACCGAAAGGTGTGGATCAGTAGCATACAGGCTGAAATTACCAGAAGCACTCTACGGTGTGCATGACGTCTTTCATGTTTCCCAGCTGAGGAAGTCTCTCAAGCTATCAACTACCGTTCAGCTGGAGGATATTGAAGAACTGAAACCGGATCTCACCTATCAGGAGGAACCGGTTCAGGTTATTGATGGAAAGGCCCGAACCACACGCAACCGTACATTGTGGTTCTACAAATTCTATGGAGTAATCACTCCATGGATGAAGCGACATGGGAGAGTGAAGGATTTCTTCGCGCTAACTACCCCGACTTTTTCACATCGCATATCCGGTAATTTTCCACCGTCCTTCCTCTCATTTTCACCTTATAATCTCGGGACGAGATTCTTTTAAGGGGGGAGGAATGTAAAGGCCTCAGTTTTTGACACATTCAAAGTGTTCATCACCACACACACACACCTCATTTGAAGAAAGTTGATGAACACGTTTTAAGAGCAAGTAACCATTATCAACATGATCATTAGAGAACAAACTCACACAATGAAAAAGTGGCATTTCCCACATGCATCATCTAGGGGCTGGTCATATGAAAAACTCCTACACCTTGCTAGGAATGTCCATGCCAAGTTTCACCCGAATTCAAAACCTTGTTGAGGTCCTTTTGGGTATAGCTAGAAAGAGGGTAGTTTGAACTCAAATTCAAATTCAAACTGTTTTATCCCATGAATTCAAAAGTGGGAGGCATATTCTTACTCAGCACATTTTTGTGTGCTCACCCACCAATTTTCACTCCATTTGAAGTTGATTTTGACATGAGCTAAGTTTAGCAAATTCAAACTTTATTTGAATTTCAAACTGAATATGTGCTGAAATCTAGTCAAACCAAACCCAATTTGAATTCTAACCAATTCAAATGGCACAGGGGTAGATAATTCAAATCACCATGGGCATTGTGGGGATTACTGTTTAAACAGGAATATGGAGTTAAGTTCAGAGGTTAAAAGGGAAACGGGACACACATGTCAGCCACTGGAGAGAATTCAACCGACTGAAGACTGAACTCGGTTACTCGCGCCCGACCGAGCTGCCGCCACGGTGAAGAAACAGCAAGGACAGCAGCTGCTTGCCGCCCTCGGCTGATGAACCGCCTCTCGGGGCCTTTATCTACGCGCCCGAGCGGTCGCCGGTTCATCTCACCGCTGCCCCGTCACGTTCCCACCCAGAAAGCTGAAACTCCTTGCCGCTCAGTTGAGCTCTCGGTCCCTCATCGCCCGGCCAATTCAGTGATCCTCCCAGTGATCAGAGACCAGCACCAGGTGCGCCAAGCCATCCTTGACGCCCTCGCGCCGGTTCCAGGCCCGGAGCAGTCCTTCCCGAGCTCCACCGCGACGATCTTTCCTTTGCCGGTTCAGCTTGAGCCGCCATCGCGGGAACGATCCGTACAGCCACCACAGCCTGCCGTTCACCGAGCCGTGAACAGCCAAAAGGTTCGCCTTCAGTCCCTCTTTCATTACCGCAAGCTCCGGAAGCATGACATAGATTGCTCACGCCGGAATTTCATGATTTCCGACGGTGTGCAAAAGGGAAGCCCAAACTGATCCGCAAAATTCGTATTCCACACCGCACCACTCATCCTCTCATGGAGGGGATCACTTCTAGGAGCCCATACGAGCCCATAGGAGCAGGAACAACGAAGAACCGTTGAGGGAAACCGCTGTTCTTCGAGTTTTAGAGGAATTTCCGATTTCCGGCCTAGGTCACACGGTGACAGCCCAACACAGCCCTTTCTGAGCTCTGTGGATCTCATGTCGACCTTTCCTAGGGTCCACTGGTGCTTGAGGACCCTTAGCTCGATCGGTTGGGGTGCTAGGGAGATCGGCCAACACGGCCGAAGTTCTCCCGAAGCTGCCGCTCGTCGCCGACCATGTGCTGGCCATTTTCATGACGAACTGAGCCCGGAATCATGTTCCCCAAGTGGACTTAGGCAGGGGCGGCCACAATCATGAAGTTTGGAGCACCACAGTGGCTGCCGTTGAGCTCTCCGGAGAGGCGTCGCGGCGGCCGCACGCGGGATTCGGGAGGTAGACGAAGCCGGGTGGCCCACGTGTCAGCGGCTCGAATTTTAAATTGGGATCGGTCCGCGGCCGGATCCGGTGCGCTGGCGTGCAAAAACTCCGTGGACCACGGTGTGCCATCGCTCCAGCGCCCAACACGTGTCCCCGTAGACCCACCGGCAGATTTGAACTTTTCCAGATTTTCAGATTTCATTTAAACTTCAAATCCTCATAACTTTGGCTAGGAACATCCAAATCGAGTGAACCAAAATTTTTTGGATTCAGCTCTCTGAGTACTTTCCAGCAAATCAAGTTTCACTTCATGAAAATCCCTATTTCTCCAAAATTAATTCTCCAAATTTTAAACTGTTTAGAATTTTAACAAGAGAACCCATTGGAGGAAAATTCTGAAATTTTTCCAGGATGTTCACCAAAATATCCCTGAGCTACCATAGAAATTTCAGATCCATTTGAGCTCATTTGATCCACCTAATGGTGTGATTAATAAAACTGTTCCAGAGAAAATGGGAAATGTTCAGAAACATTTTCAGAATTTCTCTGAAATTGTTTAGCTCATATCTCTAGCTAGGAACCTTCAAATTAAGTGAGACCAATTCGATAAGAACCCTCTGATAATCTAGCTTTCATAAAGTCATGTCTTGCTCCATGAAAATCTCTAGAACACCATAAGAGCTCCAATTAAGGTCAAGTACATAATTATTTGTGGAGAGCTCAAATGAGCTTTGCTGCAACTAAAACTTGGCCAAGTCTCTGTTTAGGTTGTAACCAAACCACAGTAAAAATTTCAGAGTCATTGAGTCTGTCTAGTGATACTTACAAACTTCACAAGTTTAAAATTTCAATCAAATGCATTTAAATTAATACATGTATTATTATCTCATGTAGTCGCTAAGGTCGAGGAGGAACCCGAAGTCTTAGACTTCGTTACTCCGGAAGAGCAGCTAGCCTATGACCAAGAGCAGCAAGGCAAGCCCCGGTTTGCATTAACCTCTTTATAAACTTTTATTGTTTTGAGAACTTACTTTGAGTACCATAAATTCTTGCATTAGAGTCTTGTTTGAAAACCCACATGCATAGCCAAGAAAACCATGGGTTGGGATTAGGATTGGAAACCCCGTTAGCTACTGCAATGCTAAGATAGGGTAGGATTCGGTACAAGTCGAGTAGTTGGAACTACCCGCGAGAATAGGCTAGAGGCACTCGACTCGGGTAGAGATAGCACATGAAACACATGGTAAGAAAATGAGACCGAGCGGAGAGTAAGGGCAGCAGGACTTTGGGGCCTGTGTGCTATAGCTCCGCTTGTGTCAATTGAGGACCGAGCCGTGTGCGGGCCTGTTGAACAAGCTAGAACGGTACCGAAGACCTACCGGCTATATGGGAACCGGGAAACTGATGTAACTCGGGTAGCTGGGTGTTGAGGCATAGCTGGTCGTTCAGAGGGTAGGTTGAGAGCTCGAGGTGTAAATCGGCTGGCGGCACTGAGATGCGCGTGACCTCTTGCTCGGGACGATTGGACTGGTTCAACATTTGGCTAACGGGTGAAAGGCAGTTGCGTACGACGTCCGTGATGGTTGTTGTAGGCAACATCGAGTACGGGCGTATGTGACGGGTTATTCGGGTAATCCTGCAGGTGTAAATCGATTATAATCGCCGTTCCTCGCGGTCAGTGAGTACCACTTGTTCACTGTACCGTGACGTAGAAAGAACAGGCTAGTTACATGTTAAAATGTTGCTGATTGAAAGATGGACTTTGATTGTTAATGATTTGTTGTAGTTTAGAGCTAACTAAAGTTCTTTTCAACTTTGGGCAAAGTACATGAGAGAAATGTGTTTCTTGTTTGATTGCGGCTCTCTCATGTGCCTTAGCATAAGGTTCTCCACAACCTGCTGCTAAAACTTGAAAGTAAGGTTCCACTAATTAGGCGAGTCCTTTGCAACTTATTTTACCTCATGTACCTATCACCCCTCATGTAGAAGTTTCATGTTTAGGAGAGACGGGTCAGTCTTGTTGAGACTTCGTGGTCACTGCTTGTGTTTGAAGCTTTTGCAGGGTTCTATGAGGAAGGGACTCCCGAGGAGGAGACGGAACCCCAGGAGGGGAACTCCGTCAAGTGGGAATCGTGCACGCCGGCGTGTTAGTGTGCGTGTGTGCTAGCAAGGACACGTTCACGGGCTGAACGTGAACTTGATGCGTAGTCTACCCCGCGAGTGTAGACTGAACATATTTCGATGTAATAAAACTTGAGAACCTGTTTTTGTAATAAAACTTTGCTTCCGCTTTGTACCTTTGATGTGTGTTATCCGGTGCTGTCCTGGCTCGACAAGACCGTGGGGTCGTGTCACAAAGGGTTTTCATGCGACGGTTGCTAAAGCAAAGATGATAGCTGGCTAGTACAGCACCTATGTGCAAGATTTGATGACCTATGGAGGATTAGAGAGGGGGAATTTGAAGAAACCGTACCGGCCAATCGGTTTGCACTCGCCAGAGCAAAATTCCAAAATTCGTCATCGATGCTTCACGGTTTGGCCCGAGCTTCGGTTGAGAGCAGCACCACAATAGCGCACTCCCATGGCCATGCTTGATCGAGCTTGAAAACCACCGTAGTGGTCTGTCCACGTGAAGCCGATCGTCGGCTTTGAGCTAGGACGCGGCGGGTGGTGTTGATCCCGGGGAAAAGAGGCCGTGTGAGGTGGGAACTGAGCTCGTGGTGCTGTCTAGAAGCTTGGGGAGGAGAGGGCGCGAGTGTTCTGCTGATTTTCCCGATCATGCCGAGGAGCGGAGGGAAGAACCGGTTCTGTGCGGTGTTCTCACGAGGAGGAGAAGGCAAAAGGCTGTTGGCTCCGTCTGAGGAGAGGATCATGCTGAGGGAACCGCCTCTGGCACCAGTGCGTGGAAGAGGAAAAATAGGAGGTGGCGGTAGCCGACCTCACGGTGGCTCACGGTGAGAGCTGCTCGTGGGGGTTGAAAACAGAGACTTTTGCTTAGGGTGCAAGTTAAATTCCTCAGCTCAATGACAAGTGGGTCCCCCACTTCTCTCCTCTCTAAAAGATCTCCTCAAGTCAATCTACGTCCATTCAAAGGTTTTAATTTTGAGAAGTGGGCTAGCATTTGAATTTCCCCAACTTCAGTTTGAATTTGCATAGCAAATTTGAATTTGGATGGAATTTGAAAAATGCTTCTCTTTAATTCCTTTTTGAGCCCACCCTAATGACAAGTTTGTCATTAAACCGTTTCCATAATTTCCAACTATATGGCTGCATGGTTATTCAAAGTTTTGGGCCACCATTTGTCTGAACATTGAATTTAAAATCTGATTTTTAAACTCTCATGCAAAGAGGTATTTAAATACTTATTGATTCAACACTTTCAAATAAAAATGTGAGCCTCATTTTGGATGATCATCCATGTATCACTTTGCATGAAGAAAAGTTTTAGCAAGTCCCATTTTTCATGCCTTTGCCACACATATGAACTCAAACCTTAGTTTTATTCAGGTACATGTTTTGGGACTTTTACATTTCATAGCAAGCACTTTGTTTCTCTGCAAAGTACTTCTTATGAGGAATCCAATAAAATTTGTCTCACTAATTTTGGAGCTTTCTACCCCGAGTTATGGGTTCTTGAAGTTTGAACAACTTTCTGTTTGAATTTTACAGAGAGCACTCAAACGTGGAGCCCACGGGTCAGTTCTTTCTTCAACCTCGGACAGAGCCCGCGGGTGCACGCCAGACAGAGGAATGGCGCGCCTCGTTATCCCTCATTTCTCCACCGTTTTTGCTCCGGTTTTGACCTACACAACCCTTGGAACGTGGCGTAGCTGCCAGGCAAGGTCTCCCCTCATGAAAACCGCCGGAAACGGGTCGGCACCGACAGCGGCGCTCGGCGGCTCGGCATCGACACGTTCCGGCGTGTCCCTTGCCTCTTCCGACGAGATGAGTTGACGTACAGCACCACTAGGACGTGTAAAACATGAATCCATACCCTACTCGAGCAGAAAACGGCGGCAACCTAGCTGTCACCGTGGACCGACGCATTTTTGGCCGGCGGCGGCGAATTCACGCCGCCTGGGGCGTAGGAGGGGTGGTTTGCTTCGTGCTTCAGCGTGGGGGGGCGCTAGGAGCCCTAGTAGCTGTGTTTTAATTTGCATGAACGTTGATCAAGCGGTTTAGGCAAATTTGAAGAATTGGACAGCATCGGTTTCTCACACATACTGGCGTCAAAACTGAAATTCCGGCGCACCAGCAGTGGGGAGGAGCAAGGGGGTCCGAGATGATGATCTAGACTCCATGGCGCACCTTTGAGTCGTGTTGGTCGTGCCGTAGAGGCGCTGGACCGGACGAACGTTGTGGAGCAGTGGAGGCGGCATGGCTCTGTTTCGCCGGAAGAAGAACGGGGTGGCACCACTTGGAGGAGACCGGGGGTGAGCTGGGGACACGTTGAGGACGTCAGGGAACATTGGGCGCAGCTCGTGGTTAGCTCAACCGGCCGTCAAACACGCCGGGAGCCGATCGGCAATGGGAGCAGAAAAGGCGGGCGCCGGTGTTCTGTTTTTTCTCGGTTGAGCGCGCGCGAGAGAGAAAGGTCTGTGGCTTTGATCGTGTGAGCAGAGGAAAGGAACTTCAGTTTGGGCACTGAGGTTACCGGCAGCTGAAGGAACCGACGTGGGAAGCAAGCGCGCACACTGCTCTGTGGAAAATTTCAGCCGCCTTGGTGTCGAGCTGATACAGAGGCAAACTCAGGAGCTGTCTCTGTTCACTGACTTGTGGGTCCCACTGAGGTCTCCTCCAAACAACAGAGGCCCCGATTTCAAATGCGTGTGTAAATTTGAGAAACGACAATTGAGTTGTGCAGCTGCTGTGGCTAACGATCAACAACGCCGTGGAATTGCCTGCCTTCAGGAGCAAGGCACGAGCAGCAGCTCAGTGGCTGCCTCGGTGGCGAGCTCGCAGAGAAAGAAACACTGTGGGTTCTTGGTTCCAATGACGTGCGGGTCGCACCAAGTCTCCCCCTACAAACAACTGTGGCTCCACAATTCAAATTTAAAAGTTGCAGTGAATTCCAAAAATTTGAATTTGTTTTCAGTGGCGTTAACTCTCGTTTGTGCTCGCATTTGAACTGCCGGGTTTATTTCCTTTTTGGCTAATTTTCTTTTGTAGCCCTTCCTTTATTTCATGTGTAAAAATTTTAAATTTGAAAACAAATTTAGGAGGAGCATACCCTGCTGATTTGAATTCACAGAACATCAGCAAGATCCAACTTGGGGATTTTACAGAACATGCGAGTTACTTCAGAATTAATTCCTTTTCGCTTAATTGCTTAAAGAATTGTTCTGAATAAACCACTCAGTGAAAAATGCTAATTTTTGGTCCAGATGACTTTGTTGTGACAAGGAACTCACATGACAATTTTTAGCTCCATTGGAGCTCTGGATCATCACTGTCCTGTTTAACCTCTTTAGATAAGTAACACACAAGTGATGAAATGCACTTATTACTTGATCATGTTGCATACCCAAACCCAAACCTTAGCACCAGTGTCATTTTGAATTCTTAAACAGAGTTCTGGTTTTAAACTTACCATTAGAACTTGATAGCAAAAGCTTTAAAATTAAACACTTATGCATATTCAGAACGTGTAGCATCTACGTGAAGATCGTGAAGCAATCGAAGTGGAGATCAAAGAGGAGGAAAGCGAGTGATCAAGCCTCAAGTAGTCTTCACTAACTGAATATATACTTAGTCACCTGCAAAACTAAGGCAAGCTCTGGTTTGTATTTAAGTTGTTTATAAAGTTTTTACTTTGTTCACTACTATGGTTTAGAGTTTGTATGTGCATTAGGTCAAGTATGATTTATACTCCAAATGCATGAACAAATGAACCCTGGAGTCAAGGGTAGAAAAGTGTCCTCGCTGTAGAATATTGCCATGCTAAATAGCTTATGACATCCAGAGAAGTCGAGTAGTTGGAATCTACTCGCGAGCTAAGTTCAAAATCACACTGGTATGGTTTAAAGAGGCAAACTAAATTTTATGTTTCCAAAGATGAGACCGGTCAGGAGAATTAGGCAGAGACAAGACGAGGCCTTGGTCGAGTAGCTTTGCCTGTGTCGGTTAAGGACCGATGCGTGTGCGGCCCCGCTCAGCAAGTATTCAATTATGTACCGGATGCTTACTGCTATATGGGACCCAGAAAACCGATGTACCAGGTTAACTGGATTGTTGAGGCATACCACATCGTCTCGTTAGACCTATGAGCCCGATACAGCGTGACCAGTTCTACAGTCGGTTGTCCTGCGAATGGTTGCCACATACGACGTAATGAAGGACGCCAGATTTGGGTCTTCAGATGGGCGTATGTGTCGAGTAATCCGGGCAGTGTTTGATTCGAATCACAGTCCCTCGCGGATATGAGTACCGCTTGCTCACTGTGTTGTGACGTAGTAAGCAAGTTGTGTGATAACAGTTTGCAAGTTTTAATTGCTGTTATGATCATTCAAATTGCATGAAAACCATGGATGAAGTAGAGATAGAGCAAATTAAATTTATTTTCCACCTTGAGACAAGTAACATTGGAATGAAGCGTTTCTTGTTTGATTGTGGATTTCCAATGTTGCTCGGCGCAAGGTCACTACTGTGATGGCTAAAATCTGAAAGTTAAGGATGAACGTGTAGGCGAGTCTTTATGCAACTTAATTGTTTATTGTCCTAAGTTACCTTCACGTAGAGTTGCATGCCTTAGGAGAGACAGTTAAGTCTTGCTTAGCCTTTGTGCTCACTCTTGCTATATGAGTGGTTTTGCAGGTTAGCATCGTCGCTTATGAAGAAGATTGTCTGGTGAGACTCGGAGGTTTCCGAGTCATGTAACACATGGAGAACCCAGCCTCTGCCATGTCTTCGTGTTGCTAGCAAGAGGAGTCCGCGGGCTGGACCTCTTCTCGAGTGCTTATTAGTTATTTGCCGTGAGCTGATCATAGTCTTCTGCTGTAGCTATTTGATGTAAATTATTTACAAAGAACACTTGTAAGATTCCACTTTTGATTTATGTAATATAGTTTCCTTATATGTGTACTGTTGGGTGCCGCATAACACGGCACCACCCAATGCGATTCCCGGGCGAGCGGCATGGCCCCGTGAACGGGTGTCGGGCACCCCTCAGCATGGTACCAGAGCCGCCTTGGTAATAATGCACGGAATAAGGATCGTATTTGTAAAAGTCCCAAAAACTTGTAAATGCAAAACTTGAGTTGTGAATAAAGTTGAGTTCAATTTCAAGAATTGGGACTTGCAAAAACTTTTATAAACATGTGAATGTGGTCCTGTGCAAAAGGAGTTTAAATTAGTCTTTGAACTAAATTGTTCACTTCAATCATCAGGTGGCCATTTCAAAAAGAGAGTTCCAAACTGTTGGTTCAAAACTCTTATTTGCTGCAGCCAACTCAAAAATCTGATGGCATATTCAAATTCTTCAGGTCCAAATTATGAGGAAGACAACTTTTGAGAAAGTTGGGAGTTGCTTTGATATGAATATCAAAGGGGCTTATGAATTCCATTGAAATTTGAATTCAAATTAGAAACTGAGGTAAAACTTGTCAATTTGCCAAATGGCTTTTGAATTTGAGTTCCTCATGGTTGAAGTTTGCACTGTGCCAAATTTGAAAGATTTTGGAGAGGATAAGGGGGACAGTGGAGCCCACTGGTAAGTACACTCAAATATCTGCAAATTTGAGTTGGTTCTCTGTTCTCTGTTCAGACACGAGCTCGGATCAAACACTCGCAGGGCGCCACCGAGGCTCGACGCAGTGGCCAACGACTTGTTTCTCCTCGCGCTGGCGACCAGCTTCACTGTTTCCTTCACGCTCGGTGTGATCCATTTCCCCAGTGACCGATCCCCTGTTCCTTGCTTCCCCTCATGCAAGAACAGCAACCAGCAGCTCACCGCCACCTCTGACAAAACAACCGGGAGACCGGGAGAAATCCCACGCTCACTGCCTCCGAGCTGCAAAACACCACGGCGCAACCGTTGCTCACCTCCCCGATCCAAAAACCAGCGAGCTTCGGCCTCCCTTGCCCTTCAAACAACTCATCCGCGGTGAACTAGAGTGAAACAGTGATCGGATGCTCGTGGACAGCTCGCCACAGCGTGTTTCACGCCCAAGCAAGCACGGCCATGGGAGTGCCCCACCTCGGTGCTGCTCTCCTCGAAAACTTGGAGCAATCCGTTGATCCTCGACGGCGAATTTTGGAAATTTGCTCCGGCAGCCTCAACCTGAGCATCCGGTACGGGAACTCCAAATTCTCCACTTCTATTTGTTCTTAGCGGGTCAAACTTTGCCCATAGAAGCTATACTAGCCGGCGATCAATTCTCCTTTAGCAACCCTAGCATGAAATCACCTTGGAACAGAGGATTCTGAGGTCTACCGAGCGTGATCACGGCGGACCCAATCGGGCGCACAGTGCCGACCTAGTTGCAGCCGTTTTTGAGCACTTTTGAGGCCATGTCGGTCTTTCTCAAGCTCCAAGGATGCTGTATCGTGAGTTGGTCGACGTTTTGGCGGGCTAGAAACCTCGGCCGACGATGCCGAACTCCAACCGAGGCCGCCGCACGTCGCCGGGATGTTTCCGGTCACTGGCAGCTCGAACTGGTACCACAGTCATGTTCATCGGCCTCCATAACGCCCTAGCAGCGAGCCCCAACCCGGGAGATGGCCGGAAACCCGGGTCCGGCGAGCTCCGGTGGAGTTCCGGCGAGGGGGCAGCGCGGGAGCGGGAAACAGCCCGAGGAAGAAGATCCGGGTGGGTCCCGCGTGTCAGTGACCGAGATTTTGAATTTCTGATCTGCTGTGGCTCTGCGATCCATTGTGGATGCGCGCCAAAAGGGTGTGGCCCGGTGTGGCTGGGATCCCAGTGGCTGAGATATAAAATGTGGGCCCAAGTTCGTTTTCAATAGCAAAACAATTCCAGTTTGAGCTCCAACTGAGGAAATTCACAACTTTTGCTAGGAAACTCCAAATTGGGTGATTCAAATTGGGTTAGACTCAGCTTGTCAGTATCTATCCAAATGTTCAACCCAATTTGTATGAAAATCATTAATAAATTCAGGAAAATTCTTTAAAAACTTTTCAGCAAAAGAACTTTAGAGGGAGTTTGGTTCGTCCATAAATCCTCAAATTTCGCCAGAATATTCTTTAAGATGTTAGTGAACTCCTGTAAAAGTTTCAACTCATTTGGAGTTTATTTAGTTAGGGTAATTCGGATTTCCAGTTTCTGTGTTTAAATGAATACAGAAACAATTTCAGAAAATTTCTAAAATTTGGAAATTCAGTTCTGGGCAGTTCTTAGCTCCATAAATCCTAGGAAAATTCATGCATGCTCCCTGAGCTATGTTTGAAATTTTAGTTCCCTTGAAGTTGCATGAAAGTGCAAATTTATTCAGAATTAATTCCTGTTTTCCTAAATTCTTAGGGAATTGTTCTGAGTGATCGACTCATTGAAAAATTCTAAATTTTGGTCCAGATGACTTTCTTGTGACAAGGAAATCACATGAAAAGTTTCAGCTCCATTGAAACCATGGATCAGTACTGAAACCTCATTAGGTGATCAACACACAAGTGATGAAAAACACATCTCACTTGATCATAGTGCTTAACCCAAACCCAAACCACTAGCACCAGTGTCATTTTAAATTCTTAAACAGAGTTCCAGTTTTAAACTTTTATTTAGAACTTGTTAGCAAAAGCCTTACAAATAAACATATATGCATATTCATAATGTGTAGTGATTAAACGTGGAAAAGTGGAGGAGAAGTGAAGCTTGGATCAAGGAGCAAGAAGGGCAGTGATTAAGATTCAAGTCATCAGCAACTAACTTCACAATTATCTGACTTTAGTCACCTTTAAAACCAAGGCAAACTCCGGTTTGCATTTAATTTATTTATAAAGTTTTTACTTTGTTCACACTTATGGTTTAGAGTTTGTATGTGCATTAGGTCAAGGAAGCTTTATACTCCAAATGCATGACCAAATGAACCCCCGAGTCAAGGGTAGAATATAGTTTCCCCGCTGTAGAAGGTTGCCGTGCTAAATAGGTTATGACATATGGTAGAAGTCGAGTAGTTGGAATCTACTCGTGAGCTATAGTCGGGATTACATGGGTGTAGTTGAAAAAGGCAAACTTAAATTTATATTTCCAAAGATGAGACCGGGCAGATTAGGCAGCGACAAGACGAGGACTTGGTCGAGTAGCTCTGCCTGTGTCGGTTAAGGATCGAAGCGTGTGCAGCCCTGCTGAGCAAGTATTGAGTTGTGTACCGGATGCTTACTGCTATATGGGACCCAGGAAGCCGATGTACCAGGTTAACTGGATTGTAGAGGCATACCACATCGTCTCGTTAGACCTATGAGCTAGAGACGGCGCGACCGGTTCTACAGTCGGGTGTCCTGCAAAAGGTTGCCACATACGATGTAATGAAGGACGCCAGATTTCGGTCTTCAGAGGCGGGCGTATGTGCCGAGTTATCCGGGCAGTGTTTGATTCGAATCACTGTCCCTTGTGGTTATTGAGTACCACTTGCTCACTGTGTTGTGACTTAGTAAGCAAGTTATGTGAGAACAGTTTGCAAGGTTTTAATTGCTGCTATGATAATTGGAATTGCATGAAAACCATGTCTGAAGTAGTGATAGAGCAAACTAAAGTTATTTTCCACCTTGGGACAAGTAACACTGGAATGAAGCGTTTCTTGTTTGATTGTGGAGTTCCAATGTTGCTGGGCGCAAGGGTACTACTATGATGGCTAAAAATCTGAAAGTTAAGGATGAACTCGTAGGCGATTCTTTTTGCAACTTACATATTTAGGTCTTAACTTACTTTCATGTAGAGTTGCATGCTTAGGAGAGACGGTTAAGTCTTGCTGAGCCTTTGCGCTCACTCTTGCTATATGAGTGGTTTTTGCAGGTTAACATCGACGCATATAAAGAAGGTTGTCTGGTGAGACTCTGAGATTTCCGAGTCAGGTTACATATGGAGAACCTAGCCGCTGCCATGTCTTTGTGTTGCTAGCGAGAGGAGTCCGCAATCTGGACCTCTTCTCGGATGCTCATTAGTTATTCGACGTGAGCTGTTTATAGACTTCTGCTGTAGCTAATTTATGTAAATTATTTATAAAGAACATTTGTAAGCTTCCGCTTTTGATTTATATAATACAGTTTTCCTTATATGTGTGCTGTTGGGTGCCGCATAATACGGCACCACCCAAAGCGATTCCCGGGCGGGTAGCTCAGCCCCATGATACGGGTGCCGGGGTCCCCCCTCAGCATGGTATCAGAGCCGCATTGGTAATAGCGCACGGAATAAGGATCGTATTACGACAAAAACTTAGGATACGGTGAGGAAACGGTGTTAGGCCCACATAAGGACTATAGTAGTATAGTTACTTAAAGTGGCATGACTAACATACTTGTTTTAATTCTGAATTTTGATTATGTAACGAAGCACCTACGCTCAGGTAAGAATGGTAAGGAACGCCACCGAAAGCGGTTCAACTTCGGTTAGCTCCCCTGACGAGGAATGTTGTTTAGGGATAGGTCTCACAGCTTGGTGTGAGACATCAATATGAAACTCTTGGACTCTTCATGTTCCTGAATTCATATGAAACGCTGATCCCTGGCGTGCATTAGGCAAGAAATTGAAAACCCCATCGTGTGGTCAGTAACGCGATAGTGTGTTCTTCTGGAATTAGGCTAGGAGGACATACGCAGCGCTTGCTATCGGCGTGCTCTGCAGGGCAGTAGGTGGTATCTGTTGGGTTGATAAAACTCCCAACCGTGACGACCCGTTCATGCTCTACTCGGGTTCCCCGTCGTGTGGTGTAAAAACACGATCACGTACCTTGAGACGTGGCTTAACTCAAGGACGGCCGTATGGAAATGATACGGGCGTATGTATTTACTTTCACATATGGACCTGCCTGAAATTGAAACAACCTTTGAGTGCACCACTATTGAGTGTTTTTCTGCAGGTGCTAACCACGTATGTAGTCCGAGTAGCACACGTTTGTGAGTGACCGTCTTAGTGCCACTGATAATACGGATATGCCGGTATAATCCGGTTAGGATTTTCTTTGGTGAGGCTACGTAGTACCGACAACACCGTACTACACTTAATAACCTCTTACCTATGAAGAAATGATTCATGAACTAACTTTCAACTAAAAATGGAAGTTTGAAACAAATATTAGTTACTGAACTCTTATTTTGAGCTAAGATTCAAATGAGAGCATGACTAGGCTTCAAAGATTTCAAAAAACAGAGTGCTCTGTTTTCTGGCAGGAATTCCTGTTGAATTTTAACAGAGCATAATCTGAGTATATTTAACCAATTAAGGTGTATGATAAAGTTCTAGAAATATTTTCATGTGCTCTACATCTTCTTTGTAGACCTCCAGAGCAAAATCACACGTTAAGTTGGTGAAAAGTCCAGTTGAAGGCAAACTGTTCAGAACCAGGACAGCAGCAAAACCTCTCTGGACCTTTCTGTTTTTAAGCCATAACTTCCTGTAGAAAAATCCCTAAGGAGCCTATGATACACCATTGGAAATGTTATGAAATGTGGAACATTGTTGTGGTTCAAAGTTTGTTCAGATTCTTATTGTATTTTCATACACAACTGTGATAAAGATAGCCATATATAAGGGAGATGCTGGCAAATTTTATCCAGTAATTCTTTCAATTTTGAAAAATCATAACATTTTATTTAGAAATGATCTATAGGAATATGAATAACCATTGGAAATATACAGAAGTCTACTAAAACATTGGTATTGAATTCAAGTCAAGAATCTGTAGTTAACTTGAGTAAATTGTGGATTTTGTGTGAACTGGTCAGGGTAGTCCAGCTGATTAGTTTAGCGTACTTAAGATATGTTTAAACATGAATGTGGTTATGCTTTCATAAAGTTCATGACATGTCCATTTTTTGCTTATCTTTACTTAGTACTGAGATGTAATTTGGATTGACTCAAAATTTTATTTCATGTAGTATGGTGTGCACACATTCTCAAATGGAGCTTGGAGGTTCGAGTCGAGGTGGGAATGACTCGACTTCATCACAAGAGCCATCGCCAACCGGATTGGCAAAAATTATGGCGAAGATGAATGAAACTCTCCAAACTTTAGTTCAGCAAGGAGTAAATAGAGAAGATCAACATCACATGCCAACCCCGAGCACTTATGTCGATTTCTTGGCGACACAACCGCCGGTATTCTGCGAATCGGTTGACCATTGTTAAGCAAATCACTAGTTACGTGTCATTGAGTCCAACTTTGGGTTGATTCAATGTGATGAATTACAGAAGACTCTATTTACCGCTCAGCTGCTTCACAGCTTTGCTGGAGCATGGTGGGCAGAATACCTTGCTATCCAACCAGAAGGGCATCGAGTCACATGGACGAAGTTCCAGGATGCATTTCGGGCTCGTTTCGTTCCTGCGGGCATAATGCATAGTCTTGATGAATTCTGGAATCTAAAACAAGGGGAGATGAGTGTTATTGAGTATGCGAAGGAGTTTAATCGCTTAGCTTAATATGTTCCTGATTATGTGAAATCACCAGCCATGAAGGGTCATCATTTTTACCAAGGGTTGACTGCTAGGCTGCGATGTGAGTTGGCTCAAGTTAGCCAAGAGAATTTTGATGAGTTTGTTAGCTGTGCTATCACTCAGAAATATTATTCCAGTCTGTACCTTTAAGAAAAGAGGGAGAGTGACTCATCACAGGATGAATGCAATCATCTGCATCAGAAGTATCGGTGGGTAATCCGTTCACCTTCCGGTCGAGAGGTTCCACAAAAGGTGCAGTCGTTCTTGGAGTATGATGACGCTTATACTCCACAGAGGTTTTATTTACCTCCACCGCAGCAACAAACTATTTCTTGTGCACCACAGTACCAACAAGGTGCACCAGAAGGTTATTCCCCTCAAGTTGTGGAAGAGGATCACGGTGATTTCTCAGCTGAATCGGGTGGTATCCCACTTCAAATTGACAATGAACTCAACGTGAATGAAGCAACTGAACCGAGCAGCAACATTATGTCTGTGGGTCCAGTTCCAAAGAGTGATCTTGGACAGCAAAGAAAAGCCATGTCCAAAGTGGGAACTGTTAATTATGTGCCAGTCGATGATCTGCCAAAGGGAGAACCTGTTCTTGCAGGCAGGTTCACCTTAAATGACAAGCCGGTTGTCATTCTATTCGACTCTGGGGCAACACATAACTACATTAGCAAGGCGACGGTGATCCGGGATCAGATCTCCACAATTATCACAAAAGGTTCTTACCTTATTCATTCGCTAGGTGGAGACATATCGACTAATGAAGTCGTTTCTCAAGCACCACTCTGTTTGGGTGGAAACCTTTATCCTACCACCCTCATTATTCTCGAAGATCAAGGAACCGATTCCATATTGGGAATATCATGGTTAACCTTCCATAGGGCTGTTCTGGACATCGAGAACATGAGTGTTCAATTGGACTCTCCACTTCACGGGCGTCAAACATTGTATCTCAGCAAAGCTGTTTCCAAAGCCCCGGAAGTATGTAATGCTGAAGCTTGTAAGTTAGAAGACATTCCGGTAGTCCGTGAATATCCGAATGTGTTTCCCGAAGATCTTCCAGGCTTACCACCTGAGCGCGAGGTGGAATTCAAAATAGAGTTGATACCGGGAACGTACCATGCCGATCTCTCGGAGACCATACAAAATGGCTCCAAATGAATTAGCAGAATTGAAGGAGCAACTCAAAGATCTGATGGACAAGGGGTTCATTCGTCCAAGTTCATCACCATGGGGTTGCTTGGCCTTATTTGTGAAGAAAAAATATGAGACGCTGAGGCTATGAGTCGATTACCGTCCGTAAATGCTGTGATGATAAAGAACAAGTATCCACTACCAAGAATTGATATTCTTTTCGATCAGCTAGTGGGTGCTAAAGTCTTCTCCAAGATGGACTTAAGGTCAGGATATCATCATATCAAGATTCGAGCGGAGGATATCCCGAAAACAGCATTCTCGACAAGATATGGACTCTATGAGTATCTTGTCATGTCATTTGGGTTGACCAATGCTCCGGCTCACTTTATGTATCTTGTGAACTTGGTGTTCATGCCGGAGCTGGATCAGTTCGTCGTGGTATTTATCGATGACTTCTTGGTCTATTCCAAATCAGAAGAGGAACACGCTAAATATTTGCATATTGTGCTCCAGCGCTTGAGAGATCACAAGCTCTATGCAAAGTTTAGTAAATGTGAATTCTGGATCAACCAAGTGCCGTTTCTTGGACATATTATTTCAGCGGAAGGCATTACTGTTGGTCCAAGCAAGATTGAACAAGTGCTGAAATGGAAGTCTCCAACATCAGTCCATGAAGTTCGTAGCTTCTTAGGATTGGCGGGATATTATTGGAGGTTCATCCTGGGCTTCTCAAAAATCTCTAAACCTATGACGGAGCTACTGAAAAAGGGCATCCAATATGATTGGAGCAAGCCATGTGAAGAAGCTTTTCAAGCGTTGGTGAAACACCGCACAACAGCCCCGGTTTTAGCTCAATCGGATACAACCAAGCCTTTTGATGTTTATTGTGATGCGTCCGGCATCGGACTTGGTTCTGTACTCATGCAAGGAGGACACATGGTCGAATATGGATCACGTCAATTACGGAATCATGAACAACATTATACAACTCATGATCTCGAGCTTGCTGCCGTGGTGCTAGCCTTGAAGATGTGGAGACATTACCTATTGGGAAATCTGGTTCATCTCTACACCGACCACAAGAGTTTAAAGTACATATTTACTCAAAAAGAGTTGAATATGCGACAACGGCGATGGTTGGAGCTGATCAAATATTATGAAATTGAAATTCATTATCATTCGGGCAAGGAAAATGTGGTTGCCGATGCTCTCAGCCAGAAGTCTCATATTCAAAATCTGACCATTACGCCGATACAAGAGGAAGAACCGAGTCTCTACTTGGTTCAGTATGGAGCTCTACATAATCTAGCTCTCATACCCACATTGAAAGAGGGGGTTATGGAAGCTCAAAAGCGAGACAAGGGCATGTCTCATATCGGGAGAAGGTTGAAGAATAGGGAAGTAAAATGTTTCCGGTTAGATGATGAAGGTACCTTATGGTTCAAGGACCGGATAGTCGTACCCCGTGATATGAGGCTGCGGAAGAAAATTTTGGATGAGGCTCACTTATCCAAATTTCTATTCATCCGGGCAGCAACAAGATGTACCAGGAATTGAAGACTAAATTTTGGTGGACCCGGATGAAGCGAGAGATTGCTAAATACGTATCAGAATGTGATACGTGTCCGTGAGTTAAAGCCGACCAAATGAAGAAAGCGGGAACCTTGCAACCGCTAAGCGTTCCGGCATGGAAGTGGGAGGATATTAGTATGTACTTCATTGTTGGATTACCTCTCACGGCTAATAAGCATGAATTGGTTTGGGTAATCGTGGATCGGTTAACCAAATCAGCGTATTTCATCCCGGCACATACGGGATTCCATGCCAAGAAGTATGCGGAGCTGTATATTGCAAGAATACTGTGCCTACATGGATTTCCCTGGACGATCATTTCCGATCGAGGTGCATTGTTCGTTGCTCGTTTCTGGGAGCAGCTACATGCCTCACTGGGGACCAAATTGATTAGAAGCTCTGCATATCATCCTCAAATCGATGAGCAAACGGAGAGGGTGAATCAAGTTCTCGAAGATATGCTTCGAGCATGTGCCATTCACCACAGTAAAGGATGGGACGATCATCTACCGTTGGCGGAATACGCTTATAACAATGTGTGAGACCTATGTGTGCTGAATACATTGGCAATTAGGATAAAAGTTAGCATTAACATTCAAAGTTTTGAATATTGCCAAAACATTCTTCTGTGGCAAGGTCCGACAAGTTCTTTGTTAGGTCCGCCAAGTGTTGGCAAGGTCCAACGCAAGGTCCGGAGAGCTCCTGCAAGGTCCGGAGAGCTTCTGTGAGGTCCGGAGCTTGTTTTTAGGGAGCTCCCGTGAAGTTCAACTCGTAGAACTGCAGCGTCTTGTTTTTGCTTTTAACTCGCAATGTTTCAAACTTGCTTTATGGGAAGGTTTGCTTAGTATTAATTTGCTAAGTTTTTGGTGTGTTTTGGTGGTTATGGCTGTTATCATTTGATATGGTTTGCAACATGCTTATGTGACGTGCTCATGTAAGGTGTTGTGGTTTTCGAACTAACGTGAGTCAAGTCGAGGACTTGTGCTCGGAAGAATTGGTTGTTTATTCATGTGAAGGTGTTGCCTGTGTTCAAGACATGGCTGGTGACGGGATCCTTGGACTAGTCTTAGGGAGGAGATGAGGTTCCAACAACCAAGTTCGGGAGGAGCTGTGGTTGAGTTGATCGGGAGGTCGCGCAGCATGTTTGGATCAAGGGCAGTGCATATGAAGGTTGCGTGTACGTCGTTGGAAGGTGTTTGCACGTGTGCAAGGAGTGCATGGACGTGGCAACATTGTTCCAAGGCGTGATGAAGAGAAGTGGACGTAAAGAATTGGTTGGAAAGGTCCAACCGGCTGGATTGCGTACTCAGGCTGAGGCTGAGTCGGATATGGCTCAAATATGGAAGATTTGAGTTGGTTATGATAGGATTTCGTGCTAGGCACGAAGTTGAGTTGTTTTAGGAATGTTTAGGACGTTCCTAAGGTGTTTGGAAGTCTCACGATTGCTTCTATCTGCGAATAGGAGAGTCCTGAGCAGTTATGGTAAGTTAGGATACGAGTCCAATTATGAGTAGGAGTCCTAGATTGGATTGATTAGCCTGAGGGCTGGCTATAAAAGCAAGGGAGGCCAGAGCTCTCATGGGGAGAGAACTTTGGGCTGTTCCTCTTGTGTTTCTATTGAATAAAGTTCATAGTTTCGAGGAGCTTTTGTGCCTTGTTCGTCCGACTTGTTTTTCGTCAAGTCTTTCTCGCCAAGTTTCTGGACAGACCGACGTTGCTTTCGTTCATAACTCGAGTTTTACAGATCCGATTGACGTGATTCTTTTTGGGTTGTCTTCACAACTCAATTATATATCATCTGTGAAATTTTCACGAGCTTCGTATCTGTAGGTTTTGAGATACACGAGTTTCTTTGCAGCATTGCAGATCTGTTTTATATCAGGTAGAACAGATTGATCTTCGTTTAATGTTTTGATCGTATCTCAAGTTTTACTTCGTGTTTTCAAGTGATTCTTGTTGCATTAGATCCGTGACTTGATTCTCTACCTCTATACTTGATTTGTCATGGTTGAACACGTTTGAAAACACTTGCACACACGGTTCCTTTAACCGATTGATTTTTTGCTGAGGGGTTTTTGTTGTTTCCGCTGCGAAAAGTTTTAATCTACCATTTACCCCCCCCCCTCTGGTAGATTTTCACGTGCTCTTCGATCCTACAATTGGTATCAGAGCCAAGGTGCTCTAATATTTGTGATTTGCACGTGTTTTGACTAACCATCATGGAGAAGTACTCCGCAAAACCTTGTGTGTTCAATGGCATCGATTTTCAGGTTTGAAAGGCGCGGATGGAGGCCTACATACAGGCGCAAGGCTTCGCCATATGGGAAAAGGTCTACCGGAACTTCGATGTACCACCCAATGATCAAGTTACGGATGTGAACATGAGAGATATTGACAACAACAACAAGGCTCGCAACTTGATCATCCAAGGATTGACACAAAGCGACTTCGACCGTGTTGTACACCTCCGATCTGCATATGATGTTTGGAAAGCTCTTTGTGACTACCATGAAGGATCCAATATGATCAAGGAGGTAAGGCAAGATATGTTCAAGAAAGAATACATGCGTTTTGAGATGCAACCCGGTGATCAATTGATGACCTTTTTGCTCGCTTTAATAAAATTCTCAGCAACTTGCGTAGTGTCAATGTTAACTTTTCAGATGCTGAAAATGCTAGACAATTGTTAGGAGCATTAGATATGTCAATTTGGGAGATGAAAGTTACATCTATTCGTGAATCTACTGTCATGAGTTCTCTTACTTTAGACATGCTTTATTCTAAATTGAAAACTCATGAAATTGACATCATCTCACGTAAAAACCCCAACAAGTCTATTGCATTTGTTTCGCAACGTGACATGTATAATTCTAGTCAATCATCATCTAGTGGTGCACTCTCTTTGCTGTCCTCTCTAACCCTTGAACAGATTGAAGAGTTTCCAGAGGAGGAGCTTGCACTCATCTCTACTTGGTTCTCAAAAGCATTGCAAAATGTGAGAACTAGAAGGAGAGGAAGCTCCGGACCTCAACAATGTTTTGAATGTGGTAAGACAGGACATTTTCGTACGGAGTGCCCTAACCTTTCAGGTCCGACTTCACGTGAAGAAAAGCAAACAAGGCCGAAGAAATCATTTGCAAAGAATAAGAAGAAGAAATATTTATCAATGCGCAACATAGTGCATAGTATGATCTCTGCACTACAAGATTTCGGCTCAAGTGATGTGGACACCAGTAGTGATGAAGATGAAGAAGCTATGGCAAATATGTGCTGCATGGCGAGCAAGTCAAGTTCAAGCTCCGAGGAGGCAGAACACAACAGCGACGATGAAGAGGTATGTCCCACTTGCGAAGAAATGTGTGATGCTATTTCTCGTGCCACTGTTATATTAAAGAAAAAGGATAAAAAACTTAGGAACAATGCTGTTAAAATTGAATCACTAGAATCTGAAATTAATCGTTTAAAAACTCTGATTCCTAGTGATGATTCTTGTTCCTCATGTGACTTGATTTATGAACAATTATCCTCTTTAAGAAGTGCACACACATCTACACTTGATAAAATTGAACTTGAAATTGAAAAGAACAAAGAGCTTGCTGCACTTAATGATAAAAATTTGAAAGATGCTTGTTGTTCTACAATTGATTTGCATTGTTCTTCATGTGATGATCTGAATAAGAAACTAAATGATGCTATGAATGAGATTTCTATTTTGAACAATGCTTTACGTGTGGATGAAGTTAAATATTGTTCAAATTGCAAACTAAAAGGAAAAACTTCATGTGAAAACTGCTTTGATCTGTCCAATAAACTTGATGACATGCATAGGACACTAGATCGGTTTTCTAATGCAAATAAGAACCTAAACTTGCTGCTGAATTCTTCCAAGTCTTGTAATGATAAAACTGGTTTAGGTTTTAATTCTCATGCTCATGCTAAGGCACACCCACCTAAAATTGTAAAGTCATTAGGAAGCGGTTTGATTCAAACAGCTCCTAGACAAAAAGAGGTGATTTTCAAATCTGCAGGAGTACTGTCCCATTCAGGTTCTAATAAACGTGTTGCTTGCTCATCTAGACATGCTAATAAGGTTATTTTTCATTGTACCTACTGTGGTAGATATGGTCATGTCATGGATTTTTGTTATAGACTAGCTAAACACGATAAGAAACAAAGAATACTTGCTAGATCACATAACAACCAAGCAAAATCTGCTAGACCGAATGTTCGGAGCTTGCAACCTGCTGTAATGAGTCAAAAACTTGCTCCCGGACCTACTGCTTTTTGTGCCACATATAACACATCTTCTAAGTCAGTAGTTGGGAACAAAAATTTTCTATGTTTGGCTCATAAACCTGCTGTACCTTCTCAGCTTTCGCGTGTTATTCCTGCTGGACGTCGTGTGACTCAGTACTGGATTCCTAAAAGTCTTTTAACTAACCCTAGTATTGAGTCATCGACGTATTGTGCTGCTGTGTAGGTTTCACGTTTGAGGAAGGAGAACATTTAGATTGTGGATTCAGGTTGCTCACGCCACATGACCGGTAACAAAGAATGGTTCTCCTCTCTCTCTTTTGTGTCACGTGTAGAAAATGTTACTTTCGCCGATAACTCTTCTACTCCCATAATTGCTAAAGGTTCGGTTAGAGTAAACAATCTCTACACTTTGAAAGATGTGGCACTTGTTAAAAATTTGAAATACAACTTGCTTTCGGTTTCACAATTGCTAGATGAAAATCTAGAGGTTAGCTTTGCTAAAAATTGCTGCAAGGTTGTAGATTCAAAAGGTGAGCTTTTGTTTAATATGTCTAGGTTTGGAAGAGTTTTTAAAGCTGATTTTGATTTGTCAACTTCTAAGCATCGGTGTTTAGTTGCTAATGATACAAAGGATTTATATTTTTGGCATCGTAGACTTGGTCACATAGGCTTTGATCATCTCACTGGTGTTAGTGCTCTCGATCGCATACGTGGGCTGCCGAAGCTTAAAAAGGACAATGATATTGTGTGCTCTTCTTGTAGACATGCTAAGTTTGTTGCAGGTTCACATGCTCCTCTCACAATGACCATGACAGCTGAACCGGGACATCTTTTACATCTTGACACAGTAGGTCCGGCACGTGTTCAATCCTTCGGAGGTAAATGGTATGTGCTTGTGATTGTTGATGATTATTCCAGATATTCTTGAGTTTATTTTATGGCATCTAAGAATGAAGCTTTTAGTCATTTTAGAACTTTATTTCTTAGATTATCTATTGATCACCCAGGATCATTAAAAGCAATTAGAAGTGATAACAGAACTGAATTTAAAAACCAATCCTTTGATCACTTTTGTACCGAAAATGGAATAGATCATCAATACTCTTCACCCTATGTACCACAACAAAATGGTGTCGTAGAAAGAAAGAACAGGACCTTAGTTGAGATGGCTAGGACTATGCTTGATGAATATCAAACTCCTAGGAAATTTTGGGCTGATGCAATTGCAACCGTTTGTTATGTCTCAAATCGTGTTTTCTTGTGTGCTAAGCTTGGAAAAACCCCATATGAGCTCCGGTTTGGACATAGGCCTAGTGTTACACACTTTAGGGTTTTTGGTTGCAAATGCTTTGTTAAGAAACATGGTAATCTTGATAAATTTGAAGCTAGATCTGTTGATGGCATGTTTCTTGGTTATCCATCTCATACTAGAGGCTACCGTGTGCTATTACTTGACACTAACAAAATTGTGGAGACTTGCGAGGTTTCTTTTGATGAAGCTAGCCCAAGTACTAGCTCCGATATTGCAGGTCCGGATCCATATCCGCAGGGGGGGGAGTATTTTTATTTAAGAAGATGAAGAAGTGGTGCTGCTGCCCGAAAACTCGGAAGTAAATAACGATCAAGCTGCTGATTTTGCACCACAACCAGCACCAACAGTCACTACTGCTGGTTCGGACCTTCCTCAATCAACAAGCTCTCCTAATCAAAGGTCCGAACATGAAGAAGAAGGTGCTTGTGAAGTGTCTACTCCCCTCCGAGTACTCAAAAGTCATCCTCCACAACAAATCATTGGAAGCTTGCATGAACGAGTCACTCGGTCCAGGTTTTGCGATCCAAACTCTCATGCTCATTCTGCTTTTGTTGCTTCTTTTGAACCCAAGGATATATCACACTCACTCACTAATAAATCTTGGATTAATGCCATGCAAGAAGAGTTAGAAAATTTTGAAAGAAATAATGTTTGGAAACTTGTACCTCCACCTCAAGGTCACACATTAATTGGAACTAAATGGGTATTTAAAAATAGGGAAATTGGGGATGGGGTTGTGGTTAGGAATAAAGCTAGGTTAGTTGCTCAATGTTTCACTCAAATTGAAGGTCTAGATTTTGATGAAACATTTGCTCCTGTTACTAGATTAGAAGCTATAAGAATTTTATTAGCATTTGCTGCATCTAAAGGTTTCAAGTTATATCAAATGGATGTTAAAAGTGCTTTTCTTAATGGCTACATAGAGGAGGAGGTTTATGTTAAGAAGCCACCGGGTTTTGAAAATCCAAATTTTCCTAATCATGTTTACAACTGTCCAAAGCTTTGTACGGTCTAAAACAAGCCCCTAGAGCATGGTATGATAGGTTAAAAATATTCTTACTTAAAAAGGGGTTTACCATGGGCAAGGTTGATAAAACTCTTTTTGTACTTAAGCATGTCAATGACTCATTATTCGTTCAAGTGTATGTGGATGATATTATCTTTGGTTGTGCTTCTCATGATCTCGTGTCCAAGTTTTCAGCTATGATGAGTTCAGAATTTGAGATGAGTATGATGGGAGAACTCACATACTTTTTAGGGCTGCAAATCAAGCAAACAAAAGAAGGAACTTTTGTGCATCAAACTAAGTATACAAAGGACCTTCTTAAGCGCTTCAACATGGACAAATGCAAGCATCTTCGGACACCAATGGGAACAGCAACAACACTTGAACTTGACGAAGATGGTGACCCGGTCGATAAAAAAGAATACAGAAGTATGATTGGATCACTTTTGTATCTCACGGCGTCAAGACCGGACATACAATTCAGCGTATGTCTTTGTGCACGTTTTCAAGCTTCTCCACGTGCTTCACATCGCCAAGCCATCAAAAGGATTCTCAGGTACCTACATGGAACTCAAGAATTTGGCATTTTTCTTCCTTCTTCCTCAACCGTTTCTTTGAAAGCTTTTTCGGATGCTGATTTTGGGGGTTGTAGGATTGATAGGAAAAGTACTTCGGGTGCTTGTCATTTTCTTGGTAATTCACTTGTTGCTTGGTCCTCTAGAAAACAAAGTTCAGTTGCACAATCCACGGCCGAATCTGAATATGTAGCTGCGGCTAGCGCTTGCTCACAAATTCTTTGGATTGTTCAAACACTTAAGGACTATGAGGTTGATTTAGATAGTGTTCCACTGTTTTGTGATAACACTAGTGCAATTTGTATTGCTAAAAACCCCGTGAAACACTCTAGAACTAAGCACATTGACATTAGGTATCACTTTCTTCGTGATAATGTTGAAAAAGGAAACATTGTGCTTCACCATGTCGATACCGAATAACAATTGGCTGATAATTTTACAAAACCTTTGGATTTCACTCGTTTTTGTTTCATTCGTAGTGAAATAGGGGTTATGCATCCTCATGGCTTAAATTGAGGGGGAGTTTTTGAAACTTTGAAAGTCTATGTGTGAATCTGAAACTAAAATAATATGAGCATAGTATTTCATACATATATGACTTTGTGATTCCTTTTACAGGATGAAAGTTCTTACTACATTACTCATGTTATACATTTTGTAGTTTTTGCCATGTGGAATAATTACTTACACTAAATCTGATCATGATCGAACTTTCTTGCTGTTTTGAACTTGTTGCGTGCTCACAAGTGCTTTTAATCATAAAAAATTTAATCAAGTGATCAGCTCACATGTTGAGTTTTCAAATAAAAAATTGAGAAAAGATCAAGAGAATATGCATGCATCGCACTTCTTCTTTTGAGATTGCTTATCATTGCACTAAGATATGAACTTGGAAGGAATTGTCTATGACTAAAACCATGTCCTTAAGCTTCTGATTGTCAAATGACATAGGCTTGGCTTGGTTGGTTAGAATAAGGCTGATGCGGCATATAATCTCTTGCAAATATCATATGATCAACTTTGTGCCTTAAATGATTATGAATAATAAAAATGCAGCAACAAGTGTCATGTTTTCAGGTTTTGAAATAGTTGAGTAAGGGAGATCATGACTTGCTTAAACTGAAAAATACATTTGATCTCTAGCATGGCTTACACTACTTTATGTATCTCATTGATGTGATAGTGTAAGTAACCAGATAGTATGACTTGGATGAGCTTTGTTTTGTATGTATATGTTATAATATGCTCATAACATTTCAAAATTTCTCTTTTGAACCTTGCTAAATACATTGTCAAAGGGGGAGAAATATGTATAAGGAGAGATTTTTTTTACACTTTGCATATGCTATACACTTTCTTCCTTCTCTGATTTTAAAAAATGGGGAGAAATTAATAAAGGGGGAGAAATGAGTTTTCAAAGCTTTTCAAAACTTTTCATAAGCCAATGTTCGGATTTTAATTGGTGTTGCCAATGCATTCATCAAGGGGGAGATTGTGAGACCTATGTGTGCTGAATACATTGGCAATTAGGATAAAAGTTAGCATTAACATTCAAAGTTTTGAATCTTGCCAAAACATTCTTCTGCGGCAAGGTCCGACAAGTTCTTTGTTAGGTCCGCCAAGTGTTTGGCAAGGTCCGACGCAAGGTCCGGAGAGCTCCTGCAAGGTCCGGAGCTTGTTTTTAGGGAGCTCCCGTGAAGTTCAAGAACTGCAGCGTCTTGTTTTTGCTTTTAACTCGCAATGTTTCAAACTTGATTTATGGGAAGGTTTTCTTAGTATTAATTTGCTAAGTTTTTGGTGTGTTTTGGTGGTTATGGCTGTTATCATTTGATATGGTTTGCAACATGCTTATGTGACGTGCTCATGTAAGGTGTTGTGGTTTTCGAACTAACGTGAGTCAAGTCGATGACTTGTGCTCAGAAGAATTGGTTGTTTATTCATGTGCAGGTGTTGCTTGAGTTCAAGACATGGCTGGTGACGGGATCCTTGGACTAGTCTCAGGGAGGAGATGAGGTTCCAACAACCAAGTTCGGGAGGAGCTGTAGTTGAGTTGATCGGGAGGTCGCGCAGCATGTTTGGATCAAGGGCAGTGCATATGAAGGTTGCGTGTACGTTGTTGGAAGGTGTTTGCACATGTGCAAGGAGTGCATGGACATGGCAACATTGTTCCAAGGCGTGATGAAGAGAAGTGGACGTAAAGAATTGGTTGGAAAGGTCCAACCGGCTGGATTGCGTACTCAGGCTGAGGCTGAGTCGGGTATGGCTCAAATATGGAAGATTTGAGTTGGTTATGATAGGATTTCGTGCTAGGCACGAAGTTGAGTTGTTTTAGGAATGTTTAGGACGTTCCTAAGGTGTTTGGAAGTCTCACGATTGCTTCTATCTGCGAATAGGAGAGTCCTGAGCAGTTATGGTAAGTTAGGATACGAGTCCAATTAGGAGTAGGAGTCCTAGATTGGATTGATTAGCCTGAGGGCTGGCTATAAAAGCAAGGGAGGCCAGAGCTCTCGTGGGGAGAGAACTTTGGGCTGTTCCTCTTGTGTTTCTATTGAATAAAGTTCATAGTTTCGAGGAGCTTTTGTGCCTTGTTCGTCCGACTTGTTTTTCGTCAAGTCTTTCTCGTCGAGTTTCTGGACAGACCGACGTTGCTTCGGTGTTTCGTTCATAACTCGAGTTTTACAGATCCGATTGACGTGATTCTTTTTGGGTTGTCTTCACAACTCAATTATATATCATCTGTCAAATATTCAAGATCTTAGGATCTATATTTTTCGAGATACAAGAGTTTCTTTGCAGCATTGCAGATCTGTTTTATATCGTGTAGAACAGATTGATCTTCGTTTAATGTTTTGATCGTATCTCAAGTTTTACTTTGTGTTTTCAAGTGATTCTTGTTGCATTAGATCTGTGACTTGATTCTCTACCTCTATACTTGTTTTGTCACGGTTGAACACGTTTGAAAACACTTGCACACACGGTTTCTTTAACCGATTGATTTTTTGCTGAGGGGTTTTTGTTGTTTCCGCTGCGAAAAGTTTTAATCTACCATTCACCCCCCTCTGGTAGCTTTTCACGTGCTCTTCAATCCTACACAATGGATATGAAGCGAGCATCAAAATGGCTCCGTATGAAGCTCTCTACGGCTAGAAGTGCCACACACCCTTCAACTGGTGTAAATCTGGCGAGAGGGTGATTTACGGGATTAATCTCGTAAATCAAGCTGAAGAGCGAGTAAGGCTTATTCAAGCAAATCTTAAAGCCGCTCAGTCCATACAAAAGAGCTATGCAGATAGGAGACGTCGTCCTCTAGACTTCCATGTTGGGGACCACGTATATCTCCGCGTATCTCCTATGAAGGGAATTCACCGATTCAGATTAAAAGGAAAATTAGCTCCACGTTTTATCGATCAATTCGTCATCCTTGAATGATGTGGACCCGTGGCATACCGTCTGGAGTTACCGGCAGCCTTAGCCGGAGTTCATAACATCTTCCAGATATCTCAGTTGCGGAAGTGTTTGAAAGTTCCAACGGAAATTCTCACGGAAGGCATGGCAGATTTGAAGCCGGACCTCACTTATGTTGAGCATCCAACCCGGATAATTGATGAAAAGACTCGCAAAACCAGAAACCGGACGCTATGATTTTTCAAAGTGTTATGGGAGAATCACACGTCCGACGATGGGGAAATGAGGAATATTTACAACTCAATCATCCGAGCTATTAGAGGCTTATGTACAATAGTCATTCTTCCCACATTGTTCTTAATTGTGAATCTCGGGACGAGATTCTTTTTTAAGGGGGAGGAATATAAAAATCCCAAAAACTTGTAAATGCAAAACTTGAGTTGCTAATAAAGTTGAGTTCAATTTCAAGAATTGGGACTTGAAAAAACTTTTATAAACATGTGAATGTGGTCCTGTGCAAAAGGAGCTTAAATTAGTCTTTGAACTAAATTGTTTACTTCAATCATAAGGTTGCCATTTCAAAAAGAGAGTTCCAAACTGTTTGTTCAAAATTCTTATTTGAATCAGCCAACTCAAAAACAAGATGGCATATTCAAATTATTCAGGTCCAAATTATGAGGAAGACAAATTTTGAGAATGTTTGGAGTTGCTTTGATATGAATATCAAAGGGGCTTATGAATTTCCTTGAAATTTGAATTCAAATTGGAAACTGAGGTAAAACTTGTCAATTTTCCAAATGGCTTTTGAATTTGAGTTCCTCATGGTTGAAGTTTGCACTGTGCCAAATTTGAAAGATTTTGGAGAGGATAAGGGGGACAGTGGGCCCACTGGTCAGTACACTCAAATATCTGCAAATTTGAGTCGGTTCTCTGTTCTCTGTTCAGACACGAGCTCGGATCAAACACTCGCAGGGTGCCACCAAGGCTTGACGCAGCGGCCACCGCCTTATTTCTCCTCGCGCTGGTGACCAGCTTCAAAAGTTTGCTTCACGCTCGGTGTGATCCATTTCCCCAGTGACCGAGCCCCTGTTCCTTGCTTCCCCTCACGCAAGAACAGCAACCAGCAGCTCACCGCCGCCTCTGAAAAAACAACCGGGAGACTGGGAGAAATCCCGCGCTCACTGCCTCTGAGCTGCAAAACACCACGGTGCAACCGTTGCTCACCTCCCCGATCCAAAAACCACCGAGCTTCGGCCTCCCTTGCCCTTCAAACAACTCATCCGCGGCGAACAAGAGTCAAACGGTGATCGGGCGCTTGTGGACAGCTCGCCACAGCGGGTTTCACGCACAAGCAAGCATGGCCACGGGAGCGCCCCACCTCAGTGCTGCTCTCCTCCAAAACTTGGAGCAAGCCGTTGATCCTCGACGGCGAATTTCAGAATTTTACTCCGGCGGTTTCAACCCGAGCATCCAGTACGGGAACTCCGAATTCTCCACCTCTATTTGTTCTTAGCGGGTCAAACTTTGCACATAGAAGCTGGACTTGCCGGTGATCAACTCTCCTTTAGCAACCCTAGAATGAAATCACCTTGGAGCAGAGGATTCTGAGGTCTACCGAGCGTGATCACGGCGGACCCAACCGGCGCACGGTGCCGACCCAGTTGCGGCCGTTTTTGAGCACTTTTGAGGCCATGTCAGTCTTCCTCAAGCTCCAAGTATGCTGTACTTTGAGTTGGTCGATGTTTTTGCGGGCTAGAAACCTCGGCCGACGATGCCGAACTATAACCGAGGCCACCTCACGTCGCCGGGGTGTTTCTGGTCACCGGCAGCTCGAACTGGTACCGCAGTCATGTTCCTCGGCCTCCATAACGCCCTATTGGCGAGCCCCAACCCGGGAGATGGCCGGGAAGCCGGGTCCGGTGAGCTCCGGTGGAGTTCTGGCGAGGGGGCAGCGCGGGAGCGGGAAACAGCCCGAGGAGGAAGAAGACCTGGGCGGGTCCCACGTGTCAGCGACCGAGATTTTGAATCTCTGATCTGCTGTGGATCTGCGATCCATTGTGGCTGCACGCCAAAAGGGTGTGGCCCGGTGTGGCTGGGATCCCAGTGGCTGAGATTTAAAACGTGGGCCCAAGTTCATTTTCAATAGCAAAACAATTCCAGTTTGAGCTCCAAATTAGGAAATTCACAACTTTTGCTAGGAAACTCCAAATTGGTGATTCAAATTGGGTTACACTCAGCTTGTCAAGATCTATTCAAATGTGCAACCCAATTTGTATGAAAATCATTATTAAATTCTGGAAAATTCTTTAAAGCTTTTCAGCAAAAGAACTTTAGAGAGAGTTAGGTTCATCCAAAAATCCTCAAATTTTGCCAGAATATTCTTTGGGATGTTAGTGAACCCCTGGTTTCAACTCATTTGGAGTTGATTTAATTAGGATAATTCGGATTTCAAGTTTCTGTGTTCAAATGAATACAGAAACAATTTCAGAAATTTCCAAAACTTGGAAATTCAGTTCTGGGCAGTTCTTAGCTCCATAAATCCTAGGAAAATTCATGCATGCTCGCTGAGATATTTTTGAAATTGTAGTTCCCTTGAATTAGCATGGAAGTGCAAATGTAAAAGTCCCAAAACTTGTAAATAGAAAACTTGAGCTATGAATAAAGTTGAGTTTGAATACAAGAAATGGGACTTACAAAAACTTTTGTTTACTCATGAAAGTGTTGGCATGTGCTGAAAAACTTTGAAATCAGTTTGAAAAAAGAGGGCCACTTCCAAAAAGAAGAAGGGCATGTTTCAAAAAAGGAAATTCAAACTGTTGTTTAAAAAGTTGTATTTGCAATGACCAACTCAAAGATCAGAGGGCATATTCAAACTCCCCAGGTTCAAATTGTAGAGGGGGCAAATTTGGAGCAAATTTGGAGGTGCTTTGATAGGAATATCAAAGGAACTTGTAAATTTCATCCAAATTTTGAATTTAAACTCACAACTGAGGAATAACTTATCAAATTGCCAAATGATTTTTGGATTTAAGTTCTTCAGAGCTGAAGTTTACAATGTGCCAAAATTGGGATATTTAGGAGAGGAGGTGAGTGGGACCCAATTGTCATTGAGGAGAGGGGGAGACTTAGCACATAAGCAACAGTCTCTCTGTTCAGACTCAAATCGGATCACTGTTTTCGCTCGAAGGACCGAACGCGTGTGCGCGCGCCACCGAAACCACGCGACCGCCAGCTCCCGAGCTGCTTCGACGTCGGTTCCCCTCGCCCTTATCGTCCTCCCACTGAGAGCGCACACCTCACAGCACCGAGCCACGTCCGAGCCACGCGCCCTCCTCGCCACAGCGCCGTTTCCGGGAGCTTTTGCCGCCGCTGCGCCCACACGCTTGGGCTCCCGTTGTCAACCCTCTCCCTGAGCCGTGGACACCCGGACGAGCTCGAAAGCAACGTCGCCCACACTCCCTGAAGCTGTCAAGGCCAGTTCTGAGGGTGCAGCGGGCTGCAATCGCCTCGGCGAGCCGGTTCTTCCCCGGCGGACCAACCTCGGCGACTTGACTTCAAACCAAGCCACTCCGGTGTTTTACGCCCAACAAATCCACGAAAAAGGTTGGTTACCACCTCTCATTGCTGTGCACCGAGTACGGGGTCAGTTCATGGGACCATCTAGCCGGAATTTGAGTTTTACTCACGGCGGTTTCTTCGGGTCGCCGGCTCCAGACCGGGAAATTCTCCCCCGAGGTGTGAGGGCTTCCAGTTGTGTGCTGGTGTCATGATCCTCAGCCTCCTACGGACCTCCTCGACCAAACAGCGCCCGATTCCATCAACCCTAGCCGAAGAAAGCCCAGTTTTTACACTGTCGCCGCAAAAACCACCTCGGGCGCACGGTGACAGCATAGCTAGCGGCCTCTCCAAGCAAAATTGAGCACACGTCGATGATCTAGACCTTCCACTGATGCTGTAGCGCTAATCCTTCGTGCTTTTGGCGAGCTAGAACAGCGGCGCTACGTCGCCGAAGCTCGGTTAAGCCGCCAAACCGTCGCGAGCTCGGTTAGGGCCGACGTCGGTGTGGGGAAACCCTCTCCCCGTGGTCAGCGCACGAAATTAGGGGCTGACGGCAAGTTTGAGCACGGGAAGTGAACGGGGGGCCGGGTTCCGAAGTTCTCCGGCGAGCTCCGGCGGCGGGGGTCGCGCGGGAGCCGGAGGAAGACGAAGGTGGTCGGTCCCGCCCGTTAGCGGCTGAAGTTAAACATACGGGATTCTCTGTGGCCTCGGATCAAACTGTGACAATGCGGGAAATACTCTGTAACCCGTGTGGCTCGTGTTTCAGCGGTCGACACGTGGCCCCGTGGCCCGCAGTCAGAGTTTGAACAATTCTCGGTTTAATTTGAATTCCAGATTTAGTTCAAACTTTAGAACCTCATAACTTTTGCTAGGAAGCTCCAAATTTAGTGATTCAAATTGGGTTGGATTCAGGATGAAATGCTCTATCCAATTATGCAACCCAATTTGCACGAAAACCAATAGAAAATTCTGGAAAATTCTTTAAAACTTTTTAGCAAAAGAATTTTAGAGGGAATTTGGTTCATCCAAAATTTCCCAAATTTCGCAGAATATTATTTAGGATATTAGGAGACTTCTGTAAAAGTTTCAGCTCATTTGGAGTTGATTTAGGTAGGGTAATTCTAATTCCAAGTTTCTGTGTTCAAATAAGTACAGAAACATTTTCAGAGAATTTCCAAAACTTGGAAATTCAATTCTGGCCATTCCTTAGCTCCAAAAATCCTAGGCAAATTCATGCATACTCCCTGAGCTATGTATGGAATTATAGTTCACTTGAATTTGCATGAAAGTGCAAATTTAATCAGAATTAATTCCTTTTTGCCTAAATGCTTAGGGAATTGTTCTGGGTGATCCACTCAGTGAAATGTTCTAAATTTTGGTCCAGAGGACTTTCTTGTGACAAGGGACTGCCAAGAAAATTTCCAGCTCCATTGGGGCCCTGGATCATTAGTGTTCTGTTCAACCATTAGTTGATTCACCACCCAAGTGATGAACCTCACTTCTCACTTGAGGATAGTGCTTAGACACACATCCAAACCACCACCCCCAGTGTCATTTTAAATTATTAAACAAAGTTCCAGTTTTAAACTTGTCTGTAGCATTTGTTAGCAAAAAGTTCTACAAATAAAGATATGCATGTTCCTAACGTGTAGTGATTAAACGTGGAAAGTGAAGAAGGAAGAGGTGAACTTGGATCAAGGAACAATAAGGGCAGGAGTGAACTTCAATACATCAGAAACTGACTTTCTCTCAACTGACTTTAGTCACCTGCAAAACCAAGGCAAGCCCCGGTTTGCACTTAAGTTGTTTTTAAAGTTTTCCCTTTGTTCACTACTATTGGTCAAGGTTTGTATGTGCATTAGGTCAAGGATGTGTGATACTCCACTTGCATAACCAAACATGAACCCTGAGGTCAAGGGTAGAAATGTGTCATCGCTGTAGAATAGGGCAATGCTAAATAGACTAGGGCATCCGGCAGAAGACGAGTAGTTGGAAACTACTCGCGAGCTATAGTTCAGAATATCATAAGTGTGGTTGGGATAGGAAGCAAACTAAACTTTACATTTCTAAAGATGAGACCGGGCAGAGGGGTTAGGCTGCGACAAGACGAGGTCTTGGTCGAGTAGCTCTGCCTGTGTCGGTTAAGGACCGATGCATATGCCGCGTCCAGGAGCAAGTATTGAGTTGTGTACCGGATGCTTACTGATATATGGGAACCAGGAAACCGATGTACCAGGTTCACTGGATTGTAGAGGCGTACCACATCGTCTCGTTAGACCTATGAGCCCGAGACGGCGTGACCGGTTCTACAGTTTAGTGTCCTGAGAAAGGTTGCCACATACGACGTAATGAAGGACGCCAGAGATGGGTCTTCAGAGGTGGGCGTATGTGTCGAGTTATCCGGGTAGTGTTTGATTCGAATCACCGTCCCTCACGGTTATTGAGTACCGCTTGTTCCCATGTTGTGACGTAGTTAATCAACTTGTGTGGAAACAGTTTGCAAAAGTATAATTGCTGCTATGATTAGGTTAAGTTGCATGAAAACCATGTTTGAAGTAGAGATAGAGCTAACTAAAGTTAATTTCTACCTTGGGGCAAGTAACATTGGAATGAAGCATTTCTTGTTTGATTGTGGAGTTCCAATGTTGCTGATCACAAGGTCACTACTAGTATGGCTAAAATCTGAAAGTTAAGGATGAACTCGTAGGCGAGTCTTTTCGCAAATGACAGGCTTAAGTCTTAGGTTACTTTCATGTAGAGTTTCATGTCTTAGGAAAGACGGTTAAGTCTTGCTGAGCCTTGTGCTCACTCTTGCTATATAAGTGGTTTTGCAGGAAGCATCGACGCTATAAAGAGGGTTGTCCGGTGAGACTCGGAAACTTCCGAGTCATGTCACACTTGGAGAACCTAGCCGCTGCCATGTCTTCGTGTTGCTAGCGAGAGGAGTCCACGGGCTGGATCTCTTATCGAGTGCTTCTTAGATATTCATCGTGAGCTGTTTATAGACTCCCGCTGTAGCTATTTTATGTAAATTATTTACAAAGAACAGTTGTAAGCTTCCGCTTTGGTTTATGTAATACTGTGTTCCTTATATGTGTGCTGTTGGGTGCCGCATAACACGGCACCACCCAATGCGATTCCTCGGGCAAGGCGGCATGGCCCCGTGATCGGGATCGGGCCCCGTCAGCGTGGTATCAGAGCCGCATTGGTAATAGCACACAGAGTAAGGATCGTATTGCGACAAAAATTTAGGATACGGTGAGGAAACGATATTAGGCCCAAATAAGGACTATAGTAGTATAGTTACTTAAGTGGCAGAACTAACTTATGTGTTTTAATTCTGAATTTTCATTATGTAACGACGCACCTACGCTCAGGTAAACATGGTAAGGAACGTCACCGAAAGCGGTTCAATTTCGGTTAGCTCCCCTGATGAGGAATGTGGTTCAGGGAAAGATCTCACAGCTTGGTGTGAGACGTCAATATGAACTCTTGGACTCTCCTTGTTCCTGAGTTTATATGAAATGCTGATCCCTAGCGTGCATTAGGCAAGTAAGTGGAGACCTCATCGCGTGGTCAGTAACGCGATAGTGTGTTCGTCTGGAAATAGCCCAGGAGGACGTACGCAGCGCTTGCCATCGGCGTGCCCTGCAGGGCAGTAGGTGGTATCCGTTGGGTTGATAACATTCCCAACCGTGACGACCCGTTCATGACATACTCGGGTTCCCCGTCGTGTGGTGTTGAAACACGATCGCGTACCTTGAGACGTGACTTAACTCAAGGACGGCCATATGACAATGATACGGGCGTTTGTATTTACTTTCAATTTTAGAACTGCCTGAAATGAAACAACCTTTGAGTGCACCACTATTGAGTGTTCTTCTGCAGGTACTAACCACGTACGTATCCCGGGTAGTACACGTGTGCGAGAGACTGTCTTAGTGCCACTGATAAAACGGATATGCCGATATAATCCGGCTTAGGATTTTCTTTGGTGAGGTAACGTAGTACCGACATTGTTCTTACGGTGCATCGACACCGTACCACACATAAGAACCTCTTCCCTCTGAAGAAATGATTCATGAGCTAACTTTCAACTAAAAATGGAAGTTTGAAACAAATATTATTTATTGAACTCTTATTTTGAGCTAAGATTCAAATGAGAGTATAACTAGGTGTCAAAGTTTTCAAAAACAGAGAGCTCTGTTTCTGGCAGGAATTCTTGCTGGACTTTGACAGAGCATAACTCTGAGTAGCTTTAACCAATTAAAGTGTATGATACAGTTCTGGAAAGATCATTAAGTGCTGTACAACTTCTTTGTAGACCTCCAGAGCAAAATCACACTTTAAGTTGGTGAAAAGTCCAGTTGAAGGCAAACTGTTCAGGACCAGGACAGTAGCAAAAACCTCTCTGGACCTTTCTGTTTTTAAGCCATAACTTCCTGTAGAAAAATCCTTAAGGAGCACATAAGTACTTGTTGAAAAGCTACTGAAGTTTACTAAAACTTTGGTATTTAACTCAAGTCTAGAATCTGTTGATAACTTGAGTAAAAATTTGGAGTTTGTGTGAGCTGGTCAGGGTAGTCCCGCATATTAGCTTAGCGTACATAAGATTGGTTTAAACATGAATGTGGTTATGCTTTCATAAAGTTCATGACATGTTCATGTTTTACTTATCTTTACTTACTACTGAGATAGAATTTTGATTGACTCAAAATTTTGTTTCGTGCAGTATGGTACGCACACGTTCTCAAATGGAGCTTGGAGGTTCAAGTCGAGGTGGGAATGACTCGACTTCATCACAAGAGCCATCGCCAACCGGATTGGCGGAAATTATGGCCAAAATGAATGAAACTCTCCAAACTCTAGTTCAGCAAGGCATAGATCGAGAAGCTCAACATCACATGCCAACCCAGAGCACGTATCTGGATTTCTTGGCGACACAACCGCCGGTATTCTCTGAGGCGGCTGACCATTGTGAAGCAAATCACTGGTTACGTGTCATTGAGTCCAAGCTTGGATTGATCCAATGTGATGAATTCCCAAAGACGCTATATGCCGCTCAGCAGCTTCACGGCTTTGCTGGAGCATGGTGGGCAGACTACCTTGCTGTCCAACCACCAGGGCATCGTGTCACATGGGCAGGGTTCCAGTCTGCATTTCGTGCTCGTTTCATTCCTGCAGGCATAATGCAAACCAGTCTAGATAAGTTCTGGAGTCTGAAGCAAGGGGACATGAGCGTTATTGAGTATGCAAAGGAATTCAATCGCTTAGCTCAATATGTCCCTGACTATGTGAAATCACCATCCATGAGGGGTTATCATTTTTATCGAGGGCTGACTGCTAGGCTGCGATGTGAATTGGCTCAAGTTAGCCAAGAGAATTTTGATGAGTTCGTGAGCTGTGCTATTGCTCAAGAATATTATTCCAACCTTTACCTCAAAGAAAAGAGGGAGAGGGACTCATCACAAGATGAAGACAATCGCCTACCTCAGAAGTATCGGTTGGTAATCCGTTCACCTTCCGGTCGAGAGATTCCACAAGAGGTGCAATCATTCTGGGAGTGTGACGACTCTTCTACTCCACAGAGGTCTTCTTCACCTCTACCGCAGCAGCAACTTATTTCTTATGCACCTCAGTATCCACAAGGTGCACTAGAATATCATTACCCTCAAGAGGCTGAAAATGAACAAGTTGACTTCTCAGCTGAACCAAGTGCTGTCCCACATTATATTGACAATGAGCTCAACGTCAATGAAGCGACTGAACCAAGCAGCAACGCTATGTCTGCGGGTCCAGTTTCAAAAGGTGATCTTGGACCGCCAAGAAAGGCTATGGAAAAAGTGGGGACGGTTAATTATGTGTCAGTCGATGATCTGCCAAAGGGAGGACCTGTTCTGGCTGGCAGGTTCACCTTAAATGACAAGCCGGTTGTCATTTTATTCGACTCTGGTGCAACACATAACTTCATTAGCCGGGCAACGGTAATCCGGGATCAGATCTCCACAACTGTCACAAAAGGTTCTTACCTTATTCATTCGCCAAGTGGAGACATCTCAACTAATGAAGTCATTTCTCGAGCACCACTTTGCTTGGGTGGACAAATTTATCCTACCACCCTCATCATTCTCGAAGACCAGGGAATCAATGCCATATTGGGAATATCATGGTTGACCTCCCATAAGGCTGTCCTGGACATCGAGAACAGGAGTGTTCACTTGGACTCTCCACTTCACGGACGTCAAACTTTGTATCTCGGCGAAGCGGTTTCTAAAGGCCCGGAAGTATGTAATGCCGAGGTGTGCAAGTTAGAAGACATTCCGGTAGTCCCTGAACATTCGGGCATGTTTCCCGAAGATCTTCCAGGCCTACCACCTGAGCGCGAGGTGGAGTTCAAAATAGAGTTGATACCAGGAACCACGCCGATATCTCGGAGACCATACAAAATGGCTCCGAATGAATTAGCGGAATTGAAGGAGCAACTCAAAGATCTGATGGACAAGGGGTTTATTCGTCCAAGTTCATCACCATGGGGTTGCTCAGCTTTGTTTGTGAAAAAGAAGGATGAGACGCTGAGGCTATGCGTCGATTATCGTCCTTTAAATGCTGTGATCATAAAGAACAAGTATCCACTACCAAGAATTGATATCCTCTTCGATCAGCTAGTGGGTGCTAAAGTCTTCTCCAAGATGGACTTAAGGTCGTGATATCATCAAATCAAGATTCGCGAGGAAGATGTCCCGAAAACAGCATTCTCGACAAGATATGGGCTCTATGAATATCTTGTCATGTCATTTGGGTTGACCAATGCTCCGGCCCACTTTATGTATCTTATGAACTCGGTGTTCATGCCAGAGCTGGATCATTTCGTCGTGGTATTCATCGACGACATCTTGGTCTACTCCAAATCTGAAGAGGAACACGCTAAACATTTGCATATTGTGCTCCAACGACTGAGAGATCACAAGCTCTATGTAAAGTTTAGTAAATGTGAATTCTTGATCAACCAAGTGCCATTTCTTGGGCACATTATTTCAGCGGAAGGCATTGCTGTTGATCCAAGCAAGATTGAACAAGTGCTGAAGTGGAAGTCTCCAACATCAGTCCATGAAGTTCGTAGCTTCTTGGGTTTGGCGGGATATTACCGGAGGTTCATCTCGAGCTTTTCAAAAATCTCCAAAACCTACGACAGAGCTACTGAAGAAGGGCATCAAATATGATTGGAGCAAACCATGTGAGGAAGCTTTTCAAGCATTGGTGAAACACCTCACAACAGCCCCGGTTCTAGCTCAACCGGATACAACCAAGCCTTTTGATGTTTATTGTGATGCGTCCGGCATCGGACTTGGTTGTGTACTCATGCAAGGAGGACGCGTGGTCGCATATGGATCACGGCAATTACGGAATCATGAGCAACATTATCCAACTCATGATCTCGAGCTTTCTGCCGTGGTATTAGCTTTGAAGATGTGGAGACATTACCTATTGGGAAATCCGGTTCATCTCTACACCGACCACAAGAGTTTGAAGTACATATTCACTCAGAAAGAGTTGAATATGCGGCAACGGCGATGGTTGGAGCTGATCAAGGACTATGAGATTGAAATTCATTATCATCCGGGCAAGGCAAATGTGGTTGCCGATGCACTCAGCCGGAAGTCTCATATCCAGAACATAACCATCACGCCGATAGAAGAGGAAGAACCAAGTCTCTACTTGGTTCCATATGGAGCTTTACATAATCTAGCTCTCATACCCACAATAAGGGAGGAGGTTATGGAAGCTCAAAAGAAAGACAAGGGCATGACTCATATCAAAAGGAGGTTGAAGAACGGGGAGATGAAATGTTTCCGGTTGGATGATGAAGATACCTTGTGGTTCAAGGACCGGATAGTCGTACCCCGTGATATGAGGCTGCGGAAGAAAATTTTGGATGAGGCTCACTTATCCAAATTTTCTATTCATCCTGGCAGCAAGAAAATGTACCAAGACCTCCGGAAGAAGTTTTGGTGGACACGTATGAAATGTGAAGTTGCAAAATACGTTTCAGAATGTGATACGTGTCGAAGAGTTAAGGCTGACCATGTGAAGAAGTCGGGCCTGCTGCAACCGCTACAAATACCGGCATGGAAGTGGGAAGATTTGAGTATGGATTTCATTGTTGGGTTGCCGATGACCTCCCACCACCATGACTCGATTTGGGTAATCGTTGATCGATTAACCAAATCGGCACGTTTCATTCCGGTGCATACCAATTACAGCGCCAAGCAGTATGCGGAGTTATACATAGCACGAACTTATGCCTGCACGGAGTTCCCCGTACCATTGTCTCCGACAGAGGATCGCTGTTCGTATCCCGTTTCTGGGAACAGCTACACACATCCTTGGGAACTAAATTGATTCGAAGCTCCGCGTATCACCCTCAAACCGATGGACAAACTGAGAGGGTGAATCAAATACTTGAAGATATGCTGAGAGCATGTGTCATCCACCACGGTAAGAGCTGGGATGATCACTTACCGTTGGCGGAGTTCTCATATAACAACGGGTATCAATCAAGTATCAAAATGGCGCCTTATGAAGCTCTCTACGGCCGGAAGTGCCGCACACCCTTGAACTGGTGTGAATCCGGCGAGAGGGTAACTTACGGGATTGATCTCGTAAATGAAGCAGAAGAGCGGGCAAGGCTTATTCAAGCAAATCTGAAAGCCGCTCAGTCCAGACAAAAGAGCTATGCGGATAAGAGACGTCGTCATCTGGATTTCCATGTTGGGGACCACGTATACCTCCGCGTATCTCCCATGAAGGGCAGTCACCGATTCGGAGTGAAAGGGAAATTAGCTCCGCGTTTCATCGGTCCCTTCATCATCATTGAAAGGTGTGGACCCGTGGCATACCGTTTGGAACTACCGGCAACCTTAGCCGGAGTTCATAACGTCTTCCACATATCTCAGTTGCGGAAGTGTTTAAAAGTTCCAACGGAGGTTCTCACGGGAGACATAGCAGATTTGAAGCCGGACCTCACTTATGTTGAGTGACCAACCCGGATAATTGATGAAAGGACTCGTGAAACCAGAAATCGGACGCTGCGATTTTTCAAGGTGCTATGGGAAAATCACACGTCCGACGAAACTACATGGGAAAGCGAGGAGTATTTGCAGCGCAATCATCCGGAGTTGTTAGAGGCTTATATGTAGTAGTTGTCCTCTCCACCTGGTCCTTAATCATGAATCTCGGGACGAGATTCTTTTTAAGCGGGGAGGAATGTAAAAGTCCCAAAACTTGTAAATAGAAAACTTGAGCTATGAATAAAGTTGAGTTTGAATACAAGAAATGGGACTTACAAAAACTTTTGTTTACTCATGAAAGTGTTGGCATGTGCTGAAAAACTTTGAAATCAGTTTGAAATAAGAGGGCCACTTCCAAAAAGAAGAAGGGCATGTTTCAAAAAAGGAAATTCAAACTGTTGTTTAAAAAGTTGTATTTGCAATGACCAACTCAAAGATCAGAGGGCATATTCAAACTCCCCAGGTTCAAATTGTAGAGGGGGCAAATTTGGAGCAAATTTGGAGGTGCTTTGATAGGAATATCAAAGGAACTTGTAAATTTCATCCAAATTTGAATTTAAACTCAAAACTGAGGAATAACTTATCAAATTGCCAAATGACTTTTGGATTTAAGTTCCTCAGAGCTGAAGTTTACAATGTGCCAAAATTGGGATATTTAGGAGAGGAGGTGAGTGGGACCCAATTGTCATTGAGGAGAGGGGGAGACTTAGCACATAAGCAACAGTCTCTCTGTTCAGACTCAAACCGGATCACTGTTTTCGCTCGAAGGACCGAACGCGCGTGCGCGCGCCACAGAAACCACGCGACCGCCAGCTCCCGAGCTGCTTCGACGTCGGTTCCCCTCGCCCTTATCGTCCTCCCACTGAGAGCGCACACCTCACAGCACCGAGCCACGTCCGAGCCACGCGCCCTCCTCGCCACAGCGCCGTTTCCGGGAGCTTTTGCCGCCGCCGCGCCCACACGCTCGGGCTCCCGTTGTCAACCCTCTCCCCGAGCCGTGGACACCCGGGCGAGCTCGAAAGCAACGTCACCCACACTCCCTGAAGCTGTCAAGGCTAGTTCTGAGGGTGCAGCGGGCTGCAATCGCCTCGGCAAGCCGGTTCTTCCCCGGGGGACCAACCTCGGCGACTTGACTTCAAACCAAGCCACTCCGGTGTTTTACACCCAACAAATCCACGAAAAAGGTTGGTTACCACCTCTCCTTGCTGTCCACCGAGTTCGGGGTCAGTTCATGGGACCATCTAGCCGGAATTTGAGTTTTACTCACGGCGGTTTCTTCGGGTCGCCGGCTCCAGACCGGGAAATTCTCCCCCGAGGTGTGAGGGCTTCCAGTTGTCTGCTGGTGTCATGATCCTCAGCCTCCTATGTACCTCCTCGACCAAACAGCGCCCGATTCCATCAACCCTAGCCGAAGAAAGCCCAGTTTTTACACTGTCGCCGCAAAAACCACCTCGGGCGCACGGTGACAGCATAGCTAGCGGCCTCTCCAAGCAAAATTGAGCACACGTCGATGATCTACACCTTCCACTGATGCTGTAGCGCTAATCCTTCGTGCTTTTGGCGAGCTAGAACAGCGGCGCTACGTCGCCAAAGCTCGGTTAAGCCGCCACACCGTCGCGAGCTCGGTTAGGGCCGACGTCGGTGTGGGGAAACCCTCTCCCCGTGGTCAGCGCACGAAATTAGGGGCTGACGGCAAGTTTGAGCACGGGAAGTGAATGGGGGCGCGGGTTCCGAAGTTTTCCGGCGAGCTCCGGCGGCGGGGGTCGCGCGGGAGCCGGAGGAAGACGAAGGTGGTCGGTCCCACCCGTCAGCGGCTGAAGTTAAACATACGGGATTCTCTGTGGCCTCGGATCAAACTGTGACAATGCGGGAAATACTCTGTAACCCGTGTGGCTCGTGTTTCAGCGGTCGACACGTGGCCCCGTGGCCCGCAGTCAGAGTTTGAACAATTCTCGGTTTAATTTGAATTCCAGATTTAGTTCAAACTTTAGAACCTCATAACGTTTGCTAGGAAGCTCCAAATTTAGTGATTCAAATTGGGTTGGATTCAGGATGAAATGCTCTATCCAATTATGCAACCCAATTTGCATGAAAACCAATAGAAAATTCTGGAAAATTCTTTAAAGCTTTTTAGCAAAAGAATTTTAGAGGGAATTTGGTTCATCCAAAATTTCCCAAATTTCGTCAGAATATTCTTTAGGATATTAGGAGCCTTCTGTAAAAGTTTCAGCTCATTTGGAGTTGATTTAGTTAGGGTAATTCTAATTCCAAGTTTCTGTATTCAAATAAGTACAGAAACATTTTCAGAGAATTTCCAAAACTTGGAAGTTCAATTCTGGCCATTCCTTAGCTCCAAAAATCCTAGGAAAATTCATGCATACTCCCTGAGCTATGTATGAAATTATAGTTCACTTGAATTTGCATGAAAGTGCAAATTTAATCAGAATTAATTCCTTTTTGCCTAAATGCTTAGGGAATTGTTCTGGGTGATCCACTCAGTGAAATGTTCTAAATTTTGGTCCAGAGGACTTTCTTGTGACAAGGGACTCCCAAGAAAATTTCCAGCTCCATTGGGGCCCTGGATCATTAGTGTTCTGTTCAACCATTAGTTGATTCACCACCCAAGTGATGAACCTCACTTCTCACTTGAGGATAGTGCTTAGACACACATCCAAACCACCACCCCCAGTGTCATTTTAAATTCTTAAACAAAGTTCCAGTTTTAAACTTGTCTGTAGCATTTGTTAGCAAAAAATTTTACAAATAAAGATATGCATGTTCCTAACGTGTAGTGATTAAACGTGGAAAGTGAAGAAGGAAGAGGTGAACTTGGATCAAGGAACAAGAAGGGCAGGAGTGAACTTCAATACATCAGAAACTGACTTTCTCTCAACTGACTTTAGTCACCTGCAAAACCAAGGCAAGCCCCGGTTTGCACTTAAGTTGTTTTTAAAGTTTTCCCTTTGTTCACTACTATTGGTCAAGGTTTGTATGTGCATTAGGTCAAGGATGTGTGATACTCCACTTGCATAACCAAACATGAACCCTGAGGTCAAGGGTAGAAATGTGTCATCGCTGTAGAATAGTGCAATGCTAAATAGACTAGGGCATCCGGTAGAAGACGAGTAGTTGGAAACTACTCGCGAGCTATAGTTCAGAATATCATAAGTGTGGTTGGGATAGGAAGCAAACTAAACTTTACATTTCTAAAGATGAGACCGGGCAGAGGGGTTAGGCTGCGACAAGACGAGGTCTTGGTCGAGTAGCTCTGCCTGTGTCGGTTAAGGACCGATGCGTATGCCGCGTCCAGGAGCAAGTATTGAGTTGTGTACCGGATGCTTACTGATATATGGGAACCAGGAAACCGATGTACCAGGTTCACTGGATTGTAGAGGCATACCACATCGTCTCGTTAGACCTATGAGCCCGAGACGGCGCGACCGGTTCTACAGTTTAGTGTCCTGAGAAAGGTTGCCACATACGACGTAATGAAGGACGCCAGAGATGGGTCTTCAGAGGCGGGCATATGTGTCGAGTTATCCGGGTAGTGTTTGATTGGAATCACCGTCCCTCGCGGTTATTGAGTACCGCTTGCTCCCATGTTGTGACATAGTTAATCAACTTGTGTGGAAACAGTTTGCAAAAGTATAATTGCTGCTATGATTAGGTTAGGTTGCATGAAAACCATGTTTGAAGTAGAGATAGAGCTAACTAAAGTTAATTTCTACCTTGGGGCAAGTAACATTGGAATGAAGCGTTTCTTGTTTGATTGTGGAGTTCCAATGTTTCTGATCGCAAGGTCACTACTAGTATGGCTAAAATCTGAAAGTTAAGGATGAACTCGTAGGCGAGTCTTTTCGCAAATGACAGGCTTAAGTCTTAGGTTACTTTCATGTAGAGTTTTATGTCTTAGGAAAGACGGTTAAGTCTTGCTGAGCCTTGTGCTCACTCTTGCTATATAAGTGGTTTTGCAGGAAGCATCGACGCTATAAAGAGGGTTGTCCGGTGAGACTCGGAAACTTCCGAGTCATGTCACACTTGGAGAACCTAGCCACTGCCATGTCTTCGTGTTGCTAGCGAGAGGTGTCCGCGGGCTGGATCTCTTCTCGAGTGCTTCTTAGATATTCATCGTTAGCTGTTTATAGACTTCCGCTGTAGCTATTTTATGTAAATTATTTACTAAGAACAGTTGTAAGCTTCCGCTTTGGTTTATGTAATATTGTGTTCCTTATATGTGTGCTGTTGGGTGCCGCATAACACGGCACCACCCAATGCGATTCCTCGGGCAAGGCGGCACGGCCCCGTGATCGGGATCGGGCCCCATCAGCAAATTTATTCAGAATTAATTCCTTTTTGCCTAAATGCTTAGGGAATTGTTCTGAGTGATCTACTCATTGAAAAATTCTAAAATTTGGCCCAGATGACTTTCTTGTGACAAGGAACTCACATGAAAAGTTTCAGCTCCATTGTAGCCCTGGATCAGTACTGTTCTGTCCAACCTCATTAGGTGATCAACACACAAGTGATGAAAACACATCTCACTTGATCATAGTGCTTAACCCAAACCCAAGCCACTAGCACCAGTGTCATTTTAAATTCTTAAACAGACTTCCAGTTTTAAACTTGTCTTTAGAACTTGTTAGCAAAAGCTTTACAAATAAACATATATGCATATTCATAACATGTAGTGATTAAACATGGAAAAGTGGAGGAGAAGTGAAGCTTGGATCAAGGAGCAAGAAGGGCAGTGATTAAGCTTCAAGTCATCAGCAACTAACTTCACAATTATCTGGCTTTAGTCACCTGCAAAACCAAGGCAAGCCCCGGTTTGCATTTAAGTTATTTATAAAGTTTTTACTTTGTTCACACTTATGGTTTAGAGTTTGTATGTGCATTAGGTCAAGGATGCTTTATACTCCAAATTCATGACCAAATGAACCCCCGAGTCAAGGATAGAATATAGTTTCCCTGCTGTAGAAGGTTGCTGTGCTAAATAGGTTATGACATCCGGTAGAAGTCGAGTAGTTGGAATCTACTCGCGAGCTATAGTCGGGATTACATGGGTGTAGTTGAAAAAGGCAAACTAAAGTTTATATTTCCAAACATGAGACCGGGCAGGAGGGTTAGGCAGCGACAAGATGAGGTCTTGGTCGAGTAGCTCTGCCTGTGTCAGTTAAGGACCGAAGCGTGTGCAGCCCCGCTGAGCAAGTATTGAGTTGTGTACCGGATGCTTACTGCTATATGGGACCAAGGAAACCGATGTACCAGGTTAACTGGATTGTAGAGGCATACCACATCGTCTCGTTAGACCTATGAGCCCGAGACGGCGTGACCGGTTCTACAGTCGGGTGTCCTGCGAAAGGTTGCCACATACGACGTAATGAAGGACGCCAGATTTGAGTCTTCAGAGGCGGGCGTATATGTCGAGTTATCCAGACAGTGTTTGATTCGAATCACTGTCCCTCACGGTTATTGAGTACCGCTTGCTCACTGTGTTGTGACGTAGTAAGCATGTTGTGTGAGAACAGTTTGCAAAGTTTTAATTGCTACTATTATAATTGGAATTGCATGAAAACCATGTCTGAAGTAGTGATAGAGAAAACTAAAGTTATTTTCGACCTTGGGACAAGTAACATCGGAATAAAGTGTTTCTTGTTTGATTGTGGAGTTCTAATGTTGCTGGGCGCAAGGGTACTACTATGATGGTTAAAAATCTGAAAGTTAAGGATGAACTCATAGGCGAGTCTTTTTGCAACTTACATGTTTAGGTCTAAAGTTACTTTCATGTAGAGTTGCATGCTTAGGAGAGACCGTTAAGTCTTGCTGAGCCTTTGCGCTCACTCTTGCTATATGACTGGTTTTGCAGGTTAATATCGACGCATATTAAGAAGGTTGTCCGGTGAGACTCGGAGACTTCCGAGTCAGGTTACACATGGAGAACCTAGCCGCTATCATGTCTTCGTGATGCTAGCGAGAGGAGTCCGCGACCTGGACCTCTTCTCAGGTGCTCATTAGTTATTCGACGTGAGCTGTTTATAGACTTCCGTTGTAGCTAATTTATGTAAATTATTTACAAAGAACATTTGTAAGCTTCCGCTTTTGATTTATGTAATACAGTTTTCCTTATATGTGTGCTGTTGGGTGCCGCATAATACGGCACCACCCAGTGCGATTCCCGGGTGGATGGCTCGGCCCCGTGATACGGGTGCCGGGGTCCCCCCTCAGTATTACGACAAAAACTTATTATGCGGTGAGTAAACGGTATTAGGCCCACATAAGGACTACTATATTAGCCTAATATGAAGGTGGCAACCTAACTTATGTGCTATGTCGGAAGTTCATGCATCTCGGGACGTTCTATGTATTGGGGGTGCATGTAAGCGCTATCCGCCAGTGCGCACAAGCTGAAGGGTGGAGCCTCATGGGTGGCAGGTAACTCGGCCAGATTTGGTATCCTCTACGACTCTTCATGTCGTTTGGGGTATTCGAGCAACGCCCTTTCCTGACGTGCTACAGACAAGTATGGGACACCCCGTCACGTGGTTAGTAACGTGAACACGTAGCTCAAGGCGTGTTTGGCTTGAGAACACCTGTGCGAGTGATGACGGACGGGTGTACGAACTGTATTGGGACCGGGTTCGGTGTGCTGCCGAACCTGACGATTGTTTCTGATTTTGCAGGTTTAACCACAAAACCGTAGTAGTACGAGTAGCACATGTTTGTGAGTGACCGTCTTAGTGCCACTGATAATACGGATATGCCAGTATAATCCGGTTAGGATTTTCTTTTGGTGAGGCAACGTAGTACCAACATGATTCTTACGGTGCATCGACACTGTACTACACTTAATAACCTCTTCCCTGTGAAGAAATGATTCATGAGCTAACTTTCAACTAAAAATGGAAGTTTGAAACAAATATTATTTACTGAACTCTTATTTTGAGCTAAGATTGAAATGAGAGAATGACTAGGCTTCAAAGATTTCAAAAACAGAGTGCTCTGTTTCTGGCGGGAATTCTTGTTGGACTTTAACAGAGCATAACTGTATGATACAGTTATGGAAAGATTTGTAACTGCTCTACAACTTATCTGTAGACTCAAGAGAAAAATCACACGTTGAGTTGGTGAAAAGTCCAGTTGACAGCAAACTGTCCAGAACCAAAAAGCAGAAAAACCTCTCTGGACCTTTCTGTTTTTAAGCCATAACTTTCTGTAGAAAAATCGCTAAGGAGGCTATGAGACACAGTTGGAAAGGTTATGAAATGTACAACATTGTTGGATTCAATGTTTGCTCAGATTCTTATTGTATTAGCATATACAACTGTGATAAAGATAGACACATACAAAGGAGATGCTGGCAAATTTTATCCAGGAATTCTGTCAACTTTGGAAAATCATAACTTTTGATCCAGAGATGATCTGAAGGCATATGAATAAGAATTGGAAATATACTGAAGTCTACTAAAACTTTGGTATTGAACTGAAGTCAAGAATCTTTAGTTAACTTGAGTAAATTTTGGAGTTTATGTGAACGTGCCAGGGTAGTCAAGCTGATTAGTTTAGCGTACTTAAGATATGTCTAAACATGAATGCGGTTATGCTTTCATAAAGTTCATGACATGTTCATGTTCTACTTATATTTACTTACTGATGGGATAGAATTTTGATTGACTCAAAAGTTGTTTCGTGCAGTATGGTACGCGCACATTCTCAAATGGAGCTTGGAGGTTCGAGTCGAGGTGGGAATGACTCGATTTCATCACAAGAGCCATCGCCAACCGGATTGACAGAAATTATTGCGAAGATGAATGAAACTCTCCAAACTCTGGTTCAGCAAGGAATAAATAGAGAAGATCAACATCACTTGCCAACCCATAGCACTTATCTGGATTTCTTAGCGACACAACCTCCGGCATTTTCCGAAGCAGCTGACCATTGTGAAGCAAATCACTGGTTATGTGTCATTGAGTCCAAGTTTGGGTTGATTCAATGTGACGACTTCAAGAAGACTCTATTTGCCGATCAGTAGCTTCACGGCTTTTCTGGAGCCTGGTGGGCAGAATACCTTGCTATCCAACCAGAAGGACATCGTGTCACGTGGGTGGAGTTCCAGGATGCATTTCGTGCTCGTTTCGTTCCTACAGGCATAATGGAAACAAGTCTTGATGAATTCTGGAATTTAAAACAAGAGTAAATGAGTGTTATTGAGTATGCAAAGGAATTTAATCGCTTAGATCACTATGTTCCTGATTATGTGAAATCACCAGCTATGAAGAGTTATCATTTTTACCGAGGGTTGACTGCTTGGCTGCGATGTGAGTTGGCTCGAGTTAGCCAAAAGAATTTTGATGAGTTTGTTAGCTGTGATATCACTCAGGAGTAGTATTCCAATATCTTCATTAAAGAAAAGAGGGAGAGGGACTCATCACAGGATGAATGCAATCATCTGTCTCAAAAGTATCGGTGGGTAATCCATTCACCCTCTGGTCGAGAGGTTCCACAAAAGGAGCAGTCATTCTTAGAGTATAACGCCTCTTATACTCCACATAGGTTTTATTTAACTCCACCGCAGCAACAACTTATTTCTCGTGCATCTCAGTACCAACAATGTGCACCAGAATATTATTCCCCTCAAGAGGTTGAATATGATCAAGGTGATTTCTCACCTGAACCAAGTGGTATCCCACTTCAAATTGACAATGAACACAACGTCAATGAAGCAACTGAACCGAACAGCAACATGATGTCTGCAGGTCCAGTTCTAAATAATGATCTTGGACAGCAAAGAAAAGCCATGTCCAAGGTGGGAATTGTTAACTATGTGTCCGTTGACAATCTGCCTAAGGGAGGACCAGTTCTTGCGGGCAGGTTCACCTTAAATGACAAGCCGATAGTCATTCTATTCGACTCTGGTGCAACACATAACTTCATTAGCAAGGCGACGGTGATCCGGAATTAGATTTCTACAATTATCACCAAGGGTTCTTACCTTATTCATTTGCCAGGGGAGACATATCGACGAATGAAGTCGTTTCTAGAGCACCACTTTGTTTGGGTGGAAAAATTTATCCTACCACCCTCATTATTCTCGAAGTTCAAGGAATCGATGCCATATTAGGAATATCATGGTTAACTTTCCATAGGGCTGTTCTGGACATCGAGAACCGGAGTGTTCATTTGGACTCTCCACTTCACAGGCGTCATACATTGTTTCTCGGCAAAGCTGTTTCCAAAGTCTCGGAAGTATGTAATACCGAAGCTTGCAAGTTAGAAGACATTCCGGTAGTCCATTAATATCCGGACGTGTTTCCCGAAGATCTTCCAGGATTACCACCTGAGCGTAAGATGGAATTCAAAATAGAGTTGATACCGGGAACCACGCCAATATCTCGGGACCATACAAAATGGCTATGAATGAACTTGCTGAATTGAAGGAGCAACTCAAAGATCTGATGAACAAGGGATTTATTCATCCAAGTTCATCACCATGGGGTTGCTCGGCTTTATTTGTAAAGAAGAAGGATGAGACGCTGAGGCTCTGTGTTGATTATCGTCCATTAAATGCTGTGATGATAAAGAACTAGTATCCACTACCAAGAGTTGATATTCTCTTCGATCAACTAGTGGGTGCTAAGGTTTTCTCCAATATGGACTTAAGGTCGGGATATCATGAAATCAAGATTCGAGCGGAGGATATTCGTAAAACAGCATTCTCGACAAGATATGGACTCTATGAGTATCTTGTCATGTCATTGGGGTTGACCAATGCTCCGGCTCACCTTATGTATCTTATAAACTCGGTGTTAATGCCAGAGTTGGATCAGTTCATCGTGATATTCATCGATGATATCTTGGTCTATTCCAAATCAGAGGAGGAACAGGCTAAACATTTGCATATTGTGCTCCGACGATTGAGAGATCACAAGCTCTATGCAAAGTTTAGTAAATGTAAATTCTGGATCAACCAAGTGCCATTTCTTGGACATATTATTTCAGCGGAAGGGATCACTTGATCCAAGCAAGATTGAACAAGTGCTGCATTGGAAGTCTCCAACATAAGTCCACGAAGTTCGTAGCTTCTTAGGTTTGGCGTGATATTATCGGAGGTTCATCCCAACCTTCTCCAAAATCTCTAAAACTATGACGGAGCTACTGAAAAAGGGCATCAAATATGATTGGAGCATGCCATGTGAGGAAGCTTTTCAAGCATTGGTGAAACACCTCACAACAGCCCCGGTTTTAGCTCAACCGGATACCACCAAGCCCTTCGATGTTTATTGTGATGCGTCCGGCATTGGACTTGGGTGTGTACTCATGCAAGGAGGACGCGTGGTCGCATATGGATCACGGCAATTACGGAATCATGAACAACATTATCCAACTCATGATCTCGAGCTTGCTGCCGTGGTATTAGCTTTGAAGATGTGGAGACACTACCTATTGGCAAACCTAGTTCATCTCTACACCAACCACAAAAGCTTGAAGTACATATTCACTCAAAAAGAGTTGAATATGCGACAACAGCGATGGTTAGAGCTGATCAAAGACTATGAGATTGAAATTCATTAAAACCCAGGCAAGGCAAATGTGGTTGCCGATGCACTCAGCCAGAAATCACATATTCATAATCTGACCATTATGCCGATCGAAGAGGAAGAACCAAGTCTCTACTTGGTTCCATATGAAGCTCTACATAATCTAGCTCTCATACCCACATTAAAAGAGGAGGTTATGAAAGCTCAAAAGCGAGACAAGGGTATGTCTCATATTAAAAGAAGGTTGAAGAACGGGAAATAAAATGTTTCCGTTTGGATGATGAAGGTACCTTATGGTTCAAGGACCGGATAGTTGTACCCCGTGATATGAGGCTGTGAAAGAAAATTTTGGATGAGGCTCACTTATCCAAATTTTCTATTCATCCGGGCAGCAACAAGATGTATCTAGAATTGAAGACTAAATTCTGGTGGACCCAGATGAAACGGGAGATTGCTAAATACGTATCAGAATGTAACACTTGCGGTGAGTTAAAGCCGACCACATGAAGAAAGCGGGAACCCTGCAACCGCTAAGCGTTCCGGCATGGAAGTGGGAGGATATTAGTATGGACTTCATTGTTGGACTAACTCTCACGACTAATAAGCATGACTCAGTTTGGGTAATCGTTGATCGGTTAACCAAATCACCACATTTCATCCCGGTACATACAGGATTGCATGATAAGAAGTATGCGGAGCTGTATATTGCAAGAATATTGTGCCTACATGGAGTTCCCGGACGATCATCTCCGATCGAGGCGCGTTGTTCATTGCTCATTTCTGGGAGCAGCTACATGCCTCACTAGGTACCAAATTGATTAGAAGCTCTGCATATCATCCTCAAACCGATGGGCAAACGGAGAGGGTGAACCATGTTCTCAAAGATATGCTTCAAGCATGTGCCATTCACCATGGTAAAGGATGGGATGATCATCTACCGTTGGCGGAATTCGCTTATAACAATGGATATCAAGCGAGTATTAAGATGGCATCGTATGAAGCTCTCTACGGCCGGAAGTGCCGCACACCCTTGAACTGGTGTGAATTTGGCGAGAGAGTTATTTATGGGATTGATCTCGTAAATGAAGCTGAAGAGCGCGTAAGGCTTATTCAAGCAAATCTTAAAGCCACTCAGTCCAGACAAAAGAGCTATGCGGATAAGAGACGTTGTCCTCTAGACTTCCATGTTGGGGACCACGTATATCTCCGCGTATCTCCTATGAAAGGAATTCACCGTTCGGAGTGAAAGGGAAGTTAGCTCCGCGTTTTATCGGTCGCTTTGCCATCATCGAAAGATGTGGACCCGTGGCGTACCGTTTGGAGTTACCGGCAGCCTTAGCCGAAGTTCAAACGTCTTCCACATATCTCAGCTAAGGATGTGCATAAAAGTTCCAACGGGAATTCCCACGGAAAGCATAGCAGATTTGAAGCCAGACCTCACTTATGTTGAGCATCCGACCCGGATAATTGATGAAAAGACTCGCAAGACAAGAAACCGGACGATGCGATTTTTCAAGGTGCTATGGGAAAATCACACGTCCGACGAAGCTACATGGGAAAGCGAGGAGTATTTGCAGTTCAATCATCTAGAGCTATTAGAGGCTTATGTTCGGTAGTCGTCCTCCCCACATTGTTCTTAGGTATGAATCTCGGGACGAGATTCTTTTTATGGGGGAGTAATGTAAAAGTCCCAAAACATGTAAATGGAAAACTTGAGTTGTGAATAAAGTTGAGTTCAAATTCAAGAAATGGGACTTGCAAAAACTTTTCTAAACATGTGAATGTTGTCATGTGCAAGAGGAGTTTAAATTCAGTCTTTGAACTAAATTGTTCACTTCAATGATAAGGTGGCCATTTCAAAAAGGGAGTTCAAACTATTGGTTCAAAATTCTTATTTGCAGTTGCCAACTCAAAAATCAGATGGCATATTCAAATTCTTCAGGTTCGAATTAGTGGGAATGCAAATTTTGAGAAAGTTTGGAATTACATTGATATGTATGTCAAAGGGGCTTTGAATTTAATTGGAATTTGAATTCAAATTCAAAACTGAGGTAAACCTTGTCAATTTGCCCAAATGGATTTCAAATTTGAGCTCCTCATGACTGAAGTTTGCACTATGTCAAAATGAAGATATTTTGAGAGAGAAAGGAAATGGGGCCCACTTGTCATTGAGAAGAGAAAACTTGCAACCAAAGTTTCTGTTGATCGACTGCAATCGAACCGACTGAAACAGCTGCGGGTGCCACCGAGGCTTCACAAGGAGGACACCTCCTCGCTCTCCTCTCGTGCTGGCGACCTGCTCGGCATTCTACTCGCATATCAGCGTATCCGGTTTGCCCACTAACCCGAGCTGCAGTACCCTGCCTCTTCTTCGAGCAAAAACCGAACAGAGCATCCTCGGTCTTGATCGGGAGCCAGCGATTTCGTGCGCGCAAGGCCTCAACCAGCTGCAAAACCGCTGTAACACCCGAATGTTGCAAAATGGGACAAAACCCTTACCCTCTCTCCCTTCCCCGCTGCCCCGGCGACCAGCCGACGGCTCTCTCCCCCGAGCAACCGCCCCCTGCTCTCTCCCTCTCTCATTTCCGCCCCATTATCACATGTGAGAAGAAAACCGCCACACGTGGCCAATTCAGCGCGTCTCTTCGCCAACGGACGCCTAGCAACCGCCACTCCACTGCCCCTACAAATACCCCCCCGGCGCCGGCCATCTCAGCCCTGAGAACCACCCTCACCTCTCCCGAATTGAAAACCACCCCAAAGTCGGGTTTCTCGAAAACAATCGGAAATTCTTGATTCTAGTGATCCCTACACACTCCAACGACCCCCAGAGAGGATTCCCGACCAAATTCCCTGAAGAAAAACGCCTGGGAAGCGCTGAGATCGAAGATCGCCGGAGATCTCCTTCGGTCGCCGTCGACAGCTTTCTCCGGCCATCTCTGGTCCCCGAGGAACCCCTAGGTGAGTTCCCCATCTCCCCCCTCTTCCTTCTGGTACCGAGAGATCGCAGTTTAGTAGAGAATTCAAAGAAAACAGAAAACTCCGGCGAGTCCGCCGCCGCTCGCCGGCGCGCGCAGCTGCCGGCTGCGAAGGAGAAGGGGTCGGGGGCGACGTGGCCGCATCGGGTGCGTTGATTTCGAGCCAACGGCTCTGATTAGATCGCGCATACCGGTTCGGTTATTTAAATCTGGGCCGTTGATCTCAGATCCAACGGCCCACATTCAAAACAGTTATAAACGTTAGGAAATTCACAGAGAGGTCCCTGGAGATTTAAATAACTAGGAAACAGCCCCTGAAATTCACAGAACTGACCCCAGGCTTATAGAAAATTGGAAATTCACTGGGAATTAGCTAATTAGCCCCTGAGCATTATGGAAATTAATAGAACAGTTCAGTAAATTCAATTTGAACCCCAGAAAGTTTGAAATTATTACAAATCAAACCAAATCAGTTTAAAAGTTTGTTTTTAATTCTGTAAATAATCAAATAAGGCTAAATGAATTCTGGAAAATGTTAGAAATTTATTTTTAGCACTATTAAAACATTCTGAACAAAATAAAAGTTCTGAAATTAAAACTAATAGTTTACAAATGCTGAAATTAATTATTTAGTGACAATTAATTCTGAAAATTTAAATAAAAATAATATAAATATCAGAAAAATTGTAGAAATTTATTAAACAGCACAATACTATTCTGTTTTTATGTTTTATGCATTTTAAGTTTCTGTAGCCCAGAATAATTATTTAAATAACTGAAAATGAATTTTTAAAGTATTAAATAAATACTGAAAAATAGATAAAAATAAAATATATTTAAGAAAAATTGTAAGAACTGTTCTAAATGCTTAAATAGGTTCTGAATTGTAGAAAAATAGAAGTATGAGTTTTGAAAATTTTTATAGTAATAATTTAAATGATTTCTAGGATTTAATTAATTATAAGAAATTCACATATAGATTAATAAATTCTAAAATTTATTCAAACCATCCTACAAATTGAAAATGAGTGTTTGAATGTGTCAATACTAAAAACAAAGAATATAGGTAGTTAATTGAAACATATTTTCCTCCTAACTCACATAAAATGACAAGAAATCAATAGTTGCATGTGTGTAACTAAACATATGTGATTGAAATGACTTGGTATGATTCTTATGGCATGTTTATTACTGTTTTGTGGGTACAAATGCATGGATAGAACCAACTCAAGAACTATTCCATAACCTTCAAGATCAAGAGTTTGAAGTAAATCCCACTTCACTCAAAGGCAAGTGTTCCTTGATCACTTTGCTCGTATTTTAGGATGAATAGTTAGATTATTTGCATGATGTCTTTAATATGAAAACCAGTGTAGGATGTTTCCATAGTTTCATTGCTTTATCTTTCCTTGCAAAACCATGGAGGGAATTAGATAGGACTTGATGGTTATCATTTTATGTGCTTAGCCATGCTTAGAACTTTAGAGATGAATGAAACGTAGTTGATACTAGTCTTATGGATTATATGAAAGACACAAGTGTATGTGTCATGTAGTTATGAATCTAGACAGGCTGGTTGTTTGGTTGATGCTTCGTGCACGAGACTCGGGAATGAGTTAGTGCCTGTCCTAGATTCTAAGGACCGGTTCATGGAACAGTTAACCCGGCTTTACAGTGCCACCACAAGACTGAGATGGGGCAGCTTGGCCAAATAATTAGGAGTTTGCCGGTATAGTATGAGTGTTTGGATGGTGCGGGGAATGGGAGTCCATTGTTGACTGCCCTGGGAACTGCAAGGCTCAAGAGGGGGCTTCTGTAGGGGAGGGTTACTCCCAGGAACTACAGCGGTGAAACCTCAGTGGGCTTGTACTTGCCGGTAGACCCTTTGTAAAGGCCATGTAGTGATCTCCTGATCGCACACCAAAGGAAGTGTGTAATGTGACTTGCAACCACGGATATCAGGGAGGTTTCTTAGTCCACCTGGCAACAGGGGATGAAATCACTACTTGTGGGTAAAGTGGTACAATCTCTGCAGAGAACCAAACTGTCATGACAGCCGTGCTCACGGTCAAGAGCGGCTTGGACTTGTCCATGATTAGAGAAACATGGAAGTGAGTCAAAAGAGGGTGTTGGGTGGTGTAACCTAACATTAATGACTTAATTATGATGATGGTGGGATTAACACTTAGTAAGATAGGTTGCTAATCAAAGCTAAGGCTTAGGATTAATGCATAGTGCTTAACCATGTTAGCCTTCCTTGTTGTTGGCCTACATAACATTCTTTCCTACACTTGCTGAGTACCTACGGTACTCAAACTTGCTTTTGTTGGAAATCATATGTTGACTCAGGTGTAAATGAAGACGTAGACTTTGACGAGGAGTACTTCGACCCTGAGGAGTTGTTCTAGGTTGGCGTAACCCCCGGGCAACGCCTGTGGAACTGGAGCACCACGTTGTAGTCTTCCGCTGTCGTGTTATGGTGTAAAGATACTCTTAGTTATTATTTCATGTACTATGATGTAATATTATATTGTACGTTGAACTTGGCTTGTAATATAATGATATTACACTTTTGTCGGCACATGTATGAATCAACTGATCCTGGCATACATGTGAGTATACGCTCGGTGTTCCTTATGGAATATCGGGTGTGACAAAGTGGTATCAGAGCCAAGGTTGCTCGTAGGACGCAAACCTAGATAGAAATGGACGAGATAGACATCACTATTTTATTAAAAACTAATTTTACTAAGTATTTTGTTAAAAGGAGAATTATTTGAACTATATATATGTTGTCTAACCTCTTCTATACTCAAAATTATATTATTGTTTATTTTCTAACACATTTTTAAATTTTCCTTGAAACAGATGGCACGCACACGTCTCACGGCTCGTAAGTCCACCGGAGGACGAGTTCCTCGACACCAGTTGGCTGAGCGCACTACCGAGGAGGTGGACAATCCCGCCACCTACCAGACCCACGGAGAGTCCACTAGAGGCATGGTGGATCGCCTCAGACACCTCCTTCGCTGTGCTGGTTATACCGGCAAGCTAGAGGTGCAGTACGACACCACTCGAGTCTCTCGCGCAGAGCGAGACGAGTGGAAGTCGCAGGTGAGGATCTACCATGAGAACAAGCTGCTCAAGATACACAACTCGCCAGCATGGAGGTCCACCATGGCAGAGGCTGAGAAGGACGCCACTTGGGAGGCAATCACTTGCCAGAGCTACACCAACCGTGGCCGCCTTGAGGGGACCCAATACATGTACATTCCCCGGCGACAAAGTGGAAGCGCAACGTTCAACTATGAGCCTCTCCAAGAAGGTTGTGATGTGGTGCAGATGGACATGAGTCTTCAGATAGGGGTGGACGTCAGTGCGAGGCTACAAAACTGCCAACAGGAACTCCAAGACGTCCGGGACCTCCTGAAGAAGTCGGAGGCCATCATGCGTGGACTGATGAGGATGAGGGATGGAGAGGTGAGTGATCTCTATGCATCGGATGGAGACACTTGGACTCCGGACTCTCCAGACCGTAGGGCAGCCAAACGCCCTCATGTTCCTCCAGCACCTGAGGCCTCCACAGCTGAGTCCGAGGCTAGCAACCCAGGTGGTGATGGCGGGAACCCACAGGAAGGTGCACAGAACCCAGGGAACAACTAGGATAGGTGTCCTTGTTCCTATAGTAACTCGTGTAGTACGTGTGTATGGTAATGTATTGACTAGTGTAATGTTTGATTAGTGAACTTGTTTAGAATGATGATGTAATGTATGTTAGTGGATGAACGTGAGTTGTGAAAGCCATAGGCTTATGTTCACAACCACGTTAGTGTATGTAACTATCTATTAAGGAATATAAGTGCTTAGTTTGTTTCAATCACGACCATTTAATAAACGAAGTAGAAACTTTAGTAACTCTTGTATAGAATGGATGAAGTAAGCATACAACCCAATACATCTAAGAGAACATCTATACCTTAATTTTAAACACAGTCTTTTACAATAGATGGCAGGAAGAAGGAGACGCAATGAAGAGAACAACAACAATGAGGCTGCAGAGTTTCCTTTGCCCGGATGGCAGCCACCAGTTGCACGTAGGGCAGACGGAGAAGTTATACAACAGATGATGAACATGCAGAATCAACTCATTCAGAACCTGACACAAGTAGTGGCCAACATGCAACCACAAATTCAGAATGCACCACGCCAACCAAAACTGAATGAGTTCCTAAGCACTCAACCACCAAAGTTTGATAACGCTATTGAGCCATTGGAAGCTGATGATTGGCTCAAAAACATTGAGAACAAGTTGCAGATTATACAATGCCCAGGACGTGAGAGAGTGCTCTTTGCTTCTCACCAACTATATGGGTCTGCAGCTGACTGGTGGACCGCATACAAAGAAGCCCATGAGGATCCTGAGGGTATCTCATGGAATGAGTTCAAACTTGCCTTCCGTAATCACTATGTTACAGCCGGCGAAATCAAGAACAAATGGAAGGAGTTCCTAAATCTGAAGCAAGGGAGCATGTCCGTGCGAGAGTACCTCACTAAGTTTACGCAGTTATCTCGCTATGCTCCGGGGGACATAGATACTGATGAGAAGAAACAAGACTGTTTCATTGAAGGATTGAATTCAGAGATACAATATGCTATGTCTTCAAGTGACTATGAAAGTTTCCAAAAGCTCATCAACAAGGCTTTCATAGTGGAGAGGAAAAGACAGAAGTTGGTCGAAGAACGAAAGAGGAAAATGAATTGGCAAGGATAGGCTTCTAGCAGCAACAGTCGGCCCCGTTTCTCATCACCGCCGACGGGAGCAATGAATCGACCTGTAGCTCCCAATCAGTTTCAGAGGAACTACAACCCTGCTGCTAGGAACCCAACTTTCCAACCACAACAGCAGAGACCACAAGTGCAGCAACAACGCCCTGCATTCCAACCTCGTCCTGCAGGGCCAAACCCTCAAAATGCACCAACAGGCAACAAGGCACCCATGAACAAGGTCACGGGACAATGCTTCAACTGCGGAGAAACGGGACATTATGCCAACCGATGCCCCAACAAGAAGCCACCTCAAGCACAGAATCTTGTGCGTGGCAAGGTGAATCATGTGACGATGGAGGAAGCACAGGAGGCACCAGATGTGGTGATTGGTATGTTCTCCGCGAACACTCATCCTGCTACAATTCTATTTGACTCTGGTGCAACACACTCATTCATAGCCAAGGAATTCTTAACCAAGCACAAACTACCAATTACATCTATGAATCGAGTGTTATTGGTGAATTCTCCTGGAGGAGAAATAAAGACAAAACAAATATGTCCCAAGGTAAAGCTAGGAGTCAATGGAGTAGAATTCCTTGCAAACCTTATTGTGATAGAATCACAAGGAATAGATATTATCTTGGGGATGGACTGGTTGACCAAGTACAAAGGAGTTATACATTGCTCAACAAGGACAGTGGAACTAACTCATACGGATGGAACTAAGGTTGAGTTCACGTCTATTCAAGTACCCTCTGGGAATGTTCAACTCAACAAAACTGAAATAGTTATTGAAGACATAAAGGTGGTCAATGAATTTCAGGATGTATTTCCCGAGGAGTTACCAGGTATGCCACCGGATCGAGAAGTAGAGTTCATTATAGAACTAGTACCTGGTACTGCTCCTATATATAAAAGACCATACCGGATGGATACCCAACAACTAGCAGAACTCAAGGATCATATCCGAGAGTTATCGGAGAAAGGGTATATCCGTCCCAGTTCCTCACCATGGGGAGCTCCGGTCATATTTGTACCAAAGAAGGACGGAACCAAGAGGCTATGTGTAGATTACCGTGCCCTCAATGAAGTGACAATCAAAAACAAGTACCCTTTACCTCGTATTGAGGACTTGTTTGATCAATTAAGAGGTGCATGTGTATTCTCCAAGATTGACCTCCGTTCCGGATATCATCAACTAAGGATAAGGGAATCAGATATTCCGAAGACGGCATTTGTTTCTAGGTATGGACTGTATGAATATACAGTTATGCCTTTTGGACTAACAAATGCTCCAGCATATTTCATGTACCTTATGAATAAGGTGTTCATGAAATACTTGGACAAGTTTGTGGTAGTGTTCATTGATGATATCCTCATATACTCAAAGAATGAGAAAGAACATGAAGAGCACCTGAGAATAGTCTTACAAAAGCTAAGGGAAAACCAACTTTATGCCAAATTCAGTAAATGTGAATTTTGGCTCAAGAAAGTTGCTTTTCTGGGACATATCATCTCTGAAGGAGGAATCGCAGTAGACCCAGAAAAGATATCTGGTGTGCAAAAGTGGAAGACACCAGAGAATGTTGGGGAGATCCGAAGCTTCTTGGGATTGGCAGGCTATTACAGAAGGTTTATTGAAGGGTTTTCAAAAATAGCCAAGCCACTCACAAAGATGTTGGAAAAAGGAGCTGCTTTCATATGGTCTCAAGAGTGTGAATCAAGCTTCCAAGAATTAAAGAAGAAGTTAACAACTGCCCCAGTCTTGGTTATGCCTGATATGGAGAAATCATTCTCTGTATACTGTGATGCATCAGGGCAAGGGTTAGGATGTGTGCTTATGCAAGAAGGACATGTTATTGCCTATGCTTCCCGACAACTTCGGAAGCATGAGAAGAACTATCCTACCCATGACCTAGAGTTGGCAGCAGTTGTGCATGCATTAAAGCTATGGAGACATTACCTAATGGGTAAAAGGACAGAGATCTATACCGATCATAAGAGCTTGAAGTATATCTTCACTCAACCGGATCTAAACCTTCGGCAAAGGAGATGGTTGGAGTTCATTAACGATTTTGATGTGGGGATCAACTATCATCCTGGAAAAGCCAATGTGGTTGCAGATGCTTTGAGCAGAAAGACACATGTTAACATGTTGACCATAAAAGATCTACAACCCCAATTATGTGAAGAGTTCGCAAAACTCAACTTATGCTTGGTGAATCATACAGAAGCTATAGCAATGGAAGTTGATTCAACCCTGGAACAAGATATACGGAATGGTCAGAAGAATGATGAAAAGATCAAAGAAATTAAGCAGTTGATCAAAGAAAACAAGGCCCCGGGATTTAGAGAAGATGAGAACGGTATCATATGGCATGGTAAAAGAATATGTGTACCAGACATCAAGGAAATAAAGAAGTTAATATTAAAAGAAGCTCATGATTCTGACTATTCTATCCATCCTGGAAGTACAAAGATGTATCATGATCTTAAAACAAGATATTGGTGGTATGGAATGAAAAGAGATGTTGCAGAGCATGTGGCATTGTGCGACACATGTCAACTAGTCAAAGCAGAACATCAAAGACCTGCAGGGCTATTACAACCACTAAAGATACCTGAGTGGAAGTGGGAAGAAATAGGGATGGACTTTATAGTGGGTTTGCCCAGAACACAAACAGGGTATGATTCTATCTGGGTGATAGTGGATAGATTGACAAAAGTTGCTCACTTCATTCCAGTGAAGGAAAATTACAATGGTTCCAAACTAGCAGAACTATATATGTCAAGAATAGTCTGCCTACATGGTGTACCTAGAAAGATAGTATCAGATAGAGGTACACAGTTCACTTCGAGGTTTTGGCAGAAATTACATGAGTCTATGGGGACTCGATTAAATTTCAGCTCTGCATATCATCCACAAACTGACGGGCAAACAGAAAGGACCAATCAAATTCTTGAAGATATGCTCAGAGCTTGTGCTCTCAAAAATAGTAGGAGTTGGGATAAGAACTTGCCATATGCAGAGTTCTCCTATAATAACAGTTACCAAGCCAGCATGAAGATGTCCCCATTTGAGGCCCTATATGGGAGAAGATGCAGAACACCACTATTTTGGGATCAAATAGGTGAAAATAAGGTGTTTGGGCCTGAAGTGCTAAAAGATGCCGAAAAGAAAGTCAGAGAGATTCGCAATAATCTAAAGATAGCTCAAACAAGACAAAAGAGCTATGCAGACACACGGCGAAGAGAACTAGTCTTCAAAGTGGGAGACTATGTGTATCTCAAAGTGTCACCTATGCGTGGACTAAAGAGATTTAAAGTAAGAGGGAAGCTAGCACCTCGGTATATCGGACCATTCAAGGTACTGGAACGCAAAGGAGAGGTAGCATATCAGTTGGAGTTACCCTCTCGATTGTCGGATGTACACGACGTGTTCCATGTATCACAACTCAAGAAGTGTTTGAGAACACCAGAAGAACATCTGCCAATGGATGAGTTGGACATACAGGAAGATCTTTCATATACCGAGTACCCCATCAAAATCCTTGACACAATGGAAAAAGTCACGAGAAACAAGATAATCCGCATGCATAAGGTGCAATGGAAACATCATTCCGAGGCAGAAGCTACATGGGAAAGGGAAGATGAACTCAAATCACAATTCCCTGATCTATTCCCTTTGTAAACCAATCTCGAGGACGAGATTTTTCTTAAGGGGGGTAGAGTTTGTAACACCCGAATGTTGCAAAATGGGACAAAACCCTTACCCTCTCTCCCTTCCCCGCTGCCCCGGCGACCAGCCGACGGCTCTCTCCCCCGAGCAACCGCCCCCTGCTCTCTCCCTCTCTCATTTCCGCCCCATTATCACATGTGAGAAGAAAACCGCCACACGTGGCCAATTCAGCGCGTCTCTTCGCCAACGGACGCCTAGCAACCGCCACTCCACTGCCCCTACAAATACCCCCCCGGCGCCGGCCATCTCAGCCCTGAGAACCACCCTCACCTCTCCCGAATTGAAAACCACCCCAAAGTCGGGTTTCTCGAAAACAATCGGAAATTCTTGATTCTAGTGATCCCTACACACTCCAACGACCCCCAGAGAGGATTCCCGACCAAATTCCCTGAAGAAAAACGCCTGGGAAGCGCTGAGATCGAAGATCGCCGGAGATCTCCTTCGGTCGCCGTCGACAGCCTTCTCCGGCCATCTCTGGTCCCCGAGGAACCCCTAGGTGAGTTCCCCATCTCCCCCTCTTCCTTCTGGTACCGAGAGATCGCAGTTTAGTAGAGAATTCAAAGAAAACAGAAAACTCCGGCGAGTCCGCCGCCGCTCGCCGGCGCGCGCAGCCGCCGGCTGCGAAGGAGAAGGGGTCGGGGGCGACGTGGCCGCATCGGGTGCGTTGATTTCGAGCCAACGGCTCTGATTAGATCGCGCATACCGGTTCGGTTATTTAAATCTGGGCCGTTGATCTCAGATCCAACGGCCCACATTCAAAACAGTTATAAACGTTAGGAAATTCACAGAGAGGTCCCTGGAGATTTAAATAACTAGGAAACAGCCCCTGAAATTCACAGAACTGACCCCAGGCTTATAGAAAATTGGAAATTCACTGGGAATTAGCTAATTAGCCCCTGAGCATTATGGAAATTAATAGAACAGTTCAGTAAATTCAATTTGAACCCCAGAAAGTTTGAAATTATTACAAATCAAACCAAATCAGTTTAAAAGTTTGTTTTTAATTCTGTAAATAATCAAATAAGGCTAAATGAATTCTGGAAAATGTTAGAAATTTATTTTTAGCACTATTAAAACATTCTGAACAAAATAAAAGTTCTGAAATTAAAACTAACAGTTTACAAATGCTGAAATTAATTATTTAGTGACAATTAATTCTGAAAATTTAAATAAAAATAATATAAATATCAGAAAAATTGTAGAAATTTATTAAACAGCACAATACTATTCTGTTTTTATGTTTTATGCATTTTAAGTTTCTGTAGCCCAGAATAATTATTTAAATAACTGAAAATGAATTTTTAAAGTATTAAATAAATACTGAAAAATAGATAAAAATAAAATATATTTAAGAAAAATTGTAAGAACTGTTCTAAATGCTTAAATAGGTTCTGAATTGTAGAAAAATAGAAGTATGAGTTTTGAAAATTTTTATAGTAATAATTTAAATGATTTCTAGGATTTAATTAATTATAAGAAATTCACATATAGATTAATAAATTCTAAAATTTATTCAAACCATCCTACAAATTGAAAATGAGTGTTTGAATGTGTCAATACTAAAAACAAAGAATATAGGTAGTTAATTGAAACATATTTTCCTCCTAACTCACATAAAATGACAAGAAATCAATAGTTGCATGTGTGTAACTAAACATATGTGATTGAAATGACTTGGTATGATTCTTATGGCATGTTTATTACTGTTTTGTGGGTACAAATGCATGGATAGAACCAACTCAAGAACTATTCCATAACCTTCAAGATCAAGAGTTTGAAGTAAATCCCACTTCACTCAAAGGCAAGTGTTCCTTGATCACTTTGCTCCTATTTTAGGATGAATAGTTAGATTATTTGCATTATGTCTTTAATATGAAAACCAGTGTAGGATGTTTCCATAGTTTCATTGCTTTATCTTTCCTTGCAAAACCATGGAGGGAATTAGATAGGACTTGATGGTTATCATTTTATGTGCTTAGCCATGCTTAGAACTTTAGAGATGAATGAAACGTAGTTGATACTAGTCTTATGGATTATATGAAAGACACAAGTGTATGTGTCATGTAGTTATGAATCTAGACAGGCTGGTTGTTTGGTTGGTGCTTCGTGCACGAGACTCGGGAATGAGTTAGTGCCTGTCCTAGATTCTAAGGACCGGTTCATGGAACAGTTAACCCGGCTTTACAGTGCCACCACAAGACTGAGATGGGGCAGCTTGGCCAAATAATTAGGAGTTTGCCGGTATAGTATGAGTGTTTGGATGGTGCGGGGAATGGGAGTCCATTTTTGACTGCCCTGGGAACTGCAAGGCTCAAGAGGGGGCTTCTGTAGGGGAGGGTTACTCCCAGGAACTACAGCGGTGAAACCTCAGTGGGCTTGTACTTGCCGGTAGACCCTTTGTAAAGGCCATGTAGTGATCTCCTGATCGCACACCAAAGGAAGTGTGTAATGTGGCTTGCAACCACGGATATCAGGGAGGTTTCTTAGTCCACCTGGCAACAGGGGATGAAATCACTACTTGTGGGTAAAGTGGTACAATCTCTGCAGAGAACCAAACTGTCATGACAGCCGTGCTCACGGTCAAGAGCGGCTTGGACTTGTCCATGATTAGAGAAACATGGAAGTGAGTCAAAAGAGGGTGTTGGGTGGTGTAACCTAACATTAATGACTTAATTATGATGATGGTGGGATTAACACTTAGTAAGATAGGTTGCTAATCAAAGCTAAGGCTTAGGATTAATGCATAGTGCTTAACCATGTTAGCCTTCCTTGTTGTTGGCCTACATAACATTCTTTCCTACACTTGCTGAGTACCTACGGTACTCAAACTTGCTTTTGTTGGAAATCATATGTTGACTCAGGTGTAAATGAAGACGTAGACTTTGACGAGGAGTACTTCGACCCTGAGGAGTTGTTCTAGGTTGGCGTAACCCTCGGGCAACGCCTGTGGAACTGGAGCACCACGTTGTAGTCTTCCGCTGTCGTGTTATGGTGTAAAGATACTCTTAGTTATTATTTCATGTACTATGATGTAATATTATATTGTACGTTGAACTTGGCTTGTAATATAATGATATTACACTTTTGTCGGCACATGTATGAATCAACTGATCCTGGCATACATGTGAGTATACGCTCGGTGTTCCTTATGGAATATCGGGTGTGACAACCGCACCGTGGATTCATCCTACACCTCCTCAGTGCAAAACCCAACGAGTTGCGTCCTTCCCGACCCGAGAACAGCCCGTCCTCGCGGCAACCGAACCTCACCACCGTTCGGACTCCCGTGGACAGCCCCAAGGTTTTCAAGCTTGATCAAGGGTACCCAGAGGAGAGCCGGATCATCACGCTGCTCCTCCCTAAGTTTCAGCTCAAGCCGTGCACCGTAGCTCGAGAATTTTGAGTTCTTCTCTCGGACGGGGAAAACCTAACCGCGGGTAAGAATCTTAGAAATTGAGGCTTAAAATTCGGTTACGGTTCATCATGTTGCTCACACAGGAGCTAGAGTAGTTAGGGCACATTTTTCCTTCATAGACATAGCTTAAAACCGATTAGATGCAGCAAATTTTGAGTTTCCGATCGGCGGCTATGGCGGGAATGACCGGACGCACAATGGAAACCTACCTAGAGCCATCGCCAACCAAAACTGAGTCCATGTCGAGCATACCCACGAGTCACTGATGCTTTAGAACCAAAAGCTCTCGGGTTTGGGGTTCTAGAGAGGACGCTCGACGTCGCCGGAGTTGAAACCGAGCCGCCGCATGTCGCACGGTGGTTTAGAGCCGTCGCCGGCCTCCGGTGAGCGCGGGGACAAGTTCCTCACGGTCGAATTGGGGCTAACAGCGAGTTTCCGGCCATGAGTTTATCGGGGAAAGAAGATCCGAAGCAGTGGCGCCGCTGCCGGCGAGGGGGAAGGCGTGCGCGGGAAAAAAGGTCAGACGAGGAAGAAGGAGTTGCCGGGTCCGCCTGTCAACGTGGTGAACTGCACTGTGGGATCCTCTGTGAAGCCGAGATCCTTTGTGCCCACGCGGGAAAAGTCTGTAGCTTCAGTTTGGCTCGAACCGGAGTGGCTGTATTTAAATTCCGCGGGCCCAGCTACTGTACAGAGATTTTTCAATAGAAAGAAAATTCCAGAGTGTAGCCAAACTTCACAAAGTCATAACTTTTGCTAGGAAGCTTCAAATTTAGTGATTCAAATTGGATTGGATTAAGATTGAAAACTCTATCCAAATATGCAACCCAATTTGTATGAAAGTCATTATTTAATTCTAGAAAATTCTTTAAAACTTTTCAGCAAAAGAATTTTAGAGGGCGTTTGGTTCGTCCAAAAATTCTCAAATCTTGCCAGAGTAATCTTTAGGATGGTATTGAAATCCTGTAAAAATTTCGTATCATTTGGAGTTAATTTGTTTAGGAGAATTCAGATTTCTAGTTGCTGTGTTCAAATGAATACACAAACAATTCCAGAGAATTTCCAAAACTTGGAAATTCAGTTCTGAGCAATTCTAGCTCCAAAAGTCCTAGGAAAATTCATGCAGGCTCTATGAACTATTATTGAATTGTAATTCACTAAGTTTGGCATGAACATGTGAGTTACTTCAGAATTAATTCCTTTTTGCTTAATTGCTTAGAAAATTGAAAAACCACTCGGTGAAAAATGCTAATTTTTGGTCCAGATGACTTTCTTGTGACAAGGAACTCACATGAAAAATTTTCAGCTCCATTGGATCTCTGGATTATCGCTGTCCTGTTTAGCCTCTTTAGATGTATAACACACAAGTGATGAAATGCACTTATCACTTGACCATGTTGCTTAACCCAAACCTTAGCACCAGTGTCATTTTAAATTCATAAACGGAGTTCTGGTTTTAAAATTGTCATTAGGACTTGATAGCAAAAGCTTTATAATTAAACACATATGCATATTCATAACGTGTAGCATCTACGTGAAGATTGTGAAGCAATCGAAGTGGAGATCGAAGAGGGAGGAAAGAGAGTGATCAAGCCTCAAGTCGTCTTCACTAACTGAATATATACTTAGTCACCTGCAAAACCAACGCAAGCTCTAGTTTGCATTTAAGTTGTTTATAAAGTTTTTACTTTGTTCACTACTATGGTTTAGATTTTGTATGTGCATTAGGTCAAGTATGATTTATACTCCAAATGCATGACCAAATGAACCCTGGGGTCAAGGGTAGAAAAGTGTCCCTGCTGTAGAATATTGCCATGCTAAATAGCTTATGACATCTGGTAGAAGTCTAGTAGTTGGAATCTACTCGCGAGCTATAGTTCAGAATCACACGGGTATGGTTTAAAGAGGCAAACTAAAGTTTATGTTTCCAAAGATGAGACTGGGCAGGAGGGTTAGGCAGCGACAAGACGAGGTCTTGGTTGAGTAGCTCTGCCTGTGTCAGTTAAGGACCGATGCGTGTGCGGCCCCGCTGAGCAAGTATTTGAGTTGTACCAGCTGCTTACTGCTACATGGGACTTACCATATCGTCTCGTTAGACCTATGAGCCTGAGACGGCGCGACCGGTTCTACAGTCGGGTGTCCCGTGAAAGGTTGCCACGTACGACGTAATGAAGGACGCCAGATTTGGATCTTCAGAGGCGGGCGTATGTGTCGAGTAATCCAGGCAGTGTTTGATTCGAATCACCGTCCCTCGCGGATATGAGTACCGCTTGCTCACTGTGTTGTGACGTAGTAAGCAAGTTGTGTGATAATAGTTTACAAGTTTTAATTGCTGTTATGATAATTTGAATTGCATGAAAACCATGGATGAAGTAGAGATAGAGCAAATTAAAGTTATTTTCTACCTTGGGACAAGTAACATTGGAATGAAGCGTTTCTTGTTTGATTGTGGATTTCCAATGTTGCTCGGCGCAAGGTCACTAATGTGATGGCTAAAATCAAGTTAAGGATGATTGTGTAGGCGAGTCTTTATGCAATTTAATTTTTTATTATCTTAAGTTACCTTCATGTAGAGTTGCATGTATTAGGAGAGACGGTTAAGTCTTGATGAGCCTTTGTGCTCACTCTTGCTATATGAGTGGTTTTGCAGGTTAACATCGTCGCTTATGAAGAAGGTTGTCTGGTGAGACTCGGAAACTTCCGAGTCATGTAAAACATGGAGAACCCAGCCGCTGCCATGTCTTCGTTTTGCTAGCAAGAGGAGTCTGCAGGCTGGACCTCTTCTTGAGTGCTCATTAGTTAATCGACGTGAGCTGTTTATAGAATTCTGCTGTAGCTATTTTATGTAAATTATTTACAAAGAACATTGGTAAGCTTCCGCTTTTGAGTTATGTAATACAGTTTCCGTATATGTGTGCTGTTGGGTGCCGCATAACACGGCACCACCCAATGCGATTCTCGGGCGAGCGGCACGGCCCCGTGAACGGTTGTCGGGCCCCCCTCACATGGTTCCTTGCTAAGGAAGAAGGCAAGGAAGGGAACAAGACATGGACTGTCCATGTCGATGTTCCAACAGGACCTACGCCACCAGGTTGGGCACCATTCACCATCACGGTGAAAGGGAGACAACCGGAAGACATGTGGCAAGTGGCAGACCGTGGCACCATGTCGCGTTTCTGCCAACTACACGTAAGAGCTATGGAGGGCACTCCATACACGCTTTTTCCAGTGGAGGGACGAGCTAACCACGTGTGGTGGGAGTGTTACTTTGAGGCAACTGATCTAAGTTGCCCAAGGTACAGCCCAGCGGAGGCGAACCTCAGCCTCCATTTGATGGCAGGGAAGAACGTGATGGACAGCCAAGCTGTCCATACAGCTCGACTTGCCGTGGAGCTCAAGGAGAGCACCACCAGCCGCCGTGACCATTTTGAGAGTGCCCACAGCGCACTCTGGAATGTGCTTCTTCCGACGATTAAGTGACTGAATGAGCAGCATAATCAGTTGCGTCGGATGAGGAAGGCGAAGAAGAAAAGCCATGTCGACATCACGGTTTTGCAGCAGCAGGTCCAAGCCTTGACCCAGCAAAATGAGGTCCTTACTCAAGAGCCTGATGAAGCTATTGAGGAGGGGCAGAACTGGGAGAAGGATTATAACCAGGCCATGGACGAGGTGCATGCTTTGCAGGACCCCGTACCTCCGGTAGTGGGCCTACCGATGGTAGGTGCAGTACCCGTGGTTTTGAGTATCCCGGCAATGCCATAACCTGAACTCGAAGAGCAAGTCATGGACCCGGAGCCACCAGCAGAACTAACGGAGGAGGAAGACCCGCAGGAGAATGACTCGTACTCGTGCCAACCCTGCGGTTGGGGGTTCAAGTCAGAGGGGAGAGGCCTCCCAACAGCCTCCCGAGACATCCTCGGGACAGCAGCAGCAGCAACCACAGCCCCCACCACCACCAACGGTCACGTTGGCAGATATTGTTGCGGCCATGGCGGGCTCACACCAGCAGCACACCGAGTTGCTGCAAACTGTGATTGCAAATACGTCTCGGTCAGAGAGGCGTCAAGACCAAGAGGAACGACAGCAAAGTTCCTACTCGAATTTCCTTGCGATGCATCCCCTGGTATTCTCAAGGGCAGATGAACCCATCGATGTGGACAACTGGCTCCGCACGATGGAAATGAAGTTCTGGCTGCTCCAGGTTAGTGAGCAGCAGAAGACACAGTTCGTGGCCCAGCAACTTCAGGGGTCCGCGAGCCCTTGTGGGTGAACTTTTGCGCCTCTCAACCCACCGAGCGAGTGCTGACTTGGGCGGAGTTACGGACAGCCTTTAGGGCCTATCATATACCGCCGGGTCTAATGAAGAGGAAGACGCAGGAATTCCTTCACCTGCAGCAAGGAAACCGGAATGCACTGGAGTATGCCTGTGTGTTCAATGATCTCGCCCTCTATGCTTCCTATCACGCCGATACGGATGAGAAGAGGCGGGACTACTTTTACCAGGGGCTAAATCCGCTCCTGAAGGACAAGCTGGTGATGCTCAATCACGGCAGCCTCAATGAAATGATTGATGCTGCGATTGTACAAGAGGACTCCGGCAAGGAGTTGGCGGCAGCAGAGAAGAAGCGCAGCATGCCGCAAAGCAGCGGAGAGGGAGGTGGTCCTCCCCAGAAATATTGTATGGTGTATCGCTCACCATCGGGACAATGCTGGAAGCCACCGCAGCGACTGATGCAGTATCGCAATCGGCTGTATCAACAGCCGGCATTCCGACCGGCATTACCAGCACCTCCGCAGCAACAACAGCAGCAGCGGGTGATGCCGCATGCTTTTGCACCTCAGAAGCACATGCCGGGCTTTCATCCCCCAAGCACCGGCCAGCCGTCGACCACATGTTTCAAGTGAGGTCGCCAGGAGCATTTTGCCAACAACTGCCCCGAGAAGCAAGGCAGCAGAGTGGCACCACAGTTTCCGGGGAAGAATCAGCCCCGGAATCCCATTAATGCGCGGCGGGCAAACCCTAAGCCCGGCACCATCCACCAACTCGCCATGGAGGACGTGTCAGAGGGAGAACCCATACTTGCGGGTGTGTTCCAACTCCACAAACATCCCGCCATAGTCTTATTTGATTCGAGTGTCATGCATAATTTTTTTAGCCAAGTTTATATTACTGAGCACAGTTTGCAAATACTACCCACCAAAAGTTCTTACTTGATTTGTTCACCGGGTGATAAAATTTCAGAAAGCATGATGGCTCAAAAAGCCCTATTGTGCTTAGGGGATAGAGTATACCCTACGTCTCTCATAGCTTTAGAGAGACAAAAGGTCAATGTCATCTTAGGGATGTTGTGGTTAACCCGCCACGGCGCTGTTTTAGACACCGTCCTACAAGTCGTGCATTTGCACCCAGAAATGCACGAGTCTCATTCATTATTTCTTAACAGTCCAGAAATAAAACCTCCAACCATATACCAATCCACCACCATCAGAAGATATTACAGTAGTCCGTGAGTTCCCTGACGTGTTCCCAGATGATTTACCAGGTATGACGCCCGACCGGGTGGTGGAGTTCAAAATTGAACTTGCACCGGAAACTATGCCAATATCCAGAAGGCCATACAAAATGGCGCCAAAGGAGTTGGCGGAATTGAAAACGCAGTTGACGTACCTGCTGGAAAAGGGGTTTATTAGGCCGAGTTCCTCGCCATAGGGCTGTTTCGCATTATTTGTGAAGAAAAATGAAACGTTGCGGCTTTGTGTGGACTATCGTTCACTAAACACCGTGACAATCAAGAACAAGTACCCGTTGCCACGGATCGACATGTTGTTTGATCAGTTGGTCGAAACAAAGATCTTTTCCAAAATGGACTTAAGATCCAGGTACCACCAGATTAAAATACGGGCTGAGGACATTCCGAAGATGGCTTTCTTGACGAGGTATGGGCTTTATGAGTACCTGGTCATGTCCTTCGGTCTCACCAATGCTCCAGCTCATTTCATGTACTTGATGAACTTGGTATTTATGATGGAGCTGGACAAGTTTGTCGTGGTCTTCATCCATGACATCCTGGTTTATTCCAAGTCGGAGGAAGAACACGAGAAAAACCTGCATATAGTCTTGCAACGGCTGCGGGACCACAAGCTATACTTGAAATTCAACAAGTAGGAATTCTAGATATCGCAAGTACCTTTCCTCGGGCATATAATCTCAGTGGATGGCATCGCTGTAGACACGAACAAAATTACACAAGTGCTGAATTGGAAGTCCATGAAGTCTTTCCACGAGGTATGGAGTTTCCTCGGACTCGCGGGATATTATCGGAGGTTCATTCCCAGCTTCTTGAAGATTGCCAAGCCTATGACCGAGCTGCTGAAGAAGGCTTCCAGATATTCTTGGAGTCCAGCATGTGAAGCAGCATTCAAGACTTTAGTGAAACACCTAACATCAGCACGGGTTTTGGTGCAGCCAGACACAACAAGACCGTTCGATGTGTACTGCGATGCATTCGGCATTTGGCTCAGATGTGTGCTGATGCAAGGCCAAAGGGTGGTCGCGTATGGATCACGACAGCTCCAGAATCATGAACAAAATAATCCAACTCATGACTTAGAGATCGCTGCCGTGGTACTCGCACTCAAGATGTGGAGGCATTACCTACTCGGTAACCTCGTACATTTATATACCGACCACAAGAGCCTCAAGTACATATTTACTCAGAAGGAGTTGAACATGAGGCAGCGAAGATGGTTGGAGCTGATAAAGGACTACGAAATAGAGATCATTATCATCCCGGCAAGGCAAACATGGTGGCGTATGCGCTGAGTCGCAAGTCACACGTACATAATCTGACCATCACCCCAGTTGAAGAGAGTGAGCCACCATTGTATGTGGTTCCCCATGGAGCTCTCTACAACTTAGCTGTTATCCACACCATCCATGAAGAGATAGCTGCATCCCAGAAACATGACAAGGGTATGTCACATTTGCGGAGACGTGTCGACAGTAGGGAGTTGAAGTGTTTCCGGAATGACGGAGACGGTGTCCTGTGGTTCAAGAACAGGATAGTCGTACCCCGTAACCTGGAGTTACGGAAGAAAATCTTTGACGAGGCTCACTTGTCAAAGTTTTCATTTCACCCCGTCAGAAACAAGATGTATCAAGAACTCAGGGGCAAATTTTGGTGGACACGGATGAAACGGGAGATTGCCAAATACGTGTCCGAGTGTGATACATGCTGGAGGGTTAAGGCTGACCACATGAAGAAACCAGGATTACTACAACCGCTAGGCATTCCTGCCTAGAAGTGGGAGGATATGAGCATGGATTTCATCGTCGGTTTACCCACTACATTACAAAAACATGATTTAATGTGGGTGATCGTCGACCGGCTCACAAAAGTTGCTCGTTTTATCCCGGTTAATACCAACTACAATGCCAAGAAGTATGCTGAGATGTACATATCAAGGATTCTTTGCTTATACGGCATACTATAAAAGTCCCAGGATTGTATATGAAATAAACCGAGGCATGAATGGCTATGTGTTGCAAATTCATGAAAATGGGTCTTGCAAAAAACTTTCGACACGTAAGGGTGTACATGGATGTTCATCAAAAAGAGGCTCACATGTTCATTTGAATGTGTTGAACCAATGTGGACTTAAACACCATGGATGAAATACCATTTGTATGAAAGGTTAAAAATCAGATTTTCAAATTTAAAGTTCACCGCAAATTGTGGCCGAACTTTTAAATACACATGAAACCTATTACATTTGAATTAGAGGAAATTCATTGTGGCAAACTATTCATTTTAGGGTGGGCTAAAAAGGAAAAATAGAAACATTTCCAAACTGGAAATGAATTCAAGTTGCAAGTCAAATTTAAACTGAATTCAGAGAATTCAAATCCTAGTCCACTTTTAAACTTCAAAAGTTTGGAATGGAAAGGATTAACATTAGAAGATCTTTTGAGAGGAGGAAAGGGTGTGTACCCCACTGGTCAGTGAGCCAAATTGGCTTGCAAATGAAGTCTCCTCGGGTCTCTGTTTTCCACTAGAACGAGTAGCTTCACGATCGCCACCGAGGCTCACGCAGAGCCACCTCCTCGTGAAGTTTACCGTGCTGGCGACCACCATGGATGCTTCCTTCACTTTCAACGTGATCCTCTCCTCCACAAGCCGAAGCAACGGACTTGGCTTCCTCCTCGCACACGACCCAAGATAACAGAGCGCCGCCCACTCGGTTCCAAATGGGAACCCACCAAACCAAGTGTGCAACTCCCCTGCGAGATGTAAAGCAGCACGGCGCGCTCATTCCCAACAACCTCGTCGCAAAAACAGCCGAGCTCCGGCTTCCATCACCCTAGAACGGCCTTCCTCCGCGGTGACCTAACAACACCGGCGATCGGGCGCACATGGACAGCCCAACCGGGGAGCTTTCACACCTGAGCAAGGACGGCAAAAGGTGCGCACGAACTCCATGCTGCTTCCACCCGAACCTCAAGCCAAGCCATGGATCATCGCCGGCGAATTCGAGATTTTTGCTCTGGCGGGTGCAAACCGACGTTCCGGTACTAAACTCCAAATTCTCAATCGTTATTCTTTCTTAGATCACCAAAACTTGAACATAGGGGCTGTACTAGCTGGTGATCTTTCCTTTTTAGCAACCCTAACTTGAAACCGACTCAGAGCGGCGTATTTCAAGCTTTACCAAGCTCGTTCATGGCGGCATCGATCGGGCGCACGGTGAGAACCCATTTGGAGGCATTTTCGAGCTCCGTTGCTTCCTTGCCGAGCTAGCCTATCACCCACTGGTGCTTTAGAGCAGTTTGGCCGAGCATTTGGCGGGCTAGAACTGTTGGCCAACAGCGCCGAGATCGTTCCATAGCCGCCTCACGCCGCCGACGGTGTTCCAGCCACCGGAAGCTCGAGCTAGCCCCATCGACGTGTTTCTTGACCTACCAAACCCCCCTGGCAGCGATCCTCCGGCCGAGAGGCGGCCAGAAACGCCGGGCCAGCGAGCTCCGGTCTCAGTCCGGCGAGCTATCGGCGCACGCGAGAGAGAGAATGAGTGGGAGGAAGAAGGAGGCCGGGCCCAGCTGTCAGCGACCGATAATTCAAAAAGAGGATTGGCTGTGGCTCGAGATCATGTGTGGCTGCATGCTGAAACCGTGTAACCCCGTGTGGTCTCGAATCTCAGTGGCTGAGGTTTAAAACAGTGGGCCCAAGTCGATTTCCAATAGCAAAACAAATCCAGATTGTGCCACAACTTTGGAATATCATATCTTTGTGTAGGAACCTCCAAATTGAGTGATTCAAATTGGGTTGGATTCATTTTGCATAGATATATCCAATATGAACCCCAATTTGTATGAAAGTCAATAATAAATTCTGGAAAATTCTTTGAATATTTTCTGAAAGAAAATTATTGAGGGAGTTTAGTTCATCCAAAAATCCTCAAATTTTGTCAGAATATTCATTACGGTATTGTTGACCTTATAGAAAATGTTCAGCTCATTTGAAGATGATTTGTGTAGGAATTTGCTAAATACAAACTGCTGTGTTCAAAGTGGTCCAGAAACTTTTTCAGAAATGGTGTCTAACTTGTAAAATCCATTCTAGGCAATTCATAGCTCCAAAAATCTAGAGAAAATTCAGTAATGCTCTATGAGTTATACTTGAAATTGTAGTTCGCTGGATTGGGCATCAAAATGCACAGTACTTCAGAATTAATTCTTTTACTAGAAATGCTTAAGAAATTATTCTGGAGGAACTACTCAAGTAAAAGGCCTGGATTTTGTACCAAGGGACTTTCTTGTGACCAGGAACTCACATGTGAAGTTTCAGATCAAGTTGAGCCTTAGAACTTCCGGTATTGGTTTTCCATGCTTATGTATGTGGGAAAATACATAAGAGTATTTTAGGAATTGTAGGAGACACAATTTGCATCCACATTAGCTGCAATATGGCAAGCTAAGCCTCTGTGTAGTGTATGACTTTTTGTAAAAATTTCGAAGTCATTTGAGATCAGGATCTTTAGTTATGTCCAAATCATTCTAGTTCATCGCTTATGTTCATTAGGAAACTTAGTTTATAAACTAAACCCCTAAAACAGATTTAGTTTAATCGATGTTTATTAGCACAACAGAGGCAACAAAGCCATTCTTGGCATTTCCACAAAGCCTCTGTTCTTAAAAAGTCAAGTCTTTAATTATTTCCATTGCATTATAAAAATTTGTGCATACACATGTCGATAGGATTCACAACGAAGGGGATTCGAAGGAGTGATTCATTAAAGTTGGATCAGACTCCGGAGGATCAAGGAATTGATCAGCAAGTAACAGCAACACTACACTTGATAAATTCTTTCCTATGAATAAATCATTCATGACTAACTTTCAACTAGAAATGGAAGTTGGAAAACACATATTAGTTACTGAGCTCTTCATTTGAACTAAGCTTCAAAGGAGAGAATTGATAGGCTTCATTTCATCTGAAAACAGAGTGCTCTGTTCTGGCAGAAATTTTTGCTGGAATTTGACAGAGCATGACTATGAGTAGCTTGACCCAATGGAGGCGTATGATACAGTTATGGAAATTTTTTTAAGTGCTATACAACTTCTATGTAGACCTCCAGAGCAAAATCACACGCTAAATTGGTTGAATGTCCAGTTGAATGCAAACTGTCCAGAAACAGGGCAGATGCAAACTTCTGTGGATGTTTCTGTAAATTAGCCATATCTTTCTGTAGAAAAATCCCTAAGGATCGTATGATACACCGTTGGAAAGGTTATGAAATTTGCAATGATTTTGTAGTTCATATTTTGTTCAGAATTGTAATATATTACTATGTACAACTGTGATAAAAACAGCCACATACAGAAGAGATGCTGGCAAATTTTATCCAGAAATTCTGTCAAATTTGAGCAATCATAACTTTTGATTTAGAGATGATCTACAGACATATGAAAACTCGTTGGAAATATACTGAAGTTAACTTTAACTTTGGTATTCAACTTGAGTTATTAAAATGAGGTAACAAGATCAAAATCTTGGTTAAGTGCAGAAAGGTCTGTTCTGTACAGAATAAGAGACTGCTTATGTTTGTTTTAGGGAGATATGTAAACATGAATTTTTGTTATACTTTAATAAAGTTTTAGCATGTTCATGTTATACATACTTTAGGGCCCAAGTTTTTCATTTGCTAAAAAGTGTTCATCGCACCACACTCACCTATTTTGAGGAGATCTTATGAACACCTTTGAAGAGCAAGTAAACACCATCAAGAAAGTCATTAGATGATAAACTCACAAAATGCAAAAGTGGTATTTCCCACATTCATCATATAAGTTATAAGCACATGTTTACCTCATAAACTTGGTTAGGAATGCTCATGCAAAATTTCACCCAAATCCAAAACCTTTTGATGTATTTTTGGGAATACTTAGAAAAAGGCTAGTTTGAACTCAAATTCAAATTCAAACTCCTTTCACCCCACGAGTTCAAAAGTGGGATCCATATTAACACTCAGCACATTTTTGTGAGCTCACACACCAATTTACACTCCATTTGGAGTTGATCTTGACATGAGCTATTTTGGCTAAATTCAAATCAAATTTGAATTTCAGTTAACATGTGCTGCAAATTTGATAAAATCAAATCACACTTTGATTAATTCAAATTCAAATGGGCATTTGGATGTTTGATCAAACTAAAAGGGGTATTAGGGTCCCCAAGAAGAACAGCAGGAGTTTAATTTGTGAGGTTAAAACTGAGGAGTGGGGCCCTTATGTCAGTCACCCATGTGATCAAACCGACTGAAGCCCTGTGCTTGGATTCTTGCGCGCAGCCGAGCGGACGCCACGGCGAGAACACATCGCCACCAGCTGCCTGCATGCTCTGGCCACCGAGCCGTTTCCCTGCGTCCTCATCCTCACCCTCGGACGAGCACCGAACTAATTTCTCGCTCACAGTCCCGGTTGCTTCGCTCTCGCACGAAAGAAAAGCGCCGCTCGCCGAAGCTCTCTGCTCCACCGTTGCACGGTCGAGCAAGTGGCGTTCACGCCGAGCTGAGGCCACAACCGAGTTCACCGACCCTTGATCGACGTTCTCGCACTGGTTCCAGCCCATGATCGATCTTCCTCGAGCTTCTTCGAGCCATTTCTTCTTCCTCGGTTCAGACCGAGCCGCCACCACGGGAACACCTCATCCGGCCATCACATCCCCCCCTTTCCCCGAGCTGTGAACAGCAAAGAGGTTCGTTAAGGTCCCCTCTTCCGTCACGGCAAGCTCCGACTGCATGCATTGGGCTTCCATCGCCGTAATTTCATGTTTTTGCGCCGGTGTAAAAAAGAGACCACCGGACAACTTCGCAAAATTCAGGCTACACACCGCACCACTCATCACCGAACTTTGTAACCTACTTCTATACGCCCGTGCAAGTCCATAGGATGAGAAACTTCGGTGAACCATCGAGTATAGCCACCGTTCTCTGAGTTTTGCTAGTTTTCCTGATTTTCGACCTAGGTCGCACGGTTACATACTAGTTGGAGCCATTCCCGAGATAATTTGAGTTCATGAAGACCTTCCCTAGGGTGCACTGATGCTTTACGACCTTTTGCTCGAGCATTTGTGGTGCTAGGGAGCCCGGCCGACACAGCCGAAGTGCTTCCAAAGTCGCCGCTCGTCGCCGGCCATGTTCCAGTTGTTTTCATGTCAAGCTAAGGTCAGCGCCGTGTTCCCCGTGCGGGATTAGGCAGAGGCGGCAAAAATCTCGAAGCTTGGCGCACGACAAAGCCCCTCCAGCGAGCACTCCAGCGAAGGGGGCGGCGGCCGAGTGCGGGAGCGCAAGGTTGAAGACAGCCCGCGGGCCCCCGCGTGTCAGCCTCGGTCAACCGTGCGCCGGATTCTCTGTGTCTCGGGATCGAGTGCGGCTACGCACATTTTATTGTGTGACCCCGTGTGCCAACACACCAGAGCGTGACACTTAGCACCGGTCCCACCGGCAGAGATTTAAACATTTCCCGATTTTCAGTTTCTAGTTCAAACTTCAAATCCACATAACTTTGGTTAGGAACTCCAAATCGAATGAACCAAATTTTGTTGGATTCAGATCTCTGAGTAATTTTCAACAAATCAAGTTTCACTTCATGAAAACTTTTATCGCTCCAGAATGAATTCTTCAAAATTTAAACTGTTTAGAATTTTAACTGGGGAACCCTTTAGTGAATGTAACAGCCCTAAATTTTGTAAAATTTGATTTCCAACTTATGAAACAAAGTTAAGGCGATGTAAGACTATAGTTGTGTCACATGGAATGATGAACACAAATATGGACATGTGAGGGAGTTCAAAAAAATTCTTTAGCCCATGCTCAACACATGTTAACCTAGGGGAAAGAATTACACTCCCAAAAACTCTAACTCATGTGCACCCTTTTCTATGAGGAGAATGGAGGAATTTAAATACCATTTTGAATCTTTTGAAAGGATTCATATTCAGATTGTCCAAAGGCATATATGTGAGATCATAGATGCATTTCTCATGTATTCAAAAGCCTAAGATTCAAATTTGGAGAATTTTAGGTTTCATATACTGTTTATTCCGAGGATTAAATGAGGGCACGTTCAAATTCAAACTTAGATTTGAATTTTGAAACAAACAAACTCAATTTCAAAATCTGATTTCAGATTTTAGTTCCTCATAATTCTTTTGACCTATCCTCCAAGTTTGATCAAATTCAGAGCTCGTTTGCTATTTTAAATCAAAATGGGGGATAAGAGGGAGAATTATGGCTGTGGACCCCACCGGTCAGTCTCACGAAAATGCAAACCGACTTGCTCGGTCGCTCAGCGCACGCCACCGAGCCGAGGGTTGCCGGCGTTCTGCTTCCCTATGAGGTGCCTTCAGTGCTCTCCCCTATCCATCCACGTACTAGCCCAACCGCAGTTTGCCTCTCTCGGTCTCTCTGCTCATCCTACCGCACGGAGTGAAGAACAGCAGCCGCTCTGCGTCCTCTGATCGCCCAAGCTGAACCAAACCCCCTTTTGCCCGAGCTTCCACAGCAAAAACCTTCGCCCATGAGTGCTCTAGCCGGCTAGCAACCTCACCCCGGTGATCCATGCTTGCTGGCGCCTGGAAACGGCTTGATTGCTGCTGCTCCCGAGTTCAAACTCAAGGAACCGAAACTGATCACCGTGGACAGCCCAAACCAGGAGTGATCAAACCCAAGAAAGCCACCCCATCGGTGCACCTACAAGCCTAGTTGCTCACCTCCGAAGCTCAGCCCTAGCCATTGATCACAGAGGGAGAATTTTAAGTTTTTCTCCCGGGCGGCAGAAACGGACCTTGAGGTAAGGAATTGTAAAATTCGTCCTCAAATAGTGTTTGTTGGGTCTCAAACTACACACACAGGATGTTAACTGCCTAGCACACCTCCTCCATCGATTTTGGACCAAGAAATTGATGGTAGAGTGAGGAATCCGGGTTCTTTTTGAGGGTATACCGCTGGACCCTATCGGGCGCACGGTGCCGATAGGTTTAGAGCCCTCCCCACCTTGTTTAGACGTCATGCCGGTCTTCTACATGATTCCCTTGTGCTGTAGAGCCCAAGAACCGACCATTTGGTGGAGAATTCACTGTGCAAGACCTCGCCGGAGCCCTAGGGTTTGCTGTGCCCGGTGCGCCCTGTTTTCTGGCGAGTTTCAGCCGCCGGCGACCTCACCAACGTGTTCAGCGTGGGGGAAAATGGGGGGGTGGCCAGCAGGGGGTCTGGAGGTGGCTGGGAAGTGCTTTTCTGGCGATCTTGCCGGAGGGGCCGCCACTGCCCTGTTTGGCGCGAGTCTGGAGGTTAGGGATGACAGGTGGGACCCACTGTCAGCATTTAAACATTTTCCAGATTTTCCCACTTTAGTTCAAACTTTGGAGAGCCATAACTTTGTTTAGGAGTGTCCAAAAATTGTGAAACAAATTTTATTGGATTCCTCTCAAAGATTACTATTCAGGGGTGCAGCCTAATGTTTATGAAAATCCCTGGATTTCGCTCATTAATTCATTTAGTTAAAATTTTGTAGGACTTTTTACAGGAGTTCTGTTTATTGGAAAATTCCCAGATTTGTACAGAGCATTCTTCCAAAATTCGTTGAACTACAGTAAAAATTTCAGAGGCATTGGACCTCATTTGCTTGATCAAATTATGTGTTCATTCCTTATGTCTCTGAAAAATGGGAAAAAATGAACAGAGACATGCTAGGCTAATGTTGTAGCTTGCTCGGTAGAAGTCGAGTAGTAAAAAGCTACTCGTGAGAAAGGACGAGTAATGGAGTTACTCGCGAGAGGTTGATGATAAGAGCACCCTCATGAAAATGAGATGGGGACGGGGATGTTCCTATAGGATGGAGCGCTCAAGGTTGGTCTCGACCTGCGATGGGTGTGACAATGCTTGAGACCACATTTGGCTGGACCGGGATGGTAAGGCAAATGTGGAGGTTGGTTGTAGCCCCGTCCGTGTCGGTTAAGGACCGTATGTATGCGGCTCCGCTGGACAAGATTGAGCTGTACCGGATATATAGTGGGATATGGGACCCATGAAACCGATGTAACTCGATGGACCGTGATATAGAAACTCATCCTTCGCGTGAGAATGGCGTTGAGAAGGAGGGAGGTGTAAATCCTTTAGCGGGCAACTTCGACATGTCCGAGTAGAGGACCATCCTGCTCGGCGCGAAGCGTTTTTCTATGTCGGGGTGCCATGTGAAAGGTTGCTGCATACAACGTAAGAAAGAGCTCTTGAGAGAGTCTTTCGAGGCGGGTGTATGTGTCGTGTATTCCGGGTTGTTATTGATTTGAATCACCATCGCTCGGGGAAGAGGATTGAGCATACTTTCCCACTGCGACGTGACTTAGTAAGAAGAGGAACTAAGTCTCTTAACTTGCTGTTTGTGGATTAATCACTGTATTGGAACCTTGACTGAAGTATATATAGAGCCAACTAAATTTCATTTCCACCTTATGCTAGCAACATCGGGATAAGCGTTTCTTGTTTGATTGTGGACTTCCGATGTTGTGAGGCGTGAGGACCACTAAAATGAAGGCTATAAGAATCTAAATATAAGGATCAAGGTTAGTCAAGCTGCATTTTGCAAATTCCTATTCCTACTGTCTTACTACCCCTGCATTTAGAGTTACATGTTTAGGAGTGACGGTTAAGTCTTGCTGAGCCTTAGTGCTCATGGTTGCTTCTGAGTTGTTTTTGCAGGTAGCAGGATGCCTGCTATGAAGAGGGTTGTTCGGTGTGACGATGAACCTCACGGTTTGTTCAACTCATCGGAAACCTAGCCGCTGCCTTTCTTTGGTGAAGCTAGTAGGAAGCGTTCACGGGCTGAACAACTTCTCTTCGGCGTAGTTAGGGTCGAGAGTGAGTAGTTTGTCCAGCAAATTTTAATTTCCGCTGCGAGTGTAAATTATGTTGTAAAAGAAATTATCTTGTGTAACAAAATGGTTCGTTATGTTCTTGAGCCTCTTTTCGTGCATGTTGTTGGGTGCCGCATCGCACGGCACCACCCACTGTGATTCCCGGGCGTGGCTCCTCACAGCGTGGTATCAGAGCCGCATTTGGAATAGCACGCATGAAAAGAGCATATTTTCAAAAACTTAGAGGTATACGAGTGAGGAACGTATAGTATGACCACATAAGGAGTATTATTAGCATAGTTACTTAAGGTGGCAAGCTAACGTTGTGTTACTCTTCAGTATTTCTATTCTGTAACGACGCACCTACGTGGAGGTAAGAATGGTAAGGAACGCCACCGAAAGCGGATCAATTTTGGTTAGCTCTCCCATACGAGGAAAGTAGTGTGGGATGTCCCGTTCAGCAATGGACGGGAAGTGAATATGTTTTCTAAGACTCTTCATGTCTTAGAGACATATGAATGGCACTAGCCTCCAGTGCGCAAACCCAGGGGCAAGAGGAGGAGACCCCATCGTGTGGTTTGTAGCACGAAGTGTGTTCTCTAGGACTCTTCATGTCCTATGAGGCATACGAAAGCGCTGTTCCACCGGTATGCTTTATTGCAAAGGTGTGGAGCCCCCGTCGGGTGGTGAATAACCCGATCATGTACCTTGAGACGTGGCTTGACTCAAGGACGGCCCATATGGCAATGATACGGGGCGTATGTTTTTACTATGATATGGACCTGCCTGAAATGATAAATCAATGTGTGCATCATTATTGAGTGGTTTTCTGCTGGTACCTTAACCACATTAGTACATGTCGTGTAGAAAACGTTTGTGAGTGATCGTTTTAGTGCCACCACTTGAGACGTATACGCCGGTATAAAGCCGGTTAGGAGTTTAATTTGGTGAGGAAACGTAGTACCGTGATGTGTTTTGAACCGCATGAAAAAGAAGGTTTGAAAATAAAAAGAGTAAATTTGGAGTCTAGGATTCTATTAGGGGGTAATAAACTCCTATATTGAACTAAGAGTCAATTAGGAGTATAGATTTATTCACAAAGACTTAGGAGAAACCTCCCCTGTTTTCGGCAGAATTTTGCTGAAGTTGAACAGGACATACTTTCGTTTGGTTGAACCAATGTAGGTGAGTGATACATTTCTGGAGAGCTGTTGAAGTCTTCTACAACTCTTCTGTAGACCTCCAGATCATAATCACCCTCCAAATGGATGAAATTCTCAGATGAGTGTGAACTGTCCAAAAACAGGGCAGGCACAAATTGCTCTCTGGAAATTTCTGTATTTCGACCATAACTTTCTGTAGAAAATTTTATAAGGGTCAAGTAATACAGCGTTGGAAAGCTTGTGATATATGCTATGACTTCGTAGTTCAAAGTTTCTCCAGATATGGAGTTTAATTGTATGAAATCTTGCGGACAAAATAGCCACATTCCAAGGAGATGCTGTCAAAATTGTTTCAGATTTCTGTCGACTTTGAAATATCACAACTTTTGATCCAGAACTGATATTAAGGCAAATGAATACTCGTTGGAAAGATATTGAAGTCAACTATAACTTTTATATTCAACTTCAGACATGAAATTGCCATTTTCATAGTCAAATTCTTGGATTATGACCTATTGGTCATTCTGAACAGAGTAGTGCTTATTGCCATTTTACTTGAGACTTGTTGTGGACTGGGATGTTTTAGACTTCTCTAAGCTCCATAACAAGTTCTTGAGTTATCTTTCAGTTTATCCTACTGTTGGAATTAAGGGTTTGGACAAACTTGCTCACATTTGATAGATTTCAGTATTGTCGAAACCCTAGTTAGATTGTGTAGTGCTGCAATATCTATGTCATGCTTTTACGGTTATATTTTCAATTTAACTTGAGTTTAAACTTTGAATTTTAACCGTAAATTGCTCACTCTTGCAGCATGGATCATGCTCATTCCAGGAGTGAGGTTGGTTAGTCGAGTCACGGCGAAAGTAATTCGCCACGACAAGAAGTGCCGACATCATCAACCGGATTGGCGGAAATCTTGACGAAGATGGCTGAGTCTCTGGATCTGTTGGTGCGACAAAGCATACGACAGGAGACACTACAGCAAAATCCCCCGCCAAGCACTTATCTGGATTTTTTAGCAAGACAACCACCGGTTTTCTTGGAAGCGAAAGAACCGTTGGAGTCGGCTCATTGGCTCCAATGTATTGAAGCCAAGATCGATACGCTTGAGTGCGATGAATATCAGAAGACTCTATTTGCCGCTCAACAACTCCACGGAGCTGCTGGAGATTGGTGGGCGGAGTACATCGCTATTCTTCCTGAAGGTCATTGCGTGACGTGGGATGAATTTCGGGATGTTTTCCGGGCACGTCACATTTGTTCGGGAATTCTTCGAACAAAGTACCAAGACTTTCTAGAGTTAAAGCAAGGGGAAAGGAGTGCGTACGAGTACTTCAAAGAGTTTGAAGACTTGATGCAATTCGCCACTCATATGGTAGACTCGGAAGCGTTGAAGTGCGAGTATTTCTTCCGAGGTTTGAATGTCGAACTTCAGGAACAAGTGACCTTGTTCAATAATGGTATTTGAAATGAGTTAGTAAATGCCGCTATCATTAAGGAAGACATGCATCTTCGTTGTGAAGCGGAGCTGAAAAGAAGTATACCGCCAGACAGCGATATCGAGGTTCGTCCGAACTATCGAGTGCGGTATTACTTGCCAGTTAGGCAACAAATTCAGCCTGTGGTGCAACTCTCACAACCACGGCTGGAGTTACTCACTTATGAGCCTCCACCTCAACAGCAGCGGTCAGAAATTATTCGTGCAACCCTACCGCAACCAGCTACGCACGAATTATCTCCACCTCGTGTTAGTAGAGAGCTGAGGATTTCTGCAGCACGAAACCGTCGTGGAGCTGAGCAGAGCCACACTGGTGTGTCGTCTCATCAATGCTCAGATCAGCACCGTCAACCTTCAAAGAAGAATCTTTCAAAAGCTGGCAGGGTTAATTACACTGCTATTGAGGATATTGCAAAAGGCGAACCAGTTTCAGCGGGCATGTTCACTTTACATGAACAGCCCATTTTCGTGTTATTTGATTCCGGAGCCACCCACAATTTTTTTAGCAGAGACTATGTGCTGAAGAATAATCTTCCATTTAGCACAGTTAAGAATCCGTTTCATATTAGCTCACCCGGAGGCAAGATATGAACAGATGAAATGGTCTCACGGGCACCTTTATGTTTGGGTGGAAACATCTATCCTACGAGCCTTATCATAATAAAAGGCCAAAGGATTGATATTATCTTGGGGATGTCATGGTTGACACATTATGGAGCTATCTTTGACATCAGCTCTCGGACTGTCCAACTGAATTCCCCAATACATGGTTGCAACACATTGAATCTTGTGGATCCATCACAACGAGTTGCAGCAGTGCATCAGATTGAAGCTCCTAAGCTTGAGGATATTCCAGTGGTATGTGAATATCCAGATGTGTTTCCCGAAAACTTGCCGGGCATGCCGCCCGAACGTGATGTAGAGTTCAAGATTGAACTAGCACCGGGAACAACACCTATTTCTCGGCGACCATACAAAATGGCACCAAAGGAGCTAGCAGAATTGAAGGAGCAGCTGAATGACCTCATGGACAAAGGTTTTATACGCCCAAGTCATCACCTTGGGGTTGTTCTGCACTCTTCGTGAAGAAGAAGGACGAGACTTTGAGACTATGCGTAGATTATCGTCCACTGAATGCTGTCACTATCAAGAATAAGTATCCACTACCGCGCATTGATATTTTATTTGATCAACTAGTGGGTGCTAAGGTATTCTCCAAGATGGATCTTCGGTCCGGGTATCACCAGATAAAAATCCGGGCAGAAGACGTACCTAAGACGGCGTTCTCGACAAGATATGGTCTTTATGAATATCTTGTCATGTCTTTTGGGTTGACCACTGCTCCGGCTCATTTTATGTATCTCATGAACTCTGTTTTCATGCTGGAGTTAGACAAGTTCGTCGTGGTTTTCATCGACGACATTTTGGTCTATTCAAAGTCAGAAGAAGAACATGTTGAACATTTGCGTATTGTACTCCAACGCTTGAGAGATCACAAGCTTTATGCAAAGTTCAGTAAATGTGAGTTTTGGATCAGCAAAGTGCCGTTTCTTGGGCATATTATTTCAGCGGAAGGCATCTCTGTGGACCCAAGTAAAATCGAGCAAGTGCTGAATTGGAAATCTCCAACATCTGTTCATGAAGTGAGGAGTTTCCTAGGTTTAGCGGGTTATTACCGGAGATTCATTCCAAACTTCTCCAAAGTTGCTAAACCTATGACGGATCTGTTGAAGAAAAGCACCAAGTATGATTGGAGTAATTCATGTGAACAAGCTTTTCAAACATTAGTGAAGCATCTCACTACAGCTCCAGTTTTGGCCCAGCCGGACACAACGAAGCCGTTTGATGTTTATTGTGATGCATCCGGCATCAGTTTGGGTTGTGTGTTGATGCAAGAAGGACGTGTGGTCGCGTATGGATCCCGACAACTCAGGGGTCATGAGCAGAATTACCCGACGCACGACCTTGAGCTAGCTGCAGTGGTCTTAGCATTGAAAATGTGGAGGCATTATCTACTAGGCAATCTAGTACATCTCTACACTGACCACAAAAGCTTGAAGTACATCTTCACACAGAAGGAACTGAATATGAGGCAGCGAAGATGGATCGAATTGATCAAGGATTACAAACTTGAAATTCATTACCACCTGGGTAAAGCGAATGTGGTTGCCGATGCACTTAGTCGGAAAGCCCACATTCACCATTTAGTCATGGCTGCCATGAAGGAGGAGAACCAAGCCTGCGCTTAGTTCCTTATGGATTGCTGTTCAACCTCGCTCTTATTCCTACAATCCGAGATAAGATTGTAGAGGCTCAGAAGAGAGACAGGGGTATGTCTCACACCCGGAGGAGAGTGGACAACGGTGAGTTGAAGATGTTCTGCAAAGATGAAGAGGGTACTCTATGGTTTAACAACCGCATAGTGGTACCCCAAAACATGAAATTGTGGAGGAAGATACTGGATGAAGCGCATTTATCCAAGTACTCCATTCATCCGGGAAGTAATAAGATGTACCAGGACTTGAAATCTAAGTTCTGGTGGACACGGATGAAAAGAGAGATTGCGAAGTACGTATCCGAGTGTGATACGTGTCGGGGGGTTAAAGCCGACCATATGAGGAAAGCCAGACCACTTCAACCGCTGAAGGTTCCAGCATGGAAGTGGGAAGACATAAGTATGGACTTCATCGTCGGTTTACCCATGACCAGCAACAAACATGATTCTATTTGGGTAATCATCGACCGTTTGACCAAGACAGCTCATTTTATTCCAGTCCATACCAAATATGTGGCAAAGAAGTACGCGGAGCTGTTCATCTCGAGAATCGTGTGTTTACACGGGGTTCCCCGCACCATCGTGTCTGACCGAGGTGCGTTGTTCGTATCCAGATTTTGGGAGCAACTGCAAGCTTCCTTAGGAACCAAGTTAATTCGGAGTTCAGCGTATCATCCGCAAACTGATGGTCAAACGGAGAGGATAAATCAGATTCTGGAGGATATGCTACGGGCATGTGTCATCGATCATGGGAAGAATTGGGATGACCATCTACCATTAGCAGAATTCCCATATAATAACGGTTATCAATCCAGCATCAAGATGGCCCCGTATGAAGCTCTTTATGGCCGGAAGTGCTGCACACCACTGAATTGGTGTGAGTCCGGTGAGCGGGTATTCTATGGGATTGATCTTGTGAATGAAGCCGAGGAACGAGTGCGAGTGATTCAAGACAATTTAAAGGCTGCTCAATCTCGGCAGAAAAGCTATGCAGACAAAAGACGTCGACCTCTTCACTTCGACATCAGGGACCACGTTTATCTTCGTGTCTCTCCGATGAATGGGGTTCATTGTTTCGGAGTGAAAGGAAAACTAGCTCCGCGATTCATCGGGCCGTTTGCAGTGGTTGAAATATGCGGGCCCGTGGCCTATCGTCTGGAGTTACCGCCGTCACTTTCGGGTATTCACATTGTTTTCCACGTCTCTCAACTGCCAAAATGTCTTAAGTACCCAGCCACGGTTCATATGAAGAACATTGAGGATCTTCAACCGGATCTCACTTATTCTGAGTATCTGATACAGATTATTGACGAGAAGACTCGCGCCACAAGAAATCGGACATTACGATTTTACAAAGTCTTGTGGAGCAACCACACCGCTAACGAAGCCATGTGGGAAAGCGAGGAATTTCTCTGTTTAAATTTTCCCGACTTGTTTGTACCATACGTCCAGTAGTCATTCTCCCTTCTTCTTTCTTTTTGTAATCTCGGGACGAGATTCTTTTAAGGGGGGAGGAATGTAACAGCACTAAATTTTGTAAAGTTTGATTTCCAAATTATGAAACAAAGTTAAGGCGATATAAGACTATAGTTGTGTCACATGAAATGATGAACACAAATATGGACATGTGAGGGAGTTAAAAAAAATTCTTTAGCCCATGCTCAACACATGTTAACCGAGGGGAAAGAATTACACTCCCAAAAACTCTAACTCATGTGCACCCTTTTCTATGAGGAGAGTGGAGGAATTTAAATACCATTTTGAATCTTTTGAAAGGATTCATATTCATATTGTCCAAAGGCCTATATGTGAGATCATAGTTGCATTTCTCATGTATTCAAAAGCCTACGTTTCAAATTTGGAGAATTTTAGGTTTCATATACTATTTATTCCAAGGATTAAATGAGGGCACGTTCAAATTCAAACTTAGATTTGAATTTTGAAACAAACAAACTCAATTTCAAAAATTTGATTTCAGATTTGAGTTCCTCATAATTCTTTTGACATATCCTCCAAGTTTTGATCAAATTCGGAGCTCGTTTGCTATTTTAAATCAAAATGGGGGATAAGAGGGAGAATTATGGCATTGGACCCCACCGGTCAGTCTCACGAAAATGCAAACTGACTTGCTCGGTCGCTCAGTGCACGCCACCGAGCAGAGGGTTGCCGGCGAGCTGCTTCCCTATGCGGTGCCTTCAGTGCTCTCCCCTATCCATCCACGTACTAGCCCAACCGCAGTTTGCCTCTCTCGGTCTCTCTGCTGATCCTCCCGCACAGAGTGAAGGCACAGCAGCCGCTCTGCGTCCTCTGATCGCCCAAGCTGAACCAAACCCCCTTTTGCCCGATCTTCCACAGCTAAAACCTTTGCCCATGAGTTCTCTAGCTGTCTAGCAACCTCACCCCGGTGATCCATGCCTGCTGGCGCCTGGAAACGGCTTGATTGCTGCTGCTCCCGAGTTCAAACTCAAGGAACCGAAACTGATCACAGTGGACAGCCCAAACCAGGAGTGATCACGCCCAAGCAAGCCACCCCATCGGTGCACCTACAAGCCTAGTTGCTCACCTCCGAAGCTCAGCCCTAGCCATTGATCACAGAGGGAGAATTTCAAGTTTTTCTCCCGGGCGGCAGAAACGGACCTTGAGGTAAGGAATTGTAAAATTCGTCCTCAAATCGTTTTTGTTGGGTCTCAAACTTCACACACAGGATGTTAACTGCCTAGCACACCTCCTCCATCGATTTTGGACCAAGAAATTGAGTGTAGAGTGAGGAATCCGGGTTCTTTTTGAGGGTATACCGCTGGACCCTATCGGGCGCACGGTGCCGATAGGTTTAGAGCCGTCCCCAGCTTGTTTAGACCTCATGCCGGTCTTCTACATGATTCCCTGATGCTGTAGAGTCCAAGAACCGACCATTTGGTGGAGAATTCACCACGCAAGACCTCGCCGGAGCCCTAGGGTTTGCTGTGGCCGGTGCGCCCTGTTTTCCGGCAAGTTTCAGCCGCCGGCGACCTCACCAACGTGTTCAGCGTGGGGGAAAATGGGGGGGGGGGGGCAGCAGGGGGTCTGGAGGTGGCTGGAAAGTGCTTTTCCGGTGACCTCGCCGGAGGGGGCCGCCACTGCCCTGTTTGGCTCGAGTCTGGAGGTTAGGGATGACAGGTGGGACCCACTGTCGGCATTTAAACATTTTCCAGATTTTCCCACTTTAGTTCAAACTTTGGAGAGCCATAACTTTGTGTAGGAGTGTTCAAAAATTGTGGAACAAATTTTGTTGGATTCCTCTCAAAGAGTACTATCCGCGGGAGCAGCCCAATGTTTATGAAAATCCCTGGATTTTGCTCATTAATTCATTTAAAAAAAATTTTGTAGGAATTTTTACAGGAGTTCTGTTTATTGGAAAATTCCCAAATTTGTACAGAGCATTGTTCCAAAATTCCTTGAACTCCAGTAAAAGTTTCAGAGGCATTGGACCTAATTTCTTGATCAAATGATGTGTTCATTCCTTATGTCTCTGAAAAATGGGAAAAAAGAACAGAGACATTTTCAGCTTTTTCCCAATCCTTCTAAAATCCATATCTCCATGTAGGAAACTCCAAAAATTGTAAAACCGGTTCCTATGGACTCAGGACATTTTGTACTTCACAAAAAGTCTACTGTTCAACATAGGAAAGTTTAATATCTAGGGGGTAAAGGCAGATTAGTGAAAACCACATAAGGATTTGTTGTGCTCATATGAAGCCATTTCATGAGCTCAATTTTTGCACACTGCCTAACTAGCTTCCATAGAAGCTGTGGTTAAATTCTCAGGTTCATTGGACCTCTGGAACTTGAGCTACCATCTTTTAGGTTTAAGTGTTCATATAATGGACTTAATCACATGGCGATTACTAGTATCTCTTTTCACCCTAGCTTTCATCTTCTCTAAGGTTTAGATCTAACAACATAAACCTTGCTGTTGTTTATCTCTCTTATGTGTGAGTTAACTTGTACAACAGCTTTGAATCATTTTCTAAATTGCTTTTGAATACATGTGCATAAATCATCTTAATAGCACGTGACGTCGACGTTCGACGAGGACTCGACTCTGCAGCGAGGATCTCCATATCGTGAGGAACTTGGCAGATTCTCCGGAGGAATACTAACTTCTAGCTTCCAACAAAACCGTTGATCAAGGCAAGCCCCGGTTTGCATATCGTTACCGTTTTAAATTTTGCTTTACTTCACCTCATTGTATTAGACTTGATATTGTGCATTATGTCTAGGATGTTTGAAACTCACTTGCATGGCTATTACATCCCTGAGTAGAAGGTTTAGTGTAGGCTTTGCCTCGTTGTAGATGCTAGGCTAATGTTGTAGCTAGCTCGGTAGAAGTCGAGTAGTGAAAAGCTACTCGCGAGAAAGGTCGAGTAATGGAGTTACTCGCGAGAGGTTGATGATAAGAGCACCCTCATGAAAATGAGATGGGGACGGGGATGTTCCTGTAGGATGGAGCGCTCAAGGTTGGTCTCGACCTGTGATGGGTGTGACAATGCTTGAGACCACATTTGGCCTGGACCGGGATGGTAAGGCAAATGTGGAGGTTGGTTGTAGCCTCATCCGTGTCGGTTAAGGACCGTATGTATGCGGCCCTGCTGGAAAAGATTGATCTGTACCGGATATATAGTGGGGTATGGGACCCATGAAACCGATGTAACTCGATGGACCGTGATATAAAAACTCATCCTTCGCGTGGGAATGGCGTTGAGAAGGCGGGAGGTGTAAATCCTTTAGCGGGCAACTTCAACATGTCCGCGTAGAGGACCATCCTGCTCGGCGCGAAGCGTTTTTCTATGTCGGGGTGTCGTGTGAAAGGTTGCTGCATACAACGTAAGAAAGAGCTCTTGAGAGAGTCTTTCGAGGCGGGTGTATGTGTCGTGTATTCCGGGTTGTTATTGATTCGAATCACCGTCGCTCGCGGAAGAGGATTGAGCATACTTGCCCACTGTGCCGTGACTTAGTAAGAAGAGGAACTCAGTCTCTTAACTTGCTGTTTGTGGATTAATCACTGTATTGGAACCTTGACTGAAGTATATATAGAGCCAACTAAATTTCATTTCCACCTTAGGCTAGCAACATCGGGATAAGCGTTTCTTGTTTGATTGTGGACTTCCGATGTTGTGAGGCGTGAGGACCACTAAAATGAAGGCTATAAGAATCTAAATATAAGGATCAAGGTTAGTCAAGCTGCATTTTGCAAATTCCTATTCCTACTGTCTTACTACCCCTGCATTTAGAGTTACATGTTTAGGAGTGACGGTTAAGTCTTGCTGAGCCTTAGTGCTCACGGTTGCTTCTGAGTTGTTTTTGCAGGTAGCAGGATGCCTGCTATGAAGAGGGTTGTTCGGTGAGACGATGAACCTCACGGTTTGTTCAACTCATCGGAAACATAGCCGCTGCCTTTCTTTGGTGAAGCTAGTAGGAAGCGTTCATGGGCTGAACAACTTCTCTTCGGCGTAGTTAGGGTCGAGAGTGAGTAGTTTGTCCAGCAAATTTTAATTTCTGCTGCGTGTGTACATTATGTTGTAAAAGAAATTATCTTGAGTAACAAAATGGTTCATTATGTTCTTGAGCCTCTTTTCATGCATGCTGTTGGGTGCCGCATCGCACGGCACCACCCACTGCGATTCCCGGGCGTGGCTCCTCACAGCGAAAGATTCTGAAATTTGGGCAGGATGTTCATCGTAATATCCCTGAGCTACCATAAAAATTTCAGATCCATTTGAGCACATTTGATCCACCTAATGGTTTGTTTAATGAAACTGTTCCAGAGAAAATGAAAAATGTCCAGAAACATTTTTTCAGATTTTCTCTGAACTTGTTTAGCTCATATCATTTGCTAGGAATCTTCAAATTAGGTGAAACAAATTCCATTAGAACCCTCTATTTTCAATAAAGTCATTGTTTCCTCCATGAAAATCCTTAGAACACCCTAAGAGCTCCATGTAAGGCCAAATACACATTTATTTGTGCAGGGCTCAAATGAGCTTTGCTTCAAATGAAATTTGGCTAAGTCTCTGTTTCGGTTGTATCCAAACTACAGTAAAATTTAAGAGTCATTGGGCCTGTCTATATAGACTTAGAGTCTTATCAATATCAACCTCAAACTTGTATGCATTTAAATTGACACGTATATATTTTATCTCATGTAGTCGCTAAGGTTGAAGAGGAGCCAGAGGTGTTGGATTTATCACCCGGAGGAACAGCTAGCATATTACCAGCAGCAAGGCAAGCTCCGGTTTGCATTAGCCGTTTTATAAATTCTATTGTTTTGAGAACTTACATTGAGCATCCACTTCAATTATGCATTAGAGTCTTGTTTGAAAACCCGATTGCATAGCCAAGAGAACTAGGGTTTTGGGCTTAGGTTTTTAAACCTCGAGTAGCCACAACAATGCTAAATTAGTGTAGGATTTGGTACAAGTCGAGTAGTTGGAACTGCTCGCGAGAAAAGGATAGAGGCACACAACTGGGTTAGAGATAGCAAATGGAACACATGGCAAGAAAAATGAGACCGAGCGGAGAGTAAGGGCAGCAGGACTTTGGGGCCTGGGTGCCATAGCTCCGCTTGTGTCGATTGAGGACAGAGCCATGTGCGGGCCTGTTGAACAAGCTAGAACAGTACCAAAGACCTACAGGATAAATGGGAACCGGGAAACCGATGTAATTTGGGTAGTGATTTGTTGAGGCATTGCTTGTCGTCCAGAGGGTAGGTTGAGAGCTTGAGGTGTAAATCGGCTGGCGGCACTGTGGATGTGCACACAGAGACCTCTTGCTCGGGATGATAGGACCGGTTCAACATTTGGCTAATTGATGAAAGGTGGTTGGGTACGACGTCCGTGGTGGTTGCTGTAGGCAACATCAAGTACAGGCGTACATGACGGGTTATTCGGGTAACCCTGCAGGTTTAAATCGATTATAATCGCCGTCCCTAGCGGTCAATGAGTACCACTTGTTCACTGTACCATGACGTAGAAAGAACAGGCTACTATCAGGTTAAAAGGTTGCTGATTGAAAGCTATACTTTGTTTGTTGATGACTTGTGGTAGTTTAGAGGTAATTAAAGTTCTTTTCAACCTTTGGAAAAGCACGAGGTTCTCCACAACTTTTTGCTAAAAACATGAAAGTAAGGTTCAACTATTTAGGCGTGTCTTTTGCAACTTCATTCCATTACGCACTGCAAACCCAGCATGTAGAGTTTCATGTGTAGGTAAGACGGGTTAGTCTTGCTGAGCCATCATCCTCACTGCTTGTGTTTGAAGCATTTGCAGGGTGCTACGAGGAGGAGGCTCCTGAGGAGGAGACGGACCCTCAAGAGGGCAATACCGTCTAGTGGGAGCCGTGCACACCGCCGTGTTAGTGTGCGTGTGTGCTAGTGAGAACACGTTCAGGGGTTGAACATGAACTCTTTTGCTTAGTCTACGCCCGTGAGTGTAGACTCAACGTATTTTGTTGGAAACATGCTTATAAACACTTTTATGTAAGAAAACTTTTGCTTCTGCTTTGTACCTTTTTGTGTGTTATCCGGTGCTGTGCAACGCAGCACCCCTCAGCGTGATCCGGGCTTGTCGAGACCGTCGGGTCCTCGCAGCGTGTTATCAGAGCCCGCTTGAGGTTTAACGCACTTAAAAAGGTCATCTTTTCAAAAACTCGGTGAGAACGAGTTAGTAGCCCATACAAGGATGTTATTAGTGTATAGCAAGTGGCAAGTCTAACCTAATTGCTTATGTCGTAAAATCATGCATCTCGGGACGTCATATGTCTTGGGGGTGCATGTAAGTGCTGTCCACCAGTGCGCACAAGCTAAAGAGTGGAGCCTCACGGGTGGCAGGTAACCCGGCCAGCTTTAGTATCCTCTACGACTCTTCATGTCGTTTTGGGGTATTCGAGCAACGCCCTTCGCTGGCGTGCTACGGGCAAATATGGGAGACCCCATAACGTGGTTAGTAACGTGAACACGTAGCTCAAGGCGTGATTAGCTTGAGAACAACCGTGCGAGTTATGACGGACGTTTGTATGAACTGTATTGGGACCGGGTTCGGTGTGCAGTGGAACCTGATGATTGTGTGGTTTATTTGCATGTACTCTAACCACGTATCAGTAGACGAGTAGCACACATGTGCGAGAGACATTTTAGTGCCACTGAACTTTCGAAGCCGGCTAAGTCCGGTATAGGTTTTTCTTTGTGAGGAACGTAGTACCCGCATGAACTGGTGACGCTTTGACGTCACATCCCTCTAAATGATAAAACTCATTGTGAAACTTGAAATTTTCGGTCCAGAGCACTAAAACTGACTTAACTCCTTCCCTTAATCAGGATGTTCAAGTAAACAAGTTTTCAACTTATAGGATGCTAAGAATAGAGTCCCCTGGTTTCAGCTGAAATAATGCTGAAGTTACACAGAGGTTAGAGGTCGAGTTATTTCGATGAATGGGTCATATGATGCATTTCTGGAAGGCTTTGGAAGAACTTTACAACTTTTCTATTGATGTCCATAGGTGTTTCATCCATTAACTAGTCGAAAAATGCAGTAGAGTTGAAACTGTCCAGAAAACCGGGCAGAGCAAATACTCTCTGTAACTCTGTGTAAATTGAGCATAACTTCCTGCATAAAAATCCAAAAATAGAAAATGAGGTAGTTATGAAAATTTCATAAGATAAGTTACAACTTTGTAACAAAAAATGTTGTAAAATTAGAGGTAGAATTAACTGGAATTCTTGGATCAAATCAGTACCTCAAGCAGGGAGGTGCTGTCCAATTTTCTCCAGAAATTCTGTCAACTTTGACACCTCGTAACTTTTGAACCAGAGCAGATATGGGGGCAAACAAATACTTTATGGAAAGCTATTGAAGTTAACTTTAACTTTGATGTTGAGCTATGGAACTGTTTTGGCACTTAGACTGGTCTAAATTAGGTTAAAAGTGAAACTTGTCAGGGCTGTCAGTTTGGGCAGCAGACCAGCAATCAAATTTATCCTAAGTTTGAATTGTGTTTCCAAGTTTTATGAGTTCAATGACATGTTTGTGTTATAACTCAATGATTTACTGTTGAAATGAATATTTAACCTTTTTCAAATATGTTTCTACAGATGGCAGCAGGTAAACAACTGGAGAACGGGTGGGTGGTATCCCACTGTTCTCAACGCAGCGGTTATCCGGAACTGTTGAAGCTAATGCTTCAATATTTTGGGTACGTGGAGACGCCGCGTTACCTCACCAAGGAAGAAGGCGAGGATCCATGTCGAAGTTCCAGCAGGACCTACGCCACCCGGTTGGGCACCGTTCACCGTCACGGTGAGAGGTAGACAACCGGAGGAGATGTGGCAGGTGGCAGCCCGCGGCACCATGTTGCGTTTCTGCCAGCTACACGTGAGAGCTATGGAGGGCACTCCATACACGCTTGTTCCAGTGGAGGGGTGAGCTAATCACGTGTGGAGGGAGAGGTACTTAGAGGCAACGGATCCGAGTTGTCCAAGGTACAATCCCGCGGAGGCAAACCTTAGCCTCCAGTTGATGGCAGGAAAGACTGTGATGGAAGCCAAGCTGTCCATACAGCTGGACTTGCCGTGGAGCAAAAGGAGAGCACCAGCAGCCGAGACCATTTTGAGAGTGCTCACAGCGCACTCCGTAATGTGCTACATCCGATGATCAAGCGACTGAATGAACAACACCATCAGTTGCGTCGTCTGAAGAAGGCGAAGAAGAAAAGCCGTGTCGACATCACAGCTTTACAGCAGCAAGTACAGGCTTTGACCCAGCAGAACGAAGTCCTTACTCAAGAGCGTGATGACGCTATCGAGGAGGGGCAGGACTTGGAAGAATACTACAACCAGGCCATGGACGAGGTGCATGCGTTGCAAGACCTCGTGCCTCTGGTAGTGGGCCTATCGATAGTAGGTGCAGTACCCGTGGTTTTGGGTATCCCGGCGATGGGGAACCTGAACCCGAAGAGGAGGTCTTGGATCCTGAACCACCAGCAGAGGTAGCGGAGGAGGACGACCCGCAGGAAGTCGAGTTCTACTCCAAGTAGTGAGTTTACCGTTGCCATGTAGGGCAGCGAGGGTGGTGTGTAGAAACTTTTGTAACAGTGACATGTCGTGTAGACAGTAGTAGGTGTATAGGTAGTGAGGACATGAGCACGACTTCTCAGGGATCCGAGAATAATGTATCTTGTATAACATTTATGCTTTATCAATATATGTGAACGTTGTGCAATTTTATTCATGTGTCACTGCCATATCTACTGTTTCCTATGGAACTTTAAGAATGACATGTGCTGATCATTGCTGTTTTGAATTTCAGAATGACTCGTACACGCGCCGACACAGATTGGTGGGTCCAGTCAGGGGGGGAGGCCTCCCAACAGCCTCCCGAGGCTTCCTCGGGACAGAAACAGCAGCAACAGCAACAACCACCACCACCACCGCCAACGGTCACGTTGGCTGATATTGTTGCGGCCATGGCGGGCTCGCACCAGAAGCACACTGAACTGCTGCAAACGCTGATTGCAAATACGTCTCGACCTAAGAGGCGTCAAGACCGAGAGGAGCGTCAACAAAGCTCCTACTCAGACTTTCTGGCTACTCATCCCCCGGTATTCTCAGGGGCGGATGAACCCCTCGATGCGGAAAACTGGCTTTGCATGATGGAGATGAAGCTCGGGCTGCTCCAAGTGAGTGAGCCGCAGAAAGCACAGTTCGTGGCCCAACAACTACAAGGGTCCGCGAGCGCTTGGTGGGCAAACTTGTGTGCCTCACAACCCACCGAGCGAGTGCTGACCTGGGCGGAGTCCCGGACGGCCTTCAGGGCCTATCACATACCGCCAGGTCTTATGAAGAGGAAGACACAGGAGTTCCTTCACCTGCAGCAAGGCAGAAGGAACGCACTGGAGTACACCAGGGCATTCAATGATCTTGTGCTCTACACCTCCTATCACGCCGACACCGACGAGAAGTGGCGAGATCATTTTTACTAGGGGCTGAATACGCTCTTGAAGGACAAGCTGGTGATGTTCAATTAAGGCAGCCTCAATGACATTATTGATGCTGCGATTGTGCAAGAGGACTCCGGCAAGGAGTTAGTGGCGGTGAAGAAAAAGAGAAGTGTGCCGCAAAGCAGCGGAGAGGGAGGTGGTCCTCTCCAAAAATACCGGATGGTGTATCGCTCACTGTCGGTTCAATGCTGGCAGCCACTGCAGCAACCGATGCAGTTTCGCAGTTGGCCGTATTCACCACCAGCGTTCCAACCGGCATTACCAGCACCACATCCGCAGCAGCAACAGCAGCAGCAGACGATGCCGCGTGCGTTTGCACCTCAGCAGCACATGTCGGGCTTTTGTCCTCCAAGCACGGGCCAGCCATCAACTGTATGTTACAAATGCAGTCGCCAAGGGCACTTCGCCAACAACTTCCCCGAGAGGCAAGGCGGTGGAGTGGCACCACAGTTTCCAGGGAGGAATCAGCCCCGGAACCCCATTAATGCGCGGTGGGCAAACCCTAAGCCCGGTACCGTCCACCAACTCGCCATAGAGGACGTGCCGGAGGGAGAACCAATCCTTGCGGGTATGTTCCAACTCCACCAGCATCCCGCCATAGTGTTATTGATTCAGGCGCCATGCATAATTTCATTAGCCAAGATTTTATTACTAAAATACAGCTTGCAAATACTACCCACCGAAAGTCCTTATTTGATTTGTTCACCGGGTAGGAAAATTTCAGCAAGCATGATGGTTTTGAAGGAACCATTATGCTTAGAGGGTAGAGTGTACCCTACGTCTCTCATAGCTTTAGAGGGACAAAAGGTCGATGTCATCTTAGGGATGTTGTGGTTAACCCGCCACGGCGCTGTTTTAGACACTGTCCTCCGAGTCGTGCATCTACACCCAGAACTGCACGAGTCTCACTCATTATTTCTGCACAGTCCAGAAATAAAACTTCCAAGTGTATACCAATCCACCACCATCAGATTGGAAGACATTCCGGTAGTCGGTGAGTTCCCAGACGTGTTCCCGGATGATTTACTGGGGATGCCGCCAAACCGAGAGGTGGAGTTCAAGATTGAGCTTGCACCGGAAACTATGCTAATATCCGGAAGGCCGTACAAGATGACGCCAAAGGAGTTGGCAGAATTGAAAACACAATTGACGGACCTGCTGAGAAGGGTTTTATTAGGCCGAGCTCCTTGCATGGGGCTGTTCGTCATTATTTGTGATGAAGAAGGATAAAACATTGCGGCTTTGTGTGGATTACCGTCCGCTAAACGCCGTGACGATCAAAAACATGTACCCGTTACTACGGATCGACATGTTGTTTGATCAGTTGGTCAAACCAAAGTTATTTTCTAAAATGGATTTAAGATCTGGGTACCATCAGATTAAGATACGGGCTGAGGACACCCCGAAGAAGGATTTCTCAATGAGGTACGGGCTTTATGAGTATCTGGTCATGTCCTTCGGCCTCACCAACACTCCAGCTCATTTCATGTACTTGTTGAACTCGGTATTCATGCCGGAGCTGGACAAGTTTGCCGTGGTCTTCATCGACGACATATTGGTATATTCCAAGTCGGAGGAAGAACATGCGAAGCACCTGCGTATAGTCTTGCAAAGGCTGCGGGATCACAAGCTATACGCGAAATTCAGCAAATGCGAATTCTGGATATCGCAAGTGCCTTTCCTCGGGCATATTATTTCTGCAAAGGGCATAGCTGTAGACCCGAGCAACATCACTCAAGTGCTGAATTGGAAGTCCCCAAGGTCTGTTCGCGAGGTACGGAGTTTCCTCGGACTCGCGGGATATTATCGGAGGTTCATTCCGAACTTCTCAAAGATTGCCAAGCCTATGACAGAGCTGCTGAAGAAGACTACCAAATATGTTTGGAGTCCAGCATGTGAAGCAGCGTTCAAGGCATTAGTGAAGCACCTAAGATCAGCACCGGTTTTGGCGCAGCCAGACACAACAAAACCGTTCGATGTGTACTGCGCTGCATCCAGCATTGGGCTTGAATGTGTCCTGATGCAAGACTGAAGGGTGGTCGTGTATTGATCATGGCAGCTCAGGAACCATGGGCAGAATAATCCAACTCATGACTTAGATCTCGCTGCCATGGTACTCGCACTCAAAATGTGGATGCACTACCTACTCGGTAACCTCGTACATTTATATACCGACCACAAGAGCCTCAATTACATATTCACTCAGAAGGAGCTGAACATGAGGCGACGAAGATGGTTGGAGTTGATAAAGGATTACGAAATAGAGATCCATTATCACCCTGGCAAAGCAAACATGGTGGCAGATGCACTGAGTCACAAGTCACACGTCCACAATGTGACCATTACACCGTTGGAGGAGAGCGAGCCACCATTGCATGTGATTTCACATGGAGCTCTCTATAGCCTAGCTCTTATCCCCACTATCCATGAAGAGATAGCGGCAGCTCAGAAACATGAAAAGGGCATGTCTCATTTGAGGAGACGTGTAGACAGTGGGGATTTGAAGTGTTTCTGGAAAGACAGAGATGGCGTCCTGTGGTTCAAGGACAGGATCGTTGTACCCCGTAACCCGGCGTTACGGAAGAAAATTTTTAACGAGGCTCACTTGTCAAAGTTTTCTATTCACCCTGGCAGAAACAAGATGTATAAAAACTCCGAAGCAAATTTTGGTGGACACAGATGAAGCGGGAGATTGCAAAATACGTGTCCGAGTGTGATACATGCCGAAGGGTGAAAGCGGACCACATGAAGAAACCGGGATTATTACAACCGCTTGGCATTCCTGCCTGGAAGTGGGAGGATATGAGCATGGACTTCATCGTCGGTTTACCCACCACATTTCAGAAACATGATTCCGTGTGGGTGATCGTTGTCTGGCTCACCAAAGTTGCCCATTTTATCCCGGTCAACACCAATTACAGCGCTGAGGAGTATGCTGAATTGTACATCTCACAGATCTTGTGCTTATACGGCGTACCCCGTACTATCATCTCGGATCAGGACACTTTATTGTGTCTCGGTTTTGGGAGCAGTTACATGCTGCTTTGGGGACAAAGCTGATCTGTAGTTCAGCGTACCACCTGCAGACGGATGGGCAAGCCGAGCGGATAAATCAAATATTAGAAGATATGTTGCGAGCTTGTGCTATCAACCATGGTAAGAATTGAGATGATCACTTACCACTAGCCGAGTTCTCGTACAACAATGGGTACCAAGCCAGCATCAAGATGGCGCCCTACAAGGCGCTATATGGAAGAAAATGCCACACATCGCTGAATTGGTGTGAGTCTGGCGAAAGGGTCACCTTTGGGAATGATCTTGTCAATAGTGTGGAAGAAAAAGTTTGGCTGATTCAAGTGAACTTAAAAGCCACCCAGTCAACAGAAAAACAGTATGCGGACCGGAGAAGACGTCCTTTACAATTCAAAGTCGGGGGTCACGTATATCTACGTGTGTCTCAAATGAAGGGTGTGAACAGATTCGGGGTCGGAGGAAAGTTGGCAGCCCGATTCATTGGTCCATTCCAGATTGTGGAAGGATGTGAATCAGTTGCATACCGGCTGGAATTACCAGCGACACTCTCCGGTGTGCATGATGTCTTTCACATTTCTCAGCTGAGAAAGTTCCTCAAGCTTTCAACCACCATTCAGCTGGGAGATATTGAAGAACTGAAACCAGATCTTACTTATTGGGAGGAACAGGTTCAGATTATTGATGAGAAGGCCTGAACCACACGCAACCATAGGTTGTGGTTCTATAAGGCTCTATGGAGTAATCACTCCATAGATGAAGTGACATGGGACAGCGAATGCTTTCTTCACGCTAACTACCCCGACTTTTTAACGTCGCACATCCGGTAATTTTCCACCGTTCTCTCTCTCATTTTTACCTTATAATCTCGAGACGAGATTCTTTTAAGGGGGGACGAATGTAAGGGCCCAAGTTTTTCATTTGCTAAAAAGTGTTCATCACACCACACTCACCTCATTTGAGGAGATCTTATGAACACCTTTGAAGAGCAAGTAAACACCATCAAGAAAGTCATTAGATGATAAACTCACAAAATGCAAAAGTGGTATTTCCCACATGCATTATATAGGGGGTGAGCATATGTTTACCTCATAAATTTGGTTAGGAATGCTCATGCCAAATTTCACCCAAATCCAAAACCTTTTGAAGTATTTTGGGGAATAATTAGAAAAAGGCTAGTTTGAACTTAAATTCAAATTTAAACTCCTTTCACCCCATGAACTCAAAAGTGGGATTCATATTCACACTCAGCACGTTTTTGTGAGCTCACACACCAATTTTCACTCCATTTGGAATTGATCTTGACATGAGCTATTTTGGCTAAATTCAAGTCAAATTTGAATTTCAGTTAACATGTTCTGCAAATTTGATCAGATCAAATCACACTTTGATTCATTCAAATTCAAATTCAAATGGGCATTTGGATGTTCGATCGAACTACAAGGGGTATTAGGGTCCCCAAGAATTAAGAGCAGTAGGAGTTTAATTTTTGAGGTTAAAACTGAGAAGTGGGGCCCTTATGTCAGTCATCCAAGTGATTGAACCGTCTGAAGCCCTGTGCTCGGGTTCTTGCGCGCAGCCGAGCGGACGCCACGGCGAGAACACATCACCACCAGATGTCTGCGTGCTCTGGCCACCGAGCCGTTTCCCCTCACCCTCATCCTCACCCTCAGACGAGCACCAAACTAATTCCTCGCTCACAGTTCCGGTTGCTTCGCTGTCGCACAAAAGAAAAGCGCCACCCGCCGAAGCTCTCTGCTCCACCGTCGCCCGGTCGAGCCAGTGGCTGTCATGCCGAGCTGAGGCTGCAACTGAGTTTGCCGACCCTTGCTTGACGTTCTCGCACCAGTTCCAGCCCGTGACCGATCTTCCTCGGGCTTCTTCGAGCCATTTCTTCTTCATCGGTTCAGACCGAGCCGCCGCCACGGGAACACCTCGTCCGACCACCATAGCCCGCCTTTCTCTGAGCTGCGAACAGCAGAGAGGTTCATTAAGGTTCCCTCTTCCATCACCGCAAGCTCCGGCTGCATGCCATGGGCTACCGTCGCCGGAATTTCACGTTTTTGCGCCGGTGTATAAAAGAGACCACCAGACAACTTTGCAAAATTCATGCTATAAACCGCACCATTCATCACCGAACTTAGTAACCTACATCTAGATGCCCGTGCAAGTCCATTGGATCAGAAACTTCGGAGAACCATCGAGTATATCCACTTTCACATACTGCTGAGATCAAGTTTGGACTCCCCTCAAAATGATCTATTTGCAGTATGGTGCGTACTCATTCATCGAGTAGGGCTGAAGGTTCTCGCCGAGACGGCGATGACTCGACTCCACCACGGGCACCACCATCAACGGTATGGGCAGATGTCATGGCTCATATGGTCGAGTCGAATCAGGAGAACGCAAGACTACTCCGAGCCTTGGTACAGAAAGGATACTCCAACGTACACAACAGGTCGTTCCACCTTGGAACGCCTATTTGGACTTTTTGGCGACTCAACCGCCAATTTTCACGGAAGCTACCGAACCAGTGGAAGCTGATCAGTGGCTTTGGGTTATGGAGTCCAAATTTGGAGTGTTCGAGTGCGATGCTTATCATAAGACATTATTTGTAGCTCAACAGCTACATGGAGCCACCAGAAATTGGTGGTTTGAATATCTCACCACTATTCCGGAAGGCCATCAAGTGGAATGGACAGAATTTTGTGAAGCATTCCGTGCTCGTCACATGCCTACGGGTTTTATCAAGACCCAGCAGCAGGAACTTAGGAAGTTGAATCAGGGGAACATGAATGTCCTCGATTAAGTCAAACGGTTTAACCATTTGGCACAATATGCTTCTGACTATGCGATGAGCGAAGCTGCAAGGTTTGATTAATTTTTCCATGGCCTGAGTGCCATATTAAAGGATAGGTTGGCTTTGTTCAATCAAGGCAATTACACCGAGTTAGTCAGTGCTGCCATGCTGCAAGAACAGGCGACACTTGAGTGTCAAGCAGAGAAGAGGGACCGGAGTGAGGTGCAAGAAGACACAACCGTTGTTCCTCGTAAGTACTGTTTGGTGTATTGCACACCATTGGGTGAAATATGGTAGCCACCAGTAAGATCAACTTATTCAAGCTTTCCTGTTCAAGAACCATGTCTTGAAGCACCACCACAGCTGCAGCAACGATTAATTTCTGGTGCCTCATTGCTGCAGCCAAGTACATCAACTTATCAACCGCAAGTCAGCGAAGAACCGGGGAAATATCGTTGTTCTTTATGCCACCATTTTGGCCATTGTATTCAAGAATGCCGGGAGAAGTTGTTGAACAGCGGACAACCATCATCACCAGGTGGTATGCCGGCACGTGCTCAACTAGACAAAACAGCATTGCAATCCGGGTTTGTGCAACATCATGCTATTGAGGATGTCCCGGAGGGAGCACCGGTGTTAGCGGCCATGTTCACTCTTAAAGACGTACCCATGCTCATACTTTTTGATTCCGGTGCTACCCACAATTTTATCAGCAAATCGTTCATGGGTCAGCACCAATTATCCACCAATACTCCCACGACGAGTTATCTTTTACGTTCACGGGAGGAAATATCTCTGCTAATCAGGTTGTGTGCCGAGCAGCTTTATGTTTGGGAGGAAAAATATACCCAACATCGCTGATTATGTTGGATGGGCAGAAGATAGACATAATATTGGGGATGTATTGGTTAAACCATCACGGTGCTGTTCTTAATATCGGTAACAGGACTGTTCAGATTGACTCGCCGATTCACGGACAGCACACACTGTTTTTAGACAGCGAAGATCCAGAAATGACAGAGGCCTACAACACGGAAGCGATTAAAATTTAAGATATTCCGGTGGTACGTGATTAACCCGATGTGTTTCCCGAGGATTTACTGGGCATGCCGCTCGAACGGGACGCCGAGTTCAAGATTGAACTGGCGCCGGGAACAACACCTATCTCACGAAGGCCTTACAAGATGGCACCTAACAAGCTAGCGGAGTTGAAGGAGCAGCTAAATGAACTCATGAGCAAGGGTTTCATACGACCAAGTTTTTCACCTTGGGGTTGCTCTACGCTGTTCATTGAGAAGGATGAAACACTGAGGCTATGTGTTGATTATCATCCTCTAAATACCGTTACTATAAAGAACAGGTATCCGTTTCCCCGCATCGACATATTATTCGTTCAACTTGTGGATGCAAAGGTATTCTCGAAGATGGATCTTTGGTCCGGATATCATCAAATCAAAATCCGACCGGAGGACATACCGAAGACAGCTTTCTCGACGAGATACGGACCTTATGAGTACCTTGTCATGTCATTTGGGTTAACCAACTCTCCGGCACACTTCATGTACTTAATGAATTCGGTATTCATGCCGGAGTTAGACAAGTTCATCGTGGTATTCATCGATAACATCTTGGTTTACTCCAAATCCGAAGAAGAGCACGTTGAACATTTGCGTATCATGCTACAACGGTTGAGGGAGCACAAGCTATATGCAAAGTTCAGCAAATGTGAGTTCTGGATTGATCAAGTGCGTTTTCTAGGCCATATTATTTCAGCAGAGGGCATTGCTGTGGACCCAAGCGAAATTGAACAAGTGCTGAAGTGGGAATCTCCCAAATCAGTCCACGAGGTCCGAAGTTTCCTAGGTTTAGCAGGGTACTATCAGAGGTTCATTCTGAGCTTCTCAAAAATTGCTAAACCAATGATGGAGCTGCTGAAAAAGGGCACTAAATACATGTGGAATGCAGCATGTGAAACCGCATTCAAAACTCTGCTGAAACATCTCACAACAGCTCCAGTTCTTGCTCAGCCGTACAAGACGAAGCCATTTGATATCTATTGTGATGCATCCGGCATCGGTCTCGTCTGTGTTTTTATGCAAGAAGGGTGTGTGGTGGCGTATGGGTCTCGTCAACTGTGAAACCACGAGCAGCATTATCCAACTCACGTTTTCGAGCTTGCTGATGTGGTGTTGGCGTTGAAGCTGTGGAGGCATTATTTACTTGGCAATCTTGTCCACCTCTACACAGACCATAAAAGCTTGAAGTATATCTTCACGCAGAAGGAGCTGAATATGAGACAATGGAGATGGTTGGAGCTCATAAAAGATTATGAAATCGAGATCCACTACCATCCGGGAAAAGCGAAAGTGGTTGCCGACGCGGTGAGTTGGAAAGCCCTCGTTCACAACTTGGCGGTTGCTGAGCTAGAAGATGAAGAACTGAGTCTCCGTGTCATTCTGTATGGAGCACTTTATAATATTGCTCTCATTCCAATGATCCGAGAAGAGATTGTTGAGGCTCAAAGAAGAGACAGGGGTATGTCTCACATACGGAGAACAATAGACAACAGAGAGATGAAGTGTTTCCGGAAGGATAATGATGGTACGCTATATTTTAATGACCGTATAGTTGTACCGTGTAATATGAAGCCCCAGAGGAAGATCTTGAATAAAGCCCACCTGTCGAAGTTTTCCATTCATCCCAGCAGCAACAAGATGTACCAAGATTTGAAACAGAAATTTTGGTGGACGCGGATGAAGCGGGAAATTGCCAAGTACGTATCCGAGTGTGATACGTGTAGACGGGTCAAGGCTGATCATATGGGGAAAGCCGGACCGCTACAACCACTGAAGATACCGGCGTGGAACTGGGAGGACGTGAATATGGATTTCATCGTCGGATTACGACTCACATCCCGGAAGCATGACTCGATTTGGGTGATCGTCGACCGGTTGATGAAATCAGCTCATTTCATACCGGGTGAACACTCATTATCGAGCCAAGCAATATGCGGAGTTATATATCTCAAGAATTATATGGTGTCCGAAAGACCATCATTTCAGATCGAGGTGCGCTGTTTGTTGCTCGGTTTTGGGAGCAATTGCACGCCTCGTTGGGAACCAAGTTGATTAGAAGCTACACATATCACCCTAAGACCGATGGACAAACGGAGAGGGTGAACCAAGTGCTTGAGGACATGTTGAGAGCATGTGCCATCCACCATGGTAAGAATTGGGATGATCAATTACCGTTGGCGGAATTTTCATACAACAACGGTTATCAAGCGAGCATCAAAATGGCACCATACGAGGCTCTCTATAGCCGGAAATGTCGCACACTGCTAAATTGGTGTGAGTTCGGTGGAAGGGTACTGTTCGGGGTTGATCTTGTCAACGAAGCCGAAGACCGAGTTTGGTTGATACAAGAAAATCTAAAGGATGGACAATCCCGACAGAAAAGCTACGCTGATCAAAAGCGTAGGCCGTTGAATTTTGATGTCAGAGAGCACGTTTATCTTTGTGTATCTTCGATGACGGGAATTTACCGGTTCGGTGTAAAGGGGAAACTCTCTCCCTGCTTTATAGGTCCATTTGCTATCACGGAGAAGTGCAGACCCGTAGCCTACCGGCTGGAACTACCGACAAGTCTTGTGGGTGTTCATAACGTGTTTCATGTGTCACAGCTGTGGAAATTCCTCAAATTCACCGCTGCTATCCTCACCGAAGAAATCGACGAATTGAAACCAGATCTTACCTACACCTAGCGACCGTTTCAGATTGTAGATGAAAAGACCCGGATAACCCAGAACCGGACAATAAAGTTTTACAAGCTGCTGTGGAGTAATCATACCGCGGAAGAGGTGACGTGGGAAAGTGAATATTACCTCCGCACCAATTATCCGGAACTTTTATCATTGTACAGTTTGTAATTACCTCTCCCGTCTCGTTCTTCTTTTGTAATCTCGGGACGAGATTCCTTTAAGGGGGAGGAATGTAAAAGTCCCAAAATTGTATATGAACTAAACCGAGGCTTGAATGGTTATGTGTTGCAAATTCATGAAAATGGGACTTGCAAAACCTTTTTGACACGTAAGGGTGTACATGGTTGTTCATCAAAAAGAGGCTCACATGTTCATTTGAATGTGTTGAACCAATGTGGACTTAAATCCCATGGATGAAATACCATTTGCATCAAAGGTTAAAAATCAGATTTTCAAATTTGAAGTTCAGCACAAATTGTGGCTGAACGTTTAAATACACATGAAACCTCATACATTTAAATTTGAGGAAATTCGTGGTGGCAAACTTTTCATTTTAGGGTGGGCTAAAAAGAAATTAAATAGAAACATTTCCAAATTGGAACCGAATTCAAGTTGAAAGCCAAATTTAAACTGAATTCAGATAATTCAAATCTTAGTCCATTTTTAAACTTCAAAACTTTGGAATGGAAAGGATTAACATGAGAAGATCTTTTGAGAGGAGGAAAGGGGTGGACCCCACTGGTCAGTGGGCCAAATTGGCTTGCAAATGAAGTCTGATCAGGTCTCTGTTTTCCACTCCAACGAGTAGCTTCACCGGGTGCCACCGAGGCTCACACAGAGCCACCTCCTTGTAAAGTTTACTGCGCTGGCGGCCATCTTGGATGCTTCCTTCACTTTCAACGTGATCCTCTCCTCAACAGGCCGAAGCAACGGAGTTTGCTTCCTCCTCGCACACGACCCACAAGAACAGAACGCCGCCGCCTCGGTTCCAAACAGAAACCCACCAAACCGAGCGTGCAACTCCCCTCCGAGCTATAAAACGGCACGGCATGCTTGTTCTCCACTTCCTCGGCGCAAAAACAGCCGAGCTCCGGCTTCCATCACCGTAGAACGGCCTTCTTCCGTGGCAACCTAACACCACCGGCGATCAAGCGCACGTGGACAGCCCAACCGGGGAGCTTTCATGCCCGAGCAAGGACGGCAAATGAGGCGCACAAACTCCATGCTCCTTCCACCCGAACCTCAAGCCAAGCCGTGGATCATCGCCGGCGAATTTGAGGTTTTTGCTCTGGCGGGTGCAAACCGACGTTCCAGTACTAAACTCCAAAATTCTCATTCATTATTCCTTCTTAGATCACCAAAACTTGCACATAGGGGCTGGACAAGCTGGCGATCATTTCCTTTTTAGCAACCCTAGCTTGAAACCGACTCGGAGCGGCGTATTTCAAGCTTTACCAAGCGCGTTCATGGCGGCATCGATCGGGAGCATGGTGAGAACCCATTTGGAGGCATTTTCGAGCACCGTTGCTTCCTTTCCGAGCTAGCTTATCACCCACTGGTTCTTTAGAGCAGTTCGGCCGAATGTTTTGTGGGCTAGAACCGTTGGCCGATGGCACCGAAGTCGTTCCATAGCCGCCGCACGCCGCCGACGGTGTTCCGGCCACCGACAGCTCGAGCTAGCCCCACCGACGTGTTCCTCGACCTCCCAAACCCCCTGAAGGCGATCGTACGGCCGAGAGGCGGCCAGAAACGCCAGGCCGGCGAGCTCCGTCCTTGGTCCGGCAAGCTATCGGCGCGCGCGCGAGACAGAATGAGCGGGAGGAAGAAGAAGGAGGCCGGGCCCAGCTGTCAGCGACCGATAATTTAAAAAGAGGATTGGCTGTGGCTCGGGATCACGTGTGGCTGAGTGTTCTCGAATCTCAGTGGCTGAGGTTTAACACAGTGGGCCGAAGTCGATTTCCAATAGAAAAACAAATCCAGATTGCGCCACGACTTTGGAAAATCATACCTTTGTGTAGGAACCTCCAAATTGAGTGATTCAAATTGGGTTGGATTCATTTTGCAAAGATCTATCCAATATGAACTCCAATTTGTATGAAATTCAATAATAAATCCTGGAAAATTCATGGAATGTTTTCTGAAAAAAAATTATTGAGGGAGTTTGGTTCATCCAAAAATCCTTAAATTTTGTCAGAATATTCTTTAGGATATTGTTGACCATCTAGCGAATTTTTAGCTCATTTTAAGATGATTTGAGTAGGAATTTGCTAAATACAAACTGCTCTGTTCAAAGTGGTCCAGAAACTTTTTCAGAAAAGGTGTCTAACTTGTAAAATCCATTCTAGGCAATTCATAGCTCCAAAAATCATGATACAGTTCAGGCATGCTCTATGAGTTATACTTGAAATTGTAGTTCACTGGATTGGGAATGGAAGTGCACAGTACTTCAGAATTAATTTATTTAGTAGAAATTCTTAAGGAATTATTCTGGTGGATACTCAAGTAAAAGGCCTGAATTTTGGAACAAAGGACATTCTTGTGACCAGGAACTCACATGTAAGGTTTCAGCTCAAGTTGTGACTTAGAACTCCTTGTATTGGTTTTCCATGCTTATGTATGTGGGAAAATACATAAGAGTATTATAGGAATTGTAGGAGACACAATTTGCATCCACATTAGCTGCAATTTGGCAAGCTAAGTCTCTGTGTAGTGTAAGACTTCCTATAAAAATTTCGAAGTCATTGGAGATCAGGATCTTTAGTTATGTGCAAATCATTCTAGTTCATCTCTTATGTTCATTAGGAAACTTAGTTTATAAACTAAACCCCTAAGACAGCTTTAGTTTCATTGATGTTTCTTAGCACAACAGAGGCAACAAAGCCATTCTTGGCATTTCCACACAGCCTCTGTTCTTAAGAAGTCAAGTCTTTAATTCTTTCCATTGCATTATAAAAATTTGTGCATATACATGTCGGTAGGGTTCACAACGAAGGGGGTTCGAAGGAGTGATTCAATAAAGTTGGATCAGACTCCGGAGGATCAAGGAATTGATCAGCAAGGAACAGCAACACTAACTTCTTATATATATTACATCACTGCAAAATAGGCAAGCTCCGATTTGCATTTAACAGCTGTTAAGTTTTTACTTTGTATTCACTCTTTGGTTACGAAATGGAATGTGCATTAGGTATAGTTGTTTTGATACTCCTCTTGCATGACCAGAAAAACCCCTGGAGTATTGGGTAGATGTCTTTTCATCGTGCAGAACTGCCATGCTTAAGTAGGGTTCGGTAGAAGTCGAGTGGTGAGATGCTACTCGCATAAACAGGAAAAAAGGGGGCATACGTGATTGGTTCAGAAAATTGTTAGCAAGTTGAAGTTGAGACCGACAGGTTGTAGGAGCAACAGGACATAGGGGCCTTGGTGCGTTAGACCTGTCCATGTCGTTCAAGGATCGATCCGTATGCGGCCCTGTTGAGCAAGTTTGAGTTGTGTACCGGACTCATGCTGGCTATATGGATCCCAGTAAATCGATGTACCTCGGGAAGCTTGCATTGAGACTTTTCCGGTCGCCTCAGATGAGAGGGCCGGTGTGCAGTATGTGGGTAACACTCTCATGACATCTCATGTTGGTAGGTGCACCATGAGGGGGGCTATTGCACGGGACGATCGGATCGATTCAACGTAGGTGAAACGGGGGAAAGGCTGCCACGTACGACGTCAATGATGGTTGCTGTAGGAAACGTTGAGTACGGGCGTACGTTTTGTGTAGTCCGGGTGTCTTTTATTCGAATCACCGTCGCTCGCGGAAGAGGATTGAGCATACTTGTTCTCACAGTTGTGACGTAGTAAGAACTTGCAATTGAGATAAGAACTAATCATTGTGGATTGAAGTTCATACTAGCTTTGTGCTGTTATCTTTTATGTATAGTTAGAGCAAACTCGATTCATTTACACCGTGAGCAATTCACATCGGGGAAAAGCGTTTCTTGTTTGATTGTGGACTCCCGATGTGGGGTGCCCAAGGTCACTATTAATTTGCTGCTAATAAGACTTGAAAGTAAGGATTCACATTTAGGTGAGTTTATTAGGCATTATTCTATCCTACTTTATGTCGATACCCAAATGTAGAGTTTCGTGACTAGGTTGACGGTTAAGTTTTGCTGAGCTTTATGCTCACGGATACTATACTAGTTGTTTTGCAGGTATTGACTCTAATGCTATGAGTGGTTGTCCGATGAGACTCGGAACCCTCTGAGTTGATGAGAGGTCCAACCACCCGTTCACGGGGCCGTGCCGCTCGCCCGGGGATCGCATTGGGTGGTGCCGTGATATGCGGCACCCAACAGCACACTTATAAGGAAAACATGTATTACATAAATCAAAAGCGGAAGCTTACAAGTGTTCTCTGTAAATAATTTACATCAAATAGCTACAGCGGAAGACTATAATCATCTCACGTTGAATAATGTGACACCTGGTTCCGAAAATAGAACCAAGTGAATACATATGTGTGCCCAGGATGTTCATCACACATACACATGTAAGCCACAAATTAAATTCAGAATATAACCATGAATAAATAGTGTTTAAGTACTTGATTACATCGACTCATTGTCTCACTCCTGAATCTCTAACTTATTCTTGCAGCGGAAGTCTCTAAACGACAGCGGAATATCAATAAAGGCAGCAGGCTCCATCTTCAACTCCACAGGCATGTTGACGGTAGTTCGCACGCCTAGTACTCTACATGGTCCTCGAAGTACTCATCTCCTGTAGCTGATGTTTATGTGGTAATGCAAGGGTGAGTACATGTCGTACTCAGCAAGTGCGGGAAAAGTATGACATGTAGCTTACGACAAGGTATGGAATAAAAAGGCTAATTGCAGCAAGCAAATTTTATTTCACAAACATGGTAAAAACAGCAACTAAATCTAGATGGATTAAATCCCAATATAACCAAGTAATCAGCAACATTGTTTCATCATAATTCACCATTTATCAAGTCTCAACTTGTAAAGGTCCCAAAAATGTGAGTACAAAGAAACATGAGTTTGCACAAATGTTGAAGTCATGTGTATGAAAAAGGGGCTTAGTTGAAACTTTTTCCCACATATGATAATATAGGTGAGATTGTTCTAAACAAACTTAGGGTTACTGCATGGATGGACCTCATGTGGATTAAAAACACAGAAATGAAGAGCTCAAGTGCAATGGAAGGGTTTAAAAATCAGAGATGAACTAAATGTAAATTCAAACTTCAAGTGAGGGGATGACACAATGGAAATTCAAAACTGTTGTGTCCAAACTATTGTTTGCAGCAGCTAACACAAGAATCAAGTTGCATATTTGGATTCCTTAGGTCCAAATTAGTGGGGAGGCAAAGTTTCATTAATTTTAGAAAAGGTATGCTGCCCATTTTTCCAAATGGAGTTAAATATACAAAGAATTCAAATATACATTTGAATTTGGAGTAAATTTGTCCAACTAACCAAATGTAGCTCAGTTTTAAACTCCAAATATTTGAATTCGTCACTTGCCAAGTTTTGGAGATCTTTGGAGGGGTGAAGATGGACTGACTGGTGGGGCCCACATGTCATAGAGGTGGTTAAATGGAGAAATATCCTAGTAATTAGTCTCTGTTTTTCCTCCTCTACACAAAGCCACCTCTGTTTCCACCGTGTGCCCCCGAGAAGCACCGGGCGACAGCTCCTGCTCCTCCCTCTCTCGCGCTGGCAACCGGGCAGCAACTCGCCCCTCCTCTACGTAATCCACTCCCGACACAGCTGAGCCAAACGTGTTTGTTTTCCTCCCACGATCAGCAGCCACCCCGTGCGCTGTTTTCCCTCACCAGCGACGCCTCCACTGCTCCCTGTCTCCCGGCCAACCCAACGCCTCTCCAGCAGGCTCAAGAGGCCACCGAGGTGCGCCAGGAGGTACTGATCATCATCCCGTCGTCCCCCTGCTCTCCCCCGACGCCGGCTCGCCAGAATTCGATTTTTGGCGCCGGCGCACGTATGGAACAGACCGTGTTTAATTCGTGAAATTCTCCCAAATCTATTGATCATACCTCCTACAATTCAAACCACAGCAACTAGATGCCCTAGCGCCCTCCCACGCCGAGAACCAAAGAAAACCGACCCTTCTATGCCCCGGGCGACGAGAAATCGTCGCCGGCGGCCAAAACTGCCACGGTCCACGGTGACGACTAGGTTGCAGCCACTTTCTGCATAATTTGATCTCCGTTCCATGTTCCTAGAACCATAGGGATGCTGTAGGACATCATAGCTCGCCGGGAGATGCTTTGGACACGCTGGAACGTGACCATGTCGAGCTCCCGAGCCGCCCCGCCGGTGCCGACCCACCTACAGCCGTTTTCATGCGGGAAACCTTGCCCGGCAGCTGCGCCACGTTCCCAGGAGCATGTAGGGCGAAACCGGAGCTCATTTGGTGGAGAAACGAGAGAGAACGAGCCATGCCAAGTTTTCTGCCGGTGTGCACCCGCGGGCTCTGGCGGGAGGTTGAAGAAGCACCTGACCTGTGGGCCCCACGTGTGACTGTGCTGTTTAAAATCAAACAGAGAGTTGTTCAAACTTGTAAAATGCATAACTTGGTGTAGGAAGATCCAAAAATAGTGAGATAAATTTTGTTGGATTCCTCTAAGAGAGTACTATCCAGGGGTACAGCCCAATATTTATGAAAATCCCTGGTTTTTGCTCATTAATTCATATAAGGAAAAATTGTAGGAATTTTTCCAGGATCTCTGTGTAGTGGAAAATTCCCAAATTTGGGACGGAGATTCCTCCGAAAATGCCTGAACTCCAGTAAAATTTTCAGAAGCATTGGACCTCATTTGCTTGGCCAAATGTGGTGTTAATTCCTTATGTCTCTGAAAATGGGAAAAATAAACAGAGTTCGATTTCAGAATTTTCCCCCAAACTTTAGAACCTCATAGATCTTGCTAGGAAGCCCCAAATTTAGTGATTCAAATTGGGTTGGATTCCTATTGAATAGCTCTGTCCAAATCAACAACCCAATTTGTATGAAACTCATTATTTAATTCTGGAAAATTCTTTAAAGCTTTTCAGCAAAAGGATTTTAGAGGGAGTTTGGCTAATCCAAAAATCCTCAAATTTTGCCAGAATATTCTATAGGGTATTAGTGAACCCCTGTAGTTGATGTGATCAGAGCAATTCAGCTTTGAAGATGCTGTGTTCAATTGAATACAGAAACATTTTCAGAGAATTTCCAAAACTTGGAAATTCAGTTCTGGACAGATCTTAGCTCCAACAATGCTAGGAAAATTCATGCAAACTCTATGATCTATAATTGAAATTGTAGTTCACTAAGTTTGGCATGAACATGGGTGTGATCTCAGAATTAATTCTTCTTTGCTTAATTGCTTAGAAAATTATTCTGAACAAACCACTCAATGAAAAGTGCTAATTTTTGGTCCAGAGGGTTTTCTTGTGACAAGGAATTCACATGAAAATGCTCAGCTCCATTGGAGCTCTGGATCACCCCAGTGCTGTTTAACCTCTTAAGGTGATCAATATAGAAGAGGGGGAAACCACTTAACACTAATCATGTGTTTAGATCGAAACCTAAACCACTAGCACCAGTGTCATTTTAAATTCTTAAACAGAGTTCCAGTTTTTAAAAACTTGTTATAGGAACTTGTAGCAAAGTCTTTACAATTAAACAATTGTGCATATGCATTACGTGTAGCATCTACGTGAAGGACTTCAAGTCATCGGAGGGGAGATCAACGAAGGAGGACAGCACTTGATCAAGCCGAGTGATCTTCACTAACTGAATCTGCATATATATATATAAGTCCCCTGCAAAACAAAGGCAAGCCCCGGTTTGCATCTAAATTACAAGCTTTTATTTGTATTCACTTTACTTGGTCTAGTAATTTGTTTATTGCATTAAGTCTAGATGGTATGAAGCCCCAAATGCATGACCCAGAAAACCATGGAGTTTAAATGTAGAATAGGTTATCAATTGATTATAACTGATAATCTCAAGTTAACAAAGTGGATTAAAAGAAGCAAAAACTCGAGTGGGCAGATTCCTACTCGTGAAACGGGGTTAAGGGGGATCAATCGGAAGAGTTGGGAATTGATCCTCATAGGGAATGGAGACCGGGCAGTGGATGGAAGGTCAAGGACATGGTCCTGTGAGCCTAGTCTATGTCTGAGTCGATTAAGGCCCGTTCTCGTGTGCGGCCCCGCTGGACAAGTTTGAGATGTGTACCGGATGCATACTGGCTATATGGGACCCAGGAAACCGATGTAACATGTTAACCTAGGTGTAGAGGCATACCTCACCGTCGGATGCCGATGCAGAAAGGATAGAGAAGTCGGCTCTACGAGGGTTTGCCATAGAGAGACTTAATCCCAGTCGGTGGGACCGGTTCGACATTTGGGTGTCGTGTGAAAGGTTGCCACGTACGGCGTCAGTGACGGTTGCTGTGTGCAACGTCGAGTACGGGCATACGTGTCGTGTCAGCTGGGTGTTTTTGATTGCAATCACCGTCGCTCGCGGTAGTGAGCATACTTGTACACTGAGTCGTGACATAGTAATAAACTGGGAAACGTTTAATATGCTTCGTGAGTAATCCTCATAATGGAGATGAGGAAAGATCAATACTTCACTAAATTTACTTTCCACCTTGGGCTAGTAGTGTCGAGGCAAAGCGTTTCTTGTTTGATTGTGGAGTCTCGACGGTAATGGCGCAAGGTCTGTATGAGTCTAGGGTAGCTCACTAAAGTTAGTTTCACCTCGGGCAAGTGACATCGAGATGAAGCGTTTCTTGTTTGATTGTCAAGTCTCAATGTAAATTGCGTGAGGACTATAAAAGTTGCTTAAAAACTTAAAGTAAGGATTTTCTTTTAGCTCAAAGTCATCTTTTATGTAAACTTCTATATTCGGCCCTCTATTTTCATCATGTAGAGTTTCATGATTAGGGTGACGGGTCAGTCTTGCTGAGCTTCGTGCTCACAGATACTACCTAAGTTGTTTTGCAGGTAATAACTGTAGGCTGATATGTACGGGTGCCTGATGAGACTCGGAACTCCCCGAGTGGTGAACTCGTGGCAACCCCTGCCGCTGCTATTATGACAGTGTTGCTAGCGAGAAGGGTCCGCGGGCTGGAAACCTTCTCGGTTGCTTAGCATAGGTATGAGACGTGAGTTGTAATAGTCTTCCGATGTAGTTTAATTTGAGAAGTATGTGTAAAATTTACACTTTGTAAGCTTCCGCGTGATGTATGTAATATGATGATTTATTATGTGTGCTGTCGGGTGCCGCATCGCACGGCACCACCCAATGCGATTCCCGGGTGAGGTGCCCGTTCCTGTCAACCGGGGCGGCGGGCCTTCACAGCGTGGTATCAGAGCCGCATTAGTAATAGCACACGGAATAAGGATCGTATTACGATAAAAACTTAGGATACGGTGAGGAAACGGTATTAGGCCCACATAAGGACTATAGTAGTATAGTTACTTAAAGTGGCAGCGCTAACATACTTGTTATAATTCTGAAATTTTTATTACGTAATGACGCACCTACGCTCAGGTAAACATGGTAAGGAACGCCACCGAAAGTGGTTCAATTTCGGTTAGCTCCCCTGACGAGGAAAGTGGTTCAGGGCTAGATCTCACAGCTTGGTGTGAGATGTCAATATGAAACTCTTGGACTCTTCATGTTCCTGAGTTCATATGAAACGCTGATCCCTAGCGTGCAGTAGGCAAGTAAGTGGAGACCCCATCACGTGGCCAGTAACGCGAAAGTGTGTTCGTCTGGAAATAGCCCAGGAGGACATACGCAGCGCTTGCCATCGGCGTGCCCTGCAGGGCAGTAGGTGGTATCCGTTGGGTTGATAACATTCCCAACCGTGACAACCCGTTCATGACATACTCGGGTTCCCCGTCGTGTGGTGTTGAAACACGATCACGTACCTTGAGACGTGACTTAACTCAAGGACCGCCGTCTGACAATGATACGGGCATTTATATTTACTTTCAAATATGGAACTGCCTGAAATGAAACAACCTTTGAGTGCACCACTATTGAGTTTTCTTCTGCAGGTACCAACCACGTACGTATCCCGGGTAGTACACGTGTGCGAGAGACCGTCTTAGTGCCACTGATCATACGTATATGCCGGTATAAGACGGTTTAGGATTTTCTTTTGGAGAGGCAACGTAGTACCGACATTGTTCTTACGGTGCATCGACACCGTACCACACATAATAACCACTTCCCTATGAAGAAATGATTCATGAGCTAACTTTCAACTAAAAATGGAAGTTTGAAACAAATATTAGTTACTGAACTCTTATTTTGAACTAGGATTCAAATAAGAGAATGTCTAGGTATCAAAGATTTCAAAAACAGAGTGCTCTGTTTCTAGCAGAATTTTTTTTCTGGACTTTAACAGAGCATAACTCTGAGTAGATTTAACCAATTAAGGTGTATGATACAGTTCTGGAAAGATTTTCAAGTGTTATACAACTTTCTTGTAGACCTCCAGAGCAAAATCACAGATTAAGTTGGTGAAAAGTACAGATGATGGCAAACTGTTCAGGACCAGGACAGTACCAAAAACATCTCTGGACCTTTCTGTTTTTAAGCCATAACGTCCTGTAGAAAAATCCCTAAGAAGCCTGTGATACACCGTTGGAAAGGTTATGAGATATGCAACCTTGTTGTAGTGCAAGGGTTGTTCAGATTCTTGTTGTATTTTCATACGCAACTGTGATAAAGTCAGCCACATACAAAGGAGATGCTGGCAAATTTTATCCAGAAAATCTGTCAATTTTGCGAAATCATAACTTTTGATCTAGAAGTGATATGAAGGCATTTGGATACTTGTTGGAAAGATATTGAAGTTAACTTAAACTCTGGTATTCAACATGAGTATGAAAAATTCTTTTAACTGGATCGAAATCTGGTTTGTTTAAGGACCGGTCAATCTGCTTTTAAATCCATGCTGTTAGCTACATCAGTTTGCGCTTGAATCATTTTGCTTACATGTTAAGATTTCATTATCAGTGTTGCACTACTTTGTTTATGGAATAAATCAAGTGATAGTGTTGAGATGATAATGAACTCTTGCAATTGCAGAATGGTGCGAACTCGTTCCATGAGTGAGGTGGGTGGTTCCAGTGGTGGTCGTGGTGATAACTCTCCACAGCGAGAGCAGCGAGCTCCGCAACCGCAGCCGCCACCAGGACCTTCACCCACGGTCACAATGGCGGACATTCTGGTTGCCATGACGGGTGCAACCGATGAGCGCACCGATTTGCTCCGCACCCTGGTGATGAATACATCCCGTCAAGGGGGATGTCAAGACGAAGACTTGCGCCAACCTCTACTGAATTCCTATGTTGAGTTCTTGGCAACTCAACCACCGGTTTTCGTTGAATCTGAGGATCCTCTGGTGGCGGATAGCTGGATCCGTACCATTGAGTCTAAGTTCGGGTTGCTTCAATGCACCGAACATCAGAAAGTTTTATACGCGGCGCAACAACTTCACGGGTCTGCCAGTGCATGGTGGGCAAATCAACTCGCCTCCTTACCAGCTGGACATGACTGTACATGGGCAGAATTCCGGAAGGCATTTCTCGCGTATCATGTTCCGTCCGGAATAATTCAGCGAAAACTCGAGGAGTTTCTGGCCTTAAAACAAGGAGGGAGGGCTGCATACGAGCATTCGCGAGTGTTCAACAAGCTGGCACAGTATGCGCCTCAACACGTGAACACCGAAGCACAAAAGTGTGAGTGGTTCTTCCGCAGCCTCAATCCCAAGCTAAAGGAGAGACTTGTGTTAGCTGATCGAAAGAACTTCAACGAATTGATGAGTGCTGCCATCATGGTTGAAGATGCTCAGCGGGAAGTTCAGGCTGAGAAAAGAAAGAACCATGTACCACCGGAGAGTAGCAGTAGTGCTCCGCAGAAATACAGGGTGGTAGACAGTACCTTGAACTGTCAGCTGATGCAGCCGGCTCGACGACTCCAGCAACATTCAGGTCGTTCAGCTCAATACTCTGAAGTCGGACAGCTGCAACAACGGTATATGCAGCCACGTTATTCTGTTCCTCAAGTGTTCTTGCCACAACAGAATACAACTAGTGTCCGTACACAGAGCAACCAGGAACCGGCTGTGAAACCGTGCTTCACGTGCGGGTACTTGGGTCTCGTCAGCAAGAAGTGTCCAGAAAGGATACACCATAGAGAAACTACACCGAGGCGGGGTATAAATCAACCCCGTGCTCAGCTTCAAGGAACAGCACCAAAATCCGGGTGCATTTATCATACAGCTCTAGAGGATGTGCCAGATGGGGCACCTGTGCTAGCGGGAATGTTCACCCTCAATGGACTGCCCGTGTAAATATTATTTGACTCTGGAGCTACACACAATTTCATCAGCAGGTTGTTTGTGTGCAAAGCTGAGCTCTCCACCTCTACACCGAAGGATCACTACCTTATCCGCTCACCGGGTGGAAATATAGCTGCTAATGAAGTAGTGATCAAAGCACCCTTGTGCTTAGGTGGAAACTTATACCCCACCACCCTAATTGTGTTAGAGGGGCAGAAGATCGACGTGATTCTAGGAATGGCGTGGATGAACTACCATGGGGCTGTTCTTGATATTGGTCCACAGATTGTTAGTTTGGACTCTCCAATCTACGGTCTCCAAACGCTCATACTTGAAGCCGTGGATTCTAAAAATCCAGTGGTGTACCACAGTGTGACCACGAAACTGGAGGATATTCCAGTGGTCCGTGAGTACCCAGATGTGTTTCCCGACGATCTTCCAGGGATGCCGCGTGAGAGGGATGTGGTATTCAAGATCGAGTTAGCACCGGGAACCACACCAATATCTCGGAGGCCGTACAAAATGTCTCCGAAGGAATTAGCGGAACTGAAAGAACAGCTAAAGGACTTAATGGACAAAGGGTTCATCCGACCAAGCTCATCGCCATGGGGCTGTTCAGCCCTCTTTGTGAAGAAAAAGGATGAGTCACTTCGATTATGTGTGGATTATCGGCCGCTGAATGCAGTGACGATAAAAAATAAATATCCACTGCCGCGGATTGATATATTGTTTGATCAGTTGGTGGTTGCCAAGGTATTCTCCAAGATGGACTTACGGTCTGGTTATCATCAGATAAAAATCAGAGCGGAGGATATACCGAAGACGGCTTTCTCGACTAGATACGGGCTCTATGAGTATCTAGTCATGTCTTTCGGGCTAACAAATGCACCCGCACACTTCATGTATCTCATGAATTCTGTATTCATGCCAGAGTTGGATCAGTTCGTCGTGGTTTTCATCGACGACATTCTCGTATACTCCAAATCGGAGGAGGAGCACACCAAACATCTTCATATTGTGCTCCAACGGTTACGGGAACATAATCTGTATGCCAAATTCAGCAAGTGTGAATTTTGGATCAGCAAGGTACCATTTTTAGGCCACATTATTTCAGCGGAGGGTGTGGCCGTGGATCCAACCAAAATTGAGCAAGTCTTGAAGTGGGAGTCTCCAACATCGGTTCATCAAATCCGCAGTTTTCTAGGACTAGCGGGTTATTACCAGAGATTTATTCCCAGCTTCTCGAAGGTGGCTAAACCAATGACACAGTTATTAAAGAAGAGCAGCAAGTATGTGTGTACAGAGGTCTGTGAAGAGGCATTTCAAACTCTAAAGAAACATCTCACAACGGCACCGGTCTTAGCCCAACCGGATACAACAAAGCCATTTGATGTTTATTGTGATGCCTCAGGTTGGACTTGGCTGCGTCTTAATGCAAGATAGACGCGTGATCGCGTATGGGCCTCGTCAAATCCGCAACCACGAGCAGCACTACCCTACTCATGACCTAGAACTTGCTGCGGTGGTGCTGGCATTGAAGATGTGGAGGCACTACTTACTCGGGAATTTAGTGCACCTCTACACCGACCATAAGAGACTCAAATATATATTCACTCAGAAGGATATCAACATGAGGCAGCGGAGATGGTTGGAACTAATCAAATATTATGAGCTCGAGATCCATTACCATCCGGGCAAAGCTAACGTAGTGGCTGATGCACTCAGTCGTAAGTCCCACGTTAATAACTTGTCAGTTGTTCCGGAGGAGGAGGAAGAACCAAGCTTGCAGGTGATTCCGTATGGGGCGTTGTATAATCTTGCTCTTGTGCCCACCATTAGAGAAGAGATTATACAAGCCCAGAAGAGGGATAAAGGAATGCGGAAAATCCGGGCAAGAATCAAGGAGGATAAAATGAAATGTTTCCGGGAAGATGAACAAGGGGTGTTATGGTTTAACAGCCGTATCGTGGTGCCCCGGAACCTGAAGCTAAGGAAGAAAATCCTCGATGAAGCTCATAGGTCCAAGTACTCGATACATCCAAGAAGCAATAAGATGTATCAGGACCTTAAGACAAAATTTTGGTGGACTCGGATGAAGCGAGAAATTGCCAAGTATGTATCCGAGTGTGATACATGTCGGCGAGTCAAAGCTGATCACATTAAGAAAGCGGGAATGCTCCAACCGTTAAGTATTCCGGCATGGAAGTGGGAGGACATCAGCATGGACTTTATTGTCGGACTACCTCTCACGTCCAGAAAGCATGACTCCATTTGGGTGATTGTTGATCGCTTAACAAAATCAGCCCACTTCATCCCAGTGAATACGGGATTCCATACTAAACAATATGCAGAGTTGTATCTCTCCAGAATTGTATGCTTGCATGGAGTCCCCAAGACCATCATATCAGACCGAGGTTCAATATTTGTTGCTCGTTTCTGGGAGCAACTTCATGAATCTCTGGGTACAAAATTAATCAGAAGCTCAGCATACCATCCCCAGACTGACGGTCAAACGGAGAGGGTGAACCAGATTTTGGAAGATATGCTGAGGGCATGTGCCATAGATCATGGAAAGAACTGGGATAACCATTTGCCATTAGCAGAATTCTCTTACAACAGTGGTTACCAATCCAGTATTAAAATGGCACCATACGAAGCACTTTTTGGCAGGAAGTGCCGCACACCACTCAATTGGTGTGAATCTGGCGAGAGGGTGATTTTCGGCATTGATCTTGTAAAAGATGCCGAAGAGCGGGTCCAGTTGATTCAAGAGAACCTCAGGGCCGCTCAATCTCGCCAGAAGAGCTATGCAGACCAGCGACGCCGACCCTTGTGTTCTGAATTCGGAGATCATGTCTATCTCCGAGTATCCCCGATGAAAGGAATTCATCAATTCGGGGTCAAGGGAAAGCTAGCTCCTCGCTTTGTGGGTCTGTTCCGTATTACAGAACGGTGTGGACCAGTGGCCTACCGTTTGGAGCTGCTACCATCCTTATCGGGCATCCACAACGTCTTCCATGTCTCACACTTGAGAAAGTATTTGAAGAGACCGACGGAGATCTTTTTAGAAGACATGGAGATATTGCAACCGGATCTCACCTACGTCGAGAAGCCCATCGAGATTATCGATGAAAAGAGTCGGATCACTCGAAATCGGACTTTGAAATTTTACAAAGTCCTGTGGAGTAATCACACACCGGAAGAAGCGACTTGGGAGAGTGAAGATTACATCCACAAGAACTATCCGGAACTTTTGTCGTAATTGTTGTAATTACCTTCCGCCTCATCTTTCTTTTGTAATCTCGGGACGAGATTCTTTTAAGGGGGGAGGATTGTAAAGGTCCCAAAAATGTGAGTACAAAGAAACATGAGTTTGCACAAATGTTGAAGTCATGTGTATGAAAAAGGGGCTTAGTTGATACTTTTTCCCACAAGCGATAACATAGGTGAGATTCTTCTAAACAAACTTAGGGTTACTGCATGGATGGACCTCATGTGGATTAAAACCACAGAAATGAAGAGCTCAAGTGCAATGGAAGGGTCTAAAAATCAGAGATGAACTAATGTAAATTCAAACTTCAAGTGAGGGGATGACACAATGGAAATTCAAAACTGTTGTGTCCAAACTATTGTTTGCAGCAGCTAACACAAGAATCAAGTTGCATATTTGGATTCCTTAGGTCCAAATTAGTGGGGAGGCAAAGTTTCATTAATTTTTGAAAAGGTTTGCTGCCCATTTTTCCAAATGGAGTTAAATATACAAAGAATTCAAATATACATTTGAATTTGGAGTAAATTTGTCCAACTACCCAAATGTAGCTCAGTTTTAAACTCCAAACATTTGAATTGGTCACTTGCCAAGTTTTGGAGATCTTTGGAGGGGTGAAGATGGACTGACTGGTGGGGCCCACATGCCATAGAGGTGGTTAAATGGAGAAATATCCTAGTAATTGGTCTCTGTTTTTCCTCCTCTACACAAAGCCACCTCTGTTTCCACCGTTTGCCCCCGAGAAGCACCGGGCGACAGCTCCTGCTCCTCCCTCTCTCGCGCTGGCAACCGGGCAGCAACTCGCCCCCTCCTCTACGTAATCCACTCCCCACACAACTGAGCCAAACGTGTTTGTTTTCCTCCTCACGATCAGCAGCCACTCCGTGCACCCGCGGGCTCTGGCGGGAGGTTGAAGAAGCACCTGACCCGTGGGCCCCACGTGTGACTGTGCTGTTTAAAATCAAACAGAGAGTTGTTCAAACTTGTAAAATGCATAACTTGGTGTAGGAAGCTCCAAAAAGAGTGAGATAAATTTTGTTGGATTCCTCTAAGAGATTACTATCCAGGGGTACAGCCCAATATTTATGAGAATCCATGGTTTTTGCTCATTAATTCATATAAGGAAAAAAATTGTAGGAATTTTTCCAGGAGCTCTGTGTAGTGGAAAATTCCCAAATTGGGAAGGAGGTTCCTCCAAAAATGGCTGAACTCCAGTAAAATTTTCAGAAGCATTGGACCTCATTTGCTTGGCCAAATGTGGTGTTAATTCCTTATGTCTCTGAAAATGGGAAAAATAAACAGAGTTCAATTTCAGAATTTTCCCCCAAACTTTAGAACCTCATAGATCTTGCTAGGAAGCCCCAAATTTAGTGATTCAAATTGGGTTGGATTCCTATTTAATAGCTCTGTACAAATCTACAACCCAATTTGTATGAAACGCATTATTTAATTCTGGAAAATTCTTTAAAGCTTTTCAGCAAAAGAATTTTAGAGGGAGTTTGGCTAATCCAAAATTCCTCAAATTTTGCCAGAATATTCTATAGGGTTTTAGTGAACCCCTGTAAAAATTTCAGATCAATTGGAGTTGATGTGATCAGAGCAATTCAGCTTTGAAGATGCTGTGTTCAATTGAATACAGAAACATTTTCAGAGAATTTCCAAAACTTGGAAATTCAGTTCTGGACAGATCTTAGCTCCAACAATGCTAGGAAAATTCATGCAAACCTATGATCTATAATTGAAATTGTAGTTCACTAAGTTTGGCATGAACATGGGTGTGATCAGAATTAATTCTTCTTTGCTTAATTGCTTAGAAAATTATTCTGAACAAACCACTCAATGAAAAGTGCTAATTTTTGGTCCAGAGGGTTTTCTTGTGACAAGGAATTCACATGAAAATGCTCAGCTCCATTGGAGCTCTGGATCACCCCGGTGCTGTTTAACCTCTTAAGGTGATCAATATAGAAGAGGGGGAAACCACTTAGCACTAATCATGTGTTTAGATCGAAACCTAAACCACTAGCACCAGTGTCATTTTAAATTCTTAAACAGAGTTCCAGTTTTTAAAAACTTGTTATCGGAACTTGTAGCAAAGTCTTTACAATTAAACAATTGTGCATATGCATTACGTGTAGCATCTACGTGAAGGACTTCAAGTCATCGGAGGGGAGATCAAGGAAGGAGGATAGCACTTGATCAAGCCGAGTGATCTTCACTAACTGAATCTGCATATATATATATATATATATATATATATATATATATATATATATATATATATATATATATAAGTCCCCTGCAAAACAAAGGCAAGCCCCGGTTTGCATCTAAATGACAAGCATTTATTTGTATTCACTTTACTTGGTCTAGTAATTTGTTTATTGCATTAAGTCTAGATGGTATGAAGCCCCAAATGCATGACCCAGAAAACCATGGAGTTTAAATGTAGAATAGGTTATCAATTGATTATAACTGATGATCTCAAGTTAACAAAGTGGATTAAAAGAAGCAAAAACTCGAGTGGGCAGATTCCTACTCGTGAAATTGGGTTAAGGGGGATCAATCGGAAGAGTTGGGAATTGATCCTCATAGTTGGGAATGGAGACCGGGCAGTGGATGGAAGGTCAAGGACGTGGTCCTGTGAGCCTAGTCTATGTCTGAGTCGATTAAGGCCCATTCTCGTGTGCGGCCCCGCTGGACAAGTTTGAGATGTGTACCGGATGCATACTAGCTATATGGGACCCAGGAAACCGATGTAACATGTTAACCTAGGTGTCGAGGCATACCTCACCGTCTGATGCCGATGCTGAAAGGATAGAGAAGTCGGCTCTACGAGGGTTTGCCGTAGAGAGACTTAATCCCAGTCGGTGGGACCGGTTCGACATTTGGGTGTCGTGTGAAAGGTTGCCACGTACGGCGTCAGTGACGGTTGCTGTGTGCAACGTCGAGTACGGGCGTACGTGTCATGTCAGCCGGGTGTTTTTGATTGCAATCACCGTCGCTCGCGGTAGTGAGCATACTTGTACACTGAGTCGTGACGTAGTAATAAACTGGGAAACGTTTAATATGCTTCTTGAGTAATCCTCATAATGGAGATGAGGAAAGATCAATACTTCACTAAATTTACTTTCCACCTTGGGCTAGTAGCGTCGAGGCAAAGCGTTTCTTGTTTGATTGTGGAGTCTCGACGGTAATGGTGCAAGGTCTGTATGAGTCTAGGGTAGCTCACTAAAGTTACTTTCACCTCGGGCAAGTAACATCGAGATGAAGCATTTCTTGTTTGATTGTGGAGTCTCGATGTAAATTGCATGAGGACTATAAAAGTTGCTTAAAAACTTAAAGTAAGGATTTTCTTTTAGCTCAAAGTCATCTTTTATATAAACTTCTATATTCGGCCCTCTATTTTCATCATGTAGAGTTTCATGATTAGGGTGACGGGTCAGTCTCGCTGAGCTTCGTGCTCACAGATACTACCTAAGTTGTTTTGCAGGTAATAACTGTAGGCTGATATGTACGGGTGCCTGATGAGACTCGGAACTCCCCGAGTGGTGAACTCATGGCAACCCCTGTCGCTGCTATTATGACAGTGTTGCTAGTGAGAAGGGTCCGCGGGCTGGAAACCTTCTCGGTTGCTTAGCATAGGTATGAGACGTGAGTTGTAATAGTCCTCCGCTGTAGTTTAATTTGAGAAGTATGTGTAAAATTTGCACTTTGTAAGCTTCCGCGTGATTTATGTAATATGATGCTTTATTATGTGTGCTGTTGGGTGCCGCATCGCACGGCACCACCCAATGCGATTCCCGGGCGAGGTGCCCGTTCCCATGAACCGGGGCGGCGGGCCTTCACACAACCAGTCCATAATCTTTCTCAAGTTCATCTCATACTCATAACTATTCATAACCATCTCATATTCATATAATCGAAACCAAACTCACTTTCATGACTCAAAACAGTCTCAAAACCAATCCCAATGACCATACCATTACCATACCGAATAACCATCCCAACTTTCCCTCTAATCATGTGAGTTGGCCAGGTGCTTGTGACCGGAAGCATGGCTATCATGATAGTTTTACACTCTGCAGAGGCGGCACCACTTTACCCACAAGTTCATGATTTCGTCACCTGTCAGCGACTGCAGAACCTCCATTATACCAGTACACAACCGTCAGTGTATGGCCAAGAGATAACAAAATAGCCTTTACAAAGAGGCTACTAGATGTATGGACTCACTGAGGTTTCACCGGCAGGCTCGAATCACCATTCTCCCACCCACGGGCCCCCTCTTGTGCCATGCAGTTCCCAGGGCAGTGCCTCTCGACTCCCATTTCCCACGCCATCCACGGTCCGTAACAAGGTAGCAACACACCTAATTAATCAGCTAAGCCACACCCTTATTTGGCCTTGTGGTGGCACTGTTTTCCTGGCATGTGCTGGCATGAACCAGTCCTTAGATCTACGGCAAGAAAACCACCATCTCATTCAGCAACATCCACGAAAAAATCTTGCCTAGATCTCCACGATTCCATGCTCATTATCATCATCATTATTCATATGAGTGCAGTAGCTAAACATGTTTTAACTCAGCTTCCCGTATCCCATAGATTAAGTGAAGTAAAAAGGGAAAACGACCATACCCAACTCATCAACTTTCCCGGCGACAAGAATGGTTAACAAAACTAGTAAACTCCTATAAAAGGGTGTCCCATCAAATTGATTCAAGCATACGAGTTTTCGCAAACAAAACAGTTTCAAAACATGGGATCAATATGGTCAAGGGGCACTCGCCTTGCTTCCGTGGCTCTTGTTGCTCAAGAGGCTCGAAGTCTTGGTGCTGTAGTTCTTCGTAGATGACTTCTTGAGCTTGTCCTTCTACTCACAACCACGCACATACAAAATTTACAGCAATCAAACATCATGTACAAACTTTATTCAAGATGCGATGGGGTAGATGAATGCAAATCCTATGGTGCTGTTTTATTAAACCAGTTTGTACGTGTTCTTGCATGTTTTAATGGGCTTTCATGGTGTTTTATGATGAACAAGATTGTAGGGATCAAGTGTGGACGTGGTGATGATCTTGACACAAGATCTAGATCAATTCCACCGTCAAAAATCGATCAAAACACGATCTGTCCACACGCAAAATTTTGTGCTTGAAGGGGGCGAAGAAAACGGATGCGTAGAAACAGCGACGATGTCGTAAGATGGGTAATGGGGACCTACCTCACTTCCTTTTGGTGGCAGGGCCTTCCTCCTAGCAATGGCAGCAGCGGAGAATTTTTCTATGGAAAATTTTGGTAGGACAGATTGTCGGGCTTCTTCTCCGGCGACGGCGGGGCTCGACGGGGCTCGACGGCAGCCAAATTCCATCAAGGGTGGGGGGCGGAACTTGGCGACTTGGCAGCAAGGAAGGGGGCTTGGCAGCAGGGTGGGACGACCAAAAGAGAGAGGGGTCGGCCAAGGGGGTGAGGGTTATATTTATAAGGTGGAAAAGGAGAGTCCTACTCCAATTGGAGCTCATATAAGAGTCCTATTCAATTTGTTTTTGGATGTTAACAAACTTATCTCTTGTGGTGCGGCAGCCTTGGGAATTTTAACCCCAAAATGTGGGGAAAATTCCCCTTTTTGGGAAGGGGAATTTGGAAATTTTGGAGGAAATTTGAGAAAATTTGGGAATGGCTTATTTCAGCCATCTTTTTCCCATTCCTCACCATTTCTATGTCACTTTCTCCATTTCTACATTCCGCTCTCCATTTCTATGTCCCATTCTCCATTTATACATTCCCCTCTCCATTTCTATGTCCCATTCTCCATTTCTACATTCCCCGCTCCATTTCTATATCCCATTCTCCATTTCTACATTGCCCTTCTCCATTTCTATGCCCCATTCTCCATTTCTATATTCCCTTCTCCATTTTGTGGTTCTTCCTCCATTTCTATGGTTCCTTCCTCCATTTCTATGGTTCTTTCTCCATTTCTATGGTTCTTTCTCCATTTCTATGGTCCTTCCTCCATTTCTATGGTCCTTTCTACATTTCTATGGTTCTTTTCTCCATTTCTATGGTTCTTTTTCCATTTCTATAGTTCTTTCTCCAATTTTATAGTTCTTTCTCCATTTCTATAGTTCTTTCTCCATTTCTACTTCTTTTATAATGTTTCTCTATATGAAAAATGTATGCAATGCATAGAAATGAATTTGAGTGTGTTACAAATAACTACTAAGCACTCGAGAAGATGTCCAGCCCGCGGACCCTTATCGCTAGCAACACGAAGACAACAGCAGCGGCTGGGTTCTCCATGTGTTAAACAACTCGGAAGTCTCTGAGTCTCACCGGACAACCTCCTCATAACTGTCGATGTTAACCTGCAAAACCACTCATATAGCAAGCGTGAGCACATAGGCTCAGCAAGACTGATCCGTCTCTCCTAAACAAGAAACTCTACATGCACGATGGATTGAAATAGGTTAGCTGAATTTGCATAAAGGACTCGCCTACTCCTTAACTTTCAGATTTTAAGCCTCATTTTAAAGACCTTGAGCCGAACAGCATCGCAACTCCACAATCAAACAAGAAACGTTTTGTTGCGATGCTTCTTGCACAAAGTGAAGTAAAAGTTTAATTAGCACTATCTCTAAGTCAAGCATGGTCGCAATATGTAAAATGCCCAAAAAGTGGTACAAGAAAAATTCAGATCATGTACACTTAGGAAAAATAAGGGGAATTAAAACTTTGAATTATAACGGTGTAAGTTCAAAGTCAGGATTTAGACTTACCAAAAACTTCCAAACATGGAGATCTAAATGCATAATGTGGATCTTCATATTTCAAATATTCAACCTTCCCAATTTCAGCTCATTTGGAGGGTTTCTAGTATTTGTTTGGGATTAAAAGAGGAAGCCCTCTAATCTGAATTTGAATTTCAGTTTCAAATCCCAACTTCCTCAATTTGCAAATTTGGGTCCACAAATGTGTTCACCATATTTGAATTAGCAGCCATGCCAAAAATCAGAAACTTTGGAGTTGGTTTGCTATGTTTTTGGAACAATGCAAAAGCAAGAATTCAAAGTCCATTTTCAAATTCAAATGACCATATTCAATTCAAAATCCACATCAGAATTCAAATCATTTGAATTCAACCTTCTTCAAACTTTAACTTTGAGGCAAAGCATAGCCTTAAATTTTGAGTAGCTGGGGGAAAAATATCAGTGGAAATTGGATTAAAAATAGAGGTGGTGGGACCCCTTTGTCAGCCACACAATGTTTTACCGCCTCTGCTGACTTCGGTCGAACAGCGAGCGGCCGCCAGCTCTCAGTTGCAACCCGCTCCTGAGAGAGCACCGCGCCACCTCCTACTGCATGGTCTTTTGCTTGGCTGGATCACTACAAAGAGTGCACCGGAGCTACTTCGCTTCCCTCAGCTCGTGTTTGCGCCTCGGTTGCTTTCTTCGCACAGAACACCGCCGCTGGTTCCTCCCGATCAACCACAGCAACCCGAGCTCGGTTGCTCAAGCCTTCCACAGCAAAAACCATCACAAACATGTGCTCTAGCCCTCCACCATACCAACTCCTTCGGTCTCTGGCCGTTGGAGCTTAAAATTCCCAGAGTTGCAACTGTGCCACCGTGAACACCGAAAGTTCCAACCTTCGCTCACCGTGGACAGCCCAATCCGGAGAAGCTCACGTCCAAGCGATCCAACCCATTGGTGCACCTACGACCGGAGCTGCTCACCTCCAGAATTCAGCCCAAGCCGTGATTCCTCGGAGGAGAACTCGGAGATTTTCCCACGGGCAGCGCAACTCGACCCCGAGGTAAAGAGTTGCTAAATTCAGCTTCGATTCATGTTGTGAGTAGCTCAAATCTTGCACACAGGTTCTAGACTAGCTAGCGCCCTTCCTCCCACGATTCTAGGTCAGGAAATTAGGTGTAGAGCGAGGATTTCACGTTCTTGTCGCCGGAACACCTTCGGACCACTTCGGGCACACGGTGCCAATAGGTTTGGAGGGCTCTCCGGCGGATTTGGCTGCCATGCCTAGCTTCTACATCTCCCACTGGCGCTCTAGGGCCCAAGAACTGATCGTTTGGTGGAGAATTCACCGTGTACAACCTCGCCAGAGCCCTAGTTCTCACTGTTGCCGGTGCGCGGTGGTTTCCGGTGAGATCCACCCACCGGCGACCCCACCGGTGTGTTTAGCGTGCCTGAAAACAGGGGGGCAGCCAGTATAGGGCCGGGAGACGGCCAGGAAGGCCTTTCCCGCCACCCTCGCTGGAGAACTCCACGGGTTTCTCTGTTTGGTGCGAGGTAGAAGAGGGTGCTGACATGTGGGGCCTGCTGCAGCGTTTAAACTTTTCCAGGATTTTTCTATTCTAGTTCAAACTTTGAAGAGCCATAACTTTGTGTAGGAATGTCCAAAAATTATCAAACAAATTTTGTTGGATTCCTCTCAGAGAATACTATCCATGGGTACAGACCAATGGTTATGAAAAAAAATCTCTGTATTTGGCTCATTAATTCAATTTAGGAAAAATCTTGTAGGAATTTTCACAAGAGTTCTGTTTATTGGAAAATTCCCAAATTTGGGCATGACATTCTTCCGAAAATCATTGAACTCCACTAAAAATTTCAGAGGCATTGGAACTCATTTGCTTAACCAAATATGGTGTCAATCATTTATGTCTCTGAAGAATGGGAAAATAAACAGAAGCAATTTCAGCATTTCTTATCAAGTTCCAAAATTAATATATCTCTGTTGGTAACTCCACAAATGGTGAAACAAATTTTGATAGAACCATGGAGACTTACTCTAATCAGATCTTCCACTGTTAGACATGTTAAAACTCCAGATTTGGGCTCAAAATTCAGAGAAACCTTGTACTTGTGGGAATTTTGGAGACCACAAGGTGCAATGGAAATTCTCCAAATTTTGCTCAGATCATCCTTAGAGAGTATAGTATCCATTGGAAAGATCGCAAAGCCAATTAAGGAAACTAAATAACATTAGCTATAAATAGAAGTATACTTCTTATATAACACTTGCACTTATGCATATATTTTGTTACATTTCATTTAGTGACCGAAGTTGAGGACGCACCGGAGCCCTTGGACGTCCTCCCACCTGAAGCTAACTTCCGGTTTGACTTGCAACCAGGCAAGCCCCGGTTTGCATTTAACTACTTTTGTAAATTCTTTATTTGTATCACTTATGTCTAGGGTTAAATGCATGCATTAGAGTTAGGGTGATTGAAACCCCACTTGCATAGCCTTTTAAATCCTATGAAGGGTTGGGTAGTTTACAAACTCGACCAGTAGAGAATGCCGTGCTAATGTTCTTAGGATCTCAGTAGAAGTCAAGTGGTTAGAATCTACTCGCGAGATAGGTATTTATCACACGGGATGAGAAGAGGTAGATAATGGATTAAGTGTGAAACTAAGACCCAGGAGGGGGGATAGGATGCAGTGAGCGGAGGTCTCACGTGCGTAGCCCTGTTGGTGTCGATTGAGGACCGAGCCGTGTGCGGCCCTGCTGGACAAGTATCGAACAGTACCGGATGGCATACTGACATAAGCAGGAAACCGATGTAATTGGTTAACCTGGGTGCCGAGGCTTACCCAACCGTAAATAGGAGTAGGTTGAGGGTAGCAAGGTGTAAATCTGCCAGTGGGCACAGACACGGTCCATGCGGGGACCTCCTGCCCGTTACGGATGGACTAGTTCGACATTCGGGTTTCCTTCGAAAGGTTGTTGCATACACAGAGTAGGAAGGGGTGTGGAATCACGCTTCTGAAAGAGGGTGTATGTGACGTGTTGTCTGGGTGTCTCCTGATTGCAATCACCGTACCTCGCGGTTATTTGAGTACCCGCTTGTTCACTGCGCTGTGACGTAGTAAAAATTAAAATAAGCCAACTGAAAATGCTGCATTGAATTATTAATGTCTTGAAACCTTGTATGCTGTAGTTGTAGAGCTAATTAAGTTTATTTTCCACTTTGGGCATCACCACATCGGAGGAAAGCATTTCTTGTTTGATTGTGGACTTCCGATGTGAGGGCTGCCTAAGGCACATGAAACTGTTGCTATAAAACTAAAAGTAAGGATCAACACGTAGGCGTGTCTTTATTGCAAAGTCCTTTTCCTATATTACACATCCCTGCAAGTAGAGTTCCATGACTAGGGTTGTCGGTTAAGCCTTGCTGAGCCATCGTGCTCACGGTTGCAATATTTGAGCTGTGTGCAAGTGAGAGTTACGAGGAAGGTTATGAGGACGAGGCGATGCCCCCGTCGGGGTACACGGCCGAGCTGGAGCCCTGCACGCCGCCGTGACCTCCGGTTACATGTTGCTAGTGTGTAGCATCCCCGGGCTGGACGGCTGCACTTTTGCTTAGTTAGAATTAGAGAGTAGCTGTGTATATAACTTCCGCTGTATAATTAAGTTTTGTAAAAAGACTTCCGCTGTTTTATATCAAATAAAAGTTTGTATGTTGCTCTTATTCTTTTCATGTGTCCTGTTGGGTGCCGCATCGCACGGCATCACCCTCTGCGATCCCGGAGTGGGTGAACCATGGGGTTGGTCCCCCACAGACGTGGTACAAGAGCCGCATTGGGAATAGCACACTCAAAAAGAGCCTATTTTGAAAACTTAGAAGTAGTCGAGTGAGAATTAGTCACTATGCCCAGATAAGGTCTATGATAGTAGTAGATATTATGGTGGAAAAGCTAACATACTTGTTATACATTCTGTAACGACACTCCGACGTCGGGTAAGAGATAAGGTACGCCACCGCAGGCGGATCAATTGCGGTAACTCACCATATGAGTAATAGTATGGAACGATATACCGTTGCTTGGCACGGTAGTTAATATGAGTCTCTGAACCTCTCCATGGTTCTGAGAGCATAATGCTGATCTCCAGCATGCTTTACGCAAAAGTGAGATACCCCATCGTGTGGTAAGCAACCGATAGTATGCAACTCTTGAATGTTCAATATTCAAAGGGCCATACGCAGCGCTCGCCATCGGCGTGCCTCAATAGTCATGAGGCAGTAGGTGGTATCTGTTGGGTTGATAAAATTCCCAACCGTGATGACCCGTTCACACTCTACTTGGGTTCCCCATCGTGTGGTGTGAAAACACGACCATGTACCTTGAGACGTGGCTTGACTCAAGGATGATCCGTATGGCAATGATACGGACCGTATGTTTTTATTATAATATGGAATTGCCTGAAATGTCAAAAACCCTTGTGTGCACCATTACTGTGTGTTCCTCTGCAGGTACATTAACCATGTTAGTGCATGACGTTTAGCAACCGTTTGTGAGTGATGTTCTTAGTTCCACCATTTGACACATATATGCTGGAATACTGGCTTAGGATTTTTCTTTGGTGAGAAACGTAGTACCGAGACTGCATAAAAGGATATTTTTAAATAAAAGAGTTAAAATGAGGTTTAGGATTCCATTTAGGGGTTAGTAAACTCCTATACTGAACTAAGAGTCAATTGGGAGTGTAGAATCATTTCTAAAGATTTAGGAACCACCTCCCCTGTTTTTGGCAGAAACTTTTCTGAATTTAAACAGGGCATAACTTAGGATTGGTTGAACCAATAGAACTGTGGGATACCATTCTGGAAAGGTTTTGAAGTCCTCTACAACCTTTCTGTAGAGGTTCAGAACAAAATTTCCCTCCAAATGGATGCAAAATTTAGATGAGTAGGTACTGTCCAGAAACAGGGCAGACCAAAATGCTCTCTGGAATTTTCTGTATTTCGACCACAACTTTCTGTAGAAAAAATTCTAAGAGTCAAGTAAGACATTGTTGGAAAGTATAGTAAATGTACTACAACTTTGTAGTTCAGTGTTTTCCTAGATTGAGGGCAGAAATAGATGGAATTTTGTGAACAAGACAGCAACTAGCAAAGGAGGTGCTGTCAAAATTTCTGAGAAAATTCTGTCAACTTATAGAAATCATAACTCATAAACTAGGAAGGCTATCGAGGCAAATAAACAATACATTATGGATTCCTTGTTGAGTCTACTACAATTCTGATGTTGAACTCTAGTCCATATTTTGCCTCCGAAGTGGTCAAAACAGTTGAATTATCGAGACTGGTCAACTGGACCAGAAGCTGGACAGCGAACACCATGTTGAAGTTTTTCAACCAAAACAATTAGTTTCACCTTTCGATATCCAGCGGCTGTTGTAAAACAGCGAATTGGAGTCGAAAATTTCATGCATTCGACACATCACTTTGAGCTGGGACATGTTTGGGTCCAGTACAATAGCGAGGAATTACGCATGCTAACACACTTAACATCCCGTGGCGACCCACGATGGTCGAAATGAACTTTTAACCCATAAAGTTCAATACTTTGGAACTTGATCGTGTGACTTGGTCCAGGGATGTATATGTTGTATAAGTTTATACTTTATCCATATGTGTGATTGTTATGCGTATTATTTATTCCATTCTTGACCTACTATTATATAGACTGGATGAAATAAACCAACATGTGCTGATCGTTTGAATGGTATGAATGCAGAATGGTGCGTACACGTTCAACGCAAGAGGAGGGAGGCCCAAGTCAGGTTTGTGGTGATAAATCTCCACCTCCAGAGCAAACCACGACGCAGCAGCAACCACCTCCTCCACCGCCAGAACTTCCAAGAAACCTTGCGGAGGTTCTCGCTGCAGTGCTCGGCTCGCGCGATGAGCAAACCGAGTTGCTGCGGATGCTGGTGCAGCAGAATGCGTCCCGCCCAGGAGGATGGAAAGACAATGGGAAACGCCAGCCCCAACAAAGCTCATATTCAGACTTCCTGGCGACCCATCCACCGGTCTTTACGGAGGCCAAAGAGCCTTTGTAGGCGGACAGTTTCATCCACACTCTGGAGGCAAAGTTTGGTTTACTTCGGTGCACCGAACATCAAAAGGCGCTGTACGCAGCGTAACAACTTCAAGGAGAGGCCGGTACCTGGTGGGCGAACTACACTGCCTCCTTACCGGCTGGCCATGCCGTCACATGGATGGAGTTCCGGGAGGCATTCCGCGCCTATTATATACCTCCCGGTGTTATGGAGAGGAAGCTCCAGGAGTTCCTGGCGCTGAAACAAGGCGAGAGGAGTGCTCATGAGTACTCCAGGTCATTCAACCGGCTGGCGAAATATGCGCCAGGTTTTGTAAAGACGGAAAAAGACAAGTGAAACGCATTCTTCCGGAGCCTGAATTCAAAAACGAAGGTCCATCTCGCCCAAAGCAATTGCGGCACATTCAACGACCTAGTTTATGCCGCAATTTTATAAGAAAATGCTCAGCGCTAGCACGGTTCTGATAAGAGGAAATGCAGCGCGCTGACGAGCAGCAGTGGTGGGGTGCCACAAAAATATCGTGTGGTGTATCGCTCACCTTCCGGTCAGATATGGCAGCCACCGGCGCGACCACCACAGTTTCATGGTCGACAATATAATGCGCCAGGCTTCCGACCAACGTATACACCACAGCAACAGCAGCAGCAAAGGATGGTCCCGCGTGCACCGGGATTCCGTCCTCAAGTCGGAGGGACCCCGACACCTTACACATGCTTCACGTGTGGCCGTGTCGGGCATATTTCGAGGGACTGCTCCGAGCCGCGACAGGGCAGGGGTGCAGCACCGCAATCAGCCCAAGAAACCATTACAAAAACCCGGCAACGTCCACCACTTAGCCATCGAAGACGTGCCAGAAGGCGAACCCGTCCTTGCGGGTACGTTTTCTTACTCAGGTCATCCCGTAGTCATACTTTTTGACTTTGATGCCACCCATAATTTCATAAGTCAATCTTATGTTATTAAGTATCAATTGTCTATCATTCCCACAAATAGTTCATACTTGATATGCTCTTCGGGTGGGAAAATAACAGCTGATAGGATGGTCTATAGAGCACCATTATAATTGGGTGGGAATCTATACCCGACTTCTCTAATCATGTTAGAGAGTCAAAAACTTGATGTCATTTTAGGAATGTCATGGCTACATCACCATGGTGCTGTTCTTGACATCATTCCACGTGTGGTCTGTTTAAACTCTCCACTTCATGAACCACATGTTCTTATTCTTGACCGTTCGGTTCAAGAAGCTCTATCCACATATAACACGGAAGCCACAAAACTTGAGGATATTCGTGTGGTCCGTGAATACCCGGATGTCTTTCCGGATGATCTCCCGGGCATGCCACCCGAAAGAGATGTTGAGTTCAAGATTGAACTCGTACCCGGGATGACACCAATATCGCAGAGACCGTACAAGATGGCTCCAAATGAGCTAGCTGAATTGAAAGAGCAGCTCAATGATTTAATGAAGAAGGGTTTCATTCGACCGAGTTCCTCACCATGGGGATGCTCGGCGCTGTTTGTGAATAAGAAGGATGAAACCTTGAGGTTGTGTGTAGAATACCGACCTCTCACCACCGTCACCATCAAGAATAAATATCCACTGCCCCACATCGATATACTCTTCGATCAACTTCTGGGTGCGAGTGTATTTTCAAAGATGGACTTTCGCTCTGGATATCACCAAATCAAGATCCGAGCGGAGGACATTCTGAAGACGGCCTTCTCGACGAGATATGGGTTGTATGAATACCTTGTCATGTCATTTGGTCTCACCAACGCCGCGGCACATTTCATGTATCTCATGAACTCAGTGTCCATGCCGGAGTTGGACAAGTTCGCGATGGTGTTTATCGATGACGTCTTGGTTTACTCCATGTATGAAGAAGAACACGCCAAACACCTGCATATCGTGCTTTAACGATTGCAATACCATAAGCTTTACGCCAAGTTCAGCAAGTGTGAGTTTTGGATCAGCCAAATGCCATTTCTTGGTCATATTATTTCTGCAGAAGGCATTGCAGTTGATCCAAGCAAAATCGAACAAGTGCTAAAATGGAAGTGCCCCACATCAGTCCACAAAGTCAGGAGTTTCCTCGGGTTAGCAGGATATTACCGGAGATTCATACCAAATTTCTCCAAGCTTGCTAAGCCGATGACTGAACTGTTGAAGAAGGGGATTAAATACGTTTGGAGTTCAGCTTGTGAAGAAGCTTTCCAAACATTAGTGAATCATATTACAACAGCCCCGGTGTTAGCTCAACCGGATACAACCAAGCCCTTTGACGTATATTGTGATGCGTCCAGCGTCGGGCTTGGCTGTGTGTTGATGCACGGAGGAAGAGTGGTCACCTATGGCTCGCGTCAACTTCGTAACCACGAGCAGTACTATCCGACTCATGATCTTGAGCTCGCTGCTGTGGTGTTGGCCTTGAAAATGTGGAGGCACTATTTACTCGGGAACTTAGTGCACCTCTACACCGACCACAAGAGTCTGAAGTATATATTCACTCAAAAGGAGTTGAATATGTGGCAATGGAGATGGCTAGAACTGATCAAAGACTATGAGATCGAGATTCACTATCATCTCGGTAAGGCAAACGTGGTTGTCGATGCCTTAAGCCGCAAACCTCATGTCAACAATATGTCCATCACCCCACTTGAAGAGGAGGAGCCGAGTCTGTACTTGGTTCCATATGGGGCATTATATAATCTTTCTCTCGTCCTCACCATACGAGAAGAGATTATGGAAGCTCAGAAGGAAGACATGGGAATGTCGCACATGCGGAGAAGAATGAAGAATGACGAAATGAAATGCTTCTTAAGGGATGAAAACGGTATTCTATGGTTTAAAGACCGTATTGTGGTACCCCTTGACATGAAACTTTGGAAGAAAATCTTGGACGAGGCTCATTTGTCCAAGTATTCTATTCATCCGGGCAGTAACAAGATGTACCAGGATCTGAAAACCAGGTTTTGGTGGACACGGATGAAAATAGAATCGCAAAGTACGTATCCGAATGTGATACGTGTCGGTGTGTGAAAGTCGACCATATGCATAAATCCGGACAGCTGCAACCATTGAATATTCCGACGTGGAAGTGAGAGGATATAAGCATGGACTTTATTGTGGGTTTAACCCTCACGTCTCACAAGCATGACTCGATTTGGGTAATAGTCGATCGACTAACCAAGTTGGCTCATTTTATCCCCGTACATACAAAGTATGTGGCCAAGCAATATGCGGAGTTGTATATCGCAAGGATCTTGTGCTTGCACGGTGTTCCCAGCTCCATTATTTCAGATCAAGGTGCGCTGTTCGTCGCTCGATTTTGGGAACAGCTGCATGCATCATTGGGGACCAAACTGATTCGAAGCTCCGCATATCACCCGCAGATGGATGGTCAAACTGAACAGGTGAATCAAGTGCTTGAAGACATGCTACACACTTGTGCCATCCACCACGACAAGAATTGGGACGATCATTTGCCGTTGGCGCAGTTTTCTTACAACAATGGCTCTCAAGCTAGCATCAAGATGGCGCCATATGAAGCTCTCTACAGCCGGAAATGCCGCACACCTCTCAACTGGTGCGAGTCCGGCGAGCGAGTTATCTACTGCATTGAACTTGTGAATGAGGCTGAAGAACGAGTGCGAGTAATACAAGCCAATCTCAAGGCTGCTCAATCTCGTCAGAAGAGCTATGCGGATAAAAGATGCCACCCTCTCCACTTCGACATCGGGGACCATGTTTATGTCCATGTGTCTCCGATGAAGGGAGTTCATCATTTCGGAGTGAAGGGTAAACTTGTGCCGCGGTTCATTGGTCCGTTCGCCGTCATTGAAAAATGCGGACCCATGGCCTATTGCTTGAATTTACCGGCGTTGCTCGCAGGGATTCACAACGTCTTCCATATCTCTCAGCTGAGAAAGTGCATCAAACCGTCCGCTGAAATTCGCACTGAAGACATAGAAGTTCTTTAACCGGACCTCACGTACACGGAGTATCCAATCCGGATTATTGATGAAAAGACTCGTGCCACAAGAAACCGGACCTTATGGTTCTACAAGGTCTTGTGGAGTAACCATACTGCTGATGAGGCGACATGGGAAAGTGAGGAATATCTACGAACTAATTATCCAGACTTGCTATCATCATATACCCGGTAAAGTTTCCCCACCTTTGCTTTTCTTTTCGAATCTCGGGACGAGATTCTTTTTAAGGGGGGAGGGATGTAAAATCCCCAAAAAGTGGTAGCAAGAAAAATTCAGCTCATGTACACTTAGGAAAAATGAGGGGAATTAAAACTTTGAATTGTAACGGTGTAAGTTCAAAGTGAGGATTTAGACTTCCCAAAAACTTCCAAACATGGAGATCTAAATGCATAATGTGGATATTCATATTTCAAGTATTCAACCTTCCAAATTCCAGCTCATTTGGAGGGGTTTTAGTATTTCTTTGGGATTAAAAGAGGAAGCCCTCTAATCTGAATTTGAATTTCAGTTTCAAATCCCAACTTCCTCAATTTGCAAATTTGGTTCCACGAATGTGTTTTCCACATTTGAATTAGCAGCCATGCCAAAAATCAGAAACTTTGGAGTTGGTTTGCTATGTTTTTGGAACAATGCAAAAGGAAGAATTCAAAGTCCATTTTCAAATTCAAATGACCATATTCAATTCAAAATCCACACCAGAATTCAAATCATTTGAATTCAACCTTTTCAAACCTTAACTTTGAGGCAAATCATATCCTTAAATGTTGAGTAGCTGGGGGAAAATATCAGTGGAAATTGGATTAAAAATAGAGGTGGTGGGACCCCTTTGTCAGCCACACAATGTTTTACCGCCTCTGCTGACTTCGGTCGAACAGCGAGCGGCCGCCAGCTCTCGGTTGCAACCTGCTCCCGAGAGAGAACCGCGCCACCTCGTGCTGCGTGGTCTTTTGCTCAGCTGGATCACTACAAAGAGTGCACCGGAGCTACTTTGCTTCCCTCAGCTCGTGCTTGCGCCTCGGTTGCTTTCTTCACACAGAACACCGCCGCCGGTTCCTCCCGATCAACTACAGCACCCCGAGCTCGGTTTCTCGAGCCTTCCACAGAAAAAACCATCACCAACACGTGCTCTATCCCTCCACCATCCCAACTCTTTCGGTCTCTGGCCGTTGGAGCTTTAAATTCCCAGAGTTGCAACTGTGCCGCCGTGAACACCGAAAGTTCCAACCTTCGGTCACCGTTGACAGCCAACCCGGAGAAGCTCACGTCCAAGCGACCCAACCCATTTGTGCACCTATGACCGGAGCTGCTCACCACCAAAATTCATCCCAAGCCGTGATTCCTCGGAGGAGAATTCGGAGATTTTCCCCCGAACAGCGCAATTCGACCCCGAGGTAAAGAGTTGCTAAATTCAGCTTCAATTCGTGTTGTGAGTAGCTCAAATCTTGAACACAGGTTCTAGACTAGATAGCGCCCTTCCTCCCACGATTCTAGGTCAGTAAATTAGTTGTATAGCAAGGATTTCACGTTCTTGTCGCGGGAACACCTTCGGACCACTTTGGGCGCACGGTGCCGATATGTTTGGAGGGCTCTCCGGCGGATTTGGCTGCCATGCCTAGCTCCTACATCTCCCACTGGTGCTCTAGTGCCCAAGAACTGATCTTTTGGTGGATAATTCACCGTGTACGACCTCGCCGGAGCCCTAGTTCTCACTGTTGCCGGTGCGCGGTGGTTTCCGGTGAGATCCGACCGCCGGCGACCCCACCGGTGTGTTCAGCGTGCCTGAAAACAAGGGGGCGGCCAGTATGGGGCCGGGAGACGGCCGGGAAGGCCTTTACCGCCACCCTCGCCAGAGAACTCCACGGGTTTCTCTGTTTGGCGTGAGGTAGAAGGGGGTGCTGAAATGTGGGGCCCGCTGCAGCGTTTAAACTTTTCCAGGATTTTTCTATTCCAGTTAAAACTTTGAAGAGCCATAACATTGTGTAGGAATGTCCAAAAATTGTCAAACAAATTTTGTTGGATTCCTCTCAGAGAATACTATCCATGGGTACAGCCCAATGGTTATGAAAATTTATGTATTTGGCTCATTAATTCAATTAAAGAAAAATCTTGGAGGAATTTTCACAAGAGTTCTGTTTATTGAAAATTTCCCAAATTTGGGCATGACATTCTTACAAAACTCATTGAACTCCAGTAAAAATTTCAGAGGCCTTGGACCTCATTTGCTTGACCAAATGTGGTGTCAATCCTTTATGTCTCTGAAAAATGGGAAAATAAACAGAAGCAATTTCAGCATTTCTTATCAAGTTCCAAAATTCATATATCTCTGTTGGTAGCTCCAAAAATGGTGAAACAAATTTTGATAGAACCATGGAGACTTACCCTAATCAGATCTTCCACTCTTAGACATGTTAAAACTCCAGATTTGGGCCCAAAATTCAGAGAAACCTTGTACTTGTGGGAATTTTGGAGACTAAAAGGTGCAATGCAAATTCTCCAAATTTTGCTCAGATCATCCTTAGAAAGTCTAGTATCCATTAGAAAGATCCCAAAGCCAATTAAGGAACCTAAATAATAGTAGCTATAAATAGAAGTATATTTCTTATATAACACTTGCACTTATGCATATATTTTGTTACATTTCATTTAGTGACCGAAGTTGAGGACGCACCGGAGCCCTTGGATGTCCTCCCACCTGAAGCTAACTTCCCGTTTGACTCGCAACCAGGCAAGCCCCGGTTTGAATTTAAGTACTTTTGCAAATTCTTTATTTGTATCACTTATGTCTAGGGTTAAATGCTTGCATTAGAGTTAGGGTGATTGAAACCCCACTTGCATAGCCTTTTAAATCCTATGAAGGGTTGGGTAGTTTACAAACTCTACGAGTAGAGAATGCCGTGCTAATGTTCTTAGGATCTCGGTAGAAGTCGAGTGGTTGGAATCTACTCACGAGATAGGTATTTATCACACGGGATGAGAAGAGGTAGATAATGGCTTAAGTGTGAAACTAAGACCCAGCAGGGGGATAGGATGCAGTGAGCGGAGGTCTCACGTGCATAGCCCTGTTGGTGTAGATTGAGGACTGAGCTGTGTGCAGCCCTGCTGAACAAGTATCAAACAGTACCGGATGGCATACTGACATAAGCAGGAAACTGACGTAATTGGTTAACCTGGGTGCCGAGGCTTACCCAACCGTAAATAAGAGTAGGTTGATGGTAGCAAGGTGTAAATCTGCCGATGGGCACAGACACACTCCACGCGGGGACCTCCTGCCCATTACGGGTGGACCGGTTTGGCATTTGGGTTTCCTTTGAAAGGTTGTTGCATACAATAGAGTAGGAAGGAGTGTGGAATCACGCTTCTAAAAGTGGGTGTATGTGACGTGTTGTCCGGGTGTCTCCTGGTTGCAATCGCGGTCCGTCACGGTTATTTGAGTACACGCTTGTTCACTGCACTATGACATAGTAAAAAGTGAAATAAGTCAACTGAAAATGCTGCGTTAAATTATTAATGTCTTGAAACCTTGTATGCTATAGTTGTAGAGCTAATTAAGTTTATTTTCCACTTTGGGCATCACCATATCGGAGGAAAGCATTTCTTGTTTGATTGTGGACTTTCGATGCGAGGGCTGCCTAAGGGACATGAAACTGTTGCTATAAAACTGAAAGTAAGGATCAACATGTAGGCGTGTCTTTATTGCAAAGTCCTTTTCCTATATTACACATCTCTGCATGTAGAGTTCCATGACTAGGGTTGTCGGTTAAGCCTTGCTGAGCCATCATGCTCATGGTTGCAATATTTGAGCTGTGTGCACGTGAGAGTTATGAGGAAGGTTCCGAGGATGAGGCGATGCCCCTGTCCTTCTTTGATCTCGACTTCAATTACTTCAGAATCTTCATGTCGATGCTACACGTTATGAATATGCACAAGTATTTAATTTTAAAGATTTTGCTAACAAGTTCTAATGATAAATTTAAAACCAGAACTCTTTTTAACAATTTAAAATGACATTGGTGCTAGTGGTTTAGTTTTGGGTTAAGTAAAGTGATCAAGTGCTAAGTGCTTTTCATTACTTTTGTTTTAATCACCCAAAGAGGTTAAACCGGACAGTGATGATCCAGAGCTCCAATGGAGCTAAAAATTTTCGTGTGAGTTCCTTGTCACAAGAAAGTCATCTGGACCAAATATTAGCGCTTTTCACTGAGTAGTTTATTCAGAACAATTCACTAAGCAATTAAGAAAAAAGGAATTAATTCTGAAGTAACTCACATGTTCATGTCAAACTTAGTGAACTACAATTTCAATTATAGTTCATAGAGCCTGCATTAATTTTTCCTAGGATTTTTGGAGCTAAGAATTGCCCAGAACCTTCAAGTTTTGGGGAATTCTCTGAAAAAGTTTCTGTATTCATTTGAACACAGCAACTTGAAATCTGAATTTTTCTAATCAAATCAACTCCAAATGAGCTAAACTTTTTACAGGAGTTCAATAACATCCTAAAGAATATTCTGGCATAATTTGAGGATTTTTGGATGAACCAAACTCCCTCTTAAAATTCTTTTTCTGAAACGTTTTAAAGAATTTTCCAGAACTGTTTGTTGACTTTCATACGATTGGGTTGTATATTTCGATAGATTTTTTCAACCTGAATCTAACCCAATTTGAATAACTAAATTTGGATCTTCCTAGCAAAATTTATGCTCTTCTAAAGTTTATGGAAATCTGGATTTCAAATAAACTCGGGGAAAGTTTAAATCTCTGACAGCGGGACCCGGGGCTACGTGGCTGTGACATCCGGTTCCGAAAATAGAACCAAGTGAATGCATATGCCTGCTCACGATGTTCGTCACACATACACATGTAATCCACAAACTGAATTCAGAATATAACCACGAATAAATGGTGTTTAAGTACTTTATTACAATGACTCAATGTCTCACTCACAAATCTCTAACTTATTCTTGCAGCGGAAGTCTCTAAACGACAGCAGAAATAACTAAACAGCAGGCTCCAACTTCAACTTCACAGGCATGTTGACGGTAGTTCACACGCCTAGGACTCCACATGGTCCTCGAAGTACTCATCTCCTGTAGCTGATGTATATGTGGTAATGCAAGGGTGAGTACTTGTCATACTCAGCAAGTGCGGGAAAAGTATGACATGTAGCTTACAACAAGGTACGAAATAAAAAGGCTCATTGCAGCAAGCAAATTTTATTTCACAAACATGGTAAAACAGCAACTAAGTCTAGATGAATTAATTCCCAATATAACCAAGTAAATCAGTAACATTCTTTCATCATAAATCACCATTTATCAAGTCTCAACCAGCCAATAATCTTTCTCAAGTTCATCTCATATTCATATAACCGAAACCAATTTCATTGTCATGTCCCAAAACAGTCCCAAAACCAATCCCAATGACCATACCACAACCATCTCGAATAAACATCCCATGTTTTGCCTCTAATCATGGAAGTTGGCCAGGTGCTTGTGACCGGAAACACGGCTATCATTATAGTTTTACACTCTGCAGAGGTGGCACCACTTTACCCACAAGTTCTTCATTTCGTCACCCATCAACGACAAGAGAAACCTCCATTATACCAGTACATAACCGTCAGTGTATGGCCAAGAGATCACAAAATAGCCTTTACAAAGAGGCTAGTAGATGTACGGACCCACTGAGGTTTCACCGGCAGGCTCGAATCTCAATTCTCCCACCCACGGGCCCCCTCTTGTGCCATGCAGTTCCCAGGGCAGTCCCTCTCGACTCCCATTCCCCGCACCATCCAACAGTCCATAACAAGCTAGCAACACACCTAATTAATCAGCTAAGCCGCACCCATATTTGGCTTTGTGGTGGCACTGTTTTCCTGGCATATTCTTGCATGAACCGGTCCTTAGATATACGGCAAGTAAACCACCATCTTATCCAGCAACATCCACAAACCAATCTTGCCTAGATCTCCCCGATTCCATGCTCATTATCATCTTCAAGTTCTCATCGTTATTATTCATATGAGTGCAGTAGCTAAACATGTTTTAATTCAGCTTCCCGTATCCCGTAAATTAAGCGAAGCAAAAAGGAAAAACGACCATACCCGACTCATCAACTTTTCTGGCGACAAGGATGGTTAACAAAACTAGTAAACTCCTATAAAAGGGTGTCCCATCAAGTTGAGTCAAGCATACGAGTTTTCGCAAACAAAACAGTTTCAAAACATGGGATCAATATGGTCAAGGGGCACTTGCCTTGCAACCGTGGTTCGTGTTGTTCAAGCGTCTCGAAGTCTTGGTGATGTAGTTCCTCGTAAACGGCATCTTGAGCTTGTCTTTCTACTCACGACCATGCACATACAAAATTCACAGCAATCAATCATCATGCACAAACTTTACTCAAGATGCAATGGGTAGATGAATGCAAATCCTATAGTGTAGTTTTATTAAACTAGTTTGTACGTGTTCTTGCATGTTTTAATGGGCTTTCATAGGGTTTTATGATGATCAAGGGTGTAGGGATCAAGTGTGGACATGGTGATGATCTTTACTCAAGATCTAGATCAATTCCACCATAAAAAATCGATCAAAATGTGATCTGTCCACACGCAAAAGTTTCTGTTCAGAAGGGGCGAAGAAAACGGATGCGTAGAAACAGCGGCGATGTTGTATAATGGGTAATGAAGAACTACCTCACTTCCTTCTTCTGGCAGGGCCTTTCTCCAAGCAATGGCAGCAGCGGGGGATTTTTCTATGGAAGATTAGGGTAGGACAGATCGTCGGGCTTCTTTTCCGGCGACGGCGAGGCGTGACGGGGCTCGATGGCGGGGCTCGACGGTGGGACTTGACGGCGGGGCTCGACGGTGGGGCTCATCGGCGGGGCTCACCGGCGGGGCTCACCGGTGACCAAACTCCGGCAGGGGGGTGGCCAACTCGGTGACTTGGAGGGGGGGCTCCAACTCGGAAGCGACTCGGGAGGGGGGAGGGCTGCGGCCAAGGGGGGTGTTGGGGGTTGTATTTATAAGGGGGAGAAGAGAGGAGTCCTACTCCAATTGGAACTCAACCAAGAGTCCTAGTCAATTTGGAACTCAACCAAAGAGTCCTAGGGACTCCCCCCCCCCTTTAGGCTGCGGCTACCTTGGGGATAAATTTCCCCCAAATATGGGGAAAATTCCCCTTTTGGGGAATTGGGGGATTTGGAAATTTTGGGGGAATTTTGGGTGTCTCATTTCAGCTATTTTTTCTATTTTTATGTCCCTTTTTCCATTTCTATATTCCCTTCTCCATTTCTATTTCCTTTTCTTCATTTCTATATTCCCTTCTCCATTTCTATGGTTCTTCCTCCATTTCTATGGTTCTTTCTCCATTTCTATTGTTCTTTCTCCATTTATATGGTTCTTTCTCCATTTCTATGATTCATTCTCCATTTCTATGTTTCTTTCTCCATTTCTAGGGTTCTTTCTCCATTTCTACTTCCTTTACAATGCTTCTCTACATGAAAAATGTATGCAATGCATGGAAATGAATTTGTGGGTGTTACAAACCTACCCCACTTAAACTGAATCTCGCCCTTGAAATTTGATAGAGTGGAGAATAGATGAGGGAATTCTGCCCCGAGATCTCCCTCACACTCCCATGTAGTTTCGGCTTCCCTGTGATGGCTGCATTGTACTTTGCACCAACGGATCACTTTTTTCCTCATGACCCTTTCCTTCACGTCCAAAGTTTTGATGGGGTGTTCCACGTAGGTCAGATCCTCTTGAAGTTCGAGTTCATCCATCGGTACTTGTTCCTCTGGTACTCTAAAGAATTTCCTTAGTTGGGATGCATGAAATACGTCGTGCACGTCGGAGAGCTGCGTTGGCAGCTCTAGTTGACAGGCTACTTCTCCTTGCTTGCCCAAAATCTTGAATGGCCCAATGTAGGGAGGTGCTAACTTGCCTTCGACGTTGAACCGTCGTTGGCCTCGGATAGGCGACACCTTAAGATACACGAAGTCTCACACTTCGTAGGTCAATCTTCTTCGCCTATTATCCGCATAACCCTTCTGCCGGGACTGAGCGGCCTTCAAGTTTTCAAGTATCGTTTGGACTTGCTTTTCGGTGTCTTGCAGCACTTCGGGTCCAATACTTGGCTTTCTACGGTCTCATTCCAGAACAGTGGTGTCCTACAACGTCTACCATACAATGCTTCGAAAGGTGACATCTTCAAGCTGGCTTGGTAGCCGTTGTTGTATGAGAATTCAGCATACGACAAGCTCCTATCCCAACTACGCCCATGTTTCAAGGCGCAAGCTCTCAACATGTCTTCCAAAATCTGATTTGTTCTCTCAGTTTGCCCATCGGTTTGCAGGTGATAAGCAGAGCTGGAATTCAGTCGTGTACCCATGGCTTCATGCAGCTTTTTCCAGAACCTAGAGGTAAATTGAGAACCCCAATTTGAAACTATCCTTTTTGGAACTCCATGGCGACACACGATTTGCTCCATATACAGCTCAGCTAGTTGTGCGACGCTGTACTTGGTTCTAACAGGAAGGATATGGGATGTTTTCGTCAATCGGTATACGATAACCCAAATAGAGTCGTAACCCGACTGAGTATGTGGCAATCCGACTATGAAATCCATGCTAATGTCTTCCCACTTCCACTCGGGTACTTTCAGTGGCTGCAACAATCCAGCGGGTCTTTGATGTTCGGCCTTCACTCGTTGGCACGTGTCGCATAAGGCAACATATTCAGCTATGTCCCTTTTCATACCATCCCACCAATAGCAAGTTCTCAGGTCCTTGTACAGCCGGGATGTATGGAATAAGGTGATTCATGTGCCCCCTTTAATATCGTGTCGCGGATGTGCTTCACGTTAGTCACACAAATCCTTTTCCCTAACCAAAGCATGCCTTTCTCGTCTTCCTTGAAATCCTTTTCTATGCCTTGTCGGATTCTTTCCTTGATTTCCTCATCTGTTGTTTGGCCACCTCGTATCTCTTGTTCCAGCGAGGAGTTCAGTTCTATCACCTCCATCTTGTTCAATAATCCAAGATGCAACCATTCAAACCTTACGCAGCTCGGGTGGCAGCTCCCGAACCGTGAGTTGATGACATGCTCCTTTTCGGCTCAACGCATCAGCTACTACATTGGCCTTTCCTGGGTGATAGTTGATTCCAACGTCCCAATCCTTGATGAGTTCCAACCATCGAAGTTGCCTCAAATTCAGATCCCTTTGCGTGAATATATACTTGAGGCTTTTGTGATCCGTATAGATTTCACATCGGTAGCCAAGGATATAATGCCTCCAAATCTTCAAAGCATGAAACACGGCTGCAAGTTCCATGTCATGTGTGGGGTAATTCAGCTCATATTTCTATAGTTGTCTCGATGCATAGGCTACCACTTGTCCTTCTTGCATGAGCACACATCCAAGCCCTTGTCTTGATGCGTCACAATATATGTCGAAACTCGTGCTCACGTCCGGCAATACCGAAACCGGCGTTGTGGTTAATCTCTTCTTTAGCTCCTCAAAGCTTTCTTGACACGCTGGTGTCCACTGAAATTCTTTCCCTTTCATGAGCAATTCAGTCATAGGCTTTGCTATTTTGGAGAAGTCCTTGATGAACAGTCGGTAGTATCCAACCATCCCAAGGAAATTCCGAATATCCCTCACATTCTGCGGTTGGTTCCACTTCAGAACATCTCCCACTTTTCCGGGATCAACCGATACTCCTCCCTCGGAGATGATGTGGACTATAAACGATATCTCCTTTAGCCAAAATTGACACTTGCTGAATTTGGCATACAATTGATGCTCTCGCAGTTTCTGCAATGTTAACCTCAAGTGTTCTTCGTGTTCCTCCTCGCTCTTTGAATACACCATGATATCGTCGATAGAAACCACAATGAACTTGTCCAAGTACTCCATGAAAACCTTATTCATGAGGTACATAAAGTATGCGGGTGCATTCGTTAACCCAAAAGACATAACAGTATACTCATACGAACCATACTGTGTTCGAAATGCAGTCTTGGGTATATCGAAGGGCTTAATCTTCAGCTGTAAGTGTCCCGACCGAAGATCAATCTTGGAGAAAATTCAGGCACCTTTCATTTGGTCGAACAGGTCCTCTAAACGGGGCAGCGGGTATTTATTCTTGATCGTCACCTCATTGAGAGACCTATAATCCACACACATCCTTTGGGTCCCATCCTTCTTGTTTACAAAGAGCACGGAGCTCCCCATGGTGACGAGCTTGGGCGTATAAAACCCTTTTATAGCTGCTCCTGAATTTGCTTCTTGAGCTCCACTAGTTCATTAGCGGGCATCCTATACGGCCTCTTTGCTATAGGTGCAGTTCCGGGTACTAAATCAATGGCAAATTCAATGTCCCGGTCAGGTGGCATACCTGGAAGTTCTTCTGGGAACACATCTGAATATTCTTGAACTACCAGAATGCTTTCCAATGTCATTTCTTCGACGTGGTTCAGCGCTGACTTCTCGGTTGCCGGTTGGTCTGCCTTGAACTCAATACGAGTACCGTGCTCATTTGTCAACTGCACGATCCTCTCAGCACATTCAATCACTCTGTTGTGCTTGCTTAGCCAATCCATTCCAAGTATTATGTCGATCCCTTGGGAATTCAAGACAATAAGGTTGGCAAGAAAGTCTACCCCCCTTATTTTAAGGTTTACTTTCGGACATACTATATTAGTCCTCATCTCTCCACCGGGAGAAATAACCAACATAGTTTGTGAGAGAGACCACAGGACCTCGTCGGGTGGTGCCGTGTTATGCGGCACCCAACAGCACACGGGTCGATGAACACACATCATATTACATAAATAGTTTAGCGGAAGCGTACAAGAATGTTTTACAAATAGTTAAATCAGAGTAAACTACAGCGGAAGACTATCACTCTCATGACTCATATCTAATCTAGCAACAAAGAAACAGTCCAGCCCGCGGACGTTTCTTACTAGCAACACGAAGACACTCTGCAGCGGCGAGGATGCTCTTTGAGTAAGCACTCGGGGGTTCCCGAGTCTCATCGGCACCCCTTCTCATAAGCATCGAGTCAATTACCTGCAAAACAACTCGGATAGCATCCGTGAGCATAACGCTCAGCAAGACTTAACCGTCACCCTAAACATGAAACTCTAAGTGAGGTTATGAACCTAACATAGGATGGCATAGGCATAATTAAACTCGCCTAAAAGTGAATCCTTACTTTCAGGTATTAATTGCAGCATTTTAAGTAACCCTGGGCACGCCACATCGGGAGTCCACAATCAAACAAGAAACGTTTTCCCCCGATGTAATTTGCTCATGGCATGAAAGAATCGAGTTTGCACTAGCCTATTCATCAAGATCCAATACAACGCTAGTATAATACTTCACATCAATATGATTAGTTCCTTTCTCATGCAAGTTCTTACTACGTCACGACTGTGAGAACAAGTATGCTCGGTCCATTCCGCGAGCGACGGTGATTCGAATCAATAACACCCGGACTACACGATACGTACGCCCGTACTCGACGTTGCCTACAACAACCATCACTGATGTCGTACGTGGCAGCCTTTCTCCCGTTTCACCCCCGCTGAATCGATCAAGTTGCCCCGTACAGTAGCTACTCTCATGGTGCACCTTCCGACGTGAGATGTCATGAGAATATTCCCCACATACTGCACACCGGCCGTCCGCCTGAGGCAACCCAAAAAGTCCCAACAACAGCTTCCCGAGGTACATCGGTTTACTGGGTCCCATATAGCCAGCATGAGTCTGGTACACAACTCAAACTTGTTCAACAGGGCCGCATACGGATCGGTCCTTTACCGTCACGGACAGGTCTACAGCACCCAGGCCCCTATGTCCTGCTGCTCCTACAACCTTCCGGTCTCAACTTTAACTTGCTAATTCAATTACGAACCAATCCCGTATGCCCCTGTTGTTCCTAAATCTGCGAGTAGCATCTCACCACTGGACTTCTACCGAACCGTACTTAAGCATGGCAGTTCTACACGGTGAAGGACACCTACCCAGTACTCCATGGGTCATTTGGCTATGCAAGAGGAGTATCAAACACTAGACCTAATGCACAGTTCATATCTTGACCGAAAGTGAATACAAAAGAAAAACTTAACAGCTGTTAAATGCAAACCGGAGCTTGCCTGTTTTGCAGGGTAGTCGTATATAACAGTTAGTGTCCTTGCAGATCCACCCTTAACTCTCCGGAGCTTGATCCACTTCAATGAATCACTCCATTGAGTCCCCTTCGTTGTGCTTCCTATTGAAATGCATATGCATATGTTTCATGGAATGTAATGGAAAGAAGATATAGAATTACTTTCTTAAGAACAGAGGTTGTGTGGAAAAGCCAAGCATGGCTTGGTTTGCCTCTGTTGTGCAAAGAACAGAAATAAACTAATTTGACCTTAAGGCCCTTAGCTATACACTAACCCTTTTCTCTAATGAACATAATAGATAAGCTGAAAAGATTTAAGTGCGACTGAAGAACATGAACTCCAATGGCCTCAAAACTTTTACAGCAGGTTCTATAGTACCTAAGGATTTAGCTTGCCAAATTGCAGCTAGTGTGGAGTCATATTGTGTCCTCCATAATTCTCACAATATCTCTTATGTATTTTTCCCTTATACATAAGTATGGAGAATAAGAACAGGGAGTTCAAGGACTCATCTTGGGCTGATAATTTACATGTGAGTTCTTGATCACATGAGAGTAATCTGGTCCAAAATTCAGCCTTTTTACTTGAGTAGTTCTCCCAGAACAATTCTCTAAGCATTCCTATTCAAAAGAATTAATTCTGAGGTAATGTGCATTTTCATGCTCAATTAAATGAACCACAATTTCAAGTGTGTGACGTGACCCGCTCAACCGAGACAGGCCACTCGCCCGGGAATCGCATTGGGTGGTGCCGTGTTATGCGGCACCCAACAACACACATATGAGGAACAATGTATTACATAAAACAATAGCGGAAGCTTACAAGTTTTTATTTGTAAATATTTTACATCAAGTAACTACAGCGGAAGTCTTTATCAACTCACGTCGAATAACTAAGAGCACCCGAGATGAAGTCCAGCCCGCGGACTCCTCTCGCTAGCAACACGAAGACAAGCAGCAGCGGCTGGGTTCTCCATGTGTTACCTGACTCGGGAGTTCCCGAGTCTCACCGGACAACCTTCTTTTCAGCATCGTTGTTAACCTGCAAAACCACTTATATAGCAAGCGTGAGCACATAGGCTCAGCAAGTCTGACCCGTCTCTCCTAAACAAGAAACTCTACATGCACGATGGTTACAATTGGGTCAGCTAGATTTGCATGAAGGACTCGCCTAAAGTTGATCCTCAACTTTCAGATTTTAAGCCTCATTGTGCAGATCTTGAGCCGAAAAGCATCGCAACTCCACAATCAAACAAGAAACGCTTTGTTGCGATGCTCCTTGCACAAGGTGAAAGTAAACTTTAATGAGCCTATCTCTAATTCAATCATGGTTGCAATACAAGTTATAGCACAGCCTTATCAAGTTCAAAGATAAACAATTCCAGTTGTTACTACGTCAAGACGCAGTGGGCAAGTATGCTCATATAACCGCGAGCGACAGTGATTCGAATCAGTACACGCCCGGACTACACGACACGTACACCCGTACTCCGAGTTGCCGGCAGCAACCTCGACTGACGTTGTACGCGGCCACCTTTCCCAAGATCTTCCACATTGGACGCAGTCCAACTGCCCCGAGTATGCAAGCTCCCTCAAGGTACATACCCGCTGTGGTATGTTCTTGAGCGAGGTACCTCCTGCTACCCTGACGCCGAAAGCCTAAGGCAGTTGGAAAAGTTCCACTATGGATCTCCCAAGGTACATCGGTTTCCTGGGTCCCATATAGACAGTATGTGCCCGGTACACAACTCAAACTTGTCCAACAGGGCCAAGCACGGACGGGCCTTAACCGATACAGGCAGGGCTATGCACGCACGGCCTGCAACCTGCTGCATCTAAACCTCCCTGCCCGGTCTCCATTTCTTAAGTGTGAACTTTCCTCATCTTTTCTAGTTCGGACCCGTTCGGAGTAAACCAGCCCTAAACTCGCGAGTAGATTCCAACTACTCGTCTTCTACCAGACCTTTCCTACTAACATTAGCGTAGCCAAATTCCCTCGAGGAGTTGCTATTCTACCCTTTTCTCTCTTAGGTGTTTCTGGTCATGCAAGTGGGGTTTTCAATATCATCTAGACGTAATGCAATCAACGATGCAAAGCTATGATCCCTACAAATGAAAATGCTTTATAAAACGGTTCAAATGCAAACCGGGGCTTGCCTGTTTTGCAGGTGACTACTGTTACAATCAGTTAGTGACGATCACTTGGAGCTTGATCACTTGTTCTCCTCCCTCCTTGATCTTCATTTCAAGTCCTCCTCACCTTCTTCACGTATATACTACACGATATAATCATGCATATGTATTTAATTGAAAAGCTTTTGTTCATAAGATCTAATGACCATTTTTAAAACTGGAACTTTGTTTAAGAATTTAAAATGACACTGGTGCTAGTGGTTTGGGTTGGGCTTAAACACTAAGATCAAGTGTTGAGTGCTTCTTCCCACTTAAGTGTTGATCACCTTAAGAGATCACACATGACAGTGGTGATCCAGAGCTCTAATGGAGATGAGAATTTTCATGTGAGTTCCTTGTCACAAGAAAGTCCTCTGGACCAAAATTTAGCACATTTCATGGAATGGTTTATTCAGAATAATTCTCTAAGTGTTTAGTCAAAGATGAATTAATTCTGAGGTAACATCCATGTTCATGTCAAACTCAGTGGTCCACAATTTCAATTATAGTTTATAGAGTCTACATGAATTTTCCTAGGATTTTTGGAGCTAGGAATTTCCCAGAACTGAATTTACAAGTTTTGGAAATTCTCTGAAAATGTTTTTGTATTCATTTGAATACAGGAACTTACACTCTGAATTACCCTGAGTAATTCAACTCCAAATGAGCTGAAACTTTTACAGGGGTCTAATACCACCCTAGAGAATATTCTTGCAAAATTTGAGGATTTTTGGATAAACCAAACTCCCTCTAAAATTCTTTTGCTGAAAAGCTTTAAAGAATTTTCCAGAATTAAATAAAGACTTTCATACAAATTGGGTTGCATAATTGGATAGAGTTTGTCAATCTGAATCTAAACCAATTTGAATCACTAAATTTGGAGGTTCCTAGCAAAAGTTATGCTCTTCTAAAGTTTGGGAAAAATTTGGGATTTGAATAAATCCGGGGAAAAGTTTAAACCTGACTGTGGGCCACAGGGCACGTGTCACCTACAGAATCAAAGGCACACGGGGCCACACATATTCCTCTGTGCAGTCACACGGGATCCCACAGCCACAGAGGATCAGGGTTTTAAACTCTCTCTCACTGACGACTGGGCCCGCCGACCCCTTCTTCTACCTCGGGTCAGTTCCCGCGCTCCGGGTGCCCGCGCCGCCGCCCTCGCCGGAGATCGCCGGAACTCGATCTCCCGGCCTCTGCTCGAGCCCTTGCTTGCCGCCAGAGCCTAACCCGCCCTGATGAGCACGATGGTAAGGTTTCCCCGAGCCGGCAAAACCTCTATGGTAGCTAGCGACGCTGCGGCAGCCCGACACTTCATCGGCGACGTCGGCCGGCCATCCTAGTGCACCAACAGTTCGACAAAATGGTGCTACAGCATCAGTGAACGATGGGGAAGCTCGGCCTAGCCTCAAAAATGTTCGAGAATGATGGCAAACATGCTTTCACCGTGCGACCGCGGTCCCCCGGTTCGGTCGCCGGTAGAAACCCATGAAATACTCGGTCTATGTGCAGTTTTAGGCTAGAACCGTGAAGGGCAAAGGATCGCCTATCGCTTTGGGCCCTTCGTGCAAACTTTGACGAACAAAGATTGAGAATTGGGAAGGAATTCGGGATTACCGTGCCGGAAGGTCAGAGGGAGTACGCCGGAGCAATTTTTCCAAATTCCCTCCCGGCGATGCATGGCACGGTCTGATCTTTGGAGGGGAGCAGAAGGGTGCCTTGGCGCGTCCAGAGGCGCTGGTACTTGGCCGTGATACTCACCAGACTGAGCTGTCCACGGACGCCTCCCAATCGATCCTTGTTCGGCCGCCGCACGGCCGTGGTGTACCCGGGGTAGGAGAACCGATCATCGGTCGGGGATGCGTTGAGGAGGGAGAGGGAGCTGCGCCGGTGCTATCTGGCTATTGACCAGCTGTTGTTCGCGCCTGTTTGAGCCGGCTATCGAGCAAACGACGGCGGCGGCGCTGGTATCGCTCAGGGCGCGAGGGAAGAAGGAAAGCCTCTGTGCTCGGTCCGTGAGCAGAGGGAGAGCACGTTGTGGATGGATGAGGGCGCTGGGGGGGGGGCTGTATCGGCGCTGGAGTCGGTTGCGGGGGCGGCCGACCAGCTGCGGGCGTGCTGTCCGAGCAGCAGCTGCTGTCGCTCCCCTGAAGGCAGCAAAACAGAGACCCATCTCTTTTGTGTAGATATTTTGGTACCTATGACATGTGGGTCCCATCTCCCCCTTATCTCTCCAAAATATCTCAACAATCTGCAAATGATGAAATTCAACTGTGTGGAGTTGAAAATTAAACTGCATTTGAATAATTGGGCAAGCTTCATCCAAATTCAAATATGCATTTGAATTCTTTGTCTTTTAAAGTCCCTTTGGAAAAATGGGTTTGCAAACTATTTCCATAAATCATGAAACTTGGCACACCCCCTAATTTGGACTCAAGGAATTCAAATATGAAATCTGATTTTTATTTTGGCTGCTGCAAATGAGATTTTTAGCACAACAGTTTTGAATTCCATTGTGTTTTCCTCATTTGAATTTTTGTTTGAACAAATTGTTCCCAATCTGATTTTTGTTTTCTCACACATATGGGAACTTCCCATCCTTGTTTTAGACCCCTCTCGGGTTCCAAGTTCTCAAATGAACATTTGACTTGTGTGAAGAAAGCCCTCATGTGTGTTATCACATGTGGAAAAAAATTTTAACAAGTCCCAATTTTCATACATATGAAACCAACTTTTGCAAATAAAGTGTTTCTTTGTATTCATAATTTTGGGACCTTTACAGTGTGTCCCAGAGAGCTTGCCTAAATTTTCCTACGATTTTTGGAGCTATGGATTGCTCAGAACAGATTTTTGAAGTGGGAAACATTTTCTGAAAATGTTTCTGGACTCTTTTGAACACAGTAGTTTACATTTAGCAAATTCCTACACAAATGATCTTCAAATGAGCTGAAAACTTTCTAGTAGGTCAAAAATATGTTAAAGAATATTCTGGCAAAATTTGGGGATTTTTGGATAAACCAAGCTCCCTCAATAATTCTTTTTCAGAAAACCTTCCAAGAATTTTCTAGAATATAATATTAACTTTCATACTAAGCTGAGTTCATATTTGGATAGAACTCAGAAAGATGAACCCAACCCAATTGGAATCACTCAAATTGGAGTTTTCTACAGGGAGATATGAATTTCTAAAGATTGAGCTAAGTCTGGAATTATTTTCCTATTGAAAATCCGGCTGGACCCACAGTTTTGAATTCCAGCCAATAGAAACGAAGCCCCACCGGGCCACAGCATCCCTGCGCGCCAACACACGGCATCCCGGCCACACCTGATCCCGAGTTTAAAATTTAAGCTGCTGACAGCCGGGGCCCACGCGTCTTCTTCTTCCTCCGGCTTCCTCGCTCGCGCCCGCGCTGCCCCTCGTCGGCCCGACGCCGGAGCTCGCCGGCTCGCCGTTTCCGGCCACCGCCTGAGCTGAAACTCGCCGCCAGGGAGTTTGTGACACCGAGGAACACGGCTGTGGGGTTTGCTAGGGCTGCCAACGACCGGAACATGGCCGGCGACGTGCGACAACCACTGTGGGGGTTCGGCGGCGTTGCCTGGGGTATCTAGCCCGCCAAAATCTGTGCCGACGAGCCCTACAGCACCAGTGGATGATCGCAAGGCTCGGCATGGCCCCTAAATGGCTCGGGAACAGCCGCAAGTCGGTCGTCACCGTGCGCCCGATTTGGTCCGCCGGAGAAGTGCTCGGTAGACCTCAAAATACGTCGCCCCAAAGGGTTTTCATGCGACGGATGCTAAAGAGAACATGATCGCTGGCTAGTCCAGCTCCTACGTGCCAAGTTTGATGAGCTAAGAACGAATAGAAGTGGAGAATTTTGGATTCCCGTACCGGATGCTCGGGTTGAAGCCGCCTGAGCAAAACTTCAAAATTCGCCGGCGATGCTTCACGCTATGGCCTGAGCTTGGGTTGAGAGCAGCACCGCACCCGTGCACGTCCGTAGCTGTGATCGCTCGGCCGTGAAACCCCCTGTGGAGTGCTGTCCACGAGCGCCCGATCACTTTCTCGGATTAGGTCGCCGCGGCGGCGGTCGTTCTCGGGCAACGGAGGCCGAAACTCGCTTGGTTTCAGGTCAGGGAGGTGGAGGCTGATCTCAGGGAGAGGTTTAGAAGCTCGGGGGATGGGAGATACGATTGCTTCGCTGTTTGTTCGATCGGACCGAGAGAGCGGCGGGGAGAAACAGCCGCTGTTCGTGCGCTCGCGAGGGGAGGAGAACAATTGGGTCTTCGCTCGGCTGAGGCACGATAACATCGAAGGAACCGCCTTCGGTGGCCGCGCGTGGGGGAAAGAAGCAGCTGGTGGCGCTGCCGAGCATCCCCGTGGCTCCACGGTGGGAGCTGCTCGGGGCTCACGTGTTGTTCGGTGAATTTCCCCACTGGGCTGAGACTTAGGGTGCAAGGTTTCTTCCATTAGCTCTATGACATGTGGGTCCCACTCCATATTTCCTCCCAAATATCTTCCCAAGCTGATCTCTTTAATTCCCAGAATTCTAAGTTTAAAAAGGTGGGCTAGAATTTGGATGCCTCAAATTTAGTTTGAATTTGCAAGACTAAATCTGAATTTGGTTAGAATTTTCAAATGCTCCTCTTTAACTCCTTTTCGAGCCCACCCTACAAATGCAAAGTTGGTGATAAAACTTTTTCCTACGAATTCCAACTATATGGCTGCATGTTTATTCAAAGTTTTTGGTCACTCCATGTGTGAACTTTGAATTTCAAATCTGAATTTTAAACTTACATGCAAAGAGGTATTTAACTCCTTATTGGTCCAACACTTTTAAATAAAAAGGTGAACCTCATGTTGGATGTTCATCCATGTATTACCTTGCATGAAGAAAAGTTTTAGCAAGTCCCATTTTTCATGTCTTTGCCGCACATATGAACTCAAAACCTTAGGTTTTATTCATACACATTTTTGGGACTTTTACATTCCTCCCCCCTTAAAAGAATCTTGTCCCGAGATTACAAAAGAGGAACGAGACGGGAGAGGTAATTACAAACTGTACAAAGCTAAAAATTCTGGATAGTTGGTGCGGGGGTAATCTTTACTTTACCACGTCGCCTCTTCCGCGGTGTGATTACTCCACAGCACCTTGAAAAATCGGATCGTCCGGTTCCGGGTGACCCGGGTCTTTTCATCCAAAATCCGAATCGGTCGCTCGGTGTAGGTCAGGTCCGGTTTCAATTTGTCGATTTCCTCAGTGCGAACAGCAGCGGTGAATTTGAGGCACTTCCGCAGCTGTGATACATGAAATACATCATGAACACCCGTTAAACTTGCCGGTAATTCCAGCCAGTAGGCTACGGGTCCGCACTTCTCCGTGATAGCAAAAGGACCAATAAAACGGGGAGCGAGTTTCCCCTTTACACCGAACCGGTGAATTCCCTTCATCGGAGATACCTGAAGGTACACATGCTCTCCGACGTCAAAATGCAAAGGCCTACTCCGTTGATCAGCGTAGCTCTTCTGTCGGGATTGTGCAGCCTTTAAGTTCTCTTGTATCAACCGAACTCGGTCTTCGGCTTCGTTGACAAGATCAATCCCAAACAGAACTCTTTCGCCGGACTCACACCAATTCAGTGGCGTGCGACACTTCCGGCCATAGAGAGCTTCATACGGTGCCATTTTAATACTCGCTTGATAACCGTTGTTATATGAAAACTCCGCCAGCGGTAGGTGATCGTCCCAATTCCTACCGTGATGGATGGCACACGCTCTCAACATATCCTCAAGCACCTGATTCACCCTCTCAGTTTGTCCATCGGTTTGAGGGTGATAAGCGGAGCTTCTAATCAGCTTGGTGCCCAACGAGGCATGCAGCTGCTCCCAAAACCGAGCAACGAACAGCGTGCCTCGATCTGTAATGATGGTCTTCCGGACACCATGTGAGCATATAATTCTAGAGATAAACAACTCCGCATATTGCCTTGCTCGATAATGAGTGTTCACCGGTATGAAATGAGCCGACTTCGTCAACCGGTCGACGATCACCCATATCGAGTCATGCTTCCTGGATGTGAGCGGTAATCCAATGATGAAGTCCATACTCACATCCTCCTATTTCCATGCCGGTATCTTCAAAGGTTGTAGCGGTCCGGCTTTCCGCATATGATCAGCCTTGACCCGTCTACACGTATCGCATTCGGATACGTATTTAGCAATCTCCCTCTTCATCCTTGTCCACCAAAATTTCTGTTTCAAATCTTGGTACATCTTGTTACTTCCGGGATGAATGGAAAACTTCGACAGGTGGGCTTCATCCAATATTTTCTTCCGGAGTTTCATATTACGCGGTACCACTATACGGTCATTGAACCATATTGTACCGTTCTCATCCTTCCGGAAACATTTCACCTCTCCGTTGTCCAGTCTTCTCCGTATGTGAGACATACCTATGTCTCTTGTTTGAGCCTCAACAATCTCTTCACGGATTGTTGGAATGAGCGCGAGATTGTAAAGCGCGCCATACGGAATGACACAGAGACTTGGTTCTTCTTCTTCCAACTCAGCAACCGCTAAGTTGTGAACGTGGGCTTTCCGACTAAGCGCGTCGGCCACCACGTTTGCTTTTCCTGGATGATAGTGGATCTCAATTTCATAATCTTTGATGAGCTGCAACCATCTCCGTTGTCTCATATTCAGCTCCTTCTGCGTGAAAATATACTTCAGGCTTTTATGGTCGGTGTAGAGGTGAACAAGATTTCCATATAGGTAATGCCTCCACATCTTTAACGCCAACACCACAGCAGCAAGCTCGAGATCGTGAGTTGGGTAATGCTGCTCGTGGTTACGCAGTTGACGAGACCCATAGGCGACTACACGCCCTTCTTGCATCAGAACGCAGCCGAGACCGATGCCGGATGCATCACAGTACACATCAAATGGCTTTGTCGTGTCCGGCTGAGCAAGAACTGGAGCTGTTGTGAGATGTTTCACCAAGGTTTTGAATGCGGCTTCACATGCTGCACTCCACATGTATTTAGTGCCCTTCTTCAGCAGCTTCGTCATTGGTTTAGCAATCTTTGAGAAGTTCGGAATAAACCTCCGATAATACCCCGCTAAACCGAGGAAACTTTGGACCTCGTGGATTGACTTGGGAGATTCCCACTTCAGCACTTGTTCAATTTTGCTGGGGTCCACAGCAATACCTTCTGCTGAAATAATATGGCCTAGGAAAGGCACTTGATCAATCCAAAATTCGCACTTGCTGAACTTGGCATATAGTTGGTGCTCCCGCAACCGTTGTAGCACAATGCGTAGATGTTCAGCGTGCTCTTCTTCAGATTTGGAGTAAACCAATATGTCGTCGATGAATACCATGACGAACTTGTCTAACTCCGACATGAACACTGAATTCATCAAGTACATGAAGTGTGCCGGAGCGTTGGTTAACCCAAATGACATGACAAGGTACTCATAGAGTTTGTATCTCGTCGAGAAAGCTGTCTTCGGTACGTCTTCCGGTCGGATCTTGATTTGATGATACCCCGACCGAAGATCCATCTTCGAAAATACCTTTGCACCCACAAGTTGATCGAACAGGATGTCGATGCGTGGCAAAGGATACTTGTTCTTGATTGTGACAGCATTTAGAGGACGGTAATCAACACATAGCCGTAGTGTTTCGTCCTTCTTCTTAACGAACAGCGCAGAGCAACCCCAAGGTGAAGAACTTGGTCGTATGAAACCCTTGCTGATGAGTTCATTCAGTTGCTCTTTCAACTCCGCTAGCTCGTTAGATGCCATCTTGTAAGGCCTTCGTGAGATAGGCGTCGTTCCCGGCGCCAGTTCAATCTTGAACTCGACGTCCCGTCCGGGCGGCATGCCCGGTAAGTCATCGGGAAAAACGTCGGGATAATCACGTACCACCGGAATATCTCCAAGCTTCAGCCCTTCCCTGTGGTAGGCCTCTACCATATCTGGGTCTTCGCTGTCTAAAAACAGCGTGTGCTGTCCGTGAATCAGCGAGTCAATCTGGACAGTCCGGTTACCGATATTGAGAACGGCACCGTGACGATTTAACCAAGACATCCCCAATATGATGTCTATCTTCTGCCTATCCAACATAATCAGCGATGTTGGGTATATTTTTCCGCCCAAACACAAAGCTGCTCGGGACACAATCTGATTGGCAGAGATATTTCCTCCCGGTGAACGTATAAGAAAACTCATTGTGGGAGTATTGGTGGATAATTGGTGCTGATCCACGCATGTTTTGCTGATAAAATTGTGGGTTGCACCGGAATCAAAAAGTATGAGCACGGGCACGTCTTTGAGAGTGAACATGCCCGCTAACACCGGTGCTCCCTCCAGGACATCCTCAATAGCCAGATGTTGCACTCCCGGATTGCAATGCTGTTATGTTGACTTGAGCAGGTGGCGGCATACCACCTGACAATGATGGCTGTCTGGTGTTCACCAACTTCTCCCGGCATTCTTGCCTAAAATGCCCTGAACGGTGGCAATAAGAACACGGAGGTTTCCCCGGTTCTTCGTTGACTTGTAGTTGGGAAGTTGTTGTACTTGGCTGCAGCAATGATGCCACAGGTGTCATTCGTTGCTGCGGCAATGGTGTTGCTTCAAGACATGATTCTTGAGCAGGAAATCTGTACGGAGTTGATCTCACTGGTGCTTGCCATCTTTCCTCGGATGGTGTGTGATACACCACACGGTATTTACGAGGAACATCTGGTGTGTCTTCTAGCACATCCTCCCGGTCCCTCTTCTCTGCTTGACACTCAAGTGTCGCTTGTTCTTGCAGCAGAGCAGCACTGATCAACTCGATGTAACTGCCTTGATTGAACAAAGCTAACTTCTCTTTTAGTATGGCAATCAAGCCATAGAAAAAGTAGTCACACATTGCGGCTTCGCTCGTCGCATAAGCAGGAGCATATTGTGCCAGAAGGTTGAATCGTCTGACATAATCGAGGACACTCATGTCCCCCTGCTTCAGGTTCCTGAATTCTTGCTGTTGGGCCTTAATAAAACCCATAGGAATGTGACGAGCACGGAATGCTTCACGAAATTCCGTCCATTCCACTTGATGGCCTTCCGGAACGGTGGCAAGATAAGCAAACCACCAATTTCCGGCGGCTCCATGGAGCTGTTGAGCTGCAAATAATGTCTTCTGATACTCATCGCACTCAAACACTCCAAACTTGGACTCCATAACTCGAAGCCACTGATCAGCTTCCACTGGTTCATTGGCTTCCGTGAAGATTGGCGGTTGTGTCGCCAAGAAATCCAAGTAGGTGTTCCGAGGTGGAACGTCCTATTGTGCACGCTGGAGTAAGCCCTGTTGTACCAAGGCTTGAAGTAGTCTTGTGTTCTCTTGACATGACTCGACCATCTGAGCCATGATATCCACCCATACCGTTTATGGCGGTGCCCGTGGTGGAGTCGAGTCATCATCGTCTCGGCGAGAACCTTCAGCCCTACTCGGAGAATGAGCACGCACCATACTGCAAAATAATCATTTTTGAAGGGAGTCAAAACATGATCTCAGCAGTATGTGAAAGTATGTAAAACATGAACATGCTAAAACTTTATGAAAGCATAACAAAATTTCATGTTTACACATCTTTCTAAAGCTAACAGAAAACCATCCCCATTTGCTGTACAGAACCGACCTTTCTGTACTTAACCCAGTTTTGGATCCAGTTACCAGCATTTTCAGAACTCAAGTCGAACACCAAAGTTAAAGTTAACTTCAGTATCTTTCCATCGAGTACCCACATGCCTCTGGATCATCTCTGGAACAAAAGTTAGGATTGTTCAAAGTTGACAGAATTTTCTGGCTAAATTTTGCCAGCACCTCCTTTGTATGTGGCTGTTTTCATCACAGTTTTACATACAAATGAAGTACAATTCTGAACACACTATGAACTACAAAATTGTTGCAAATTTCCTAACCTTTCCAATGGTGTATCATATGACCCTTAGAAATTTTACTACAGGCTCTGACGGCTAATTTACAGCAACATCCAGAGAAGTTTGCAGCTACTCTGTTTTCTGAACAGTTTGCACTCATATGGACATTCAACCAAGTTGGTGTCTGATTTGGCTCTGGAGTTCTACAGAAAATTGTAGAGCACTTAACAACCTTTCCAGAACTGTATCAAACACCTCCATTGGGTCAAGATAATCAGAGTTACGCTCTGTTAAAACCCAGAAAAATTTCTGACTGAACAGAGCACTCTGTCTTTGAGATCAAAAGAAGCCTAACAAGTCTCTTCCTTGAAACTTAGTTCAAATGAAGATCTCAGTAACTAATATGTGCTTTGTCACATCCATTTTTAGTTTGGAAGTTAGTCATGAATGATTTCTTCATAGATAAGAATACTATCCAGTGTAGTACGGTGACGATGCACCGTAAGACCTATGACGGTACTACGTTGCCTCACCAAAAAAAAACCTAACCGGATTACACCGGCATATACGTATCCTTAGGTGGCACTAAAACGGTCACTCGCAAACGTGTTCTACACGCCCTAAGGTTTTCGTGTTTAGCACCTACATAAGCCACACTCAATCATCAGGTTCGGCTACACACCGAACCCGGTATCCATAACAGTTTGTACACCCGGCCGTCATCACTTGCCCAGGTGTTCTCAAGCCAAATACGCCTTGACCTACGTGTTCACGTTACTGACCACGTGACGGGGTCTCCCAAATTGCACCACGCACGTCAGGGAAGACGTTGCTCGAATACCCCAAACGACATGAAGAGTCGTAGAGGATACTAAATCGAGTCGGGTTATCTGCCACCCGTGAGGCTCCATCCTTCAGCTTGTGCGCACTGGTGGACAGTTCATACGTGCACCCCCCCAAGACATAGACGTCCCGAGATGCACGGTTTTCTGACATAACAAATAAGTTAGCTTGCCACCTTCATTATATGCTAATAATAGTTCTTATGTGGGCCTAGTACCGTTATCTCACCGTATCCTAAGTTTTTTACATAATATGATGCTCAATCCGTGCTCTGTTCCCAACGCAGCTCTGATACCAGCTGAGAGGGACCACAGGACCTCATCGGGTGATGCCGTGTTATGCGGCACTGTCACACCCGGTTTATCCGAAGAACAGCCAAGTGAGTATCACATGTATGCCAGGATCATTTTCTCATACATGTGATGACAAATAGTGAAACATCATTTATTACAAGCCAGGTGTCGAATATAAATAAGTCTTACATAGCAAATGTCTCGATGGACAATAATAAGTTCATCACAAATAAATAAACTAGCAGCGGAAAATTTATTATTGTGGGCTCCGTCACAGGTGTTGCCCGGGGGACTCCATGAACCTAGAAACCTTCTTTAGGTCCAAGGTCTTGGTCATTATACACCACCTCATTATCTTGACCTGAGCAGCAATATAAACCAACAAATATGCAAGGTTGAGTACCGATGGTACTAGCAAGTGTGGGAAAGTTATGTCATGCATGGCTAGAACAAGGGGAGGTTGAACTCATGGTTAAAGCACTATGCCATTAATACCTATTACCTTAGCTTATTAAGCACCTACATTACTACACAGGTGAAATGGTCCCAATTTCCCATCCCATCATCATAATTAAATAACCATAACATCATTTCCAATGTTGAGCTCCCCGCTTAACATCCACAACTTCCAAAACCATCAATCCTCTAATCATGAATAAGTCCAAGCCGCTCTTGACCGTGAGCACGACTGTCATGACAGTTTTGACTCTGCAGAGTTTGTACCACTGTACCCACATGTAGTGATTTCATCCCCCGTTGCTGGGTGGACTAAAAGAACCTCCATTATGCCAGTGGCTACGAACCACATTCACACTTCCTAGGTGTGTAGCCAGGAGATCACTACGAAGCCTTTACAAAGGGATTCCCGACGAGCGTGGGCCCACTGAGGTTTCACCCCTAACAGCATACAAGAGGCTCCAACCCCGCTGCAGTGGCCCCCTCTTGAGCCTTGCGGTTCATATGGTAGTCCAGCTGACACCTACTCCCCGCACCATCCAACACACCCATACTACGCCTGGGATACACCTAATTAATTGGCCAAGCTGCCCCATCTCAACATGTGGTTGGCACGGTAAAGCCAGGTTACATGCTCCATGAACCGGTCCTTAGGATCCAGGCAAGTACTAAACACAAACCCGAGTCTCGTGCACCCAGCACACAACCAAAACATCCAACTTGCCTTGATCCCTACCTCTACATAACTCACAATATCTCATTCAAGAGTATGATAAAATAAACTGATGATCTCATATCCCAAATATCCCATTCTAAGCATGGCTAAGCATATGCATAATAATAAATGACATGATAAAATAAATCCCAACCCAAGCTACAAGAAACAAGGTAATGCAATTCTAGGGAAACTTCCTAGCATGGGTTTCATATTTAACTTGACAATGCAATAATTCTATCTAAACATCCTAGTATAGGATCAAAGTGGTCAAGGACACTTGCCTCCTTCCTGCTGCTCTTGGAATGGGTAGTCCTGATCTTGGAAAGGGAGAACTTGCTCTGGAGCAGGTTCTACATCATACCATCACACATAGCAAAAGAAAAACAACAATCCATAAGACATAGTTCACACTTCCACTTCAAACAAACTACACATTCACATTTATGAAAGTCATTCACAATTATATGTGTTGTGGTTACTCTATGTGTGTTGATCTCTGGCTTACATATACTTTTAATCATGTGTATATGATTCCTACTTTTGTATTCACATTTATGCTTACATACTATATATATATGAGTTTCCAATTTAAATAAATTCCTTATATTTAATTACTACACCTTTTAACTACCAAGTATGCATGAAAGGTATTTTCCTACTCCATATGTGTCTTCAGAATTTCTACCAACCCTAAACTGAATTCTTTGGATTTTAGAAACTTTATTTATCATTTACTAGTTGCTATATTTTCAAATTTATTTCCTATGCCTAAATGTGAACTTTATTATGAAAATAACAAGACACATCATCTAAACAGAATAGGTTCTGATCTAAAATGTTTAATAATATATTTTTGACCTTTTCCTCTGATATAAACTATTTTACATTTATTTTCCCTATTTTCAGAACTATTCTTTACTTAAAAATGTGTCCCTATAACTAATAAATGTGAATAATAAATTAAACAGATTCATTTCAGCCCAAAAATCTATTTTTATCTCACTCCAAAGTTTTCTAAGTACTGAGAATGTTTTTAATTTAATTTTGACAATATGTTTGTCCCACTTTTTAAATTTTAAATACTAGCCACATATTCAATTTCCTAAATTAAATATCAAACAGGGTTAAAAAGGTAAACTCACCCCAGTACAGGGTCTATAATTTTATTTTAAGAATCTTCAGGGGTCTAGCTACACATAACAGAGGGGTTTTTTCTTATTTTTATTAAGTCCAGGGGCTAAAACTGATTTTTAAATGAATTTAAATGACTTTCTGAAGTTCCAGGGGCTAGATCAGAAGTTTCCGGGGCTAGCTCTTATTTCCCGAGAACCCCAGGGGGTAGCACGTAAGATTTCTAGTCTTTATAACGCGGGGCTGACGTGGACCATCCGATTTCAAACAGACGGCTGAGATTATAACGTCGAACCGGTACGCGGGGATTTAAACTCTACCTTGCGATTTAAAATAAACGGCGCACAAGCGGCCACGTCGCTCTGATCGAGCGCGGGCGGCGCTGCCGGCGGCGCACGGCGGCGGGAGGCGGCGATCCCGCCGGAGAGTTTCGGATCTTCGGGAATTCTTCCTAGAATTGTGATTTATGGCATAGATCGGTGGTGGGGGGGTCGGGGATCTCACCTCGGGGGTTTTCTTGAGCTCGGAGGTCCTGGAAGGCGGTCAGCGACGAGGTCTGAGGTGAATTCACGGCGAGGCTCGTCGGAGCTGTGTTTGAACCGCAAACCACCGAGTTTTCTGCACCTGCGAGGTTACCCGGAGGCAGTGGATCAAGACCAGCGAGTTAGATCGGAATTTCCGAGCGTAGATCGGCCAGAATTCGCCGGAGGTGCTCGGGTTCTCACCGGAGTAAAATCGGCGGATCGCGTGGGAAAAACGGGACAACGCCGGGGTTTTTATAGACGGGGGAGGGCAGCGTGTTGGTTTAGATCGAGCTGGAGTCTTTGGGGTCCGGAAATCGGCTAGGATACGCGAGAATTCCCGATCGGTTTTGATTCGGGTGAGAGAGTCTGGCCGATCGCAGCGCGGGCGCGAGGAAGAAGAAAAGCTGGCGGGCCCCGCCTGTCAGTGGGAGGAAGGGGGCACGCGCGGCCGCGGGCTGGCGCGGAGCAGGGTGGGCCGGCTGGTGGGTTTCGGCCCACTGGCCGGTTTTTTCTGTTTTCCTTTTTCTTTTTCTATTTCTTTTCTGTTTTGAGTTTAAATTGAATTCCAGTTTGAATTTAAATTGTTGTAAAACATGCAACATGTCCAAAAATTTTTAAATTCCCATCTTAACAGGATTTTGGGGTGTTACAGCTCTACCCCCCTTAAAAGAAATCTCGTCCTCGAGATTGGTGGTTCTAAGAAAACAATTCCGGAAATTGTGCCTTGAGCTCATCTTCCCGCTCCCAGGTGGCTTCCTCTTCTGAGTGATGCTTCCATTGCACCTTGCACATCCGGATTCTTTTATTTCTGGTGAGGCGTTCCATTATCTCCAAAATCTTGTATGGTTGCTCGGCATAAGACAAATCCTCAGCTACGTCCACTTCATTCATGGGTAACACCTCTTCAGGCGTTCTCAGGCATTTCTTGAGTTGTGACACATGGAATACATCGTGCACATCCGATAGACGAGCCGGTAACTCTAGTTGATACGCCACTTCGCCTTTCCTTTCCAGAACTTGAAAGGGTCCGATGTATCGAGGTGACAACTTCCCTTTCACTTTGAACCGACGAAGTACTCCGATAGGGGACACCTCGAGATAGACATAGTCTCCCACGTTGAAAACGAGCTCTCTTCTTCGTACATCGGCATAGATCTTTTGTCGTGTCTGTGCTATCCTCAAATTGTTGCGAATTTCCCTCACCTTCGCCTCGGCTTCTTGTAGTACTTCTGGACCAAACACTTTACTTTCCCCCGTTTGGTTCCAAAATAGGGGAGTTCTGCACTTCCTCCCGTACAAAGCTTCAAACGGTGACATCTTCATACTAGCTTGATAGCTGTTGTTATAGGAAAACTCCGCATACGGTAAGTTCTTATCCCAACTCCGATTGTTTTTGAGTGCACATGCCCTCAGCATATCTTCAAGAATATGATTGGTTCTTTCCGTCTGCCCATCAGTTCGGGGATGATAGGCAGAACTAAAGTTCAGATGGGTTCCCATGGTTTCGTGCAACTTCTGCCAGAACCTTGAGGTGAACTGTGTCCCTCGATCCAACACGATCTTCTTTGGCACTCCATGGTAACACACGATCCTTGACATGTACAATTCTTCCAATTAGGATCCGTTGTAGCTTTCTTTCACGGGGATGAAATGAGCTACCTTGGTTAGCCTGTCGATGATGACCCATATCGAATCATATCCTGATTGGGTCCTAGGCAGTCCTACTATGAAATCCATACCAATTTCTTCCCATTTCCATTCAGGCACTTTGAGTGGTTGCAATAATCCCTCGGGTCGTTGATGTTCTGCTTTCACCAACTGACATGTGTCACATAGGGCAACATGTTCCGCGACATCTCATTTCATGCCATACCACCAATACCTGCTCTTGAGGTCCTGGTGCATCTTCGTACTCCTAGGATGAATGGAATAGTCAGAATCATGAGCCTCCTTCAGAATCAATTCACGGATCTCCTTTACTTCTGGCACACAGATTCTTTTCCCGTGCCACACCGTTCCTTGTTCATCCTCTCTAAAACTAGGAGCTTTATTTTCCTTGATGAGTTGTCTGATCTCTTGTATCTTCTCGTCATTCTTTTGACCCTCGCGTATGTCTCGCTCGAGTGTGGAGTCCACTTCCATGGCGATGGCTTCACCACTATTTACCAGGCATAGATTGAGCCTTATAACCTCGTCATTCAATTCTGCAGGCATGTCCTTCAAGCTCAACTTATTGACCTGCACTTTCTGACTTAAAGCATCTGCCACGACGTTTGCTTTTCCAGGATGATAGTTGATGCCCACATCAAAGTCATTGATTAGCTCTAACCATCTCCTTTGTCTGAGGTTGAGATCTGGCTGTGTAAAAATGTACTTCAATCTCTTATGATCCGTACATATCTCTGTCCTCTTCCCCATCAAATAGTGTCGCCAAATTTTCAACGCGTGTACCACTGCGGCTAGTTCTAGGTCATGTGTAGGATAGTTTTTCTCGTGCTTCCGGAGTTGTCGGGATGCATAAGCCACGACATGCCCTTCTTGCATGAGAACACATCCCAACCAGTTTCCAGAGGCATCGCAGTACACCGTAAAGTTCTTCTGCATATCTGGCATAACCAGCACTGGGGCTGTTGTCAATCTTTTCTTTAACTCCTGAAAACTCGTCTCGCACTGTGGCGTCCATGTGAATGTGATTCCCTTCTCCAACAGTTTGGTAAGGGGTCTCGAGATCTTAGAGAATCCCTCAATAAACCGTCGATAGTATCCAGCCAATCCCAAAAAGCTTCGAACTTCCCCGACATTTTCAGGGGTCTTCCACTTCTGTATATCCTCGATTTTGGCAGGATCCACGGAGATTCCTCCCTCCGAGATTATATGTCCTAAGAAGGGAACTCTCTTCAGCCAAAACTCACACTTGCTCAACTTGGCATATAGTTGGTGTTCTCTCAGCCTCTGCAACACCAACCTTAGATGTTTCTCATGTTCTTCTTCATCTTTGGAGAAGACGAGAAAGTCATCTATGAAAACCACCACAAATTTGTCTAGATATTCCATGAATACCTTGTTCATGAGATACATGAAGTACGCTGGGGCATTAATTAGCTCGAAAAGCATGACGGTGTATTCATACAGTCCGTACCGAGATACGAAAGCTGTCTTGGGAATATCAGATTGCCTTATCTTGAGTTGGTGGTATCCCGACCTGAGATCAATTTTCGAGAACACACAAGCGCCCCTCAATTGATCAAATAAGTCTTCAATGCGGGGTAATGGGTACTTGTTCTTGATGGTTACCTCATTCAAGGCACGGTAATCCATGCATAACCTTTGGGTTCCGTCCTTCTTGGGCACAAATATCACCGGAGCTCCCCATGGTGAGGAACTAGGACGAATATACCCCTTCTTCGTCAATTCTCTCAAATGATCCTTGAGTTCTCCCAGCTGCTTGGAGTCCATCCGATAAGGTCTCTTGTATATCGGGGTTGTTCCAGGTACTAGCTCAATTGCGAATTCCACTTCACGATCGGGAGACATACCTGGCAAATCCTCCGGAAACACATCTGGATATTCCCTGATGGTCCTGATCTCCTCCACTTTCACCTCAACTTGATTCAATTTAATGTCCCTCCTAGGCTCGTGTATTGTTACGAACTTTACTCTTGTGCCACTAGGGTGAGTTAGTTCCACCGTTCTGGTCGAACAATGGATAATCCCGTTATGTTTGGTCAACCAATCCATGCCCAAGGTAATATCTATCCCTTGTGAATCTATCACTATGAGGTTAGCAGTAAATACTACCCCATTAATGTCTAGGTTCACCTTGGGACACACTTGTCTTGTCCTTATTTCTCCACCCGGAGAGTTTACGGCTAGCATATGGTGCATTTGTGTTGTTGCTAGGTCATGCTTCTTAACAAACCCTTGGGCAATGAACGAATGGGTAGCACCAGAATCAAACAACAGGGTTGCAATGTGTAAATTGGCAGGAAACTTACCAACTACCACGTCGGGTGCCTCTTGTGCTTCCTCCATAGTGACGTGGTTCACCCGTCCTCTCATTACATTCTGCTGTTGTGGCTGAGCGGGCTTCTTCTTTGGGCACTTATGGGTGTAGTGCCCCACTTCACCACAGCTAAAACATTGCACCCCAACCTTAGGTGACTGGCCTTTGTTGTCTTGGGGTTGGTTTGGGGGTCCTTGCACTGCTGGTCGAGGTGGATATGCGGGGCGAGGCTGCTGTACAAACTGACGTTGCAGCTGTGCTGGTGCTGCCGGAGGCCTGTAGTTCGGGTTGTACCCTCTTGGTGCTGAGTAGGGTACCCCAGCACGATTCGTCTGCCCTGCAGGTTGCTGCATCAGACGTGGGCGGGTGTTGCTCCCTGAGGCTTGATGTGACCACCCGGCCTTCCTCTTATTCTCATTTTCCAAGGCCTTCAGCTTCCTTTCTACCACAAACGCTCTGTCCACCATCTTTTGGAAGCTTTCGTACTCGTTGGAGGACATTGCACACTGCATTTCTGCTGTGAGTCCTTCCACGAAACAATCCTGTTTCTGCTCATCAGTCTCTATGTCCCGTGGGGCATAAAGGGATAGCTGAGTAAATTTAGTGAGGTATTCCCTCACCGTCATGTTTCCCTGCTGCAGTCCCAAGAACTCCTTCCTCTTGTTTTTGAGTTCACCTCTTGGGATGTAATGGTTGCGGAAGCTACGCTTGAACTCTTCCCAAGTGATATTCTCAGGGTCATGATGGGCGGCCACGTAGGCGGTCCACCAATCAGCAGCAGGTCAATGTAATTGATGAGAGGCAAACAGCACCCTCTCATACCCTTGGCACTGTATGATCCTCATCTTGCTCTCAATGGTCTTAAGCCAATCATCTGCCTCCAGAGGTTCAGCAGGACTTGCAAACTTTGGAGGTTGAGTTCCTAGAAACTCACTCAACCTTGGTTGGCGTGGTGCAGCTTGTGGAGGTGGAACTTGATGCAAGTTGGCCACCACTTGAGTCAAGTTCTGGATGAGCTGATTTTGATTCTCCAGCATTTGGTGGAGGGGATCAACTCCTTCATGGCGTCCACCCCTGTCTTGGCCTCCAGAAAGATGAGGGTTGCAGGCCTCATCGTTGTTGTTGGCTGGGTTGGCAGCACGACCTTTTCCTCTTCCGGCCATCTAGCATGATCAACCAAATGTTAATTTAAAGTATTACGTATTATCTTACTACTTTCACTTGTTTGTACTTTAAAGTCTTGAAGCTTTGTTATACTTTTCTGAGGGTTCATATCTCACACAAAAATAACTGCAATATTATTTCATGTGGGTTCACACACCAAAGCAAAACAATCTGAAGACGACGCTGTGGACAATTGTTCATGGCTTCCACAACTCACGTCACACACTAAGCATTAACACACCATTAACTAACGTAACGACTCGACTACTCGACATCCTTCTAATTTAAGGGAAAGGCTCTACGCTACTCGTTTTCTTGAGCTGGATCCTCGGGATCTTCCTCATCATTTCGGCTGCCTTCTGAATCTGCTTTGGGTGGGGAGGCTGCTGGTGGAGAAGTGCGACGACGCCTAATCGCTCGGCGATCTGGGGAGTCAGGAGTCCATGTATCGTTCACGGTGACACACAGTTCATTCCCATCTCCTCTTTCTCTCGCCCTCAAGCAGGCTCGAAGCAACGCCTCGGTTTCCTTCAGGGTGTCACGAACATCCTAAAGCTCCTGCTGACACTCCTGCAATCGAGTGCTAAGCATGGCAGCATCCTCTAAGCACAAATCCATGTGCTCATGGGAAGTCCCTTGCTGCACTGGCGGGTACCGAGGTACCACTCTCGCGCTGGAGGACATACATGTACTCAGTCCTGTCCAGGTGTCGACGATAGATGTTACTCTGGCAGGTGATGGCCTCCCAGGTGACATCCTTCTCCGCATCGACCTGTGTCGCTCTACAAGCTGGAGAGCGGTGGATCTTAAGCAGCTGGTTTTCGTGTATAATCCTCATCTCTGAACTCCATTCTTCCCTCTTCTCACGGACGGTCCTAGTGGAGTTATAGTGGATGATTAGCTTGCCCGTATTGCCGGCGGCTTCGAGCATACGTCGAAGACGGCGCAACAAGCCTCCTACTGCCAATCCGTAGGAAAGGTACGCCACCGGACGGCTCTCCTCTCTTTCGGCAAGGGCAACTACGGGAACTCTCCCTCCTGTGGACTTGTGAGCGGTGCGAATCATGCGAACCATCTAAAAACAGAAAGCATTTAAACTTAGGTTAGATAAACTTTTTAAAAAAAATTCTATTTTGAATGAAAATTTGGGTAAGATGAAGAAAGTGACTCATTAAATAACACTTTTCAACACACATCTTGTAAAAATAGTTTTTAAGAAAATAGGGCCCTTAAATACGTCCATTTCTACCTAGGTCCACGTTCCTACGGGCAACCTTGGCTCTGATACCACTTCTGTCACACCCGGTTTATCCGAAGAACAACCAAGTGAGTATCACATGTATACCAGGATCATTTTCTCATACATGTGATGACAATTAGTGAAGCATCATTTATTACAAGCCAGGTGTCGAATATAAATAAGTCTTACATATCAAATGTCTCGATGGACAATAATAAGTTCATCACAAATAAATAAACTAGCAGCGGAAAATTTATTCTTGTGGGCTCCGTCATAGGCGTTGCCCGGGGGACTCCATGAACCTAGAAACCTTCTTCGGGTCCAAGGTCTTGGTCATTATACACCACCTCATTATCTTGACCTGAGCAGCAATATAAACCAACAAATATGCAAGGTTGAGTACCGATGGTACTCAGCAAGTGTGGGAAAGTTATGTCATGCATGGCTAGAACAAGGGGAGGTTGAACTCATGGTTAAAGCACTATGCCATTAATACCTATTACCTTAGCTTATTAAGCACCTACATTACTACACAGGTGAAATGGTCCCAATTTCCCATCCCATCATCATAATCAAATAACCATCACATCATTTCCAATGTTGAGCTCCCCGCTTAACATCCACAACTTCCAAAACCATCAATCCTCTAATCATGAATAAGTCCAAGCCGCTCTTGACCGTGAGCACGACTGTCATGACAGTTTTGACTCTGCAGAGTTTGTACCACTGTACCCACATGTAGTGATTTCATCCCCCGTTGCCGGGTGGACTAAAAGAACATCCATTATGCCAGTGGCTACGAACCACATTCACACTTCCCAGGTGTGTAGCCAGGAGATCACTACGAAGCCTTTACAAAGGGATTCCCGACGAGCGTGGGCCCACTGAGGTTTCACCCCTAACAGCATACAAGAGACTCCAACCCCGCTGCAGTGGCCCCCTCTTGAGCCTTGCGGTTCATATGGTAGTCCAGCTGACACCTACTCCCCGCACCATCCAACACACCCATACTACGCCGGGGATACACCTAATTAATTGGCCAAGCTGCCCCATCTCAGCATGTGGTTGGCACGGTAAAGCTAGGTTACATGTTCCATGAACCGGTCCTTAGGATCCAGGCAAGTACTAAACACAAACCCGAGTCTCTTGCACCCAGCACACAACCAAAACATCCAACTTGCCTTGATCCCTACCTCTACATAACTCACAATATCTCATTCAAGAGTATGATAAAATAAACTGATGATCTCATATCCCAAATATCCCATTCTAAGCATGGCTAAGCATATGCATAATAATAAATGACATGATAAAATAAATCCCAACCCAAGCTACAAGGAAACAAGGTAATGTAATTCTAGGGAAACTTCCTAGCATGGGTTTCATATTTAACTTGACAATGCAATAATTCTATCTAAACATCCTAGTATAGGATCAAAGTGGTCAAGGACACTTGCCTCCTTTCTGCTGCTCTTGAAATGGGTAGTCCTGATCTTGGAAAGGGAGAACTTGCTCTGGAGCAGGTTCTACATCATACCATCACACATAGCAAAAGAAAAACAACAATCCATAAGACATAGTTCACACTTCCACTTCAAACAAACCACACATTCACATTTATGAAAGTCATTCACAATTATATGTGTTGTGGTTACTCTATGTGTGTTGATCTTTGGCTTACATATACTTTTAATCATGTGTATATGATTCCTACTTTTGTATTCACATTTATGCTTACATACTATATATATGAGTTTCCAATTTAAATAAATTCCTTATATTTAATTACTACACCTTTTAACTACCAAGTATGCATGAAAGGTATTTTCCTACTCCATATGTGTCTTCAGAATTTCTACCAACCCTAAACTGAATTCTTTGGATTTTAGAAACTTCATTTATCATTTACCAGTTGCTATATTTTTCAGATTTATTTCCTATGCCTAAATGTGAACTTTATTATGAAAATAACAAGACACATCATCTAAACAGAATAGGTTCTGATTTAAAATGTTTAATAATATATTTTTGACCTTTTCCTCTGATGTAAACTATTTTACATTTATTTTCCCTATTTTCAGATCTATTCTTTACTTAAAAATGTGTCCCTATAACTAATAAATGTGAATAATAAATTAAACAGATTCATTTCAGCCCAAAAATCTATTTTTATCTCACTCCAAAGTTTTCTAAGTACTGAGAAAGTTTTTAATTTAATATTGACAATATGTTTATCCCACTTTTTAAATTTTAAATACTAGCCACATATTGAATTTCCTAAATTAAATATGAAACAGGGTTAAAAAGGTAAACTCACCCCACTACAGGGTCTATAATATTATTTTAAGAATTTTCAGCGGTCTAGCTACACATAACAGAGGGGTTTTTCCTAATTTTTATTAAGTCCAGGGGCTAAAACTGATTTTAAATGAAAATACATGATTTTCTGAAGTTCCAGGGGCTAGATCAGAAGTTTCCGGGGCTAGCTCTTATTTCCCAAGAACCCCAGGGAGTAGCACGTAAGATTTCCAGTCTTTATAACGCGGGGCTGACGTGGACCGTCCGATTTAAAACAGACGGCTGAGATTATAACGTCGAACCGGTACGCGGGGATTTAAACTCTACCGTGCGATTTAAAATAAACGGCGCACAAGCGGCCACGTCGCTCTGATCGAGCGCGGGCGGCGCTGCCGGCGGCGCACGGCGGCGGGAGGCGGCGATCCCGCCGGAGAGTTTCGGATCTTCGGGAATTCTTCCTAGAATTGTGATTTTATGGCATAGATCGGTGGAGGGGAGGTCGGGGATCTCACCTCGGGGGTTTTCTTGAGCTCGGAGGTCCTGGAAGGCGGTCGGCGACGAGGTCCGAGGTGAATTCACGGCGGGGCTCATCGGCGCTGTGTTTGAACCACAAACCACCGAGTTTTCTGCACCTGTGAGGTTCCCCGGAGGCGGTGGATCAAGACCAGCGAGTTAGATCGGAATTTCCGAGCTTAGATCGGCCAGAATTCGCCGGAGGTGCTCGGGTTCTCACCAGAATAAAATCGGCGGATTGCGTGGGAAAAACGGGACAAGGCCGGGGTTTTTATAGACGGGGGAGGGCGGCGGGTTGGTTTAGATCGAGCTGGAGTCTTCGGGGTCCGGAAATCGGCTGGGATACGCGAGAATTCCCGATCGGTTTTGATTCGGGTGAGAGAGTCCAGCCGATCGCGGCGTCGGGCGCGAGGAAGAAGAAAAGCTGGCGGGCCCCGCCTATCAATGGGAGGAAGGGGGCGCGCGCGGCCGCGGGCTGGCGCGGAGCAGGGTGGGCCGGCTGGTCGGTTTCGGCCCACTGGCCAGTTTTTTTCTGTTTTCCTTTTTCTTTTTCTATTTCTTTTCTGTTTTGAGTTTAAATTGAATTCCAGTTTGAATTTAAATTGTTGTAAAACATGCAACACGTCCAAAAATTTTTAAATTCCCCTCTTAACAGGATTTTGGGGTGTTACAGGCACCTAACAGCACACGGGTCGATGAACACACATCATATTACATAAATAGTTTAGCGGAAGCGTACAAGAATGTTTTACAAATAGTTATATCAGAGTAAACTACAGCGGAAGACTATCACTCTCACGACTCATATCTAATCTAGCAACAAAGAAACAGTCCAGCCCGCGGACGTTTCTTACTAGCAACACGAAGACACTCTGCAGCGGCGAGGATGCTCTTTGAGTAAGCACTCGGGGGTTCCCGAGTCTCATCGGCACCCCTTCTCATAAGCATCGAGTCAATTACCTGCAAAACAACTCGGATAGCATCCGTGAGCATAACGCTCAGCAAGACTTAACCGTCACCCTAAACATGAAACTCTAAGTGAGGTTATGAACCTAACATAGGATGGCATAAGCATAATTAAACTCGCCTAGAAGTGAATCCTTACTTTCAGGTATTAATTGCAGCATTTTAAGTAACCCTGGGCACGCCACATCAGGAGTCCACAATCAAACAAGAAACGTTTTCCCCCGATGTAATTTGCTCATGGCATGAAAGAATCGAGTTTGCACTAGCGTATTCATCAAGATCCAATACAACGCTAGTATAATACTTCAAATCAATATGATTAGTTCCTTTCTCATACAAGTTCTTACTACATCACGACTGTGAGAACAAGTATGCTCGGTCCATTCCGCGAGCGACGGTGATTTGAATCAATAACACCCGGACTACACGACACGTACGCCCGTACTCGACGTTGGCTACAACAACCATCACTGACGTCGTACATGGCAGCCTTTCCCCCGTTTCACCCCTGCTGAATCGATCAAGTCGCCCCGTACAGTAGCTACTCTCATGGTACACCTTCCGATGTGAGATGTCATGAGAATATTCCCCACATACTGCACGCCGGCCATCCGCCTGAGGGGACCTGAAAAGTCCCAACGACAGCTTCCCGAGGTACATCGGTTTACTGGGTCCCATATAGTCAGCATGAGTCCGGTACACAACTCAAACTTGTTCAACAGGGCCGCATACGGATCGGTCCTTTACCGACACGGACAGGTCTACAGCACCCAGGCCCCTATGTCCTGCTTCTCCTACAACCTTCCGGTCTCAACTTTAACTTGCTAATTCAATTACGAACAATTCCCGTATGCCCCTGTTGTTCCTAAATCTGCGAGTAGCATCTCACCACTCGACTTCAACCGAACCGTACTTAAGCATGGCAGTTCTACACGGTGAAGGACACCTACCCAATACTCCATGGGTCATTTGGCTATGCAAGAGGAGTATCAAACACTAGACCTAATGCACAGTTCATATCTTGACCGAAAGTGAATACAAAAGAAAAACTTAACAGCTGTTAAATGCAAACCGGAGCTTGCCTGTTTTGCAGGCTAGTCGTATATAACAGTTAGTGTCCTTGAAGATCCACCCTTAACTCTCCGGAGCTTAATCCACTTCGATGAATCACTCCTTTGAGTCCCCTTCGTTGTGGTTCCTATTGAAATGCATATGCATATGTTTCATGGAATGTAATGGAAAGAAGTTATAGAATTACTTTCTTAAGAACAGAGGTTGTGTGGAAAAGCCAAGCATGGCTTGGTTTGACTCTGTTGTGCAAAGAACAGAAATAAACTAATTTGACCTTAAGGCCCTTAGCTATACACTAACCCTTTTCTCTAATGAACATAATAGATAAGCTGAAAAGATTTAAGTGCGACTGAAGAACAAGAACTCCAATGGCCTCAAAACTTTTACAGCAGGTTCTATACTACCTAAGGGTTTTGCTTGCCAAATTGCAGCTAATGTGGAGTCATATTGTGTCCTCCATAATTCTCACAATATCTCTTATGTATTTTTCCCTTATACATAAGTATGGAGAATAAGAACAGGGAGTTCAAGGACTCATCTTGGGCTGATAATTTACATGTGAGTTCTTGATCACATGAGAGTAATCGGGTCCAAAATTCAGCCCTTTTACTTGAGTAGTTCTCCCAGAACAATTCTTTAAGCATTCCTACTTAAAAGAATTAATTCTGAGGTAATGTGCATTTTCATGCTCAATTAAATGAACCACAATTTCAAGTGTGTCCCAGAGAGCCTGCCTAAATTTTCCTACGATTTTTGGAGCTATGGATTGCTCAGAACAGATTTTTGAAGTGGGAAACATTTTCTGAAAATGTTTCTGGACTCTTTTGAATACAGTAGTTTGCATTTAGCAAATTCCTACTCAAATGATATTAAAATTAGCTGAAAATTTGCTAGTAGGTCAAAAATATGTTAAAGAATATTCTGGCAAAATTTGGGGATTTTTGGATAAACCAAACTCCCTCAATAATTCTTTTTCAGAAAACCTTCCAAGAATTTTCCAGAATATAATATTAACTTTCATACTAAGCTGAGTTCATATTTGGATAGAACTCAGAAAGATAAACCCAACCCAATTGGAATCACTCAAATTGGAGTTTTCTACAGGGAGATATGAATTTCTAAAGATTGAGCTATGTCTGGAATTATTTTCCTATTGAAAATCCGGCTGGACCCACAGTTTTGAATTCCAGCCAATAGAAACGAAGCCCCACCGGGCCACAGCATCCCTGCGCGCCAACCCGGCCACACCTGATCCGGGGTTTAAAATTTGATCTGCTGACAGCCGGGGCCCACGCGTCCTCTTCTTCCTCTGGCTTCCTCGCTCGCGCCCGCGCTGCCCCTCGTCGGCCCGACGCCGGAGCTCGCCGGCTCGCCGTTTCCGGCCACCGCATGAGCTGAAACTCGCTGCCAGGGAGTTTGTGACACCGGGGAACACGGCTGTGGGGTTTGCTAGGGCTGCCAACGACCAGAACATGGCCGGCGACGTGCGACAGCCACTGTGGGGGTTCGGCGGCATTGTCTGGGGTATTCAGCCCGCCAAAACCTGCGCCGACGAGCCCTACAGCACCAGTGGATGATCGCAAGGCTCGGCATGGCCCCTAAATGGCTCGGGAACAGCCGCAAGTCGGTCGTCACCGTGCGCCCGATTTGGTCCGCCGGAGAAGTACTCGGTAGACCTCAAAATACGTCGCCCCAAAGGGTTTTCATGCGATGGATGCTAAAGAGAACATGATCGCCGGCTAGTCCAGCTCCTAGTGCCAAGTTTGATGAGCTAAGAACGAATAGAAGTGGAGAATTTTGGATTCCCGTACCGGATGCTCGGGTTGAAGCCGCCGGAGCAAAACTTCAAAATTCGCTGGCGATGCTTCACGGTATGGCCTGAGCTTGGGTTGAGAGCAGCACCGCACCCGTGCGTGTCCTTAGCTGTGATCGCTCGGCCGTGAAACCCCCTGTGGAGGGCTGTCCACGAGCGCCCGATCACTTTCTCGGATTTGGTCGCCGCAGCGGCGGTCGTTCTCGGGCAACGGAGGCCGAAACTCGCTTGGTTTCAGGTCATGGAGGTGGAGGCTGATCTCAGGGAGAGGTTTAGCAGCTCGGGGGAGGGGAGACACGATTGCTTCGCCGTTTCTTCAATCGGACCGAGAGAGCGGCGGGGAGAAACAGCCGCTGTTCGTGCGCTCGCGAGGGGAGAAGAACAACTGGGTCTTCGCTCGGCTGAGGCACAATAACGTCGAAGGAACCGCCTTCTGTGGCCGCGCGTGGGGGAAAGAAGCAGCTGGTGGCGCTGCCGAGCATCCCCGTGGCTCCACGGTGGGAGCTGCTCGGGGCTCACGTGTTGTTCGGTGAATTTCCCCACTGGGCTGAGACTTAGGGTGCAAGGTTTCTTCCTTTAGCTCTATGACATGTGGGTCCCACTCCATATTTCCTCCCAAATATCTTCCCAAGCTGATCTCTTTAATTCCCAGAATTCTAAGTTTAAAAAGGTGGGCTAAAATTTGGATGCCTCAAATTTAGTTTGAATTTGCAAGACTAAATCTGAATTTGGTTAGAATTTGCAAATGCACCTCTTTAACTCCTTTTTGAGCCCACCCTAAAAATGCAAAGTTGGTGATAAAACTTTTTCCTACGAATTCCAACTATATGGATGCATGTTTATTCAAAGTTTTTGGTCACTCCATGTGTGAACTTTGAATTTCAAATCTGAATTTTAAACTTACATGCAAAGAGGTATTTAACTCCTTATTGGTCCAACACTTTTCAATAAAAAGGTGAACCTCATGTTGGATGTTCATCCATGTATTACCTTGCATGAAGAAAAGTTTTAGCAAGTCCCATTTTTCATGTCTTTGCCACACATATGAACTCAAATCTTAGTTTTTATTCATACTCATTTTTGGGACTTTTACAGTTTGTTTCATGTGTGATATGGGCAGGTTATACTTGGCAACATACTTGGATGATATGAATGAATGCGATGCTCCAGAATCAAATAAAACAGTGGCTGGGTTGGAGTTGGCAAGAAACATACCAATCACGACGTCCTCAGCTTATTGTACCTCACCGGAGACATGATTCACATTGCCACGAGCATAGTTCTGCTGTGCACGGTTACCTTTATTAGCTCCTCCATTCGGTCGTGGGTTCTGCTTAGGTGCGTTGCTCGGCTGTCCAAGGCCTTTCTTGGGGCACTGGTTTGCAAAGTGTCCCGCCTCTCCGCATGAAAAACATGCTTTGTTGCCCATAACAGCAGGAATGTTAGGGCGAGGCTGGTTTGAGCTTAGGCGCCCATGTTGGGACGGGGTGCAGGAGGCAAAGGCATACGAGGTGCTTGCATAACAGGACGTTGCTGCGTTGGCTGATTAGGGCGAGGTGGATTTGCAGGGTGGAAAGTAGAAGCGGACGAGCCATAATGTGGTGCAGCTGATGGCATGAAATGGGGACATGCATTGCTCCCTCGTGGCTGTCCTTGGTATGGCATCTTCCTATTGCCCTCTTGCTCGATCTCACGGATCTTGCTCTCAATCACTATAGCTTTGTCAACGAGCTTCTGGAAGTTTGCACAATCATTGTTGAGCAGCTGAACTTGGATCTCATTTTTTTAATCCTCTCATGAACAAGTATTGCTTTCTTTGATCCGAGTTGACATCTACTGAAGCATACCTTGACAGCTGCGCGAACTTGTTGAGGTACTCATTCACACTCTTCCTACCTTGGAGGAGACCTTCAAACTCTTGCCTTTTAAGCATCATGAATCCAGCTGGGACGTAATGAGAGCGGAAACTCTCCTTGAATTCAGCCCAAGTGATGGTCTCCTGGTTGACATGAGCATTGCAAAGAGCGTCCCACCAATCAGCAGCTGCTCCCATAAGTTGGTGCGATGCGAAGAGAACTTTCTCCCAATCATTACACTGAACAATATCAAGTTTCTTTTACATGGACTTCAGCCAATCATCAGCCTCCATAGGATCATTGGCTTGTGAAAAAGTAGGCGGCCTAGTCCTCATGAACTCCCCCAATCTGTTGTGAGCCAGCAGTGGTGGCGGTGGCGGCGGTGGGGGTGCAGGAACGGGGTTAGGATTGTTGTTGTTGTTGGCCTGCAGCTGACCCAATGTTTGTATCATAGTTTGCATGAGCTGGTTTTGCATAGCCATCAACCGTTCAAGGTTGCTTGCATCAGCCCCGGGCTTAGCATTTTCAGGAACTTCAACATTGCCATCCTCCTGTGGTTCATTGTTGCCACGAGCGTTCCTTCTTTGACGGTTGAATTTTTCCCTCACCATCTGTGAGAGAGAGTAGAGTAGAATAGAAAATAGAAGTTTAGATTGATCCCCCAAACTATATGCATCAAGGTGTATGAACTAAGTATCTTCTTTTATTAATTTCAGCCTATTGAGGATGTGAACACCTGCCGAAGCATCTCACATCTCTCCACTATGTGTGGATGTGGACATTCGCCAAAGCATCCCACAACTCACATCAGCAGGCAAACCAAGCAATCATCACAAAAATTTCAGCACACTATTCTTATTTGACTCACGGCAATCGAAATATTCCTATTACAGCTTTATTCAATGGAAACTTAAACTTAATCGTGAGAACCGGTGCTGTTCTCGCCGTGTGACGGGGGTGGTCCATACATGGGCGCACGCCATGGTGAGTTGGATGTCCATGTAAGGATGGATGACGCTGGTGCTCCGTTTGTTCCCGCATTGGCACGAGTCTCCTCTTGTTTCTCCAGCAAATACAGCTTCTTGCGGAGGTAACGGATCTCTTCTTGTGCGCTTGCATAGCGGTTTCCTAACTCCACGAGCAACCTCTGAGACTTGTCAGAGGCTGGTGGGTTGGAAAGAGCTCCTACATGGGGTCCAATGATCTCCCTTGTACCACTCTTCCGATACGGGTGCAGCTCAAAAGTGGTGTCCTCAAGCTGCTCATGGAAGGCGTAGCACAGTCTGGTGAGTGCATCCCATGCAGCATCATCGATAGCTTCTGCCCTTGTAGCTCTCCATGTGGGTGCGAAGTGCCAGGTAACAACCCTATCATTAGATAGGATAGTTACTTCAGACTTTCACTCTTCATGTCCGAGACGAGGGACCTTCTTGAGAAGATATTCCGGGTATAAGCTGCAGCAATCCAGAAATTCTTTGAGCTCCCTGGATATGTGTCCTCCCTCCATTCCGTCGGACCGAAATTCTTGAACTGAATGGTTGGCCCGTTCATCACCTTCATTATTGGTCTCAGCAAGGGGTGTCTCCTCTTCGGATTCATCTCCTCCCGACATAGTTTCATGAGGCTCCATGGGGTGTAAGCCTGCGTGAAACTCCTCCTGAGGTGCGTACCAATGCGGTTCTTGTGGATCATCCTCCATATCGTCTTTGAATGGTTCCACCTCTTCCAGATCTTCTTATCATACATAGAGCTATTGACTTTCTCTTCATCATGAGGTTCCATCTTCACCTCCTCCCAATATGGTCCATCGGACACCTCAATGCGGTTAAGTGCACTCCCACGTGGTGGTGGACGAGTCCTTATGCGTGCTGTGCTCCTGATCACCTGCATCTATAAATAGGACATGAGAATCTTAAGAGAAGGATAAAATACTCCAAAACTTCAGAAGCTATGAAGCAATAAAGCAAAAGTGTTGCTGTCCAATATAAGAGAAAAGAGGGGCTGAAAAATAGCACTTTTTGCGGTGGCTGAATTGACAAGTAAAGTGCAGCAGCAAGCAATTTTCAAAAATAGCAGTTTAGAGGGATGTTCCTATGTGTTTTAGAGTGTCCATTCTACCTAGGCTTGCGTTCTACGGTCAACGTGGCTCTGGTGCCAATTTATGACACACGGTTCCAAAAATAGAACCAAGTGAATGCATATGTGTGCCCAGGATGTTCATCACACATACACATGTAATTCACAAACTGAATTCAGAATATAACCACGAATAAATAGTGTCTAAGTACTTGATTACAATGACTCAATGTCTCACTCAAAAATCTCTAACTTATTCTTGCAGCGGAAGTCTCTAAACGACAGCGGAAATAACTAAACATCAGGCTCCAACTTCAACTCCACAGGCATGTTGACGGTAGTTCGCACGCCTAGTACTCCACATGGTCCTCGAAGTACTCATCTCCTGTAGCTGATGTATATGTGGTAATGCAAGGGTGAGTACATTTCGTACTCAGCAAGTGCGAGAAAAGTATGACATGTAGCTTACAACGAGGTAGGAAATAAAAATGCTCATTGCAGCAAGCAAATTTGTTTTCACAAACATGGTAAAACAGCAACTAAGTCTAGATGAATTAATTCCCAATATAACCAAGTAAATCAGCAACATTCATTCATCATAAATTACCATTTATCAAGTCTTAACCAGCCAATAATCTTTCTCAAGTTCATCTCATACTCATGAATATTCATAAGCATCTCAAATTCATATAACCAAAACTAATTTCATTGTCATGACCCAAAACAGTCTCAAAACCAATACCATTGACCATACCACAACCATCCCGAATAAACATCCCAAGTTTTGCCTCTAATCATGGAAGTTGGCCAGATGCTTGTGACCGGAAGCACGGCTATCATGATAGTTTTACACTCTGCAGAGGTGGCACCACTTTACCCACGAGTTCGTGATTTCGTCACCCGTCGGCGACTAGAGAAACCTCCATTATACCAGTACACAACCATCGGTGTATGGCCAAGAGATCAAAAAATAGCCTTTACAAAGGGGCTACTAAATGTACGGACCCACTGAGGTTTCACTGGCAGGCTCGAATCTCCATTCCCCCACCCACGGGCCCCCTCTTTTGCCATGCAGTTCCCAGGGGAGTCCCTCTCGACTCCAATTCCCCATGCCATCCAACGGTCCATAACAAGCTAGCAACACACCTAATTAATTAGCTAAGCCGCACCCATATTTGGCCTTTTAGTGGCACTGTTTTCCTGGCATATTCTCGCATGAACCGGTCCTTAGATCTACGGCAAGTAAACCACCACCTCACCCAGCAACATCCACGAACCAATCTTGCCTAGATCTCCCCGATTCCATGCTCATTATCATCTTCAAGTTCTCATCGTCATTATTTATATGAGTGCAGTAGCTAAACATGTTTTAATTCAGCTTCCCGTATCCCGTAAATTAAGTGAAGCAAAAAGGAAAAACAACCATACCCGACTCATCAACTTTCCCGGCGATAAGGATGGTTAACAAAACTAGTAAACTCCTATAAAAGGGTGTCCCATCAATTTGACACAAGCATATGAGTTTTTGCAAACAAAACAGTTTCAAAACATGAGATCAATATGGTCAAGGGGCACTTGCCTTGCTCCCGTGGTTCGTGTTGCTCAAGCGTCTCAAAATCTTGGTTCTGTAGTTCCTCATAAACGACCTCTTGAGATTGCCCTTCTACTCACGACCACGCACATACAAAATTCACAGCAATCAATCATCATGCACAAACTTTACTCAAGATGCAATGGTTAGATGAATGCAAATCCTATAGTGCAGTTTTATTAAACCAGTTTGTACGCGCTCTTGCATGTTTTAATGGGCTTTCATGGGGTTTTATGATGATCAAGGGTGTAGTGATCAAGTGTGGACGTGGTGATGATATTAACTCAAGATCTAGATCAATTCCACCATCAAAAATCGATCAAAACGTGATCTGTCCACACGCAAAAGTTTCTGTTCGAAAGAGGCGAAGAAAACGGATGCGTAGAAACAGTGGCGACGTCGTAAGATGGGTAATGAAGACCTACCTCACTTCCTTCTTGTGGCAGGGCCTTTCTCCTAGTAATGGCAGCAGCGGGGGATTTTTCTATGGAAGATTAGGGTAGGACAGATCGTCGGGCTTCTTTTCCAGCGACAGCGAGGCGTGACGGGGCTCGACGGCGGGGATCATTGGTGGGGCTCAACCGCGGGGCTCGTTGGCGGGGCTCACCGGTGACCAAACTCCGGCCGGGGGGTGGCCAACTCGGTGACTTGGAGGGGGGCTCCAACTCGGTGACTTGGGAGGGGAGAGGGCCGCGGCCAAGGGGGGCTGGGGGTTGTATTAATAAGGGGCAGAAAAGAGGAGTCCTACTCCAATTGGAACTTAACCAAGAGTCCTAGTCAATTTGGAACTCAACCAAAGAGTCCTAGGGACTTTTCCCCCCCTTTAGGCTGCGGCTACCTTGGGGATAATTTTCTCCCAAATGTGAGGAAAATTCCCCTTTTGGGGAATTGGGGCATTTGGAAATTTTCGGGGAAATTTGGTGAAATTTGGGAATGGCTCATTTCAGCTATCTTTTTTCCATTTCTATCCATTTCTATGTCCCTTTTTCCATTTCTATATTCCCTTTTCCATTTCTATATTCCCTTCTCCATTTCTATGGTTCTTCCTCCATTTCTATGGTTCTTTCTCCATTTCTATGGTTCTTTCTCCAGTTCTATGATTCATTCTCCATTTCTATGTTTCTTTCTCCATTTCTATGGTTCTTTCTCCATTTGTACTTCTTTTACAATGCTTCTCTACATGAAAAATGTATGCAATGCATGGAAATGAATTTTAGGGTGTTACAGTGGCACCTTCTCAGACGTTGACACACGAGGCTACAGGGTTTATATCATGCGGTCACAGCCGATCCGAGGCCACAAAGGATCTGGGCTTTAAATCCTTCTCACTGACGGCTGAGCCCGGTGCACCCTTCTTAAACCTCTCGCCATTCCCGCGCCCTCGCCGCCCGAGCTCACCGGAGCTTACCGGATACCACCTCTCCGGCCACCTCCCGTGCTGCCACTTACCGCCAGCCCCTAAAATCGTGTGCTGAACACGTTGGGGGGACTTCCCCCAGCCGACGACGGCTCCAACACAGCCCGCGATGGTGCGGTGGCTCGATAAAACTTTGGCGGTGCCAAGCTGACATGCTAACCTGCCAAATGACCGTTTAAATGGTTCTACAGCATCAGTGTGCCACGGTGGTGCTCGACATGGACGCACAAAGGCTTGGGAAGGGCTCCAAAGTAGCTTTCATCATGCGCCCGATGGTGAAATCGTGTTTGGCCGTCAGAAAACCTCCAAATAGAGCTTCTACCGGCGATCTTAGGCTATGGCGTGGAGGTTCATGGTGTGCTAGCAAGTCTAGACCATGTGTGTGCAATTTGCAGAGCCCTAAACGATTATGGCGCGAGAATTTGAAGGATTCTTACCTGAACCTTGGTTTGAGCCGGCCGGAAGAAAATACTAAAATTTGTTGGTGACAAGCAAGGGTTCGGGCTGAGCTTTGGAGGTGAGCAACACATGATCCTAGCACTCCCTTGGGCGTCCTCGCTTGAGCGTGAGAAGCTCCCAGTCGAGCTGTCCATGTGAGCTCCTTGCTGCTTTTTGCTTTCGGCCGCCATGGAAACTCATGTGCTCGGGGTTGGGGAAGCCGAGCTCACTCGGTTATGGTCCAGGAGGTCGTGGAGGAGACCGTGGTGTGGTTTTCTACAGCCTACAGCTTTTCATGCGAGGAGGAGCCAGCTCCCGATCGCCCAAGGGTGGCGGCGGCGCCTCGGCTCTGTTCTTGTGCGAGGGGAAAGCAAAGCGTAGTTTCTCCGGTTTGTGGGTGAAAAGGAGCACGGCAGTGAAGGATGAGCGCCTAGGTAGCTCTCCAGCGCGAGAGAACAACGGGGAGAGTTGTCTCGGCCTGCCCTCGGTGTCGCCCGGGTGAAGATCGACCCTGTCTCGGTGGCTTTGTTGCTTCAAGTGAAAAACAGGGGACCGACTCATTTTCAGATATTTGGGTAGACTGATCAATGGGTCCCACTATCCCTCTTATCCTCTCAAACATCTCCAAATTTTGGCAAATGACCAATTCAACTGTGGAAAACTCAAATCTCCATTGTATTTGGATAATTTGACAAACCCCATCGAAATTCAAATATGTATTTGAATTCATTGCAAATTTAAATCCAATTGGAAAATGGGTAGCAAAAAATTTCAAAAATTCATGAAACTTTGCATACCCACTAATTTGGACCTAAGGAATTCAAATATGGAATCTAATTTTTGGTTTGGCTGCTGCAAATGAGCCTTTTAACACAATAGTTTGCAATCCCTTGTGTTATCCTCATTTTAAATTTGCATTTGAACAAATGGTGTTCACAATCTGATTTCTAAACTTTCCATTGCACATGAGACTTCAAATATGTGGTTTTAATCCACCTTTGGTCTAAGTATGTAAGTAACCATAAGCTTGTGTAGAGATAGATCTTATGTGCATCATCACATATGAAAAAGCTTAAACAAGTCCCATTTTTCACACACATGAAACCAATATTTGTGCAAACTTGAGTTTCTTTGTATCCATATTTTTGAGACCTTTACAGTGGATACTCAGGAGCAACCTCGCCGCTGCTGTTGTTATTGTGTTGCTAGTAAGAAACGTCCGCGGGCTGGACAGTTTCTTTGTCGCTGAGTTAGAAATGAGTCGTGAGAGTTATAGTCTTCCGCTGTAGTAGTATTTGAGGTAAAGTATTTGTAAAGTACTCTTTGTACACTTCCGCAAATGATTTATGTAATACGTTTGTATTTTACCGGTGTGCTGTTGGGTGCCGCATCACACGGCACCACCTAATGCGATTCCCAGGCGAGCGTGCACGGACCCGTGGTCCGAGGGCGTGCCGCCACACGTACCCCACACTATCATCTCGGATCGGGGCACTTTATTTGTGTCTCTTTTTTGGAGCAGTTACATGCTGCATTGGGAACGAATCTGATCCGTAGTTCAGCGTACCACCCGCAGACGGATGGGCGAACTGAGAGGGTAAATGAAATTCTAGAAGACATGTTACGAGCTTGTGCTATCAACCATGATAAGAATTGGGATGATCACTTACGGTTAGCCGAGTTTTGATACAATAATTGATATCAGGCCAGTGTCAAGATGGTGCCTTACGAGTCGCTATACGGAAGAAAGTGCAGCACACCGCTGAATTGGTGTGAGTCCGGCGAGAGGGTCACTTTCGGGATTGATCTTGTCAACAACGCAGAAGAAAAAGTTTGGCTGATTCAAGCGAACATAAAAGCCGCCCAATCCCGACAAAAGCAATATGTGGACCGCAAAAGACGCCCTCTACAATTTGAGGTCGGGGATCACGTGTATCTACGTGTGTCCCCGATGAAGGGCGTGAACAGATAAGAGGTCAGAGGAAAGTTGGCACCCCAATTCATCGGTCCATTCCAGGTTCTGGAAAGATGTGGATCCGTTGCATACCAGCTGGAATTACCAGCAACACTCTCCGGTGTGCACGACATCTTCCACATTTCTCAGCTGAGGAAGTGCCTCAAATTTTCAACTACCGTTCAGCTGGGAGATATCAAGGAACTGAAACCGGATCTCACGTATCGGGAGGAACCGGTTCGGATCATTGATGAGAAGGCCCGAACCACACGCAACCTTACGTTGTGGTTCTATAAAGCTATATCGAGTAATCACCCTGAAGATGAAGCAACATGGGAGAGTGAAGGATTTCTTCGCGCCAACTACCCGGACATTTTAACGTCGCACCTCCAGTAATTTTCCACCATCCTCTCTCATTTTTACCTTATAATCTCGGGATGATATTCTTTTAAGGGGGGTGGAATGTAAGGGTCCAAGTTTTTCACTTGCTAAAAGTGTTCATCACACCCACACCTCACCTCATTTGTGGTAATCACATGAACACATTTGAAGAGCATGTAACCACCGTAAATAGATTTATTAGGAGATGAACTCACAAAATGCAACAGTGGTATTTCCCACATGCATCATATAAGGGCTGAGCATATGATTAACTCCTAAACTTTGTTAGGAATTATCATGCCAAATTTCACCCAAATCCAAACCTATTTGAGGTACTCTTGGGACAATCATTAAAAAGCTAGTTTGAACTTAAATTCAAATTCAAACTCCTTTCATCCCGTAAATTCAAAAGTGGGATTCATATTCACACTCAGAACATTTTTATGAGCTCACACACCAATTTTCACTCCATTTGGAGTTTATCTTGACATGGGCTATTTTGAACTAGTTCAAACTGAATTTGAATTTCAGTTTGTCAATTGAAGCAAAATTCAGTCAAACCAATTCCTCATTTTGAATCATTCAAACTTCAAATGGTCAATTTGTGGTTTGATCAATTGCAAGGGACAGTGAGGTCACAAATATTTGAAACAGTGGAGAAATTAAATTTGGAGGACACCGTTCCTAATTTCATTCCAATCAAATGATCCGTAGCCCCAGTTCAAATCTGGGTGCCGCCTGATCAATAAAATACAGGCCGTCTAGGAGGGAACGAAATTGCATGTTTTGAATTAGGGGCCCACTGACCAGTGAGAGAGAGGAAGCTTGCATCTCTTCTCTTCTGTGCGGGGGCGACACCGAGCGGGGACAGCACCAGCGTGACAGCCACCGAGCTGCCTGCGTCCCTGCTCGCCCCGGAGGCGGTTCGTTCTCCTTTTGTGCTGATCAACATGCTCCGGCGACGCCCAAACGAGTTTGTTCTCTACTCAGACACGCCACTCGCTCGTGCATCCGAAACAGCGCCCGAGCTTCGGTCTCCTCTGCTCCCTCGGCGATCACACAGCCCCGGTGCCTTGGACGCCCAGCTGAGAAGGTCAGTAGCATGTAAAGGTCCCAAAATATGAATACAAAGAAACTCAAGTTTGCAGAAACATTGGTTTCATGTGTATTAAAAATGGGACTTGTTTTAACTTTCACATGTGATGATGCACATAGAGCCCTCTCTACACAAGTTTATGTTTATTTACATGCTTGGACCCAAGGTGGATTAAAACCACATATTTGAAGTCTCATGTGCAATGGAAAGTTTAAAAATCAGATTGTGAACTAAATGTTCAACCCAAATTTCAAATGAGGCAACACAATGGATTGCAATCTGTTGTGTTAAAAAGCTCATTTTGCAGTAGCCAAACCAAAACTCAGATTTCACATTTGAATTCCTTAGGTCCAAATTAGTGGGTATGCAAAGTTTCATGAATTTTTGAAATATTTTTCTATCCATTTTCCAATTGGATTTAAATATGCAATGAATTCATATATACATTTGAATTTGGATGAAATTTGCCCAATTATCCAAATGCAGCTCAGTTCTCAACACCACACAATTGAATTGGTCATTTGCCAAATTTTGGAGATATTTTGGAGAGATAAGGGGGAGAGTGGGACCCAATTGTCATATGCTCCAAAAGATCTCAGTGGTTGGTCTCTGTTTTTCTTCCCTCACTCGAGGAGAGCCGCAGCTTCACCGTACGACACCGAGCGGCACCGAGAGCCACCTCCTCTTTGTTTTCCCTCGTGCTAGCACTCCCCTCAGTGACCTCATCAATTCACCCCGTGTTCCTTTTGCCACAGAACCGAGCACGTCTCTGTTTTCTTGCTCGCTCGCGCTCAAGAACAGAGAAGCTGCCGCCACTGCCTCGATCGATCAGGCACCCACGAGCTCACGTGCAAGCCTCGGCAAAGTAGCAAAACGGCACCAGGCCATCACCTTCTTCCTCCTCAATGTGTCACTGAGTGAGCTAAGCCTTCCGGCACCGAGAACCAAAGGTTCCCGCGGCGGCCAAAAGCAAAAGCGGCAAGGAGCTCTCATGGACAGCCTCACCCAGAGCTTTTCACGGCCGAGCAAGACCGCCTTTGGACGTGCACAACCTCCACTCAGCCTCGGGCGCATGATGAAACCTAACTTGGAGCCTTTCCCGAGCCTTTGTGCGGCCATGTTGAGCTTCTGTAGCATCAACTGGTGCTGTAGGGCCGATGTTCATTGAGTTTGGCAGGATAGCACGGCAGGGCGACGTCGCCGAAGCTTCACCGAGCCGCCGCATCGGTCCGAGCTAGGTTAGAGCCTTCGCCGGCCGGGGAGAAGTGCTCCGAACGTGTTCAGCGCATGATTTTAGGCACTAGTGGCGAGTTAGAGCTTGGGAGGTGGCCGGACGACCGGTATCCGGTGAGCTCCGGCGAGCTCGGTGGCGCGGGCGCGCGGGAGGCGAGAGGTTGAAGAAGACCTGGCCGCACCCGCTGTCAGTGGGAGAAAAACTTAACCGGGATTCTCTGTTGCACCGGATCAGTCTGTGGCTGCTCGGGAAGGACCCAGTGGCCCCGTGCGTCTTCGTTTGAGAGAGTGACACATGGCCCCTGGACCAACAGTCAGAATTTGGATGTTTCCCGGTTTAATTCAAATTTCAGATTTCCTTTAAAAGTTTAGAAGAGCATAACTTTTGCTAGGAAATTCTAAATTTAGTTATTCAAATTGGGTTAGATTCAGGTTGAAAAACTATATCCAAATATGAAACCCAATTTGTATGAAAGTCATTATTTAATGATGGAAAATACTTTAAAGCTTTTCATCAAAAGAATTTTAGAGGGAGTTTGGTTCATCCAAAAATCCTCAAATTTTGCAAAAATATTGTTTAGGATGTTGTTGAACTCCTTAAAAACCTCAGCTCATTTGATGTTGATTTGATTAGGAGAATTCATATTTTAATTTGCTGTGTTCAAATGAATACAGAAACTTTTTCAGAGAATTCCCAAAACTTGAAAATTCAGTTCTGGGCAATTCTTAGCGCCAAAAATCCTAGGAAAAGTTGTTCAGGATCTATGAACTATAATTGAAATTTTAGTTCACTAAGTTTTACATGAACATGTCAGTTACTTCAGAATTAATTCCTTTTTGCTTAATTGCTTAGAGAATTGTTCTGAATAAACCACTCAGTGAAAAGTGCTAATTTATGGTCCAGATGACTTTCTTGTGACAAGGAACTCACCTGAAAATTTTCAGCTCTATTGGAGCTTTGAATCATCACTGCCCTGTTTAACCTCTTTGGGTGATTAAAACACAAGTGATGAAAAGCATTTAGCACTTGATCACTTTACTTAACCCAAACCTAACCACTAGCATCAGTGTCATTTTAAATTCTTAAATAGAGTTCCAGTTTTTAAACTTGTCATTAGAACTTGTTAGAAAAATCTTTACAATTAAATACTTGTGCATATTCATAACGTGTAGCATCAATGTGAAGATTGTGAAGAAATTGAAGTGGAGATCAAAGAGGGATGAAAGCGAGTGATCAAGTCTCAAGTGATCTACACTAACTGATTGTAATCTTAGTCACCTGCAACACAGGCAAGCCCCCGTTTGCATTCAAGCAATTTTATAAAGTCTTTTCATTTCTAAAGATCATAGCTTTGAATGGTTGATTGCATTAGGTCTAGATGATATTGAATACCCAATTGCATGACCAGAATTACCTAAGAGAGAAAGGGTAGATTAGAACCTTCTCGAGTGGATTTGGCTACGCTAAATGTTAGTAGGAAAGGTCCGGTAGAAGTCGAGTAGTTGGAACCTACTCGCGAGTTTAGGGCTTGGATTCTTCGGAGCGGGTCGGGAATAGAAACAATGAGGGAAAGTTCACAATTAAGAAATGGAGACTGGGCAGGGATGTTTAGATGCAGCTGGCTGCGGACCGTGCCTGCATAGCCCTGCTTGTGTCGGTTAAGGCCTGTCCGTACTTGGCCCTGTTGGATAAGTTTGAGTTGTGTACCGGGCGCATACTGGCTTTATCGGACCCAGAAAATCAATATACCTTGTAAGATCCACATTGGAACTTTTATAATCATCTTAGGCTTTCGGCGTCAGGATAGCAGGAGGTAACTCGCTCTAGAACATACCACTGCAGGTATGTACCTTGAGGGAGCATGCTATTCAGGGCAATTGGACTGCGTCCTGTGTGGATGAACTTGGGAAAGGTGGCCGCGTACAACATCAGTCGAGATTGCTGCCGGCAACTCAGAGTATGGGTGTACGTGTCGTGTAGTCCAGGCGTGTATTGACTCGAATCACCGTTGCTCGCGGTCATATGATCATACTTGCCCACTGCGTCTTGACGTAGTAAGAACTGAACTGGTTTCCATGAATATTCATAAGGCTTATGAATTAACTTGTAATGGAACCATGGTTGCTGTAGAGATAGTGCTAATTAAAGTTTACTTCATTTTGTGCAAGAAGCATCGCAACAAAGAGATTCTTGTTTGATTGTGGAGTTGCAATGCTGTTCATCTCAAGGACTTTAAAATGAGGCTTAAAAGTCTGAAAGTTAAGGATCAACTGTAGGCGAGTCGTTTATGCAAATTCAGCTACCCTAGTTCAATCCGCCGTGCATGTAGAGTTTTTGTTTAGGAGAGACGGATCAGTCTTGCTGAGCCTATGTGCTCACGCTTGCTATATGAGTGATTTTGCAGGTTAACATCGATGTTAAGAAGAAGGTTGTCCGGTGCGACTCAAAGACTTCCGAATCGTGTAACACATGGAGAACCAAGCTGCTGTTGTTGTCTTCGTGTTGCTAGCGAGAAGAGTCTGCGGGCTGGACCTCTTTCCGAGTGCTCAGTAGTTGTTTGACATGAGCTGATTATAGTCTTCCGCTGTAGTTATTTGATGTAAATTATTTACAAAGAACCTTTGTAAGCTTCCGCTCTTGATTTATGTGATACACATGTTTCTTTATAAGTGTGCTGTTGGGTGCCACATAACACGACACCACCCAATGCGATTCCCGAGCGAGTGGCACGGCCCCGTGAACGGGTAGCCGGGTCCCTCTCAATGTGGTATCAGAGCCGCATTGGTAATAGTGCACGGAATAAGGAGCGTATTATGACAAAAACTTAGGATACGTTGAGGAAACGGTACTAGGCCCTCATAAGGACTACTATATTAGCTTAATATGAAGGTGGCAACCTAATTAATGTTTTATGTCAGAAAATCATGCATCTCGAGACGTTCTATGTCTTGGGGGGTGCATGTAAGTGCTGTCCACCAGTGCACACAAGCTGAAGGGTGGAGCCTCACGGGTGGCAGGTAACCCAGCTAGCTTTAGTATCCTCTACGACTCTTCATGTCGTTTGGGGTATTCGAGTGACGCCCTTCCATGGCGTGCTACGGGCAAGTTTGGGAGACCCCGTCATGTGGTTAGTAACGTGAACACGTAGCTCAAGACTTGTTTGGCTTGAGAACACCTGCGCGAGTGATGACGGACAGGTGTACAAACTGTATTGGGACCGGCTTTGGTGTGCAGCAAAACCTGACGATTGTGTGTGACTGATGCAGGTTTAACCATGAAAACCGTAGTACGAGTAGCACACGTTTGTGAGTGAGCGTTTTAGTGCCACGTATGATACGGATATGCCGGTATAATCCGGTCAGGATTTTCTTTTGGTGAGGATACGTAGTACCGACATGATTCTTACGGTGCATCAACACCGTAATACACTTAATAACCTCTCCCCTATGAATAAATGAATCCTGAACTAACTTTCAACTAAAAATGGAAGTTTTAAACAAATATTAGTTACTGAACTCTTATTTTGAGCTAAGATTCAAATGAGAGAATGATTAGGCTTCAAAGTTTTCAAAAAAAGAGTGCTCTGTTCTGGCAGAAATTCTTGCTGGACTTTGACAGAGCATAACTCTGAGTAGCTTTACCCAATTAATGTGTATGATACAGTTCTGGAAATATTTTTAAGTGATCTACAACTTTTTGTGAGACCTCCAGAGCAAAATCACACGTTAAATTGGTGGGAAATCCAGTTGAAGGTAAACTGCACCGAACCAGGACAGGAGCAAAACCTCTCTGGACATTTCTGTTTTTAAGCCATAACTTTCTGAAGAAAAATCCCTAAGGAGCCTATGATACACCGTTGGAAAGGTTATGAAATATGCAACATTATTGTAGTTCAAAGCTTGTTAAGATTCTTATTGTACTTGTATATACAACTGTGATAAAAATAGCCACATACCAAGGAGATGCTGGCAAATTTTATCCAGGAATACTGTCAACTTTGGAAAATCATAACTGTTTATACAGAGAAGATATGAAGGCATATGAATACTCATCGGAAATATACGGAAGTTAAATTTAACTTTGGTATTCAACTTTAGTTATGAAAATGCTTTTAGCTAGATCAAAATCTAAAGTTAGTGCATAAAGGTCTGTTCTGTACAGATAGGCTGGTTAGCTATGCCTACTCTAAGGAGTTGTGTGAACATGGATTTTGTTACTGCTTTCATAAAGTTTTGACATATTCATGTTTTCATAAGCCTCACATACTGCAGAGTTCATGTTTAACTCATCTCAAAATATATTTTTGCAGTATAGTTCGTACTCGCTCTAGGAGTAAGACCGGGAGTTCTCGCCGAGGCGGTGATGAATCTATTCCACCGTCGGAACCACCATCCACGGGATTGAGAGGGACCCGGCACTCATTCACGGGGCCGTGCTGCTCGCCTGGGAATCGCGTGGGTTGGTGCCGTTTTATGCGGCACCCAACAGCACACATATAAGGAAACATGTATCACATAAATCAAAAGCGGAAGCTGACAAATGTTCTTTGTAAATAATTTACATCAAATAGCTACAGCGGAAGACTATAATCAGCTCACATCGAATAACTAATAAGCACTCGAGAAGAGGTCCAGCCCGCAGACTCCTCTCGCTAGCAACACGAAGATAACTGCAGCGGCTGGGTTCTCCATGTGTTACACGACTCGGAAGTCTCCGAGTCTCACCGGACAACCTTCTTCTTAGCATCGATGTTAACCTGCAAAACCAGTCATATAGCAAGCGTGATCACATAGGCTCAACAAGACTGATCCGTCTCTCCTAAACAAGAAACTCTACATGCACGACGGAATGAAATAGGTTAGCTGAATTTGCATAAAGGACTTGCCTACAGTTGATCCTTAACTTTCAGATTTTAAGCCTCATTGTAAGGACCTTGAGCCGAAGAGCATCGCAACTCCACAATCACACAAGAAACGCTTTGTTGCGATGCTTCTTGCACAAAGTGAAGTAAACTTTAATTAGCACTGTCTCTACAGCAAGCATGGTTCCATTATAAGTAAAATCATCAGCCTTATCAATATTCAAAGGAAACCAGTTTAGTTCTTACTACGTCAAGACGCAGTGGGCAAGTATGCTCATATGACCATGAGCGACGGTGATTCGAATCAGTACATGCCCGGACTACACGACACGTACAACCATACTCCGAGTTGCCGGCAGCAACTTCGACTGATGTTGTACGCAGCCACCTTTCCCAAGTTCTTCCACACAGGACACAGTCCAACTGCCCCGAACAGCAAGCTCCCTCAAGGTACATACCCGCAGTGATATGTTCTTGAGCGAGTTACCTCCTGCTATCCTGATGCCAAAAGCCTAAGACGATTAGAGAAGTTCCAATATGGATCTCACAAGGTACATTGGTTTCCTGGGTCCCATATAGCCAGTATGTGCCCGGTACACAACTCAAACTTGTCTAACAGGGCCAAGTACGGATGGGCATTAACCAACATAGGCAGGGCTATGTACACACGGTCTGCAGTGTGCTGCATCTAAACCTCCCTGCCCGGTCTCCATTTCTTAATTGTGAACATTCCTCATTGTTTCTATTCTTGACCCACTCCAAGTAAACCAAGCCCTAAACTCGCGAGTAGATTCCAACTACTCGGCTTCTACCGGACCTTTCCTACTAACATTTAGCGTAGCCAAATCCCAATCGAGGAGGTGCTATTCTACCATATCTTTTAGGACATTCTGGTCATGCAATTGGGTTCTCAATATCAACTAGACCAAACGCACTCAACCATTCAAAGCTATGACCTCTAGAAATGGAAATACTTTATAAAACTGCTCGAATGCAAACCGGGGATTGTCTTTTTTGCAGGTGACTAAGAATGTATATAATGTTCGATTAGTGAAGATCACTTGAGGCTTGATCACTCGCTTTCCTCCCTCCTTGATCTCCACTTCGATTTTTTCACAAGTCCTCACGTAGATGCTACACGTTATGAATATGCATATGTATTTAACTGTAAAACTTTTGCTAATAAGCTCTAATGACAAGTTTAAAAACTGGAACTCTGTTTAAGAATTTAAAATGACACTGGTGCTAAGATTTGGGTTTGGGTTAATCAACATGATCAAGTGCTAAGTGTTTTCCCCACTTGTGTTTTGATCACCTAAAGAGGTTAAACAGAACAGTGGAGATCCAGAGCTCCAATGGAGCTGAAAATTTTCATGTGAGTTCCTTGCACAAGAAAGTCATCTGGACCAAAAATTAGCACTTTTTATTGAGTGATTTATTCAGAACAATTCTCTAAGCAATTAAGCAAAAAGGAATTAATTCTGAAGTAACTCACATGTTCATGTCAAAAATAGTGAACTAAAATTTCACTTATAGTTCATAGAGCCTGAATGAATGTTCCTAGGTTTTTTGGACTAAAGAATTGCCCAGAACTGAATTTTCATGTTTTGGAAATTCTCTGAAAATGTTTCTGTATCCATTAGAATACAGCATTTTGAAATCTGAATTCTTTTAATCAAATCAACTCCAAATGATCTGAAATTTTAACAGTCGTTCAATAACATACTAAAGAATATTCTGGAAAAATTTTAGGATTTTTGGATGCGCCAAACTCCCTCTAAAATTCTTTTGCTGAAAAGGTTTAAAGAGTTTTCCAGAATTAAATAATGACTTTCATACAAATTGGGTTGCATAATTGGATAGAGTTTTTCAACCTGAATCTAACCCAATTTTAATCACTAAATTTGGAGTTCCTTAGCAAAAGTTATGTTCTTCTAAAGTTGGTGAAAAATCTGGAATTCAATTTAAACCGGGAAAAGTTTAAATCCTGACTGTGGGTCCAGGGGGCCATGTGTCACTCGCTGACATAAAGACACACGGGCCACAGGGTCCTTCCCACGCTGTCACAAAGCTATCTGATGCCACAGAGTATCCCGGAGCTACTCCCCCTTTCACTGACAGCGGGCCAGGCCCGATCTTCTTCAACCTCGCGACTCCCGCGCCGCCGAGCTCACTAGAGCTTCTTAGAAATCGGTCGTCCGGCCACCTGCCGAGCCCTAACTTGCCGCTAGTTCCTAAAATCATACGAGGAACACGCTGGGAGGACTTCCCCACACCGGCGTCGGCTCTAACCTAGCTCGTGATGGTGCGACGGCTCGGTGAAACTTCGGCGACGCCGCCCTGCCGTTCTACCCGTCAAAGCCGATGAACATTGTTCCTACAGCACCAGTGGGTGATGGTGGTGCTCTACATGGACTCCAAACGGACCGGGATCGGCTCTAAGGTGGGTCTCACTGTGCGACCGAAGTTTCCCGACAACGCCGCCATCGTAAAATCTCAGAGTAGGCCCTCTACACTGGGTCTCATGCTAGGGTTTGTGAAGAAGAAATGTTGTCCACCTAGTCTAGCTCCTACGTCCTCAGTTTGGTGCACTAAAAATGAATAACATTCAGAAATTTTGGGGTTTCATACCCGCGGATCGGTTTGCACCGATCGGTGGAAAACTTTGGAATTCGCCGTCGACGAGCAACCACTCGGCTTGAGCTTAGGAGGTGAGCAGAGTAGAGGTCGTGCGCGTCCAATGGCGGTCTTGCTCGGCCGTGAAAAGCTCAGGGTGAGGCTGTCCACGGGAGCTTCTCGCCGCTTTTTCTTTCTGCCGCCGTGGAAACAATTGGCTCTCGGTGTAGGAGGGGCCGAGCTCACTCGGTTGTGGTCCGAGGAGGAAGAAGGAGATAGCCTGGTGCCGTTTTTACACTTAGAGGCTTTGTTCACGTGAGCTAGTGGGTTCCCGAGCGATCGACGGGGTGGCGGCAATGGCTCTGTCTCGTGTGCGAGGGAGAAGGGATAACAGAGAACCGCCTCGGTTGGTACAGAAGCTGAGCACGGCTTGGAGTGGAGAACCAGACAGGGAGCTCGCCAGCGCAAGGAAATCAAGGAGGAGGTGGCTCCGGCTTGTCTCTGTGTCGCACGGCGAGGAGCCCTTGGTTTGTCTCAGTGGCTTCAGTTGCTTCGAGTGGAGAAGGAAAACAGAGACCAATCACTGAGATCTTTTGAAATTTTAACTGCCTCAATAACATGTGGGTCCCACCCTTCACTCCCTTTTATCCTCTAAATTATCTCCGAAATTTGGCAAATAACTAATTCAATTGTTTGGAGTTGAAAACTGAGCTGCATTTGGATAGTTGGGCAAATTTCATCCAAATTCAAATGTGTATTTGAAATTCTTTGCAAATTTAAGTCCTTTTGGAAAATGGGTAGCAAAACATCTCCAAAATTCATGAAACTTTGCATACCCACTAATTTTGGTAATCCGTGTCTTTTCGTCGATAATCTGAATGGGCTGCTTGGCATAGGTGAGATCTGACTTCAACTCGTCGATGTCTTCAGTGCGGACAGCAGCGGTAAACTTGAGACATTTCCTCAGCTAGGACACGTGAAATATGTCGTGAATACCGGAAAGGCTTGCCGGTAATTCCAGCCGATATGCTACGGTCCCGCACTTCTCCGTGATGGCAAACGGTCCAATGAATCGGGGAGCAAGTTTCCTCTTGACACTGAACCGATGAATCCCTTTCATCGGAGATACACAAATATACACGTGCTCTCCGATGTCAAAATGCAGCGGTCGACACCTCTGATCCGCGTAGCTTTTCTGACGAGATTGAGCAGCTTTGAGGTTCTCTTGTATTATCCGAACTCTCTCTTCGGCTTCATTGACAAGATCAACCCCAAACATTACTCGTTCACCGGACTCGAATGAATTCAATGGTGTACGGCACTTCCGGCCGTATAGAGTTTCATATGGCGCTATTTTGATGCTCGTTTGATAACCGTTGTTGTACGAGAACTCCGCCAACGGTAAGTGATCATCCCAGTTCTTACCGTGGTGGATGGCACACACTCTTAGAATATCTTCCAGTATTTGATTCACCCTCTCAGTTTGCCCATCGATTTGAGGGTGATACGTGGAGCTTTGAATCAGCTTGGTTCCCAAGGATGTGTGTAGCTGCTCCCAGAAACAGGCTGCGAACAGCGATCCTCTGTCGGACACAACGGTACGGGGAACTCCATGTAAGCACAAGATTCGTGCTATGTACAACTCCGCATACTGCTTTGCATTGTATATTTTATGCACAGGGATGAAGTGTGCTTACTTGGTTAACCGGTCAACAATTACCCAAATTGAATCATGGTTGTGGGAGGTCATCGACAAACCAACGATAAAGTCCATACTTAAGTCTTCCCACTTCCATTCCGGTATTTGCAGTGGTCGCAGCAAGCCCGACTTCTTCACATGGTCGGCCTCACGTATCACATTCTGAAACGTACTTTGCAACTTCACGTTTCATACGTGTCCACCAAAACTTCTTCCAGAGGTCTTGGTACATTTTATTGCTGCCCGGATGAATGGAAAATTTGGACAAATGAGCTTCATCAAAAAATTTCTTCTGTAGTCCCATATCCCGGGGTACTACTACCCAGTCGTTGAACCACAAAGTAGCTTCATCATCCTTCCGGAAGCATTTCATTTCTCCGTTGCCTATTCTCCGCCGTATGTGAGACATACCCTTGTCTTTTCTTTGAGCTTCAATGATCTCCTCACGGATGGTAGGGATGAGAGCGAGTGTGGGATCCTAGCTCCCGACTTACTAGAATTGATAGAGTACTCATACCATCAAGGTATAACTTCTTTTCTAGAAGCCCACCTGCAAAGGACTCTGGGGTTAAGCGTGCTTGGCCCGGAGAAATTTGGGGATGGGTGACCGACCGGGAAGTCTTCCCGGGTGCACACGAGTGAGGACAAAGTGTGCAGAAAAGACAAGTGTTGGTCTGTGGGGCTAGTCTATGATCCTAGAGAGCTTCCACAAATGGTGTCAGAGCCGACCCTCGCAGTTTCACGGGTGCGTACGGGTCAGTGAGAAAGATACGATATCGTATGGGTCAGAGACGTGGGTACGTATGCATGACGCGTGGGTCCCCTGTGTGGGACACGGTATGGTACGTATGCTGCTAACAGGACGTACAATATGCGTATGCCAGTACTGAACGTACGGACGTGGCTAAGACGGGACGTTCCTGTCTTGGCGTTGACCGACGAAGACGTCGGTCTTCTAAGGGGGTGAATTATGGGATCCTAGCTCCCAGCTTACTAGGATTGATAGAGCATTCATACCATCAAGGTATAACTTCTTTTCTGGAATCCCACCTGCAAAGGACTCCGAGGTTAAGCGTGCTTGGCCAAGAGAAATTTGGGGATGGGTGACCGACCGGGAAGCCTTCCCGAGTGCGCACGAGTGAGGACAAAGTGCGCAGAAAAGACGAGTGTTGGTCTGTGGGGCTAGTCTATGACCCTAGAGAGCTTCCACGGCGAGATTATAGAGCGCTCCATACGGAATGACAAGGAGACTTGTCTCTTCATCATCCATTTCAGCAATGGTCAAGTGGTGGATATGGGTCTTACGACTGAGCGCATCGGCGACCACATTCGCCTTTCCCGGATGATAATGAATCTCAAGTTCATAATCTTTAATGAGCTCTAGCCATCTTCATTGTCTCATGTTCAGTTCTTTCTGAGTGAAGATGTATTTCAAGCTCTAGTGGTCGGTGTAGAGGTGTACAAGATTTCCGAGCAAGTAATGCCTCCACATCTTTAAAGAAAATACCACGACAGCTAACATAAGATCATGAGTTGGATAATGCTGTTCGTGATTTCTAAGTTGACGAGATCCATAAGCGACCACTCGTCCTTCTTGCATCAGCACGCAGCCAAGACCGATGCCAGATGCATCGCAACAAATGTCGAATGGCTTCGTCGTATCCGGCTGAGGAAGAACTGGGGCTGTTTTGAGATGCTTCACTAAATTCTTGAAAGCTTGTTCACACACAGCACCCCACACAAATCTGGTATTCTTCTTCAGTAATTCCGTCACTGGTTTAGCGATCTTGGACAAGCCCGGAATGAACCTCCGGTAATAACCTGCTAAACCGAGGAAGCTTCGGATTTCATGCACAGACTTTGGTGATTCCCATTCCTGCTCTTGGATAATCTTACTCGGATCTACAGCGATGTCGTCCGCTGAAATAATGTGTCCGAGAGAAGGTACTTGAGTAATCCAGAATTCACACTTGCTGATTTTTTGCATAGAGATGATGATCTCGTAATCTTTGTAGCACAATATGCAGATGCTCAGCATGTTCTTCCTCTGACTTGGAGTACACCAAGATATCGTCGATGAAGACTACAACAAATTTATCCAACTCCGGCATGAACACTGAATTCATCAGTTACATAAAGTGTGCCGGGGCGTTGGTCAGCCCAAAAGACATAATGAGATACTCATATAGCCCGTATCTCATTGAGAATGCCATCTTCGGAATATCTTCTGCCCGGATTTTAATCTGATGATATCCGGACTTAAGATCCATCTTCTAGAATACTTTAGCACCCACTAATTGATCGAAGAGCATATCAATGCAAGGTAGTGGATACTTGTTCTTGATGGTCACAGCGTTAAGAGGATGATAATCAACACAAAGCCGTAGTGTTTCGTCCTTCTTCTTGACAAACAACGCTGAACAACCCCAAGGTGACAAACTCGGTCGTATAAAGCCCTTGCTCATTAGGTCATTCAGCTGTGTCTTCAATTCTGCCAGTTTATTGGGTGCCATCTTGTACGGCCTTCACGATATCGCCGTTGTTCCCGGCGTAAGTTCAATCTTGAACTCTACGTCCCGTCGGGGTGGCATGCCCGGTAAATCATCGGGAAACACATCCGGATATTCACGTACCACCAGAATGTCCTCTATCTTCACAATCCCCATGTGGTTCAATGTTGCAATCTGCTGCCGACTGGTGCCCAGAAATAATATATGAAGACCGTGATGTGGGGAGTTGAGCTCAACGGTCCTAGAGCTGATGTTAAGGACTGCATAGTGGTAATTCAACCACGACATCCCCAAAATGCCGTCGATCTTCAGACCCTCAATAATTATGAGAGTTGTGGGGGTATATTCTACCCCTGAAACAAAGAGGTGCTCGGGAGACAACCTGGCTTGTGGTACTGCTGCCCCCGGGCGAAGATATAAGGTATTACCCTCTTTGTAAAAGTTGTTTGGAGCTGATGTTGATCCACAAAATATTGGCTAATGAAGTTGTGTGTGGCACCGGAATCAAAGAGAATTAACACTGGTAGCTGATTCAGAGGAAACATCCCTGGTAACGCGGCTTCTCCTTCTGGAACATCATCCGTCACTGTGTAGTGAATACTGCCCCTTGTCTGCCCTCCTTTCTGCAGATTTAGGTACAGGTCGGAATATTGCAAATATGATGACCCGCAGCCTTGAATTCCCTCCGGACAATACCTAGCGTAATGGCCCATATGCCAACAATTAAAACACGGATGTTTCTCTGGTTCTTCGCTAACTTGTGATTGGATGCTAGGTACACATGGCTGCAGCGATGGAGCACAAACCACCGTCTGATGCTTCTGCTGTGGAGGTGGTGCAAGTTGTGGTACCTGACCAGCAATCAACCTCTGAGGAGTTGATCGTACAGGTGGCCTCCATCTTTCACCGGATGGTGTTCGGTAAACCAAACGGTACTTTTGAGGCACATAACTTGTGCTGGCCTGCTCAATCTCACTCATTTTTATTTTCTCAGCTTGCCACTCGAGTGTCGGCTTCTCTTGGATGAGAGCCGCATCGACCATGTCGGTGTAACTGCCATTGTTGAACACGGCTAACTTCTCTTGTAATATGGCATTCAGGACATGGAAGAATAAATCACACCGTGCCTCTTCTTTCGCCACATATTCGGGAGCATATTGGGCCAAAAGATTAAACCTTCTTACATACTCAAGGACACTCATGTCCCCTTGCTTCAAGCTTAAAAATTCCTCCTGCTTTGCCTTGATAATACCTATCGGTATGTGACGAGTACGAAAGGCTTCACAGAATTCACTCCATGTTACTTGATGGCCCTCTGGAATGGTGGCAAGATGTTCAACCCACCAGTTTCCAGCGGCTCCATGAAGTTTTTGAGCGGCAAACATGGTCTTCTGATATTCGTCACACTCGAATACTCCAAATTTGGACTCCATGACACGAAGCCACTGATCTGCTTCTGTGACATCCTGTTCTGAAAATAGAACAAAAATAATGCATATGTGTGCCCAGGATGTTCATCACACATACACATGTAATCCACAAACTGAATTCAGAATATAACCACGAATAAATAGTGTTTAAGTACTTTATTACAATGACTCAAAGTCTCACTCATGAATCTCTAACTTATTCTTGCAGCGGAAGTCTCTAAACGACAGCGGAAATAACTAAACAGCAGGCTCCAGTCTTCAACTCCACAGTCATGTTGACGGTAGTTCGCACGCCTAGTACTCCACATGGTCCTCGAAGTACTCATCTCCTGTAGATGATACTCCCTCCGGTGCACAAAAAATTGTCATTCTACACACAAGCCATGAGTGCACAAAAAATTGACGTTGAAGCAGAACCAAAGAGTTTGTCTCGTGAAAAAACGTAATAATCGCGTGGTAAAGCGTGTGGCTAGGAATCGAACCTGCATGAGTGGCCTAGGAACCAGTGAGGAGACCAGTCAAGCTATTAAAGAGACTACGATAGTAGTGAAAAGAAAATCTATTTAATACTTCCTTGGTATGCGAGAACATGTCCAAAACGACAGTTTTTTGTGCACCGGAGGGAGTATGTGGTAATGCAAGGGTGAGTACATGTCGTACTCAGCAAGTGCGGGAAAAGTATGACATGTAGCTTTCAACAAGGTATGGAATAAAAAGGCTCATTGCGGCAAGCAAATTTTATTTCACAAACATGGTAAAAACAGCAACTATGTCTATATGAAATAAATCCCAATATAACCAAGTAATCAGCAACATTGTTTCATCACAGTTCACCATTTATCAAGTCTCAACCAGCCAATAATTTTTCTCAAGTTCATCTCATACTCATAAATATTTATAACCATCTCATATTCATATAACCGAAACCAAACTCATTGTCATGACTCAAAACAGTTCCAAAACCAATCCCAATGACCATAACCATAACCATACCGAATAACCATCCCATGTTTTCCCACTAATCAAGGAAGTTGGCCAGGTGCTTGTGACCGGAAGCACGGCTATCATGATAGTTTTACACTCTGCAGAGGTGGCATCACTTTACCCACAAGTTCGTGATTTCATCACCCGTTGGCGACTGTAAAACCTCCATTATACCAGTACACAACCATCGGTGTATGGCCAAGAGATCACAAAATAGCCTTTACAAAGGGGCTACTAGATGTATGGGCTCACTAAGGTTTCACCGGCAGGCTCAAATCACCATTCTCCCACCCACGGGTCCCCTCTTGTGCCATGCAGTTCCCAGGGCAGTCCTCCTCAACTCCCATTTCTCGCACCATCCACGGTCCATAACAAGCTAGCAACACACCTAATTAATCAGCTAAACCGCACCCATACTTAGCCTTGTGGTGGCACTGTTTTCCTGGCATATTCTCACATGAACCAGTCCTTAGATCTACGACAAGTTCCACCATCTCGTCCAGCAACATTCACGAATCAAGTTTGCCTAGATCTCTCCGATTCCATGCTCATTATCATCATCAAGTTCTCATCATCTTTATTCATATGAGTGCAGTAGCTAACCATGTTTTAATTCAGCTTCCCATATCCCGTAAGTTAAGCGAAGCAAAAAGGAAAAATGACCATACCCGACTCATCAACTTTTCGGCAAAAAGGATGGTTACAAAACTAGTAAACTCCTATAAAAGGGTGTCCCATCAAGTTGACTCAAGCACACGAGTTTTTGCAAACAAAACAGTTTCAAAACATGGGATCAATATGGTCAAGGGGCACTTGCCTTGCTCCCGTGGTTCTTGCTGTTCGAGCGTCTCGATGTCTTGGTGCTGTAGATCCTCGTAGACGGCCTCTTGAGCTTGTCCTTCTAATCACGATCACGCACACACAAAATTAACAGCAATCAATCATCATGCACAAACTTTACTCAAGATGCAATGGAGTAGATGGATGCAAATCCTATGGTGCTGTTTTATTAAACCAGTTTGTACGCGTTCTTGCATGTTTTAAAGGGCTTTCATTGGGTTTTATGATGAACAAGGGTGTATGGATCAAGTGTGGACATGGTGATGATCTTGACTCAAGATCTAGATCAATTCCACCGTAAAAAAACCATGAAAAGTGATCTGTCCACAAGTAAAAGTTTCTGCTCGAAGGGGCCGACGTTGTAAGATGGGTAATGAATATCTACCTCACTTCCTTTTGGTGGCAGGGCCTTCCTCCTAGCAATGGCAGCAGCGGGGAATTTTTCTATGGAAGATTAGGGCAGGACAGATCGTCGGGCTTCTTCTCCGGCGACGGCGATGCGTGACGGGGCTCGACAGCGGCCAAATTCCGGCAAGGGGGGGGGGGGGACTTGGCGACTTGGCAGCAAGGAAGGGGCTTGGCAGCAGGGGGGCGTCCAAAAGAGAGAGGGGTCGGCCAAGGGGTGGGGGTTATATTTATAAGGGGGAAAAAGAGGAGTCCTACTCCAATTGGAGCTCAAATAAGAGTCCTATTCAATTTTTTTAGATCTTAACAAATTTATCTTTGTGGTGTGGCAGCCTTGGGGATTTTATCCCCAAAATGTGGGGAAAATTCCCCCTTTTGGGAATTGGGGAATTTAGAAATTTTGGGGGAAATTTGGGAATGGCTCATTTCAGCTATCTTTTTCCCATTCCTCACCATTTCTATGTCACTTGTTCCATTTCTCCATTCCCCTCTCCATTTCTATGTCCCATTCTCCATTTCTACATTCACCTCTCCATTTCTATGTCCCATTCTCCATTTCTACATTGCCCTTCTCCATTTCTATGCCCCATTCTCCATTTCTATATTCCCTTCTCCATTTCTGTGGTTTTTCCTCCATTTCTATAGTTCCTTCCTTCATTTCTATGGTTCTTTCTCCATTTCTATGGTTCCTTCCTCCATTTCTATGGTTCTTTCTCCATTTCTATGGTTCTTTTCTCCCTTTCTATGGTTTTTTCTCCATTTCTATAGTTCTTTCTCCATTTCTATAGTTCTTTCTCCATTTCTATAGTTCTTTCTCTATTTCTATAGTTCCTTCTCCATTTCTACTTCTTTTATAATGTTTCTCTACATGAAAAATGTATGCAATGCATGAAAATGAAGTTGAGGGTGTTACAGCTTCCACAGGTTTGGTAGCTTCAGTAATGATTAGCGGCTGAGTCGCCAAGAAACCCAGATAAGCGTTCCGAGGTGGAACGACTTGTTGCGTGTTCTGGAGTACGCCCTGCTGTACCAAAGCTTGGAGTAAGCGTGTGTTCTCCTGAGTTTCTTCTTGGAGTAGCCTCGTATTCTCTTGATTATACTCGACAACTCGAGTCATAAGATCCATCCATCCCGTGGATGGTGGTTCCGACGGTGGAATAGATTCCTCACCGCCTCGGCGAGAACTCCCAGCCTTACTCCTAGAGCGAGTACGAACCATACTGCAAAAATACATTTCGAGATGAGTTAAACATGAACTCAGCAGTATATGACACTAATGAAAACATGAATATGTCCAAACTTTATGAAAGCAGTAAAAAAATCCATGTTTACACAACTCCTTAGAGTAGGCATAGCTAACCAGCCTTTCTGTACAGAACAGACCTTTAAGCACTAACTCCAGATTTTGATACAGTTAACAGCATTTTCATAACTCAAGTTGAATACCAAAGTTAAAGTTAACTTCAGTATATTTCTATCTAGTATTCATATGCCTTCAGATCATCTCTGGATCAAAAGTTATGATTTTCCAAATTTGACAGAATTCCTGGATAAAATTTGCCAGCATCTCCTTTGTATGTGGCTATTTTCATCACAGTTGTATATACAAATACAATAAGAATATGAACAAACCTTGAACTACAACAATGTTGCACATTTCATAAACTTTCCAACGGTGTATCATAGGCTCCTTAAGGATTTTTCTACAGAAAGTTATGGCTTAAAAACAGAAATGTCCAGAGAGGTTTTGCTGCTGTCCTGGTTCTGGACAGTTTACCTTCAACTGGACTTTCCACAAATTTAACGTGTGATTTTGCTCTGGAGGTCTACAAAGAAGTTGTAGAGAACTTGAAAATATTTCTAGAACTGTATCACACACCTTAATTGGGTAATGATACTCAGAGTTATGCTCTATCCAATTCCAGCAAGAACCAAAAACAGAGCACTCTGTTTTTGAAATCTCTGAAGCCTAGTCATCCTCTCATTTGAATCTTAGCTCAAAATAAGAATGCAGTAACTAATATTTGTTTCAAACTTCCATTTTTAGTTGAAATTTAGTTCATGAGTCATTTATTCATAGGGAAGGGTTATTAAGTGTTGTACGGTGTCGATGCACCGTAAGAATCATGTCGGTACTACGTTGCCTCACAAAAGAAAATCCTAACCAGATTATACCGGCATAAACATATCATAGGTGGCACTAAAACGGTCACCCGCAAACGTGTGCTACTCGTACTATGATTTCGTGGTTAAACCTGCATAAACGACACACAATCATCAGGTTCGGCTGCACACCGAACCCGGTCCCAATATTGTTCGTACACCCGTCCGTCCTCACTCGCACAGGTGTTCTCAAGCCAAACACGCCTAGAGCTACGTGTTCACGTTACTAACCACATGACGGGGTCTCCCATACTTGCCCGTTGCACGCCAGGGAAGGGCGTTGCTCGAATACCCCAAACGACATGAAGAGTCGTAGAGGATACTAAAGCTGGCCAGGTTAGCTGCCACCCATGAGGCTCCACCCTTCAGCTTGTGCGCACTGGTGGACAGCGCTTACATGCACCCCCAAGACATAGAACATCCCGAGATGCATGATTTTCCGACATAGCAAATAAGTTAGGTTGTCACCTTCATATTAGGCTAATATAGTAGTCCGTATGTGGGCCTATTACCGTTTACTCACTGTATCCTAAGTTTTTATCGTAATACGAACCTTATTCCATGTGCTATTACCAATGCGGCTCTGATACCACGCTGAGAGGGACACGACACCTGTTCACGGGGCCGTACCGCTCACCCGGGAATCACATTGGTTGGTACCGTGTTATATGGCACCCAACAGCACACATATAAGGAAACATGTATTACATAAATCAAAAGCCGAAGCTTAGAAAGGTTCTTTGTAAATAATTTACATCAAATAGCTACAGAGGAATACTATAATCAGCTCACGTCCAAAAACTAATAAGCACTCGAGAAGAGGTCCAGCCCGCGGACTCCTCTCGCTAGCAACACAAAGACAACTACAGCGGCTGGGTTCTCCATGTGTTACACGACTCGGAAGTCTCTCAATCTCACTGGACAACCTTCTTTTTAGCATCGATAATAACCTGCAAAACCACTCATATAGCAAGCGTGAGCACATAGGCTCAGCAAGACTGATCCGTCTCTCCTAAACAAGAATCTCTACATGCACGACGGAATGAAATAGGTTAGCTGAATTTGCATAAAGAACTCGCCTACTGTTGATCCTTAACTTTTAGATTTTAAGACTCATTGCAAAGACCTTGAGCCGAACAGCATCGCAACTCCACAATCAAACAAGAAACGCTTTGTTGAGATGCTTCTTGCGCAAAGTGAAGTAAACTTTAATTTGCACTATCTCCACAGCAAACATGGATCCATTACAAGTTAAATCATCAGCCTTATCAATATTCAAAGGAAACCAGTTCAGTTCTTACTACGTCAAGACGCAGTGGGAAAGTATGCTCATGTGACCGCGAGCGACGGTGATTCGAATCAGTACACGCCCCGACTACACGACACGTACACCCATACTCCGAGTTGCCGGCAGCAACCTCAACTAATGTTGTACGTGGACACCTTTCCCAAGTTCTTCCACACAGGACGCAGTCCAATTGCCTCGAATAGCAAGCTCCCTCATAGTACATATCCGCAGTGATATGTTCTTGAGCGAGTTACCTCCTGCTATCCTGACGCCAAAATCCTAAGACGATTAGAAAAGTTCCAATGTGGATCTCACAAGGTACATCAGTTTCCTAGGTCCCATATAGCCAGTATGCGCCCGGTACACAACTCAAACTTGTCCAACAGGGCCAAGTACGGACGGGCCTTAACCGACACAGGAAGGGCTATGCACGCACGGTCCGCAGCCTGCTGCATCTAAACCTCCCTGCCCGGTCTCCATTTCTTAATTGTGAACTTTCCTCATTGTTTCTATTCTTGACCCGCTCCAAATAAACCAAGCCCTAAACTCGCGAGTAGATTCCAACTACTCGACTTCTACCAGACCTTTCCTACTAACATTTAGCGTAGCCAAATCCCACTCGAGGAGGTGCTATTCTACCCTTTCTCTCTTAGGACATTATGGTCATGCAATTGGGTTCTCAAATATCAACTAGACCTAATGCACTCAACCATTCAAAGCTATGATCTCTAGAAATGAAAATACTTTATAAAACTGCTCGAATGCAAACTAGGGCTTGCCTGTTTTGCAGGTGACTAAGAATGTATATAATGTTCAGTTAGTGAAGATCACTTGAGGCTTGATCACTCGCTTCCTCCCTCCTTGATGTCCAGTTCGATTTCTTCATAAGTCCTCACTTTATGAATATGCATATGTATTCAATTGTAAAGCTTTTGATAATAATCTCTAATAACAAGTTTAAGAACTGGAACTCTGTTTATGAATTTAAAATGGCACTGGTGCTAAGGTTTGGGTTTGGGTTAATCAACATGATCAAGTGATAAGTATTTTCCCCACTTGTGTTTTGATCACCTAAAGAGGTTAAACAGAACAGTGGAGATCCATAGCTCCAATGGAGCTGAAAATTTTCATGTGAGTTCTTTGTCACAAGAAAGTCATCTGGACAAAAAATTAGCACTTTTCATTTAGTGGTTTATTCAGAACAATTCTCTAAGTAATTAAGAAAAAGGAATTAATTCTGAAGTGACTCACATGTTCATGTCAAACTTAGTGAACTACAATTTCACTTATAGTTCATAGAGCCTGCATGAATTTTCCTAGGATTTTGGAGTGAAGAATTGCCCAGAACTGAATTTCCAAGTTTTTGGAATTCTCTGAAAATTTTTCTGTATCCATTTGAACACAGCATCTTGAAATCTAAATTCTCCCAATCAAATCAACTCCAAATGAGCTGAAATGTTTACATGCGTTAAATAACACATGAAAGAATATTCTGGCAAAATTTGAGGATTTTTGGATGCACCAAACTCCCTCTAAAATTCTTTTTCTGAAAAGGTTTAAAGAATTTTCCAGAATTAAATAATGACTTTCATATAAATTGGGTTGCATAATTAGATATAGTTTTTCAACCTGAATCTAACCCAATTTGAATCACTAAATTTGGAGTTTCCTAGCAAATGTTATGCTCTTCTAAAGTTTGGGGAAAATCTAGAATTCAATTTAAACCGGGATAAGTTTAAATCCTGACTGTGGGCCCAGGAGGCCACGTGTCATTCGCTAACATAAAGACACACGGGCCACAGGGTCCTTCCCGCTCTGTCACAAAGCGATCCGATGCCACAGAGTATCCCAGCTCTACTCCCCCTTTCACTGACAGCAGGCCCGGCCCAATCTTCTTCAACCTCGTGACTCCCTCGCCCCCACTCCGCCGAGCTCGCCGGAGGTTCTCGGAAACCGGTCGTCCGGCCACCTCCCGAGCCCTAACTCGCCTCTAATGGCTAAAATCATACGAGGAACACGTTGGGAGGACTTCCCCACACCGGCGTCGGCTCTAACCTAGCTCGCGACGGTGCGGCGGCTCGGTGAAACTTCGGCGACGTCGTCCTGCCGGTTCTAGCCCCTCAAAGTCGATGAACATCGGTCCTACAGAACCAGTGGGTGATGGTGGTGCTCGACAAGGACTCCAAACGGACCGGTATTGGCTCTAAGGTGGGTCTCACCGTGCGCCCGAAGCTTCCAGACACCGCCGCCGTCGGAAAAGCTCGGAGTAGGCCCTCTACAGTTGGTCTCATCCTAGGGTTTGTGAAGAAGAAAGGTTGACCACCTAGTATAGCTCCTACGTGCTCATCTTGGTGCACTAAAAATGAATAATGATCAGAAATTTTACCCGTGGGTCGGTTTGCACCGATCGGAGGTAAACTTCAAAATTCGCCGTCGACGATCAACCACTCTGCTTGAGCTTCGGAGGTGAGCAGAGTGGAGGTCATGCGCGTCCAATGGCGGTCTTGCTCGGCCGTGAAAAGATCCGGGTGAGGCTTTCCAAGGGGGCTTCTCACCACTTTTTCTTTTGGCAGCCGTGGAAACAATTGGCTCTCGGTGTAGGAGGGCCAAGCTCACTCGGTTGTGGTTCGAGGAGGAAGAAGGAGATAGCCTGGTACCGTTTTGCCACTCAGAGGCATTGTTCACGTGAGCTCGTGGGTTCCCAAGCAATTGACGGGGTGGCGGCAATGGCTCTGTCTCATGTGTGAGGGACAAGGGATAACAGAGAACTGCCTCGGTTGGTAGAGAAGCTGAGCACGGCTTGGAGTGGAGAACCAGACAGGGAGCTCGCCAGAGCAAGGAAATCAAGGAGGAGGTGGCTCCAGCTTGTCTCTGTGTCGCACGGCGAGGAGCCCTCGGTTTGTCTCGGTGGCTTTGGTTGCTTCGAGTGGAGAAGGAAAACAGAGACCAATCACTGAGATGATTCGAAATTTTAACTGCCTCAATGACATGTGGGTCCCACCCTTCACTCCCTCTTATCCTCTAAATTATCTCAAAAATTTGGAAAATGACCAATTCAATTGTTTGGAGTTGAAAACTGAGCTGCATTTGGATAGTTGGGCAAATTTCATCCGAATTCAAATGTGTATTCGAATTCTTTGCAAATTTAAATCCTTTTGGAAAATGGGTAGCAAAACATCTCCAAAATTCATGAAACTTTGCATACCCACTAATTTGGACCTATGGAATTCAAATATGAAATCTGATTTTAAATTTGGCTGCTGCAAATGAGCTTTTTAACAAAACATTTTTGCAATCCCTGGTGTTGCCCTCATTTGACATTTGAGTTGAACAAATTTTTGTTCCAAAATCTGAATTTAACTTTCTCACACATATGGAAACTTCCCACCTTGGTTCCAAATCCCCTTTTGGGTTCCAAGCATTCAAATAAATAATTGAACTTGTGTGGAGAGAGCTCTCATGTAAAAGCCCAAGTTCAGCATGTTAGCTCCTCAGTAGAATTTAAATTTGTGGGGTCAAATTGAATTCTAACTAGGGTTGTCAAATTCAAAATTTGGCTACATGCAATAAAGGAAACCTAGCTGTAAGGGAATTAAATCACGACATTTCAAATTTAAGCACCAGTGAGGTTTAACTCTCCGGTATTCAAATTCAGTTTGTAGAACGTGCTGCAAAGATTTGAATTCGAATTTTTGAAACCAATGTGGTGTGGAGAGGGCCCACCTGTCATTGGAACCAAGGCAGCTAAGGGATTTTTGCTTCTGTGAGAGTTTGCCACTGAGAGGCTGCACGCGCCACCGAGCTGTGCCTGTCTCTGCTTCCCACGTCGGTTCCTTCAGCTGCCTGTAACATCAGTGCCCAAACCGAAGTTCTTTTCCTCTGCTCACACACGATCAAAGCGACAGACGTCTCTCTCTCTCGCGCACGCTCAACCGAGAAAACAACCGAACACGGCCTCCGCTCTCGGTTACCCTCGCCGATCAGTGCCCGTCCTTGGTGACGCCCAGCTGGACCACCCAAGAGCTGCGCCGGAGTCTCCCCGACGTCCTCAACGTGTTCTCAGCTCATCCCCGGCCTTTCCCCGCCGCAACCGAGACGTTCTTCTTCCGGCAAAACAGAGCCACGCCGCCTCCACTGCTCCACGACGTTCCGCCGTTCCAGCGCCTCTCCGGCACGACCAACATGACTCAAAGGTGTGCCATGGTGTCTAGATCATCATCTAGGACCCCCCTTGCTCTTCCCCGACGCCTGCTCGCCGGAATTTGGTTTTTGGCGCCGGCGCACATGAAGATCCGACACTAGCAAGTTTCTGAAAATAGCTCAAATCGCTTGATCATCCGTTCTACAATTCAAACAACAGCTGCTATGGTTCCTAGCGCCCTCCCACACCAAAGCACGAAGCAGACCGCCCACCTCCGGCCCGGGCGACGAGAAATCGCCGCCGGCGGCTAAAACCGCCGCGGTCCACGGTGACAACTAGTTTGCCGCCGTTTTCTGCAAGAGTTGAGCTCTGTTCCACGTTCCCCGACCACTAGGGATGCTTTAGGGCAATCTAGCTCGCCAGGAGAAGCTTGGGACACGCCAGAACGTGTTGATGCCGAGATACCGAGCCGCCCCGCCAACGCCAACACACCTTTGGCCGTTTTCATGCAGGGAAACCTTGCCCGGCTGCTAGACCATTGTGTGAAGGTCGTGTAGGGCGAAACCGGAGCTAAAACGGTGGAGAAACGAGGGAGAACAAGCCGCGCCATTCCTCTGTGCGGCGTGCACCCGCGGGCTCTGTCCGAGGTTGAAGAAAGAACTGACCCGTGGGCCCCACGTGTGAGTGCTCTGTGTAAAATAAAAACAGAGAGTTGTTCAAACTTGGAAAATCCATAACTCTGTGTAGAAAGCTCCAAAAATAGTGAGACAAATTTCGTTTGATTACTTAGAAGGAGTACTTTGAAGAGAAATAAATTTCTAGCTACGAAAATGCCCAGGAATTTCTATAGAATTGTTTTTATTAAATCCATTAGGGATTTATTCCAGGAGCAATTCTTTATGAAAGATTCCCAATTCTTGGCACCAAATCTTTCTCATAGTTCCTGAGCTCCAGTAAAAAGTTCAGGATTTTTGGAGATGATTAAGAGGACTTAATCAGTAGGTTTTCTCATTTGTAATTTAAATGGACTGAAAAATTACAGAATCAAATTCCAGAAAATGAAATTGAACTTCAATCCTCTATTCTGGCCAGCAGAAGACTTAGAAAAATTTGAAACAAATTTTCCAATGAACCTTAGGTCCAGGCCTATTAGGATATCAAATTTCTCTATATGACCAAGTTTATTTAAATTCCTAAAACATTGAAAGATAAAGGTTCCAATAATTCTTGTGGCCAACTCCTTCCTCAAAAGTTTCTGAAAATTTTACCATACTCCTATCATGAGCTTAGAAAGCCTGTGTAAAAATTTCAACCATAGACTCCTCTGTCTTCTTAGGTTTTGCTTCTGTAGTTTGCTTATAGAACATTATTTCATAATGTGACGCATTTCTTTAATTGATCATTTCTGTAGCGATACATCACGCGAAGACTTCGGAGGCCACTAACTTGCTCCTGTTGACAGAAACATTAGTCGGGATCAACACTAAGGCAAGCCCCGGTTTGCATCCAAATTTACAAGTTTTTATTTGTATATACTTTACATTGTCTAGAATATTAGTTTTGCATTATGGCTAGGTTTGTATGACACTCCATATGCATGACCCAGAAAAACCCTGGAGTTTGATTTAGAGTAGATTATCACTTAATTATAACTGCTGATCTCAAGTTAACAAAAGTGGATTAAAAGAGGCATAACTCGAGTAGTCCGTTTCCTACTCGTGAACCGGGATTAAGGGGGATCAATCGGAAGAGTTGGGAATTGATCCTCTTAGTTGGGAATGGAGACCGAACAGTATGGATGGAAGGCTCAAGGACGTGGTCCTATGAACCTAGTCTCTGTCTAAGTCGATTAAGGTCCGTTCTCGTGTGCGGCCCTGCGGGACAAGTTTGAGTTGTGTACCGGATGCATACTGGCAATATGGGACCCAGGAAACCGATGTAACATGTTAACCTGGGTGTCGAGGCAATCCCCACCGTCTTATACAGATGGTGAAAGGATAGAGAAGTCGGCTCTACGAGGGTTTGCCGTAGTGCGACTTAATCCAAATCGGTGGGACCGGTTCGATATTTGGGTGTCGTGTGAAAGGTTGCCACATAGGATGTTGAGAGGATTGGTTGATCACCGGTCTCGGATGGGCGCATGTGTCGTTTCAGCCAGGTGTTTTTGGTTTGAATCACCGTCACTCGCGGTAGTGAGCATACTTGTTCTCTGCGTCATGACGTAGTAATAAACTGGGGAAAAGTTAATATGCTTCGTGAGTAATCCTCATATTGGAGATGAGGGATAATCAACACCTTCTCTAAGTTTTCTTTCTACCTTGGGCTAGTAGCATCAAGACAAAGCATTTCTTGTATGGTTGTGGAGTCTCGGCGTTGATGGCGCAAGGTATGTATGGGTCTAGGGTAGCTCACTATAGTTACTTTCCCCTCGGGCAAGTGGGATTGAGATTAAGCGTTTCTTGTTTGATTCTGGAGTCTCGATGTAAATTGTGCAAGGATTATAGAAGATGAGTAAAACTGGAAGTAAGGATTCTATGATGGCTCAAGTTCATCTTTTATGCAACTTTCATAATTCATCCCTCTATTTTCAGCATTTAGAGTTCCATGTGTATGACGTCGGTTAAGCCTTGCTGAGCATAAGCTCACGGTTTGTTGATCCATTGTTTTGCAGGTAACGTTGCATGAGGCAACTTTAGGGAGGAAGGGAGATCCGAGCGGGGCAGCACCCAATGAGGGGTGTGAGTCTCACTTTGGAACACTGCACGCCGCTGGGTTTTGATGTGGTGCTAGTGTGAAGCATCCGCGGGCAGGATGGCTTCATTTTGCTTAGCGTAGGCTATAGTCCGTGAGTGTATTCTTATCTTCCGCTGCAATGTACACTTGTACATTATTTGTAAAATATGACAATAATATGTATTAAAGACATATATTGTTGTGTATGTGTGTTTTTTGGATGTGTGCTGTTGGGTGCCGCATCGCACGACACCACCCAATGCGATTCCTGGACTGTCGGGGCGGACGTCCCCACAGGCGTGGTATCAGAGCCGCATTGGGAATAGCACACCTGAAAAGACACGTATTTTCAAAAACTTAGTGTTACGAGTGAGGATTCGGTACTAGGCCCACATAAGGTCTATTAGTAGCATAAGTGACGTAAGGTGGCTAACTAACATACTTGTTACTATTTTCTGTAACGACGCACCGCCGACCAGGTAAGAGGTAAGGTACGCCACCAAAAGCGGATCAATTTTGGTTAGCTCCCCTGACGAGGAACATGGTTCAGGGTATAGGTCTCACAGCTTGGTGTGAGACGTCAATATGAAACTCTTGAAGTCTTCATGTTCCTGAGCTCATATGAAACGCTGATCTCTGGCGTGCATTAGGCAAGAAAGTGGAAACCCCATCGTGTGGTCGGTAACACGATAGTGTGTTCTTCTGGAAATAGCCTAGGAGGACATACGCAGCGCTTGCCATCGGCGTGCCCTTCAGGGCAGTAGGTGGTATCCGTTGGGTTGATAAAATTCCCAACCGTGACGACCCATTCGCGCTCTACTGTCATGTGGTGTGAAAATGCGACCATGTACCTTGAGACGTGACTTGACTCAAGGACGTCCCGTATGGAAATGATACGGGGCGTATGTTTTTAGTATGATATGAAACTGCCTGGAATGACAACCCTATGAGTGCATCATTACTGAGTGGTTTTCTGCAGGTACACTAACCATGTATCTATATTACAAGTAGAACATGTTTGCAAGTGAACGATTCTAGTGCCACTAATAGAACGTATATGCCGGGTGTAATCCGGTTAGGATTTTTTCTATTTTGTGAGGAACGTAGTACCGACATTATCATGGAAATTGCATGAACACCTCGCTTATCTCATAAACTTGAATATTCTGTAAGATTTGAATGAATACAGATCAAATGAAGTAGTTAAAACTTGTTTAGAAACCAACTCAAGCATATGTGAGTGTAGAGAGACCCAAAAACAGAGTCCCCTGTTTTGGCATTATTTTTGCTGAAACTTATATAGGGTGTTACTCATTGTATAAACTACCAATGGTAGTGTGTGATACAGTTTTCGAAAGGTGGAGAAGTCCTCTAAAACTTTTCTATAAACCTCCAGGAAAGAAACACACTCAAAGTTGATCAAAAAACCTTAGAAACCAAAAACAGCTACAAATGGGTAAAACTGAAACAGAGTCTCTGTAATTCCACCCTAACTTGTGGTGGAAAAATCTTTAAGGGTATTGTGATACAATTCTGGAAAGGGCATGAGATATTCTACAACTTTGTAATTCAAAGTTTTGCCAAAACTGGGGAAGAATTAACTGGAATTGTGGATTGAAACTAGGTACCTCTGGGGAGGTGCTGTCAAAATCCTGCCAGAAATTCTGTTAACTTTGAACCATCATATCTTTTGATATAGGAATGCAAAGAGATCATATAAATACATTTTAAAAATATTGGGAAGTTCTTTACAATACTTCTGTTCAACCCCAGGACAGAATCCTCCTGTAAAGGTTTGAAATTCCCAGTACAAGTGAAACTGTCCAGAGTACTCAAAGGCGGTGTATAGTTTCTGTATGTAAAAGCCCAAGAAAAGGGACTTGCAAAAACTTTTCATCACCTCACAACACCACAGTTTTTATTGTGGATATCTTAGGAAATATTGTGAAGAGCAAGTAACCTCCATCAAAAGTGGAATTAGAGGGGAAAGCCTTCATTTTCACAAAGTGGGATTTTTACACATGAACATGAGAGGTTGAGCTCGCCCCTAGGACTTAAAAAGTCTTGGAAAAGTTCAGGCCAAATTTCATGTAAATCCAACACTCTTTGAGACACTTTTGGAGGTATTTGAAAAAGAGGCCAATTTGAATGTAAATTCAAATTGCAGCAACTTTCATCACTCAAACTCAAAAGTTGGCTTCATATTCAAACTCAGCACATTTTTCTGAGTAAGTCCACCAATTTTCATCCTCATTGGAGTTCATCTTGTCAAGAGCTAAATTTGCAAGAACTCAAAACTGAATTTGAATTTCAGTTCAAACATGCAGCAAATTTAGCCAAACACAGTTCAAATTTGAGAATTCAAATTTAAACTAAGACTTGGTGACTAAGTCTCACATTAAATTGTGAGTAGCTGAGGATATTTTGGCACAACAGAATTGAGAAAATTTGGAAAAAGAATTGGAGGGGAGGTCCCACCTGTCAGTAGTCTTAACAGAGAAGTTTTCCACTGAATTTTACCTCTCTCGGCCGAGCCAGCGCGCCAGCTGCGGCCAGCACCGGCGTCCGACCGCCTCACCTTGCCACCCCCTGCTCGGCGACCGAGCGCACGCGTGCACGACGCGGTTAAAAACCCCAGCCACGTGAGCCGGCCTCATCTCCTCCGTCTGCCCGCTCTCACCCGAAACGAAAAACGGCACCAGCCGCTCCCCTCGGCTCCTCGTCGCGCCGTTGATCCAGGCGACCTCACAACCGGAGCTCAACAGCAAAGATACGCGCCGGGGACTGCTCGAACTCACGGTGAAGACCCTTCCCTTTTTCATGCTCTGTAGGGGGAGTATTTTCCCATCTAGTCCTCGGTGTTCAACAAAAACGAGTGAGCAGAGAATCGGAAATTTGCGGCGATCGGTCCTACACTGCATAAACCAAGCCAAGCACATGTTCTACACGTCCCCACGGCCATCTAGGATCCAAAACCATCGAAAACCGTCGAGTCTGTGCGCTGATGTCCGAGTTTTTCGAGCAACAGCCGATATCGGGCCTAGGTCGACGGTGAGATCCTAGTTCCGGCCATTTCCATGGCCAACCAAGCTCATATTCATGCGCAGCATACCACGGCGGAGCTGTAGGAGCAAACCGCTTGAGGAATAAGGCCCGGAGTAGCCCGGGCGACGTCGCCGGAGTAGAGAGGAGCTCTGTCACCGTCGCGGGCATAGTTCCGGCCATTGCCGAGCTCCGGTGAGGGTACCAGCGTGTTCTCTGAGTCGAGTTAGGCACAGGCGGCAAGTTTTGTCGAAGGTCGGGCGGTGAAACGCCCGGCGGCGAGCGCTCCGGCGAAGCGCCGCCGCGGGAGCTGCGGGAGAGCGCGAGGTAGACGAAGGGGGGCCGAGTCCACCGGTCAGCCTCTGATCTTGCACGGGGGTCTGTTTGCGGCCGGGATTCGGTGCGGCAGCGTGGGTAAAACCCCATGGGCCGTGGTGTGGCCGCATTCTGAGTGGGCCGGCTAGAGGAGTAGGCCCCACCCGCAGAATTTAAACATTTTGGGAATTTCCAGTTTTAGTTCAAACTTCAAATGAATAGAACTTTGGCTAGGAAACTCCAAATTCGATGAACCAAATTTTGCTGAACTCAGAATTCTGAGTACTTTCCAGCAATACCAATTTCAGCTCAAAAAAGTGAATAGTTCCCAGAATTAAATACCTCAAGTTTAAACTGTAGGGAATTTTATCTGGAGAACTACTTTATGAAAAATTCTGAAATTTGGCTGAGAGGTTCACTGGAAAATCCCTAAATCACAGTAAAATTTTCAGACTCATCCAAGGCCAGTTAGTTACCCTAATTGGTTGATTAAGAGAAATGCCCTGAGAAAATAGAAGAATGTACAGAAACATTTTTCAGATTTTCTCAAATCTTAATTAGGGCATAACTTTCAGTAGAATTCTGCAAATTACATGAAACCAATTCCATTAGAACCATCTTAAATTCTAGTTTCCAGAAAGTAATGGTTAGAGCCATGAAAAACCCTGGAATTGCTTAGAGGCTCAATTATTGACTAAATAGGCTTTTATTTGTACAAAGATCAAATGAACTTTGTTTCAAATGAAACTTGGTCAAGACTCTGGTTAGGACCCTACCAAGCCACCATAAAAATTTCAGAACCAAAGGGGAGGGCTAGATAGAGTTATTAGTAAGTATGTGTTTAAGTTACACTTTGCATTTGCATTGACATGTAGCATATTTCATTAACGTGTAGTCGCTGAAGGCGAAGATGCTCCGGAAGTGTTGGACTTCCTCCTTCCGGAAGAAGAACTAACCCCTGACCAGCAGCAACAAGGCAAGCCCCGGTTCGCATTAACTCTTTTATAAAGTTTTTACTTTGTTTACAAACGTAGGGTGAAGTATGTATGTGCATTCGGTATAGGATGAATGAAACCCCACTTGCATAACCAAAGGTTCCTAAAAGAGTGAGGGTAGTGTCTAAGACCTCGAGTAGACAGGCTATGCTAAATGAGTCATAGGACTTCGGTACAAGCCGAGTAGTTGGAATCTACTCGCAAGATAGGCTTGGGACACACGGGTTCGGTTGAGTGATGTGAGATCACTTTAGTAATGAAAATGAGACTAGGCAGGGGCTAGGGCGCAGCAAGAGGAAGTCTTGTGTGCGTAGCCCTGCCCATGTCGATTGAGGACCGATCCGTGTGCGGCCCTGCTGAACAAGTATTGAACGTACCGAAGGCATATCGGATATATGGGCCCTGATAAACCGATGTAGCCTAAACCTCCTGGCGTCGAGGCATAGCACACCGATTTATAGGTGTAGGTTGAGGGCAGCAAGGTGGAAATCTGCCAACGGGCATAGAGAGATGCTCCGTGTGGGGAACCTCCTGCTCGTTTCGGTGCAACCGGTTCGACGTTTGGGCTGTTGGATGAAAGGTTGTCCCGTACGACATCGGGTGTGCGTGCTGTGCAGCTCCATGGGTGGGCGTACGTGACATGCTCTTTGGGTTTCCCTGCAGGTGTATATCGAGTCGATTCACCGTCCCTCGCGATGACGAGTACCGGTTTTTCACTGCATCGTAACGTAGCTAATGTATGAAAGGGTATGCTTCAATATTGCTGTCATGATATAATTGTATTGCTACTTGTGTGCCACTAAATATTTCTTACTAAAGTTCAGATTTCCGAACTGTTAACTTGTGGCTAAAAGATGAACTAAGGATGAACTGGTAGGCGAGTCCATTGATGCACTGTTACTATCCTATGTCCATTGTACCCCTCATGTAGAGTTCCATGCTTAGGTGAGTCGGTTAAGTCTTGTTAAGCCATCGTGCTCACGGTTGCTGCTTAAGTGTTTTTCAGGTGAAGAGCCACCCACGGACTCGGAGTACTAGTCCACCGGCAAGGGTTACCCTCCGTCGGGGACCACGGCTGAGTGGGAGCCGTACACGCCGTGCTGAGCTGAAGAATGCAGCTAGTGTGGGTTGCCCTAGGGCTGGGCAGCCAACTTTTTCTAGATAGGCGGGCGTGAGTTGTATAGTGTAGACTTCCGCTGTGTAATATAAACAATCGTTCGTAACTGAAGTTTGTACTACTTTGTACAGTTCAGTTGTTTTTCCCATGTAATATATTGTGTTCTTATGACATGTGCTGTCAGGTGTCGCATCGTGCGGCACCACCCTCTGCGATCCTGGATGAGCGGATCCCGGTCCGCCACAGCCTGGTATCAGAGCTGCATTGGGGATAGCACAGTACATAAGGACTGTATTACGGAAAAACTTAGGCTTACGGTGAGGATTCGGTAGTTGCCCAAGTAAGGACTATATTAGCATAGTTACTTAAAGTGGCAAAGACTAACCTATGTGTTATAATTCTGAATTTTACTTATGTAACGACGCACCTACACTCTGGTAAGATTGGTAAGGAACGCTACCGAAAGCGGTTCAATTTCGGTTAGCTCACCTGACGAGGAACGTGGTTCAGGGATAGGTCTCACAGCTTGGTGTGAGATGTCAATATGAAATCTTGGACTCTTCATGTTCCTGAGTTCATATGAAATGCTGATCCCTAGCGTGCATTAGGCAAGTAATTGGAGACCCCATCGCGTGGTCAGTAACACGAGAGTGTGTTCGTCTGGAAGTAGCCCAGGGGGACATACGCAACGCTTGCCATCGGCGTGCCCTGCAGGGCAGTAGGTGGTATCTGTTGGGTTGATAACATTCCCAACTGTGACGAACCGTTCATGACATACTCGGGTTCCCCGTCGTGTGGTGTTGAAACACGATCACGTACCTTGAGACGTGACCTAACTCAAGGACGGCCGTATGGCAATGATACGGGCGTTTGTATTTACTTTTAAATATGATCCTGACTGAAATGAAAACAACCATTGAGTACACCATTATTGTGTGGTCTTCTGCAGGTACTAACCACGTATGTATCCGTGTACTAAAACGTGTGTGAGGGACCGTTTAGTGCCACACTTGAGACGTATATGCTGGTATAATCCGGTTAGGATTTTCTTTTTGAGGAACGTAGTACCGAGATATTGTAGGTATATGCATGAAAATAATGATAACAAGGAATTAAAATCATTAGGTTCAACATTTAGGACCCTGGTTGGGTAGACAAATTGGATAGTGATGAGTGTAATTCCAAAAAGACTGAAAAACAGAGTGCTCTGTTTTGGGCAGCAAGTTTGCTGATCTTGAACAGAGCATAACTCACAGTTCTTTTAGCCCAGGGAGGTGTGGTATATAGTTCTGGAAAGGTATTTTAGTATTCTACAATTTTGTTGTAGACTTCCAGAGCTGAAACTCACCTTAAGATGGCTTAAATCCCAGAGAAATGTAAACTGTCCAGAATCAGGACAGAGTAAACACTCTCTGGACTGTTCTGTTTTTCAAACATAACTCCCAGTAGAACAGTCAACAATTTTCATGTGAGACATCCTTAGAAAGGATAGAATATGTGTTACATCTTTGCAATTCAGAGTTTCTGAAATTTCAGCACAGAATTTAGAGGAAATCGGAGTTGAAAACAGCAACTTCCCAAGGGAGGTGCTGTTAAAATTCTTCCAGAAATTCTGCTGACTTTGAATGACCATAACTTTTTAACCGGAGCTGATCTGAGGGCAAATAAGTACTCGTTGGAAAGATACTGAAGTTATATTTAACTTTGTTGTTCAACTCGAGTCATGAAAATACCCAGAACCAGATCAAAATCTTGGATATGTAGAAACTGGTCATTCTGACAGAGGAATGACAGTTGAACTCATTTGAGAGATTGTTGTACCCTAGAGGTGGTTGAGTACTTCCAATGGGGTAGAACATACTCATGAGAGGTTATGTTCAACTAGTGAAAGATTTGAGTATAGGTCTCACTCAAGTTTCTTTTACTAGAGACCATGTTTGTGTCATATTGAAGATAAAAGGGTGGTTTACGTGATGACAACGTGATAGTAACGTCTAGTAGTGACCAAACCTAGTTGTGGTGAGCTTCCAAAGGGGAGGTTCATCAAGTTGGATTAAACTAGCTTGTGCAAAGTTATTACATTATCTACATACGAGATGTACCGCATGTTTCATTGTCATTATGTTTTTACGCCTATTGTTATGGGACTGCATGCAATATGTTGCGGGACTGATGTTTATTGTCGTATGGTTGCAGATGGTTCGCACTAGGACCACGCACGAGGTTGGTGGCTCTAGCCAACAGGGAGGTGATGACTCCCAGCCACCAGCCCATGACAGCACCCCGCAGCAGCAGCCACCACCGCCGCCTCCGCTTACTCTAGCGGATGTGATTGCGGCACTGGTGGGTGGTCGTGAGGAGCAGACCGACCTGCTCCGCACGATCATGCAGAATATGTCCCAGGCGGGGGGACGTCAAGACAGAGGGCCCCGTGAGCCCCGTGAAGTGTCGTACTCGGACTTCATGAGTACGCACCCTCCAGTGTTCACCAAAGCTGAAGAACCGCTGGAGGCCGACAACTGGCTGCGGGCCATCGAGTCCAAATTCGGGCTGCTCCAATGCACGGAGCGGCAAAAGACTTTGTTCGCAGCGCAGCAACTTCATGGTGCCGCTGGTGCGTGGTGGGCGAGTTATGCCGCCTCACGTCCGGCTGGCCATGCCGTGGAGTGGGGAGAATTCCGGGAGGCGTTCCGCGCCTATCACATCCCTCCCGGGATCATGAAGAGGAAGTTCCAAGAATTTTTGGAACTGAAGCAGGGCCGGAGGAGTTCCCATGACTACTCCCGTGCCTTCAATCACCTGGCGCAATATGCGTCAGACTACATCTCCACCGAGGTGAAAAAACAGGAGCACTTCTATCGGGGTTTACACCCCGAAATGAAGACGCATCTCGTGCAATGGAATCGTGGCACCTTCAACGACCTAGTCAATGCCGCGATTATGCAAGAGGACGCTCAGCGGGAGTTGGCAGCTGAGCAGAGGAAGCGCAGCGCTCCACCTAGCAGTGGGGGTGGCGCTCCCCAGAAGTACCGGATGGTGTATCGGACGCCATCCGGGCAGCAGTGGCATCCACCGGTGCGACCTCAACGGTTCGGGGGACGTCCTTTTCAGTCACCTCCATTCCGTCCGCCGATGCCACCACCAAGACAGCAGCAGCAGCAGACGGTACCCCGAGAGTTTCCACCGCCACAACGCGCCCCGGGTTTCTGTCCGCTGATCAGCAGGGGACCGCCCCGTTTCACTTGCTTCATGTGTGGCCAGGTGGGCCATTTCACGAAGGACTGTCCCCAGGGGCAGCAGAGCAGCGGGCAAGCCCAGTTCCAGGGCGGTGCTCGAGGCCGACCTCCGGTCAAGAAGGTTGGTCAGCGGACTGGGGGCGTCCGCAACCTCGACAATGAGGACACCCCAGAAGGAGACAACGTGCTGGCGAGTACGTTTACTCTCAACAATCAAGCCATCGTCATACTGTTTGATTCTGGTGCAACCCACAGCTTTATAAGTGCATCCTATGTGGCTAAGCATCAAATGCAAGTCTTCCCAACCGACTGCACCTATATGATCTGCTCACCGGGAGGGAAGATCTCAGCAAATATGATGATCCCAAAGGCACCTCTGTGCATAGGTGGGAAACTATATCCCACCACCTTGATAATTCTTATGGGGCAAAAGATTGATGCAATCTTAGGGATGTCATGGCTACAATACCATGGCGCTGTCCTGGAGACTCGGACACGGACGGTTCATTTAGACTCTCCCTTCCACCGTCCGCATTCCATGGTGTTAGACACGCCAGTCCGGGAAATTTCAGCAATTAATAACGCTGAAGCTCTCAAGTTAGAGGACATCCCCGTAGTCCGGGAGTACCCCGACGTGTTCCCGGATGATCTTCCGGGTATGCCACCTGAGCGGGATGTCGAGTTCAAGATTGAACTTGCACCCGGGACTACGCCCATATCACGGAGACCATACAAGATGGCTCCGAACGAGCTGGCTGAATTGAAAGAACAGCTCAATGATCTGTTGAGTAAAGGTTTCATTAGGCCGAGTTCCTCGCCTTGGGGATGTTCGGCGTTGTTCGTGAAGAAGAAGGATGAAACCTTGAGGCTGTGTGTGGACTACCGGCCACTCAACGCCGTCACCATCAAGAATAAGTACCCACTGCCCCGCATCGACATATTGTTTGATCAACTTGTGGGTGAAAGTGTGTTCTCAAAGATGGACCTTTGCTCTGGATATCATCAGATCAAGATCCATGCGGAGGATATCCCGAAGACGGCCTTTTCGACGAGATATGGATTATATGAATATCTCGTCATGTCCTTTGGTCTCACAAACGCTCCAGCCCATTTCATGTATCTCATGAACTCGGTGTTTATGCCGGAGCTAGACAAGTTCGTGGTAGTGTTCATCGATGATATCTTGGTTTACTCCAAGACAGAAGCCGAACATGCCAAACACTTGAGGATCGTTCTTCAACGATTGCGAGACCACAAGCTCTACGCCAAGTTCAGCAGATTTGAGTTTTGGATCAGCCAAGTGCCATTCTTGGGGCATATCATCTCCACAGAAGGCATCGCGGTTGACCCAAGCAAAATAGAGCAAGTGCTGAAATGGAAAGCTCCCACTTCAGTTCATGAAGTCAGAAGCTTCCTCGGGTTAGCAGGATACTATCAAAGATTTATTCCAAGTTTCTCCAAGCTCGCTAAGCCGATGACAGAATTGCTGAAGAAGGGAACGAAATATGTTTGGAACACGGCATGTGAAGGAGCGTTCCGAGCATTGGTGAAGCATCTCACCACAGCCCCGGTCTTAGCTCAGCCGGATACAACAAAGCCCTTCGACGTGTATTGCGACGCGTCCGGTATTGGGCTCGGCTGCGTGTTGATGCAGGAAGGACGTGTGGTCGCGTATGGCTCCCACCAACTTTAGAACCATGAGCAGCATTATCCTACTCATGATCTTGAGCTTTCTGCCGTGGTGTTGGCGCTAAAAATGTGGAGGCACTATCTCCTGGGGAATCTGGTGCATATCTACACCGACCACAAGAGCTTGAAATACATTTTCACCCAGAAGGAGCTGAACATGAGGCAAAGGAGGTGGCTAGAACTGATCAAAGATTATGAGATCGAGATTCATTACCACCCCGGCAAGGCGAATGTGGTTGCCGACGCGCTGAGTCGGAAATCACATGTCCATCACCTCACCATTACACCGGTGGAGGAGGAAGAGCCGAGTTTATACTTGGTTCCTTGTGGATCGCTGTACAACCTTGCCCTCATCCCTACTATTAGGGAGGACATCATTGCAGCTCAGAAGACTGATAAAGGCATGGCACATCTCCGGAGACGGATAGACAACGGGGAGATCAAATGTTTTCGGAAGGATGATGAGAGGACGCTATGGTTCAATGATCGCATAGTCATACCCCGGGATATGGAACTGAGGAAGAAGATCCTCGATGAAGCTCACTTGTCTAAATACTCCATTCATCCGGGCAGCAACAAAATGTACCAAGATTTGAAAAATAAATTTTGGTGGACACGGATGAAGCGGGAGGTAGCGAAGTACGTATCCGAGTGCGATACGTGCCGACGAGTGAAAGCTGATCACATGAAGAAAACAGGGCTGCTACAACCCCTGAAGATCCCGGCATGGAAATGGGAGGATATGAGCATGGATTTCATTGTGGGATTACCCCTAACATCCAACAAGCATGATTCCATTTGGGTAATCGTTGACCGGTTAACCAAGACGGTTCACTTCATCCTGGTGAATACACATTACAATGCCGGCAAATATGCGGAGCTGTACATAGCGAAGATTCTATGCCTATACGGGGTACCCAAGACCATCGTCTCAGATTGAGGTGCATTATTTGTATCTCGCTTTTGGGAGCAGCGTCCTTCTTAAACTATAAATAAGTTAAATAATTGTTCTGGACACGCTGCATTGGGTACTAAGTTGATCAGGAGCTCCGCCTATCACCCTCAAACAGATGGGCAAACAGAGAGGGTGAACCAAGTATTAGAAGACATGTTGAGAGCATGTGCCATCCACCATGGTAGGAACTGGGATGATCACCTACCATTGGCAGAATTCTCATACAACAACGGCTATCAGGCGAGTATCAAGATGGCACCCTACGAAGCTCTCTACGGTCGAAAATGCCGCACCCCATTAAACTGGTGTGAGTCCAGTGAAAGGGTTACATTCGGGGTTGATGTGGTGAACGACACCGAAGAGCGCGTTCGGACGATTCAAGCCAACCTGAAGGCCGCTCAATCCCGGCAGAAGAGCTACGCTAATAAGAGGCGTAGACTGTTGCATTTTGATGTCGGTGAACACGTGTACCTCCGTGTGTCTCCAATGAAAGGCGTGCACCGGTTCGGCGTCAAGGGGAAACTCGCTTCCCGTTTCATTGGACCCTATGTTATCACCGAGAAGTGTGGACCAGCGGCGTATAGATTGGAGCTACCAGCATCTCTTGCTGGTGTCAATGACATTTTCCATGTCTCCCAGCTGAGAAAATGTCTAAAACATACCGCTGCTGTTACTACCGAAGACATCGGCGAGTTGCAACCGGACTTGACATACGATGAATATCCGGTGGCAATTCTTGATGAGAAAGCCAGAACCACGCGTAGCAGAACGTTGTGGTTCTACAAAATACTCTGGAGCAACCACACTGCCAAAGAAGCGACGTGGGAGAGCGAGGAATTCCTTCGCTCAAATTACCCGGAGTTCATGGCATCTCAGCACGGGTAAGTCCCTATTACATCACTGTCTCTTCTTTTGTAATCTCGGGACGAGATTCTTTTAAGGGGGGAGGGATGTAAAAGCCCAAGAAAAGGGACTTGAAAAAACTTTTCATCACCTCACAACACCACAGTTTTTATTGTGGATATCTTAGGAAATATTGTGAAGAGCAAGTAACCTCCATCAAAAGAGGGATTAGAGGGGAAAGCCTTCATTTTCACAAAGTGGGATTTTTACACATGAACATGAGAGGTTGAGATCGCCCCTAGGACATAAAAAGTCTTGGGAAAGTCCAGGCCAAATTTCATGTAAATCCAACACTTTTTGAGGCACTTTTGGAGGTATTTGAAAAAGAGGCCAATTTGAATGTAAATTCAAATTGCAGCAACTTTCATCACTCAAACTCAAAAGTTGGCTTCATATTCAAACTCAGCACATTTTTCTGAGTAAGCCCACCAATTTTCATCCTCATTGGAGTTCATCTTGTCAAGAGCTAAATTTGCAAGAATTCAAAACTGAATTTGAATTTCAGTTTAAACATGCAGCAAATTTGGCCAAACACAGTTCAAATTTGAGAATTCAAATTTAAACTAAGACTTGGTGACTAAGTCTCACATTAAATTGTGAGTAGCTGAGGATATTTTGGCACACCAGAATTGAGAAAATTTGGAAAAAGAATTGGAGGGGAGGTCCCACCTGTCAGTAGTCTTAACAGAGAAGTTTTCCACTGAATTTTCCCTCTCTCGGCCGAGCCAGCGCGCCAGCTGCGGCCAGCACCGGCGTCCGACCGCCTCACCTTGCCACCTCCTGCTCGGTGACCGAGTGCACGCGTGCACGACGTGGTTAAAAACCCCAGCCACATGAGCCAGCCTCATCTCCTCGCTCTGCCCGCTCTCACCCGAAACAAAAAATGGTACCAGCCGCTCCCCTCGGCTCCTCGTCGCGCCGTTGATCCAGGCGACCTCGCGACCGGAGCTCAACAGCAAAGATACGCGCCGGGGACTGCTCGAACTCACGGTGAAGACCCTACCCTTTTTCATGCTCTGTAGGGGGAGTATTTTCCCGTCTAGTCCTCGGTGTTCAACAAAAACGAGTGAGCAGAGAATCTGAAATTCGCGGTGATCGGTCCTACACTGCGTAAACCCAACCAAGCACATGTTCTACACGTCCCCACGGCCATCTAGGATCCAAAACCATCGAAAACCGTCGAGTCTGTGCGCTGATATCCGAGTTTTTCGAGCAACAGCCGATATCGGGCCTAGGTCGACGGTGAGGTCCTAGTTCCGGCCATTTCCATGGACAACCGAGCTCATATTCGTGCGCAGCATGCCACGGCGGAGCTGTAGGAGCAAACCGCTTGAGAAATAAGGCCCGGAGTAGCCCGGGCGACATCGCCGGAGTAGAGAGGAGCTCTGTCACCATCGCGGGCATAGTTCCGGCCATTGCCGAGCTCCGGTGAGGGTACCAGCGTGTTCTCCGAGTCGAGTTAGGCACAGGCGGCAAGTTTCGTCGAAGGTCGGGCGGTGAAACGCCCGGCGGCGAGCGCTCCGGCGAAGCGCCGCCGCGGGAGCTGCGGGAGAGCGCGAGGTAGACGAAGGGGGGCCGGGTCCATTGGTCAGCCTCTGATCTCACGCGGGGATCTGTTTGCGGCCGGGATTCGGTGCGGCAGCGCGGGTAAAACCCCGTGGGCCGTGGTGCGGCAGCATTCTGAGTGGGCCGGCTCGAGGAGTGGGCCCCACCCGCAGAATTTAAACATTTTAGGAATTTCCAGTTTTAGTTCAAACTTCAAATGAATAGAACTTTGGCTAGGAAACTCCAAATTCGATGAACCAAATTTTGCTGAACTCAGAATTCTGAGTACTTTCTAGCAATACCAATTTCAGCTCATTAAAGTGAATAGTTTCCCAGAATTAAATCCTTAAAATTTAAACTGTAGGGAACTTTATCTGGAAAACTACTTTATGAAAAATTCTGAAATTTGGCTGAAAGGTTCACTGGAAAATCGCTGAATCACAGTAAAATTTTCAGACTCATCCAAGTCAAGTTACTTACCCTAATTGGTTGATTAAGAGAACTGCCCTGAGAAAATAGAAAAATGTACAGAAGCATTTTTCAGATTTTCTCAAATCTTAATTAGGGCATAACTTTCAGTAGAATTCTGCAAATGACATGAAACCAATTCCATTAGAACCATCTTAAATTCTAGTTTCCAGAAAGTAATGGTTAGGGCCATGAAAACCAATGGAATTGCTTAGAGGCTCAATTATTGACCAAATAGGCTTTTATTTGTACAAAGCTCAAATGAACTTTGTTTCAAATGAAACTTGGTCAAGACTCTGGTTAGGACCCTAGCAAGCCACCATTAAAATTTCAGAACCAAAGGGGAGGGCTAGCTAGAGTTATTAGTAAGTATGTGTTTAAGTTACACTTTGCATTTATATTGACATGTAGCATATTTCATTAACGTGTAGTCGCTGAAGGCGAAGAGGCTCCGGAAGTGCTGGACTTCCTCCTTCCGGAAGAAGAACTAACTCCTGACCAGCAGCTACAAGGCAAGCCCCGGTTCGCATTAACTCTTTTATAAAGTTTTTACTTTGTTTACATACGTAGGGTGAAGTATGTATGTGCATTCGGTATAGAATGAATGAAACCCCACTTGCATAACCAAAGGTTCCTAAAAGAGTGAGGGTAGTGTCTAAGACCACGAGTAGATAGGCTATGCTTAATGAGTCATAGGACTTCGGTACAAGTCGAGTAGTTGGAATCTACTCGCGAGATAGGCTTGGGACACACGGGTTCGGTTGAGTGATGTGAGATCACTTTAGTAATGAAAATGAGACTAGGCAGGGGCTAGGGCGCAGCAAGACGAAGTCTTGTGTGCGCAGCCCTGCCCGTGTCGATTGAGGACCGATCTGTGTGCGGCCCTGCTGAACAAGTGTTGAACGTACCGAAGGCATATCGGATATATGGGCCCCGATAAACCGATGTAGCCTAAACCTTCGGGCGTCGAGGCATAGCACACCGATTTATAGGTGTAGGTTGAGGGCAGCAAGGTGGAAATCTGCCAACGGGCATAGAGAGATGCTCCGTGTGGGGAACCTCCTGCTCGTTTCGGTGTGACCGGTTTGACGTTTGGGCTGTTGGGTGAAAGGTTGTCCCGTACGACATCGAGTGAGTGTGCTGTGCAGCTCCACGGGTGAGCGTACGTGACGTGCTCTTTGGGTTTCCCTGCAGGTGTATATCGAGTCGATTCGCCGTCCCTCGCGGTAACGAGTACCGCTTGTTCACTGTGTCGTAACGTAGCTAATGTATGAAAGGGTATGCTTCAATATTGCTGTCATGATATAATTGTATTGCTACATGGGTGCCACTAAATATTGCTTACTAAAGTTCAGATTTCCGAACTGTTAACTTGTGGCTAAAAGATGAACTAAGGATGAACTGGTAAGCGTGTCCATTGATGCACTGTTACTATCCTATGTCCATTGTACCCCTCATGTAGAGTTCCACGCTTAGGTGAGTCGGTTAAGTCTTGTTGAGCCATCGTGCTCACGGTTGCTGCTTAAGTGTTTTTCAGATGAAGAGCCACCCACGGACTCGGAGTACGAGTCCACCGGCGAGGGTTACCCTCCGTCGGGGACCACGGCTGAGTGGGAGCCGTACACGCCGCGCTGAGCTGAAGAGTGCAGCTAGTGTGGGTTGCCCTAGGGCTGGGCAGCCAACTTTTTCTAGATAGGCGGGCGTGAGTTGTATAGTGTAGACTTCCGCTGTGTAATATAAACAATCGTTTGCAACTGAAGTTTGTACTACTTTGTACAGTTCAGTTGATTTTCCCATGTAATATATTGTGTTCTTATGACATGCTGTCAGTTGTCGCATCATGCGGCACCACCCTCTGCGATTCTGGATGAGCGGATCCCGGTCCGCCACACTGTACTGATTGGAGTTTTGCTTATAACTTCCTGTATAGGAGTTGTAAAATGGGAAATCTTACAATTCTAGAAAGCTTATGAATTGGTCTTCAACTTTGTTATTATGAGTTGGGTCCATATACGTTTCTAATTGGCTGTAGAAGTTGACTCAAAGTGAGCACTTACAGGGGAGGTGCTGCTGAAATTCCTCCAGAATTTCTGTTGACCTTGGAAGCTCATAACTTCTGATATAGAGCTTAGTTAGAGGCAAATGGCTATTTACTGGAAAAGTACTAGGGTTATCTACAACTTGGGTATTTAACCCAAGCCATGAAACTGTTGTTTGGACAACAGAAATCTGATTTGTTTGAGGACCGGTCAATCTGAGACAGAGTGACCATAACTGTGATTATTCAAGTTATTCTGTAAATCCTTGCTGTTAGTTGAATCAGTTTGCGCACAAATCATTGTGCTTATATGTTAAGACTTCATTATCAGTGTTTCACTACTTTGTTCATGGAATAAATCAAGTGATAGTGTTAAACTGATAATGAACTCTTGCAATTGCAGAATGGTGCGAACTCATTCCATGGGTGAGGTGGGTTGTTCCAGTGGTGGTGGTGGTGATAACTCTTCACAGCGGGAGCAGCGAGCTCCGCAACAGCAGCCGCCACCAGGACCTTCACCTACGGTCACAATGGCGGACATTCTGGCTGCCATGAAGGGTGCAAGCGATGAGCGAACCGACTTGCTCCGCACCCTTGTGATGAATACATCCCGTCAAGGGGGATGTCAAGATGAAGACTTTCGCCAACCTTAAATGAGTTCCTACGTTGAGTTATTGGCAACTCAACCACCGGTGTTCATTGAGACCGAGGATCCTCTGGTGGTAGATAGCTGGATCCGTACCATTGAATCTAAGTTCGGATTGCTCCAATGCACCGAACAGCAGAAAGTCTTATACGCGGCGCAACAACTTCACGGGTACGCCGTGCATGGTGGGCAAATCAACTCGCCTCCCTACCAGATGGACATCATTTCAAATGGACGGAATTCCGGGATTCATTTCTTGCTTATTATGTTCCTTCCGGAATAATTCAACGGAAACTCGAGGAATTTCTAGTCTTAAAACAAGGAGGGAGGGATGCATACTCACATTCGAAAGTGTTCAACAAACTGGCACAATATGTGCCTGAATATGTGAACACGGTGGTACAAAAGTGTGAATGGTTCTTTCGCAGCCTCAATCCCAAGCTAAAGGAAAGACTCCTCTTAGCAGATCGAAATAACTTCAACGAATTGATGAGTGCTACCATCATGGTTGAAGATGCTCAGAGAGAAGTTCAGGCTGAGAAAAGAAAGAACAATATACCACCGGATAGTAGCAATATTGCTCCTCATAAATACCGGGTGGTAGACAGTACCTTGAACTGTCAGCTGATGCAGCCGGCTAGACGACTCCAACAAAATTCGAGTCGTTCATCTCAACATTCTGAATTCAGACAGCTGCAACAACGGTATATGCAGCCGCAATATTCTGTTACTCAAGCGTTCGTGCCACAACAGAATGCACCCATTGTCCGTACCCAGAGTAACATAGAACCGGCTAAGAAACCGTGCTTCACGTGCAGTTATTTGGGTCACATCAGCAGGAGGTGTCCAGAAAGGATACGACACAGAGGAAATACATCGGAGCAGGGTATAAATCAATCCCATGCTCAGTTACAAGGAACAGCACCAAAGTCCGGGTGTATCTATCATACAGCTCTAGAGGATGTGCCGGAAGGTGCACCTGTGCTAGCGGGCATGTTCACACTCAATGAACTATCCATAGTGATTTTATTTGACTCTGGAGCCACACACAATTTCATCAGCAGACTATTTGTGTGCAAAGCGGAGCTGTCCACCACTACACCGAAAGATCACTACCTTATCAGCTCACCCGGTGGAAATATAGCTGCTAATGAAGTACTGATCAAAGCACTCCTGTGCTTAGGTGGAAAATTATAATCCACAACGCTCATTGTGTTAGAGGGGCAGAAGATCGATGTGATCTTAGGAATGGCGTGGATGAACTACCATGGGGCTGTTCTTGACATCGGTCCACGGATTGTTCGCTTGGACTCTCCGTTCTACGGTCTTCAAACACTCACACTTGAAGACGTAGAGACTGAAATGTCAGTTGCGTACCACAGTGTGACCACGAAACTGGAGGATATTCCAGTGGTCCGTGAGTATCCAGATGCGTTTCCGGACGATCTTCCTGGGATGCCGCCTGAAAGAGACGTGGTATTCAAGATCGAGTTAGCACCGGGAACCACACCGATATCTCATAGGCCGTACAAAATGTCTCCGAAGGAATTAGCTGAACTGAAAGAGCAGCTAAAGGAATTAATGGACAAAGGGTTCATAAGGCGAAGCTCATCAGCATGGGGCTGTTAAGCCCTCTTTGTGAAGAAAAAGGATGAATCACTTCGGTTATGTGTGGATTATCGGCCGCTTAATGCAGTGACGATCAAAAATAAATATCCACTGCCGTGGATCGATATATTATTTGATCAGTTAGTGGGTGCCAAAGTATTCTCCAAGATGGACTTGAGGTCCGGTTATCATTAGATAAAAATCAGAGCGGAGGATATACCGAAGACGGCTTTCTTGTCTAGATACGGGCTCTATGAGTATCTAGTCATGTCTTTCGGGCTAATGAATGCACCCGCACATTTCATGTACCTCATGAATTCTGTATTCATGCTAGAGTTGGATCAGTTCGTCATGGTATTCATCGACGACATTCTCGTATACTCCAAATCAGAGGAAGAGCACACCAAACATCTCCATATTGTGCTCCAACGCTTACGAGAACATAAGTTGTATGCCAAATTCAGCAAGTGTGAATTTTGGATCAGCATGGTACCATTCTTAGGCCACATTATATCAGCGGAGGGTGCGGCCGTAGATCCAACAAAAGTTGAGCAAGTCTTGAAGTGGGAGTCTCCGACATCCGTTCATCAAATTCACAGTTTTCTAGGACTAGCGGGCTACTATCGGAGATTTATTCCCAGCTTTTCAAAAGTTGCTAAGCCCATGACAGAGTTATTGAAAAAGAGCAGAAAGTATGCATGGACGAAAGCCTGTGAAGAGGCATTTCAAACTCTGAAGAAACATCTCACAACGGCACCGGTCCTAGCCCAACCGGATACAACAAAGCCATTCGATGTTTATTGTGATGCCTCAGCCATTGGACTTGGCTGCGTACTAATGCAAGAGAGACGTGTGATCACGTATGGGTCTCGTCAACTCCGCAACCACGAGCAGCACTACCCCACTCATGACCTAGAACTCGCTGCAGTGGTGCTTGCATTGAAAATGTGGACGCACTACTTACATGGAAATTTAGTACACCTCTACACCGACCATAAGAGCCTCAAGTATATATTCACTCAGAAGGATATTAATATGTGGCAGCGGAGATGGTTGGAATTAATCAAAGATTACGAGCTCGAGATCCATTACCATCCGGGCAAAGCTAACGTGGTGGCTGATGCACTCAGTCGTAAGTCCCACGTGAATAACTTGTCAGTTATTCCGGATGAGGAAGAGGAACCAAACTTGAGGGTGATTCCGTATGGGGCATTGTATAATCTTGCTCTAGTGCCTACCGTTAGAGAGGAGATTGTACGAGCTCAAAAGAGAGATAAGGGAATGCGGAATATTCAAGCAAGAGTTAAAGAGGATAAAATAAATGCTTCTGGGAAGACGATCAAGGTGTGTTATGGTTTAACAACCGTATTATGGTACCCCGGAACATGAAGCTAAGGAAAAAAATCCTGGATGAAGCCCATATGTCCAAGTACTCAATACATCCAGGAAGCAATAAGATGTATCAAGACCTTAAAACAAAATTTTGGTGGACTCGGATGAAGCTAGAAATTGCCAAGTATGTATACGAGTGTGATACATGTCGGCGAGTCAAAGCTGATCATATAAAGAAAGCGGGAATGCTGCAACCATTAAGTATTCCAGCATGGAAGTGGGAGGATATTAGTATGGACTTTATTGTCGGACTGCCTCTCACGTTCAAAAAGCATGACTCCATTTGGGTGATTGTTAATCGGTTAACAAAATCAGCCCACTTCATCCCAGTGAATACGAGATTTTTGACTAAGCATTATGCAAGTTGTATCTCTCAAGAATCGTGTGCTTACACGGAGTCCCCAAAACCATTGTATCCGACCGAGGTTCCATGTTCGTTGCTCGTTTCTAGGAGAAACTACATGAATCTCTAGGAACAAAGTTACTTAGAAGCTCAGCATACCATCCTCAGACCGATGGTCAGATGGAGACAGTGAATCAGATTCTAGAAGATATGCTGAGGGCATGTACCATAGATCATGGAAAGAATTGGGATGACCATTTTCCATTAGCGGAGTTCTCCTACAATAATGTTATCAATCCAGCATTAAGATGGCACCATACGAAGCGCTCTATGGCAGGAAGTGCCGCACACCACTCAATTGGTGTGAATCCGGCGAGAGGGTGATTTTCGGCATTGATCTTGTGAAAGACGCCGAAGAGCAGGTCCAGCTTATTCAAGCAAACCTCAAAGCCGCTCAATCTCGCCAGAAAAGTAATGCGGACAAGCGACGCCAACCCTTGTATTTTGAAGTCGGAGATCCCGTCTATCTTCGAGTATCCCCGATGAAAGGAATTCTTCGATTCGGGGTCAAGGGAAAGTTAGCTCCTCATTTTGTTGGTCCGTTCATTATTACGGAACAGTGTGGACCAGTAGCCTACCTTTTGAGGCTGCCAACATCATTATCGGGCATCCATGACATCTTCCATGTCTCACAATTGATAAAATGTTTGAAGGAGCCGACAGAGGTTCTTTCAGAAGACATGGAAACATTACAACCGGATCTCACCTACATAGAGAAGCCAGTACAAATCCTCGATGAAAAGACTCGTGAAACAAGGCGTCGATCGTTTTGGTTTTACAAAGTGTTATGGAATAACCACAGCAACGACGAAGCTACATGGGAGAGCGTGGATTTTCTCCAGATGAATTGGCCAGAATTGTTATTGAACCGTCACCGGTAACAATCTTCTTCCATCTCATTCTTTTTACTAATCTCGGGACGAGATTCTTTTAAGGAGGCAGGATTGTAAAAGCCAAAGTTCAGCATGTTAGCTCCTTAGTAGAATTTAAATTTGTGGGGTCAAATCGAATTCTAACTAGGGTTTTCAAATTCGAAATGCGGCTACATGCAATAAAGGAAACCTAGCCATAAGGGAATTCAATCACGACATTTCAAATTTGAGCACCAGCGAGGTTTAACTCCCAGCTATTCAAATTCAGTTTGTAGAACGTGCTGCAAAGATTTGAATTTGAATTTTTGAAACCAATGTGGTGTGGAGAGGGCCCACCTGTCATTGGAACCAAGGCATCTAAGGGATTTTTGCTTCTGTGGGAGTTTGCCACCGAGAGGCTGCACGCGCCGCCGAGGTAGCCACCGGGCAGTGCCTGTCTCTGCTTCCCACGTCGGTTCCTTCAGCTGCCGGTAACCTCAGTGCCCAAACCGAAGTTCTTTTCCTCTGCTCACACACGATCAAAGCCACAGACGTCTCTCTCTCGCGCGCGCTCAACCGAGAAAACAACCGAACACGGCCTCCGCTCTTGGCTACCCTCGCCGATCAGTGCCCAGCCTTGGTGACGCCCGGCTGGACCACCCGAGAGCTGCGCCGGAGTCTCCCCGACGTCGTCAACGTTTTCTCAGCTCATCCCCGGCCTTCCCCGCCGCAACCGAGCCGTTCTTCTTCCGGCAAAACAGAGTCACGCCGCCTCCACTGCTCCACGATGTTCTGCCGTCCCAGCGCCTCTCCGGCATGACCAACACGACTCAAAGGTGCGCCATGGTGTATAGATCATCATCTTGGACCCCCCCTTGCTCTTCCTTGATGCCGGCTCGTCGGAATTTGGTTTTTGGCACCGGCGCACGTGAAGAACCGACACTAGCAAGTTTCTGAAATTAGCTCAAATCGCGTGATCATCCGTTCTACAATTTAAACCACATCTACTAGGGTTCCTAGCACCCTCCCATGCCAAAGCACGAAGCAAAATGCCCCTCCTCCGGCCCGGGCGACGAGAAATCGCCGCCGGCGGTTAAAACTGCCGCGGTCCACAGTGACAACTAGTTTGGCGCCGTTTTCTGCGAGAGTTGAGCTCCGTTCCACGTCCCCCGACCACTAGGGATGCTTTAGAGCAATCTAGCTCGCCGGGAGAAGCTTGGGACACGCTGGAACGGGTTGGTGCCCAGCTACCGAGCCTCCCCGCCGATGACAACACACCTCTGGCCGTTTTCATGCGGGGAAACCTTGCCCGGCTGCTAGGCCATGGTATGAGGGTCGTGTAGGGAGAAACAGGAGCTAAAACGGTGGAGAAACGAGGGAGAACGGGACGCGCCATTCCTCTGTGCGGCGTGCACCCGCGGGCTCTGTCCGAGGTTGAAGAAAGAACTGACCCGTGGGCCCCACGTGTGAGTGCTCTGTGTAAAATAAAAACAGAGAGTTGTTCAAACTTGGAAAATCCATAACTCTGTGTAGAAAGCTCTAAAAATAGTGGGACAAATTTTTTTGGATTACTTAGAAAGAGTAATTTACAGATAAATAAATTGCTAGCTATGAAAATGCCCAGTAATTTATGTAGAATTGTTTTTAGTAAATCCTTTAAGGATTTATTCCAGGAGCAATTCTTTATGAAACATTCCCAATTTTTGGCAGCGAATCTTTCTCATAGTTCCTGAGCTCCAGCGAAAATTTCTGGATTTTTGGAGATGATTAAGAGGGCTTAATCAGTAGGTTTTCTCAGGTATAATTTAAATGGGCTGAAAAATCACAGAATCAAATTCCAGATAATGGAATTGAACTTCAATCCTCTATTATGGCCAGCAGAAGACTTAGAAAAATTTGAAACAAATTTTCCTAGGAACCTTAGGTCCAGGCCTATTAGATATCAAATTTCTCCATATGACCAAGTGTACTTAAATTCCTATAAAACATTGAAGGATAAAGGTTCCAAGAATTCTTGTGGCCAACTCCTTCCTCAAAAGTTTCTGAAAATTTTATCATACTCCTATCATGAGCTTAGAAAGCCTCTGTAAAAATTTCAACCATAGAATCCTCTGTATTCTTAGGTTTTGCTTCTGTAGTTTGCTTATAGCATATTATTTCATAATGTGACGCATTTCTTTAATTGATCATTTTGATAGCGATACATCACGCGAAGACTTCATAGGCCACTAACTTGCTCCTGTTGACAGAAACATTAGTCAGGATCAACACTAAGGAAAGCCCCGGTTTGCATCCAAATTTACTAGTTCTTATTTGTATACACTTTATATTGTCTAGAATATTAGTTTTGCATTATGGCTAGGTTTGTATGACACTCCACATGCATGACCCAGAAAAACCCTGGAGTTTGATTTAGAGTAGGTTATCACTTAATTATAACTGCTGATATCAAGTTAACAAAAGTGGATTAAAAGAGGCATAACTCGAGTAGGTCGTTTCCTACTCGTGAACCGGGATTAAGGGGGATCAATCGGAAGAGTTGGGAATTGAAACCGATGTAACATGTTAACCTGGGTGTCAAGGCAATCCCCACCGTCTTATGCAGATGGTGAAAGGATAGAGAAGTCGTCTCTACGAGGGTTTGCCATAGTGCGACTTAATCCAAATCGGTGGGACGGTTCGATATTTGGGTGTCGTGTGAAAGGTTGCCACATATGACGTTGAGTGGATTGGTTCATCACCAGTCTCGGACGGGCGCATGTGTCATTTCAGCCAGGTGTTTTTGATTTGAATCACCGTCGCTCACGGTAGTGAGCATACTTGTTCTCTGCGTCGTGACTAGTAATAAACTGGGGAAAAGTTAACGAGTAATCCTCATATTGGAGATGAGGGATGATCAACACCTTTACTAAATTTACTTTCTACCTTGGGCTAGTAGCGTCAAGACAAAGAATTTCTTGTTTGGTTATGGAGTCTCGGCGTTGATGGCGCAAGGTATGTATGGGTCTAGTGTAGCTCACTAAACTTACTTTCTCCTCGGGCAAGTGACATCGAGATGAATCGTTTCTTGTTTTATTGTGGAGTCTCGATGTAAATTGTGCGAGGATTATAGAAGATGAGTGAAACTGGAAGTAAGGATTCTCTGATAGCTCAAGTTCATCTTTTTTGCAACTTTCTTAATTCGGCCCTCTATTTTCAGCATTTAGAGTTCCATGTGTAGGACGTCGGTTAAGTCTTGCTGAGCATAAGCTCACAGTTTGTTGATCCATTGTTTTGCAGGCAACGTTGCATAAGGAACCGTTAGGGAGGAAGGGAGATCCGAGCAGGGCAGCACCAAATGAGGGGTGTGAGTCTCACTTTGCAACCCTGCACGCCGTCGGGTTTTGATGTGGTGCTAGTGTGAAGCATCCGCGGGCAGGATGACTTCATTTTGCTTAGCGTAGGCTATAGTCCGTGAGTGTATTCTTATCTTCTTCTGCAATGTACACATGTACATTATTTGTAAAATATGACAATAATATGTATTAAATACAGATGTTGTTGTGTATGTGTGTTTTTCGGATGTGTGCTGTTGGGTGCCGCATTGCACGGCACCACCCAATGCGATTCCTGGACTGTTGGGGCGGGCGTCCCCACATCTCATGTGTATTATCACATGTGATAGTTTTAAACAAGTCCCATTTTTCATACATATGAAACCAACTTTGTGCAAACATGAGTTTCTTTGTATTCATATTTTTGGGGCCTTTACAGGGATGGATGGATCTTATGACTCAAGTTGTCGAGTCTAACCAGGAGAACACCAGTCTACTCCAAGAAGCAACAGAGAACACACGCTTACTACAACATTTGGTACAGCAGGGCATACTCCAGAACACGCAACAACTCGTTCCACCTTGGAATGCTTATATGGATTTCTTGGCGACTCAACCGCCAATCTTTACTGAAGCTACCAAACCTGTGGAAGCAGATCGGTGGTTTCGTGTCATGGAGTCTAAGATCGGAGTATTCGAGTGTGATGAATATCAGAAAACATTGTTTGCCGCTCAACAACTTCATGGAGCCGCCGGAAACTAGTGGGTTAAACATCTTTCCACCATTCCGGAAGGCCATCAAGTAACATGGAGTGAGTTCTGTGAAGCCTTTCGTACTCGTCACATACCAATAGGTATTATCAAGGCAAAGCGGGAGGAATTTTTCAACTTGAAGCAAGGGGACATGAGTATCCTTGAGTATGTCAGAAGGTTTAACCTTTTGGCTCAATATGCTCCCGAATATGTAGAAATTGTAAGGGCCCAAGTTTTGCATACACTCAAAGTGTTCATCACCCCACACACACCTCATTTGAGGAAATCTTATGAATATCTTTGAAGAGCAAGTAAACACCATCAACATAGTCATTAGAGGATAAACTCACAAAATGCAAAAGTGGTATTTCCACATGCATCATATAGGGGCTGAGCATATGAAAAACTCTTAAACTTTGCTAGGAATGCTCATGCCAAATTTCACCCAAATCCAAAACCTTTTTGAGGTAATTTTGGGTATAATTAGAAAGGGGCTAGTTTGAACTTAAATTTAAATTAAAACTCCTTTCACCCCATGAATTCAAAAGTGGGATTCACACTCAGCACATTTTTGTGAGCTCACACACCAATTTTCACTCCATTTGGAGTTGATCTTGACATGAGGTATTTTGAGACGACACTGTGCGTGGGACCCACGTGCAGTGTTTTAAACATTTCCCGAATTTCAGTTTCTAGTTCAAACTTTAAACCCACATAACTTTGGCTAGGAAACTCCAAATCGAGTGAACCAAGTTTTTTTTTTGGATTCAGCTCTCTGAGTACTTTTCAACAAATCAAGTTTCACCTCATTAAAACTTTTATTCCTCCAGAATTAATTCTTCAAAGTTTAAACTGTTTAGAATTTTAACTGGAGAACCCTTTGGAGAAAAATTCTGAAATTTGGCCAGGATGTTCATCATAATGTCCCTCGGCCACCATAAAAATTTCAGATCCAGTTCAGCCCATTTTATACACCTAACGTTGTGATTAATGAAACTTTTCCAGAGAAAATGAAAAATGTCCAGAAACATTTTTCAGATTTTCTCTGAGGTTGTTTAGCTCGTATCTTTGGCTAGGAATCTTCAAATTAGATGAAACCAATTCCATTAGAACCCTATGAAAATCTATTTTCCAGAAAGTCATGGCTTGCTCCATGAAAATCCTTAGAACACCCTAAGAGCTCCAATTAAGCCCAAATACACATTTATTTGTAGAGGGCTCAAATGGGCTTTGCTGCAAATGAAATTTGGGCAAGTTTCTGTTTAGGTTATATCCAGACCACAGTAAAAATTTCAGAGTCATTGGGCCTGTCTAGATGTACTTATAGTCTTAACAATATCAACTTCAAATTCAAATACATTTAAATTGACACGCATACATATTTATATTGTGTAGTCGCTAAGGTTGAAGTGGAGCCGGAGGTGTTGGACTGCATCACCCCGGAAGAACAGCTAGCATACGACCAGCAGCAGCAAGGCAAGCTCCGGTTTGCATTAGCTTTTTTATAAACTTTATTATTTTGAGAACTTACATTGAGTATCCACTTGAACTATGCATCAGAGTCTTGTTTGGAAACCCAAATGCATAGCCAAGAAAACCCAGATTTTGGGCTTAGGTTTTTAAACCTCGAGTAGCCATTGTAATCTAAGATAGTGTAGGATTCGGTACAAGTCGAGTAGTTGGAACTGCTCGCGAGAATAGGATAGAGGCACACAACTCGGTTACATATAGCAAATGGAACACATGGCAAGAAAAATGAGACCGAGCGGAGAGTAAGGGCAGCAGGACGTTGGGGCCTGGGTGCCATAGCTCCGCTTGTGTCGATTGAGGACCGAGCCATGTGTGGGCCTGTTGAACAAGCTAGAACAGTACCGAAAACCTACCGGATATATGGGAACAGGGAAACCGATGTAATTCGGGTAGCTAGGTGTTGAGGCATTGCTTGTCGTCGAGAGGGTAGGTTGAGAGCTTGAGGTGTAAATCGGCTGGTGGCACTGCTTATGATAGGATGGGTTCAACATTTGGCTGATGGATGAAAGGTAGTTGCGTACGACGTCCGTGAGGGTTGATGTAGGCAACATCGAGTACGGGCGTACGTGATGGGTTATTTGAGTAACCCTGCAGGTGTAAATTGATTATAATCGCCGTCCCTCGCGGTCAGTGAGTACCACTTGTTCAGTATACCATGACGTAGAAAGAACAGGTTAAAGTCATGTTAAAAAGTTGCTGATTGAAAGATATACTTTGGTTGCTAATGATCTATTGTAGTTTAGAGCTAATTAAAGTTATTTTTAACCTTGGGCAAAGCACATGAGAGAAATGTTTTTCTTGTTTGATTGCGGCTCTCTTATGTGCCTTAGCACGAGGTTCTCCATCACTTGTGCTAAAAACTTTAAAGTAAGGTTCAACTATTTAGGCGTGTCCTTTGCAACTTACATTCCCATTTACACTGTAAACTAGCATGTAGAAGTTTCATGTATAGGAAAGACGGGTGAGCCTTGCAGAGCCATCATGCTCACTGCTTGTGTTTGAAGCGTTTGCAGGGTGTTATGAGGAGGAGACTCCCGAGGAGGAGACGGACCCCCAAGAGGGCAACCCCGTTCAATGGGAGTCGTGCACGCCGCCGTGTTAGTGTGTGTGCGTGCTAGAGGGAACATGTTCACGGGCTGAACGTGAACTCTGTTGCTTAGTCTATGCCCATGAGTGTAGACTTGACATATTTTGTTGTAAACATATTCAAAACAGTTTATTGTAATAAAACTTTTGCTTCCGCTTTGTATCTTTTATGTGTGTTATCCGGTGCTGTGCAACACAGCACCCCTCAGCATGATACGGGCTAGTCAAGACCGTGTGGTCCTCGCAGCGTGGTATCAGAGCTCGCTTGAGGTTTAACGCACTTAAAAAGGTCATCTTTTCAAAAACTCGGTGAGGAACGAGTTAGTAGCCCATATCAGGATGTTATTAGTGTATAGCAAGTGGCAACACTAACCTATTTTCTTCATGTCGGAAAATCACGCATCTCGTGATGTCATATGTCTTGGGGGGTGCATGTAAGCGTTGTCCACCAGTGCACACAAGCTAAAGGGTGGAGCCTCACTAGTGGCAGGTAACCCGTCCAGCTTTAGTATCCTCTACGACTTTTCATGTCGTTTGGGGTATTCGAGCAACGCCCTTCCCTGGCATGCTACGGGCAAGTATGGGAGACCCCGTCACATGGTTAGCAATGTGAACATGTAGCTCAAGGCGTGATTGGCTTGAAAACAACCGTGTGAGTGATGACGGACGGTTGTATGGACTGTATTGGGACCGGGTTCGGTGTGCAACCGAGCTCGACGATTGTGTTAGTTATTTGCAGGTAGTCTAACCACGGATCGGTAGATGAGTAGCACACATGTGCGAGAGACGTTTAGTGCCACTGAATTAACGAAGCCGGCTAAGTCCGGTATAGGTTTTTCTTTGTGAGGAACATAGTACTCGGATGAAGTGGTGACGTTTCGATGTCACACCCCACTAATTGATCAACATCATTGTAAAACTTGATAGTTTTGATCCAGAGCACTAAAACTTTTACTTAACCCTTTTCCCTAATCCGGATGTTCAAAGTAAACAAATTTTCAACTTATAGGATACTAAGGACAGAGTCCCCTGTTTTCAGCTGGAATAAGGCTGAAGTTAAACAGAGGTTAGAGGTCGAGTTCTTTCGAGGTTGGGGTCATATGATACATTTCTGGAAAACTTTGGAAGAGCTTTACAAGTTTTATATTGATGTCCAGAGGTGTTTCATCCCTTAACCAGTCGAAAAATCAACTGGAATTCTTAAATCAAATCAGTACCTCAAGCAGGGAGGTGCTGTCCAATTTCCTCCAGAAATTCTGTCAACTTTGACATCTCATAACTTTTGAACCAGGATTGATCTGAGGGAAAACAAATACATTATGGAAAGATATGAAGTTAAATTTAACTTTGTTGTTGAGCTTCAGAACTGGTTTTGCGTTTAGCAGGGTCTAAATCAGATTAAAAGGGAAACTGGTCAGGACTGTCAGTTTGGGCAGCAGACCAGCAATCAAATTTATCCTAAGTTTGATTTGTGTTTCCAAGTTTTATGAGTTCAATGACATGTTTTGTGTTATAACTCAATGATTTACTGTTGAAATGCATATTTGACCTTTTTCAAATATATTTCCACAGATGAGAGCGGATAAACAAATGGAGAACGGGTTGGTGGTATCCCACTGTTCTCAACGCAGCGGTTATCTGGAACTGTTGAAGCTAATGCTTCAGTATTTTGGGTACGTGGATACGCCGCGTTACCTCGCTAAGGAAGAAGGTGAGGAGGGGAACAAGAAATGGATCGTCCATGTTGAATTTCCAGCAGGACCTACGCCACGCGGATGGGCACCGTTCACCGTAACGGTGAGGGATAGAAAACCGGAAGAGATGTGGCAGTTGGCAGCCCGTGACACCATGTCATGTTTCTGTCAGCTACACATGAGAGCTATGGAGGGAACTCCATACGCGCTTGTCCCGGTGGAGGGGCGAGCTAATCACGTGTGGAGGGAGAGGTACGTTGCGGCAACTGATCCGAGTTGTCCAAGGTACAACCCCGCGGTGGCGAACCTCAGCCTCCAGTTGATGGCAGGAAAGACCGTGATTGACAGCCAAGCTGTCCATAAGGATCGTCTTTCTGTGGATCTCAAGGAGAGCACCAGCCACCAAGACCATTTCGAGAGTGCTCACAGCGCACTCCGCAATGTGCTTATTCTGACGATCAAGCGACTGAATGAGCAACACAATCAGTTGCGTCGTCTGAAAAAGGCGAAGAAGAAAAGCCGTGTTGACATCATTGCTTTACAGAAGCAAGTACAGGACTTGACCCAGCAGAAGGAGGTCCTTACTAAAGAGAGTGATGACGCTATTAAGGAGGGGCAGGGCTGAGAAGAGGACTATAACCAGGCCATGGATGAGGTGCATGCGTTGCAAGACCTCGTGCCTCCGGTAGTGGCCCTACCGATGTTAGGTGCCGTACCCGTGGTTTTGGGTATCCCGGCAATGTGGGATCCTGAACCAGAAAAGGAGGTCATGGACCCGGAGCCACAAGTAGAGGTACGGAGGAGGACGACCCGTAGGAGGTCGAGTTCTACTCCGAGTAGTGAGTTACCGTTGCCAACTAGGGCAGCGAGGGTGGTGTGTAGAAACTTTTGTAACCGGTGACATGTCGTGTAGATAGTAGTATGTGTATAGGTATTGATGACATGAGCACGACTTCTTGGGGATCCGAGAATAATGTATCTTGTATAATGTTTTTGCTTTATCAATATATGTGAATGTTGTGCAAGTTTATTCATGTGTCACTGCCATATCTACTGTTTTCCATAGAATTTTAAGAATGGCATGTGCTGATAGCTGCTGTTTTGAATTTCAGAATGACTCGCACTCGTGCCAACCCGGAGGTTGGGGGTTCTAGTCAGGGGGGAGATGCCTCCCAACAGCCTTCCGAGACTTCCTCGGGACCACAGCAACAGCAACAACCGCCACCGCCAATAGTTACATTGGCCGACGTCGTTGCAGCCATGGCGGGCTCACATCAGCAGCACACAGAGTTTCTGCAAACTTTAATTGCGAATACGTCTCGACCTGAGAGGCGTCAAGATTGAGAGGAGCGTCAACAAAGCTGCTACTCCGACTTTCTGGCTACTCATCCCCCGGTATTCTGAAGGACGGGTGAACCCATCGATGCGGACAACTGGCTCCGCATGATGGAAATGAAGTTCGGTCTGCTACAAGTTAGTGAGCAGCGCAAGACTCAGTTCACGGCCCAGCAGCTTCAAGGGTCCGCGAGCGCTTGGTGGGCAAACTTCTGTGCCTCGCAACCCACCGAGCGAGTACTGACCTGGGTGGAGTTCCGGACGGCCTTCAGGGCCTATCACATACCGCCGGGTTTGATGAAAAGGAAGACGCAGGAGTACCTTTGCCTCCAGCAAGGCAGCAGGAACGCGCTGGAGTATTCCAGGGCATTCAATGATCTCGCGCTCTACGCCTCCTACCACACTGATACCGACGAAAAGCGGCGGGATCACTTTTACCAGGGGCTGAATACGCTCCTGAAGGAAAAGCTAGCAATGTTCAATCGCGGCAGCCTCAACGATATTATTGATTCGGTGATTGTACAAGAGGAATTCGGCAAGGAGTTAGCAGCGGCAGAGAAGAAGCGAGCTGCGCCGCAAAGCAGCGGAGAGGGAGGTGGTCCTCCCCAAAAATACCGGATGGTGTATCGCTCACCATCGGGCCAACGCTGGCAGCCACCGCAGCGACCGATGCAGTTTCGCAGTCGGCTGTATTCCCCACCGGCGTTCCGGCCGGCATTACCAGCACCACCTCCGCAGCAACAACAGCAGCAGCGGACAATGCTGCGTGTGTTTGCACCTCAGAAGCGCATGCCGGGCTTTCGTCCTCCAAGCACGGGCCAGACATCAACCGCATGCTACAAATGTGGTCGCCAAGGGCGCTTCACCAACAACTGCCCCGAGAGGCAAGGCGGCGGAGTGGCACCACAGTTTCCGTGGAGGAATCAGCCCCTGAACCCCATTAATGCGCGGCGGGCAAATCCTAAGCCCGGCACTGTCCACCAACTCACCATAGAGGACGTGCCGGAGGGGGAGCCAATCCTTGCGGGTATGTTCCAACTCCACCAGCATCCCGCTATAGTTTTATTCGACTCAGGCGCCACACATAATTTCATTAGCCAAGCTTTTATTGCTAAACACAGCTTGCAAATACTACCAACCGAAAGTCCTTGATTTGTTCACCGGGTGGGAAAATTTCAGCAAGCATGATGGTTTCAAAAGCGCCATGATGCTTAGGGTAGAGTATACCCTACGTCTCTCATATCTTTAGAGGGATAGAAGGCCGATGTCATCTTAGGGATGGCGCTGTTTTAGACACCGTCCTCCGAGTCATGCATCTACACCCAGAAATGCACGAGTCACACTCATTATTTCTGGACAGGCCAGAAATAAAGCTTCCAAGTGTATACCAATCCACCACCATCAGATTGGAAGACATTCCAGTAGTCTGTGAGTTCCCAGACGTGTTCCCGGATGATTTACCAGGGATGCCGCCTGACCGAGAGGTGGAGTTCAAGATTGAACTTGCACCGGGAACTACGCCAATATCTCGAAGGCCATACAAGATGGCGCCAAATGAATTGGCGGAATTAAAAACGCAGTTGATGGACCTGCTGGAGAAGGGTTTTATTAGGCCGAGCTCCTCGCCATGGGGCTGTTTGATATTATTTGTGAAGAAGAAGGATGAAATGTTACGGCTTTGCATGGAATATCATCCACTAAACGCCGTAACTATCAAGAACAAGTACCCATTGCCACGGATCGACATGTTGTTTGATCAGTTGGTTGAAGCAAAGATCTTTTCCAAGATGGACTTAAGATCCAGGTACCACCAGATTAAGATACGGGCTGAGGATATATCGAAGACAGCTTTTCTCGACGATTTACCGGCTTTATGAGTACCTGGTCATGTCCTTCGGCCTCACCAACGCTCCAGATCATTTCATGTACTTGATGAACTCGGTATTCATGCCAGAGCTAGACAAGTTTGTCGTGGTCTTCATCGACGACATATTGGTATATTCCAAGTCGGAGGAAGAACACGCGAAGCATCTACGTATAGTCTTGCAAAGGCTGCGGGATCACAACCTATACATGAAATTCAGAAAGTGCGAATTTTGGATATCGCAAGTGCCTTTTCTCGGGCATATTATCTCAGCGGAGGGCATCGCTGTAGACCCGAGTAAGATCACACAAGTGCTGAATTGGAAGTACCCGAGAACTGTTCATGAGGTACGGAGTTTCCTCGGACTCACGGGGTATTATCGGAGGTTCATTCCGAACTTCTTGAAGATTGCCAAGCCTATGACGGAGCTGCTGAAGAAGGCTACCAAATATGTTTGGAGTCCAGCATGTGAAGCAGCGTTCAAGGCATTAGTGAAGCACCTAACATCAGCACCGCTTTTGGTGCAGCCAGACACAACAAAACCATTCGATGTGTACTGTGATGCATCCGGCATTGGGCTCAGATGTGTGCTGATTCAAGACTGAAGGGTGGTCGCGTATGGATCACGGCAGCTCAGGAATCATGAACAAACTATCCAACTCATGACTTAGATCTTGCTGCCGTGGTACTTGCACTCAAAATGTGGAGGCACTACCTACTCGGTAACCTCGTGCATTTATATACCAACCACAAAAACCTCAAGTATATATACACTCAGTGGGTACCAAGTCAGCATCAAAATGGCGCCCTACGAAGCGCTATACAGGGGGAAATGTCGCACACCGCTGAATTGGTGTGAGTCTGGCGAAAGGGTAACCTTCGGGATTGATCTTGTCAACAATGCGGAAGAAAAGGTTCGGCTGATTCAAGCGAACTTAAAAGCCGCCCAATCTCGATAAAACAGTATGCGGACTGAAGAATACGTCCTTTACAATTCAAATTCGGGGATCACGTGTACCTACGTGTGTCTCCAATGAAGGGCGTGAACAGATTCGGAGCGAGAGGAAAGTTGGCACCCCGATTCATCGGTCATTCCAGATTGTAGAAAGATGTGGATAAGATGTGTACCGGCTGGAATTACCGGTGACACTATCTGGTGTGCACGACGTCTTTAACATTTCTCAGCTGAGGAAGTGCTTCAACCTTTGAACCACCGTTTAGCTGGGGGATATCGAAGAACTGAAACCGGATCTCACTTATCGGGAGGAACCGGTTCAGATTATTGATGAAAAGGCCTGAACCAAACGCAACCGTACGTTGTGGTTTTACAAAGTTCTATGGAGTAATCACTCCGTAGATGAAGCGACATGGGAGAGCGAAGGCCTTCTTCGTGCTAACTACCCCGACTTTTTAACGTCGCACATACGGTAATTTTCCACCGTCCTCTCTCTCATTTTCACCTTATAATCTCGGGACGAGGTTCTTTTAAGTGGGGAGGAATGTAAGGGACCATGTTTTGAATACACTCAAAGTGTTCATCACCCCACACACACCTCATTGGAGGAAATCTTATGAACATCTTTGAAGAGCAAGTAAACACCATCAACATAGTCATTAGAGGATAAACTCACAAAATGCAAAAGTGGTATTTCCCACATGCATCATGTAGGGGCTGAGAATATGAAAAACTCCTAAACTTTCCTAGGAATGCTCATGCCAAATTTCACCCAAATCCAAATCCTTTTGAGGTAATTTTGGGTATAATTAGAAAGAGGCTAGTTTGAACTTAAATTTAAATTCAATCCTTTCACCCCATGAATTCAAAAGTGGGATTCATATTCACACTCAGCACATTTTTGTGAGCTTACACACCAATTTTCACTCCATTTGGAGTTGATCATAACATGAGGTATTTTGAAACAAATTCAAACTTAATTTAAATTTCAGTTTGCCATTTGAATCCAAATACAATCAAACCAGTTCACAATTTGAATTCTACCAATTTCAAGTGGGCATTTGGTGGATTACTCAAATTTCAAAGGGCATTAGGGTACCTACTGTTTAGAGCAGTGGGAAAATTGAATTTTAGAGGTTAAAACAAGGGGGTGGGGCCCTCCTGTCAGCCTCACACTCGAGCAAACCGACTGAACTCTCGGTGCTCGGTTTCTTGCGCGCGTTCACACGGATGCCACAGCACTGATCGCGCTGCCACCTCCTGCTCGGCAATTCCAGCTCCTGACTGACGCCTCCAGCGCGTTATCTTCGAGTCCCGGGCGTCACAAAGCCATTTCGCTACTTCGCACCTCCTCGCGCTGAGAACTCGGAGAGAACCACCGCACACCCGAAAATCACCACCTTGCCGTTGACACGCCAAAACCCACCCTTCCATCTCGAGCTGAGGCCATAAACAGCACCGCCTACCTTCACTCGACGTGCTCCAGCCCTCAGCTGCTCGTGATCAGCTTCCCTCGAGCTTTCCCGAGCCAATTTCCACTCCCCTGTTCAAACAGAAGCGCCTCCGACTTAACACTGTCGCCCAGACAGCTCCAAGCTTCTCCGGCGCAAGCAACTGTTCTCTGAGGTTAGCATCGGAGTCTAGTATCTCCTCCCGAACTCCCTAGCTCCCTCTTAGCGCCAATTAGCTGGAATTTCACGATCGTCGTATGGAACACCGAGAACATAACCGGAAATTCATATCGATCACTTGATCACTGGAGATTCTGGTTGATATGAAGCTAGAGTAGCACCTCACGATCACCTAGGCCAAGTCTTAGCGAAGATGATCAACCCAGTGAGTGTAGCACCGTGTTTTTGCCGCCGCCGGTAAAAACGGCTCGGGTCGTCGGTGAAGTCTACTTTCCCGGCGATCTCCATCCAAGAGGAGGGCAGGGTTAGCTTCCCCGTGCCCCAGTGCTGCTTTGCGACTCGTTGGTTGATCGTGTTCACTGCCGAGACGAGCTAGCACCGTCGGACCCGAGCTCAATTCCGCCGCCACCATCACCGACTACTTTCCCGGCGATGTCAAGGTGCGAGAAGTTGTCCGGCGTGTGTGCCGTGCTTCAAGGGTCACGTAGGAAGAAACCGCATCGAGAATTAGGCAGTAACAGCCGAGAACGAGCCACGCCACCGCCGCTGTGCGTCGCTCGCTCGGGCGCCGCCAGGGGGTTGAAGAAGAGACTGTGTATGGGACCCACGTGCAGTGTTTTAAACATTTCCCGAATTTCAGTTTCTAGTTCAAACTTCAAACCCATATAACTTTGGCTAAGAAAATCCAAATCGAGTGAACCAAGTTTCGTTCGATTCAGCTCCCTGAGTACATTCCAACAAATCAAGTTTCACCTCATGAAAACTTTTATTCCTCCAGAATTAATTCTTCAATGTTTAAACTGTTTCGAATATTAACTGGAGAACCCTTTGGTGAGAAATTCTGAAATTTGGCCAGGATGTTCATCATAATATCCCTTAGCCACCATAAAAATTTCAGATCCAGTTGAGCCTATTTGGTCCACCTAATGGTGTGATTAATGAAACTGTTCCAGAGAAAATAAAAAATGTCCAGAAACATTTTACAGATTTTCTCTGAACTTGTTTAGCTCGTATCTTTGGCTAGGAATCTTAAAATTAGGTGAAACCAATTCCATTAGCACCCTCTGGAAATCTAGTTTCCAGAAAGTCGTGGCTTGCTCCATGAAAATCCTTAGAACATCCTAAGAGCTCCAATTAAGGCCAAACACAGAAAGAGTCAATACCTCATATCTTCGCCCCGGGGCAGCAGTACCACAAGTGAGATTGTCTCCCGAGCACCTCTTTGTTTGGGGGGTAGAATATACCCCACAACTCTCATTTTTCTTGAGGGTTTGAAGATCGACATCATTTTGGGGATGTCGTGGTTGAATTACCACAGTGTGGTTCTTAACATCAGCTCTACGATCGTTGAGCTCAACTCCCCACAGCATGGTCTTCATGTATTAATTCTGGGCGCCAGTCGGAAACAGATTGCAACATTGAACCACAAGGAAACTATGAAGATAGAGGACATTACGGTGGTACGTGAATATCCGGATGTGTTTCCCGATGATTTACCGGGCATGCCGCCTGAGTGGGACGTAGAGTTCAAGATTCATCTTGCGTTGGGGACAACACCGATATCACGAAGGCCGTACAAGATGGCACACAATGAACTGGCAGAATTGAAGACACAGCTGAATGACCTAATGAGCAAGGGCTTTATATGACCGAGTTCGTCACCTTGGGATTGTTCAGCGTTGTTTGTCAAGAAGAAGGACGAAACACTACGGCTTTGTGTTGATTATCATCCTCTTAATGCCGTTACCATCAAGAACAAGTGTCCACTACCTCGCATTGATATGCTCTTCGATCAATTAGTGGGTGAGAAAGTATTCTCAAAGATGGATCTTCGGTCCAGATATCATCAGATTAAAATCCGGGCAGAAGATATTCCAAAGACGACATTCTCAATGAGATACGGACTATATGAGTATCTCGTCATGTCTTTTGGTTTGACCAACGCCCGGGCACACTTTATGTATCTGATGAATTCAGTGTTCATGCCGGAGTTGGATAAATTCATCGTGGTCTTCATCGATGATATCTTGGTGCACTCCAAGTCAGAGGAAGAGCATGCTGAACATTTGCATATTGTGCTATAAAGATTGCGAGATCATCAGCTCTATGCAAAATTCAGCAAGTGTGAATTCTGGATTAATCAAGTACCTTTTCTCGGACACGTTATTTCAGCGGAGGGCATCGCTGTAGATCTGAGTAAGATTATCCAAGTGCAGAAATAGGAGTCACCAAAGTCTGTGCATGAAATCCGAAGCTTCCTCGGTTTAGCTGGTTATTACCGGAGGTTCATTCTGGGCTTCTCCAAGATCGCTAAACCGATGACGGAATATTTAAAGAAGAGTACCAGATTTGTGTGGGATGCTACGTGTGAACAAGCTTTCAAGACATTAGTGAAGCATCTCACAACAGCGCCGGTTCTTGCTCAGCCGAATACGACAAAGCCATTCGACGTTTATTGCGATGCATCTGGCATCAGTCTTGGCTGCATGCTGATGCAAGAAGGACGAGTGGTCGCTTATGGATCTCGTCAACTCAGAAACCATGAGCAGCATTATCCAACTCATGATCTTGAGTTAGCTGCCATAGTCCTTGCTTTGAAGATGTGGAGACATTACTTGCTCGGAAATCTTGTACACTTCTACACCGACCACAAGAGCTTGAAATACATCTTCACTCAGAAAGAATCGAACATGAGGCAACGAAGATGGCTAGAGCTCATTAAAGATTATGAACTTGAGATTCATTATTATCTGGGAAAGACGAATGTGGCCGTTGATGCGCTCAGTCATAAGGCGCATGTCCGCCAATTGACTATTGCTGAAACGGATGATGAAGAACCAAGTCTCCGTGTCATTCTGTATGGAGCACTCTATAATCTCGCTCTCATTCCTACCATCCGAGAGGTGATCATTGCAGCTCAACGAAGAGACAAGGGTATGTCTCACAGACGGCGGAGAATAGACAACGGAGAAATCAATTGCTTCCGGAAGGGCGATGAAGGTACGTTGTGGTTCAATGACCGGATAGTAGTACCCTGGGATATGGGACTACGGAAGAAAATTTTGGATGAAGCCCATTTATCCAAATTTTCCATTCATCCTAGCAGAAACATGTACCAATATCTCTGGAAGAAATTTTGGTGGACACGTATGAAACGTGAAGTTGCAAAGTACATTTCAGAATGTGATACGTGTCGAAGAGTCAAGGCCGACCATGTGAACAAGTCGGGCCTGTTGCAACCATTTCAAATACTGGCATGGAAGTGGGAAGACTTGAGTATGGACTTCATCGTCGGGTTGTCGATGACCTCCCACAACCATGATTAGATTTGGGTAATCATTGACCAATTAAACAAATCAGCACACTTCATCCCTGTGCATACCAGATACAACGCCAAGCAGTATGCAGAGTTGTATATAGCACGGATCTTGTGCTTACATGGAGTTCCCCATACCATTGTTTCCGAAACAGGATCGCTATTCGTAGCCCGTTTTTGGAAGCAGCTACACACATCCTTGGGAACTAAATTGATTCGAAGCTCCGCGTATCACCCTCAGACTAATGGGAAAACTGAGAGGGTGAATCAAATACATGAAGATATGCTAAGAGCGTGTAAGAACTGGGATGATCACTTACCGCTGGCGGAGTTATCGTACAACAACGGTTATCAAACGAGCATCAAAATGGGACCATATGAAGCTCTATACGGCCGGAAGTGCCGTACACCAATGAATTGGTGCGAGTCTAGTGAACGAGTAACGTTCGGGGTTGATCTCGTCAATGAATCTGAAGAGAGAGTTCGGATAATACAAGAGAACCTCAAAGGTGCCCAATCTCGTCAAAAAAGCTACGCGGATCAGAGGCGTCGACCGCTGCATTTCGACGTCAGAGAGCACGTTTATCTTCGTGTGTCTCCAATGAAAGGAATTCATCGGTTTGGTGTCAAGGGGAAACTTGCTCCCTGATGCATCGATCCGTTTGCCATCACAGAGAAGTGTGGAACCGTAGCCTACCGGCTGGAATTACCGGCAAGCCTTGCTGGTATTCACGGAATATTTCACGCGTCCCAGCTGCGGAAGTGTCTTAAGTTTACCGCTGCTGTCTGCACCGAAGATATCAACGAGTTGAAGCCGGATCTCACAAACACCGAGCGACCCATGCATATTATCAACGAAAAGACCCCGATCACCCGAAACTGGACTTTGAAATTTTACAAAGTCCTGTGGAGTAATCATAACCTAGAAGAGGCGACGTGGGAAAGTAAATATTACATCCACAAGAATCATCCGGATCTTTTGTCATAGATTTTGTAATTACCCTCCCATCACGTTCATCTTTTGTAATCTCGGGACAATATTCCTTTGAAGTGGGAGGAATGTAAAAGTCCCAAAAATATGGATACAAAGAAACCCAAGTTTGCGCAAACATTAGATGTATGAAAAATGGGACTTGTTTAAACTTTCACATGTGATGATGCACATAGAGCTCTCTCTACACAAGTTTATGTTTATTTACATGTTTGGACCCAAGGTGGATTAAAACCAGATATTTGAAGTCTCATGTGAAATGGAATGTTTAAAAATCAGATTGTGAACCAAATGTCAACCCAAATTTCAAATGAGAGCAACACAATGGATTGCAAACTGTTGTGTTAAAAAGCTCATTTTGCAGTAGCCAAACCAAAACTCAGATTTTGTATTTGAATTCCTCAGGTCCAAATTAGTGGTTATGCAAAGTTTCATGAATTTTTGAAATGTTTTGCTATCCATTTTCCAATTGGATTTAAATTTGCAATGAATTCATATATACGTTTGAATTTGGATGAAACTTACCCAATTATCCAATTGCAGCTCAGTTTTCAACTCCACACGATTGAATTGGTCATTTGCAAAATTTTGGAGATATTTTGGAGAGATAAGGGGGAGAGTGGGACCCAATTGTCATATGCCCCAAAAGATCTCAGTGGTTGGTCTCTGTTTTTCTTCCCTTACTCGAGCAGAGCTGCAGCTTCACCGTGCGACACCGAGCGGCACCGAGAGCCACCTCCTCTTTGTTTTCCCTCCCTCTGGCACTCCCCTCGGCAATCTCATCAATTCACCCCGTGTTCCTTTTGCCACAGAACCGAGCACGTCTCTGTTTTCTTGCTCGCTCACGCTCAAGAACAGAGAAGCCGCCTTCACTGCCTCGATCACTCGGGCACCCACGAGCTCACGTGCAAGCCTTGGAAAAGTAGAAAAATGGCACCAGGCCATCACCTTCTTCCTCCTCGACGCGTCACCGAGTGAGCTCAGCCTTCCAACACCAAGAACCAAAGGTTCCCGCAGCGGCCAAAAGCAAAAGTGGCAAGAAGCTCTTGTGGACAGTTTCACCCAGAGCTTTTTACGGCCGAGAAAGACCACCTATGGATGTGCATGACCTCCACTCTGCTCATCTCCTAAGCTCAAACTGAGTGGTTGATCGTCGACGGCGAATTTTGTAGTTTTTGTCAGGCCAGCGCAAAACAACCCGCGGGTAAGGAACTTCGAAATTCCCGGATGATTTTTGTTTAGAGGCCACCAAATTGCACTCACATGAGCTAGACTTCCTTAGGAACCATTTCTTTCAAGAACCCTAGCATGAAACCCACTTTAGAGGGCCTACTCCGAGCTTTTCCGATGGCGGCAGTGGCGGGAAGCCTTGGGCGCATGATGAAACCTAACTTGGAGCCTTTCCCGAGCCTTTGTGTGACCATGTCGAGCTTCTCTAGCATCCACTGGTTCTGTAGGGCCGATGTTCATCGAGTTTGGCAGGCTAGCATGGCAGGGCGACGTCGCCGAAGCTTCACCGAGCTGCTGCATCAGTGCGAGCTAGGTTAGAGCCTTCGCCGGCCGGGGGGAAGTACTCCCAACGTGTTCAGCGCATGATTTTAGGCACTAGCGGTGAGTTAGAGCTTGGGAGGTGTGTAGGATTGAAGAGCACGTGAAAAGCTACCAGAGGGGGGTGAATGGTAGATTAAAACTTTTCGCAGCGGAAACAACAAAAACCCCTCAGCAAAAAATCAATCGGTTAAAGAAACCGTGTGTGCAAGTGTTTTCAAACGTGTTCAACCGTGACAAATCAAGTAGAGAGGTAGAGAATCAAGTCACGGATCTAATGCAACAAGAATCACTTGAAAACACGAAGTAAAACTTGAGATACGATCAAAACATTAAACGAAGATCAATCTGTTCTACCCGATATAAAACAGATCTGCAACGCTGCAAAGAAACTCGTGTATCTCAAACACTACAGATCCGAAGCTTGTGAAAATTTCACAGATGATAGATAATTGAGTTGTGAAGACAACCCAAAAAGAATCACGTCAATCGGATCTGTAAAACTCGAGTTATGAACGAAACACTGAAGCAACGTCGGTCTGTCCAGAAACTCGGCGAGAAAGACTTGACGAAAAACAAATCGGACGAACAAGGCACAAAAGCTCCTCGAAACTATGAACTTTATTCAATAGAAACACAAGAGGAACAGCCTAAAGTTCTCTCCCCATGAGAGCTCTGGCCTCCCTTGCTTTTATAGCCAGCCCTCAGGCTAATCAATCCAATCTAGGACTCCTACTCCTAATTGGACTCGTATCCTAACTTACCATAACTGCTCAGGACTCTCCTATTCGCAGATAGAAGCAATCGTGAGACTTCCAAACACCTTAGGAACGTCCTAAACATTCCTAAAACAACTCAACTTTGTGCCTAGCACGAAATCCTATCATAACCAACTCAAATCTTCCATATTTGAGCCATATCCGACTCAGCCTCAGCCTGAGTACGCAATCCAGCCGGTTGGACCTTTTCGACCAATTCTTTACGTCCACTTCTCTTCATCACGCCTTGAAACAATGTTTCCACGTCCATGCACTCCTTGCACATGTGCAAACACCTTCCAACGACATACACGCAACCTTCATATACACTGCCCTTGATCCAAACATGTTGCGCGACCTGCCGATCAACTCAACCACAGCTCCTCCCGAACTTGGTTGTTGGAACCTCATCTCCTCCCTGAGACTAGTCCAAGGATCCCGTCACCAGCCATGTCTTGAACTCAAGCAACACCTGCACATGAATAAACAACCAATTCTTCCGAGCACAAGTCCTCGACTTGACTCACGTTAGTTCGAAAACCACAACACCTTACATGAGCACGTCACATAAGCATGTTGCAAACCATATCAAATGATAACAGCCATAACCACCAAAACACACCAAAAACTTAGCGAATTAATACTAAGCAAACCTTCCCATAAAGCAAGTTTGAAACATTGCGAGTTAAAAGAAAAAACAAGACGCTGCAGTTCTACGAGTTGAACTTCACGAGAGCTCCCTAAAAACAAGCTCCGGACCTCACAGAAGCTCTCCGGACCTTGCAGGAGCTCTCCGGACCTTGCCAACACTTGGCGGACCTAACAAAGAACTTGTCGGACCTTGCCACAGAAGAATGTTTTGGCAATATTCAAAACTTTGAATGTTAATGCTAACTTTTATCCTAATTGCCAATGTATTCAGCACACATAGGTCTCACAATCTCCCCCTTGATGAATGCATTGGCAACACCAATTAAAATCCGAACATTGGCTTATGAAAAGTTTTGAAAAGCTTTGAAAACTCATTTCTCCCCTTTTAATTTCTCCCCATTTTTTAAAATCAGAGAAGGAAGAAAGTGTATAACATATGCAAAGTAAAAAAAATCTCTCCTTATACATATTTCTCCCCCTTTGACAATGTATTCAGCAAGGTTCAAAGGAGAAATTTTTAAATGTTATGAGCATATTATAACATATACATACAAAACAAAGCTCATCCAAGTCATACTATCAGGTTACTTACACTATCACATCAATGAGATACATAAAGTAGTGTAAGCCATGCTAGAGATCAAATGTATTTTTCAGTTTAAGCAAGTCATGATCTCCCTTACTCAACTATTTCAAAACCTGAAAACATGACACTTGTTGCTGCATTTTTATTATTCATTTGGATTTTCAAAACCCGGTGGCTGCTTAACATAAACCTCCTCCTCTATGTAGCCATTAAGAAAAGCACTTTTAACATCCATTTGATATAACTTGAAACCTTTAGATGCAGCAAATGCTAATAAAATTCTTATAGCTTCTAATCTAGCAACAGGAACAAATGTTTCATCAAAATCTAGACCTTCAATTTGAGTGAAACCTTGAGCAACCAACCTAGCTTTATTCCTAACCACAACCCCATCCTCACTTTGCTTATTTTTAAATACCCATTTAGTTCCAATTAATGTGTGACCTTGAGGTGGAGGTACAAGTTTCCAAACATTATTTCTTTCAAAATTTTCTAACTCTTCTTGCATGGCATTAATCCAAGATTCATTAGTGAGTGCGTGTGGTATATCCTTGGGTTCAAAAGAAGCAACAAAAGCAGAATGAGCATGAGAGTTTGGATCGCAAAACCTGGACCGACTCGTTCATGCAAGCTTCCAATGATTTGTTGTGGAGGATGACTTTTGAGTACTCGGAGGGGAGTAGACACTTCACAAGCACCTTCTTCTTCATGTTCGGACCTTTTATTAGGAGAGCTTGTTGATTGAGGAAGGTCCGAACCAGCAGTAGTGACTGTTGGTGCTTGTTGTGATGCAAAATCAGCAGCTTGATCGTTATTTACTTCCGAGTTTTCGGGCAGAAGCACCACTTCTTCATCTTCTTCAATAAAAATACTCTCCCCCTGCAGATACAGATCTAGACCTGCAATATTAGAGCTAGTACTTGGGCTAGCTTCATCAAAAGGAACCTCGCAAGTCTCCACAATTTTGTTAGTGTCAAGTAAAAGCACACGGTAGCCTCTAGTATGAGATGGATAACCAAGAAACATGCCATCAACAGATCTAGCTTCAAATTTATCAAGATTACCATGTTTCTTAACAAAGCATTTGCAACCAAAAACCCTAAAGTGTGTAACACTAGGCCTATGTCCAAACCGGAGCTCATATGGGGTTTTTCCAAGCTTAGCACGCAAGAAAACACGATTTGAGACATAACAAGCGGTTGCAATTGCATCAGCCCAAAATTTCCTAGGAGTTTGATATTCATCAAGCATAGTCCTAGCCATCTCAACTAAGGTCCTGTTCTTTCTTTCTACGACACCATTTTGTTGTGGTACATAAGGTGAAGAGTATTGATGATCTATTCCATTTTCAGCACAAAAGTGATCAAAGGATTGGTTTTTAAATTCAGTTCCGTTATCACTTCTAATTGCTTTTAATGATCCTGGGTGATCAATAGATAATCTAAGAAAAAAGTTCTAAAATGACTAAAAGCTTCATTCTTAGATGCCATAAAATAAACCCAAGAATATCTGGAATAATCATCAACAATCACAAGCACATACCATTTACCTCCGAAGGATTGAACACGTGCCGGACCTACTGTGTCAAGATGTAAAAGTTGTCCCGGTTCAGCTGTCATGGTCATTGTGAGAGGAGCATGCGAAACTGCAACAAACTTAGCATGTCTACAAGAAGAGCTCACAATATCATTGTCCTTTTTAAGCTTCGGCAGCCCACGTATGCGATCGAGAGCACTAACACGAGTGAGATGATCAAAGCCTATGTGACCAAGTCTATGATGCCAAAAATATAGATCCTTTGTATCATTAGCAACTAGACACCGATGCTTAGAAGTTGACAAATCAAAATCAGCTTTAAAAGCTCTTCCAAACTTAGACATGTTAAAAAAAAGCTCACCTTTTGAATCTACAACCTTGCAGCAATTTTTAGCAAACCTAACCTCTAGATTTTCATCTAGCAATTGTGAAACCGAAAGCAAGTTGTATTTCAAATTTTTAACAAGTGTCACATCTTTCAAAGTGTAGAGATTGTTTACTCTAACCGAACCTTTAGCAATTATGGGAGTAGAAGAGTTATCGGCGAAAGTAACATTTTCTACACGTGACACAAAAGAGAGAGAGGAGAACCATTCTTTGTTACCGGTCATGTGGCGTGAGC